>CM057458.1:765881250-768417500 GCA_016271365.2 Neoceratodus forsteri
AAAGTAGAAATGGCTTACGGTGGGATGGAGTGCAATTAGTAAGAAAAAAGGCTAGCAACAGGAAGTTGTAATTGGAGTCACCTACTTTTATACTGTCTAAGCCACACCCCCAATTAAGCTCTCTTTCCTTCTTCTGATTTAACAAAGTAAGTTGATACAGTACCCTTCCCAGCACAGAACACATTCTGACTTTCTTTCTTTTCTTTTTTTAACCCTAAATAAGACCCCTTCTACTTCTAATAAAGTATATGTCTGCTTAATCTCAACAGACCCTGACTCCTGCTGAGATAGAAGTGTTAAATTAGTAAGAAAATGGTAGCTTTTTTAATCTGCTGCTTCCTGCTGTAGAAGCAAAATTTCTGTCTTCCAAAGGCTAGCAACAGGAGAGGACAGTGTGAGGAGGTAGGTGCTCAGTGAGAGGGTGGGGAAGGTGGAGGGGGACTGCAGCAATGATGAGGGGCCATTTTCAGTTTCACAGTGAAAAAAATGACAATGAGAGACTGTTTTCTAATTTACAGTAAAAAAAAAAACATTTTGGCACTCTGGAGCGGGCTCCCAGTGTGCCATATCAATGCCAACATGGGGATTGGACTGATCTATGTCAGGCATGATTTGGGTGGGGGGGCACCAGGGAAAAAAGAAACTCGACAAGGGACCATTTTCTAATTTACAGAAAGAAAAAAAATTCTGCACACTTGGGTGGGCTCCCAGTGTGCCACATGAAATGTCAGGCATGACATGGGGAGGGGGGCACAGAAAATAGTGAATGGCATTTTGCCATTCGCAACATGGCGGCATCCACAGAACTGCACATGCGCACGACTCTGTGCATGTGCATGAGTCATGTGCATGCACAGTTCATGCATCAGCATGTGGAAGTAACAGCTGAAATAGTGTGGCTGTTATTCCATAGACCGATCATGGCAGAGTGGTTTAAGCTCCATTGGACTTTCAGAAGGACACTTCCAAAAGTCCAATGGAAGAGGTTCTGCAATCAGCCATTTTTAGAGCTACAGAGCTCTCGCAAAATGGCTGTAGGATCCTCCCACAGCCCTAAAAATGAAAAAAGAAAGCAGTGGCACTAAAACTGAAGGAGTGAGTAGGGTCAGGCTGTTCCATAATGTTGCAGACAGTCAATGAACACGTCAGGCTGGTTCCTCTCAATGAAAGGATAGTAATTAGTCTGAATCTTGTTCATTGCTTATTCTGTATCCCGCTTTTTACCATCTGGGGAGATCTTGGTCCAAGTGTCTGTCTGCAGAGCATATTTGTCTGGAATGTCTTGCTACTTTATGGGTTCCTCTGAGGTGACCAAATTTCGAACCCTGAGATCCTGTAGGGCAGAATCTGGGTCATCAGACAGCTTAACCCTGTCAGGAAAATGGATCGCAAATTAGTTGGATAATGGGTTGAAAATTTCAGACTATTTGGCCATAAAAACTGGAAAAGGGGGATAAAGGCTTTCTGCTTAGCCTGACGGGCCAGAGAGTAATCATTAGAGAAGGCAAGGTGCTGACCCTTGTAGACAATCACTCCTTTCTGCCAGGTTCTCTGCAGGATGGCTTGCTTCATGGTATAATTGTAGAATCTCATGACTATAGAGTGAGGGCATGAATTGGAACTAGTGGGCTTGGGGGTGAGTGTCCAATGAGCCTATTCTAGTGGAAGATAGTAGAAGTCCTCAGTGTCCGGCACCAATGGTAGGAAACCCTGAAGGAAATCAATCATGTTGCTGCTGCCCTCTGCTCTCTCCAGTAGTCCATATAGGGAGATATTATTTATCCAAGAGTGTCTCACGGAAGACAGGCAGACACTCTCTCCAGCCAGTCCAGCCTGTGATTGGTGTTGGTAGTGGGCCATTCTAAATCCTCAACTTTTTTTTCTAAGGAAACGTTATGGAGGGCTCAAATTTCACTCTGAAAATCCCTAAGCTTGACAATAATTGTTGCATTTGATGGCTGAGCAGTATCCATCACATTGCTGATCACCACATCTGCTGGAGGGGCCACCCACGGTGATGCAGGTTCTTGCAAGGGAGAAAAAGCCAGAGGGAGACTACTCTTAAGTGGCTTCTTACTCCTTCCCATAAAAAACTCTATCCTCCTGAACAAAGAACTGATAAAAAAGGAAAAACAATTAGTTGTTTGAAGGGAGGATTTCTACAGGATCCAAGGCAGAGTACTTCGTTTAGCCATCCATATTGGTAGATGACATCACCTGAACTCCCGCATTCTTTTTTTCTCATGTAGATTATACTGCATGACATTACTGTTTTAGAAATTATGTATACAGCTTTTAACAGAGCCTATGGATCTGCACTTGACTTAAGATCTGACACACATAGGTGTGAAACATGTATTCTAACAACTGACTTTCATTTTATCATAGTGTCACAAAACAGTTAGCTCTGGTTTATAAAAAGGTACATTTGCATTTTATGCCTACTGGAGTTAATCTGTTTATCTTGGTGAAAATAAATACTGCATATTACTCATATGATGTCCAAACATAGGCTCCAAATCCAATTCAGAAACTTAATTATTGGCCAGGGGTCTTTTTTGGCTAGAGCAGTTAATTTGTGGAATTCAATAACAGACCAGGCTGAGTAACAAACTATCATCCATTTCGTCCAGCATCTCCTTCTCTGAGAAGGCAATACTGGACCTTGTGCTCACAAACAGGGACAGTGTGATGGGGGTAACAGTGGGGGAGCACCTGGGGAACAGTAACCACCAGTCATTGTGGTTTGAAATCACAGAAAGAGCAGAACCAAACCACACAAAAACACATATCCTGGATTTTAGGGGGGCAAAATTTGGGAAAATGGGGAGATACTTGAAAGAGGCATTAAGGGGAATGGGGCAGGAATCAGGGGTTGAGGAACAGTGGGCAGTATTTAAAATGGGGATTACAAGAGCAATAGAATTATGCATTAAGCAGGTTAGCAAGAGGAAAAGGAAGAGAAGACCATTATGGTTTTCCAAAGAGGTAGCAAAGAAAGCGAAAGCCAAAAAGATTGCATTCAGGCAATACAAAAAGACATAGGGAGAAGTACCAGGAGAAGCAAAGGGAGGCAAGGAGGTCAATAAGGGAAGCCAAAGCTCAGACAGAAGAACACATTGCAAAATCAGTGGGCAGAGGGGACAAAACCTTTGACAGGTACATAAGTGAAAAAAGAAAGGCAAAGGGAGGGATAGTGAGACTGAAGGGGGAGGATGGGGGCCGAGTGGAGGATGACAACAGTAAAGCTGACATATTGAACAGGTATTTCTGCTCAGTCTTTACTGAGGAAGAAGAGGGTAATGGGTCTGAAGGGAGTACAAGGGGTGAGAATGGTGTAGAAATGGACACAAGTCCCTTTACATGAGAAAGGGTCCTGAAGGAACTGGAAGTAATTACATTTGATAAAGCAATGGGGCCAGATGGGGTGCAACCCAGGGTCCTTAAAGAACTAAGAGAGGTGGTGGCTGAACCTCTGGCTCTCCTGTTTAGCCAATCACTGGAAACAGGGGAGGTACCCAAAGACTAGAGGACAGCAGATGTAGTCCCCTTATACAAAAGTGGGAACAAACAGGATGAGGGAACTACAGGCCAGTCAGCCTCACCTCAATAGTGGGGAAGATCATGGAAGCACTACTGAAGGAGAGATTGGTGGAACATCTGGTTGTCAATGGACTACAGGACCCAAGGCAGCATGGTTTCACCAGGGGGAGGTCATGTCAGACCAACCTCATTGAATTTTTTGACTGGGTGACTAGGGAGGTCAATCAGGGGAGGGCAGTGGACATGGCCTATCTGGACTTCAGCAAGGCCTTTGACACTGTGCCACATAGAAGACTATTACACAAACTGGGGAATATGGGTTAGGGCAGGACAGTAGTGTGGTGGGTAGGTAACTGGCTGGGCGGCAGGACACAGAGGGTGGTGGTAAATGGCTGTCACTCCACAGAGGGAAGAGTGACCAGTGGGGTACCACAGGATCAGTGCTGGGACCGGTCCTATTCAACATCTTCATCAGTGACATTGCACAGGACCTAGAAGGCAGAATTTCACTGTTCGCTAATGACACAAAGCTCTGTAACAGAGTAGACACACCAGAGGGTGTAGACAGAATGAGAAGGACCTGCAGAAACTTGAAGAATGGTCAGGGGTTTGGCAGTTGAAATTCAATGCAAAGAAGTGCAAGATAATGCATATGGGGCGCAAAAACCCTGGCACAATACACCAGTTGGGGGGTGAGGATATAGCATGCACCAAGCAGGAAAGGGATCTTGGGGTTATCATCTCTGATGACCTTAAGGTAGGGAAACAGTGTGACAAGGCAGGAGGTAAAGCAAATAGGATGTTGGGATGCATAGGCAGGGGTATCACCAGCAGGAAAAGGGAGATAATAAGTCCACTATACAAGACACTAGTGAGGCCCCACCTGGAGTACAGTGTACAGTTCTGGAGACCTTACCTACGTAAGGACATAGACGGTAGAAAAGGTTCAGAGGAGGGCAACAAAGATGGTACATGGATTGCATCACAAGTCCTATGAGGACAGGTTGAAGGAACTGAACATGTACTCCCTGGAGGAGAGAAGGGAGAGAGGAGATATGATAGAGACAAACAAGTATCTTACAGGGAGGAACAGGGTACAGGAATACACTATTTTTAAGTGAAAAAGATGTTCCAGGACTAGAGGGCATGGGATGAAGTTGGAGGGAGGACGATTCAGAGGAAACGTGAGGAAGAATTTCTTCACAGAACGGGTGGTGGACAAGTGGAACACCCTGCCAGAGGAAGTGATGGGGGCTGAAACAGTCACGGGATTCAAGAATGCATGGGATAGACATAAAGGAATTCTGGAGGTCAGGGATAAGGGGCAACAGAATTCTAGGAAATCATAAACTGAACTTACAAGCTCAAATGGGCAGACTGGGTGGGACATAGGCCCTTATCTGCCGTCACTGTCTGTGTGTCTGTGTATCTATGTATCCTGCCAGTCTGGGAGAGGGGAGCAGATAGGGGAGCTAAACATGCAGCTCAAGGGCTGGTGCCAGGAAAAAGGACACAAATTTGTAGGGAACTGGCAACAATTTTGGGAGCGAAAGTTCTTTAAATTTGATGGACTGAATCTGACTAAGGAGGGAGTCACTGCATTGGGGAAGAAGTTTGATGTCTTTGCAGAATATTTAAACTAGCAAATGGGGAGAGGGTTGCAGCACCCCATACGTTGAATGGGAAGAATACCCATCCCCCCTCAGCTAGTGGTCAAACAGGAGTTCAGCATGTTTGTAGTTCATTTGCATCACCAGGTAAGGAAAAGGTCCGGCTCCCCATACAATGCACAGGGGAAATGCCAGACCTCGCCCAGCTACTAACACACCGAAATCTGGCCATGGAAAATCATGTACACAAATGCTTGCAGTCTGGAAAACAAGATCCCAGGCCTGCAGGCAATAATGACAGAGGTTAAACTGAACATAGTAGCCATTAGCAAGACATGGTTTACCAGTAACCACACTTGGGAGACTTCAGTACCTGGCTATGTACTGCTCAGAAGATACTGAGGTGCAAAAGGGGGGGTGGAGTGGCACTTTATGTCAATGAAAATATGAAAGCTACAAAAATTCAGAATACATATAAGGAACCAGAAGAACTGTGGGTCACATTGGAAACAGGAAATGGGACAGCCATACAAACTGGGGTTGTGTACAGGCCTCCAGACCAGGGGGATGACATAGACAAATTACTGTTAGAAGATATACAAAACATGACAGCTAAAGTGGAGGTTCTGATAATGGGAGACTTCAACATGCCAGATACAGATTGGTCAATACCAGCAGGAACATCTGCCAGAATTAGACACATGGTAGATTCCCTGAAGTGGAGGGACTCAAACAACTGGTACAACAACCCACAAAAGACAGGGCTATCCTAGATCTAGTACTGACTAACAGGGAATGGCCCACAAATCTCCAGGTAGAAGGCCACCTGGGGGCCAGTGACCAACACATGGTATGGTTCAATTAGGCAACTAGAACTAAATCATCCCATTCCAAGGCAAAAATATGGGACTTCAGAGGAACTGACTTTGATAAGATGGGCAACACAATTAAGCTCACCCTGGCAAAAAGAAATACAGGTGAGGGGGTACAGGTACGGTGGGCAAGCATTGAAGATGCAATACTTGAAGCAATATCCCATTGTGTTAGAGAGAAAAGGAAGTGCAAAAGAAGAAGGAAACCACTTTGGTTCTCAAAAACAGTAGCAGAAAAGGTCAGAGCCAAAAGACTGGCCTTCAGGAATTATAAGGGAATGCAGCAGGATGAAGATAGGGAGGCATACCAAACTTCCCTAAGGGAAGCAGGGAAGGCAGTAAGGCAGGCAAAGCCCCAAACCGAGGAAACACTAGCACAAACAATAAAAGAAGGTGACAAGACTTTCTATAGACACATTACTGAAAAGAGAAAATCCAGAGGGGGTATTGCTAAGATCAAAGGGGATAAGGGAGCATGTGAGGAGAAGGACAATGTGAAAGCATCTATCCTAATTAGATACTTCTGCTCAGTATTTACTGAAGAGAAGATAGGGCAGGACACACAGCTCAGCACCATGGAGACAGGGGAGAGGGAGGTATGCACTAGTCCCTTCACAAAGGAAAGGGTCCTACAAGAGCTCGATAATCTCAGGGTGGACAAGGCAATAGGACCTGATGGCATACATCCCAGGGTACTAAAGGAGCTAAGGGTGGAACTAGCAGAGTCTTTATCAGAACTGTTTAGTGAGTTTCTGAGCACAGGAGAGGTCCCAGAAGACTAGAGAAAGTCTCATGTGATCCCGCTCCACAAGAATGATAGCAGGGAGGAGGCAGGGAACTACAGACCAGTCAGTCTTACCTCAGTAGTGGCAAGATTATGGAGGCACTCCTTAAGGAAAGGATAGTGCAATACCTGGAATCCATAGGAGCACAGGATCCAAGACAGCATGGGTTTACAAAAGGAAGGTTCTGTCAAACTAATCTCATAGATTTCTTTGACTGGGTAACCAGAGTGGTGGACCAAGGGGGAGCAGTTGATGTCACCTATCTTGACTTCAGAAAAGCTTTCAATACTGTTCCACATAGAAGATTGATTAATAAGCTGGGTAGGCTCAGCGTGGGTCAGAAGTTGGTCAACTCAGTGGCAAACTGGTTGACGGGCAGAAAACAGAGAGTGGTGGTAAACGGTATACAGTCAGAAGAGATGCAAGTCACAAGTGGGATACCTCAGGGATCAGTCCTTTGGCCAGTCCTCTTCAACATCTTCATCAGTGACATTGCAGATGGACTAGAGGGTAAGGTTTGTCTGTTTGCAGATGACACCAACATCTGCAAAAGAGTAGATGATACAGATGGGGTGGGCAGAATGAGAAGAAATCTGGATAAACTAGCAAAATGGTCTGAAGAGTGGCAACTGGAGTTTAACGCAAAGAAGTGCAAGATCATGCACATAGGGAAGAGAAGCCCTGAAGCCACCTATAGGCTGGGAGGGGAGTTGCTGGCAGTCACAAGGGAAGAAAGAAACTTGGGTGTCATCATCACTGATAACCTGAAATCATCCAAGCAGCCCACTAAAGCAGTAGGTAAGGCTACAGGGATGTTGGGGTGTGTTAGTAGGTGTATCACTAGTCAGAAGGGGGGGGGTAATAATCCCTCTTTACAAGACACTGGTTAGGCCCCATCTGGAGTACTGCATGCAGTACTGGAGGCCACACCTTCACAAGGACATTAACCAAAGTGAGGCAGTCCGGAGAAGGGCAACCAAAATGATGCAGGGACTGCATCAGAAAACATATGAGGATAGATTAATATGTATATCCTAGAGCAAAGAAGGGAGAGAGGTGATATGATCGAAACATTCAAACACCTTAAGGGCACGAACAAGGTGAAAGAGTCTAACATGTTTTAATATAAGAAAAATAGCAGGACAAGAGGACACAGCATGAGATTAGAGGGAGGCTGATTAAGGGGTAATGTGAGGAAGTTCTTTTTCACAGAAAGGATGGTGGATGCATGGAACGGTCTACCTCAGGAAGTTCTGGATATGAATACAGTGCAGGGCTTCAAACAGGCATGGGACAGGCATAAAGGAGCAATATAGATGAGTATAAATAGACAGGCCATTGACAGAGCAAAGGCTGATGGCACATTCATAAGGCAGAAAAAGAAATGGGCAGACTGGATGGGCCTTGCGGTCCTTATCTGCCATCAACTTCTATGTTTCTATGATAATTTTAAATGTGGAGCTTTTTATTCTTTTAAAAATTGATTGCTGTCATATTTTCAGAATATGCTTCTTTGTAATTGTAAATACGTTTCTTGTATTTGTGTACATTATGGCCAAGATATTCAGAGCAGACGTGCCAGCGCAAATGTGAAATTGCGCCGAGGAGCCATATTCAGTGGGAGCCATTGCACAGTGCAAAATCCATTGCACCAATGTGCAACTATAATGTATGTGGTGCAAGTGCAGGGAGTGTTCCCATGAATATCCAGCACAGTGGCATATTCAACCATGAAACCATGGTGCAAGTGCGGAGCAAATGGAAGTTGCTCTGACCAGCCATGTTCCTATAAATACAAGGTGCAAACAAACAGACAGCAGTTGCAACAGAGATGTGAGGAAGAGGGAGAGATAGAGAGAGACAGACAGACAAAAGACCGGACACAGAGGGACAGGTACAGAGAGGTGGTGTGGGAGAGGGAAAGAGAGGAGAGAGAGAGAGAGAGAGACACACACACACACACACACACACACACACACACACACACACACACACACAATCTGTGTACCAGGGTGGCACACATCCAGCAGTCACTGCCCAGGGGGACAGTGGACAGCAGGGGCCATGGATAGTGCACCCTTCCTGATGGATGCAGTAATGAGGGGTGTGAGGGGGAAAGAGGAACAGCTACGTGGCCGACGAATGGCCTGTCTCTGGTATGCCCGACACGGGTGGTACTGTGCCCACATCACCTTTGAGAACTATAGCTAAACTGAGATTGTGGGATGGTACCACCTGAACAGGGCCATTCTGAGGCAGCTCTGTGAGCTGTGCAGTGAGGAGATGCAGGCACCCACCAGACGGAGCCACGCCATGTCCTTGGAGACGAAAGTGACAGCCGTCATGTGCCTGCTCACTACAGGCACCTTCCAAAGACCAAAAGGGGACACCACGGGCATCATCCAGTTGGCCATGTCCTGCATCCTTACACAGTTCCTCAATGCTCTGCTGCCACGTGTTTCAGAATTCATCCATTTCCCCAGCACTCAGGTGGAGCGTACAGCAACTATGCAGGACTTCCATAGGGTGGCACGCATGCCTGGCATGATTGGGGCCACTGACTGCACCCATGTTGGCATCCACATGTCACCTGGCCCTGAGGGACTGCCATATGTAAACAGGAAGGGGAGCATAAGTATCAACTGCCAGGTGGTGTGCAATGCCATGAGGCGCATCACCAATGTCTGCTCCACACACCCTGGGAGTGCACATGACGCATTCGTCTGGCACAGCTCTGTGCTGTGCCACAGATTCAAATGTGGGGACATCCCCACAGGCCACCAAGTGGGTGAGTATGGCACGGGGAAGGTGCAATGGGCAGAGCAGGCCTGGGGATGGGGAGCGGGCAGGGGGTGAATGGTGGCATGGGCACTAGGGACAGGCAAGGGGGCAGCACAGCATAGCAGAGGGCTAACCATGTCATTCTCCACACAGGTGACAGTGCATACCTGCTGAGGCCCTGGCTGCTCACCCCCTACAGGTGCCCATCATCCCCAGCAGAGGAACAGTACAACGAGGCACACACCAGCACGCACAACATTAGCAAGTGTGTATTTGGCATGCTGTAGGCATGTTTCCATTGCCTAGACAGGTGAGGTGGTGCCCTACAGTATAGCCCCTCAAAAGCCTGTGGCCTATTTCTGGCCTGCTGAATACTGCACAACATGGCCATTGATCATGGGATAGCTGTCAAGGCTGATGATGGCAACAGTAGTGGGGATGATGTGGACAATGGGCCTGAGGGTGGTGGACAGCCACCCCTTGGGTGGAGGGACCCCCAGCTGATGCAGCAGGCTCAATGCCACTGCAACACTGTCACACAGGAACACTATGGTGAACACAGGTAGGTGGTGTGGTACACATGCAAGGGGCCACACAGACAGGTACAGCACACATGCAGGGATGTGCATGGCGAGGGGCATGCACACACAGAGGTGTGAAACAGGGGTAGGGGAGTCAGTGTCACACAACCACACACACACACACACACACACACACACACACCCAGGCATCGGAATGTGGCATGGATCGTACACCTTGCACTGGGGCACAGGCTCAACCAGTGCTAGACTGACCTCATCATGCCTGCACCACATGGTCCAGCGGCTGGG
This sequence comes from Neoceratodus forsteri, assembly GCA_016271365.2. Classification (NCBI taxonomy): domain Eukaryota; kingdom Metazoa; phylum Chordata; order Ceratodontiformes; family Ceratodontidae; genus Neoceratodus; species Neoceratodus forsteri. The sequence continues at coordinate 765,891,672 of CM057458.1, forward strand.
CATGCACACACACAGACAGCGTGTGGCATGACACACATATGCGACACCAGTGGTAAGTCACACATACACACACACACCACCCATGTGTGCACTGGGCAGCTGCTTCAGACCACGGTCAGGGCAGCACACAGATCAGGTCTGCTGCACGGAACCAAGGCCACCACTGCGTCTACGCACTGATTGTGCATGGGTTGCATCACAAGTCCTATGAAGACAGGTTGAAGGAACTGAACATGTACTCCCTGGAGGAGAGGAGAGAGAGAGGGGATATGATAGAGACATACAAGTATCTTACAGGGAGGAACAGGGTGCAGGAAAACACTATTTTTAAGCGAAAAAGATGTTTCAGGACTAGAGGGCATGGGATGAAGTTGGAGGAGGACGATTCAGAGGAAACATGAGAAAGAATTTCTTCACAGAACGGTGGTGGACAAGTGGAACACCCTGCCAGAGGAAGTGGTGGGAGCTGAAACAATCATGGGATTTAAGAATGCATGGGATAGACATAAAGGAATTCTAGAGGTCAGGGGTAAGAGGAAATAGACTTCTAGGAAAACAAACTGAACTTACAAGCTCAAATGGGCAGACTTGGTGGGCCATAGGCCCTTATCTGCCGACACTGTCTATGTATTTATGTATCTATGTACGCTGGGGCCGATCAGCAGCCATAGGCTGCGCATCACCTGGGGGTGTGCGCAACAGCCCCCATGGGTGGAACCACAGGACCATGACCGTGTCCTCGCAGGGGTGTGCAGGTGCCCAAACAGGTCAGCCCCGGGCATGCCTGGGATGCCAGGCGTCGACTGTGTTTGGGTCACCTGATGCCAGGTCTGTGGGGTGTACAGCACTTTGCATGGGGTTTCTTGTGCACGGCCATGCCCTGTGGCAACCAGCAGTGCAAAGCCATCCAAAATCGCACCGGCAAAGTGATCCAAGGATGCAGTCATGGCCTCCTGCATGCCTTGCATCCCCTGCAGAATCTGCGCAGTGCCTCTTTCCTGCTACTCGGCTAACTGTAGCACCTCCACATGCAGTGCATGCACCCTAGTGGTGAGCAGCACCTGTTGATGAATGGATGCCTGCAACAGCCAGGTGTGCCCAATCAGACGGTCAGCATCCTGGGGCTCCCGGGTGGGATGCCATTTCTCTGGTGGTGACCTGCCACACTGCACAGCCTCCCCTCCAGTGGACACTGCACAGTGGGGTCTGCATGGGGGGTATGGGCATAGCAGGCACAAACCAGTGGTAGACCCTGTGGCCAGCTGCCCAGTGGCACCTGCAGCCTGCTGCTGTCTTCTGTTCAGCCACTGTACACTGCTCTGTGACTGCAGCACCACCACTTCAGGGCACATCCGTGGCACTGCACACTGGTGCACCTGCAGGGGTGGCAGGTAGCTGTTCCCCCACTGACAGGGTGCTGGGCGTGGGACCTGCCTGTGATGCCAGCATGGGTGACATGCCCACAATGTCGCCTATGCTGTCCAGGAGCTTTGAGCAGTCATCATCGTTGTTGGACCCTGTCCTGATGTGTGTCTCCACACACAGGATGCCAAAGCTGGCATCCTGTAGATCACATCCAGGGCCTCGTCTGACCCTAGTGGATGTAGAAGGTTCATCCTCCGGGGTCATACCGGTGGCCATGGGTGGTGTTGCTGCTGCTGCTGGGGACCCATTCTCTGCATGGAGGCATTCTGGTGCTGCACGAGAAAAAAGGTGTATCAGTGATGCAATGCCCACATGTGCCCCCCCCCGCACACTGCCGCTGCATGTGTTCTGCAGCAGGGCATGCGCATGGGTGCACACACATGCACATGACATGCATGCCAGCATGCCCATGTACGTGCCCTCCAGGTCACCAGCTGTATGTGTCTGACACACATACCTTGCAGTGATGGGCTACCACCCATCTGGAAGCCTCACCCAGGCACACCTTCCATTGTGGTGTGTCGCATGGTGGCTGCCACCAACTCATTTGTCAGCATCAGTGTGGGTGAATCCACTGGCCCTCCCCAGTAGCATTATGGTACTCTGTGATGGCGGCCACCTTCTCCTTAATCCACCACCTGTTAGTCCCAACCTTTTTGTGGCACTCCTGCGCCAACCACTGGTGGCTGCCGTGCTGGTTCACATAGGTCACCACCTCCACCCATGCAGCAGCCCTGGCCTGTGGTATCTGCCCGTGGCACCACTCAACAGGGCCTCCCTGTTAAGTAGGCCTCTAACAGAACATTTGTCCCAGCTTTGGTGAAGTTGGGCCTGCACTTCCATGCAGGGCCCCGCTCCTCGCCCTCCTCCTGTGCTGACATGTTGCCTCCTGTGGACATGGACAGCACAGTGTGTCAGTGGCAGCATGTCCCTGGGCCATCCCACCCTGCAGTGCTGTCCACTTCCCAGTATGCTGCAGCAGCATCCACTACTTACCTATCAAGGTTGCAATACCAGTCTATGGCCAGTGTTGATCCATGGCACTTATGAGGTGCAACAAATGCAAATGAGGTTGAGTGCAACAGTAATGACATGGTAATGCACCCCATTGTGCCATGCATTGGCTGATGATCTCATTGGCATGCGGTGATTGAATATTGAGATATTGCACTGTGCAAAATGGTACTGCACCGGAGCAAGAGGCAACGCAATGCCCACGCATGTGTGGTGCTTAGACCTGCAGTACGCATGTGAACTGAGAAGTCATGGTGTCAATCACGCAAGACACATGAACAGCATGATGTTTGCAGCACTGAGCAAGCTGCGCATGGCCAGCAACACACACTTCGCGCATGATGGTATGTTCCCTATCACGCTCATGAGCACTGTGTGCTAGCTGCTGACCTCTGACCCCTGGGTCCTCTTCATGACCCTGTGAACCCACCAGCCATGCCCACTGTGCATGTCTGGGCACTGTGTACTCTCTCCTGCATTGCACATCCGGCACCTGTACTGAACATGTGCGCCTGATGCTGCCATTTTTGCGGTCAAACTTGCTACGGAGCAATGGTGCAGGCTAGACAGAGACATGCCCTGAACGGGTCCCAGGTTGAACTGGCCAACCTTGTGGCCTGTGTGGAGCCCCACACCCCACAGCTGTTTGGGCAGATGCCCTTGCAGCAGGCCAGGGGCACTGTGTGGCAGACTACTGCTGCCAGCCTGAAGCATAGGACTGGGGTGCCCAGAACCTGGGAACAGTGCAGGCTCCGGTATGGTGACCTGATGCGACTGGACCCTGCTGGACTGAGGAGGCTTCAGGCATGTGCCAGGTGTGGGACAGTGTCACAGCCAGGTAAGTCATCCCATGTTGCATGTCTGCCCTGGTGCTGTACTGTGGTGTTGGCTTGACTGCCTGGCATGCCCTGCAGGGGGATACACTGTCATCATGCGCATCATGGAGTGGCATTGCCATCTTCCACTTGCTCTGCGATGTAGCTGTGCAGGCGTACGGGACATGTTGGGCAGGGGCACACCCTGTGCACAGGTATCTGGGGGGGGCTGCTGTGGTCGGTTACTGATGTGCACCTGTCCTCTTTCCATTCCCGGGACCAGAGGACCGCAGGTGGGACAGGGCTGCAGCAGCGCAAGACAGGGTGGTGCACCTTGATGATGGTGGACCAGCACCAGCAGGGCCACAGGGGGCAGGTATGCACTGTCATGGTCCTTCACACTGTATATGGGGGGGTGGCAGAGGGGTGTGGGTGCGGTATAGCGCCTGTGCAGCAGCTGTGTGTCGCACAGTCGTGGTGTGTCCATTGGACGCATGTGACGGCTGTTGGTGGGGTGGGTGTGTGCCTTGCTGCCAGTGTTGTTGCTGAGGTGCTGCTGGTGCACTGTGCCATGGGACTGTCATTGCGCAGTCGTGTCGCCATTGTATGGTGGGGACCACCTCTGTGCAACATCGTGGTGCGCTGTGTTGCTGGCTGCTGTTGGCCCACCCCCCTGCGGGTGGCCATTATGGGCCTTCCAGGGGTGTGTGATCCCGCTGCCTATTGTGCACTGTAGGTGGTCATGGTTCCTTGGCCCACTGCACTGATCACCTGTTCTGTCCCTTGCTATAGGTGTCCAGCGGCCAGTGCAAAGACCACAGTGCCAGTTGTTGAGCTGTCTGATGCACCAGAACCTGCTGGTCGTGTCATCCATCCTAGAGGTGGTGGTGGCCATGTGCCAAATGATGGCGGCAGAGAAGAGGGGGAGGAGGTTTGCCAGGGTGGCCGGACAGGGCTGTCAGTGAGGCTTCACCTGTTTTCCCCGTCACCCCTGTTGAATCTTCCCCTACAGTCCACCGTCCCATTGTACATTCCTGTCCCTGTCCCCTTCCCTCGCTGTACCTGCCCTTTCCCAACCCCTGTTGTTTTTGTACAGAGTTCTGTTAAAATATATATGTTTTATGACATACCTGCCTGTGTCTGTGTCTGCTTTGCAGGTGGTGTGAGGAGTCATGCTGCAGTGGCCCCGTGTCTGTCCATGTGGTGTGCATGGGAGGGGGTGCATGTTGTTCTTTCTTGGTTCCCTGCTGTGTGCTGTGGTGCACCCACTGTGGTGGTGTCTATCCCCTGGGTTGGTAGCTGTGCCTTGGGGTGCCCATGGGGTGGCTGTCAGGGGTGTGTGGCAGGTGTGTGCATGGTGGTGGCACATGACCCTGGTCATTGTTTGGGTCCTGTCCACACACTGTATTGGGGTCCTCTGCTTGGCATTGTGTGGCTTGTCCCCTGTGGTCTGCCACACTGCCTGAAACCCAGCACATTCAGTGCCCACTGAGTGGGCTCCCTTTGTGGCATGTGTGTGCTTGGCTGCATGGTCCTGGGTGTGGCCTGCTATGGTCTGGGGGGCACAGCCAGCAGCCTGCTGGGGGGACTCCCTTGGTGGCCCTCCATTGGCCATTGGAACCTCCTGTCACCTGCTCTCCATGCCACTGTTGTGTTCTGGGGTCCAGTGTCTGGGTGCCTATGTGTGCCCTGCTGGTGGAGGCCTCCTGTGGCCTGTTTCTGTGCTTCCATGGCTCTGTCCCTGGGTCCTTTCTCTGTGCCCTGCTCCCTTCTGTTGCAGTGCTGCTCTGCTCCATGGTTGCGCAGCAGTGTCTATGTTTGCACTATGGTGCAACTCTGTTTCTGCCATGGTGTAACTCTGCCATATTCAGCCATGTTGCGCTGGCGCATTTAGGCCTGTGCAACCTCTGAATATGGCTCCAGTTGTGCCATGGCACATCGGATTTGTGCTGCGCCGGACATTGGTGCATTTCTGAATATCCAGGCCTATGTCTTTATATTGATTCTATATTGACCTGGACACCTTTGAAAAATGGCAAATAGCTCAAAGGTTTTTTCCTTCGTGAACTAAACTAAACTAAACAATTGAATAGGTCTACTAGCGGCCCCCACCTCACTCAGTACCCTAGGGTGGAGCCATCAGGGCCTAGTGCCTTATTCTTATTTAGTCCCTTCAACCCCTTATGTAACCTGTGCTCTGTGATCAGGCCCAAGTCTAGTTCCTGTCCTTTTGCTTTTGAGCCCCCACAAGGAGGACTGTACACTCTGTAGAATGTGTTCCCCCATTTCACCTGTGAGTGCTGAGGTGAAGCATTCATTTAGGAGTGAAAACAACAAAGGCCACTCTGTAGGTAATGCAGATGCTGCAGGAACTATTACAGCAGAGAAACAAACAACCCACACACTCACCAATGCCATGCACAAAAAATGCCAGGTACAAATACCTGCTTCAGAGTATAATAAAAGTTTTAAGAAGCAAACAAACAGGAAGACAATGAGCTGGCAAAACCTCATCATCTCACTTTGGTGAGTACATGAACTGTTTATTTTTTCTCTTATTCACTTAGGAGATCCACCTTGCCTGCATAGTCAGTCAACCATTTTCCATTTTTACTCAGTCGTCCCATGCCCTCATTCATTTTCCTCTCCTGCCTTATGCACCTGAAGGAGGCTGTCTGTGTACAGCTGCCCCTGCATCCCTCAGTCTCTCCAGGCTAGAGTGACAAACTATCCTTCAACTACTCCTTCTTGTATACTTTGAAGACTGGCATTTTCTTACCTACTGCTTTTCTAACTTCCCTAGTAAACCAGAGAGGTAGCTGCTTCTTCCTGGCCTTGCCAAACACCCTCATACAGCTCTGAGACACCCACAGAATGATATCCTTGATGGCCCACCACTTTCTCCTCAGCAACTCATATCCTGCTCACTTTCACTAGGTGTTCTCCTAGAAACTTAATCTTTTTAGCAAAATCTGCACTTCTGAAGTCTAATACCTGAGTTCTTGTTGTTGTAGTGTCAAGGAAAACTACATCATATTATGACTGCTGATTCCTAGAGGCGCTTCGAACCCTAACATTATCCAAGGTGTCCAAGTTGATGAACAGCAGATTCCAGGTAACTCCTGGTCTGTTTCCATCCCTGATGTGCTGCCTGTGATGTGAAACAGTCCTGGAAAGTGCCCACCAATGTCTGACTGTGAGTGCTATTATTCACCAGAATGGTCCTGTCCTTGTTAGGCATACTTAGATCAATAGTTAAAGTACAGAATTCAGATCACCAGTTAATTCTGCAGAATTCCACTGGCCAAAGGGGCCAAAGCCCCTGGCAAAGCAAAATGTCACTTGGAACAGTTAGCCTTCCTCTCTGTGCACAAAAGGAGGAAGGGCAGGGCCATGAATATTCGTGCCTGTGCCCCAGCTGACTAAGCCAGGAAGCATGGAGCACAAACTCCAGACACCTTCTAAGGCCTGGCAGGAAGTAACTCTTAGGGTCTTGCTTTAACCCTTGAAGTGCTCCCTAGTAACCTGCCTCAAACTTGGTGCAAGAAAGAGAGTGAGTGTGATCTCCTCTTCTAAAACCTTGTGGTCCCTAACAAGGGCAAACTCAATGCTGGTGGCAACTCCTTTACAGGTGTACTGCCCTCCTGACATCCCTCTGAGGGCGACTGAGCACTATTTCCCTCTAAGTGCAACCAGAGCTGGCCAGAACCCACAAAAGACCCTTTTTTACCAATCTGGCCTATGTAGAATGGGCCCCAACTATATGAGTCACAGGCACACAAACTAGACATGCTACAACATTCCACACCACACAATTACTGCATCACATTTCCCTTTAGGATACTTTAACCAGCTTAGTACCCAAGGGCTAGAACTGCACACAATTATCCTGCAACAGCCTTCACCTTTGTGAAGTCTTTTGACTTCTTCAGCATTTCCTCCTCTGTTTCTTCAGGGGCACAATGGACCAATCTGGAAGAAAACAGAACATAAACACACAACACTGTTAAAGGTTCCCAAAACGTGCCTTTTGTTCAAAATGCAATAACTTATTTGAGTGGTAAACATGGAATATCTTCTCAATTTGTGAGAGCACAACCCTGCTTCCTGATGGGGGTGGGCCTCCCTTGGGAGACCCAAAATTAAAATGTTGCTGTTGTTCAGATTGTCACACAGCGCCCTCTGCTGCATTATTTGGCAACAGGTAGCCTATGTCCCACTGGAACTGAGGTCACTTGCCACTCCTGTTGTGAAGTGGAGATATCACTTTCCCCCATGGTCAGGGGAAGGCACACACAACTTGGAAGAACAATTGCAAATAAACTGGTAATGTTCCTCAGTGGAGAAACTGGGATCCCCTTCTGACCCAGTCATTGATATTCAAAGTCCTAGGCATCTGCCTCATGTAAAATGATGGTGTTGGGGCTTTTGGACGTGTTCTCCATCTGGCCTGATGTCCCAAATGAAGTAACCAGACTGTTGACAATCTAAGTCTGAAAATAACACCTTGTGTATCTGGATGCTCCTGACCATGTCCCAGGTAGAAGCTGATCTTGAAAATGCAGTCAGTTTTGTCCTTATTCTACAGGTGGTATTCATGATCTCTGCTAACCAGAACTTTAACTTCCAACAACAAGATGTGCCTACAGTGAGTTTTAACAGTTGCCCATAACCATTTCAGCATGAATGGGAAGCAGTATCCATAAAGTCGGCTTGGCTAGTTGTCCCAAGTCACCTGACCTATCCACTGCTTGGTGGCAGCTAAGGTCCACACCACTTCTTCATAGCCTGATCAATTGCCTGCTTTGCCTTGGACTTTATTCTTCAACCTGTGTCTCTGTTGTCCTTTGTTTGTTGGCCTCTGGTGCAATGGCTGATGTCAAGGAAGAGGACTTGGATGCTCTTGAGAACACTTTGGAATGGCTGGAGTGACCACTTCTTCTATTATTTCTTCTTCTTCCACTACATCTGGTTCTGGTTCCCCCTTTAGTTCTGGCACTATTGTGCTGCTGCTGTCTCTCTTCTTCTTCTGGGGATCGGGAAGAGCTGGCTAAGGACTGACTGTTGGGCAGGACACAGAGCTGGTAGCCACATTAAGAGAGAAGTTTGTGAAATCTGAAGGGGTCTTTAGGCCTATTGAGAAGCTGAGCCACTCTAGACTGCTGTAAAGACTCACTTCTGATCATTACGCACTCTCGCTGACTTGTCTGCCAGACCCTGTGCTCAATACAGTGTCAGCAAGGAAATAGACTTGTGACCACATCCTGGATCTCACCAGGTCTCCAGCTGATGGATCCAGACTCACCCCCTGCACCCAGCAGTCACTTCCTGGGCACATATTATCTTTGTTAGGTAAGCACCTCTTCAATGGGTGAGGCCTTCTATGTTTTGTTCAGTTTTCTGCGAGACTTTGGCTCTGGTCTTTCTATCTGGCTGCTACAGGTCGGTGGTGGTGGCAAAGGCAGGTGCACTGTTTTTTGTTTTTTTTCGTTTTCTGTGGACCACAGACCAGGGGAGTACCTCTGAGGATCTGTGAGTATACCTTTACAATCAGTGCCCTGTCTGCTTGATGAAGGCATTAGTCACAGTAATTAAGGGGAGATTTGGCTGTAATTGACCCTCTCCCAAGCTGGAGCCTTGACATCCTAGCAACTTTTCCAGGACTTGGCTCTCCCTTTGGAGCCTTAGTGCTCTTGTCTGCTTATGCCTCAGTCTTACCTCCAGTCATGACCCAAGGCCAGACTGCATACAATCCTGCAGGTAGTACCTGTTCCCTGACATGCCTGTTCTGACTTTCAGTTCTGTGCAATAGTACGGCTTAAAGTTCGGTTTAGCAGTTTGAATATCAAAGTGCATGCCAGAGGTTTGATACAGTTACTTGATATGTTAATTTTCTTTCACTCTACCTTATTCTATCTGGCTCCCAAATAACTTTAAGACAGTATCTGTTATGAATTTCCAGAGGGTGGATTTGTGGATAGAGCCCATAGTTGAGGCTTTACTACAAAGTTGTGACCAGAGGTCCACAGGCATGCCTCCTTCTTCTGGGGAAACAGGGGCACTGGTAAGGAGTGATCTGATAGTCCAATGACTTCTCTGGGCCTGTTGCTGTAGCCACAGCTGATGCTAGTTCCTCAGGGGAGAGGCTGAAGTGTCAGAGGGTGATACATGGTTATTGTTGGATGATAAGCAGTCCAGTTCTTCCATTGGTCTACTGGATCTTTCTTCTTTTGGTACCACTGCTGGTTTCTCCACAATTAATGCCTTCTTTGGCATCCGTGCAGGGCTGCTTTCATGCACATGTCCAAAGTGCAGGCCCTCTTCAACCCCTGCTAATCTGCATTAAGGGGAAGGCTTCCAAATTTAGAGTTCCATTCAGTCAATGCCATTCAAATCATCTTTTGTCACTAGCTTCTTCTCTTCCAGACAGTTCATGTGCAGTCTGATCAGCTGTGAAATTAAACTGCAGAAAGAGACACTTTGTTCCAACGTCACTAAATTTCTGAGGCCCACATTGCAGCAGTGTCTTAACTGATTTACACCACATAAATTTTAAAATGTCCAAGTGGTCCTAGAGTATCCTATGCACTGTGTTCTCAGTACTTCTGTCTCCTAAATCCTGGAAGGCAAGCCCTCAAGTGTAAGGGCCAGGCACCCCCCATGTCTAGGGGTATACTGTATGGTTGTATCTCTCATACAAGGAGAACACACCTAATGTTATGAAACCTGTCCCTTTAAACTCACCATACCACCATGGGACTTGGAGCAGGGGGCCAAGAACAGCAGCAACACAGAAGTACCATTAACATGTAACCACTTACAAAACATAATACAGGTATCCATACCAGGATCTGGGATCTAGCAGGTCCATATTTATTGCTAGCTAGGTTGTACACAGTCTTGAAGGCATAACCCTCATCAATCATTTCATGTCCACCATTACAGGAATGCCTTTAACTCAGAATGCCCACTGCTGTACAGATAGACAAATTTATGTTAGCCCTATCTCCCTTACAGAGTCCCATGGGTGGTACTTCCCGCAAGACAGGCATGTAGTGGCACCACCCCATGCTGGGCAAAGCACTATGCCAGCTCACTGAACTCATTTGCCTGGCTCAACCGCTGTGGGACTTAACTGACCATGACTTGTGCCAGGCCCCTTATCCTGATGAACCAATGCCATTTACCATTCCAGTTCATAACATTGCCTATGGGTTGCTGCTTTCAAGTATTTGTTCTCCTTTGGAGCACTTGATCAAGGTTAACTTGCACTAAGTACTGACAGTCACTAAACAGGAATGGGACATTGGGGTTATCATATCTGATGACATCAAACTGGCAGAGAAGTGTGGCAAAGCAGAGGGTAGAGCTAATGTGATGCTGAGGTGCATGGGGATATCTCCAGCAAGCAGAGGGAGGTGGTGTTGCCACTGCATCACTTGCTGTTGAGACCACACCTAAAGTACTGTGTACAGTTTTGGATACCATACCTCAGAAAGGATATAGAAATGGTGGAGGCAGTTCAGAGAAGGGAAACTAAAATGGTGCAGGAGTTGCACGAGAAGCCCTATGAGAACAGACTGAGGGATCTCAACATGTACATCCTGGAAGAGAGAAGAGGGAGAGGTGACATCACTGAGACCTACAAGTACTTCATAGAGGTGAACAGGGTGCAGGAGCCAAGTCTCCTTCAAATGAACAAGAGCACCAGGGCCAGGGGGCATGTGAACCATTGAACTGTGGAATGAATGTATGAATTGTGGATTAATGTATTAAACTGCAGAAAGAAGTTCCACAGAACTGATCAATGAACTGTGGAATAATTATGTGCATTGTGGATTAATGTATCACACTGTGGAATGGAATTCCTCAGAATGGTCATTCTGTAGTTTATGTGCATTATTCTGCAACTCAGCCAGAAAAGTTTGTGGAATTATGTGAAAATTTGTCAGACGCATTCAGAAGATTCTATGGTTACTAAGGTTAGTCAGGAACATGAATATGCCTAATGTTTTTTCTTGCCTATATCCCCACTACTCAGTGGAAAGCTCAGTCACCTTTAACATGTAGCTAACAACAATTTAAAACTACCAATGTTCTTTAACTGGACAATTTCAGTAGGTCAAGCATTCCATAGTCTCATTGCTCTCTGTGTAAAATACATTCCTCTGGTGTTTATCTTATATCTTCTCTCTTGCAGCTGGAAGTAATGACCTCTTACATTATTAGTACAATCCTTAAATATTAATCCTATGACTGTACACAAATTTTTGTCCCTAAGTATATTGTAAAGCAATAATACATCACCTCTCTTCCTCCCTTTTTCCAGTCTGTATAATCCTAGAAACTCATGTCTTGTTTTATAATCCTGCCCCTCTAGACGATATATGCACTTGGTTAATTTCCTTTGCACTTTTTCTAATGTTTGGATTTGTCCCTTCAATGTGAGTGCCCAAAATTGGGAGCAAAAATCCAGGTATGGTCTAGCCTAGGATTTATACAAGGGAATGATAACATCTCTATGTCTACTACAAAAATGTATTTTTATGATACCTAAAATGGTAAGTGCTTCATTACTAATTTGCTTATTATTAACTGAGAATGACAGTTCAAGCTGCTTGATAACCCCCAGATCTTTTTCCTGCTCTTCACTACTTAGGATGTCATTACCCAAATGATATTGCTTTCTGTGATTTTGTTTACCAAAATGTATAACACAGCATTTATCTTTATTAAAATTAACACCCCATGTATCCACCGAAGCTTGTATTTTATCTAGATCCTTTTGTAGTTTTAAATATGTTCACCATTCAATGGTGCTCACAAAGACGGTGGTGCACCAGAGAAAGAACTTTAACACTTCTTACACATTCGGACACTCACTAGCAATAGAAGTGTAGACTCCAACTTCTCAATATATATTTCTTAAAAAATGGTTTATTTATACCATAAGAATGACAAAAAAATGGACAAATGCTTGATGAGTTTTGGATCACAGTCTAACCCTTTATCAAAAGCCTTTGATAAAGGGTCACTCTGTGATCCGAAGCACGTCAACCGTTTGTCCATTTCAAATATATATCGAATAGCATTTCTGTTATTATATTTGTTTTGGTGGACACCCATTTGTGTTCTAGGGTTAGAATTTCATGTTTCAGTATGTCCCATTTAACATTAACTGATTTATTCCTGAACTCAAGTCTACCAATTCCATTGATTCAACTCATTTATTATCTCTGTATAGCTACCCACCTTTCAATTATACAATTTGTGATTATTTACAACTTTTTCTGCTCTGGTGTCTAATTTGATTTTAATCATGGCATGGTCGCTTTATCCAAGTGGTTCATGTGTTTCACAACTATTGTTTTTTTCCCCTTACATTAGTTATTACTGTATCTAGTATTTTATTACCATGAATTGGTTCTTCTACCATTTGTTTCAACTCATATTCATTAGTTATATCAATTAATTTGTTTTCCGATCTATTATTAGTTGTTACAATTATCCAGTCTATGTGGCTAATCTGCAAATCTTAGTATAGAATCCCCAACTGCTGTTGTATAGACAGTTTGAATTTCTTTCACCACATTGTCTCTACCCTCATTTCCTCTTGATGTTGGTTCAGTATTTATTTCCTTGTCCTCATTTTCCAGTATGCTGAACCTGTGTTGAGTTTCAAAACTAAAGAGTTGTGCCTCTGCCAATCATCCTCTCTTTGATCTTTTTTCCCTCTTACAATGCACCAATCTTGTTCAGTTTCTTTGTCATCATTTTGTTTTACCCTTTACTCTGATGATCTGGATCCAATGCGTTCTCATTTCTATTGGCTTGACTATGCGAATTATCTGTTTCTTTTAATGCTATTGTTTTTCAATTTTTATCTCTAACTCAGTTTTGTCCAAATGACCCTTTAATTTTTCCAACCGTGTTCGCATTTCCTGTATTTCTCCCTGTAAGGCTCCATTTGTTACACATTTGTCAGAGATAAATATTTTCATTTATTTAGTTTTTGTTGACTGGGTAGGTGCACTAGACAAATTATGCCTATTTCAGGCACGACCTGGGGGAAGGGATACAGATGAAAGCCAATTGACCTTGAACCAGATTAAGCTGTTGGTGATATTTTTAGGGAATGGGGGAAAATTTTGCCCTGGCATTGGGGGAATTCTCCTACTCTTTTTTCGAGAAGTGCCATGGGATCTTTAACACCCACCTGAACAACCACTAGAACTGGTAGATGGGACCTCGGTTTAATGTCTCTTCTGAAAGACAGCACCTCAGAAGTGCAGCACCCCCCTCATGCTGCACTACAGGGTCAGTATTGGGATTTAACCCAAGTGCCTGGTGTGGGGATAGAATCCACAGCCTTCTGATCTCCTAGCCACAGAGGCGAGTGTGCTACCTGCTGAGCCACTGACATGGCATATACTTTGCTTGAATGTAAATTCTGCTGGTTCCATGTTAAAAGCAGTGCTGGCAAAATGTCACGAACAAACAACAGTGAGGGAAAAACAGTGAAAACAAAAACTGTGACCAGCAAAACAACGTGGACCAAAAAGTCAAAACCACTGACCTGATTCACTGACTGTGTCTACAGCTGTGCAGATTGTGAATGGAACTTAGAGGGGGGGAAGTAGTGGTGGCATACTATTGGGAGGCATACATGGGGAACAACTGCACAAATATCAACACATGTACCCGCATTGACTTTCTGCGGGGGGGGGGGCTCTGCCTTCCGCACTCTGTTACTAATTCTAATCAGCACCAAGGAGGATGCAATTTGGGAAGGGGGACAAAGTTGGGAGGACAGGCAGAACCTATAAAAAAAGATTCACTGCACCGCAAGTCTTGAACCCAGGTCTGTCGGGTACGCAGGTAGTGACTCTAACATGTAGGCTGCGCTGCCAGCTTGGATCTGGCTATACAAATTATTGCTTAAATGCTTGAACAACTGACTACCTTCATTGTTGACTCCTTTACATACAGCACTGAAATTAACATGCGCTGTTAAAACCAGGTCATTCACATGACATGTGCTATTTTTAAGTAGCCGAAATTGACTGTCTATTTTAAAGTGATACCAATTCTACCAGTAGGTACATATTACAATCTTTGCACTTAGTTCCTAGTTATCCATCTAAAACTAGTAATGTTTCCATTTTGTTAGCTAGGATATTGAGACCAGTATAGAGTTGTAGATTAGTGTCCCCATAGTTGTTGCCCTTGAATGTATTAGCACTCTATTACTATTGTTAAAACTACTACTTTGTTCTGCAGTAAATAATTCAGCCTGAACTACCATCAGTAATCACTTTATATTTAGGTTATTTAAGTATTTACTTAAAAAACTAATATCACACAATCCCTACTTCTTGGATATTAAAGAGGAACTGTCATCTTCAGAATTTCTTAATGTCTGAAAGCTCTTAAAAAGCTACTTTGAGTTAGCGATTGTGTTTATCTGTGAGTCTTTGCAGTACAGAGTTATTCATATGTAAATCAGCCTGTACTTAAGGGCTGGGGCAGCCATGTGTTTTAGGTTCTGGACAGGCAATGATGTCACTGATGGCCTTGGCCCTGCTTTGACTGTAGATAATCCAACAGGTTAAATAGGAAATCATCTGTTTTATTAAGTGTTTTTTAAGGTGATATTACAACACTTTCTAAATTTATAATAATTGTTTTGTATGTGACCCCTTTATAGCTAGCCTGTGTTGTTAAGTGAGAGTGTCGAGTTTGCTTGTGTTGTACCATAGCCTAAAGCTGTTTAGGTTACCCCTATTAACTTTGCCTTGTGCTGTTTAATAGTTAAGTACATCAACTGTACTGGTAACAATTGCTATCTGGGTAACCATATATACAGTAGAATAGTCTGGTTCAAGCATAAGGGTACTAGAGAGGTAGGGGAGAACTGGTTAGTATCAGAAGTCTATGGTTTATTATAAGGATGATGTTCAGTGGAGAGCAAGTCAGTTGTAGGTACTGTGGGGCCCTCTTCTCCATGGCAATGCTCTGGAGCAGGGGTCACTGCCATTTCTGCAGGACTTTGAAGAGATCCATGCTCAGCTGGTGGCAGTGAAGAAAGAGATATCTCTCCTGTGGCACCAGCTCAGCTGGAGCCCACACCTCACAGCTCCAACCCCCCAGAGACCCACTGGTCCATAAGGATAAAGACTGTAAGTAAGTAAGTAAATAAGTAAAGCTTTATTTGTATTAGGCACCCTTCCAGAGCTCAGGGCACCTTAACATAAATAAAATAATACAACAACCTCTTAAAATACACTAAAACTATATATATATATATATATATATATATATATATACACACACACACACATACACTCTTACAGTTTATCTGACATCAGTTTTACCAAGACCCTTCAAAGGCCTGTTGGAACAGGTAGGCCTTAAGTGAGTTTTTAAAGCCCTCAACGGTCAGGCTATCTCATATCTGACAAAATAGAGAATTTCACTGGGTAGGAGCCATAAAGGCAAATGATCTTCCTTCCAAAGTTTTCAAGTGTACCCTGGGAATCTCTAGCAATCCCTCACAGGAAGATCAGAGTGAGAGGGTGGGACAGTAAGAAGACAGGAGATCTTGCAGGTACTGGGGTCCCTGGTCATGTAGGGCCTTCTAGGTCAGCAATGCAACCTTGAAGGTTATCAGCCACTGTATAGGCAGCCAGTGCAGTTTACACAGCACAAGTGTTATGTGGCTGAATCTACTTGTTCCAGTTAACAACCTGGCCGTCCTGTTCTGCACTAGCTGCAATTGGCAGATATCCACCCCTGGTAGCCCTAGGTAGAGGACATTGCAGTAATCAAAACAAGTGGTATCAAAGGCGTGGACCAAGGTGGGAAGATCTTCAGATGGGACCAGGTGCTTCACCCTAGCGATATTACTCAGATGGTAAAAGTAAGATTTGGCCAAGGCCGACACCTGAGCCTTCGGGGGTCAGGCCTTCATCAAATATCATGCCCAGGTTATGCACCTGGCCTGAGGCATTTAGTGGGGCCCCTCCAAGGTATAAACCCGAGGGTTTTCTCACCCATGTCCCAGTCATCCTACGATCAGGGTCCACTACCAATACCTCTGTTTTTTCCTCAGTTTAACCTCAGCCAGCTAGCACTCATCTAGTCCTGTATCCCTGGTAGGCAGTTAAACATTGAGACAGAGTCTAACTCCTGTTCGGGCACAAAAGACATGTATAGTTGAGAATCATGTGCATAGCAGTGAAAACTCAACCCATACCATCTTATAATATCCCCCAATGGCAGCATGTACACCGCAAACAACATGGGGGACAGCACCAAGCCCTGCGGTAGCCCCGCAGGGTAGACAGCAAGGGGCTGAGGAATGAATCCCCGACACCACTCCCTGAGATCTGCCCTTGAGGAAAGAGCAAAACCAACTGAGGACTGCCCCTCACTCCACAGAAAAACGGCATGTGCTTGAGCAGCACCCTATGGTCCACAGTGTCAAATGCCTCTGAGAGATCAAGGAGAACCAAGATGGAATGGGCTCTCCGATCTTTAGCCATTAGAAGATCATTTAGCACCTGCACCAGGGTGGTCTCCATTCTGTGCCTTTCTCTGAAGCCTGACTAGAGAGGGTCATAGATATTGTGGATGGATAAATGATCCTCCAGCTTCAGGATGACCACCTTCTCGATAACGTTCCCTGTAAAGGGTAAGTTAGAGACTGGTCTGTAGTTTGCTGAACAGTCCAGGTCAAGGGAGGGTTTTTTCAGGAGGGGTCACATTATCACCTCCTTTAAGGGATCAGAAAAGATCCCTCTCTCCAATGAAACCCTTACTATCTTAGCCAGGACTGGGCCAATGACCTCAAAACACCCTAAAAGATGGTGAGTTGGGCCCGAATCCAAATTACAGCAAGTTGGCCACAGAGTCTGGATGATCTTCACTATATCCATGACTACTGGTTGAGTGAAGGTAGACCAGGTCATCTGGGCATTTGTGCCAGCCAATTAGTCAACGCAAGGTCCAATGGGGAGGCACTGGCTGATTCTGTCCCTGATGGAGGACATCTTATCAGTGAAAAACTGTGCAAACTCCTCACACTTTCCTTGAGACAGTGCTTGACCTGAATGCAGACAGGCTGGGCTGCACAGTCTGTCCACGGTCTGCAAGAGCTGAGCTGGTCTATTATTTACTGCAGCAATTTCTCTGGACAGGAACTCTGCCTTCTTATGGGAAATTGCTGATTGATAGATTTTATAATGGTCTAGCAATCTAAGTCCATCCTCCTCCAGGTGAGTTTTCTGCCAGTGTCTCTCCAACCTTCACCCTTGCCTCTTCAACTCTCGAAGTGTTCCATCATACCATGGGACACCAGGGCAAAGAGTAAAAGGGCAAACACGCACTGGAGCAATGACATCCAGGGCCCCAGAAACAGCTCTATTATAGGCTAGTACAAGGGGCCCTGGGTCAGTGCTATGTGTTGGAATTCCCAAAAGGTCCAGTCCCATCATTAGGTCTTCTAAGGTAACTCCTCTCAAAGGACGATACTATACTAACTCTTAGGGGAAAACCTATTTCAGGTGGCTGCAAAACTGAATCTCAGGGCATGATGGGCAGACCACCAGATTGGATCAACCTCCATATCAGAGACTTCCATTCCCAGGTGGAACACCAAGTCCAACGAGTGTCCCCCCGCTGTGTTGCAGTGTTAATAACTCATGTCAGGTCCAATTATTCCATCAATTGGAGGAGGTTTTGTCCAAAAGGTGAGAGTTCATCATCGACCCAGGCACTGAAGTCCCCCAGAACCAACCATCTTGGGGCCTCCAATACCATCTCGACAATGATGTCTGCAACCTCCTTCAGGAAAACCCTCTCATCACCTGGTGGATGGTAGATGAGAAGGATCCTGTAGCCTGCACCCGCACCCACTATACACTCAAAGGAGTTAGTAGTTCCAACTGGCACTTACCTGATTCCCAGTTCCTGTCTAAAACAGACTGCAACCCCTCCCCTGCCCCTACGATCCACTCTTGGGTGGTTATCACCGAGTACCCGACTGGAACTGCAGATGCCAAAATGGGACCCGCACTTTCATCCAGCCAGGTCTTGGTGATGCAAGCCAGGTCTGCAGAGGCTACAAGATCTGCAACCAGTGCGGTCTTTTTCCTAATAGACCTGGCATTGCATAACACTACCCAGGAGGTACGAGAGTCTAAGGATGAAACACTACCTGCCTGACTGGGTCAGAGCCCTTGGTTATGGGCACAAGGCAAGGAGAACCTCGCTCCTGTGCCCATTTTTCCCCAGGGCACCTCCTGGTCCTCACTGTCTCTATCCATCCACCCCTCTCCCTCCCCCCCCGAGTACTCCAGGATCCTCCACCTCCCTGCCTCCTTGATATACCCAATGCCCGGCATCCACCATCCACCTCAAAAGGAAGCGGGGACAGCCAAAAGGGAGATGATCCCTCAGTCTTGAGGGGAAGTACTGCCTGACTGCAATAATTTCTCCCCGGCACATTACTTAGACCTACACATACACATACACATGCACACACACACACACACACACACACCACTATTCCAATCTCACCCCTCAGTCACTCAGTCTAACCCTCACCCACTAAACCAAACACCTTCCTCACTTATATAAAACAATCTTCTTCCCTCTACCTTACTCACTTATACATACATCCCTCCCCACCTCAATATTTCCTATAAATTCCACCTTTCAATCAAATTAAAATTCCCACTGCTCCTCCTTCACCTCCTCACATCACCCCACACACTAAGCAGCAAATATCTTTAAAATGCTATTTTTATATGCAGAATATATAGTCTCCAGATACAGCCTTAGTTTATTTCCAACTGCAGTGCTCCTACCACTGCAGGATATAATCTTCAATACTCTTCTACCCGCTCTCATAGGGCTGATTTGTATTGTTTCTGTACTTAGATTATCATTTTCCATTAACTGAATGTCCAGTAAGCAGAAGATCTCCAGTAACAATACCACACAATAAAGAAAAAGAGTTTTTACTTCACCAGGTATTTGTAGAAAGCGCAGTTTCCTATCCCGATGTTATTAATCCATACCGGAGCTTTCCTTCAACAATTTCCATAAGATACCTAGTCCAGACCCTCAGAGGGCCTCCCCTTTAATTGGGTAAGGTCCCCCAGACCTTCATCTCAGTGGCCCAAGGTTGAATCACCCTCCGGTGAGCCCCTCGCTTCACCAGAGGGAATGAATCCCCACCACCACCCTACAGTAGTGGCAGCGACTGTCCCTCTGCTGGACTGGGGGTCCCAACCCTGTTCCAACTCCTCAGAAGGCCCTCTCAAGAGCTTCTCACTGTTGTAGATGCCTTCCCCATGTCTTCTTCCTCCAGGCCAATCTGACCAAAAATAAGGTTGTTATGCTTCCTTTCTTCGGTCTGGCTGGTCTCTCATCCCATCCGGAAACCACAACCAAGCCTAGTTGTTCCACCAACTGCCTCCTTTCCACGATGACCCCAGGATTCACTCCTCAGGCTCCCACTCGATACAACTCCAGTCCACCTCCTGCTAACTCTGGGCAATATCCTCCAATTGCAGGCAAGAAAATGGAGGTAAAAGTTTTGATTACTCCATACATTTCTTAAGCTGCTTAATATCAGGGCCTACAGTTACTCTGCTCCTCTAGCACCCCACAATCTGGGTGTTATTGGGGACGAGCCTACTGCCCTTGTGCACACTCAGGAGTAGCTCTGCTTCTGATGATGCTCAAGCCTGCTATCTATCTCACTGCAAATCCCTGACTAACTAACTAAAACCTAACTTCTGAATGTAGAAACTATAAGCTTCACAAAAGCTACTAATAATTTGCTAAAAATTTTCTGAAACACACAAACTGGAAGCAAACTAAGAGCACACTCTTGTGGCTATCTCTCTGGCACACCCAGTGTGGTGACCATAATCTCTCCCCCTAAAATGGGGTCCGATCAAACAGATTCATGCTCAATACTGGTGGAGAGTTGGAATGATAAGGATGGCAGAGGCAGCTGAATGGAGGACGACCAGTCCCACACCATCCCTATGATAAATTACTTTGCATCCATGGATAGACTCTGGTACCTGACTCCACTGGGATGGATTCCACACCTCTCAGCCTCTCAGCATTAAACATCATAGCACTGGCCTTCAGAAATCATAGCAAAGGGCCAGAATGTGTAGCACTTTCTTATTTTAAACAATATTATGTTTAAAGATAGTGGGCCTCATATAGTTAGTGAGAAGGAATGTTTCTATCAACTTAGTTCAATGATTTAATAGTTTGTGTGTCCAGAAATAGCTCTAACATTATGAGGAACATCAGTAAACTTGTGAGGAGCAAGAGTAAATTTGAGTGTGAAAATCATAGCGCTATGTGAAATTCACAGCAGTTGAGAGATATGATGGACTCTGAGTCAGTCAAGAGAAATGGGAGTGATGATCTGGTGGCACCCAGGGATGAGAACAGGAAGAAGATAATTAGGAGAGTCTTAGTGGTTGGAAATTCTATGATTGGGGCAGTAGAGAGGGTGAAGGGAGTCAGGAGGAGGGATGTGGGAAGGTCAGGTGCCTTCTTGGGGCTTCAGCCATCTACGATGTAGACAAAAAGGGAGGATAGCAGAGAGGGCGGGGGAGCTGAGGGGTTGTGCTACACATCGGTTCCAATGATCTGGCCAACCAGCCTATGAAGCAAGTGAAGTTTCAGAGGCTGGGGGACAGATTGCAGACATACCTAGTTTTCATAATTTTTTCTGGGGTCCTTTCAGGGTGGAGTGGGGGGAAGGAAGATAGAGTAAGGAGGAAAGAGATTGAGGTGTTAAATGGACAGTTAAAGGGATAGTATCTAGAGAAAGGGTACCACTTTGTGGGGAAGTGGGGGACTTCTGAGACAGGAGGCTCTTCAAAGGTGATGACCTTGATCTGGCAAGGGAGGGGACCAGTGTGCTGGGGCAGTAAATTGATGTCTAAATTGGACAGCTAAACTGATTGTGGGGGACACTAAGGTTAAGGGAGCAGCTGTAAAGTGAGTGAGTGAGTGAGTGAGTGAACGGAACTTTGCTAGTGCTCCCCCTATACAGGGGACTGGTAGCAGTAAGATACAATAAGTAAAAATAAGTCTGAGGTTCAAACAGAAGTAGTGGGAGAGGCTAAGAGGGGAAGGTTCTCAAGGTCTGCAAGCAGCAGGGAAAATAAGAAATTAAGGAGAATGGGAAAGAATGCAAAGAGTATGATCGCAAAACAGCAAAAGGGGATCTGGAGCATGTTGAAAGGTAGGGGTCTGCTTTAATGCCAGGAATCTGGGTAATAAAATCAGTGAACTCCAGGCACCGATGGCAGACATGGAGGTGGATCTAGTAGCCATCACAGAAAATTGGGCAACAGAGAATAATAGCGAGGACTTGTCAATCCCAGGTTACACAGAGGTTAGGATAGTGGGAAAGGCAAAGGTGGAGTATAGCCATATACATCAGGGAGGGCATAGAGGATGTGGAGGACTGACACACCAGGTGAAGCAAAGGGGAAACTGAGTCACTGTGGGTTCACTTTTTCAGTGCTGTCAGGCCCTCACCTTACACCAGCATCACTTTAAGTCATTAGTGTACTTACCCACGCAGTACCTGGAATGTCCTTGTACCCCTGTGTTCCTTCATCTGCCACTCAAGCCTGGCAGTGGATCTTCTGGATTGTCATCCACCACAAAGTGGCCACAGATTTATCCCCCTGCCCTCTGTAGGCAGGGTGTTATACACTGCATAGCCCTGGCAGAGAACAAGGCATGCTTATATTCCATTGTGTCCTCAATGCTAGACCACCTATCCCACCCCTGAGCCCCTGTGCATAGCTCCAACGCTGTACATGGCCAGTGGATAAACAGAAGGTTTCCACCTCAGGTGCTGCTAGTCATCTTCATTTCACCAGCTGTAAATCGCTCTCAGTATGGGGAAGCCTGCTGTATCCTTGCTCTGCCCAGGACCTGCTGCTTTGCTTTAACTATAGACTTCAGCCTCCAGTACTCTCAATACCTCACCTTTCATCAGCACAAAATAGTCTCTTTTACAGTAAAATGAATCCCATAATTTCCATCTGATTTATAGTTTTTCTTACAGCAAGTAACATAGTTTAAACAAAATTCTGTTTAAACATGGAAACATAGAATTTGTATGCAGGAAAGGACCGGTAGCCCATCTAGTCTGCACTATTTTCCTTGCCCATTATTACACCCTTGTCACTATATGGTTACAGAAGGGATCGACAAATTTTTAAATTCACTAATAGTCCAGGACTAGTGGCTTGTCTAACAGTAGTAGTCCTTGTGTTGAAGCTGGTAGTCCAGTTAAAAAGGGGCATATTTTAAAGAAAATTCAGTAAAAGTAAAAAACAAAATGCTTGTACGTGTTTTTTGGGGGGGGCGGAGGAGTTAAATACTAATATGTTAACACTGACAGTTTGAAAATGTTTAATTTCTGTTATAGAGCAGACAGAACCAGTGTCAGGAGAGGAGAGACTAGATCAAGACAAGTGGACAGAGAAATCAGCAGTACAGGCCAGGGTGCAACACATACAGTCAGACAAATCAAATCACAACCCATCAGTCAGAACACACTGCCCACACACAGTGTTAGGGTCTTCTTATTTTATTTTTAAATAACTCTCTTTTTTTTGTATGTCTAGTGTTTTTCCCAAGCCAGCCAGCCGCAGGACACTAGACTAGAGGCACTAGGGTCGGTCACCCCTCATTAGTTCACTCCTCTCCATACGATACCTTTCACAACCCACAAACAGTTATGCTCCTCTTATTCTATTTTTCCTTACACTCTTTTCTTTCAGCTTTTTTTTATTCTTTTGTCTTTCACAAGCCAGCCGGCCACAGAACACTAGCAGGTCACCCGTCCCCTTCACTTCTTTCCACACGAGTGTTAGACACCTCTCCCCCAACAACACAGCACACACATAGTTAGGCTCCTTCATTTTTTTTTTAAATAACTTTGTCTTTCTCTTTTTTTTTTTTATGTGTCTTTCACAAGATAGCCGGCCACAGGACAGGACAGTAGAGGCAAAGTCACCTTTCTTTAGTTCACTCCTTAGTATCCACACGATACCTCTGCCACACACTCAGTTTGTTGTTAGGCTTATTTATTTGAGTAATTAATTAATTACACTTTTTCACTTTACTTAGGCAGGGTAGTAAGTGCAGAATGTAGATATACTATAGACAGAGTCTCTTAAGTATCATTTTAGCTGTAGTCAGTGCCTAACACAGTTTCTTTATGTGTGGCTTACTTTGCAATGCAATCACACAAAAATAATGACAGCAACTCACGCCTAACTGCAGTGCCTTTACTTTAAACAAGGCTAGTCCTTAAAAATGCCCTGCTTGTTCAGACAGCGACCATTGCTTTTTTGGGGGATATTAACTAACTCCATGCTGCCTTTAGCCTCTGGCTGACTGTATAGTCACACACAATGGTGCCAGGTTAACTGCCAACTCCCTACCTCCTCATCTACTGCAGTGCACTGGAGCATTAAAGTACAAGTAGTAAACAGTAACAGTATTACAGTTAAGTAGTAAGTAAATACGGTCTCTTCTCAACAGGAGTCAGTCAAGACTCACTTTTTTTCTGTAGCCCACCCCTATCTACAGTGCAAGTGCTGCAGTACTTTGTGGCTTCTCCGACCGTCGGTCTGACTGACTGAGTTAGCAACCCGCTCCCCCTAGCTGCAAATAGACAAATCTGACTCCCTCAGACCCCCACAGTAGTATATTTTATTTCATATTTTTTTAAATGATGAACTTTCTGCCAGTCCTGATAATAGCTGGCCTATGGTGGAATACAGAGTTCTATGGTACATCACTGGTGATCACAGACAGCAAGAAAATCATTCCAGCTGCAATCACCTTCTGTCTGGAAATGGCACTTTCGGCGGCAGTCTCCCACTTCAATGCACGAAACCTCCCACCCCCCACCTCCGCCGCCGTGGCTAATGCCCCCGTCTGACAGGTACTTGCCCACATTGAATTTGTTGGCTCACCTGTCAGTCCTGGATATTTTTTCTCTTCTGCTACTGCGATGGGTCGAGATGGATCGGGGAGGGTCCTGGAGTCCGCATGCTACCATGCTTGCTCCATAGCTCTGTTTTGCCTTGGCCACCCACCTGATCAAATCCTCGGCAAACCATTTGACACAGTGGCTGAGCTGGCATGAAGATTGATGGATGGCACTGGTGGCACCTAGTGGTCAGTTGGGAAATACCACAGTAAGTCAATAAAATGAATGAAAAAAAAAGATCTGAATTGGTTGTCTGGGGATAACCTGCAACCTAATTAATGCTAGCCTGACTGAAAAATCTTGTAGTCTGGGATGTCAGGCTATGGGATTTGTCGACCCCTGGGTCACAGGTGCCCCTCCCACCTTCCCTACTTCTGCTTATTATACCCATGTGCCTATCCCATGCATGCTTGAAGCTCCCCACTGTGTTCACCCCCATCATCTCATCTGGCAGGCAGCGTCAGCTGTCCACTATGCTTTCTGTGAAAAAGTACTTCCTCACATCCATCTTACCTCCCCCAGCTTCATATCATGCCCCTGTGTTCTGGGGCTCCTCCTCCTGTGAAAGAGGCTCCACTCCTGCACCTTGTTCACCCCGATGATGTACATATAGGTCTCAATCATGTCCCTTATCACTTTCTCCTTCTCCAGGGAGTACATGGTGAGCTCCCATACCCTCTTCTTATATGGTTTCTTGTGCAATTCCAGTACCATTTTGGTAGCCCTTATCTGGACAGCCTCCACCCCATCGATGTCCTTGTAGAGTCGTGGCCTCCGGAATGGGACACAGTTCTCCAGGTGGGGTCTCACTAGTAAGTAATGCAGAGGGAAAACCACCTCCTTTGTGCTAGAAATCCCCCTCTCTATGCACCCCAGCATCTGGATAGCCTTGCCTACTGTCTTGTCACATTAGCCTTCCACCTTAAAACATAGAAGGTGACAGCAGATAAGGACCATGTGGCTTATCTAGTCTGCTCCTTTTCCCTACCTAATGCAATATTGCAGACCCTAGCTGAGCTGCGGCTTACCATTTCTTGCCTATTGCAAGAGTACTCTTATGTCTACCCCAAGCATTCTTGAATTTCCTACCATTTTTGCCCCCACCATCTCTGCAGGGAGGCTACTGCAAGAATCCAGTACTCTTTTTGTGAAAAAGCACTTACTCACTTTGCCCCTGAGCCCACCCCCTCTAGCCTCATATCATGCCTCCTTGTTCTTGTTTACCTTCTTTTCTGAAAGATGCCACTCTCCTGTACCTTGTTTTTACCCCTGAGATACTTGAATGTTTCTATCATAAGCCCCTCTCCTCTTCTCTGGGGAATACATATTGAGGTCCTCTAGTCTTTCCTCATATGACTTTTGGTGCTCTCTGTCACAGTGTGTGGGAAAAAACTTCAGACTAGGCAAATTTATAGGATGCTCCTATAAAAAAGCTTTCAGCTTAGTGTGCTACTCCTGATTAAACAACTAAAAAAAAATACACACTGTGGCATGATATTTATTTTACAAAAGTTAGAAAAATAATAAATGAAAACAAAAAAACAGTTGCAAAAAAATCACTACTTGACATCAGTAGTGTCTCACATAATACAGTCCTGGATCTTAGAGCTCTTAAGACCCTTTTTATCTGCATTCAACAGCACAAACAGTAGAACCTCTTTCTTCCTTTGTCAGGGCTGAGCCCCACTGGACTGAACTGAAGTGAACTCAGTGAAGAGATTTTATATTTTTTTGGTGGGGTCACCTGACTAAGCCCTTTCTATTTTTATGTCTGGACATGCTGTTTTAAAACCAAGGGAGTTTGTTTGTTCCAGAGGACTTCCTGGTTCAACTAAAGATACTGGCCCAGATATTCAAACTGTGCCCAAAAAATGCACAATAGCAGGAGTAAGCACAAGTCCATTGTGCCCATGCGCAAGAGGTGCAATATTCAAAAACTGAGCTGGCCAACCTGCTCCTACAGCCGGCGACTGAATATCGCACCACCTGCACCATAGCGCAACTAGGGAGGGGAAGCTGAGCAGATCTGATGCTCCATAGCGCAACAAGGGATGTTCAGCTAAGCAGTCCAGAGGCGCCATAGCGCAACCAGGGATGCCCCCAGCTGCAGAGCAGCAATGCAACTGCACAACCAGGGAGGTAGGGGCCCACCTCCCATGCCACAGATGGGCAGAGGAACACACAGCAGAACAGACATCGTCCACTCACACCTCATGCACTGCACAACTGGGAGATGGCTGGAATAACCACTGGCCCATGGAGACATGCAACCAACCCACAGCCTGGCCATGGTGCCCTATCACACCCCCTGGCAAGCTGTCACTGGCACACAAGGAAGGCTGACCACCCCATGCCACACTATGCCCCCAATGCAAATCACACCCTTCACTGTGACCCCAGACATCCTTCCCAGGCCTTCCCAGGAGCAGCGTCCACCACTGCAGGAAACCCCATGCATGCCACCACCCCCAATGTGACAATGCAACCCTGTGCACCACAGAACCATGCAAGGCTGCCCCACCATGAGCACCCATCAGTGGGTGGCAGCACACAGCGATGCAACAATGGCATACACAATGCCACCACATACAGCCCCCCAAGGTACAGCTGAGAGACTGACCATGCGTCGGCACACAAGGTACCCCACACTGGACAGGGCATGCCCCGGACACCACCACCAGTGGTACAGCACCCTGCACACTCTCCCAAGGACACACCCTGACCCAGCACTGGCCACAACAGCCAGCACAGACATCCACAGTGGTGCGTGGAAGCATGCAGCACATTGGATGCCACACAGTGCATGGACAGACACCCTCCCATACCCAAGGGCACAACAACACAGGGACACAATAGTGGGGCAACCAAGCCCCCAGCGTTGGCCCATGGAAACTATGTACACACAACCTGAAGTCCTCTATGGCACAGGAGTGGCAGCCACCCTGCGCAAACACTGTGGACCTGTACACCACCATCATTTTCCTGGAGCACAAGTCACAGACAGTGGTGCACATCCCCTGCAATGCACACAAGCCACAGCATGGAAGTGGGTCAACAAATGTGGAGGCCACAGTGTCACCCGAGGCAGGTATGCACCACACCAGTGACAGGAGGCAACCCAGCATTGTGATGGGTACAGTGGCTGCCCTGCATGGACAGACACCACTGACATGCCAGCAGACCGTGCAGGTCACAGACATGCATGGGTGTCAACTGCACAGGCCATGGATGGGCTGACAGGGGTGCCATGAACACAAAGCATGCACCATGGACCACTGCACACAGTCATCCAGTGCACAGGGCACAACACACACACCACAGACACTGACTGATAGCTACCCCACACTATAGTCACCTCCCCACGGACACACACACACCCATAACTGCACCACCCCAGACGCCATGCACACCACTGCAGCTGAGCACCTATAGCCCACTGCAAATCAGAGACCACCACAGTGTTCATATCACAAGATCTGTATTCCAAAACAATATCAAAATGAACTACATACAATACTATATACAAGGTTGGGGGGAAGGCCACAAACAAGGTGGGGGTCGGTATGGGGCAGGGGTGAACAAATGGGACAGGAAAGGAGGGGTGTGAGGGTGGGTCCAGGGGGTAGGGGATATCAGGGGCAGAGGGATCATTAATGGGAGCCCCGCTCCCCGTTCTGGCTGCTCCGCCGCCGATGCCTCCTGCGGACCCCAAGCTGGTCAATCCGTTGTAGGATCTCCAATGACACCCTTGCCATGTGCAAGATCTCCCTCAATGCCTCCCGGATCTCCATCAGCTGGTGGACACCTAGGAGAAGGGAGCACAGTCAATAGGTGTGAATGCACAGCCCCATACAGCCCACCTACTGTGCATGGCATACGGCCGTGGGACATGCCTCTGTGATGGTGTGTGACCACCCACAGCGGTCACGTCCACAAGACCTGCCCACCCAGGCTCATACAGCCATGCGGAACGCTGCACACACCCACCGGCCAAGTCATGCACAGCAGCACCACCATGGCTGTTTAGTGACATGGCTATGTGGTGCGAAGGCAGTGGCACAGCCATGTACCCGGTGCATGCATGGACCACCATCGACGCACTCCCAGACATGCAGTGCCACTGGACAGTGCTGACTGTAACAAGTTGCGTGCGTGGCAGTGGTGTCAAAGGATGGTGGCCATGCCCCACTGCCCACCCAGTTATACAGCATGCAATAGTAATCATGGATGTAAGGCACTCACCATCATCGGGCTGGTCCCTCTGGCGCTGTGGACTGTCTCCCCTTCTCGCGTCCCTTTCTTCCTGGTGGTGCTGCATTTCACGGGCTAGTCGCCACTCCTCCGGCTCTGAGGTGCAAACATGGAGAGAGGAACTTCAGTACAATCCTGTAGCAAAGTCCCCCTGCCCCCAGGTGTGTGCCCTCTCACCCAGCCAGACCCATCCACCCCACACCCTGATAACACCACCACTGCCAACACTGGACAGTCCCTCCGCCATGTGCCGGACACATACAACTGTGATACCCATATGTAAGATAAAAGTGTGTGGACGTAACACCTACCTGGCCGTGGCACAGTGTCTCTACTGGCACGTGCCCGCAGGTGGGCAAGCAGGTCTGGCTCCCTCTGCTGCAGGTCACCATACCTGTGGTGGCACTGCTCTGCTGTCTTCCCCCTTCCTGTGGCCTCCTCTAGTGCAGTGGCCACCTCCTCCCACACCTGGTTCCTGGACCTGTCCAGGGGTGCCTCCCCAAACAGTGGTCCATGAAGTGGCTCTACTATGGCCACTAAGTTGGCCAGTTCCACTTGGCTCCACTGTGCAGCACTCCTCCACGCCATTCTCCTAGCTCAGTCGGATAAAATGGCACTCTGCAGTGTGGCTCCACCACGTGCAGATGCTGTGTGGTACAGCGCTGCCATTCCCTATCGCGCTGTCACCGAACAGCACAATAGTGGTGCACCCATGCCTGACGCATGGCGCCTAGGAGGCAAAGGTCGGGCACAGGGTCAAGGGGCTCTGACGCATGGACAGCCACAGCGCCATTGGAACCCAATGCGTGTAGAGCGATTGGATGCCTGTGTGCTACCTTCAGTAGCAGCCTACCGCGCTGTTGCCCCAGTGCACCTATGATGGCCAAGTACCACAGCGCCATATAGGTGAACATCGCTGTTGCGCCACTGGCACAATGGTGGCCATGCTCTGCATTGCTTTCTGTGCACAGCACGTCAGCAGCATGGCAGACGCCTGCGTTAGCAACCCGGGCATGTGCACTAAGGTGTGTACTGCACATGTCACGGAACTGTGCCCTTGGCTCAGCACGTTCAACACAATTGCACAAAGTGCAACAGCGCGATATTCAGTCGTCATATGCAAAACTGCTAATCAGCCATTCAATGATGCAGCACTGCAATTTGCATCCACTTAAAGTTACGCCTCATCTCATTTGCATGGGTTGCGCTATAAAAGTGCAACATTAGGCTGCACTGGCCATAGTCAGTTACTGCAGTCTATTGGTGAGTTGCATGCTGTTTGGGAGTGTGGACTGTGGATTTTAGGACATGCATGGGACTGCACAGTCACAGGTAACAACTGTCATTCTTACAGGTGAAATAATGACTGAGCGAGTTGTGTGAGAGGAGGAACACAGTGGTGGGAGGAGGAGGAGGCCTAAATTCACCAAGACCAAGACCGATATCCTGTTTAAGGCCTACCTGGATCAGGAGCCGCTTCTCAGCGGATGGCAGGGAACACCTCAGGCCCGTGCTGCTGCATGGGAGGAGGTGGCATGTGCAGTGAACCTGCATGCAGCCACCAGTGCTCTGTGCAGGAGTGCAAGAAAAAGATGGGCACAGACAGGAGGAGGATAAAGGAGAAGGTGGCTGCCATCAGGGCAGCACGAGCTGTGAAAGGTGGGGGACAGCCGGAGGTGGTACACCTGACCCCACAGGAGGAGAGGGTTGCTGGAAGCATGCAGCGTTGTGCCATTGAGCGTGTTCCGGGTGGTGGCTTCCAGATGAGTGGTAGCCCATCACTGCATGGTAGGTCATGGTCTGTCTATGGGGGGGCAGGGTAGGTCACATGCAGTAACGCAACTTTGTTTTCCCTTACAGATCCTGAGCATCTGCATGGGTCAGCGGTGGTGGGCCTGTCCACTGAGGACAGTCAGATGGAGATGGAGGAGGGCCCATCCACCTCCACAGGTATATGTGGCTCAGTGCAACAGTGGGCTTGCCTGGCTGTCCACACTGATGTCATTGGAACAGGTGCGGAGGAGGCCCTGCCCATGTCCCAGTGTGTCAGTGTTCATGGATGCCAGCATGCTGTGACTCGGGCTGGTGCCGGGTCAGTCACCGATGATGATGTTGCTAACGGCATGGGCAGTGAAACGTGTGTGCCATGGGTTGGCCACACAGCAGGTAACATCCCGGCCATGGCTGTGGGTGGTGCTGCCGTGGAGGCCTGCATGTCATCACAGTCTCAGCCTGTTCCTATCAGGACCATTGGGGCAGCACTGGTGTGTGTGCAGGACAGTGGGACTGTTGCGGCCACTGCGGTGGCACCAGTTAGCCCTGGGGAGCGGCAGCCAGAGGGGCAGCATCAGCAGTTAGCCAATGGGCTTGGGGGTACAGGGTCAAGGGGCAGCATCCGTGCACTGCCTGTGGACATGCCCAGACCTGGTCCTGGTGTGCAGCGCCCACCCTCAAGGGGTGCTGAGCATCAGGGCCGTGCACATCCTGAGGGACAGGATGCCGAGGAGGCAGATGACCTCTTGGTTGAGCACACCTGCCTACTGCAAGCATCAGTCCACCAGCAGACGTGGCTTGCGACGTCGGTGGATGCACGGCGTGTGGCTCTGGAGTGGGCAGAGGAGCGTCGCAGCAGAGACACCGCTCTGATCCTGGCAGGGATGGACCAGTTGCGGGAATGATGTGACCGCTGCCACTGACAGGCAGACACAGGCATTCACTGCTGTCATGGCCACAATGGGCACACAGTCATGTGCCCATGCATCGCAGGCACCACACAGTGCACTGTCCACCCCCCATTCCCGGTGTCGTGCGACACCCTCCCTGTCGACAACTGGTTCAGCTGTGGGCATCCTGAGCATGCCTGGTGCAGGCATGTTTGGTGTGCTGCAGACCCCTGCACGAGCATGGTCGCGTTCATGCAGTGGAACCCCTGGGGACCATCGGTGCCACCCCATGAGTCCAGTGGTCAGCCTGTCAGTGCTGGTGGGTCTCGGCGGGGCCACCCACACATCCATGGTGGCCGGGGCAATGTGTCGCGTGACTGACCTGTCTCCCAATGCAGCTACTGTCTAGTGCTTCCCTGTGTGCATTGTGTCTTTCAGCGGGCATTGCACGGAGTGGGTACCCGGCCCTGCATGCGGACACACAGTCCATCTTCACACCCTCCCAGCTGCTGTCCACAGTTGTGTGTGCATGATGATGCCTGCATTGCGCTGTACACCAATGTGCAATGGTGCTCCGCATCTGACACATGCACATGGACAGGCAGTGGGCGTGGTGGTCTGTGGACATGTGTGTGGATAGGGGTGGTGTTCTGGGTCGGTGTGCCTCCTACCCTTTGTGCATGTCTGGTGTGTTGTGTGTGTATGCATGTGTGTGTGTGTCTTTCCGCGTGGCATGTTAGACCTCACCCATCCCTGGCTGTGTGTGTGGTTCCATGCCCGGCCACTTCCCTTGATGGAATGCACCCCTGCTGTGTGTCCATGCATGTTTGTGGGTTGTGCCTTAGCCACTGTTGGTTGCACATGGCCTCATGACTTACCTGGGTTGGCTGAAGTACTCCTCTGTGATGGTGTCCCGGTGCAGATGTGCCAGCCGGAGCAGTCAGGGGTCCCATCGCCCAAGGGGGGGCTGCCCATCACCATTGTCACCAGTGACCTCAATTGTCCCCATCGCTGTCCCTCTCTTTGACCTGTATGGCTATCCCACATTCGTTGGCCATGTTGTGCAGGATGCAACAGGCCAGGAATAGCCCACAGGCCTTTGAGGGGCTGTACTGTAGGGCACCGCCGGAGGTGTCCAGGCAACGGAAACATGCCTTCAGCATCCCGAACACCCACTCAATGACATTATGTGTTGTGTCGTGTGCTTCATTGTAGCGTTGGTGTGATGGGGTCACGGGCCGCCGGTAGGGTGTGAGTAGCCAGGGATGGAGTGGGTATCCACTGTCACCTGTGTGTAGAGGGTGGAGGTTAGTTTGGAGATCAGCATCGCTCTGCCCCGGGCCATGTAGGCCACTACCCATGTCACCTCTGACCATGCCCACCCAGGCCCTATGATTTTCCATGTGGTTTGCATACTCACCCACTAGGTGGCCAGTGGGGATATCCCCACTCTCGGATCTGTGGCACAGTGCTGACTGGTGCCAGATGAAGGCATTGTGTGCTCCCCCAAGGTGCGTGGCACAGACATTGATTATGCGCCCCCTGGCATCGCACACCACCTGGCAGTTGATGCTGGCATAGCCCTTGTGATTTATGTATGCGGCCCCCTCGGGGCCAGGTGGTGTGGATGGCCACATGGGTGCAGTCTATTGCCCCTAGCATGCCAGGCATATGTGCTACCCTGTGGAACTCCTGTATGTTTGCTGTGCTCCGCCGGTGTGCTGGGGAAATGGATGTACTCCACAGCATGTGGCAGCAGTGCACTGAGGAATTGGGTGAGGTGGCGTGACGTGGCCGACTGGGTTATGCCTGTGGTGTCCCCAGTTGGTCTCTGGAAGGTACCCATGGTGAGAAAGCACATGCAAGCTGTCACTTTCATCTCCACTGACAGGGCATGGCTCCGTCGTGTGGGTGCCTGCATCACATCACTGCACAGCTCACAGAGCCGCCTCAGAATTGCCCGATTCAGGTGGTACCGCCCACAATCTCGGTATCACTGTACAGCTCGAAGCTGGTGTGGGCTCAGTACTGCCTGTTGGGGGCATACCGCCAACGGGCCCTTCCACGGCCATGCCCCCTGCTGCCCGCCTTCTCACCCCCTCATTACGGCCTCCATCTGGAAGGTGGCACTGGCCATGTCCCTGGCTTGTGTTCACCCCCCGCAGCTGTTTCTGTATTCCCCCGCTGTCCTGGCTGCTACTTCCCCTGCACCAGGAACACCTGCCTGTGCTGGCCTCACTGCTGTGTGGTGTACTTCCCCCTTCTGCATTGTCTCCCCACACCTTCCCCTGTGCCTGTTGCTTCCAGGTGCCCTTTCCTGCCTGGCCCTGTGTGTCCCTGCTGCCCAGTTTTTCCCTGCTATCTCTGGCTCTCATGTGGCTTCCTGTAGCGTTCTTGCGCCTCTCCCTTGCTCCATTTTATTTTGGCTCATTTCCGCTATGGCGCAACTTCCGCTTGCTCCCCTATTGCACATGGCACATGTTATTGAATATCACACTGCACCATTTATGCATGGTTCCTCCCCTTCAGTTGCGATGCATTCATTATCATTACGCTGTTGCTCAGTGTGATTTGGGGACCAACTGCCTTCCTGCTGAATATCGCAGAATGGCGCATTTTCGGACTTGCGCAGGCGCGACCCTATTGTGCATGGCTCAACTCTTTTGAATATCTGGGCCACAGTGTATATCTCCTCAGATATTGGCTCTCTATATCTCTGATTCATAATGACTAAGCATTTTTATAAAGCATACCAGTTTTTTTTGTTTAGCTTCATACAGTAACAGGTTTATAATGTGACTTTATGAAAATACCATTAGGATTTTGTAAAACTGTACTAATCATGAAATTATTAGTTTGATATGGCTTCTGGATCATTTTTCTTTAAAAAGGCTTTATTAACTGTATTCATTCCTATCATCTAAAATAGCCTTCATGTTTATTTCACACAAAGTGCGCCTATGCACTTTACACAACACCTCTCTAGGTGTTTGTCATCATTCCAAGGACTGAATGGATGGAAATGGAAAAAGAATGAAAAGAGAGAACTAGCAGGAAGTTTAGTAGGATAGTAAAGAGCTATTTCTAGGTGGCCAACCTGGTGGCGGGGGGAGAAGAAAAGCAAAGAGAAAGCTATTAACTGCTGCACAACAGAAGTTTTGTAGCTAGAAATATGGAGATAGAAAAGTGGTCCATCAGTCACATCTGAGGGTGTAGACCAACTCCACCATACACCTCCCCTTAAGAAAAAAACAGTTCTCAAAACTATACTGGTTTTTCAAGAACTCCCTCTCAGTCATAAATATTCTACCAAAACAGTAGAATGTGGGTTAGTTGAAACTTTCTCTCACCCACTATGAGAGCTTCACCCCAGGGTCCCTTAATTCAGTTATTTTTTGTATTGTCCACCATACCAAGTTACTGCAAAATGACAATACTTTCACAACGTTAGCTGGGGCTGTCATACAGTTCAGCACAGTACCCATCTGTGCTCTCAGAGGATTTCAGTCTGTAGTGACTGTCTACCCACCAACTATTTCACTCTGGTTACAACAACTCAGACATTTCATATGTAATATCAGACACCCATCAATAGGCATAGTTTCAGAACCCATCACTTGGCATTGTTTCAGAACCCATCACTTGGCATCATTTCAGAACCCTGTGCACCCACTATTGTACCTTCATCAATACATTAAAAAATAGGAAGCAATACACAGCAGTTTTATGCTGATTTCTAGCTTCCTCCATACCCATCACTTGGCATCGTTTCAGCCCTGTGCACCTACTATCATACCTTCATAAGTACATTAAAAAAGAGGAAGTAATACACAGCAGTTTTATGATGATTTTTAACTTCATCCATCTAGCTATCAGGGTGGCCGTACAGGCCTATACTGCAACTTTCTCTGGAGCAAGTTGTACAGAGCTCTAACCCCATTCTAACACATTGTTTCCACTCGGGCTAATCATAGGTGCCACCCCATACTTAGGTTCACCATGACCCTAAGTTCCTCATTTTATATCATACAATATAAACATTTCTTTTATGTTATACATTTCTTGTAATCATTTCATACATTTCATCCCATATCACGGGTTCAAAATATGGGAAAGTCCCTTCAGCCACCATGGTGTCTTCCCTATTGCTTGTAGTTGTCACCCCAGTATGCATATGTCCTGAAACAGTCTTACCAGGGGTCTTTAACTTATTATCCTCCAAGTAGCAGCAGCCCGGAAAAATGGGCAACAACGGGATCTCAAAAGTGGCTAGCAACAAAGTTTCCATCAGGGGGGTCCTCCTCCTCTAGAACCCATGCATCCTGGTCCTCTGCCTTCACCATGAAATCCTCTGGTTGGGAACCCTCCATCAGCACCTGGCAGCAGTGCTCTGCTTCTCTGCAGTGCTGGTCCGCCTCCACATTCCATCGAACTCCAATCCAGGCAATAGCTCCTCTTCAGTTCCTCTTACCTGAGCTCTGGTATGCATATTGGCAAGCCCCTCTTCCTTCAACAGATCCTTGGCATTCATGAGATCCTGAGGGGATGCCATCCTGCTCTTTGCCCCATATGTCTGGATACCAGGGCTGTTATCTGGGTACTGGTCTCATAGAAACATAGAATTTGATGGCAGGTAAGGACTGCTTGGCCCACCTAGTTTGCCCATTTCCCTAGCTAAAGGATAAGCTGTAGATCCTAGTTAACCAACAGCCTACTTCCTCCTACCCCCCACTAGAATTGCCTTATGTCCGTCCCATGCATTCTTGAATTCCCCCACTGTTTT
Source organism: Neoceratodus forsteri (assembly GCA_016271365.2). Lineage (NCBI taxonomy): Eukaryota > Metazoa > Chordata > Ceratodontiformes > Ceratodontidae > Neoceratodus > Neoceratodus forsteri. The sequence goes on from CM057458.1 coordinate 765,927,687, forward strand.
TGACTCTACGACCTCCTCAGGAAGCCTGTTCCATGTATCCACAACCTCTCTGTGAAGAAATACTTCCTCACATTACCTCTGAGCCATCCCCCCTCTATCTTCAAATTGTGCCCCTTGTTTTGCAATCTCTTTTCTGAAAGATGCTACCCTCTTGGACTTTGTTGATTCCCTTGAGGTATTTGAAAGTTTCTATCATGTCCCCTCTCCCTCCTTTCCTCGAGGCTATACATCTTTAGTTCCTTTAGTCTTTCTTCATATGTTTTCTGATGCAGAGCCTGCATCATTTTGGTTGCCCTCCTCTGGACAGCCTCCACCCTGTCTATGTCTTTGTGGAGATGGGGTCTCCAGAACTGTACACAGTACTCCAGATGTGGTCTTACCAACTGTCTGTACAGAGGGCCAACAACTTCCTGTTTTCTACTGGTGATGCCTCTCCCTATGCATCCCAGTATCCCCCAGCCCTCCTTACTGCCTTCTCACATTGCTGGCCCACCTTTAGGTCGTCTGATATGACTACCCCCAGGTCCCTTTCCATTTTTGTTGTCAGTATCTCACCCCCCATTGTGTACTCTTCCCTGGTTTTTGTTTCCCAGGTGCATTACTTTGCACTTCTTTCATTGAATCTAAGCTGCCATACATTTGACCATTCCTCCAACCTTGCCAAGTCCCTTTTCATCCTTTCCACCCCACCTTGTGTATCAACCCTGTTGCAGATCTTTGTGTCATCTGCAAAGAGACATACTTTCCCTTCCAGTCCCTCTGCAATGTCACTTATAAAGACATTAAAAAGGACCAGCCCCAGTACTGAACCCTGCGGTACCCCACTAGTAACCCTCCTTTCTTCACTGTGGACTCCATTTACTATTACCCGCTGTGTCCTGTTGTTCAACCAGTGTTTTACCCAGGCTACCACCCTGGGACCCACTCCCAGGCTGGCTAATTTGTTTATTAATCTTTTGTGTGGGACTGTGTCAAATGCCTTGCTAAAGTCTAGGTAGGCCATGTCCACAGCCCCTTCCTGGTCTACTGCTTTGGTCACCCAGTCAAAGAAATCAATTAGATTTGTCTGACATGACCTTCCTGCTGTGAATCCATGCTGCCTTGGGTCCTGTGCCCCACTGGCCTCTAGGTACTCAACAGTTCTTTCCTTCAGAAGTGATTCCATCATTTTCCCTACCACTGAGGTCAAACTGACAGGTCTGTAGTTTCCTGCCTCTGTCTTGCTCCCACTTTTGTGAAGAGGAATCACATCCACCCTCCTCCAGTCCTCAGGTACCACACCATCCTCCCATGATTTATTAAAAGGGTAGTCAGTGGTGTTACTAGTTCTTCCTTAGTTCTTTTTAGAATTCTGGGGTGAATCCCATCAGGCCCCATTGCTTTATCCACCTTCAGTTTTAAGAGTTCTTCAGAACCCTTTCTTCTGTGAAAGAACTAATATCAACCCCCCTATCCAGAGTGCTTTTATTGACTAGATTAGGTATTTCCCCCTGCTTTTCCATTGTGAATGCTGAGCAGAAGTATTTGTTCAGTATCCTGCTTTTTCACTGTCATTCTCTGCCCAACAACCTTCCTCATTGTTCAGCCTCAGTATCCCTGCCTTAGTCTTTCTTTGCTCCCTAATGTACCTATAAAAGCTTTTATCCCCTTTCTTAACCGAGTTGGCTATCTTTTCCTCAGTTTGGGCCTTTGCTATTCTGACTGCCTTACCCGCTTCCTTCTGCTTTAACTGGTACAGTTCTCTGTCCTGCTCCTTCTGTGTTTCCTTATGCTTCCTGAATGCTATCTTTTTCTCCCTTGCCTTCCCCACTACTTCTTTTGAGAACCATAGTGGTTTTTTCTTTCATTTTGATTTGTTTATTTGCTTCACACAAAGGCTTGTTGCCTCTGTGATGGCAGTTTTGACGTTTCCCCATTGTTGCTCCACCCCTCCTTCATGCCTGTTTGCTAGTGCTTTTCTGAGGCACTCTCCCATTTTGACAAAATCAGCCCTCCTGAAGTTCTGTACCTTCACTTTTGTGTGGCTTGACTCTACAGCTAAGTTTATCGTGAACCCCACTGTCTGGTGGTCGCTTGTTCCCAGATGGCTACCCACTTCAAGATCAGAGATCCTCTCTCCATCCCCATTTGAGAGTACCAGATCTAAGATTGCTCTCTCCTAAGTAGGTTCCAAAACTAGCTGTCTGAGGCATGCCCCCTGTAGGGCATCGAGAATGGCCCTGCTCTTGGATGTGGCTGCAGCAAAGGTGCTCCAGTCAACATCTGGCATATTCAGGTCCCCCATCAGCAATATCTCCCCTTTCTCTGCCATCCCAAGGATGCCTTCTATCATTTCCTTGTCCATTTCCTCCCCCTGAGACGGGTGTCTGTATACAACCTCTGTACGGATTGTGGAGCCATTTCCAGTCTCCAGGGTAACCCACAGTGCCTCCTCTCTTCCCTGTTTACCCTTTAGTTCTGTTGCTTTGATCCCTTCCCTTACATAGAGAGCTACTCCTCCTCCTCTTCCTCCCTCTCTGTCCCTTCTGTAGATTGTGTACCCTGGTATGTTGACATCCCAGTCATGGTTTTCTGTGTACCATGTTTCTGTGACTTCCACAATATATAGGCAACCCTCTTCCATCAAGGCCACCATTTCGGGGAGCTTTTTACCTAGACTATGGGCATTGGTACTCATTACCCTCCATTTTTTTTATGACTTTATTTCTTTTTGCCCCATCTCTGTCCCTACTGCCTTTGTCTTTTTCTCCATTTACCCCACCCTTCTCCCTATCGATTGCTCTATCATGGTGTTTTCCCCACTAATTACCCATTTTTGGGGGGGGCTAGGATTTCGCTTCTCCGTTTCAGTGCCTCCCCCCCTTGGCTAGTTTAAATGCTTGCCATTTAAGCATTTAAACCTATCACCTAGGATCCTGGTTCCCATCCTGGATAGATGCATACCATCACGCCTGTATAGGCCTACGTTCCTCCAGGTGGAGCCCCAGTCCCCAGTGAAACCAAATCCCTGATCTCTCCTCCAGCTTTTCAACCAGTCATTGAATTCCATGGTGTGGAGTACCCTAGCCTCATCCATGCCATAGACAGGTAGCACTTCCAAGAAAGTTACCGTGTGTGCTACTTGTCTAAGGCCCCTCCCCAACTCCACAAACTCCTGTTGCACTTCTCTGTTCCCATTCTCAGCCAGGTAATTCATCCCTAGGTGGATAATGACATCCAGCTCCCTTCCCCTTGATGCTGCTCCCATGATCCTGAGGATTCATTTCCTTAAAGCCTTGGCACCAGGCAGGCACCTTACCTCCCTTTCCCCTCCCTCCCCCAGTTCTACCCCCTAACAATTGAGTCCCCCACCAGGAGTTGTTTCCTTCTCCTGTAGGGTCCTGGGCCACCCTCCTGTTGGTCTCCATTATGGAGGTTCCCAGCATCCTCCTTGGTCTCCACTGCAGGTGCCTCCATAGAGGAACCATGCTCCGCCAGAGTGGTGAATGAAGTGTGGAGAGGCACAGCTGGAGGGATGCACCTCTGTTCCACCACCCTCACCCTCCCTGCGCCCATCATGGTCCAACCACTCCTCTTTCTTGGCAACCTCTGAGGTAGTGGCAGTGGCCTGGGTGGTCCCTGGGTGGGGGAGCAGGTTTCCTTAATCCTTGCCAGGTCAGCATGGAGATGAACAACCTCCTCCCTCAGACCAGAGAGGTGCCTGCAAATAGGGCAGCAATGCAGTCTCCAGAATGTCTCCAGGAAGACTGCTTTTCCGCAGCCAGTGCGTTGCACCACTCCCCACATGTTTGTGTCCCTTCCAGTTACAGATGATTTTTTGTTGTTTTTTTGTTCTTGTTTTAGTGTGTGCAAACTTGTGAGTGTCTCTACCCCCTATTCAGTGTGCTGTGCCTTTAAGGATATGAACAGGTGCATGTTGTTAGCAGGTCTCTCCCTTGTTTCTCTGGGCAACCAGTACTATCCAACTTCTGACACCAAGTTTGTTACAGTGTGTGGGAATAAACTTTAGACAAGGCAGATTTACAGGTTTAAAAGACACCATGGTGTGATATTTATTTTTAAAAAGTTAGAAAAATAATAAATGAAAAAAAAAACTGTATAGAAAATCACTACTTAACATCAGTAGTTTATCATATAATATAGTCCTGGATCTTAGAGCTCCTAATACCCTTTTCGTATGCATTCAACAGCTTGTCTATGCAAGCAGTGGATCCTCTCTCCTCCTCTGTCAGGGCTGAGCCCCACTGGACTGAACTGAAATGAACTCAGTGAAGAGGTTTTATATCTTTTTAGTGGGGTCACCTGACTAAGCCCTTTCTGTTTTCATGTCTGAACATGCTGTTACATTTCTGGAAATGCTGTTTTAAAACCAAGGGGAGTTTGTTCCAGGGGACTTCCTGGTTCAATTAAAGGTACAGTGTATATCTCCACATATATTGACTCTCTACATCTCTGATTCATAATGACTAAGCACTTTTATAAAGCATACCACAGTTTTTTTTGTTTAGCTTCATACAGTTAAATGTTTATAATGTGAATTTATGAAAATACCTTAAGGATTTTATATAACTTTCCTAATCGTGGAATGATTAGTTTGATATGGCTTCTGAATCATTTTTCTTTAAAAAGACTAACTGTATTCACTCCTGCTATCTAAAATAGCCTTCATGTTTATTGTACACAAAATGCACTTATGCACATTACACAACACCTCTCTGGGTGTTTGGCATCATTCCAGGGACTGAATGGATGGAAATGGAAAAAGAATGAAAAGAGAGAACTAGTAGGAAGTTTAGTAGGGATAGTAAAGAGCTACACTGGGAGGCCAACCTAGGGTAGGGGGAAAAAGAAGAAAAGCAAAGAGAAAAGTGTTAACTGTTGTGCAACAGAAGTTTTGGTAACCAAGAAATAAGGAGACAAAAAAGTGGTCCGTCAGTCACAGCCAAGGGTATAACCTAACTCCGCCACACAGTCCTTGCACCATTTTTGTTGCCTTTCAATGAACTGACTCTATTTTGTCTATGTTCTTCTGGAGATGCAGCCTCTAGAACTGGACACAGCATTCCAGATGAGGTTTCACTAGTGATCTGTACAGTGGCATAACCACCTCCTTTTTTTCTGCTGGTGATACCTCTCCCTGAGCACCCTAGCATTCCCCTGGCTTTCCCCATAGCCTTCTCAAGTAGTTTGATTACCTTTAGGTCATCAGATAGGATTATCCCCAGGTCAGTTTCTTGATTGGTGGCCTTCAGTATGTCTCCTCCCATCTTGTACTCCTTCCTTGGATTTCTGTGCCCCAAATGCATGATTTTGCACTTCTTTGCATTGAATCTTAGCTAGAGATGTGTGAAGTCTGCAGATTTGCTCTGTGAAATATTTCACAAACTTTGCACATTTCTTGAAATATTCTGCAGGTTCAAAGTGCGAAATTCTACCAGAAAAATGCAAAAGTTAGCCCGTGAACAGTGGAATGCCATCACTCATGGGCTGGCAGTATAGCCTAGAGGTTAGAAGAATGAGCTTGGTAAATCCAGCAGACCAGACCTGAGTTTGATTCTCACAACCTCCACTTGCATACTGTGTGACTCTGAGCAAGTCACTTAACTGCCCAGTGCTCCCAGGTCACCCCTGAAAACAGGCACTTGTGCCTAGTGTGCCCTACCCGGTTACCAAAGACTAAAATAAAAAACAATAAAAATAAAAATTTATCATTTTGCACCTGATGAATATTTCGCGAAATGCACACATTTCACAAAATATTCCACTGGATGAAATTCCCAACTTCACTGGAACTTTGCCAGTGAAATTAAGCTTCGCTGCATCTCTAATCTTTGCTGCCACACTCTTGACCAACTGCTCAAGCATGTTTAGATCCTTTCTCATTTTTTCCACCCCCCCAGAGTGTTGACTCTGTTGTAGATGCTAGTGTTGTCTGCAAAGAGGCATACCTTCCCCTCCAGCCCCTCTGCAATGTCACTTATGAAGACATTAAAGAGGATTGGCCCCAGCATGGATCCCTGTGGGTATCCTGCTGGTCACCCCTTTCTCCTAGGGTTGAACGTCATTTACCACCACCCAATGTGTCCTGTCAATCAACCAATTTCTGACCCAGTTTACCACCTTGAGGCTCACTCCCAGACAGACCAACTTATTTACCAATCTCCTATGTGGGACAGTGTTGAAAGTCTTCCTGAAATCTAGGTAGGCCACATACACCGCCCCTCCCTGATCTACCTCCCTGTTCACCCAGTCAAAGAAGTCTATAAGATTTGTTTGATAAGACCTTCCTGTTGTGAATCCATGCTGCCTCAGATCCTGTGCTCCACTAAATTCAAGAAATATTGCAATCCTTTCCTTTAGCAGTGACTCCATTAATTTCCCTACCACCAAGGTCAGGCTGACTGGCCTGTAGTTGCCAGCCTCCTCCCTGTTCCCACTTTAGTGGAGAGGGACTACATTCACCCTCCTCAAGTCCCCTGGAACTACCCCTATCTCTAAATAGGGTAGTTAATGGTGCTGCCAGCACCTCTAAGTTCTTTTAATATTCTGGGATGTATCCCATCTGGCACCATAGCCTTGTCCTCTTTCAGATTCTCAAGTTCCTTTAAGACTCTTCCTCCGTAAACAGGCTGGTGTCCACCTCTCTCCCATTGGTGTTCCTATCACTCAGTAGTGGTCCTTCTCCTTCCCCTTCTTCTGTGAATACCAAACAAAAATATTTGTTCAGGATTGTTGCTTTTTCTAGGTTCCCACCTCACACCCCCTCTCCCTTTTTAACCTCACAATCCCACCCCTGGTCTTCTTTCTTTCACTAATGTACCTGAAAAAGGTCTTGTCTCCTTTCTTGATTGCCTGGGCTATTTTTTCCTCCTTTTGTGCCTTTGCATTTCTGACTGCTTTCCCCACCCCAAGCTGCTTTTCCAGATGCAGTTCTCTGTCTTCCTCCCATGTCTTTCTTTGTACCTTCTCAAAGTTAACCTTTTCTCTCTTACCTTCCCTGCCACATCCTTTGAGAACCATAGTGTTTTTTTCTTTCTCTTTGTTTTGAATAGTTGTCTAACACAAAGGTTTGTTGCCTCTGCTATGGCTTCCTTAAGGGTAGCTCATTGTTTCTCTTCAGCCTCCCCTTCTTCTTTTTTCTTTCTTCTTGCCCTGCCAGGGCTTCCATGAGACATTCCCCTATTTTCACAAAGTCAATCCGTCTGAAATCCAGGACCCTTGCTTTCATGTGGTTTGACTCCTCCACTGTTTTTATATTGAACCACACATATATGATGATCAGTGGACCCCAAGTGGCTGCCCACCATTACATCTGTGATGCTGTCATCATTGGTAAGTACCAGGTCCAATACTGTTCCTTCTCTGGTGGGTTATACCACTAGCTACTTCAGGCACACTCCCAGTAGGGCATCCAGGATGCCTCTGCTCCAGGCTATCGCTGAAGCCTGCGTGCTTCAATCCACATTAGGCAAACTGAAGTCTCCCACCAGCAGCACTTCACCTTTGGCTATCATTTTGTGGATGGTTCCACTGGTACCCCATCCATCTCCTCCACTTATGTTGGAGGTCTGTAGATCATGCCAGTGTGAATGGTAGTGCCATTTCTTGTCTCCAGGGTGACCCACAGTGCTTTCACTCCCTCCTGCATTCCCTGAACTTCAATTGCTTTAATTCCCTCGCTGACATAGATAGCCACCCCTCCACCCTTTTTCCTCCACCCTGTTTTTTAGAGTGTAACCTGGTATGGCTATCCCATTCATGATTCCCCATGTGCCATGTCTCGGCAATGGCAGCAATGTCCAGGTCCACCTCTGCCATCAAAGCCACTAGGTCAGGATTTTATTTCCCAGGCTGTGGGTATTTGTGCATATGGCTTTCCAAGTTGTGCAACCTCCCCTTCTAGTAGCTCCCCTCCTATCCCCATGTCTTCCATCCCTTACCATCCTGTTTTTACTCCCATTCTTCCTTATATCTGCTCTTCTACCTATCTCAGTTTTAGGTTTTAGTGTCAATTTCCAACTCTAGGGTCCTCCTTACTGACTGCTTCATCCTGTGGCGGTGGGGGAGTGGGCAGATAGCTTCTTCCTGCCTACTTTCACCTCCCTCCTTGGTGAGTTTAAATGCTTGCCAATGAAGCATTTAAACCTCTCACTAAAGATCTTGGTTCCCCCCTTGTATAGCTACAATCCATCCCACTTGTATAGGCCTACATCTCTCCAGGTGGAACACTAGTCCCCAATGAAGCCAAAGTCCTGTGCTCTGCATCAGTATTTCAACCATGCATTGAATCTTGTGGTGCGGAGTGCCTTGTTCTCCCTCTTGTGATTGACTGGTAGTACCTCCAAAAAGGTTACAGTCTGTGCCAGTTGTCTAAGACGCCTCCCCAGCTCTCTTAAGTTCTCCTGCACTACCCTAACCTCATCACCAGCCAGATCATTCATCCCCAGGTGGACAAGTATGTCTAGCTCTCCCTCCTGTCCTGCTTTCCCAGCAATCCTCTGGATGCACTTTCCATCCCTCCAAGCTGTGGCACAGGGTAGGCACTTAACCTCCCTCCCTCCCTCTCTCCCACTCTATCCACCCCCAACTTTGCCCTTCTCTCCCACTCCATCCACCCCCAAGTCTACCCCTCTAACAATAAAATATCCCCACCAGGAGTTGCTTCCTCCTCCTCTGGGGTCCTATGCCTCCCCCAAGGGTCTCCACCATGGAGTACCCCTAGATCCTCCTTGGTTCTCACTGCGGGTGCCTCCTTTGGACAGTCCTGCCCTGCCAGTGCAGTATAGGAGTTGTGGAGTGGAACCATAGGAAGGATGTGCCTCTGCCTCACCTCCCTCACCCTTCCCAAGCCCACCATAGTCCAGCCATTTCTCTGCCTTGGCAACCTTTGAGGCAGTGGGGTTGGACACGGTAGTCCCTGGTGCATATGATTACCCCAAGGCCCCTCTCTTGCTTGGTAACTGTCAGTACCTTCCCCCCTTCTTATACACCCCCCGGGTTTCCCTATACTAAGTGCATGACTTTGGACTTTTTGGCATTGAAACCCAGCTTCCACTCCCTAGCCCCAGATCCCTTTGGATTCTTTCACCTCCTTCTGGGTGTCCACCTTGTTGCAGAATTTTGTGTCATCAGAAAGAGACATACCATTCTCTCCAGTTCCTCAGCACTTTCACTTATGAAGACATTGAAAAGGATGGGACTCAGTATCAATCCCTGCTCTTGTTGCAGAATTTTGTGTCATCAGAAAGAGACACACCATCCTCTCCAGTTCCTTAGCAATGTCACTTATGAAAACATTGAAAATAATGGGACCCAGTATCAATCCCTGTGGTACTCCAATGGTCACACTCTCATCCTCTGAATGACTGCCATTTACCAGCACCCTCTGCTTTCTATCTTTCAACCAGTTATATACCCAGAATACCACCTTCTCCCCCACCCCAGGTTGCTAAGTTTCTTAATCAGCCTCATGTGTGGTACAGTGTAAAAAGCCCTACTGAAGTCCAGATATGCCACATCTACTGCCTTCCCCTGATCCACCTCCATAGTTACCCAGGCAAAGAAATCTATGAGATTTGATTGACATGGTGAATCCATGATGCAGGTGATCCTGCAGCCCATTTGCCTCCAGGTTCTCCATCAGTCTCTCCTTTAGCAGGACTCCCTTAATTCTGAGCTGGTTTTTACCAGTTCTGGAACATCGCCCCAATTAAGCTCTTTGTCCTGCCTAAAGACTTGGCCATGCTGGTACATGCGATCACGACCTTGAGACTGGACTACTGCAATGCCCTCTACCTCAGGTTGGGGGTGGTGAGTTGATTCATCTGCAGCTTTTACAGAATGCAGCAGCATGAGTGCTGACCGGTCCTTCTAGATTCAGCCATTCTGCCCCTGTGCTGTGTGAGCTGCACTGGCTGTCAGTACGCTGGCGCATCACCTTCAAGATAGGTCTTTTGACCTGTAAGGCCCTGCATGGCTTGGGTCCTAGCTATCTGAAGGATCTTTGGTGCCCTCCTGGAGATATCCAGAGTGAGGTTGAAGAGTTCTGGGGACTGGGCATTTGAGGTTGTTGTCCCAAATCTCTGGAACTCTTTGCCTCGCCATCTCCGGGAGGCACCATCTCTGGAAATATTTAAACTTAAACTAAAAACCTTTCTGTTTAGACAAGCTGTTCCTGGGTCTGAGATAGATGTTTTTAACTGCTTAGATGGAGAGTTATTTTAGTTGTTTAGGCCTTGATTTTAATTTGTTATTTTTATACTATCTCTTAGCTTTACTGTTTTCTGTGTTATTTTTCTATGCTTGTATTTTAACTGTTTTGTAAATGTGCCCTGGGCCTTTGGGAAGGGTGCTTTAAATAAATAAAATCTACTGCTACTATTACTACTACTAATTCCCTCACCACTGCTGTAATACTGACTGGACTATAATCCCTAGCCTCCTTCCTGCTGCCAATCTTATGCAAAGGGACCACAATGGCCTTCCTCCAGTCCTCTGGAACTACCCCATTCTTCAAATGAGGTGCTGAATAGTGTTGCCAGAAGGGCTGCTAGCAACATGTTCAGTTATTTTAGTACCCATGGGAGGATGCTGTCTGGTCCTACCACCTTGTTTTCTATCAGGGCTTCCAATCCCCAGTAGACTCTTTGTTCCACAAATGGCCCCGTGTTCACTCCTGCTCTCCTCGGTGCCTGTTAATGCATGTGGGTTCATCCCCTCCTCCTTCCACTGTGAGGATCAAGCAGAAGTATTTGTTTAAAATTTCAGATTTTTCTTGGTCTTCCTTGGCACAGGCCCCCATGGTCTCCTGATCCTCATTATACCACCACTTGCCTTTGTCTTTCTGTTTATGTACCAGAAGAAAGTATTTTCCACTTGTTTGACTCCTGGGTGATCTGGGTGACTTGGGTGATCCTCTTTGCAAGTCTGAACCTTTGCTGCCCTTACCCTCCTCCCTGCCTCCCTTTGTTTAACTAGATATCTCTCTGCCTCTGTTTGGGTCTCCTTGTACATCATAAAAAGCAGTTTTTTTCTCCCTTACTGCCTTAGCCACCTCCATTGATAACCACAGTGGCTTCTTTATCCTCTTCCCCTTACTTACTTCCTTCAAACAGCTTGCTGTTACCTAAATTATTCCCTCCTTTATCCTTTTCCATTCTGCCTCCACTCACCCACAGCCTATCCCCCTTCAATGTATTTCCTAAGGCAGTCTCCCATTTCTTTAAAATCTGTTCCTCAAGTACAGGACCCTTGTCCTAGTGTGGGTTTCTCCTGTCCAATCCATATGCCAAACCACACTGTACAATGCTGACTTGTATCCAGGGGGCTACCCATTGTGACATCTGCAGTGCTGTCCCTGTTTATAAGTACCAGCCTAACACTGCCCTGTCTGTAGTAGGATTTGTAACCAGCTGTCTAAGAAAGCTGCCAGAGAATTATAAATTGAGTTATTTGTAGTAGTTGTGGCTTGCATGTTGGACAGAACATATGTCATTGTTTTGCATGCTGTTTACTAACCCTGTAGATACTGTAAAGGAGTTGGGTTCTCTAAGATGCAGTAGATTTGAATGTGTAAAGCACACAAGCCTTTCCCTTAAATAAATCACTGTTACTTTAAAAAGTTCTGCTCTTTATGGCACATAAGCATTGGTTGGTGGAAAGGCTTGCAGATTAAAACTTGAACTAAAAGCAATACACCAGGTACATGCATGTGCATTTTGCTAGTTCTGAAGAGGTTTAACATAGTTTCTCCACCTCTGTCTTTTCACAACCAGTAAATGTTTCTTCTGCTCTTATGGATATGACAACCAACAAATGAATTCCCGCAGGACCCACTTATTTTGAGCTATACAACTGCTGCATGTCCCACCTCCCAGTTCCTTTGCAATAAAAAGTAGACACCACCCACTCCCCTGTGGCTCACAAAAGGAACTGGTCTGCAACAGGAAAGAAAGAAAGAAAGAAAGAAAGAAAGAAAGAAAGAAAGAAAGAAAGAAAGATAGATCAAAAACACTGCTGAATCTTTAATTTAAAAGTATAATAATCACTTCCCCCACCACATGCCAAACACATTCCACCTACCTCCCTCCACCCAGAGCCTACTGTCTTTATTATGATGCACACAATCCCACCCAACAACCTTCTGGTCCCCACTCCCCACCACCCTACTCTCCCCACCAGCAGCACCAACAAGTGAAAATGTAAAATGAAACAGTCCCCCAGTGCAGAGTGTCTACTCTGCTCAGTGTCCCTCTCAGTAATGAAACTAGTGCATGAAGGATGATCTTGTTCCTAGCAAAACCTGCTTGGCTGAATTCTCAGCCAAGCAAGTTTTACTAGGAGCAAATATGTCACTATTCATTAATTTGCATTGCAGATACTGAACAGAGTAGATGCTCTGCACCGGCTGACTGTTTCTTTTTTACATTTTAATTTGTGGGTGCTGCTGGTGGTGCAGGAGGGTGGTAGGGATCAGAGTGGGTTTTTTGTGCTTTGTAATAAAGATAGTGGGACTCAGGTGGGGGAGCGGGTTGAGTGTGTTTGGAGCATGGGTGGGAGTAAGGGATTACTACCTTTTAAATGAAAGATTCAGCAGTATTTTGCAGGGGCAGTAGAAGTTGCAGTGGGGGTGGTTCAGAGGGGGTGTCATTTTTTTACCATTTTTGGGTGGAGAAGGGGTTTGTTATTAATGTTTTGAGGCTGTAGGCTGTGACATTTGCTGATATTTGTAAATGTTTTTCATGGAGAAAATTTCACCAAATTTATACACCACTACTTATGATGTATGGAACAGAAAATTACCCTGATGTATTAAATGAGATACATTTTGAATTTAAACAGACACACAAAAATACTAGGGGCTACCCTATGCAGTTAGTTGGAAATAGATTTAACTTTACAAAGAGGAAGCACTTCTTCACAAATAGAATAATAAGCCCCTGGAATTCTGTACCAATCAATATCATTATTAGTAAAAATGGATCAGAATTCAAAAACAAATGGGTTAACTACATCATTACGAGAGGACATCCAAGTTACTACTGAGTACCATGGAGTAATATGGGCTCAAGCCTACTAGCTCCTAATTTCATTAGTATGAACCTAAAATAATGTGTTCTAGTATATAAGACATACTGTTTTGCAGCATACCCTACCTTTCACTCCAGGCCCATTGACAGAGCATCCTCCAGATGATCCTTCTGGTGATTGCCTATGCAGACATGGTGTACAGTGCTGCCCTAAATCTACTTTGGTCAGACTGAATCCTCTTTTCTACTCCCTCTACAGCTTTACACTCATTTGCCATCCCGGACTGCACCACTGCCACTGTTCCCTCTATTCTATCCTCTCTGTTTCTCTCACCTCTCTCGCCCTCCAGGATTCAACACCTTTCACTTTGTGCCACCTTCCTCTTCATACTCTGATTCATTTCCCTTACCTGTTAGTGCTCATCACCGCTGTCCCCTAGCCTTGCCACCACCTTCTTATTGTCTCCTCTCCTCTGATTCCAAATCCATTTCCATCCTCCTCTATGAAACTTCTGCTGAGCAACCTTTCTCCTCCCACCACCCCTTTCCCTGGAATAAGCTCCCTCCTGCATTCCATTTATACTTTTCTCCTGCTTCATAGCCCACCTCTGGGACCTATCAGGAGGCACATGTTCATGCAATTAATCCAAACTAACTAGTCTGCATTTAGGGACTTTCTGCTAAGGCTGCCATTTCTGCAGACATGCATGTCTGCTACATTGCTTGGATATGGGTTGGAGGGTGGGAGTCACATAACAGAGAAGAAAACAAAATACTAGATATAAGAAAAACATCATGACTGTGGCCAGCCAGCAGGGCAGAAAGGAATACCAAAGGACAGAATGGGAAGCATAGACTGACCTACAGGAAATAAAATATAAATATAAAAATGGTTTTAATTCTTGGGTTTAATGCCCAGTATATTCCTAATTCAGCACCATGGGATCAGTTTTGTTGCAGCAGTGCTGCTTTAAACCCAATTACAATTTTCTAACTGGGACAGGATCCCTGACCCTATGATATACCCTCAACTTAGAAGGGAACCAGCTCCTGCAAAGGACTGGTTTCCACACATTTGATCACTTTTTTTAATGTAACTGACCAGGTACAGACTCCTCACATGGAACCTTTTTATCAGGACCATCAAATAACCGGGAGCTGACCTCCACTAGACCTGCCATAGGTTCCGGCATCCGCAATTCAGGGTCAGTTACTTATTTACCTTTTGATACTGATTATGGTCTCCATAGACCAAAATCTGAGACAGTCTGAGAACCAGAGCAGGTCTAAAACAATCATTGACTTTCTTCATTTGGGACTCTAATGCCTGGGAATCAAACAAGCACTGGACAACTTGGCCACTGTTCTCCCACAGGGTTCCCCGAGTCACCTTTCCATACCTCACACACCACATATGTGCAAAGCCAGCTGTCACCTAGACAGTAGGATATAGTACACTTGTGCCATGTACCAGAGCCATACTGTGTCATCTTAGTTCTTCCTTTTGGCCAGCCCACTCACAGTACTATGACAGAAATTGTTACGTGTTATTGCTCATGACAAAGATAGAGATTCAGTGAGGTTTAATGCAGACTTTCAGAATATTAAACTGTGACTTTGTTGCAGTCACCTTCATTAGTTCTGGTTGATTCTTTGAGGCTTGTCTAAATGTATTTATTTTTTTATTTATTAGCTTTTGTTAAGTGGGTACGTGCATTAGGCATAAAGCTTGGGAGAGTACAGGATTCAAAGATAACAAATAGGTGCAAGAACTTACAATTCAAACAGTGACAGATCAACATCATCAGGTATATCCTTAGGGAGAAATAGTACAGAGCAAACTAACAATCCACACAGGGATGTACAACAGTAGGACAAAGACAATTCCTGAATTAAGCACTGTTGTACTGAAGTGCTACAGCATGGCAGGTACAAAGCAAATGATAAAACAGCAAAAAAAAAAAAAAAAAAAAAGTAAGAACATTTACATGCGCCAAGTGCATAAAGGTGAGAGAACAGAGCATGCTTGAAGGTGGAGTGAGATAAGGAGCTTTTTAAGAGTGGGGGGGGGTGTAGGGAATTCCAAAATTTGGGAGCAACATGGAAGAAGGCCTGCCCACTCATTCTAGTTGAGCAGAGTGGGACTGATAGCTGGAGAGAGGCAGAGAACCTAAGAGAGTGCAAGTGAGTCACTGGTTTCAGCATAACACCCAAAGAGCCAGGGCTGGGACTTCTGGTTATGGAGTTAATGAAACAACGTAATGTGTAAAAGCACACGTCCTTGGTGGACAGCCAGGGCAGTGCAGTGTAGAGCAAGCTGGGGTGAGTGAGGCAAGGGGCTGATAGGGCAAACTTGCACATACTGTTATAAGTAGTGTCCCACTTATGGAGAGCACCCGCATTAGCCTGGGAAAGAACAGGGGCAGCGTAAGTGAGTCCAGGGAGCAGGACTCCCTGGGCGACCAAGATCCTGGCAGCAGGGGCGAGGGAGTGGTGCACCCTGTATGCAGCACCAGTCTCAGAGTTAACATATTTACATATCTCATTAATGTGGGATGAGAAGTATAGAGCAGGGTCCAGCTTTATCCCAAGGTATTTGAAGGAGTCAGTAGTCGAAATTGCAGTCCTGTCTTGGCATAAGACCTGAAAATTAAGGTATTCTTCACTGACCTTTCTGGAGGCACTGACTGACATAGCTTGGGTCTTGGTAACATTTAGGATTTGGTAGTTAGAGGTGAGCCAAGACTGGATCTGTTGAAAAGTGGAAGATAGGAGATTGTTGAGAGTGTCCATGGACATAGGTTGCATAGAGAACCAGGTCATCACCATGCATAATAGTCCAACAGGTGTGCGTGAGTGTGTGTGTGTGTGTGTGTATGTGTGTGTGTGTGTGTGTGTGTGTGTGTGTATCATTTAAGAAAAGGGAAAGAGCAGGGGGGCCAGTATATAGCCTTGAGGGACACCGCAAGGGATGGGTATAGGGGCTGAGAGCACTTTGCAGAAAGATACAGATTGCAAGCATTCTTCAAGGTAATTTCTGATCCAGGATAGTGTGGAATCAGAGACATCAATCATGTGAAGTTTACTTAGTAGCAGGGAGTGGTTAACTAAATCAAAAGCCTTGGTGAGGTCAGTGAACACAGCACCAGTTAATAGGCCTTTGTCTATGTTGGTCTTAACATCACTAAAGACTAGAGTTAAGTGCAGTGGTGGTATTATACCCTGCCCTAAAACCACGTTGTACTGGAATCTGAAGATTGAACTTGAGTAGAGGAGTAGTAACCTAGTGATGGATTAATTTTTCGAGCAGCTTGCTTAGAGTTGGTAGTAACGCAATAGGTCAGTAGTTGGTTAAGGTCTTTGGGTCACCTTTTTTGAACACAGGAATGGTCCTGGCAGTTTTCCAGGCCACAGAAACTGTGAAGGAGCAGATGGAAAGGTTAAAATGTCTAGTTACTAGAGTAGCAAGAAGCGAGGCAGCAATTCTTAGTATTCTAGGCTCAAGTCCATTAGGCCCAGTAGAGCCAAATTACAGTACAACTTGTTGGAAGCATTACTTCAAACTGACAAAGAGTTCATTACTAAACTCCACTGCAACTGTTTATGGGGAGGTTGTCAGCACCCAATGCACAATGTGTGTTTTCTCACTGCATGGGTCTCTTGTCTAGAAATGTTCAGTTTTACCATGAGAAATACTAACTAAGTGACAGTCACCAAGACAATAGTTTAGTGAGGGCCTGGGTTTAATTCTCAGTTCTTTTTCATTACATTTTATGATGGCGCAAGCATCACTTTCTAGAAACCTTGTGTCTCCTAATGAGGAATGATACCACTATTGTATACAGATTTATGTCATTTAAGAGACGTTGTTAGAAAGTGAGAAGGCTAACTCAATGACCAGAGGGTTATTGGTTCTGTTTCCACATCAGGGACTTGACCTAATATTCAATACTAACTATAAAAAAAGTCTTTGTAACCTTCCCCCATGGAACTAGCAAGTAGCGATCACAGCTCATTGGTCGAAAACTGCCAGTAACTCCAATAAATGTGACCTCCCTATGCTTTCATTCCACTAGATGTAAATAAGAGTACTAAGAACTTATTTTTTTCCTGCTGTTACTTGTCTAATGAATGTTTTTTAGACAATGTTTACCTATGGAATCACACTGCAACTGCTGTGGAAGTTAGGTTGTGGCTTATGGCATGCTGTATGTGTTAGCTGAATGCAGTGAGGCTATGAAAAACAGTGCTGTGTAAATTGTGCAACAGAAATTCAGCCACTTTGAACTGCAGGAGATACAGTGAAAATGCCATACCATGGGAATGGGGCTCTCAAGAGATAAGGTCAATGCAGGAGAGAAAGTCAGAGCACTCACCAATTGACTCAAATCACAAAAAGACACAATGGCTAGTTCAGAATCAGGTACAAAATGTAAAAGCAGGCTCCACTCAAACTAGCTGTCTGACGTGTTTCACACGAAAAAAACTGAAAAAAAACACCCCTACACTGGTGGCCAAACAGTCCCTGGAAAGGGCCTTCTCTGCTGGCCTGCAGCAGTAGGAACTGAAATCTCAGGATCTGCTACTGTAACATGGCAGGCTGCTCCTGGTGTTGTGCACAAGAAGAAATTAAAAACCATGTTCCCGCCAACATAGTCGGCCACTTCTGGTGTCAAGCAGGAACAGAAAACTGAGCATCCACTGGCACAGGGGGCCTCTCCTGTAGTCCTACAGGAGCTGGAACAGAAAACCCAGCATCTGCCAACATGGTAGGCCTCTTTTGGTGTCCGGCCCATGCAGGAATAAAAAATCTGACATATGCAAGCATGGTAGGCCTCTCCTAGTGACACATGCAGGAGTGGGAATGGAAAACTCACCATTCCATGGATGGGTGAAGCAGTAATTGAGTCACTGAATGATTCTGAAGGGGCTAAAGATCTTGCCCTGACTTGAGGAAATGAAAAAAAAAATGAAATTGCCATGGTACCCTTTGCCTGTGTCCTGGACTCCAGATGACTTGCAGACCAACACTACCATCAGATAGGCAGGCACTGACAATTTCAGAGTGATGAATGAAGGCAGATTCATAAAGAGTTTCCAGCAGCATTAACAAAGACTGAGTAGTAATGTAGAAAAGTATAAACCCAACTGCATTGTTCGCCCACTAATGTCATAAATTATTTGGATAATTTGTGCTTTTGCACGGTAGTTTAAGTGCTGTATATGAAGTAGGGGGGGACATCAATAACACATTTGGCTAGGGGAATCTTCAAGTGTAAATTTGAACCTCCGAGTGCAGTGGTACAATCAACTCCATTGTTTGCCTTCCCACCTTACAAATTGTGTTAATAACTGAGGGCATAGCTTTGTATTCCCTTATCATTGCTTTGTCCTGAGTCCTGATACTGCAGATGTTGTGTTTCAGACCCCAACCCCAAGCCATTTTTCTTTCATTGCCAGGGGGAAGCCTGTCAGACTTATTTCTGGCCATGTAATTATTTCACACTTTACAGACATTCGTTGGTGCCTTTAGTGATATTGGCACTTTGATTTTTTATTACTGAAGACATTTTGATTAAAGCAAGCTCTTTCCTCCTCATATTTCAGATATCCCCCTGGGCTTTTTCCTGCTCTAAAGTCATAATCCTCTTTTTCTGACATCACAACCAGCTGCCATGAACATTATTCTGATGTCACAAAGGGTTATGATTTAGGACAGGAGAAGCTCAAGGATATACGAAGGCTGACTATGCAAATAGTCTCTTCTTATGCAGATATCTTTAGTGATGAAGAATGAAATGTCCTGTTTTCGGAATGCTAAAACCTTTGAGCCTTCCTCATGCCAGCAGTAATTTTTTTGTAGGAACCTGGAAAATGACCTGAAACATACATAATCTCTTGACTGTTTACTGCACTATGCAAGACCTCTATTCAGTCTCAATAAGATACCACTGCAAATGAACATCAGCTCAATGGTCTTTCTTTCTGGCAATCAAAAAAAACAAAAAACCTCTGGATTTCTTTACTAACTGAAGTCCTGGACATTCCAATGTTATAAAATCTCTTACTGGCATTGTTAAGCCATTGAAATACTAAATTATTTTGAACACAGAAGATGTCTGAGGAAAAGACATTAATTGCTAAGTAATTATTCTAGATATTTTAAATGACTCCTGATTTTTGCTTACGACAGAGTAAGGTATTCCAACATTAAATGTCAGGGTGAGGGGTGTTACAGTGTTTCACACACCATGTTTTCTGTTTGCTGTATAAATTGTCATCTGCAGGCAGTAGGACTACTGACTGATCAAAACTGAGTAACATAAGGGTTACCTGAAGGGATGCTGTAATTGGCAGATGGTGCTTTCCTCATTACACCTGGGTAAACAGATTTATTTAGTCAGATGGAATTAGTACAGAGAATAAAACCACAGGAGAATGTTTTGGCAAGAAACAAGCCTTGTTGTCTGACTTCCGATAAAGATTTGAGATGAAGCAGTGTGTGATCACTTAATCTTGTTAAATGTAGCACAAAACACTAAGTGTATTAGAGCATGCATTAAATGATAATAAACCCTGCTGTTAAAGCGAATAGAAAACAGCTATTTTCCCATTCTGCAGCACTAAGTCATTACTTTCTACTTTGGAAATACAGTGACACTCTCCTCATGGATAGCCACAAAAGGCTCTTTTATTTGGAGATCGGAATATTAGATTTATAGTTTTACTTCATTGTGTGCATTTCTCTCTAAATCAGCTGCCATATTTGTACATGACCTTTACAGTATACTGTATGGTATGTCCAAAGCAATGTTTTAAATGTCAGGCAGATTAAAATATGTTCTGCTGTGTTCCACGTTGAAATTCATAGCACCATATCCACCCCAGTATTTAATATACTTATGAATCAGAATCTGTGAAGTACTCCTTGCTGTCTTGTGGATTGAAGCACCAGTTCAGAATTCCTATATGTTCTAATTCTGTCACAAGCATAAGGGTAAGAGAGCAAATTGCTTAAAGAAGTTTTCTAAAAAGTTCAAAACTTTTCAAAATCAAGTCTAATCTGATAAATAGTCTTTATTTGTAGTCTATGAAGTAGAGTATTACATTTGCTAACACTGAGTTGATTTTGTTATGAGTGGCATAATGTTTTTATACAAAAATACATTAATCATGAACATCATAAGGAACCAGCTTAATGCATGCCTGTTTTATTCCATATGGATAGAATAAATCAATTAATTTAATGTAATGCTTCTATCAATATCATTAACAAAAATGTGGTGTAATTTCAGAGTTCCACTTACAATTCTGTTACTGTTTCAAGTGTGTTAATGATTAACATACTCTGTAAATCAGCGACAGTAGTTGACTAATTTATGAAGCTTTATGGCTATAGAGCTTTGACACATTACTAATTTTGTAGGATAAGGTTAAAGCTGTATTCTGATAATACTTAAAAATGTAGCAGATTTTCTGGGAACGCTTCTTGGAAACTGAACAGCTAAATTATGACTTCCAAGTGTGTTAAACATTTTTTTTAATGTATGCCACTCATCTAATAATCACTTTTATGGCTATTGTCAATAACCTGATAAATCATGGAACTGACATTTTATATGAAATCACCAAGTCATTTATTTTTAAGGGGCAGTCCAGTTCTACATAAAGGCTTAAACTGAATTTGCAATGTTCATTTTTATTGGTGATAGCATTTTTAATTTTGGTAGACCTTCTTTCAGGTTGACCTTTACTTTTCTGGATAGACCGTCTTTTAAGTTGGCCCTTACATAGAAAAACATAATTTGACAACAGATAAGAACTGTTTGGTTCACCCAGTTTGCCTGTTTCTCCTTCCTATGGTGTCACCGTAGACCCTACTTGATCTCTGTCTCTCTCTCCACCCTTCTTTCCACTAAGATTTCCTAATTCCTATCCCATGCATTCTTGAATCCCACCACTGTTTTTGCCTCCACCACCTCTGCTGAAAGACTGTTCCAGGCATCCACCAGTTCCTTATATATCCCCTGAATTTACCACCTCCAGCTTCTTTCATGTCCCCTTGTTCTCATGTCTTTTTCTTTCTGAAAAATACTCAACTCCTGTATCTTATTTACCCCATGAGGTATTTATCTATCTTTATCATATCACCCTCTCCCTCTTCTCTTCCATGGTGTACATATTAAGGTCCTTTAGTCTCTACTCATAGGGCTTCTGATGCAGATGCAGAAACATAGAAACATAGACTTTGATGGTAGATAAGGACCGCTTGGCCCACCTAGTCTGCCCATTTCCCTACCTAGAGGATAAGATGCAGATCCTATTTAACCAACAGCCTATTTCTTCCTACCCACCACAAAAAATGCATTATGTCTGTCCCATGCATTCTTGAATTGCCCCATGCATTCTTGAATTCTCCCACAGTTTTAGACCCCACAACCTCCTCAGGAAGGCTGTTCCATGCATTCACCACCCTCTCTGTGAAAAACTACTTCCTCACATTGCCCCTGAGCCATCCCCCCCTCTATCTTCAAATTGTGTCCCCTTGTTCTTGTACCACTCTTTTTCTGAAAGATGCTACCCTCTTGGACTTTGTTTATTCCACTGAGGTACTTAAACATTTCTATCATGTCCTCCCCCCCCCCTTTCCTCAAGGGTATACATATTAAGTTCCTTTTGCCTCTTCTTGTATGGCTTCTCTTGCAGACCCTGCACCATTTCAGTTGCCCTCTTCTGAACTGCCTCCATCCTGTCTATGTCCTTGCGGAGATGGGGTCTCCAGAACTGGACACAGTACTCCAGATGGAGTCTCACCAACTGTCTGTACAGGGGGATAACAACTTCCTGTTTTCTGCTGGTGATGCCTCTCCCTATACATTCCCATATCCCCCCAGCCCTACCTCCCACCTTCTCACTTTGCTTGCCAACCTTAAGGTCATCTGATATGATTACCCCCAGGTCCCTTTCCATTTTTGTTGTTGTTACTACCCCCCCACCATTGTGTAATCTTCCCCTGGGTTTTTGTTTCCCAGGTGCATTACTTTGCACTTCTTTGCATTGAATCCAAGCTGCCATACATTTCTGACCATTCCTCCAACCTTGCCAAGTCCCTTCTCATCCTTTCCACACCTCCTTGTGTATCAACCCTGTTGCAGATCTTTGTGTCATCTGCAAAGAGGCATACGTTTCCTTCCAGTCCCTCTGCAATGTCACTTATAAAGACATTAAAAAGGACTTGACCCAGTACTGAACCCTGCGGTACCCCACTAGTAACACCTCTTTCTTCAGAGTGGATTCCATTTACAATTACCTTCTGTATCCTGTTGCTCATCCAATGTTTTACCCAGGCTACCACCCTGGGCCCCAATCCAAGGCTGGTTAATTTGACTACTAATCTTTTGTGTGGGACTGTGTCAAATGCCTTGCTAAAGTCTAGGTAGGCAATGTCCACAGCCCCTCCCTGGTCTACTACTTTGGTCACCCAGTCAAAGAAATCAATTAGATTCGTCTGACATAACCTTCCCACTATGAACCCATGCTGCCTCGGGTCCTGTGCCCCACTGGCCTCTAGGTACTCAGCAATTCTTTCCTTCAGAAGTGATTCCATCACTTTCCCTACCACAGAGGTCAAATTGATGGGTCTGTAGTTTCCTGCCTCTGTCTTGGTCCCGCTTTTGTGAAGGGGAATCACATCAGCCTTCTTCCAGTCCTCAGGTACCACACCATCCTCCCATGATTTGTTATAAAGGGTAGTCAGTGGTGTCACTAGTTCTCTGCTTAATTCTTTTAGAATTCTGGGGTGAATTCCATCTGTCCCCATTGCTTTGTCCACCTTCAGTTTTAGGAGTTCTTTCAGAACCCTTTCTTCTGTGGAAGGACTGGGATCGACACCCCTCTCCAGAGTGCTTCTGTTAATTGGATTAGGTACCTCCCCCACTTCCTCTTTTGTGAATACTGAACAGAAGTATTCATTCAGTATCCCTGCTTTTTCACTGTCACTCTCTGCCCACCCACATCCATTCTATTCAGCCTCACTATCCTCCTTTGTCTTTCTCGCTTCCTGATATACCAATAAAGGTTTTATCCCCTTCTTAACCGAGGTTGGCTATCTTTTCCTCAGTTTGTACCTTTGCTATTCTGACTACCCTCCCTGCTTCCTTCTGCCTTAACTGGTACAGTTCTCTGTCCTGCTTCTTCTGTGTTTCCTTATACTTCCTAAATGCTATCTTTTTCTCCCTAACCTTCACCACCACTTCTTTTGAGAACCATAGTGGCTTTTTCTTTCATTTTGATTTGCTTATTTGCTTCACACAAAGGCATGTTACCTCTGTGATGGCAGTTTTGATGTTTCCCCATTGTTGCTCCACCCCTACTTCTAGCCTGTTTACTAGTGTTTTTATAAAGCACTCTCCCATCTTGCCAAAGTCAGCCCTCCTGAAGTACAGAACCCTCACTTTTGTATGGCTTGACTCTCTAGCTGAGTTTATCATAAACCACAATGTTTGGTGGTCACGTGTTCCCAAATGGCTACCCACTTCTAGATCTAAGATCCTCTCACTGTCCCCATTTGAAAGTATGAGGTCTAAGATTGCTCCCTCATGAGTAGGTTCCAAAACTAGCTGTCTGAGGCATGCCACCTGAAGGGCATCAAGAATGGCCCTGCTTTTGGATGTGGCTGCAGCAAACGTGCTCCAGTTGACATCTGACATATTAAGGTCCCCCATCAACAGTATCTCCCCTTTCTCTGCCATCCTAAGTATGCCTTCTATCATATCCTTGTTCATTCCCTACCCCTGACATGGGGGTCTGTATACAACCCCTCTGCAGTTTGTGGTGCCATTTCCAGTCTCTAAGGTGACCCACAGTGCCTCCTCTCCTCCCTGTTTACTCTTTTGTTCAGTTGTTTTTATCCCTTCCCTTACATAAAGAGCTACTCCCCCCC
The DNA here is from genome assembly GCA_016271365.2 of Neoceratodus forsteri. Classification (NCBI taxonomy): domain Eukaryota; kingdom Metazoa; phylum Chordata; order Ceratodontiformes; family Ceratodontidae; genus Neoceratodus; species Neoceratodus forsteri. The sequence continues at coordinate 765,951,657 of CM057458.1, forward strand.
TCTTCTACCCTCCCTGTCTCTCCTGTAGGTTGTGTACGCCGGTATGTTAACATCCCAGTCATGGTTCTCTGTGTACCATGTTTCTGTGACTGCTATGATATCCAGGCATCCCTCTTCCATCAAGGCCACCAGTTCAGGGAGCTTGTTGCCCAGACTATGGGCATTGGTACTCATTACCCTCCATTTCTTGATGACCTTACCCCTTTTTGCCACATCCCTGTCCTTATTACATTTGTCACTTTCTCCATTTTCCCCTTCGCTTCTCCCTATTGACATCTCTATGTTGGTGTCTACCTCACTTAGTACCCTGATTTTTTGGGGGCTAAGTTCCCTGCCTTTCCAGTGCCTCCCCCTTAGCTGGTTTAAATGCTTGCCATGAGTATTTAAACCTATCACCTAGGATCCTGGTTCCCCTCCTGGAAGAGCGACAGACCATCATGCCAGGATAGGCCTGCGTCCCTCCAGGTGGACCCCCAGTCCCTAATGAAGCCAAATCCCTGAGCTCTGCACCAGTTTTTCAACCACTAATTGAATCCCATGGTGTGGAGCACCCTAGCCTCATCCATACCATAGACAGGCAGCACCTCCGCGAAGGTTACTGTGTGTACTATTTGTCTAAGGCCCCTCCCCATCTCCACAAATGCTTCTTGCACTGCTCAGATCCCTTTCTTAGCCACGTCATTTATCCCTAGGTGGACAATGACATCCAGCTCCCTCCCCTGTGCAGCTGCTCCTGTGATCCTGAGGATTCGCTGCCTGTCATTCCAAGCCATGGTGCCAGGCAGGCACCTTACCTCCCTCTCCCCTTCCTCCCCTAGTTCTACCTTCCTAACAATGGAGTCCCCCACCAGGAATTGTTTCATTCCCCTGTGGGGTCCCATGTTACCCTCCTGTGGGTCTCCTTTGTGGAGGTTCCCAGCATCCTCCTTGGTCTCCATTGTGGGTGCCTCCATAGAGGAACCACACTTTTCCAGAATGGCATAGAAATTGTGGAGAGGTACAACTGGAGGGATGCACTTCTGTTCCACCACCCTCACCCTCCCAGAAACCACTGTGGTCCAACTGCTCCTCTTTCTTGGCAACCTCTGAGGCAACGGCAGTGACCCTGGTGGTCCCTGGGTGGGAGAGAAGGTCTCACAAATCCTGACCAACTCAGCCTGGAGATAAGCAACCTCCTCCCTCAGCCCAGAGAAGTACCTGCAAATGGGACAACACTGCATCCTCCAGAATGTCTCCTGGAAGACTGCTGCTCCACAGCCACTGCACTGCACTGCACCACTCCCATCATTTCTTTTTTCTGGCCCCCAACTGTTGTTTGGAATACTTAGTCTTTCCTCTGTTTGTATATTTTCTTTTCTTTTTTCTTTTTGCTTCCCCTACTTGCTTACTGCCTCTGTGCCCTTTTAGCTCCTGATCTTCCTGTTCTAAGACAAGAAGTTCCTATATTTCTCAGTAGCCTCCTTACTTGCTCAGAGTCAGACCTCCAGCAGCTAGGGGGGGATGGAGAGCTACTCTTGCCTTCTAGGATGGTGAGTCTTTGGTGGCTCTGTGATCACTAACATCCTGCTTCCAAACAGGAAGTTCTTGTTGTCAGTTAAATCCTGTACCTATAAAAGTAGAACTGGTTTAGGGTGGGGGTGGAAGGAGGGCAATGTAGTTCCAGTAGAGAAGTTTTAGTTATACAAGTAGCTCCTTCCTCCTGGTGTTCTGTCTGTTCTCTGGTAGAAGCTATCTAAGGCAGTACTTAAATCTGGTTTTAACCTGGCTTCTTCTAGCTAAGCCACTCCCCCTACTTTGCAAACCTTCTACACTTAGTTAATTTCACAGATAACAATTCCCATCTGACACCTGTGACAAGCACCTAGATAAGTACACAGATAACAATTTACTTCAACTACCTCTGACAAACACACTAACTCTCTTTTTTTTACCCTAAATTGAAGGTCCCCGTACAAGATTTCTAGTTCTTAGTCCCGGTAGAGAAGTTTTACCTATACCAGTAGCTCCTTTCTCCTGGTGTTCTGTCTGTTCTCTGGCAGACTCTGCACCATTTTAGTTGCCCTCCTCTAGACAGCCTCCTGTCCTTCCAGAGATGTGGTTTCCACAACTGGACACAATACTTCAGGTGTGGTCTCACCAGTGATCTATACAGTAGCAACACCACCTCCTTCCTTCTACTGGTGATACCCCTCCCTATGCACCCCGACATCCCACTGGCCCCACTAACTGCCTTGTCACACTGCCTGTCCACCTTTGGGTCATCAGACATGATCATCCCCAGATCCCTTTTGTTTTTGCTGACAATCGATACCTCTTCTTCCATTTTGTACACTACCTCTGGGTTTCTGTGCCCCAAATGCATGATTTTGCACTTTTTTTTGCAAACATTCCCTTCCAGCTCATTTGAAATGTGTCTTATAAAGACATTAAATATTAATGTCAACCATTTTTCATATTGGTAATAGAAGCCTGAATTTAAGTCCTTGTGTAATGATTAGTGTTTCATGAAAATGTCATGCAATTTGGTTTGGTGGTTTTCATTAAATCAGCATTTGTTAATTTGCTCTGCAGTAACTGAAAACAGTTGGACTGTTTCTATCCCTTTGAGTGAGCCCTGGAGAGTGATGACATCATATTGAAGTAGCTGGTTTCTTCAGCAGTGTAAGTCCCTGATTTATTTTTTATTTTTTATTTATTTAGTTTTTGATGACCGGGTAAGTGCACTAGACAAATTCTGCCTATTTTCAGGCTTGACCCGGGGGAGGGGGATACAAATGAATGCCAACTGATCTTGAACCAAATTAAGCTGTTGGTAGTATTTTTAGTGAATGAGGGAAATTTGGCCAGGACACCAGGGAAATTCCCCTACCCTTTTTGATAAGTGCCATGGGATCTTTAACATCCACCTGAACTACCACCAATCCAGGCAGATGGGACCTCGGTTTAACTTTTCATCTGAAAGACGGCACCTCAGAAGTGCAGCGCCCCTCTCATGCTGCACTACAGTGTCACTATTAGGATATTAACCCAACTTCCAGATGTGGGAACTGAACCCACAGCCCTCTGATCTCCCGGCCTCAGAAGCGAGTGTGCTACCTACTGAGCCACTGATACTGATTGACTGAAGAGTTGTTTCACGTCCAAATCAGAGCAGTTTGTAGGGTTAATTATTTGCTAGCGAGGGTTTTCACTTACTCAGTCTCTGGTTTGTGTTCAGACTGATTAGTTTAAAATCTATCATTCTCTTCTTATAAAAAGTTGATCATTTGAGTTTGAGTTTCAGTGCTGTATTGACGTGGTATGAATGCATCTATGAGAAATCAGATTGTCAGTATCACACGTGTCAGTTCTTTCTCATCAAAATTCTACATTTCTTTCTAGATATATTGCACTGGCTTGTTTATTTAATGGATGTAAAATGAATAAAAATGTTGTTAATTCATAGTAGTTTGTCTTTGGTGTAGCCTCTATAAATAGGTTCATGTATGAACAATTTTTTTCCATGTCAGATTGATAAACAGGTGCGTGCTACACTGCTATTTCAGGTGCATGTAGTGTATGAACACACATGTTTCAGTTCTTTAATAGTTTCTGGGTGGGATATTCAGAGTGTGCCAGGCAGGGGCTCAAGTTTGGGCACAGCACAACTGGGATGCGCCAGGGAGTGTGCTGGGTGATATTCAACGGTGCTGCACCATGGCTCAGCACCATTGAATATGGCAACGTGGCCTCCCACATTGCGAATGGTGCAGTGGTACTGCACCTGCACAAGTGGCAAGAGAGGAGCAGGGGGATGCGCTAGAGCAAGTGCGGTTGTGCTAGGTGCAGAAACCACGATATTCAGTGGTGGATATGCAAATGGTGACATAATGCATGCAAGGCACAACTGGGGCCATTAGCATGTCATTATGGCCCCATTTGCCTGCATGTGCACCGATCCCCAGCAACTTGTACCTGGCACCCTGCCAGGCTGCAGCCAGAGACCGACGCTCCCTGCACATCAGGATAAAGTGCCCCAATGCCTGATCATGGGCATAAGTATAAAATAAAACATGTCCAATATCCCTGGTGTTCCAGTGGACTGCTTCCAGCCCGATCACAGGCATCAGTATAACATAAAACATGTTCAATATCCCTGGTGGTCCAGTGGACCACTTCCAGGCCAATCACAGGCATAAGTATACTAAATAACATTTCAAATTATCCCTAGTGGTCCAGCAGTATGCCCCTCCCCACCCACACACTGAGCCCCACCACCCCGCTTCCCCCCATCGGCGGTGGGCGGCAGCTCACGCCTCAACCGCCTGACTGCCCACTGACTGAATGCATACAGGGGCGGCTGTTTGCCCATTGGTCCCTGAGCATGGGCAATGGGCATGCAGACCATACATACCACACAGTACAGATATGTGAATGGATCCATTCAATTATTGGGACTGTGTAGTATGGTATGGTCTGCATGTCCATTAGCCACACTGTCAGACAAATGGAAGTCTGCAACCGTACTACTCTTCACAATCGATTGGTGGGTAGCCAGGTGGCTTTGTGGGTGGGGAACTGCCGCCCACCACTGACCGGGGGGAGTGGGGTGGCAGGGCTCAGTGGGCAGGTGGGGGAAGGGGGTGCTGCTGGACTACTAGGGATAATTTAAAATGTTCCTTAGTATACTTATGCCCACCATCAGGCTGGAAGCAGTCCACTGGACCACCAGGGATATTGGACATGTTTTATGTTATACTGATGCCCATGATCAGGCTGGAAGTGGTCCACTGGACCACCAGGTATATCGTTTCTATTACAATGCCTGCGATCGGGCATGGAAGGGGTGCAACCCCAACAGACCCTGGCTCTGGAGCTCGGGTGGCCACCCACAGCTGGCAGTTGCCATGTTGCACCCTGCAATATGGCAGTTCACCTGTGGGTGGCCAGCCCTTGCTCCCATTTCTTTGTGGCTCAACTGTCAGCACCAGTGTGTGGCGCAAGTAGGAGTTGCACCAGCATATGCGCCGCACATCCCAGGCTGAATATTGGGATGTGCGGAATATGCATGGGCTTGCCCCCCACACTTGCGCTGCATACATTACTGGTGCACCCCAGCGCATCGGGATCTGCGCGGCGCAACATCCTCCTTTGAATATCCTGGCCCCTGTGTGAAAACACATCTTGTATGTGTACAACTAGAACACTGTATGGCATCCTGATGCCCCCTGTCTCCTGCTCACAGTTGATGCAGCTGCACTCTGCTGCCCCAGTCCCCTGCCCCACAAGCCCCCTTTCTCCTGCCCCACATTCAACACTGCTGCACCCTGCTGCCCACTGTCTTCTCCCACACAGTTGGGGCTGTGTCACCCTGCTTCCTTCTGCCTGAGCAGTTGGGGCTATTGTACCCTGTCTCCCTCTTTCCCCCACCCTAACAATCAGGGCTGCTGCTCCCTGTTATGCATTGCTCCTGTCTCCAAAGTCAGGGCTGTTATGTTCTGCTATGCCCTAGAGTCCCATGTCCCCTGCCTCCACAGTTGGGGCTGCTGCTCCATGCTGCCCCATGCTACCAAAGTCGGGGCTTTTGCTGCACCCTGCTACCCATTTTCATTGCCCCAGATGGGCAGGGCTGCTGCACATGTGTCCCATGTCCCACCATCAGGGCTGCTGTATCCTAATGCCCACCTGAGTCCTGCCCCACAGTCAAGGCTTCTGTACCATGCTGTCCTCTGTCCCCTGCCACCACAACCAAGGCTACTGCACCCTGTTCCTTTTTACACAGCTCGGAGTGCTGTGATCTGCTGTGCCCTAAAGCCCCATGCCTCTGCAGTTGGGGCTGCTGCATCATGCCACCACTTGCCACAAAAGTCAGGGCATTTGCTGCACCCTGACCCTGCTTCCATAGTTGGGACAGTTGCACTGTGCTGCCCCCTGCTGCTAGAGTCAGATCCTTTGCTACATCCTGCTGCCCACATCTCTTGTCCTGAACAGGTGTTACTGCTGCACCCTGACCCACAGTTTGGACTGCTGTACCCTAATGTCTCCCCTATCTCCTGCTCAAACAAGGAGGGATGCTGCACCCTGCTGCCATCTGTCTCCCACTCCCACAGTTAGGGCCACTGCACCCTGTTGCCCCCTGTTCCTGTCTTTACAGTTGGGGCTGTTGTCTTCTGCAATGCCCTAGAGTCCCATGTCCCCTGCCTCCACAATGGGGCTGCTGTACCATGCTGCCCCATGCCACCAGAGGTAGGGCTTTTGCTGCACCCTGCTACCCACTTTCATTGCCCCAAATGGGCAGGGCTGCTGCACCATGTGTACCCTGTCCCACCATTAGGGCTGCTGTATTCTAATGCCCACCTGTGTCCCTTCCCACAGTCACAGCTTCTGCACCATGCTGCCTTCTGTCCTCTGCCACCACAGCTAGGGCTGCTATACCTTGCTCCTGTCTACACAGTCAGAGTTGCTGTACCCTGATGTTCCCTAGAGCCCCTTGCCTCCACAGTTATGGCTGCTGCATCATGCTGCCCCCCTGCCACCAGAGTCAGACAATTTGCTACACTGCTAAACTACCCGAAAGAAAAAACAGAACAATACTTTAATATTGTATTATGGGGTGGGGGATAGAAGGCAGCACAATGCAGCATCCCTGACTGTTCAGACAGAAGACAGGGGATACATCAGGGTACACCAGCCCAAACTGTGGGAGAGGGCCCAGCAGCCATGCTTGTTTTGGATGAAAAACAGGCAAGGGATGTGGGCAGCAGGGTGCAGCAAAGAATTTCACTCTGGTAGTAGGGGTAACAAGGTGCATCTGCCCCAATGGTGGAGACAGAGGACAGGGTACAGCAAATGCCCTGACTCCTGGGGCAAGTGGCAGCATGGTGCAGCAGCCCTAACTACAGTGGCAAGAGGCTCTAGGCCACAGCATCCCTGACTGTGTAGACAGGAGCAGGGTGCAGCAGCCCTGGCTGTGGTGGCCGGGGACAGAGGACAACATGGTGTGGAAGCATCAACTGTGAGGCAGAACACGGGGGGGGCATCAAAGTACAGCAGCTCTGACTGTGGGATGAGTGCACATGGTGCAGAAGACCAGCGCATTTGGGGCAATGAAAGTAGGTAGCAGCATGAGCAAAAGCCCCACCTCTGGTAGCATGGGGCAGCATGGTGCAGCAGCCCCAACTGTGAGGCAGTGGACATGGGACTCTAGGGTATAGCAAAGCACAGCAGCCCTTACTGTGGAGACAGGAACAGGGAGCAATAGAGTGCAATGGCCCTAACTCTGAGGTTGGGGGATTAGGGCAGCAGGATACAGCAACACCTACTGTTCAGGCAGGGGGCAACGGAGTGCAGCAGCCCTGATTATTCAGACAGGGGATGGGGCATCAGAGAAAACTGCCCCAATTGTGTGGAGATTACAGTGGGCAGCAGTGTGCAGCAGCCTTCAATGTGGTACAGGAGATAGGGGCTTGTGAGCAGGGGACAGTGGGCAGCAGAGTGCAGTTGCCTCAGTCGTGGGGCAGGAGACAGGGGGCATCAGGATGCCATTTAATGTTTCTAGTTATACACATACATAAAATATTTTCACATAGAAACCATCAAATAACTGAAATGTGTGAGTTCATACGGTACAGGTGCCTGAAATAGCAGTGTGGCAGGCACCTGTTTGTCAGTCTGACATGAAATAAATTGTTCTTACATGAACCTCTTTATGGAGGTTACATCAAAGGCAAAGTACTTCTATGAATGGACTACATTTAGATTTATTTTATATCCATTAAATAAACAACCCTGTGCTATATAGCTAGAAAAAAAGCAGCGTTTTCATGATAAAGGACTAACAGCAGTGATACAGACAAGCTGATTTCTCACATAGACACATTCATACCACTTCAGTTCAGCACTGAAACTCAAAATGATAATTTTTTTATAAAAAGGGAATGATAGATTTTAAGCTAATCAATCTAAACACAAGCCAGAGACTGAGTTAGTAAAAGCCTTGAAGAGCAAACAATTAACTCTACAGACTGCTCTGATTGGGAAGCGAAACAGCTCTTTAGTCAAGCAGGGACTTAGACTGCTGAAGCAGCCAGCTATTCCAGTATGACATCATCACTGTCCAAGACTCACTCAGAGGGACAGAAACAGCCCCTGGGTGGGATATTTAGAGCAGCTGCGCAATGCCCAACAGTGATGCGCCAGCACAACTGTGCCAATGAGCTGGAAAGCGACACTCAGCGGCAGCAGATGTACCGCACAATTCCCAATGTGCCAATGTGCAGTGGTAATGAATGCATGAGCAAGTGCAGGGGACGTAGCCATGAATATGTGGCACAGTATGATATTCAACAGCAGGTGAATGGCGCAAGCGTGGAGCAAACAGGACTTGCGCAGAGGGCACTTGAACACATAAAAAGAGGGAGCAAGGGAGGGAATGATGCTTGCTCCACAGGGGAGCCCGACAGTGGGTGAGCGAGAGGGCAGGCAGAACAGCCAAAGGGGAGCCACAGTGTGAGAGGCAGGCTGGTAGAGGCACAGAGTGGGGCCAAGGGAGCCTGAAAGAGCCAGACTCTGCGGGAGTGAGTGTGTGTGTGTGTGTGGTTGGGGGACAGGGAGCAAGACCACACACAGCAAGTGCCAGTGACACCCAGCACAGGAGGAGCTGCACAGGGTCATGAAGAGTTGGGAGGCGGAGGTCACAGACTGCAGGCCGGGTGGCCACAAACAGGGGTGCACCCAGTGCAGGGGCACAGACAGCAGCCCACAGCCGGGGGGGCCAGAGGAGAGTGCCACCCAGGGGGGAGGATGTACGGCCCAGGACATGGCCAGTGCCATATTCCAGATGGAGGCAGCAATGAGGGCTGTGAAGAGGCAGCTCGCAGACAAGTGCGGCCATGGAAGAGCCAGTCAGCAGTATGCCCAGAACAGGTGGTACCGTGCCCGCATCACCTTCGAACAGTATAGTGACACAGAGATCGTGGGCCAGTACCGCCTGAACCGGGCCAATCTTAGGTGGCTCTGTGAGCTGTGCAGTGATGAGATGCAGGCACCCACAAGATGGAGCCATGCCCTGTCAGTGGAGACAAAGGTCATGGCAGTCATGCCTGCTCACCACGGGTACCTTCCAGAGACCAACAAGGGACACCACAGGCATAACCCAGTTGGCCGCGTCATGGCTTCTCACACAATTCCTCAGCGCACTGCTGCCACATGCTGTGGAGTACATCCTTTTCCCCAGCACAAAGGCAGAGAATACAGCAAACATGTAGAAGTTCCACAGGGTGGCACGGTTGCCTGGCTTGCTAGGAGCCATCAACTGCACGCATATAGGCATCCGCGCACCATCTGGCCCACAGGGGGTAGTCTACATAAACAGGAAGGGCTACCCAGTGTCAACTGCAAGGCGGTGTGCGATGCCATGGGGCACATAATCAATGTCTGTGCCACACACCCTGGAGGAGCACATGATGCCTTTATCTGGCACCAGTCAGCACTGTGCCACAGGTTCAAGAGTGGGGACATCCACACTGGCCACCTAGTTGGTGAGTATGCTGTGGATGCTGTATGCCGGGAATAGCAGGGCAGGGTGTGTGGGCAGCAGGGCATGTGTGCCAGGGGGTGTGGCCAGGATGGTGGGGGGTGCATTGACATAGGCCACAATGCTAACCAGAAATCTTTCCACACAGGTGACAGTGGCTACCCACTCCGGCCATGGCTGCTCACCCCATACCGGTGCCTGTTGACCCCAGCACAGGAGCAATACAATGAGGCACACGCCAGCACACGGAACATCTTAGAGTGGGTGTTCGGGCTGCTGAAGGCTCGGTTCCATTGCCTGGATAGGTCTGGTGATGCCCTAAAGTACAGCCCCTCAAAGGCCTGCAGCCTATTCCTGGCCTATTGTATACTACACAACATGTCCACCGACCATGGTATAGCTGTTGAGGTCGAAGAGGGGGACAGCAATGGGGACGCCGTGGCCACCGGGCCTGATGGTGGTGGGCAGCTCCCCCCAGGTAAAATGAACCCCGGCTGACGAGGATGTCCCAGCAGCACAGGAACACAATTACTAAGAAGCATTATGGAGTGCGCAGGTAGGTGTACATGGCCACAGGCAGGGCCAGTGCCTGGGTCACAGTGTATGGGCAGGCATGGGTGTGCAACGTGCCCGGGTCAGCGGAAGGGGGGCATGGACAGGCATTGGGAACAGACACCGATGCAGAATGCAGTACAGGCCCACACACCACACATACACACACACACACACACACATATACACGTGTGAAGGACCCATCATGCCCCTGACCAGAGACAGGCACCGCTATGTGTCAGACATGGAGCTGTGCTGCACAGTGACAGTCAGCGCCATGCTGGTATCATCATGCACACGCCACAGCAGCCAGCAGCCAGGCTGGTAAGCACATGGGCCATGTGCAGTGTCAACCATGGATGCCACAGCCATGGAATGCACATGCACATGCCGCACCAATGTGCACACAGGGTAGCAGCATACGGTGGATGTGGAGGTGGGTGAGTCAGGACCGCTGCACAGTTGCATGGCCACCACGGACACATGGATGGCCTGCCGGGAATGCACAGTGGTTACAAGCTGGCCGTCCACCACAGGGGGTGTCACAGAGGGTCCCCCAAGGGTGACACTGTGGGACCGCAACCGTATCCACGCAGGTGTCTGCAGGCCCTCAAACATGCCTGCACCAGGCATGCTGGGAATGCCCACAGCTGACCCCAGCATTGACACCATGGGTGTTGCACAACGCCGGGCCTGGGGGGTGGAGAATGCACTCCGCAGTGTGAGCGGTGGATGGCCACTCACCAGGGTGGCCAGTGGTGCCAGTCCGACCATGACCGCAGCAGTCAGTTGATCCATGGCTGTGGCCGTGTCCATCCACAGATGCGTTTTCTCAGCCAGGAGCAGGGCGAAGTCCCTGTCCCACCACTCTGCTGCCTGGCGCAGTTCTGTGTGGAGTGCATGCACCCCTGCCATGCCCAGCACCTGCTGCTCAACAAAGGCCCGGAGCAGACGGGTGTGCTCGTCCAAGGGGTTGGCACCCTGGGGCACAGGGGCACTGTGCTGATCCAAGGCTGTATCCCGACCCTGTGGCCCAGCACCCCATGAAAGTGGGCGCTGTACAGCGGGTCCCTCCTGGGACTGGCTACCATGCAGTGCACCGATGGCAGGCACTGCCTCAAGCCCCCCTCAATGCTATCCAGCCACTGCTGCCGCCCCTCCGTCCTCTGTGTGCAGGGTAACACCAGCACGGTTGCACCACTACAAGTACAACTGACAGCTGTAGCTGCATCAGTGGCAGCCTTGGCTATGCCAGCCACAGTGGCCAGTGTGCAAGCAACCACCAACAGCTCACCGACTGTGCTGCCATGTCGGGCATGTGGTATGGATGTCTGCCCTGCTGCCACAATCTTGCTGTCTGGGATGTAGGTGTCGTCGTAATCAGAAGCGGACCCCACCATGATCTGTGTCTCAGCACACAGGACACCATGCCTGGCGTCATGCTGAAATGCAGCTAGGGCTTCATCCGCAACTGCACCACTGGCATCTGCACAGACAACAATGCTGACCTGCAGTTGATCTGGCCCATGGTGTCCAGTGAAGGAGTATGGTTGGTCCTCCAGGTCCAGGACCGCACCCACAGTGGACACCCCCACCCCTGCCACTGCATGTAGGCACTCAGGAGCTGAAAGGGAACACAGTCACATTAGTGTTGCTGATGCCCACCCCTGCCCCCAGCCCCCGTACCCCCATCACAGCCATGTCTACCATGCAGTGATGGGCTGCCACGGGTCTGGAACCCACCGCCGGGCACTCCCCTCAATGCGATGTGCCGCATGATGGCTGCCAACATCTCCTTCTGTGGCATAAGGATGGGTGCAGCAGGCTGACCTCCTCCTGTGGCAGCACGTGCTGCTCAGATGGCTACCACCTTCTCCTTGATGTGCCTCCAGTCTGTGCTGACCTTCTTTTTTCACTCCTGCACAGACCCTTGGTGCCTGGCCTGCTGGTTTACAGCACGGGACATGCCCTCCCATGCTGTTGCCCAGGCCTGTGGGGTGACTGTGGAGCTGCTCAGGAGTGGCTCCTGGTCCAGGTACACCTGAAATAGAGTGTCAGACTCTGCCCTGGTGAAGTTGGGCATGCACTTGTGTGCAGGCCCACGCTCTTCGGTCTCCTCTCGCTCGGACATGTGTCTTCGTGTGGAGATAGATATGTGTTAGTGTGGCCTGGAGGATTCCCCTTACCCTCCCATTCCACTGTCCTGCCAGCCTCACAGCATGTATCTTACCTCTAAGGGGTGCAATACCAGTCCTTACCCTATGCATTCCCCTGGCACCTTTATAGTGCATCACATGCAAATGAGGGGTTGAGCAACTGTAATGACATGCAAATGCAGCTGATGCACCGCAGATAGGTTAATCAGCTGATCTGCATATAATGGCTGAATATCGAGGAGTTGCACTTTGTGCAATGGGGTTGCGCATGCACAAGTCAAGGCACAACATTATGCTGTGCACAACAGCCAGTGCCGCGCACATATGCAGTCTGCCATCACGTACGACAGCTGCACGGCTTATGCAACATGCTTGATAGGCAGTACAGCACCCGGCCGCTATTGCACATGTGGCACTCATGCGCTATATGGCCTACAGCACCCAGGAGCCAGTCAGCCGATGGTGCTCTGGCACCGTGTTATCAATGGCGCCACTGTGCTATAGGTGCCATGGCACCCATGCGCAATAGGACCGTGTACTGTGGCAACTACGTGGCCCTAATGTGCAGCATGCCTGCTATGCCCAATTGTGCTATGGTGCAGGGTACACAGCCCGACTCTTATCCCCAGTTGCGCATCTCCATGCTTGCACGATCGGCATTGGCAGTGCATCGTGGAGCACGCCGCGCAGCACCAGCATGTGTTACATGTGTGCTGCTGGGTGCCATTTTACTGTGCTGAGCTCGCTGTTATCATGCCAGGCCGTACAGCTCCCAGAGCCCCCAACTGGACACAGGTCGAGTTGGTCAACCTCGTGGCCCTGGTGGAACCACATGCTGGCTCCCTGTTTGGTCAGGTGCCCAAAAACAAGCCTCGGACCAATGTTTGGCAGAAGGAGGCTGATGGACTCCAGGAGGCCACAGGTGCATGCCACACTGGGGAGCAGTGCAGGCACTGCTATGGGGACCTGCAGCAGAGGGACCAGGATCAGCTGCAGACACTACAGGCACACATCTGGAGGGGGGCCATGCCACGGCCAGGTAACTGCACAGTGCCTGTGCCCATTCCCATCCAGTGGGCCATGGGGCGGTGCTGCTGGCATGCCATGCTGTGGGGGGGGCCTGGGCAGCATGCCCTTTTGGGAGTGATGGTATGCCGCTGCTACCTAGTGCCACCATGCCACCGTGCCACTGGCATGATGCACAGGGTGTCACACTGTGCTGGGGGGGCCTTTGGAGTTGCCTGGTACTGATGTGTCTTTCTTCACACGTTCCTCCTAGGCCCTGATGAATGGAGGTGGGTCTGCCTCACTGGAGCTGCGGCTGAGCCAGAATGGGCCACCACAGGGGGAAGTGCACTGGTGGCAGGACGCATGGATAGGGCTGCTGGACAGCCTCAGGGTGCTGCTCAGCATGCAGGTAGGCACATATACATGCTTCTATGTTGTGCGTGGCAGGCAGCAGGGGTGGGGGCGGGACATGGCCCTCTTTGCGCATGGCCCCCGCTGCTGTGCACTGCCTGCGGTATCCTATGTACCGCATTGGGCTATCACACTTGTGGGTGGCTGCTACAGGTGGGCTGTGGGTGCACCCAGGTCCTGGCTGTGCCACTGCCAAATGTCTGCATGGCCATGTCGCCTGCCTGCCTCGGCGGTGGTGTGCTGCTCATGGGCAGTGTTGGTGCGCATAGCTGTGGGTACACGGGCAGGTGGCTCATGTGGGTGCACTCATTGTGGGTGGCAGCATGCCATCCCAGGGATGCATGGCACTGATGCCCACTGTGCACAGTGGACGGGCTGCAGCATTCCCGGCCATGCACTCATTTGGTGTTCACTCCTTTGTTGTAGGTGTCAGGACCCATGATTCACATGCAGGCCTTCTCCGGCAGATCCTACGTGTGGCAACTGCCACACTACAGGTGGTGCAGCAGCTGGTGTTGTCCCAGCAAAGGCGGCAGTGCCAATGCCCATGATGGTCTACAGTGGCGTTCGGACACCAATTGTACCCATCATCCAGATTCCTCACCCCTTCCCTGAGCAACCTCCCTTGCCCTCCCTGGTCTCCTTCCCTTGCTTTTGCCAGTGGCTCTCTTCCCCTGGCCTCCCTGTCTGTGGGTGGTCCCTCCTTTCCCTTTACCTTGTACATTTGTAAATAGTTTACATGTTGCAATACATTCTTTATTGTTACCCTTCTGTGTCTGTGTCTGCTTTGCTGCTGGTGTGTGGAGCCATGCTGCAGTGGTGTGCCTGACTGCTGTGTTGTCCACTAGGGGTGGTTGCAGGGTTGTGCCCGATGGTGTTCCACCATGGGTTGGGTGGGGTGGCTGTGCCTTATCTTTCCAGGTCATGTGGTGTGTGCCTTGTGTGCTGTTTGCCTGTGTGTTGCTGGCAGTGGTCCGAGTGGCATGTTCCCAGCCTCCCTGTTGGTGTTGCCAGGGGCTGTGCAGCAGGGGCCTTTGTTGCCACCCTGCCACCATGCCCCACTGGGGTGTGCATGGTCAGGGGCCTACTGCCTCCTCATGCTCACTGGGCAGTGTGTCCATGTGTGGCCACCGTGCCTCTCGCATGGCGCACTCTGCGCCCTGGTGGTAGAACCTCTCAACCCTGTGGCATGCCACCTGCTGAGCCTGTTGCCTTTCCATGTGTGTCCTGGGGCATGCTCTTGTTCACTGTGCACACTGGTGGCTGCTGCTCCTGTGCTACATGGCTTGCTCCACTGAGCATCCCTGGGTGCGATATTGTACTTCCTGTCATGCTCCCTGGTACATCCCTGGTTGCACTATGGCACTTCTTGTCTTCCTCACTGGCACTTCCCTGGCTGTGCTATGGCACATCCGTGAAATATTCAGCCACGTTGCTCAGGTGCATCCTGTCATGCGCAACCTTTGAACATCGTGCCAGATGCGCCATGACACACTGTATTTGCGTTGCACCCCTTTTGCACCTCCCTCTGGTGCATTTCTGAATATCCCAGCCCCTGTTTTCAGTTAATGCAAACTAGTTAACAAATGTTGATTTCAAGAAAACCACAAAACCAAACAGCATGGAGTTTTCAGGAAACACTAATCATGACACAGGGACTTGAATTCAAGCGTTTATTAATAATATGTAAAATTGTTGCCATTGATCTTTAAAGAGTACCAATCCCAGTACTGAGATTACTGAGAGCCCTGAGGCACTCTACTAGTCACCCTCCCTCCCTTCTTTGGAGTGAACTCATTACCTTATAAAAATTTTCTTTCCTGGCTGACCTTCTTTCAGTCAGACTCTCATAAAATTCACTTTTCTAGATGAACGTTTCTCAGTTCACATTACATGAAATTCACTTTTAGGGGTGAAACTTAATTCAGCCTGTGTTTCATACAGTCCTCTATGAATGGACCCTGTTTCAGTTTAGCTCTCATGAGTAAATTTTGTATGCCAAAGGTCTTCTATTCCACTCTTTTCCTTAAAGGGTGGACAAGTGACTGCCATTGGACTGACACACGTTCACTGCATAACTCAAAGGTAGGAAAGGGAGGAAGGGGTAGAAAATAATTTGATTTTATATAGGGTGTTTCATAGGGACTGTGTTTCAAAACACTTTACAATCTGAAATCTAGAAATACAGACAATGTCAGCAGAACAAGACTGTTGGTCTATCCAGTCCACCCAGTTTTACCTTACTCTACCCCTTGGTCTATTGTTTAGACAGGATTTGCACCCTCTCCCTCTCAACCTCTCCCTCCCCTTTCCCTGCATCTCTATCACCCCCTGAGTAACTGTTACGTCATGCAAATAAACAAGTTAGGATATGTGGTAGCATTAATCCCTATCGAACCTGGGAGGGTGCATTATTGTCATCTATATTCCCAAACTGTTGCAACAGCAACTGTAACATAGAAACATAGAATTTTACAGCTGATAAGGACTGTTTGGCCCACCTAGTCTGCCCATTTCCCTACCTGGTGGATAAGCTGCAGATTCTAGTTAATCAACAGCTTACTTCCCCTACCTCCCACTAGAATTGCCTTATGCCTGCCCCATGCATTCATGAATTCTCCCACTGTTCCTGACTCCACAGCCTCCTTAGAAAGGCTGTTCCATGCATCCACAACCCTCTCTGTGAAAAAATGCTTTCTAACATTACCTCTGAGCCATCCGCACTCTATCTTCAAATTGTGCTCCCTTGTTCTTGCACATCTCTTCTTCTGAAAGATGCTACCCTCTTGTACTGTGTTAATTCCCTTGAGATACTTGAATGTTTCTATCATGTCCCCCCTCTCCCTCCTTTCCTTAAGGGTATACATATTAAGCTGCTTTAGTCTCTCCTCGTATGACTTCTGGTGCAGACCATTGTGGTTGCCTCTTATCCTTTCCTATCCTATTACTTCTCCTTAGTTCTGCAAGTTCAGCATCCTGCAGGACTCACCCCCCCCCTTCTCTATCTATCACCCACTTTATTTTCATTCTTCTCCTTCATTTTCAAATCCTCCCAAGGTGTATAAAGTGTGCCAGTACTAAAAAGGGGAGACTAGTAAAGAGATGCTAGCTAGCATAAGAAATAAAAGCAAGACTGTTGCTAAAGTACAGTGTTCATTTAAAGTGCTGACAGTGAATTAAGCCCCTGTAGTATATTGGATGGGCTGCTATTATTATAATATAGGTACATAATCATAAGGAACCCTTATGTTGGTTAAATAAGTTGGTTTTTGTCAGTAAAACTGTGGGACTGTACATGCAACTATACCCACATATTAAAAAGAGAAAAAAATACTGAGGTACTAGCCAAAATCCTCTGTGCAGCAGGTATACATTCCACTGAGAAAAGATAGGTGGAAGTTGGTAGACTTTTGAGAGAGGTTTTGTTTTTCCTACTCTCTTCCAGTTTTATTTTTTTTATTTTTTTTTAAAGGGAACCAAAGTGCCATGGCTGAGTAAAATAGTGAGGAAAATTAAAGAAAAACCTATATTGAACCGTTATACATATATGCTGGTAAAAGGCTGAAAGACAAATCACAGTTTCTGCTGTACAGTAGCTATAAAAATACTGAAAGAAAGTGTATGTTGATGCAGAGCATTTGTTTTGGTTTTGTAAAACACAAAACAAACACAGGGATTGACTGAAAACAATGTTTAAAGTTGGGGAAATTAAATCCCCTTTACATTATATTGCCTTGTTTAATAAACATATAGTTATTTTTGTACTCTTTTGGTAAAAAGAATGAGCAGAACACAAACCCATTTTTGTTTTGTATCCTGTTACTTCTCTGCTGAAGTTGTATTATAGAAAAATGTCAAGTTTTTTTTAACTCCAAACACACAAGGCCTACTTGGGAAAGGAACGAAAGTATAAAAGCATTTGTTTGTAAAAAAGTATCCTCTATGTTACTTTCTGGTAAAGATACACATAGAAACTGTAAAAGAATTACTAGGCTCTAGAATAATTCTCTATTAGACACCAATAGAGGTTATTTTGCACTAAAGTAAAATGTGGCCGTACCTGGATTCAGGAGTGCTTTTGGGCCTACCAATTTCTAAGGTTTCCATGGACTACTGTAGGAGTCAGCAGCTCACAATGACAGGCCTCTTATGCTGTTAGTTCAAAAAAGGGGAGGAGCTATATCTCATTAGAGGCTTGTTAGATACTCACATTAATGCAAACATCATACAGAAGATAAAATTAGTTATGCAAATAATAGCATAATGCCTTAAAATACTGTATACGGTATCTGCTTGAATAAAGGCCCCCATGCTCATTTATTTCATGATGGTCATAACACCAGCACTAATTTGAGCAGGCGCTTATTCAAGATCAGGCACTAATTTATTTCAGCAGCATGCATCCGTGTACTGGGGATTTTAAATGACCGAGATTGTGACTAGCTTACTTTTGAGGAGGGTTGCAGATCCAAACAGAAGGTAACCTGCGATGGGGGTTGGGGGGCTATGCACAATCACAGCCACAATAATAACAACAGTGATTAATCTGCAGCTAATAGTTTTATTTCTTCCCAAAAAAATGAAAGTTCATTAAAAGAAACTGTGAGCATCACTCATCATCATTGTCCTTAACTGCCAGTTCATTTTCGCCAGCTTCTTCATCGTCTTCAGGTTCGGGTGTTGCATCAGGGGTATCTGCTTCACAGTTAACATTGGTGGACAATTCACACAGCTTTGCCAACACCACATCTCACTGCTCATAAAGAATTCCATCAGGTTTCAACACATTTATTTTGTCATCTTCAGAGTTATCGAGGGAGTTGGAAACCCCACAGGCCACAAAGGATTTTATTATCAGCTCAGTGGGGATGGCAATATAGCCTAGAGGTTAGAGTATAATGAGCTGTGAATGAGCTTGGTACATTCAGCAGACCTGGATTTGATTCCCACAACTTCCACTTGCATACTGTGTGACTCTGAGCAGGTCACTTAACCTCTCCAGTGCTCCCAGGTCACCTCTGAAAACAGGCACGTGTGCCTAGCGGGCCTCACTCAGTTACCAAAGACTAAAAAAAAAAAATGGTGTCCCTAGATTGCATCACCCACTTTGCAAGCTGTACTCTGGTGGACGGCTTCAAGTTCCCACCTTGCGTGTACTACTTCTCCACCTTTGACATCCAGTCCTCATAGAGCTCTCAGTAATAAGCCTTCAATGGCAAGTTTCAGCAAATGTCTGTGGCCTGTACAAGGCCAGTGCAGCCACTGAGGATGACAGCTGTATCTGTTTTCAGCTTGCTCAGGACACACTTTGTTGAGTATGCAAATGGCTGCGATATGCGTCCAAAGCAAGAAGCCTCCTCGAAAAAGCCAGAGAACCCCACACCTGATTGAGCCAGACATGAGTAAGGTCCTCTTTCATCCATCCATTTTCACTGTAAACACACACCACACCTGTCACAGTGTCCAGCTTTATATCATGGTGCTTGCCCTTGAAAACAATAAATGGAGGTAGTTTTGTGACATTCACTTTGGCTGCCAATACAACTGTCACTCTGGACTTCTCATGGCCAGTGGTTTTGAGAGGAACAGATTTGTTCCCAATGAAATCAATGGTACAGTCTACTGCCATGGCCAACCATATAGGGGTTTCATCCATTCCACCAATCTGAGTTAAGGAGTAGCCTTGCTTGATTCTCAGACTCCTGACAAATAAAAGGAAGGAGGTTAACTTAGGGGCAACACTGTCAGGAATTTTCTGGCCAAAGGTTGTTTTGCAGCATAGGATGATACCATGCCAACAGAAAAAAATTCCGTAACCAGCCGTCACTGGCTACAAACTGCTTGTCAGCACTGCATTTAAAAAAAATTCTAATTGCTTCTTTATTTACTGCTTTGCAAGTTACACACAGACTCTTCACTCACTTAGATTTGATTCAGGCATAAAGTTTAACCTCCAATGTTTCAGAAACTGGAAGCCAACAACCACCATCCAATTTCCTTTGACCTTGAACTGCCATAGATCATAGCTGGTCCTCTTGTTTCCACCACTCCATTATGCGCTTGGCATCCGCACCAAAGTTGCAGGCAGCACTCTCTTTGCTGTTCCCATTCTTCACAAAATCAATTGCCTGCAGTTTAAAATCACTACTATAGCTGTGAAACTTTCACTTCTTCGATGATGGCTCTGCCTCAGGCGAGTGCTCTTAGGGACATTTTGCACTGTCATTCATGACTGCAAGTCGCTGCTAAGCTTGTGTGGAGGAAATACTGATTTATGCAATGACCCTGCCTAACACCTAGTTAGTGAGCTCATTATCAGAGTGCCATTTTTTCGTTTGAGCTGCCAGAACATGACAGGTGTGATGTGTGTTATGCTAACTCCATTAATCACACCTGGCCCTTAATTAATGAATGAGTTAATGTCTGTCCACTTGTTGCCACCTCGGCTGTTAATCGAGATCCGGAGCTTATTAAAAAAGATGTATTAATTGCCCCGGCTCTTATTTGGGAAGGCTCCTATTCGAGCACAAGTGCTTATTCAAGCAAATACGGTAGTTCTTGAACTTTTGTTTATTGTAATAATGTTCTATTAAAGAAAAATTATGATTTTTGTAAAAGGGACGGATCACTTGACCTCAGAGTGAGGTATAAAACCCCTTCATGTGGCCTTCACAATCAGACTTGTGTCAGATGGACTCTGAGTAGGGAAGGAGCAAGACATGTAAAGTTTCTTGTCCTAGCTTGTGAAAAGCCAAAGAATTTCCTTGATTGAAAAACAACAAAGGAGAGGTGATCCAAACCTTGACTGTTTAGTCAAGTTTAATTTTGTTATGTATTTTTTTATTTTAGTTTATTTTCTTTTCATAATAAAACCACACAGATTGCGTGTTGTACCATACTGACTGTTGTGCAAGCCTATCTGTTTTCCCACGATCTCTTACAGGATACTGACAGTTAATACTATAAAGTGCAGTTTGTTCACTAAAACAGCAAACATTGAAGAGCTGGGAGTACACAGATGCCATCCCAATGTTTTGCGCAGATGCACTTTGTCAAGAGACTTGTTACCACTTAAATCACCAGTGACCTTTATTGATTTACTTGTAACTGTAAGCCCTTTACTCTGTCCCAGCCATGATTAAAGCTATTATTGGTTTTTACACTTACCACCTCTGCCGGTGTGCTGCAACATGGCTCAGACACTCCTACTGAAAAGAAAAAAACTTTCTCATCTCTCTCCTGAATCTCCCTCACATCAGCTTACATTTATATCCTCTTGGTGGTTGTGCAGAGAGTGACAGTGAAAAAGCAGGGATACTGAATGAATATTTCTGCTCAGTATTCACAATGGAAAAGCAGGGGGAGTTACCTAATCCAGTCAATAGAATTACTCTAGATAGGGGGGTTGATATTAGTCCTTTCACAGAAGAAAAGGTTCTGAAAGAACTCTTAAAACTGAAGGTGGATAAAGCAATGGGGCCTGATGGGATTCACCCCAGAATTCTAAAAGAACTAAGGGAAGAACTAGTAATGCCACTGACTGCCCTTTTTAATAAATCATGGGACCATGGTGTGGTACAGGAGGACTGGAAAAGGGTGGATGTGATTCCCCTTCACAAAAGTGGGAGCAAGACAGAGGTAGGAAACTACAGACCTGTCAGTTTGACCTCGGTGGTAGGGAAAATGATGGAATCACTTCTGAAGGAAAGAATTGTTGAGTATCTAGAGGCCAGTGGGGCACAGGACCAAAGGCAGCATGGATTCACAGCAGGAAGGTCATGTCAAACAAATCTAATTGATTTCTTTGACTAGGTGACCAAAGTAGTAGACCAGGGAGGGGCTGTGGACATGGTCTACCTAGACTTTAGCAAGGCATTTGACACAGTCCCATACAAAAGATTAATAAACAAATTAGCCAGCCTGGGAGTGGGTCCCAGGGTGGTAGCCAGGGTAAGACACTGGCTGGACAACAGAACACAGCGGGTAATAGTAAATGGAGTCCACAGTGAAGAAAGGAGGGTTACTAGTGGGGTACTGCAGGGTTCATTACTGGGGCCGGTCCTTTTCAATGCCTTTATAAGTGACATTTTGGAGGGATTGGAGGGAAAGGTATGTCTCTTTGCAGATGACACAAAGATCTGCAACAGGGTTGATATGCAAGGTGGGGTGGAAAGGATGAAAAGAGACTTGGCAAGGTTGGAGGAATGGTCAAATGTATGGCAGCTTAGATTCAATGCAAAGAAGATCAAAGTAATGCACCTGGGAAACAAAAAGCCAGGGCAAGAGTACTCAATAGGGGGTGAGATACTGACAACAACAAAAATGGAAAGGGACCTCAGGGTAGTCATATCAGATGACCCAAAGGTGAGCCAGCAATGTGAGAAGGCAGTAAGGAAGGCTGGGGGATACTGGGATGAATAGGGTGAGTTATCACCAGTAGAAACTAGAAAGTTGTTGGCCTTCTGTACAGACAGTTGGTAAGACCACATCTAGAGTACTGTGTACAGTTCTGGAGACCCCAGCTCCACAAAGACATAGACAGGGTGGAGGTTGTCCAGAGGAGGGCAACCAAAATGGTGCATGGTCTGCACCAGAAGACATATGAAGAAAGACTAAAGGAGCTTAAGATGTATAGCCTTGAGGAAAGGAGGGAGAGGAAGGACATGACAGAAACTTTCAAATACCTCAAGGGAATCAACAAAGTCAAAAAGGGTAGCATCTTTCAAAAAAAGAGATGTGCAAGAACAAGGGGGCACAATTTGAAGATAGAGGGGCGACGGCTCAGAGGTAATGTGAGGAAGTATTTCTTCACAGAGAGGATTGTAGATGCATGGAACAGCTTTCCTGAGGTGGTCATAGAGTGAAAAACAGTGGGGGAATTCAAGAATGCATGGGACAGACATAAGGCAATTCTAGTGGAGCGTAGGAGGAAGTAGGCTGTTGGTTAACAAGGATCTGCAGCTTATCCGTTAGGTAGGGAAATGGGCAGATGAGGTGGGCCAAGCGGTCCTTACCTGCTGTCAAATTCTATCACACCATTCCTCCCTGCTAAATACCTACTTGCAGTTTACCTAGTTTATTCCTTTCAGAAACTTCAAGGTCTCTGTCATATGGCATCTCTCCACTCAGGTGAGCACATGTTCAGTGCCCTGAGCTGATCCTCATAGGATCTGCCCTATTGACCCTAAATCCTTGGTTACTTTATGCTGCACCTTCGCCAGCCTGTCTCTGTTGTTTTTCAGGTGAGGACTCCCAGAACTGGGTGGAACATTCCAGATGGAGTTCCACCAGTGATTTACAGAGAGATAGTATTACCCCCCCCCCACCATTATCAAAGCCTCTCCAATAAACCTCAACATTCTGGTAGTCTTGCTGTAGGCATTATTACATTGGCTAGGTGGTTTTAGGAAGTGTCTTATGTGACAACCAAATCCCATTCTGATGTGAAGAAATGGCCAGCTTACGTAACCCCTCCCCAATCCAGTATTCCTTCCTGGGGTTTTTGTTCCTTATTTGCATCAGCTTGCACTTTCTGTCACTGAATTTCTAAACTGAGACCTTGGACCACCTCTCTAAACTTTGCAGGTCATTCTGCCACTCTGTTGCCCCCTCCTGTCTACACTGCCACAGAGTTTAGTGTCATCCGTAAAGAGACATCTTACCCTGTATTCTTTCTCCTCTGTTTCTAATGAACATATTGAAAAAGGACAGGTCCCAGGACTGACCTCTGTGGTACCTCACTGATTGACTCCCTTCCCCTGATTTGACCCTGTTTACCACCATCCTCTGTCTCCCCGCTAACCAACTTCCTACCCATCTAACTCAGGCCTTTGCAGCTCCCAGATTCTCTAATTTCTTCAACAACCTTCTATGTGGCATCGAGTCAAATGCCTTTTTGAAGTCAAAATAGAGTAACTCTATTGTTTGCACCTTAACAACCACCCTTGTTACCCAGTCAAAGAATATTATTGTGTTGATCTGACATGACCTCCCTGGTGCAAACCTGTTCTGCTTATTATCCTGGAGCTCATTTTCCTGGTTTCTCCCTGTCCCCTCCCTTGTAGAGTGACACCATGTCTACTATCATCCAGTCTCTTGGAACTACCTCTGCATGTAGTAAGTTATTGGCTGCAGGGAGCTCTTGACTAGCTCTGACAGGGGTTCAGCCAGTTCTGATGCCAATTTCCTGAGAACCCTCAGGTGCATCCCATTCAGCCATGGAGCCTTTTCAAGTTTCAGGGCTGCAAGCTCTTATCCAACCCATTCTCCTGTACTACTCACCTCATTTCTAGGATCCACTTGTAGCAACCTTTATGTCACCTTCTGGGAGAAGCCAGCTACCCTCCTCCAGTGTGAATACTAAACAGAAGTAGTCATTTAGAATGTCTACCTTCTGCATGTACTCACATACTACCCTGCCCTCATCTGTCAGTCTAACACTGCCCCTCTCATTTTTCTTTACTCCTTTATGTACTGGAAGAACTGTTTTCTCCTCACTTTACCCCATCTGTGATAAGCAGATGTGTGTCTGTTTTTGTGTTGTCCACTGCCTTCTTGGCCTCTTTCATTTTTTTTCTCCATTTCTCATCCCCATGTTTTTTCTTCTAACTAATGAAGGTTGTTTTCTGGCCCTCACTGCCTCCCTGACCTTCTTAGAGAACCAGATTCATCTTTTGTGCCTATTACCATTGTAACCATTCTCAGGAATTGCTTGGTTGTTTCAGTAATGATCCCTTTAATTTCTCCCCATATCTCCTTCATGCCCCAGACTTTGTTCTCTCCCCACCTCTCCTTCACGCCTCAGACTTTGTTCACTGCAAACAATGCATCCTTGA
Source organism: Neoceratodus forsteri (assembly GCA_016271365.2). NCBI lineage: Eukaryota > Metazoa > Chordata > Ceratodontiformes > Ceratodontidae > Neoceratodus > Neoceratodus forsteri. Next base: position 765,976,133 of record CM057458.1, read on the forward strand.
CTAGTTTCCATATTTTATCAAAGTTTGTTCATCTGAAATCCAGAACCACAACCCAGAGTGGCAGTATCATGGTACCCAGGACCAGTTCAAACTATATGGTATTATGATCACTGGATCCCAATGGTTCCCCAACCTGCACTCCATCTTCAGTTTCTGAGTTGGTGAATGTCATATTGAAAATGATAGCCTGTCTTGTGGGTTCCATGACCAGTTTCACCAGCAGGCAATCCTGCAACAAATGTGGCAGTGTCTGACTTCTAGGGCTGTTAGCTGCTGGAATGTCCCAATTTATATCTGGTACCTTGAGATCCCCCACAAACACTACCCTTCTCAGTTTCTCTCCCTAGTTCCCTGTCACTCTGCTCTCCCTGTATTTATTTCAAAAGTTTCACCAGGAAAGACATACTGAGCTAAATATAGCTCAATTCCAGATGCATCTTGGAAGGGGGGAGTGGGAAACAGGGTGTCAGAACAGAATAGAATAATAATTTACACAATAAAACATCATACAGAGATATAAATTAAACAGTACAAAACTAGATTCATCAGAAATATGAGTACTAGGCAAAAAATAATGATTTTTACAATGACAGGTCAGGAGACATGTTCCATAGGTTCAGGCAAATGAACATTACATTAGTGAAGGCACTAGGGGACTAGGTACAGTAGGAAAGAGTGCAGATGAGGAGGAAGATGGGAAGTACAGAACAAGTGTGGGAGGAAGAAGAGAGGAAAGAGGGTAGCGAGGAAGAAGAGAGGGAGGAGGGTAGGAGTAGAGGGGTAAGCAGTAGGAGAAATGGGGAGCAAGGTAAAATGAGAAGGGGGAAGGGCTGTGACTTAAGGGCATTCACAGAAGTGAGCTGTGTGGACATAGAGCAGAGAGGATAGAGAGCTTATGGAAGAGGCAGAGCAATTAGTTAGGGGGAGAGAATTCCAAAGTTTAGGAAAGCAGCAAGAGAAGGCAGCTTAACCAGCAAGGGATTTATGACAGGGAAGTGCAAAGAAATAATAGCCCAAGTTATGGGGAGTGCATGAGGATGGGTTAAAGGGAGAGGAGAGAGGTAAGGTAAGGGGAGAGGGAAGCCAGCTAGAATTTCGAAATAAAAGAGCAACAGTGAGTTAGGTGACGATCTTCCAGGGAGGGGAAGGGAGGGAGAGGGCAGAGTTCAAGGAACAGGGGTGAGTGTGAGGTGGGCAGTTCAAGGCAAAGTGGCAGAAGGAATGAAAGAGGAAATCCAGACTGGCCAGGGTGGACTTTTGGGCAGCACTGCAGACAATGTTGCCGTAATCGATAAAAGGGAAAGATCATTTTAGTGATGATATCTCAGCGAGCAGAAAGTGGGACACAGCTTTTGTTCCTATGTAGAACACCAAGCTTGGGGTGGACTTTTTAATTTTCATTTTTCATGTGATTGTGAGTTAATACAATGTGGCTACCATCAGGCTTTATTCTGTGGGAGTGTTCTCCATGACTCTGGAAACTGTTTAATACCCAAGTAGGTAGGTTCAGTGTTTATATTATTTTAGACTATGACTTGCAAAAAGTTATATGTGAGAAGTAAAACCAAACTGTTATGAAAGTCTGTAAGGGCAGCTGGGCACATAAAGTGTATTGAATCTAGTTTTGGAGACCACATCTCTGGAAGGATGTAAACAGAGTGGAGGCTGTCCAAAGAAGGGCAACTATAATGATGCAGGATCTGCATCAGAAGCCCTATGAGGAGAGACTAAGTACCTCAGTTTTGTATATCCTGGAAGAGAGAAGGGAAAGGGGGAATATGACAGACAACTAGAAGTACTTCATGGGGATAAATGAGGTACAGGAAAGGAGTATTTTGCAGACAAAAAGATGCACAAAAACAAGGGGATATGCAATGAAGCTGGAGGGGGCAAATTCAGGAGAGATGTGAGGAAGTACTTCTTCATGGAAAGAGTGGTGGATGCCTAGAACAGTCTTCCAATGGAAGTGATGGGGGCAAAAACAATGGTGGGATTCAAGAATGCATTAGATAGGCAGAAGGGGTGTCTTAATTGGAAATGGGGGGGGCAGAGATCAAGTAGGGTTTACTTTGCAATCACACTGTAGGCAGGGAAAAAAACTAGCAGACTGGGTGGGCCAAGTAGTCTTTATGTGCCATCAGATTCTATGTTTCTATTGCTGCTATAAAGTCTGCTGTCAAATCCTGTGTTTCTATTGATGCTTCAAATTGAAATATGTTTGTGGGTGAACTCAAACTGCAAATAAACCCTTTTTTTATGAATGTGTTTTGAATTTGAGGTTAGCAATATAAAAAAACTGTTGATGATGTCATAAGTAATTAACTGGTATTTGATATAGACTTAATAAGCATTATCTTGAAATAAAACATATATAATGACTTCTTGGTGCATCTGGTATGGAAACAAACAAGGGAATCAGATATACTTGACCTGGTACAAACCAACACATAAATGGTGGGAGGGGTTAAGGTAACAGAACTACTGGGCTCCAGCAATCACAGTTCATTGTTGCTTGACTTAGCTATGAGGAGCAGGTGCTACACATCAAGGGCAATGTTCCTGTACGTTAGGAAGGCTGACTTCATCAAAATGAGGGGTAAGAAATTCAGAGGGATGTATAATGGGTGGCAGAAGCAGTGGGGGGCAGAAACCAAGTGTGTGGTTATGGAGAATCTTGAAAGTCACATGAAGCTGCTTGAAGAAGGCAGCCATGAAATCAAGTACTGGAATCCTTTGATTTTCCAAAGAAACAGAAAGGAAGCACTGAGGGCCAAAAGGATGGCCTTCAGGAAATACAAGGGTTGGCCAAAGGTTAAGAATTGGGAAAAATACCAAAATACATTGATGGAAGCAGTACAGTTAGGAAGGCAAAGGAAGACATGGGATTATGAATAGCTGAGAGGTTACAAGGGGGGAAATTAAACCTTTAGGTATGTTAGGAAAAAGAGGAAAACACAAGGGGAAGTGCCAAACTGAGGAAGAAGAGGTGGGTGGAAGATGATGGCCAGAAGGCAGATTTACAAAACAGTTATTTTTGTCCTTTATTCATTGTAGAGGAGGGGGGCCCCTTCCAGAAAGTAGCATAAAAGTTTCTGAGAGGGGTGTGGGGTTGGAAACAGCTCAGAGTATGGAGAATAGGTGAAGGAAGGGGCTGTCAGCACTCAAGGTGGACAAGGTGCTGGACTCTGATAGATTACAGGTACTGTAGGGTCCTGAAAGAGCTGGGTCTGGAACTGGTTGCCCCAACAGATTGGTTCAGGTGCTCTATTAAGACAGGGGGGAGGTGCTGCATGACTGGAGAAAGGCAGATGTAGTGCCACTTTGTAAGAGCAGAAATAAGGAAGACCCAAGAAACTACAGGCCAGTCAACTTTACCTCAATTGTGGGTAAGCTTATGGAAACCATAACTAAGGAACAAAATGCAGAATTCCTGGAAGGAAGCAGGTGCCAGGACAATACGTTAATGCAGGTTTGTAGTAGGAAGATTGTGCCAGAGAAACTTTATAGTTTCTTTGACTGGGCCACCAGGGCAGTGACTAGGAGCCAGGCTGTTAATGTACTGTATCTCAACTTAAGGAAGGCCTTTAACTATGTATCACACAAGAGGCTGCTAAGAAGTATGGAGGGTCTGGGACTAAGAGGGGGCTGATTAGGTGGGTTGGTAGGTAACTGCTTAGTGGGAAAGAACAGTGGGTGGAGATAAATGGGAGGGAATTAGAGGTGAGGGGTCACTATTGGGGTGCAATAAGGGTCAGTATGGGAACCTGTACTGTTCAATATGTACAACTAGATGTCTGGGTTTTGATTCAGGTTTGGAAAAGGCATGTGAAGGGAATTAAGTTGCACACATAATGAATATAAGTATAGTAAATACTATAGGGAGGATTGTCAAACCAGGGTTACATTTTTCAAAGCATGCTTTCATAGTAAAGGTAGTAGTTAAAAAAGTGAATACATTTGGGTACACTAAGGAGAAGAGCAGATTGCTTGAGTAGGGAGACAGGAAAAAAAGATAGCACAGCAGTTGATTCTACATGCTAGAGCATGCCGTGTAATGTATATGAATTAGAGAAACATTTTTTAGTTAAGTTAGACATGACTTACGATAGATTGGCTTGACTGATTTAGAAACAGAAAGTGAACACACATTACTATCGATTGTGTAAAAAGCTAGAGTGGGAATCATTAGAAGTTAAGAGAGAGAGGGAGGAAGTGGGTCATCAAATCATATGTGTGTTTTTGCCTGTAGAAAAATGCACTTTGATACTACTATTACTACTACAGGGAGATGAGTAATATGGGTGTCATTATCATTATAGTCTCAAAGTCGCTGACAATTAAACAGGAGGCTGGGATATATAGGCAAGGGTTTTGGCAGTAGAAAGGTGGAGGCAATCTTGCTCTTATATAGGACCCTGGTAAGGCCACATCTCAAGTACTGTGAACAATCCTGGAATCCACACCTGAAGAAGAACAGTGACAGACTGGAGACAATGCAGTGGAGGGCCACCTGAATGATCCAGGGACAGCATGTCTGAATATATGATGAGTAGTGGCTTCCTGACCTCAGCGGCCAAGAGGAAGAAGGGGTATATAATGGAGATGCACAAGTTTGTGAGGTGTATAATGAAAGTAGATAGTGAAGATTTGTTCATCAGGAATGTGAACGTGGGAACCAGGGGGAATGATTGGAGACTGGAGAAAGAGTGATTTAACAACCAAACACTGTGCACTCACACTCCAGTGCTGCCATCAGGAGCAGAGAACCAGACAGTCACAAAAGGACAGCACACTACAGGTCTGCAAAAACTCAGTAGAAATGTATTAAAGCAAGGAGAGGCAAATACACCGAACAGTAACTACCGTGGCACTTTGTGGCACTCTACCACTTTGTCAGGGGGAGTGGAAGAGAGGTTTAAGAATGTGATAGGAAGTTCTTCACTGAGAGAGCAGTGGGTCTGTTTAATAGACTGCCTAAATGGACAGCAGAGGAAGAGTCAATAAATGGGATCAAAGACAGGTGGGACAGATTTAGAGGTCTAGTGAAGACAAAAGGAAAAGTAGGAGATTGATAAGTTAAGCTCAAATGGCAGTAGGCCTGTGGTACAAATGCTAACAACTCAAGGGCAGATTGGAAAGACTGCAGGCCATTTTCTGTCATCACCTTTTATGTATCTATATAGCTTTTCTAAGGAAAAAAGGCCTAATCATCTGTTTTATACAGCTATATATACATACATACTGTATATGGATAACAGCTATCAATGATGCACAGGAGTTACAGTATGTGCTTATCTTTAATAGATTCAGCCACAAGTCAAAAATGTGTAATATACACTGTAACACTATATTAATCAATATATTACTGTGCAATTATCAAAAACACAGGTCTCATTTTACATTAAATAATTAATTTAGCACATTTTTTTGCATAGCATAATCGTTGATACCTGCTTATGAAGGGGAAGGGTGCATCTGATGGACTTGAGTCTGTTCCAAAGTTTTATTTTTATATTACTATGGATAAATACAGAAAGTGCAGATCTAGAAAAAAATGATCAAGATGTATCATTGTAGCCTTTGACTACACTAAACTGCAGGGTATATTTTGTAATCCTTTGTATTTTTCTGTACTTTAGGCTGTCTGTGTCCCTCATTCATACTGACAGCCACCCAGCCCTGACACCACGGGTCCCCTTGAGACCTAACTTAGTGTTGCTTGGCCCAAGAGGGCCAGCTGTCATCTTGACAGGCTTGGGCATCTTTACATCTGTTCTTAGTCCCTATTTTTCTAACTTACTGCTTCCCTTAGTTGTGTCAAACCTCACCCTGTGGCCTTTCAGGCACACAGTTCCCTTGTGGATAGAGGGTGAACCATCCTTGGCCCTGTTACAGGGGTCTCTGTGGTCATGAAAAGCTTAATGCCTCCTTCCCTTGTCAAGGACATGCTGTCATCAGCAGAACTATTCGACCATGTCTGCACAATGACTGGCAGTCCCGGCTTGTTACCCTACCAGGATCACCTGCATAGCTGTGCAGTGGGTTATGACTGGGCCATTGGAAGGCTGTTAGAATATAACTTTAAGAACTTGCACAATGTTAAAAGTTCAAAACTGTGAGTGCCTAAAGTATGACATTTCTGACAAAGTGAGTGTTAATTTAAGAAATACAAAGTCTGAGCCATTCTGTGACTCTCTGAAGAAAAAATAAATAAATGTACAGTACATTAAAAAAGTAACATGGAAATATATATGAAACAAACCATTTTGATTGTTTAATCTGCTATGTAGTATTAAATGAAAACCTTTTGTATCCATTCATAGACCATATTCCCATTGAACATAGCGAAATTAAAGCAGCAGGATTTGTTAACAGGCAAAACATTTCATCATATTGTTTTTAAGCAAAACTGCATTTCTAACAACCCTAGATTCATCTTCAGTGCATTTATATTTTCTCAAATATTGTTTAAAGCAGCTGTTATAGCTAACTTTGTAATTAATGACTCAAGTCCTTAAATATGGCTACCACTTGCGATTAAAAAAAAACCTCTTTCATTGAGGTTACCTGTTGAATGTGAATACTAGATTTATACAGTGGACATACTAGGATGGTGCTGACATATGTTTCTGATTATAAAAAGTACAACATCGCACCAAAATATTTTTTTCAGGTGCATGGCACGAGAGTGGAAACTTTTAAAAACTTCACAGTCCCACATCTTAGTTCAGGAATTAAAGAATACAAAAAGAAAAAAAATGGGTACAGAGTATATTGATGCCCCCCCCCAAAAAAAACATTATTACTGAAAAAAAGCAACATGGTGACTAACAAATACTTGAGCTTTAAAAGGGGGCATTTTCAGAATGTATTTACATTGTTTTTCTTCTACCTCCAGTTGGAAAACTCCCATTTCCAAACAAGCCTCATATTCAGACCAGGACTATAGCGATATTGTTGTTTCTCTGCTGCCCTGAAATTAATTATCTACAAAAGTTAAATGATGTTTCTTGAAGAAACTGTTTTGTTTTCTATGTATTGTTCTAATCTTGTCATTTTTCCATCTTTAATGACCTTTTACTAAATTCAGTGGATGTTTTTGATTCAAACTCTGTCAGTAAAGATCTATATGTGGTAGTTTACTGTATGTCCTTGCTAAACTCTTCCATTGTTATCCCAAAGCATCAGTGTTCTATAGTACAACAGAAACAACTCTGGAGTTAAAAGTAAACTACTGTACATCAGAGAGTTTTAAAATGGTACTTATACCACTAATGTGTTAATTGAAAACACCCACTGAATTATCTAGAAGGCCTATAAAGATAGAATAACAAGAGAATTTGAACCAGCATTTCAAAAACAAGTTATATAGGAAAAAGTGATTTACAGGTTAAGCACCATTTGACTTTAATGTCCTGTGCAGAGTTGCTTTGTTATGTGGCCTTCCTGCAACAATTGGCGGAGTAGGGTACCACCTGAGGTGAAGACTTCATTTTGCCCTGTTAGGAGCTGAATATTGGGCCATTAAACTCCTTGAGCATCATAATAGGCAGAGAATGGTGGGAAAACTAATCAGTTGTAAACAGTGTGGTGCTACCATACCCCAGGCATTGCTTTAGAGATTTGGTGTATGTCCAATTTGTCAGTGATGTGCATGGCTCAGAATCAGGTTGACTGCTGCACAGAATGAAATATGTCTGCTACATAGGCATCTAGATTAGGATATAAATCCAGTCACCTCCTGCTTCTTCAGAGGATCATAAGACCAGGGGTGGAGGATGATAGTAGGGTGGTGGGAGGAAATCCTGCAAGTCTGGGTGCCAAAAAGTCCCTGATGTCCAGAACACAAATCGCTTCACACCCTTGGCAGAAGTGCAGAAATCTGGCCCAACAATGCCAGAGGGAGTGGGGTATTCTGAGGTGGTCATGAGCCAGGTATCCAAAGGCAGGTAATAGTAGTGGGAGACTATGATTGGAGGGACATAGAAGGTGGTGTGTCAGGGCAAGCAGGAGGGAAGGTTAGTTATATGCTTGTCTCCAGACTCAACTGATAGGGCTGATGTCAGGACTGAGAGATTAGTAAATCAGTTTGATAGGGAACCAGGTTGTTGGTCCACTTGGGGATGAATGACCTGGCAAACCAGGAGATAGAGGAGATAAAGGGGAATTTTCACAGGCTGAGCAGCAGACTGAGGGAAGCAAAGGCACTGGTGTCCTTCTCTGAGGTTCTGCCTGTACAGTAAAGGGAGAATGAAAGACAGGAGAAGATGAGGGAGTTATATGAATGGCTCAAGGAGTGAAGTGTGGAGAATGGCTTTTATTTGTTGGGGACTTGGGGGACTTTTGCAACATAAGATCATATAAAAGGGATGGGCTTCATCTCAAGAGGGTGGGGGCAAGTGCATTATCCCAAATGTTTGAGGTTAACATGGTTAAACATCTAAACTGAAAGGGAGATGGTGGGGCTGGTGGACCCTAGGTGGGCAAGAAGGACAAAGGGGCATAGCAAGTGCTCCCCAAAAATTGGGTAAGAAGTGTACATCAGTTAGCAGTTAATTAGGATTAGATGGCATGAGACTGCAGCAGTTGGGACAAGGAGACAAGCGGGGCATAGGCAGGACCAGCAGAGTGTACAAGGAAGGGCAATGTGAACAGGAGACAAATAAGCAGAAGGAAGAAACACTAGGGGGCATGTAAATGGTAATTTAACTGAAATGCCATTACTGTAGCTTAGGCAAACAAACAGTTTCAATGCCAAATATTTGCTTGCAGTGCAACAGAGCTTTAATGGGAACATAAATAGTAGGTAATGTAAATCAACTGTTTCTGGTTGTGCAGGAGTCTGGTCGGGTCCCACTAAACAGCCAATAGATCTTTTTATGTCAGATCTGCAGTGCTTTGTACTTACTTATGCACTCACTCTCTTACATAGCTGATTTATTTAGTGAAGGGGAGGTCCTGATACTCCTGCTGGAGGATCTCATTGCATCAGTGCAGTACCTTCCCAGGCTCAGAGCAGTGGCACACGAGAGTTCTGGCCCCCCTCCTCATGCTGCCCTGGCAGATCCCCAAGCTCTCCCCCTAACATGAGTCACTGGCACGGGGAACACAACATGTTACCCTGTGGGCCAATGGCTGGCCCTGCACATGTTTCTTCATACTTTTGTTTTGCCATTTTGATCCAACATTTTCAACAGAGTCCTTTTTTGACCCCCTTCTGAACAGGACAGGTGTCATTTATGGCTACATCCAGGACGTGAGTAAAACCCTCTGTGCTCTCCCGTGAGAATGAGCTCCTTGGTTTTCCAACATTTTGCAAGGATAGGACAGGTAAGAAGGGTGGCGGGGTGATCCTCTGCATCCAATCCTCACAGAAAATCACCCTGGTGTCTCTCCCCATCCTCGATGGGTCACATTGTGAGACCTTAGTAGCCAAACATTTTCCTTGGAGGCACCACAAACCTTTATGTGAGCTGTCTTTACACCCCCGCCCCCATGTGGCATCCATGGCAATAGATACCCCCTTAAGGACCATGTCAGATCTCCCACTCTGTGAATTAACACTTCTGGGGGATTTCAATGTTAATTGGACTCCTAACATGAGAGGCAGGCCTAGAGAGGCTGTACTCCAAGCCCAGCTCACCCAAATAATTTTCAAGCCAACATCAGACAGTTGCAACACAAAAGTCTGTCCAACACCATGAAGTTCTGGTCTCACATCAATACCCTTCTAAAGTGTCCATACCAGTCCCTATGAATGTAATAGTCTAGCTGAAGGTAAGCCACTAAAAGACTCCCAGACCACTGCAAATGCCTTTAATAGGTTCTTTGCCAAGTTCGACATCCAAGCTTATTCAGCTGAGATTTCCCTTCCCACATTAACTGAATCCCAGCAGTCTTATTTGACACAGTCCCTAACTCATCAAGAAATCCTAACTGCCATTAAATCTTTACCACTTGATAAGGCACCTGGGCCTGGTGACCTCACCATGAACTTTTATAAAGTCCTTGCTAACGAGCTGGTTCCTTTATTGCACTTATTTTTCCTTACCTTATTTGATTCTGGCATCTCAGATGGTACTGTCCTTGAAGCTATGATTGTCTTGTTGCTTAAACCTGGTAAGTCCCCAGATAATGTGGTCAGTTACAGTATCATCCCTTATCACTTACAAATTATGACATTAAGATCTTGGCTAAAATACTGGCTTCTATGATCAATGTGATCTGGGTGGGGCTCATAAGTCATGAGCAAGTTGGCTTTATGCAATCCTGTTCTACAGCGGACCATCTTCATAAATTATCCAATATTTTCTCTGCGTCCAGGGACTCCAGTGTCCCAGTGGCCCTGGTCTCCCTGGAAGCAGAGACAGCATTTGGTAGGATCTGCAGGACCTTCTTATTTGTTACTTTGGAGGCCTTTGGCTTCCCCCTACATTTCTTTGCTGGTTTAAAGTATTGTACTCATGCCCGTCTGCCAGAATTTATTGCAATGGAGTGTTCTCCTCCACTATCCCATTGTTTTCAGGGACTCGACAAAGATGTCCCGTGTCCCCCTTATTGTTTAATTTGTATTTGGAGTCTTTGATATGGAAGCTCAAGAGTAATCCCCATCGGACTGGTATTTCAGTGGGAGCATGGAACTTACAACTCTCTGTATATGCAGATGATATTGTACTTCACGTGACCAATCCAAAGGTGGCTATTCCACCTGCTTCATCTACTATTACAGAATTTAGTTTATTATCTAATTATAAGCTTTTAAATTCCAGTGTTCTTAAATCAGACATCTCAGAGTTGGGTTTATCTTGGCTCCAAAACAACTTAGGTATCTTGGAACTTTCCTGATGAAAAACATGGCACAGTCCAAAAGCTTAATCTCGATGATCTGTTGATTGTTATACAACAAGATCTGGAGAGATGGCAATCCTTGCTGTTGACATTATGGGGTAGAATAAATATAAAAAATTAAAATGAATGTTCTTCCCCGTATATTTTACCCACTCAATATGCTTTACATGTTGCTCCCCTTATCTTGGTTTAAATAGGTACAGAGGATGATTTCTGGCTTTATTTGGCTGGGTAAAACACCTAGAAGAGCATATAATCATTTATTGGCACTTAAGGCGATTGGTGTTTTTTGTCTCATGCATTTCTTTGTAAATTATTTGGCTAGCCATGCCTGTAAATATCTCAGGTGGCTGGTTCAGAATGCGGTAGATAGTGAATCCTCCTATACCCCTCTCTGGCTTGCGCTAGAAAGAGACCAGATTAAAATGACTGGCTTATCTCCCTCAGCTTTGTTTTTCATTCACCCTAAATCTCTCCCTGTGCCATGTACAGTTATGTGCATTTATGCACTATAAATGTTTTAAAGACATCTTTCAACCCATTTTTCATAAGCCTAATTTCAAGGTTGGAGGTAGTGTGTTGAAAGCAAATTGGTTACCCCAACTTGCTGAAATCAGGGTCTGTGATTTGTTCCACGAAGGATTATTAAAATCATATCAGGATATTATTTCTTTTCATAATTTAGATAATAAGTGTGCATTCAAAATATTTCAATTTTGGCATATTCCTCTTCAATGGTTTGGTTCTACACCATGGAATGTTAATTTTAATGAGTTCCTGCAATCAGGTACTGATATTGTATTGCAACCCCATGCAGTATCACATTGGTATTCTCATTTTTCCCCATCTTATTTCCTGGTATTTCCAGTGGATCCTTATACTGGAATGCAATTTTTCCACAGCATGTTTTTAGATGGAACACAATTTAGGAAGACCTCCATGTTTATACTTACAATGATAAGCTTTGTCTTATCCATTTCCATATTTTGCATAACATTTATTTTACACCTCTAAAATTAGTCAAGATGGCTAAATTAGACTCTTCCATGTGTACAAGATGTGGACAAGCAGAAGGCTTTTTGCTACATATTTTCTGGAAATATTCTAAAGTGGCACCCCTTTGGGATCAGATCAAATCTAGAGCTGACCCTCTACTCAGTCTTGAAGGGGCTTTTCTCCCAGAAATATGTATCATTGGGGATTACAGTAGGATTGCTGTGAGGAGAAGGAGATACTATTTGGCTCTGATTTCCCTTTCAGTCAATAGAGTAGTTCTTCATCATTGGCTTGACCAGACCTCAATCACTTATCAGGAATGGCTGCAGGAACTCTTATTTAACCTCGGGTTAGAAAAAATGATTGTGAGTGTCCATAATAAACTTCCATTAAATAATAGGAGTGGAGCAAACTGCATAACTTATATACAATTTAGTCTGCTCTGGAACAGCCCCAATCTGATAACTGTATGATTGTCACTTTCCTTTTCAGTAGGTATTTTCTTTCATGTAGAACTATAAATATATATATATATATATGTATGTATTTTTTTACTTATGTAGTGTGTCCTTCTGTTATTTTACGTTTAGGTGGTATTCAGATGAGTTTTATTGTTATGTATTCTGCCTTGGAGGGGGTTGGTGAGGGGAGGGAGTGCTGTTTGTTTGCTACTTGTTTGTTGAATTATTTGTTTTTTTTATACTCAATAAAGTACATTGAATTAAAAAAAAAGTTATTTGCCAATTTGGATAAATTCAAAACATCACTCAAGGGATCTCCTCTGTTCACCCCTCCTTAAACTGGACCTGCTTAGGCAAAATTGGTGAACGTTACACAGCAATTCCAGTTCTGAAGGATTACTCTGAAAGTGATAGTGACTAACTAAAGCAATTTAAAGCAGACGGGTCAGCATAGTTTAATAAACCTGAACTAAAGCTCTTAAAAATTGCTGTTCTTGAAATTGCTTCTGCTGTTGTGATCTCTTTCAAAGATCTTACCAAATAATTTGATCTTGTTAACCATGGCATCTTATTAGAAAAACATTAGTAAGTTCGGTTTCAATAACCTGACATTCTGATTGTTTGCCCACTGTCTGACTAACAGGTCTCAGATAGTCAAATGGAAGGTTGTCCCCCCATGGCTCTGTCTTGGGTCCTCTTCTCTTTTCATAAATAATATGCCCAGCAACTGTGGAGGGACTTCTTTGCAGCTCTATGCTAATGATGTGGTACTCTATAGGAGTTCTAATGATGTAGCTGATGTTGCTCTGAACAAGTGGTCTCTCTCTAACAAACTGGTACTATAGATAAATTCTAAAAAGATTCAGGTTATTTTATTTGGTGATAGGTACCTGGGTGTAGTGAGGCAGGGCATGCCTGCCCCATTTACCCTGTCCACCATAGTGAGAAACCACATCAAGGTCGTTAAGGCTCTTAAATACCTTGGAGTCTACTTGACCAAGAAGTTACCTTTAGAACCCATGTTGATTATGTGTCTGTATGTGTCTAAATCTATTCATCAAAAAACTGGGCTACTCTACTAGCTTGATAACTACCCATCATTGGAAATTTGGATGATTATTTCTAATAGTATTCCATTCACTCTTTTAAAATATGGTACCACCACTCTCCAGTCCCTGAGAAGAACTGAAGGCAATAAACTCAGAGTCCCTTACAATAATATTGTCAGCTTTACCCCCAGAGCCCCACCAAGGGAGCACCATTTCAATGTCTTCAGCTCACTATACTGACCTTCGTTGGCTGGTAGGCTTGACCTTTACAGCCTTCTCTAAGTGAGCAGAATGGTAAGGGCAGCAAACATGGCTAGGGAACGGAGGTTAGCGCAGGGGATCAAAGAAGGAGAAAAGGATTTCTTCAGATATATTAGAGAGAAGAGGAAGAGCAAGGATCAAATTGTTAGGATCAGGAAGGGAAGTGGGTGGGTAGAAAAAGAGGGCTGAGCTGGCAGAAGTACTTAATGAATACTTCTGTTCAGTCTTCACCAAGGAGAGGGACAGGCCTGTACCTGAAAATAATGGTGAGGTCAAAGAGGGTGAGGGAGAAGCAACCATGGATAAGGAAAATCATGGTGAAAAGTATGAGGGAGGGCCTTAAGTTCCTGAAGGTGGACAAGTCACCTGTCCCCAATGGAGTCCACCCCACGGTTCTGAGAGAGTTGGCAGAGGTCCTGGCAGGGCCATTGGTGGACCTCCTCAATATCTCTCTGAACTCAGGGTGTGTGCCCAGGGACTGGAGGGAAGCACATTTGGTACCTCTCCATAAGAGTGGGCCCAAGGATGAACCAGGGAATAACAGACCATTAAGACTTACTGCAATTGTGGGAAAACTGATAGAGACAATCCTCAAGGAAAGACTGGTGCAATTTCTTGAGGATTACAATCTCCAGGATAGCAGGCAGCATGGATTTGTCTCAGGCAGATCCTGCCAGCTGAACCTGGTTGATTTTTATGACTGGGTTATGAAGGCACTGAACTGAGGACATGCGGTGGATGTCCCCTACCTGGATTTCAGCATAACCTTTGTCTCGGTGCCACATGGTAGGTTTCCCTGCAAGTTAAAGAGTTAGGGAGCTGGGAGAAAACTGGCCAGATGGGTTGAGAACTGGCTGCAGGGTAGATAGCAGAAGGTAGTAATGGGGGGGCATCTGAACCCAGGGCAGTAACAAGTGGTGTACCACAGGGCTCAGTGCTGGGACCAGTTCTGTTTAACATTTTCATAGCCAACATTGCAATATGGATTAAGAGCAAAAATCAGTCTCTTTGCAGATGACACAAAGATTTGTGCCGAGGTAAATGGGGGGGGGGGCAGGCAAAAGTACTTCAGGAGGATTTGGTAAAACTGGAGGAATGGTCTCACACTTGGCAGCTTGGTTTCAATTCCAAGAAGAGCAAAATGATGCATTTAGGAGGCAAGAACCCAGGACACAATTACTGGCTAGAGGGTGTCCTGTTAAAATTCAAGGAGTAGAAAGATCTGGGAGTGCTGGTAACTGGGGAGATGAATCACTCTGCTCAGTGTAGGAAGCCAGCAGGGAAGGCAAACAGGATGCTAGGGTACATAGCAAGGGAGATTACTTCTAGTAGTGGGGAGGTCATCTTGCCCCTGTTCAGGTCCCTGGTGAGACTGCACCTAGAGTACTGTGTACAACTGTGGTGCCCTTGCTTGAAAAGGGACATCAAACTACTGGAGGGGGTACAGTGCAGGGCAACACAAATGATCCTGGGGTTGGGGGACAGACCATATGAGGAGAGACTGAAAGAGCTCAGTATGTATACCCTGGAGGAAAGAAGGGAGAGAGGGGATATGACTGAGACTTTCAAGTACCTGAAGGGTTTGAACAAAGTAGACACCGGGTGTATGTTCAATCTGAAGGATGGAAGGGAAACCAAGGGACACTCTCTGAAGTTGGAAGGGGCAGGTTCAAGAGGGAACTGTGGAGGCACTATTTTACAGAAAGGGTGGTGGCAGGGTGGAACACTCTGCCAGAGGAAGTTGTATCACTGCAGAGTTGTGGCAGCTTCAAGAGGGGGTGGAACAGATTCAAGGAGAGGGTACAAACCAGGATGGGGTGGGAGATGGGGGGCATATGAGGGAGGGGGGCAGCTGCAGTCTAATGGATTGAAGTGCTGCACACTTGAGCAGACTAGAT
This sequence comes from Neoceratodus forsteri, assembly GCA_016271365.2. Lineage (NCBI taxonomy): Eukaryota > Metazoa > Chordata > Ceratodontiformes > Ceratodontidae > Neoceratodus > Neoceratodus forsteri. The sequence continues at coordinate 765,991,646 of CM057458.1, forward strand.
AGACTGAATGGCCTGTATGTGCTGACAATTTTGTATGTTTGTATCCCATTCCAAGGCAAAAATATGGGACTTCAGAGGAGCTGACTTTGATAAGATGGCCAACAGAGTTAAGCTAGCCCTGGCAAGAAGAAATACAGGTGAGGGGGTACAGGCAAAGTGGGCAAGCATTAAGGATTCAATTCTTGAAGCAACATCCCATTGTGTTAGGGAGAAAGGCAAGAGCAAAAGAAGAAGGAAACCACTTTGGTTCTTAAAAACAGTAGCCGAAAAGATCAGAGCCAAAAGGCTGGACTTCAGGAAATATAAGGGAACGCAGCGGGATGAAGATAGGGAGGCATACCAAACTTCCCTAAGGGAATCAGGGAAGGCAGTAAAGGCAGGCGAAGGCCCAAACCAAGGAAACACTAGTACAAACAGTAAAAGAAGGGGACAAAACATTCTATAGATACATTAGTGAAAGGAGAAAGTCCATAGGGGGTATTGCTTAGATCAAGGGGATAAGGGGAAATGTGTGGAGGAGGACCAAGGAAAAGCATCTATCCTAAATAGATACTTCTGCTCAGTATTTACTGAGGAGAAGGTAGGGCAGGGCCCACAGCTCAGCACCATGGACGCAGGGGGAAGGGGGGTGTGCACTAGTCCCTTCACAAAAGAAATGGTCATACAAGAGCTCGATAAGCTCAAGGTGGACAAGGCAATGGGACCTGATGACATACAATCTCAGGGTACTAAAGGAGCTAAGGGTGGAATTAGCAGAGCCATTATCAGAACTGTTTAGTGAATCTCTGAGCACAGGAGAGGTCCCAGAAGACTGAAGAAGGGCTCATGTGATCCCGCTTCACAAGAGTGGCAGCAAGGAGGAGGCAGGGAACTACAAACTAGTCAGTCTTATCTCAGTAGTGGGCAAGATTATGGAGGCACTTCTTAAGGAAAGGACAGTGCAACACCTGAAATCCATAGGTGCACAGGATCCAAGACAGCATGGGTTTACAACAGGAAGGTCCTGTCAAACTAATCTCATAGATTTCTTTGACTGGGTAACCAGAGTGGTGGATCAAGGGGGGTGTAGTTGATGTCACCTACCTTGACTTCAGCAAAGCTTTAGGTACTTTTCCACATAGAAGATTGATTTAATAACTGGGTAGGCTCAGTGTGGGTCAGAGGTTGGTCAAATGGGTGGCAAACTGGTTGGTGGCAGAAAACAGAGTGTGCTGGTAAATGGTATACAGTTAGAAGAGATGCAAGTCACAAGTGGGGTACCTCAGGGATCAGTTCTGGGGCCAGTCCACTTCAATATCTTCATCAGTGACATTGCAGATGGACTGGAGGGTAAGGTTTACCTGTTTGCAGATGACACCAAGATCTGCAACAGAGGAGATGTTCCAGATGGGGTGGGCAGAATTAGAAGTGATCTGGAAAAACTGGCAAAATGGTCTGAAGAGTTGCAACAGGGGTTTAACGCAAAGAAGTGCAAGGTCATGCACATAGAGAAAAGAAACCATGAAGCTACCTATAGGTTGGGAAGAGAATTGCTGGCAATCACAAGGGAAGAGTGAGACTTGGGCATCATCATCACAGATGACCTGAAATCATCCAAGCAGACCACTAAAGCAATAGGTAAGGTTAGAGGGATGTTGGGGTGTATTAGTAGGGGTATCAAAAGTCGTAAGAGGGGAGGTAATAATCCCTCTTTAAAAGACACTGGTTAGGCCCCATCTGGAGTACTTCATGTAGTCCTGGAGGCTGCACCTGCACAAAGATATTAACAAAATGGAGGCAGTTCAGAGAAGGGCAACCAAAATGGTGCAGGGACTGCATCAGAAAACAAATGAGGACAGTTTAACAGAGCTCAATATGTATACCCTAGAGAAAAGAGGAGAGAGAGAAAGAAGTGATATGATCGAAACATTCAAACATTTTAAGGGCATTTACAAGGTGAAAGAGTCCAACATGTTTCAATATAAGAAAAATAGCAGGACAAGAGGACACAGCATGAGATTAGTGGGAGGCCGATTAAGGGGTAATGTGAGAAAGTTATTTTTCACAGAAAGGGTGGTGTATGCATGAAATGGCCTCCCTCAGGAAGTGGTCAATATGAATACAGTGCAGGACTTCAGACAAGAATGGGATAGGCATAAGGGAGCAATACAGAGGAGTATGAATAGATAAACCATTGAGAGAGTAAAGGCCTATGGCACATTCATAAAGTAGAAAAAATGGGCCGACTCAATGGGCCTTGCGGTCCTTATCTGCCATCAACTTTTGTGTTTCTATGTTGCTATAAGTGGGTCCAAAGATAGTTAAATGGTACGAAACTGGAAAAAAGTAACAGAATTCAGAGGGTAGTGGTAAATGGTGTTCACTCGGAAGAAGGTAAGGTAACCAGCAGGCTGCCACAAGGGTCAGTGCTGGGACCAGTCCTCTTTAATGTCTTTATTAGCAACATCACAGAAGGGGTGGAAGGGAAGGTATGCCTGTCTGCAGATGACACAAAACTCTACAACAGAGTAGACACACCAGGGATGGTGGAAAAAATGAGAGAAGATCTGAAAATGATTGAAGACTTGTCAAGAGTTTGGAAACTAGGCTTCAATGCCAAAAAGTGCAAAATTATGCACATAGGATATAGAAACCCAAGGGCAATGTATCATTTGGGGGGGAGGTTAGAACCACAAAACAGGAAAAGGATCTAGGAGTCATCATATCTGATGACCTGACGGTAGCAAGACAGTGTGATAAAGCAGTAGGAAAGGCTAGTGGAATGCTGGGGTGCAAAGGGAGGGGTATCACCAGCAGGAAGAGGGAGGTAGTGATAGCCCTGTACAGATCAATGGTGATGCCCCACCTGGAGTACTGTGTCCAGTTTTGGAGGCCACATCTCAGGAAAGACATCAACTCGGTGGAGGCAGTAGAGAGAAGGGCAACCAAAATGGTGCATGACCTACTCCAGAAGCCCTACGAGGAAAGACTCAAGGAGTTGAATATGTACTCTCTAAAGGAAAGGAGGGAAAAAGGAGACATGATTGAAAGATTCAAGTGCCTTAAAGATATCAATAATGTACAGAAAGGGGGCATTTTTCACAGAAAGAGATGCTCAAGGGCAAAGAGGTAGGATATGAAACTGGAAGGGGGAGACTTAGAGGGGATGTGAGGAAACACTTTTACGTAAAGAGTAGTGGACTCCAGGAATAGCATCCCAGGAAAGGTGGTGGATATCAAAATGGTAACAGGTTTCAAACATGCATGTGATAGACAAAAGGGGACATTGGTAACAGGACTAGAGGGGGTCAAGGCAGGAGATCAGTTAGGATCTATGGTAGTACAGTGGGTGGGGACTTTAGGGCAGACTAGGTAGGTCAGAAGGTCCATTTTTGCCGACAGCTTCTATGTTTCTATGTGTGCAGTTTGGGTCAGCACTACCCAGCTTGGGAAGAGTCATAATGAGCTTGTGAGTTTCTTGGGGGAAGATGGCCTTAAGATAAAGGTTGGAAGGCTAAAGTTGTCCGTGTCCTGGCCAGAAGTTTGCTGAACAGGGTTGTATGGGGGAAGTTTAGTCAGGAACTTAGGTCCATGAATTTGGCATCATGGGCTTCAGCAATGTTGGATTGGTTGGTTAAGGATCCTGATAGTGTTAAAAGTTTAATGGCAGTCTGCTTGGTCTTGGGTGGGATAAGGAAGTTAACTGCCAGCCTGAAATTTTTGGGTTGTCAAGGTTACAGTTTCTGAGGTACTCAGTCTTGTGTGATTTGATCACATGTTTACAGAGGTTACACAGGCATCTGTACTTGTTTCAGGGGGAGGGAGGGAGAGGTAAAGGCTTTGTGTGCTGCCCATTTGGTATCTCTGTCTCCTTAATCATCTTAAGGAGGTCCTTGGTGAGCCATCTTGTATTACTACCCCATACTGTCCAGGTGATTAGGGGATGTGGTTGTCCTGAGTTGCAGTCAGGACTGCTGTGAGGAAACCCAAAGCCAAGTTGATGTCTGGCATCATGTGTAGGACTGGCCAGTTGACTGCTCTAATATCCGAGAATTGGCGAGGGGCATCATATTTAGAGAAGGCTCTAAAGGTCAAACATTTGGGGTATGTTGGGGGGCTTGGATGATTATATGTAAAAGATTGGGGAGTTTTCACTGATGGAGTCAGATAGAACTCCAACATGAAGGCCCCTGTCCTCTTAATAGATTAGCATCCAGTCCAGGAGGGAATGATTCAAGGACTGGCTGTTTAGACGGGTGGGGGGGGGAGAGATGGTAATGACTTGGGTGAGATTGAGTTGTTTTAACAATTCACAGCATTTGGTTTGGGTGCTGGTTAACCACTTTATATTAAAGTCTCCTAGTGTAATGATCTCTCTAGAGGGGAAGAGCTGACCGATGGCATCCAGCAAGTGGATCAGGTCAATTATACCACTCTGTGGAGATTGTAGCAGCAACTAATGTAAATCTTTTTAGCAGATCAAAGATACATTTCTGTGATGAGCCATTTGCTGTCTGGGCTACCAGAAGAGCTGTAGCAAGCTAGAGTGGCACTAAGTGGGTCTTCAAAATATAAGAGTACTCCACCATCCTTCTAGGGACCTGGTTGATCCTGTCTTAATAGAATGAAACTATACAGGCAGCTAAAGTCTGGTGTGGCAAGTTTCAGCCAGGTTTTCGTGATGCCTATAATATCAGGGTTATATAGGGAGATCCCCACCTCCTGCTCGGCATATTTGGACAGGAGACTGCAAACATTGATATGCATGATTCTAAAGTCATTGTTGTTTAATCAAATTGGGTCACTGTGAGTAAGGAGGAAGAGACGTGGCCTGGGTTGCCTTTAACATCCCCGGCTTGAAGTAGAAACAGTATTGGAATGAGATGCCTTGGGCTGTAGAAGGCAGGGAGATGGAACCCAGAAGGGGTTATTGAGGTTATGAAAGTACCCAGGAGGCAACTCTCTCTTTTCTCCAGGAAGGCCAGGAGAAGTGGAGGGTTAGCGTAGGACTCCCAGTGCCCTTTTGGGGACAGGAGCAAGATCAGGCTGTTTGTTGGGGAGAACGTAGAGAGGGCAACTTGGCCAATAGCCAGGATGTGAGCACTAGATTGATACATCATGAAGAATTTCATTATGAGGGAGTTCATTAGCTGGGTTGCAGCTAGTAGGTTCATTGTGTCTGGCGAGTCTGACCAGAGCAAGAAGATGTAAAAACACTCTATATAGTGGGTGATTTTGGGTGTACTCCAAGCTATCACTACCTCCTGAAAGGGCAGTATTTGCTTAATATAGGTTAGGAATAATAGAAGGGGACTAGCCTAGACAGAAATAAATCTAGTACAATAGCATAAGAGAACCCAGCAGATATCAACAATCACAGCAAACATTAAAGGGAGAAACTTGAAAGTGGGCAGACCCTATACTGCAAATAAATCTGGGCAAAAAGCAGAGATTATTAAAAAAACAATATGTAACCAGAAACCAGCAGCTATAAGCAATTACTAGTAGATATTAAATGAGAGAACATGAAGGAGGCAGCCCCTAAATCAAGTTCAAGTTTATTATTACAGGAATTACTCCATTGAGCAAGCTCATTCACAAGGAGGTCCTGGAGATTTCAAACAATACAGTGATGTACAAGATCTTATACAAAACAGATGTGGATAGCATGAGTAAACAGCAACGGCACTGTAAAGGTACAACTTGGATTGCTGCAAATAACTGATACATTACATACAAAAAACTAACTGCACTAATGTGCACACAGATGACACACAGAGTGAGACAAGTCTTCACTGGGGGCAAATGGAGAAGAAAAAAAGGAAAAAGTGAAAACATGGGGCTGTATATGACATTGCAGTGAAGGGTGGTAGGTTCAGAGAGACAGGAATATTGTGCACTGAGATGGGGGTACAGGGAGGAGAGTCTAGGAAATGGTGAAGACTGGGGTATGGGTAAGAGGGGGTAGAGAGACAGGGAGGTGGGGGAAGGGAAAGGTGGTAAGTTCAGCAGGACCAGAATATTGTGCACAGAGATGGGGGTACAGGGAGGGGTCTAGGGGAGGGAGGTGACTGGGGTAGGGGAAGAGGGGGTAGGGAAACAGGGAGGTGGAGGAAGGGAAGAAGTGCTAGGAGGCAGAATGGATAAGGGGTGTTGAAGTAGGAGTAAAGCGGAGGGTGGGGCAGATGGGTGAGATGATAGGCTTGGTGGTTGGTGGGGAGACAGGGATAGGGTGACAAGCAGAAGGGACAGTGAGGATTCAAATATTAGCTTAGCATGAAGAGCAGTGGCAGACCACTTCAGATGCTTTCTTGGCTAGGGACTTAAAGCAATTTAACATGACTATCTCAGCTAGAGTCATGTTTTTGTTTTGCAGCTGGTTCCATATAGATGGGAGGATAAAACTAATGGCACCTCTGCCCTGATTAGTATGTCTCCTGGGAACGTCTAGGAGCACAAAGTCTGAGGTGCGCAGTGCATACACATTGTGAGACTTGTGCACTAGGGAGCATATGTACTGAGGTAACTTGCCAGTCAGCAGTTTTAGAATCAACTGCCCAATATAGAACATACGCCTGCTTGATAGTGAAGTCCAGTTCGAAGAAGAGTAGAGGGTACAATGGTGTGTCCTGGCTGGAGCATTTAGTATGAAACTTAATGCACGATGGTACAGGACATAGTTGCTGGCTGGGTATTAAAGTACGCAAATGCTAAATAGGGTTTTAGCAGGACAATGCAACAAAAACTGAGCAGAAAAACAAATTATCACAATGCGGTACTTAACCAGTATGCAGAAATTATTAGCTGGTATGAGCAAAACTTAACTGAGGGATCTGAAAGTAGGCATACCCTATTTAAGGTGTTGGCTGTATTTCAGACAAACTGGTAGCTTATGCAACTGTGAAACAAACCCAATAGTATGAAAAAGGTAAGTGACTAAAGCTTTACTGTGGGATATGATACAGTGATTAGTTAATAAGAGTACCTGCAAGCTTGACTAGGATATCAGGAGTCCGGCAGGATTGTTGTGAGATTAATGCGGCAGTATGACCAGTCGCTGTCCACCTCACCTGGCTGACTCCCTTGCAGACTCCCAGTTGTTGTCCTTTGCGCTTGGACCACTTGTGGTAATGGGTAAACATAGGATAGCATGACAAGATCTGGTTCTTGACTGTCGAGAGGTGTGGAGGGAGGCAGCTACTGGAACCATTCTTGTCCTGATGGTAGCCCACCCAAGGTTCCTATGGCAATCAGCTGGGGGAAGGAAAGTATAGACAGCAGGCCCTCTCTTGAAACAGAGTGGAGCTGCTAAGGAACTTAAGATGTCTGTAGCCCTTTGTTCTGCTTTGGCAGGCTTTCTACGGCTCCTCTTAACATCCTGAGTCTGATCCTTGCTTGGCGTGTGGGATGGAGGGAGGAGTAGCTACTGGGACTTATTGTCCTGATGGCAGCCTTCCCAATGTCCCATGATGATTTTCTGCATATGTATAAGCAACAGCCCCCGACCCCAGGACACAGAGTTTCAGGTTAAACAGAGTGGAGCTGCAAGGAGTTTAAACATATGTAGCCCTTTGTTGCACTTTGCTGGGCTTTCTGCAGCTCTTCCTAGTGTCCCGAGTGCAGTCCCTGATTGGTGGGTGATGTAGATTGAGGCACAGCTACAGGGACTGTTTTTTTCCTACTGGTACCCTTTCCAAGGTGCCACAGCAATTGGAAAGGGGGGGGAGTATTAGTAGCAGGCCCCTTCTCAACCCTAGGGCACAGAGTTTCAGTTTAAACAGAGTGGAACTGCCAAGGAGTTTAAAGAGTTCATAGCACTGTGTTGCACTGTTTTCAGGCTAGCTGCGGATTCTCCTAGTGTTCTGAGTCTGGTCCTTGATTGGTGGGTGGCGTGGAGGGAGGCACAGCTACTGGGATCAGTCTTGTCCTGTTGGCAGCCTGCCCAAGGTCCTGTGGCAATCAGCTGGGGGGAAGGAGTGTATAGGCAGCAGGTCACCCTCTCATCCCCAGGGCACAGTTTTGCTTCTCATCACAGTTCACAGCTCCTGACTGTTGAGCTCCATTACACATACTGCTGCTCTCCACCGCATGCTGAAAGGCGCTCCACTCCACATACCACTGCTCCTGACTGCAGGCTGAAAGCTGCTCACACTGTCCTGAGTTCAAACTCCCACCACGCGCGCTAAATCACCGCTGCTGACCGTATGCTGAACTCATACCTCCTGAAAAGGAAATCCCGGCCAAACCACTTCCCCTTTTATAGGGGACTGCCTGAAATGGGCAAACACATGCAAAAACATGCATGCTCACCCTAAAATACAGAAATAAATAAGAAATCTACTTCACTAAGCAACTGCACTACCCTCCAATACTATTGCACTATGAAAAAATGCTACACTACAGAAAAACACTAAGAGGCCTATATAAAATAACAAAACAAAAAAAAACCCAATAACGGTTCATAAAGCACACAAGCACAAAGATGACAAAACGTATGCATTATATAAAATAAATGATGGCAAATACACTATCCTCATGCTATAATGGTCAAACAAGCTCATAAAGGCCACTCGCCCTGTGGGCACATGGCTTTATGGCTTGTTCATCCACCTCAATGGTATTATTTCCTTATATACCACACTTTGTCATAATTGATTCTCTATTTATTTATTTAGTTAGCTTCTATTTACTGGGTTGGTGCGCTAGGCAATAAAATTGCCTATTTTCCGGCACGACCCGGGAGGTTACAGACATGGTGACAGGAGTCACATGATGACAATATAATACATTACAGGCTGATACATTAGCAAGTGGATATGTTATGAGACAGCCTTAACTGTGTTACGGCTATGTCATTGTAATACAGTACAGGGCTGTATAACAGCAGTACAGACCTAAGTTAACTAGACTGTTACACTTATTGCCTAGAGGAAAAATTGTCAGCAGACGACAGTCGTAACCAAGTGCATGGTAGTAGTGAACATACTGTATATACTGTATGTCTTTATAAAACCTCAACAAATCCTGGCCTGTCTTTGGTCTAGAGCCAGTCAAGTGGTATTGAAAGATTTTAAACTGTTGACCAGTTTGGCACCAGTAACAGAGCAATAGATCTCAGAACTGGTCAATAGTTTAAAAAACTGGTCAATTGTACTGAAAACTGGTCAATAGTTCACACAACTGGTCAGCAGTACTAGGAAATATTGACCACCTCTAGCTGTCAATTAAACTTTGTATTCTCTCATTCTTGCATTTCTTTATTACGATGTTTCATTACCAATCAAGTCGCAAAGTTTTATAAAACAGATATTAACAAGAATGTTTTGACCTATAGTGTGAAAACCTTAACCCCCTCGGGATGAACTATTGCCTTCCAATAGTAAAGCTTTAGTCACTTACCTGACTCATACTATTGGGTTTGTTTCACAGCTGCATAAGCTACCTGTTTGTCTGTAACTCAGCCAACACCCTAAATAGAGCATGCCTATTTTCAGGTTCCTCAGTTAAGTTTTGCTCCTACCAGCTAATAATTTCTGTGTACTGGATAAGTACCGCATTGTGATAATTTGTGCTTATGCTCAGTTTTTGTTGCATTGTCCTGCCAAAACCCTATTTAGCGCTTGCCTACTTTAATACCTAGCCAGTGCCTATTTAGGGGATGCCTCCTTCTTGTTCTCTCACTTAATGTCTACTAGTAATTGCCTATAGCTGCTGGTTTCTGGTTACATATTGTTTTGGGGATAATCTCTGCTTTCTGTCCAGATTTATTTCCAGTATAGGGTCTGCCCACTTTTAAGTTTCTCCCTTACTGTTTTCTGTAATTGCCGATATCTGCTGGGTTCTCTTTTGCCATTGTACTGGATTTATTTCTGTCTAGGCTAGTCCCCTTCTATTATTCCTAACCTATATTAGACAAATACTGCCCTTTCAGGAGGTAGCGATAGCTTGGAGTACACCTGACATCCCGCACTAAATAAAAAGTTTTTCTACATCTTCTTGCTCTTGTCACACTCATCAGACACAATGAACCTCCTAGTGGCAATTGTGCTAATGAACTCCCTCATAATGGGACTTTTCATGATGCATCAATCTAGTGCTCACATTCTCTCTATTGGCCAAGTTGCCCTCTCTAAGTTCTCCCCAACCAACAGCCTGATCTTGCTCCTGCCCGAACAGAGCACTGGGAGTCCTACTCTAACCCTCCACTTCTTCTGGCACTCCTGGAGAAAAGAGAGAGTTGCCTTCTGGGTACCTTCATAACCTCAATAACCCCTTCTGGATTCCCTTTCCCTGCCTCCTGCAGCCCAAGGCACCTCATTCCAATACTGTTTCTTCTTCTAGCCGGGGATGTTGAAGGCAACTCAGGCCACGTCTCCTCCCCCTTACTCACAGTGACCCAATTTGATTAAACAAACATACATGACTTTAGAATCACGCACATAAGCGTTTGCAGTCTCCTGTCCAAATATGCAGAGCAGGAGGTGCGGATCTCCCTATATAACCCTGATATTATAGGCATCACCAAAACCTAGCTGAAACCTGCCACACCAGACTTTAGCTGCTGCCTGTATAGTTTCACCCTATTAACACAGGATCAAACAGGGCCCTAAAAGAATAATGGAGTACTCTTATATTTTGAAGATCCACTTAGTGCCACTCTAGCTTCCTGCAGCTCATCTGGTAGCCCAGATAGCAAATGGCTCATTACAGAAGTGCATTTTTGGTCTGCTAAAAAGATTTACATCCGTTGCTGCTACAATCTCCACAGTGTGGTAAAATTGACCTGACCCACTTGCTGGATGCCATAGTTCACCTCTTCCCCTCTACAGAGATCATTACACTAGGACTAGCACTAACTAGCATGCAAACAAAATGCTGAGAATTGTTAAAACACCTCAGTCTCACCCAAGTCATTACCATCCCCCCGTCTAAACAGCCAATCCTTAAACCACTCACTCCTAGACTGGATATTGACCTATTGAGAGGACAGTGTCCTTCATGTTGGAGTCCTATCTGACTCCATCAGTGACAACCTCCCTCCCCACCTGGATGTCTTTTTTTTAATCAATATAGGGAGACAGTATAGCGCAGTGGTTTAAGGATCTGAGCTGCAAATCTGGTGACATCCAGCAGACCAGACCTGGGTTTGAATCCCACAGCTTCCATTTACATACTGTGTGACCCTGAGCAAGTCACTTAACTTCCCTGTGCTCTCAGGATGCACTTGTAAAAAACTTTCAGCTTAGTGTGCTACTTCTGGTTAAACAACTAAATAAATAAAAAAAAAATCTGTAAAATGTGCATAGACAGTGTACTGCTGTGTTAAACTGGAATATATATGCATATGTGTGTGTGTGTGTATATATATATATATACATATATATATATATTATTGTGTGTTTCTCAACAATTGGACAGTGAAGCTGGGTGGCTCAGTGGTTAGTGCAAATATTGCTAGTCTACATTCCCCGCTGTCTAGATCAGTTTCAGCCATATGCATGTCATTGCTGATTTAAATGAGGCTTCTAGTGGCAACCCCCCCAACCCTTCAATGTCCCTTGGAGCCTGAAAAGTACACAGCCTCTCAATGTTTTTTTTTAGTCTGTAAAAAGAGGCCATCGCTGATGCACCCCGCAACCCCAGGCTGATCTTCCACTGAGCACCCACCACCCCACACTTCCCAAAGCTCCCACACACCTTCTCTCACATGAATAGATCCCAGTGTGAAGATCCACTCTCCCATGGAAGACATGTCTTGCTGCTGGATCTGGCAACTGCTATATGAGAAATCAGGTAAGTGCAGTTGAAAACCCACTCAAATACAGCACATTGAACCACACTTACCTTATTTCTCATATAGCAGTCTCCAGTTCCAGCAGCAAAACTTGTCTTCAGTGGTAGAGTGGATCTCTACACAAGGACCTGTTCAGATAAGTGAGGGTGTGTATGTGGTCTGGGTATGGGGGTGGTGAGTGCCCAGTGGGAGGTCAGGCTGGCCGGGTGGGAGTCACATCACCACCCAGTCTACCCTATTCATCCCTATCTAGTGTGAGGCCTCATGCCCATACTGAACTCTGGAGCCCCCATCCCTGTTTCCAGGATACCCTTGTGGCTATCTCAATCTTTCTTAAATTCTGTGACCATTTTAGCCCATACCACCCACTCTGGTAAGTTATTTCAGGCATCCACCACCCTCTCCATGAAAAAATATTTTCACACATTTCCCCTGAGCCTTCCGCCATCTAACTTCATTTTGTACCCCCTTTACCTGAACTAAATCTTACTTTGGAAGATGCATCCTTCCTGTAGTCTGTTTATACTGGTGATGTATTTGTATGTCTCAATCATGTCCCCTCTTCCTCCTTTCCTCCAGGAAATACATATTTAATTTCTTTAGCCTTCCCTCATAGGTCTTATCCTGCAGACCCTGCACCATTTTAGTTGCCACTGCATAGCCTTCACCCTGTCTATGTTCTTTCTCAGATGAGGCCTCCTAAACTAGATGCAGTATTCCAGGTGTGGTCTCTCATGAGTGTCTTTATAATGGGGAAAGAATCTCCCTCTTTCTACTCCTGATACCCCTCCTTAAGCATCCAAGCATCTGACCAGCCTATCCTGCCACCTTATCGCACTGCATAGTTTCTCTTAGGTCCTCCAAGATGACAACTCCCAGGTCCCTTTCCTGCCTTGTGACTGTCAGTACCTCCCCACCTCGTTCATACTTTTCCCCTGGGTTCTTCTGCCCTACGTGCATTATCCTGCACTTCTTTGCATTGAATCACAGCTACCATTCTCCAGACCATTTCTCCAGTTTTTAAGGTCTTCCCTCATTCTTTCAACACCCTCTGGCATGCTCACCCTATTGCATACTTTTGTGTTGTCTGTGAAGAGACATACCTTCCCCTCCAGACCCTCTGCAATGTCCCCAATAAAGACATTGAAGAGGACCGGACCCAACACCAACCCCTGCAGCACCCTTCTCATCACCTCTCCCTCTACAGAGTACTCCCTGTTTAAAACAACCCTCTGATTCCTGCCATTCAGCCAGTTCTCCACTGACAGAACTATTTTAGGATCCACCCCAGGTTACACAGTTTGTTAATCAGCCTTCCATGTGGGACGGTGTTAAAGGCCTTTCTGAAGTCCAGATAGGCCACATCCACTGCACCTCCCTGGTCCACTACCTTAGTTACCCAGTCATGCCATAGAGTAGTACATGAGTTAGTGTAAAACCAGTGCTTATGCTAAATACAGTAAAAGTTAGGGTTAGATGTATAAGTAAACAAATGCCATATAAGGCAGTGTATGTGTGTGTGGGGGGGGGCAATGCTCTATGTGTATGTAGACAGTGCACTGTTATGTTATACTGGAATATAAATGCATATACATGCATATGCATTAGTCAGTGTGTGTGTGTATCACAACAATTATAAAGTGCAGTTAGGTGGCTCAGTGGTTAGTGCAAAAATTGCTAGTCTACATTCCCCCACTATCTAGATCAGTTTTGGACTTATGCATATCATTTCTGATTTAAATGAGGTGTCTTGTGGCAAGTCCCCACCCTCTGATGTCCCTCGGAGCCTGAAAAGTAGAAAACAGTCCCTCAATATCTTTTCTTAGTCAGTAAAAATGTGTGAAGACAGTGCACTGTTATGTTATACTGGAATACATATGCATATATGTGTATATGTATTAGTGTGTGTGTATCACAACAATTAGAAAGGGCAGTTAGGTGGCTCTGTGGTTAGTGGAAAAATTGCTAGTTTACACATTTCTCACTGCCCACAAAACCATTAGTTTGCAGCTGCATTGGCTCTTACTAGAGTTTTTTTTTGTCATCTCCTCACACCCAGATGGTTTCAAATTTTGCACTGATATTTTCAAGGTACAAAGGACTTGGGCCGCAGTTATGCCTTTTTCTGGTTTAGTGAAAAAATATTAATCTGTTACAGAGTTATAAGGAATTGAAATTTTGGTTCTGATTATGCCTAGTATGGTCTTTTGGATATCCATTCCATATACAAAAAAAATAATTTGGCCCATATGAAAAAAAAAAGATTATGTTTCATATGGTGGTAATTTTTTTTGTAACAAAAAAATATTTTTTTGTTTGGCTGTCATCTTGTTTATGTTTTTCAAAAACAAAAATAATTTGATAAACCTTAAAAACAATATCCAGCAGAGACACCAACACATGTACCCTAATTGGGTCCCCCTTAAGTGGAGTCTGCAGTTAGTTTTTGGAAAAATCACCCAGATTTATGTTTCTAAGAAGTTTAAAAATCTTTTCTCATGACGCCGTATGAAAAATGAATAGGGCCATACGAAAAAAGATCCCTTCATACAAAAAAATTGTGTGGACTTAGTTTTTTTTTTCCACATTCTTTTTTGTATGAAGCAATCTTTTTTTTCAAATGAAGGACACAACCTCACAAAAAAAGTGGTGTACAGGCCACCATCCCAGACAGAGGAGTTAGAAAGGGAACTTATGAGGCAGATAAGCAGGACATGTGGGAAGGGGAGTGAGGTGGTTGTGGGGGACTTCAACCTGCCGGGGGGTAGTTTGGGGAACCCCAGCCACCAGCAATAAAAGGGAGCACATTTTGCTGGACCCCTTTCAGGAAAGCTTCCTGTCACAGGTGGTCAGTGATCCAACCGGGGAGAACACCCTCAATCTAATACTCACAAATGGGAGTTTGTGAGGGATATCAAGGTGGATAAAGTACTAGCAGGGAGTGACCATCACTCAGTATGTTTCAGGTTGATTATGAGAAAAGAGGGGGTGGATTTCAATGCAAAGGTGCTGGATTTCAGGCAGGCAGATTTTGCAAAGACGGGGGAGATAGTGAGGGGGTACCTGGCAAGGATCCAGCCTAGTATGGACATGGGCCAGAGATGGGAGCTCATAAAGGAGGAGATACTAGAGGCTACCAGTTCCTGTAGCAGGACTCAGAGTAAAAAGGCCAAGCTGGATGTGTAGGGTTTGTGGAAAAGGTGAGGAGAAAAAGGGTGGCCTTTAGGAGATAGAGGAACTCGGGGGGGGGGGAATTGGAGGAGTACCTGCAGGAGGCAAGGGAAGTGACAAGGGCAGTAAGTACAGCAAAAGCCATCAAAGTGCTCAGGCTGGCACAAGTCATTAAGAAGGAGGAGAAGAGCTTCTTCAGGCACATCAGGGTGAAAAGGAGCTGTAAAGAACAGAAAGCAAGGATTAAGAAGGACGGGTTATAGGTAGAGAAGGGGGGAGAAAAGGCAGAGGCACTCAGTGACTACTTCTGCTCAGTATTCATGAAAGAGAGAGATGGGGAGTACTACTTAGTGGGGATGAGGGGGTAGTAAAGTCTTGGGAGGGAGGAACGGATAGGGTGATCACAGAAGGTAGATTGTGGAAGGGTTTGAGAGCACAGAGGGAGGACAAGGCAGCAGGGCCAGATGGCATTCACTCCAGGGTACTGAAGGAGCTAGAAGAGATCCTGGTGGGGCCCTTGACAGGCCTATTCAATGCCTCACTGAATTCAGAATGCATAACCAAGGATTGGAGGTTGGCTCACGTGGTTCCCCTGCATAAGAGCGGCACCAAAGATTAACCAGGGAACTACAGACCAGTGAGCCTCATGTCCAATGTGGGGAAGCTAATGGAAATGATCCTGAAGGAGAGGCTGGTGTCCCTGCTGGAGTTCAATGATCTGCAGGACAGTAGACAGCATAGCTTTATCATAGGCAGATCCTGCCAAACCAATTTGGTAGATTACTATGACTGGGTAACTAGGCAGATGGACAAGGGCCATGCAGTGGATGTCCTGTACCTGGACTTCAGCAAGGCATTCAACTCAGTGCCCCTTGGGAGACTTGGAATAAAACTTGAAGGCACAGAGGAGGGAGCACAAAAGGTGGGATGAATGACAAACTGGCTGCAAGGAAGGCAGCAGAGGGTGGTGGTGGAAGGGGAACTCTCATCCCAAAGGGCAGTAATGAACAGGGTTCCACAGGGCTCAGTGCTGGGACCAGTGTCATTTGAGATATTTATTGCAGACATTTACATGGGCATCAAGAACAGGATCAGTCTGTTTTCTAATGAAACCAAGATAGGGGCAGTGGTGGATGACATAGAGGGGTAGTAGAGTTTGCAGGAAGATCTGAAAAAGCTGGAGAGCTGGTCGGACACTTGGCAGCTGGGGTTCAATGCCAGAAAGTGTAAAGTACTGCATTTTTGGGGCACAAAATCCAAGGAGAAACTACCAACTGGGGGGAGTGCAGCTGGTGGAGACTCAGGAGGAGAAGGATCTGGGGGTGGTCATCACAAGATCAATGAACAACTCAACACATTGCAGGAAGGTAGCAGCAAGGGCCAAAGAAAAAACTGTGTTGTATCACAAGGGGAATAACATAGAGGAGGGGGGAGGTGATTCTGCCTCTGTATAGATCATTAGTTAGACCGTATCTTGAATACTGCGTGCAGTACTGGTGCCTGTATCTGAAAAGGGACATTAATTTACTGCAAGGGATGCAGCGCAGAGCAACTAAGATGATCCAGGGACTGTGGGACTTACCGTATGAGAGTAGGCTAAAGGAGTTGAACATGTACTCCCTGGAATAAAGGAGGGACAGAGGGGACATGATCGAGACATTCAAGTACATGAGAGGGATAAACAAGACTGGTACAGAGGGGCTATTTAGGGTAAGGGTGGGGAGGGACACTCGAGGCCATGACATGAGATTGGAAGGGGAAGATTCAGGAGGAAAATGAGGAGACACTTTTTTACAGAGAGGGTGGTGGCAGGGTGGAATGCATTACCAGCAGAGGTGGTAGCCTGTAAAACAGTGTGCTGCTTCAAAAAGGTCTGGGACAGGGCAAGAGGGAGGATAAAGGGAAGGGGTGAGGAGAGAGGGGCAGATGCAGAATAAGGCTTCTAGCTGCAAAATTGAGTCGACTCGATAGACCAAATGGCCTTTTTCTGCTGGCAAATTTCATATGTTCATAAAAAAAGATTCCTTCATACAAAAAAATAATTTGTTTCCACTTTTCAACTTTAACATGCCATAACTCTGTGAATATATGCAGTTATAGGACAATTTATATATCACAATAAAGATCTTAGTGAGTGCCACAGCACTAAATCGTAACACCCCCCACCCAAAAAAAGTTTAGGGGCTATATAAAAAAAAACTATACAATAAATAATTGCAATTCTTATAGGATAACACTGCAAATTTAACAAGTTGTAATTCTGTCAATCTTTGGAGTTAACAGGAAATGTATCTATCAATAAATACAAACAGAAGAGAGAAAGTAGTACATGCCTCAGCTGGGACTTGAACCCAGGCAGCCTGGAATACCATTCCAGTCATGCTAACCATCTGTGCCACAAAAGACAACTGGAACCTGAGCTATCCCAGTGTGCACATTACTCTTTCTCCAATGCACGGCCTGGTGCTGCACAAATAATTATTACATTTTCAATCACATGGATGTGGTGTACATATATATGGAACACATACAAACAGAGGAGAGAAAGTAGTAAGTGCCTCAACTAGGACTTGAACTCAGGCTGTCCAGAATACATTCTGGTCACACTAACCAGCTGCGCCACTATGGCAACTGGAACCTGATTGGTCTCAGAGCACACAATACTCGGAGGCACTTACTTCTTTCTCGTCTAAGTCTGTATGTATTCCATTAATATGCACACTGCACCCATGTGATTGGAGATGTAATTATTTGTGCATTGTAGAAAGAGTAATGTGTGCTCTGGGACAGCTCAGGTTCAAGTTTCCTTGGTAGTGCAGCTGGTTAGCATGACCTGAATGGTACTCTGGGTGGCCTGGGTTCAAGTCCCAACTGAGGCACTTAATGCTTTCTCACCTCTGTATGTGTTTTATAAATATGCACACCATACCCATGTGATTGAAAATGTAGTAATTATTTGTGCAGCACCAAGCTGTGCATTGGAAAGAGAGTAATGTGTGCTCCAGGATAGCCCAGGTTCCAGTAGCCTTGATAGCACAGATGGTTAGCACTACTGGAATGGTATTCTGGGCTGCTTGGGCTCATGTCCCAGCTGAGGCACTTACTTCTTTCTCTCTCTCCTCTGCATGTGTTCCATAAATATTCACACCACACTCATATGATTGAAAAAGCATCTATCAATAGAAAGGTCTCACTGTCTAGTACAACAGTAAACCCCTAAGAAATAAAAACTGAAAATGGTCCATATCTACAAAAAAAAAAAATTACAAGAAAGCACATCTGTGCTTCTATGTCCACATGGACATGTGGATAAATGGAGGCATGGAAGTGCTGGACCCAGATTGCTCTGTGCTTCCATAAGCACATGGAGGCATATGATTCTACTATCTGAAAAAGTAAGGCACTTGATTACAGAAAACTTTGTTAATGCACCAGTTAGGGTAAAACCAACAAAAGTAGGCAAATGTAGTGTTAGGTTTTCCTATCCCAACACCCTATTCAGCCAGAAGCAGCAAAGAAGAAAGACAGTTTTTAGCTGTCTCGAGTCTTGGCAAATCAGCTTTGGGGTCTTCCTTGGGGTGATTAACCCTAACACTCACCCCCTTCTCATATAGTCTGCACATCTGAGCTTATTTGCTGAAGGAATGGGGGAAACATTAGGATTGAAAACCCAAGGAAGACTACAGGCCTGATTTGCCAAGACTCAGGCTAGCCAAAACTGTGAAGTTTTTTTCCTTTTGCTGCTTGCAGGGAGGGGGTTGGGTGTTAGGGTTGAAAACCCTAACACCGGATTTCCCTACTTTTTTCAGTTTAACCCTAACTGGTGCATTAATGAAGTTGTTTGCAATGAATACATATATTATAGGGGTGCAGTAGTGCTACTATATTTATGGCTGAGCCATGGTTTCCATGTTAAACCTCAAATTTTGCACTTTAATATCTTCACAACCATTTAAAATATTTGAACAACATTTTGCATGTGTGGCTTTGTGGGATAGCTCTCTTGATGTGCCAAGTTTTATTCTGATCGAATGTGTGGATTCCGAGAAGCGGACAACAAAACAGGTAAGAAAATAGCTGTTTTTTGCTGTTTTGGTGTCATCACCTTGCATCAAGATGGTTTAGAATGTTGGTCTGAAATTTTAAGGGTGAAAAGGGAGTAACCCACAGATGTGCCTTTTACTGGTTTGGTGAAAAAATATCAATCCATTCTAGAGTTATTATATTTTAAAAATTCAGTTTCTGAGCATGCTCAGTACACTCTTTTTGATAGATGTTTGGGATGAAAAAATATTGCCATCCCTGTATTTTTGTTTATTTTTCCCTGGTATCTAGTAGCCCCCCAACTTACCAACAGCCATTCTGAATTCTTTTTATTTATTCCTGGTGCCTAGTGGCACCTCCCACCCTTCAATTGCTGTCCACATAATTATTTAATGTATCCCTGATGTCTAGTTGCACCCCCTCACCCTCCGATCACCGCCCCCATAATTATTCAGTTTATCCCTGGTTTATAGTCAGCAAGGCGCCTACCACTAATGTGGTGTATTGTATTCTTTGCAGGAAGCGTACAGCTATTTACATCGGAGACACTGGTAGGCGCCTTGCTGACCATTTCAGGGAACATTACAGAGCAGTCAGGAATGGTGACACTGCTAAACCCCTTGTATCCCACTTTATCTCCAGGGACCACAGTGTCAATGACCTTTCAGTTTGTGTCCTTCAGCAGGGTTTCTGGGATCCTGACCATAGAAATAACATGGAAGCAAAGCTGATCATCTGCCTTGGCTCCCAGCAGCCCTCTGGTTTAAATGATAGACTTATTTTCCACTAACATCTTTCAGCCACCCCTTTTTTTTCCCTAAAGTCGATTTGTTTTTGTACTCATTTAATTTCTTTTTCATTTTCACCATAAGCCTCCATCTCTGTCTCCTTCCCCTCACATTTGTCACCTTTTAGCCTTCTTACTAGGCCCTGTTAATTAGTCCCCACCTGGGAACTTTCCTAGCTCTTTCACTTCTACTATGCTTTATCTTTCCCATCATCATCTTTTTGTTTCACAGATTCTCTCTTACTCTTACCCTTCATCACTTCTTCTCCCTGAGCCTCCCCTTTCTTCTTTCCCCACATATATATCCCTCATTTTACTTCCCCTCTACACTAACTTTGTTTTTTTTCTCTTTTAAATATTTCCTGAAGAAGACCTAAGGTCGAAACATAGATTTTTAACTCTATTTTCTATTTTCAGTGTGCATTTAATATAACCATTTTGTTTTGCTTTTAGACCACTTGCTGATGCAGCACCTTGTTTTTGTTTTATATATATATATTTTTTTTCTTTGTTAATACCAGGGGGTATGAAACCACTAATATCAGTTTGTGTGACTCGATGGTATTTCTAGAGACCCAGACTGAGTCTAGTGATGATGTAGCATTTTTATGGCTCTCTGCCCACTTGAGACCCTTTTCTGAGTATAATGCCACCCTTCTTCTTCTTTTTCTTCTTCTGCCCTCTCTGTTTTTGTGGGTAAAAACAAATCCTTCAATTTCTTTCTCACATATATCCTTGAGATTCTACCATGTGTCAGATATTGTTAAGGCATTAGGGACAGGATAGTCAAAAGTTAACAGGCGCTAACAGGTCTTTGCACGCATAAACTGGGGTTGCGCTTGATCCCCATATTCAAAAGTGTCTGTTGCATGGGCAATAAAGGTTAGCACCCCCGCAAAACATAAAGGATGTGGGTGGGCTAGGGGAAGGGCATGGCCATGAATAGCTGAGCTACTCCATATTCAGTGGTTTTGTGCAGTGCAAAAGGGGCATAGTGCCTTCCTTTTGTTCAGTGCAGATACCTCCAAACAAAATCCAGACTTACTCTGGGCAACCCTAGTGGCTGCAAGAGGTAATACAGCCACCTAGCTGGTTGGCCAGTGGTGGAACACACCCGTCCTCCATGGCCCATGGGACTCCCCTTCCGATCCACCAGCCCCTACTGCACAAATAAACACCCTGGTGGTAGTGGACTCCTCCTCTGATTGCTAGCCCATCCAGCAATGATGACAATCCATCATGCTAGTGTCCCCCCCTCTGATCACCAGCCCATACTGCAATAGGAGGAAAAATCCCTGGTGGCAGTGGTCCCCCTCCCTTCCTCTGATTGCCAGCCCATAGTAGAACAGCAAACTCTCCCTGACATCCAGTGGTTCTCTCCCCCCCCCCCACTATGGCACCATACACCCACCCTCCCAGTCACCATAGTAGTTATGTTGGTGCCAAGGGTGCATATTATGACTGGTGCAGCCCTCCTCACATGTTCTCACCTGGCTGCCATATGTCCAAGCAGGGACCGTGACTTTTATTATAGTACATGGTGACATGCCCTGTCCTATAAATAAGAGGTGTGCTCCCTGCCTGGACATATGAGAATCAGTCAAGGAGTGTGGCACCGGTTGCCATATGCACTTGTGGCATCAAAGGGATTAGTACAGTGACAGGAGGTGGGTGTTCAGTGCTGCTGTGGGGAAGGGGGGACCACTGGACTCCAGGGAGGTTTTGCCATTTTACTACGGGCTGGTGATCAGAGGGAGGGATTGGTGGACCACTGCCCCCAGGGATTTTTCTTGTATTACAGTATGGACTGGTGACTGGAGGGGGGGGTACTAGCACCAGGAATTGTCATCGTTACTGGATGGGTTGGAGATTGGAGGTTGACCACTAGCACCAGGGACTGTCATCATTATGGGATGGGCTGGTGATCAGTGGGGGTGACTGCTTCCACCAGGGATAGCTACACAGCTTTGGGACATGACAATTGGGGGGGTGGTGCCATGTTAACCTGCCTCTCTGCCCGTGCAAATGAAACCATAATGGGCATGCAAATGGCCCCTGAAGGCTTGCATACCCACTAGGCTCATTTGCATGGGTCCCTTGGAATATTGCAAATAGTGCTCTGACGTTATCCATTCTGGTGGTGTACTTCAGGATCCATTTCGGGGTAGCGCTACATGACTTCGCACTGTGCCATCATGACCCTATATTCAGTTAAATAGCATTGGTGTGATTTTCAACTGAATATAGCATTCTCAGGCTCCCAGGCAATCACAAGGCACAGTGCAAAGTTTCACACTCCACTTTGCACTTTTTCAAATATCAGGTCCCAGGATTTTTGTCAGCTGTAAGTACTTTCAGACTGTCAGACTTGTTTAAGTCTTCTTGCATTCAGTGATACTACTAACAGTTTGTTTGAGTATAACTAGTTTACCCATATATTTTACCTGCCTCCCCATAGTGTTTCCCCTATCACCCCCTGATCTTAGTTTAAATATCTAGCAAATTTCTGTTAAATCTTTCAGCTAGTATGTTAGCCTCTTGCATGCTGAGGTGCAGTCCATCCCAGGGGAAAGGATTTTTTTTTGCCATAAAAAAATCCCGGTGTTTTATAGGTACATATCTTCCTTACAGGGAAAGTCATCCAACCAGGCATTTATTTTTATTATGTCCTGAAACCTCCTAATTGAAGCTGTAGGGACAGGTAATCTCTCAGAAAAGATTGGGCTATATCCCATGCTTTTTAGTTCTTGTCCTACTTTCACAAACTCTCTTTTTATATCCATCTCATGCCTTTTACCAATATTGTTGGTTCCATTAAGAATAATAACCTATTATTTTGTGCTTTATTCTGTGTGCCTTTGAGGTTTGTCCTCACATCATTAATTTTTCACCAGGTAGACTGGTTACCTTATTATGTTCCTTATCTCCACTGCCAGCCACTCTATCTAGGTATCTAATGATAGAAACACCAATGACCACATTGTGCCTTTCACCTTCACTGGGATTTGTGCTCTTAGATGACATGTCATCTATTTCCTGTGTCTCAGATACTCCCTTTCTTGGTTTCACCAGTGTCCAGTCACTTTCTTCTTCCTGTGCTTTCATATCTTCCTCCTCCCTTCCTCATTTCTACCAACTTGCATATTTGTTTTCTTAATTTCTATCTGTAGCTCATTAGTTGTAGATGATATTTCAGTTAGCTGCATCTACCTAATCATGTTATCAACAAACAGTTCTAAATTAACGATTTCCTTTAGGTTACTTATTTTGTTGAGGTTTCCTCTCAATTTTCATGCAGCTAACATTTAAAAATGTCCCATCAATAGTTTCTTTACTGTCAACAATTTGGATAAGTTCAGATGTTGAGCATTGGACCCCTGTACCACCATTCACAAATGTTATTAACATGTTTACAAAAATGACCTTAAGCAGTTACCTTTCTTAAACAGTTAGATTCATGGCCCACTGATCTACAAGGGGCTGACATAGGTAGACATGTGCCTCTGTCTATGTCACCTCCACCATGTTCATACTGACAGTTGCACTGGTGCTGCCAGATATAGCACTCAGACTGAGAGTAGCATGGTGCTAACTTCCAGTTCATTGAACACAGGGGTGCCACAATTCAATATGTACCATGCAACTGGGCTCTGTAAGCCCTTACTACACCCATAAGGTGTTAGCTTCTTAAAATACTAAAAATAGGTGCTGCAAAGTAATCCTTAAAACAATTGACAAGTTTGCCACTGCTCAGTCTCCCAATTCCCAGAATGCACTTCCCTAGACAGTCAGAAGACACAGTAATGTAGACAGTACAAAATATGGAGGATATTTTTTGTTCCTTTTCGTGGTTTAAAAAATATAAAATACTGTAGCACAATGACACAGAAATGGCTACTTAGGTACAATATAGGGTCTCAGTCATATCCCCTGTCATGATTCTTCATTATTGCTTTGTTTCAGTCACTGTTCTTATATCATATTGACCCTGCTACTACTTCATTGGTAACCCCTTCCCCCAGTTGTAGCTGAAAACAAGTCACTTTATTCTTTGCTTGCTTACTTGATTAAATATATTCAATAAATAAATATTCTTGTTACAAATGCTGTAAATGAGATATTGCAACTGCAACCCCAGCAAAGTGGGTTCAATGAATGGTTGCCAATACTTTTTAAAGGGCTTATAAAATGGGTCGGGACATCAGTGCATCTTGGTTGGTCAGCAGCTGTGCATTGTGAGAACATTACCAGTGGTCAGAAACAAAGTGATGACAACCAGTACTCAGCATACTAACATGTCGATGCCTTTTTTTAATTCCTCTTTTCCATTACAAACATAGCTGCTATGAATGTCGAGTAGCACATGGGCATTATCATGTTTTAAATAAGCAGCAGGAATACTAACATCTACAAAGAAATATGGCAGATTAGAAAAAGTGATGCCATGGGAATGCCTGCTAAACTGGAAGGTTACTATAACTGAAACAATATGAATGATGCCCTATAAGGTTAATCTTTTGAGAAACAAGTATTGAAACCATCGCAAGCCCTGAGGAAGTGGCATCAGGACCATGAAATGTTCGCAAAACAAACATTTCAAGTGTCAATATTGTGATATTCAAACAAAAATAAAATTTGCTACAAAAAGGTTTTTAGGAGTTTCAGGGTATTTCTCACTGCACACAGTTCTATGTTCACAGCATCAGAACATAAAGAGATTTTCAGCTACCTCCATTAGTTTCAGACCCTACAGGGCAGGGATGGCATCTGGCTCCCTAGGAGCAAACTTGGCTGCCACATTTACTCCCCAAAAATGTCAGCTAGGGTCTAAAATACAAGCCCCAAAAAATAAAAAAGAATACTACAAATTGATTAAATGATTAGATGTTCTTTCCTTTTGTAATTCTCCTCCTCACATAGAAACACTAATTAAAAATATGAAGTACTACTCACAATATAATTTTCTGGAGTTTCCCTTCTAGAAAAGAACCCCTCCTATCTGTTCCTGACTACCAGGGAACTGTTTGTTGATTCCCCTGCCAAAGATAAACTTGAATCTCTGAGTTTATTGAGGCCTTTTGTTGTGTACGTTTATGTGGGTAGAGGTGAATATTCTGCCAGGAGAATTCTGCATAAGTTTAAACACCAGTGTCTACAATCAGCACATTTAACACCTACTGAATGTGTAGATAGACAGATGATTGACAGGTGGATAGGAAGTACTTTTTACTACTTTCTTTTATCTAAAGAAAATACCTTTTTTTGTTAATTTGTTTATGTACCTCTGGCACAGGCCCACTTCCCTTACAGAAATATAAGTGTGCTGTGCACATGCAGAATGCAAGCCGTGTGCTTAATTGTGCAATGTTTGCATGTGGTTTACATACACAAAGTGAATCTAAGTGAACCAGGTCCAAAAAGCAAATCAAATTTGCATGCTGCAAACTTGACATGTGTGCAGCACGTAAGCTGGTGCTAACATCTTCTAAAAATCACATCAGATTCACGTGTTGGATGCTTGACATGAGAGCAGCAGTTATGCTACTGTCAATCATTTAAAAATCACATCAGTTTCACATGTTGCATGCTTGCCATGTGTGCAACAACTAAGCTGGTGCAAATCTCATCTAAAAAACACATCTGTTTCTATTTCTCATACTACTGCTAGCGATCTGAGCCATTAAAATACATTTTGCATTGATTTTCCATTAAAATTAGGTAAACTCTTTAATGTTGATCCTTTTGTAGGTTGTTTAATGGCTTTGGTTTTTGTCATTAAATTGCCATTAATTTGTAAAGTATTGTTTGCTTACTGCATTAAAGGCCTAGGACATATAGTCAGCACACATTCCACATTCCAGATGTGAGAAGAGGTACCTCTGTGTTGTGAAGCCTGACCTTTTTGGTTTGGGCCATGCAAATCCCCTTATGCATATTTAGTGCTACAAATGTGTTTCTCCATGACTGTTATGGCTCACTTACTTTCCCTTTGTCATTCTGTATGGAGCATATACACTATGGCCATGCTAGGCACTCTTTGTGCTGAGTAGGGTCTTGGAAGCATGTGCCACACCTCACATTTTGTCAATGAAATAAGGGACATGGACACTCAAAGTGAGGGACACTAACCCTCATGATGATTAGGACACATCCTGAAACATGGAGACACAGTACCTCAGAACACAATGGAAACCATTGTATTTACTTGAACCGATATTAGCACCTAAGAATGAATTTCTACCATAAAGCAGGGATGCCATTTAGGTATGTCATAGGGGTGCAATTGCCCCCCCCCCCGCATTTGTGTCTAGGTTGTTCTTATGGTGTGGCAATAATGGCATTAAATTTGGATTTAATCTTTTGCACAATAAGTGCCTCTCTGTCCTGTGTGCGCTCATACTGCAGGTGCACTCCTGACTTGACTGTGTCTGCATTGTGTTTTCTCTCTCTTTCCCCCCCATTAGTGGTGGCGCCATCACATGTGATGTGGAGGAGCTCCAGCCAAGCAAGAGCATGAGTCATGTGAATGCGACACTGTCTTTCCCACTACAGAGTAGAAAAGCTGCACACTGCAGCTTGGAGGAGTCAGTGAGTACTGAACCCTCAATAGCAGTGTTGCGGTGGCATATATTTGTTGGTCTAATCTTAGTGAGTCTCCGTCTCCCCTGATGGCTGAAGGGGCAGAGGGTGAGCTACAAGATAACTCAAGACTAGGCCACCGACTTACTCTACTAGGCTCGCCTCTCAATAAAAACAGCACAGGCCCCCCGAGGCAGCAAGCTAGGCTTAGCAGCAGTGGTGATAGCAGTGTGGGAAGACTTCAAAGGCCTTGATCAGTGCAGTACAGCAGCAGCCAAGCTGGAAGCAAGCAACACAGGTTGGGTGGGTTTGGTTGGTGAGGTGACTTGACTGTGGACCATGCTGGGGACCTGGGATGATGGGTTCCAACATCCAGCTTCTGGCAAATATTTACAAAATAATCCTGCACTTGAACTTCAAATTCAGCAAAAATAATTTTTATTTATTTAAAAAAATTAAAAGACAAATGAACAAGCTGATTACTTACAAAAATGTTTTGTGCAAAAATGTTCAGGCTTAAATACACCTCAGACAAAAAAGCCTCTGAGCTTCAGGGCTATGTGACCCCTTCTTTAGGAGGCATGGCTTAAAGTAAAACAACATACTCCTTAAATACCTTCACAACATACAGGTGGTAATTGAACAATTAATCACAATCACATGTATTATAAATTTAAATGTGAAACATGTGCCTCAAAGCAATTAGGGTCTAGTACTTATTATAAATCAATTACCAGATCAGCTCTAGTTAGTGGTGAGAACTGAAAAACTATTCATTGGCCTGAATTGCCCTTCCTTTATAGGTTCAAGTCCCACCACTGCTGAAACGGAAAGAGGACTAAAAAGTATCACCCTAAAAAGTGCTACTTCATATTTCAAACAATATTAATTAATATCACCAATTTATCTTTACATTAATTCACCAAAAAAATAAAGAAAAAATACAAAGAAACTTAATAAAATAATTAGTTTTACTATGGCACCATGGTTCTTTTGGTAACAGAATGGAAACAGCACTGAACATATAAAAGCTACACTTGTTATAATAGCTTATACCGCATATTTAATCCATTTACAATTTTTTCAATAACTAAAACTTCATTATAATAACTTGAGATCACATTCTTAATACTTTTCTCCATATTTATATCATAGTAGTTCATGTCTTTATATATGGTTCCTATTCCATCTGTTCATTAAATTCTGATGGTCTTAAAGTCTTTAATTTAAGGATCCACATGGATTCTTTTTTATCCAAGAATAAATGCCTATTTCCACCCCTAATTTGGAATGGCACATGATCTATACCTGCGTAGCAGATATTATGTATCCCACTACTATTTAACTGAGAGAGATATTTATAAACAGGATGTTGTAAATTCTTCTTTTGAATTGCTCTAATATGTTACTGTACTCATTCCTTCAAGCACCTAGTGGTTTGACCAATATATACTTTACCACACATACACCATAAAGCATATATTATGGACTTCATTGTGCAAGTAATGAAATGTTCGATTTTAACCTCCTTGGCACCTAAAGACCCTGGATTCAAAAAGTTTTTACACTGTACTGCAGACCTGCAGGTCTTGCAATGTTTCAATGGATAAAATCCCTTTGGTTCATTATCCGGCCAACTTTTTTTCAACACTTTCTCTGAAAATTAACTGCTCACTAACAAGTCCTTTAGACAGCTTCCCCTTTCGCATGATACCAATGGAGGTTGCTTAATTTCCCTAAGATCCGTATCTGTATCAAGGATGTGCCAATGTTTTTTAATAATTGCCACCAAATCCATAGATGCCGGCCAGTATGTGGTCACAAACACCAATCCACCCATTTTGTCCTGTTTTTTTTCATATTGTAATGAATCTTTCCTCTCTACCTTTTCCACTCTTTTAAAAGCTCTCTGGAGAATTACATCTGAGTATCCTCTTTGTTTCAAATGGGAAAATAAGTAATTTCTTCCTTCTAGAAAGTCATTCAGATCTGAGCAGTTCCATTTTAATCGAATTAGTTGCCCATATGGTAATGCTTCCTTAGTATGTTTTGGATGGAGCTAGAATAGTGCAATACACTATTCCCTGCTGTGGGTTTATGAAAAACATTTGAAACCACATGACCCTCATCATTACTGCTCAGTTTTAAATCTAAATAACTGATGTTTTTTTTCATGGTAGTGGGCAGTGAACTTTAATTCTGCTGTGTTATTATTAATAAAACTCAAACAATTCTGTATTTGTTCTTCAGTGCCTTGCCAAATGATTAATAAATCATCTATAAACTTCCTGTAAAGTTTTATGTTTTTAAAATATGGATTAGCAATTGGGTCAAGGATAGTGTCCCATCCCACCAACCCATAAAAAGGTTTGCGTATGAGGGGGCCACCAGTGAGCCCATCGCTGGCCCTCATATCTGTTTGTAAAAAATGCCATCAAAGAGAAAGAAATTAGAATTCAAAATAAATTCTAAGCCTGCTACAATAAACTAAACAGGGTACTTAATTGGTGATTGTTCTAACATTTCCCATACTGCAAAAACACTCAAACTGTGGTCTATACTAGTGTATAAAGATGTCACATCAATAGTAATCCACCAGAAATCATTTTGTCAATTAAAATATTCCAAATCCTGTAATATAGAAGTAGAATCTCTAACATATGAGGGTGTGAACTACTTCCTGTTGTAAATACCTGTCCAAAAAGACAGCTAATGGTTCTGTGAGGGATCCACAGGCATAGATAATAGGTCACCCTGGTGGATTATTCGCATCTTTGCATAATTTGGAATGTGGTAAAAGACAGGGACAATTGGATATTGATTATTTAAAAAATCAAACTCAAGACCTGTAATCCATTCTTCCTGCATAGCGCATGTCAACAAAAGCTTTAACTCCTCTTTATACTCCTTCATCGGATTAGTTTGCAAGGAAGCATAGGTTACAGGATCAGATAATTATTTGATTGCTTTAGCAGCATAATAATCCTGATCCATTACAGCCACATTACCCTCCTTATCTGAGGGTTTAATTACCACATCTTGCATCAATCTAATTTCACTAATTGCTGCTCTCTCCCCGCTTGTTAAATTATCCCAATGATGTTTCTTTTTCTGCTTCTTTAAACATTATACTATATCCCTCAGAACCAAGTCCTGAAATACCTTAATGGCAACACTCACTGGACTTGGTGGTATAAAGGTAGATTTTTTCTTAAATTCATGTTTTTGAGCATTCTTTTATACCAATGATGTGGATACCATTAAGTTCTCATCTACTGAAGCATTCCATTCCAATTGGTCTTCCCCTGTGTCTTCTATGTTGCAATGACCCACATTTGTTGTTAATAGTAGGTTCAACTCCTGTTCAGTAATCAAATCAATTAAACTCACCATTTCATTATTACCTTGCCCAGACTGTTCCAAGTTAGAAAATTCCTCAAAGAAAGTGGAATCATATTCTGATGATTCCTTCGTACCTGAAAATAATTTTTTTTTAATTAATTTTCCGAATTAAACAAAATATATCACAAAATATGGAAAAATAATTTAAACCAGACAATGACACAAAAGACAACCCTCTAGATAGGTTTTTCTTGAGCCTCCATTAACTGTCATTTAGACAAATTTACAACTGTTAAATTAAGGTTATTAGGTGAGTCCACTTTTATTTGTTGTTCTACTTGTCTTCTTTGTTGTCCCCATCCCAACTTTTTTCTTTTTTTTGGAATTAAATGGCTACCCATGCAAATTCTATTTTCTTCTGTCACTGATGATTCTGAACTGGAAAAACACACACTATGAGAAGATAATGCTGAAGATGCATAATCTGGATCTTTTTGTTTTCTATTTTTAAAATGAATCTTGATTTACTTTGGCCTCTTGACAGAGACCTTCCTTGATTGTCCCATTTGTAAATCCTACCATTGGCATAGTCTCTCTCATCCCGCAATAATTTTGTTCATTTTTGTTCAATTAATTCCTTCTCCCATTTTTTTGCTTTGCTGGTTAACCTTGCATCTAATTATTTAATTAAAGGAACATTTCCAAACTGTTCCAACTTCTTATGTAGCTCTTCTAATTCTTTTGTAACTGCTACAATATCATGTTCATCTTCCTGTACTTGTATTTTAACCAGTTAGGTTGAACAATGATTAAAATTGTCATCCCGCTTCTTGCAGAAGGACAGAGGAGGAGAGGACTGAAAACTGGGCTAGTGGCACATTGGGCCAGGTCACAGGCTCTGACTAGATGGTCATGCAAGTAAAAGAAATTTTTTTTTTGTTACAGGGTGATTGAAAAAGACGGAAGGACTGAAATATTTGTATTTTTCACATTTCTGCGCCTCTGGGCAGCTTCACAACCCATATGGGATGGGTATTGAATGGAATGGAGTTGGGGAGAGAAATTGGGACAATTTTTTGGGGGGGCGCGGAGGTCAGAGCTTCAGTCATGAAAAAAAAAATATTTAGTAACTGGGTGGGGTTAAGCCCAGATCTGATACACTGCTCCAGGGATAGACAGATGAATCTTATACATTTGAATTTTTCCTGATTGTCATATCACTTTTCAGTCACAATAAATTAATTTTACCTTTTAGGGACATTCTAGACATTTTAGAGCTCATCACCTAGGGACTAACTAGCACCTGGCCTCCACTGGTTGTTGGCTCCCCTTGCTGAAATCTGAAATGGCACCACTGCCATAAAGTCTAGGTTTACAGGACATCCTCTGTGTGAGCAGTATGTTTTCAGTGAGGGATCCCAGGAACTTGGCTCGACATTCATTCTTCCTCCATGGCTTCCTCTCATACCTTCCAGAGAATGGATCCAGTTTGTCAATAGTGGTCTCTGTTGCCAGTGTAGGGCCTGCAGAGGGTTGAACTTTTCATTGTTGCTTTGTCCAGCATTTTCCTTCCTGGCATTCTCCCCCTAGGAGACTGCCTCTGGGGTGGTACACAACCTTGCATGCAAGCATGAAGCACATCACCCCCAGTGTTCCCCCATTAAGTCTCTCCAAGTACACTGCCACCTGTGATATGACTGCCATCCCTCCCAAAAGGAGGTGAGTGCTCCACCCCCCATGATAGACCTTGATGACCCTGGCTAGTTCCCAAATCACCTGCATCATAAGCAGTAGTGCTACCACTGCACAGACTGATGTAAGAACATACCTATTTTTAATTTTAGAAACCTTGGCATTTGCTGTTTGTCTTTTTTTTAATTTTGTAATTTTACCCTTTTTATGAAAGCAATAAGATATGTCAGGAAATGGGTTGGTATGTGGTAATCCTACTTCCAGGTGCTAAAGACACTTTGCATGAACACCAAATGCCTCAGGAAACACCTTAGCATGAATTTATCACATAACAACCTGCCTCTTGTCATGTCTTATTGCTTGCAGTGGAACCTGTGAGGGTGCAATACAGTGCCAAAGAGTGCTGCATGACAAAAGTGATTACCTGCCATTGAAATTGTCTTGTTTCCTGCAGCAAGTCTGCTGCAGAATGCAGAACTGAGTTGCATCTTGGTGGTCTCCACTCTACGTTACTTTGAAATTGCTATGAACAGTATGTGATATACGTTGTTATGAAATGGGCAGGAAATTTAATCAAATCTGATTGGTCAGTAGCCATGTGCTAAAGTGTCTAATGCATGGCTACAACTAGTACTGGCAAACAGGGCGCAACACCCATGTCTTAAATCATTGTCCCAGCCTGCTGCAATCTATTTCCTGGCCACCTGCTCCCTTGCTGTTGTACAACCCTCCTACTCACTCGAAGTCGCTCTCTCATTGAACCTCAAGTAAAAAAAAAAATGCACATCAGTACTTAGATGTTTTAAACATTAATTTCTCCCCAAGTTACCACTACACTTTTTTCTTTCTCTATTGCCCACCTGCTCACTCACCTGCTCGCTAGCTCTGTCTGTCAGTCGCACGCATGACAGAAACCTCAGGCACCACACAGTGAACAAATCCCCTGACAAAACTCCATGCCTACTACTATCTCAGCCCCTGCAACCCGCTCACTAGCTGTCCTCCCATCTTTTTGTCATCTTTCCAAAAAAAAAAAAGGATGCAGCGCATGTAAAAAAACAAAAACTCATGCCACCCACCATGTGTCCCATCCAATGCATCCAGCTCACTCGCTGTCCTCGTCAACAGATGAGCTGCCCACTGCTGAACAATTCCCTCAGCCTCTTACTGTTCTGGTATTTTCCTTACTGAAAAACTCTGTTCTTCAAACAGCTTGTCCCCATTCTGCCTCTCATAGGCCCATGGTTTTCCTTACTGTACTTTCTTACCAGTTACTCCCACCACACTGGAACAAATACTGCCATCTCCTCCGTAGCTTTGTCTGCTGCCATAACACATTATAGAATTCATTACAATTAAGAGCCATCTTCTTTACTCCCATCTACAAATACAGGATTTTCTGAAGTAAAACAAATGAGAGTCATGCTGGTTCAAAGTGTTGTGCCATGACAACCACATGAATAAAGTACAAATACGGAAGCCTTATAAGGACAAAAATCCCAACTACAAAAAAAAAAAGGCATACTAAACTGAAGGTGGAGGAACTATTTTATTTAACATAAAGAGAAAGATTTAAGTTCTTATTATTTAATGCAGTTACTTTTACTTTCCTCAAGCATGTATAATTTACATGCCCATTTCATAAGCGCAATAAGCCACAATGGTATGTGTGTTAGTTTTATAAAGTGGGCTTAAGAAATCCAGTTCTCTAATTGGCTACTACATAATCTGAGCCGTGTCCTTATCAGATGATATAGTAGTCAACTGGGACTACTGGCCACCAAGATGCCCCATGACAACAAGAAATCAGTGAGCTCTGTCAAGCGTAAAAAGAAACACTCACTAGCAGAGCTCACTGAAGTGCCAGCAATCCACCACTGGCACTCTTGGCAGTGCACCATATCTCAATCAACGTACACAACATCCCCTTTCCAACACACCACCAATTCTGTGTCATCCTCACTCAGCTCTCCCTAGTCTGAACTCATCCCCCCATCCCAAACTTTACCATGTCTTACAGCATCAAGAATTCACAAATAACATGAGGAGCACAATTGTTGTCACCATATAGCAAAACATTTACTTTTCCACACTGTCTATCGTGGTTTCAAAAAAGCAGGAAGTGGTCATCTATGGCACCCGCTAATGGACACACTCGCTCCCACCGGCCAACAAAGAACGGGCTCACTGCTGACACTGCTACCAATTCAGCATTCGGCGACTTCACTATCTATTTAAAAACAAAATCAAATAAACGTCCCTTATTTGTGTCAATCTTTATTTTTCACTCTGACTATGGGGACTGGGGTACAGTGATGCAACAACATAGATAGACATGTTGCCACCTATGAGTAAAAACGCATCCTGTCTCTCAGGAAAATGACACCTCTCCATTTAAATATACTAAAAAGAAAATGTGAAAGAGGACTCTATACTACTAAAAAACAGTGAACGATACCCTGAGAAATCCATAGAAACCCAGTACTGCCAATTAAACACTTTTTTGCAGTAACTTTATAGGGTGACTATTTTTTCTATTTCAATTATTAAACCCTCTTTTTTGTATTTTTGACGTCTATATATTTTTTTTTTTACTCAATAAATAATTACTGCAGGGGCCCATTTTATAGGTGCAGTAACACACACTCCAGAGTCTGGGTTACCTCTGATAAGAGCATGCCCAGAGGCATAAGGCACTCAGCGCAAGCACCTCGTGCCTTAGTACACCCCTGGGTGTGCTCTTACAGGCGATAACCCACACCTCGTTATGTGTTATTGCTTGCCTCATGCACATGTAGGGATCTCAGCCTGCAGCTTTATGCCTCACTATGCCCTCTAGCTGTGCATTAGAACTGTCTAACACACACTGCATCATGGCTTATTGCTTACCTGGCATATTTCTTTATTGTGGCCATATTTGTTATAAAATGTAAAGTGGCAGCCTCTCAATAAAATAATAAACTCATGTTTCCTACAGTTGGAAATCTAAAGAATGATACCAAAACACAAGTAGTTATTAAAATAAGAGCTTAAAACTAATATATCTACAACAACCATGTTTGCATTTAGTGTTTTCTTGTTCTTTTTTACTTTCTCTTGCTATTCTTCTACTAAATATTTCAGATATTACTGCACTTATTTCAGTGTTTTTTTTTTTTAAATAGCATTTGCCTGCCTCTTTCAGGCCTTAGAACTGCAGTATCTGTGACATGTCAGTTTGTTGTCTAGGAAAGCACTATAATATCATACACAATGACACTAGCAGGTCAGTTGGGGACAGCCTAATGCTTTTTATAATGACTTGTTGGACAGAAGTGTTATAGAAAACCAATAATTAAAATATATATTCTCCAATAAATTATAATAGTAGTAACACAGAGTCTGTGAAAGCACTGTACATACTGAAGTGCAGAGTTGCTGTTTAATTTATATGTGTTGACAGTTTGCTCTATGGAACTCTGTACTGAAAACAGAAATCTGTATTTTGTATGTGATATCTACTGTCCCCTTTAAGGAAAATCTTGCTCACACTACAATGACCCTTGCTGAGAGAGAAATGGAGCTGAAATGACTGCAGACTCCCTACAGCTTGGCCCTTGCAGTGAGCTACATAACCCTTGTCAGTAAAGATTCAAGGCATAACATGTTTCCTTGGGGCAAAACCCACCAGCTTGATTACAGAGTAGTGTTTGACAACCCACTCCACCTCACTCAACCACTCAACAATGCAGAACCTGCTGTCCTGTCTAGGACCAGGGAGTTAGGATTGTAAGGTCACTGACAGCTCTGAGATGTAAACTCATGGATGGGGCTTATAGAAAGCTGTGAATAGTTAAAACAGTCACCATTTCTTACTTGTCTGTGCTGAAGAGTAGTGTATGGACACTGGTATCTTAATTGTGCTAATGGGCATCAAACAAAAATTATCAGCACATCTATGGCAATGAGCTGGACATGCACAATTTGACTATTAGAGTAAGCATGTCTGAGAGAATTATATCCTTGATTACTGATTTCTTTCCCCAACAACTTCAGTTCATTTCAGTAAAAATAGATGTGTAACAGCATGCTAATGTCATAATACTCAGTAAGCTCAAAATTGAGTTCAGGGCCTCAGCTGCTTGCTAGAACAATTGAAAAGCATAGATAGTGCACAAAATGATGTTACAGACATGCATCATGATATGCTATAATATTGTTCTTGTTCTATATCTGAATGCAAAATACTGTATCAGAATTCATGATGCTGGATCCCAGGAAGTGAATACATAAAAGCATTGTAAAGTAATGGACTACTGAATTTCTGCTGCTTCAGCATTGAGATTAAATTGAATACACCCACCAAAGAACTGATGTGTAGCTAATTTTCAAAAGGGTCTGATGCTGACATGAGGGCATGAATTGAAATGAAAGTGCTCTATTTTCAAAGAGAACTATTCCTAATGTATGTTACACTGATGCGATCTTAACCATATTTCTAATCATGAAGAACTTTAAGAATTGTGATGGAAGCCATTGGTAAAATGGCAAAGAAGGGAGGTGTGCTGTTGGTGGGGGACCTCAATCTGCTGCCTCGTCATGAATCACAAAACAAATTATTTAATTAGTTACTTGGATGTATTGTAAGCATGTTTTGCAGTATCTCTCCAGGCTTCACCACTCCACCATTGTGCTCATTAATAAGCATTTTTAAGTCTGGGAGTTTTGTGCTACAGCCCATCAGGGAAGTACAGCCATAGGCATTCATATTCCTTCCCGTACAGCATGTGAGTTACAGTACTGTAAGTAGTGGTGGGCAAAGTGGCTCCAATTTACTCTGTGAGGTGATTCACTGAGTAACGTGGAATCCGCGGAGAACTCCACAGTGCGAAGCAGAGTACTTCGCTTCATAATGAGGAATGCAAAGTCCATTGAAACTAATGACTGCATTATTCTACCTTCCCCAAACCACTTCTCCACCAATTTTTTTTTTTTTTTTTTTTTACTTATAGTTATTGATTTTTGTATTCAACAGATACAAGTACGGCCCGTAGGACAGTGCATCTTCAGCTTAAAAATAAAATACAATATCTATTAAAGAACAGAATCTTTGACACTCCTAATTTTGGTACATCATAAGAGGGTTTCCAACATAAGTATAATCAAACCTCCTAAAACAGTACATTTCAAAGGCTACATGCTGCCATGAGTGGGGAACTTCATATACAAAGTACACTGATAGTAAGATTTCCACCCCTTTTAATAGAGGTGAAGTACATTGAAATCAATGTAATTCGCCTCACTTCACCCTGTAATTGAGCTCCAAATGCAATTCTGCCATTATTCATGGGATTGCAGGTCACATGGGCTCTAGATTGTTCAGCACAGCTTCAGTTCTGGCCTGGGTAGTGTGTGTGTGTGTGTGTGTGCAGTGGTAGCTGGAGATTGTTTGCTCTCAGAGCTCTGCAATTCAAAATCTCTAAAACCTGTTTAAAATGTCTTTTTGAGTAATATTTTTTGCTCAAAATTTAGTACATCGATTGTAGGAAACCCTTCTGTGCTCATATCATCGAGTGTTTATTGTTGTGTGTGGATTTTGAATGTTAATTTAGAACAGTCAGTCTGTGTACTGTGAAGTGTGCTTTGGGGAAGGGGCATATTTGTGGTGTAGGTAGATTACCTGGGAGAAAAAGGCAGTCTTTCTGTTTTGGTTATATTTTTCTGTATAACTATGTTAATGTGCACACAGTAATATTTTCAGTAATTCTTGAAATTTTCTTGCTGATTGTTGTAGTGCAGCAGTGTACAATTTGTCTGTTTAAAACATTTGGTTATATTGCTAAATATTTTCAATTTGCTACACATTACTCGAGTGTGTGAGTGTGAGTGTGTGTGCGATGCGTGCCATTAAAGCAGACACCTTTTATTGTGTTACAGAGTAATTGTAGCAGTGTGAACCTGCTATCCACCGCACCTGCATGACTTTTTTATATTGCTTCGTGGTATCTTCACTGGTAGTGGATTGTTACTGCCATGCACTAATCCCCCAACTGGCAAAATGTATTCCTTTCCAGATTTGGATTTGTGACTTGTGAGCACTGGTTAGGTGTTTTTGTGCCTTTTCATATGCTCCCTTGAGTGCATAGAGCAATCTTAATCTGTCTGTGCATTTGCATGGCACCATTAATTTTGGGAGACTGCATTTCTTGTTACGCTCTCATTTCACTTCTTCAACATTGGGGAATTTTCTGGACACAAGACAGTAACATTTTGGGTATGCACATTAATTCTGGTGACTCTGTGTGACCTGACCACTGCATGCATTACTGCATATCCCATTAATTCTGGGAGACTTTGCATTTCTTGTTACACTCTCATTTCACTTCATCAGCACTGGGGAGTTTTTTGGACACAAGACAGTAGCACTTTGGGGATGCACATTCATTCTGGTGACTGTGAGGGTGGGATGCTGCCCATATTGTTGCCACTCCGCCTTACTTCGCATTTAAGGTGGAATGACAACACAAAGTAATAATAACAAGGCAAAGTGAGACTTTCCTATGGGGCACTCCACGCGGCGAAGTGCCAACGCGAAGTGGCCACTTCGTGTTCACTTCACCGGTGGATTTTAAATTCACTGCATCTCTACCAGGCACTCACCCACCACCAGATAAAAAGCTGATGCTGCAGTATTATAAAAACATTTATTAAAATCAACCTTTACGTGTTTCTGGTCACCATGATCCTTTCTCAAAGCCTTTGAGAAGGGTCATGGTGACCAGAAACGCGTCAGGTTATTTTTAATAAATGTTTTTATAATACTGCAGCATCAGCTTTTTATCTGGTGGTGGGTGAGTGCCTGGTTATGTAGTGAAAGCCTGTGGGAATGGCAGCCTGTAGCAATCAGGAAATGACACCTCACTGGATATTCTCTCTAGTCTAACTTACTATTCAGTTTACACAGTTTCTATTTCCTGTTAGCAAAGGCAGTTCTGTTTTTGCTGGCAGCTGTTGATGGCAGAAAAATAGTTTATTTATTTATTAGAATTTTTTTATGACCAGGTGGACCCACTGGGACATACTGTCCCTTTTGCAGGTGCAACCCAGGGAATGTTGCATTCCAGGAAAACAGCTATATGAACATATACAATGGTCAGCTAGGTACATTAAAACATATGAATACACATGAGAATATGCCTATGATAAGACTGCATTGGCACAGTGGAGGGCTTCACAGACTGCATAGGGGACTGTGATGTAACTCTAAATTTTCATTGTCCTAAAGTGCTGTTCGGTGGGAAGAAATGCAGAGACCTTTTACTCACTGATTGTAAAAGGACTGCAGGGCTCCGCCCAACTGCAGCCCTAAAAATAAAAGATCTTCAAGGGACAGTTCCCTTTGTTTCATGTTATCCTACACTTGGAACTGGGCACCCACTGTTGGTGGGCTGTTTGATGGCATGGGGGTGGTCACCACAGTGTCACCAGCTATAGGTGGTGGTGTGGGGATCACAACTGGATTGGGGCATTTTTATATTCAATTGCATCAAGGATCATTTATTATAAGGGGGTCCCAGAATGTTAGTAGATGTAGGGATTATCATACTGGCCAGTGGGACTGGGCATCTGCCATCCATTTTTGGTTCGGGCAGCAGTGTGGCAGGACTCCTTCTACTTGCTCACCACTTCCAAACCATGTAACTCCAACTGCAACTAAATTTCTCAGAGCTGGCCTCATCTGGCGTGCTTTTTCTCAAATCCCCTTTGTCCCATTTTTACTGTGAACCTCTTGATCCCCCGGTCTCTGAGCTGCGTGCCCACTCCCTGGAAACTTTAATGCATTTCCTTTGTGTAACCCTTCTCCCCCTAATTTGCCTAATCCCTCTTTTGCCAGTGAGCAGTTTATAATCTCTTCCATCCCTCCCACAGGCAGCCTCCTCAGGCATACCTCACCCTGACTGCTGCTGCAACAGGAATCCACTGACCTCTCTAGGAGCACCTGCCTAGTGCCAAGCATTCAATCCCAGGTGAGCTATCTAACTCAGCCGTGAGCCACTTCAGAACCTGATTGGAACTGGGTCAAGCCACTGCCTCTCATTGGACGCTGCCCACTCCTGCTTACTTCACATTGGTTCCTGTTTGAAACCGGGAAAACAGACTTTTTTAAGCTAATTAGACCAGGAGTTCTCTCGAACCGGTTTTCATCCCTCCCACCCACCTCCCTCCCCAGCACTCTTTAAATACACCTTCCTCCAACCCCTAAATCTCAGCCCCCTCCCTGTTGGCTACCATAGCCCTTACTTTCACTGGATGTTTAAGGACTGACAGCAACCTATCATATTGCAGGCTGTGTATCCCATAATATTGACCTCAAGCCACAGTGCTACTTGACCTGCTAGTATTCTGTTCTCTGGAGCCACTAGCCATGTCCCTACTACTACGCAATCTGCCTCTCCTTGCAACCCTAATCATCTGCCACCCACCAATCCTCCCCAATGTACCACAAACCTCCCCTAAACTTCAAATTCTTATCCTACTTGATCTTACAACGTCGCACCACCACCCCCCAGCTCAGCGACCGCCCCAACTCCCAGACCAAACTGGACCCACTCAAACTCACGTCCCTGCCCCTTTCTCTCCCCCCTCACACACATGGTTAATTCTACAGCTACTTACCACCCACCAATCCAATTTTAACCACCCATGCACACATATACGATGGTGCTCAATCACTTCTTTGTGTCTACAGCTGATAGGACACTACCTTACAATTGCCCTCCTGATCCTTGCAGCAGGGAACATACACCCCAACCCAGGTCCCCTCCACACCCCTACCCTGCTAAACACAGCTGGCCCCTCCACAAATTTGACCACTACCACAAACCCCAATGGTGGCCCCCTCCCACGAGGCCTATGTCTCCCGCACATAAATATAAGAAGTCTAGCCCTCAAGCTGAACTCCCTCTGGGTGCTCGCAGCCCACTATGTCCCAGACATCATCATCCTCTCTGAGACACGGCTAAATAAAAACATCACTGATCCTTCAGTCTCAATCCCAGGTTACACTATGGCCAACCAGTACCGGGTGACCAGAGGCGGTGGTGTGGCCATTTATGTAAAATCCGACTTCCACTTTTCTGTAGTTGCAGCCAAGTTTGAATCTAAAGCCCATGAACTACTTCTGATTCAACTGGATCTACCCTACTCACTCCCAATTTATGTAGCCGGTGTTTACTGCCGGTTGGGTACTCCAGCAACATCTGTCACTGACCTCCTCACACAAATCTCCTCCCTTGCCTCATCTGGAGAATTATATATTATAGGAGACTTTAACCACAACTGGTTAGCTCAATCTCTCAGCAAAGCCCAGACTGCCATTTTGGCACTAAACCTATCACAATCCATCACTGAGCCCACCCACCTAAACCTCAAATCTGGGAACCACTCACTAATTGACTGGGCACTCACCACCCACCCCCACCATGTCATCAATGCTGGACTTCTCACTGAGTGACCACCATATTATATACCTGGTCCATAAAATTCACTGCCCCAAATCTGCCCCCCAGTTTCTAATCCAATGGTCCTACAAACCCCATAATCTCGTCCCCGTGCTAGAAGACCTAACCCTCGCAAGCTGGAACCCTCCCTCTCCTTCCTGCTCCATAGATGACACCCTCCTACACTTCCAAAATATGTTCCTCAATGTCTGGAATATGCATGCCCCACTGTGTCGTGCAAGAGTATGTGGAAACCACCTGCCTTGGATTACCCAAGAACTTATAGCATGCCAAAATGCCCATTACAAAGCTTGGAGAGCGCATAAATCTTTCAGCCTTCCACAAGACTTCACCACATAGCATATGCTATGAAATAAATGCACCAGATCAACTCCCCTAGCTAAAGCAGAATATTTCAACTCCTCCCTCCAGTCAAACTTAAATAGCCCATCCAAATTCTGGAGGGTCATCCACTCCCTCTTCTCCCCACCGGCTTCAAATCCCACCCTGCTCCTAAAACTAAACAACTGACTCCTGTCAGATGCATGGGTGGTTTCTGCTGAGTTCAACACATATTTTTCCTCCTGCACCTCAACTCTCCTCTCCTCCCTACCCCCATGTCTCCACCCGACCCTGCCCCAGGAGCTACGAAACCACTAGGGCCTTGCACCTTCTCCTTCAAAGATACCTCACAAACCAAAGCCCTTGAGGCCCTGCTGGCTCTAAACCCTTCAAAAGGTAAATCCCCCTATGGGCTGGACACCAAACTCCTCCACCTCTCTGCTCCAGCCATAGCAACCCCTCTTATAAATCTCCTAAACCTTTCCTTTGCCACAGCTGCTGTCCCCCAGACCTGGAAACATGCCATTGTCATTCCCCTCCCTAAAGGGGGTACCCGCACCTCCACTTCAAACTACTGTCCTATCTCTCTCTCCTCCCAGTCCTTGCAAAAATACAAGAACACCTCCTTTCTCTCCGACTCTAACTTCTTCACGCCATTTCGGTCTGGATTCAGAAAGGGCCACTCCACTGCATCCTTACTGATAAGACTCACTGACACCATCCTTTCTGGAATGGATAAAGGGCAGATCACTTCGACAATATTCGTTGACCTTGCTAAAGCATTCAACACTGTCTCCCACCCCCTGCTGTTATCAAGCCTCTCGGAAGCAGGTCTCACTTCCTCAGCCACTAACTGGTTCAATGCCTATCTCTCAGGTAGAACACAATCAGTAAGAATTGCAGATGCCACATCCTCTCCCCTCCCCATGACTACTGGTGTCCTCCAAGGGTCGGTACTTGGCCCCATTCTGTTCTCCATTTTTCTTAACAACCTGTCACAAATCTGCACAGCTACATCTCTACACATGTATGCAGATGACACCATCTTATTCACCACTGGCTCTTCCCCAGAAGAAGTAGCATCCAATCTCCAGTCTGACTTCAATAAAGTTCAGTTCTGGTTCAGTTCACACCAGCTCTCTCTCAACAGAAAAAAAACTGTCACCATGACCTTTGGCACAAGGCAACGGTTATCCAGACTTCCCTCCCTCCCTCCCCTCCTTCCACACCCAGGACGGGACAACCCTGGAGGACGTAGTTTTTTTCCGTACCTAGGGATATGGCTCAAGCGTCACCTTACCTTCTCCGACCGCATTGATGCAATCATAAAAAAATTGCTCCCCAAGCTCAGTGCCCTGTATAGAAACCGCTCTAGCCTCCATTTTACAGTTAGAAGGGGACTAGTGCAGAAGATGACCCTTCCTTCCTTAGACTACCAAAACAAAAAGCAAAAAGCACCAGCACTGAAGATGGTGCTATATATAAAATAAAGTAAACAGTCAATGAATGAAAGCGCCCATCTTCAAGGACACAATCAGACACCACGTATATGTGTCAAAAAAAATTTATTGTGCACCATGGCAAACACCATACGGCTTAAGCAAAAGGCCGGTATGACCCGTGGACAAAACTTACGTTTCACCCAGTCCTTAGACTACTGCAACATAGTCTACAGCGCCACACCTAAATCCACCTTATCTAAACTAGACCCCATTTTCAATGCCTTATGTCATTTCTCTCTTGATCCTCCCCCGCTCCCACCACTGCAGCCTCTACTGCTCACTCACTCCCTTTCCCATCCCTCGAATACCGCCGCCTACTACACTGCTCCAAATTTGCCTCACAATTATGGCTTGGCTCCCTACCCTCCTACCGCTCCTCCTTACTTTTGTTGGCCCCCAACCCCCTCATGTCACTTGACATCCAGCTGCTTAATATCCTCAGACGGAAGACCTCTACAGGCCAAACTGTCTTCTTGCACTGCTTCTGAAATTCTGAAATGATCTCCCCCTCAAATTCTCCACTCCTCCTCCACCCACTCCCTATCCGCTGCACTGGCAAATTACCTCATGGTAAACTGTGCCAGCATTTGATAACTAAATTACCCCCTCCCCAACCCAATCCCCAACTGCCTGACCAGTGGCACCTCCCAATGCTTGGAAGCTGGCTTATATCACCTCCGTGGCACTTACTGGCTAGTCTTGCTTTTCTCTGTCTTGTCTAGAATCAGCTGCTGCATATTAATCTGCCTCAGCAATCTGTATGCTATGTATGTATGTGCCTATGTATGCCTCTGTGATACTCTTACTGCTTCATGTAACTGACTGTTAACCAATGTGTAGCCAAATGTTACCTTTTCCAATGTACGCCTACTTTATGTTGTTAATTGATAACTGCGTGTTATCCTCCCACTGTACCCCCTTCCCCAGGTTGCACTGGGAGATGAGCATCTGTTTGCTCAGTGTGCCTTTCCTGATGAAACAATTCAATAAATAAATAAATAAATTTCAGGTGAAATGTGCATTAGGAGAGAGGTGACATACTTGCCAGTGGGATATGTACCCACCAGCTGGTTTAAAAGAAACATGGTTTGAACAGGAGGGGAGATAATGGCCAGCAGGATTGGGCCCCCTACAGCCATTCTTTAAAGAAAGAGATGGGTTGAGAGGGAGGGGTCCACCAGCAGGCAGGACTGGGTACCTACTGGCTGTTTTGTATTATGCAGGGGGTGGGGCATTCTACGGATAGCTAATGGTGGCATTAGCAGTGTGATCGAAAATTATTTCATTCGCACTAGCTGCAGCTGATGAAAGCAGTGTGAAAGAACTCACTTTCAATTAAATCACTTTTGATTTTCTTCAGACTGCTTTCATCAGCTGCACTTTGAAATAAAGACAACTGATCATTTCACTCTCGCAAAAATCCAGCTATCCAGAATGTTCATTTTTTTTCAACTGACCATACTCGGAAAATGGGGTTGTTCTTAACTGATATTTTAAAAGCTATGCAAGTTTAAAACTTCAAATTTGCTAAAGCGTGTACCTTGAACCAGACTATCAGACCTGTAAGTTTGAGGTTAATAAAACAAATAGTTACAGGTAAGCAAAAAAGTCTTAATTTGGGTGAATTTTAGCAGTTGTGCATGATTATAACATTGCCCCCAATGAACTGATTGACATAAAATGTTTATGGTCCAGAGACCCTGGCCCTAGATCTGAATGAAAGTTATGAAATTTCACAACTTTTGCAGAATTTTCCTAACTTCCACCTTTGGCGAAATCGGAAATCTTCCGAATGTGTTTGGTGAATTTTTG
The DNA here is from genome assembly GCA_016271365.2 of Neoceratodus forsteri. Lineage (NCBI taxonomy): Eukaryota > Metazoa > Chordata > Ceratodontiformes > Ceratodontidae > Neoceratodus > Neoceratodus forsteri. The sequence goes on from CM057458.1 coordinate 766,036,169, forward strand.
CCCTCTTTTGTCATACTTTCTAACTGAACTCTGGAATAACACCAATGAACTAAATGTAAATTCCTAGCTTTGAATGCAAGATCTTTAAACCAACTCAAATTAGCAGAACTCGAAGCCAAATGTAAAACTTTAAATATAGGTGTGGTGGGAGTAACTGAAACTTGGTGGGACGCATCCTCAATTTGGTCCAGAGAAATTCCAGGTTATAAATTATATCATAAAAACAGATTAGATAAGAAAGGTGGTGGAGTTTGCATGTACATATGAAATGATATTCCTTCCTTTGAAGTGTGTTCTCCCTTTCCTTTGGAAAGTATATGGGTTAAAATCTTATTGAAGGAGCAGTCCTATATAACAATTGATAACATCTATCGACCTCCATCTGCAAATTCAGATTACACAACTGATATGTTTAAAGAAATTACACTTTTTCAGAATCTCAAGATACTGTAATATTTGGTGACTTTAACCACCCTCATATTAACTGGGACTCATTCTCAGGACAGTCCTATGCTGAGAAAGGACCAATAGATGTGGTAGTTAGTACTGGATTACAACAACTTGTTACTGAACCCACTCGAGGTCCTAATATTTTGGATCTATTATTTACTGACATAGAGCAACAAATTAGCAATTTACAAATTTGGGATCCACTCGGGACCAGTGATGATTCATCCATTCTTTTTGAAATTTAACAGTTTAAAACTACACAAAGGAAGTTATACTATACAAAAAATTATAACAAAACAATTTTTTCTAAAATCAGTGAATACTTGCAAAACATAAACTGGGAATCTAATCTCCTTAATTGTACAACACAACAAGCTTTTTAAAATATTGTACATTATTTGGAAAATACCTTTATTCCATCTAAGAGGAAATTTAATAATAAAGGAAAAATTCCCCCTTGGTTCAACAAGACATTTAAAAATCAGATTAAAATAAAAATTAAACTTTTTCCGAAACTTAAGAATAGTTCTGTTCCATTTAAAACTATTCTATTACATAAATACAGACTATGTGTGAAAAATTTTAAAAAGTCTATTAAATTGGAAAAAAATAAGCTAGAATTTAAACTAGCTCATACAAAATACTGTCACAAATCTCTTTTCTCCTATATAAATAGTAAAAAAGGTATATATTATAACCAATGGCTCTTCTCTATCTGATATAGTAACCTTGAATCTCTTTAATAAGTACTTTGGTTTTGTCTTCTCTCAAAAATCACCTATTAGTACATTTAAAGTTCACCACATAGATTATCATAGGTTCTATCCAACTGACATTATACAGGCTATCAAAAAACTAAAAAAAAATTTAGTCCGGGCCCAGACGGTATTCATCCATGGTTTCTAATCGAAACCTCTATAAATATTTCCTTACCTTTGTCAATTATCTTCAATAAATCCTTACAAGGAAGCATTGTACCAAATGATTGGTGTTCAGCAATAGTTACTCCCATATTTAAAAAAGGCAATAGAGGTTCTGTGCAAAATTATCATTCAATTAGCATGACCTCAGTGGCTGGTAAATTAATGGAATGAGTAATGAAGTTTCTAATAGATCAAGATTGTAACAAATTAGGGAATTTATGATTCAAATCTGCATGGGTTTACTCCCAAGTATTCCTGCACCACCAATCTGATATCTTTTTACAATAATATAAGTACTCTACGAGATGTGGGTATCCCTACTGATGTAATTCTTTTGGACTTTAGTAGAGCTTTTGATAAAGTCTCACATGAAAAACTCATTACTAAAATGCACAATCTAGGTTTGTCACCTGATATTGTCAACTGGACTTTAAACTGGTTGACAAATCATTCTCAGAGAGTCAGAATTAATGATATCTTGTCTGATTCGGGTAGTATGCCAAGTGGTGTACCACAGGGGTTGGTCTTGGGACCAACATTGTTTAATTTCTTTATCAGTGATTTACAAGCAGGGCCAAATAACTTCATGGTTAAATTTGCAGACGTTGCTAAATTGGGAGGCAAGGTTAATAATCAAGAAAAGATTTCTGCAGTAAAGAAGGATTTGAAAAAAAATTAACACTTTGGGCAAATGAAAATCATATGCAGTTTAATCAAGACAAATGTTTAGTAGTGCATTTCGGTGTAAATAATCCAAAAATGATATATTATATAAACGGACTACCACTTCACTCATCAAATTGTGAAAAAGATTTAGGGATATATATTAATAATAAACTTACATCAAATGATCACTGTGTTAGAACTGCTTGCATTACCAACAGACTTTTGAGGCAAATAAAACACACTTTTGTTAATCGCACTGAACAATGCCTTATTCCATTGTACAGGGCATACATTAGACCGTATCTAGACTATGGCTCACCTTTCTGGAATCCAAACCAAAAAAAAAGACATAGCAGTTCTTGAACAGGTTCAAAGGAGAGTAATATAACAGAAAATGTGTGTGACCACACCAGGGATAGAGCAGTGCCCGGTTAGAGTTATAAAGGCATCAAGGAAAAAAATACCAGCACTTACTCAAAGGTAACACTTAGAACCAAGTGTTAGCTCCTAGTTCCACTTGAAAAAATATACAGGCTCAATATCTCCTTTTGCATTCTTTTAAAAGTAGAAAAACACTTAAAACAGCACTTCTGCCAGCAATATCCATAAATACCATCCACGAGTGTATAAAAGTCCATATAAAGTCCATATATAGTCCACGAATGACCACATAGAAAATGAAGCGAGCCTGTGTCACAGACTAAACCAGCAGTTGCTTCTGCTGCTGCAGCAGCTGAGGGACACTCCCACATCACAGCCACATCACATCCATGTCACCTAATGCTTTTCGCAATCAGTTTTCTTAAAGGCTGACGTATGTGGAAACCAGCTTCCTTTTAAAGTATACTTCTTAAAGCAACAGTAACATATTGTTACAGCAACATTGTATACAAACTACCCAAATATCTCATAAATACAGACGCAATAATAAATACTGTGCCTAATAATACATGATATGGCATCAGCAATATCACACTGTACATTCCTTATTTATATTTTTTAAAGTAGTTTACATGCACAATGTAGATCTAACAATCAGGTGGGTAGGTAGGTAGGTAGATCACAGGTAAATTGTGTGTGTGTATAACTGCAAAAAAAATAAGAAATATATTATTATTAATACACATCAACATATTTACAAAAACAAAAATGCAACACCAGAAATATGTATACACATCTACTTTTTTTTTTCCAAAAAGGCTTAATTTCAATCCTATCATTTAGACCAGGAGAGCACATGGCATTCATAGAAAATATACAATATTGCTCCCTCTTCAGAAGTAAGTTATCATAATCACCCCCTCTTCTAGTAACAAAAGGTTTTTCTATGGCAGTAAACTGAAAAACATGTGTACTTTGATACCCTACTTTAACAATATGTAGGACAAAGGCATCTGTAGTATCCTTATTCAAAAAAAATTTTGAGAAAAAAATAATTATTTGTTATTTCCCTGCTATCTGGTGACACCCCCCTCTGATTGCCACCCTCCCATAAATATTTATTTATTTCCCTGGTGTCTAGTGGCACCTCCCCATCGCTGTCACTGTATTTTATTTTGTCCTTGGTGTCCAGGGGCACCCCCCCATCCTCTGATCCCCTCTACTGTTGTTCTTTGTTCCTATAATAAAGAAAATGGTTCCTTGATGTATTTTTTCTTAAACCTGTAAAATAAAAGTCCTTCATCGATCTGCCCCACCCGCACCAGACCTCCCAATGAGCACTCACCACCCCACATCCTCCACATACCCCACACACCTTCACTCACCTGAACAGGTCCTGGGCTGAAAATCCACTTCCTAATCGAAGACACGTCTTGCTGCTGGAACCAGCAACTGCAATTTGAAAAACTAAGCCAAGTGCACATCAATGTATTTCGATGGGGTTTTCAGCTTTGTGGCATAACTTTGCCATTTGTGCATATTTTGAGCAGAAATTTTCAATGTGGCCTTTTTGAGATGCCACCTCATGAACAATGTGGGTGGTATTATGGAAATGTGACCCAAAATGTGATTTCATGGTAATTTGGCAAAATCCCCTTTTGGGTGGGATTTGAACATTTTCCCAAACCTGTTCATGAGGTGGGCTCATAAAAAACTATGTTGAAAATTTGGGGGGAAAATATGTAAGAATTTATTTATTAAATTTTGGTGACAGGGTAGGCCCAATGAGTGGCAACATTATGCACATATGTTGACATTTCCCTATGCTTGCTTGTAACTTTGGCAATTTTAAATATTTTGACTCTAGATTTTCAACATAACCATATTTTTACACCACCTCATGAATGTGACAGCTGTACTTTTTTAAACCCTGGCCAAACTGTGTTTTTGCACCTCTGGCATGCAATGGTGTTCCAGTGGTGCCAACTCATGTTTTGGCAGGAATTTCAAAATTTTCATTATGGGGTTCATAAGGTGAGGTAATAAGAAGGTTATTCTGACAATTTTGTTCCTCTTTTACTACAAATGGAAATGTATGGCCCAGAGGGCTATGCGCTCCCAGAGACAAATGAGGATACAATTATACTGTCTTAAAAAGTAAGGAAATTCTTTGCAAAAAAACTTAGTTCATGCGCAAGTTAGGGTTTCAGAGACAAAAGTAGGGAAATGTGGTGTTGGACTTTCCAATCCTAACGCTCCACCCTACCCTGCAGGCAACAATGGGAAAAACATTATGGTTTCACCCCTCTTGCCTCCTCACAAATTAGGTGTGGGTAATGCCTAGGGTGTTAAACCCTAAGGCTCACCCAATTCCATCAATTAATAATCTGAGATGGGTACAGTATATGAGAATGGGGTGAGCATTAGGGCTAACAGTCCCAAGGCACACCTCATGCCTGATTTGCGAAAAGGTAAAAGAGGTGAAACCATAATGGTTTTTCCCATTCCTGCCTACAGGGTGGGGGTGGGGTGTTAGGGTTGGAAACCCTAGTGCCTCATTTCCCTACTTTTGTTGCATTAAATCTAACTGGTGCATTAATTAAGTTTTTTGCAAAGAAGTTATGTATTCATTGCCAAAAACTCCATTAATGCATCAATTAGGGTTAATAGCACAGCAACAAAAGTTTGGAAATTTGATGTTAGTGTTACCACCCCTACCACCACTACCACCCCATCCCCCAACCTTCATACACCAACAGGCATCGGGGCATGCTATGGGGTCATCAGGCCTAACTCTCACCCCATTCTCATATACTGTAGCATGTCAGCTTGTTTACACATGGAATGGGGTGAAAGGTAGGACTGATGACCACATGGCACACCCCAATGCCTGCTGGTGTATGGAGGGTGGGGGGATGAGGGTTGGGGTAGTTTGGGGTGGTAACCCTAACATCAAATTTCCAAACTTGTGTTACTGTACTATTAACCCTAACTGATACATCAACAAAGTTTTTGGCAATATATATACATGTATATTGCAAAAAACTTTATTAGTACATCAATTAGGGTTGAAGTGACAAAAGTATGGAAAAGAGGTGTGGGTTGAGCCTAACCTACCCTACCACCCCACCCCCATTCACCCCACATACCAACAGGTGTAGGGGTGTGCCATGGGGTCGTTAGGCCCAACTCTCACCCCATTCCATGTGTAAACAGGCTGACAAGGTACAGTATAGGAGAATGGGGTGAGAGTTAAGCCTGACAACCCCATAGCACACCCTGATGTCTATTGGTGTGTGGAGAATGGGGGTGGGGTGGTAAGGTGAGGGGGTTTGGGCTCAACCTTAACACCTCATTTCCATACTTTTGTCACTTCAACCCTAACTGATGCATTAATGAAGTTTTTTTGCAATTTATTTCCCCACTTTTTGAGACAGTATAATAGTATCTTTATTTTACTATGGGAACACAGGGTCCTATCCCTCAATGGGTACACATATGTATATACTGTATCTGTGGAAACACAGGGGTCTCTGGCCCCTGCACATCCACACATTAAGTTACAAGCAGGCATAGTGAAATGGCAACAAATAGTCATAACTGTGTCATCTTCAATATTTTTCATCCCAACTGTTCAACGTAACCTTCTTGTCACCTCACCACATGCACCCAGTACAGAAAACTTTCAAATCCCTATCAAAATGTAATTCTGCACAACTGTAATGATGTTTTGCACCACAGGTGCAGAAAAAAATATTTTTGACAGGATTTAAAAAATTGCAGCTGTACCATTCATGAGGTGGTGTGAAAAATGGCAATGTTGAAAATCTGGAGTGAAAACATGAAAAATTGGTGAAGTTATGAGTGTACATAGAAACTGCACAAGGCATGCTCATAACGCAGTCATTTGTTGAAATATTATATAGATTACACAGATTTGTGATGGCAGAAAAGGACTACACCAGCCCATCTTGTCTGCCCTTTACACCCTCCCCTGCCCCTCCTCCTTTTTACTGGCTTTGGACTTTCTCCCCTCCTCCCAACCCCATATGTCTGTCCCATGCTTTCTTGAATCCCCGCACTGATTTGGAACCCATCACCTCATCTGGCAGCCTGTTCCAGGCCACCAACACCCTCTCCATGAAGAACTGCTTGCTGACATTGCCTCTGTATTTCCCACTTTCTAATTTGAGGCTATGTCCCCTCGTGTTTGCTCCCTCCTTTTTTTGAACAAGCTCACTGTATGGAATCACCTTTTGGGACTGATTAATGAAATGACAGTGTCACTGTTCATGAGGTAGGCTCCCAAAAAGCCTAAGTTGAAAATTTGGTGACAAAATTCCTAAAAATGACTGTGTTACAAGCGTGCGTTGCGCACTTTCAATGCACACTTGTAATGCCGCGAATATGTAATATTTTCACTCCAGATTTTCAGCATCAGTATTTTTTTATATCTCCTCATGAAAAGTACAGCTATCATTTACAACATCCTGACCAAAATGCGTTTTCGCACTTCTGGCGCAGAATAGCGCGGTTGCTGTGGGAAATCAGTGTTTTGGACAGATTATGAAAATCACAGTGACACTGTTCATAAGCAGAGGTCTCAAAATACCTATGTTGAAAATTTGGTGACAAAAGTCCATAAAATGACTATTTTATGAGCGTGCATTGTGCAGTTTCCACGCACACTTGTAACATCAAAGATGTGTAATATTTTCACTCAAGAGTTTTAACATTGTCAGTTTTGCACACCTCCTTATGAACAGTACAGCTGTCATTGTTCACATCCTGCCCGAAATGTGTTTTCACACATCCGGCACTCAATGGCGCAGTTGCTGTGGGAAATTAATGTTTAGGTCAGAGTAAGAAAATCATAGTGACAGTGTTCATGAGTAGAGGTCACAAAATGTCTATGTTGAAATTTTGGTGAAATTATTCCTCTAAATGACTGTTATGAGCATGCATTGTGCAGTTTCCACGTATGCGCGTACATTCGAGCATTTTTAAAATTTTCACTCCAGATCTTCAACACTGCCTTCTCTTCACACCTCCCTATGAATGGTACCACTGTAATTTTTCACATCCTGTCCGAACTGTGTTTTTGCACATCTGGTGCAGAATGACATGGTCACTGTGAGAAATCAATGTTCGGGACAGATTAACAAAATCACAGGCCACTGTTCATGAGCAGAAGTCCCAAATGGTTTCATGAGGTGGAGGTCACAAAAGGCCATTTCTAACCATAACGTCCCCCCCCCCAACCCATGGTGAGGCTCCAGTGCCTTTATCTTCTCTGAACCGCAGACACATTGTCACTCTGCAAAGTCAGATCATGAATTGAGGAAACAGGTATGCACTTCACTGTATTTCAACAGGAATGTGAACTTGGTGGCAAAACTTGTTCTTTCTGCTGGGAACTGTAGTCTTGCCAATCAGTGCATACCAACAGCAATCCCAACGACAAACTCCGGCATTGACAAATGCTTGTTTTGCAATCAATTTCCCTTGTTTTTCTGATAGAGGAATTGTATTCTTGGCAAAATGAAACAAATACAACACTGGAGACAGCAAAATAACACAAATACAATACTGGAGATAGTCCTGGCCCAGGGCTTGGGATCATCAGACCTCGACACGCATGTCAATACCTTGTGAGGGAAGACTCCCTAGCCCACCACAAGGTGTTGTGTGTGTGCCAAAACACTGCTCCATCCTACTCTCCATCACACAATCCAGCACCTTCCCCCAGCCTTGCCCCATTAAGCCGGTTCACTGAGCTCACAACCAAATTCATGTCACTTGCACGGCAAGGTAATGTGGTCTCCAGTGGGCCAACGGACGTCTCTGCAAACAACGTTATTTTATAAATTTTTGTTGTTGTTGTTGTTGTGACATTGTAACCCCCCAATTTGTTTTATGACCCCTTCTTCTGAACATGACAGGTGTCATTTTCTATTATATTTAACAAAAAGTAATTTTGTGCCACCAGTACACACTCACATGTTGACCAGGATTTGAAAAACATCATTTATTGAAAAAGCATTTGATAGGGTGAACTGGCAGTTTTAAAAAAAAAAAAAAAACATGGAGAAGATGGAATTTGTCCCCAATTTATTAACAGTGATTTCTAACCTTTATTCCTCCCCACAAGCACAGGTGAGAGTAAATGGTATCAACTCAGCACACTTCTCTTTGTCCCAAGGGACACGACAGTTATGCCCTCTGTCCCCTATATTGTTTGCACTGTGCCTGGAGCCCCTTGCAGCAGCAGCAGTCTGCCAGGATACTTTGAGAGTGGGGTTGATGGCAGGAGGGACCGAACACAAGGTCACGTTATACACAGACGACTCCATAGTTTTCATATGTAAGCTGAAGACTTCAGTCCCCTGCTTCCTTGATCTTTTGGACCACTTTAGGCAGATCTCTGGCTACAAAATTAAACAAACAAAATCAGATACTCTTAGGTTTAGCAGCACCTGTGTGGATGGGTTTAAAGATACATACCCTTTTGTGTGGGTGAGGAACAATCAAATACATTATCTGGGGATACAAATATCTTTAGAAACCAAAAAATTATGTGACATAAATTATCAGAAACTATGGAGAGAGGTGCAACAGGACCATGCTCGATGGGCTTTGCTCCCCTCTTCAGTGGTGGGGCATACAGAGATTGTAAAAATAAATATATTACCTAGATTTCTTTTTCTCTTTACCACTCTGCCACTACCAATCCTCATCTCTTAGTGGACACCACTTCTCAAGGGTGTACTTAGATTTATCTGTAGAGGATGCAATGCCTATATAAATTATAAACTGCTGACACTTCCAAGGGATAAGGGACTGCTTTCATTGCCCGATCTCAAATGTTATTGTTTGGTTGGGAAAATGACAGCCATCTGCACTTGGACAAAACAACAACGCTCCTTGGAATGGTATGATACAGAAGATTCTGAGTGTGGAGGGCAGCTTCTGTTCACACTGGCCTTGCCTTACTCTCCACCAGACTATCTTAAAAATATGAATCCGTGGGTCAAACATACTTTAAAAATTATGCACAAGATCAGACACAAGTTGGCACCAGACACACCTCACTTGGCTCACTGTCACTTATTCACTATTATCCAGACTTTCTGCCTCTACAGCTGGATAAGGACTATGCCAGTTGGCGAGTTGAGAGCAGAAGGCTTAACCTGATTTTTACAATTTATGGTGCAGGGATCAGGTTTGACATTCCAGACATTTTTTTTGTGTTAGTTATTTAACCAGGACTAGCACACTAAGCTGAAAGCTTTTTTACAGAGGTGACCTGGGAGCACAGGGAAGTTTAATGACTTACTCAGGGTCACATAGCCTGCAAGTGGAAGCTGTGGGATTCAAACCCAGGTCTGGTCTGCTGGATGTCACCAGATTTGCAGCTCAGAGCCTTAAACCACTGTGCTATACTGCCTCCCCAATTAACTGTGATTAACATTACAGGACAAATTTAAATTGAGAGCTGAAGATTTTCAGAGGTACTTTCAAGTTTGCCATTTTATGAACAGCGATAATAACAAAGCTCAACTGGACAGACCCCATGTCCCCCTGGAAAGACTTCATATATTGGGTTGTGACTTTGAAAGAGAAACAAAAATGTCCAGGTCGCATCTGGAATCGAGCATTGTTGCTCAGTATGCCTTCCTGGTAAATCTCATAAATAAAATAAATAAATAAATCTCGGACATGTAGAGGAGATTGAAAAACTCTGAGGCAAACTCTCTTAGTAAAATTAAATTGACTTGGGAGGTGGAGGCTGCATGTACTATCTCTGAGGAGAATTGGACCAGATGCCTAAAAGGCGGATGGAGGGTAACCTCATCCCCCACTTGGCAAGAATTTTATTAGAGGATACTTGTTAGATATTGTAGGACACCCAGTTACATAACACTTTATCCTTTCAAGTACTGCTGTTTGTTGGAGGGTATGTGGGGGAATGGGTTCCCACTAGCATATTTTCTTGGACTGACCCAAGTTAGGTAGAATTGGGGCAGATGTCCAGGACAATGTCCAACAGATTTGACAGCAAGATATTCCAAATACTTTTACAGACTGGGTGCTGGGATTTCCCACAGTGATCCAAATGCCTTCAGCTAAATACAAAATGTGTCTGGTGTTATTAGCAATAGCATTGCAATGTATTACAGCTCATTGGCTTCAGAAGGAGCCCCCAAACGTAACAGAATGGCATAAAAAATGAGGAAGGTCTATGAGATGGAAGCAATCATGGCCAGACTCCAACATAGGGAGGACAAACATTTGAACAGGTGTTGGCCCTGGCTCCAGTAGAAGAAGAAACAACAAAAAAGGGGAGACTCTTACCCAGGAGTATACCTGAACCATAGGACCCAAAGAACTATAAGGGTATGATCATTCAGACCAACACCCTCAAGTTGGTTTTTGATACGGTGGGACTGACACATGTGATGTCCCCCATAAGATTCCCTAGACAAGCATTTGGCAAGTCCAGTGCGAATTGACAGCTTTGAGCTTCTCTTATAGAAAGAGAATACCACACTCAAGGACAGATCACCAGACATAGTTTCTAGGGTGTACAACTCTTTTGGTTTATTATGTTTTTCATTTTGTTTTTGAAGGGATGAGTTTTTATGCTTTTCTTTTTCTGTTCCAGCATGAATCAGCTAAAGGTCTATCTATGTGCAGCATATTCTTTGCTACTTTTCTTGACGTCTTTATTCATTTGTATTTGCTGTACTAGAATTGTAACATGAGTCAATTGTTTGCATACATGTATGGGATACCTGCTATTAATTGTAAACTGCTTTTCCCATTGAATAAAGCCGAGTTAAAAAAAAGACATTTGTCAAGTTCATGAGGTGGTGTGACAAAATGGCTATGCTGAAAAAATTGGGGCTTAAATATTGAAAATTAGTAAGGTTATGAGTGTACATAGAAACATCACAACATACCTCAATAACTTTGTTGGTTTTTAATATTTTGAGCTCAAACTTTCAACGTAGTCTTCTTATGACCCCACCTCATGAACCCAAAAGATGAAAATGTTCAGTTCTGTGGCAAAACATCATTTTTGCCACAAGTGTGAAAAAATTGTATCAGCCAGGATGTAAAAAAACAACAGCTGTAATGTTCATGAGGAGGTGTTAATGGCTATGTTGAAAATTTGTGGTTAAAATATTGAAAATTGCTGAAGTTATGACCATACGTTTAAAAATGTCAATGCTCACTCATGACTTGGTCATTTTTACATATGTTTTGCCCAAATTTTCAACCTGATCTTTTTGGGACCCCACCTCATGAACATTGATGTGAAATTACATTACTCAAGCCCAAAAGGTGATTTTTCACAGCAACCACAAAATCACCTTCCAGGCCTGATTAACATAATTTCACAGTCAGTGTTCATGAGGTGGGGTCTCAAAAAGGCCATGTTGAAAATTTTGTGAAAAAATACCTAAAAATTACAGTTATAAGGTAAGTTCAAAATGCATTTCAAATACTTTATACAGCACTTACCTGTTTTACTTAGTTCATGGTTTGGCATTGCAGAGTGAAGACATGTCTCTGGTCCAGAGAGGATTACAGCATTAGACTATAGCTCAGTAAGTATACAGTAAGGAGGGGGTGGGTGGGTGGGTGTTGAGTGGGAGGATTGGGATGAATGGTTGAGGACAGTGGCAGATGGCTAGGGACCATTTTCTTTATTTCAGGGTTTAAAAGAAAAAGACAAGGATGTTACAGAATGGTTTTCTTTGTTTCAGGGGCCATTCTACTATTTCTGATACTGGGAATTGGGCATCATAATGTCAGCATACTACTTCAGGGCACCGAAGGTGGGCACCCCAGTGTTCCATACTGCTTTGTGGGGAGAGTGGGTACACCAAGACCAGGGATTGCCCCCCTCCAATTTTGGCAATGTCAGCTAAGGGGTTTGTGAGGGGGAACCATACAGAGGAAAGAACAAACTGACACTGAGGGTGGGCACCACAGTATTGGATTATACAATAAAAAAAGCAGATAATTAAACTGGCACCAGGGATTGGGTTCCCCAGTGTCCAGTTGAAATCAATAAAGCCACCTTTGCAACTAATGGCAGACAAAGCCATGAAGCACACTCAGCAGGGGAAAGGCTACACACTGACATGTAGCCCCATCCCTGATGAACAAAAACGCGGGGTTGGCTTTCATCAGCAGGCCCTGCTAGTAGAGAAATGACAGAGTCTCGTAAGATGACAACAAGAATTCATGTTGTCAAAAAATTCAATTATATTTAGAACGTTGATTTTTTTTTAAACTGTGCTTGCTCACAAACATAACTTTTTTCTTAAATAATTTAAGAAGTACTTAATTTTGGGATATTTATTTATTTATTTGCTGGGTAGGTGCACTGATCACAAGGACTGTTTTCAGACATGACCCAGGCCATAAAGATGGCACAGTGAGTGATACAAACAGTACAAAATACAAAAGGAGGTAGATACATTGAATATGTTGAGTACAGTTGATACTGGCAAGTACAAGAATTACAATTGGTCTAAACAGGATACAATGGGTACAGGTAATACAATGGTTACAATGATAAACAATAGATACAATCTATGCAAAAGTGTAAGTGAAATAACATAGTGGTACAGGCAGGCCCATTAGGAGCTCAAGCATAAAGCAGAGGGACAGAAGTTGATATAAGGAGTAGGGAGAAGGGTGATCATGCAAGAGGTCATCTCACTGAGCAGTTGCATTTGGCCTCATCCAGTAACTAAGCTTTGAAGTGAGTTTGAAAGGAGGAGTGGGAATCAAGGGAGCAGAGGGAGGATGGCAGTTTATTCTACAGCTTGGGAGCAGTAACGGATAAGGCGTTGCTACCCAGGCAAGTGGAGGTCTGAGAGACTTCCAGTGTTGGAACTGTGGCTTGCCAGAGGCAGCGGGAAGCAGTCTTAAATTTGAACAGGGAGTAGTAGTAGGTTACTGCTTCTAAGATCATTGTCAGTGATACATCAGAGGGTGTAGTCATGTCTGGCTTGTAGTTGGAGCCAGCCTATGGATTGGTATAGGGTGCAGTGGTACATGGAGTATAGTGCCATAAGTGCAAACCTACCTATGTGATTATAGGCAGTGTTGAGCCTTGTGAGCAGGAGTGAGAGTAAATGAGGGTGCAGTAGTCAAGCAGAGGGAGTAGGTTGCTTAACCAATGGCTAGTGTTGTGCAAAATTGAAATATTTTGCCCAGTGAAATATTTCATGTAATCCCTGCATTTCAGAAAATATTTTGAGAGTGTGTGAAATGAGAAATCCTCCCCAACGAAATACAGAATTTCACCCATGAAATGTTAATTTCACCAACTGCAGGTGAAATTCCACATTTGAGATGAGGCGGGGGTGGATGATATTTAAAAAAAGTGTTTCCACCCTCCCATCCATGGGCTTTACACTACGCCAAGATCCCACATCCCTGGTGTTTAGTGGTCTCACCCCCCTGAGATTCAACCTCATCCCCCATCCTTATATTGAACATTAAACTGATTTCCTGGGTGTCTAGTGTCTCCCCCAGATGATCGCAAGCCAAGAATTTACCCCGATAGTTATACCTGCCCCCTTGTCCCGTAAGTGACACTTCCACACCAGGGCCAACATCAGTGTTGTAATAAAACAAATAAAAAAAAACTTTCCCCAATGTCTAGTGGACCCCACACCCTGTCCTGTAGTAATTCCACCCCCCATCTAGGAGTCCACAGTGGGTCACCGGCACAGCCCTCCACTCATCTCCACTGGTGCCAGCCTGACTGAGCTCAATGAATGAGGGCACACACATGCATGTGCTTATTCATTGAGCTCAGTCAGGCTGACGGTCATGGAGGTGAGTAGAGGGCTGTGCTGGTGGCCCACTGTGGGCTCCAAGATGGAGGTGTGTGGTGTGGAATTACTACAGGACAGGGTGGGGGGATGAGGTCCACTAGACAAGAGGGAAAGTTTTTTTTTATTTATTACGATAACTGATATTCGCCCTGGGGCGGAAGTGGCACTTATGGACAATGGGGGGGCTGAAAGGGCAACACCAGACAATGGTTCGAGAATCCTATTGGGTAATCTAAATGAAAAAATGAAACTGTGATCTGCTAAACAAAATTTGGATGTATCATTAGCTCATTCTCCAGATTTAAATTCTCCAACATATGAATAGGAACCATATCACAAGATGATGGTTTCTCCAAACAAGGAGCTGCCTCTTGATCTACTTTCTTCAAATTTGAATTTAGGTCTATAAAAATTTGTGGCAGATTCACACAAGTAATGAAATCAATCAGAATCCTGAGGGAAATCACATAGCACATCATTGCAAAGACTGATGTAATACTGTGGCACAACTATGGTTTTGGAATTTGGAACAAGTTAAGGAACCATCAAAGGGAAGGAATTATAAGAAACTTGTAGAAAAAAATATGGTGGAAGAAACAGCTGAGGATAGTGCTATTGATTTCTCACTAGTTTATTAATTTAGATCTTGGTGGGGGGATGGATGTGAATCTCGACGGGGGGAGTCATACTTGGCTGGTGATTGGCCAGAGGGGTGGGGCCACTAGACACCAGGGATGTAGGACCTTGGCTTAGTGTAAAGGTATGGATAGGAGGTGGGAAAACACCTTTTTTTTTTCAGCATTTTGCACCAGCAAAATTCTGGTGAAAGGCGTGAATTTCGTGAAAGATTTTGCGGGCCAAAATTCCTGATTTTGCCAGAATTTCATAAGCGAAATTAAATTCTGCTGTATATCTAGCAATGGCAAGTTGTGCTTCGGGAGTCAGGCAGTGTTTGAGTTGGAAACCAGCCCCAGCTTCTGATTTATGCACTAGACAGTTAAATTAATGTGAGCATCGAAAGTTAAAGAGGGATCAAGAGTGACACCCTGGTATTTGAAACATGGTACATCCTGCAAAGGGGGCCATCAGGTGTGAGAACAGTTATTGTGGAGTTTGCTCTGGATATCTTTAATAGATTAGGTTTGGATCCCAGGAGTATGGCTTTGGTTTTGTTCACGTTTACTAGGAGCCTTTTGGTTAGGAACCAATTGTGTGCAGCCCCATAGTTCTGGGTGAGGAGGGAGGAGAGTCTAGTCAGGGTTTTGTCACTGTGAAATAGGACTAGATCATCAGTGTATAGAAAGGCCTCACAGGAGAGGCTGTCCTTAGGGAAGGAGTTAATGAAGAGGGAAAATAACAAGGGACCCAGTATGGAGCCCTGTGGGACCCCTGTGGACACTACCATGGCCGATGAGGTGGCAGACCCAAAACTGATGGTTTAGGATCATCGAGATAGGTAGCTTTGGAACCAAGCTGATGTACCTGATAAGCAGCTGAGGTGCATTAGTTTAGTGTGGGATAAACTGTGGTTAACCAAGTCGAAGGCCTTAGTAAGGTCTATGAAAACGGTATAGGTAAAGTTGCTGAAATCCATGTTTCTGTAGACATGGTTAGTGAAGATGGACAGGGCAGATGCAATGCTATGATGCTTCCTGAATCTGTGTTGGTGTGGGCAGAGCAGGTCAAATTTGCTTATGTAGTCAGACAGTTGATGGTGGATGACCTTGTCAAGGAGTTTGCTTAAGTGAGGTAGTATTGAGATGGGTCTGTAGTTGTCAGGGGATAGGGGGTCTCCAGACTTAAAGATGGGACATAACATACACAAAAGCACACACCTACTGTACGTCCAAATTATATGAAATCTGCAAGTTTCAGGTTTCAAATCCTCCTTGTGTTTTAGTTATACTTCAGCAAAAAAAGCAGAATTTAGGTGATTTTTGCATGTTTTGCATCTCTGTAACTTTGCTGTAGTCAACTGATTCCCAGGAAATTTTCAGAATCCCGAGATCCTGACACCGGCACTGTGCTTTCCAAATTTCATGTAAATTGGTTGAATGGGGCAAAGTTATTAAAGTGCAAACATTGGGATTTAACATTAAAGTGCTTACTCCATCCTAATATATAATTACTGCCACACCTGTTTAATATAAAATAGATCTAAATATCAAAGAAATTCAATTGGGTAAAACCAGTCAGGTGTCAGGTTACAGAATAATTAATGGTCATCATGGTACTAAGCCTGATAGTATTTGTCTGTAGTCATATCACACAATGAACACATCAATCCTGCTATAGCCAGACCTGACCTTGCATCACAAACATAGCTGCTACTGTATCTTTGCTTGCTAAAAACCTTCAACTAGGCCCTCAAGAATAAACTACCTTAAATAAAACACAAAGCAGATTAATTCAGTGTTGGTTCACTGATCATCACACTCTCCTTACACACATAAACTAATTACAATCATTAAGTACTGTTCATAGTTTTCTTTAATAGTGTTTCTTTGCTGAAAATGAAAAATTCTCCTCCTGTCTTTAAATGCTTATCAGAGTAATCTCTACTGATTATCCTGACAGAGGTAACATTGAGGCTCTGACTCCACATGAGGCCTTTGTTGTGTATGGTATACAGTAAGTTAGGAGAGGAACATTCTACTAGTGGAATTGTGCAGAATTTTGAATCCTACTATTCCATTGTTAATAATTCATGGTAAACCTTCCATATGTTGAATGTGGGGAAAGACAGATAAAAGGGAAACAGAATCTGGCAGGTTCAAAAGCTTTGAAAACACTTCCATTAAAATACAGTACATGTATTGATTCAAAATGCAAATAAGGTAACACATTTTTTTTTGTATGACAATGCATTCCACACATTTTATTTATTTTGAATTTATTCTTTTGATAACCAGGCAAGTCCCACTAGGCACAAGTTCCTGTTTTCATGGGCAACCCAAGAGCATTGGGCTAGTTAAGTAACTTGGTCAGAGTCACACAGTATGCAAGTAGAGGTTGTGGGAATCAAACCCAGGTCTGCTGGATGTTCCAAGCTAATATATAGCTCATTACTCTAACCTCTAGGCTATGCTGCCAGCTTATGGTTTCCTGCCATAGTTTTTATTATCTTTTATTGTTTTTAGTTACCCTCAGTTACCAGAATAAGGACTAATTTAATTGTCTAAGTTAAAAAGGAAGCATATTTCAATGAAAGGTTCATTTTTATCTTTATAAAATAATTCCTTGTTACTTTCATTCATTTTAAAATGTCATTTTATGAATGTAATAAAACACTCCAGGATGTATCATGATGCTATAATCACACTTCTCAGCTGCAGTTAATGGCACATGTCTGAGCCATATGACAAACAATGCACCTGAGGAGTGTGAATATATGTAAAGTAGTACATAGGGTACATGTATAATGAGAGTTTTACATACACTCAAAGTATTGGATGCTACATAAACCCTGAGAGTGAAGCTCGAGGGGTTTATACAAGTATCTAGCACCAATGATACTGTAAAATTTGAGTTTTAATACATTTCTCAGTATGTTGTTTTATATAATTGCTGTGGAACATTTTTTGCCACAGCAATTATATAAATAGAAATCAATCTTTGTGCAGTAGCCAATGAAGTGTGTACACAAGACAAGAAAGAATGCAACAGGTGCACGTGAGGAGTAAGGGAAACCCAGTGCATGTTTGCCATTATAACCAGCTAGTTATAATGGCAAACTATAACCAGGTTTCCATATCAGAGAAAATACTCTCCAGTTCTTATATCATCTTATAAAATGGCCAAGAAAAATCCATTAATATGATTGGTCAATAGCCGACCAGTCATGTGAGGTAATTGAACAATAATTGCATGGGTCTGGAAAGTGCCCTACAAGTGTTTAAATTCATTTTCTAGGATGATTTAACTGCTAAGAAATTTTTCATTACATGGCTTTGGAATTGTCAGTGACTGTGACAGTTGGGGGAAAACAAAGAAGGTTTAACTAACAACATCAGTGATGAAGATTTATTTATTCTCAATTTAAAGATTCATTTAGTTTTCTGGTTTTGATTAATTTGGTTCCATTTTATAAATGCAATAACACACTTCAGAGTTGTGGTTATTTGATAATTAGCCCCCCCACCCTGTGGTTGAAGGGCACTCAGCTAACACCTCTTGCCCCCATGCCACAGAGTGGGGAGGTGTACAGTAATTACCCAATAACTGCATGGTCTGTTGTGTGTTATTGCTTACATAATATGCAACCTATCTTGTCTTATTGCATCTATACTGTGTGTGTGTGTATATATATATATATATATATATATATATATATATAAATGCTCCAAATCCAGTGTTCTGATTGTAGAAAACACATCACATGACCGTGCGTATATCAGAGTGCGACTGTACACCTGCACTTTTACCCCCCTCCAAAACAATTTTGACATTTTATAAGATAGATAAACTACTCTGAGGTGTGTGGTCCTGCCCTTATATACGCATGCCTTTGGTGGTTGACGCACACACAAGGCATGCGTATATCAGATTGTGACCACACACCTCAGACAGGTTTATCTATTACATATATCTATATACTGTATCAATATATCTATATTCTATGCAAAAAATTTCATTAATGCATCAGTTTGGGTTCTTCTACAGTGACAAAAGCAAGGAAATTAGATTTTAGGGTTCCTATCACTTGCAGCCCACCCTCAGCCTGCCACCACCAACAGGCATCGGGGTGTGCGTTGGGTCATCAGCCCTAACTCTCACCCCATCCCATGTGTAAACAAGCTGAGGTGGTGCAGTGTATGAGAATGGGGTGAGAGTTAGGGACGATGACCCCAATACACACCCCGATGCCTGTTGGTGGGGGCAGGCTGGGGGAGGTTGCAAGGGGTGGGAACCCTAAAATTGAATTTCCTCACTTTTGTCACTGTAGAAGAACCCTAACTTATGCATTAACAAAGCTTTTTGCATAGAATTTCCTTACTTTTTAAGAAAGAATAGAAAAGTAGAAAGTTGCGTAAGTTGGTGGGGGGCCCCGCGCTCCCACCAAATTGTAAGTGTCGGGCCACATTACACATCCAGGGCCAAATATTCAAAACTTTGCTCTGGGGCTAAATTATCACTGCCCAGTGGGCAAACTTAACCCAGAGCACAAAGCAAGCCATATTCAAAAGGAATATCCCAGGGCAAACAGCTTCTGAATATAGCATGGGAATGAGGCTGAGCAAACTGGGCTGGGAGTGCAGGGCAAACTTAGCCCTGGAATAAGACAGCTCTAAATATGGCAACCAGGAAGTGAAAACCACAACAGCAATGCAGTGCACAGCGATGTGAAGGTAGGTAGAGTGAACTATGTGGCCAATTTGTGTGCCAGCAAATGCGTGGACCCAGTACAGCTGCAGGCAGCAGTGTATTTGAAAGTACAGTGTGCCAAACTGTAAAATATTCCCTGAACTGTTTGCACAGCGCTAACTCGTTTGCGCAGATTTAGCACAGGGCTAAACCATTAGCCCTGTGCAAACACGTCTGCCAGGTGCTAAACTTTGTCATATTCAAAAGTGACATGCAAATGAGCCTACTTAGGTAATCTCTGGGCAAACATCCAAATTAGCATCTCATATGCCTTGATTTGCATGTAGTTGGCACCGGGCTAATGCTTTAGCCATGTGCTAAACCCATGCAAATGTGTTAGCACTGCACAAACAGTTTGGGGAATATTATACAGTTTTGAGCACTGTACTTTCACATGCGCTGCTGCCTGCAGCTGTACTGGGACAACATGGCATAGGCACAGATGGTGGTGGTGCTGCATGCAACTGTCACACTATAGGTCATGCTACAGTGCACAGCAGACACTACAGTATCAAGGGGGCCAGTAGTGTGTGGACACAGCAATGCCTATGGTGTGTAGGGCAGTGATGATGACTGCACTATACACAGTGAGAGGCCCAACCTGCAGGTGTTTACTGACAGTGGACATTACTGTTACGCTGTTCTGTGACCCACAGATGCTGCACCTCTGGCATGGAATGCTCACAGTGACATATACATGTCCGGCTTTGTGTGCTGTGGCAGTTGTACAGCCATGCGGTATGTGGCTGGGGGGACATATATTATCAGAAAGGCACACTGGTGTTGGGGTATTCCCAATACTGACCCAAGTGCACTGTATGATGTGTCCCAGCTTTGTGGCCACACCTGGTCTGTGGCACAGCCTGGCCACCCATACACTCTCCCCTCAACATCCTCCATGCCCACAGTGCTGCATGTGTGTGCTGGCATCTGTTGGTGTCCACAGAAGAGTGGTTCACAGGTGTGTGCTGTATGGCCACACTGCTATGCTGTCCACTGGTGGCAGGGTCACCACTTACTGCCTGCCATGGCCGGGACTGGTGGCAGATGATGGCATCATTGTGATGCCATCAGTTAGCAGCATGTTTCCTCTATGTCTGTCTTTGTTTATGTGTCATATTTATTTGTTAGGGTCGTGCAAAGCTGTGCAAAAGCCGCACAAACACCGTGCAAAGCCAAAGTGTCATGCAAAGCTGATTACCCAGGTTTAAGACAAGCTTTTCCTGGGCGGTAATGTGCACTGTGCTAAGTGTCACGCTAAGTCACGCAAAACTACTTTGCATGGTGCTAGTTGCTGAATATAGCATTGCGCCTGTATTCATGCCAGTTTGCCCCCTTGCATACATTATAATTTTTCCTGGTGCTAATGCAGTTTGCCTGCATTATTTGGCCTTTTGAATATAGCAGACCCACGCTAAACCTGCGCAAATGGTTTTTGCCCGGTGCAAAGTTTTGAATATCTGGCTCCCAATGTCTAAAAAGTACATTGACAAAAGCAAGGCCAGCCACCAAACAAATGTTAATCTAGTAGAGCAATAGAAAATGCTGTCCAGAAAATGTAAATTCTCCCGCACAATATCTCCACAAAAAATATATTGTCTGACACAAAAACACCAATTTTGACATCTATAGGACATGTCGTCAACACCCTCCAAATTTCAAGTAAAAAGACCAAGCCGTGTCTGAGATATAACATGTCAAAATTTGAAATTTTCATTCATCAGAGTGGCACAGTTTCACACCTGTTGACATTTAACAAACACAACAACTGAAAACTACATCCATGACACTAAGACTAGGCACCCTATCAATTTCAAGCCACCAGGACAATCCAAAACACTGTCCACAACATGTAAACTGCATCACACAATAGCTCCACAAAATAAATTTTCTCCGACATGTAAACACCATAATTCACATCTACAGGACATGCCGTAAACACCCTCCAAATTTCAAGTAAAAAGACCAAACCATTGCCGAGATATTCAATCCTAAAGATTGGTAAAATTTCCCTATCTATTCCATTATAAAAAATCTGGCCATCTTGTCCCTCCCTTGTGATCAAAAATGGCGATCAAAGAGTCTAACGGTCAAAGAATTTTCAGGCTCATGATCAAAGAATTTGCAGGCTCATGAACAAAGAATAAAAACTGTTCAAATTAAAAAAATTAGAAGAATTGTGGTAAACCACTGCCATGTTTCATCAGAACGAAGCCCCTTGAGTAAAACCCACCCTCATTTGTCTTCCTAGGACACCCCTGAGCTGAGAAAATTGATTTTTTTATCTGGCCATCTTGTCCCTCACTCGCGATGCACAATCGTGATCAAAAAATCTCGCGATCAAAGAATTTGCAGGGTCATGACCAAAGAACAAGAACTTTTCTAATTTAAAAAAAAATCAAAGAATTGCAGTAAACCACCACCATGGTTCATCAGAACGAAGCTCCCTGTGTACAACCCACCCACATTTGTCTTCCTAGGACACCCCTGGGCTGAGAAAATGTATTTTTTTAATCTGGCCATCTCGTCCCTCACTCGGGGGCCACTAGACTACCAGGAAATTGGAAATCCTTATGCACATTTGAAAATCCTAATGCACGATCATGATCGAAGAATCTCGTGATCAAAGAATTTGCAGGGTCACAATCAAATAAATTGCTGGCTCATGAACAAAGAACGAAGGATGAGATAGCCAGATTTAAAAATGTATTTTCTTAGCCCAGGGGTGCCCTACAAAGTTAAATGAGGCTGGGTTTTGCTCAGGGGGCTTAGTTCTGCCTCATCTGAATGTAAAAAATCATGTTTTAAATATTCCTGGTAGTCTAGCGCTCCGCCATCATAAAAAAATAGATAACGATCTCTAGTGGCCCCCCAATGTCTATGTCATAAATATTTTTTGTTTTATATCTCTGGTAGTCTAGTGGCCCCTAACGTGTATAAAATAATAATTGTTATTCATATCCCTGATAGTCTAGTGGCCCCCCATCATAATAAAATATATAACTATCTGTAATTTCCTGGTAGTCTAGTAGCCCCCCCATTTGTATTTTATACATATTCCTTTTTTAGATCCCTGGTAGTCTAGTGCCCCCCCCCGATCTGTATTACTTGTAATTATTTTTCATATCCTAGTAGTCTAGTGACCCCTCAGCCATCATAATAAAATACATAAGGATTTCCAATTTCCTGGCAGTCTAGTGGCCCCCCAACACCCCACCCAGCCATGCCAGCCCACTCCAGTACCCCCTACCTTCCCCAGTCGGCAAGTGGCATACACTATTTTCACTTCCACAGCCAGCCGCTGACTGTGTGTATTATGAGCGCTAATGCAAAGGGCACTCTGAAATTATTTCTGAGCACCTCTTTGCATTAGCGATCGTAATGCACACACTCGGTGGCTGGCCATGGAGGTGAGAGGCAGGCTGTACCAGTCGCTGACTAGGAAGGTGGGGTGGTGCTGAGTGGGCTGGCAAGGGCTGAGTGGGGGGGCCACTAGACTACCAGAAAATTGGAAATCCTTGTGTATTTTATTATGATGGAGGGGGCACTAGACTACCAGGGATATGAAAAATAATTATAATGTAATACAGATTGGGGGGGGGCCACTAGACTACCAGGGATCTAAAAAAGGAATATGTATAAAATACACATGGGGGCACTAGATTACAAGGAAATTGCAGATAGTTATATGTTTTATTGTGATGGGGGGCCACTGGACTACCAGGGATATGAATAACAAATATTATTTTATACACATTGGGAGGGCCACTAGACTACCAGGGATATAAAACAAAAAATATTAACCTCCCCAGTGCTCCCAGGCCACTCCTGAAAACAGACAATTTTGCCTAGTGGGCCTTACCTGGTTACCAAAGACAAAAAAAAACAACTTGTTTCCACTGTCAATGTCACTGCTGGTCTTTCTAGACAGCAGGGAATGGCACCACTCATATTTGAGACAGCTTCACTTTTAGGAAAAAAAAAATTGAATCGAATACACTTGAGCTGATATGCATCACAACAGTACAAATTATACTGTATAGAACTTTTTCATATACAAAATAGAAGAAACACAGTTTTCAATCCAGGGGTGGTCAATGTATCACTGTGCAGCTGCAATTTATTTTTACTAAATGGCAAACAGCTGTTGGGTGCCTTGCCTTGGGTGGTCAGGGTACCACTGTGCAGTTGGGATTTATTTTTCACAAACAGCTGAAAATCTTCCCGCCCAGTTCAGGTTACCCTATAAGAAGGAATCATGCACCAGTACTGGTACTAGCTGTGGTGAGCACTCCTCCTGCTCTGTCCATTCACTTGTGCTGCTAACAATATTTGAGTACCCACTGCAGTTCCTGAGTTCCCTCCCTTTGTGAGAAGTAATACCTTCTTTCTCTTTCTCTATACCAGTACTGATTGCATCACACTGGTAAGTTCATAAGGGGACTTGACCTATGAACTCTGCCATTGTACATTGAACCCACAGTATCTATACAAATAAAAACTCTTACCATTGTGCATCATCTAAATGTTTTATAAGTAATAATCAACTCTTCAGGGATTTTATACTATAGAGCATACATGATGATGATGATGTTGATGCCCTCTACTGCAGCAACACTAACCTGGACACAATGTTCAGTAACTTGCAGGCTGACTTCAACAAGCTACACACTTGGTTCTCTGCCAAAGGCATCATTCTCAACTCCAAGAAGACCACGTTTATGATCTTCTCTGACCAAAGAAAAGCCCCAGTCGTGGGCTGATCCCTCTCAGACAATCTTGGTAACATCATAGAATAAGTATACAAATTCAAATACCTTGGACTGTACTTAGACCCTCACCTGACCTACAACCTCATCAAGAAAATTCATATGAGGCTAGGTCTCTTATACTGAATCAGAAAGTTCCTTATCCCTGTCTCCAAACTATGCCTCACCAGCTTCCTTCTCCTGCCCCTCTGTAATTATGGTCTATTGTCTACTCCCCCCCTCCAACACATCCCTCCTTTACTCCATACTCAGGACTACATACAATAATATTGCACACTTCATGACTGGCCTCCACTGGATGACACATCACTGTACCTTCTATGCCTCCCTCTACTGTCTCACCCTTGAAATCAGGTTCCAACTTAAAATGTTCATTTTCCTACACAAAGTTCACTGTAACCTACTGCCAATCAGCATTAACTCCCTTTTCCTCTTATCGGTTCCCAAGTGCAGAATAAGAGGGGTCGCCTGTCATATCTTCAACACCCCTTTTTACCGCACCAGGCATGCACAGAACTCTATCACATATAAGGACCCTAAGTTTTACAATAAACTACCCTCTGCACTTCAGGCCTGTAGTTCAACTGGCTCATTCACCTCTTCCCTAAAGGAACACCTCTTCCAATCCACCACCTGTGTCTGGCCCGGTAGGTAACACCCATGAATGTCCACCAACCCTTGAGTTACCTTAGAGTTTATATGTATCTGTATATTGGCTCTATTGTGTGCTCTATATATTTTTTTCTAATCTATACACTGTTCCTATTTTAACCCTTAGGCTGCCACTGGCAAGATATCTTGTCCTAAAAACCTATGTTTTCTAAATCTTCTGGCAGCCTAAGGGTTAAATATCATAACATTTAGCAAATATTGTTTTTACCTTTTCCTCTGTATCATTGAATTTCTGTACCACTGGATGTTTGTGAAAACAGACATTTTTGCTCACATACCTTCCAGCATTAAAATAAGGTTGAATTGAATTGAACTGAATGTTTTAAGAACAGCAAATACCCATCTGGGAGTTAGAGGAGGTTAGGATACTGCTATACAGCTGAGATACGCTAGACAGTATTTTTATCAAACAGCAAGCAGCTGTTGCAGCTCAGGTGGTTAGCATATCACTATGCAGCTAGGACTCATTTTTAACAAACAGTAAACAGCTGTTGTACTGGGGTGCAGTCAGTGCACCACTGTGCAGCTGCAGTTTATTTTTAATAAACTGCAAACAGCTGTTGGGGGCTTGGGGTGGTTAGGATACCAGTGGGCAGCTGAGGTTTAGTTTTAGCAAACAGGAAACAGCTGTTGGGGGCTAGCAGTGTTTAGGATAATGTGACATAGTCAGGACTGAGTTTTCACCACAGCAAACAGCTCTTGGAGGCTAGGGCTGGTCAAGTTATCAGTGCACTGCCAAAATGTATTTTTAACATCAGCAAAAGGGAGGGGTGACATATTGCTGGGCAGCTGACATTGTTTTTTTTAATATTTTCTATTCAGGAAGGCTTAGAAATGTTGGCTTGCCCTTGTCATCATGCATAAAAATTAGGTTTTTACATATATAAATAAGCAATTTGAATTATGTAACAGTGTCCAACAAGTGCAACATGCTACTTTTGTGTTTATAGTGATAGCAACATCACATTCAGTGTTGTCAAAAAAACACCAGAGAGCCCAGCTTATTTCCAATGATATTCATAGTGGATTGTCTGTTATGGTGCAACTGTAATTCAACTTTAGTTGCAATCAATAAATCTAAATCTTAAGCGTGCCTTGGTGAGACCCCCACCCCACCCCCCACACACACATGTATGCACTCACCTCATGTTACGTGTTACCTGAACCAAGAATATTCAAATCCAGTCTACATCCAGCGCTCTGAAGCTCTTTCCAAGTCATGATTTTGCATGCATTTAATCAACACCATGAATAATCCTCGACCAATTGTATTTTATTCAGTCCTGGGCATAAAAAGTTCTGTTCTTACACAATAAATTAAAACAGAAAAAAATAAACTACACAGCTATAAATGAACCCTCCATGCCCATCAGAGATATGAAATCTAAATTTTCATATAAAAAGGGGAAATTCAAGTGATGGCTATAGATGTACCTGTGCTGTACATACAATAAGCTTGTGGTAGCTACCTGGAGTCAATACAGGACAGAGGAGCTCAGGAGGACACCCTTGCAGGTGTTTCAGCATGGAACCCCTGACACCCACCTGCCTGGCATACAGTCCATGTTTCCCCTGAGACACTAGGACCAGCCATGGTCACTGCTATTCTGCCCCTCTGAGGGAGGTGGGCCAGTGGCTGTCTGGCAGAGGGAGACTGGTCAGTTAACTGGAACAAAGCTGTACAGACCATGCTTGCTGAGGAGGGAAGGAGAGTGCAGGAGAGCCAGATGGACGCTGCTGCATTAGTTGCAACATCTCACCTGCATTGCCTGGGTGAAGAACACACCCACATCCGAGGCCAGTTTCTTAATTCTGAAGTCCATCCTGATGCCGCTGATACTGCCCCAGCAGAGCTGTCCATTGCCAATGGGTCCTGAACATTGGCTGTTACACCACTGATATAACACTGTTGTTGTCCTCCTTGCTCTCACAAGCAGTTGTGCCCAGTGCAAATCCCCTGTTCTTATACAGAGAACGTGGTGGAAGGCTCCTTTCACTATGCTGGCACTTGGGATTTCAGGTGCCCCGAAAAAGTATTTCTGGCATTAATTGTGTAAAAGAAACACAAGATTCTAGCTAAATGGGGCCCATTTAGCTAGGTTCTGGTGCTTATTTTGTAAAATGATAACACTTTTATGCATTTTCCATGCTTTTTAGTTGGTGGGAAAAAAATGGCGGCTCGTGTAAAAGGATTTTTCTCCCACAAAAAGGATTTTATTCTCACAAAAATGGAATGGGTCCCACAAGACTGAATCCTTTTTCACAAGATCAAATCCTTTGTCGAACTTTCTCCCTCTATCCTGAAAAGTGACCTTCCCATTGAAAACAATGGGAAATGAAAAATAGAATAACTTTCAAAAGATTAATATTTTTTTTGCAAAACAAAGCATGCCTGTTCTGTTACCCAAGCTGTTTCTACCATAAAAAAAATCACACTGAAATTCCACACTGTCTGGAGGCAAGGTGATGAAGAAAAAATTGGAAAAAAGTGATGACTTTATGACCTTTTGCACTGTCCAGATCTCATAATTTGCTCATCCAGCTGGAACAAAACTTGTCACAACAAGAGATCTATCCCACAGGACAGCACATACCAAATCTGAGCAAATCCATTGATTGGTTGCAAAGTTATTAAAGTACAAAAAATTTGAGGTTTAACATTACACATGCTACTCAACCCCATTTTTACAATGATTTATTTTTAAATAGGACTGTGTTCAATCCTGTTAAAGAAATGTATATGCCAGTGTGACTTAGCATACATGTCAAAGGAGAACTGTGCTTAACCTGAGAGTTATTTTTCCCAGTAGAAGCTGCTTTTTAAAAAGTTGTTGCAGTGCTGTTATTGTTTCATCCATAACAGCCAGTTAGTAACATTGACAGATGTTTTTAGTTTACATTCTGGTGTTAAGTGCCATTTTAGAATTGTATAAAGTAGTTTATGTCCCTCTCAACAACAGAGTTCTATAGTTGAGCACAGATGCATTGCGCCAACAGTGGAAGAGCTGAGCAAGGGACATAAATTACATCATGCAGTTCTATAATGGCACTGACTACCTGTTTGTAGAACAGAAGCACCCACTAAGATAATTAAAAGGCCTGTAGAGATGGAACAGTAACAGAATTGGAACCAATATTTAAAAATTTGCTTCCACGGGGAAAACTGACTTACAGGTTCGGTGCAGTTCTCCTTTAAGTTATTTCATTAATTTGGTATAACGGTCAATTACCTAAAAATGTACTGGCTTATCTTACCAATACTGACAGTAGGGGTCATCCTGAAAAGCATACTAAACATATCTAGGTAAGAAGAATAAATCTGTCTTTCTTTGACTAGATGCAGTGAAGCATTTTCCAAATAATTAAAGTTGTAAAATGAATGTTGATATAAAATCTGATTTTAGCTTCAGACAGGGGAGCAATTGATAATACTAATGATGTTGAGTTGAGCTATGTCACTTTTAGAATATTATGTTTTCAGTGTCAGGTCCTCGGTTTCATATCTATCAATCATTTCTGACAGTATCTTTGTCTGCTTTGCTAATATTTTTTGTTAAATAAGTCCTTTAGGATAACCACTGCAGTAACTGAGTTATTATCGCAGCATTTCAAACATCTTCATGAAGAAAGTTCTGCAAGGATAGTAAGATGGCAGCCAAGTCTGTGTAATAGAACACTATAAACCTTGGGTAATTGCAACCTGGAGTCCTATAAAGAGAAGCTCATAAGATCCTGTAACATGACTGTGAGCCGTAGTAATCACAGATACATTATAAAAGGGTTGAAAATGACTCAGAATACAAAGGTTATATATCAACACCATGCACTGATAGTTTCTCAGTACTGAATAAGCAGATCTGACATCTATCCAAAAGTAAATGTGCTGTTACCCAAGTTTATTTCTGTTTCATTCTATTTGAGTTTCTGTTGCTTCAATAGGGACTAAAATAGTAGAGCAGAAATAGCAACTGTTTTCTTTGACTTTAGAAATTATATGTCATTAATTTCAGTTTTAGCTTAGATACTGTGTGCAGGAGTACCAGAATTGGTTGCATCTTGGCTGTGCCTTTCTAATATATCCAGGTGCCAGATGATTTAGCAGTGACTCACCAACTACAACACTTTTACTGGGGATGCATTTTTAGCTTACATACCTCCTGACCAAGATGCTGTACTGTAATCCAAATCTGAGATTTACTGCAGTTATTTCTGTGCTACAAAGGGAAAATGCTGTGTAGTTACCCTGCTCATACTTTAATTTCTGAACCACAGGTACTATAGGAGGCACAAGGAAAAATGTCCAAACCAAGCTTAGGATAAACATGTATTTTTGTTTTATGAACCAAAATTTAGTTAATCTATTACAAACATACCGCCTTGTTGCCTGTGTATTTTTTGTGTCTGTACTGCTCTTATATAATGGGTGATTTTTTCTTTGATGAGCTAACCCAGTAAACAATGAATAAATAAATAAAAACATGATGTAACTGAATAACATACATTATTTATTTTTTATAACCAGGTATTGTCATGGTCAGACACCTGTACAGTGTTACCATCACAAATTCTCTATTTGAATAAAATGTATTTTACCCAAACAATTAAATACAGTACACAGAGCAGTCTCCTCCAGTTAAGCTATGTTTCTACCAATGACATTTAGATTTCCTTGCCACCCAACTGTATAACCTACTCTCAGCCTTGGAACTTTGTACATATTCAGCTTTATCAAGTTGGAATTGTCATCTTAGTCAGGCTTCTGTCTGAGTATTTTCAGCTGGCTTTATGCTTCTGATTTCTGAATAGGTTACATCAGGATGGTGGAAGACATTGTGTCTTTAAGCTCCCTGTGAGACTTCTCTACCTGGACTGGAAGCAACTTCCTTGTTATCCTCCTCAAGTCAATTAGACTAAAATGTGGACAGGTGTATTGCTGCTGTGGTTTGCCATTTCTATGAGCCATGGTTGTCTCTGATTCTCTGTCACACCTTAATTTCTTTGAATAATGAAAAGTACCATCCTTTACTAGTTTGAGTGAAATAAGGCTGCTGGTGTGGTTAGATTGTTTGGATTAGTCCATGGCCAGACTAAATTTCTGGTTCTGAACTGGTGCTGTTTGTGTAAATCTTCCTTATAACAGGTTTCATAGATGGGCTACAATATCTCAAGTAATGCCCTTTCACTGCAGAATTACAGGCTCTTCATGCAACCTTTGAAACATCCTTTTTCACTATCCTGACCTGCTGCACTACCATCATCATTGATCTTCACTCATGCATACAGTATCTCAGCCCCAGCTGACAACACATCTGCATACAGTGCTATAGTTTTGCTCTCTTTTTTCTAAATGCTAAAAATACACATCGTCTTCTGTAGGGTTGTTAAAGAGTCAGCAGTTGGCATTGTACAAAAATAGAGTTGCTTATGTGTGTGTCTCCACTTGCTCTTTAGCTTGTGGGATCTCCAAGTAGGTGGTCAAATTTCAAAAATACAAGCAAGTGCATAGTGATAGCCCTGACTATATATGATTATTCTTCACTCATAATACTGATTCACATGAGGGAATCTAATGCTAGGTACCACTGTGATACTGCCCTTGTACAGACAACTGGTTTGACCATGCCTGGAGTATTGTATACATTTCTGGATCCCACATCTATGGAGAGCAGGGATAGATTGGAAACTATACAGTGAAGAACACTAAAAGTAATACATGGATATCTCCTATGAGGAGAGACTAAAATGTCTCAATATGTACACTCTGGACAGCAGATGGGGGGAGAGGATGTGAAGGAAACATTTAAATACAAACAGGAGTGTCATATGGAGAACTCCACAGCATTGTTCAAGTTGAAAAACAGCTCATATACGAGGAATCACCCTCTCAAATAGGAGGGGGAAATTCAAAAAGGACATTAGGAAGTATCTTTTCACAGAGCAGATGGAGGATGACTGCAATAGTCTATCCAGCAGTATGGTCAATACTGAGACCCCAGCTAGATTGAAAACACATTCAAATATCTTTAGGGAGGTTATTAGAAATGGGAGGGTGGTATGACACAGGGAAAACACTGAAAGGAAAACACATTTAGATTAATATTGTCGGGCATGGAGACAGACTAGATAGATTTATGGTCCTTTTCTTTCCGTTTTCTTCCATGTTTCTATTTTTGCAAAGTTCTATCTCTCTTTCCCCATCATAAACAAAAACTTATTGATTTTTTTTTCTCATGAAGCCACACTCTTCATGAACTAAGAACTATAGAAAGTGTGGAGGATTGCGGTGAAGGCTACACAAAGCATATTTTGCGGACACTGAACACAACTACAATCTGTATGAAATGCACTATCTTAAAATCATGAGAAAGAAAGTTCTTTGCAATTGTTGAATGTCTTAAAGAAATTAACTACTGCAAGTAAGCAATAAGACATGACAGGGTGTGTGTTAGACACTTTAACACATGGCTAGGAGGTGTAGTAAGGCATGAGGTCACCGGCTGAGTGCATCCAGCCTCCTAGCTGTGTGTTAAAATGTCTAAGACACAGACCCTAGAGTGGCTTATTGCACTTATGAAATGGCTATCAAAAATACAGATGTATGTGATAGCTAAAATGTGTAGCATTTAAAAGTGAAAAAGTTTAATGTTTGTCTTCATTTTTAATAAAATAGTTTCTCTGCCTACTGTTTTTTTTTTTTCGAATTGAGGACTTTTGAGCTACTAAGGCTTCCTTACTTGTATTTTTTTGAGGACTTCTGAGCTACTAAGGCTTCCTTATTTGCATTTTTTTTTTCTGTTACCCGATATGAAAGTGAAGTTATTAAATATGTTGCACTGCATTGTTTTTGGAGGTACAGCTGA
This sequence comes from Neoceratodus forsteri, assembly GCA_016271365.2. Classification (NCBI taxonomy): domain Eukaryota; kingdom Metazoa; phylum Chordata; order Ceratodontiformes; family Ceratodontidae; genus Neoceratodus; species Neoceratodus forsteri. Next base: position 766,068,118 of record CM057458.1, read on the forward strand.
CCGGTACATTGTTTTGTAAAGTACATAGGGAAATAAATGTTAAAAGTCGAGAGCGGCCGTGTGGGTTGGAATTCAGCAGCTGTTCAGCGTGCAGTGTGTGAGTGGGTCTGGCAGCAGTGCAGAGATTGGGCAGGTTCATTTGCAAGGAGAGTGAGTGAGTGGGTTGCGTAAGGAAATTAGAGAGAAAGCGGGCAGGAGGTTTGGAAATCAGCAGCTTTTCAGCTGTACAGTGTGTGACTGGGTCTGGCAGCACTACAGTGATCAGTTGGGTTCGTTTATGAGGAAAGAGAGTGAAAACAAGATGGCAGCTTTTATTTTTTTAACATGCCAATTTGGAACACTGGAAGAATGGGAAGATCAGTGCCCATCTGGCATAGCACAGCCTGATCTTTTTTCTGTGATGTTAGACATATTAACACATTCTTAGTAGCCAATCAGAATGCTTGATTGTTACCAGCCATTTCGTAAATGTCATTTTCAAATCAGTTGGCCATACAAAAAAAAACTGCTGTGTGTTAATTTAGGGGTAGCAGAATATGAATTTTTTTAATGTTTGGCTTTCCTGTCATATATTTCTTTTATTTTTTATCCCAAATGAATTGTAAAGGTACAGGAGATCTGAACTCCAAACATGGAATTGCACAATGCTCTCAATATTTATGTAATTATTTCATTTTACTTTCTAGGCCTGATTACATGCATGCTCATCTGTAGGATGCTTCTGATGGTAATTTTTTTAAATTAAGTAACCTCTCTGATTTCTCTTCCCATGTGTGGACTACATTTATGGGTTATTTCATTTTATTTAAGGTTAACAGTTGAGAGTGACCTCTCATTTACAGATGCACATACTCCCCCACACAGATTTAGTGAGGAAAGAAGACTAGTAGACCATTAAATTCCTAGCTTCCATAAGTTCAGTTGAAGTACTTCATCACCCCTTTTTCTTTGAAGTTCTACTCCAATCTGAGAATGACAGTTATTATAGTATCTGCTGATACCACATGCTCTGACAGTCTATTCCAAGTGTTTAACACTTTTTATGTCAGGTCATTCTTCCTGATGTTTCCCTTGAATCTTCCTCTCTTCATGGACATTGAGTGTCTCCTTGTCTTTTTATCCTTGTGCACACTGAAGTGCTGCACTTGGTCTAATGGCATTATCCCTTTTAGATACATGAATACTCTAATCATGACTCCCCTGACTCTCTTCTTTTTCATGGAGAATAGTTCTGGTTCTGTCAGCTGGTCCTCAAACCCAAATCACTCTCCTCTGCACCTTCTCAATCCGGTCAAAAATATTTCCTTAGATATGGGGATCAGAACTGTACACTGTCTGGGCCAGCCCACCAGCACAATGGTTGGATTTCTGCTTGCGATGCCAGCAACCCAGGTTCGGGAGCTAGCCCAGGGAGCTGAAGGGCCAGCTGGGGAGAAGACTTGAGCATCCCTAGGACAGCGCGTCTTCTCCAGTTGGGGGGACAGCATCATGGCTCACGTCTGGCCCGAGGCGGAGGCCTGGGGCACAGCATGCTCAGAGGCTGAAGCAAGGGGAGGATGTCATGGACATTGGTGCTATGTGCCTTGACATCAGGGGAGCCCCACCTTGTCTCCATCTGGGGGGTATAGCCGCAGGTCTGTGGGGGAATATGGATGACTCAGGTAGGTGGCAGGAGTGGGGGCAGCCTCCACTGGAAGTCCTGAAGGTGCAGAGCTTGGGGAGTTGTGTAGGAGGGGTAAAGAAAAAAAAAAGAACTGTACACTATGCACAAACTGGGCCTGACAAAGGATCTTAGACAGTAAGGATAATATAATGCTTCTCAGCTTGCATATACGTTATTTGGTAATGCACACCAGGTTTTGTTTGCAGTGCTAGATTTTGCCCCTTGCTTCTATGTCCATTTAACAATGCTGCAGTTTAATACTCCCAGATATTTTTCCTGCATGGTTCCAGTAACCTCTATGTTGTAGAAGTTGTAGCTTGCCTTCATATTCTTCTTACCATAGCACTAAAAGTCATCTGCCATTTCAATGCTCATTTTCCACACCACGATATCCAGGTGTTTCTGCCATTGATTTATCATTTGTTGTGATGAAACTTTCTTCTCATATTGGTGTCATCAGCAAACTTGATAGTCCAGCTTGTGGAATCAACCTCCAGGTCACTTATTAGGTATATTGAACAATGTAGGTCTCAGGACTGATGGACCCTGTGTAACGCCACTGGCCACTTGTTTTCCATGTTGATTGGTTAGTATTTATTGTGACTCTGTTTTCTATCCTGCAATCAGTTTTTAACCCACTTTGTCACATCCCCACTTACACTTAGTTTCTTTGGCTGATGAACTAGCCTCCCATGTGGTACAAAATGGTATTTACTTATTTATCAACTTGGTGACCACATTAGACATGTTGAGTCAAAGTTTGTTTCCAGGTGTGACCACTGGAAGAAGAGGAGCAGGGAAGATAATACAAATTATATTAAAGCAATTACAACATACAGTGGTGCCCCCCAGGATGAAATCCACTTTTAAAGCACTCTGCAGTATGCTGCAGCAGACCTACTGAATAAAGCAATGGAATTTCAATGGCAGTTAGTCCTTTTTATCATGCAGGAAACTGTGGCATTCACTTCAACCTGGCAGTGTCACATTTTCCTTAATGACAAAAGGGAATCATTGCCATTGAAATTACATTGCTTTATTCAGTAGGTCTGCTGCAGCATTCTGCAGAGTACTGCAAAATGCTGCAGAATTGGATTTCTTCCTGGGGGATGCCACTGTATGCAGACTTTTTGAATACTGGCACCATATCGGCCTTTTTTCCATTCATTGGGCACATACACAGTTCACATGGCTCTATTGTTCAGTAGGGATACTTCCTTAGCATCTGACTGCTGAAGTCCAATGCCAAAAAATGCAACATGCACATAGGCAATCAGAACCCACACACCGATTATAGCACTTATGGGGTAAAAGTTGAGCATTCTAGGGAAGAAAGGGATTTAGGGGTAATAATCAGTCACAACATGAAGTTCATGCCCAATGCAGTAAATCACATGGGAAAGACAAACAGGGTGTATTAGACAGGAATTTGCAAGTCTCAGAAAGGAGGCTAATGTGCCATTGTGCAGGTCACTGGTGATGCCATACCAAGTACTAGATACAGTTCTGGAGTCCAGACCTAAAAAAGTGAGCTAATGGCAATGCAGCAGAGATCAACCAAGATGATTCAAAGGCAGCAAGGATAAGAGTTATGAGGACAGGTTAAAGAGTCTCAATACACACGTACTCCCTGAAGGACAGGAAGAAAAGGAAGGACATGGCTAACACTCAAAAATAAATGTCGGGATACAACAAGGTGGAGCATGCAGAGCTTTCCTGACTGAAAAAAAAAGTTCATCCATCATGAGGCAAAATGTAAAGTTGGTGGTGGTGGGAAGTTCACAAAAGAAGTTAGGAAGCAGTTTTCCACCACAAGGTTGATGTATAGGTGCAACAGCCTACACAGCACAGTAGTCAATGTGCAAAAACATTGCTGGATATAAAAATAGCAACAAAGGGAATAACAAGTGGAGGACACTGAGGAATTAACCATCTCAGTGTAGTTCCTGGTAGTGTTCCACAGCAGATTAGATGGACTCCCAAGTCTGTTTCTGTCATTCTCTTTCTACGTTTCTTTTCTCATTTGTGTTTCTGAAAAAAATCTTGTTATTGGATTTTGCTTCATAGAAACACAGTTGTCAACATAAAATGCTCTTTGGCCCACTATATCTGCCCAGTCCTACCTATCTATTGTTGAATGTAAAATATTCCTAGTGGCTTCTCACTCCCACTCACTCCTCTTCCCTTTTGATACTGTCTTTATCAAGCTGATGTAGCTGTCCCACCCTCATTTGTATCCCACAACTGATTTCCCACAGATTACCTCCACTGGTAGCCTATTCCATCCCTCCACCACCCTTTCCATGAAAAAATACTTCCTGGTATTCCCCTTAAATTTGCCCCCTGGCAATTTCATGGTGTTACTTGGAGCTTGTGCTCCCACTCAATTTGAACAATTCCCTGCTGTGTGGGCTATGTCTGGTGGAAGTACAGTATTCATATGTCTCAATCATGTCCCCTCTCTCACTTTCCATCTCCATGAACCCATGCTGTCTTTTGCCCTGACGTTCATTTGCTTCAAGTGTTATCAATTCCTCTACTGCATGTTTGCCCCTTCAAATTCTATTTTCTCTCTTTGGGCTCGATGTAATAAGCCCCCCTTAGATCAGTGCACCTTGCACCAAAACCCCAACTGTGGCAAACATGGGTGCACCAGGGACCTTGTACCCAGTTTTGTGAAAATCAGGGTTTCTGTGTGCCAAACAACTAGCACACACAATGGAATGCTGCAAGCTGCTGGGGCTTTGAACAGCAGTGGTGGCCATGGGGGGGCATCAGCATTGCATCCAATGGCCAGCAGAGCCTGCGGAGGGCAGGATGGGGCAGGTTGGTGGTGGAGAGGTGGCGATGGACCCCAGTCAGGGATGGAGCATGGCTGGATCAGTGCCAAGGGTGGGTGGGGGTGGGAGCAGTTGTATGATTGGCAGTGAAGGGGCATGGGGGGCATCCCCTATTGTTGCACAAGTGCAGGGACTGTTGGCTGGCTACAAGATTGCCACAGAATTCCACTGGTAGTGGCAGCAATAGGGGATTATGGACCACTTCCCACCATGGCAGGGCACTCAGATTTTCACACAGGCTATTAGACCAGCTCCTGGCTGGTTTAACTCTGATGGCTCATGTGCCAATCGAAGGGTTTGCATTATTCCAGTTAAGGGGATACTGCAGTGCTGCCCTGGCGCAAGTCTCCTTCCACCTTGCCACACTGATGCATCTATTGCAGGGACAGTGCAAACCTGGCCAGTGCAGGCTGCCTCCCATTTGGCACAGGGGGTGTTTAAACATTGTGAATGGTGGATGGTGTGGTGCAGGATGCCCCTTTCACCAGTCCATGTTAGTGCAAGCACCATGTGCCATCACCGATGGTTTGAAAATTGGGCCCCTTACAACATAAGGCTTATGTTGATCCCTATAGTTCTTCCCCTTTTTGCTGTTTTTTTTCAGTCTGCTTATCCTGATGCCTTTTTTCTCCTTTTTTTAAATACTTTATTAACCATACAGATTGGTCTGTATCTTTTACTGTTCTAGTTACACCTCAGAGGGACACAGTCCTGGCTGAAGCACTGTTCATGTTTTTTAGGGTATCCAAATGCTAATGAATGCTGATGACCACAAGTATAGTTTCCCGCTGTGCTGTATGAGCCCTCATCTTCTTCAAATCTACCTAGTGCAGTAGCATGGTATAGGACTTTGTTTCCCTTTTTTATTCTGAGCCTGACAATATCATGGTCACAATTACCTACAGTAGTGTTTCTTAAATTTCCAATTCTCTGACAAGGTCATTCTTGTTTCTAAGGGTTTGGTCCAGCATTTCAAGATCCCTAGTGGTTCCTTTAATGCTGTATTAGGCAGCAGTCCTTCACAATATAAAGAAACTGTCTTCTGTGATTGAACATAGTTGTTCCTTCTTCCCAGTATATATATGAGTAATTGTAGCATCCCATCAGAAGCAAGTTATTCCTATGTATGTTGCTTTCCTGATTACATCTTGAAGTTTAAGGTCCTCATTCTCTTTCTGGTAAAGTGGTATACAGCATACACTAACTGAGACCACACCTTCTCATCCATTTGGTTCTCTTAGACAGTGTTTCAATGTCCTCTGTTTCAAGGTTCTGTAGTTCAGTCACTTGCAGAGTAATCTACTTCAGATGTATAGTGCCAGTCTGCCTCCTTTTTTTTTTTTTAATTTTATCTTTTTCCCTTGGCAGGACCCCGTCTTTTTCCATCAGCCCTGGTCACGGCCCCCGGATACCTCCACCACCGTCTATGGCTGCTGAGGTCCCTCAGTCACCCCAGGCTTACCCCCTAGAGGGCGGGGCCATGGCCACCTTCCTCAGTGACCACGGAATCAATGTCTGGTCAGGGACCCGCAACGACGGTGATGTGGTGAGGTCCTCCGGGGAGGGCTTCATGTGCACGGTGGTCCTTGCCCGCCTCAGTTTTCCTTCTTTTTTTTTGTTACGGAGGCGGGGACGTGCAATGACACCAGCATCCACCCCACCTCCCAGAACTGTATCGTCGGACACCTGAGATCCCCCAGCCTCCACCAGGAATCCTCAGTGCGCTGATCGCTTCCCTCACCCTCCCCCAGGAGAAGGAGAGCAGTCCATAGGATGCTCCATACTTCTCCCCCCAGCTGGCCCTCCGACGATCCAGGTCCGTTCCCGAACCCGGGTCACTGGTGTCGCAAGCGGAAATCCCACCACTGCTCTAGCGGGCCGGCTCAGTCTGCCTCCTTTTTTATGTGGCCTATCATTCCTGTGCACAGTGTACTTGGCTATGCCCATTCTTAACAGGTCATTCTTGACATACTACGTCTCTTGTCATTCCTTTTATGCCCAGGTCCTTATCTGTAATCAGTGTCTCCGGTTTATCAAATTTGTTTCTTCGGTTCATGCATTTCTGGACTTGTATTTCCAGTCTCCTTCTAGGTCCTTCACCACTTCTTGGCCTTTACTGTTGCATCATTCAGCTTGCATCTCTGCTTATCTGAGTTAGCATATCCAGGATATAGAGGATTGTGTATGAGCAGTCATACACAGCAAAGCTGTATTTGAATCAAGGGGTTTCCTTGGTAACAGGAGATCTTGAGAGTGCAGCTCAAGAGGTCTTCTGTTATTATGAAAACCTTGAGATTCACACCCATCCTTTTCTGTGTATAACTTCTCATACTTAGGTCCAGATACTCAAAGCTTTGCACTGGGCGCAAACCATTTGTGCAGGGTTTGTGTGGGTCTGCTTTATTCAAAGCTTTATTCAAAAGGGCAAACAGTGTGGGCAAACTGCATTAGTGCTGGGCAGAAGTATAATGTATGCAAGGGGCAAAAAGAGGGTGTGTGTACATGAATACAGTCACAATGCTTTATTCGGTGCGTTATCCCCTCACAAAGTTTTTTTGCATGACTTAGCCTGACACTTTGTGTGGTGCAAATTTCTGCCCGGGAAAAGGTAGTCTTAAATCTGGGCAAAACAGTTTTGCATGACTTTGTGGCTTTGTGCATCTTTGCATGGCTTTGCGCTACTTTGCGCGACATAGAACGATGGTTCATGGAACTCAATAATTCACAAGTGTGAATAATGGAGATTACGAGGGTTTGCCAGTGGTGGTTTATTGACACTAACTAGTAAATATTAAACATAGAAAGAAACCAGACATGGAAGAAACATGCTGCACATGGATGGCACCTCCTATGTTGCCATCATCTGCCACCGGTCCCAGTCATGCCAGGCATTAAAAGGTGACCCGGCACCCACTGGACACCATGGCAGTGTGTCCATACAGCACACACCTGCAGACCACCCCTCGGTGGACACCAACAGAATACAGCACACACATGCAGCACTGGGGACATGGAGGGAGTTGAGGGGAGGGTGTACAGGTGGCCAGGCTGCACCACATACTGGTTGCTGCCACAAAGCTGTGACAATCCACACAATGCAAATGGTCCAGTGTAGGGAATACCCCAACACCAGTGTGCCTGTCTGATGATATGTGTTCCCAGCCACATACCGCACATCTGTACAGACACCACAGCACACACAGCCAGCCATGTATATGTCACTGTGAGTATCCCATGCCAGTGGTGCAGTGTCTGTGGGTCACACAACAGCATAACAGTAATGTCCACTGTCAGTACACATCTGCAAGATGAGCCTGTCACTGTGTAAAGTGCAACAGTCATTGATGCCCTACACACCATAGGAATTGCTGTGTCCCCCACACTACTGGCCCCCTTGTTGTCACTGTAGTGTCTGCTGTGCACTATAGCAGGAACTACAGTTTGACTATTGCATACAGCACTATCACCTGTGCCTATGCTGTGTAGTCCCCTTGGGCACAATATTCTATGCAGTTCTGTACAAATGTAGCCTGCAGCTACCACCATGCACTTCCAGGCTGATCTACAGGTGGAGCTGTGGGCAGACCCAGCCAGCCCCTGTACTTCCAGACTGACCTACAGGTGGGGCTGTGGGACCCTGCAATAGTGCTGGGCAAACTGTGTGCAAATCAATACATAATGAGATGCTAATCTGGATGTTTGATCACAGACTGCTTAAGTAGGATCACTTTTGAATACAGCAAATTTTTGACTGGGGCAAACGTGATAGCACCTGGCAAACCTCTTAACTCCATGCAAAACCTGCGCAAATGTGTCTGCACTGCATGAACATTTCAGAAACATGGTACATTTCTGCAGAATTTCACATGTGCTGGTGCTTGCAGCTGTAGTGAATCCACTCCTTTGGTAGCACACACATTGGCCGCATAGTTCATCTTTACCTTCCTTCACATCACTGTGCACTAGGCTGCTGTTGTGGTTTGAACTTCCTGGTTGCTATATTTAGAGCTGTCTTCTTTCCCGGGCTTTTTTTGCACTGCACTCCCAGCCTAGTTTGCCCAGCTTCCTTAGCATACTATATTCAGCAGGTGTAGCACTGGGGCTATCCCTTTTGAATGCAGTGGGCTATTAGTTCCAGTCTAATTTTGCACGACAGACAGTGCTAATTTAGCCCCGGGGCAAAGTTTTGAATATCTGGCCCCTGATCTTTTACAGTGTATGGGTAAGCATACCAATAAAGAAATAACCTGGAACACATTTCTACATGTTACAGTTCCTTTATATTAAGTTTCTTTGGCTCTGTGTTAGTCATTGGGTCAGCCACTCCAACTGACAGTGCATTTTCTCTACCAAAAGGGGGATAAAACAGTCTTACTTTTTGGTTGTTGCAGTTCATGGGCTACCATCGCTCCCTTTTTTGTTAGCGCTGTCAGAAACTGGATAAATAAAACTGCTTGACAGCACTAACATCTGAAAAAAACACATCTTCAGCATAATTGCCAACACAGTTACAGTTCAATGAGCATGCAGTGGCATTCTAACTTTTTGTGCTGCAGTGGTGATGTCGCTGGTGCAGTACAACAAAATCGTAACATAGCTACTGCAGCGCAACAAGCCAATTCTAGGGATGGAATTCCATCCACAACAGTATTCCATTATACACTATAATCTCTTCCCTTAGTTCTTCATAATACTACAGCATTTCTGATCTACTCCTTTGTACATCCCCTCTCCCCTTTTAGTTTGTATATATTTATGAGTGAATTTATTTATTCATTTGAATTTTGGTATACAGTGAAGTCCCTTTTTCAGGGGTTACCCAGGACTAATGGACAAACATAAGAACATGTGCCAACAACATTACAAAAGTAAGTGACAAAAAAATATCTACAGCATATAAACATTATAGTACAAGATTGGTGAAAAGAAAATATATACAGTATAAATACTTATACATCATATTTACATTGGTGCATCATGTCTATAGCGAACAATACAAGTGAGCATTCCATACAAATGTAACAAAAGCAGACTCTCAGAATTGCTCCGTAGAAGGCTAACCATCACTTGTAGCATGCATAAAACAATGGAGAACAGATGGTACAGGGTATATTAAGATAAGTAATCACAGTTAATAAGCAAAAATAGTAGAGAACAGATTATTGAAGCAGAAACCAAAAACAAGGCTATGAAAGGATTAGGAATTAGGCAAAACAGGTACAGAGTTTAAGCTGCAATAGGTACTCAGAGAGGGAACACTTCAAAGCAAGAGAGGAGAGGGTGAGGGAAGAGAAAGGAAGTGCATTCCATGTGGAGGGTGAAGAATAGGCAAAGGAACACTTGTTGATCACTAGGTGGGGATAAGGAATGTTCAGCAGAGGGGCCAAGGAGTGTCTGAGTGGATGTGGGGAGAGTTTCTGTATCAGTAAATCACACAAACAGTGGGGAGAGAAGAGGAAGGTAAGCTTTTAAATAAATCAAAAGGAGTAGAACTGCAATCTTTGGTCATAGTCAGGCCAGCCTAGAGACTCTAAAACCTCACAGTGGTGGTGGCATGAGCTAACTCCAAGGACAAATCTACCCACACTGTAGTAGAGCATGCTCAGGCAGGAGAATATGGTGGTCTTGGCAGATAGTAGAAGAGGGGCACCATAGAAAACTAAGGGGAGGAAGGAGGAGGTGACAATCTTTTGACAGAAGGTGTGAGAGAGGATGGGTGAAGGCAGTAGAGCAAGTTGAGTTTCTGCTTGAGTTTTTCCTCCTACTGAGTCATAATGTCATACGTTTAATAGCTTACGACATTATAGCTGACCCGTAACAGTGTTGTCCATGACAGTGGATGGTGCAATACTATGTATACTGCTGTATGCGGTATTGCACCATTCACACACTTCGAGGCAGAGGATAAGACCTCTGCTGGGAGTGGGTTCCGTCGAGCAGCTGCAGTGGATCACTGGACAGAGCCACAGCAGCGGGAACCCAGGTGCTGCATCTGGGACCGGGTTTGATTTTTAGTCCCAGACATTTTATTTTTACCACATATTGTGCGTGCCCCAAGTTGGACTCCCCCTAGATTTGAGAATCTTTAGTGGCGGGGTCTGGGGGGTGTGGTGGGCGGAGCCCCCCACAGAAAAAAGAGTTATGCCGCATGACAATATCGCACTGTATTGGCAGTGCAATTTTGCCATGCGGCATAATGTCTTGTGACATTATGACCCCGTGCCAGTTTTTGATAACTTGAGTTACATGCAGCTCAAAAGAGAGAGCGGGGTCTAGCAAGATACTTATTTATTTGAAAGATTGAACCATTTCAAGTGTTTCCCTGAGGTAGAACAAATATTGTGTGTACCGTGAGCTAGGGGTGTGCCAAAAAAAAAACATTTGCTAGCAGAATTGAAGCAAAAGTCAGACTTTCGCTTCTGCAAAAGTTCAGAAATCCATTTCCGAACTTTCGCGGAATTTTCGCCTCCCCTGTAAGGCTGCCCAAGTGCCTGATAATTTTAAAAATAATTGAATTCTCAATCCCTGATGGCTAGTGATCCCTCCCCCTGATGATTATCCACCTGGCCAGTCCAGGGCAACACACCCTTAGCTATGTCAGTAACCCTATCCTGATCCGCCGCCAACCGCCATTTACAGTAACTAAGTTATATAAAAAAAAAAATCTCCCTGGTGGTCTAGTGACCCTCCCTCAATTTCCCCAATCCCTGAATTAAAATTAGTATCCCTGGTGGTCTAGTGTACCGTCGGCCCCCACCCATGGAAGCAAAGTCCCCTCCATCTCAAACCTGAGAGCAGAACATGGGCACAGCCCTCCTCTCTCCTCCATGGTGGGCAGCCCACTGAGCTATTAATGAATGAGTGTGTGCTTGTACAAGTACATTCTCATTCATTAATAGATCAGTTGGCTGCCGGCCACGGAGGAGAGAGGAGGGCTGTGCTGGTGGCCCACTCTCAGGTTTGAGAAGGAGATGGGACTTTGTCTATAGGAGTGGGGGGGGGTACACTAGACCACCTGGTATACTAATTTTAATTCAGAGATTGGGGAAATGGAAGGAGGGTCACTAGACCACCAGAGATAATTTTTTTTAAATAGTAATTTACTGTATACAGTGGTCTGTGGGGGATAGGGATGGACTTACTGAAAGGGCTAAGGGCATGTTGCCCTGGACTGGCCAGGTGGGTAATCAGGTGGTAGGAGGGACCACTAGTCACCAGGGATTACTTGGGCAGCTGTGATGTTTTTTAAATGGGCAGGTGATAGAGTGGCGGGAGGGACCACTAGCTACCAGGGATTACTTGGGCACTGGCAGCTGTGCTTTTTTTTTAAAATGGGGTGGGTGATCAGGTGGTGGGAGGGACCGCTAACCACCAGGGATTTAAAATGATAAATTCCAGCAAGGCTTGGGGGAGGGGGCAGCTCTGGACACCAGACAGAACTTTTTTCCATTTTTCCACCTCCAGGTGAGCAGAAATGGGTGAAATTTTGCCTAAAAACCTTAGGAAGTTTTCCCTTCTTTGGCAAGCAGAAATTCAGAAACTTCCATGAAAGTTGCGAAATTTCATGGAAGTTCCACTGCAGTGGACAAAACTACTTTAGCCCAGCTCTACCATGGGTAGCCAATTTAGCACAGGGGTTGAAAAAAATAATTAATTTGGGTTTTTTGGTATTAAGGACTAAGTGATTCTTAAGGAAATATTTTTTTCAAGCATCTGGAAGTCATTTTCCAATGTATAATTAAAGAACTGGTTATCAGTGGATAAGCAGTAAAAAACAGCATTGTCAGCATAAAGTTGCACTAAGGATCTGCCAAAAAAGAATTAATTTGGGTTTTTTGGTATTAAGGACTAAGTGATTCTTAAGGAAATATTTTTCAAGCATCTGGAAGTCATTTTCCAATGTATAATTAAAGAACTGGTTATCAGTGGATAAGCAGTAAAAAATAGCGTTGTCAGCATAAAGTTGCACTAAGGATCTGCCACAATATATGAGTAATTTATTTATAAATAGAGAAAACAGAAAGGGCCCCAGGCTAGATCCCTGAGGTATGCCATGAGTTATAGTTTTAAATGAAGAAAGACCCCTTGACCATTTTACTCCTTGGGAGCGGCCGTTTAGGTAATTTTGGAGCCAACAGAGAAACTGTCGATCCATGCCCAGGGCATGTAGTTTGTGAAACAGAAGGTTATGGTTTACCAAATTGAAGACCTTAGTTAAATCAACAAATATGGCCCCAGTGTAAAGCCCTTTGTCAAGTGAACTGAAGATATCTGTGGATACCTTGGTAACAGCTGTGATGGTGCTGTAACTCTTTTTAAATCCGTGCTGACAGTCAGTTAGGGGGTGATGACATTTGAGGTAAGATTGAAGTTGGTTGAAAATGAGACATTCTTGTATTTTTGCTAGGGGGCAGAGGATTGATATGGGTGTGAAGTTTTCAATTGCATATGCACCATCATTGTTCAGTGGAATGACAATTGCTAACTTTCCATTTTGCTGGGGCACACCTGGTAATAAGGTACTTGTTTATCAGGTCACGAATAGGAGCAGCAAGGGCTTAGGCTCCTAGTTTTCAAAAATGGGGTTCTAAGGAAACCTGGAGAGCTATCCTCCTTTAACTTTAGTAACAACTGCAACACTTCTTTACGGGTAGTTAGTTTGAGGTGAAACTCCAGACAAGAAGGAAACTACCTGTGAGGGAGAGAGTAAGGGTCAAAATCAGGAGAGACGGCAAATTGAGAGATATAGCTAGTGAGATTAATGAAGAAGCAATTGAAGCCATCCACAACAGACTGGGGTCAGATAGAATGGCACCTCCTGCTTGTAGGGTGCTAGTGGAGACTGGGGAATTGCCTTTGATTAATATGTTGACTTGCTTCCAGAATGCCTTAGGGTTACTGAGACATTTGATCTGCAAGGAACGATAATACAGATGCTTGGCACTGCAGAGCTTACTCTTACAAGAGTTTTGAAGTTGCCTAAAGGTTTTCCAGTCTGAGGGGTTGCCACTCTTCTTGAATTATTTCCAAGCTTCATCCCAAAGAAACATGAGATGCCTCAGGACCTTGCTTAGCCAAAGAGCCTAAGAACCTTTGGACCTCCTTTTTGTGAGGGGAGCATGTTGATTTATTATTACATTCAAAGTGTGAATAACATAGTCTAAGGCCTGATCAATGTCTGGTAAAGATTTAATTGGGCTCCAATCATCAGTGGAGAGAGATGTCAGGAAGGCTGCTGGATCAAAGGGTGACATATTTCTTGATTCTGTAATTTTCGGCGGAGGGTTCAGGCACTTGTTACTCCATAAGCAGAGAATTGGAGAGTGATCACTAATACAATCAGATTTGCACACTAGTAGACTGTACCCTGTGAGGGCAATTGGAAACTACCATGCCAGTAGTGAGTGGTTACCTGACTTGGTATTCAGTGTGGTGGGTTCAGAGATCTGTTGGGTAAGGTTGGAGTCAGCTAGTATAGAATGAACTTTGTTATTAGTTTGGTTTAACCAACTGAGGTGAAATCACTGCAGAGTTTAAGATCATGGTCTGGGAGGTCTGAAAAAGAAGCTATTAGGGAGGGGAGAACATTATCAGCATCTTTGTGGGATGATAGATACAACCTAAGATTAGTTGTTTAACCTTACCCAAGGTTACGGTATGGAAGATGCATTCAGCATGGGGGGGCAGTGGAGGGATAAGCAACTTCAGAAACTTCAAAGCTGGATCTGACATAAAGGAAAATGCCACCCCCTTTCTTACCTAGTGTATCATACCAAAACAGAAGTAACCATGCAAAGTTGCTTCATTTGGTAAGATACTAGGTTGAAGCCATGATTCAGTAATACCTATCATGTCGGGGTTGTAATGTGTATCCCAGGCCTCTACCTCAGCCATTTTTGGGTGTAGACTTTGAGCACTTATGTGGCCAATTTTCAGACCCTTAGTGGAGGGATGGATGTCAGCTAATGAAATGGAGAGGACAAACTGAGGACCAGTGGCTCCAGGTTTGAGCTGCTGAGAATAAACAATCTAAGGTTCTGTGCATACCAAGATCCAAGCAATAGTTACTTTATTCGAGAGGAAAGGGATAAGCAGGTGGCTAGGTAAGGGTTTGGGGTATACTACTATTGAGGGTGGTGATGGCAGACCAGTAGGAGAAGAGGTGAGACCTAGTGCTACCAGATGATCTGATGACATGGATGATAAAATGTATAATGGGGCTACTAGATGTCCAACAGGCTGCATATCTGTAAGAGGTAGGGAGAGAGAAAGCAAGAGAAACAGCTATAAAATAGACAAGCTGAGAGCTAAGACAGTCTAAGAGGTTGGGTTGATTGGGGAAACAGTGCAAAAAATTTAATGAGTACAGTATATCCTCAGGTTAAGTCAAATAGCAGTGCACAGGCAAGAAAACCACTGATAACCACTAGGTGGCAAGGAAGGTATGATTAGAGGTAGTGGCAGGGAGATATCTAGCAGGCTACATAGCCTAGAGGTTAGAGTGGGTGTCTAATGTGGTGTGGGATACAAGTCTTTGGAGAACAGGTTTGAATCTACTCACAGAGAGAACAATAAGGGGGTGGAGCTGTGGGACAATGAAAAAATAGCAGGGTGGGACAGGGCACAAATTAGTGTAAGGGAAGGGAATAAAGGGGGTTAGCACAGTTTAGCTAGTTTATGATTAGAGGAGAGTGAGGTAAACTGCTGCTTCATGAAGAGAAGACCAGAGCAACCTCTAGTAGCTGAGGTCTATAAGGTGCAAATGGTAAATTGGGGAGACAGGTTCTGGTGGCACAGTCATGTGACAAGGCACAGTCACGTGACCATGACATGTGACAGGGGTTGGATATAAGTCAAATGTCCATCCAGGGTGGGTGTGGCAGCCGCCATGCAAGCGGCGGTGGATAACACAAGGCAATGCAGCAGCTGTGCTGGCATCTGTATCTGCTGGTGGATGCAGGTGTCTGAGGGTTCAGATGGCAGTGTGAAGAGCAGGTAGGGCTGCTGTGGACTGGAGACCCTTACTGTGTACTTGCAACATAAAACAGACAAGTTAGTGGGATTAAAGGGTCACAGCACAAATCAATGGAACTGGTTGGGGTCAGGGCAGGAAGTAGAACAAAGACGGGGTGGCAGTCTATGGCGGGTCTACCTCACACAGAATTGCATGGAAAAGCTCCAAATATGCAGATAGAAAAGCCTCAAATATGCAGCAAAGGAATGCTCTCAAATAACACTACAATCCTTTGTACTACTAACACAGTTACATCATGAAGACACGTTAGGTTCAGCAATTAACAGCCTTAAGGTACAGTCCCGAAAAAGAGCTAAACACCCACAGAAAGACCAGCACTAAGGCAGCTAAAATCAATCAGAACAGTTCCGCAGATTAAAAATACGGAACAATGGAGTCAACAGTTTTTTTAACACTAGGCAATTCAGCAGCTGTGCTGGTGTCTGTACCTGCTGGTGGATGCAGGTGTCTGAGAGGTCTGGGAGGCAATGTGAAGAGTGGTGAGGGCCATGGTGGAACTTGAGGCTCTTACTGTGTACCTGCTGGCAGCAGTGGCGGATGCAGATGTCCGAGTGGTATGGGTGGCAGTGTGATGAGCAGAGAGGAGTGCAGTGGAACTGAAGGCCTTTACTGTGTACCTGCTGGCAGATGTAGGTACCCGAGGGGTCTGGGCGGTAGTGTGAAGAGCGGGGAGGGCCACAGTGAAACTGGAGGCCCTTACTGTGTAACTGCTGGCAGATGCAGAAGTCTGAGGGGTCACAATTCTGCTTGAGATGTCAGCAGAACTGTTGGCATACATACAGTAGCAGTATTACACAGTGAACACATCCCAAAATAAAAAAAAAAACATCATATAATGTATGGCAAGTACCTATTAACCACCATAATCAGCAGTCACACAGCTTTGTTGTGCACTGTTTAGAATTTTAAAAGTTGTTAACCACACTTCAGAACTTCCAAACAGTTACATAATAAAAAAGATTGCCCCAGAGTTCCATAATTCTCACACATAGAATGCAAACAGTGTTTTTTTGACCATACACTATAAAAGATGATGGCTGGTGATCGGGAGACAACCATGCTGAAATCACCTCTCGTGGTTGCTAGGGCTACAGTAAACCTCTCGAGCTGCGATTACAGCATGGTTATCACCCGATCCCCAGCCATTATCCTCTATGTTGCTACCACACAGTGTTGGGGGAAGCACACAGGTGAATCCAGTGGCATACTGGAGGATACTGGTACATCTAAACCTCTTCACCCAGGAGCAGCATAGGACAAAATTATAAGTCAATGATGCCTTACAGCATAACTGGAGAATGACTCACCTGATAGGCTTCACAGTACTTCAGTAGGTCTCACTGTCTCAGCAGGTTATACATACCTCACACATTTAGAGAACAGCATTACTAAAGTTTCACAAATCCCAGCCTCAATTACTCAGGGTGACAAAAGTTTGAAAAATACTTGTGACCCATCCAACTGCTGGTATAGATGTAACCCCCCCAAAAGGGTGGCTTACCTCATTGCCCATTCTCCTATCCTCCCATCCTTGGAGCACCTCCCGATGCCTGTAGGACCTCCCAGGAGTTGTTCCCCACATCACTGCCATGGCCACATTCCTTATGTGTGCCCCAGGTTCCCCATCTTACACTCAGTGCCTCTTTAGCCCTCCTAGGGCTCACAGAGCAGAATTGTGAGCCACCAGCGTGTAGGCAGGCTGGCTAACTCACTTGCACACAGAAAGGGAGCACCTTGGTTTTGGACCACCACTGTGGTCATTGCGTGGCTCCTCTGGTGGTCCTGTTCCCTGTCAGTTGCAGGGTGGGGTCTGGTGACTTGGGTTGGACCAGGGGGAGTCACCAAATTCTACACAATTAAAAGAAAGTGCCATGTGTGCTGAAGGACTGGGCCCAGCATCATGAATATTTTGAGATCAGCATTAATATTGTGAGTGGGTCTGTTGTTAAGGATGGTAGTCAGTGATAGAAGACTTGACCTTTGACCTAAAAAGTGCCAGTGTGAGGAAACAGTAGGATGTGATAGACCAGTGAAACCACTAATTAAAGCCTTCCTTCAAGAGGGACAGTCTATTACCCCTTATAACCTGCTCCTATATTTGAAGCTGGGAACTAAATATGAATTTTATGACCCTAGCAGGAAGGTAAGTCATTTGGTTGATCCGTTGTGGTTTTCTCACCTAGCAGAGAACTAGTGACAGATTGTGGGGCTATGAAACATCAAAGGGAATGTTTTGATCAAAGAGATTCATATTTTGGGAAATTGATAGTTGCTGATTTTCACAGTAATAACATACATCCTTGTGGATATCCATACTCAGATTACAGATTTTTCATAGATCTAACAGTGACCTCATGGGTGACATCACCAGGAGGTGGGGAAAACCGGCTTTTGAATATGGCTTGCATCTGGCAAGTTGTGGCAGATGGACTCCCTGAAAATCAAAGACACACTTAGTCTGTGGACTGCAAACTATGCACTTTAGAAAGATAATTCATCTGGAACTTTAAAGCCCAAATGACTGGCTTATAAATTGACCCAAACAACCCGAGCACTTACCTTTTCATGACACTTCTGCTATTCTCCCTTCTTATTCCCCGTCAACGTCTTCCCTAGATCAACCCTCTCATCTTTTCCTGTGTATACTACCCAGACCTGTCGCCCGTCCCTGGCCTCAAGCTCAGGCTTCCATTTCTCTTTGCCAACTGGGTACATTTTACTTCAAATTAATCTCTAGATAATAGGCACTTATGTGAGTATGTATAGTTCTAGATGTGTAATCAAGTATGTTATGCCACCCTCCTTGTGGCACATAAATGTAGTGTCTCCCCATGTAACAAGTTTGTAAAGCCACACTTAACTATGTAATGAATTTGAATTGCTTGACTCCAAGTTTAACCTATTGTTTGATTTATGTATACCCTCCTCCCATGTACCCCCCCCACCCAGGTCGCACCAAGAGATGAGTATCTTGTTGCTCAGTGTGCCTCTCCTGGTGAAACATTTTCAATAAATAAAATAAATAAATAAATAAAATTTGTGGTAGGCGTATTTGGCCCAGCTATTCAGAAATGCCCCAACGGCCGGCGCAAGTCGGGCGCAGCACAAATCCGATGTGCCGTGTTGCCACATTCAGAGGTTGCGTTGGCTGCACTGCAGCAACACAACCTGGCAGAATATGGCACGGTAGTGCCGTGGCACAACTGTGGTTGCACCATGGCTCAAACACAGGTGCACCATGGTGCAGAAAGAGAAGCCCCAGAGCAACTGTGGGAGCAGAGCAACAGAGGGGGGAATGGCACAGAGAAGTGACCCAGGGACAGAGCCAGGGAAGCACAGTGACAGGCCACTGGAGGCCACCACCAGCTGGGCACAGCAGGGTGTACACAGGCACCCAGACCCCCACCCCAGAACACAATAGTGGCACAGACAGTAGGCAACAGAAGGTGCCAATGGTGAATGGAGGGCCACCAAGGGGTCCCCCTCACAGACTGCAGGCTGTGCCCACCCACACACCCAGACCAGAGCAGACCACTCTCAGGAGCATGCAACCAAGCACACACACCCACCACATACCCCTGACAGCTGCCCCATGGGCACTCCAAGGCACAGCCACTGACCGAGAGGAGGGACACCACCACAGTGGGACACACCACAGCACACAGCAGTGATCCACAGAAGCACAACATGCACCCTGACACATGCACACCACATGGACAGGCACTGGGCCACTGCAGCATGGCTCCTCATGCCACCTGCAAAGCAGACACAGACACAGGCAGGTATGTCACAAGATATATATATATATATTGAAGAATGCAACTGTGTACAATAGAAGGGTGTGGGGGGAGGGTAGGAAAGAGATGGAAGATGATAGGGAACAGGGACTGTAAAGTGGGAAGGAGGATTGGAGGGGGAGGTACAGATGGGGAAACAGGGGAATGCAGGGTCCCGACTAGTGGCGGTCAAGTCTTGCTGCCCCTTGCAGTCTTTGCTGCCTTCTGCCAGCCAGCAGCATCCTGCGGACCTGCAGCACTGCCTCCATGGTTGTTGAGGTTATCAAAATAATCTGGCGGAGCAGCAGGCAGTAAAGGGGCCTCCTGCACTACCGCTGGAATCCTAGAACAAGGGACAGAACCGGTGATCAGTACAATGTCCCAAGGAACCATGCCCATCCACAGCGTGCAATGGGCAGCAGGATCACAACCCCCCTCGGAGGGCCCATACAGGCCACCTGCAGGGGTGTGGGCCAACGCCTACCAACATGGCACACCATGACAGTGTACAGTGGTGGTCCCCGCCGCACAGTGGCCACCTGACTACACAATGGCAGTCACATTGCACAGTGCTCTGACAGCACCACAGCAATGTCAGTAACAGCTGGGCGCACACCCATGCAACTAACAGCTGGCACACATGTCCGATGGATGCACCATAGTGGTGGGCGCCACGCACAGTGCGACAAACAGCTGCCACAGCACACGGCACAGGTGGCCATGCCCACATAGCACGCACCCGCACTCATGCCCCCGCCACCCCCCACGTACAGTGCAAAGGACCATTTCAGTGCCTACCTACTCTCTGTGGCCCCACTGGGGCTGGAGCCACTCCAGCACCACCACACTGGCCCGCTGTGGCCTGCCATCCTGCCGCCACTGCTGCTCCTCTCCATCTATTTTCAGGCCTTGGGAATGGAACATAGACAGGTACACATCAGTAACCAACCACAGCAGCTGCCCACCACCCCCATCCCTGTGCACAGGGTGAGCCCCTACCCAACATGTCCCGCACAGCAGCACCGCAATGCCAGTGGCAGCGGGTAATGACACCCCACGATGTGCACGATGGCAGTGCACCACCCTGCAGGGCATGCCAGGCAGCCTAACCAATACCACAGTACAGCACCAGGGCACACATGCAATATGGGCCTACTCACCTGGCTGTGGCACAGCCCCACACCTGACACATGCCTTCAGCCTCCTGAGGCATGCTGGGTACCTCCTCACCAGGTCCCCATGGCAGTGGCTACACTGCTCCCCTGTCCTGGCCACCTCATGTGCTGCTGCAGTGTGGTAGCAATACCCTGCCACACCACCACCCAGGGCTGCTGCAGGGGCACCTGGCCAAATAGTTGGGGTGCATGGGGCTGGATGCAGGCCACCAGGTTAACCAGTTCCACCTGCGTCCAGTTTGCCACCCATGGTGCTCTCTGCTGCATCATGCTGCAAGTCATAGCTGGTGAGCAAACTGGCAGCAGTAAGTGCACATGGCCACAGCATGCACCAGATCCACGGGCAGAGAAGACATGCGCTGTGTCCACCCATCACACAATCTCAGAGATGCGTGGCATGGGTGTGGCTGTGTGGGGTCACCCAGGGACAGAGTTCACAGCAGGGGTCAGGGTTTGGCCACCGCACACTGTGCATGTGCACAATAGCAGGCCTGGAGCACCATGCACTGTGGCCCCCATTGCACAGTTGGCACATAGTGCTCAATTGGTGACATTAAACCATCTGGTGCATGTGCGCTGTGGTCCTGAGCACCGTACATGCATGTGCATGGTGCTGTGACTTGCTCTGGATCAATCTCATTGAGCACTGAGCAAAATCACAATATTCAGCCGCCACATGCAAATGAGCTCATCAGCAAATGCGTGGTGCACCAGGGGGAATTAGAATGTCATTACTGTTGCACCAAAGCTCATTTGCATGTGATGCACCATATAAGCACCATGGAACAGCACATGCCATGGACCAGTATTGCATCCTTTGAGGTGGGTTGTACATGCCGCTGCAGCTCCCTGGAAGCAGATGGCACAGCAGGGTAGGATGCTACAGGGGGATTGTGCCACTAACACACCATGCTGTCTATGTCCTCAGTAGGTGACATGGCCAGACATGAGGAGGGTGAAGAGCATGGGCCTGCTCACAAGCGCAGGCCCACTTTCACGAAGGAAAAGATGAAGGCCCTGTTTGACACCTACCTGGACAGGGAGCCACTGTTGAGTGGTGCCACAGGCACACCACAGGCCAGGGCTTGGGCCTGGGAGGAGGTGGCTGGCTACATCAACCAACATGAGATCCACCAGCAGTCAGCACAGGAGTACCATAAGGAGGTGGACACAGACACAAGATGCATAAAGAAGAAGGTGGCAGCCATCCATGCCTCCCGGAGGGCCACCGGAGGGGGCCTCCTGATGCGCCACCACTCACAGCACAGGAGGAGTTGGTGGCAACCACCATGCTCCACAACATGGTGGAGCGTGTGCCTGGCAGAGGATTCCATATGGGTGGCAGTCCATCACTGCATGGTTAGTATGTCAGGCTGGTGTGCATGCTGCTGGCATGCATGTCCTGTGCATATGTGCACAACAATGGGCATGCCATGTTGTCAGACACATGCAGTGGCAGTTTGGGGGGCACCTGTGAACACTATATTAGTGGCACACCTGTCCTCTCTTTCTGCACCAGCATGCCTGCGTGTGGAGGATGGAGCACTGGCAGCAGTTGTGGAAGCAGAAACACCCCCAGAGGACCAGCCTTCCACCTCCACAGGCATCTGAGGGCTTGATAGGCTGCTGCACACCATCACAGTCCAGGTGGATGTCCTGACCATGGGGTTGGATGAGGCCCTGGACATGTTCCTGTGGGATGCCAGTTTTAGTGTCCTCTGCATGGAGTCACAGATCGGGGTAGGGTCCGATGCCGATGATGACATCACCATCATCCTGGACAGCATGGGCAATATTGTGTGGGAGATGCCCATGCCAGCCACCAACACAAGCAGCACGCCCAGTGACCTTCCAGTGGGAAAACAGCTACCTGCCACCACTGTGGGTGCAGCTGTGTGCACTGCCATGACTGTGCCCTGTGGTGGTGGTGGTGGTGCAGCCGCACTGGCACTGGACAGTGTTCAGCAGCCAGATTAGCAGTGGCAGAAGGCTGCAGTTGCCACAGGGAAGCCAGATGCTGGGTCCACCACCGGGGCACCAGCTAGGGACATTCCCCATGAGGACCCCACTGTGCAACATCCACCTGAGAAGGGGTCTGCGCAGCATGGCCGGTCAGCACAGGAGGATTGGTGTCCCGCCCGGGATACCTAGGATGCCGAACTGCTGACTGAGCACACCCATTTGCTGTGGGCCTCCGTAGAGCAACAGGTGCTGCTTGTCACTGGGGTGCATGCACTGCATGTGGAGGTATGCCAGTTGGCTAAACAGCATGAGAGGGGCACTGTGCTGCTCCTATCGGGGATGCAGCGCATGCAGAAGGCCCTGACTGCATCCCTGGATCGCATTGCCAATGCGATAGTGGATGGCTTTGTTATGCTGGCTGCCACAGGGCATGGCCAGGCACTGCAGACCCCATGCAGTGCACTGTCAACCCCACGATCCCGGCATCAGTTGACACCCACACTGTCGATGCCGGGCTCTGACGCTGGCATCCCAGGCATGCCTGTTTGGGTGCCAACACACCCCCGCGAGGTCATGGTCCCATGGTTTTACCCCTGAGGGGCTGTTGCAAATACCCCCTGTGGCTGATGTGCAGCCTGTGGCTGCCAATAGGCCCTGGTGTGGCTGCCCCCATGACCGTGGTGGCCATGGCTTCATGCAGCAGCCCTGATGTGCATGCCATCCTGACCGCAGTCCACAGCTGCTGCACTGTGCATGCACGGGTGGTGTCTGTGTGTGCATACCACTGGTGTGGCACCTGTGTCATGTTGCAAGCTGCCTGTGTGCATGCTTGCCTGGCCACTGGAATGTGTGGCGTGAGTGTGATAAGGGCAGTTAAGCACTGGTTGCTCCTGTGCACTGGTGCAATGCACCTGATCCCCGCCACATGCCAATGCCTGGGTGTGTGGGTGCCTGGGTGCATGTGAGTGTTGCTGTGTGTTGCAGTGTGTGGTTGTGTGCCAGTGACTCCCCTACCCCTGCACCACACCTCTGTGTGTGCATGCTCATTGCCATGCATGCCTCTGCTTGTGTGCTGTACCTGTGTGTGTGGCCCGTGCATGGGTTTTGCGTCACCTACCTGCGTGCATCATAGTGCTCCTGTGCGATGGTGTCCCGGTGTTGGCACACCTACAATTGCAGCCGGGGATCACTCTACCTGGGGGGGGACTGACCACCACCCTCCGGCCCATTGCCTCCATTGTCCCCACTACTGTCATCCTCATCAGCCTCGACAGCTATCTCATAGTCAATGGCCATGTTGTGCAGTATGCAGCAAGCCTGGAATTGGCCACAGGCTTTCGAGGGGCTGTACAGTAGGATACCACCAGACCTGTCTAGGAAACAGAACCGTGCCTTCAGCATGCCAAATACATGCTTAATGATGTTGCGCATGCTGGCATGTGCCTCATTGTAGTGTTCTTCTGCTGGGGATGATGGGCGCTGGTTAGGGATGCAGCGAATTTAAATTCCGCCGGCGAAGTGAACGCTAAGTGGGCACTTCACGTTGCCACTCCACTATGCGGAGTGGGCAATGCAAAGTGCTCACTCCGACCTGTCATTACCACTTCGCATTAAGGTGGAATGGCAACGCGAAGTAAGGCGAAGTCATTGTTTTTAATGTACTTCACATTCCTCATTATGATTCTAAGTGACCCACTTGGTGTTTCTGATTTGGCAGCCCCCTCGCACATCACATGGCTTACAGTACTGTAAGTCACATGCTCTTTAGTTAGGCAGGAAGAAAGTGAGTCATACAAGCAGACACTTTTCTCCTGTGTAGACAGAGAGAGAGTAGTGTGTTTCGTGACTGCTGATACTTTGAGATCAGAGAGGAGGAGATTTAAACTTTGATTTAGACCCAACAGCTTTTTTAAAAGATACATTTTTTTGTCTTTTCTGTACTCTTTTTTACTTAATTTGCTCTTTCTGTAAATTTTATTTTTCTTACAGGCTTAAAATACATCCAAGTAACTTAAAAAAAATTAATGTTGTGATTCGTGACGTGATCGTAAATCATGATTTGTGACTGCATTTGTGACCATGATGATGACGAAATGCGAATGCCTATGGCTGTACTTCCCCGGGCCCCCCCCCCGATGAGGTGTGACACAAAACTCCCCGACTTAAAAACACTCATTAATGAGTACAATGGAGGAGTGGTGAAGCATGGAGAGATACTACAAAACAGGCTTACAATACATCCAAGTAACTATTAAAAAAGATTAATGTTGTGATTCGTGATGTGATCGTAAATCATGATTTGTGACTGTCCCTGATGATGAAGAATAATATTTGTATGACGAATTACTCATGATAATGGTCCTGACTTAAAAATGCATATTAATGAGTACAATGTTCATGCAGAATTATGCACCACACCTGTCCAGTATTCTGAAGGGAAGCCAAAGAAACAACTGTGACTTGAGTTAGAGATGGAGATTGGGCCCTAAAGAGATGCAAATGCACAGACAAATTAAGACTGCGCTGCTCACTGAAGAGATGCAGATGCAAAGGCACAACATCTAACCAATGCTCAGCATCAGAAATTCAAAAATCTGAAAAAGAATTCCTTTTTCCAGTTGGGGCAGGCCGTGGGGGCAGGGCAGTGTATTGCACTGCTGTAGTAACAGTCACTAGTACTAGTACTTGTAAAGATACCACGAAGAAGTACAAAAATTACACAGCTGCAGTGGGTAGTATAGCAGGTTCACATTGCTGAAATTATGTGGCACAATAAAAGGTGTCTGATTTGATGACACGCTTCACACACATACACACACACTATGTAATGCTTAGCAAATTGAAAACATCAGTAATATAACTACATATTTTATACAAACTAAAATTATGCACTGTAGCACCACAACAATCAGCAAAAAAACGACAAGAATTATTGAAAATATTACTGTGTGTGCATTAACACAGTTATACAAGAAAAATATCACCAAAACAGAAAGTTCTGTCTTTATCTCCAAGTTAATCTACCTACACCACAGATACGCCCCTCCCCAAAGCACACTTCCACTGTCTCTCAGTACACAGACAGAATATTGTACATTAACATTCAAAATCCACACACAAACAATAAACGCTCGATGATATAAGCACAGGAAGGTTTCCTAAAATCGATGAACTAAAGTTTCAGCAAAACAAATGACCCCAAAAGGCTTTTTTAACAGCTTTTAGAAGGTTTGAATCACAGAGCTCTCAGAGCAGATTCTCTCCTACAGCTTCATACACACAATACCCCAAACTGAGGCTGTGCAGAACAATCTAGAGCCCATGTGACCAGAAATCCCATGAATCACTGCAAAATTCACCTTTGGAGCTTAAGAACAAGGCGAAGTGAGGTGAAGTACATTGTTTTCAATGTACTTCGCTTTAAGAATTGGTGGAGTAGTGGTTTGGGAAGGCAGAGTAATGCAAAGTCATTGTTTTCAATGGACTTTGCGTTACCCATTATAACGCCAAGTACTCCGCTTCACGTTGCAGAGCACTCTGCGAATCCGCCTTCACTCTGTGGATCACTTTATGGAGCGAATTGGGGCCACTTTGCTGACCACTAGTGCAGGTAGGGGGTGATCAGCCAGGGCCTCAGTGGATAGGCTCTGTCTCCTGTGTGGATAATGACATGGTTAGCCCTCTGCCATCCTTTGTTCCTGGCACCCACACCAGCATGCCCACCCTCCCCTCTCCCATCTCATGGCCTGCTCTACCTGTCACCCTTTGCCCATGCCATACTCACCCACTAGATGGCCTTTGGGGATGTCACCACATTCGAACCTGTGGCACAGTGCAGAGCTGTACCAGATGAATGCATCATATGCACTCCCAGAGTGTGTGGCACAGATGTTGGTGATGTGTCCCATGGCATTGCACACCACCTGGCAGTTGATGCATGGACTCCCTTTCCTATAGATGTACACCACACCCTCGGGGCCAGGTGGCATGTGGATGCCCACATGGGTGCAGTCGATAGCCCCAGTCATGCAAGGCACACATGCTACCCTGTGGAAGTCCTGCATGGTTGCTGTATGCTCCACCTGTGTGCTGGGGAAACAGATGTATTCGAAGCACATGGCAGCAGAGCATTGAGGAACTGTATGAGAAGGCAGGATGTGGCTGTCTAGGTTATGCCTGTGGTGTCTCCTGTTGGTCTCTGGAAGGTGCCCGTGATAAGCAGGCACATGACGGTTGCCACCATCATCTCCACGGACATGGCATGGCTTCATCTGGTGGGTGCCTGTATCTCCTCACTACACAGCTTGCAGAGTTGCCTCAGAATGGTCCAGTTCAGGTGGCACTGGACCACTATCTCCGTCACTGTAGTTCTCGAAGGTGATGTGGGCATGGTACCACCTGTGTCAGGCATACCACAGACGGGCCCTTCCTCAGCCATGTCACTGTTCCTCCTGCCCTCTCACATCCCTCATTATGGCCTCCATCATGAAGGGCACACTATCCATGGCCCCTGATGTCCAATATCTCCCTGGGCGGTTGGGTGCTGTGGACTGTGTGCCATCTTGGTGCACTGTGTGGCAGTGTGTCTGCCTGTCTCTCACTCTCTCTGCCCCATCTCCCCTCTCCACTGCCACCTCTATCCCTCTCCTTCTGTGTCTGCCTCGGTCTGTCTGTCTGTCTGTCTGTCTTTCACTCTGTCTCTCTCTGTCTTTCTTTCTTTTTATCTCTCTCCCTCTCTCTCCCTCTCCCTCTCTCTCTCACTCTCTCTCACCTGGAGCAAGTGCTTTCTGTGTGCTCGCACCCTGTATTTATAAGAACAAGTCTGCTCGGCGCATCTCTGATTTGCTCCACACTTAAGCCATGGTTCCACAGTTGAATATTTCACTGCGCTGGATATTCATGGGCATGCCCCTGCACTTGCACCTGCATTCATTATAGTTGCGCATTGGCACAATGAGATTTGTGCTGCGCACTAGCTTCCGCTGAATGTCGCTCCTTGGCATAAGTCCACACTTGCGTCATGAGCAAATGCTTTGAATATCCGGGCCTTTCTGTTCTGTAAGTTCCCATTTGTTTTATGTGACTAAGTTATTGATATATTTGTTCTGTGTTTGATACTTTACCTATTTTACAATTTTTAGTTAACAATATTTTCCTAGAAATGCTGCCTGTGCCTTCTCAGTTTTCTTTTGCATGTGAATGCTGAACCAGTGTTTAAGTCTGACAGCTGTTAAGGGCTTGAATGTGTTACTAATCTTGCTAAAGGTAAGAATATACCTAGATCTCATATTGAGTCATATGGGTACAATTGGAGAACCTAGCTGGGTGCCACTGGGTGATGGATTGTACTGCATCCCCCCAAAGAGGGTACATATCTGAGCCTGTAAACTGGGTATGCTAGCATAAGGTTCACATTTTGACCCCCTGGACTCAAGGGTGCTAGGTGATTCGGACCCACAACAAACAGGAGGGTTATCCTGTTTGTCTCCTGTTCACACTATTGCACTTCGAGGTTGGCACTGTGGGAGCAGAGGGTCTGACCTGTAGAGTGCATTTGTGACAGATTTGGTTGGCAGCAGTGCGATTTGAAAGTATTTGGTAACACGAACATCAACAGACCAGTTTGTCAGATTAATACTGTACAGCTCACATGCAAAATAAGGCCGTGATTTTCAAAAAGTAAACAGAACTATATCATTGTGCTTATAGTCTAAGTTCCTACCTGTTTTATTTTTTTTTCTGGTGAAAGTTAGTGTAGCCATAGTTAGGGAAAAAGATGGCTTCCAACTACAGTGAGCACACTGCAGACTACCTGAGGCAGTTGTGCCAAGAGAGATGAATCCAGCACTAGGGCAGAACCAAAAAGCACCTTATAGAGGCTCTTGTGGCAGCCGATGCCTGAATCCTTGAATCACAGTCTGTGACTGAAAAGGACCAAACCTTGGGCATGGAGGGACCAGGTTCCAGTGCAGTGTTCAGATCCAGTGAGGAGAACAGGAGGGCCAGTGCAAGCCAAGGGCCACAGCAGCAGGGGAAGGTCACCAGCATTCTAGAGCCAGAAGAGATCAGGCTGAAGATGGAGTTGTGCAGAATGAAGCTGAAATTTGAGCAGAAGGAGTTCCAGCTGCCAATGGAAAGAGAGGAGAAGCGGGAGCAGCTTCAGCAAGAGACAGAGGAAAGAGAGCAACAACTTCAGTGAGAGGCTGAGTGAGAAGAGCATGAGTGCCAACGGCAACATGAACTGGAGAAGCTATGACTCCAAACACCAGCACCAGAGCAGTTAAGTGGCCTGGGGTTAACTGGGATTCCAGGATTGGGTTAAAAATTAAATTCTAAATTGATAGCTGAATTTAAAGAGGGGGAAGATATGGATGTCTTTTTAAATTCCTTTGAAAAAGTATGCATTCAGTCAAATATTCCTAGAGGGTCCTGGGGCATCCAGCTATCCCCGTGTCAGGAGGTCTAAACCTCGCTTTCAGGTTCTTGGCAATAATAGGAATGCAGGGAATCATTGACATGTTGAATAAAAGTAATAAAGCTTGTTTATTACTACCAAAAGGAAAATCACAGTTGCCCTAAGCAGTTCTTACCCTTAGGAACTGGGAGCCAATGTTAAGCGTTCCCCATACCTCGAGGAATCTCTGTGTCTCCTGGGGTCTCTGAGGTAGAATACGTAATGTCTTAAATTATATACCTAAGATAATTACCATGGTTACTGTAAGATAGAAACACTTCTAGTTACACAGATGAGCCCTATTGGCTAAATTAGAGGTGGCTCATCAGTACTAGATAACATCATACAATTTTGTTATAGAAACATAGAAGTTCATGGCAGATAAGGACTGCAAGGCCCATCCAGTCTGCCCATTTCTTTTTCTACCTTATAAATGTACCATCGTCCTTTGCTGTCAGTGGCCTATCTATTCATACTCATCTGTATTGCTCCCTTATGCCTATCCCATGCCTGTTTGAAACCCTGCACTGTATTTATAGCCACCACTTCCTGAGGTAGTCCGTTCCATGCATCCACCACTCTTTCCATGAAAAAGAACTTCCTCAGATTACCCCTTAATCGGCCTCCCTCTAATCTCATGCTGTGTTCTCTTGTCCTGCTATTTTTCTTATATTGAAACATGTTAGACTCTTTCACCTTGATACTGTCTGGGGAATAGCCACATACAGGTTTAATAACACAAAATGCATCACATCGACTCAAATAAATATACCCTTTCTTCGCACAGCAATCTTTGTGCGTTGAGACCCACGTGTCCAGAAGAGGATGGAAAACCAGAAGAGGAGGCAAGTTGAGGTGTTCTCAGTAGATGTCTTCATCAAGGTGCCCAATGGAGTGTACAGATGCTATTTTATCAAATATAGCTGTGTTGGGATCAAAAGGTGGCAAAGAAACAGTAAAAGACACAAACATAGTATCTTTTATGGAACATTTCTTAGAAGTAAAGCAAGGACCAGTATTGGGGTGCCTGGTCACAAATCCCAAATCCCTAGCAGTAGAAACAGGAATAGAAATATACTGTAACATACACATGGCAACACAGTTAGAGGATTTTCAGCGAGGGCAATACCATTTAGAGATGCGTCTATCATGAATGATAGGGATTTTTCCAGATTCGAGATCATGGAAGAGATTGTTGATGGTAGTGATTATGTATGATCCATATGCAGAACATAATATTTCATGACCAATGTATTGCTTCCTTATTGTTCTGGGCAATAAGGGCGTTAATCTTGTCTTTAGAATCTGTAAATGCCTTAGTAATGTCTTGCATATTATATACAGTATATCTTCCTTCCTGACTAAGGCCATCCACACTATGCAATGGGGGGGGGTATGATGTCATTGATCATACCAGTTTCAAACTTTTGTGAATGTGCTTTGATAGTAGCAATGTTCGCTTTATTCCAGACAGACATTGCAGTACCACAAATACCAGTGACGGTGCCTGTGGCACCAGTGACATCAGCTGTGTCACGTGTATTTCTTTTATGATTTTCTTTGATCATCTTGTTGAAAAACAGCTTTTCTCTTAAAATTGCCTCTATCCTCGATGGTATGTACCCCCAACAATAGGATCTTGGTTATGAGTCTGAAAAGCTGCTAAGCTATCAAGTAACAAAGTACTATAAAACAATGATGTGTTAGTAGTATGACACATACCAAATTCTTTCATATTCCAGTAAGTCAAGTTAAGCAAAACAGGTATATGCATATATTGTAAGTTATTAAACAATAAGCCAGGTGAAGCAGTAGTTGTAAGACCACTACGAGGACCAGGGGTTTTTTTGGACATTCCAAAAGGGGGTAACACAGATAGATACATGGCAGCTGAGGCCATGTTGTGTACAGCACAACATTTCCTGGCAGAATCTTTAGAAAGTGAATCACAATATGAGGGGTCAATTAAAGCAGTGATATTGTATAAACCAGAATGTCTAAGAGAGGTCTGGTGCAAGGACAACATATCATTAGGGGATAATTTTGTGTTGGGACATCCATGGAAAGTTCCCTTGGAGAGTTTGGCCAAGGGGATTATTTGTCCTTGAGACTTGGTTTGCCACTCAATTTGTAGGGTAGATTTATCAGGAGCAACAACTGAGGCAGTGAGGTAGGCATCTTAACCTTCCTGAATGGTAATCAAATTGTCTGGGACATTGATGGAAACTCCCTCTGGGGTAGTTTCAGGTCAATCAAGATGAGGAAGGATGTGCTTTACCGTGCCTTGGATGCAGGGGATAATTCCTGAGATGAGAAGAAAATGAAACAAGATAGCCATCTTGTCAGTGTATCTGAAAAGGAAAATCAAACATTAGCAGATTAGTATTATTCCACCCAATAGGGTGAGGGAAAGTAATCATACTCCTTTATACAGTTTCATTTGGTTGACATGTAACCATTTGTCAGTCAGTTTGTTGTTTTGCATGAGTCTAACATGGTAGACTGCTGGACTGAGCATGTTGTCAATTGGGTAGGGTCCTTCCCACTTGTTGGAGAAAGAGTGTGTTGGATGTGCAAATCTGAGAACCATCACCTGATCTCCAACTTGCCAATCCACTTCTTGTGCGTGTTTGTCAAACTGAATTTTGGACTGTTGCTGAGCATTGCCTATGCAGTTTGCAGCATACAAATGAGTGTGTATTAGATCTTTTCTTAATTTTTTCACATATTTATCCACAGAAACATGGTCTGTGGTGGGGATGTGCAGGTCAAACAGGTGCTCAGGTAAGCTTATACTTCTACCAGTCATCACCTCAAAGGGTGTCAACTGGGTAGTGGCTGAGGGTGCACCCCTAATTGCCATAAGGAGTAATGGCAGTAGGGAATCCCAGTCTTTGGGATTGTCCTCAATAAATCTGGAAAGCATTTGCTTAATCCATCTGTTGGCCCTCTCTACTTGACCTGATGATTGTGGGTGGTATGGTATGTGGAACTTCTGATGAACTCCAAGGAATTCAAGGGCTTCTTTCATCAACTCACCTGTAAAACTGATTCTTTTGTCGGAGTCCACCTTAAGAGGTAGTCCCCACCTGGAGAAAATCTGTTCCACCAGGATTTTGGCAGTGGCTTTTGCAGTGCATGTCTTATTGGGGAAAGCTTCAACCCACTTAGAGAAGAGATCAGTTACCACAAAGGCATATTTGTTGCTTCTACTGGTATTGGTAAGGGGATCAATAAAACCTATCTGCAAGGCACGCCAAGGGCCGGCGTGCCTTTGTGGTAGTAGCTTGGCATTTCATTTGGTAGGGATGGGGTTGTTTTGTGCACAAATAAGGCAGTTGTCTATGTACTGTTTGACATCCTTGGTGATACCAGGCCACCATGAGGTGGTCTTGAGCCTCTGGAGTGTGTTCTCCACTAGTGGTATCCACCAGTGGTGGTGTCATGCCCTTGGTCCAAACATTCAGATCTAAGATGACGAGGGACCACCCACAATTTGGTGGGGGTGTCATCTGATTGGTACCAAATGAGCTTGTTATCTGGGGACAGATGTAACTTACCTTCATGCCTTCGGTATGGGTTGTGGGCAGGTAGATTCTTCTTGGTGCCTTTGTCCACAAATCTGAACACATCTTTGAGTTCAGAGTCAGCATGCTGGGCTTCCAACAAATCCAAGGGGGAAAAGGGTTCAGGTTTCTTCCTGACAGCTGCAATGTACACAGCTGCTCTGGCCTCTGGATGGTCTATCATCCAGGTGTCCCCCCCTCAGGCTCCTTCCTTAGCAAGGGTGTCAGCAAAGTCATTGAAGGCATGATAGGGGTCATGTATAGAGTGGGCCTTAACTTTGTGTACATTGGGCCTGATTCTAGAAAAGTTACGCCTGGTGTAACAGTACTTGCTCCAAGTAGAATGGTGCATCTGGCAACTTACACCAGCAGTTGCAACATGTGCAGTTCTACAAAGTGGCCTGTGACATGTCGTGACAAGTCACATAACTTTCCTGTGCTCCCAGGTGGCAACTGTAAACAAGCTATCAGCATAGTGTGCCATTCCTGGTAAAACAATTGCTAAAAAAAACTTGCACCGAACAGCTGTTACACCGGCAGTTGCGCCATAGACCCCTTGCTACATGGCGCTAGGGGGTTTATGGCAGCAGTTGCACTCCATTCCAGAAGGGCAGCAACAAAGTCCCCAATATTAGGATTTTACAAGAACCCTCAGAAGAGAACCGGCAACATAAGTTACACCAGCTTTTACTGTAGACCCACCTGCAGTCATGCCACAGTTGTTCTCCCCCCATGCCCAGCATACCCCAGTAGGTGCCCCACAGGGCTACCCACACCAACTGCCCCAAGTGTATATGTAATGCCCCACAGTGCTACCCACTGCAACTACCCCGAGGTGTACATGTAATGTCCGACAGGGCTAGCCACACCCCCAGCCCCCCAAAACCCCTATTGTGCATTGACCCACAGGGTGGCATCACTCTCAGTCATCCTCTACACATGCCCCTGACCACCAAGTCACCATCCACAAATACAGAAAATACCCTGCCCTGGCAGCCTAGTAGCCCCACCTCCCACCTAGCCATCCCTAGCAATCCCAGCCACCCAGTGCCCCCACCCATCCCCAGCTGGCAGCTGGCACAGCCACCTCTCACCACCATGACCAGCCATCGACTGAGTTCAGTATGAGGACATACTGTAAAACAAGCTCAGAAATTAATTTCTGAGCGTGTCTTTTCAGTACGCACTCCTACTGAACTCAGTCAGCAGCTGGCCATGGTGGTGAGATGTGGGCTGTGCCAGTCACCAGTTGGGGACAGGTGGGGGGTGCTGGGTGGGCTGGTATGGCTGGGTGGGGGGGCCACTAGGCTGCCAGGGCAGGGTATTTTCTGCAATTGCAGCTACGACTCGGGGTAGGGGCATGGGAGGGTTGATTACAGTGCCGCCCTGTGGGGCATATCTCAACAGGGGATTTGGGGGGCTGGGGTGTGGGAAGACCTGTGGGGCACTTACTGGAGGCATCGGGGACATGAGGTGTGGCCAGCCCTGCAGGACACATACTGGATGCTTCTGGAGGGGTCAGTTGGTGTGGGCAGCCCTGTGGGGCAGTGATTGATGGGTTGGGGGTCAGTTGGTGTGGGCAGCCCTGCAGGGTGGTTATTGATGGGTTAGGGGGCAGGGGGTGTGGGCAGCCCTGCAGGGTGCCTACTGCAACACGCTGGGCATCGGGGGCATTTGCGACCTGCGTTGTGGCATGTTTATTAGGTGCACCCTCTGTTTGGCGTACCTGGCCACATGTCGCAAATCACAGGACTTAACTGCAGTGACCCTGCCCCTTCTAGAATAGGGCACAGGGTCAATGTCGCAGTTGCGGGTGGCGCAAGTTGTGTTTGGCAGTGACTTGCGCCACTCTTCTAGAATCGGGCCCATAGAGTTTGTGTGCAAATTTCTGTGCCAGTGAATGAATGTATATTACCAGTACCTTGTGTTTCACCATGGTGCAATCAGAAGAAGTAAAGGAGTTCTTCTGCCAAAAAGGAAGAAATTCTGTAAGAGAGCAATAAACCCAGTTAGAGTCTGTAAAAATGCTGAATGAACTTGAGGGCACAGGCCAGCGATGCCATCTCTTCATACTGTGATGATGCTACACTGCACCTTTTGGAGATTTTAACAGTGTTACCGAAAGGGTATACCACGAATATACCCATTCCTGCTATCTGTTCTCCCTGATAATAGGAAGCTGATTCATATGTAAAGACATGACACAGTGAGGTGCTCTCAAGTAATTGTTCTGTAGCAGGAAGGAAAGGGCCTGGATCTGGTAGCTCAGGTGGCTGCAGTGTACAGTCATGAGGTTCTCCTAGGAAAAGGAGGCCATGTGCCAGCATGGATGGCATTTTGGTTGGGTGGACCTTGATGTCTCTATCCTGGAGAAGGAGGGACCAGTGTGTCAGTCTGGTATTGGAGACTGGCCATCCTTTACTTTGTCTGATAGCAAGAAGGTTGTTGGGGTGTGATTTGTATTGATGATCAGGGGGAGTACCCAATGATATACAGAAAGTGCTTGACAGCCCAATAGATAGCCAGAAGATTCCTTTCACAAAGGCTATACTTCTCTTCCACTGGAGTCAAGAACTGTGATGCATATGTAATGAGTCTTAGGGTGCCATGGATCTTCTAGGCCAACACTGCAGACATAGCAATGTCAGAGGTGGTGGATTCCAGATGGAATGGCAAGACTGGATTGTGATTGACCAGAGATGGAGCTGAGGACAAGGCCTGCTTTAGTGATGTCAAGGCTTGGGTATGAATGGAACCCCATGTCCAGGGGACATCCTTTGTCAGTAGTTCATACAGAGGGGTGGCCTTCTGAGCAAAATCACAAATGAAATCTCTGGAATAATTTACCATGTCTTGAAACCTCCTAAGGGTGGCCACACTGGTAGGCAGTGGTAAATCCTGCAATCCCTATATCTTCTTCCAGGTAGAGCTTATGCCTGTGTCTGTTATACTCAGACCCAGAAAGAGTACCTCCTTCTGACACAGTTGTGCTTTTCTTGGGTTACATTTGAGGTCTGCCCTCTGAATGAGGGTCAGTAGTTCGTCTAAGAGATCCAGATGTTGTTCCTGTGTGGCTGTGATCAACAACAGGTCATCCACATACTGCAAGAGACACTGGGGTGTAGAAAAACCCTCAAGGGCATCCATCATGTGCAGATGGAACAGGGAGGGGCTGTTATGGAACCCCTGTGGTAAGCAAGTCAATGTGTACTGCCTGCCCTTGAAGGTGAAGGAAAAGTTATATTGACTCTTCGGGGCCAATGTCAATGACCAAAAACCATTGGAGATATTCAGGGTACTAATATTGTTGGTCAGGGGTCAGTAGTCATAGAACATCTGGTGCTGATGCCACTGTTGGGGCACAACTAGGGGTGACCTGGTTTAGTCTCCTGTAATCAATAGTAAGTCTTCAGGTGCCCATGGTTTTTTTCACAGGCCACACTGGGGAATTTGCAGTGGAAACACATGTCCTGATTACACCTTGCTTGAGGAGTGATTTAATTGTTTCCCTAAGAGAAGGCAAGGCCTCGGATGGAAATGGGTATTGCCTCTGCCTCTCATGTGTTGGGCCTGTCATTTCAATGACAGTATGCATCTTGCCACAATCATGCTTACTGGTGGCACCTGCCTCCAGATGCCTTTGTAGGATGGGAAGGAGCTTTGGGAAAAGCTTGTGATTCTTAAACAGCTCTATGACGTCATACTCTTTGTCATTTGCGGAGATTGTTGCAACCACATGTGAGTCAGAGATCATGATGGTGTGATACTGTCCCTGAATCTATATCAGTAACATGTTGGCCAAGTCCACCACACAGCTGTGTGGTGCCAAGAAGTCAATTCAGATTGTACTAAGGTGATCATGCAATACCATCAGTTGAAAGGTGCGATACGCCTTCTGGTGTCCCAGCTTCACAGGTAGTGGAAGGGAGTGGTATGAAGGTAGCCTAGTTCAGTCTACATCATACATGTTGGTTCTCTGTCCAATGAACCAAGGTGATGTGTCTGGGTTGTCATCTTGTAATACAGACACAGCCATGCCTGTATCCAACAGCACTGTGAGAAGGTGGCCCCTGACCTTGGCCTCTGTGCAGGGCCTTGCTTTTGTATCCAAGACCAGCTTGTTTACAATATGGACTGGGGCCTGTAATTGTCAATCTGTACCAGTAGAAGCATAGGGAAGCTCTTGAAAGAGAGTCTGGGCCTGATTCCTGTGAACCATCTTGCCATGCTGTACTGATGCTATATGGGGAGCCGCTTCTGGGTTCAGGCCTGTAGGGGCCGGAGAGCCTGGACTTTTGGTATCTCCATGGCATGTGGAGGCCTACTCTTCCAGTTCTATTGCAGCAAGGGCCCGTACCAGTACAGCGTCCGCTACCCAGTGCACTTTCTCGAGGAGGTCTCTGAGATTTTGGTTCTCATTGACTATTTCCCTATATGAAGGGCCTGGTCTCTGTTGTTAACCCTTATTGTTTTTCTGGTGTTTCTTGTTTTTGTGGTAGTTCTGGTTCCCACCCCAGGATTGTTGTTGGGCCTGCTGGTGGTGTTGGTTATCTGTGGGGAGAGGCTGTTTCTTTTGGGCCTGCCCCTCCACCATGTAGTGCATCAGGGCCTCCAGAATGGCTTCCATGGCAGCTACCTTCTTGGAGCTGGACCTTGAGTCAAAGATGTAGAGTTGATAGACTCTCTGTTTTCCAAAGAATATCGGCAAACTTCT
The DNA here is from genome assembly GCA_016271365.2 of Neoceratodus forsteri. Taxonomy (NCBI): domain Eukaryota; kingdom Metazoa; phylum Chordata; order Ceratodontiformes; family Ceratodontidae; genus Neoceratodus; species Neoceratodus forsteri. The sequence goes on from CM057458.1 coordinate 766,105,303, forward strand.
TCATGGTGGGATAGGTGGTTGGCTCTACCTTTTCTCGCACTGCAGGGATCATGTTTCAAAATGAATGGGGTTATGTACTCAATGAGGTCCACATCAGTGGCTTCTCCTGCAAGGTTCTTTCCTGCTTGTTAGGCCATCCAAAGCCTCTGGTGGAAGGTCACTGGACTTTCCTTTGCATTCTGTTTCACAGGGTATATGAGCATCACTCCTACCACAACTGGGTTGTGTGCGGTAATGAGTTCAGATGCTATTTCATTGAAGGTGGCATGGCTGTCCTGTTGGACAGCTTCAGGGAGTTTCACCCATAGACCAGGATCAATGGTCTGCCATATGATCTGGACCTGGTAGTCTGAAGTGAGACTAAGCATTTCATATTTATCACGCACCTTCTCCAAGTGGCAACTGAGGTTGTCGGATGGGCTCATCCGACCAATACTGTCAACTAAAGTATTTGCTGAACTGAGTGGGCCATTTGTAGGGGATTGCTGGGATGATCGTTCAGAGGTAGATTGTCTCAGGCGCCCTGCAGGGCTGCCTGAGCTGCAGCTTCAGTCACAGTGTGGACCATTCCATCCCGAGTCATGGCCTCCTGCAGCATCTGTCTAATCTGCATTCGGAGAGTCTGCTTGCTTCTGTCGGGTAGAGTCACATTGCCTAAGGTGGCATCAATCATTTTCTCTATCTCTTTGTTACCATCCACAAAAATAACGGCGATCATGGTGCCATTGGGACTAGGCCTGGGTTTGCTCCCCCCCATCATGGGGGTCACCATGATGATCATCATGCCATTTATGACGTAGGGATGTGGTGTCATGTGATGGGGAACCACCATGTTGTGAATGGTGGGGTGTGGTCACTGGAACATAGTATGGATGTGACTGGGTGTTGTACTGTGAGATGTTGTCATCTGACTCCTCCTCTTCAGATGGCATCATCAAGACGAGGGCTATGCTGCCCATCGTCTTGATGTGTCCAGACAGCACCTCTCGCTGATGGTGCAGTTTCACCATTTTATAGTCGCAATCCTCGTGACTAACTTTTGCAACATTCTGATCCACATCATCCTGCATCTGCTTCTGTATCACTCTATATGCGGCGCTCAATTCACTATTGTCCCTAGTAGCCATTCTTAAGTCATTATGTACCTGGTTTATCTCGTCCTGGAGCTCTCCCAACTCCTCACACATCTGATCATCAGTTCTACTCAATAAATCATTAATTTGCAATGCCTGCCCTTTAGCATGTATCAAACTTTCACAATCCTGCTTCAACATGCAAAGTTCCTGTTCATTATCCCGAACAGAATGGTGCAAAAGAGAATCCTATTCTTTCCACAGAGTTTGGTGCTCAGATTCCAAGTTCTGCTCTCTTCTCAAACATTGTTTCCTGCAATCCCATCTCCTGCTTAAGAGATGAGACTTGCAGTTCAAGGGTTCAAAACCTTGCTTCCGAGGCATCCAAAGCAGAGTAGTGAGCAGCGACCAACAGCCCTTTATCTTCTCACTTTCTGGTTGTTTGTCTTATCTCTGAGTTCTGGGTTGAAATCCCCAGTACGGGGTTGTCAGATTGACTTTTGTCCCGAGTGAAGTCAGCCCATCCTCCATGGGAGGCAAAGAAATTTGACACATTGAGTCTCAAGTCTGCACAGCTATTTGATACGGTGGCCATTGTGTTGGAGGGAACGTAAAATCAAACTGTGAAAAGACACCATGCTGTGTATCGATCCACAACAGGTGCACTAGTTCACTGGCTGGCTACTGTACACTTGTAAGCTTGCAATTCAAAACCGCCATGGGGTCAAGTGAGTCGATATCGACCACACCCAGTAAGCAGCCAGATTTTGCAAGTGATTACAAAGTGGGTGAACAATGGAAGAGGTAATGCAGGTATGCACACACCTACTGTCCCTGTTTGGAAGGGAAAGTTGTAGCAACAAGTGAAAACATTGCAGACTCCAAATATTGCCTGTATGCGGTCGTCAATTGCCAGGAGGTCTAAATCTCACACTCTGGTTTTTGGCAATAATGGGAATGCAAGGAATCACAGACACATTGCGTAAGAGTAATAAAGCTTGTTTATTACTACCAAAAGGAAAATCACAGTTGCCCTTAGCCGTTCTTACCATTAGGAACTGGGAGCCAATGCTAAGCATTCCCTATACTGTACTTTCGAGGAATCTCCGTGTCTCCTGGGATCTCCAAGGTAGAAGACATAATGTCTTACGTTACATACCTAAGATAATTACCATGGTTACTGTAAGATAGAAACATTTCTAGTTACAGAGATGAGCCCTATTGGCTAAATTAGAGGTGGCTCCTCAGTCCTAGATAACATTATACAATTTTTTTTATAGTCATCACTTTGTGGAAACAAAGAAGTACAGTTTGTACAAAGCCATGTAGTAATACAAATCATCAGAAGATGACAATGCTGGCTCATATAACATTCCAAGGACACAGGTGTCCTATCATCTTCTAAGCAAGAAATACATGTGTATATTAGAAAGTAAAGCGTATAGAAATTGTATGTATTCATGTCCTGACATCTACTCTTATACAGTAGACACTCTAAGCTCTATATGCTAGTATAACATATAAATAAATGCTAGCTGTCTGCAGTGTACCTCTGGGGGTACCAATTAGGGTGCATCGACGTTGTATACCACCCGCTACTTATTGAAAAAACTCGGGATGCATTTGGTCAAATGGACAATGAGGACAGTAATGATTACAGTAAACTTAAAGCTGCACTTTAAAAAAAATATGAGATAACAGCGGAGGCATACAGAGTTAAATTTCATAAGCTCAGGAGAAGCCCTGACATGAGCTATGAGTAGTGAACCACTAAACAACATCAGTTTTTAAAACATTGGAGGGAAGGAATTGAAGCAGACTGTGCAGAAAAAATTGAAAATGCTGTATGGTTAGAGCAGTTTTTTGGGGCATGCCCAACAAGGCTGAAGACCTGGCTGGAGGACCGAGATCCAAAAACAGTGCAAGAGGCTTCTGAACTCTTGAACCACTATGCCAGGAGCAGACCTGCTCTGAGAGTGAATGCGGTGGGTGTAGCAGTGCAGAAAGGGAAAAGCGTGCCTTCAGGGCAGCTAAAACTCTCCCTGCCTCCATCAAAACCAGGTAGCTCCAGGTTACAAAGAAAAGATTTACTTGAGAAAAGAAATGAATGTTGGGTTTGCAAAGAAACTGGACATATTACAAGGTAGTGTCCCAAAAGGACAAGCAGTGAACAGAGTGGTGCTAGGAAAGAAGTGGGTTGTTTGTGTGTCCCTGAAAGCATGCCAGTAAGCATGTGGGATCACATGCACCCAGTCACTGTGAATGGTGTACAGACACATGGGTTAAGGGACACAGGGGTATCCCCTGACTTTGGTAAAAGGGGATTTGGTAGAACCTTGTCAGCTTATACCCAATCAATTTGTAACTGTATGGAGATTCACTGGGGAGGAGAAAACATTGCCACTCGCTAGTGTCCTCCTAGACTGTGGTGAGACAGGAGGGACTGTGCAAAAGGTTACCGTAGCCAAGACTTTGGCTGTCGATGTAATTATTGGCAACAATATTAAAAAGGGCATGGTGTGTGCAGTTACCCGTAGCCAAGCGGCAAAGGAAAATTGTAATTCCCTGGACCCCATAGAAGCCCCTCTGGAAAAATCTGGGAGGCTGGATCCCTAGCCTGTGTCTCCTGATATGGAGACTAATGAAAAGGGTGTAGAAATTCCCCGGATAGCATTTAACAGAACAGCTATGGAGGGTTGCTCCGAGAAGCAAGGTGTGACCCATAGTCAGAGAGTTAGGGATGGCAGTGATCCTGAATGCCCTGACACTAGAGCTAGGGACCCTAGTATAGAAACTGAAGGGCACCTGTCCCATGCTTAGGGAATGGATAAGGAGTTTAAAGCTACTCAGAAAAGTGACCCTAGTTGAGAGAAGCTGAGGGCTTGGGCAGACTCTGACAGAGCACAGGGAGGTGATGGGACACAAAGTTTATTGGGACAATGGACTGATGTATATGCAGGATGCTGAGACAGACGGAGGGGTGATGGGCAAGCAGCTTGTCATTCCCCAGGGGTACCATGAGCAGTTGCTTGAGATTGAACACAATATTCCCATGTCTGGTCATCTGGGAATCGCTCACACTACACAGTGGTAGGCCCAGAAGTTCTATTGACCCAGCTTCACCCAGCAGGTGAAGGAGTATTGCAGGTCTTGTTACTGGTGCCAAGAAATAGAGAAGGCAGGTAAGAAAACCCAAGCCACCCTAATTCCCTTACCCATAGTGGAGGAACCATTCCAGAGGGTGGGAATGGATATTGTGGGGCCTTTAAATACCCTCAGCTCCTCCGGGAAGAGGTTCATCCTAACTGTGGTGGATTATGCCATCCGGTACCCAGAGGCAGTCACCCTATCCTCACGGAGGGTAGACAAAGTGGCAGATGCCTTGTTATGGATTTTCTACCATGTTAGGTTTCTGCAGGAGGTTATCACCAATTGAGGGGGTTCGTTCAAGTCGGACTTGATGAACTGTTTATGGGAGAAGTGTGGTGTGGTGCAGAGATGCACAACACCTTATTACCCATGAGCCAATGAACTTGTGGAAAGATTTAAAGGTACCCTGAAGTCAATGCTCCAAGCGTTTTCTGAACAGTATGGGAGGGACTGGGAGAAATACCTTCCCCATCTGTTGTTTGCATACAGGGAGATGCCACAAGAGTTTTTCCCCCTTTGAGCTCTTATATAGACGTAGGGTACATGGGCCCCTAGACTTGATCTGGGAGGACTGGGAAGGCAAGCACATCACCCAGAGAACTCCCATAGTGGATTATGCTCTTAGGTTTAGGGAAAGGCTGAAGGAGCTTATGGGGACAGTCCAGAGCAACCTGGCAGCTTCCCAACAAAAACAAAAGGTATGGTATGGCCACAGAGCCAGAGCTCACTCATAAACTGTGGGTCAGGAAGTCATGGTCCTAATCCCGGTCTGGAAAGACAAGCAGCAGGCAGAGTGGGAAGGACCATACAAAGTAGTCAGACAGGTAAATGACATAAACTATAGTACAGAGCTACCTGACAGGATACATACACAAAGGATGTACCATGACAACATGATGAAGCCATATGCTAATAGGGTTGACATGGTGTTTGCAGTGTGTAGTCCTGGGGAGGGTACAGATGAAGGAGACCCCTTTCTGGACTTGATGGAGGAAAGCAAGTGGGAGTCCTCTGTGGAGGCAATTAAAATGTCACCCCAGTTGACCCTGGACCAGATCCAGAAAGTAAGGGATGTTTTAGCAGACTTTGCCCCACTGTTTAGTGCCAAGCCTGGACTAACTCCCTTAGCGATGCACAATGTGCAAACAGGGACACAAGCCCCCATATGGTGGACAGCATATCAGGTGTCAGAGGCTGTCCAAAAGGACATTAGGAGGGAGGAGAAAGAAATGCTGGATTTAGGGGTAATTCAGAAATCCACCATCCCCTGGGCCTCACCCATAGTCCTTGTTCCAAGCCACATGGCTCTACTCATTTTGTGTGGACTATCATGGGCTCAATGCAGTCATGAAGTCAGATGCCCACCCAATACCATGGACAGATGAACTCCTGGACAAGTTAGGAGGGGCGACATACCTTACAACTATTGACCTGACAAAAGGGTATTGGCAGGTAGAGTTAACTGCCAGAGCTAGGGAGAGGTTGGACTTCATCACTCCAATAGGGTTATTTGAATTTAAAGTAATATCTTTTTGGAATGAAGAATGCCCCGGCCACTTTCCAAAGGTTAGTGAACCAGGTGTTAAATAGTGCTGAGGATTATGCTGTGGCATACCTGGATGACATTGCCATCTTTAGTGCCAGCTGGGAGTAACACCTGTCCCACCTTAGGGAAGTGCTGGGCAGGACACAGATGGCCTGGCTCACTGTCAAAGCTGAAAAATGCCAGGTGGCCATGGCTGAGGTGGCATACCCCAGGCACGTTGTAGGCTGGGGACAGCTCCATCCTAACCAAGCAAAAATAAAGGCAATCAAGGCATGGCCCAGACCAGAAATGCAGAAGCAGATCAGGAGTTTTCTAGGGACATCAGGGTACTATAGGAAATTTATACCCAATTACAGTGCCCTGTCCACTCCCCTATCAGTCCTGGTAAAGAAAAGGATGCCTAAGAAAGTTATCTGGGAACCAGCCTGTGAACAAGCCTTTACCAGACTAAAGGAGGCACAGTGCAGTGCTCCTGTATTGACAAGTCCAGACTATACCAGACCCTTTTTAGTCCAGACTGACACCTCAGATGTGGGTATTGGGGCAGTGTGGAGTCAGAAGTCCAACCAAGGGGAAGATCACCTCATGGTGTTCCTCAGTAAAAAGTTATTTCCTAGGGAGCAGGCTTACTCAACTGTGGAAAAAAAGTGTCTTGCCATGGTGTGGGCCCTAGAGAAGTTAGAGCCATATCTATATGGGCAGCATTTTGAGGTACAAACTGACCACATCCCCCTTATTTGGCTGGCACAAATGGGCAAAATGAATGGTAGACTACTAAGATAGAGCCTTGCCTTGCAAGGGTATGGCATGATGGTCTCACACAGAGCAGGGCCAGCCATTGAAAATGCAGATGGATTGTCACAGAAGTTTGAGCAATGAACTAACTTGGGGAGGTCATCCCATGCAGGGGATAGAGCTCCCAAATTCAGTCTTGGTGGGGGGGACTGTGACACTGTGCCACCTGATTATTGTTATATTGTATAATATTTGTGTTATAAATAAAATGTGTATGGTATATGACTGCCTTCTTAAGGATTGTAGTCAGTGTAAGGAGACTAGACCTTTGACCTAAAAAGTGCCAGTGTGAGGAAACAGCAGAATGTGATAAACAGACCAGTGAAACCACTAATTAAAACCCTCCTTCCAGAGGGACAGTTTGTTACCCCTTGTAACCTGCTCCTGCTTTTGAAGCTGGGAACTAAATATGAATTTTATGACCCTAGCAGGAAGGGTAGTCATTGTGCTGATCCTTTGTGGTTTTCTCACCTAGCAGAGAACTAGTGACAGATTGTGGGGTTATGAAACATCAAAGGGAATGATTTGCTCAAAGAGACTCATATTTTGGGAAATTGCTAGTTGCTGATTTTCACAGTAATAACATACATCCTTGTGGATATCCATACTCAGATTACAGATGTATCACAGATCTAACAGTGACCTCGTGGTTGACATCACCAGGAGGCGGGGAAAACTGACTTTTGAACATGGCCTGCATCTGACAAGTTGCAGCAGAAGGACTCCCTGAAAATCAAAGACACACTTAGTCTGTGGACTGGTAATGAGGCACTTTAGGAAGATAATTCATCTGGAACTTTTAAGTATATGTGGTAGGTGTATTTATGTTCTGTAACTTACCATCTATTTTATGTGACTGTAAGTTATTAATATTTTTGTTCTGTGTTTGATATTTTACCTATTTTACAATTTTTAATAAACAATAATTTCCTTGAAATACTGCCTGTGTCTTCTTGGTTTTCTTTTGCATGTGAATGCTGAACCAGTGTTTAAGTCTGACAGCTGTTAAGGGCTTGAATGTGTTACTAATCTTGCTAAAGTTAAGAATATACCTAGGTCTCATATTGAGTCATAAGGGTACAATTGGAGAACCTGGCTGGGTGCCACTGGATGAAGGATTGTACTGCATCCCCCAAAGAGGGTACATATCTGAACCTGTAAACTGGGTATGTTATTTTGACCCCCAGGACTCGAGGCTGGTAGGTGATTCGGACCCACAACAGACAAGAGGGTTACCCTGTTTGTCTCCTGTTCACACTATTACACTTTGAGGTTGATACTGTGTGAGCAGAGGGCCTGACCTGCAGAGTGCATTTGTGGCAGTCCTGGTCCCTATAAGTTGCAGGGTGGGGTCCGATGACTCGGGTTGGCTAAAGGGAGCCATCAAATTATGTAAAATTAAAAGAAAGTGCCATGTGTACTGAAGGACTAGGCCCAACACCATGAATATTTTAAGATCAGAATTAATATCAGGGGTTGCAAGTTTCGGGGGTTGCTGTCACTAAGAAAATGTAAATAAATGTGAATATAGGCAGCACCCCATGGACACTAAAGGGGTTATTTGTAAAGAAAAAAAATAATTAAAATTAAAATAATCCCCTGGCTGCACCAGATTTTAAGGAATAGGACTCAAATAGATGCCTGCCTGCTGAAAAAGGTGACTTAGCAGTGGTGACAGGCTAAGAACTGAGGGGGAATGCTTATTCTGGGCAGTGATTAGCAGTGCACAGTTGTAACAATAAATTGGGGCAAGAAAGTAAATAAAGTGATTCACCTGACTGCACCAGAGTGTTAATGTTGGGACTGTGGTGAGCTGCAAAGGGACTGTGTGTGTTAGCAGTCATGATAGTGCAGCAGCAGCCAATTGGAAAGCCAAGATTTCAGGCAAGGAGTGCTGGGACAATGTCAGGGGCATGTGGGACTTTACCCAGTCCCTATGGAAGAAAAGCAGGTATCTAATTCAGGTGCCAAAACAGGGAGCCTATTGTGCATCGAGTGAGGCTAATGAATATTCATTTTATGGACTGACATTACGTTATGAAATTTTATGCAAAACATTAAACTGAAGTAAATGCAGTCGATGCTGTTTAATGTATTTATAAACATCTGACCAAACCTTTAACCAAAAAAGAGGCTGATTTATCAAGGGCTAACTTCTGATGCCAATAAAAGGCAACAGAGGAAGTAGTTTCTCCCAAAACCTGGCTAATACCTTTATATAGCTGTGCGATAGAATGCGATTACCTGGCTAAAGTTGAAAATGTAGTAAACATTGTCCCAGCTTCATTTGTCCAGGGAGGGTGGCCCAAAAATTGTAATATACAATGTATTAACTGGTAATATCCAAAGAAAAAACATAGGCTATAAACCATATTTGTCCTGAAAATCTTCAAAAGAAAGAAAATAATTATTCAAAAGCAAATCTGCTGAAGTATGAATAGGTAATCTATGCCATTGCTGAGCCACCAACATTTTACAGGCAACACAAAGATTAGGATTACTAAATAAGGGTAGAGAAATATCCTTGATATACAACAAATTAAGATCTCATCAAAGCTGAGTATGAGCATGAAGGGGCCAGACTATAGGGATATCTCGAAGATCACCAGGTAATTTAGAAATAGGAATGAAAAATGAGTGTGGAGTCAGATGGTGCTGAGCACAAAGTGTCCATTCAGTATATGACCAGGATGGGATATAACTGTCCTCTAACAGGCCTTCAGTCCCATTATTCCAATAAAAATATTTAGATGCATGAAGAGCAAAATAATAACCTTGAAAGTGTGGCAAGGACAATCCCCCAGGATTCCTAGGCCTCAGTAGTTTGAAATTAGTTCTTCTAGGTAGTCCGCTCAATCAGAAGAATTTTGATAAAAAAAGATGCAACTTATGGAAACAATTGTGAAGAAAAAGGTTTAGCATGCCCAAAGGATGAAGTAAACTTGGCAAAATATTCATTTTAATAACATTAGCTCTCCCCCACAATGTCAATAGCAAAGATCATCATTGTAATAAGTTTTGTTCAATCCATTGCAGGAGAGAATCAAGACAGAGAATTCAGAAGACTAATATCTTTAGTAATTTGGATACCTAAGTACCTAAATGAATGAGAAGTCCACTGAACCCCTAGCTCCAAAAAGTCCTGTTTCAGAAAGATGAGGTGAATGTAGATAAACCACTGTTTTGTGTAAGTTCAATTTATAACCAGAAAAACTACCAAAAACTTAATTAAAACACAGTAGGAATAGAAACTAAAGGATTAGAAAGATGTAACAAAATATCATCAGCAAACATAGATATCTTCCAATCCCGGCCCCTCATAGTAATACCCGAAATATAAAGAGAAGAAATTATCTTATGGGCTAAAGGTTCTATATAAAGGTTAAACAAAAAGGGTGAAAGAGGGCAGCCCAGTCGAGTACCACATATCAGAGAAAAGAAGTCAGAAAGAACTCTATTATAAAAAATCTTAACAGTAGGAGAAGAATATGAAATATGAAGCCAATGAATATAAGAATCAAGAATACCACAAAGAGGTAAAACAGAAAAAAGGTAAGACCATGAAATTCTATCAAACGCTTTCTCTGCATCCAGAGAGACAAGGACTGCCTCCAGACCTGTCTCGCTGGATGCAGAGATCAAATAAAAAAGCTTTCTAAAATTATCACTAGCAAACCGTCCTGCTATGAATCCAATCTGTTATTGTTGTGTTGAATTTTGTTGACCTGGTAAGCCCACTGGGCCTAGAAGTCCCTTTTTTAGGGGTGACCGGGGTGGGGGGGGTTATAGATGGTAAGCAACTGAATTTGAACCAGATTAAGCTGTTGGTCGTATTTTAGTGAATGAGGGAAATTTGGCCAGGGCACTGGGGAAATTCCCCTACTCTGCGGAGGCAGAGGTTGCTGTTGTGCTGTTGGAGTGAGTGGAGCAGCTCAGTCAGTCCCAGACCATGGATGGAGCTGGTCAGGTTTTCAGAGCTCCAGTGGAGGAATGTTTACAGTCTGCAGTTGGCGATCTTTCTGTACAGAATACTTGATGTTCCTGAAATGTGTTTGGAACCACCTCGTTTGCTGGATAATGTTGGAGTTTTGAGTCCAGAAGAAATTAAACTGCAAAAGGAACTGGAGGACAAAAAAGCAGATTTACTGGCTCTTATCACTACTGCTGAACTAGAATATAACCGCAGTAAATCCAAGTTGGAGGAAGAAAGAAAGAAAAGGAAGCGGTCGGTAGCTAGTCCTACATCGAGTACTGGCAAACATCTTCCTTTATGTGCAGATTCTGTTTTGGACAAGGATATGGAAAGCGAGTGTGTGGTTTCAAAGCCTAACCTTGTGTTACCAGCATCTCATACTGAATGGTCTCCTGAGTCTACTTTGCAAAATGCTGGCTGGTTCTATACTGAGAATCACTGGGCTTTCGATCCTTTGTTCCCACTTCATGGTTCTCCAGACTGTACCGGGACACACTCTGGCAGTGGATTGGAGCAGCAGTCTCTGTTTGCTCATAGTTCCACTGCTTCTGCGCATGTTGACATGGAGGCTCCGGTTTTGGATACGGCGACAGACGCGGTCGCTCCTTTGGGGTCTGGTACAGTTCCCGCCATTTTGCAGGAGGAATGACATGGTATTTTCTCCGCTACGGAAGAAAAGGGAAGAGACATGGGGGCAGATTTACTACAGACATCTGTAAGGGACACAGAGGCTGACAAGGTTGATGACCCGCTAGCTACTTAACACAGAAGAGGAGATGCGAGAACTTATGCTGGACTTTTTCGAAAGCCTGAAGTTGCGGCTCGAAGGAGATTCTTGGTTCGTCTTAGATATGTGGGGTCGGCTCCACTTGTTCCTGATCGGGTTTGGGTGGGGAAAACCCTGATTAAGGATAGGATGGGTTTTAACCCTATGGATGTCTATGCTTTCATCCATGCTTCAGGGGACCGGAATTATGATGTTCGATGGTTTTGTTGGACAAGTTTTGGAAGTTATATTATGAACAAAAGGATTCAAATGATTGGTAAGATTTTGTGGCTATTCCTATCACTAAGCCCACTATTAAAACTAAAACAGTGTTATTTCGGAATGAAGGGTTGATGTTAATGATATTAAATTTTGGTTAGAAAAGAAATGTACTATATTTGAGCAGCCTAAACCTATTATGGATGTGAACGGTTTCTGGACTGGTGGTTGGAACTTTCAGGTTCAATTGCCACAATCGGATAAAGGAATCCAGCATCTACCTAGCTCCTTTTTTTGGGGGCATGACAGGGGTATTTTGTTTTATATGGGACAACCGAAAAGTTGTTATAAATGTGGCAACCTGTCTCATTTAAGTAGTGACTGTGTTAGAATTAAATATTTTCAGTGTGGGTTACTAGGTCATTCAGCTGCCCAGTGTACTGCCTCTCCTTCGTGCAACCTGTGTGGGGATGAAGCTCATGCTTTTCAAGACTGTCCTTGGGCAGCCCTCAATTAAGAGGCCACTTCTGAACATGAGGTAATTCTTTCCCGAGCTCGCAGGCCACGGGTAGATGATGTTGGTCAATTTAGGGTACACCCTCCTGCACTCCGGCGTAGAGGCAGGGGTGGCACTAATGCCTCCTCTTCTAGAGGTAGCATGGAGGCTCAGCATATGGGTATCCGCAGCACAAAATTTTCTTCTGTTCTTTTGATATCTGATGCTGAGTTGGAATCATCAGATTTGGTGATAGCGGACACGCCCTTTGTGACCTCTCAAGGTTCCCCCAAGACAGTTTCAACTTCTTTACCCTTTCCTCCTCCTGATCACTCGGAGATGCTAGCCCTGCAAGACGAGTGTTCACAAATTCCTTCAACACCCTTATGTCGTGTGGAGAATTTAAACCCTGGGTCGGTTCAATTCCCTGTGTCACCATTGCCTCTTTCAAACAGATTTTTGTCATTTGCTACGTGGGGGGAGCAAGTGGACAAGGATGATCCTTTAGAGGAGGTGGTACAGTGCACGAGTAAAGATCCTTCTGATTCAGCAGTACAATCTTCACAAAATAAGGTGGTACAAAAAAGGGTAACTAGGTCCAGTAAGAAAGCTGCGAACAAGCCCCCTTGATCCTTTCAATTTAAGGGTGGCATGTTTAAATGTCAATAGTATTAAGTCGGACTATAAACGTAAATTAACCTTTGGTTGTTTGAGTCAGTTGCAGCTTGATGTCTTTATGTTACAAGACACGAGACTTCATACCTTGTCTGAAACTTCAAAGGCTTCGAAGGATCGGTGGTGGGGCTCTTCTTTTTGGTTGATAGGATTGGAAGCCTGTTGTGGGGTGGGTTTTTGTTTTCGCACTTCCAATGTTCGGGTTTTACATTTAGTGGATATTGAGCCAGGTAGGGCGTTTTTGTTAGAAGTCATTATAAATAGTCTATTGTGTAGATTAATTACAATTTACAGCCCACAAACTGAGGCTTTAAGGATTGACTTGTTCACCAAACTCCAGCTGTATTTATTTACGAGTAGATAGATTTTTTGGGGAGGTGATTTTAATGTCAATTTTCAGGTTAAGGAGCTTACGGGTAAACAATATTGTGATAAAACTTTTTTGAAGTTGCTGATATCTCAGGCCGGGTTGAAAGATTTTCAGGGGCATAAGTTTGGTTTAGCTAAAGCTACTTTTTTTAAAGGGTCTCTTTCCTCTCGGATGGATTTTTTATTTTTAAAGCAATCGTTAGAAATTTAAGACACTTTGATTATGCCTATGGAATCTTCAGACCATATGTTGATTGGAGTTACTATTGCAATTCCACCAGTTAGAGAACCTGGCTTTGGATTTTGGCAGTTAAATGTCTCCTTACTAGAGGATGCTGTGATTTTGTCTCGCTTTAAGGAATTTATTTTTGATAAAGTTTCCACAATGTTTTTATATGACGATGTGGGGTCCTGGTGGGAGGATTTGAAAGCTCTTCTTGTTGCATTTTTTTAAGTACCAAGGAAAGTTTCAAGCATTGTCTAAATACAAGGAATATTTCGTTTTAAGGGGTACTTTAGGTGAGTTATTATCCAGGCAATGTGTGGAAAAGGTTGATCTTAGTGCTGAAATTGATGTCATTAAACATCAGATGAGATTGTATCAGTATGACCGTTTATGTTGTCTCCAGAGGGAACAAATGTTTGGTACTCAAGGGAAAGCTGAAGGTGTTAATCCTTTTGTTTCCTGTCAACAACGTAGGGAGCGGAAGCTAATCACTGGCTTACAATCTTCACTGGGTACACTGGCCTCGGATAATGGTTCTATTATGGATATTATAGTGCAATATGTTACTGAAATGTTTGGTTCCCCAGTCGACCCTTCCCATTATACCTCTCAGATTTTACAGGCGGAAGCTTTACCTCACCTTAATGCTAAACTCTGTGATGCTTTGATATCCCCCTTTTCTCCTTTAGAAATGGACAAGGTTGTTTAGAGTTTTTGTAAGGGAATTTTGCCTGGTTCAGATGGATTACCTATGGAATTATATCAATTGCTATGGGACATTATTCCGGTAGAAATGTTAGGTGTTTTTAGATTTTTTCAGGAGGAATGTTATTTACCGAATGATATGTATGAAGGTTTGTTGTTTTTTTTTGTTTAAATCGGGAGATTCTATGGATTTAGGGAATTGGAGACCACTTGCTTTATTGAATACTGATTTTAAAATTTTTGCTAAATTACTGGGGAATTGATTAGCTTTGGTTATGGATGTCCTTATTAGTCCAACTCAATTTTGTTCGATCCCTGGATATAATATTACGGACGCTTTGCTATTACTTAGGGAAACAGTGGAAGGGGATGGAAGGACTAGTACGGAGGATAGTTCTGGGTTATTGGTCAGTTTGGATCAGGCCAAGGCATTCAATAAGGTGTCTCATTCCTTTTTGTGGGAATGTTTACTGGCCTATGGGCTACCGATAGTGTTTGTAGAGTGGCTGAAAGTATGTTATGGTCTTGCTTTTTTAGTTCCTTTTGAGAATGGTATTATGGGCCCAAAGATTCCGGTACTGAGAGGGGTACGTCAAGATTGCCCCCTAAGCCCTCTTCTGTATGTGTTTTTTCTTGATCCCATTATGAGATTAGTGCAGCTCTCCCCTAATATTTTAGGTTTATCTGGGGTTTTTTTTGTCTGGTTGTAAAGTACTCGTGTATGCAGATGATATGTGTTTACTGCTTCAGGATGCCCAGTCAGTGATTATAGCTTTAAACTTGATCCAGGTATTGGGACAAGCTTCAGGGGCAACATTGAATTTGGACAAAACAAAATGTATTGATTTGCAGGGTTTCTGGGAGGATTTCAGGATGATTGGGTGTAGTCAGGTGGCTTCCACTCCATGTAAAATTCTAGGTGTTTATTTTGGTGGCAAAGACATGGCAGTTTATAATTGGGCAAGGTTATTATCAGTGGGGAATGAGATGGTGAGTAGGTGGAATCATTGGAAGGTTGGTAAAAAAGAAAAGGGTCTTTTTGATCAAATCCTTTTTGGCTCCAATTTTTATATATATTAGTGCAATTTTTATGGTACCAAAAAATTTGAAGTTTCGTTATCCAGATTATTTTTTACGTGTTTTTGGGGTAGTCGTTTGAACCGTATTAAAAGGAATGTACTGTACAAACAAATTAAAGATGGTGGAATTAATATGTTGAACCCTATTTTGTTTTTTTTTTTCTATATTTTTATATGCTAATATTGTTCCCATAATTAAGGGTTCGACTCAGTTATGGTGTAGATGGGTTGTTTTTGTGCTTAAAGGGATTTTGTTGGAATGGGAAAAGGGTATTTTTTTCCATAAAAACAAAAGAAGGCCACGTTTGGTCAAACGCTGGGAGGAGGTTTTTGATTGGGTTATTAAATGGGATATTCACTTTACTATGGTTCAAACCTTTACTAGGAAATGTTTCTATGATGAAATGTTGGCGGTTCAGTTTCAAGAACATCC
Organism: Neoceratodus forsteri; assembly: GCA_016271365.2. Classification (NCBI taxonomy): domain Eukaryota; kingdom Metazoa; phylum Chordata; order Ceratodontiformes; family Ceratodontidae; genus Neoceratodus; species Neoceratodus forsteri. Next base: position 766,120,808 of record CM057458.1, read on the forward strand.
TTTTTCCAATTTCACTTGCTCTCAGCGTGGGTCAGTATCGAGTTATGTTACAGATTCACGGATTCCTGAGCATATGTGGGATACAGTATGGTTGGGTGTGCACCAGAAAATTAATGTTAAAGGAAACCAGAAACACAAAGCAGTGTATGAAAGGTATTGTCCAAGAGAGGGTTGTGTAGACATTATTGAAACAATTGATCATTTATACTATTCTTGTCCTTAAATTATGCAATTTTGGGATGTAGTTAAGAATAGGTGGAAAATGAATGTATCATTACCTCCATCTTCTGCTTTGTTGTTTTTTGGGATTCCTGATTCTCATTTTACTCAGATACATATTGGTCTGCTTAGAATCCTGTATGCTCATTTTGTCTATTGGATTTGGATTTGCAGATGTCGTTTGGTCTTACAGCAAGAAGATATTTCAGCATTGGATCTGTATTTTGTTATTATGCGGGAGGTTATGAAATGGAAATGTAGTGAATTAGGACAGCTGCATTCGGCGGATTTGGGGTCAGAATGGGCGTATTTTGATTTTCTATGGAACTAGGGTCAAGGAGGAAAAATGGAAAGGGGAGGGGGAACAAAGAAAAAAATATGTATATATTTTTGTTTTTAGGTTTGGGTTTATTGTGAGGAATAATTTTTGTTTATATTATTTGTTTTGCCATGGTATGATGTAATCCTACTTTTTTTCTGTATGGTTTCTGATTTATTGAGATTTTAATAAAAAATTCCCCTACTCTTTTCGATAGGTGCCATGGGATCTTTAACATCCACCTGAACTACCACAAATCCAGGCAGCTGGGACCTCAGTTTAATGTCTCATCTGAAAGACAGCACCTCAGAAGTGCAGCACCCCTCTCATGCTGCACTACAGTGTCAGTACTGGGATATTAACCCAAGTGCCAGATGTGGGAACTGAACCCAGAGCGCTCTGATCTCCTGGCCTCAGAGGCAAGCATGCTACCTACTGAGCCACTGACACTGTTATGGACCTATTAATCTAGACCAGATCCATTCCAGCCAGGTGGTCAACACTTCTGGCAAAATCTTAACATCCATATTTATAAGGGATATTGGTCTATAGCTGTCCAGGTGAGAGGGGTCCTTTCCAGGTTTTGGCAGTACCACAATTATGGCCTCCAATAGAGAAATATTACAAAGGTCATAGTCCTGTAAATAATTAAATAAAGAATTTAATAAAGAGGCAATATCATTCACAAACACTGTATAGAAGTTAGATGGAATCCCATCTGGTCCCAAAGCTTTATCAATAGCCAAAGAAGTAATAGCAGCTCTAACTTCCTCTTCATTAATAAGGGCAGATAACAAGTCCTCTTGAGTATCAGAGAGATGTGGCAAAGTAACATCAAGCAAAAACTGGAGCATGGTTGATTCCCTGTCTTGGGACCACATAGGTGTGATATTGATGGAGGAAAAATGAGTCCTAAAAGCAGCAACAATATGATAAAAATCTGTAAGGAAAGCAGAAGCTATGGGATCTTGGAGAGATGAAACCCAATGGGATGCCTGTTGTTCCCTAAGATGAAGAGCCTATAATTTATTCCCCTTTTCACCTTGACCTATGTGTGTAGCATTGGTCTTAGCAATAGCTCTTTCAGCTTTATTCAACAAAATAGCAGAATATTAGGCTTTCAGTTGAGAAAGCTGAATACAATCATGTTCAGAAGAGGTAGGGGAAACAAGTTTTTCCAAGTTATGGCTATCACACAAAAGTTGGCTTATTTGCTGGTTCTGAGGTGCTTTATAAACAGAGGCTGAACAGATTAATTCTTCCCTCCAGATATATTTAGGGGAGCCCAGACAGCATCCAAGGCAACAACAGATGGGACATTTTCTTTTATTGATTTTTGAAGAAACATCTGGAACCGATCAGCAAGGTCTGTAACCCACAAAAAACTGAGTATTTAAGGGCCAAGTGTGGTCCTTATCACTCTTGATAATGATATCCAATGTAAGAAATATTGGAGCAAGGTCAGAAACAATGATTGCACCAATGATAGAAGAATAGAAAGTCAGCAATAATTAAGCATTAATAAAAAAAATAAACTAGTCTTGAGTAAGAGTTATGGTAGAAAGAATAGAATGTATAAATATGGTCAGAAGCATAAAGAGTCCTTTAGGGGTTGACCAGGCCCAGCTGATCAATAAATTCTCTCATAGCCCATTGTGCAGGAGACAGCCTGGCCATAGGTCTGTAAGTTCTATCCAACTCATTATTAGATACCAAATTCCAGTCCCCACCAAGTATCAATGGTAAGTGAACAATTGGGGGCTTGAACAGTGGCCAATGTTCAGAAAAAAGAAGGTCTGTCAGCATTTGGGCTATATATAGCCCTCAGGAGGACCTCAGAATTACTGTACCCAGCTGACCATGCACAAAACTATATCAGCCTTCAGGGTCACCTACTTCATTCAAAAAAGCAAAAGGAACTTTTCTAGCTATAAGTAAAAGAATGCCCCATTGGCGGGTGCTATTGCCCAAACTGTAAACCTGCCCCACCCAGTCCCTGCGAAAAAGATTAATTTGCTGGGAAATTACATGAGTCTCCTGAAGGAAGGCAGTATGCACATGAAATTGTTTCAAGTGTTTGAGGATGCAATGTCTCTTAAATAGGGACTGCTCATCTTTATTATTCCAGGATGCAATCTTCCACAGATCAGATAAAAAAGGGCATAAAACAAAGACAAGATAAAAAGGGTCACAATAGAAATGGTTTAGCATAATTCTGCATCCACTAATCCCACTCCACCCCCTCCCTATAATATCAAAAACACCATTAACACACTACAATAATCTCCAACAAGAGATAAACTATACCATAAAAAGGACAAAAAATAGGCCCAAAATAGCACCCCCTCCTGCCTTCATGGTCCGTTCCTGACTGAAAGGTGGAAAGCTCTCGGTGACCCCCCCAAACCAAATAATATCAAAAAACATTCCCTTTTCATAAGAACCTTTCCATAGAACTGCCCCATATTATGCCCATGCATATATCAGACAAGCAAGAACAGTTACCCTGAGAACTGTAATCAAAGGGGAGGCAAATGACTAATTGTATGAGAATCATGAGTAAAAATTTAGATAACGGGAGAAAATATTCAACAACTAGTGGGATAGGTAAAAGTCATTACTGTTAGAAGTACTTTGAAAGGAAGGAGAAAAAGAGGAGATGCCCAGGAAAGACAAACAAGTATAAAAACACTGAACAGTTATGTAAAGAAGACAGACAACCCCGAGTCCTAAAAATGAAACATCTTACTTAAGCAGACTCTGAGTTTAGTCCTAGGACTCTACATCAATGTAAGACAAGCCCCCACCTGTGTAAAAAAACAAACAAAAAAAACCCACCCCTCTGAGTGACAGATGCATCCCCTCAGATTACACCACAGAATAACACCCCCCCCCCACCAAAGAGAAACAACAAGATAAAGAGCAGTGTTGCATCACCAATCCATAAAAACATGAAGGAATATCTGAAGAACAAGCTTGCACTAAGAAACATCACAATTTAGCAACAACTAGCTAGTTGGATAGAATAGATATAATCACCTACAGGATTCCAAGTTACTAATAACAAGGAGGGAGAAACAGTTATAGGCTGAGATTCACAAAAGGAGCACAAAGTGGGCGAAAAGGTTTGTACTGCACTTCCTAGCTGTGCTGGTGGGCAATGACGCTATTGATGGTGGCTATCTAACTGTGAATGGGGGCTGGCTGGGGCAGTGCTAACCCAGGAAAAGCAGTGGAATATCTAGTAGCGTTGCCCCCCGCTGCTAACAGCGCTCAGGCGTTAAAGTGCTATTCACTAACAGAGGCATGCAGATAAACTCATTGGGCATACAAGGCCCTAGTGGCCATTTGCATGCCCATTGTGGGCTCATTTGCATGCCATTAGAGTGGCAATGCATGCTCCCCCACTAGCCTAAGCCCCATGCAGCCACATTGCCCCATAGTATAGTAGTGCCCACCCCCACCCTGATTGGGGACCCAACAGTAAAAAAAAAATATATATTTCCATAGTGTAGTGATCCCACCCCATCCCCAATCATTCAATTACCCCAATGTATAACAAAAACCCCTTTTCCATAGTATAGTGTCCATCCCCCCACCCTGATCACCAATCACCATATAATATCCCCTTTTCAAAAGTGTAGTGGTCACTCCCCATCCCCGATCACCCACCCAATAATAAAATAACTTTTTTCCATAGTGTAGGATCCCACCCCAGTCCCCGATTACCCACCCACTAGCAAAATATTTTTTTCCATAATGTTGTAGTCCCCCAACCCCCCATCCACTCCGGTAATGACCTAACGCCACCTCCCCCCACCTCAACACAGCTGCCGGTCGGCGAGCAGCACAGCCCTCCTCAAACCTCCATGTTTGCCTGCTGACTGAACTGTCAATGACAGCTTACAGTATACACTGCAAGCCCATTGGCTGACACGTTCAACCAATGGACTTGTAGTGAATACTGTAATCAGTCACTGACTGGTATTCGCCATTTCATTAAATGTTTATTCTTCACTAATTTTGGCTTGGTGTCCCAGTTTTGGTTTGGTGTGTGCAAGAAACCATGCAGTAATCCAGTTCTTGAAGTTGGCCAGGACTTTGGTCACAGCTCTACTGTAAGCCCTCAAAGATGCCAATCAATACCTCTGAGATTGAAATACCTCAGGTCTACCACTGCATCTGATTTTCCTGCTCTTATATTTTTTTCCATCCCGCTGGGCATTATGTTCTACTGAGCTGTTCTGGGACTTGTGAAGGATCCTGGATGACTCTTCTGCCCTCTCTTTTACCCCCAGCTCTACTCATATAGACTCCATGACACTGTTTACTACCCAGATGTCCTTATCATCTTACACAGTGACTCCTTCCATTGCAATGAGATCCTCACACCCCCTTTATTTCAGGCCTATCTCTTTGGAATAGTCTGTATCCCTTGATCCTGGTGTCAGTCATTTTCTTTCCTCCAACAACTTTTACTGAAGCCACTGAGTCCTGGCCTCTGAAGTGCACTAGGTCTCCAGCTCACACATTTGCTCGGTGTGCTTCTCATGCCAGCCCTCATGCAAGTGATGATAGTTGCCCCTCCATGCTTCCTTGACCTCCCAGTCCGTCTCTTGTTGTTGTGCTCAACAACTTTTCTGCCCTTCCTTCTATGATTTCCTCTATCTTTCTTCTGCCCATGGTGATCCCTGAACCACCCCTCTCCCCCAATACTCTAGTTTAATTCCCCCTAACTGTGCTGTATTTCTCCTGTCCAGTACCTCAGCTCCCTATGAGTACAAGTGTAACCAATCCTGGATTTAAAGGCATCTCATGCCACAGAAGGCCATCCAATTGGCAAGAAAAACAAAACCTTTCTTCTTGCACAGACCCTTAGCTAGCTGCTAGCCCAACTAATGGTCCTCTGTTACTACTTATTAGCCCCAATGACTGAGACTATTGGAAAAGATTATTCTGCAAGCTTTCCTGCTTTCCCCTCAGAAATGTTCCTTATGAATGATCTCTTTATGTCCTTAAAACTTGTGTTTTCTATGTAATTCATTCCAGCATGAATGGTGACAATCTGCTCCTCCCTCAACTCCACCTGTGCTGCTTGGTCCTGGATAGCACTCACTCTACCTGCATTGCAGGCAGGCAAACTACATTGGCCAATTTACCATCCTGCTCCAACAATACTCTTTCTATCTCACCCACGAGTCTAACAAAATAATCCCTAATGACTACTACCTTGCTGCCCTTCATCCCAGTCTATTTCATCATCCTCCTCTGCAGGTTGGGTGTTCTAATGCCAGGTCTGCCCCAATCAGCCCAAGTCTCCAGTTGCCCCCTCAATCTGGCCAGCCAGAAACTGGTACTTAATGCTGGTGTCTACTGGCAATGGTGCTCCCTTATGAATATGTCTGCTACCTTCTAGATCCTTTCATCCCCCATCCCTACTAGAAGAGATCACTGTACCTGCCTTCCTCCTCCCTACCCTATCAGCCCCTACCAACTACTCCTCTTCAGCATAGTGTGCATATCAGAAGCCTCCACTGCCCCATCCTCAGCTGCCTGCTTAACTTCCTGCTCCCTGTAGTGACTCTAACTACCATTGCGTGCAGTTCTGGAGACCCAATCTCCACAAAGACATAGACAGGATGGAAGCTGTCCAGAGGAGGGCAACTAAAATGGTGCAGGGTCTGCACCAGAAGACATATGAAGAGAGACTTAAGGAGCTTAATATGTATAGCCTCGAGGAAAGGAGGGAGAGGGGGGACATGATAGAAACTTTCAAGTACCTCAAGGGAATCAACAAAGTCCAAGAGGGTAGCATCTTTCAAAAAAAGAGGTGTGCAAGAACAAGGGGGCACAATTTGAAGATAGAAGGGGGGCGGCTCAGAGGTAATTTAAGGAAGTATTTTTTCACAGAGAGGGTGGTGGATGTATGGAACGGCCTTCCAGAGGAGGTTGTGGAGTCACAAACAGTGGTGGAATTCAAACATGCATGGGACAGTCATAAGGCAATTCTAGGGGGTAGGGGTAGGAATAAGTAGGCTGCTGGTTAACTAGAATCAGCAGCTTATCCATCAGGTTGGGAAATGGGCAGACTGGGTGGGCTAAGCGGTCCTTATCTGCCATCAAATTCGATGTTTCTATGTTTCTAGCCTGGCAATGCACCTTATCTTATCATGCCCTTGCTTTCCACTGATCTTTTTTTGCAGTTTTACCAGCTTTGCACTGATCATAACCAGGCCCATACTTTGTAATTTATTTTATTTATTTATTGGTTTACTTAAAACTTTGGAGATTACCTTTGAGCTCACATGCTCATTTACAAAAGTTGCACATAAAATACATTGTTACAAAAAAACATTACAAGTACAATAAGAAGCTCCAGAGGAAATGCAGTAAGGTCAAGCTCAAAGCACTTATGACAGAACAATTACATACAGTTTTGAACACAGAAAAATATTACTGTTGTTGTATTGGTCCTTGTAACAAAAGATACAGAAAAAAAGATGATTTGAGGCATTTTATTGGGCCAACATAGATGTTACAAAAGAAAACAGGTGCTTAAGCATTCAGATTACACACAATCCATACATCGACCCTGAAGTGGGGAAACTTACTAAATTTATTCTGACACACAACAACTTCAGCTTCAGTTGTAAACATTATGTTCAAACTATGGGAACATCAATGGGTACCAGGATGGCTCTGCAATATGCCAACCTTTTTATGACCAATTTGGAGGAAGATTTTTTAAGGTGCTGCACACACAACCCACTTGCTTATTTCTGTTAAATTGATGATTTATTTATAATTTGGCAGTCCTTATAATTTGGACAGAGGGCACTGACACACTCAGAGAGTTCCATCAGGAACTTAATAACCTGCATTCATCCATAAAACTTTCCCTGGAATATTCTAGCACCAGTGTCAATCTTCTGGACATCACAGTCACCATTAAGGATGGAACATTGCAGACATGCATTTACAGGAAATCAACAGACAGACAATGATACTTGCATAGGAATAGCAATCAGACAAGGCACACTAAAAAATCTGTAATGTACAGTCAAGCACTGCGATACCACCATATCTGTTCAAGTGAGGAGGACAGAGATATACATTTGGCCATGTTGAAAAATACCTTTATTGGACAGGGGCATTCTTCCAGAGAATTTGACAGAGTGGTAGAATGTGTGATGCAGGTACCAAAGGAAAAACTGCTTCAGCATAGAGAAAGGACTTCCAACAGAATACCCTTAGTAGTCGAATATCTTCCTGATCTGGAGCTTCTGTGTAACATTTTTAAGGTCCTCCAACCAATATTTAGTGAGGATGAGACCCTGGGGTGTATTGTTCAAGAACTATCATAACTGTCTTTTAAGCAACCACCTAATTTAACCAACCTGATTGTTAGGAGTAAACTTGCACCAGAACAAAATAACAGAACACTAGCTGGCACAAGACCTTGCAATTCCACTAGATGTGAGACTTTTGAGCACATTTCTACTTCTGATTATATCAATACTCCACAAAACAGAAATTCATCATATGGGGAAGCTATACATGTGCATTTCAAAATGTTGTTTATTTTATTCAATGCAAGAGACTTCCACAAACAGGGTATGTGGAAGAGATGGGACAACCTCTCTGCACCCAAATGAACTCACACAGAAATCCTATTAAAATGAAGATTACAGAAAAACTAGTGGGACAAAACTTCTCTCAGTCCAATCACTCCATCTCAGATATGGCAGTACTCATTTTGAAAGGTAATTTCAAAAATACACAGCAGAGGCAGGTTTTCGAGGTCAAGCTCATTTTCCTTCTCAAAATGGTAGGAGATAGGATGAATATTGATTTGGGTTTTATGTCACATTACACTGCTTAAACTTCTACCAGTGTTGTGATGCAGGGATCTATACCTGTTGGCAGTTATACAACCAGAAGCCTGAGATATCACAATAAAGTGTAGTCCAGATTATACTTAGTACAGCATGACTGCCAGGAGTTAGGAAGTCTCCAGTTATATCGTGCTGCAAACAAAACTCGGATAACAAAGGAACTTACAGACAGTCTTATACTGCTGATAACAAGAAGGAGTATAGTGAATGTGGCTATCCTATTGGCAGGTAGCTGATCAGAAGACAATTAGCTCATTCTTAGTTTTGCACATAGGCACTGATAAGGCTAAACTAGCTATAACTGTTTTTTTGGGTTACAGTACAAAAGACATGATTAGCGTACATAAAAATAAAGATGATTCTGCTGTATACTTAGAACTGCATCATGTGGCTTGTACAAAGAAATGCTAACTCTATTTGTGCTACCTTAGCACATAGCTCCTGTAAGATTATGACAATTATACATTACAGAAACAAATAATACTGTACTACATTCTACCTTGCTAAGCATATTGCAAGTAAGTGCGTGTGTCATCTGCTGCAGGGGTAGGTCCAGGCCAACATATTCTTCCACTTGTTGCCTACTAAACTGGCACCACAAGATAGCTAGTGAGAATAGAATGGGAGTCTGTGATGATGTCTGAGGGTATGGAAAGGCAGCAAATGTTACAAGTAAGAATCAAGATAGCCTGCCAGATGGCAAGGCCAAAAACACAATTTTTAGCATTGTATGAGTTAAAACAAGATGTAAATCACCATCAAGTATTAAATCATCTAAATCTGTATTAGCTTTCTGAATAGTACTGCAGATATGTAAGATGAGTATCTTATCTATGAATGAGGATTTAAGATTAAAGGTGAATGTGTACATATGCACATAAAAAAAACTTGTAATTACTAGTCTATAGCATTCAGGTAGTCAGGGTCACTGTCAAAATTGTCCCATTCAAGAGTAGATACAGGCGCGATCATAGATTGACCAAGAATGGTTTGTTTGTAAGGTACAAAGCAGGAACTAGGTATGTCAACACCACAATTGATATATGTAAAAGAAAAGTTGCTGATGTTTAATACCACACAGCGTGGTTTATAAGAACAATATTGAATGCTTTTTACAACATAAAATAACATAATATAACAGTGTCCATTTATAAGCAAGATGCCACTTTGAGAGAGGATAAGGCAGGTGATGAGGCATTGACTACCTGGCTTGTGAGGCCCTGCACACCCTTGCTTGAGGCACAATTGACATTATTCTAGATTGAAGAATCTGTAACGTTGACAATGTCTTTTACAGTGTTATGTGCAAATGGGTCATTATTAAATGTATATGACCAGTCCATAAAGTTCAGATGTGTAACCATAAATTGGTGTAGTTACAAGAAAAATTTCACATTTGCACAAAGAGTAGTAACCCTGCGTGGCACATGGGGCTACCCATACATTGAGTTAAAGATGAAACACCGGTGAGGTAGGACATTTTATGTTGCTGGCTGCTGTTGGGCATGATGGCTGGATTTTCAGAGGCCTTGGCAGGAAGTGCATTAGCATAGTGTTCATTGTATCCTTCAGTGGAGTAGCCACACATACTGGTGTAGCTTTGTGGGAAAAACATCACACATGCACAAGTATTAACAGTCCCTTTTGTTTGTTTATGGACCAATCAGTCTGTATGAAACATCAGTCAGGCTTGGAAAACACCAGTAGTGAAGAAAAGTTGATGTGTTGCTTGAAGATCTCACACGTGCCAGTCTGTGGAAACCTGAAAAAGAACATGTTTTTCCAAACACTGATAAAAACACTGCTAATGAAACATACATAGCTTTTGCCATAGCAATGTCTTTGATTATGGTGTGATGTGACATAACTTAAGTTTCTTGCAGTTGTGAGAGAAAACATGGTGTCAGCTATGCATTTAGAGGTGCAGACCGAGGTTCAGTAATGAAGGTAATACCATTTGGCCATCTGTAAGTCCATGACAATGTTAGGGATACACCTTGCTTCCTGGTCTTGGAAGAGGTTGTGACAGTGGTTAAAACATAATTTCCCTGCCTATGTGTTGCTGTTTGATCTAGTTTAGGTCTGTCTTATGAAATACAAGTGTAATATTATACATATTATACACTGTGAATCTTTATTTTATGGCTATGCCATGAGTACCATATAGCATAGGCATTAGAACATTTTTAGCTTTATCTTGTGAAAATAACTAATTTGTTTCCCAAGTTGTTGTGTGTTTCCTTCCTTACTTTAGATTGACCAATTCGATCCCAAATGGGCCTAATACACTCCCCACCAGGCATGTTACACCCAAATCCCACTGGGGGTGTTTACAGCAAAACACCACTGGATATAAAGCAGTTTCCTGCCCTGCTACAGGGTCCTGAGCTTATACTTGATAAGCTACAATAATATGTAAAAACATAGTAACATAAAACCTAAACATATTTGCAATGGAACAAGGACCATATTGGGCATATTGCACCACAATATATTTAAATCGACAGATACAGGAATGAAGTGAACATTTTCAACCAAAGTCCCAGAAATGGAAACTGTAGTCAGGCCACTGGGTAGGCCCGGCTTTAAGGTAGATCCTTGTGAAGATTGTAGTTGAAAAGTGATGGTCTTAAAATGTGTGAAAACAGTGGTCGGATGAGTTGCAGCGGGTGGTTATACAATTAAGTTTGTGGAATCACATATTATTCACAAGTGTCCAAGTCCTTTGGTCTTGTTGCTGTATGTTTTTTGTTAAAAGAGAATTATTTTGGTATCCCATTACTCTGTTTTTATGGACTTGAAAAAGGGCACCTAGCTGTCCTGGTTGCCAGGCATTATGACCAGTACTGGTAGGTTCTTTTTCAGAATACACCATTTGGAACCATGGTACCACAAAGTGGATGAATTAAGTGGAAGTCATCTGGGCCTGGAAAGGGGGATATTTTGGGTCCAGCTATCAGTGGCAATCTGTTGTTTTATTGTTGGCCAGTCGAAGTATTCTGCATTGTCATGAGAAGACAAGAAGGAACAGGTGAAGGTACAACCCCCCCCAGATCAGTGGAATATTTATTGAAGGCCCAGGGCTCTTGCACCAGGCTGTTGCTGGTTGGCATTAAGCCACCTGTTAATAGGTTTTGTGCGGTTCAGCAACTGCACTTGGAAACAGAGGGGCTGAGCTGGTTTACAATGTTAAAGTACATTTTGGACTTTTGTTGGGCCTAACCCAAACTGTAAGCAACAAATTAGTAAATTCCTACCAAATTTACCTGTAACAGTTTTGCATAGGTGTCAGATAACACTCTAGTCACAGTAGGGTGTGAGCATTTAACCACAAGTGTTTTAGCATTCTTGTTTGCCCAATAGTCATCACCTTTAAAGGTGTATGCTGAATAGATACTGATGAGGTGACCCTAATTGTCATTAAGAGTAATGGCAACAGAGTATCACAATGCATTTTCAAAACTTTAACAATATTACATTGAAATGTGCCTACTGTTTTTTTATATGTTACAGGAGGACTAAGGATCATACGTACTCTATGCCCTTAATGATTATTGCTCCCCCCCCTCCAGGAGGGGTAGATCTTATCACTTGCAGTGAGGCAGTCCCTGTGGACAGAGACTATTTTATCTTCAGTGGATATTTCCATATTCCTGAAAAACCAAAAAGGAAAACACAGGGGAGGACCTTTCTCTGCCTTTCCCTCTGTAGTAGGTTAGTGTTGATCCTTTAAAATGCTGATGCATTACTTTTATACAGATGTATACCTTCGGGAGTATTGTTTAACATTCCTGCTACCCCTGGAAAATGTGCCATAGGCAGGGTAGATGGTTCTGTGGCTGCCAACCACACATTACTTGATTTCTGAAAGCCAAATAAATAAAAAATAAATAAAAGCAGAGAGGGTGTGGTACCCCCTCTCCATGAAATCCTAAGCAATGCCATTCAGTTGTATTCCATGGCATAGCCTTTCTGTGACTATTTTATTTTCCATGTTGAGTCACACCCAGTTGGTAACAAAGAAAAGTTATGCACTCACACTATCCATTCCTCTTGTGAACTGTGTAGGTCTGGGATGTCATTCCCAGTTTTGTATTTTCAAAATTGTCTTGTCTGCCCTCTGATTACTTTCTATGGGCACATCAGGTACAAATACATTCATGAAAAACAATTGTAATTTCTCTCCAGTAGTTAAACTGCTTAGCAAATCATTTTTTTGTTGTTTTTGTTTTGCCTATGTTAGCTGCTGAAGTAAACAGCCTTCTTTTTCTCTGTGAAATTTGTCACAAATACTAGGGGTAGTGGAAGATCTGAGTCCCCCCTTTACTTGATCACTTCACTTGGTATGATGATAGATGTGGCACTGCTGTGGGTAAAGAAAGCTATAGTTAAACTAGATTGAAACATTTTATAGACAAAACCTTTTTGAAGGAGTAGGTGTTTAATTTGGTGGGTGGGGTGTGACTAAGGGATTCAAGCCATATGGAAAATGATTGCTCCTGCCAGACAGTACAATTATCAGGAACATGCCTTTTAAACATTGAAGTTTTATGACTTACCACTTGCATATAAGGGAAAGGGAAAATTGTCCAACCAAGAGCTCACTAAGCCATAGCTTGTTTTTAGGTGTGACCTGGGAGTACAAGGAGGTCAAGTGAATTGCTCAGGGCACACAGTATGAAAGTGATGGTTGGTGGGCTTTAAACCCAGGTCTCCAGGTTTGTATGTGCAGTGCCCTTAAGCACTATGCTGTACTGATAAATGACAACAAAACAAAACATGCTGTTTGAGGCAGTTAAAATGCAGCATAGCTTCTCAAAAGGATGTATTGTTACAGTGACACATCATCTCAGTCAAGGAATGCTGATGTACAGCCTATTTCAATTAGGCATGCCCTTGTTAGTGGCATTCATTTTCTTTTCTTGAAAAATTTTTTACAGAAAACTAACCCAAACCATGGCTTGGGGATGGTGTGAAGCAAAACTCTGAGGGCCAGATATTCAAAACTTTGCACCAGGCAAAAAACATTTGCACAGGTTTAGTGCGGGATTAGCGCAGGTTTGCTATATTCAAAAGGCCAAATAGCACGTGCAAACTGCATTAGTGCCAGGCAAAATCATAATGTATGCAAGAGGCAAACTGAGGGTGTGTGTACATGAATACAGGCGCAATAGTATATTCAGTGACTAGCACCGCACAAAGTGGTTTTGCATGACTTAGCACGACACTTAGAGCAGGGCACATTACTGCCCAGAAAAAGGTAGTGTTAACCCTGGGCAATCAGCTTTGCGTGACATTCTGGTTTTGCGCAGTGTTTGCACGGCTTTGTGTGACCCTAACAAATAAATATGACACATAGACAAAGCCAGACAGAGGAATCATGCTGCTCACTGATGGCATCACAATGATACCATCATCTGCCACCAGTCCCAGCCATGCTAGGCAGTAAGTGGTGACCCTGCTGCCAGTGGACAGCATGGTAGTGTGGCCATACAGCACACAACTGTGGACCACTTTTCTGTGGACACCAACAGATGCCAGCACACACATGCAACACTGTGGGCATGGAGGATGTTGAGAGAAGAGTGTACTGGTAGTCAGGCTATGCCACAGACCAAGTGTGGCCACAAGGCTGGAACACATCATACAGTGCACATGGGCCAGTATTGGGAATACCCCAATGCCAGTGTGCCTTTCTGATAATGTATTCCCCCCCCTGGTCACAAACCGCACAGCGTACAACTGCCACAGCACACAAAGTCGGACATGTATATGTCACTGTGTGCATCCCATGCCAGAGGTGCAGCATCTGTGGGTCACACAACAGCATAACAGTAATGTCCACTGTCAGTAAACACCTGCATGTTGGGCCTGTCACTGTGTATAGTGCAGTCATCAGCACTGCCCTACACACCATAAGCAGTGCTGTGTCCACAAACTACTGGCCCCCTTGCTACTGTGGTGTCTGCTGTGTACTGTAGCATGATCCACAGTGTGACAGTTGCATGCAGCACCACCACCATCTGTGTCTATGCTGTGTTGTCCCCTGGGGTACAATATTCTATGCTATGCTGTACTGTTTACAAGTAACCTACAGCTATTATCATGTACTGCCAGACTGACCTACAGGTGGAGCTGCAGTCAGGCCTGGCCAGCCCCTGTACTTCCAGACTGACCTACAGATGGAGCTGTGGGTCCCTGCAGTAATGCTGGGCAAACTCCATGCATATCAGGGCATAATGAGATGCTAATCTGAATGTTTGCCCTAAGTAGGTTCATTTGCATGTCATTTTTGAATATGGCAAAGTTCAGTGCCAGGCAAATGTGTTTGCACCAGGCTAATGGTTTAGCCCTGCGCTAAACCCGTGCAAACATGTTAGCGCTGCACAAACAGTTCGAGGAATATATAGATAATACAGGATGGGTAACCATGCAGAATCAGTGTGCTCTGCCACAGAGGGGTCTGATTCCTTGTGACCTCGAGAGCAAAGCTTTAGAGGTCCTTGAGAATCAGACCCCGAGGTGGCAGAACACGGTTCTGCATGGGGTTAACCATCCTGTATTTTTTATAGTGTATGGTGCCCCTTGACTTATTTTTTAAACATTTTTAGGCTTCCAGGCTGTATTTAGATCATTGATAAAGAAATTGGTGTCTCTCCTTGCTAGGAGATGGAGTTGGGTGGTTGCTAGGGACTGGGCGTCCCTAATGTAGCAGCGCACATGCCCATTGGTTGCCAATCTGCTGTGGGCAGGAGTTAGAAATAAAAAAACATGGTGGCCAGATGTCTCGCTTAGCGAGAAAAATAACTGTCCTGAGGAGAGAATTGTAAGTTCACAAATGTTTAGGATCAAAATCTAGTTGATCCAGCCCTCTGATAATCAGTGATTCACTGTTTGAATGTCTAAAACCCGCTGCAGTAATTTTCTGTCTGTTTAAGCGATATTTACCCATGGCGGTTTTCTGTTACTGTTGGCTTGATCTTCTCATTCTAAATGAATGGAATGCTGTTCTGCACGTACGGTCAGTACAGCGTTCCATTCATTTTAGTCTCTGTGGCTGAACAGTGTTTTGGTATGGTGTAATTTCTTTTTTTTTTTCAAATTAAAGTTTATTGATTTTTCACAATAATGAGAACAGGACCAGGAAAACAATGCATACGTGACATGATATATAGAATATCAAGGATCTGTCCTCAACCCTCCTCCTCCACCCCCCACCTCTTCCCAGTATGGTGTAATTTCTAGTGAGTACAACATTCCACCATACACTATTTTCCAGTTTTGAACACTGTGCTTTCACATGCGCTGCTGCCTGCAGCTGTACTGGGTCCACACATTTGCTGGCACACATATTGGCCACATAGTTCACCTCTACCTACCTTCACATCGCTGTGCACTGTTTCTGTTGTGGTTTGCACTTCCTGGTTGCTATATTCAGAGCTGTCTTATCCCAGGGCTAAGTTTGCCCTGCACTCCCAGCCCAGTTTGCTCAGTCTCATTCCTATGCTATATTCAGAAGCTGTTTGCCCAGGGCTATTCCTTTTGAATATAGCTTGCTTTGTGCTCCGGGTTAAGTTTGCCCACCGGGCAGTGTTAATTTAGCCCCAGGGCAAAGTTTTGAATATCTAGCCCTCAAAGTTTTAAATTTGTATTGCTTGCAGCATGGCAGTTGAAAAACCCATCGCTTTTAAAACAAACAATCCATAATGCGCTTTAAACAAGCACATTAATAATATATTGAAAGTCTTATCATTTTACTATCAAATGGAAAACAGCAACAGGAGTTTTAGCTATCTGAACTGCATTCAAATGACCATAAATCAGTACACAGGGCACTAAAACAAAACTTTTACCACTTTATAATCCTTTCCAAATATTTTCAACCCTCACATACTGTATTTCCATGGTGCATTTTCAACTTCCTTAGACACTCTCTCAACATGCAAAAAAAACATTATTATATCCATTCTTTTCAGACTAGCATTATTATTTCTAAGGTTTCACAAAGTACATTTGCAAAAGAGGGGTTAAATCACATTGCCTTGGCTGCAGCCTGTCCCCTTATTGCAAAGAATTTCTGTGAGCTGATTTTCATAACTGCTGGCTTTGACTTTGAAGTAAGCCTTTAACAGAGAGAAAGAGAGAGGGAAGATAAAAAAAAAGAACATTACATTTTCACATTGCATACTACAACACAACAGATTTAAACCAACAGAACTCAGTTTATCAGATTTTCAGTCTTTTGAAAACTGAAGACAAGGTACATTTTGGTTGAAGCACATTTTGCCTTTTTTAGGGGTACTTTTAGAACCTCCTGGATCCCAGTTGTGATCCTGGTTTTGGGCTACTTGTTTCCAAAGCTGGCTATTAGTTTTACTGTCACTAGCCAAAGACAGTGATTCAGACAATGTGACAGTTTGCATTGCCTTTTTCTGGTCCCTCGGTCTGTAAAACCTGTTGAGGGGCAGTAACATCATAAACCTGTCCATGCTGCTCTTGCACTGCATTTTGGCATTCCTTCGCCTTTTGTTCTAACTGTACACACTCACTCTTTAATAACCTATTTACGCTTGTAAGCACATTTTTATCCTCGTGTAACCTGGCATTCTCTTTTAGTAACCTAACAACTTCCTCTTACAAGCTATCATTTTGCTCTTGTAAGCAAGTACTTTCCTTACTTCTTTCCTGACAGTGATATCCAACAACTCTAAGTATCTCTTGTACCTCTTGTTTTTCTTTCTTAACCCTCTCAATCTCATTTTGTACCTTGGAATTTTCATTGGACTTCTATTTGAGAGTGTGGCTCAAAACAGAACAGGCAGCCTCCACTTCACATTTCTTAAATTTCACCTCCCCAGTCTCACTCTGTAACAGGGCATTTTCATGGGATTTCTGTTTGCGAGAGTGTGGCTCAACAGAACAGGCAGTCTCTGCTGCACATTTCACTTCCCCAGTCTGGCTCTGTAACAGGGCATTTTCATGGGATTTCTGTTTGAGACTGTGGCTTAACAGAACAGGCAGCCTGCGCTGCACATTTCACCTCCCCAGTCTGGCTCTGTAACAGGGCATTTTCATGGGATTTCTGTTTGAGACTGTGGCTTAACAGAACAGGCAGCCTCTGCTGCACATTTCACCTCCCCAGTCTAGCTCTGTAACAGGGCACTTTCATGGGACTGCTGTTTGAAAGCCTGTATAGCAGTACAAAAAGTAACAATATTATCCTGTCTTTTGCTTCAACATAGCAATCTCATCCTGTAACTTACACACCTCATTGGACTTAGATCCCAATTGCTGGCACAAAGTAGAAACAAAAGCATCTAGCAGCAAAGCACACAACCCTCCCTGAGAGGGCAGAGTTTTTAAATTATCAAAACTGAGCTCAGTATTCATGTCAATTTGTATTTTGGAGATCTCAGTTTTCTGTACTAACTGAAAATCCAAAGGTTACCAGTACAGCCCCTTGAATCTTGCATTAAGAAAAACGTATACGTTGGAGGTCTGCTCCATGAATCAAACAGTGGGCACAATCTACCTGGTGTGATTCACAGTCAATTTGCTGGATATCCCCTATGGCATACTGGTTTGGTTCTGTCCAGATAGGTACTGCTCATGGTCACCAGTGTTGTGATGAAGGAATCTATACCTGTTAGCAGTGATACAACCAGAAGCCTGAGATATCACAATAAAGTTTATTCCAGGTTATACATAGTACAGCGTGCCTACCAGGAGTTAGGAAGTCTCCAGTTACATCATGATGCAAGCAAAGTTCAGAGAACAAAGGAACTTATAGACAGACTTATACTGCTTATAACAAGGAGTCGTATAGTGAATATGGCTATCCTATTGGCAGGCAGCTGGTTGGAAGACAATTAGGCAAGGCAAGGCAAATTTCATTTGAAAGACGCCCATCCCGGAGGCTCTGGGTGCTGTACGTATTAAAAAGATTAGCTTATTTTAAAAATTAGAATTAACTTATTGTTAGTTTTGCACATAGGCACTGATAAGGTTAAACTAGCTAGAACTGTCTTTCTTGGGTTACAGTACAAAAGTCATGATTAGCTTGCACAAAAATAAAGATGTGTCAGCTGTAAACTTAGAACTGCATCATGTGGCCTGTACAAAGCAATGCTAACTCTGTTTGTGCTACCTTAGCACAAAGCTCCTGTTAGATTACTACAATTATACATTACAGAAACACATGATACTGTACTACATTCTACCTTGCTAAACATATTACGCGTGTGTGTGTGTGTGTGTGTGTGTGTGTGTCATCTGCTGTAGGGGTAGACACAGGCCAACACCGGCTTTAGGAACAGCACATGGATATAGAGGTAAGTGGAGAGTTTTGTGGTGGGGGGAATATGGGGGTTATGGGGTACAGCATATATATGGACACATGTTGATACCTGGACATATTAGGATAACCATATCTTAATTACTAGGGAGTCCTTATTATGCTTGCTTCTTATATATGCACAAACCCTTGACATTTAGTAAATGGACATATAATAGGGATATATTGTGGCATTGTTATATGTTCTCATACATAATGGATAAATGATTCCTTCTAATTAGATATCAGTACATTGGTATAAAAAAAACAAAAGAGTTGTAAGGCATTGTGTCGGGTGGTAGATTCCCTCAGTTTTTGTCTCAAATTTCAAAAACTGTTATTGTTATACAGAAGATTTTTTGTATACTGACACATTTTAATACACGGACATATTAGGATACAATAGCTCACTTACTAAGGAGTCCTTGTTAGGTTTAATTTTTAATTGTACACATATACTTGGCATTGGGTACAAAGTTGCAGGGGGATCATGGTTGAGCAGTATAGTTTTTAATATTCATGAAAAATATTGACTAGTTGAGCAGATGACATGCATCTCCTTATAGGGATAACACTGTTTGGAAATGTAAAACAGCTGGTGAATAATTATTGTGCACACTAGGGCAGCCTGTCTTTAAACGCACTAATTGTCATACATAAAAGTAATTTTTTTTTTAAAGACTTTTTAGCATTTTATACTATGATTTTTTAACCTATCCTTACTTGGGTTTAAAACCACAGCAAGTTTCAAATGTATGCGCTAACACACACAGGCAAGGTATTAATAGAACTGATTGTGTTCTGTGCTTTCTCACAGATAAAGAGTTATTCATTCTGCAACTTTGACCTTGAAATGTTTTCCTTTGGATGGTACTATACCTATTTTCCTTAATGAACCTCTACTTTGTTTTATGTGTTCTTTTTAGAAGGGCGTTATCTGTTCTGTGACTTTTGACCTTGAAATGTTTTCCTTAATAGCAGTCAGGCTATGTTCTCTATATGGTTTTAAGTTGACTTTTTAAGCAATTTTTAGGTCAATTGGATCCTTTACAACTTTTCTGTCTGTTTATTATGTATGATCTGGTCATTAATAGTATGTATTCTTCCAAAACAACTGTCATTAGCTTCTAATGAAGGATTGTGTGTAGCCTGAAAGCTTAAGCACCTGTTTTCTTTTGTAATATATATGTTGGTCCAATAAAAGGTATCAAATCATCTTTTTGTCTGGATACAGTTTTGAAAAAATCCATACAGACCATTGTATAAAAAGTCACTGATTATAAACAGAGAGAAATGAATGAAGCAGTTTAATGGTTACAATTGCATTAGACTGCAAAGGCAGACCACAAACATCACTTAAGCCCTGTTTACTTGGCAGTAGCACTGCAAATATGAGACTGCAACAATGCGGTGCCAACCACTTGCCACCCACGGTCTGTCTGCCTGTCTACACGGCCCCTCTCTGCACCGTGTGGAAGGGTGTGGGAAGTCAATAACATGAACGCAGTTTTTAAGTTTTTGAAACACACATTGGTTCTATGTGAATTGTATTTTTCTTTAAAATTCTTAACTCAGAACAAAAAATGAAAAAATTAAAGCAAAAAAAAAAAAGTCAAAATAAAGTAGCTCTAACCAAGCATCAGCACTGCTCTGCCCTAGCATTGCTACCACAGAGTGGATACTCAAACTCCATAAAGTCTCTGCACTATTTACTGTGCTATGCAGTTCTTCAATGCCACTGCACTATGCATACTTCCCTACTGCTTACCTAGGCTCATCTGACTGACTGAGCACCAGAGGTGCTTATATAGGACCAACCTCTGTCATCACAGGGTCAGCTGATATACCCCATTATATTTTACAGAAGAAAACTATTCTAATACATCAAAATGGGGGATCAGCTGGACCAAACCATAATAATGTTCACAAGCAAACTATGTTGTCATTTTCAATCTCTTGCTCCCATTATAGCCATTTTATCTGGGCTTATTTGTACTTAAGGGTCTGAAGACTCATTTAACTTCTCCCCCAGGACAGTATTATGGAATGTCCATGTCCTTATAAATAAGTTTCTAATTTGGGCCGCTGCCTCCTTAAGGCATATCACTGGACAGCAGAGGTAGGTAAGAACCTGGGGTTAGCCTCCTCTTATTAGGTCTGTTACTCTTTTAAAATACTGTTTTTTTGGTATTAAAAACAGTTTATGTAAGTTCCCCCTTAGTCTGCTATTTTGTAGTAGAGAAGGAGTCCATTTCTTATTCTATGCCAATGTTCTGTTGGCTGAAATCGTCAGCTGGCAGCTATTTCATTTGGGCCTTGTTTCCTTTTTGTCCCCACTCTGGGGCAACCACATGACTCTTTTTCCTCATTTGCCAAAAGCTTGTTTTGCTTTAGGGCTATTTCTTACTGAGCCCTTTCCTTTTGGTGTTTAATATTAATAGTGGTGCACAGCGCTAGTCCCAGTTTGCCTTCTGGAACCGAGTGCCACACCTTTCTCAATTCCACCACAACCGGAACTCTTTCATTGCTCTGCTGTGCCTTGGGAGACACTGCTTGCTGTGCTTTCAGTTATTCTCACTCTCCTGCATAAAGTGCTAGTGCCTGCTTTACAACTGGAGAAGCATGTAATTTTGTGCAGGGAAGGAGTGCTCTCTCCTAATAGCCACTGTAGCATGTTTTCCTTCTTGTCCACCTCAGGACAATTACATCAACATGACTTTTATTCTAGTGTGCCTCCAGCACCTTTTATAATATTATAGCCTCACCCTCAGTGAGCTAAGATAGCAGCAGAAAGCAGTACATATTAATAACTTGTGCTCCACCTGGAGCAAATGGGGCATCAGAATATGTTTATTTACTGGTGTAATTACACCCTATTTTACATATTAATATCATCATTCTTCTCTTGTAAATGCAGGTGCCACTCTCATTTTATGGGCACTCAGACCAAACCAGTTGCCACAGTCATCCCTGTAGGCTTAAGGTTTGGTACCATATCAATGGAGCTGGCTAGCTCCTCTATAGGTTTCTTTTCAACATATGAGTTTTATTTTTGAGACAAACAACCCTAGGTAATGATAATCCTGTATATTACTAACCACTTACAGGATGTACTACCCCCTATACAAGGGCCCGTGTACAGGTAGGAGGCAAAACACTGCCTCTACAGAAATACCACCAGGGACAGAAAAAGGAATAAATCAGTGGGGAAGAATAGTAGGAGATACTACAGTGGGAGGCCTCCGCATTGTATTAGGAAAGGGAAATAGTCAAGATAGACCACAAACATAGAAAATGCTACTACAGTAGGCTTAAAGAAGTGGAAATAGTGAAGAGGAAATGTCCTTGTGGTAACAGCAATTTGGGGGGGTGCACTCTGTCACATACCCCCCAAGGTTAAGCGAAAACCAGTCGTGATCTAGATACTGGTTTTCATGACAACCTACCCACTACAAAGTTGGGTAGGATGGAGCTTCCACCCACCGTCTCTTGGAAGCTCCGCCCCATGGTCCCAATATCTTCACAACAACAGTAATATTCAATTACACTAACAATATTCTGTACTGTAGTTTGCTTCTTTCATTCTTCTTTCTAATTAAATACTATCAGGTGTATTATGTCTGTTACAGTACAATTTCTAATACTGTGTCACCTGTTAACCACATCATACATTTCATGTCTCATTGGCAGCACCATGTCCAGAGAAAAAAAATCAGCATTTACATGTGCAGAACCTACCCTATGCTTTACAGTAAATTTGTAGGGGTGTAGTGCTAAATACCACCTCATAATTTGTTTGTTTTTATCCTTTATTTGGGAGATGATGCATAACGGATTATGATCTCTGACCAGTGTAAAAGGAGCTCCCCACAAGTAAAATCATAAGGCCTCTATATCCCATTTTTCAGGCAGATACTCCTGCTCCACTGTGGAATATTTCTGTTCTGTCATGTAGTTTACACAAAATATATACCACAGGGTGTTCTTCTCCCTCAATTGTTTGGCTTAAGACAGACCCGATCCCAATCCCTGAGGTGTCAGTATGCACCTCAAAAGGATGATCAAAGTTTGGGCTTCTTAGAACTGGGGAGGAACATGAACCTGCTTTAATCTGTTGGCAGGCATCTTCACATGCCATTTCACCTTATTTCTACACTTGTTTTGTTCAATCTGTCAACAGGGAAGCAACTGCAGCAAAATTAGGGATGAATTACCTATAATACCCCACCAAACCTAGAAATGACAGAACATGTTTTTTTATGACAGGTACTGGACATTTGGCTACAGCTTCCACTTTGTTGATTTCTAGTTTTATCATACCATTCTCCAGTATAAATCCTAAGTATCTGGTCTCCTGAATTGCCAGAGCACACTTGGGTAGATTTATTGTCATTCCAGCCTATTTGATGGAAGTAATCACTGCCATTAAGTGCACCAAGTGGGTATCCCAAGTTGGACTAAAAGTGACAATGTCATCTAGGTATGCTGCACAAAAATTACTGTGTGGTGCCAGCACCATATCCATGATGCAGTGAAATGTTGCTGGTGCTCCATGAAGTCCAAATGGCATCGTTCTGAATTTGAATAGCCCCACTGGTGTACTAAAAGCTGTTTTTTCTTTGGCTGACTTCTCAAGGGGAATTTGCCAGTATCATTTTGTTAGGTCCAAAGTGGATATATACTTGGCATTCCCTAGTCTATCCAGTATATCACTCACCCTGGGCATTGGGTAGGCATTGAACCGGGCCACCTGGTTTAAACCTCGGAAATCTAGGCATAACCTAATGGCTCCCTTCTTTAGTACAACCACAATGGGGGAACCCTATGCACTTTTAGATCATTCAATAACATGCAATGCCTGTAGTTTCTGAATTTCAGTTTCTACCTCCTTCCGTACCCTCTCAGGGAGCCTATACATTTTTTTTTCTGATGGGGTGATTCTGTATGAATCTGGTGTTTTAACCCCTTGGCTTGGAATAGTAATAAAGGTTGTATTAAACTAATTTACCAACAACAATAGGACCTGTTTTCCTTCTATAAATGTTTTCTGTTTGGAGGCTTTCTGGTCATACCCCTCTTTTGAACCACTTGGGCTTTCACCCCTGCCTCATGTTCCTTTTGTGTACATAACACCAATCTTTTTCTTAATTCCTTCATGTATGAGGCTATACCTGGGTATTTCATCTCTTTACCCTCCTCCCAACACTCTTTAACTACACCTAGAAGTCCTCGGGGATTTCTGCCAAAAAGTAAAGAGAAGGGGGATAGCCTGTCAATTCTTGGGGAACCTCCCTATAGGAGAACAAAACAAAAAGAAGACATTTGTCACAATCCTTCCCTTCTTCATGCACAAACTTTTTCGGTATTCTCTTGAGTGTCTGGTAAAAATGCTCCACTAGATTGTCTGTCTGGGGGTGGTATGGAGATTTATGGACTGCCACTATTCCCAGAAGGCAGTAAAGGTCTTTTAAGAGTGCAGCATTAAAATTACTCCCTGTCAGTGAGACTCTCTTTGGGTATTCCTCACTAAACAATTTCACCAAGTCTTTGGCTATTTTGGGAGTAGTGACTGTTCTCATTGGAATGGCTTCAAGGTACTTGGTGGCATAATCACATACCACCAAGACAAACCTATTCCCCTTTGAACTCTTTGCCAGGGGCCCCACAATGTCCATCCCTGTCCTTTCAAATGGGGTGGTAACTAAACTTAGGAGTATAAGGGGTACCACATCTTTTTTTTCCCTGTCTGAGCTGTCAACTGACACTCCTTACATTCTTGACAATACTGAGCTGTGTCCTCAGGGTTTCCAGGCCAGAAGAATCTCTGTCAAACCCTACTGAGCATTTTGTTCCTCCCGGCATGTCCTGCCCAGGGTGAGTCATGTCCTAAGTACATCAGATCTCGTCTGAAACATGTGGGGACCATTAATTGCTCTGTTTTCTCTCCTCTACCTGGATTTGTAGAAATCCTATATAACATATTATTTATTATCCTCATTTCTGGGGCACCTGGTTTTTGGTCTTTCCCCACCTTTTGGAAGCAAGATTTCAAGGTTATATCATCTTTTTGTTTTAGACCAAGATCAGTATTTACAAAAACAGATTTAATATCTTCTGCCAGTCCTTTTTGGTCTCAATGCCATTTCCTCTGTTGTTTCTTCTTGGCATTCAAAGACTGCTTGGTTTTACCAGGGGCATCAATTACTTCTTCCTCAAAGGGGAACAGTTCCCCAAGTAATTATTCTTTCTCACTTTTAGCTCTGGTAGTTCCTAGCGTAATAGTCCCTTTTTCTACCAACAATGAAGAAAAGTCTGGAAAGTCATGTCCTATCACTACAGACACTGGCAATTTAGAGACAAGTCCTGCCATAACTTTGGTGGTCTTCTCTTTGATATTTATGTCTATCTTTGCTGTTGGATATTGATGCATATCCCCATGGACACAGACTACATTCATACAGGGCCCTTTTTTAGTTAGTCCCAGCAATTCAGATCTCAATAGAGTAGTTTTACTACCTGAATCTATCAGACCCAATACAGTCTGATTTGCATTCTGTACATCTGTTAGAAAATATCCAGTGTTCAACAATGCCAGATGTGTCATATCCACTTTTGTTGTGGGACAAAATTGTGCTATATGTCCTAGTCCTTGACAGTTACAACATACTAAGTCTTGAGGAAAAGTTCTCCCACCTGACCCACTCCTGTTTTCATACTTTTTGTTATGAAAATTCAAATTAGGTCTTACTAGCTGTTGGTGGGCCATAGTTGCAGGAGGGTCAGGTGTCCATTGTCTTCCCTTTTTATAAGGCTGGTGGGCAGCAAGGAAATATTCTGTCAATGTGATGGCCACTTCTGCTGCCTCTGGGTTGTGTTCCTTTATCCATATCTGTACATCCACAGGCAGGATCTGCAGAAACTGTTCCACTGCAAATATTTCTATAATGTCATTGCAAGACTTTCCCTCTGACTGAATCCATTTAAAACACAGCTCTCTTAGTCTCATAAAAGTTTCTCTGGGGGGGCTCATGTGTTGCTTGTTTCAGGGAATGGAATCTCTGCTGATAAGTTTCTGCATTTATATCGTATCATTTTAGAATCTCTTACTTAACTATATTATAATCATCTACTAAATAAGAGTCCCTATTCCTATATGCTAGCTGGGCTTTTCCCATCAAATAGGGTGTTAGGTGCACTAGCCACTGATTGGGAGATGACCTACATGCCCTATCCATTGTCTCAAATGTTGTCAGGTATGACTATGTCATCTGAGGAAGTCATTTTTATTAATTTTATATCTTTGGGATTGTGGTTTGCCCCATCCCCACTAAATCTGTGCCTGTCCCTATATTCTTTATTTTTTGTATAGTGCCTGTCCACCTAAGATCCTGCTTGGTGTTCCCTCTCTTTTTCTTGAAGGTCAAGGTCTCTTTGCCACTCGAGTTCCATCTGGCAGACTGTCAGCCATCGTAATAGATCTGTTAGGCCTTCTGGTGGTTCCTCCCTGGGCTCCTGATGTCTCTCCCTAGGCACTGGCTCTTCATTCTTCTCGTAGCTCTAGTCTTTCTGGGTCCTCCTCCAAATGTCAAATGCCAGCCCTGGGTTTAATGGTTCTCTGGTTCTCTCCATCTGGGCACAAGTCACTGTTCCCAGCTTCATTTCATCAACTCTGTCAGCCATATCCATTGTTGTCTGGGTACCAGGTCTGGTTTCCCCCTGTTACCTTGGACAACCAGCTATCCCACTTCTCACACCAAACTGTGGAAGGGTGTGGGAAGTCAACAACATGGACACAGTTTTTAAGTTTTTGAAGTGCACATTGGTTCTGTGTGAATTTTATTTTTCTTTAAAATTCTTAACTCAGAACAAAAAAAGGAAAAAAAAGGCAAAATAAGAAAATCAAAATAAAGTAGCTCTAACCAAGCAACAGCACTGCTCTGGCCTAGCAGTGCTGCCACTGAGTGGATAATCAAACTCCATACAGTCTCCACAATATCTTCTGTGCTATACAGTTCTGCAGTACTTACTTCCCCACTGCTTACCTAGGCTTATCTGACTGACTGAGCACCAGAGGTGCTTATGTAGGACCAACCTCTGTTGTCACAGGGTCAGCTGATCCACCCCAATTATATTTTAGAGAAAAAAAAGTATTCTAATACATCAAAATGGGGGATCAGCTGGACCAAACCATAATAACGTTCACAAGCAAACTATGTTGTCATTTTCAATCTCTTGGTCCCAGTGTAGCTATTTGTTTGGACTTATTTATACTTAAGGGTCTGATGAAGCATTTAACTCCTCCCACAGGACAGTATTATGGACTGTCCATGTCCTTATAAATAAGCTTCTAATTGGGCCCGATGCCTCTTAGGGACATGTCACTGGACAGCAGAAGCAAGTAGGGACCTGGGGTTAGCCTCCTCTTATTAGGTCTGTTATTCTTTTAAAATACTTTTTTTTTTGGTATTAAAAATAGTTTATGCATGTTCTCCCTTACTTTTGCTATTTTGTAATAGGGCAGGAGTCTATTTCTTAATGTATGCTATTTCATTTGGCCTTGTTTCCTTTTTGTCCCCACTCTGGGGCATCCACATGGCTCTTTTTCCTCATTTGCCAAAAGCTAGTTTTGCTTTAGGGCTATTTCTTAGTGAGCCCTTTCCTATTGGTGTTTAATATTAATAACGTGAGCAGCGTTAGTACCAGTTTGTCTTCTGGAACTGAGCGCCGCAGCTTTCTCAATAGCACCACCACCAGAGCT
Source organism: Neoceratodus forsteri (assembly GCA_016271365.2). Taxonomy (NCBI): domain Eukaryota; kingdom Metazoa; phylum Chordata; order Ceratodontiformes; family Ceratodontidae; genus Neoceratodus; species Neoceratodus forsteri. Next base: position 766,148,332 of record CM057458.1, read on the forward strand.
CTTTCATTGCTCCTCTATGCCTTGGGAGATGCAGCTTGTGGTGCTTTTAGTTCTCCTCGCTCTCCTATGTCAAGTGCTAGCACCTGCATTATAACTGGAGAGGAGTGGAGTTTTCTGTAAGGAAGGAGGGCTGTCTCCTAATAGACACTGTAACGTTTTTTCCTTCTTGTCCACCTCAGGACAATTACACCAACGTGGCTTTTATTCTAGTGTGCCTCCAGCACCTTTTATCATATTATAGCCTCATCCTCAGTGAGCTAAAATTGCCACAGAAAGCAGTACATATTAATAACTTTATGCTCCACCTGGAGCAAATGGGGCACCAGAATATGTTTATTTATGGGTGTAATTACACCCTGTTTTACATATTGATATCATCATTCTTCTCTTCTAAATGCAGGTGCCACTCTCATTTTATGGGCACTCAGACCAAACCAGATGCCACAGGCATCCCTGTAGGCTTAAGGTTTGGTGCCATATCAATGGAGCTGGCTAGCTCCTCTATAGGTTTCTATTCAACATTTGAGTTTTATTTTTGAGACAAACAACCCTAGGTAATGATAATCCTGTATATTATTAACCACTTACAGGATGTATTGCCCCCTATACAAGGGCTCGTGTACAGGTAGGAGGCAAAACACTGCCTTTACAGAAATACCACCAGGGATGGAAAAAGGAATAGATCAGTGGGGAAGAATAGTAGGAGATACTACAGTGGGAGGCCACCCCATCATATTAAAAAAAGAAAATAGTTAAGATAGACTACAAAACTAGAAAATGCAGTAGGCTGAAAGGAGTGGAAACAGTGAAGAGGAAATGTCCTTGCGATAACAGCAATCTAGGGGGGGCACTCTGCCACACACTGCTGCAATCTGTGGTTGTGAGGGGCCATGAATCACTGGGGAGCCAGTCATCTGCTGACTGAGAATGAGTTGCTGAGGTGCAGGCAATCCACACTGCCACTAAAGCTGCTGTAAGTCACTTGCTCCTCTTGGTGTTCCCAACATGCCAGAGAATCAAGGAATGTCTTAGTGAACAGCTTACCCCGATCGGGTACGTATCCATACAAACTCATTTGCACTGGAGCAACCCAAGCTCACTGGTTACTCCAGTGCAAATGTGATCTGGTAAACACGGCTTTAAACTGATTAAACTTGGGGAGATTCTGCAGTGTATCAGGCAGTTCAATAAACCAGTTAGTGGCCCTGAGAGCAAATGACTGCTTGCCTATCTGTGTAAGCCAGAAAGGAGGCTGAAGGGCATTCCTTGCCATGTTACTGGTGTAGTATTGGTTGGAGACAGTGCAGAATAAATTTTTTTAAGTAGAGGGTATTATTACCAGAAGTACCTGTTTCACTAGCAAACATGTCTGAAGGTTTATTCTGCTGAATAAAGGTAGCCAGTTAGTGAGTGCATAAAGGTATAACTACAAATGCAGTTATTTGCACCAAGTACAAAGTGGCACACCTTATTACAGATTAATTTTACTCTGTTTAGTTCCATGTCACAGACAGCTGCATAGACAGGGAGGCCATAATCTATAAGTGACAGAATGGAGCTGGCCACAATAAGGCATTTAGCATCCCCAGTGAGATTGTTCTGATTATGGTGCAGTGCACCCAGTCTTCTGTTAACTATGGCCACCACATTGTCAACATTGGGGGCAAAAGATAATGTGTCATCCAGAGTTACTCCCAGGTATTTGAAGGTCTCCTCCTGTTCATGGTTTTGCCCTGGGCCATTTTGGATGACAAAGGGTGGAATTTTCCTCTTTTGTGGAAGGCTAGAGAAGAGCATGGCCTTTGTGTTTTTTGTAATTGAGGACCAGTTTATTGTTCGACAATCAACTTTCTAGTGACCTAAAGTTACTTTGGAGAGTTGTGGTAAGGCTGATGAGGTCAAGGGTTTGGAATAGATGATTGCATCATCTGCACAGTGGAGTACTTTGGCTATCTGACAGGCATCAAGTAGTTGATTTATGAAGAAGACATATTGTAGTGGGCCCAAGATGGAGCCCTGGGGATACCAATAGTTACTGCCCTAGTGTTGAACAAAGATTTATCAATCCTCACATGCTGGGAGAGATTACTGAGATAACTGTGGAAACAGTTAACTGTATTCTGTGACAAACCCATGCCAAGATGTTTGTTAAGTAAGAGCTTATGGTTGACTAGGTCAGAGGTCTTAAGTAAGGTTGACATATATGGCTCTGATGAGGTCACCATTGTCAAGAGCATCTTGTACATAGTTAGTGTATTCCAACAGCATCATATTGGTGCTGTGGAGTTTCTGGAAGCCATGCTGCTGTATACACTGGACACTATATTTTTCAAGGTATGTGACAAGTTGGTCAGAGACTATTCTCTCTAGGGCCTTGGATGGAGGGAGGAAAGAAATGGGTCTGTAACTGGCAAGGCTAGTGCGATCTCCACTTTTGAAAACTGTGTAACCCACATGGATTTCCTGTTTCAGGGAACTGCGAGTAGCACAGGGAAAAGTTCAAAATTCTAGAAATGGGGTGGGAAAGTTCATCTACTACTAGGCCAAGAAGTTTCACATCAAATGAATCACTCCCACACCTAGTTTTGCCAAGTACCCTGTTGATGCATTTCAAGGTACCTTTGTGACTCAAACAGCATTAAAGTAGAATTTAAGGTAGTATGGTTCTGGGAGGCTTCAGGACCGAGTTTTCTGCAGGAGTTCTGGGCAGACACAGTGGGGATGATGGAAGTGAGATCAGTAAAGTCTGTGTTGAAGTAATTGGCAGTTTCAGAGGGATCATATGGATCTGTCACCCCTCCACCATGAGCATTTGAGGAGTGGTTTTAACTCAATTGGCAAGGAGTTCTGAGATAGTAACCCAGAATCCTTTGCCACTACTCCATGTCTGGGTCTATTGGTTCTTACATTTGTCAGATCTGGCCATTCTAATCAAACTAATGCCCTTATTGCAGGCTTCCTTGTACCTTTGGAGATGGACAGGTGACCCTGTTTCCCTGGCCAGTGCCCACAGATTATACCTTTCCCTCATACAGGCAAAGAGTTTGGGGGTGATCCATCCAGATGGTGTTACTCTTGCCTTGTGTTTTTTAAAGGGTGCAAATTTAACACAGACATGTGTGAACTCAGAGACAAAGAATTCTAGGGCCTATTCAATATCAGGAATAACATCTGAGAAGCTCCAATCAATTTGGGCCAAGTGATATTTAAATTCAGGCACCTTCATTTTGATTAGGATTCAGCTGACTGTGATCTACGGAAGTGGCCTTGTCTGTTTAAGTGCCTATCGACATTGCACAGGGGAGTGGTCACTTGAGGTATCGGGCAGAACTTTGATAATTTTAACCCTATCAGGCTCTGTAACTAGTATCTAGTCGAGTAGTGTAATGGTGCCTGTTTTATAATTGGCCTGGGTGTGCTCAGTGACCATTTGTGTGAAAAATAAGCTGGACATCTTATCCCTATGACCTGTGCAGAACTTAGCATTCCAGTTGATATTAAAGTAACCAATAACAATGTATTCCTGGTTCTTCTTGAGTTGTATGACGTGAATAAGTGACTGTATGCCCAGGTTTTGTTTACCCAATGGAATATGTAAAGATAGAATGACAGGAGAGTTGTTCCCTTGGCTGCTCAAAAAGGTTTATTGCTAGGTATTCACAGTCCCTGGTTAGGTCTTTGATCATGATTTTAGAGGCTTGCATGTCTGATCTGGGGTAGATAAGACAGCCCGCACCTCACTTTCCTATTCTAGCCTCCATGAAGATAATTTCCTGTAGAAGAGGAAGATTTTGGCAAGGATCATCTATGCAGACTTGCAGCAGGTCAGAGAACCATAGGAAGGAAACAGAGTGAGGGAGAGAGAGAGAGAGAGAGAGAGAGAGATCATAGAAACTGATGCATGTTGGGTCTCCCAGTTGGCAAAGAAAACCCTCAGCATAGGGATTGCTGGCTGATTTGTTTTCCAGCTTGCTTGAAGTAGATAATGATGAGCGCTATAAGGGGATGCACCTCTAATTGAATGTGTTTAGAAATTAACTGAAAAAAACCCACTAGTGGCACTGGAAGCAGTGCTACTACTAGGTCAGTTTGAGAATAACTGGGTTGGGTGTTTGGATTTATGATCTTCATTCAATTGTTTTGAACATAGTCATTGTGCTTAATAAAGAAACCTTTGTGTATTCTGTGAAACTGAATATACTGTAGTTTTATATATTAGCTGCTTGGGTACAGATTTTTATGGATACATTCCTGGAGTAAGATGGAGCTACAGCAAAACTGATTGCGAATGACCACATGCACCACACAAGCAAATCTTACTCCAGATTGTGGTCATAATGAGTTGGTGGGATTTTTATAAACCATTGATTATTTAACCCCTGTTCTACAGGCATGTTTCAGTATAAATTCACATTTTTACCATCTATAGTTCTTTCTTAATATTATATTTATATATATATATATATATATATATATATATATATATATATATACACACACACACACACACACACATATTTATTTGTTTATTTTATTTAGTTTTTGTTGACCAGGTAAGTGCACTACAGAAATCCTCCCTATTTTCAGGCACGACTTGGGGGAAGGGGATACAGATGAATGCCAACTGACCATGAACCAGATTAAGCTGTTGGTGGTATTTTTAGTGAAGGAGGGAAATTTGGCCAGGACCGCAGGGAAATTCCCCTACTCATTTTTGATAAATGCCATGGAATCTTTAACATCCAACTGAACTACCACCAATCAAGGCAGATGGGACCTCAGTTTAACGTCTCAGCCGAAAGATGGATATATATAAATAAGACATATATATATATATATATATTATATATTATATACACACACACATATATATATATAAAATCAGTAGAGCGCTTTACACTAGACTGGGGAACATTATCACAAGAAATCCTGTCTCCATCTCCCTGTATCATGATGGAAATGTGAAAAGAAAAGTATGACTCATCTCGCTGTATGTCATGAGATTATTGTGAATATGATTTACCCATAATTTGACAATAGAGATATGGTTTATAATGCTGCCTCCAATTCCATCTTATTCCGATTTAACCCCTCTTCCATTTGGTCTGCCACTTTGCATTCAAAGTCTTTCCCACAACTGGTCTCTGTGTTCCTCCCTCTCCCATCCCTCCCTTGAGGGTAGAAAATTATCTTACCATGTTTTTCATCTCAAAGCTGTAGCCTGGCTCCCTTAGCTCGGATCACATTTCTCTACAGAACTACTCTCTGTCCTCCTCATCCTTCTCAGAAACCCAAGGCCTTCCTCCATACCTCCCAACTTTCCCTCATTACGAGAGATGTTCCTTATTTTACCAAAATTGCTCTGTTCCTCATCCATTCTTTATTGAAAAGTTGCTACCCACACAGAGAAGGTGCTGTAAACTCAGACTTTACAGCAGAAATTCATAACACTGTAGGATGCTAAAGCAATATTAAACATGTACAAGTACAAGCACTAGTCTCTCAAGTGTTCAGGACTTGAATCTGCATGTTGTATGATGTGTTCCAAATTATGAGAGACAGTGTCCCTCACTTTCCCACATTTTCTCTGCCAGTGTCCCTCATTTTAGTGACACTAGGTTGAGAGGTATGCCTTGCTCCTTTGCTCTCCCCTGCCGTAAGACTTCTGCTGAGCAGGCTGAATTCTCTTATAGACTTCATTGTCTCTGAAATAACTTTTCACCCCCTTCACTCCTTTACTATTCTTCCTCCCCTTAACAAAAGTACTGTACCACCTGTGCCTGCACCTGCTACCGATTTCTATTCTCTCTTTTCACCCTCCTTCCTCATCTCCTTGGTATCTCACCTTCAGCTGTTTACTTCATTACCCTACTCTCTCTCTCTCTCTCAGCCTTGCCCACCTACCTCTGTCTGCTTACTAGTAACCTTACCCTTCCACTCCAGGATAAGGCTACCATCCCTGTACATTTATTAGGGTGTGCGAATACTTCATTCTGAATATCAGGCTGAATATTCTATTCAGGGCTTAAATATTGGCTATTATGTATTCGTTATTTAGGTAAATTGTATACAAAAGAGATGAAGCCCCCACCCTATATCCTGTAAAATACACAACTCCCATCCCCCTATCCTTATTCAAATCTATCTGACCCTCCTCCCCCCCTCCAGTACCCACAATTTTCAATACAATTAGAAATATAAAATAAAAAAAAACTCCCACGATGAGCAGCCAGCACAAACTGCCCATTTCTACAGCCGGCTGCATCTTTCAGTGCTTATTTGCACTAAATGAAATATGTTTGTCACCCCTTCACCAAGGCAGCACCCTCCCCAGCAACCAGGAGCTAGTGAGTAGCAAGTGTAAGATGGAAGAATGCAACCAACGCAACCCACCATCCTTCACAGCCATCCACCTTCTTCTAAATGAAAGCACTTGTGTGCTTGCTCATAGTAAAACCAGTTGATCACATGATATTTCATGCATATTTGCAATATATTGATGATATGTTTATGATCTGAACAAAAGGTACTCACACACTTAAAGAATTTCATCAGGAAAATGAACATCCTCCAACCATCCATTAAACTTTCCCTGGAGTACTCTGACATCAGCAGCAATTTCCTGGACACCACAGTTACCAAGGATGGAACTTCGCAGACCTGTATCTACAGAAAACCAACAGACAGACAGAGATACCTACACAAAGACAGCAATCACCCTAGACACACTAAAAAATCTGTAATGTACAGTCCAGCACTTCGATAACACAGAATCTGTTTGAGTTAGGACAGTGATAAACACCTTGCCACACAGAAAAAAAAAAACATTTACTAAACAGGGACACTCCTCTAGAGAAACTGACAGAGCTGTGGAATGCGCCACTCTTGCAGAACAAAAGAACACTGGGAGGTACTAAGCCCTGCAATATTTCTAAATATAAGACAAGTGAGCACATTTCCACTTCAGACTTTATTAACACCCCCAAAACAAGCAATTCAAGATACAAGAGAATCATACATGTGGATCCCTGAAAGTTTTGTGTTACATCCAGTGCAAGAAGTGTTCACATACAGGTTATATGGAAGAAAATGGACAACCCCTTTGATCCCAAATGAATCAACTCAGGCATGACATAAAAGTGAAAAGTACTGAATACAAGTGGAACAACATTTTTCTCAGTCTAATACTCTATCTCTGACCTCTCTGTTTTGATTCTCAAGGGAATGCTTCAGAAATGCACAAGAAAGGTGAGCTTATGAGATCAGACTTATTTTTCTTCTCAATACAATAAATAATGGAATGAATGTGAACCTTAGTTTCATGATCTATTACAGAATTTAAACTAACAACTGCATTCTCTTACCCCAGGTACAGTACATGAGCATTTCCTTTGCATATTATTAGTATTGTCTTATATTTGATATATAGGGGATATGCAATGGGGACCAGTGGAATACATGATTTATCCACACAAGAGCAGTTTGACTTTGGGTAACCTCACGAGTGGTGTAGCCACGAGTGAGGTGTCTGAGGGCAAACTGCTCAAATGTGGATAAATCATGTATTCCACGATGTCCCCATTGCATATCTGATTTATGCAATAGGGTTGCAATTTAATTTTGTAGGTTGCATTTTGTGATGTTTCATTTTAATTGTGCTTTTTTATAAAATAAATGTGGTTCTTTTTATTGCCCACATATTACTGCGCCGTTTTTTAGACCTTGTTGCTAGGAAGGTACCGTGGGTGGTACGGAGGCGATGTTAGAAGGCTGAGATTGTGTGTTTTGATTGGTCAGTGTACTTAAAGTGGATTCCTTGCACAGTCTGTTATTTTTCTGATGAAGGGCTCTGTGTAGCTTGGAAGTTTAAATTCTGTGAATCCCTTGTTGGTCCAATAAAAGGTTATCAAATCAGTCACTTTGTTATCTTTTAAGAATCTGCTGATATTGTTGGATTTTTGTGTCCTGCCAAGTTGGGCTTTCACTTTAAAAAGTTGTAGTCATAGTTAACATTTTTTGTGTCCCACAAAATGTATCTTTCACTTTTAAGAGGTTGCATACAGTATCTGTGTGACATTCTTTGTGTCCCACCAAATGGAATACCAACATTGAAGGACTAATATATGCAGTCAACCTCCTCTGTGTTCTACTGCTGAACAAATGTTTCACTTTTCTCATCTTATTTTTACCACCGTCATCAAGCTTTATTAACCACTTTCAAATCTGGTGACTTGACTCGCTACTACAGCACCCCAGGTTTCATGGACATCTTCAAATAATGAATGACCTGAATGGGTCTGCTGTCATTGAGATAGACCTGATGGTGATTTCACCTGAGTTTTTTCCAGTTCTTCTCTCTTCCAACCTCCCCAACAGTTCAGCACATGCTGAGGCCACACAAGCCCTTAGCTTGTCCCAGCAGAGGACAGTGAGAGAGATCTTCCATAGCTCACTAAAGGGATCACTGTGGACATAGAAAACAGCCACGCCTTCTTTGAATATGTAAAGTGTTGCCACAGGCAGCATCCTTAACCTTAAACCACCCATTCATCAATGAGTCAGTCTTATTCTTGAACCCAGCCCATCTACACAGTAGTGCAACACAGTACCATTAGGCCATTGGGCAGCTGGGACTTTGCACTTTTAAGAAGGTATTTGTGCTGTCAATAACCTATGTGCTTGTACAGCCTGCTGTCCTATGGCAGTAAAGGTCCAAAGCCAGTGGGGAAAAAATAAGTAGAGTAAGACCATTGTGAGGTAGTCAGCAAAGGGCACTGCCTACACCAAAAGGTTAGATCATTCATTTATGGGGTTAAAAATATTTATGGCAGACACAATGTAAAGCAACCCAGGGGTTGCCTAAGGTCTAACTGTAGGGAAACTTCCACATAATAGAAAAATATAGGGAAAAAAAATTTCATGATTACCTTTTCATAAGAGAGAAATGTAACCATTTCAATGGAGGTAATACTACAAAACACAACTCCTAACATACTAACATACTAAAATGCCAGCAGAATAGGCCTAACGGTCTTTCGTGTCTGCTCGTTTGGTCAGCCCCCACCCTAGGTGCTGACCTTGCTGTCCCCCTCGCCTTCTCTGGCTTCTCCTTCCCAGTTCCGGATATTCTTGCTGCATTGGATTTTGCTTTCAGAACCCTTCCCCTGTACCTGTCCCACCCCCTCTTGAACCCCTCCACTGTCTCTGCCTTCACCAGCCCCCTAGGCAGTGCATTCCATGGCTCCACCACCCTCTCAGTGAAGTAGCACCTCCTCCTTTCTCCCCTGAATCTTCCCCCCTCCAGCTTCCACCCATGCCCTCTAGTGGCCCCCTCCTCCTTCCTTCAAGCACCCTGACTGTTCCTCCCTATTTACCCTCTTCATGTACCTGAAGACCTCTATCATGTCCCCCGTCCCTTCTCTCTTCCAGTGTGTACATATTTAGCTCTTCGAGCCTCTCCTCATAGGTCCTGTCCCCAAGCCCCAAATCATTTTGTTGCCTCCTCCTGACCCTCTCCAGGAGGTTAATGTCCTCTTAAGTGTGGCCTCCAAATCTGCATGCAGTACTCAAGGTGCGGCCTCACCAAGCAGTTATACAGAGGGAGTATCACTTCCCTCCTTCTGGAGGTGATCCCCCTAGCGATGCATCCCAGCATCCTATTGGTCTTGGCTGCTGCCCTCCTACAAGTCTTAGAGTTGTTTATCTTGACATCCACCACCACCCCCAGGTCCCTCTCAGCAATCGAGACTTGTAGCATTTCCCCCCCCAGGGTGTACACTTGGCCTGGGTTTCTGACCCCCAGGTGGAGTACCTTGCATTTCCCTGCATTGAACCTCAGCTTCCACTTTCTAGACCACCTTTCCAGAGCCTCCAGGTCCCCCTGTAGGGCCACCCTCCCCTCCTCCCCATACACCACTGCCCCCAGTTTCGAGTCATCCGCAAAGAGACTCATCTCACTCCTGATTCCTGTCCTTATGTCAGAGACATAGGCGTTGAACAGAAGGGGCCCAAGGACTGATCCCTGTGGGACCCCACTAATGACCCTCCTTGGGGATGAGACTATCCCACCAACTACGACCTTCTGGGTCCGGTCCTGGAGCCAATTGCCTATCCATCTGATCATCTGGTTCCCCACCCCCATTTCTCCCAGCTTATCCAACAGACCCATGTGAGGAACAGAGTCAAATGCCTTGCTGAAGTCTAGAAAGAGGATGTCCACTGGTCTACCCAGGTCCAAGGCACTAGTCACCCAGTCATAGAACTCCACCAGGTTTGTCTGACACGATTTCCCCAGGATGAATCCATGCTGTCTATCATCCAGGCACCCTGACTTATCCAGGTCCCCACCAGCCGCTCCTTGACAATGCCCTCCATCACCTTGCCCACCACCGATGTCAGGCTGACAGGCCTGTAGTTCTCTGCCACCTCCCTTGATCCCCCCATGTGGATAGGCACTATATGTGCCACCTTCCAGTCTTGGGGCACCCACCCTGTCCTCAGAGAGATGGTGAAAAGCTCCGCCAGGGGGTTCGCCAGGACATCCACAAGTTTCTTCAGCACTCTGGGATGTAATTTATCCGGCCCCGGTGCTTTCTCCATCTTAAGGGAGCTGTGGGCTTCCTCACTCTCTGCTGTGATTTCCACTCCGTACCTCTTCTCTGCTTAGCCCTCCCCACCTGCCAGTGATGCCTCCTCCCCAGACCCGCCGACCGCAAGGGTCCCCTCCTCAGTATCTCTGTCTCTCCCATGTATGATGCAGCACCCCATTTTCCTTGTTGAAAACTGAGGTGAAGTACCCATTTAGTACCTCAGCCTGCCCCCGGTCTTGTGCCCATCTATCCCTGATTAAATCCTGCTAATCTGCCCTTCACCCTTTGTTTTTCCCAATGTATCTAAAGAACCCCTTGTTCCTCTCCTTATTTCCTGGCCAGGTTCTGCTTCTTCCTTGCCTTAGCTGCCCTCACCACCCTAGTGGCCCTTCTAGCCATCAGCTTATACTCCCCCAGTCCCTTTCACTCCTTGAGCACTTGAATTGCTTATAGGCTGCCTTCTTTCCCCACACCACCTCCTGGACCTCCCTGGTCCACCAGCAGGGTTTTTGGGCCCCACCGCGATTGCTCTTACTCTGCACAGGTGCTGGTAGCATCCTGCACCCTCTCCTGATGATTTCCCACCTACTATCAGCGTCCATGTCTGACCTAATCCCATCTAAATGCTCCTTAAGGATCCTTCCCATTTCCTTAAAATCCACCCCCCCTGAAGTCGGTTACTTCCGTCTTTGTGCAGCCTTCTACCCCTCCTAGGTCTAGGCAGAACCAGACCATGGCATGGTCACTCCTTGCCAATGGGTCCTTTACATCCAGGCCCCCAATCTGGTCACTGTCTGCCAGGACCACATCCAGTACCCGCGCCTCCCTGGTCGGTTCCCTCACCTACTGAGTTAATCCTGCCTTAACATCTTTCAACTCTTCCCTCCAAGAACATGTATACGAGTCAAAATATTGTGAGCCTGGTGGTGCTGTGGAGCCCGAGCAGTGTGCAGCAGTATTTTTCGAGTTCTCAAGAAACTACCCCTTACTTTGCCAAAAAATACATTTTGGAGGCTCTATTGCAGATTTTAACTAACATCATCGAACACAGCGACCCTGATTTCATTAAGATGGGTAATCCTAAAAAGGAAAAGCAGTATGGTGGCAGAGCAAACAGTAAAGGAAACAATGGGGCCTTGCCTCCCACCGACACCACGCAGCCTACAGAGACTTCGGGCTCGGGAGAAACTATTGAGACACTGGGCCATGAGTTACAAATGCTGATACAATCAGTGACAACTTTAAACAACAAAGTAAATGATTTTAACCGTAGAGTGGTAATTTTGGAGACAACTGTTGAAGGCTTAAAGGAAGATGTGAGCCAGATCAAAAAACAAGCCAATGCCTCCATGGGGGCCACAACTTTAATGGGAAAAGAAAATCAGCACCTACGTGCAAGACTCAAGACACTTGAGAATCAAACCAGAGCAGTTAATATTCGAATAATCAGACTACCTGAAGGATCGGAGGGGGACAACTCCTTAATGTATTGCAGGGAATGGCTCACAGACAATCTAACACCTGAAGGATCGGAGGAGTCATGGGGCATCCAGAAAGCTTATAGAATCACCCTGAGAGGTAAGGCTTCTGATTCTGTGGTACCTCGTATGTTCACGCTGATTACAACTGGAGTTGGGAAGAGAGACAAAATTTTAAAATATGCAAGGAAACATGCCCCTCTATTCCAGGATAATCAACAGATTCACTTCTTTCCCATCATAAGCAATGTTACGAGACAGCATAGGAAGTGCTTCGATGGAGTTCGGCGACAACTGCGAGCGCTGGAGATCTCTCACTCTCTGATCTTCCCTGCTAGACTCTGGCTCGTCTTCCAGAGCAAAGTGTATTTTTTTTCAGACCTGACGGAAGTGAGTAAATGGACTGATCATCAGGCAATGGTCTCAGGATTGTGAACAGAGGACCCAGGAGACAAAGAGGAGCTTCTGAACCCTGCATGGCTTTCATTTTGAGAGGACTAGGCCTCATTATTATTAATAAATAAACAGTACCTTTCCTTTTTAGTATGTCCTTGCTTCTGGATGGCTAGTTGCCTTGTTTGTCGCCAGGAACATCAGTTGATACTCACTAAGCATATCGTTTAAGGTAGGTAATTATCCTGCCTTTTGTTTCTAAACCAGCTGTACTGTTCACTTAAGAATTAGAAGTTTAAAAATGTATTAAAAGGGGGTTGCATCTTCTTTGTTTTGGGACAAAGAGAGGGAAAGTTTCTATGTTAATTTTGATCAGCTTTTGCTAGTTTTCATTGCTGCAAATACACAGTTGGTAATTTTACATTAAGCATTTGACGTGGCACCCACTTTCCCCTTTTAAGGGGAATATGGGATTTTTGGACTGGATTTGCTGGACAATCCTTTTGCATTAAGATGTTTTGGCCATATGGCTCATGGACTTCCTATACAGCTTCTTTCAGGACTTAATGTAGGTGTCTGACCATTCTATGTAACATGTCTTGTTTGTTTGTACATTGATGACGTGGAACCTTTGTAAAAGAGCCATTGGCTCAAAGGTAATAATTCCTAGAATAATAAACTAAACTAAAAACAATATGGCACATGCATAATAACCCTGTATCCCAGAGATTATTTTATTTCAATCGTGTAATTTGGCATTGGTCTGTGTGCTATATGTATAATGATTTTCTGTCATGTTTAAATGATAATGGATAAAAATAAAGTTAAAAAACAAACAAACATTGTGAGCCTGATTCTCCAAGCCCTTAGATCAACGCAAGGTGCCTGCATCAAGCACGAATGACACAAATGGCACCTTGGGTCAAACATTTTGCCCTGAGCTATTCTCAAAAGCAGCCTGAATCAAATGCAGGCTGCATGCACCAAATGGGGCTGGCACCAGTCTTGTGCCTCAAAATGGGCACTTGGGGGTTTGTGACAGATGCAGGCTGCCATATCCCCTAAGGTGCTATTCCTAAAGCCCTCACAGAGGGCAATGGCCTAAGTACCAATAGACCAGCCAAGGGCTGGTCTAATGATACTTAGAAATCCTCAGAGAGAGAGTTGTGTGCCTGCACCAAAGTGTGGTGCATCCCCTAGTCCTGATCTCCCTTTATAGTAGTTAGCCCTATATATAGTAAACTATTTATATTTCCTGGCAGTCTAGCGCATCCCCCCCCAAGCCTTGATCTCCCATTGTAATAGTTAGTGCTTTGTATAGTGAGTTATGTGAAGGGAGTATATGAGTACTGGATACAACACATTGAGAAAGAAATACAACATGGTTTTTAATACAAGGTTTTACAATGGTTGGCCTTAAAGAAATAGTATGCTCTTGTGTGATTCTATGTAGTATAGTATTCTGTTTAAATGAGAGATGTACATAAGGACAGGGTTAATAACAATACCCAGGTTAATGTGTTTATGCCCTTTAAGCATAGAAAAAAATATGCTTATAACAACTCAGATGTTATGTCATTGTGGGATTATTACTACCCAATGGTTCTTACTACTGTGTATAATACTACAAAGGTTAAAACTAGCAGTATGGATGAAAAATATTTCAAAAGTTTTGCAAAATTGTTTAAAATGTATGATCCATTTGCTCAGTTGTTATTGCTCTTATTAAGTTGGGATTTGGAAAAAAAATCCAGGACCAGTACCAGTAACATTAACTTCTGAATTGCCGTGTTTAAAAGGTGTGAAGATTATTCATTTAAACACAAGGGCCAGATATTCAAAAGGGTGTTGTGCCATGCACAACTCACTGATGCGCCCCGGCACAATATTCAAATGGAAATTGTGCCTGGCACAAATCCCGATGCGCCAGAGCGCATCAATAATGTATGCAGTGCAGGTGGGGGGGGGGCATGCCCATGCATACTCTGCACATCTCGATATTCAGCCCAGGATGTGCTGAGTCCATGCATGTGCAACCCTACTTGCGCCGCACACAGTTGATCCAAAAAAAAAAAAAGAGGAACACCGGCTGGCCACCCACAGGTGAGCTGCCATATTGCAGGGCGCAACATGGCAGCTGCCACCTGTGGGGCACCATCCGAGCTCCAACTGCACCTCTGTAGCGGCATGCCCCAATGCTCGATTGTGGTCATCTGTTCACAAATATCACGTCCTATCTCCCTGGTGATCCAGTGGACCGCTGTCAGCCCTATCGCGGGCTTGAGTATAAAGAAATAATTCCAATATCCCTGGTGGTCCAGTGGACTGCTGTCAGCCTGATCGCAGGCTTAGGTATAAAGAAATACATTCCAATATCCCTGGTGGTCCAGTGGACTGCTGTCAGCCCGATCACGGGCTAAGGTATAAAGAAATACATTCCAATATCCACAGTCATGCCCAGCTGGACATCTCACACCCCCAGCCCCTGAAACCCCCCCAGACCCTAAATGCCCTGCAGGGCAACCCACACACACCTTGCCCCTGAACCCCACGCTGCTAGCAGCCCCACAGGGCAGCTGTGTCCTCCATCCATTCCCCAACCTGAATGTTTACTGCAAAATGCTTATGATTTAATACCCTGGAATCCCTGGTAGTCTAGTGGCCCCCACCAGCTTCCCACCCAGCAGTGCCAGTCCACTACATCCCCTCACCTATCCCTAGCTATTGACTGGAAGCCACTACTCTCACTTCTGAGTGACAGCCACCGACAGAAGCACGATGAGCCGCTACTGTAGAAGTGCTCAGAAATGAATGAATATTCATTCATTTCTGAGCGCGTCTATGCAGTAAGTGCTCATGCGGAGCTCAGTCGGTGGCTGGCCGTGGAGGTGAGAGGTGGCTGTGCCAGTTGGCGACTGGGGATGGGTGGGGGAGGACTGGCACTGCAGGGGCTGCAGAATTACCTGACTAAACTGGAGAAGTGGTTAGAAGCATGGCAGTTGGGGTTCAATGCTAAAAAGTGCAAGGAAAACCATCTTAGTCCCTGACCCCACATATCTTTATTTCCACCCTTACCTCCTATACGTCACTGAATCAAAGGCCTTGCTGAAGTCCAGAAATAAGACATCCACCCTACAGTCTTGAGGGATAATGTTGCTGAAGTCTAAGGGCCTAATCTTCATTGTCTCCCTTGACCCTCAGGAAGTCCAACCCTCAGAGGGACCTAGTTGCTCCTTATAGCTTTTTTCTACAATCATATTCCTGGTATTGTACTGCATATCCACCATATACAACACAGTTCCTTCATCCCCATGTACAACCCTACCATGGGACGGTTCACCACAGATATACATCCATATGGATTGCAGTTCACCATATTTTATTTCTTATTACTGCCATGCACCCCCTATCTCACAAATAGCCCAAACCCTAAGACAGGTGCCCCTTATTTCAATTCCCATAATTTCCTCTTTCTGTGGAGTCAACTGCCTAAAGATGCTCTAACTCCACAACATCCCTACAATGGAACTTATTACGTGAAGGTATTAGAACTTTTTAGAAATATGAGACCACAGTTCTATTGCCATATCCCACTAAGTAGGCCAGTGAGTGTTTTGTTTTATGCTCAACCGTTTACCATTATTACACTGCTAAACAGACAAGGCAATTGTATCCTACTGCTCACAAATGGACCAGGCAACACCTTCTCAAAGTCTTGATAAATGGAATACTAAAGCTTCTCCTGTTGATGCTACTCTGCTCTGGCAATGTGGAATTAAACTCAGGACCTTGCATGCCTTTTGCTGCCCCTGCTGAGCTAGCCCAGCTAAAATATATCATCATACTGCACTTTAACACATGTAGCCTGTTGAAAAAACTTGACCTAGTACAGGCCTGGGTACTACACGCAACACCGGATGTACTGGTGATATCAGAATCATGGCTGAGGGGTTCCACCCCTGACCACAGTGTTAATATCCCATCATATAAAATCTTCAGGGCCAATAGACCTACTAGAGGAGGTGGGGTTGCAATATATGTGTCAGACAAATTCTCAGCCTCAGTTATTGACTCTCCCTCTATTTTCAAAGAATATGAAAGCCTAACACTAAAAATCTCTCTCTCTCTCAAAGTGAATCTGTTTGTGCGGTAGGCTGCTACAGACCCCTGGCAGAATGGCTAGAGATACTAAACTTTCTTTGCAAAATTTTAAACTTGACAGATTCAGAAACCATCATTATGGGAGACCTCAACCTAGACTAGAAATCTACCTGTTCACTGCCTCTAAAGGACTTCTGTGACACCTACGGTCCTTATCAGCTAATCTCAGAAATGACACATCCCAACAATAAAAACCCAGTGCATAGTACACTGCTGGATTTAATCTTGACAAACAAACCCTATAAAATCTCCCACATAGGAGTACTTCACACTGACATTAGTGACCGCAGGGATATAGCTTGCGTAAGGCACATGCCAAAAATACCCTCTGGGGCAGGTTGTACCTACAGTACAAAAGGAGTTACTGCAAATTCAATCTCACAGCATTCTTGGTTTATCTTAGCAGAATTAGATGGCAGGAATTCTACCTTGCTCAATCCTTAACTGATGCCTACACCACCTTTCAGACTCTAGTCCTAAAGGTGATTGACACCCATGCACCTGTTGTAAAATCCAGAGCGAGGAAAAAATCATGTCCCTGGTTCAACAGCACCTTAAAAACAGACCTACGCCACAGGGATGCTTGCTGAGAAAAAGGTTAGAATAATCAAATCAGAGTAAGACTGGGCTGCCTTTAGAATGATTAGGAATCACTGTACCAAACTAATCAGATCTGAAAAGGCAAATTACTACCAAAGTGCGTTGGAGTCCAACAAGAATAATGGTGCTAAATTCTGGCAGATCTTGAGTGAGGTAGAAGGACATAAATTGTCCTCCTCATTTCCATCCAAAATCATCTCTTGAGATACTACCTGCACCAACAAACATGATATCTTAGAAGCCTTAACCACTTTGCCACTGCTGGCCTAGCCTTTGATACCTTTCTCATAAGCAAATTGCTGAACAAGCAAACCAGCATCGTCACACCTTGGATCCCTTCCAGCACCTCCACCTGCTCTACCAAATTAAGTTTCACTCCTGCTTCCATCAATCAAGTTGAAGACCTCCTAACCCACCTAGATATTAAAAAAAGCACAGGGGCTGACCAAAGTGCCCCCTTCTTTCTGAAACTATGCTATTATCATTTAGCCCCACAAATCACTCATCTCTTCAATATATCACTCCTTCAAGTAGCACTCCCTCCAGTGTGGAAAACAGCTCATGTCATCCTTCTGCTCAAATCTGGTGAACCGAGTGACTTGAACAATTACAGACCCATCTCTCTTCTTCCTATTCTGTCAAAACTTCTTGAAAAGCTGGTAAACTGTCAACAAAGGGAATTTTTGGAGAATCACAACCTACTAAGCCCTCTACAGTCTGGCTTTAGGTTACATCACAGCACAGTCTCATCATTAGTCAAGGTTACTAACAATTGACTAATTGCACTTGATGCGAGGAATCATGTCGCTATGCTTTTCCTTGACTTAAGCAAAGCATTTGACATGGTGGATCATAATCTGCTACTGACCCTGTTACATCACATCAGGCTGGATGATAATTCCCTAAAATGGTTTTCATGCTACCTTGTTGAAAGGCAGCAAGAGGTGAAGGCACAGGGCAACCTTTCTCCCTGCAAAATCCTTCCTAGAGGGGTACCTCAAGGTTCTATCTTGGGCCTTTTATTATTCGCAATATGCATAAATAATATTGATCACAATATTACATCTGCCAATATTCACCTATTTGCAGATGATACTGTGCTTTATGTCTCTCATCCTACCATTGAATCTGCCTACAGGGATTTACAGCAAGAATTTAATATCCTACAGCAAAATTTGCTACATCTGAAACTTCTACTCAATGCCAAATAGACAAAAGTCAAGTCCTTCTCCCCGTCAACTAATGCATCTTCTGGATCACATCAGCCTGCCAATATGCATACAGTATCTATACAGGGTGAAACCCTGGAAAGAGTGGACAAATTTAAGTATCTAGGCTTCTGGTTGGACTGTAAGCTCTCATATATCCCTCATGTTGAAGAACTCTCCAAAAAGCTAAAACAAACGCTGGGATTATTCTTCTGTATCAATCGTTTGCTTACCTACGAAGCAAAACTTCAATTAGTCAAAACATTCCTTCCACGAATTGACTATGCCGACTTTCTTTACAGTCATTGCCCCAAAACTGTCCTTACTAAGCTGGATGTCCTGTACCACAGGGCCTTAAGATTTGTGACTGACTCTCTGTTCAAAACACACCACTGTTCACTTTACAGCCAACTCAGCTGAACTTCCTTATCTACCCGAAGATGGAGTAATGCCTCCTTCAGGAACTTCAAAGCCCTCACTAACAAACTCCCTCTTTACATATCCAGCCTCTTTAAATCAACACCTTGCACATACTCACTTGGGAAATATGATTATATATCGTTTGATACCCCCCCCCCGAGGAAAAATCTCATTTTGGCACCATATCCATTAGTCACGCCTTACCAACCTTGTGGAACTCCCTCCAAATTACCTTAAAACTGACTCACCTTGTTAGACTATCTTCCTTTAAATCTCTTCTGAAACCTCTTGAAGGAAAACTGTCAGTGCTATGCCTAGGGTCTCCCCCTTTTGATATTTTATATGGCATTATATTTGCCCCTGGCTCTCCCTGCCCCCCTTCTTTCTTTTGTTTTGCACTATTGTCTGTCTTTCCCTGCTACTCCCTGAGCCTCTGTCCCTTACACCATTTCCCCCCTCATCCTACTTCTCTTTGACTATTCCTACCTCACCTTATGGATCATGCTCTACCTTCCCCCTTACCTCCTTCCATTCAAATCATATTATGCAGTTAGCTGCTTGCACTTATGTAGATATGTAAAAATCTGAGTAATCTGACTGTACCATGTTATGTATTATCCACTGTACTGTGTGAACTATTGTATAACTCTGTAGTGTTTTCCGTTTATGTATACTATCTGTGTGTCTCCTAGACCACCTTGCAAATGAGTATTTCCTGGTTAAAATAAAATTGTCCAGCCCAGTGGCATAGAGAGTTGAGACGCTGGTGCCTTACCTCTTCCCACACCAGCGACCCAGGTTCAGGAATGGACTTGCGTCTTCAGGGTTTGACAGGGGGAGGATGCTATTGAGCATCTGATGGACTGCTCTCCTATCCTGGGGAGGGTTAGGGATTGCCTCACTCATGTAGCGGCACCCAGTGGAGACTGGGGGCACTACAGAAAGCAGTGCACTAGGGGGAACCAGAAAAACTGGAAAATTCACACCGGAAGTCTAGCCGGATGATGGCTGCTGGCCCCAGACATCCCTGAAGACTCCCCAAGAAGCCACAGAATGCCTCAGCAGTTCCAAGGACTGCAAGAAAGAAATAGTGTGCTGGTGCCTCCTCCCCACTGGTGCCTTCCCTCTCAGAGGAGCGGGGACCCACCTGGTGAAGGGTTACACCAGGGCTACTCCATGGATGGCTGCAAATATGAGGTAAGGTGGTCGATGGGGAGATAGTAGGGAGAATGCCTGTGGACCTAGGCAGCCTGAAGGAGAGGCAGCTTGGGTGCACATAGGGGCAAGAGAAAGATTAACCAAAAAAAAAATTGAATCGAATCGAAATGCACTTCAGAGCAAAGAACCTAGGGAGGAGTTACCAGCTGGGTGGAGTACAGCTAGGGTTTCCATGTGATAATGGCAATTGCAGAAAGGCGATCGAGTGTACATCACAGAAAAAAAATTTTGGCGACATACACTAAGCAAAAGCAAAAGGGTACCAGAGACTTACTTTTTTTTTTTTTTTTTTTTTTTACTTATAAGTGGGTCTGCGACCCTCACCTATTTTTGGATTCTCAACTCCAGGGGGGTGCATGTTGGGGATGGTGCAAAACAATTAAAAACAAATTCCTGGATGCCACACAAAAAAGTTACAGTGCCTAGGACCGAACTTAGTACCCTTCAAACTCTAGCCTGCTACCCACCCACTATGCCACAAAGCTTGGCAGCTGACTATAGCATTACACCCTACAAACCCTCCCTTCCCTTCCACCCATCACACCGTGTGCTTGCTCCCCCCCACGTGCGTGTACATATAGTAACATCCTGTCACTATTTTCCTGGACCCCCCATCCAGTCACCCTCCCTGCTCAGCAGCCCCGTGCATAGGCACCATGATTAAGTCACCCTTTTTGAAGGCGCTCAGTCATGGTCACCATTGTCATAGGCTATCCAGCTGGGTACCACCAAGGAGGAAAAGGATCTTGGGGTGTTTGTAATTGGGAAAATTAACAACTCAGAGCACTGCAGGAAGGTGTCAGCAAAGGCCAACAGGATGCTGGGGTATTTTGTTAGAGGAATATCCTCCAGGAACAGGGAGGCGATCCTACCTCTCTAGAGGTCATTGGTTAGGCTGCACTTGGGATACTGCATGTAGTACTGGTGCCCATATCTAACGAAAGATATCAGATTACTTGAGGGGGTACAGCACAGAGCAACTAAGATGATCCAAGGACTGAGGGGCAGGCCATATGTGGAGAGGCTAAGATAGTTGAATATGTACTCCCTGGAGGAAAGGAGGACTAGAGGGGATATGATTGAGACCTTTGAGTACTTAAAGGGTATCACAAGACAGTTACAGAAGGGAAATTTTAAATTAAGGAGGGGGAGGGATATGAAGTGGTCATGGGCTTAGATTGGAAGGGGACGATATTCGAGAGAAATCAGTAGACACTTTTTCACAGAGAGGATTGTGGCAGAATGGAACACGCTCCCAGAGGAGGTGGTATAATAATAATAATAATAATAATAATAATAATAAAATTTGTTTAATTAAGCGCCTTTCAGATTTTCAAGCCGCTGTACAAAAAGCATAAAACACCAAACATCAAAAAATACAATAAAACAGAACAACAAATATAACAGGTAAAAAGCCAATTACAGTATAGCAGGAAAAGCCTTATCCCATAAAAAGGACTTTAAGGCCCTTTTAAAACTGTCCACCATTGTACTTTCTCAGAGCGAACGGGGTAGAGAATTCCAGAGGGACAGAGCCATGAAACCAAAGGCACGGGCTCCAGAGGACTTCAAATTTACCCTCGGAATCTCCAGCAACCCCTCGTCAGCCGAGCGAAGCTGTCTCAAAGAGGTGTAGGGCACCAGAAGCTCTTTCAAGTAGTCAGGACCACACCCGTGTAGGACTTTGTAGGTCAAAAGACCCACTTTGAAGGTGATCCACCACTGTATTGGCAGCCAGTGCAGAGAGCGCAGCACTGGGGTAATATGAGATCTTCTTGAAGCCCCAGTCAACAAATGTGCTGCTGCATTCTGCACTAGCTGCAAGCGGCGGATGTCAACCCCAGCAAGCCCTAGGTACAGGGAGTTACAGTAATCAAGACAAAAAGTCACGAAAGTGTGGACCAAAACCGGCAAATCGGCAGCTGGAACCAGGTGCCTAATCCTGGCGATGTTTCTAAGATGGAAAAATGCAATCTTGACAACTGCAGACACCTGATAACGGAGGGTCAGGCCAGTGTCAAGCTCCACATCCAGGTTACGCACCCATTCAGAGGTGGGGATCTGGTCCCCCCCTAGAATTATTCCAGAGGGGGACCCCACCCCCAAACCCCCAACTCTGCGGCTGGGGTCCACCACCATAACCTCAAGTCTTTCCCGGATTCAACTTTAAGCCGCTGGTATTCATCCAGTCTTGGATATCTATGAGGTAGTTATTCAGCACCGAGACAGCACTAACCTGGTCAGGTGCAAAAGACAGGTAGAGCTGGGTATCATCAGCATAGCAGTGAAACCTCAGCTCATACCGTCTTACAATGTCTCCGAGGGGTAGCATGTGTATTGTGAATAACATAGGGGAAAGCACCGAACCCTGTAGTACCCCGCAAGGCAGAGAGAAAGCCCTGGAGGAATGTAATCCCGAGACCACTCTCTGCGTTCTCCCCTCGAGGTAAGATGAAAACCATCTGAGGACCATACCTGAAAGTCCACAAATGGACCTTAGACGTTTGAGCAAAACCCCATGATCCGCAGTATCAAAGGCTGATAACAGATCAAGGAGAACCAGAATGGAGCAGTGTCTCTGATCTCTCGCCATCAGGAGATCATTGAGCACCTGAACCAGAGCAGTCTCAGTGCTATGCCTTTTACGAAAACCAGACTGAAGAGGTTCATATAAACTATGGATGGTCAAATGGTTATCCAATTGAGCTGCCACAACTCTTTCAATAACCTTCCCCACAAAAGGGAGGTTAGAGATCGGGCAGTAGTTTGCTAGGTCATCTGGGTCCAAGGAAGCTTTCTTCAGAAGGGGAGTCACCACCCCTTCCTTCAGAGAGCTAGGGAAAACTTCCATCTCTAAAGAGCACCGGATAATCCGAGCAAGGACCGGGCCGATAGACTCACTACATCCCATAATCAGGGAATTAGGACCCAGAT
The DNA here is from genome assembly GCA_016271365.2 of Neoceratodus forsteri. Classification (NCBI taxonomy): domain Eukaryota; kingdom Metazoa; phylum Chordata; order Ceratodontiformes; family Ceratodontidae; genus Neoceratodus; species Neoceratodus forsteri. The sequence continues at coordinate 766,171,333 of CM057458.1, forward strand.
CCAAACTACAGCATGTTGGGCGCATCTCACGGACAATCCTCATAGTATCTACGAAATCCGGCAGATCAAAAGAACTCCAGGAAATTCTGGGCTCCGTGACAAAACACTGATTGACTGCAACAACCTTAGAGTGGGGTCGGGGACACTGCCTCCGAATGTCTTCCACCTTATTTGCAAAGAATCGAGCTATCTCCTCGCAGTCATTCTGCATAAAAACTCGACAGATCTGTCGACAGACTGGGTTGCACAGTCTATCGACAGTTCTGAAGAGCTGAGACGGTCGATTCCGAGTGACAGAAATTTCCCTTGACAGGAATTTTGCCTTCTTATGGGAAATTTCTGTTTGATAGAGCTTATAATGCTCTAGCAAAATAAGATGGTCGGCCTCAAAGGCAGTCTTCCTCCAACGACGCTCCAACCTATGCCCCAACCTCCGCAATCCTCTCAATGCCTCATCGAACCAAGGAGCAACGGGACGGCATGGGAGGGGGCGAACACAGGTTGGTGCAATTTGATCAAGAGCAGCTGAGATGGTCTCATTATAGGCCACCACTAGCTGCTCAGGATCAGAGCACAAATCGTCAAACAACGAGAGGTCAATAACTGCCATCAGGTCTTCAGAGACAACTTCCCGCAATGGGCGGTACTTGACCAACTCCACAGGGGCCGACCTGCTCAGGGGGGCCTCAAAATTGAACCCAACTGAGTAATGATCAGACTAACCGACTGGTTCCACCACTAAATCGGATGCCTCAATCCCCAGGAGGAAAACCAGATCAAGAGAGTGACCACCTTTGTGGGTAGCTGTGGAAACAACCTGTGTGAAGCCCAGCGATGTCATCACCTGGAGGAAATGTTGACCAAAAAGCGAAGATTCGTCGTTGACCCACGCATTGAAATCACCCAGCACCATCAATCTGGGCAATTCCAAGGCCATGTCGGCGGCAAAATCTGCTATTTCCTGCAGGAAAAGCTTCTCATCCCCTGGTGGACGGTAAATGAAAGCAATCCTGCACCCCACACCAGCTACCACAGTACACTCAAATGATCTGGCCTCCTTAACTGGAACACCAGTTAGGCCCAATTCGATCTTAAAACAGATTGCCACCCCCCCCTGGAGTCAATCTGGGCGGTGTAACCGAGGCCCGGCAGGGAACAGCGGCCTCTAAAAGCGGGCGCATTTGATCAACCAGGTCTCGGTAATGCAAGCCAGATCTGCCTGCAACAAAGTCCGTAATAAGACCAGTCTTATTGCAGACAGATCTGGCATTGCAAACAGCGCCCGGGTTGGACGAGGTTGACGAGTTGTCCTAACCACTTGCTCTCCAGAACAGGAGGTGCCCTTGGGTATGGGAACCAGAACGGGACTACCATGCTCCAGAAGCCATTTCGCCCCAGGGTGTCTTTGAGGCCTAACCACCCCTATGGGAGAGCTCTGCTCCCACCGCTGTCCACAACCCCCCATGCCCCCCCAATTCCTCCACCCTCTGCGCACAATCCCTAATGCCCGACACCGGTGGTAGACATGGGCTAGCAAGGGGGACAAGAAAAAGGGGCGGAGGGCATGGAGAGCGGAGGCCGAGTAACGAACAACAGGTGGAACTGGCCAGCACATCAGGCTGCTTTAAAATTAAAACCACAAATAAAATAAATAAACTACACCACCATCCACCACTAAAACAAAGAATAAAAATAAACCAATAATCTAATACAACAACTAATAAACTCAATTAAACTAAACTATTTTATATCCACAGGCCCTCTCACGGCCAGGGGACAATAAAATAATAACACAAAACTAATAACAAAAATAAAATAATAAATGAATAAGAATAAAAAGAGAGAATAATTTGAAGACCACCCTCCGGGACTCTCTCACTGAACCGGAGAAGATGGATTATAAGATGGAAACAAGCACTCTCACTGCTAAATTATCCCTCAAAAATAACTAAACAGCACATAACCTATAAAATACAAAATAAAATAACCTCAGCAAATAAAATTAAAAAAAAAATAAACCATGTTCATCATCCACCTAGGCTGGACAGAAAATAAAACTGCCAGCAGGCCGCAGGAACCGGCCAGTCCAAAAGGATCGGTGGCCCACTACTTCTACCCCAGGGGTGGGCAACCCCCCGGCCAGCCACCCCAGGAGTATAGAGGAGGGAAAATTAAGGACCGGCCTTCCAGCCAACCCCACTCCCCCCCACTGTGTGAGACACCAACCCAGGACCTCCGGACCAATGCAAGTCAACTAATAAATAAAGTCAGCTTCTCAGAAATATTTATATAAAAAGTTGATGTTTCCACAGTCACTTATCTTGCAGACACTCTTCAGGTCACTTCTTAACACACTAAAAAATCCAACAGTACTGGCCCCAGGTTCTTAATATGTCCAGTAAGCCAGAAATTCCAAACAGAATTCGAGGTTCAAAAAATTCCAGATTTCCAAAGAAAGCCACACATCAAGCAGCAGGTTCCAGCCAGTTATTTTAAGAGGCAACTACTGGGCTATAATGGTGACCCAACACCACGATTCCAGGCAGATCAGCCCCCGGCGACTCACCTGGAGTCTGGGAATAAGTCAAAAGAGCCAGCCTCCAACAGGCTGATCCCAACGCAATGGTCACCAACCCTCAGCCTCAAAAAAACCACGAGTCCGGCTAAGCAAATCAAAGCCAGAAATAAAACAGGTCACTCCAAACGAACAGGCCACAAAATCCCAAATAGTCTCCGCGAACTTGACAGTTCCAAAGAACGTCCAAAAATCCCCTACAATCCTTAATAGGCTCAATCCCAGTGAATCCCGTCTCCTCCAGGTCCCACAAAGGTGAACTCCTCCTCGAGAAGTATCAAAGAAGGTGACGCTAAACAGGCAAACACCGCGCGAAAGCTTGACACTGAAAAGCGGCCACCAAACCGCCGAACTACTGGAAGGCAGCCTAGTTCCCAGGGCAAACTAGGGCATCACATAATGTCTCAGGATCCTGAAGTCTGAACCATCCGAAAAATCCAACCACAAACACTAGAAACGCGGATGAAATAGGCAGCAAACAAATAAAGTGCCAAGGTAGCTTCTCCGCGGCCCGGGTTTAAGTTTGAAAAAATGCTCTACACACAGGATGAAGCCAAATGATGCAGAAACTTAAAATCTTAAAAAACGCTTAAAAACCATTTTTAAAATAAATGAAAAATGTAAAACATAAGCACAATACACAGCACAATACACAGCAGTCCGATGGCTAGCCCAGCGTGGCCACCATCATTGAATGTAATCCTGTAAGACAGTGGGGGGATTCAAAAGTCGATGGGACAGGATGAGATGGGGGGTTATTTTGAAGGTGGAAGGGGTAGCTGCAAGATAAGAGAGCTACAACACATTCAAGCAGACTTGATAGGCCACATGGCTTATTTCTGCTGGCAAATTTGCATGTTCATATTTTCGTATTATGTAGAAACATAATTTGTGCCTTAGGAAGTGACACAGCCATGAAACTGCTGCCTGAGCTCAGTGTGTCAAAATAAAAAAAAAACTTTTTACGAAGACACTGGATTTAGTGGAGTTCATCTGATTCATTTTCTCTTTGTTTGGCTCTGTGGCTATTTTGGATGACTTAGGATATTTTCTGAAAAAAAAGACCAAAACATTTGGCAATTAAATCAGAAAAAGTCCATAAATGCACTCTTGTACTTTTAAAGCCAAATGCAGATCCAATCAAATATAAAGTGAAATTTCTTTATTATGAAGTTAACAAGACTGGACCAAAAAGGTCCACCTGTCGACTCACCGATTGCAGCACTCCTCTTTGGAACCTGTTTTAAACTTTTGGCAGCCTGAACCCCCCCCCTTTGGAATTTGGGTCCACTAGATCACCAGGCATTTTGGACATTCTTTTAATGGTGGATCAGGGCTGGGGTAGTTCGCTAGAAAACCAGGGCATATAAATAGTATATTATACATAGTACTAAATATTTTAAGGGGAGATTGGGGCTTGGGGACTACTAGACTACTGGGCAAAATAGCTATTTTTTTTATACATAGCAACAACTATTATAATGGGAGATCAGGGCTTGGTGGTAGGGCTGATAGACTACCAGGGAATATACTTATTTTATTATACATAGCACTACCTATTATAACAGGAGATCAGGGCGGGGGGGGTGATAGCCACCAACGACTGCTGTCCATGGTGTTATTGCCACATGGCTTCCCTATGACTTGCTGCACATGTTCATGATGCACCATCTGTTTGGCACACGGTCAAGGTTGCTGCAAGCCATGGGACTTAGCTGCTGGGAACCTACCCGATAGATAATTGGGTGTAGGGTCCCTGGCACATTGGCAATCGGTGCAAGCTGCCTTTGGTGCAGCTTGTGTTAACTTTTGAGACTTGAGCCATCTATGCATAATTTTATTCAAAATGGTTACCTCATGCTGAATGACTTAAAGTTTTTTAGACCTTACTTTCTTTTTTTAGAAACTACTAGGAATTTTACAAGGTGGGTCATTTTTTATGAGTTATTTTTCACTACATCCCACTTTTTGTTATCTGCAACCCAGCCTCCTCAACATATGTGGTGAAGTTTTGTATGCTGAAAATCCTCTTAATGGATTCCAGTTAGGCGAAAGGTATATGACCATTTCAAGGTATGCACCAACTTTGGGTTGTTCCCACGTTTTGGGAAAGAAGGATTTTTTTTCCAAGATAAATGCCTAAGTTAAACATTTATTGATGTTTTGGCCAGTATGAGTTATTTGAAGGGACTGTGTTGTTGTATGCGGTAGGCAGTATTGCCTAGCAGTTAGAGCATAGCCATGTGAACTGTTAAACTGGTTCAGCTCTAACTGGAAGCACATATTTGTGGGTGACTGGAGGAATTTCTGGGAGTAAGACTTTCTCAGATTTGATAGCCTACACCTCACAAAGGAGGGGACCCATGCACTCATCCAGAAGTTCAACATGTTTATCAGTCATTTAAACTAGAGGAATGGGAGAGGACAACAGACCCACTGCAGCACCAGAGGAAGCAGCTGCCCCTTCCCTATCACCTACTAGTTCTATAACAGGTCACACTGCAACAGGCACAAGCAAGGACAAAATGAGTACAGCCCAGGTCAATCAAATCAGATGGTGTCATAAAAGTGGAGACACAGTGAACGAGGAAAACCAAAGCTAGTGGGCACTCTGTCTCAATGCCCATAGCCTGGTAAATAATATACCAGACCTCACTGTCTTAATGGCAGAGAAAAACCTGAATTGGGTCACTGAAATGGAGACTTGGTTCAACAAGAACCATTCCTGGGTTGTTTCTATCCCTGGGCAAACTCTGTTCAGAAGAGATCACAAAGGGAAGAAGGGAGGGGGTGTTGCCATCTATGTGAAGGAAGGAATCAAGACCACAAAGGTACAGATGACACACTCTGAGTCTGAAGCCCCGTGGGTCACCCTCAGAGCTTGAGAAAAGTCCCCCATCTGAGTGGGGGTGATGTACAGGCCCCCATCTCAGGAGATAGAGACAAGGAGATGCTGGAAACCATCCTAACAATGACCAATAAAGGTGACTTGATGCTCATCAGAAACTTCAATCTGCCTGACATAGATTGGTCCTCCTTCACTGCATTATCAGACAGGAGCAATGAATTCCTCATGACTTTGAAACAGGCAGAACTAAAACAGCTGATGCAGTTACCCACCAGAGGAAACACAATCCTGGACCTAGAACTATCAAACGCTACCAGGATCAGAGACATCAAGGTAGGAATCAATTTAGGGCCAAACGACTATCTGTCAGTCTGGTTCACAATCGAAAGATCTGAGGACACAAGTCACACAAAACTGAAGATCCTAGACTTCAGGAAGGCTGACTTTAACAAAATGAAAACATGCATTAGGAAAGATCTCAAAGTTGTAGCTGGGGGAGACATGGAGGAAACCTGGAAAGCCATAAAGAGCGCAATCAATCTGACAACAGCAGAATGCACAAAACAGATAGGTAAATCTAAAATGAGAAAAAATCCTTTGGTTTACTAAACAAGTAGCTTTCAGTATAAGGAAAAAAAAAGAGTTTTCAAGACATGCAAAGAAACTAATAAAGAAAGCGATATGGAAGAATACAGAGCAAGACTCAAGGAAGCAGGGAAGGCAATTAGGTTAGCCAAAGTTTGAGCAGAAGAAAGAATAGCAAAGGGGTTAAAAAGGAGGATAAGACCTTCTACAGATATATAAAGGAGAAAAGAAAAAGTAAGAGAGGTATCATAAGGTTGATAACTAAGGAGGGCCAGAATTGTGAAACCGATGGACAGAAGGCAGAGTTTCTAAATGAATACTTCTGCTCTGTTTTCTCCAAGGAGGATCAGGGAAGTGGATTAGTACTAAAGAATGAAGAACATTGCATCTGTGAAGCCAACACAAACACCTTCACAACTGAAAGGGTCCTAAAAGAAATAGCAAAATTAAAAACCAGCAAAGCTATTGGACCTGACGGTATTCCCCGAGAATACTAAAGGAACTCAGTGAAGAAATTGCCACTCCATTAGTAGACCTTTTCAACAAGTCACTGGAAAGTGGCACAGTACCGGACGACTGGAAAAAAGCCACGGTGGTATCACTGCACAAAAGCGGCAGCAAGGAAGATGCTGGAACTACTGTCCAGTTAACCTCACCACAGTGGTGGGGAAAATCATGGAAACATTACTGAAAAGCTAATATGGGAACGTGATGCGGGGCCCTTTAAATAATTGTACTATGACTTCAAAGTTCTCATGGATTTATGTTTTCTTTTATTGACTCCCCTACATTTCACTCTGTTCTAGAACTTGTTCATGGTTTTTTTTTTCTTGAAAATTTACACAAATCCTTAATGTTTAATATTTTTTTGTGTATTTATTTATCCTTCTGTGGCCACCTTAACTGCTCCCTATAGACGTCGCATCCGTCTCGACTGGGACTGCTGGCACCCAGTAACCCCTGTGGCTTACCCCCCGCAGCAGGGTGGCAGGAAGCCCCCTAACTCACCACCCCAATGGATCCAGTTTGGGTGCCAGTGCCCAGTGATACTCGCGGATGGCCATCAAGCCACGGTAGGTGCCACTTTTTCCCTTGTTCTGTTCCCCTTGAGTCAGAGGGCATGCAATGACACTAGCAGTCATGAGTGTGCACGCATCCGCATGCGCTCCCATCCAGACATCTGCCCCCGACTCTGCTCCAGTGAACGGTGTGTGTCCCTGATCTCCAGCCTCCACCAGGGGGCAATCAGACGCCAACCATTGAGGTCCCCCTTCCCAGAGAGGAAGAGCCATCTATCGGACACTCAATTCCTCTCCTCCCCTGCCAGCCCCCAGTGTCCTGAGCTTGCTCCCAACCAGGGGGTCGCCGGCATGGCATCCAGCGCCTCAACCCTCAGCGCCACTGGGCCAGCCCAATCCTTAATTATTTTCATTGTTTAACATTCATTCTATTTCATTTTTGCATTCTGTTTATAAAACATTAATATTTGTTCACATTTGCCACACTGTTCTGTTCAAGCTTGTATATTGCTTTTATACTTTGTGATTTCCTTTCCTGAGATGCCACTTATTGGTTATAAAAAAAAAATATTACTGTTCCCATTTGGCTTCTGCTTTCATTTTTATTTTGATTCAAATGTGTGACCCTTCACCATTTAATAAAACTCTGCATACTTTTATGTTTCTTCTGTATAAATAACCTGACACTCCATTCCCGTGGGCATATTACCTCATGACCTTCTGTTTTGCTCATATTTACTTATAAAACATCTTTTACATCTGTTCTACTCTGTGATCTGAAAGACATACGTCGTTTGTTTCATGTAATTATTTTCTTTTATAAAAAAGCTTATTTCAGTATAACTTGATGCTCTGAATCCTACTGCAAATGTTTTTTATGCAATAGTTTACCTTTTTCTCATGTTGCAAACTGCATATGGCTTCCTAGGAGTTTCAAAATGGTGTGTGTTTGAAAGCTGAGGTGTTGCCTTCCTCTTGGTCCATTCATGAAATCCCATTGGGGTGACGTATCAAGCCCTAGTACTCTTGCATGAACAGGATGTTGCTTAGCAATAGTACACTTCCAGTGTTAACTGGAGAACGGGTTTCATGAACTGACCATTTCCTGCCAGAGTGTTGATGAAGCTATTGTGTTAGTTATTCATTTTACTTTTCCTTTTAGCTAAACATCTCCAGTGCCCAAAGGAAGGCATACCTTACACTCTTAGCAGTACTCACATTGCATTTACGTCTTTTATTTGTATTAACAGGAGTTCAAGCTGGCTATGGACTGGGTACGAGGCATAGTCGGGGGGGCATGGAAATGTACAAAACCATTTCTGACCAACTGTTTCTTAATTATTAGTGTTAGTTTTTTATTTTCTTCTTTTGCATGCTGGTTACTGTTATAACCTTAAATGTACTCTGTCATATTGTTTTAACCTACCCTTTTTCTTAGTTTGTTTGTTCTACTTCCCTCAAAGCCCCTGAACCAGTTGTCATTATTCTGACCTGCACCTTTTCCTAGTTTCTTTGCTTGCTGGTTCTGCTCCCCTCAAGGCCCCCAGATCAGTTATCATCATAAGATGTATGGCCCTAGTTTCCCTCAGGTGCATGCCTGCCAGTTACTGTGTATATTCATTCCTATATCCCATTTTAATATTATTAAACAAAAATCGACTTCATTTCTATACGCTTTAGTTTTAAATTATATCCACCCCCCCTCTCTCCAGTGGGGGGACCACTTCCAACCCTCAAAATCTGAGTGATGCTTCTATATGCCCTTCTTGATTAAAAAGTTGTGCTACTGGTGACTGTTCATCATTTCTTCTAATGTCGCCCTTGTGTTCTTGTATTCTAACCTTGAGAGCTCTCTTAGTTTGCCCTACATATTAATTGGTCTCACGTGCATTGGATAACATACACTGCCCCATCTGTTGAGCAAGCTATGTGTTTCTTGATGTCAAATTTCTGATTTGCATGTGGGTGGTTGAATGTGCTTTTTTTGCTTGTATGCCCACATACTGAACATTGACCACAGGGTGTCATTCCTGGCTGCAACAGGCCCAGCAGTGGTTGTCCTGCTTTCTCTTAAGGTTTAAACTGTGTCTTAACCAGCCTGTCTTTCATATTTGAAACTCTCTCAGTTGCCACTATAGGTTTATGTTGCAACACCTGACCCTGGGGGTTGTCTGTGGTAACTACAGTAGATGCCAGTTTTTGTGTATTATCCTCCTAATCTCTGTCATATTGTGGTTATATTTGCGTGCCAACACCACTCTCTCAGATTTTCTCTCTTTCTCTTGTGTATCAAGTAATGTTTGCCTTTCCTGATTTTCTATTCTAAGGTCTGCCTGGTTTTTACAGCACCTCGGGGAGCCAAAAAAAGAACACAAGGAGAAAAACAAGATTTCATTGCACACTAAAATTCAATAAACATTACTGAAAGAAAGAATTGTACAGCATCTAGAAGCAACTAGCCAAATAGACCTAAAGCAGCATGGATTCATAGAGGGGAGGTCATGTAAGACAAACATGACTTATTTCTTCAATTGGGTGACCAGTACAGTGGACCAAGGAATTGCAGTAGATGTAGTACTGTATATCTGGACTTCAGTAAGGCATTCGACTCACATAGAAGGCTGATGAATAAGTTGGAACACACAGGAGTGGGACATAAAATAGTAGGCTGAATTAGAAACTGGCTCCAAGGGAGAGCCTAGAGAGTGTCAGTAAATGGCACTCTATCGGAGGAAGGAGTGGTGACCAGTGGAGTCCCCTAGGTTAGAAATATACCCTAGGGAAGGGAACAGCTGACTGAAACTAAGGTAGAGAGGGATCTGGGGGTACTCATATCTGATCATTTAAGGACAACCAGGCAGTACAAAAAGGCAGCACAAAAAGCTAGCAGCATTCTGAGATGCATAGGAAGGGGTATCACAAGTAGGAAAGGTGAAGTGATAGTCCCACTGTACAGGTCCTCGGTGAGGCCTCACCTGGAGTACTGTGTCCAGTTCTGGAGACTGCACCTCAAGAAGTACAAGGATCACCTGGAATCCATGCAGAGAAGAGCTATGACGATGATACACAGACTACTCAAAGAACTGTATGAATCAAGATTAAACCATCTTAGTATGTACTCACTGGAGAGGAGAAGGGACAGGGAAGATATGATAGAGACATTTAAATACCACAAAGGTATCAACTCAGTACAAACACAGGATCTCTTCAGGGAAAACACAAATACATGGACAAGAGGGCACAACATGTGCCTGAAGGAAGGTAGTTTCAAAACAGACAGCAGGAAGTTTTTCTTCATGGAAAGGGTGGTGGAGACCTGGAACAGTCAGCCCTCAGAGGCTGTGGCAGCAAAGTCAGTGGGGAAGATCAAGCTAGCGTGTGATAGGCAGAGGTAGGTAAATTTTATTGTTCGACTCAAAGTCTTTACAAAAGTTTTAATAACAACACATATTTAAAACCATTTTATACATGATTATTGCACAAACATTTCATTGTAAAACTATACATATCTATCAAATACAAGTTTTCAAAATTTGACATCCAGCTAGACATAAGCTAAATTTCCTATATTTCAGTCATTTCCTTCTAATAAATACACTTATTTTAGAAAATTTACAAGCACCAATAATATATTTCTATTTTTTGTATTAAACAAAAATACAATAAGATGTTCAGAGGGGAGATCAAGGGTAGCCAGTAATGGAGCCAACCATTTTCTCCTAGATTTCTCATATCTAGGACAATACAATACTATATGTTTAAGATAATCTTGGCATCCCATCTTGCAATTACATTCTGATGTGGAAACCCCTTCACATTTCTGATCATATAATATATAGTCCGCTGAATATAACTCTAATCTAAATCTAGTGAATAGTCTCCTCTCCTGTGGGTCGGTTAGAATTGTCAAATAAGGTTCCAAACTATGTGATATTTTTCATATTTTAAACCACAGAACATGTCTTAATTTGTTAATCTTTTCTTGATCCAAAGTCATAAAGTGGCTTCTGACTCTGACTTTGATTTGTTCTACTATTTTAACAACAGGGATGCTATAAATTTCATACAGGATATTTGTCATTCCCCATTGTAAAGTATTTGCTTTTATAGTCTTGATTACCCCTGGTGTAAAATTTAAAGAGTGATATTTTATTTGTTCATCCAAACAAAGTTTTGGTAATCTATGTGCAGGAAGAAGAAACAACTGTAATATAATGATAATTCAACGTTCAATTGCCAAAGTTATCAAAGAAAGTTGACACAATTCCTTTCTTAGAACTTCTGTTGGCACCAATTGTTGCACTCTTAATATAAAATGATACATCTTATTTACTAACACTTCTAAAGATTTTAATTCAGGGGGAGGCCATATTTCAATAGCATACAATATGCTTGTCCTTATTTTTACGTTAATAACTTTTAGGAATCCCAGTATTGAGCTATGACCCATTTTGTTACTAAATCATCTGAAGGCTCCAAACACCGTTCTCAATTTTTGTATCATATATTTAATATGAGAATTCCATAAAACATTTGATGAAAATCTCAAACCTAAATAATCGTAATATGGTTTAAGTTCTATTTTATTTTTTTCAATGAGCCTATTCTTTTTATTCCAAAAACCACCAAATTTGTTTATTGTAAATTTATTTTTAAACCATCCCCATTACATAGCTCCACAAATCTGTTAACCTTGCATTGCAGACCAAGCAAGGACATAGATATAAGGACTACATCATCTGCATAGGCCAGCAATGGAATTTTTTCAGTAAATACATTTGGTGAATGAAAATCCAGGTTATTCAAACTCTGCAAAATATGATTAATGTATAAATTAAATAATATTGGAGCCAACAGACACCACTGGCATACTCCTACATTAGTGTATATTTTATTTGTTAAATCACCTTGTTGGTTATATTTGACCTTAAGCCAAGTACCATCGTGGAGCCGAATAAGAATATCTTCTAAAGAGGGGTCAATATTATATTCTTCAAGCCTTGACCATAATAGTTTCCAACTAATAGAGTCAAATGCAGTTTTGAGGTAAAAAAAAACAACAATATAACTTAACCTTTTTTTATCTCCACATACTTCCAAATAAGATGTTGCAACACTAAACAATGTTGCACCATTGATCTTTTTGATCTAAACCCATTTTAGAGTTCTGTTAGTAGCTTATTCTCCTCAACCCAATATTGGAATCTTTTTAAAATAATCCTTGTGAATATTTTTTGTGAAGTATCTATCAAGCAAATAGGATAGTACATTACAGGGTCATTAATATCTCCTTTTTTTATAAATTGGGCAAATAATGCTACCTTTCCACGATTCTGAAATTTGATCCATTTGTATATAATAATTGAACAGAACATAGAGAACTGTAATCCACCATTCATTAAATGATCGATATATATCAGTCAGTATCTGATCAGGCTCAGGGGCTTTATTAGCTGTAATCTGATTTAGTGATTCCACTATCTCAGAAGGGGATATCATTAAATGTTTTGGAATATATCTCTTGGCATTTCTTTCTTCTCCACAATGTAAATGACTAGCTTCTTTTTGAGAAAAGTAAAGACCTAAGTAATATTGTTCCCAAACTTGAGGGGTAATTCCTGCCTTAATCTCTGTGGCATAATTATCATAACCCTTACTGACCAAAGTCCAAAATTGTTATATGTCTTTATTAATAATGGGAAGTCTTAACTTTTCCCACCTGCTTTTTTTGATAGTTTAGTTTTTCTATCAACAGAACTTCAATATAATACTTCCTTTCTTTATTTAGGATAATACAGTATTTGTTATTTCTCCATTTTTATATAGTCTAATCATGTTATTCATTTTTTGTTTACTTTTTTACATTTAAATTAAACCACATACCTTTTCTCCTTTTTTTACACTGTGTCTCAAAATAGAAAGGCTTCAGATATAAAACCATATCTTCCCATAATAATAATAATAATAAGTCGGTCTCAGTCTCATTATTTATTATTTTACTTCTATAGTTCTCCATATAAGTTCCATAAAGAACCATACCAAAATGAAGGATACTTGAGTTTTCCCACCTTATTCTTTTTTGATTTATCACCTCTAAACCAAGCATATTCTGTTTATTAATCATCTTTTCCCTAGCCGTGCTTATCTGCCATTTTGATGAGAATGGTAAATACGCCGATTCTGGTCTGGGAATTACTTCCAGTTCTATTATTCTACTGGCTGCCTCAGTGTTTCCCTGTACTAAATCTATAACCGATGACCCATTTGGGCCAATATAAGTATATTTCCTTTGTCTGTCCCTATTAGTTCTACCATTAAAAACTATACAATTTGGATCAACCAGAATCTTGCCCAAGTATTTAACATTTTTATTGATCATATTATCCTTTGAGGAGCACTGCCACTGTAAATTTTCAATTATTATATTTATACCATCCCTTAGCTCTGAATTTATCTCCCCCAAAGCATCCACTCTTGCATTAAAGTCTCCTAGGGCAATTACTATACAATTTTCATTCTTTTCTAATAAAGATTCAAAAGTTGCTTTAAAAATTTTCCAGTACTCCTATTGAGTCTTACTTTTGTGTAGTGAAACATAAACAATACCAATTAACTGAATAGAAGTTGCATTTTCTAATCTTAGTATTTGACAATTAGGTAAATCCACTTTATAGTGGGTAATTACAAAATCTAAACTGGTTTTGACATAACATGCCACTCCAGCCTTTGGCCTTCCAGTCTTTTTTAGCTTTTGTTACTGGAAGCATAAAACCTGAAAAAACCTGGTATCAGAGGAGGAATCTCCCCCATAAACCAGGTCTCCTGAAAGCCAATTATATCAAAACCATATATAAAATCCTGGAATTCTTTATCTACTAATTTATATTGCAACCCTTCTATATTCCATGATAATATATTTAACTCACGCAATACCAATGTCTCGCTAATCAAATCAGACCCGTCCCTTCCTACTTTTCAGTTTGGATTTATACCTTCCAGAGGAGTAAAAACGTTTTTTGAAGCTTCCAATAATTGCCCAATATTACTATTATTTGACCCTCCTAAGTTGGCCAAGGTTTTTAACTTCAACAAACTATAGTCCTAGTCCATCCAAGGTCCTGGAGGCCTCCAGTAAAAGGGCAGTCAAATTGCTTGATTGAAATGTAATATCAATTTGTGACATTATAGAATCTGGATCATGTATCCATATATATTTTATAGCACTTCTAGTTATATTTACTCTTAATGCATAAGAGAGAAAAATTCCCAGTTCTCTTTTTAGGGCTCCCATTGAGCAGCCCTTAGATCGTTCCCATCCAAAAAGAGACAGAGTCCTTCTATTCCAATCATTTTTTTTTTTTTGAGATTTGTAATTTGAAATTGTTCTATTAACTTCTTCAAACCAATCTAGATTATCCATATCTTCCTGTCTATTTATATTTAATGGGTCATAGGTCAATACTAGGACCACTTGAGGAGGAAGTATATATATATATATATATATATTAGAGGCAAAACCTCAGTTTAATGCATTAGTTAGGGTTGTTCCACAGCGACAAAAGTGAGGAAATTCGCTGTAAGGGTTGAAAACCCTAACTCCGAATTCACCCCCCCCCAGCACCACACACACACAGACACATACACATATTCAAGTATGGGGGAGGACCAAGTCAACACAACCAATGACAGACATCCAGCAGCAGGTGACAGAAATAACAAAAAATTGTCTAAATGTACTACGAGACATCCCCACCCACCTGACCAGGTACTGCATGCTCAGTGGAGATCAACAGCAAAACTGAGGCCATGTACACCAAACGCACATCCCTGATTGCAGCTGCACACAACATACCACACTTAGTAGTTGCATGGCCTTACCCACTGATGCCCCACACCACACCACACCACTTGTGTGGGCCACCTGAGCAATAGAGTTAAGCAAAACCAAGGAGTTGTACAGGTATAATATCTGATTATAACAAGAGTTTGATAAATGCACTTTTCTAATTGACTGTAAACATTGTAACAGCCTTATGTTTAGTTTTTATTAACATACATGTAGAGCATAACCATATGATGAACATGGTTTAATGTTGTTTAAAAAACAGTTTTATTACGATAGCAATAAGCCACTCCCAGGTATTATGTTAATGGTCAGTTTATCACTGTCTAGTGACATGTGGCACTCGGATATGCCTCATTCAACATTAAACCCTACAGGGTGATTAACAGACCATTTAACATAACTGTTGGTCATGCCTTATTGCTTAATTGTCTTTATGAGTAGATACTCTCTCTGCTAGGCACTGCAGCAGCTTTGCAACACAGTGTCCCACCCAGTTACACCATACACTGTCTAGTTGCTGGAGAATGGCTGTGAATATGAACTCATGAAGATGAACAGTGTAACTTGATCATTACAGTCATCGAAACCCTAGTGTGATTATAACTGACAGACTCAGTGATAGAAGATAACCCCTGCTGTCCTAGTACATTTACCCCATTATGAGTTAAATAAATACTAAAAGACATTCTGTTTATATCTACACCATACCTACTTGATTCCTGTTGTAGCAGAATTAACATAGTTATCACTTTGATAGCATCAGTGACAGAAGTGTGGCAAACCCAAACAGTAGGCATACAGCCTGAGTATGAAACAACTGTTAAAAAATCACACTGTGTCCTAGTGGCATAGATCACTCATTGCAACAATAGCAAATGTATTACTATTTGAATAAGTTAGTCATCACAGATGCAATGAGATTGTCTTTATCAGGTACAACATACTCAGTAAGTGCCTACAGGAAAATCTATCCTATATACATGTCCGATACAGGTACATCATTGTTGGCTCAGTAGTGCTATGATATTTAGAAGTTGCTTGGCCTGATCCATGAAATTACAATCTTTCTTACAAAGAATACTTACTGCATCTTTAATATTGAAACACACTGAAGGTCTATGTATGTACATCAGCAGTACACCTTCATCAGTAAGAATGCATGTGATACTGGCAGTACCAATTTCACAGCGTTGAACAGGCAATGCTTTTCCATACATTTACATCAGCCTCTCTATGTTGAGTAAACCATTGCAGTAAATGTACTACTATGTAAATCACCTACTAAATGTATCACTACTTTTATCTTGAGCATGCTAGTGTCTTGTAGTTAATTTATGTGCTTCTCTTAATTAATATATACTCAGTAGTGTTAAACCTTTCTACAACTGTCATCATGCACCTTCAGCATTTATATTGAATAACGGCACAGTACCAGTTGTGGTGTGGTGTGGGACATCAGTAGGTAAGGCCATGCAACTACTAAGTGTGGTACGTTGTGTGCAGCTGCAATCAGGGATGTGTACGTTTGGTGTACATGGCCTCAGTTTTGCTGTTGATCTCCACTTGAGCATGCAGTACCTGGTCAGGTGGGTGGGGATGTCTCGTAGTACATTTAGACAATTGTTTGTTATTTCTGTCACCTGCTGCTGGATGTCTGTCATTGGTTGTGTTGACTTGGTCCTCCCCCATACTTGAATGTGTGTGTGTGTGTCTGTGTGTGTGTGGTGCTGGGGGGGGTTAATTCAGAGTTGGGGTTTTCAACCCTAACAGCGAATTTCCTCACTTTTGTCGCTGTGGAACAACCCTAACTAATGCATTAAACGGAGTTTTTTCCTCTAATTTCCCTTTTTTTTGAGAATGATATTGAGAAATAGTGAATGTAAGGGCCCCGCAGCGCCCACCACATGATGTCTTGTGGCATAGTAACAGGAGCAGCAATGCAAACAGAAATGCTAACAGTGGCACACATGGTAACACAAGCGCGAATGATAACAGAAAGGGTAACGCACACGGTGGCGTAGACGGGAACAGTGTGCAACGTGATGTCTGGTCACATAGTAACATGGTGCCTGTAAATGGAAATGTCAATGGGCATGGTGACGCAAAGTGAAACAGAATGAGAAACAGTGTGGTACACACAAATGGCAAAAAAGTAACAGAAATGCAAGCACAAATGAAAACGCAAAGGATGAAGCACGTGGTGGCATTGGGGTGTGCATTGGGATCATCAGCCCTAACTCTCACCCCATGACCTGTGTAAAGCAGCAGAAGTATAGGAGAATGGGGTGAGAGTTAGAACTCATGAGCCCAATGCACACCCCAATGCTGGTTGGAGGGTGGTGGGGTGCAAGGGGGTTTTTCAACCCTAACAGTGAATTTCCTCATTTTTGTCACTGTGGAACAACACTCACTAATGCATTAAACTGAGTTTTTTGCTTCTAATTTCCCTTCTTTTTGAGAATGATAACAAGAAATAGAGGGCCCCGCGCTCCAGCCACATGATGTCTTGTGGCATACTAACAGGGACAGCAACACAAACAGAAATGCTAACAGTGGCGCACATGGTAACACAAGCATGAATTAGAACAGAAAGGGTAACGCACATGGTGGCGTAGACGGGAATGGTCTGCCACGTGATGTGTTGTCACATAGTAACATGGTTCCTGCAAACAGAAATGTCAATGGGCATGGTGATGTAAAGTGAAACAGAAAGATAACAGTACTTAGTAGACGAAAATGGCAAAAAATAACAGAAACTCAAGGCGCAAATGAAAACGTAGGGATAGCGCACATGGTGGCGCAGGACGTCAATGGTAAGTGAAACGGGTATGGAATCACAAGCGAAAGGGCAACAGTAACAGTAATGTAAGCGCACAGGCTGGTTTTCCCCAAAACCTGCATTGAGAAAGACAGTGAGTACAAATAATGTATGCAAAATAATGAGTATCGGCGCAGAAAATGAGATCTTGGAATACTAAATACATTATATCTCAGGAACCGTATGACGAGAAAAAAATTAAAAGTCATATTATTTACAACTGTCCTGGCTAATTTGAATCTTAGTCCCACTATGGGGCTAAGAAATTTTCCGATGAAAAGTCCGTATCTCGCACCGTTCCCGAGATACGGGCCCTGAATGACGCGGCGAACATCATAATGTTATCCTATGGGAAAAAAAGGAAAGTTCGGAACACCATAACTTTGCCTTCCTGTAATGTTTTTTCACCAAACCACTGAAATGCACATCTGTGGGCTGTTGGCTGTCTTCCCTCCAAATTCAGGAAAAAAGACCAAACCGTTATTTTGCAGCAGGGATCCAAAGGATTTCTGTTATGCGTTGGGCGCCGTAATGTTATCCTATGGGAAAAAATGTCAACTTTGGAGTGCCGTAACTTTGCCGCTGTGTGATATTATTTCACCAAACTACTGAAAGACACATCTGTGGGCTGTTGGCTGTCTTCCCTTCAAATTTCAGGAAAAAAGACCAAACCGTTATTTTGCAGCAGGGTGCCAAAGGATTTCTGTAATGCGTTGGGCACCGTAATGTTATCCTATGGGAAAAACTGTCAACTTTGGAGTGCTGTAACTTTGCTGCCATATAATATTTTTTCAATACAACACTGAAAGGCACATCTGTGAGATGTCGGCTCCGTACCCTCCAAATTTCAGCTCAAAACTCCCAACGGTTCTTTTGCAGCGCAGTGCCAAAGAATTGCTGTCATTTTCCCACAGACTAGAAAACTACTGTCGCAATTTGCAAAAGCTTTCACAAAAATCTGCGACACTTTAGTGAGCATGAAAGTAATTTGTGAAAGTACTTTATCCAGAAATTTGAAAAACATATTTCTGGGGTGTTTTACCACAAAATAAAGACATGGCAAGCATCCTCAGGGCCCGACTAGGTGAATACAAAAAAAATTAGGTTGCTAGAGGGTCCCAAATTTAAATGCCAACCATTTTTCTGATCACCAACTGAAAACAAAATGGCCGATTTGTGAAAGTAACAGGCCCATTTTAAAGTAAAATGCATTTGACGAAAGTGTTGAACTTTTGTTAACTTTTCCCATTGACTTATAATGGGAAACTGTTTTTTGAATAACTTTTGAACCGTTTAATATTTTTTTCATGAAATCTTCGAAAGGCACATCAGGGACCCCAGCTTCACATTCCCTGAAGATTTTGGGCTGGTCACACAAACTGTACGACCTGTAGGTGCGACCACAGAATTCCAGAAAAGCGTAAACGCGCGCATAGATCACACTGAATAACTCCGCAGCTGTATATCTGACCAGTACAAAACTTGGCAGATCCCAAGGCCTATGGTTCTTGATCATAAATTCCAAATTTCAGGCAAATCCATCAAACGGTTGCAAAGTTATTAAGGTGCAAAGTTTTGGGGTTTAATATAGAAATGGCTCCTCAACCCTAACTATGGTAGCACTACGTGCTACCATAATATATATATATATATATATATATATATATATATGTTCCAAATTTGTGTAGCTATCATCTCTAGAGCAATATACAAGGACACAATCTTTATAATCTAAATGTGGTGGTCTTCTAACAAAGATCTCATCCCTCAACTCTGAGACTTGAAGTAATTTAGTATCCAATCTGCTAGTAGCTATGGAGTTTCCTTATTTAAGCTATTGACCCCATACATATCTATGTAGAATTCATCTGCATCAGTTTGAAGGGAATTTTTGTCAAGAGTTCCCCTATATTGCACATTAACTGACTCCAACTGAGTCCCATCTTCAGTACTGTATACAATTCATTTCAGTATCTGGATCCAAATCCAAATATAACAATGATTTAGTCATTAAAACACAATCCTCAGGATCAAAAGTACTCTCTACACATCACACTTTGTAAAACTATAAATATTCTTATTTTGATTTGTTAACTCCTTAGACTGGGTAGGTCTTACTTTCTTTTCTTGTTTATCCTTATTTATTTCGTTCCTCAAAGTTTTCAATTGTTTTTTTTTTGTTCTTTCTGTACCTATTTCTACTTTTTTCCCCATTTTTAGTACTCATTTTCCTTATAGGGCCAACATTTCCAGAATTCCATAGTTCAGGTATCTCCTCCATTCCTTTTTGGAAGGTAGGTAGTAGGTTAACTTGGGGCATATTTTGTTAAGCACATATAATTTCAATAGAATCCTTACCTTTATGATCAATAGGTTTGACCAGTAAATCCAATAGAGCTCCATTATGAGCCACCATCCCTTTCAAGTTATCCAATTCTTGCTTAACCGCCCAGATATTCTCTAACATTATGACATTAGCATAATATTGATTTTTAATCATTTCTAATATCTGGGGAGAAAGAGGTGAATTGGAAGTGAAATCTCCTTTGTTTGTAAAAAACTGGCTATTGTATATTATCTCCTCTCCTTCTCCTTGAAGATCTTTACTTTTATGTATTTGTTCCACAGACGTTGTAGTAGAAGAAAGGAGAAAATCTAAGGGAAGGTGACTCTGAGCAATGACCTCCTGAATTCCTAGCCTTAAAAATATCACTACTAGTATCCAACTGTTGTAATTTATGTGGTGTATAATTCAACTCTCTCACTAGTTGTGGAAGAGTACAATTAACAGATTTAGTGTCCTCCCTATCCTTAGTACTAACCTTTTGTTGCCTATTCATACTTGTGTCCAAATCTACTTCTAATGCCACATTATTTTTTTCAATTAGAGGTGGTTCCAACCTTTTTGTTGAACTATTCTCCCCTGGGGTGAATGATGTCATCTCCCAAGAATAGTTAAGATTGTTGCAGTGGCTATAAGTATCTGAGATCTCCTAAACCATAGAACCTTCTAATCTAGAATGTTCAGACCAACTAGACATACTATAGATGTCCAATAACATCATTTCTGCATTATTCTGATTAGAGCTATTAACTATCTGCTCTCTAGTTCCAACAGCATCAGAATATTTAAGCAATAAACCACGGCAGGGTGTGGGTGATGCTGAGTTTACCCACACCTGGTGTGGTTTGGTCACAAGGCCACTGGCTGAGTGACCAAACCATCCAAGCGTGGGTAAATCCTACCATCACACACACCCTGGAGTGGTTTATTGCAATTATACAATGTGTTCCTTAGTTTTTTTGTTTAAAAAAATGAAGAGAAAAATAATTATTGTTCATTTTTTATGTTTGTATTTAATTTGTTCTTACACAAGATTAAATAGTCCAGTGTATTTGGGTTAAAAAAATGTAGCCTAGGGGAGTCATTTGATTTGTGCTGGATTATAATTGAGCATGCTGCTGAACGACAGACAGTGAAGCTTTGTTTTTTAAAAAATATTGTGTGAGACAGCAATTTCTAAATGAAAGAGAATGATAGGGCTGTAATGGACAGGAAATGAGAGGTCAGCTGGGTGGAGCTCACAAAGCGAGACAGGCTGTAAAGGTTCATTTGTTTAAAATGTGAGTGTTGCCTGACTGAGAGAGAGCAATGTGAAAATTAAGTGTCTGTTGTTGGTGAGTCATACAGAAAGAGAGAAATCAAGGTTTCAGGCTTCAGGTTTTTTTTTTTTTTACAGTTTCTGGGTCTCAGCTTTTCTAACTTGTTGCGAGTAGGTGTCGGATTGAAACAGGCGGAGAGCGGGGTGTGTTCAGCACTGTGAGTGGGGCATCAGAGATCATGGTTCTGTGTTTAGCTTCTGGGTATGCGGCCAGAATGGTGTATAGGGAATGTAAAGGTTGTTTTTTCTGGAAAATTGGCCTTTTTATTTTTTTTTGCAATTAGGTGGTAAGAGAAAGTGGCACAGAAGTGAAGAGAGAGTGGGGACAGAGTGGAGAGTAACAATGTTTACTTAGGAAGATAAGATGACGGCTTGGAATGATTTAAAAAAAAAATTTCCAGTTACTGAGATGCGGCTGGCTGGCACCTCTTGTGTTGGTAATGCTGAATTTTACTACACTGTAAAGGTGCCAGTCAACCAATCAGATCTTTTGATTTTGAAACCCCATTGTATAATCATCAATTAGCCATGGTTTGGATCTATTAGTTTCGCTGTCAATCAGTGTTGAGGTATCCAGTTCTGTACTCTTAAAGAAAGTAGTAATTTTAGATTGATGTATTTGTTTTAATTTTGTTTGTTTGAATTTTGTTGACCCGGTAATCCCACTGGGCCTAGACATCCCTTTTTCAGGGGTGACCAGAGGGGGAGGGGGAAGGGGGATACAGATGGTAAGCACTTGAAATTGAACCAGATTAAGCTGTTGGTGGTATTTTTAGTGAATGAGGGAAATTTGGCCAGGACACCAGGGAAATTCCCGTACTCTTTCCAATAAGTGCCATGGGATCTTTAACATCCACCTGAACTACCACCAATCCAGGCAGATGGGACCTCAGTTTAACATCTCATCCAAAAGACAGAATAATATTCTTGTTACCACTGCAGGCTTCAAACCCTGCACCCTAGCAACTAGAGTCAGCAGCCCTGACACACAACCATCTTATCTGTCTCTCTGCTAGTCCTCTGCTATTCCTTGATATAGGGGGATAACTGGTACATTTTTCTTTCCCATTATTGCCTTAGTTGTTTTTCCCCTTTTCCTTACTTTTACTCTTCTTTAATCTTTCATTAATTTGATTAAATTGTAAATAAACAGCTTTTCCACTCCTGGTGTTAACCATTCTCTTAATATTATCTTAAATAGTATCACAAACCAGTAATGTGGACATAAACTGTCAATGATAACAGCGCAAGTTTCTATTAAACCATCTATAAGAGTAAAACTGAAAGCAATATCAGCAGTATCCACTTATCACATATAACCAGCGATAACACAGTAACACTATCACAGTGGCACAGTGGCACATTAAGCAGAAGAAGAGGAACAAAAATATATATATATATATATATATATATATATATATATTTAACAAGAATTAAACAATAATCTCAATATTCCTATAGAATCGTTCAGTGTCCAAATGATAGTAGAGCACAGTAATAACCACAATTCAAAGACTGTAAACAGTAAATAAAGTCTCACCCATAATGCATTTGTTCTTGTTATTCTATAAACTAAAATGTCCATTCTTCAGCTCCAGTCAATATGTTCTCCTATGTTTTATCATATACTTCCGAGTTCTTTTGATGGTCTTAAAAACTTATACAGAAGTTCAGAAGTAGAGTCTTTATAAATTACATTAGAACCCAAAAATAGAGAACGACTGAAGGTGTCCAGATTGACCAATGAGCCAACAATGGCCGTGTTTGGAGCCCTCCACTGACTTTTGGTAGCTTTAATAGAATCCTCCGAAATTCCAGTAGTAGCTATAATAGGAAAATGTACAAATAGTGAAATTGCCAACTAGTAAACCCAGCAAGTCACTGGGTTCCAATTACTAATAGATCAAATAAATCAATAGTAACTCAGTACTAAGTATAAGGAAAATGGGATCTGAAATCTAAATAAATTAGTTAAAACTCCTGGAATGACCAAATTCTAAAGCTACAATGGCTTTGCTTTCCAAAGATCAATTAATTTTATCTGATATTTACATACATTCTGTTAATACGCTAAACGTTAGCCGAATTCAAACAGGAGACAAATGGCAGGATCAAAAAGGTAGTGACCAAAACCCGATACCTCAATATAACTGACAATGGAGGTTATAAATTGGCTATAAAGAGATGAAATGAAACAAAGTGCAGTAGTGCATTACAAGCTTAAAAAATACAGCACCGCTCACAGCCTTATGCTAATACCTGAGCAGCTAGAACTACTAAAACTGCCACAGAGGGTCAGTTAGAATTAATCTGGATCTTTTTCTGCAGAGATACATTGTGCACTCGAGAGCAATCTAAAAATAAGTGAAGAAAGCTCTAGCATATATAGCCAAGGGCGTTTAGGCAATCAATTGCTTAGATGTTCACGTGAATATGTGAATACATGCAGCAAATTACCCCTTCAGCTATATAGCTCTATCATATATGACCAAGAGTGTTAAAAGCAATTAATTAATTGTTAAATCATACACTTAAATACATGCAGCAAACTACCCAATCGAATAGCTGCAGCAGTGTTCAATGATAAAACACAAGTAACCCGATTTATATAATGAGGGGAGAGTACTAAATCTAGAAAGACTAACTATATTTTTCAAAAGGCAATGATTAGCTAAAAAAAATTATTGCATTTAAAGGATCACACAAATTAAATAAAAATACGTATAACAACATGTATAGACACCTCCGGCAATAAATATCACAATATTAAACTTAAAATAGTGCCAGTTTGAACAAAATCATACATTCATCCAAATTGCTAAAACTATTGCAATAACTATTGCTGTTATATCCCTTCACATGAAAGCTCTGACAGCAATAGCGATAGCTCTGAAAACATTAACCAAGTCAGCATGGCAAGAAAAAATCTGACAACAAAACAGACAATGCAGTCTATCAAAACAAATAGCCATAGAGGTGGAAGTGGAGGTGAACTAACAAAACCTTTGACCGAAATAAATTTAAGAAAGGCAAAAGGGAAATACATAAAAGTTTTAGAGACTTAAAAGCCAAAACCCAAGCCCCAAGAATCTTACACAGAGCTAAAAGCTAAAAGCTTTAAAAGCTTTAAAAATTCTGTTCAGGTTGTAAGTTGTAAATTCCAAATAATTTCCAAGCTTCCAAAAGACGTAACTCATGGAGATATTTCTTGTCAGTGTTTTGTTTTTTGTCATTGTCCTCATCAGCCAATGCTGCCCCCCCGCCCCTCCCAATAGGGACGGTTGAAATTCAGCCTAAGGAGCGGGCTATTCCATCTCAAAAACTACAGCAAATCCAGGGGCTGAAAAACAAAAATACAGGCGGACAGAGACAACTATCTGAGATGGTTGCACAAGACAGTCCAGTAAGGTTTGCTCACTTCATTTATTGAGGCAAAGGTGGCATACCTGTTATAAATGAGTAAACGCCTTGAGCAAAACCCTGCTAGTGCAGCTTCTCCACAGCAACACAGAGTGCAGCCACCATCTTCAGCATGCTGAATAAAATGGCAAAACCTAGGGGGAGGTCCAGAGGCAATCTATGTGATAGGCACTGTGGAAACCTAAGGCAGTAAAGAAACAGGAAGGGGGTAGCTTTCATGAGCAGACTAGATGAATCGCAGGGTCCCCTTCTGCCAGTACGTTCTTATGTTCTTATATTCACTGTGTAATCCTGAGCAAGCTGTCTAATCTCCCAGTGCTCTGACTCTGAGTCCAGACCAACAGCTCTAAAATGGTTAGGAGCAGGAACACTGAAAATAATATTTCAGATCCACTTGACTATTCTGGGCAAATTAATTTAAATCCAAATGTAACAGAATTCCATCTTACAGTATACAGATAAAATAATGGAGAAAATAACAAGGTGTCTTGAATTCCTTCAGTTGTGGCTATTCTGTTATTCAAATAGAGTATGTAATTCTTAATCACTTTCTGCTGCTTAGTTTTTGTTAAAAAAGTGCTATCTTAAATTGTTTCTTAAACACATAATTAGATTACTAAATGTTTATTTTCTTAATGTTGTTTGGTACTTTGAATTTTGCAAGCTGGAGAATAGAATATCACTTGGCATTTTGCCCAGTGATCTTTTCTCTGAATACATTACAACTAAATGGGTTGCATTTAAAACAGATCAGAAAATAACCTTATGAGCAGAATGGACTGAGTATTCATACTAATGTTTTTTCATTATATTCAAACAGCACACAAGTCACTTGAAACATTTAAGGGAGATGCAGTTCAGCATTATGCTTGATGCTGTGGCAGAAATGTTGAAGTCTCTGAGGACTGACATAATAATTGAAATGACATGTTTGATTACTGATATTATTGGACATTAAAAAAAAACACTTTAGGGACAGACCATAAATACACCATTTTCAGATAGATTTTGTTGAGATGTCATGTATTTTATAGATAATTTCTAGGTAAATCTAACTGAAAACAGTAACTTTTTAAGGCAGTTCATTGCTGGAAGCAAAAAGTAGGAAGACATGAGGTTTATTGGTGAAAGAACAGAACTGTGATCAGTTTAGATTACAGGTAGGGTATGCCAGTGCCATCTCTTGGGTACTGTTTGAGTATTAATGCTGTACTTGAGTCTGCAGATATTTGGTGATTGACCAAGAAAAAGAAGTCTGGGGGAACAATAATGCTAAATGCTGTTTAACTTCTCTATTCCCCAACTTTTGAGACAATAAACCGTCTCTGCCTCCAGGCTACAGTATCACTAACCAAAGAGGTACTCCTTCTGTTATCATGAATCTACCTCAGGGACCACACCACCTTACCTTCTCCTGAACTCTGATCATAACCATTGTTATAGGACCTACTGTAACAGGCAGCATTTATCACATGAGAGTGATGACATGGATGCACTGAAACTAATCCTATTATCTCTCCAATCAAATGGCAAATATATACAACAGTGTACATAAGAAACACAGAAACATAGAATACATAGAATTTGATGGCAGATAAAGACTACTTGGCCCATCCTGTCTGCCCATTGCTCCCTACCTACACTATTACATCAGGCCATGCCCGATCTACAGTTTTTTCTCCCTTCCCCTTCCTTTCCACTATGATTCCTTTGTGCTTACCCATGCATTCTTGAATCCCACCACTGTTTTTGCCCCCACCACCTCCGCTGTATGGCTGTTCCAGGAACCCACCACTCTTTCTGTGAAAAAGTACTTTCTCACATCTTTCCTGAATCTATCCCCCCTACAGCTTCATAGCATGTCACCTTGTTCTTGAGTACCATTTCTTCTGAAAAATATTCCCCTCCTGTACCTTATTTACCCACATGAGCTCTTTAAATGTCTCTATCATGTTTCCCTTCTCCCTCTTCTTTTCCAGGGTGTACATATTGAGGTCCTTTTGTCTCTCCTCATAGGGATTATGATGCAGACACTGCACCATTTTAGTTGCCCCACCTCTGGACTGCCTCCACTCTGTCTATGTCCTTCTGGAGATGTGGTCTCCAGAACTTGACCAAATACTCAAGGTGAGGTCTTACCAGTAATCTATACAGAGGCAACACTACCTCCCTCTTTCTGCTGGTGATACCCCGCCCTATGCAGCCCAGCCTCCTACTTGCCCTCCCTATTGCCTTGTTGCATTGCCTGGCTATCCTTGTTTATTTTATTTATTTAACAGATTTATGAGGAAAGACATTCTGAGTTCAAAATAGCTTATTTCCAGATGTGTCCTGGGGGAAAGGGGGAGAGGGGTAAGTACAAAGATTGTGTACTATCTATGATAGTACAATAGTACAATTAGACAGTAGCAGTGATACAATAGGGTAGTAGTTTTGCATTATTTACAATGGTAATAATTGTAGCAACTAGAAAAAAGTTTCAGTGTCATGTGGGAAAAGTATTAGGAGTTCATGAAGTGCTCAGGAATTATAGGAGAGGCAAGCTCACACCAGATGACAAATAATAATAATAGTGTACCTTACTAAGGCATAGGGGGTGATAGGAAGAAGAGTGTGGGAGGGTGAGGCGAGGGAATGGGGGTATGGGATGAGAGGTGCCAGAGATGGGGGAGTGTGAAGGAAGGAAGAGTTAGGTGAAGGGAAGGGAGGGGCAAGATCCAGGAAGGAGTGGTGAGGGCCTAGAGTAGTGAAGCTTTGGAGGGGCCAGAGGCAGGGGGAAAAGCAAGAACTGGGAGAGTTGGGTGAGGGTTAGGGGTAATATCAGAGGCCAAAACTGGAGGGGGGAGAGGGAAAAGGGGGAGGGCTGGGAGAGGCCAGGAGTGGGTAGTTGGGTTAGGGGAAGGGGTATTATCTAGAGGCTGTAACTGGGAGGGGGAAGGAAGGGCTGGAAGAAGCCAGGAGTGTGTGGAAGCTGGAGGATGGAGAGGTGAGTGAGGGGCTGAGGAATGGATTAGGAGCAGTTACAGGAAGGAGTGGAGTGTGCTAGGAACATAGATGATAGGGAACATTTGGGGGAAGCAAAGCAAATGTTTAGGGGGAGAGAATTCTAGAGTTTTGAGAAGCAGAAGGAAAAAGCACTCTGACCAGCAAAGGATGCATGGGAGGGGAGTGAGAGGGAGCAGTAGCCAGGGTTATAGAGGGAGCAGGAGGAGGGTGGCATAGGTGAGAGAAGGGAGCACAGATGAAGGGAAAAGGAAATTGTCCAGAACTTAGACATGGAAGAGGCACAGTGGGTTAGGCATCAATATTCTAGGGAAAGGAGGAAGAGAGCAGAGTGCAGAGATTAGTGGTGGGTGCGCAGACGACAGTTGATGGCAAAATGGCAGAAGAAATGGAAAAGAGAGTCCAGTCTGGTAAGGGTGAAGTGTGAGGAAGTACCATAGACTATTTCACCATATTTGATGATGGGGAGGATCATCTTTGTGTGATATCATGGTGGACAGGAACTGGGATGCAGCTCTTGTTCCTGAGGAGAGCACCAGGCTTTGGGTAGAGTGATTTTTTTTTCAGACTGAATAAACTTTATTAAATCAAGTCAAATGGAAAAGACCTCATACGGAAACATACAAAATCCAGAAATCACAATAAAATAAAGAGGAGATCATGAACAGATCTGAGAAAAGAACAAAACATTCATTTTACATTCTACATAGAACAACACGTACTCCCTACCCACCCCCACAACACCCACCCGCACAACACCCAACCACCCTGCCATTGGAGGGAAATAAATAAGGTCACAAAGAAGTACAGGTCAGGACACCTGACCCAAGATGCACCAGTCTGCCAATGGAAAGTTATAGGGAACAGTAAAATATATAATCAAACAGTTAATAGAACATGTAGTAGTTCCCAAATACGCTTATATTTAGGCAACTTATCTGACATACATGCTATGAGGCACTCAGCTTGTAAGGCAAACAGGATCTACTTATACCATTCTAGGAAGTGGAAGGTGCACTAATCAAGCCAGTGCTGAAGAATGACCTTCATTACACGTGACAAAATCAAAACCATGTTTTACTTCTGGTTGCCAATCAGATTATCACTGTAATCACCTAAAATACATATTTCAGGAAGAAAAGCAGCACATTCCTAACACGGGGTCAAGGTGAGATTGAATTGAATTCCAAAAGGACACTACTGTCTCAGGACCACAAGATATGAAGCAAAGTACCAGGATCTTTACCATATCTGGGGCAAGAGTCAGTGGGTAGTCGACCTGTCCTATGCAATTTGACTGGGGTGTAATAGAGGTTATGGATAATCCAAAATTGCATAAAATGGTATTGATCCCACCTTATTAATGTATATAAATGCATCTAGATGATAGACAAATTTCTAGGGTAGTTAGAGACCGGAAGAGCCTGGTCTCACCAGTAAAACCTTGGGCCCTAATTGGCAACCAGATAATCTTGAAGAGATCGATAATAGTATGAAATGAGATGGGTGGAAGGGGATGAATGCAAAAAAAGGATGGCAAACATACCAAAGGGACTAAGCTATAGCCCATTACCAAAAAATTGCAAAAGCATGTGAGATAACTGAAAAAAATGGAAGCAAGAGGAAATAGGCAAGTGATATAAGACACATGCTTCCTGGAAGGATAGCAATTTCTGATTGAGGATGAGATCTCCAACTGTATCCACTCCTATGTCAGGCCAAAACCATCTAGAGAGCATCCGTCCAGCTATCTGGAGATTAGAATTCACAAATAATGGCTGGGAAATGTCCCCGTATGTGCAAATCTTAAGTAGAGAGCAGAGTTGTGAGTGAACGTGGAGGGATGCCCTTAAGGGTGTGTCCTGCAGTGGTAAGGGAGATTTCTTCCTTTAGTGGTAAGAAAGTGACCAGTTATCCACACCATTAATAGAACATAGGTAACGCTCTATATCCACCCATTGTGGAACATATTTAAAAACACTTGTATTCCTATGTACTTCCATGTTAACACTGTAAGTTATTGTACATTCTTGTATGTTATGTATTGACGAACATTTGTATTCTTATGTACTTTCCACTTCCCACTACCCTGGGTCACACCTGGAAATGAGGCTCAGGTCACAGTGCCTTTCCCGATTAACAAATTTTAAATAAAATAAATATTTTTAAATAAATATGGTGTAGAAAAGATACTCCCAGGTGGCCGCAACCAGTAAGAAAGTCTAGTACGATGCAAGGCCAGGTAGTATAAAAAAAAAACATTGGTGGCTTGTAGGCCTCCATTCTGTTTAATGCACATTAGTTTGGAGAAAGCCAGATGAGCTGTCTTATCTTGCCATAAAAATGAAACAAGAATCCTATGCACTTAGGCAGATCATGATTGGGGAAGAGAGGAAGTATACATCTGGTGGGGGTACAGTAATCAGGGTGAAACATTCATTTTAATGTTGCTCAATCAGCCCCACAAGGAAAGAGGAAACATACTGTAGACCAGTGGTCCAGGTCCACCTTAAGATGGACACCATGGAAATAAAAAATGAATAGTTTTATCTTATGAGGAGTAAGTACTAAGATAAATTCCCAGGTATTTCAATTTATCTTTCCCCCAGACAAGACCAAGATGCTCAACATCTGCCTTAAAGGTGGCACTATTGAGAGGCATAAACTCAGTTTTGGTAAGGTGTAATTTGTAATTGGAAATAATGTCGAATTGAGAAATAATCTGTAGGGCAGCAGGTAGGGACATGACAGGGGAGGAAACATGTAGCAATATATTGTCCGCTTACACTGATAATTTATAATCAGTATTACCAATTGAAATTGAAATTTCAATTGAAATTGAAAGCCGGGTAAGGATATTCCTCTGACTGGGGAAGCAGTGATCAGCTATGATTGGCTTACAGAGCATTGTGCTAGCTCTGATTGGCCTCCGGTCTCAGACCCTGCTTCCTGATTAGTCTGGGCAATTTTTGGGCTTGCTGGGCTCGGAGCCCATAGACTTGCACTGCTCAGTGCGAAATTTTACGCCCGCCTCCCTCCCCCTCCACCTTTATTAAATAGTCTTCCCTGTCGCCACCCCTTGCCTCCAACTACCCTCCCCCTCTCCTTACATCCTATCCTGTCCCACTTGCTAAACCTCTCCCACTCCTCCTGCACTCTCATACTCATAGCTAGCTTCACTGGGTGATTTGCTGGACTCACACCTAAGTGTACCCTCAGCTCCCTGGTTTCTTTCTCCTATTTCCTCTTTCCTGCCCTGTTACATCCAATATCTCTCGCACCCTTACCTCTCTCACCTAGCTATCATGCCTTCTTGTAATTATATTCTTCTGCCCCTTCTTGCCCTCTCCTTGCTTCCTACACTGTGCCATCTTCCATACTTCCTATCCCTCTCCACACTGTACTCTGGTCCTCATGGCCAGCTACCCTTCATCTAGTACGATTGCAATCTCCCCTAAATGGTGCCATCTGGCAATGGATTGTATAATAAAGAATAAAAATGACAATGGCCTGGGGGCGACTTGGCATCTATTTCTGACCAATGCCTTTCACTGGGTTCCTAGATGCCTGCACTGGACCTACTCACATAATCAGCGGAGACGTACTACTATCTACTATGAGCTGCGGCAACTGACTCTCAAACTTCTGCTCCTCCTTCTCCTAATGTCAGGTTGTGTACATCCTAATCCTGGCCCTATCTCCCATAACACAAAAAAGTCAGCCAACATGGTGGAGGACTCACTATTATCACTCTAAACATTTTCAGTCTCCTACCTAAACTGGCCTCCCTTCAAACCTTTACCAGCCAACATAACCCTGACATCCTGGCCATTGTTGAAACTTGGCTGACACCTAACACCCCTGACCATACCATATCGCTACAAGGTTACAAACTATTCAGGCTGGATAGGACCTCAAAAAGGGGTGGTGGTTGTGCTATATACATAAAGGATTATCTCACATGCCTCCCTGTCTTGTTTTCCACCACTGAAACTACTGTTCAGCTCCTCCCAATCAAGCTACTTCTTGGTGCCCACAACAAAGTCCTCACGGTTACTGCTATTTATATTCCACCAAAAGATCCAAGGGCCGGTCTCCTGACTGTACTTGAATTTGTCCGATCTCAACCTACTGAGGCAGAGCTCCTACTCCTTGGTGACTTCAATATTAACTGGCTATCACCTGACTCAGGGTTGACTAAGGATGCTATCCTTGCGGCAAATTTAACACAGCTGGTCAATTCACCCACTAGGAAAAACTATAAATCTGGGAACAGCACCCTAATTGACTGGATCCTTGCAAATCACCCTACTCGAATAAATAATGTTGCCGGGCTCCCAGACTCTCTCAGCGATCACTCTCCCATAAAATGTACTTGGTCAAATAAGTTCAGAAAACCTCCTCCTACAACCATCTCTAGTAGAGTACTACCTTTCTGCAAAATTACTCAACTCAAGGAAAATCTTAGGCAGAAGGACTGGTCTCCTATGTACAACACTCAAGATGTTGATGTAGCCCTTAATCACTTTATCAACATTTTCAATGCTGCCTGTGACTCCTATGCACCTGTAAAAAAATGTAAAGTGAAAGTGCTCTCGAATCCCTGGCTCACTGCCAAGCTACTGTCACTTCTCAAAGGTAGGGATCACCTCTGGGCTATCGTAAGAGCCACTGGCTCACTGACTGACATCCTAAAGTATAAACAGGCTCGAAATCACTGCACCAAAGAGACCCGTCGGATGAAAAGTTCTTATTTCAAGAATGCCCTCTCCAACTCCTGGGGGGAAGGCAAATCCTTCTGGGACAACTTAAGAAATATCACAGGAAAGCAGGCTAAGTCCTCTCCTACTATACTTACTGTGGATGGTACTACCACCCTTGACCCACTGGTCATCACAAATACCCTTAATGAGACATTCACTGACCTCAGCGGTGTCCTCTCATCTGACTACTTCTCTAACACGGACACTCCTATCCCCATATCCTCTTCTGCCTCTCCAAACATCCCGCCCTTCCATCTCAAAATAGTTAAAGCACACGAAGTCCATAAATACATAAAGAAGGCTATCTCTAAATCTCGGACAAGCAGTGACTCTATCGAACTTAAAATACTGTCCCTTACTTTGGATGAAGTTCTACTCCCCCTCACCAGATTATTCAATCTCTCCCTCTGCTCCAGTAAGTTCCCCAGTATATGGAAAGCTGCAATTGTCACTCCTGTGCACAAAAATGGTGACAAGTCCCTGCCTGGCAACTATAGACCTATTTCAATACTACCTCCCCTCTCAAAGGCTCTTGAACGTATTGTGGCAGACCAGCTTATGGACTACCTGCAGAAATATAACATCCTCTGTGCCCAGCAACATGGATTCAGACTAGGACATAGCACATTAACAGCCCTCCTTGAATTCTCAGGTGCTATCCACAAGGTCTTGGACAAGGGACTCCTAACTGGAGCTGTGTACATTGACCTAACGAAGGCTTTTGACATGGTACATCATGGCCTACTCATCAGTCAGCTGCAATCTCCCTGGGCGCAGGGGCCTGGATTAAAAATTACCTCACCTGGCGCTCCCAAGTTGTAAAAATAGCAGGTGTGCTCTCAGAACCTAAGCCTGTCCTCTCGGGAGTTCCACAGGGATCCATCTTAGGCCCTCTCCTCTTCAGCCTTTTCCTAAACTCCCTCCCTAAATCCAGCTCCGAGCAAATTATTCTCTACGCTGATGATGCTGTGATTATATCATCTCATAAAGATCCTATCCCCTTATGCCTTAGCCTCCAGCATGCATTTGCCAGTGTTGAAAAGTGGTTTGTGGCACATAAGCTAGTCCTAAACCATAAAAAAACAAAATCTATGCTTTTCTCAAGTCCACAAAACAAGAAAAGGCAAACACCACTCACCATCAACACATCCATGGGATCCACTCTTGAACAGGTGGCTACCTTCAAATATCTTGGAATCACCTTTGATCAGGGCCTCACCTTTGCAACCCATATCGATAGCACAGCCAAAACTATCAATCAGTGGCTCGGGATATTGTACCTGAACAGACAGCTTCTCACCTTACCAGCACTGAAGCTAGCTATTCAATCCTCAATCATCTCAATTGTTGACTATGGCCTAATTGTCTATGGGTCTGCCTCTACAAGTGCGCTTAAACGTATTACAACCTCCCTTAACAAGGCCTGTCAGTTGCTCACTGGCGCTCATCAACATACTTACACCTGTAAGCTGTATGCTGAAACTGGATGGCTTCAACTCTCAAACCACCTAAAGTACCTTACCTGCCTTATGGCCAAAAAATCCATCTTGGGCCTCACTCCACTTTGCATTCAAGACCTGATATGCCAGAACACAAGTGTTCGACGCACCAGAAGATCAGAAAATCAGCCCCTTCAGGTCCCCCATTGCTGTACTTCCCAGGGCCAGAGATCATTTGCCTATCATGCCCCTTCCTGGCTAAATGCACTCAGCACCTCTATTACCTCCTCTACCTCTTTAGGTGCATTTAAATCTAGCCTATTCTCTCACCTTACCACCTCTAACTCCTGTGACTGCTTTGACTAATTCCTCCCTAGTTAAGTTGTTGCTCTCTTGCCCTCTTTACCTGACAAAGGCCTGGTAGATGATTCCTTTCCACTACCTGTGATTGGCTCCTCCCTCCTTTCTTGTATATGCCCTATTCTTCACATTATCTGCCTGCTTTCCCCCTCCTCATTTGATTGCTTATTGAATTAATGTATTTCACCTAGTAATTACTTGTCCTTGCACTAATGTTTTTTTTTGATATTTGTTCAGTCTATGTGTATAGTATTCCACAATGTACTTTACTTGTGTCATTCATTGTAACCTTATTGCTTGTACCTAATTTGATGCGGAACCTTTGTAAAAGAGCCTTGGCTCAAAGGTATTAATTCCTAGTACTTAATAAATAATAAATAAATAAATAAAAATACCAGAGACCTGAGGAGAAGAAGTAAGCTTACGAATCAGGGGTTCTAAAAAAAGATTAAATAAGAATGGGGAGAGAGGACATCCCTGCCTGGTGCCCTGGTGAAGAGATAATGATGAGAATAAAATGCCATCACAGAGTATACGGGACATCGGGGAGGAGTAGAGAAGCAGTCAGGAAGCATAAGTAAACATAGATGGAGCAGGACAGAGAACTGTTCCAGTTAAAGCAGAAGCACATGGGGAAGGCAGTCAGAATAGCAAAGGCCCAAACCAAGGAAAAGCTAGCCAGCACAATTAAGAAGGGGAACAAAATCTTTTATAGGTACATTAGGGAGGGAAGTAAGACCAAGAGGGATAGTGAGGCTTAATAAAGGGGTAGGGGTGGGCAGAGGGTGACAGTGAAAAAGCAGGGATACTGAATGAATACTTCTGTTCAGTATTCACAAAAGAACAGGAGGGGGGTACCTAAACCAATTAATAGAAGCACTCTGGATAAGGGGGGGTTGGTACCAGCTCATTCACAGAAGAAAGGGTCCTGAAGGAACTCCTAAAACTGAAAGTGGACAAGGCAATTCTAAAAGAACTAAGGGGAGAACTAGTGACACCACCGACTACCCTTTTTAACAAATCATGGGAGGAGGGTGTGGTATCTGAGGACTGGAGGAGGGCAGTTGTGAGTCCCCTTCACAAAAGTGGGAGAAAGGCAGAGGTAGGAAACTACAGACATGTTAGTTTGACCTCAGTGGTAGAGAAAATGATGGAATCACTTCTGAAAGAAAGGATTGTTGAGTACCTAGAAGCCAGTGGGGCACAGGACTCAGGGCAGCATGGATTCACAGTGGGAAGGACATGTCAGATGAATCTATTAGATTTCTTTGACAGGGTGATCAAAGTAGAAGGCCAGGGAGGGGCTATGGACATAGCCTACCTAGACTTTAGCAAGGCATCTGACACAGTCCCACACAAAGGATTAATGAACAAGTTAGCCAGCTTGGGAGTGGGTCCCAGGGTGATAGCCTGGGTAAAAAACTGGCATGACAACAGGACACAGAGGGTTAGAGTAAATGGAGTCCACTCCAAGAAAGGGGGGTTACTAGAGGGGTACCGCAGGGTTCAGTACTGGGACCAGGCCTCTTTAATGTCTTTATACGTGACATTGAGGAGTGCCAGGAAGGAACAGTATGCCTCTTT
Source organism: Neoceratodus forsteri (assembly GCA_016271365.2). Classification (NCBI taxonomy): domain Eukaryota; kingdom Metazoa; phylum Chordata; order Ceratodontiformes; family Ceratodontidae; genus Neoceratodus; species Neoceratodus forsteri. The sequence goes on from CM057458.1 coordinate 766,207,255, forward strand.
GCAGATGACACAAAGATCTGCAACAGGGTTGATACACAAGGGGGGGTGGAAAGGATGAAAAGGGATTTGGCAGGGTTGGAGGAATGGTCAAAAATATGGCAGTTTAGATTCAATGCAAAGAAGTGCAAAGTAATGCACCTGGGAAACAAATACCCAGGGGAAGAGTACACAATGGGGAGGAGGTACTAACAACAACAAAAATGGAAAGGGACCTGGGAGTAGTCATATCAGATGACCTAAAGGTAAGCAAGCAATGTGAAAAGGCAGTAAGGAGGGCTGGGGGAATACTGGGATGTATCAGAAGAGGCATCACCAGTAGAAAACCGAATGCTGTTTTCCCTCTGTATAGACAGTTGGTGAGACCCCACCTGGAGTACTGCATGCAGTTCTGGAGACCCCATCTCTGCAAGAACATAGACAGGATGGAGGCTGTTCAGAGGAGGGCAACTAAAATGATGCAGGGTCTGAACCAGAAGCCATATGGAGAGACCCTAAAGGAGCTTAATATGTATACCCTTGAGAAAAGGAGGGGGGGCATGATAGAAACTTTCAAGCTCCTCAAGGGAATCAACAAAGTCCAGGAGGGTAGCATCTTTCAGAAAAAGAGATATGTAAGAAAAAGGGGGAACAAGTTGAAGATAGTGGGGGGACGGCTCAAGCGCAATGTGAGGAAGTATTTTTTCATGGAAAGGGTGGTGGATGCATGGAATGGCCTTCCTGAGGAGGTCCTGGGGTCAAAAACAGTGAGGGAATTCAAGAATGTATGGGACAGACATAAGTCAATTCTAGTGGAGGGTAGGAAGAAGTAGGCTGTTGGATAACTAGGATCTGCAGCTTATCCAATAGGTAGGGAAATGGGCAGACTGGGTGGGCCAGTTGGTTCTTATCTGCCATCATAATCTATGTTTCTATGTTTAGAGCACCTTGACCCATTGTATAAACTCTTGGGGAATATGATACTTGGATAATAAGGCAAACATGTAATCCAACGACACCCTATCAAAGGCTTTTTCAGCATCCAGGGATGCTAAAGCTGCAGAAATAGAGGAGTCCCTGAACACTGAAAGAAGGTAGGATAATTTCCTGAAATGATCAGCCAAGAGTCTACCTTTCACAAAGCCCACCTGCCCCCTGCTTATAAGCGATTCCCATACTAGTCCCAATCTACAGGCCAATACTTTAGCAAGTAGTTTAAAATCCATGTTGATGAGTGATATTGGCCTATAGTTGGAGACCAACAATGGGTCCTGACCAGGTTTAGGGAGAAACACAATAATGGTGCCAGTCAGAGAAGGATCAGACAGGCCCTTCTTGAAAATGCAGTTATAGTTAGTTAAAAGGATGGGAGCCACTTGAACCTTAAAGACCTTATAAAAATTGGTGGTAAACGCATCTGGCCTGGGGGAATTATCTGAAGCAAGAGAGTCAATGGCATGTGAAACCTCGATTAGGGTCAGCTAAGCTTGTAGAATTGCAGTATCCTATGACATAGGCAACTGCGATTGGGTGCCTACAAAAATGGTGACTCAATTGCAAAGCCTGACATTGGGGCTACCCACCAGGGAGGGCAACAGGATGGAGGGATTTATGCATATAGCGACAGGATGTCACTACATGCATACGTAAGCGCGGGGAGTGAGTACACCAGTGAGGGGTGGGAAGGGACTGAGGGGATTATATGGGGTGGTGCCGAAGTAAGCTGCCGAGGTGCTCCCATGGCATGGTGGGTGAGTTTAGGGCTGGGCTGCAGAGGATGCTGGGTTCGGGTCTGGGTGCAGGTGCCTTTTGTTGCGCCCGGCCTGAAATATTTTTTTTTTGGCTTTTGCACCCCCTGGCATGCACCTGCCTACAGTCGAGAATCCTTCAGTATGGGGGTGTGGGGGGTGCAGCCCCCCACATTTACATGTATATTGTAAGTCCCCGGCACCTTTTTGCTGTGTGCCAAGGAGTGCGTCGCCTAAACTGTTTTTTGGCAATGTACATTCGCCCTAATGACAATCGCTATTCTGCGATCACCGTTATCACATAAATTCTTGAACTGCTACACAAGAATCAGCCAATTGGGGAAGGGTTATATCCTGGAGGAAAAATTCAAATTGAACAGAGCGGAAAGGAAGAGAGGGTGGAGCATACACTTGTTGATAAAAAGTTTTAAAGGTATCAACAATGTCCCACGGAGGGGGGGAATGTCCAGAATCCGTACAGATTGAGGAAACAATCATATCCATTGCTTGGGAGTGCAAGCGAAGAGCCAGTAGCTTCCTATCCTTCTCCCCTTGGTCAAAATATGTTACTTTAGAACATAGTATAAGATGCTCATACTTCTTCCCCAGCAGAGTGTTATATGGGAATCTGAGATTTTCCAGCTGCTCCCATTCCAATTGAGGAGCAGCCTGTGAAATGTGCTCATCAATGGTTCGTATGTGAGCTAACAAGAAGGAAAGAACAGACGATGTCTATTTCTTCCATTCAACAGCTAAACAAATCAATTCCTTTCAGAGGGTACACTTCAAGGCTCCCAATAAAATGTCGAGTTTAGGCATGGAGGGAAAATTAAGTTCCATAAAGGTGGTAACAAAAGATTGGAGGTGTTGCAGTAGGTCTTCTGATTTGTTAACTGATTATTTAAATTCCACACCTTATCTCTAGTTAGTGAAGGAGTGAAATTAAGCTGGATGAAGGCATGGCAGTAGTCTGAAACAACCTTAGCAGAGTGATGACACAAAACATCGTCTTTCAGATGAGACATTAAACCGAGGTCCCATCTGCCTGGATTGGTTGTAGTTCAGGTGGATGTTAAAAATCCCATGGCACTTATCGAAAAGAGTAGGGGAATTTCCCCGGTGTCCTGGCCAAATATCCCTAATTCACTAAAAATACCACCAACAGCTTAGTCCAGTTTAAGGTCAGTTGGCATTCATCTATATCCCCCTCCCCCGGGTCATGCCTGAAAATAGGCAGGATTTGTCTAGTGCACTTACCCGGTCAACAAAAACTAAACAAAAAAAAAAAATCTCCGGGAAGGTGGTCTACCCCTAGCAAAAAATTGTTAATTCTAGAAAAGAAATTATGTGGAAGGGAATGGAAAGAGTATTCCCGACCGTCAGGGTTCAGTGCCCTCCATGGGTCTACCAAGCCCACAAAGTACATGAAATCTCGGATAGCCAATTGTCTGGGTGAAAGGGTCTGTTGGGTCTGGCCAGTTCTGTCCAGTTTATTGCACAGACCCAAATTTCAAACCTCTCCAAGAATAAAGGGGGAGGAGAGAGAACTCCAAGGAGCTAAAATAGACATTAGAGTGGCAAAAAAATGAGGATCATCAATATTTGGGCCATATATAGCACCCATTACCACCTCCATGTGTCCGAGCAAAGCTCGAAGAATAATATAGCGGCCCTGAGGATCTGCGACTTCCTGGAGGAGACGGAATGGAATTCTTTGGGCCATAAGAATAGCCACACCCTTCTTATGGGAATCAGAGCCTGCTCCGAAAGCATGTCACACCCAGGATGGCCTAAGAAGGAGAACCTTGGAGGGAAGCAGGTGAGTCTCCTGAAGAAAGGCCACATCAGCTTGTAATTTATGTAAGTGAAGCAGAATTTTGGACCTTTTAGTAGGGGACTGTGCACCTTTAACATTCCAGGTGCAAAAGTTATAAAAAGCCATGGTGAAGTGGTAAAAGAAGACAGAAAGCCAGACTTAGGTGCAAGTAAATAAACAGGAGCAGAGTAGATAGCAACAGTAATAGAGCCCCTCCTCCAGTGACACCCACCCACAAACTGCCCCCCAACCCCAATCGAAACAGTAGGACAATTACTGTATATATAGAGAAAACAGAACCCACCCCGACAGCAACAGCAATGAACCCCTCTCCCCAGTCCCCCCAAGCAAAAACCATAATCCTTCCCCTGAAAAAAACAAGACCACTACAACCCCAAGTATTAAAACAAATGCCATTGGAAACAATTATACCCACAAACTGGGGTATGAAGTCAGCAGAAATGGGGAGTGAGAAAACAAGGCAATGGAACCTCATATGTGCAGGTTCTAAAAAGGCAGGTTCCCAGAGGTCTACAACACTTTAAGAAAAGTAAACAAAAAGGTTCTGGCCTGCCAGTGGTCATGAGCCAGGACAACTACTTCCCTAACCCACATTGAATGTAAAACCAAATAGACACCTTGAATTCAGGTAAACTAAAATAGAAAATACTCCCCAGGACCAAAGCAGTGGCATTACCCCAACACATGATTCGACTCATGAAACCTCACAAGATCAGCAACATAATAACATTCCCCCCACCCACCCACCAACATCTTAACAATCATTATTCAAACATCAAAACAGAAATAGACAATGAACTATCAAAAACACACCCCATAACCTTCTAATACAATAGATTAAAAGCTGTAAAAAATAACACTAAAAGTGGAGCTCCAAAAAGGCCAACACAAATATAGTTAAGTTCAAGCAAGAACAGCCCAGTGATGCTTGAAGTCCCAAACTGTCCATGGGACCATGACAAAAGAAAAATAATATTAGTAATTTAAAGTGTTCATTGAGAACAGGGCTATATATTCATAGGTTCATAGGTGTGTACGAGTTCGAGGGATGAACCCATAGTTGAACTCGCCATCATATCTATGGATGGAAATGATATTGCTTGTCTCCCATAAACAAACCTAATTCATATTTGAATGAGTCAATACTCTTACTTAAAACTACATGTTGTGGCAAGGAGTTCCACATAATTCGAACTCTTTGGGTTACGAATTGTTTCCTTCGTGTGGTTGTACAGGTTCCGGCTTGCAGTTTAAGATTATGTGATCTAGAAGTTTTAATTGAGGAATATTTTGTTAAACAATTTCTTTCTAAAAGTAAATCATCATTGCAAGATTTGTAAGCCTAACACATGTCCCCCCTTAGAAACCTATATTCCTGAGAAAATAGTCCCAAACCTCTAAGTCTATTACCATAGTCTAGGTGTGCTACCTTAGTTACAGACTTAGTCATTCTACGTTGTATCGATTCATAGGTTTTCAAATCACTTATTGTGGTAGGTGTATAAAAAGGGGCACCATACTCCATATGTGATCTCATCAAGGATGTATACAGTGGTATCAGGACCTTGGCTTCTCGACTTTTTATATTCTTCAGGCTACATCTAAGTATTCCGTGACATTTTTTTGTAATGACATTTGTATGTTGATAACATTTTAATTTATTTGTGATGGTCACCCCTAGATACTTTTCTGAAGTTGTTATTTCAAATTTTATACTATTAATATGGTAATTCACAAGGGTGTTATTAGTTCCAAGATGCATCACTTTGCATTTTGCAATGTTAAAGTTTAATTTATGGTCTGTGGCCCACGAATAAAGATTATTTAGATTATTCTGTAGTAAGTCAACAGCTCTAGCATCATTTACAATTCCATCAAGTTTACTGTCATCTGCGTATTTCTGTAACCAGATACCATTTGTTGCTTGCATACCTGAGATCATGATGTCAAATAATATCAGTCCCAGTACGAACCCTTGTGGAACTCCACTACTAACAATACCCCAATCCAATTTGGATCCTCTTAAGACTACCCTTTGTCTTCTATTATCCAGCCAAGAGTATATCCATCATATAATAAATGGGTGTATAGCAAATTTTTGAAGCTGTTCAAGTAATAGCTTATGCGAAACTGTGTCAAAGGCCTTTTCGTAATCCAGGAAAATAATGTTAACAGGAAAACCCTCCTCTAAGGCCTTACTAACTGGTTCGAGAAAATGTATTAAATTGCTAGTACATGACCTTCCCTGAGTAAAGCCATGTTGTGTAATATCAATATTTCCTGTATTTTGAAGGGATTGATGGATTCTATGTTGGAGTAGCATTTCCATAATTTTACCAATACACGAGGTTAGGCTGATGGGCCTATAATTACTGGCCTTATTTTTAGCTCCTTTTTAATAAACTGGGGTGACATTAGCTATTTTCCAGTTTTCAAAAACTGTTCCTTCTTTTAAAGATGTATTAAAAAGTAGCATATACTACATCAAAACTGAAAAATACAGTCTTGCGGCTGAAGAAGTGTACACAGAGGTGAATCAAGGTCCCGGATAACCTCCCGGTGATGATCCAGGACAGCACAAAGAGGCAAACAAGCATTTGTCAATGCTGAAAGTTCACTGTTGGTATTGCTGTTGTACATGCTTCCCATATTTTTATGTGTATATTCCTCTGCCTTGCATTTTAAGGCATCTCTCTCAACACAAATATTTTATGTTCTTCTAGCCCTAGTTTACTTCATTAGATGCCTGACAGTCTGTACAGGGTGGGCGTTACGGTTGGAAACCCTAACACCCCTGACGTTTGTTGGCATTTTTGCTCCAAATTTTCAACATGTTTTTTTTGGGACCTCACCTCATGAAAAGTAGCAGTATCATTTTGTTACTCAATTCCAAAAGATGATTTCACACAGCAAGTGTGCCATTCGGCATCACAGGTGCGAAAACATATTTTAGGCAGGATGTGAAAAATGACAGCTGTACTGTTCATGGGGAGGTATGAAGAATTGGCAATGTTGAAAATCTGAGGTGAAAATATGAACAAGTGGTGAAGTTACGAGTGTGTGTTGAAACTGTACAATGCACACTGGTAATGCAATCATTTTTTGGAATGTTTTTACCAAATTTTCAACATGGCCTTTTTGGGACCTCCCCTCATGAATTGTGGCACTGGAATTTCATTAATCTGTCCTGAAAGTTGTTTTTGCACAGCAACAGTGCCATTCTGCACCACAAGTGCAAAAACACATTTTGGGAAGAATGCACAAAATGACAGCTGTACTGTTCATAGGGAGGTGTGAAAAAATGGCAAAGTTGGAAATTTAGAGTGAAAATCCTAAAAATTGATGATGTTATGAGCGTGCATAGAAACTGCACAATGGACATGCATAATACAGTTGTTTTGGGGTGTTTTTTCACCAAATTTGCAACAAGGGCTTTTTGGGACCCCACCTCATGAACAGTGGCACTGTCATTTCATCACTTGTTCCCGAAAGATGATTCTACACAGTGACTGCAAAATCAACTTTTGGGGCCAAGAAATAAAATGACAGCGACTTTTTTCATGAAGTGGGGTCCCAAGAACCCCATGTTGAAAATCTGGGACCAAAACTTCCAAAAGTGGCTGAGATATCAACCTAGGTTGAAACCCCCCATTGATTGCCATTATAGGGCCTACTGTGATTTTCTTCAGTTTGCGGTTGGCTTTTGAAGAGTGCAGACGTGTTCCTGGTCCATTGAAGATCTCTGCTTCTGACCTCCAGAGGTAAGTATTGGTGACGGGGGGTGCGGGGAGGTGGGGTGCCCAGAGGGAGGTGTGAGTTGGGGGAGGGGGGCCGGCTTGAACGTTGAGGGACCATTTTCTTTTTTTTTTTCAGGTTTAAAAAAATATATATGTTGTGGGACCATTTTCTTTTTTACAGGTAAACTATTCACAACACAGATTTTGGCACACTGGGGTGGGATCCTAGTGTGCCAGAGTACTGGGGGGATGAATGCTGACACAGGGATTGAGCACCCTGATATTGGCAGGTGGGGAGGGATCCGCTAGTGTGATCATGCCTTCAGGCACCAAATATTCCCAGCCTGTACAGAGCTTAGGCTGTGGCCTACTCCACATGAGTGGCAGAAAATAAGCAAAGGGAGACAGTGGGACATGAAGGAGGCAGGCGAGGAAAACGCCTCCTCCTGCCTTCCAGCAAGGGACCAACGGGGTGGCAAGGGGGGTGCGGAGATGTCAGCCAGGCTGACCCCTACACAAACAGCTGTTTGCTGTGCAGTGATCTGCAGATGAAAGAAAAAAACCACCACATGATTGGTGCGGCATTCTTCTTTTCAGGTGCAGAACACTTCAGGCAAAACAGAGACAGGACCAACCTGACTGATGATTGGTATGATACTGTCAAGCCCTTTGCAGAGCACTCTGCATTGGACAGACAGTGCCACACCCCTCAAAAGTCACAATCCCAAGGAGTTTGCAGCACAGGCGTGAACTCAATAAACTGAAGAGTCAAGCATTCACTAGGTCGGCAGTAACAACTTGCTGTGGTAGGGAGTAGGGCCAGGAGCAAATGTTAACAGGGCATAGCCACAGTGGGATTGCCAGATGATGGAAGCACCATATCCAAGTACTCAGTCCAAGTAAAAAGGCAAACAAGAAACAAGTCCAGTCAAATCAACATAAGCCATCCAGGCAAAGAAGACTGAGACTGAAGCTGAAGTAAAAAAAAATACAGGTTGATGGAGTCTTTTCACAAAACAACGGGGCCCCAAGCAACAGAAAGAGAACATTGCAAATAGATAAACAAAAGGGAAGTCAATCAAACATACAGATGCTGCTGATAAGGCTAAGAAAATCTAATTATAGTCCATCTAGTGAACAGCCGAGCAGTCCCAGTTGAGTCCATCAGGCCAAGCCAATCTACAACTGGAGGATCACCAGAAGGAAACAAGTCCAGACAGTTGAAAGATATCCAGCACTATATAGAGCAGAACAACCAGCAGACATGAATAACAAGATCAGCCTGCTTTAAACAAGTCTGGGAGGAGATGCTGGAGTTCCTTGGTGGCTTGGTCACTATCCTCAAAAAGAAAGCTAGCTGTCATGGATACGGATCTGTATGTGAGATAGGTACAGCATCTGACATGTCATGCCCACAGGAATCAATTTGGCCAATGTTGGATGGAAGGCTGCCCTCTTTTGGCACACCGAAACTGGCAGAATCTGCAAAATGTGAATCTTGCTTCAAGCCCACGAAAGAGACTGTACTTCATGTAACTTGTTCAGAACATGTTGTTTGTCAAGATAGTTAAGGTTTAGTATAAATGAGCGAGGAGGTGAGCCAGGAGGGGGTTTGGCACGTAGAGCCCTGTGCGCCCATTCCACGATGTAACACAGGCCATTCGGTGATGGTCCTGCCAATTTTTCCAGGAGCTGCTGAGTGAATTGGATTGGGGTGGACCCTTCAGTATCCTTAGGGGAGCCCAAGAACAATGAAATTATTTTGTCGACTCCTACCTTCCAGATCTTCTAATTTTAGTTCCATCTTGTAGAGCTGTTGTCGCAGGGAGGACATGTCTGGCTCAGTTCTGTCATGCCACTACTTGAGGGATAAAGACCAGCTTCTACATCCCCTACCCTCCGAGAGATGTCCCCGATGTCTTTCCTCATAGAGGTATGCTCCGTAATTAGGAGAGATAGGGCGTCCTTTAGTGGCTGCAGTTCCAGCAAAAAAAAGTTCTGTTAGTGGAATGGCAGCTGCTGTAATAGTGACTGATCCAGATTTAATGCTGTGACAATTAGTCTTCTTTGAGGCCTTATCCAGTATCTGCCAGGGGATATGGTGTGTCAGACTTTGCTTCATCTTCACATCCATGGCTGACAATTTGATTAAAAACACCACAACACTAGTCGCCAGGAGGTTCTTACTCACTATGGATGTAATTGTAGTTCCACAAATTGCGAGGTAAGTGTCAAAAATAAGAAAATTAAAACATGGTGGGAGGGAGCAGAGTAAGAGAGCTGCTCATCCTAGCTAGGCACCACATGACTCCCTGGGTAGAACATTTTGTGAATAGCTTCCAAGTGCTGAGAAAAGTCAAGCTGTCAGTTGAATCATAACCCAAGGTACTTAAATGAGGGCACATCATCAATTGTGCCCCCATCCAGGGTTTGGAAGGAGGCGAGGGAAGGGAGCTTGGAAAGCCTCAGCCTAGTGCCAATGCACATACGGAATGTTTTTTTTTTTCAGTTGAGGGGTAGCTGATTTGAGCAGAACCATTTGTTCACCATGTCAAAATCAGGTTGAAGCTTAGACATTAACTCAGCTGGAAATGACCCAGAGGCAAACAGGACCATCTCATCTGTGTACAGGTGGATGGATGCTGATGAGCAAGTGAAGAGAAGGTCATTGAGAAAAATGGAAAAAAGCAAAGGGCCAAGGACGAGTCTTGGGGGACACTGGGGTGAATGGGGAGAGGATAGGGATTCTCCAGTTCTCACTGATTGTGATCTACCTGTTAGCAGAGAGCTGAAACAGTGTGTTGCAAAGTCTGAGAGACCCTCTGCCTTTAATTTGGAAAGTAGAAGAGGTTCAGAGGCTGTGTTGAAAGCTTTTGCTAAATTGACAAAGATGGTGGTACTAAGGAGGCCCTAGTCCATCCCTGTGTGAACAGCATCATTGAGCCTGAGTAGGGAGGAAGTGGTGCTGTTGCTTTTGGTTTTGGGTGTTTTGATTTCTTTGGACTCGGATGCCTTATTAAAAAGTGGATTTATATTATATTTGAGTCCCTTGAGTTCATTTGTCAGAGCGTTCTTGACTTTGGAACTGATCATGTAAGTGGGGCTAGCCAACCCCTTGGGATCACCCCTCTGACTTTTCCCTGCCACAACTATGTTTTCAGATCCATCCCTGTGTGAACAGCATCAGTGAGCCTGAGGAGGGAGGAAGTGGTGGAGTGGTGTTTGCGAAATCCAGACTGGAAGGGGGTGCACAAGGAAGAGGAGTCACAGAAGAAGGACAGCTGGGACAGAATTATGTGTTCTTGTAGTTTGGGTAATGGGAGGAGGGAGATAGGGCAGAATTTCACAGGAGAGGAGGAGTCATGTCCTTTAGGTAATAATATGATTGTTGCATGCTTCCAGGGATTCAGGGATGGAGACAAGAGAGAAGGAGAGGTTGAAAAGGGAGGAGAGGGGAATGGTGATAGCAGAGGCAAAGAGATGAAGGAGTTTGGAGTCCAGTCCATCAGGGTGTGATAAGTTCACTCCTGTGGGACAGGATTCTCTGTGTCACAGCAAATCCCTCTTGTTATGGTGGGAAGGGGTCAGAGATACCCTTTCTCCATATGAGGGGATACAAATGCAGTCTTGAGTCTGTGTTCCTGGGGTAGAACTCCCTTGGCCACTGCACCACAAACCCAAAAGCTACATTGATGTATAGGCTCCAGGGGGCCTGATACACCCTATTACTGTGTCTTTCCCCAGAAATGCAGTGCTCCATGCAAACCCCCACAGGCTCCTCTTGAGATACTTCATATTTGCTCCCTTCCTTTCATCATGAAGTCTCTAATGGTACTTCACTTTTTGGAGTGTTTTGGCCCTAAAGAGATCACACAGATGTAGTATTGTCTGAACAACTCTTACTCAGGCAGGACACACAAATGACATAGGCAGGATTATCTCAAAAGAAGCCAAAGGCTTTGCTAATTAAATTAATTAGAAAACAGTAAATATCATAAAGACAAAATAATTTGGAGATTGGTTAGATGATAATGAAAATAAAAGGAAAGTATTCATAAAAACTTACACTTTAAACTATGAGGTTAAAAGTATACCTTGAGTCCTTAGTTGGAATTTTGCAGTGCAAAAGTGTCCTTAGAACTGCAGTAGTTGAAATCTTGGCTGTCAATGATCTAGTAGAAATTGTCTCTGTCCTCCCAACAGACAGGCAGAGAGGGTCCCACAGGCTTCAAGCAAAACGACAACAAAAGGCTCAGATACCCTGCTGCACCCTGGTCTTAAAAGGGTTCAAAGGGGCAGGTTCAGTGGCTAGTGGTTCCCCTGCGAATGGCTAGCATTTCAGTTTTTATGTTTACCCAACCAAAGTTCAGAATTTTATTACAATAACAGAGATATGAGGTTCTCAATATCAGAGAAAAAACATGGGGTCAGCCAGCTCAAACCAGATTTTTGGGGGATAGTCCAGCCTCCCTGCTGAGAGAGAGCTCTAGTTAAACTGCACTTAAATACAGTCGATTAACTAAATGGTATCCTATTCATCTAGTAACAAGATTAAGTCACTGCAGACCTCTCAACACAAAAGATGCCTGGACATCCTGATTCCTAATGCGGTCCTGTCCTTTCACAAGCAAATAGGCCTACCTGGCCTTCCAACTAGGCTTAATTATTCTTTTGTCTCCTTTTAGATAATTTAATTAACTCTAGTCTCTGCTAGCAGCAAAACAGTTTTCCTGCACAGTAACAAGAGTTTCAGCATTATTCTAGGGCCCATGTACCTTTACTCACAATCCCTTGCACTTACATTGGGCCACCCTGGCATCTGATATATTTCTTACACACAAAAACACATATAAAACATGACCAAAACAGTATGGTATGGCCTTATCTTGTCACACTTCTCCCTCCTTAACTGAACCTGGAGGGATATGCCCCCTTTCAGTAAGAGTTCTACCAGTTCTGCCCCTTATGCTGACTGGCGGGCTAGGCCATCTGCATTGGCATTAGCAGACCCAGACCTATATTTAATCTCTTTATTGAAGACCTGTAGTGTAATGAGCCAGCGAGGGAGTCTCCCATTCATTTTTCCCCATCTGGATTAGCCACACCAGAGAGTTGTGGTCTGTCTGTACCTTGAAGGGCTTCCCATAGAGGTATGGCTCTAGCTTCTTACATGACCACACCAGGGCAAGGCATTCCTTCTCCACAGTGGAGTATGCCTGCTCACGGGGAAGTAGCTTCCTGCTTAGGTACACAATTGGGTGATCCTTACCCTGTTGGGATATCTGGCTGAGGACTACACCAATCCCCACATCTGAGGCACCTGTCTGAACAACAAATGGTCTAGAGTAGTCCGGGCTGACTAGGACTGGGGTGCTGCACAGTGTGGTTTTTAGCTGGGTGAAGGCCCTGGTATGTGCTGGGTCCCATTTTATTTTCTGGGGTTGCCTTTTTTTTTTAACAAGCTGGACAGGGGAACTCCAGGGTGCTGTAATTTGGTACAAATTTTCTGTAGTACCCTGCAGTCGTCAGGAAGCTTCTGACCTGCTTCTGGGTCTCCGGCCTGGGCCATATCTCAATGACCTCTGTCTTGGCCTGGTATGGATGTATCTTTCCCCTTCTCACTACATGTCTGAAGTATAACACCTCAGCCATGGTAATCTAGCACTTTTGTTTTGCTTGTTTGTTTAACCAGGAAGACACACTAAGCGGAAGCTTGTTTACAAGTGTGACCTGGGAGCACAGGGAAGTTAAGTGACTTGCTCAGCATCGCACAGTATGCAAGTGGAGGCTGTGGGATTCAAACCCAGGTCTACAGATTTGCAACTCAGAGCCACAGCCCACTGTGCTATACTGCTTTTCGGCCTTTACAGTGAGTCCTGCCTTGTGTTTCCTGCCTAACACTTCCCTCAGATGAGAAAAGTGTTCCTTTCAGCTGGTACTGAAGATGGCAATATCGTTCAGATAAGGCACTGTGTACCCTTCAGTACCATGTAACACTTGGTTGACCAACCTTTGGAATGTGGCAGGGGCATTCTTCATCCCAAAAGGCATCACCTTAAATTTGAAGATGCCTATTGGGGTGATGAAGGCTGACCATTCCCTAGCTCTGGCAGTGAACTCCACTTACCAGTACCCCTTTGTCAGGTCTATGGTTGTTAGGTATGTCACCCTGCCCACTTGTTCCAGCAACTTGTCTGTCCAGGGCATTAGGTAGGCTTCAAACTTTGTGACTGTGTTGAGTCCATGATAGTCCACACAAAAACATGTAGATCCATCTGGCTTGGGGACGAGGACTACGGGTGAGGCCCAGGGACTGTGGGATTTCTGGATCACCCCTAAATCTAGCATTTCTTCCACCTCCCTCCTAATGTCCTTTAGGACAGCCTCAGACACCTGGTAGGCTGTACGTTGTATGGGTGCTTGCATCCCCGTGTCCACATCATGGATTGCTAAGGGGGTCCATCCAGGCTTGGCTGTAAATAAAGGGGCAAAGTCCTTTAAGACATCCCTTACTTCCTGGATCTATTCTGGGGTCAACTGGGGTGTCAGTTTTATTGTCTCTACTGATGACTCCCACTTGATTTCCTCTAGTAAGTCCAGGAGGGTGTCTTCTTTGTCAGTCCCCACCCCAGGACTACAAATAGCAAACACCATGTCAGCCCTATTTACATATGGCTTCATCATATTAACATGATACATTTGATGGGTATGTCAGGTAGTTCTACAATGTAATTCATGTCATTAACCTGTCAGACTACCTTGTATGGTCCACTCCACTTGGTCTGCAGCTTGTCGTTCTGGACTGGAATGAGGACCATTACTTCCTGGTCTGTGCTGTACGAGTTAGCTCTGGCTCTGCAATCATACCAGACTTTTTGCTTCTGCTGGGCAGTTGATAGGTTGCTTTGTGCCATCCTTATAAGCTCCTTCAGCTTCTCCCTCAGCCTAAGGAGATAATCCACTGCAGGAATTCCCTGGGTGGCATGCTTGCCTTCCCAGTCTTCATGGATCACGTCTCAGGGGGCCACACACCCTATGTCCATATAAGAGTTTGAAGAGGGAGAACCCTGTTGACTCTTGGGGCACTTCTCTGTATGTGAACAATAGGTGGGTTAGGTATTTCTCCCAGTCCCTCCCATGCTGATCAGCAAATGCTTGGAGCAGCATTTTTAGGATATCATTTAATCATTCCACTAGCCCATTGGCTTGTGGGAGATAACGTGTCATGCATCTCTGCACCACCCCACATTTTTCCCACAAAGACTTCATCAGGTCTGACATGAAGTTATCCCCTTGGTCAGAGATAACCTTCTGTGGAAAGCTGACATGGGAGAAAATCCCTAGCAAGGCATCTGCCACCTTGGGTGCCTTAATGGAGGATAGGGCAACTGCCCTTGGGCATCAGGTGGTGTAATCGACCACGGTCAGTATAAATCCTTTTCTGGAGAAGCTTGGGGTACTCAAAGGTCCCACAATATCCATTCCTAGCCTCTGGAATGGCTCCTCCACAAGAGGCAAGGGAAGTAGGGCAGCTTTTGTTTTACTACTTGCCTTCCTTATCTCTTGACACCGGTGGCAAGGCCTGCAATATTTCTTCACCTGCTCAGTGAAGTTGGGCAAATAGAAATTTTGGGCCGATTGCAGTGTGGTGCATGTGATTCCCAGATGTCCAGACATGGTGATATCATGGACAACCTTAAGCAACTGCTCATGATACTCCTGGGGAACAACAAGCTGCCTGCCCATCACCCCTCCCTCTGTCCTCATGTCCTGTGTATACAACAGTCCGTTGTCCCAAAATACCCTATGTCTCATGTCACCATTCTGTGTCCCATCAGATTCTGCACCAGCCCTCAGCCTCTCCAAACTAGGGTCAGTCCTCTGAGCAGCTGCAAAATCTTCACATTATCCCAAAGCATGGGACATGTCCCCCTTAGTTCCTAAACTGGGGTCCACAGCACTAGCATCAGGGCATTCAAAGTCACTGCCATCCCTAACCTTCTGACCAGTGGTTACCCCTCCCTCCTCAGAGTAACCTTCTGTAGCTGTTTGGTGAATGGCTACTTGCGGAAGTCCTGCCTCACTTTCACTATTCTCCATGTCAGGAGACACAGGCTGGGGAACCAGTCTTCTATTCTCTTCCACAGGTGCTTCTGTAGGGTTCAGGGAATTATGAGGGAATCTTAGCCGTCTGACTGAAGGTAACCACACACACCACACCAGCTGTATATTAATCCCTATAATCACATCAGAGTGAGGCTGTCAGTCACTGCCATTTTGTGTAATCCCTCTCCTGTCTCACCCCAATCCAGGAGAACACTAGCTAGTAGCATGATTTTTTCCTCCCCTGTGAATCCCTTCACAGTGACAAATTGATTAGGTATACGCTGTTCAGGCTGAACCAAATCCCCTTTACCAGGGTAAGAGATGCCCCTGTGTCCCTTAATCCATGGGTCTGCACCCCATTTTCAGCAACCAGATGTATGTGCTCCCTCATGTTTACAGGGATACTCAGGGATACACAGTGCACCCACCTCTTTTCAAGGGACACTTTGTCCACTTTGTGCCTTTTAAGGACACTGTCTAGCCAGATTCCCTGGCTGCTTACAAAACCAACATTCATCATTTTTTTTTCAAGACCTTCCTTCTTGGTAGCTTGGGACTTCCCCCTCTCTGCAGAGACATTGAGGGTTTTAGCTGCCCTGAAGGCATGCTTTTCCCTTTTTGTGCTGCAGCACCTGCTCCACTCCCTTTCAGAGCAGGCCGGCTCCTGGCATAGCAATCTGAGAGCTCAGCAACCTGCTGTGCGGTTTTGGCAACCCAGTCCTCCAGCCACGTGTTCAGCTCTGCCAGACAAGCCCAAAAGAACTGTTCTGAAATTATGACCTCATTAATTTTCCCCACAGATTTTGCTTCCTCGCCCTTCCACCAACGCTTTAAAAACTGCCATTGTTTTATGGCTAGTTCTTCAAAGCTAATGTCAGGGATTTTTCAGACTTTACAGAATTTTACCCAGTAGGCCTCAGGAGTAAGTTCATACTTTTTAAGTAAAGCAGCTTTAAGTTTCTCATAGTCTTGGCTATCATAATTGTCCAGTTGGCCTAGTGCCTCACACCCTTTACCAGTAAGTAGCGAAGATAGCTGGAAGCTCCAGGACTCCCTTGGTACCCTAGCCTGGATGCAGACTTTTTTAAACTAATTCAAAAATGCATCCATATCCTCCTCCTCTCTACATTCTGCAATTAATTTGGAACTTAATATATACCCCAGCCCTGGAGTTTCAGATCTATCCCTGCCACTTACCTCCTCTGGCGCTGGTCACTGGAGTCTCAGCTTCTGCAGTTTGAATTCCCTCTGGCAGTCTTTTTCCTCTCTTGCAGCCTCTCTCTGAAGCTGCCTATCCTGCAATTCTGTTTCAAACCTCTTCTGCTCTCTTTCTTACTCGGCTTCAAACTGTCACTGCTCCAGCTCCAGTTTCCTCAGCTCAAATTGTAGCCTGATCCCTTTCAGCTCCAGCTCTGTGGTGGCCTTCCCCTGGTGCTGTGCCTCTGAGTTCCCTGTGGTCTCACTGTCCTCCTCCCTTAGACTGGACAATGCAATGTCCCTTGGTACCCCCACGATCAAGGTCTGGTCCCTTTCAGTCACCGGCTGTGACTCAAGGTCTTGGGCAGTCACATGCTTATCAGCTGCCATAAGATCCTCCATGAGGTTCTTTTTGCTTGGCCCCTCATAATGGACCCCTCTTTTCTGGCACAGCTGCTTCAGCTTTTCTACAGTATAGTTGCTGTACGTGGAAGTCATCTTTTTCCCTACACTACCACTAGTATGTCTTTTACTTGCAGCCCCCCCAAAAAAAGCTGGGTGGGAACCACATCTTGTAATCAATTTGAACATTTCCAGTTTTCTGCCCCCTTTGTGTGTGGTTGTTCAAACAGTTTACCAATCTTACCGCTGCTCACCAAATCTGTCACAAGTCTACTCCTATGGGGCTGGATTCTCTGCATCACAGTGAACCCATCTTGTGATGGGAGGGCAGAATGGGGTTAGAGATATCCTTTCTCCATCAAAGGGGATACAAATACAGTCTTGAGTCTATGTTCCTGGGGTAGAACTCCCTCGGCCTCTGCACCATGAACCAGACAGTTTTCAGGGGAGTGTATACACTCTTTACTGTGTCTTTCCCCAGAAACACAGCTCTCAATTCAACCCCCCGCAGGCACCTCTTGAGACCCTTCATATTTCCTCCCTTCCTTTCATCATGAAGTCCCTAATGGTACTTCACTTTTGGTAGTGTTTTGGCCCTTAATCGATCACACAGGCATAGTACAGCCTGAACAACTCTTACACAGGCAGCAGACACAAACAACATAGACAGGATTATTTTAAAGTAAGCCAAAGTCTTTACTAATTAAATTAATTAAAAAATAGTAAATAACAAAGACAAAATAATTTGGAGATTGGTTATAGGATATTGAAAATAAAAGGAAAGTATACATAAAAACCATCACTTTAAACTCTGAGGTGCAAAAGTGTCCTTAGAACTGTAGTAGTGGAAGTCTTGGCTCTCAGTGATCCAGGAGAAATTGTCTCTGTCCTCCCAACAGACAGGCAGAGAGGGTCCCACAGGCTTCGAGCAAGAAGGCAAAAAAAGGCTCAGATACCACTTTGCATCCTGGTAATAAAAGGGGTTCAAAGGGGCAGGTCCAGTGGATTGTGGTTACCCTGCAATTGGCTAGCATTTCAAGTTCTGTGGTTACTCAACTAATCAAAGTTCAGTATTTTATTACAATAACACAGATATGAGGTTCTGAATATGAGAGGGAAAAAAACATGTGGTCAGCCTGCTCAAACCAGATTTCTTGGGGATAGTCCAGACTCCCGGCTGCAAGAGATCTCTAGTTAAACTGCACTTAAATACAGTCAATTAACTAAATAGTAGCCTATTCATCTAATAACAAGATGAAGTCACTGCAGACCTCTCAACACAAAGGATGCCCAGATATCCCGACTCCTCATGAGGTCCTGTCCTTTCACAGGCAAATGAGCCTACCTGGCCTCCCAGCTAGGCTTAATTATTCTTTTGTCTCCTTTTAGATAATTTAATTAACTCTAGCCTCCGCTAGCAGCAAAACAGTTTTCCTGCCCAGTAACAAGAGTTCCAATATATTCTAGGGCCCAGGTACCTGTACTCAGAATTCCTTGCACTTACATTGGGCCACCCTGGCATCTGATGCATTTCTCACATAAAAAAAAATACATAAAACATGGCCAAAACAATAATGTATGGCTTTATCTCATCACAAATGGCTCCCACCTTTCTGGAGGTTGAGAGACAGGAGGGCACTTACAGAGGTAGCTGGGGTAACTGTAGAGAAGAAGAAGGGACATACAGGGGTATGGAGAAGGGGAGGGTGGGAGGAGGAAGGAGGAGTGAGGAAGCACAAGTGGTAAAGTAGGAGCTGAAGCCAGAGGCTACAGGAGGAGGACCACAGATGACTGTGCTACTTACCGTGAGGACAGGAGGTGCAGACTGAGTGGGGGTGGGGGGGGAGAAAAGGGCATGGACTTTATTGAACCTGGAGGGATGAGTAAGATTTCTCTGGAAAGAGGAGGAAAATAAATCAGCCTTTACTAATCTGGTGGCTCTAGTACAAGAATTCCTCAAGGTGCAGTACATGTTAAGGTCTACTGGTGAGCCTGTGGATTTGTATGTCTTCCAAGCAAGGTTACATAGAAACATAGAAACATAGAATTTGATGGCAGATAAGGACTGCTTGGCCCACCTAGTCTGCCCATTTCCCTACCTAATGGATAAGCTGCAGATCCTAGTTAACCAACAGCCTACTTCCTCCTACCCCCCACTACAGTTGCCTTATGTCTGTCCCATGCATTCTTGAATTTCCCCACTGTTTTTGACTCCACAACCTCCTCAGGAAGGCCGTTCCATGTATTCACAATCCTCTCCATGAAAGAATACTTCCTCGTATTACCTCTGAGCTGTCCCCCTTCTATCATCAAATTGTGCTCCCCTTGTTCTTGCACATCTCTTTTTCTGAAAGATGCTACTCTCTTGGACTTTGTTGATTTCCTTGAGGTACTTGAAAGTTTCTATCATGCCCCCCCTCCTGTCCTTGAGGGTATATATATTAAGCTCCTTTAGTCTCACTTTATATGTTTTCTGGTGCAGACCCTGCACCATTTTAGTTGCTCTCCTTTGGACAACCTCCATCCTGTCTATACTCTTGTAGAGATGGGGTCTCCAGAACTGCACGCAGTACTTCAGATGGGGTCTCACCAACTGTCTGTATAGAGGGATGACAACTTCCTGTTTTCTACTGGTGATGCCTCTCCCTATGCATCCCAATATCCCTCAGCCCTTCTTACCACTTTCTCACATTGCTTGCCTACCTTTAGGTCATCTGCTATGACTATCCCAAGGTCCCTTTCCATTTTTGTTGATGTTAGTACCTCCCCCCCATTGTGTACTCTTCCCCTTGGTTTTTGTTTCCCAGGTGCATTACCCTGCACTTCTTTGCATTGAATCTGAGCTGCCATACATATGACCATTCCTCCAACCTTGCCAAGTCCCTTTTCATCCTTTCCACCCCACCTTGTATATTAACCATTTTGCAGATCTTTGTGTCATCTGCAAAGAGACATACTTTTCCTTCCAGGTGCTCTCCAATGTCACTTATAAAGACATTAAAAAAGGAACGGTCCCAGTACTGAACCATGCGGTACCCCGCTATTTACCCTCTTTTCTTCACTTTGAACTCTGTTTATTATTACCCTTTGCGTCCTGTTCTCCAGACAATTTTTTATCCAGGCTACCACCTTGGGACACACTCCAAGGCCGACTAACTTGTATATCAATCTTTTGTGGGGAACTGTGTCAAATGCCTTGCTAAAATCTAGGTAGGCCATATCCACAGCCCCTCCCTGGTCTGCTACTTTGGTCACCCAGTCAAAGAAATCTATTAGATTCATCTGACACGACCTTCCCACTGTAAATCCATGCTGCCTTGGGTCCTGTGCTCCACTGGCCTCTAGGCACTTAACAATTCTTTCCTTCAAAAGTGATTCCATAATTTTCCCTACCACTGAGGTCAAACTAACCTGTCTATAGTTTTCTGCTTCTGCCCTGCTCCCACTTTTGTGAAGTGGAATCACATCCACCCTCCTCTAGTCTTCAGGTACCACCCCATCCTCTCATGATTTGTTAAAGAGAGTAGTCAGTGGTGTCACTAGTTCTACCCTTAGTTCTTTTAGAATTCTTGGGTTAATCCCATTATGCCCCATTGCTTGTCTACCATCAGTTTCAAGAATTCTGTCAAAACTCTGTCTTCTGTGAATGGACTGGTATCGACCTCCCTATCCAGAGTGTTTCTCTTGTTTGGTTTAGGTGCCTCCCCCTCCTGTTCTGTTGTGAATACTGAGCAGAAATATTCATTCAGTATCCCTGCTTTTTCTTTTTTTTCAATTCAAACTTTATTAACAAATTTTCCACAATACAGGAGGCAGACATGAGAAAATTTCACATCAAAGGAAGCATACACAATATCTTCTGCCCCTCCCACCCCCGCACAGCAGCATCCTGAAGTATTATAATACAGTGCCTTATTACATGTGCTATGGTTGGTCTAAGACACACGATTATCTGCATCATGCTTATTCATACCAACAGTAATTAGAGTGTGAAAGGGTTCCCAGATACGCTTGTAAGCCCGTTGCCTGTTAAAGAGATTCACTATAGCTTTTTCAGTATGGAGATTAGCGAGGATCTCATGAACCCATTCTTGATAGGATGGAATGATATCATCTTTCCAATGCTTAAGTATAACTTTTTAACAGATAATGTTATCATAGCCATGTAAAACCTCCGAACTTTAGTATCTATAAGGGACAAATCTCCCAACAGGCAAATTTCCAGGGTGAAGCTATCTTGAAAACCTAATAAGGGGTCCAACTTAGCTTTAATTGAATTCCATAATGGGATTATTTTGGGACATGACCAAAATATATGTAGAAGCGTTCCTTCTTCCTGAGAACATCTGGTACACCACCCAGATTCAAGAAGCCCCCATTTCGCTAACTTGACTGGAGTGTAGTACAGGTTATGCAAGATGTGATACTGCATGAGACATAGTCTGTCTTGCTACACATACGTATGACAATATCGCCATAATGCAGACCAATTCAAGTTATGCTGGGAGAAGGTAGATGCCCAAAAGTTCATTGGACTGGATGTGCCACCATACCACCACTGAAACAGGGTTTGATATATCTTTGAAACTACCCTGGAGGGTCCTAATAGGGAGGAAAGCTCAGTTATGAAAGAAAAACCTGGAGGTCTGGGAGGTGCACTACCCAATGAGGTTATAAGGAGATGCCTTACCTGTAGAACCTTGAAGTAATGGACCGCTGGGATATTAAATTTCTGGATAATGTTAGTTATCTGGAGCCACGTACCCTCATCATCAATGAAGGTAGATACTACTCCTTCCCCTAATTGAGGCAGCCACGTGGGAGGGATCCACTGCTTATTTATAGTAAAGGATGAAGTGTTCCATATAGATTGGGACAGATCTAGGTGTGAATTGTAACGCAAAAAGGAACACAGTTGTGCGTGTACTTTTAAGGAGATCATAAGGGCCACAGATTTGTGGGTTTCTTGCAAAGAGGAGAACTTGACGTAAAACAGAGTTAGGGGGTCCAAATTCAGACTGAATAAAATCTAGCTCTATATTAAGCCAGGCCGGCCTCTAGTCGTCTGGCCCTGGGTGCACCCACCTAAGACATTTTGGTTGATGGCTAGCCCAATAGTAAATAGCCAGATGAGGAATACGCAACCCTCCGTCCAATTTTGGGGCAGCCAACTTGTGATATGCCAATCTGGAGCATTTGTTGGACCAGATAAACTTAGAGAAATGTCTGTGCACTTTCTGAAACCAGGATAGTGGAATGAATGAATTTAAGTGAGATAAAGGATAACAGAGATGAGGAAATACGTTCATTTTAATTATATTGATCCAGCCCCATAATGAAATATGGAGCTTCGACCATTTGTCAAGATCTTGAGTGATCACCTGGAAAAGGGGTTCCAGGTTTTCTTTGAACCACATAGCTGGATTACGGGTGAGTCTAATACCCAAGTATTTAAGGGATCCAGGTGACCAAGACAACCCAACAGGATAAGCTCATGTTTAAAAACATTATAGTTAAGGGGAAAAATGGACGATTTATTAGAATTCAGTTTATAATTCGAAAAGGAACTAAATTTTGTAATCTCCATTAACATGGCCAGGATAGACGTAACAGGGTGGGACAAATGAAGAAGAAGGTCATCAGCATACTCCGTAATCTTCACCACACTGTTACGTATCGGTATCCCTTGTATTTCCGGGTTATCTAAAATATTTCGAATTAGTGGTTCCAGATATACATTAAAAGGCAAGGGGGAAAGGGGACAACCCTGCCTTGTCCCCGAATGTAAACAGGAAGGCTTCGAGAATGCCCTGTTGTCTGAGATCCTGGCTGAAGGAGTCTGATAAAGGGCCCGTATCCAGTCTATGAATATGGGGGAAAAGCAAATGCCTTAAGTGTCTGAAATAAAAAATTCCAATTCACACAGTTGAATGCCTTCTCAGCATCCAGGGACACCAGAACAGCTGGAAAATTGGCGTCCCTGGACTCTGAGAAGACATGCGAAAGAGTGCGTAGATGGTCCGATGATGATCGCCCCTTCATGAACCCCACCTGAGACATGCCAACCAAGTCCGGGAGAACTGAAGTAATCCTATCCGCCAATATCTTTGATAGAATTTTGATATCTTGATTCGAAAGAGATATGGGCCTATAACTCTGTACTAACTCAGGATCTTTGTCGGGCTTAGGGAGTAGAACTATCAAAGCTTCAGACATATGAGAGTCCACAATCACACCAGAAAGGATATGGAGGAACACCCGGTGTAATACCGGTGCTAATTGTTCTAGGAACACCTTATAAAATAGAGAGGAGAATCCAACCGGCCCCAGAACTCTATCCGAAGGCAAAGCCCTAATAACCTTAGTTATTTCCTCTAGAGATATGGGGGAGGACAAAAATTTCCTCTGTGAGTCCAAAAGAGAAGGGAGATGAGACTCCCAAAGATAGGTGTCTAACGCTTCCGTCGGGGGAGGATTCTCCATATCCTTGTATAGCTGCTCATAGTACCTCACAAATTCCTGCACAATCTCTGAAGGGGACGATTTCAGGGCTCCATCTGCTTGGGCCCTTACAGGTGGGATAAATCTTGCTGATTCCTGCTGTTTTAGCCTTAAGGCTAACAAGCGACCAGCTTTTTCTCCCTGGTCAATGTAACTAGCTCTGGTACGAATAATAGCAGCTCAGCCTTTTCCCTTAACAAGCCTAAGTACCTATCTTTAGCTACTAGAAGTCTCTGCTTATGTTCTTCTGATATGCTAGGGGATAGACTAGCCTCTAGGGACCTGGCCTGAGATAATAATGCTGATAATTCAGCCTCCCGGGACTTTTTCCTCTTTGTTGCCAAACTAATCAGGATCCCCCTCATGTAGGCCTTAAAGGCACCCTATAGAATATCTGGTGCCATACCCCCTGTTGAATTAACTAAAAAGAACAAGTCTATCTGCTCCTTGATTTGCTTCGAAAGTTGTACATCCTTCAATAATTGCTTGTTCAATTTCCACCAGGTCTCTTTTTTAGGTATATTGATGAAGGCCAAACCACATATCACCAAGGAATGATCAGATGTAGGTCCTGGTTGGACTGAGGTGGACATGACCCCTGACAAGAGAGATTGGGATATTAGTAGATAGTCAATGTGGGAATGTGTCCCATGCACTGGTGAAACAAAAGTATACTCCCTACTATTGGGGTGCAAAACACACCATATATCACATAACCCACATTGATCCAATAGGTCCCGAAATGCTCTCTGCCCACGAGAAAGTCCTCTCAATGCCAATCCAGGCCTATCCATGTTAGGATCTATTATGAAATTAAAATCCCCTCCCATTATTATTGTAGTAGGGAGCAAAGGAAGTATAAGGGTAATAAGCTTCAAAAAGAAGCTGGGGCTATCCATGTTAGGCCCATAAATGCTACATAATAAGAGTGGCATAGACCAGAGAGTGCCTTGCACTAAAATGTATCTACCACCTGGATCCCTGATAACGTGTGTAGACATAAAGGGAATACTTCTATTGAGGATTAGCATGACACCACAACTATTGGTAGACCCCTTGGCAGCGAAAACTTGCCACACCTGTTGCCTCCTAAGCTGCAGGGCTTCAGAATCTAATAAATGGGATTCTTGCAAAAACGTGACCTGAGATTGCAGCAGGTTCAGGTGTTTCAACACCTGATATTGTTTAGATTTTTTCCTTATCCCTTTCACATTCCAAGTTGCAAAATTAAGACTGCTGGCCATCTACATGAGTGATATAGAAACATATGTATGCCCTCCATTTATTGATACAATGGGTATCAAGCTCCATAGCCCCTTGAAGACTGCTGTACCATACCCAGTCCACCCCCCGCATTAACCCATATAGGCACCCATCTCCCCTACCCCCCCTCCATCCCCCTTAAACCCCACCCTTCCCCCATAACCTACCCAGATAAACGTTCTGCTACTACCTTAAATCCCACCTCCCTCCGACCCTTTTGAAATGACAGATTCCCTTAAATCCAATAACTTTATGCCCACTTGCGAGGAAAGCATGATCTGTACCACAGAAACAGGAAAAGACGAGGGTCACTCCCCTTCCATGTCCAGACCTAACTAAAATCTGTTCTTTGCCCCATATGGCAACTCCAAAAAATTGAAATAGATGCTGCAACAGAAAGTAAGGGAGATCTCCCCATGATACCCAAAGCACTACTCCCCTCTAGTGGGTGAAATGAGAGATTAGCCTGATATGTAACACGAGATAAGCAGCCAGATAAAATAAACATCTCCTTCCATGTCCCCACGTAGAGACCAAAATGTAATCAATCCACTCTTTGCACCCCCACAAATAGATCTACATTACAGTTTCTTTAAGTAAAAGACCGAAAGTCCAAACAAATTGTCCGTATGTAAAGGGGGGGCCCTTAACCAAACAAGGCTCCAAAGCAAAATGACTAACTTTCCCCACTGAAGCAGGGAGCACAAACCCAGATCAGGTCCTTAACATGAGGTACTTCGCTGATAGCAGGGATAAATCTGCTCCACTTTTAAAAGTATAGTCCTTGCGAGACTGTCCACTTAAAACCTTCTGTGAATCTGCACTCCTTCCGAGAAAACAGTTCCAAGATTGGTAGCTTCAAGTGCCTCGAAACAGGTCTGGCAGAGCAGCTTTAACCTCATCTTTGGCCACATCAGCATCCTCAAAAGACATCCAGGAACCTGAAACCATGACTTGTAATTTCACTGGGTAAATCATGTGAAAACTAATACCTGCAGCGATAATCTTAGAAACCAGAGGGTGAGATGCTTGCCTGCACTGTCGGATGGTTAGAGGCAGATCCTGCGTCACTCAAAACCTCTTCCCTTCCCACTACAGATCTTGTATCTCTCTGACATTGGCCAAAAAATGCTGCCTCTCTAAATAATTCAGAAAGCATAATATCAGTGGTCTGGGGGGGATCCCGGTCGAGGCATAGGACACAGGGCTCTGTACGCCCTCTTGATAATGTGATTGGGGCCATATGATGAGGGACCCACCACTTTGCACGCCAGCTTTTGAGAAAACAATACTGCATCAAGGCCCTCTTCTAGCTCCAGGAGCCCTATGATTATAATATTATTTCGCCGGCTGCGCTCCTCTAAATCTTCCAGCTTCAACTCTACCTTGGCAAGCTTTTGGTGCAGTCTGAGGACCTCGGTATCCCTTTTCTCTGACTGCCACTCTAGCGAGACCACTCTGGCCTCATTATCCAAGATTCTCCTCCCTGTTTCCTCCATGGCAGCAGACAGTGCCTTTATTTCAGTAGCCATACTCCTCAATTCATCCTGGAACGGGCGAAATTCTGCCAGGAAATGCACCAGGGTAAGATGCTCTTGCTCTGCTTTGGCAAGGGGTTGCAGAGATGAGGATAGTGCAGCGAGAGCTCTCTACTTCTTTGGGGCCTTCTCCAGAGTTATTGGGGGGGGGAATATGTCGGGGGCCCATTTTCTTCATTTCTGTCTCCATAGTTCTGGCTTCCCACACAGTCCCTCGGTCTACTCAGTTGTCCAAAACTATAACAACAGAGCCACACTAGGTTATCGTGCCGAAAAGGGGGAATTTCTTTATAGGATTAAACTTGATGGGTCGGAGCACTGGAGAGAGCGTCCTCTCAGGCAGCCAGCATCACGTGACTCCATCCCTGCTTTTTCACTATCACCCTCTGTCCACATTCCCTCCATCTTACTAAGTCTCTGTATCCCTCCCTTGGTCTTTCTTTGCTCCCTAATGTACCTATAAAAGGTTTTATCCCTTTTCGTAACAGAATTAGCTATCTTTTTCTCAGTTTGGGCCTTAGCTATTCTGACTGCCTTCCCTGCCTCCTTCTGCTTTAACTAAGAAAGTTCTCTGTCCTGCTCCTTCTGTATTTCCTTATATTTCTTGAATGCTATCCTTTTCTCCTTAACCTTTCCTGCCATCTTATTTGAGAACCATAGTGTTTTTTCCTTCATTTTGTTTTACTGATTAGCTTCATACAAAGGCTTGTTGCCTCTGTGATGACAGTTTGGAGTATTCCTCATTGTTCCTCCACCCCTCCTTCTTGCCCATTTGCTAGTGCTTTTCTGAGGCACTCTCATTTTCCCAAAGTTATCCCTCCTAAAGTACAATACTCTTGCTTTTGTATGGTTGACTCTATGGCTGTGTTTATTGTGAACCACACTGTTTGATGGTTGCTTGTTCCCAGATGGCTACTCACTTCTAAATCCGAGATCCTTTCTCCGTCTCCATTTGAGAGTACCAGGTCTAAGACTGCTCCCTCCTGAGTGGGTTCCAACACTAGCTGTCTGAGGCATGCCCCTTGTAGGGCATCAAGAATGACCCTACTCCTGGATGTGCCTGCAGCAAAGGTGCTCCAGTTAACATCTGGCATATTTAGGTATCCCATTAACAATATCTCCCCTTTTTCTGCCATTTTAAGGATGCCTTCTATCATTCTGTTGTCCACTCCCTCCCCCTGAGATGGAGGTCTGTACACAACTCCCATATGGATTGTGGTGTTCAGTACATTAAGTCTATCCTCATAAGACTTTCGATGTTGGCCCTGAATCATTTTGGTTACTCTAGTAGACTACCACAACTCAAGCCACTGTGACAGTAGGAAGCACTCTAGCTACTGTTTCCACAGCAACAGTGATCATAACCATGGCCATGACCTCTACGCATGTGACTGTGACCACCACAATTGTGATAACCATGCCTCCACTGTACTGTAATGAGAGTGCCTCTTCCTAAAATATTGGTGATTAGGAGCATTCGTCTGCCTCAGATTATATGCCAGACTACAAGAATTAGATATCTTCAGAGACACACCTTAGTGGTGCAGGGAATGAGGTAGTGTTTACAAGCGATATGCAAGAGAAAAGAAGGGGAGAGAGAAAGGAAAGGGACAGGTACAGAAAGAGAGAGAGTGAGAAAGATGGACAGAGACAACTTCTAGCTCCACCTATAATGTCAGTAAAAGCAAATGGACTTCCCCACAACATCCAAGGACCAAAAGCAATCAGCCCTGCCATTTTCTGTGGCTTTGCAGGCACATTTCAGCAACCAGATACGAGGATAATAAGGGTTATGGGTTAAAGAGTAAAGGGTGTTATACCAATCTGATGCATGTCTACCTGTCCTTGACTGCTCTCCGTTATATAGACAAACCATTTTCTGATGGTGCTGCTACAGCATTCCTTCCCCTGTGGCTTTTTCTTTTGGGCATACTTTATCTTTTACGGCATGTCTGTTTTCCTGTGTGTGGGGCCCATGCAAGGTTTCTCAAATGTATAAGGATCACACTCCAAGTTGTGCAGTATATAATGAACATGTGCCTTGTATGACAAAGAAATGTGGAAGCTGTGATTATGTAGGGGAAAATAAATAACAAATATGTTGTAGGTGATACCTTTTATTGAACTCTAACAAAATTGTTTTTGAGGCTATCTTTTGACAGTTATAGTCTCTTCAAGAGTTGGGTGAAGTTGGGAAACTTCACTCCACAAATTAATCTGCGAATGTAGTGCAATTTGTGGAGTTTTGAGCAAACCACAAAGTGCAAAGTTGCACCCGCAAAGTGCATCATTTCACCCATGAAGTGCAGAATTTCACCCTGAAATGGCAGAATTTCATAGTTTGCAGGTGAAATTGCACCATTTATGGGTGAAATTCTGCTGTTCACAGGGGAAATTCTGCAATTTGCAGCAAAATTCCACAAAAAAATGAAGTCACATAGGCGAATAGCAAAACTTTGCCACTTGCCCAGCAGAGGCGAATATGCCAACTTTACCGGAACTTCGCCGGTGAATTAAAACTTCACAATATCTCTATTCTCTACCTCAGATCAGTGAAAGCAAAGTTGAGGTACATGCCAGATACAAAGACTTGATGAGGATTTAAAAGAAACAGAGTGCAGTTTGTTTAAACATCAAAGCCCTACAAAGTAATTGCACATTTATAAAAACAGAAAAAAACTGCTGAATATTCCATTGTCATTTAGCAGTGTCTGCTGCAGAGACAACTTCAATATTTTTGATATTCTGCAATTCTAGTCTGATTTAATATACAAATACAAACTGACTTTGAAGGACTTTGATGTTTCAACAAACTATACCATAACTCATTTGAATCCACATCCAACTTCTGTATCTGACAAGTAACTGAGCTTTGCTTTCACTTACCCGAGTAAGAGATTAGAACTCCTGAAAGCTGGTCTCAAAAAAAAAAATGTCTGTCCAATAAAAGGTATCATCTTATTTGTGGTGTTTTGTTTTCTTCTATGTGCATTATAGGCACCAGTTCACATTTTTTTGTAAGGACAATGGTGCAGATATACCCTTACAGAAATAATTATATGAAATGTTTTCATGCTGCAGACATAAAACTACCCAAGCGATATGTGTGCTGCAAGTATGATTTAAATGTTAAATTATAACCGATTGCATGCATATGGCCTGCATGCAGCAAGCAAATGTGGAAACCATGATTTTTATGTTATATTGGGAAAGACTTTATGTGTGTGGCATGTATACAAAAAGCAAGTGGTCACTGGTAACTGCACATGTATAAAAAGCAAGTGGTCACTGATAACTGCACATGTAAAAGTTAAGTGACTTGCTCAGGATCACACCATACACAAGTTGGGGGTTGATGAGATTCAAACCCAGGTCTTAGTGCCTCCAAGTCTCTGGGCTTGCAGTTCAGTGTCTTTAACCACTAAGCCATACTGTCTGCACACATATGGCTCGCTTGTACTTCAATATACACTGTATCTGATTACATCTGCATGCGTGCAACATGCTTGTAACCACTTTTATGCTTTTCAGTTTTCTTTTTCTTCTCTTACTCATCTCAATTTCACAGTTGAACTGTAATACACATACCAATGGAAACACATGGGTTTTTCCCCACCCACAAAACCACTTAATTACTTCTGTCTGACCTGTATTCCTACTATTTTCTCTCCACAGTTTTGAATGCTTCAATGCAAACAGACTTTAAGGTTCAAATACAAAAGTAGCAATAACTTGATACACACCCACATGGCCAGTCCCCCCCCATCATGCACACACACTGTTAGTGGGTATGGCCATGCTGATATAGACAACCCACCAAGTATAGATATAAGTAAAAAGTTTCTTACTTGAGTGCTAGGGAGTCAGAGGTAGGAGTCTTGAAGAGATGATGTCCATAGGCCAGAGTGCCAGGGCGTACCCCTTGAAATGAATGGAGTTATTTTTTTGTTACTATTTTATACATTATGCTGTTGAGTTGGAGAATAATGAAGGCCACTGTTCTACTAACAAGGCCCTTGTTAGTTGAGCGGTGGCATTCATTAATCACCAACTCTCCATCAATAATGTATAAAATAGTAATAAAAAAATACCTCCATTCATTTCAATGGTGCACATCCCTGCAGTCTCCTTTGCACTTTGTCATAATGTGCCTGAGCATGGGGATTTGGAGGTCAGCTTCTCTGTTGGGGAGGGCATAAGCCTGACTATAGTGGGGCTCCAATAGTCTGTACATACCATACCACTCAACTGTCCTTGAATGCAAGGGACAGCTCTAGAATGTCTATAACATCTCTAAGAGGTACAACTTATTTGCTTTGACTGAAAAGTTATATGCAAATCAGGAAAAATTCAAATGTGTAAGATTCATCTGCATATACCTTGGAGCAGTGCATCAGATTTTGGCTTAAACCCATCCAGTTACTAATCAATTTTTTTCCTAGCTGAAGTTCTGCACCTACCACCAAGAAAAAATAATTTTGTTCCATTTTTTCTTCCTGACTCCAGTCCATTCAATACCCATCCCCTGTGGGTCATGAAGCTACCCAAAGGTGAAGAAATGTGAAAAACACATCAATATTTCACTCCTTCCTCCTTCCCTAATCCCCCTGTAAAGAAAAATTATTTACTTTTACTTTCCCAGCCATGTGGCCCGAATCTGGAGCCTGGCACAGTGGGCCACCAGCCCAGTTTTCAGTCTGCCCCCCTCTCTCCTTCCACCAGAATTTGGATGCTAGAATTGACTACACAGGTCCCCAACGTGGTTCGCGTCCAAGTCATCTCACCAAACTGGGTTGCTTGCTTCTTGCTTGGTTGCTGCTGTGGCTGTTGCCACACTGCACTGATGAAGGCCTAATGAAAGCCACCCACACCTCTGTCACCACTGCTGCTAAGTCTAGCTTGCTGCTGTGGGGGTCTGTGCTGTTTTTTTTTTTTTTTTTTTGCATGGTGAGCCTAGTAGAGTAAGTAGGTAGCCTAGTCTTGAGTTAGCACTAGCTCACCCTTTGCCCCTTCAGCCACCAGGGGAGATGAAGACTCACTAAGAGTAGACCAACAAAAATATGCTGCCACAACATTGCTATTGAGAGTTCAGTGCTCACTGACTCCTCCAAGGTGTAGTGTGCAGTTTGTTTGCTCAGTGGCGGGAAAGACAGTGTCACCCTTGCAAGACTCATGTGCTGTTTCTTGGCTGGAGCTCATCCACATCACATGTGATTGTGGTGCCACTAATAGGTAGAGAGAGTGGACAACACAATACAGACACAGTCGAGTTTGGAGAGTACCTGCAGTGTGAGCACACACAGGCCAGGTGGGCACTTACTCTTCAACAGATTAAATCCAAATTTAATGGCATTATTGCCACACCATAAGAACAACCTAGGCAGAAATATGGGGGGGGGGGCAACTGCATCTGCCCTGCCTAAATTGCACTACTGCTTAATGGTAGAAGTTTATTCTCGGGTGCTAATGCAATGGTTTCCACTGTGTTCTGAAGTACTGTATCTCCGTGTTTCATGATGTGTCCTGATCATTATGTGGGTTAGTGTCCCTCATTATGAGTGTCCATATCCCTCATTTTAGTGACAACATATGAGATATGGTGCTTGTTTCCAAGACCCTGCTCAGCACAAAGAGTGCTTAGCATGGCCATAGTATATGTGCTCAATACAGAGTGACAAAGGGAAACTAAGTGTGATGAAACAGTCATGGAGAAACATATTTGTAGCACTAAATATGCATAAGGAATTTGCATGGTCCAAAACAAAAAGGATAAGCTTCACAACATGGTATACAGCCCCAACAGTGACATGTCGACAGAGACTGACACTATAGCGACAACAGCTACAGGTCACTGTAGTTTCAGTGCTGTTCCCTGGTTCTGTTTTCTGGGAGTCTTGCACATCCTCCCTTGATCAGCTCTGACTTGGAGTTAATTATTTTAATTAGGGAATGCTAGGAGCACATCCCTCCACTTGGGGTGTTCAAAGGTGAAACCTCCAAAGAAAACATGGTAGGCAGTGACCACCCTTATGCTGATCGCAAATGAGGTTGACATAAAGGTTTCACTGTAATGTCGGTCTACAAACTTTTTGTCAACCTGGCGTCGTAGAGCACACAACACAGAAGCCCCTCTTCGTACATCTGGAATGGGGGATGTTGACTGGCTATATCCTAAGCATTTAATGCAGTAAGCAACCAATACTTTACAATTTAATGGTGATTTAATGACAAAAGTCAAAAGCCATTAAACAACTTGCAAAATAATGAGAATTATTGAGTTTACTTAATTTTTATGGGAATCAAAATAAAAATGTATTTTAATGATACTAATTGCTAGCAGTAAGATAAGAAATAGAAATGGATGTGTTTTTTAGATGAGATTTGTACTAGCTTAGCTGCTGCACACATGGCAAGCATGTAGCATGTGAACCTGATGTGATGTTTCAATGATGTTGACACCAGCTTAACTGCTGCACTCATGTCAAGCATGCTACACGCTAACCTGATATAATTTTTAGAAGATGTTCACACCAGCTTTCCTGCTGTGCACATATCAAGCTTGCAGCATGCAAATCTGATTTTCTTTTTAGACCTGGTTCACTTAGGATCACTTTGTGTATGTGAACTGCATGCAAACATTGCACAATTAAGCATGTGGCATGCATTCTGCATGTACACAGCACACCTATATTTCTGTAAGGATGAGTACAGCAGTACCCAATGAACATTTTGATGGCATCTATTGTCCTGCCCATGTGATGAATCATGTGGTTGCATGCACTCTACACTCTACATCAGTGCTGAGGCTAGGAACACAGAGTCTGATTCCAAAGTGACTTACGCATGGTGCAAGGTGCTTTACGACAGACCCAATGATGTAAATCGCACCTTGCACCATCTGTTCCACAAGTTGATATTCCAAGTTGTAGCTTGTGCCATGCTGCTTGTGGGTTGCACCAAAGGTGGGCTATGCCACCCACTGTACCCACAACCCGCTGCAGCATGGTGCAAGGGTGGGTTATGGCAGCACCTGTGCCCTATTCCAAAAGGGTGGTTGCCATAACCCATCTAAGGTATTCCAAGACAGTACATGGTACAGCGGTGTTAGACCAGCATGGAGGTGGTCAAAGGGGCATACATCCTGGCAAACCAATAGATGCCCCCCTGCAGCACCAAAGTATGTACTGCAGCCTTCCCCATGGCCCCCCCAAGCACAGTCATGCCCCCACCCCCCCAAATCACGGGGACCTCCCAGGTCCATAATTTAATATGCCCTCCCAAATCACCTGTGCAAATCGGCCAGCCCCCAATGCCCCCAGGTGACTGTGGGTGTGTTCCAGGAAGGGGGGGCCTTGGGGAAGTAAATCATGGGCCATGACATGTGGCACCCAGGTCCACTGCACCATTCCCATGGTGCAAGCCTGTGGCAGCCACAAGTCATGGGGTGTAGGTGCCAGGGACCCTGCCTGTCTTAGAATAGGGTGCAGGGTCTCCTGCATAGTGCAGCATGATACAACTCGCATATGCCTGCGAGTTGCTCCATGCGTTTTGTAATCATGCCCACTGTGTTGACAGTCTAGGCTATCTGCAACCCTATTCACCATTCTGTAATTCAATGACAAACTCCATGAAGTGCAGGAGTATGTTGGTCTTGCCCAGTAAAGCCTCATACACAGGAAGTTAGTACTCACTGGACTATATCTTATTCTCTTATTCTCTCATGTCTCCTTGAGTAGAGGCAGTCCTTACAAGAGATGAGTGTGGGAAGAGTATTAGATGATCATGAAATCAGCATGATCGACATGAGTCAATATTAGACAGGTGTACTGGCCTAATCTTTTGATTTATGATGCAGAGGTTGGTATCTCTGCAGATTCCTGTGTAGAGAGACCTCAACTTTCAGAATTCACTTGTTACCCCCAAGAAAATTGGTGGATGGCCCCTCAGGGGGCCTATTTCTGATTTTGGACATTGTAGGCCCTCCGGTCCCCATAGCTCAGCCTAGGAATGCCCATTTTACAATTCCAAGGTGTCATTTTCAACATTTATTGCCATGCCAAGTTGGATGGAACAAGTTAGAAAATCCAAAATGGCCACCAAAATCCAGTATGGCCCCCATATCGCTAGTAA
Organism: Neoceratodus forsteri; assembly: GCA_016271365.2. Lineage (NCBI taxonomy): Eukaryota > Metazoa > Chordata > Ceratodontiformes > Ceratodontidae > Neoceratodus > Neoceratodus forsteri. The sequence continues at coordinate 766,241,690 of CM057458.1, forward strand.
ATACTTGATTCACTAATAATTTCCAAATCCTTAGCTTTCAAGATAATGATTATAAATAATTCATGAACGGGGAGTTTATTATTATTACATTTAATATAAGCACATACTAAATTAATATAATAGAACATAAATATAAATAAATGATGCATAACGCATCAATCTGCTTGTTTGTGCTGTTGACCCAAAATTGAGTCCACTCTGTGAGAATTTGCCACTTTGTTCAGAGGATTGCGTGGCGTGTTCATGTACATTGTATGCCTGTTTAGTTTGTATTTCTAGTTTCTAGCTTTTAATTTTAGTTTCTGTTTCTGTTTCAGAAACATGGATAGCCCTCTAGCTGTACCTCTTGGATTGGTCAATCCATCTGATTTGCCTACCTGTGTTCTTTGTGAGAACCAAATTAGAGATAGGAAACTGCAACAAATATTAGGAGGGAATGGGCTAAATACCATCAAGGCTTTTGCAGAGAAATGGTCAGTCACAAAACCAAATTCTGAGTACGCCAGAAACTTCAACCTCGTATGGAATAAAATCCATGACCAACTTCCCCCCAGCCCTGGAGAAGCAGGCCTACCTGCTCATACAAGGTGTCACCAAAATTTCACCAGTGAAAGGAAATTAAACACCAACTTAGTGAAACAACTTTCTTTTGATCAATCTTCTGAAGCTGAATTCTCTGGCATACGCGACCCACAGACGTCCAGTAGCAGTGAAGCGGTCCATGTAACTCAATATAAAAGGAAGTAATTGGAATTTAAGAAGGATGAAACCTGCTTTATCTGTGATAAGAAAAGGAAAAAGAGAGGAAATATGGAAGAAATACTCCAAAGAGTTGAACTTGAAGATGGAAAGATTACATTGCATGAAAGCATGTTACACAATGAAAATTCCGATGATGCTCTTTTGTCTGGTGCAGTCGAATGTTTGAAGGTCGCTACCGCCTATGTTGATGTCTTCGCTGTGGACGTCAAATACCATCAAAGTTGTTACAACACTTTTGTCTACATTGGCAAATGAGAGAGACAAACGCCAGGCAGATTGGAAAGCATTCAAACAAAGTGTGCTGAAATGGAGTTTCTTCAAATTGTGAGAAGAAAGGTTGTTGAGCAGAAATGTTGCTGGTTACTCTCAGAGTTACTGGAGGATCTGCATAACCTCTACAATTTCCATGGATGCAAACAGGATGCTGGAATAAATCACACATTTCAGTTGAAGAATCTTATCAGTAATGAATTCAGAGATGAGATAGGTTTTACTGTGGGGAAGGGAAAACATGGGCATCCTCTCATTCTTCACTCGAGAAAAGTATATCCACTTGAGTATCCTTTGGCAATGTTTAGAGAGGAGTTGGGCTCAGAGGCAGTGACATCACCAAGGCATTTGCAAAGATGATCAATCAGAAATTGAAAAGATAGACAAATTGAGTCACTGCAGTTTCCTATGGCATACGAAGACTTGCTTTCTGAGCTTGATAATTATGAACCCATTCCAGAAATATTCAATGCTATAGCTCTCTCTCTATTAGCCCTTCTAAGAAGATTAATGCTGTAGGTTATGCAACCATCCAAACAGAAATTCAAGCTACCAATATATGGTCCATTGCTAGTGACTGGCAACGTCTCATTACCGGAGAACGTTCTCCAAAGTCAATAGTTCTATCCATGGTCATTCATCGTCTCACTGGAAGTAAAGAAGCAGTCAATCTTCTACATCATTTGGGGGCTGTTTTTTCTTATAGAAGTCAGAAGACAAAACAAAAAATTGGCCCATAATAGTAAATCTGAGAAAAAAAAAAGCACCGCACACAATTCCACGTGGACAGCCAACTCCTGTCACAAATGATAACTCAGATGGTAAGCAACAGACAATAACAGGAGTCTCAACAACACATGACACTAACTCAAAGAATTAAGTACCCCAAACTTTGTGTCCTGCTGTTATCTGTGATTTGCCAGTACAAGAACAGAACATTCCAAGCAGCTCAACAAGAGAAGTCCAGGAAACCTTTGAGAGCTCAGAACCTACTGACTGTGGGGATTATAAACTAGGAAAGAGAAAACCCCCACCGATTGTCCCATCCTACAATGAGGATGAAAGAAGGACCAAGCTTGATCTTCATTTAAGCAAAGATTGTATTTGGGCTCTGGCAGCAAGCATAGAATATTCCAGAGAAGAAGATGAATCTCTTCCAGTCCTAGGATCATGGACAGCTTTCAATAAAAAAGCAACATCGACCACTACCTTCAAATCTGAAACTGATTTCCTTCCCATTATACCATGTGAACCAGATGATACAGTTTGCAGATATTACCTTGACTTTCTCATGGATCTAATGGATGACCTACAAATTGGCCACATCTTCAGCCATAGCAATCGTGCAGTTTTCTACAAGATTGCACACATAATGTGGAAAGAAGAAAAATATAAAAAAGTGGTTAATTTGATGGGAGGATTCATGAACTGATGGTGAGGTAGAAGATCCTCTTCAAGTGATACGGTGCTATGGGACTTCGTGACTGGTGGCTTCAGGCGGGGATAATATTAGGTGGATCTGTTGACCAGGCCTTGGAAGGATGCCACTATTCTAGATAATGGAGGTTACATAAACAGTCCCTCGAGGCTTTCCTACAATTCATGGGATCCAAGATTCATGGCTCACTAACTGATGGACTATGATAAAAGCTCATCAACATGAGAAGATCTGTATTGGCAGAATCCCTGAATCTTGTCCTCTTGGATGACTCTTTCCCTTAAGTGCAGTCATGAATGCTAGAAACCTGTGGCACCATGGGACAGTGGGTGACAGACTACACTGGTGATACCAGCTCTCTTCTCACCCAGGTCACCACATACAGAGACAAGAATCTGAACTTGCATCTGCAGGCTCAATGAGATATTCTGCCTTTACTTTTTGCATTCAACCATCAAAATTACTCTCGGTATTTGACATAGCATCATGTAGACCTCATCAATCTGAAAACCATCAATGAGAATGCATACAATGAACTGCAGGAATATGGCATTGGGACTAGTCTGTCTGGTGAGGCATTCTCCATGATACCTGTTGACCAAGTGACTGAGGTCTCAATCAACAGAGAGGTCAAGGTGAGGGATGGACCCATGAGAGGCAGTTACAGTACATCTGAGGAAGCTGCTGATGACTTTGATTTGAATTCCCACAAGCTTCCTAAAATTCATTTGTCGCTGAAGGAGAAGATGCTTCTGAAAACATCAGCCACACACAATGAGTTGCCATATGGTACCATGAAGAAACATGATGGTCAAGTGATAAAGCTAATGAAGAAACTTCATGCATATTCAGATCCATGTCAGGTGTAGCACAACACATCGCAATGGACACTGAAATACCACCAGCAATAGTAGAAGACCTTTTGAAGGCAAGGGCTACAAGGGAAGTTATGTTGAGTACATTTATAAATGACTGCCTCCCATTAAGGAAAGTTGGTTTCTTCGAGCCCATTAAACACAACTGAATTTCCATGGGAATGGACAAGAAGAAAAAGAGACCCAAAGAGGAATCAGTCTTGAAAGAAGACTGTCAGGCTCTCGGTATCATTGTAGCAAAGTGCCCTGACATGAAAGATGCATTTTCCCATCTGCTCACAACATATCCTCTTGCAATAGCAACTCCGGACGGAAACCTCTACAAACCTAATACCAAACATGTCTTAAGAAATTATCTCATTGATGAAACAGAAGCTCAAAGTTCTTCCCTTCCTCCGTAATGCTTAGTGTAAATATACAACACCATGGCAATGGTCAGAGCAGTTCCTGCACAGCGTACATGGGACAGCCTTTGGAAAGCACTTCTTGTTGTATTCACACCTCCATCTACAGCAAACCCAGTGAAAGTCATATTCGTATATACGATCACATTGGACACACTGCAAGTCTCAGTTTGCCAGGATACAACACTGTCTCTGGATGTGGTGCAGCAAGTTACTTCTACAAGGTATCAAATAAATTAGTCTTTCAACATTCACACAGGGTCAAAGAAAGAATAAATCTCCTTTCAGGGCTTGGGGAAAGCACATATGCTTCACAAGATACTGAACAGAACATTAAGACCTTCATTCAACACTGTGTGTACAATGGAACAGGAGAGGATCTGATACTCACACGAGTAAGACAATACAGTAACCTGAAAGTGAAGACTACATAAATGATTCTACCAGACTCAGTGAGCCTATCACAGCATATAAAGAGAGCAAATCTCGTAGCCTACTTCTGGCTCCACTGCACAGAGCTGGAGACCCCAAAAGTTGACCCTTATTTGTCAGGATGGAAATGAGAGGATGAAATTCTGAAACCTGTGTGGTTCACTGGGTTTCAGTTACCTGATGTCCTACATCATAGAAGAAAGGGCGGATGGTTAGACGGCCGACGATGTGCAGCTGAAGGAGATGAGGCAGATGACGAAGGTGAGCCAACACCTCACAGACACTCACAGAAGACCAAACAAAAACCTTCAACCACAGCGCCAATGACTGATGGTACAGGAAATGATGACACTGAAAACAACACATCAGCAGCCAATGAACGAACTTCTGCAGACAAACCTTCAAGCTTCGGGAATGAAACAGTTCAGATCCAGAGTGGACTGCAATATAATGACTTTGAAACTGGACATTACAACCAAGGAGTACTGTTGGCCCAAAGTATTCATAGTGTTGGGTCAAATCATTGATAAAATGACAATTTTAAAAAATAATTCAGCAAATAGAATATTTAGTTTTTAAACATTACTGCATGTACTTCAAACTATTTTATTAGTAAATTGCCTTGTAAATTCAATTGTTTTATGTAGTATTAATGTGTGCATTTGGTCCTGTGTCTAACAGGGAGACTCAAAGCAAGATATAGATGTCATAAATGTTCATGAATAAATGTTCAATATATAGGTGTTCATGAATCACTGATAATCAGTATCTTGGAAGCTAGGGATTTGGAAATTATTAGCGAATCAAGTATTTACTAGCGATATGGTGGCCATATTGGATTTTGGTGGCCATTTTGGATTTTCCAAGTTGTTCCATCCATCTTGACATGGCAATAAATATAGAAAATGACACCTTGGAATTGTAAATGAGGCATTCCTAGGCCAAGCTATAGGGCTCGGAGGGCCCACAATGTCCCAAATCAGAAATAGGCCCCCTGAGGGGCCATCCACCAAATCTCTTGGGGGAAACAAGCAAATTCTGAAAGGTGAGGTCTCTCTACACAGGAATCTGTAGAGATACCAACCTCCACATTGTAAATCAAAAGATTAGGCCGGTACATCTGTCTATATGGAATCAGAAAGTGTGCGAGTCCTATGCTTCAGAATCAAAACTGAGATATAAAAAAGGTGCTCATGTTAAATGATGTGTCCTGGTCAAAATATAGTGTCAGTGACAAAAGAAAAATGTGCACTAGTAATCTCAAGTGAAAATAATTTTATAAAGTGAATAGTTACAAAAATACATCCACTCTGCCATAAAAACAGAGTAACCTTCGTACTACAACTAAAACCCTGTTGCATTTTTTAATTTTATTGTTTGATAAATTACTTTGTACTTGCGAGTGATAGTGCCAATTTTTTCTGTGGACACTATCTTAACCAAAACTCTAGTGTGGTCATAGGACCCTGTAACGATAGAATGAGTCTGACAGGATTTGATATGTCCATGGACAGTCAGACAATCAAATACAGTGGAGCCTATTAAGTACATTGGAGACAATTAACATGCAACACAGTGTCACAGATTCCTGCATGACCAAAGGGATTAACTGCATCAAAATGGCCTTGTTTCCTGCATTAACTTTGCTGCAGAATTGTGCAGTATTGCATTGCATCTTGGTAGGCTCCACTGTAAAGCATTTGAAGAAGACTGACTCACCAAGTCCTACTGTAAGGTATAGATTTATTTATGATTGTATAGGAAATAAACAGTTCACCAAATGTGTCCCACCAATGTTTCATGGGATCATTCACCTCTTCCTCAGGGTGGATTTGGTGACACTATAACAAAAAATAAGGGAGGAGAGGAGGCACTGTGGGTCACCTTGGAGACTGGAAAGGGCACCACAATCCGCACAGGGGTTGTGTACAGACCCCCATGTCAGGGGGAAGGAATGGACAAGGATATGATGGAAGGCATTCTTAGAATGGCAGAGAAAGGGGAGATACTGTTGATGGGAGACCTGAATATGCCTGATGTTAACTGGAGCACATTTGCTGCAGCCACATCCAAGAGCAGGGCCATTCTTGATGCCCTACAGGTGGCAGACATTAGACAGCTAGTTTCAGACCCCACTCGTGAGGGAGCAATCTTAGACCTCGTACTCTCAAACGGGGGCAGTGAGAGGATCTCAGATCTAGAAGTGGGTTGCCATCTGGGGACAAGTGACCATCAAACAGTGTGGTTCACGTTAAACTCAGCTACAGAGTCAAGCCATACAAAAGTGAGGGTACTGGACTTTAGGAGGGCTGACTTTAGCAAGATAGGAGAGTGCCTCAGAAAAGCACTAGCAAACAGGCTAGAAGGAGGAGGTGGAGCAACAATGGGGAATTATCAAAACTGCCATCACAGAGGCAACAAGCCTTTGTGTGAAGCAAATAAACAAGTCAAAATGAAAGAAAAAGCCACTATGGTTCTCAAGAGAGTGGCTGTGAAAGTCAGGAAGAAAAGATAGCATTCCAGAAGTATAAGGAACACAGAAGGAGCAGGACAGAGAGCTGTACCAGTTAAGGCAGAAAGAAGCAGGAGGAAGTCAGAATAACAAAGGCCCAAACTGAGGAAAAGATAGCCAACTCAGTTAAGAAGGATAAAACCTTTTATAGGTACATCAAGCGTGAAAGACAAAGGAGGATAGTGAGGCTGAATAGAATGAACGGTGGGTGGGCAGAGGGGGACAGTGAAAAAGCAGGAATACTGAACGAATATTTCTGCTCAGTATTCACAAAAGAGGAGGGGGAAGTGCCTAATCCAATTAACAGAAGCCCTCTTGATAGGGGGGTTGATCCCAGTCCTTTCACAGAAGAAAGGGTTCTACAAGAACTCCTAAAACTGAAGGTGGACAAAGCAATGGGTCTTAATGGAATTCACCCCAGAATTCTAAAAGAATTAAGGAAGGAACTAGTGAAACCACTAGCTACTCTTTTTAATAAATCATGGGAGGATGGTGTGGTACCCGAGGACTGGAGGAAGGAGGATGTGATTCCCCTTCACAAAAGTGGGACCAAGACAGAGGCAGAAAACTACAGACCTGTCAGTCAGACCTCTGTGGTAGGGAAAGTGATGGAGTCACTTCTGAAGGAAAGAATAGTTGAGTACCTAGAGGTCAGTGGAGCACAGGATCCAAGGCAGCATGGGTTCACAGCGGGAAGGTCATGTCAGACGAATCTAATAGATTTCTTTGACTGGGTGACCAAAGTAGTAGACCAGGGAGGGGCTGTGGACATGGCCTACCTAGGCTTTAGCAAGGCATTTGACACAGTCCCACACAAAAGATTATTAGTCAAATTAACCTGCCTGGGAGTGGGTCCCAGGCTGGTAGCCTGGGTAAAACATTGGCTGGACAACAGGACACAGAAGGTAATTGTAAATGGAGTCCACTCTGAAGAAAGGGCAGTTACTAGTGGGGGTACCACAGGGTTCAGTATTGGGTCCAGTCCTTTTTAATGTCTGCATCAGTGGCATTGCAGAGGGACTGGAAGGAAAAGTATGCCTTTTTTGCAGATGACACAAAGATCTGCAACAGGGTTGATACACAAGGAGGCGTGGAAAGGATGAAAAGGGACTTGGCAAGGTTGGAGGAATGGTCAGACGTATGGCAGCTAGGATTCAATGCAAAAAAGTGCAAAATAATGCACCTGGGAAACAAGAACCCAGGGGAAGAATACACAATGGGTGGAGAGGTAGTAACAACAACAAAACAGGAAAGGGGCCTGGGGGGTAATCATATCAGATGACCTTAAGGTTAGCAAGCAATGTGAGAAGGCAGTAGGGAGGGCCAGGGTATACTGGGATGTATAGGGAGAGGCATCAGCAGCAGAAAACAGGAAGTTATTATCCCTCTGTACAGACAGTAGGTGAGACCCCATCTGGATACTGTGTCCAGTTCTGGAGACCCCATCTCTGCAAGGACATAGACAGGATAGAGGCAGTCCAGAGGAGGGCAACTAAAATGGTGCCGGGTCTGCAAGAGAAGCCGATGAGGAGAGACTAAAGGAGCTTAATATGTATACCCTTGAGGAAAGAAGGGAGAGGGGGACATGATAGAAACTTCAAGTACCTCAAGGAATCAACAAAGTCCAAGAGGGTAGCATCTTCAGAAAAGAGACTTGCAAGAACAAGGGACACAATTTAAAGATAGAAGGAGGGTGGTTCAGGGGCAATGTGAGGAGTATTACTTCACAGAGAGGTAGTGGATGCATGGAACAGCCTTCCTGAGGAAGTTGTGGGGTCTAAAACTGTGGGAGAATTCAAGAATGCATGGGACAGATATAAGGCAATTCTTCTGGGGGGGCAGGAAGATATAGGCTGTTGGTTAACTAGGATCTGTGGCCTATCCTGTAGGTAGGGAAATGGGCAGACTAGATTGGCCTAGCGGTCCTTATCTGCCGTCAAAGTCTATGTTTCTATGTTTCTAAAGTAAAAATAAGAATGGCCCTAATTTTGTAAACATTGACATATAATAATTGCTAATGTACACGGTCTCAAGTCAAAAAAGGAATTACACCCTATTAATTTAATACTAGGTATTTTATTTGGTATTTAAAAGTGCATTCACATACATGTGACTAAAATTAATTGATTAAATATTCTGCTTCTTTGGTCCCTTATGTTTATTATATGGTATAGTCTTTGGCACCTTCAGGTTCCAGCATAGAGCCCTTGGAGGCAGATAGGCTCAAGTATGCAAGACAACCAATCACTAGTGTGTAACTGTCTTTATGGAGTTGTGGTCAAGACCATCATTAATGTATATTTATATGAAGTGTTTAAAAAACAAGGGCACTAGCCGGCCTGCCGGTGCAGTGGTTGGATTTCCACCTGCGACACCGGCGACCCAGGTTTGGGAGCAGACACGGGTCTCCGGAGGGCTGGCCAGGGGGGGAGTAGGCTTGAGCATCCCATGATGGCTTGCCTTCTCAGGGAAGGGTGGGGAATCAGCCCAGCATATGCTGACCTCTGGTGGAGGCCAGAGGCTTAGCATTATGTTGGGCTCCTCAGGGTCTGATTGGCTTTGGACAAAGGTCGGAGAATCAGCACATGTCTGAGGCTAGCTCGGGGAGGATGTTGCGGATGTCAGCACTTGTGCCTTGATGTCAAGAGCACTCATGATGTCCACAGAAACATGGAAATATGCCTTCCAGCTGTGAAGGAGACGGAGCCTTGGAGCTTGCCCTCAATGTACTGCCGTCTGCTTGGTCACCCTCCAACCAATGAACCCAGAATGCTCAAGAAGGGTGCCAGGACCCCACCTTGTTCCCACCCAAGAGGTAGGGAGAAAAAGAGAAAGTTAAAAAAAAAAAAAAAAAAAAAAAAAACAAGGGCACTTTAGTTTTATTTATTTTACAGTGTGTTGTTGGGTCTCCAAATCCACCCTAAGGAAGTGGTACATAACATCATGAAATGTTAGTGGGACATGTTTGGTGGACTGTTGATTTCTTACACAATTGTAAACAAATATACACTTTACTATATGACTTGGTGAGTCAGAGACTTCAGCAAGTGTTGTGTTTGTAGGAAGTCTAAGACCTGCAAATGCTAGAGATATGTGAAGCTAAGAAAACTTCACTTGGACACAAGTTCTCAAAGTTGACGAATATTACAAAGTTCAAAGTGCTGACTTCGCAAGAGGAATAGAGCACTTTTTCTCCTTGAAGTTACCAAACATTGCCTGCAAAGTTGAAAATTCATGGGATGAAAGTGCACCTTCACCTGAAAAATGTTGCAAAGTCAGTGAAGTTGCATTTGGTGCTGAGAATGGGAGCTTCATGAAGCTTTGCGAAGCTGAATTTTCACAATTTTGCAGCAACTTCACTGACGAAGTTTAACTTTGCTGCACTCCTACTCAAGGTGACAGGCAGTGATGCAAACTTGGTAAGGCCAGTGACAAATGGGCTTTTGGAGAGTACACTCAATCTGATGCATTCCAGAATGTTAGTCATCTTTAAGAGGACTGCTTGGTCCACCAGTGATCCAGGTTAGGGAATGAGGCCAAACGTCAGAAGCTGACCAAGAAAGGAGAATTGAGCATCTGAGAGGATGGTCTCCTCCATGGAAGGAGGGAGGGAAGCAGGCTCCACTACACTATTGTCCCCTTAGTGACCACAGGTTGCAAGGCAGTGGAAGCAGGATGCAATGAGAGATGATGCCAGTTGGTGTTATGTGTAGCCATTCATGTGTCTGAGCAGGTAACCATGGTGCCCTCACCAACAACATTTTAGTGGAAGGGCTCAAGTAAGTGGAAACACCAAGATTTACACAGGATGATGCCTGGCACTCTTGAGCTCTGCCACCCAACAGGCTACACTACTTCATATATTAGAGGGCTACATGAGGCAGTTGAACAACACCCAAAGAAACCACCACAAGCCAGAAAGTGTGCTGTGGATCTGTCAGGTTGGAGGTAAGCACCACAGATGTGATGGGATGGGGCTTGGAATCAGAACAGAAGGAGGCAGCACTGGAGATAGGAAGAAAAGAACAATACAAAAAGAGTAACAGAAAGAAAACAAAGGGTCCATGTCATGAGTTATTTTCTGGCATTTCCACCAGTGCAGTAAGGCTTCCCACTAATCAGCTTTGCCTTGTCTAACAACACCTTGGCCTTGCATATCACTGCCTCATACAGAAGTGATTCTAGTACCTGGTTGAATTCATCCTTCATTTTGCTTTCCTGTCTACCTGAGCAGCTGCCTTGCATGAGATGGGCATGAGACAAGCAGGACATGAACGTGATATCAGCTTGAGATCTTCATGAGGTGAGCATGAGATGAGCATGAGAACAGAGTATGAGATCTGCTTGAGATGAGTCAGACAACAGGGGAGCCCTATGCCACCATGACTAGTTGGCCATACAGGCCTTGTGCATTAGCCCTGCAGTGCATATTTTGAAGTAAGACATATAGAGATTTTCATATACTGTATGTCCATCAAAGGGCCAGGAAAGGTGGGTGTTGTAATGAAACACCTGATGGACTACAGTGCTTAGCTATATTTTCACAACCATGCTCAAACACGATTTTAAGTTTTAGGTCCTTTACCTTACCATTGAGAGTGATTGCATTTTTGCAACAAGTGTGTGTGTAGGGCTCAGTTCAATGGGCCATTGGGCTCTATGTGTAAGGATGCTTAAGAAATGTTAGGGGGTGATTGGTATGACTGAGATGTTGGTAGGAATCAAAATGATCAGTAATGGTAACAATTTGCAACAGAGGCTAGAAGATAGGATAGTAATGGGTTCTAGTCCCACACCAGTATTTGGGGATAATGCCCATAACTGACATTCTGGTGGTGTATGCTGGGTGTATTGCACTGTTGAGGGGTCATCTTAAGGATGAAACTTTAAATTGTGGTCATTTCTGTCCATCTCTGGTCACTAACTATAGAGTATGTTTGGGAGCCGGGACTGCAAAGCGTAATAAAGTATATCATTATTTCTCTGCTTCATTTGGGTATGGAGGTGCAGCAATTTAAAATATACCAGGAGTACACATACAGAACAATTCCAGCAGGCAAGATACAAACCATCAGGGGCATTAACCATTTAAATTTCCACCTGGGTCTGGGTCAACCCAATTGCACCAGAACTCAGGAACCCTGTTTTTTTTTTGTTTTTTTTTTAAGGAACAAGAGTTGTTCAGAGTAGTTTCCACAATTTATGGCAGCTTGTGTCAAAAAATTAGACATGCATTAAACAAATAATACATGCATCAAAAAATGGCGCATGCATCATTTTTCTGCTAAAACCCTTGAATTTGCATCTACACTGCAAGGCCATATAATACATAGCCTTACAGTACAGACAAAAAACAATTCTGCTTTGAAAACATAGGTAGATTGATCTGATTTAAAAATCCAGGCTTCCTCTAGTGGCCAAGTAGCCACTGAACACTAAAAATCATCACCTGCTCTTTGAAATATGTGTATGCAGCCATATGGCCAGTACATCTTGGGTGCTAAGTTTGCAGTTCTGACAGACTGATTTCACCAGTGTACATTTTTAAGTTAATATATATCATAACACCTGTCCTCCTAACCTGGACACCTGACAACCAAGTTTTCTTTTCTTTGTCTGTTACCCACCATCATGGGATCTATAGAGTTCCTCCTCCACTTCTTTGTCTTCTGTGGTGGATTCCAACAAAGTGCAAGGCAGTTCATCTTCCTCCAGTGTGGAAGACAGTGGGAAGTCAGGTCGGTGAGGCTCAAGAGTGCTGGGGTTATGCTGCAACATTACAAGGGTGTTCCTCCTTACATTTTACTCAGATTTCAGGTCTCTGATAGCAAGGGCACCAAGTGTGGATGCACATACAGAAGTGTTGCCGTGTAGGGCACCGGCCAACATCCTTCCTCTTGCAAGCAGCTCTGACTGAACTGCACCTGTGGGCACCCAGCCTCCTGCCCCCCCCCCCCCGAGGAACAGAGCATCCTCTTGGATGTTCTACCCTCCTCACCTTGGCTGGTCCCCAAAGTATTATACTCTTTCTTGAGCCTTGGTCACTGCCATCATGGGCAGCACCACTGCCACTGTGCCAGCAGGCCAGAATCAATGTATTTTATAACGGTGTGTTATTTCCTTTGTATACCTGCCCCCCTCCCCCCCGGGTCACACTTGGAAACATTACTCAGCCCAGTGTGCCTTTCCAAGTTACCAATTTTAATAAATCAATTAATAAATAAATACGTAAATACATGAGAGTGCCACCATCACATGAGCTTTAGGCACTAACAATAATGGTCTGGTGGCACATCAATCACCAGGTACAAATGTGATTTTTCACACATTGCCAATAAAGTCTTAGAGTCTAACCACATGCACTGCTGTGACATACAGAAAATGTCTCAGGAGATTATTTTGTGTTAATAACAATGTTTTCCTCAAAATATTTATCATCACTGTGAAGGCAGCTGCTCTGTACAATATAAAGGGTACAGAAAGAGAGAAATGATGCCTTGCAAACTTACATGTGCAAATTCAGCTTCTGGCAAAATCCACATCCTCTGACCTACAAATATGTTTAATTCCATTTTTCATCAAAGACCATTCTCCTGGTATATTAGAGCAAATACACAGGGCAGAGGCCTTTGGGAAGGAAGAATGAAGAAATAACATCTGGTACTTTTTATAGATTTTCTGTAAACATTTATTGAATCATCGAGGAACATATTAAAGTGGGGACTGGATGGCTCAGTGGATTATGGAGCTTTGCACCTTTTGATTATAGGTTCAAATCTGGTCCAGGTCAGTGGTGACCAGTAGTCAATGTACTCTGATGGTTGTTTGGAGTCTGTCAGAAATGAGCTGGGGTGCTCTCAGTCCAGTTCCTATTGGAAAAGTATCCACAGCAGGACACCACCTTCACAATTTGCACAAACAGTCCCCTTGTTAGCTGTGTCACTTGAGAGACCAAGTAGTGTATGACTATGGAGTCTGAGATGAACTGTTGTCTCCACCACTACAATAAAAGTGGTCCCACTGTGACAGGGCTGATGCACATTCAGGGGTAGTGTAGGAAAGTTTGAAATGAAGCAACCTGTGTTGTCCCTGTCATGTGAATACACAGAGAGTTTAAGTATTTTGTGTTGTCAGACTGGCACCTTGTAAAAGCATTACGATTCACTACATAATATTTGACAAGTACATGTTGACAAAAAAACATGTCAATTTGATATACTTACTTCTACAACACACTGTATCTGAGTGTCAGGCATTACATGTAAATGATTTATTTTGTGAAGCACTGGTTCTTATTCACTGATGGGGTAACAGTGCTTGAGTAAGTAAAGGCAAGAGACAAACTCAGAGAATGGAAAAGATTTACTTGATACAAAGCACCAACGAGGACAGGTAATTACCCAAAGATTGAGAGCAGTGGTCACCAGTGCACTCCATTGTCCAGCTAACCTGAATTGGGAGAAACAAAGGGGGGAAAAAGAACTAAAATGCACAAGTGCCCCAAACAACTATAAAACCTCCTGGCCGACGAGGGACTCCAAGGAGAACAAGATGCAGAAAAGCTGAAGAACAAGAGCCCCAAACTACTGTATAGCCTCCTGGTAGATGAAGGACCCGAGGAAGCGAGATACAGAAGAAGCTGAAGTACCTTTGGGCCAATGCAGGACCCTAGAAAATCAGGCAGTTCACTTTAGGTAGAGGGCACAACAGTTCAGGAGCAATTGCCTTTTGTAGGATACCGAACACACAGTCCAGGGGCAATTATAGGTTTCAGGACAAAGAGCACTCAGTTCAGGGGAAATTGCCAATTATAGAATGCAGAATACACAGTCTGGGAGCAATTGCAGGTTTTAGGGCACAGAACACTCAGGTTTGGGCAATTGCAAGTACTAGAACAAAGATTGGGAAATTGTAGGCAAGAAAACAGAGTTTAGGGTAATTGCGGACAATAGATCACAGTCTGAGGCAATTGTAGGCAGAAGAACACAGTTTCAGGTAATTGCAGGCAATAGAACACAGAACGGGGCAATTGCAGACAACAGAACACAGTTCAGGGTAATTACAGGCAATAGAATACAGTCTGGGCAATGGCAGGCAAGAGAACACAGTTTGGTGTAATTGCAAGCAAGGCAACACAGTTTGGGAGAATTGCAAGCAACTGAACATAGTTCGGAGCAATTACAGAGTGCAAAACACAGTTGTAGGGGCAAATCACCAGGGGCACAATTCATACACAATAACTGAATTTTGCCCTTTTCCAGTTGCCCAATGCCACTCCTGAGAGCTTGATTGTACCCCCTTTGCACCCTCTTGCTTTCCACCAGCCCAACTGATTATTTTATTGGGGAAGGGAGACAGAAAAACACCTTCAACTTTTTAGCCCTTGTTTCCACTAGCCCACCTAGGCTTCTTAGTTTCACTGGGGCATATCTTGCTCCTTTTCTCCACCCCTGGAAAGCTGCTTTATAAATATTTTTTCTTCTTAGCACTTATTCCAATTGCCCTTAACCCCACCTCTGCTCTGCCTCCAGGAGTCTCACTTATAAATATTAATCTCTTTCTGCTAAGGGCCTACTGCCCTTTGCCCCGCCCCTGGGCATCACTTGCCCACAGAATATTAATTTATTTAAATCACCCTTGGCCCACCTTTTGGCTCTAGGCCAATTTCAGAAGTACCCAGAATGCTCTTAAACAAGTTATTTAACATTTTAAACTTCAGGTGGTCAGCACCTAGCTACTGGTGCTGCCGCTGACTCACTGCCCCAGCCGGGGGTTTAAGGAGGCTTTTTTTAGGAGGATGGAGGTATCTGGCAGTGGGAGGTATTTGTCGGGCAGGACATGGACAGCTGGGAGCCTCGCAATGCCTGACACTCCTGCTGTCTCTCTCTCACTTGATGCGACTCTTCAAACGTCCCCGTCGTGGGACCGAAGCTTTCACTTTTTTTTCTTTTATTCTGAATAAAATAAAAAATGGTGCTTAACAGAGCCCATACCACAATTGGCTGGCTGTAGCTGCCACAGGGGGACCCACCAACACTATGAACTGCTGCAACACTACAGGAACACCGACTTTCAGCAGAAGAGAGGAGAGGAGGGCTGCAGGTACCAATTACCTTGTTTAATTTATATCTCCCTGCATCCTCGCTCTCTCCCGTACTGGCCACAAAACATTTTCTTTCTCCTCATCAGGGCACCTGAAAGCCACTCACACAACTACCCTGGACACAGGCCAATAGACTTCTCTAATTTTAAAACAGACACCACGGCTATTACTGGCCACTTTCGGAACCCGCCTCTGGTGTTTGGGACGCCGAGTCCCTAACAACCAGGGAGGCATGTAGCTGCCCAGCATGAGCTGGATGTGAATGTGGCACTGGCTTGTGTCACCTTGGCTGGGCAGACTGCAGCAGGAAAAAAACATTTAAACTGCTGGAGGCCCTGCACTGGTTGGGGACACAGGGGTTTATTGAGAGATCCCCAAACTTTTGAGGCATTACAATTTTAATAACCAAAGTCTTCAAAATGAAGGTAAATCGTTTATCTTCTTTTGGGACATTTATCTCCACTTTGCACAGGTCACAAAGAAACTCTTAACCAATAGGACAGCATCTTGAACAATTCCTGATGACATGACAGTGGCTTCTGTGACACTAAAAACTGAGCAGTGTAATCAGATTGTTAAATCTTCATACGAAAAATAATTTTAATGCTTCATAATTTAATATACATTTTATAAATTCAACACACAATGATCTGCTTCAGAATATGCTAGTATGTTAATACCACCACTGAGGCAAATTGTTGTAAGAGTGGTCTCACACAAATTCTTAGGGTATGAGAACCACTAACCCAAGGATGTAAGTGAGACCACTCTTACAGCTGTAAGACTGGCCTTGGTGGTGGTAATAATATATTATTGATACAGAGTGAACAATAATGTATTAAAAATAAAAATTCTAAGCATGTCCATTTCCAGGGAAGCTGCATGTACAACACTGTTCACAGAATAAGAGTGTTTCACATGCAGAGGAAACAAGCACTCCGATTGGCAAGGACCACTCCTTCAGTCTTTAATCACTTACGAAGGTTTGGAATTTGCACAGCTCACTCATGACTTTCCTACTCGAGTTGTTATCCTGCCCTTGACAAAGATAAATTATATGATTTAAGTCAGGCCATAGCGTATCCCTTATATATCAGGAAATACAGAACTAATAAAATATTTACACACTACAGTGGCAGTCTGAGGTAAGCAGCAATATACTGTAGAATTGAAAAGTTACGCATTTGTTTAATTTAGCGGTCCGAGTCTATGGGACTTGTTAGTTGCAGTTAAAATTCATTGTCTTGTGCTTCTGTATGATGAGTCGGACATAGATAACTAACTTAGCTGTTCAATTAATTTAGCCAGTAACTTTCTACAGTGAACATAGCAAGACTTTTTTTTACAGTGAAATAAATCAATTCTACAGTATCTAGAGATGGCACAGCAAGATCTCATTTGTTTCAATGGGATTTCATAGTGATTTATCTAATATAGCACTACTTAGCTCTGGTTACCATTGCAAACTGCTGTGTTTTCATTCAAATCCAGTAGTAACTAACTTTAATGCATCAGTAGGCTTACATTCAGTTTTCAGAGCTTTACAGATGTAACATTTCTTAATAACAAGAATTAAGTGCCAGACATGGATTGGACATACCTGATGTTGATTGGACCACCTGTTTGCAGTCTCAGCCAGGAGCTGTAACATCTTGGACTCCCTGTAGGGGGCAGGTCTCAGGCAGCTACTGCTAGAACCCATATGGGACAGGGCAATTCTAGACCCAGTACTGACCAATGAAGACAGAATCACAGATGTCGGGATGGATGGGCACCTGGGATCCAGCGACCACAGCACATTGTGGTTTAACATGGGTACGGGGTCACAGTCAAGCCACACAAAAGCAAGGGTCCTGAATTTCAGGAGGGGGGACTTTGTTAGGATGGGGCTAGGTATCAAGGAAGCCCTGGCAAGGAGGGATGCAAAATGGGGGATTGAAGTGCAGTCGGTACACCGAAAAGAAGCCATCGTGGAGGGAACAAACCAGTGCATTAGGCTGAGAAACAAAGGCAAGAGAAGTAACAAACCACTAAGGTTCTCTAAAGTTGTAGCAGAGAAAGTAAGCGCCAAAAGAAGGGCTTTCAGAAAACACAAGGAGACACAGAAGGAAGAGGCTAGAATGGTGTACCTAAATTGTCTGAGTGAAGCAGGCAAAGCTGCTAGGAGCGCAAAGGCGCAAACAGAGGAAACATTAGCACAAATGGTGAAGAAAGGGGACAAGGCATTCTATAGGTACATCAGTGAGAGAAAGAAGGCCAGGGGTGGGATTGTAAGGCTCAGAGGGGAGGAACGGGAGTGCGGACAGGAGGACCAGGAAAGGCATCAATATTGAATAAATACTTCTGCTGTTTTCACTGAAGAAGGGGAGGGACAGGGACCACAGCAAGGCATCAGATACATTGGGGGGGGGAGAACACCAGTCCATTTACAGAAGAGAGAGACCCAGAGGAGTAGCCATGTTCAGTGAGTCACCCAACACAGGAGTAGTTCCAGAGGACTGAAGGAGGGCACATGTAAAATAGGTCAGTCAGCCTCACCTCAGTAGTAGGTTAGATTATGGAGGCACTGTTTAAGAAAAGGATTGTGGAACACCTGGAATTCAATGGAGCACAGAATCTGAGGCAGCATGGATTCACAGCAGGAAAGTCATGTCAAAAAAATCTGGTAGATTTTTTTAACTGGGTAATGAAGGAGGTGGATCGGGGGGAGCAGTAGATGTCACCTACCTTAATTTCAGCAAGGCTTTCAACACCATTCCACATAACAGACTGGTAAATAAATTGGGAAGTCTGGGTGTGTGCCACAGGGTGGTGAACTGGGTTCAAAACTGGTTGGGGACAGGAAGAAGCGGGTGCTGATAAATGAGATCCAAGCCAAGGAAAGAGGGGTGACCAGGGAACACCTCAAGGATCAGTCCTGGAGCCAGTCCTTTTTAATGTCTTTATTAGTGACATTGTGGAAGGGCTGGAAGGGAAGGTTTGCCTGTTTGCAGATGACACCAAGATCTGCAACAGGGCAGATACTCCAGATGGGGTTGGAAAAATGAGGAAGGACCTAGGAAAGCTGTAAAAATGGTCCAAAGTGTGGTAACTCAACCAAAGTGCAACACAAAGAAGTGCAAAATCATTCACCTAGGGTGCAGAAACCCTGCAGAGAGCCACAGGATGGGGGAAGTTGCTGACAGTCACCAGGGAGGAAAGGGATTTGGGGATTATCATCTCAGATGACCTAAAGGTGGCCAAGCAGAGTACAAAGGCTGTAGGGAGGGCCAGTGGCATGTTGGGGTGCATAGGAAGGGGTATCACCAGCAGAAGGAGGGAGGTGGTAATACCACTATACAAAACACTGGTGAGGCCTCATCTGGAGTACTGTGTGCAGTTCTGAAGGCCGCATCTTTGTAAGGATGTAGACAGGGTGGAGGTGGTTCAGAGAAGGGCAACTAAGATGGTGCAGGGTTTGCAAGAGAAGACTTATGAAAAGAGATTAAAAGACTTCAATATGTATACTGTACACTGGAAGAGAGGAGGGAGCAGGGAGATATGATAGATACCATCAAGTATCTTAAGGGCATAAGCAAGGTGCAAGTGGAAGACATCTTTTGGTACAGGAGAGGTACAAGAAAGAGGGAGCATGATATGAGATTGGAGGGGGCAGAATAAGGGGTAATGTGAGGAAGTTCTTTTTCACAGAAAGGGTGGTGGATGCATGGAATATCCAGTCCCAGGAGGTGGTAGGAGTGACCACAATGGTGGGATTCAGACATGCATTTGATAAGCATAATGGAACCCTAGAGGCAAGAAGGAGAAGCTAAAGCCGATGACCAAGTAGGGTCAGTGGCCGCTGACACAGGGAGGATATATAGGCAGACTGAATGAGCACAGCGGTCCTTATCCACTGTCCACTTCTATGTTTCTAAGTGCTATGTTGTCTACTGGCTAGAACACAGGCATGGGAACCAGGAGACCCAGATTCAAATTCCACCAGAGCCACTTACATCTGTCACAATTTTGAGAAAGTAATTTACCAAACCTGTGCACCTCTTTTGTCCAAAAAGTAAAAATGGAAAAAGCAGAATAATACCAAAAATAAGAAATTGCTCTTCACCTGGACTATCTGGGGCAAATAAATTGTAAAACAAGTTTTATTATCTAGTTTTTGTTGGCCAGGAAAGGTGCATTTCATGTTCATGTTTCAGCACCTTGTTCAAACTGAGCCTTTCGGCATGGTAAAGTCTGTAGAACTATCGAGACTGTTCGACATTTTTTTAGATAAAAAAATATATTGATTCACCAAGCATGACTGCACATTACCAAGGAAAAGGAGAGATAGAATTGGGGGAAGTAGGTTTTCAAAATGGATACCC
Source organism: Neoceratodus forsteri (assembly GCA_016271365.2). Taxonomy (NCBI): domain Eukaryota; kingdom Metazoa; phylum Chordata; order Ceratodontiformes; family Ceratodontidae; genus Neoceratodus; species Neoceratodus forsteri. The sequence goes on from CM057458.1 coordinate 766,261,850, forward strand.
ATGTCCTGTCAAGACGTCAATTGCAAGGCTATGCCTGTGGTTCAATGGGGTGACGCAACTAACCACGCCCCTGATGGGGTCTTAAAAGACTGCTCCTCCTAGTTACTCACATGAACAATTTTCTTGTTGTGGCCAGAGGCTCTATGGACCACTCCTTCTCCCCGCATTTCCGGTTCTTTTCTTTTGCTGCTGTCCATCGCTCCTCTTCTATCTTGGCTCCAGCTGCCCCAAGCCTCTCTCTTTCTCTGTTTTCCCTGTTTCCCTTCTCTCCCTTCACCATCCCAGTTCCCCTTTCTCTCTATCTTGTTTTCCCCATGCCTCTGTTTCTGGCTGTTCCTCCCCTGCTTTGTTTTGTTTGCCACTCCGTGGCTTGCATGTTGCCTTCCTCTCTTTCTCCTCCCTGCGGCTGCCCCCTTCCTGCTCCATTGTCATCCATTCTTCTGCTTGGGGGGTTTCTCCATGCTGGCATTTTCTTTCTTTCTGCTCACCTGAGCCTCTCTCCTTCAGGGTCTGCAATGTCGCTCCAATGCCGCCAGCTGCTGCATCACTCTGCTTAGCAGATGCGCATCCTCCAGCAGCTCCTCGGCTTCCCTTGGCACCTTTTAATGGATTGCAGAATTGCATCATCTCCAAACCACCTTGCTGGCTCTTCCAGGGCTAACATGCTGCTTTGGCTGTTTTTTCCACATTTTGTGCACTACCTCTGCATAGCACCAAATTGCTGGCCCTTCTACTTAGATTTTCCCTGACTGCCATGCTTGCTCTTCAGTTGGGGTCTCTGCCCAGCTTGCTTTAAATGCTTTCTTTTGGGGGTTTCCTGCCCTACCTATTACCTTTTACCATTTGCATATTTTTTTACCATGTTCAAGACCCCTCAGCCTGATTTAACTCCACTCCGCGTCAGCTAGCTAGAGCTGCTGGCATTAACTCAATTTATTTTATCTTACATTTTATTCCACTGTTTGGTGTCCCAGTGCCTAGTTTGTGGCTTCCAAGTTTTTTCCCATGGTGAGGGACTACATTGTCACAGTGGGCATTGTGGCTCTGGGCAGCGAGAGCAGCTTTATAATTTCCATATAATTAATCAGCTCTGGCTTGCCCTGCCTTCTACTGCTGCTCCATACCAGCATCCATGGCTTTAACACATTTGGCATATCAAGTGTATTCAATCTTGAACCTCATCTCTTCACATACCGACTTCACAGCTCCTCCTATCCCACCATCAGCTACGGGCTTCGCCTTGTCGTTCTGTCTCTCCTGCTTGTATAATTCAATTCACTCCTGATTTGGCTTCTTAATGGAGCTGGTTGGCATGCACTCCTGTGGTTACAAATTGCTCTCTGCCTTATTTAGATCAATGTCAGAACCCCATTGCTCAGTCCAGCCTATGTGAAGGTCTATCCATCATGATAGAATATCTAAGCATGACCTGCATATGGGTTCCATGCTACCTCTGAACTTTATTTTCTCTCCACTTGGAGACATGCCACACTTGTCCATTACTTCCAAGGCTCATGGCTAGCCTGTAGCTAATGGTTTCCCTCTGCATATACGAAGTCTACATCCTGAGTATGTGAAACTCGAAGTGGGGCCCTTCCCATCTTGCCCATGGTGGGAATGTCTTCACTCTGGGTGGACCTTCAGTTGTCAACCATACCGACGGCACCTCTAGATGTAGAGTTTCTTCAGTGGTGAGAGATGGGGCACTCACCACAGGGCCCCTTTAGCTGCTTGAGCGGGTTCAGAGACACCCTCTAAGCTAGTTTCCCTATGACCACCTCAGGTTCACCCAGTTTGTTCTTAGATCAGTAGGCTGGTTAAATGCCTCGGCGGTCATTACTCTCCTCCTCCTGTTTTGGAGGTTCGTACCATGTTCAAGTATAAACCGCATTGCAGAGTTCACTTATAACCCTTCACGGCTTTCCCATTAGAGGGACAGAGTGAGAGTGTTCCACTAAATTGGAATGCCACCCCTTTATTGGACTATTACATTGCAGTAGCTGAGCCATCACTAACCAAACTATACTGAAGCCTGGAGGGAAGGCAATTTAGGCCTTGGATCCCCAGAGGTTTCCTCCTCACAGGGGGGGGATTTCCTATCCTCCATGCCAATGGTTATAATATCTAGATAGGTTAGTATTATTCCATAGGTTCCATAGTAAGGTTCTGCAGTTAGACTGAGGCAGATGGTGGACCTGTGGCTGTTCCCTCTCTCCTTAAGAAGATGTGCCATCATGCCTCCTCCTACCCTTTGAGCAGGTCACTATTCATCTGTTGTCTCCTGCTACTCCACTCAAGCTCCTGACTGTACTACCTTTACTGACCTACATTCCGGTCTTACATATTGATCTGTGTTCATCACCTCACTACGCTGCTCAATACTCTTTTGGGCACTCTTTTTGGGCTCCTTCCTAAGATACCTTTAGCCAAGGGAATCATCCATGTGCCACCTCTAGGGGTGGAACCCTTCTCTAGGGTTTCTTGCCTTCGTACCACTACAGGGTGGTATATTCCATGGATAGAGAGGCAAACAGCCAAAGATTATCCAAGTTGCACAAGCATGACATCATACCAAGTTGTAAAGGCCCACTGAATTGTTAGGCTATGCCTGTGGTTCAATGGGGCAGAGCAACTAACCATGCCCATGATCAGGACTTAAACTGCTGCTCCTCCTGGTTACTCACATAAACGTTTTTCTCTTTGTCCCACCATCCTCCCCTACTTCTCCTCCTCCAGTGGCATGTTTCTCTCTCTTGTGGGCTCTTTCCTAAGCTACTTTTACCTAAGGGGCTCTTTCCCATGGCTCCTCTAGGGGTGGAACCCTCCTGTAGGGTTCCTTGCCTTTGTAGCCCTACAGGGTGGTATATCCCACAGATAAAGAGGCAAACAGCCAAAGATTATCCAAATTGCACAAGCATAACATCATACTAAGTTGTGTAGACCCATTGAATTGTAAGGCTATGCCTCTGGTTCAGTGGGGAAGAACAACTAACCACGCCCATGACTGGGCCTTAAAAGACTACTTCTCCTGGTTACTCACATGAATGTTTTTCTCATTGCTCCATAGTCCTCCCCTCCTCCTCCTCCAGTGACTTGTTTCTCTCTCTCCTATGGGTTCTTTCCAAGCTATCTTTAGCCAAGGGAATCATCCCCATGACGCCTCTAGGGGTGGAACTCTCCTCTAGGGTTCCTTGCCTTTGTACCCCTAAAGGGTGGTAATCCCATGTATAGAGAGATGAACAGCCAACGGTTATCCAAATCACACAAGCATAACACCATACCAAGTTGTATAGGCCCATTGAATCCTAGCACATGCATGAGTCAAGGGCCAATTGGCCATGTTGCTGGAAAGTACAGAAATGACTGCTATGGGCTGCCCAGTACCTCCTTTTTAATATTTATTTGTAATTTGAAAATACAATTTAATGGGATTTTGAAGAATCAAAGAATACTTTTTAACATATAAATAACAGACACAATTCACTGTATGAGTCTTTAATTTTCTATATTTATCATTCCTCACTCTTTATTAATGAGGTTATTGACATGCAAACAGGATCCTTGTCAGGATCTTGGGGACGTCATTGGGAATGAGTTTTGGTTCAGTGGTCTGTTGTACATCTTGTCAGTTTTTAATAAACAAACATAATATTAATTGTCCCCACAGACAAAACCTGTCCCTCCTGGTTAAATCTCTAGTGAAGGGACAATCATGTTCTTTGCATCAGTAGCTGGTCAAAACTGTGCAGCAATAACCTCACAGCAATAACAGTTGGAGCATTAACAGCATGGCAGACAATAGAGTACTAGTTCCTGTATAGCACACCTGATCTGTTAAGTGTGACTCAGAGTTGGAATAATTAAGTTCTGGGGTGCAGGGGGTGACCCCCCACATATCATCAAAGGATAGTGTATTTTGAGGAGTGAGAAACACCTCATATCATCAGAGAATAGTGTATCTTGAGGAGTGAGAAACACTGCATGTCATCAGAGGATGGTTTGCCTTGAGGAGTGAGAAACACTGCATATCATTAGAGAATAGTGTATCTTTTTTTTATGCTCCTTTCCCTCATATCATCAGAGAATAGTGTTTCTTGAGGAGTGAGAAACATTGCATGTCATCAGAGGAAAGTTTACCTTGAGGAGTGAGAAATGCTGCATATCATTAGAGAATAGTGTATCTTTTTTTTTTATGCTCCTTTCCCGCACCCGGCCAGTCTCTCCTTTAGGCCCCCACACGATCTCCCCACCGTGGCTACTCTGACCCCTACTGCCCCATATCACAGCCAACCCCAAGTAACCCCGGTGTATCCCTTCACCGGGCGGGTCTCTTACCTCTGCAGGAGAATGGCCCTGGCAGCCAACCAATGATTCTGGGGTGCTGCTGGGATGGCATATGGAGGTCCAGGAGCCCAGTGGTGAGGGTTCTGAAGGGCCATCACCCGATCGGCCTGGTACCATTTTCCACTTTGCTCCCCTGGGAAGTGATGTGCCACTGATGTCTAGGCATATGCCGATGTCCGTCACTCCCCTTAGTGTATTGTGGCCGATATCCTGCCGTACTCCCAGCCTCCACCAGGAGTCAGCAGGTGCTGATCCACGTATCCCCTCCTCCCCCCTGAGAAGGCAAGCCATTGTTGGATGCTCATTTCCTTCTCCCCCAGCTGGCCCTCCAGTAACCCGAGTTCGTTCCCAAACCCGGGTCGCTGGCGTCACAAGTGGAAATCCAACCGCTGCGCTGGTGGGCCAGCATAGTGTATCTTGATGAGTGAGAAACACTGCATATCTTCAGAGGATAGTGTATCTTGGGGAGAGAGAAACATTGTGTTGGTGTGTATCTTGAGGAGTAAGAAATCGTTGTGATCTGTGAGTGGTTTCGGGTGTAGATATAAAAAAAAGCTGAAAATGAGCACCCACCACAGGCATAAACTCTAGGAAAGAAGCTTTACTTATAAAAACATTATTATTGTTAGAAAATGTGCAAATTATTACTCATAGCTCTCAGGAGTGGTGAAACCACTTACAACACCATAAGGACAAAACTACTAACGTTTCACAAGGCTGCCCCTTGCTTCATCAGAGTGAAACAACACCTACAAATCCACACCTTATATAATGTTCCCAGTTAGCCATGTAAAAAATTTATTAGATCATTACATGAACCTGGCTTCAACATGAAGTGCATATCACAGATTCATTAAACAATCTCATTTCAGTCTTGACAATACATTAATACAATCATGGTTAAAATAGGAATAACATGGGTCGTAGTCACCAGGCACATGGACTTAGGTATTCAGAACTCCAGAGACAAGGCAAATATCAAGATACAAATTATTGCACCAGCCTAGGCATATCTAGTCAATTGTTAATATTATTGGCTCATGCTGAACCACTGTGTGTCTGCTGTCACAATTAATTTAAAAATGCAGATAAATCAATGGTTTCATTTAACCCTATATCACTTTTAGCTTTCAGAATATATATCTAAAAGCTTTCCCTTTGGCCAATTCTCTTTTCAATATCCCCTTCCCTTGGTCCCATGGAAACCTTTTCAATGCCCCAAAACACTATGTTCTGTTCTACTTGATTGTTTTTATTAACGTGCTTCACAACTGCATAACTCTCATTTTTGTTGTGTAAGGCTTGAACATGTTCACTGAGTCTAATTCTGAACTGGCTTGCCATCCTACCCACATAATAGCGGCCACAACTACAATACAGTATAAGTGGTGGTGTGGTGTATATACTGTATTATAATAACTGGTCAGCAATTTCTCTCAATGTACTGACCAGGTTGATATTTCCCATAACAACTGGTGGAAAGAAATAACAAAACAAATGACAAAAAGTTTTAAATAAATAATGAGAGGTACAGTGTGTGTGTGTGCGCGTGCACTGACACTGAGGGTTACAGAAACTGGGCTGGAGAAAAATTGCTGGCCCATTATTATAAAAAATAAAAGCTGGGGTGGGTGTGCATATGAGAATTTAATGCACCCCCTCATTGTGGGATGCTTTGATAAACCCTTCAGTGTTTATGTAGCATCCCACAACTCGGGTGTGCATTAAATTCTCATATCAAACACTTCCCCATCCATTATTCTCTATGTAGCTATGGCTATTATAATGTGGGCAGGATGACAAGGCAGTTCAGAATTAGAATCAGTGAACAAGTTACAGTGTTACAGAATAACGAGAATTATGCAGTTGTGAAGCATGTTAATAAAAACACACATGTAGAACAGAACATAACATAATGTTTTAGGGCATTGAAAAGGTTTCCATGGGACCAGGGGAGGGGATATTGAAAAGAGAATTGGCCAAAGAGAAAGCTTTTGGATATATATTCTGAAAGCTAGAAGTGACAAAAGGTTAAATGAAACCATTGGTTTATCTGAATTTTTAAATAAATTGTGACTGCAGACACACAGTGGTTCAGCATGAGCCAATAATATTCACAATTGACTAGATATGCCTAGGCTGGTGCAATAATTTATATCTTGATATTTGCCTTGCCTCTGGTGTTCTAAATACCTAAGTCCATGTGCCTGGCGATTACAATCCCATGTTATTCCTAGTTTAACCATGATTGTATTAATGCATTGTCAAGACTGAAATGAGATTGTTTAATGAATCTGTGATAAGCACTTCATGTTGAACCCAGGTTCATGTAATTGATCTAGTTACATTTTTAAATGGCTAATTGGGCACTCTATATAAGGTGTGGATTTGTAGGTGCTGTTTCACTCTGATGAAGCAAGGGGGCAACCTTGTGAAATGTTAGTCATTTTGTCCTTATGGTGTTGTAATTGATTTTACCACTACTGAGAGCTACGAGTAATAATTTGCACATTTTCTAACAATAAAAATGTTTTTATAAGTAAAACTTTCCTGGAGTTTATGCCTGTGGTGGGTGCTCATTTCCTGCCTTTTTTTATATGAAAATGTTATATAGTGTATGGTAGAATGTTGTTATGGCTAGAAATCCATAACTAGAATGGAGTTGTTATGCTGCAGTAGCTATGTCATCACAGCTGTTATGCTGCACTAGCTTTGTCACTACTGCAGCATAACAACTTGGAATGCTACCATATAGTTGCTTTCCTCAGTCCAGTTAAGCTGGAAGTTTCTGTTTTTTTCTAACTTGAACTTGCAGAAACATCTGCAGCACGCTGTGTCAGTTAAACAAAAGAAAATGTTAACATTTCTATTCTGTTGTCTTCTCCAGCTGGTTTTGTGGGATTTTCTATGCTGTGACTGCCCATACACTATAAAAGATTGTGTATGAGCAGTAACACACAAACAAGGAAATTCTTGTATCTTGAGGTTCCCTTGGTAACAGAGTACCTCTTGAGCTGCTCTTTCGAGGTCATCTGTTACCAAGGAAACCTCTCGATACAAGAATATCCTTGTTATGTATAACTGCTCATACACAATCCTCTATTAGCTAGCACCACCACTTTATCCTGGTGCAGCCTTCTTCTCTTTTTTGTATTTTTATGTGTTGGCAGTTTTGAGAGACCAGTTTTCCCAATGGTGTTTAGGTTGGATATGTGCCTACATAGGGTGGTCTCGTGTATTGCTGGGGCTGATTCATGTGTTGAAAGTAGTGTTGGAGTAAGGACTGTGCTGATTCTTAGTACGCCGCTGTAGTTTGCATGGAGCCAGAAAGGTGCTCCTCTGTATCGATGTCATGTGCCATTGTTATCTTGTATCCTTATGTTTGCTATGCCAATAGTAAAGCTCGGTAATTAATTTTGTTAAGTGATATGGTGATTTGTGGTCTATAAGTAAATGTGTGCCATGAATTATAGTGTCCTCTGTGTTTTTTTAGCTGTTCCATGTCTTAACTGCTTTTGTGGAATGTTATTTTTACACCCTCTATTTTTCCCACATTATTATTGCTTGCGCTATTTTTGTTTCACACTTTTTGACTAGATCCCTTGACATCACAATGCATTGCAACAGAAAAATTTATGATGCCACAAGCAGAGCATGGACTTAACCAATGATTAATAGAGGGGAACCAGGAAACCATCTCTTCTTTTCATGCCAATTTCATCAGTAATAAAAAATGAGGGGAGATAAATACAGAAAATTAATTAAATACTGTAGAAACTGATATGTATCTGCGTATCATATTTCAAGAAGTTTTACTAGATACTGAAAAATACCTTTAAAAAGTTAAAACTAAACTGTACGTGTTCAAGAATCGCTGTCCACACATTTTGCTTTTTATAGGTAAAAGAAAGCAATTCAAAAGAGTATATAATAAAACTCTGTAATTGTTGCAGTCCTTAAAGCAGCAGCATTCAGCAAAAAATGTTATCATATAGATTTTGTTTTTGCAAAAATGCAACTCTGACATCCTTAGATGCATCCTTGGTGTATTTTTAGTTTTTTCAGATATTGTTAAAATGGCTTTTACAAGTAATTGTGTAATCAATGACCCAAATCATTATAGATGGCTGCCACTTGCAATTTGAACAAAATCAATTTTGTTGAGGTTACTTGTTGAATACACATTCTATATTCATAGCTACAATGATGTTACCACATTATTCTAATGCTAAATGTCACAGTATACACACATATATATATATATGATACATGATGGGCAGGAGTGTAATATGGAAAATATTTTCACTGCTGCAGGGTGACCTCTGTATACTCACACGTGCCAAAGGCACTAGTGAGAGTATTCAGAAGTCACAATGCAGGAGTGAAAATATTTTCCATAGCACACAACTGCACATCATGGGTCCGATTTATACAATAGGGGTTTCCAGAACATTTTGTTTTTTATTTCACTTTATCTTGTGGAATAAATAAAGAAGACACAGGACAAAAAAATGAAATTTCTGCTAAAACAAGCTGAAACACTAATTTGCCAATTGAGGTGATGCAGGCTGTATTTTTGGCAATTGAGGTATTCGTTGATGTGGAAGGCTTTGCTCTTTTTTGGCTTCTTGTTAATATGAAACTGGCTGCTGTTAGCTTGCTTTGGTTCTCTGCAGGAACACAATGTGCTTTTCTAGGGCTAGCAGGTGAGTTGCAAGTGGAACTGATATACTGATTTGTTTCCTAGGCTACTGAGGATTTGGTGGTGCTCCTGACTGCTGTGTTAGGGAAACCTGCCTAGAGTGATGATATCTACATCACCAGAGTCCAGCTGAGTTTTCTGATTGGTCAGGAAGTAATTAAGAGATCAGGACAGTGTTTTAGGCAGGGCTTCAGCCTGACATCAGCACAGTGATAATATCAGCCTGTGAGGTAAGCACAATATGATCACTCTGTAATAATATTTCTGGTACAAAAAAATCACAGTTGGATTTTCTACCAGGATTTACATCACTGTGTGTAAGATACATGGGTTTAACCACTACTCATTTATCTCACCCCATTATCAATATATACAGAATATACATATATATATATATATATATATATATATATACTGTATATATATACACACATATACATATACATATACACACACACACACTTATTTAATAGCAGACATGGTACAAGAGTGGGAATGTTCAAAAATTAAAAATACTGTATCTTGGTTCAGGAGTGAAAGAAAGTGAAAAGAAAAATGGGCATTTTAGTATTTTTGCCAGACAGACATTATGGTTAAAAAAAAAAAAAAACTACTGTATACCGAGGATTACAAATATTGGTACTTTAATAGTGATCCTTTGCATTTGCCACCTTTCCAAAATGGTGTTGCATCCAGTATCCAGATGTTGTGACCCGGATCCACAATGGTGTTCGACAACATTTTTGTTGAACGCCCTGACAGCGAAACTGGCAGGTCGACAGCATTTTGCAATCGGCTGCCGGTTTGCAGTGCCACTAAGGCCTTGGACACACTACAGAACTGTTTTTGAAAACTGTTTTTAAAACCAGTTTATCTAAACCATTTCAGTGCAGCCACACTACTCAGAAACCATTTTTGATAATAGTTTAGTGTGGCCACACTGCTAGTGTTAAACCTGTTCTCCTTGTAACTATTTTGTGTTAAGTCCAACACACAGAACTGTGCTTGCCTGGACACACTGCAGCTAGAACTGTTTTAGTTAAACCATTATAGCTTAAAACACTTTTACTCATGGACAGACATGTAAGTAAAACCATGCTAGCTCCAAAATGTTTTTAAAAATGGTTTTAAGACTAGGTATCTAGCAGGGTTTAAAAACACTTTTTTTAAAATGTTTTAAGGGGCTTGTAGTTTGTCTGCAAATAGTGCTAGGGGGATTTAAACTGTTTTAAGGCATTTAAACTATTTTAAGTTCCTCATTGTGCCCAGGGCCTTAATGTTTTCTTTCTGGGGGCTTTGCCCCCGGACACCCCACGAGGGGCTTCCCCACACCCCACTTAAGATTATAAACTCTGAGTTGGAGCTGATCTGGGGGGGTGCAGAACCCAACAGACAGTGCTGGGTTCCCTACAGCAGCATGGTGCTGTAGTCGCCGTAGAGGACCTTGCTGTTGAAAAGTCGCTGTCAGTTGGGTATATGTTGTGACCCCATATATACATAACTACCCACAAGAAATGTAGTTCCCAAATTTAACTGAAGACTCCTAGTGGAGAGAGTCTTGTGTAGTAGTTAAAGCACAGACTTTGGAACCAGGAGACCACTGTTCAAATCCCACCTCAGCCACTTTTTGTGTGACACTGAGCAAGTAATTGACTAATCCTCTCTGTTTCTGTCCTGTCAGCAATAACTTTGGATGAATGCAGGAATCCACTGAAAATGAAACACTGACTCTCTGTTGGGTTATTTTGGGTAACTAAATTGTAACCCCACCCCTACACACACACACACACACACACACACACACACACACACACACACAACAGACGTCTGGCTCTGGTACACTAGTGCAGCACATTGCATTACTGTGTATGATACCTGACATGTCAGCGCAAGACTGACTCCCATCCCCAAGCTGGAGAAGCTATGTTTAACCAGAGAAAGCTATCCAGAATGCTTTCAAATGTAAGCCCTCTTCCTGGAAGGAGCAGGTAGTTCCCACTATCCGTTTTAGCTATAGGTATTTTCCCAAGCTATGTTAGTACTTATATCATCTTAGCTATAATTATAAAGCCTGTTTTGTTAATCCAACATTCAACTAGTATAAGTTAGATACATGCAGGCTATTTCATTTCCAAAAGTCAGATGGTATAGCCTTAATGACTATAATCATATAGATGTACCTTCCCTTTTTTTTTTGTACTACCCTAACATCATGGAAGTCCCTCTCATTATAAAAAAATATGACAATTCAGCAATGGCTGTTTGAGTCTAGTGGCTTTGGAAGCCAAATCTTTTAACTCATCCCCTTCTACAACAGAGTTACGTAGCAGTAATCCAACCTCAAAAGAAGCGTTCATCCCAACAATACCTGCTAAGTGTGGGAAATGCAAGAACATTTTATATTGTTTCAATAGGATAAGCCTTGCAATCCCCTGCTGAGAAATTCCTTCTTAGGATTCCTCCAATGTTGCAGGAGATTATATCCTAACCATAGCTGGCCCATACCTCAGCATTATTTCACCAACTAAGCAGTTCTGATACCCCCTTGCTGGCTCGGCCTTAGTGCAGCCTTCTCATTAAACACTCCCATCCAGAAATGGCTGCCGCCACGCAGTCTTTATCAAAATTGGTGGCCACCACATGGCCCCATGCTCAACCCACCCAAAATGACCCCACACCCTGTGACCTTAGTATGGCATCATGAAAGCATTGCAGCATGCCTTCTTGTGTTCTTTTTGTTCTTTTTATTTTAACATACTTCTCGCCTTTATTCAATAGCATGCTGATCTATTCATTAGCCCTCCTTTGTCACCTTGCATCCCCCAAGGGGAATCTGAGACCCCTACCTATTATGTTATTTTATTACTGATATGTGTATCCATATATAAATGATGGTCACCACACTGCCTGTGCAAAATGGCACTGCCATGTGGCCTGAATCAAAATGGTGGCCACCCCATGGCCTCTTTCTCGACCCTTCTGCTGCATTTCCACAAAAACTCCCCTTTTTTGGTTCACTGTGCTGTTCCCCACATCAAACGGATGGCCTTGGTGCCAAATGCAACCCCCCCACCACTCCATGCCTGCTACATGCCCCAACTCCTGGCCTCATGGACCTGCACCTGTGTCATGCGCAATGCCTCTGCCCATGAGGTACACCTCCCGTTTGTACCTTTGCTCTGGGCCTGTCCAGTTAGGCCCCAGATTTACCCGCATGTGCTCACTCCCCAGCATAGCCATGCAACACCACCATACCAACACAAAAACCACCTGTCTGTCTGAAAATGGCTGCGGGCATCCATGCCCTCTCTGTTTTTTTTTTTTAAACATAAACACTAATGCGGTGCCCCAATCCACTCACGCTGACTGCTGCGCCATATGCCTGCAAAGGGCACACTCCCTTCAGGCTGGCCTGCTCCTGAAGGCCCAACCTTTGTACCACCAGCAGGCCTCAGTAACAAGTCTCCTCTTCGCTGGTGTCTGAACTTCAGCTGCCTCATTAACCTTTGCCCTTCTGCACACTCTGTGTGGCTGCAAATGCCCTGTCTAACAACCCCCTCACAACAAATGCTGCTTTTTCAACTCGCATCACCAGCTTTGCACAGAGAAAAAAGGACCCCCTCAAGACACCACAAGGATCGCCAGTACTCTGGATACAATGGAGCAATCTGCCCCTGTCACCCGCTGGTTCCCCTCACTCCCAACAGATGCAGCCAAGCTCTCTCCCCATGCCCCAACTAAGCAGGGCAAGAAGAAGACCCCATCCATCTTCTGTCCAGTCACCATGGACCATGTGGCCTCTGGGCATGCATGCCACCAAGTCAGGCCGAGCGGCCCACACCAGACTTGTCCACCAAATCGGCCTGCATGCCACAAATCAGCAACCAAATGAAAGTGCATCACGACACTTGCCCTCAGTGCATTGCCACATAAACACCCTGGGAAGCACCACTCCCCTTGCGCTCTACTGCAAAACCACAGTTTTAAGCCAACAGATGAAATACCCTTCAATTACAATGAAAAGCATGCTTCTTCAGTGTTGGCTACCTCATCCTCCCTGCAGCTTAAAAGTGCCGCCATGCGTATGCTGCTACCATGAAGCTTCCAAGCACTACCCCCTGAGAGCAGGCCCTTTTGATGAGCCCTGCCTGCTTGCCTCACTGAACACACTGAACACAGTCATGCCTTGTGACTGAAAACACAAACGCCCCAAAGATCCTACCTTCTTGTGGCTGTTTCTTGCTTCTCTCCACTTCAATTTTTGGTTTTAGACCTGAAACAGATCAGCATGTCCAGTGAAAGGAAAAATGCAAATGATCCTTCACTGCAAATACCTCAGAATGACCTTTCTGTAAGGAACTCCCCCCAAGGATTAAACCCACAACCTTCCTACCCAGCTGAGCCACAAATAATCACAGCTTTCTTTCAGTTAAACATTATGCACTTGGAACAAACAACCCAAACAACCTGCCTTCCTGTACCCTTCATTTCTTTCAGGCCCCAAGCCTACTTCTGAGTGCCAAACACCTTGCTCCAAAGCATAAATAAACTTTAAGCGCACATTCAGGCTCACCCACGCCCTACTGCAAACCACATTAAAGATGATTCCAAGTACAGGTTTATCATCATTGTATTCTATGCTTCTATTAAATGTAAGCAATCATAGGCAAAAAACACACACACACAAACTGCTCTGAGCCCAGTCTCCTGGGCCACATGGCCTAGAGGCCTAGTAGTTCTTTGTGCCTTGCCTGCTGCTTGTCAACGATGTGCTGAGTTCAATGCAAGAAAATTCCCAGCAAAAAGAGGTCATCCTGCCTGTGTCCTGGCCTGATATATCCCTACAGGACCCCTGGTCAGGACCCCTTGGGGCTCCACCCCCCAGCCAATCCCTGGCACTCTGGCATTGCCTTGTCATATTACACTTCTATCTGCCTGGTGGTGTCACTAGCCCCACCTCTTCTGCCTGATCTTCTCCCCTCCCCCTGCCCCTCCCCCTTTGTGTTCCTTCCTGGCAGGGGTCATCAGACAACCTGGCTTGCCTTTTAGTGGCAAGCCTAATTTTGAGAAGTTAGTTCCATAACCATGGTGCACTGTATAGAAATGGACAGGACTGAACTATAATATGTTTACTCTCATTCCCTGTAATATTTGTAAAGTTCAACAACTATTTATGTCATAAGCTACAGTAACATAGCTTCTTAAAATTTCTAACAATGTTTTGATGTAAGTTACCCATTTCAGTTAAAACTGAAGTATATCTTAGTTGGAAAAAAAATTATCATATAATTTTTAGCATTAATATATATCAGTGCATTTTTTCTCACCGATGTTTTTAAAACAACATGTATTACTAATATTATAATTAATGACTGAAGTCATTAAAGATGGCCACCACTATCAGTTTTTAAAAATCCACTCTGTTGAGGTTACTTTTTGACTTTACATACTTGATTCATACTGTGGATGTATACAGAGAGTGCTAGCACACATTTCTGATGGTAAACATCACAGCATCACACCAAAATGCTAAATCAATTCATAGTGGGTGTGGCTAGAGAACAGAGGCTTTTGAAACTTTAATACTCTATATCTCAGTTCAGGAGGTAAATACAATGGCTGGTATATTCAAAGGGGTTGAGCCTGGTGCAACAGTGTTGCACTGACACAACCCCACATTGCGCCTCGGTGGGATATTGAAAAGGCTGCCTGGTGCAGCGCAAACCTCGATGAGCTGGGGTGCAATGCTAATGTATGCAGTGCAAATGCAGGGGGCATGCCATACCCTGCATTGCACTACATAGGGGGGCATGAAGTTGAGCCTTAGGAAAAAATGGCACAACTTCTGGCCACCCACAGGTGGGCTGCAGTATTGCAGGGTGCAATACAGCAGTCCAGCTGTAGGTGGCCACCCGCCCACCCAGAACAGTGTTGGCAAGCACACACATCCCTGGTGTCCAATGGACCCCCTCCTGAGTCCCTGAATTCTTGAATATTGTAATGACAGCCCACCCCTGGTGGTCAAGTGGTCCCCCTCCAACCGAGTCTCTGAGTAATGTAATAAGACTGCCCCTGGTTGTCAAGTAGAAACCCACCCTAGCCATGGTCATGGAAATCTGCCATATGGATAAGCCCTGGTGATCCTGTGGCACCCCCCACCCTCCCACCCACACCGCACCCTTCATTCACATATTTGAGGCTGTCTGGTACAGTATGCCTTGCAAGCCTACACTGGGGACCAGGGCTTAAGCAGCCCATATCAGCCTGTCAGTCGGTGGTGGCTGGGTGTTATGTGAGGGTTGCAGCCACCCACCACTGATGGGGGCAGCAGGGTAGGGGTGTGGTAAGGGTGGGAGGGGTGGGGGTGTCACTGGATCACCAGGGCTTATCCATACAGTGGAGTACCACGATCATGGCTAGGGGCAGGGTGGTCCACTGGAACACCAGGGATGGTCTTATTACATTACTCAGGGACTCAGGTGGGAGGGGGACCACTTGACCACCAGGGATGGGCTGTCATGACATTAGTTGGGGATTCAGGGACTTGGGGAAGCACTAGATTACCAGGGCTTGGTTTTGTTCCATTGCAGGGATCGTGGCTTCAGGTGGGGATGCCCCTGGATCCCCACTGCACATGTCATGCTGTGCAGGGTGCCAGGTGCAAGTCGCCAGGCTGCCCTGCACAAGGCATGCAAATGGGGCCATAATTACATGCAAATGGTCCCATTTGTGCCTTGCATATCTTATGGCCTTATTTGCATGCCCCCTGCTGAATATCGCAGGCAATGCACCTAGCGCTACTGCACTTGTGGTAGCGCATCCCCATGCTCCTTCTCTGTGGCTTGCATTGGTGCAGTGTCACTGTGCCATATGTAGTTTGTGCACTGACCTTGCCATATTCAATGGTGCTGCGTCATGGCGCATCACCATTGAATATCACCTGGTCCTGGCCCCGGCGCAGCCCAGTTGCACTGCACCCAGGCTTGCACCATTGCCTGGCGCAGTCTGAATATCTGGTACAATAAGAACAAAAATGGATATATTGATCTTTATCTTTTTCTTTTTTTGCCAGAAATACTTTACTACTAAAAAAAAAAGATGACCCCCTTTACAAAAACTGCTGATTTAAGTTTACAGAATCATTTTCAGAATGTAAGGTTATGAGATACTTGTAACTACTTCAAGAAAAAGAACACAACTTAAAGTTTAATTTTTAAGCTACCAAAACAAGAAGTAATTTTGGAGCAACCTGTGTTTAGTATTTAAAATGTTTTTTGTAAGGTGTATCATAATCAGTAAATAAAAACATATTTGACAGACACCTTTCTCAAACCTGTAGCTGTTGTTTAGCACCTAAATTTTGAAAAATGGAGAAGGCTGCTAAGTCATTTTAAATATTGTTATATTCTAACCTACATCTCAGTTTTAGCAGTTGTGCTGTCAGTAATTTATCTGGCTGCAATTACACTTTGTATGCAACACTGACTTCATGTTCAAATACGTTGCAGCTTGTTATGTCTTTTTATGGATTTTTTCTTCTGTTGAAAATTAAATATAGATCTCCTGCAATGATGTCTTGGTATAGGCAACCTTAACTTAAGTAGAATCCAGGTAGGGCAAAAGAAGATATAAATTTGGTCACTGTCTTATTGCATTCTGATTAAATTTGTTTCATGGGAACTATATTAGTTTATAATTTTACTATTGATTAAATTGGAATGTATTTCCAGTTTTAGTATTCAAATGTCTTAATATATGTAACATTTTATGTTAAACAAACACAGGACACCATAATAAAAGAGACTTTGACTGAATGGTCTATTCTTTTTTTTACTTTTTATCACTTCTGAACAGGTTCAACTATATACAAAATCCGTTTACATTACATAGGGAGTGTGAGTATCTGTTCATTTGGTACAGCATAGAAGGAAAACAGTGATATTACAATACAGGTATGATCCTCATTTTGAGCCGCATTTGCAATCAGTGCCCATTAATTATATGCAAACCTACATTTTATGACCGTGACTGACTCATATATAATTGAGTCCTTTGTAAAGATTACAGCAGTACAAGTAGTAGTAGTACAACTTTTTCGAGCCCCCAGCACTCCCACAATCAAAGGACATAAATGGCATATTCTTAGCATGATATAGTAATGAATGTTCATTTGGGGAACTGATACACCTCCATATCATTCTGTCCGCTGGTACGGAGCTAAGCTTGGACTGTTAACACTGCAATAGGCCTGGCAACTATCACATGGTTTAATCTCACTCTGCAGCTAGACTGAAAAAGAAAATTGGCTATGTCAGCCTAGATGCCCAGCTGCACGGGTATGTTTACATGTCTCCATGATGCTATCAACCACTGAACCTGAAGGTACTGCAACTGGAGTTAGTCATGATGACATGAAAAAGAAAACTGGAGAAGAAAAGGGACTCTAAGAATGATGACACCTAGTACTGTTAGGTTTTGAAGAAGAAATTTTAGAGTTGTTGCTGTTGTTTTGTCTAATTGAAAATTTCACAAGAAAGTTCCAATTGAGCCGAATCTGATTAGAACAGATTCACAGTATAAAGTTACATTGCACAAGTTGTGACAAGTTGCATAAACAGACAAATAGAAACATCCAAGAATGCTGTAAACAGTTTGAGACAGACATCTGATAATAAAGCAACATTCACAGTTAACTAGTGTATCTTGTAATTCCTTCATATTTAAATTTTTTTATAATAGAACAGGTGTGGGCTATCAACAGACTTCCTTGACTTCCTGGTTGTGGCCAAGGAATTCTAAACCTAATAGCCTTTCTGATATAACCAGCAGGTAAACAAACAAACAAAAAAACCAACCTAGGGACATCAAAAATGGTATCGCTGAGTGTGGGGCCACATACCAAACAATTTGTAAGCACAAAATACAGGCACACTACACCTCACCACCAAACACCAAACACAAAGGGTAAAAAAGCTGCATGTGTAAAACAAATTTTATTGCCTTTCATAGACAGTTAAAATTGATACATACAAGTTAGCAGTGGAGAAAAACAAAAAACATGCTAAAATGTTAAGCTCTTGTGCACTTTTCCGTGGCTGTTTATGCCTTTGTGTTTGTTGGTGGTGAGGGTAGTGTGCCAAGATTTTGGGCTTGCCTGAACCCATCTTGTAGCTGTAATGAATATTCCTGGTAATCTAGTAGTCTGCCACCCCTGCGCACTAATTATTTAGCTGTCTTGAATATTTCTGGTGGTCTAGTGGTCCCCCCATAAGGGCATCCAATCCTCTCCTGACCTGCCCAATCAGGACCACTCCTCCCTGCAGTCACTTACCCTGGTCACCTAAGCCAAACTTTGGCAATAGTGACAGTGAATGGCATAGCCCTCTGCTCAACACCTGGGCCAGTTGCCATCTGACTGTCAGGTTACAATCATGAATACTGTAGAAACAGCTGCATTGCCCAATTCTGACATGGGGAACACATCTCTCATGTCAATTCATCACTTTAAAAATTGACTTTTAGTGTAAATTCTTCCTTGCATATACCTTATGGAACCCACATACCCATTAGCAGACTTTTCCAGACAATGCTCAACAAAAGCATTTGACTCACCTCCTAAGCTGCTGTCTGAATTGTATTATCTCAAAGCATGCACTATGAAGTGGAAGCAGGGTGTGTCAGTTTCATACATTCTATTTCTTGTTAATGCAATTCAGATATAGACCTGATGAGGAGGTGAGTGAAGGATGTATGTTAACTATCATCTGGGGGGGCAACAACTTAGCTTGGGGCAGGGTGGGAAATGGATGTGCCACTGGGCAGGATGAAGGAGGGGTGCCACTGGATTCAAGGGATTGCTTTGCTTAGGGCAGAGTGAGGGAGGTGGGTGGCACTGGACACCAGGGATTGCTTGACTTGGAGTGGAGCAAAGGAAAGGTACCACTGGACACTAGGAATTGTTTGGCATTGGGACAGTGAGAGAGGGGGTGCCCCTAGATACCAAGGACTGCTAGACATACAGCAGGCTGAGGTAGAGGAGTTGTAACTAGACACCAAAGTCTGCTTGTTAAAATGTATGATGAGGGGCAGAGATCCACTGGATTCCAGGCATTGCTTGGCTTTGGAACAGGATGCTGGAGGAGGTTCTCCCAGATGCAAGATACTGCTTTACTTGGGGTGGGTTGAGGAAACGGGGTAAAACTGGACAGCAGAGACCACTTGGTAAAGGATGTGGTGAGCAAAGATGTTGCCACTGGATACCAAGGAATGCTTGGCACAGAATGGGATGGAGGAGTGGGATTACACTGGATGCCAGGGACTGTTTGGCATGTAGGCAGGTGCCACTGGACACAGGCAGGGCAGCTAGTATTACTGAAATTATGCACTGCTTGATATGGGATGCTGGCCATTGCTATCAGTAGAAATTTCTCTTCATTTGATATTAAATGTCATTTTAAAAAAAGGATGGATTTTAACTGCCAAAAACAAAAACAAAAACATTATCAGTCATCACTTAGAGTTGAAGCACAAAGCCACAAAAGTGGGGAGATTGAAGTTTGAGCAAAAATTCCCCCAGATCTTCATAACTGTGAAAAGTGGGTGATCTTCTTTGAGGACACCTCCCTCCATTGAAACACACCCTTGGAACTGTGAGCTGCCGGCATCAAGGCACTCAGAAACTTTTATCAACTGGGGCTGCCCACTATGATACCATTCAGTCGTCTGCCACTAATATGGAATAACAGCAAAATAGGGCACTCACCCCTTTCCATTGTTGAAAATAAAGATGCTGCACCATGGTTTAAATATGTGAAAGAGAGTTTTTTTTTTCAGTACTGGCATGTGCAACACTCATCCTCACACCTGACACATTTCAAAAGTTAATTCCTTTTTCAAGGGCATGTTACGCAGGTAACTGTTTCCTTTTATACATGGTTCTGATGTAATTAAAGAGGACCTTCCCTGATGGTCCAAAAAGTTACAGCTTGTAGTCATTATATGTAGTACTAGACCTGAAAAGGTGTATGCATTTGTTATTTCTGGCCAAGGTTTACTCTGCCTTCCATAATTTGGATTTGTTTTTGAGCCATGCTGCACTTTCCTTTGCTGTTCAGCTGCTGGGGTGCTAGCTCCTTATGACATCACTGTAGGATAGAGGAGTGACTCACTGTGCAGTACCATGCGATTGCAACAATGTTGCAAGGGAAACCTACCAGTACTCAGTATACATGCTGTGTTCCCCCTTCCCCAAGACACCCTGTTAGCAATGCATTATGCCAAAATCTAAATGCCTTGTCAGTATGTTTTTTTTGTGAAATTGATTCTGCCCTACAATAATGTCAGCAGTATAACCCTGGGCCCACAGCAACACCAGGCTTGCTATAGAAGCTCTAGTACATCCCACAGTTTTTAGCAGCTCCGAATACAAAAACTAACTGCAGCAGACAGTAATGAAATACAATTCCAGAATCAATGCAAGAAGGGGTAATTAATGCATGAAAGTCAAAGTGACTGGGGAAGGTCCTCTTTAAAGGGTGATGTAAATATTCAGTCTGCATAACTAATATAAAATACGCTACAAAACAGTGTAAAGTGCAAAGTGAATAAATATGACATACACATTATAAACAGATACATTTAAGAAAAACTTTTTTACATACCATCCCAACATATAAACATACAACATAAATACCAACTATAGGTATTCTTACTGACACAGAAAATTATATAAGTCCAAATGACTAATTATCAAATTTCAGTTATGATTACCCTTTACTTGGTCAGTAGCACCTGTCTAGCTTTTAGTTTGCTTTACCGTACCAACTCCAGAGAGTGTAAGAATTGCTCTGAATGAATTTAAAATGATTATCAATACAGTATATGTCTTATTTTCCACTCTTTGGGTCAGTCCAGTAAAGCAACCTCAAAGCTAGACTGGTGCTTCAGACCAAGTAAAGAGTCATAACTGATATTTGGTCATCAGTCATTCTGAATTATATAATTCTCTTACACATTTTGTGTCACTAAAAATAACGATTCTCAGTATTTATGTCATATGATTTTTTTTTACTGGGATAGTATGCAAGCAGGTTTTTTTTTGTGTTAGGGTGCTTATAATGTGTATGTCATATTTATTAACTTTGCATTTACACTGTCTTGTAGTGTATTTTATATTAGTTATGCAGAATGAATGAATCTATTATGATATCCTGACAGTCGGTCTCCTGAACTTCATTAGCCCAAATTTAGGAAACCGACTATCTGAAGACTGACAAGGTCTTAGTGCAATGCTGCGAGGCTGCTCACTTCATAACTAAATACCAACTCCTAGGGTGAGTGGATGTCAGAGTAGGTTAAAAATTTACGGGGACAAAGAAGCATACGCCAAAATTTATATCCCTGAACAGAACTCAGGTAAGTAAATAAATATAAGTAAATGTTTATTTCTATAAGGCGCCCTTCCCAAGCTCAGGGCACCTTTACAGAATCCTACATACAATATTAAAACCACAATAATAAATAACATTATATTCAAAATAAAATTTAACTTAATTTATGTCACTAAAAATGCTTGATTGAAAAGGAAGGTCTTTAGAGCTTTTTTAAAGTTCTCCACAGTCAGGCTATTGCATATCTGACAAGTTAGAGAATTCCACAGGGTAGGAGCCATAAAGGCAAATGTTCTTCCACCTGATATTTTTAAGGTTACCCTGGGAATCTCTAGCAATCCCTCACCAGGAGTTCTTTCAGGTAGCGGGGTCCCAAACTGTGTAGGGCTTTATAGGTCATCAACATGACCTTGAAAGTGATCCGCCACTGTACAGGCGGCCAGTGCAACTCGCGAAGCACAGGTGTTATATGGTTGGACCTCGGGCTTCCAGTCAACAACCTAGCTGCTGCATTTTGCACCAGCTGTAAGTGGTGAATATCCACTCCTGGCAGCCTTAGATAAAGGGCGTTGCAGTAATCAAGACGACTGGCAACAAAGGCGTGGACCAGGGTAGGAAGACCCTCTGATGGAATCAAGTGTTTCACCCATGCTATATTCCTTAGATGAAAAAAGGATGATTTGACTATGGCTGACACCTGCACCCTCAGGGTCAAGCCCTCATCAAATATAACACCAAGGTTATGTACCTGACCAGATGCCATGAGCGGGGTTCCTCCCAGAAATAAACCTGAGGGTTTTCCCACCCATGGACTTGAAATCCTCTCCCGGTTCCACCACCAATACCTCTGTTTTTCCCGGGTTCAACTTCAGCCAATTGGTACTCATCCAGTTCTGTATCTCCAGGAGGCAGTTGTTAAACAACGTACTTGACTCAAACTCCTGCTCGGGCACAAAAGACATATAGAGTTGAGAATCATCAGCATAGCAATGAAAACTCAAACCATATTGTCTTATAATGTCCCCTAATGGAAGCATGTACACCGCAAATAGCATGGGGGACAACACCAAACCCTGTGGCACCCCACAGTGTAGGCAGTGAGAGGTCAAGGAACAAATCCCGACACTACTCTCTGGGTCCTACCTGCAGAAAGATTTAAACCAACTGTGGACCACCCCCCTTAGTCCACAGAGAAACCACAGGTGTTCGAGCAGCACCCCATGATCCATGGTGTCAAACGCTGCTGAGAGATCAAGGAGAACCAAGATAGAATGAGTTCTCCGATCTCTCGCCATCAGGAGATCATTCAGTACCCGTACAAGAGCCGTATCAGTACTGTGCTGTTTCCTGAAGCCAGACTGGAGAGGGTCATAGATATTATGGATGTTTAAATGGTCTTCCAGCTGCAAGGTGATCACCTTCTCGATAATCTTCCCCAAAAGGGAAGATTCGAAATCGGTCTGTAGTTTCCTGGGCAGTCGGGATCAAGGGAGGGCTTTTTCTGGAGTGGATGTACTATTGTCTCCTTCAAGGGATCAGGGAACATCCTTCTCTCCAATGATGCCACTATTATCCCAGTAAGGATCGGGCCAATAATCTCTACACACCCCACAAGTAGGTGAGTAGGGCCAGATCCAAACTACAGCAGGTTGGATGCAAAGTCTGGATGATTCTCACTATATCCATGACTACCAGTTGACTGAAAGTGAACCAAGTTAGTTGGGTATTTGTGTCCCTCGATTGATCACTGCAAGACCCAATGGGGAGGTGCTGGCTAATCTCATCTCTGATAGCAGACACCTTATCAGCAAAGAAGGTTGTGAATTCCTCACACTGTACCTGTGATAACGCTCGACCGGCATGAAGGCAGACTGGATTGCACAGTCTATCCACAGTCCAGAAGAGCTGGGCCGGTCTATTCTTTGCTGTAGCAATTTCCCTGGACAGGAACTCTGCCTTCTTATGGGAAATTGCTAACTGATAGATTTTATAATGATCTAACAGTCTAAGCCTGTCAACTTCCAAGTGAGTCTTCCGCCAGCATCTCTCCAATCTTCGGCCCTGTTTCTTCAACCCACGGATCTCCATGGTAAATCATGGGGCCCCCAGGTGAAGTACGAGAAGCGAACAAAATGGAGCAATAACATCCAGGGCCTTCACAACTGCCCTATTATAGGCTAGCACTAAAGACCCTGGGTCCATGCTATCCAGTGGAAATCCCGAGAACTCAAGCTCTGTCATTAGGCCTTCTGAGGTAACTCCTCTCAAAGGATGGAACTGTATTATCTCCTTAGGGGCAGGCGTCTTTTGGGGGGCTGCGAAACTGAACCTCAGGGCGTGATGGTCAGACCAACTGATGGGCTCCACCTCTGCATCAGAGACTTCCATCCTCAGGCGGAATGTCAAGTCCAATGAATGTCCCCCCTGGTGGGTTGCAGTAGTAATAACCCATGTCAGGCCCAATGAATCAGTCAATTGGAGGAGGTTTTGTCCAAAAAGCGTGAGTTCATCGTTGACCCAGGTATTGAAATCCCTCAGAATTAACCATCGGGGGGATTCCAAAACCCTCTCGGCGATGAAATCCGCTACCTCCCTCAGGAATTCCCTCCCATCACCTGGTGGACGATAAATGAGAAATATCCTGAAGCCTGCACCTGCACCCACAATACATTCAAAGGAGTTGGTACACCCAACTGGCACCTCCCTGAGGTCCAGTTCCTGTCTAAAACAGACTGCAACTCCCAGCCCCTATGGTCCACTCTTGGGCGGTGAATCACTGAGAACCCATCCGGAACCGCGGACTCCAAAATGGGGCCTGCATTTTCATCAAGCCAGGTCTCGGTGATGCAAGCTAAGTCCACAGATGCAACAAGATCTGCCACCAAAGCAGTCTTGTTTCTGATAGACCTAGAATTGCTTAACACCGGCCGAAAGGGACGAGACTCCAAGGATGACTCCACTCCCTGCCTGATCAAATCAGTGCCCTTGGGTATGGATGCAAGATATAATGGACCTCGGTCCTGCATCCATTTCACCCCAGGGCACCTCCTGGTTCTAACTGTTCCTATCTGCCCACTCTTTTCCCATTCCCCCACAAGAGTTCCAGGATTTCCTATTCCCTCCACTCCTACATCTCACAATGCCGAATATTCAGCATTTCCTATACACTTCCGAAGGAAGTACAGGACATTCAAAAGGTCAGAGATCCTTCAGTCTTGAGGTGGAGTACCGCCTGACTGTGTTTTTACCAACCCAACACATTAAAATCCTATCAATACTACTAAAATGACACTTTTAGTTTTCCTAATATACCCCCTTAATATACAACTATTAACAAGTGCAATGTTGGCTGAGCTGCTAGTGGTTTAGCCATCCATGCCATTGAAGCAGCTTGGCCAACCTCAGGATTTTCTCTCTCTCTTGTGGTACATGACTAGGTGGCGGTTTGTCACATCTGCTACCTTCACCCTGTTGGCACTAGCTTCCATCTGTCAGGCAGCTGAACCCAGGATCCTCTGTGTCGGGATTCCGAAGTTTGGCAATTAGTAGTGACACCGACGGGATATTTACATCACCCTCTGATGTCAGAACCATGCATAAAAAGAAACAGCTGCATAACACACCCCTGAAAAAGGAATTAACTTTCAAAATGCATCAGGCATGAGAATGTATGTTATGTATATCGGCACTGAATCAAACCTCACTTTTGCACATTTAAGCCATAGAGGAGTGCCTTTATTTTCTACAAAGGAAAGGGAGCGAGTGCCTGATGTTTTGTTACTGCTTATATGATTTCCTATCATGAGCACCCCATGCCCAGTGTGGCCTCTGTTATGTTCACTACCCTAATATGGGTATCATTGACGCACAGTTTATGTTACAGACCATGTCAGCTCTGTTCATGCAGTTCTTGCCTAAGGCCCTGCAGCCATTGCCTATGGCACACTCATTCCTTCAGGCCAGTCTGTCAGCATTTTTTGATGTTGAATTTGTGTGCTATGGGTTTGACTGCATTCATCAATGCAGTGGCTTTTACATTGATGCAGCCTCCCTATAGAGAACTACTGCAACCTACTCTTGCAGACAATGAGGAGGGGAGTATAAGCCTGACCTCTAGCATGTAGAGGAGGATTATAAGGAGGAAGAAAGGTATCTGATCTTGCCTGAGGGCATTGGCTTTAGCTCCATTCTCTCATTCTGTATTGAAGAGAGTGTGCTGTACAACCCATGTTCCCCACCTGATGATGCCTTATTTCAAGCTCTTCTCAAGTTAATGCCAAATTCACTTGGTTTTACAGCTGAGATGGAGGACTCCTCCAAACAGAATCTGGATGGGTTCCTGGAGGTTCCAACAGTACCTATAGTGATTATTCTTCCAATACACCCTACTCTGGAGGATGCCACTATT
The DNA here is from genome assembly GCA_016271365.2 of Neoceratodus forsteri. Lineage (NCBI taxonomy): Eukaryota > Metazoa > Chordata > Ceratodontiformes > Ceratodontidae > Neoceratodus > Neoceratodus forsteri. The sequence goes on from CM057458.1 coordinate 766,287,693, forward strand.
GCTGCATGGCAAAGGTCAAGTGCCCCTCCTGTTGTGTCTCTCAAGGTGGACAAGTATCCTGCTCTGACCACTAAAACCTTCTTCTTGTCTCAACCTGAGACTGACACTGTGGTCATTATGGTAGCCCAAGACCATTTCAAAACACCATGGAATATGAGTTTCTTTCTTCTGGGCAAGGAATCTTGGAGGTCGGATGTGATGGACAAGAGGACCTATGCATCTGCATCTCATGACTTTGGGATTGGTAATCATCAGGCTTACATGATTACATATTAGAACATCCTGTCAAAATTCCTCTAGGTTGTGTATGACATGCTGTCTGATGGGTCCATCAAGATTGAGGTCCAGCAGACTGTCACCCATGCCTCGGATGCTAAGAATGTTTTCTGCATTCTTTGAAAACCCTCACCCCTCAACTGTAAGGTCATTGTTCCTTTTCTAGATCCTACTGTAAGCCTGCTCATGGCTATTCCCATACCCTGGGGCATGGTTCCCAGTGTACCCCACCACTCCTCCCATGTCCCCTTGTGCCCATGCCAGAGCTCCCAGGGGTGTGGGTTTCAGTGGCATCTCTGCCACCACTGGAGCTTTATGACTCTCTTTCTTCTCACCTGATCCCTTCAGAACACCCTGGGCCCTGGTGGGAGATTGGCTTTCCATATTCTTACCAAAGCAGGGAGAAATCACAACAGATGCATCTTTTCTGAACATTATTCAAAGGGGACATGCCCAGGAGTAACTGTATCTCATTCCAGTGCATCCTCTAGCTCTCTTTTGTTATCCTCAAGGTCACCTGTCTCTCCTGTTAGAGGAAGATCAAATGTTACTACATAAGTGGGCAACAGAACCCTTGCCTCAAGAGTACTCAACCAGGGTTATTATTATTCCTGGTACAGTATTTTCTGGTTTTAAAATAAACAGATCTACATTTGCAGTTTGTTACTCTAAGCTCTTGGGTAAATATAGGATTGGTTATGCAGTTTCTCCATTCCTTCTGATCCAAAGTGTTCTGGTTAAGCTTCAGGTGGAACCAGCCACTCTGATTCTATTGGCCCCATTCTAACTTAGACAAATTTGGTTCCCACTGCTACAGCAGTTGCAGAGGCTCCATCTGTCCTGCTTCCTCTTCAAACTGGTGCTTTGTCACAGAAGCAGGGTTCTCTGGTACATCTGGATCTTCAATCCCTGCACCTCTATACAGTACCTGACTCCTGAGGACATGAAACTTGGGGTTTCTCCTGGAGTTGCTGAGTTCTCCCTGCAGCTCATAAGCCATCCACTAATGATACCTATTCACAGAAATAGAAATGTTTCAAGTTAACCTGGAATCCTTTTATATGTCCTGTGAGACACGTTCTGTATTTCTGCTTATCCCAATGGGAACTGGGCCTCTAGTACTCCTCCATGAAGTGTATTTGGCTACTGTTCAGTTTTTCATGCCCAAACAGATGGCAACTTGGCTGCCTACTTGAGATCTCCAGCAGGTTCCTAAAGGTTTCCAGCATATTTGTACCTCAATCTAGAGACAGGTTCCAGTGTGGTACCTTAAAATAGTTTGGAGAGTTTTACATTGCCTCCTTTTGAGCCGACATGCACTTTCATATCATGGAAGACACTATTCTTGGTAGCCATTACTTTGGCACTAACAGTGTCCCAGTTACAAGCTCTGTTGGTGGACCCAGCTTATTTTATTTTTTATAAGCACTGAGTCACTCTGTGCACCAATACTTGTTTTCCCTCAAAGGTTGTCTCTGAAGTCCCACTAAATTAGACTATTCAAGTTCCTGTGTATATTCCTTCCCTGTATAATAGAAGAAGAAGAAGAATCAGCATTTATATAGCGCTTTTCATACATCCAAAGTGCTTTACAAGCAATGCTAGACTGGTAGTGAAGAGACTGAATGTGTGGTGGCGGCCATATTGCACATCATCACCCACACACAGCCTGGATAATTGCATGAATCAGTATATGGGAAGGGGAATGTTGGTCAAGACACCGATAATGTTCCCTACTCTTTGTGAAGAGTGCCCTGGGTTCTTTTACTTCCACCTGGACACCCACCAGGACAACACCAGGATGGGCAGAAGGGACCTCAGTTTAACATCTCATCCGAAGGACGGCACACCCCAGCAGTACAGCACCACCCAATACTGCACTCAGATGCCAGCGATTTTTAGGTGCAAGTCCAATCCCAGAGTGGAACGAGAACCCACAACCTTCTGGTCCAGAGGCGGATGTGCTACCAACTGAGACACGCTTAGATTCCTTAGATTTCAGAACAACATGATGTTTCTATCTGAATTGTACCAAAGATTATAGAAAATCCTCACAGCAATTTGTGTCTTTTGCCCCCATAATGGCAGACTGCCATTTATAGTATTGTTTTCTGTTACCAGAAGCTCAATAAGGAGCATCTGCATCCTGTCAGTGGCAACTCCACTCATGGCATGGCGACTTCTGTGGCTTGTTTTTGCAGTATGTTGGTTGCTGACATCTGCTCTGCAACCACTTGAAGAAGTGTTCAAAACATTTCTGTTTTTTTAACAAATGTTTGCCATGAAAAAATATACTAAGCTGAGGTTTGTTTCCAGGGGTGTTCTGAGAGCATAGGGAAGTTAAGTCACTTGCTTATCATCACACAGTATGCAAGAGGTGGCTGTGGGATTCAAACACAGTTCTCCTAAGTACACTAAACATTATAGTCTGGACATCATCTCTCATGAACATACTGGCTTTGGCCTCACTGTTTTTTTAATGTTTTCAGTCTTAGGGTCAGATTGATCCTTTCTGCCTTCTTCATTGCTACAATACTGCTTGGGAATCATTCCATAGATGTGGCTCGATGGAGGGAGATGTCCTTGTAGAAGATTTTGTTTATTTGAATTTTGTCAACCGTGTAAACCCACTGGGCCTTGGGAGGCCCTTTTTCAGGGGCGACCAGGGATTAATTACAGAAAAAGATCACAGACTGGTTGAATACAATACACAATGGGAAGGAGCAAGCAATTATACAAAACTTAAGATTAGTTACGGTGACTCTTTGTGGTACATATACATTCTATTCTAAACATTTAATATATACATTTTCATAGGGTATGATTACTCTTTATTCCCCAGCAGGCTGAGAACAGTTCTATTTGGTGACATTTTGATTCTGTAGTTTTGTTACTTACTGTAACAGTAGATCTTAAGAGAATTTCCACCATTGAGCTTCAGATCATCCTCCCACCTTCACAAAAGATAGAGATAGTATAAAATTATAGTCGTAATATAAACGGATCATTGTAACGTATGATAAAGCAAGGTGAATATAGTAATTGGCATGAGATAAAGCAGAGAGTCTGAGACTACAGTGGAGAATACAACTTGAGGTCAGCAATGAATAGTAACCACTGCACAACCTCAGAGCACCAGCTGTTGTATGCCCAACATTAGGGTGCCAAATCTGCATGTTGTCCCCCCCCTTCCCTGAGGTCTGCCCCCCCGGAGTTAGAATCCTATATAAGGGGGGGTGGGGGCACAGACCCCGCATGTAACGCGATCAATGACTTATGGGATTGGCACCCTAATGACAGGGTGCACAACAGCCAGCACATTCTGATGGTAGAATCAATACTAACTATCATTGTAGCTCACCCTGGATGATAGCAGTCATGTGTTTTGCAAACCCTGTCACAACACCACAAACAGAAATTCACAGCAAATAAATATGAGCAGTGCCTGCCACATGTGAGCTACACTAATTCATTGCCATTGCTGACCTCAACTCCCCCCCATTTATAATCTGTATTGTTTCAACCAGTTAGGTTTCACTAGTGACTAGGGTCAACCTGGAAGGAATAGAACATCTACAGAGGTCATGGCCTGCATCCTTCTGGCAAGGGGACCACAGTCCATGGAGGGAGGTAAAAATGTTACTAGGATGAGCATATTAAGTAGCTGAAAGGGGACGCTGTATCACCAAGGGAGGCATAAACTCCCTCCCCCCGCAGGTCAAAGCAACAAGGAGGGATGGCCCGAGAGAGGAAATAGAGAAGGGGAGCAAGATGAAGCGGATTTATGCAAGGTGGAAGACAAGGGGGGGTAGAACAAAGGAGGCTAAAAGAGAGGTGTAGAAGAATTAAGAAACAGACATATTAATGAGGGAAGACGGGAATAAGGGGGATTTGTGGGGAACAGCACAGGCAGAAAGAAGTGAGGAAAGGGAAGTATAGTAGGGAGAGAGAAAGATTTGGAGAGTTACCTGTGCCAATGCAAGTAGTCTTGGAAATAAAATTCTGGACGTGGAGGTCATCATGGAGGAGGCAGATCTGGATCTGGTAGCCATAACTAAGTTTTGGTGCACAAAAACTCATAACTGGGGCAGAGCCGTACCAGGCTATTCTCAGTTCTGAAGAGGCAGTGAGGGGAGGAGGCAAGCAAGGATTGTTGTGTATGTGAGGGAAGGTATCAGGGTTATGGAAATACAAGAGAACCTAGAAGTAAACAAAGAGCTGGAGGTGCTATTGGTTACTCTGGAGATGGGAGCTGGGGCCACAATTTGTACCACAATGATATGCAGACCTTCAACACAAGGGGAGAAGTTGAATGAAGCACTAGTGGAAACCATCAGCAGGATGTAGATTTATTTTTTTGCTTTTGTTAACTGTTTAAGCACACTAGACAGCCAAGTGTCTATTTTCAGGTGCGACCCGGGAGATTACAAGGTACATTACACGGTATGTACATGAACATCAGGCAAATACAAGTGGAGGATTACATTACATAGAATTAGCACAACAGGGACTTTACAAGCATCAGATTTCATCAGGCAAATAGTAGTGAAGAGTTAATATAAAGTGACCAGAACACAGGGACGTTGTTAGACAACAATACCAAAAACAGGTATTACAATACTGTATTAAACATTGCAGTCAGTAGGAAGAAGTGCAGTGTGAATTCAATGCTCCAGGCAGCAAGTTGTAAGGCTAGCACTTAGAATAAGGAGGAGTCACAGTTGGGATAGAGTGGGCCCAGTGTGAGAGAAAGGAGTGCACAGTTATAGTGCTCACCCTGTTTAGCCGGTTGGCCTAAATGGTCCATTTTTATATATGCTGTGAGAACAGGAGGAGTATGAGCACAGTTGTGCTCTGCCCAAAAAAGGAGATGTGTTTCTAGTTGTTGACAATCATATATCAGATGTGGACTGGAGCCTTCAAACTGCAGCTTCCGCTAGAAGCAGGGCCATCCTTAACTCCCAGCATGGGGCATATCTCAGGCAGCTAGTCAGCAGACCCACTAGGGATGGGGCAATAATGGACCTGGTGCTTTGTAACAGAGAGACAGTATTGCAGATGTCACAGTGGGCTGTCCCTGAGGATCAGTAATCACTGTAGAGTGTGGTTCAACATTAAGGCGGTGCAGAGGCAAACCACTAAAAGATGAGGGTCTTGGATTTTACAAAGGTGGATTTTAAAGGAATTGGAAACTGCCTCAGAAGCAGCTGAGCTGGTGAGTGTTGCTGAGGATGGGAACAGGAACAGTAGAGAAAATTAAGAGAAGGCATAATGAAGGCAACCAGCCTCTGCATGAAGGAAGTGAGATAAAGCAGGAGGATAAAAAGGCCATTATAGAATGGCAAGAATTTATTTTTTTCATTTATTGAGATCTTGGATAGTACCTTTGAGTACAAGCTCATTAAATAGGTTCTGTATCTAAGCAAAAAAGCTACAAGAAATGGAAAACATAACTAGATTACAACACAATTGTACTGGAATGACTAAGTAGAACAAGCACAGCATGTACAAGGTAATTGGCTGATCACAGTAGCCAGAGTCTGTTAAGTTACATTAGGTAGGCATTTATACAAAGGCTGTGTTGGAAGCTGGAGTCAAGTACACTAAATTAGGTATTGTTTCAAGGTTATAGGAAGGGAAGGGAAGGGAAGGGAAGGGAAGGGAAGGGAAGGAAGGAAGTACCTTGGGAGGAGAGATGACAGCTGATTGAGTGAGGAAGAGAAAGGAAACAGAATCAGGGGTGGACGCTGTGGGCAGAATATAGGTTATAGGACAACTGGAGAGAAGGGGAGGGTGAGGTAGAGCAGAAAAATGGATGTAGGTGGGAATGGAAGAGGATAGGTAGGAGGGTGGTGGGGTGGATAGAGTGCGATGGAAACTAAGGGCAGAGGTTAGATAATATGAGGCTAGGAGGCACAAGACTGGTGGTAGGATAGGTTAAATAGAAGGCACTGGAGGAGTGGGTTAGCGTAAGGTCAGGGGGGAGGCCAGAGAACACATGTAAGAAGTTATTGGAAGCAGGTACAGCTGGCATTCTCTAATAGCTGCTGTCTCAGCAGTCTTTTGAAGTGACTAATCGAGCTAACGATGAGATGTCAGGCTGCAGAGAGTTTAGCCACCCAAGCCATGGAAAGTGAAGGACCTTTGACCCAAGGAGGTGCGACAGTGGGGAATTTTAAATAGGTGACAGTCTGTGCTTTGAGTGTTGTGAAGTTTAGTATTGGGGGAGAGAAGATTTTAAACCCCTGTGGGAACCAGGCTGCGACTAGCTTTTTTCACGAGTAAGCAGGACTGGTAGAGAAGTCTGTCAGGGAACTGAAGCCAGTTAGCCTGGGCATACAAGTCACACGTGTGCGTCATGTGTGTGGCTCCTGTGGTAAGTCGGCAGGCTTTGTTTAAAGAAACTTTAATGCAGCGTAGGGCAGTTTCTGTGACTGAACAATATATTACCAGCCCGTAGTCAATTAGGGTCACAAGGGAACTATGCACTGCTAGTTGGAGGGCCTCAGGGGTGAGGCTATGCTTGTGTCTGTGCAACAGACCAATGCATGTATTAACAGCCTTAGTGACTATGTTGATGTAGTGGTCAAAAGTCATTGTGCTGTCCAGCATGATCTCCAGGTATTTGAAATTCTGTACAAGCTCCAGGGGAGAACCCACCTTGTTGGTGATCAGAAGAGGGTGAGCTCTGTTCAGATTTTGAGCAGTGGAGAACAACATTATTTTAGTCTTTGTATAGTTCATCTCCAGTTTCTGATCTTTAAACGATCTTTCCACCACTGAAACGTTGGTCTGGAGTTTGCCTTCAAGAGCAAAGGGGTTAGAGTCGCTGGCGAACAGTATGGCATTGTCTGCATATAGGAGTAGACGACAATTGCAAGCAGAGGAGAGTTGGTTAAGAAAGAGTCTGAACAAGAGAGGACCCAAAATAGACCCCTGAGGTACAGCTGAGCAGACTTGAAGGCTATTGGATAAGGTATTAGCAATCTTTACCTGTTGAGACCTCTCCAGCAGGTAGCTGGAGAACCAAACTACAGTGTCAGGGTAGAGACCAATGCTATCAAGCTGTTTGATCAGAAGTGCATGGTTGACAGTGTCAAACACTTTCAATAAGTCAATGAAGGCTGTGCCAACTAGGAGACCTTGGTCAAGGGAATAGTTTACATAGCCTTTAAGTTCAAGCAGTGCAGTTGTGGTGCTGTGGTGTTTTCTAAAGCTATGTTGCTCAGGATATTGCAGCTGGTGCTTTTCAAGGTATTTGCCAAGCTGGTCCACAACTATTGTCTCAAGGGCTTTCAAGAGTGGTGGGAAGATAGAAATTGGGTGATAGTTCCCAGTAAGTGCCCAGTCATCACTCTTGAAGACTGGTGTGACTCTCGCAGACTTCCACTTTACTGGGAACTGTGAGTACCTGAGAGAAGTGTTTAGTATATGTGTAAGTGGGGTCAGAAGTTTGTCCAAGGACAGTGCTACAAAATTTCAGGTCCAGTGTATCATTGCTGTATCTAGTTTTACCCAGAACCTTTAGGAGGTATTTTTGAGCTTCCCTGGTTGTGATTGTTTTGAAGTAAAAAGGTGGATGGGAGGGGTAGAGGAACTATTTATTTGTGCGTCAAAAGAGCTGGGTGGGTTGAAGAAGTCAGGGGGAGTACCCCACTAAAGTCCATTAAGGCATTGTTGAATGAGTTTGCAATTGTTCAAGGAGAGGGAGCACCTTCAGTGTTAAGCATAGTGGGGACAGATCTGCAGTCTTTACCAGTTACTTCCTTTAAGTTGTTCCAAAACTTTCTGCCATCATGCCAGGTTTTGGTGAGGGCTTCCTTGTAGCATTGATTTTTAGCAGCCCGTATAGCCCGAGTGCAATCATTACATGCTTTCTTATAGCTTTGCAGGTCTGCCTGCTTGCTAGATGCATGTGCCCTCAGCCATAGGCAGTCCCTTGAATTCAGCAAGTTGAGTAGACCAGGGGAGAACCAGGGGTTGCAGTGGCCCTTTACTTTCCTAGTTTTCATAGGAGCATGCCAATCACAAATTTCATTAATCTAGGGCAGTGTCAAAATTGTGTGTATTATAGATTGGAGACCAGTCATGGTGATGAAGATCCACCTTTAATGCTTCCTAGTGTCCCCGTATGACAACCCTGTTGGTAATTATTCTCATGGGGGGGCTTGGCGTAATTATTGGACCATTTTAACAGGATAGGAGAGTGATTGCTGAGTGCATCTGGGAAGATAGTGATCCCTGATAAGTGACTGGGGTGGTTAGACATTACCCAGTCAAGTAAGGTGCTGGTGCCAGTGGAGTAATTAACCCTAGTAGGAGTGGTGACCAGCTGTGAGAGGTGAGTAACTGTGAGAGCATCTTTAAAGGCCTTGGCCTCTGGGGAGAGCCAGTTGAGTTTAAAGTCCCCGAGGAATATAATTTCAGTGTTTAGGCTAATTGAATCTAGGCACTCAATTAGTCCATTAAAGCCAGTAGCATTATGCTTTGGAGGAATATAAACTGATGTGACTGTGAGAGTTTTATTATGAGAGCCAAGGAGCACTTTTAATGCAAGTGCTTGTATGTGGTCACCCAAGGTGGGCAGTGGCAGGACTAATCCCTGGAGATTGTCTCTAAGGTAGATATCACACCCTCCTCCATGCTTTGTTAAGCGATCTTTTCTATAGGCCATGTAGCCTGGGAGCGAGACACAGACATCTTCTATGTTGGGTGAGAGCCATGTCTCAACCACTGAGAGTATGTCCTGGTTATACTGCTGGATCTGAGCATTCAGGATGTCGAGTTTATGGAGGAGGCTGCACATATTTGTTGAGGCGATCGTGAGAGATCCTGTCCTGCTAGGTGATGTGGCACCTGGCTGGGGGCCAGGGTTAGGATGGATATTCCCAGAAAACAGCAAGAGCAACAGTGAAAGCCTACAGAGGTACTCTCTTAATTGATTGAGGCTGTGTTTTGATTTCCTTGCCTGAGGTAGGTGGGAGGAGGTGTTTTTATTTAATGTGAAGAGGTAAGGAATGAGCGCCAGTGGAGGCAGCCAGCCGGGGGCATACCTACTAGTGCTACAGTTAGGATACAGAGGCTGGAGCAATTGAGAGTGAGGAGAATTATTATTATGTGGGAGGTAGTGGAACTATAAGAGTGTAGGCAGCAGTATTCCACAGAGGGGAGGTCCAAGGAGGTCTCACAGGCAAGAGGGAGGTAAGATGGTGGAAGGAGCATTAGTAACAGCAATCATCTAGTAAGTGACACAACCAGAGAGGACATTCTGGAGTTTGAGCTAATTAGTCTAGAATATATATATATATATATATATATATATATATATATATATATATGTATATTTTATTTTTTTATTTTGTTATATGCTAGGATAGTGGGGTGGGGAAGCAGGTGAACAGGAGCAGATTCAGCTGAGGGTTGGAAGTCACCTCCAGAAAGAATAAGGTGAAGAGGTGGCCAGTCACTTTAAGAGAGAATACAGGAAGTTACCTTGTTGGGGGAAGTATTTGGCTTGCTTTGTGGGGGAGGAGTGGTATTTAGCAGAGGTCGGGGACGGTGGGTGGGACAAAATACAGAGCGAAGTGATCAGAGTAGGGACAGCTGGTACTTGGTATTACAGGCTGGAAATTGATTTTACAGCCACAGAAACTATGTGGGCACAGAGACTACTGGATCTTGTGTGCTAAGATGAGCTTAGATATTAAAGCACTTCAGGCTCCAGTCTGTACCAGAATAAAATTAACTAAATCAAGTATTTACAAGTTAATTATTGCTCATTGTGCAGCCAAACTAGGACATAAGATTACTTGTGCAGAGACTACTGGAGTGTGGGCACTCTAGTGAGCTCCGAGTTTAAATAATAAAAATAGCTCCTGATACTCAGAAATCCAAGAAATTAGGTAGCAATTCAGCTGAACAGTGTCTCTGGTTTGTACTGGCTTTTGAATTGAGCTCTGTTGCCATTTAGGATGGTTGCGGAGGTTAGTTAGAGCTGGGGGCCCTACTATAGAAAAGGTGCCAAGTTCAAACAAAGGAGATAAAAGACACTACAATCCTCAGTGAGTTTGCTCAATTCGTACTTCACTGAAAAGACGTGTGGTGAGGGAGCAGCTCCTGGGGCTGAGTAAGCCCTGCTCTAGTCGGGGGGGCTTCACTGAAATGACATGCATTGAGGGAGCAGCTTCTGGGGCTGAGTAAGCCCTGCTCTAGCTGGGGGTCACTGAAAAGATGTGCGGTGAGGGAGCAGCTCCTGGGGCTGAGTACATAGATACATAGACAGTGTCGGCAGATAAGGGCCTATGGCCCACTCAGTCTGCCCATTGGAGCTTATAAGTTCACTTAATGTTTTCCTAGAAGTCTGTTGCTCCTTACCCCTGACCTCCAGAATTCCTTTATGTCTATTCCATGCATTCTTAAATCCTGTGATTGTTTCAGCCCCAACCACTTCCTCTGGTAGGGTGTTCCACTTGTCCACCACCCATTCTGTGAAGAAATTCTTCCTCACGTCTCCACTGAATTGTCCTCCCTCCAACTTCATCCCGTGCCCTCTAGTCCTGGAACATCTTTTTCACTTAAAAATAGTGTATTCCTGCACCCTGTTCCTCCCTGTAAGATACTTGTATGTCTCTATCATATCCCCTCTCTCTCTCTCTCTCTCCTCTCCTACAGGGAGTACATGTTCAGTTCCTTCAACCTGTCCTCATACGACTTGTGATGCAATCCATGTACCATCTTTGTTGCCCTCCTCTGAGTAAACCCTGCTCAAGCTGGGGGGGGGGGGCTAAGGGGATATTTCCAGTATTCTGATTGGTCTATGTGCTCCGGGAACGCTGATGTTATCTGACAGTAACATCACTGTATAAGGTCCAGGCACACACATGACCAGATAACACAGTCAGAAATCATCCCACCTCTCCACATGTTACTGCTGCTCTAAATGGCTTCAGCTATGAAGTACAATCAGACATAGCTTCATACACCCCAGTCAGTACCAATCACTCTCATCCTGTATACAAAACAGCCCTCTTTAAGAAACAATCTTTTGTTAGGTAGCAGTTTAAAAAAAACACAAAAAAACTCCACAACTTTTCACAGCGCTGACAAAGGTTACTGGTGTTCTGCTCTTTGTACAGTGCTCCAATTCGGCATCAGCATTTTCCCATTCTTCCCCGGTCCACTTTGGCATGTTGTATTTAATAAAAGGAAAAAAAACTAAGTCATTGCCAGTCTCACCTCAGCCCCACTCAGCCATTTCCATACCAAAGCTGAAACAGTACTTTGATTCCTGTGATCCTGCAAGTGTGAGGGCAGTTCAGCACCATGCTTCCCAGTGTTGACAGCTGCAGGTAAAAATGTTCATGCAGTTTAAATTCAACATGGCTGGTCTGCATAAACTGGGGGATGCTGTTTTGTAAAAACTATGGATAGACGGGTCGGGGGAGGAACACATAACAACAAGAAAGCTGTCTAAAGATGCAGAGCACACAACATGACACCTGCTGAGACTGAGAAATCTAGCAGTACGCACCTGCAGTACCACTTATTGGGGAAATAAGAAATTGTGGAAATGTTTTCAAAAGACATACTTGCACATCACAAAATTAAGGAAAAAACTATTTAAAACATTTTTTAATTCTCGTTTTCTTTGTTAATAATTGAGTCATTTTGTAATATTAATAAGGCACTCCAGGGATGTGTGTTGTTGTGTAATAACATCACTTCTCAGGTGTTGAATGCACTAAGCCTGCTGCCTTATGCTTCGACCACCCAATGTGTGATGTTATTACACAATAACACACACCCTGTCATGACTTATTGCCTAATTATGGTATTCTAGAGAAGTGGTAGTAAAGGTGAAGGAAAACATATAGCATTTAGGTGGTACAAAGAAACAGAGACGGATGAGGGTAGGGAGTTGTACCAGGTAAAAAAGGGGAGCAGGTAAGGCAGCAAGAGCAGCAAAGATGCAAACAGAGGAACAGATAGCCAAAGGGGCATCAGAAGGTCACAAGAGTTTCTTCAGGTATGTAAGTTGGAAAAGGAAAGCAAGGAGAGGGAGAATAAGGAGACTGCATAGAAGAGGATCAGGAAAAAGCAGGCATTCTGAACAGGTACTTCTGCTCAGTTTTCTCTTTGCAGTGAGAGGGAGATGGACAACTAAGGATCAGCAAGAACATGGGGGGGGTGGAAACAAGTCAATTTTCAGAAGAAAGAGTCCTGAAGTGATTTGAAAATTTGAAAGTGGACAAGGCCATGGGACTTGCTGGGATACACCCAAGGGTGTTAAGGGAACTCACTGAGGTGCCTGCTGCTCCAGAGATGGCCTTATTCAACAACTTACTGGAAATAGGAGTGGTTCCAGAGGACTGGAGGTGAGCAGACATAGTCCTGCTCCAAAAAATTTACATAAAATTGGCAGCACGGATAAGGCTTGCAACTATAGGCTGGTGAGTCTCACATCAGTGGTGGGGAAATTGATACAACCCCTGTTAAAGGAAAGGTCAGTGAAGTATCTTGAATTCAGTGGATTACAGGACCAAAGTCAACATGGATTCATGGGGGATGAAGGTCATACTAGCCAAATCTGACTGATTTCTTTGACTGCCTGAACAGGGAATATAGATAAAAAAACGACAGTGGATGTAGCCTACTTAGACTTCAGCAAGGCCTTTGACACTGTGATACATAGAAGACTGATAAATAAATTGGGCAGTCTAGGGATGGCATCCAAAGTGATAAACTGGGTGAAAAAAATGGTTAATTGTTAGGTTACAGAAGGGGTTCCATGCGATAATACCGATCGTGCAATAGCGATCACCGTTTGGGCAAGTGTACACTGCTGAAAATTAATTTTTTTGATGTACACTCGTGGCGAACTGCAAGAGGGTGCCCGAGATCTACAATTTTATTTTTTATACGGGGAGCTGTGCCCCCCGCACCCCCTACTAAAGGATTATCAACTCCAGGGGGGTGCATGTTGGGGGGGTGCAAAACTTAAAAAAAAAAAGACCCAGTGCAAAAAGATGATCACACCCAAAACTGAACCTGGCACCCTCCCAACCCCAGCCTGCCACCAACCCACCACACTGCCAGCTCGGCAGCCAACTACCACACTATACCACACAAACCCTCCCTCCTCTTCCACCCATTAGACAGCATGTTCCAACCCCCCCCCCGTGCATGTATACATAGCGACATCCCATTGCTATATTCCCTACCCCATCCGTCGCTACCTGCTAGGTAGCCCCAGGTGTTGTGATTGAGCTGCCATTTTTGAAAGCACTCAATCATGGTCAACTTGTACACGGATACCAAGAGGTGGTAGTAAACAACACTCACTCTAAAGAGAGGATAGACCAGTGGGGAGATCAATCAGGTTTTGCTAGGACATTCATTCATTCATTCATTCATGCCATTGCAAGATGGGTTGCCGACAGAGCAGGCGCTCTGCTCCAGGGCACTGTTTTCTTTACTGCAGGTTGATTTTGTGGATGCTTGTGGTGGGAGGATGGTGATGGGGGACTAGTGGGGGGTTGGGTGGGAGACTGGATGTGCTTCATGTGACAGTGGGACTTAAGTGGGGAAAAGATTGCGTTTTTTGGATGTGTACTGTGCATAATGATCCAGTAAGGAATTGGATGCAGCAACACTGTCTGTAATTTGCCTGGGCAGGGGGTGGAAGAGCGTGTATTGCCAGCGGGTGGTGGGGTGGGAGTGGGTAAAGATCTAGTGTTTTGGGGTGCAGGAGGGTTATTTTTACAGTACAGTGGCTGGTGGGAAGGCTTTCTTTAGCATTTCAATATTTAAGCCAACAAATTTGCATGCAGATTTGGTGAGTCTGCCATAGAATTTATGATTTTCATGAAATGTAGGTTTCCGTGGATTCACATCAACTTCGCCAGCAGAATAAAAATGTCCAACATTTCTGTCTCTGACCAATACTCTTTGGTCAATGCAGCCAAGTATCTTTCTCTGTCTTCTATCCTTCAGTTGAGGTGTTCCTTATTTGCTATAGCTTCTCCTAGTAATTGCTTGCTCGATTGCTCTTAGGTCACTCAGTATTGTTTTCATTTGATTCAGGTCCTTGAAGCACCAGGTGTACACCACACCCACCAGGGCTAGCATCAGGTTTTTGTGGGCCCTGGGCAATGGACCTCTAGAAAGCCCCCCTCAACCCATCAGTCTATTAAAAAAATACAATAAAACTGCACCACCACCAGCCAGCTTGCCTTCATCAACCGTCCAACCTCCTCTCCACACCGCAGTAGTACAGCAGCAATTCTGACAAAATTCCACTGCCTCACCACCCCAGCAGACCATCTGCTAAGTTGCTTTCATGCTCGGACTATGACCACCAACCAACCTCGACTAGAAGGCCCCCGTTGGATCTGTCTGTCTGTTAAAAAAAATACAGTAAAAACCCCAGCACCAGGCAGCCAGCTTGCCATTGCCAGTTGCCAATCACCAACCCTCTCCACACAGCAGGCACGGCAGCACTTCAGACAAAATTACACACCATCTCAAGGCCAAGCCATGAAGCCAATTACAAATTGGTCCTTTCCACAGTCTCTGGCACCAGGTGACTTAAACTCATTAACTCAATGTAAAAGGTCAGTGTCTGTACCGAACTCCTGCATCCCCAAAGGCAGAATTAGAATGGCACAGCAGTTTTGGTACAGTGCAATGGCCCGGGCCAAGGGCCTGTGCCTGCAACCTCCCCTTCCTCCCTGGGGCTGGGCACTTACTCTACCTGTATCCACATCCAATGGACAGATCCATTGTTGCTGTTGTCAACTGAAATGGTGCTGTTTCAAAGCTCCACATAGGCCTGATGTGGACGGAAGCAGAGACAACCGATCACTCTCAGTCCTGGTCACGCCAGTACTCTTTGCTGTTTGACTGCCACCACTGTCTCCACCCGAACGTTTCAACTTTGAGTTTGAATTGAACAACTCCTGCCTTGGTGCCTCTCCAGCAGCCGCCTTTCCAAGTCTAGTAATGTCACTACGTGACGTGACATCAGATGTCACAAACACAGCTAAGCTACTGGCTGGCCCTTTCACCACACTCTCCTCCAGCCATTGGTTTGCTGCAATCCCTCACCCTGTCCCACAGAATGCTAATGGATTGGGGGTCCCTTCTGTTCTGAGTCACTGTAGTTTTCTTTTCCACCACTCAGCAGCAGCAGAATGGTTCACTCCACACAGTGGAAATCATGCTGCCAGCACAGCGCAGAGCTACTGCAAAGTTTACTCTTCTATTTTTGAACACTGGTGGGCCTCCCTCTGGTGCCAGGGCCCCCTAGCAATTGCCCAGGTGGCCCAGGTGCTGATGCCGGGTCTGACACCTGCCATAGTGAAGGACAAATAGACAAGGCCTATAATGAAGCAACAGTCTTTGCAGTCCAGGAATTTTTTGTGGATCATTGTTGCAAACATTTGGTAGTAAATACTTGGTCTCGTCTCAAAGACAGTAAACAATGTATTCAGATTATAGAGGAATTGAATAAATTAAATAGGGATTTAAATAACACAATATTAATAACCCAGGATGCGAAAAGCCTTTATACTAGTATGATGAAGGTTTATTAGCTTTAGAATTGTTTCTAACACAGAGGGAATGAAATATACCTGACAAAGATTTTCTGTTACAACTAACTCGAATAGTTCTACAGAATAATTATTTTGTTTTTGAGGACCAGAAATATCTACAAAAAACTGGGACGACAATGGGGGCCACTTTGGCTCACACTTATGCAAATCTTTATACGGCTCATTTTGAGAAATTGCACATAGAATCAGAAAATAATCCCTTCATATCACATATTGTTTAATTTAAAAGATTTATTGGTGATATACTGATTATATGGGATGGCACTATACAACAAGTAATAGAATTTAAAGATTATTTAGAAACAGTCAATAAGAATCTGACAATTACATTGCTTAGTGACCCAATAGAAATTCCTTATTTAGATCTTAAAATCATTAAAGAAGGTGGTAAGATTTTTACAGATTTGTATAGAAGAGACCACCAGAAACACAGTTCTTCATGCTAAAAGTTTTCATCCCAAAAATTTGAAACAAAATATTCCTTACAGTCAAACGTTAAGAGCATGAGGCTGGCAGTATAGCCTATAGGTTAGAGTAACAAGCTGTGAATGGGCTTGGTACATCCAGCAGACTAGGGTTTGATTCTCACAACCTCCACTTGCATACTGTGTGACTCTGAGCAAGTCACTTAACCTCGCCAGTGCTCCCAGGTTGCCCCTGAAAACAGGCACTTGTACCTAGTGGGCCCACCCGGTTACCAAATACTAAAATTAAAAGAGTTAAAAAAATAGTGGTACACAAGATAGATGTAAAACCAATTTGGAAGACTTATCACATAGATTTTGGGAAAGAGGTTATACAGAGAAAGTTGTAAAAGATGCCAGGCAGAAAGTGCAGGAGATAACACGTGATGTCCTGTTAAAAAATAAGGATGTAGTTTTGAGTCCCACCACAGGGAGGATCGCTATGTCCATTCACTACTCTGAACGTTTTGGAGCTATAAAAAAATATTATACTCTCTAATTGGAACATTTTGCAGACTAATGAAATTGGGTTAAAACTTTTTGAGAAAAGATCATGGGTCACAGCAAGTAAAACTACCACGATACAGGATAAATTTATCAGGACTCAGCATTGGAAACAAGAAATCAGTGGTTTCTCTTGGTTAAAGAGTAATATCAAGAGATTTTTTTCCATATGACAAATGTGTCCAGTGTAATAATGGTGTTAAGAGGAAATACATAAAGAGTACTTGGGATGATAAAGAATATAATTAATTAATAATGTAATAATATAATATGTTCCTCTATAATCTGAATACAATGTTTACTGTCTTTGAGACGAGCCCAAGTATTTACTACCAAATGTTTGCAATAATTAGGTTTATTCTATCGCATTAAACACTTACTTACATTAGAAGCCAGAATGAGACTAGTACAAACTACATTCCTACCTATACTGGACTACGCTGACTTTCTTTACAGTCATTGCCCATCAACGATGCTAAACAACTGGACACCCTTTACCACCAGGCTTTAAGATTTATCCTAAATCTACCCCATGGTACACATCACTCTTGTCTATACCAGGTTTCGGGATGGACCTCACTCTCAACTAGGAGAAAAAGGAATGCTCTCCTCTGGTTCTTTAGAGCATTATCTGATAACCTCCCTGCATACATCTCAAACCTCTTCAAATGGGCTAAAGGTTCCTATGGCCTGAGATGCTTCTCCATAATTTACTTCCAGATTCCTAGAGTGAAAACTACCCTTGGCTCGGCAGCAATCAACTTCTCATTTCCATCACTGTGGAACACTATGCAAGACTCATTAAACTTATCCTCACTTCCAAGCATTTTCACATTCAAAGCTCTATTAATGGATTATTTGAAGGAATCACGCAACTGTTTCAGGTGCCTATGACCCTTAAGCCCCGGGTGCAACTCTCAAATCCTACGCCTAAGTATCTCATCCACCCAACATTTCTAACAACAGAAACCTAGGACCTACAAGCCTAATTCACTTAATCCAAGATGGCCCTGCCTATTCTCTACCTTTTACATATTCTGGCCTCCCTCTTGGCTGCCTACTCTTTCACCCCAATTTCTACCCTATTCCTTAATAACTCCTTATTTTTTATCATTTAGGTATGAGCTCTTACTTAGCGGAGACTATATGGGATTGTTGTCTCGTCTCATTCCAGTAAAGCTTATCATTATGTACCTTTGCATGTTAATTATGTTGACCAGTATGTATAGGCCGATATTGACCGGCACCTTCACAATGTTTTTTTTTTTTGCACTGCTGTCCACTGTAATTGTAATCTTATGAAGTGTACTGTATTGTATTAATGCCCAGGACCACCTTGAAAATGAGCTTGCTCAATGGTGTTTATGCCTGGTTAAATAAAGTGATTGACTGATTGATTGATAATATCAGAGATTTCATAACATGTAACACTGATTTTGAGTTGTATTGCATTTATTGCCCCTGTGGTTTATATTATATTGGTGAAACCACTAGAGCTTTACAACAATGTATTTCGGAACATAAAAGCAACTTTAGAAGGTGTGATTTAAGATTCCCTTTAGCTAGACACTTTATGGAAAGACAGCATAAAATTTCTTGTGTAGAATTTTTTGGTATTGAAAAAATACATGAAGCCTTTACAGGAGGTAATAGGGAAATAACTTTAGTTAAGACATGAAGCTTGGTGGATTTTCACTGTAAAAACATACCAACATAGATATGGACTTAATGAAAATTTGAACTGGACCAATTTTCACTAAAATACTTCTATGTTAGTCATTTCTCATATTTGTGCCATGATTTTGCCAAGTCTGATATCCTTTTCTAATTATACTTTTCCCACCAAGCACAGTATGCTTTATATATATATATATATTAGAGGCAAAAAACTCTGTTTAATGCATTAGTTGGGTTGTTCCACAGCGACAAAAGTGAGAAATCGCTGTTGGGTTGAAAACCCCCTTGGACCCCCACACCCCCAACTGGCATTGGGGTGCGCATTGGGATAATCAGCCTAACTCTCACCCCATGACATGTGTAAAGCAGCAGAAGTATGGGGAGAATGGGGTGAGAGTTGGGACCCTGACAATCGCGCTATGCAGTGAGGTGGTGAGAAATCAAGGATTTTCAACTAACTAGCAGACTCCTCACTGTCGTGGCTAACTAAATAATGCATTAAATGAGTTTTGCCTCTATTCCTTCTTTTGAGAATGATAGAGAAATAGTGAATGTAATGCAGCGGCGGAAGGGCCCGCTCCGCCACATGATGTGTTGTGGCATACTAACAGGGACAGCAACACAAACAGAAATGCTAACAGTGGCGCACATGGTAACACAAGCATGAATGAAAACAGAAAGGGTAGCACATGGTGGCGTAGACGGGAATGGTCTACCACATGATGTGTTGTCACATAGTAACATGGTGCCTGCAAACAGAAATGTCAATGGGCATGGTGATGTAAAGTGAAACAGTAAGATAAACAGTACTGTAGACAGAAATGGCAAAAAATAACAGAAACGCAAGCGCAAATGAAAATGCAAAGGATAACGCACATGGTGGGGCAGACGTCAATGGTAAGTGAAACGAGTACGGATCCACAAGCGGAAAGGGCAACAGTAACAGTAATGTAATCGCACAGGCTGGTTTTCCCCATAACCTGCATTGAGAAAGACAGTGAGTACAAATAATGTATGCAAAATAATGAGTATCGGCGCAGAAAATGAGATCTTGGAATACTAAATACATTATATCTCAGGAACAGTACGACGTAGAAAAAAAATGTAAAAGTCATAATAGTTACAACTATCCTGGCTAATTTGAATCTTAGCCCCATTGTGGGGCTAAGAAGTTTTCCGACGAAAAGTCCGCATCTCGTACCGTTTCCGAGATACGGGCCCTGAAAGGCGCGGCTAACGCCGTAATGTTATCCTATGGGAAAAAAAGAAAAGTTCGGAGCACCATAACTTTGCCTCCCTGTAATGTTTTTTCACCAAACTACTGAAAGGCACATCTGTGGGCTGTTGGCTGTCTTCCCTCCAAATTTCAGGAAAAAAGACCAAACCGTTATTTTGCAGCAGGGCTCCAATTGATTTCTGTTAAGTGTCGGGCGCCGTAATGTTATCCTATGGGAAAAACCGTCAATTTTGGAGTGCCGTAACTTTGCCGCCATGTGATATTTTTTCACCAAACTACTGAAAGGCACATCTGTGTACTGTTGGCTGTCTTCCCTCCAAATTTCAGGAAAAAAGACCAAACCGTTATTTTGCAGCAGGGTGCCAAAGGATTCCTGTAATGCTTCGGGCGCCGTAATGTTATCCTATGGAAAAACTGTCAAATTTGGAGTGCCATAACTTTGCCGCCATGTAATATTTTTCAATACAACACTGAAAGGCACATCTGAGATGTGCTGCGTTCCTCAAAATTTCAGCCCAAAACTCCCAACAGTTATTTTGCAGTGCAGTACCAAAAGAATTGCTGTCATTTTCCACAGACTAGAAAATTACTGTCGCAATTTAAAGCTTTCTCTGGAATTTGCCACACTTTCGTGAGCACGAAAGTAATTTGCGTGAGTACTTTTTCCAGAAATTTGAAAAACATATTTCTGGGGTGTTTTACCACAAAATAAAGACATGGCAAGCATCCTCAGGGCCCGACTAGGTGAATACAAAAAAAATTGGGTTGCTAGAGGGTCCCAAATTTAAATGCCAACCATTTTTCTGATCACCAACTGAAAACAAAATGGCCGATTTGCGAAAGTAACAGGCCCATTTGCGAAAGTAAAAATGCATTTGGGAAAGTGTTGAACTTTTTGTTAACTTTTCCCACTGACTTATAATGGGAAACTGTTTTTTGAATAACTTTTGAACCGTTTAATATTTTTTCACGAAATCTTTGAAAGGCACATCGGGGACCCCGGCTGCATGTTCCCTGAAGATTTTGGGCCAGTCACGCAAACTGTACAACCTGTAGGCGCGACCACAGAATTCCAGAAAAGCGAAACGCTACGCATTGATCACACTTAATAACCCGCAGTCGTGACATCCCAATTAGCACGTAAACTTGGCAGATCCCAATGCCTATTGTTCTTGATCATAAATTCCAAATTTCAGGCAAATCCATCAAACAGTTGCAAAGTAATTAAGGTGCAAAGTTTTGGGGTTTAACATAGAAATGGCTCCTCAACCCTAACTATAGTAGCACTACCGTGCTACCATAATAAATATATATATATATATATATATATATATATATATATTCATTATGATTTTGTTTGTAGCCAGTTTTTAGTGTTTGGATTGGTACTTATTTATTTTTCTTCTCCTCCCTTCCCTCTCTTTGCTTTCCGTTTTTCCTCCTCCTTCCTTCTTCCCCTTTTATCCTTTTTGTTTTTGTAAATGTCTAGAATTTATTTTTTCTAAATGTTTCCCTGCTCACTAGTCATTCTTTTTATTCCTGTACACTATTAGTGGTATAGGGCTGTTATTCATTGTGATTTGGAGTCTAGATATATGTAAAACAACAGTGCGCTCTAGTGAATTTATTTATCCTTGGTATCTTTATTATATGCATTATAGAGCAATTAATTGAAACCATAGACTGAGACATGTCCTTTGGAATATGGAGGACTTCCCAGATACATTTTCAGGGTAGTTTCATTATTGACCGGGCCGCAGGAGGTGGAGTTACATCAGTAACATCAGCACACCCTTTGCATGCTCACCTGTGTGGCCCAGCCCCTATTCTTTAATACCTGTAAGGTAACCAGGAAGTGGAAGCGAGTTTCAGCGTGTCTGCTAATGGCGATGGGCGAGTAAAGTATTCATAGAGAAATGCTTATGAACCACAGCTTTTGAATAAGGAATGGAGCATGTTTTTCAAGGGACTTACAGGTAGGATTCAACCCCCTCATTTGAAAGAAGTGCAAGATAATGCATATGGGGCACAAAAACCCTGGCACAATATATCAGTTGGGGGGTGAGGATATAGCATGCACCAAGCAGGAAAGGGATCTTGGGGTTGTCATCTCTGATGACCTCAAGGTAGGGAAACAGTGTGACAAGGCAGCAGGTAAAGCAAATAGGATGCTGGGATGTATAGGCAGGGCATCACCAGCAGGAAAAGGAGGTCATAATTCGCTATACAAGACACTAGTGAGGCCCCACCTGGAGTACAGTGTACAGTTCTGGAGACCATACCTACGTAAGGACATAGGGTAGAGAGGTTCAGAGGAGGGCAACAAAGATGGTGCATGGATTGCATCACAAGTCCTATGAAGACAGGTTGAAGGAACTGAACATGTACTCCCTGGAGGAGAGGGAGGGAGGGGGATATGATAGAGACATACAAGTATCTTACAGGGAGGAACAAGGTGCAGAAAACACTATTTTAAGTGAAAAGATGTTCCAGGACTAGAGGGCATGGGATGAAGTTGGAGGGAGGACGATTCAGAGGAAACATGAAAGAATTTCTTCACAGAATGGGTGGTGGACAAGTGGAACACCTGCCAGAGGAAGTGGTGGGGGCTGGAAACAATCACGGGATTTAAGAATGCATGGGATAGACATAAAGGAATTCTGAAGGTCAGGGGTAAGGGGCAACAGACTTCTAGGAAAACAAACTGAACTTACAAGCTCAAATGGGCAGACTGGGTGGGCCATAGGCCCTTATCTGCCGACACTGTCTATGTATGTATCTATGTATCTATGTATCTATGAAAGCAACAATTCAAAACTGATATTTGAAAGTTTGCTTCTTTTTGCTTTGGTACTTAAAAGAAAAAAAAATGTCAGTTTACAGGTAACAGTGAAATGTTAACATTCTGAGAATTTAGAAGTCCCCATGACATCTCATAAAGTAAATATAATGTTATAATTTAGTAATTTTTGAATTAGAAATGCTCCATATTTATTTTCAATCCTAAAATTGGATTTTTCCTTTCACAGTATTAGAGAGATTGATTTGAAACTCTTGAGGAAGTATCCCCACCCCATAGCAGACACATTGTGGGTTTAGAAACTTGTTGTGAATGTTACTATATATACAGAGTTTTCAGGTCAGTTCCACCTGTTTTTTTCAAATTAGGAATACCTGTTTGTAGCCAATTTGAGCACTTTTTTTTGCCTGAATAAAAGATTAAATGTGTATATATATTTTTTATGTTATACAGAAAAGCTCCACTGTCTGACGAAGGAACAAGTGTTCTGAAACGTAACATAAAAAATATTCATTTAAGGAGCAGAGGTAAAGAAAAGCCACTATGGAAAAAAAAAATCAGGATTATTTATAATGGACTGGTGGTTGAGAAAGTGTTTTCCTTTTGACTGTGCCACTGTATCCGTTTCATCACCTTCTCCCTGATAAACTTTCAGGCATCATTCCGGTTATATTGAAAGGAACCTTGGGAGACTTTTTTTGTTGATACAGTCCAGGAATTGGTCAGGACCTGTTAAAACTGGTATTACTAGATGGACTGGTGGTGCAGAATGCAAAGGCATTTAGTGCCTTTCCTCTCCCACACTGGCAGCCCAAGTTCAGGAATGAGATCTGGCTGCAGTGGGCTGGCTGGGGGGAGGAGGAAGATCAAGGATCCTAATGGACGCTCTCCTCTTGTGGGGATGGAAGGAAACTCATCTCTGCACTAGAGTGCCAACTAGGTGACCACAGATGGCAGTGCAGCTAGAGTGGCTAGTGAGTGGGGGGATGTTGGCAGGCACTGCACAATACACATGTGTGGGTGCATACTTGTAAACACACCCTTGATGTTGACGTCCTAGCGGAATTGTGGAGAAAATGGAAAATCCCTGAGCAGCTGGATGGTGCTGCCCAGTCCACAGGCCCCGCACATGGTTACTTAGGCAGTATTTAGGCAGGTGACTCCCACAACCAGATCTCTTCATAATGGAGGTAAGGGGGGCTCACCACCCTCACCAGATGGGGGAAGCTTTGGACAGACATGTGAAGAAAGACCCTCAAAAGTCCCAGGGGATGTCAGAGTGATGGGGCTGTAACTGTGGACAGGTAGAAGAGGACTGATGGATCCTTAGGGGTGTAAAAAAAATGGTATTACTAGGCAGCAGAATTGGGTATTATGATTGTAGAGAGACTGTGCTGCTGGGGAACCATGGACTAGAATGGATTAATATCCAGCTGCACTGAGTACTTTCAGTAGTCATCTTGTTGGAGGTAATACATCGCCCCTTCTAATAGACTTTTTCTGTCTTACAATGTTATTGCATCTAAGAGTTAAAATTGTATACTGGACACTATTTTATAGGGAGAGTGATGACTGAAAAAAGTATGGTGAGAAGAAAGGTTGCAGGGGAGGCTGCCTGATTTGTAGCTATGGATGAAAGAAGAATTGTGCATGAGATGTCTCCCTCCATGGCTGGCCAGCCAAAGTAGCTATGCCTGTCGTGGTTGGTGCAGAGGGACAGCTCAGTGTGTAACAGGCAGAAGGCAGTAAAAAGTGGGTTCAGAAAAGTGGGAGGGCAGCACATAAAATTATATCTTGAAGATAAAGAGGGTAATTTTGCCTATTATCTGAGGTCTGGGGGAAATAAGTCTAACAGCAGAGCACCAGTAGCAGACTGCCAGGGTCCTGAGGGATACCAGAGGTCTCCCCTCCCCCCACTGACCCTGCCGCAGATAGACCCCCCCAAGGTAGTAGCACAGGGGGGCCATTGGACAATTGGTACCAATGTGAATTTTTAAATTCCAGACCCTGTTGAAATGGTATTTTTTGTTGGCAGAACACCATTGATTGTGCTGTTCTCCCTAGCCTGGGTGCGCTCCAAGGAACAGCTGCTGCCCTTGGAAGTGTGAATCAGGCATTCTGTGGTAGATGTGCTGGATAGCATTTATACTTGTGTAAAGCATAGATTAAGCTGAATGTCCCCTGCTGTAACCCTAAGAGACCATTGTATGGAATGTGCAGCTATGTAGATGAATCAGTAATGTTAATTCTGAAAGTGGCAAAAACATTGAAAGAAATAGGAGATAAAGTACATAGTAAGCAAGTGTGGCAGAAGCTGTAACAGAGTGTAAATATATGTCTGAGTGTAGAAAACTACAAATACAGAGTGTAATTGAGGAAGGACAGAGCGCAAAATGTAGAGGTAACAAGGTGTACAGCTTGCAAGGGGAAGCAAGTGCTGGGGTCAGGGCAGAAAATAATTGAAAAAAAGAAGTTAAAAAACACAATCATTCTGGAGTGAGAGACTGTACTGCAGTTCTGGAGAAAGAAGGCAGGACTTACTGAAGCAGTGTCCAGACCTGCTGCCGACTCCCTGGAAGCACCTGGCCCTCCTGTAATTTCAGCCAACCCACATAGTACTCTATTCTTGTTCTGTCTATCCGCCCACAAATTGCTAATTGCTAAATCCTTTATCTGCTTCCCTTCCTAGCCCAGAGCCTAACAGTAGAGTGCCAGGAGCATATTGTCAGGGTCCTGAGGGATATTAGTGTCTCCCCTTCCCCCACAGACCTTGCAGCAGATGGACCCCCCAAGGTAGTAGCACAGAGGAGCCACTAGACAATTAGCGCCAAAGTGAATTTTTAAATTCCAGACCCTGTTAAAAGGGTATTTTTGTCAGCAGAACACCACTGATTGTGCTGCTCTCCTAGTTGGTGCATGCTCGGTGCCATGATAAGTAGGAATTACCTCCCTCCCACCCCACCCCAACCATGGCCAGACACAGGCCATTTATGCCCTTTACCGTTCTTTAGCAAGTTGCTGCACCTGCGACTCTAACTTGGGTCTCCCTGCATCTTAATTACAGATCAGCCACTCTTCCCCCACACTCTAGCACAGCTTCTGCAGCCATACTGCAGCTAATCTCCCTGAACTCTACCTCCTTACCACCTGATAGTTAAAGTCTGCTACACAAAGTACTACTTGCTTCTCTATTTCTCATCTGAATCATCTACTGTCTTTCTATTGCCACCTACTGCTTTTCTTTCTCTTTCCGGACTTTAAACCCATGTAGTAAAGGATTTGCTGAGCCTACTTGCATCTGACATGACAGGAAAACTGCTCCGAACATTACCTCTCGGCACATACAGAAACTCATCTAATTATGGCCATCCTGGGCACATTAATAACCACAGCACTCGTCTGTCCCTCATAGGTGCTGATCTGTTTGTTGCTACCTAACTCTCAATGAAACACCTGCCTAGACAGAATGTTACACAGCACCCTAACTCATACCCATGAGTCTCCGTACATCTTTCCAAAAAAATCTGCTCCTGTACAGCCTCCCCAGGAACTGGACCTGCTACCTGTTACTAGCAGGAATCAGAGGATATTGCATGTCTATACAATTCTGCACCTGGGGGAAATATCCATGGTTCCTAACCTTCACCAACACTCTTCTTCTGTCTGAAGACATTGAACAAAACCCTGGCGCTAAGGCTATATACACTAAGGTATTCAACCCTATGACACGGGAATAGTCCAGAACCAAAGGATTAAAAATTACACATATGAATATCCAAAGCCTTCACCCTAAGATGGTTGAATTGGAAGCCTGGACACTCTATTATGCCCCAAATTTACAAGTCATTTCTGAAACATGGCTCAAACCCTCTGTCCTTCCACAAGAGATTGAGCTACAAGGGTACACAGTTTTCAGGCAGGATCGGATATCCAAAAGTGGTGGAGGCATCCTCCTATATATCCGCTCGCATCTAACAGCCTCAGAACTGGATGTACCTTCCACAAAAGACATCCCAGGGGAATCCACATTTATATTAGTCACCCTGGGAACTGTTACATCCCTCTGCATAGGTTGCATCTATACCCCCAACCAAAACCACACCTTCCAGTCACTGCCCTCCCTCTCATCCTGCCTCACTGAGCAATTCCCTATGGAGCTCATTGTGTGTGATGACCTTAGTCTGAACTGGCTGGTCTCCAATCATAAATCTTACCAGTCATCTCTGGAAAATTTCCATCTTACCCAGTTAATAGTTAAACCCACAAGACTTAACCTCAGATCTGGTAACCATACATTATTGGATTGGATACTAGCAAGTAGGGTTGACAGAATTAGAACTGTTGGAGTCCTCCCTGACATCCTTAGTGACCACTATCCGGTCTACTGCATATGGAAAAATAATTTTTCACACTCCCCACCCAAATACATTGAGGCTAAAGACCTCTCCAGATTTGTAGAATCAGCCTTCATTACTAGCCTCAAAGAGGTATACTGAAGTCCAATAAGTAACCTCCACATTGTCAAACAGGCATTAGACTACTCTGTAGATAACTTCACTAATGTTGTAAATTGGCATGCCCCATGAGACATAGGGGGGCTAAGCGCCTCCATGCACCATGGCTCAACAGCAAACTGTGACAAACTCTCAGACTCAGAGTCTCAATATAAACAATCAGACCTATCTTCTAACTGGCACTCTTACAGATCGCTCCAAAACACCTGCAAAACTGACTGAAAAGTGCTAAACATTCTTACCTTAAGTCCCTGCAAACACAAAATCTCTCCTTCCCCAAGCATTTTTGGACCCATGTCAACTAGTTACTCCATGGGAAAATCTATGTTCCTGCTCATGAAATGCACTTTGATACTCAGGTCCTATCCAACCCCTCAAGATATTGCCTGTTGTTTCAACCACTTCTTCACTGATCTTGAAAGATTCAAGGTCCTTCCTCCCTCCCACCCCAACATCCCACATCCTTCCCAGCAGCAGCAGCACTTGGAAAACACCAGATCCCCTCTATTGCAGTCATCTGGTGAGAAAGCTTCACCACAGTTCCACCTTAAATTAGTTATCCGAATTGAGGTCCTTAGACAGCTAAAGAGATTTAAAAGTAAATGAACTCTAGGCTCTGATTCTCTAGATCCTCAGTTCTTAAAAATTGCTGCACCAATTATAGCCACCCCTCTTAGGAACCTCATTAATAAGTCCTTCTTAGCTGGAACTATCCCTGAAAAATGAAAGTTGGCTCTGGTGGTGCTCTTACGCAAATGGGGGCCTAAGGACAAAGTAAAAAATTATAGGCCCATATCTCTCCTCAGTGCAGTTGCCAAAATACAGGAGAGGCTACTTTATGAAAAAGTATTAGACTTCTTGAATGCAATCTCACCCTTACTCAGTTCCAACATGGTTTCTGCAAAAATCATGGGACCGATACAACTCTAGTACATGTCACTAGTGATACAATTCATGCCATGAATATGGGCATGGCATCTGGGGCCATCTTCATAGATCTCACAAAAGCATTTGATCTGGTCAACCATAATTTGTTACTCAAAACACTACATGATTGTGACATAGACAATCTCTCTTGCTGCTGGTTCCAGAACTATCTGACCAGGTGGATGCAGTGTGTCAAATGGTAAGGTAAGACCTCTCTCCCCAGGTCAATCACAGATGGGGTGCCTCAAGAAGCCATACTTGGCCCCCTTCTATTTTTGTTATTTATCAATGATATAACTCATAACTGCAGTGGTGACTCAATACAGCTATAGGCTGATGATGCCATACTTTACAGGTTCTCCACTGACCCAACCTGGATCAATACACAGCTGCAGAATGAGTTCAACACATTCAAAAATTGTTTTGTAGCCAACAAACTCATATTTTAATGCTAAAAAATCTTAAGCAATGCTATTCAGTCACAAAAATCATGGCTTAGACAGGCAAGCTCTCCTTAAAATTGCTGCCTGCATTGGAGACAAGCTGGAGGTGCTCCAGATCTTTAAATACCTAGGAATGACACTAGACCCATCCATGTCCTTTGAACCTCATGTTGGTGCCCTGATCAAAACACTTAACCAAAAGCTCGGGCTACTATGTAGACTGTCCCCCTACCTGTCCAATGAGGCATGTAGCACCATTTCCTCAATCTCCCTCCTCCCTCTCCTATTCTGTGGTGCCTCAATACTTCAGGCCTTACGTGAACCCACCCTCAATAGGCTAAGGATACTCTACCATAGGATTTGACAATTTGCAGCCAGTGCCCACCCTAAAACCCACCACTGTGCAATGCTAACTACCTTAGGCTGGCCCTCCTTTGAAGCCAGACTGCAGTATCCCCTGTATTGCCTCCTTATCTTTAAGTTATTGCAGCTACTTGCCCTGCCAAGTGTCTCTGGCATAATCCAACACAAACAATTTGCTCTTCCTCTTAGAGTCTCTGCCTTCCCAGTGCTGGAAAATCCCCAAAGTGCGATATGAAATTGAAAGATGGTCCTTCTCTTACTCAGCTCCATATCTGTAGAACTCCCTGCCCTCAGTGGTCTGGGACTGTCCTACCTTGCCACAGCTTAAGACAACTCTTAAATCTCTCTTTTGGGCAACCTTTCCCTGCAACTGCTTCCACCAAATCTAATGCCTTCCACTTACCTCTTCAATCCTTGGGGGCTATATTATCCCAGATAATGCACCCTAATATGTTTGTTACTCAAAATTCATCAAGCCTATTGTATATATCTATCCTGTATGTATTCTCCACCAGTATAACACTTATGAATGTTCTTTTTTCAATTCTATTGCATGTAACTAAACTCTTGCTAGTATGACAGTTGTTATTGTATGTAAAAACATCCATGAATAATTCATCTGTTGTTTAATGCATGTAACTAATTCTGGGTCACCCCAGAAAAAGGGACATCTCATCCCAGTGGGCTTACATGGTCACCAAAATTCAAATAAAATAAAAATAAAAGTTTTGTTCCAATGGAAGGAGCTGACCTTGTGGAGGAATTTAGAAGAACCATTCAGGGTCATTATACACTAAATGAGAAGGCACAAAATGCATTCAGGTTAGGCATGTTATTAATGGTTTTGGGGACAGTTTTCAATGCATTCAGGGGCCATTCAAGATGCATAGAGCAAAAGTGCCATTGGAAGTTAGTGAAGTTTTGTCTGAATTACCTATATCTAGACATTAGGGTCTCTATTGAAAATCACTATGTAATCTGCAAACATACAGTATGAATACTTGAGGAGACATAGGAATTGGGAAAATAATTTCAGAAGATGTAAAGTGGGATGGGCCAATGGACAGAGAATGGAATTCACTCATATATCTGGAGTGACTGGAATTTAGAGCCACCTATGCTTCTCTTGGAAGTGGTAAGATAGGTATGATCTTAACCAACTGGCCGTCCACACACAGAGCCAGGGCTGGTTCATTTTTTTTGTTTGTTTCTTTGTCCATAAAGGTACAACCTTCCTGGCAGCTTTGCCTTGCTCTCTCCCCAGCGCCTACTCCAGCACCTGCTTGGTCGTCACTGGCAAACTGGGCTCCTGATTGTCTCTCTTACTATTTCACTGTGAATCACTTGCTGTATGCCTCTCAGCCAGAGTCTTAGCTTCTGGGTGTAAAATGTTCAGATTATAAAAGTTTCACCCCTCTGCCCAATTGTATTGTGTGTACATTGCTGTAACTGTGTTGTTACAATTTAAATCACTGTATATTGCAAGTGCTTGACTGTATAATGCAAGGAAATTACAGATCAGTTTAGAATAATTTTGTTTAATTAACCTGAAAAGAATATTTTATTTTTCCCCCTCTACATTTCTGTCTCTTTCTCCTTACTTCTCTTTCCCCAGGCTGACTCTAAGTAATTACTAGGTGCCAGACTGGTTAAGCTAGAAATTACAGTTCAAGTTTTTTTTTTTTTTGTCCATGTTCCCATTAGCAAGTTATTCTGTATTGTCACTAGAGGTCCATAATCTTTATCTAAATTCCCCCTCCTCCATGCTACCTGGTTACAAATTATTCCTGTTCCTAAATCAATTTTTCACTAATTTCTCTGCCTTTATGAACAATGCGTTCCCTACTCTCCGCTCTCCCCCATTCTGCTTATATCCCTCTTTTTACCACCTCCACTTGCTCTCTACTCACCTATTCCTAATAACTCTCCCACCCCTATCAATTACTATCTCCAATCCCCTACCCACATCCATGCTATCACTGCCTCCCTGCCATTTGACATATGATGTCACTTTACCACTATTCCTCATGCAGCTTTGATAACAGTGTCCACTTTCACTGTGGTTCTCCACCTTCATCTTCCTTACTCATTCACTCACTTCTCCTCAAAACTACCAACCTCCTCACCAGCCCCTTCAAAATCCCCTGAACTCCACTTTCTCATACTTTCCCTCCTCTTGCTCTCTGCCTGGGCTATCAACCCCAACCCAGGCCCTATTGTCACTAGCTCCTCTGGTGCTTCCTTGTCTAGTACCTCCCCACGCTCCCTTTTCTCAACCCTCCCAAAGGTCTTAAAGATCCTACATCTAAACACCTGCATCTTGTTGTACAACAGACCAAATTCAGACCATGGTGTGCACTCTAAAACCAGACATTCTAATTATCTCAGACACTTGGCTAAAGAGCACTGTTCCTGACCACTCGGTCTCCATTCCTGGCTATTCACTGCTAAAGCAAGAATGTGCTGGCAGGGGTGGTGGTGTGGCCATTTATTTCCTAGCCTCCATCCAAAATTTCATAATCTACTCATCCTCCAGTCCTGATACCCATGATGCCCTAGCTATCCATGTGACGCTCCCCTTTACTCTCCCAGTCTTCATAGCTGGCATATACTGCCACCCAAGTGTCCATCTTTTGGTCGTGCTAGACCTCCTAACCTCCATCACTTCCCTTGCTCGCTCTGGGGAATTATTCATCCTAGGTGACTTCAATATAAATTGGTTGTCACCTAAAACTACCAAAACTAAAAATGAAATCGGAGCCCTAAACCTCTTCCAATTGGTCTCTGAACCTACCCGCCCAAACCACAAGACACAACAACACTCCCTACTTAATTGGGCCCTTACCTCCCACCCTCACCATGTCATTACCTCTGACATCCTCCACGATGCTTTCAGTGACCATAACCCACTATTCATAGTTAGGAAAGTCCACAGAACTAAATCACCACACAAAACCATATAACTTCACTCTTTCAAGTCTCTTGACTGTGAACCTCTCTTGAGTAACCTTGCCACTTCTGACTGGTCCCCCCTAATCGCCTCCCTTCAGTTGATAAGGCCCTTGCCTACTTCAAAGAAATCATTCTTGTAAACTGGAATGCCTTTGCCACACTCAAACAAACCAGAGTCAGAGGTAATCACTTACCTTGGATAACCCCTGAACTTCTGGCCTGCCTCAGGGTTAGAGATCGAGCCTGGAAGCATCATAAAGCTGCCCAGCATCTTAGTGACCTCACAAACTACCGCATGCCCCAAAACACTTGCATCAGGGCTACAAGGTTAGCCAAGTCTGAATATTTCAAATCTGCTTTCATCTCCTTCAAAGTTCTGGAAGGTAGTCCATGCCCTATTTACCCCCTCATCTCACCCACACCCCGGTACTTAAAGTAAATAGTTCACTAGTGTTCCACCCACCAGCTGTGGAATTTAGCTCCTACTATACCTCCTGCACCACTGAGCTACTGAAATCCCTCCCCTCCTACCCTTCCCCCTCCCCACCCTCTTCCGGTGTGCCCCCTCCACTACCCTCCCACCTTCCCTTCTCTTTCACTACTGTAGCCCCAAATGAGTCCCTAAGAGCCCTCCTCACCATCAACCCCTCTAAAGGTGCCTCCCCCCAATGGTCTTGACCCAAAACACCTCTACCTCTCTGCTTCGGCGATTGCCTACCTCCTCTCAATAATCCTAAATCTCTCACTCTCTACTGCCTCAGTCCTCTCTTCATGGAAACATGCTGTGGTCCTCCCTCTACAAAAAGGGGGTGACTCCTCATCCCCTGGCAACTATTGCCCGATTTTTCTCCTCCCTACCCTTGCCAAGCTTCAAGAACATATTGTCCTCTCCCAACTCACCTCTTTTCTATCTGACACCTCCTTTTCCATCCCTTTCCAGTCTGGTTTCAGGAAAAAACACTCAACCACCACCTCTCTCCTTCGGCTTACAGACTCCATTCTAACTGGGATGGACAATGGCCAAATTACCTCTGACATTTTTGCCAACCTGGCCAAGGCCTTTGACACCATCTCTCACTCCCTTCTCCTCAACTCACTCCCAGCAGATGGCCTGTTTCCTTTTGCCAGAAACTGGTTCAAGGCCAACCTTACTGGCAGAACCCAATAAGTTAAGCTCTTGGACACCATTTCCCCTCCCGATTAGCACTGGAGTCCCCCAGGGCTCTGTATTAGGGCTCCTCCTATTCTCCATCTTCTTAAAGGACCTTTCCTCTGTTTTCTCCCCATCCTCTGCTATGCATATGTATGCTGATGATACAGTTCTGTATCATCTGGCTCCTGTGCTGATGAGGTTACAACCAGCTTACAGCATGACTTCAACAAGGTTTAGCTCTGGTTTGCTAACCATCAACTTTTCCTCAACACCAAAAACACTGTCTCCATGACCTTTGGCAAAAGGCAGAGACTCTGTAAGCTCCCCTTCCTGCCCACTTTCCACACCCTTGATGGGACTTTACTTGAGGTCACATCCTCCTTCAGGTACTTAGGTGTTTGGCTGGACCAACACCTAAACTGCTCTGGACATATTGACACCATCCAGAAAAAAATGCACCCCAAGCTTGGTGCCCTGTTCAGGAACTGTAGTTGCATCCCTCTTACGGCTAGGCATGAACTTGTTCAGAAGATGATATTGCCCATTTTCGAATACTGTGATGTAGTCTATGGTGTTGCCACTAAGTCCTCCCTGGCCAGACTGGACATCCTCTTCAATTTCTTCTGCCACTTTGCCCTGAATGTCGCCCCTCGCTCCCATCACTGTGATCTTTATCGTGCCCTGTCCTTCCCATCTCTTACAAATAGGTGACTCTCCCACTGTGCTAAATTCACCTCCAAGCACGAGTTGGGTGAGCTCCCTTCCTACCTCTCCTCCTCCTCCTCCTCCTTTATAACACCCCCACCCTCCCGTTCCCTTAGATCAACCAACTCCCGTACTCTGGTTGTCCCCCACAGATCCACGCAAATCAGCCAAACCGGATACTCTCACCACCTCCCAAAAATCTGGAATTCCCTTCCCCTTCAAATCCTGCATTCATCCTCTGCCTACTCCATCAGCTCTACCCTCAATAATTACCTTGCACCTAGCTGCTCCTGCCATGTCCCTCCCTAATTCCCTCCTCTAAGCCCTGGACAAACCATACCCCTCTACCCTCCCATTCATTTTACCCTGTGCACACCCACCCCTCAGATTTCTAACCCTCATCCTCTTCCCCCAAGTTGCTCCCCCTTACTGTCCTCCCTTTATCTCTCACAGAATGTAAAAGATACCAAATTCTCACCATGGGTCTCTCTCCTACCCACCTAAGGGCATGTATCTCTCATCTACTCCCTTCTCCCACCATCCTAAAGGGGTCTCTCTCTGGGACACTGCCTTATCCCCTTCTCTCTGATCTCCTCAGTCCCCTTTCAGGGTTTCTCACATCCTGAGGGAGTCTCCAGGGACACAACTTTCCCCATCCCTTCCCTTTCCTACTTTTCTTTCACGTAAGCACTTGTTTACTTATTAACCCAGCACTTATTATTGTCTACTCCTTCTACATATTATATGCAACACTGTTGTAACACTGTTTGTAACACCTGCCTTACAACTGTATGTTAATGTTGATCTTGTAACTTGAATGTTTAATGTCTTATTCTTATTGTACTCCTCCCCCCAGGTCACACCAGAAGTTGAGTGACTTGTTGCTCAGTGTGCTTTCCTGGTGAAACATTTCAATAAATAAATAAAGAGGGGTTCATAACTGTGTTATATATTTTTTGGAAGATCAGCCAAGGTTGCCATGGTAAGAAGGCTCTGACCCATCACTTAGAGGAGAAAGTTCATAAACCTGAGGAGAAATTTAGCTGTGGAGTGTTTTTTTTTCTCCTGAAGCCAGATTGGTAGGGGTTAGATAAGGTGGATGTATTACAGAAGGAGAGATGGACATGGACAAGGTTTTCCTGCAGTTTAGCAAATATAGGAAGGAGACAGATAGGTAAATTCCTCTCAGGCAGGGAGGCATCACCACCTTTGTGGAGATGAACTGTCGTTGCCAATTTCCAGGCATAAAGGATCATACACATTGTACCATACATGAATAGAAGGAGACATTTAGGAGGGCAGATATGGGGCGCACTGACTGAAGCAGCTAAGTGGATGAATATTAGATCAGAGAACAGTTTAGACACAGCTGCCATCACTGACATGTCCAAATATTTCAAGATATTTCTGTAAAATCTCTAGAGAGGCAGGAAACTACAGACCTGTCAGTTTGACCTCAGTTGTAGTGAAAATGATGGAATCACTTCTGAAGGAAAGAATTGCTGAGTACCTAGAGGCTAGTGGGACACAGGACCGATGGCAGCATGGATTCACAGTGGGAAGGTCATGTCAGACAAATCTAATTGATTTCTTTGACTGGGTGACCAAAGCAGTAGGCCAGGGAGGGGCTGTGAACATGGCCTACCTAGACTTTAGCAAGGCATTTGAGACAGTCCCACACAAAAGATTAATAAACAAATTAGCCAGCCGGGTAGTGGGTCCCAGGGTGGTAGCCTGAGTAAAAACACTGATTGGACAACAGGACACAGCGGTTAATAGTAAATGGAGTCCACAGTGAAGAAAGGAGGGTTACTAGTGGGGTACCACAGGGTTTCATACTGGGGCCGGTCCTTTTTAATGTCTTTATAAGTGACATTGCAGAGGGACTGGAAGGGAAAGTATATTTCTTTGCAGATGACACAAAGATCTGCAACAGGGTTGATACACAAGGTGGGGTGGAAAGGATGGAAAGGGACTTGGCTAGGTTGGAGGAATGGTCAAATGTATGGCAGCTTAGATTCAATGCAAAGAAGTGCAAAGTCATGTACCTGGGAAACAAAAACCCAGGGGAAGAGTACACAATGAGGTTGAGATACTGACAACAACAAAAATGGAAAGGGACCTGGGGGTAGTCATATCAGATGACCTAAAGGTGGGCCAGCAATGTGAGAAGGCAGTAAGGAAGGCTGGGGGATACTGGGATGCATATTGAGAGGCATCACCAGTAGAAAACAGGAAGTAGTTGGCCCTCTGTACAGACAGTTGGTAAGACCACATCTGGAGTGCTGTGTCCAGTTCTGGAGACCCCATCTCTGCAAGGACATAGACAGGATAGAGGCAGTCCAGAGGAGGGCAACTAAAATGGTGCAGGGTCTGCAAGAGAAGCCGTATGAGGAGAGACTAAAGGAGCTTAATATGTATACCCTTGAGGAAAGAAGGGAGAGGGGGGACATGATAGAAACTTTTAAATACCTCTAGATAATCAACAAAGTCCAAGAGAGTAGCATCTTTCAGAAAAAGAAATGTGCAAAAACAAGGGGGCACAATTTGAAGATAGAGGGGGGACGGCTCAGAGGTAATGTGAGGAAGTATTTCTTCACATCTTCACAGAGAGGGTTGTGGATACATGGAACAGCCTTCCTGAGGAGGTTGTAGAGTCAAAAACAGTGGGGAATTCAAGAATGCATGGGATAGACATAAGGCAATTCTAGTGGGGGGTAGGAGAAAGTAGGCTGTTGGTTAGCTAGGATGTGCAGCTTATCCATTAGGTAGGGAAATGGGTAGACTAGGTGGGCCAAGCGGTCCTTATCTGCCATCAAATTCTATGTTTCTATGTAGATATTTACTGCCCGCTTGCCTCCAGTATCACTATAAGACCACCAGAAACATGTCCTTCAAAAAATATCACAAAATATCTGGAAATATCCAGATAACTTTGCAGCTGCAACTGCAGATAATTTATTTGAAAGTCCTTTCCAGATACTTAAGACACTGTGCAAACTTAAAACAAGAAATGCAGAACAATCAACAAATCAACAAATTATATATAAATGACAACAACATGGTCCATTGTGCAAAATGTAAATTTTGGCAGTAAATTTAACATCGGGGCAATAAAATCTGCAGGGGTTAATCACGAATAGCTTGTAAGATCACCTGGACCTGGATTTGGCTTCTTGAAGATGGGCTTCACAATGGACCCTTTAAAGGGGTCTGGGAAAACACCCTCCTTCAAAGAAGGGATAACAATATCTACAAACATAGGCACTAGCATCTGCCAGGCAACATTAACCAAAGAGTAGTGGGCAGGGTCCATAATGCAAGTGGATGTATGTATCACTGACAGTACTTGGAAGATTTTTTTTTCATGTAACTTTTTGGTTCCAACCACCTCCTCTGCCTGCCATTGGGCCCTCCAATGGTCTCCAGTCACATTGCCACTCCTCCTATCATCAGGCCAGTGGGGATCCACACAAGACAGAACCTGAGAATCATGGGGGCCATCACTCACAGCGGACTTGCACATTGTTTTTTTTTCCTTTTGTCCCCTTAGTTCCTCCCTTCACCCTAGACATCCAGAATAACCTATGTTTGCCTTGGACTCAGTAACGCATACTAAGCATGCACTACCCCTTATGAGGGAGCAAGCTGAGCAGCTCATCATGAGGGGCCACTACTGCACCAGGTCTGGGCCCTCTCCCTCCCCAGCTGGCTCACACTCCAATTGGGAGAACACTCCAGCCTGGTCACTCGACCCGTGCAGATCCAAACTCACTGACAAACATGGGTCACCAGTGCAGAAGCGCTACCACTGAGCCATCAGGTGGCCCAGCACTTGCCAGGTTTCTACATAATCAGCTGGCTACTAACCCTCCACCATCATGTAGAAATGAACGACCACCTTTCTACTTCAGGCAAATCACGAGGCAACAGACTGTGAAATATGTCAAAAAGATCCTAAACAAAACCAGGGTTGGTAGTGACTCACTAGACATGAAACTGCTAGCGCTCACCCTGGAAGAACTTGCTGTCCCATTAACCAAACTGCTCAACACTTCCTTGTGAACAGGACTCTTCCCAGACAGGTGGAAAACTGCTCTGGTCACCCCTATGTTTAAGAGTGGGGACAGAACTGATATGGAGAACTACCGCCCAATCTCGATACTTCCACCTCTCACTAAAGGGTTGGAAAGGGTCATCTCTGATCAGCTCACAGACTATCTAAACAAGTACAATCTGCTTTGCCTGCAACAATATGGTTTTCACCAAAAACACAGTACTATCACTGCTCTTATGGACTTTACCTCCCACGCATATGAAGCCCTTGATTCAGGAAAAAC
Source organism: Neoceratodus forsteri (assembly GCA_016271365.2). Lineage (NCBI taxonomy): Eukaryota > Metazoa > Chordata > Ceratodontiformes > Ceratodontidae > Neoceratodus > Neoceratodus forsteri. The sequence continues at coordinate 766,325,662 of CM057458.1, forward strand.
AATGGGGTCCATATTTATTGACCTCACAAAAGCTTGTGACACAGTCAACCACCAAATTCTGCTAAGACACCTATGGATCCTGGGTCTGTCAGTCGATACCATCTCCTGGTTCAACAGCTACCTATCACACAGGAAGCAGTGTGTTAGGATAGGGGGTTCTACCTCTGATCCCAGAAAGGTAACAGTAGGGGTCCCACAGGGCTCAATCCTAGGGCCACTTCTCTTCAGTCTCGTCATTATTTCCCTTCCAAAAGCCTGTCCTGCTAAAATGCTGCTGTATGCAGATGATGCAGTGACATCAGTCCCAGGCAGTAATGCCTGTGAAATCTCTAAAAATCTACAGTGCAGCTTTGCCTTGCTAGAGGCGTGGTTCTCCCAAAATCAACTCCTACTGAACTATAAAAAAACTAAAACAATGCATCTAACCATGCCACATTCCAAAAGGGATGTTGAGCCCCTGACTATCCTTAGCCAGAGAAAGGGGACGGCATCGAGCAAGTCCACACCTTCAAATGCCTCGGAGTACATATTGATGACACACTCTCCTTTGTGCACCATATTGACCACGTAGTCAAGACAGGCAATAGTAAGCTAGGCATTCCATATAGGCATAGGAAAGCCATGACTCATGAGGCTCTTAAATTAGTTACTCAAAGCTCTATCCTGTCTATCATCAACTATGCACTAGTCATATACAGTGCTGCCACTGACTCAGCCTTAAATAGAGTTAAACAACTAGTCAACAGGGCATGTCGGCTAGTCCTCGGTGCTAACCAGCACATCCATACTTGCACATGCTACTCCTCTACAGGGTGGCTCCAGCGCCACCTAAGGACAAGGTATCAGGCTTGCATGCCGGGGAAAAAAGCCCTAATAGGTCTCACGCCTGACTCTACTGCCGCACTGTTCCAGCGACACCCCTCTACAAAGGTCACCAGAGGAACAGCAATGGGAGTGCTCTATGTCCCATTCAAAAGAACATGCTTTACTCAGCGGTCACTCTCCTACAATGGCCCCACTTGGCTTAATGAACTCCCCCCCACCACACTGGAACACACTAAAATAGGCCCCTTTAAAAGAGACCTGATAACCGTATTGGTAGAAGGCAACCAGTGTGGCTGTAACAACTAGTCGCAGATGGCCATGATATACCCCTCATCCCACCCCCACCCTTCTCCTACTCTCCAGAACCTCCTTGACAAAGCCCCTTGGTGGGTGCCCCACTCTTCTGGTCTGCCCCTCACCCATTTTCTGAAATATGACAAAGCCCCCTCAGGCCGCTCTCTCTAACTGCAGGCCCGACTACCTGAGGCCTTCTTTTAAGACTTAACAATATATGTTCAACCTCTTACTAAATGCATTACTTGTAACTGGATAATTTAGGAAATGCAAAGACTACTTGCCTACATGTACAGCCTGTCAGTATTCTGTCATCAGATATTAGCTGCAGCAATGTCCATCAATCTACCACTGTATTCTTGTCTCTTTCTCTTATGAAATGTAACCTTGGAAATTGTTTGTCTGTTTGTTATACCTGATATGGAACCTTTGTAAAAGAGCCTTTGGCTCAAAGGTGTTAATCTGCACATGAAATAAATAAATAAATAAATAAATAAATAAATAAAATTCTGTCCACAGCACCTCAAGATTCTGTCCACAGTACCTCGAGATTCAGTTACCTCAGCTCTATGAGCACTGATCTCATAACCAGCACAAGTGGAGGACATATTTCACCTTATCTCTGCAATCTTGGCTACAAATAAATCAAAAAACTGCTTGCATCTGTCCATTGAACTTGACTCTGACTGAGAGCCAAGACAGTCAGGATTGAGAATCTTATAAACCAGTCTGAGGAGAGCTGTAGGTCTGTTTTTCCCAGCTGTAATGTGACAAATAAATCTCCTTCCTCACACCAATCATTGCCTCCTGATAACTCTGAAAATGAGAGATCAGGATAAGTTTATCGGAAACCAGGCCAGATCTCCTCCAACACCTCTTGAGCCTCCATCCACATCATTTAAGACCCCTCGGCTAATCATTAAAGCAAGGAGATCTGCAAATTTCAAGATGTGGATGGAGGCTAACTGGCACCAGAGAGTCAGCTGCAATAAAGATAGCTACATTATAAACCTCAACAGCTGGGTGGCTTGGCAGCTGAAGTAATGGCAGCCTAATTTTATAGCTCTCCCCTGCCTGAGGGGAATCCTTCACCATCCATGCTACTAAAATGCTCTGCAGTGACCGTTTTTTCCTGCTACCTGATCAGTAAAATCTTCAGTCTTCACTACTTACTGCCCAGAGTCCATTCACCACTGTTTCTAGTTGTTTGTAGACCTGCCAAGTTGTCTCTGTCGCACTGCTTGAGCAAGATGACACTTCCAACCTCACAGTCTTCCTCTTCCACATCAGATGCAATGCAAGAAATTAGCTGTTTTCACAATTTGCATAAAAACTGGAGCGCAAAAAGCAGCTAATCAATAAATCATGTCACAGGCCCACTCCGGTGGGGCAGGATTCCATGGCTACAATGAATCCCTCTATGACTGGGTCAGGAATATTCCTCCTCTTGTCCTTCTAGGGCACTTGCTGTTTTCTCAATTAAACATCTACCAGGAGATCACAGGCTTTTTCTCTTCTCTGAGGGGTTAAAATATAGACTTGAGCCTGTGTTCATGGGACAGAACCCTCTTGGCCACCGCACAGCCAACAGCAAAAAGCCACAGGCATGTATAGAGCTTTGGAGATGCCCTATACACATTATATGTGTCCTTTCTCAGAAAAATGCAGAGACTGGTTCACGCACCACAGACCTCTTTGATAGATTTTTTGTAATTCTCCCCCTCCTTTCATTCACAGAATCCCTTCTTAGATTCTCTCGGAGTAGTGTCTGACCTTTACGCGTTAGACAGGCATAGTATTGTTTAAACAAACTTTCCCAAACCAACAGACACAACAGATGCTGGCAGAGTTATTTTAAATCAATCTAAAGGCTTTACTTATTAGTTAGTAATTGCTATAAATAACATAAGAAAACATATTTTAGATATTGGTTACAGGATATGAAAAGAAAGCTACGGAATATACAAAAAAAGATATACTGTTAAAACTAGTGATATAGTTCTACCTTGAAAAGTTTTTAGTGGCTGGAATAAAAAGTTTTCTTAGAAAGTAGCTGATTCTCCTATCTCTTTGGTGGAAATTCAAACAGGGGTCGAAAACTCAGTCCTTGTTGCTGCCTGGACAGTTTCTGACAAAGTAATGCCTCTAGCAAAGCTCTGCAGGCTCTTCAAAGAAAATTTAAAAGTCCTGCCTCTGGTGTTCCTTGCTGTGATAGGCTGGTCTAGTCACATGCTTTGAAAAGACCAAAAAGTTCTCCATGTTCAAATTGAAAAGTTTAACTGCACAGTTTCTTAGCGGGGGGGGGGGTGGAAATGACAGGTGCCCCCACCATGCCTGTGACTGGAGTCAGCAGGTCTCACCACCTGCTGGTTTTGCTAGTTCAAGGTCCTTTGTTCACCCTCTGTCCCCCAGTTAACCATTTAGATCCTAAGTGGCTGCCATTAAGTTGTAGTTGCCTCAGTCCATGTGCAGAAGTCTGAAGACAATGAAACTTCAAACTCCATGGCACCTTCATGCTGCTTCTGGGCCCAGGTCCTTTTGTAAGGCAAATAGTTTCCAATAACCCAGGCTTGATTGAAAGGGCCTATCATTAACCATTAATGACCCATTCATTCATTTAACACAGTATTCTAGAGGCCCAGATGCCTTTTTCAATTTAAGCAATCTTGTTAGAATAAAAAAAAAAAAGGTCACCTAGAAAGCTACAGGATTGCCTACCCAAAACACAGGGAATTGTACCATTCCAGGATACCATATTGTTTCTTTACCCAGATGTCCTTGCAATCAGTCTTATGCAATGGGGCCTTTTGGTGAATTACATAAATAAACCAGCATAACATGAGAACACAGCAATGGGACATGGCATGATCCCTGCCATAAACCAGAGCAAACAGTATCTCCCTTTCACACTGAGTTTCTCAAATTGAGCAACAACTTGACTCCCAGAACCTCAAGCCTGCTCAAATGGATGCTCATATAAAAGAGCAAAATCACACCATCTGGCAGTTGTGGGATTGCCTGGAAGACTTGTAAAATTGGGGACATCAGCAAAATCTAAGGCTTGTTGGATTCCTGGAAGGTGTTGAGGGGAAGTACACTACGGCCTTTCTTCTGGACATTTTACCAATCATCCTCTAATACCAGTGGCCATCTGCACCCCAAATAGAGCACTCACATTGCTCCTGAGCCCTTCTGCATAAACTTGGCCAATGTCCGAAATCCATCTTGATTAAATTTGTATGATTTCCAGTGAAAGAACAAATAATACAATTAGGGAGTGAGAACGTGTCCATACTCTTGCTGGGGCACAAAATACAAATCTTCCCAGACTTCTCCAGTGCACTTACAGAGTGAAGATGGGTGTTTACTAGGGTCAGACATGCCTTAATGTACCTCCAAGTGTCATATAGCCTAAGGTACCCTGTTACCTTATGGATTACTTGGAATGGGGTCCCTCACTTATTCTTTTCCCTGGAATCATCTGAAACCTTTATCAAAAAATCATGTCCCTCAGCAAAACTCCCTGACATAAACTGCCCAGAGGACCCACAGGACATGGACACAGCCCAGATCCATTGCTTAGACAGGCCGAGGCTTCTGCAGGCCCCCCTACTCTCTATGAAGGCCTACCTGAAGAGGACCTTTGGCTTCTTATCTATCTCTAGTAGGGCAGAAGGAACAGCAAGAAAAAGAACCAAAGCAATCAAAAATCCTCCTCTTCCCCCAACCTTTGCAGTCAGAGCCAAAGCAAAGAGCATGAATTATCCTTCTACAGCTCCACAGGGGAGGCAGTGGGCAGTCAATATGGCCCCCAACACAGCCTCTCCTCCTTGGCCAGTCTAGACCCTAAACTGCAATGGAAGCAGGCCTCCTCATCTGAATCTGGGTCAAGCACCACTTTGTGCCACCATCCACCAGAGCTCACTCCCTTATCTCAAAGCACGTGATCCAGTTCTAAAGACTAGAATCTCCAGACCCATGCAGAGGCAACAATGCTACCTTGTCATAATGAGGTACCATCAAAAGACTTGGACTGCAGCTCTAATTCCCAACCCAACAAAATGTCTGGTTTTATAATGGTGTGACTGATGGGCCGACACCTTCCTGCCTGTGCTCATGGGCCTTGCAGTCAGAATCAAACTTCAGTTTAGTCTTTGACTACAACTCTGACTCATAAAAGGTCCTGTGTCTCCATGCTATTCTTGGCATATTGCAGCATTATACATCTGGCACAGGCATTGTATTCCACTTTAAGATCTTGGCCCCCTACTGAGCTGTGTTTTTTTATATTATTGTTACAGAAACTGTCCTGTTACCCCCTTCTGTGCTCTCAAGTTAACATGGATATTGCTTTCTTGCTGCTTGTTGGTCAAGGGAGTAGAGGATAACAGACTGTTTCCCACCACAACTTTGTAATGTATGCTTTCTTTTATACTTAACAGTGGAACTTATTTTCCCAGTGCCCTCAGAATCATGGAACCTCCTCCATGTAAAGGGTCTCAACTTGGAATGAGCATACTTTCTTGATCCCCTTTCAGCAACTTCTGCACCTTGAATCAATGGCTAGCACAGCCCTTTCTCTCCACTCATTCTGTCTTCCCTCCTCAAGCCCCAAGGATGTGATGGGCAAGAAGAGCTGTTCGTCAACCCATGCTATGATGCAGCCTGAGGCTGGTGAAGTCTTACATAACCAATGATGATTTCAACACCTGAACCATCTTGTCTCCTCCTGCTGTGAGTTTTTTGGGGGGCACACATGGTTACTGCTATGTTTGTCCTTCACCTCAGAAGCTCTCCTACACACTTCACATCACTCAACTGATAGCTCTGCTTGGATGCAGGCTACCTTCTGTGGCAGAAGCAATCACCTCCAGTTTTGTGTTTGCCTATGTTAAGCAGCAGTGCAATGAATGTGGCAAAAAAATTGACCCTACAATTTTTCAATATAAAATATTCCCGCCGTCTTCCAGTTTTATTCGATGGAAAAGTTTTCAAATTCCACCAAAATTCAAGTATTTCATAAATCCTTTAATTTATTTTTTTCTCATAAAAAAGATGATCACCACATTTGGCTTAGAAATACCTTTGAAGACCTGATAAGGGTTAGAAATGAGAAAATAAAACAGAACTCATGGCACACAGCATAGGAGGTACCTAGAAAAATAGATTTGACAGAATTGGTAATAATTTTATTAGTTGTAGTTGAAACTATCTTTTTGAGAAAAAAAACAGTTTTTGTTGCATTGCTGCTTAAAATTTGTGCTACTTAAAAATACAAAAAAGACAGACCACTATTCATGGCTAGCACCTATATGCTTGGTGTTTTATCATGTTTCTTAGTGGATCATATATACTATTGCTTAACTCCAGTGAGGGGGGCACCACAACTGGATATTATCATGCTACCTGGATGGCCCTTGGACCATCCATAGCTTCTGGTATAGATAGCTTATTGTACAGAGGTCCCTGTGGACCAAGTGGGTGTAGGTGGCGAGGTAGAAACTGCAGTGATCATATCTGCAATACTGCTTTCAGGTTTACCCATGTTGGGCATTTTGTATTGTTCTTGTTTCTAGTCTCCCATATTTTCCTACACACAGCTTGATTATGGGTTTGATCTCTCTGCAGGGCCTAGGTTGTGTTGTTGGTACTTTAGCTTAACTTCTGGGGAGGATACATGCTTACCTGGCTTCCGATGGGCTGAGTTACATGGCGCTCTCACTTTGAGCTGCTCACATGATGGTAAACATTATATTTGCATCTTGGAATGTTTAAAGGCTGGTGAACCATTCACATTGCAAGACTGTGTAGTACAGTACAGTCTGCACACCCATTAGCCCGCGTGGTGGACCAATAGGTGTACAGCCATACTGCATGCTGTCAGTCAGCAGGCAGCTGGATGGCTTGCTGGTGGGGAGCTGCCACCCGCTGCTGATCGGAGGGGTGCGGGGTGGCGGATCTCAGTGGGCAGGTGGGGAGGGGGGTACTGCTGGGCCACTGGGGTTATCATTTAACACATACAGTATGTCCATGATCGGGCTGGGGATCGGGTCCACTGGACCACCAGGGAATTACATTATTCATATGCCTGCACTTGGGCAGGGGGGCAGGTCCACTGGGCCACCAAGGATTTAACATATTCATATGCCATGATTGGGCAGGGGGAAGGTTCACTGGACCACCAGGTGTTGTCATTAACTATACCCATGATCGGGCAATGAGGTAGGGTCCACTGGACCACCAGGGATATTTCTTTACTATGCCTGCTATCAGGTGGGGAAGCGGGTCCACTGGACCACTAGGGTTATTATATTTATATGATCATGATCAGATGGGGGGGGAATGACACCCGGACTGTGTCTCTGGAGATCGGGTGACCAGCCACAGCAGGCGGCTGCCGTGTTGCATCTGGCAGTATGGCAGCCCACCTGTAGGTGTCCCCTGACATGTTCCTGTTTTTACGGGCACATCTTTGCACCCCCCTGTGGAGCACAGGGTGGGTTTATGACTGCATATGCACCGCACGTCCCAGGCTGAATATCGGGTTGTGCTGCGTATGTATGGGCATGCCCCCTGTACTTGCACTGCATACATTACTGGTGTGCCACAGTGCATCGGGGGTTGCGCTGCACAACCTACCCCTTTGATTATCGCGCCGGGGCACATCAGTGGGTTGTGCATGGTGCAACACTGTTGCACCATGCACAACCCCTTTAAATATCCCACCCCATGAATTTTGGAAATAAAAGATAAAGGGGTGATTAATAATAAATGTGAAGTACCCTGAATGCCTTCATAAGAGGCTGTATAACAAGTTAAGTAGCTCACAGACTCAAATTTCATCAACCATTATAGTCCTGCCTAAGAAAGACAAAGATCCACTATCCCTGGGCAATTATTACCCAGTATCACTTATCATCACAGATGCCAAAATATTGGCTACAATTCGGACCACCCACTTAAAACCATCCCTTCCCAACTGAAAACACCCTTCACAAGTGGGGTTCATCAAGGGCAAGCACAGTTATGACCATTTACATACAACATACATACATAAATAACTGCCATTTACATTCCACATACATACATACTTACATACATTTATAACAGCTGTGGAGCCACCTGTCTCCACAAACTGGATTCCTTATTTCACCATGCCATCCACTTTATTACCAATGTCCCAGCTAGAACCCATCATTGCACCTTATATAAGCATGTCAGTTGGACTTTGCTGACCACCAGGCGAATCATACGTATCTACATCTGGGTATATAAAGCCCTCTTAAACAAACTGCTGCCCTATATTACAACTCTACTCCATCGACCACATAGTGTGTGCGCATTAAGGAAATGCTCATATATATATATATATATCCCTAGACATCCCTAAAACACACATACACTATGGCAAAGCAGCCATTAGTTACATACTCCCCACAGCTTGGAATAAACTTCAATCAGCTCTAAAGCTCCAATCCCTAATCCCATTAAATGCTTTTAAAACCCTCATTAGAAAAACCTCTACTGACACCTGTCGCTGCACTTAACCTCCATTCTTCCCACCTTCCCTACTTCATACTCTCTTCTATACTTGTTTTCTAAGTAGTGACTATTATGGCTGTTACTTACTTGACTCATGTGCAATCTGTATTATATTGCTGACACCTTCCATTGTCAACCCTATACCAAAAGCTTGTATTTTGAATAAGAAGTCTGTAATATTGTACTAACCTTGTATTATTATTCATTGCTGCTCTTCTGAAAGCCTGTGTATATTGTAAATTTAATGTTTTGTCAATATCTGAGGGGCCTGACTGTTGGACTATAAATAGTGTTTATATTGTAAATATTAATTTCTCTGTATACTGTTCATTTCTCTGTACACTGTTCTATTTATTGCTTGTACAAGGGACATCCTTGCAAATGAGCTTGTGCAATGGATCTTATCCCTCCACAATAAACTTGAATTTAAAAAACATCTTTTTATTAATTTGCATCATTTAGCCAAGACCCTGCAGACTCCTGTGGCTGCACTCACCATAGACTTTGAAAAGGCATTCTGTTCCATAGAATTGCTGTTCCTGTTTGAGGTGTTTTGCAGGATAGGATTTGGCCTTATTTCATCTCTGTGGTGCAAACCCTTTATAGTAATCCCTCTGCTAGAATTGTGACTAACAACCTATTATCCCCCCTTTTTCCCTATTTAGGGGCACTTGTCAAGGCTGCCCACTTCACCCCATTTTTCTGCTGGCTATGGAACCACTGCTGATTGCACGAGCCAACTCTGAGATTCCAGGAATACTAACTCCATGGCCGAACACAAATCCTTGATATATGCTGGTGATCTCCTTTTTCTTACATCTGATGCTAATAATACTGTTCTTCACCATCAACAACTTGTCTTTGCTTTTTCCTTCATTTCAGGGCTTTGAGTTAATCATTCAAAGTCCACAATTTTACCCCTTAACTATCTCCACACAGTTACCTTATTCCATAATACAGAATGGAAATGGATTTTATATGGTGTCTCCTACTTAATTAGATATTCTTTAATATAGGGACACCATTTAATGGGTTTGATGAAGTGATAAATGGCCATCAAACATCACCATGACTGGCTAGTGGTGGCATTTTTAAAATCTTCGAAGAATAAAAATAATTAAATGATATATGGAGCCAGTCCCGATTTTCTTCTTCTGAGAGTCTTCCAAGGACTGTTGTATCCCAGTTGGCAGTTCAGACATTCAGCAGTTTCCAAAAACCAGTGTCAGTATGGCTCCCAGACATCTGTGAAGGCTTCCAGGCTGGGACAGACAGTCTGGCCACTGAGCAGCTTGTGATGGGCATCTTGTGGCTGGAAGAAGGGCAGCATACCCACTTCTGTAGCTCTTAGGGCTGCATAACTCTGCCCCATGTCAGCCATCTGCAATTTGGGAAACAATTACTGAATGGGGCATATGGTCACTCCTGCCCCTGTGTTGGCCCCTGTCCTAGATGCATGCATACGAGAACCAACAGCAAATCATTAGGTGCAGAATGGTCACACAGAAGGGGCCGTGAATTTTCTGTGGTCTAGGCATGTATAGAATGGGACCTCTGTGCTACACACACCTGTGGAAGCATCCCAACCTAGTGCGGGTTGGGCTCTTAGTTTCTCTCAAATTTTATTCCATAAACTCGTTATTTATTTGGTGTAAAAAGTAATCATGACTTGACCTTGTAAAATATTGTTCTAGTAATCAAACATTTTGGTGACAGGAAGAGGGTTTTGTTGAACATGATTATGTTTATTTCAAGAAACAAAATTCATATGGCTAGGACACACTTAAATTTTAGACTAACAAGAGTGTGAACTATAATTCTGAAACAGTATAATCTCTGTAAAAGTGCAAGATAATGCAAATAATCAAACATTTCCAGTGTAGCAGGAGTGATATGTCTTTTTATGTTGGTGCACTTGCGCAGCCAGCATCTTGGGGTAGAGCAGCTTTGGAGGCATGGTCGCTGTTGGGTGAATGTAGGGCATGCACAGTAGGTGTGTCCCTTATTCCCCAATCAGTCTGCTTGCCAGCACCACACCATGCATACATAATGTGGCGAGCACATCTAAGAAAAGGTCTGCTGCAATCTGAGCAAAGCTCGTCAGATGCAGCTGACCTTTCCTGTACATGTTCACCGACATTATGAGCATGACGGCACAGTGGCCACCAAACTGCTGACTTTGGGGGTGCCCAATCCCCCCATCGGTTATCCCTGGCCCTCTGTATGTGCTGACGGGGGAGCTCACTCCCCATCAGCATAAATCATCCCCCCAATTGTTAAATGCTGAGGGAGTGCCCAATCCCGCTCAGCTCAGCCCCCCAGCTTGCTTTGTTTGCCGTGAGGTGCTAATCCCGTCAACATAACATCCCCAATATTGTGTGCTGATGAGTGTGCCCAATCCCCATTGGCTACAGACTCCAGAACTCCCCAACAGTTAGGTGGCAAGCTGGGATCCCATCCCAGCATGCCAAATCTCCTAAAAAAAAAAAAAAATGTCCTGCGATGTCTAATTTTTTTTTTTTTTTACCTGTAAAATGAAAACGGTCCCTCGTAGTCTCCCTTGTCCCCCACCCGCACCCACCTCTATGCACCCCTGCCTTCCCACACCTATCTCACCCATACTTACCTCCAGAGTCCGCGCCGATGATCTTCGGGTGGACCGGAACACGGTCAGCACTCTTCAAAGCCGACCGCCAGAACTGAAGAAATGCCGGTAAGCTGTATAATGGAATAAATAGGGTGTTTTCAACTTTGCTGCATATCTCAGGCATTTTGGGGAATTTTGACCCCAAATTTTCAACATGGGGTTTTTGGGACCCCTCCTCATGAATTATTGCACTGTCATGGCATTATTTGGTTCTGAAAGGTGATTTCGCAGTCACTGTGTGGAATCACTTTTGGGGCTGAGTAACGAAATGACAGTGCCACTGTCATGAGGGGGCTTTCAAGAAGCCTATATTTAAATTAGTGGAAAAATCAAAAATGACTGTTTCTGAGAGTGCATTGCGCAGTTACTGCATGTTCGTAAGTTAGTGAATTTGCAATATTTTCACACCAGATTCTCAGCATTGGCATTTTACCACACCTTCTTGTGAACCGTACAGCTGTCATTTTTCACAACCTGGCCAAAATGTGTTTTTGCACTTCCGATGCAAAATAGAGCGGTTGCAGCGTGAAATCAGTGTTTGGGACACATTACAAAAATGACAGTGACACTGTTCATGAGCAGAGGTCCTAGAATGCCTGTGTTGAAAATTTAGTGACAATACTCCTTAAAATGACTGTGTTATGAGTGTGCATTGTGCAGTTTGCACGCACGCTCATAAGTTCGCAAACTTACAATATTTTCACTCCAGATTTTCAACAGTGCCATTGTTCTGCACCTCCCAATGAACAGTACAGCTGTCATTTTTCACATCCTGACCAAAATCTGTTTTCGCAGTTCCGGGACAGAATAGCATGGTCACTGTGGAAAGCCTGTGTTCGAGACACATTTTGAAAATGGCAGTGACACTGTTCATAACAGATATCCTAAAATGCTTATGTTGAAAATTTGGGGGCAAAAGTCAATAAAATGAGTATTTTATGAGTGTGCATTGCGCAGTTTGCATGCACACTTGTGACTTTGTGAATTTGTAATAGTTTCACTCCAGCTGTTCATCACTGGTATTTTTCCATGCCTCCTTATGAACATTACAGCTGGCTGATATGTGTTTTCACATGTCCATCGAAGAATTGCACAGTCGCTGTGTGAAATTAGTTTTTGGGACAGTTTCAGGACATGACAGTGACACTATTCATGAGCAGAGGTCCTAAAATGCCTATGTTGAAAATTTGGTGCCAAAAGTCCATACAATGACTGTGCTGCAAGCGTGCATTGTGCAGTTTCCACACACCCTTGTAACTTCATCATTTTCATGGCACATTTTCACCACTGGCATTTGTACGCACCTCCTTATCAACAGTCCATCTGCCATTTTTCACAGCCTGCCCAAAACGCGTTTCCGCAGCTGTGGTGCACAATGGCATGCTCACTGTGCAAAATCACCTTTTGTGACACATTAACAAAATCAAAGCGGTATGCGTCTCTAGCTTCGCCACTGCCAATGCCAGATTGAAAACAGTCGGCATTGACAAATGCTTGTTTTATACTGTACCTGTTTATAAATATATCATTCCTGTCTTTCATGATTGACATTCGTGTTCAGTTTTTGACATTATGAAATTGCCACAACATGTTCAGTAACCAGTGATGAATGGACTCTGCAGCAGGATCCCAGTTCACATTGTTTAAGAGTGCACACCTTTAATGATCTGCAGATGAACTCCTTTGAGAATGCAGGGAATCACTTGCAAATTACAGTAGTGTATTAACAAAGATTACCTGTTCTAAACAGGTTCATGACCACTCCTGTAATATTTCTGGACAATCAAAACCTTTCCAAATCAAGTCAAAAACAGTTTACATATTGTAAGTAGGACAATAATTCTGGCTGGAATTTCACTTTAAAGAGCAGGTTCTCACTGTAACCTGCCATTTCTTTACTGGCACAAAACACAGCTGTGCAGTAGCATCTCCTCAGCTTAAAAGGAGAGATTACAGTATCTGTCAGTGTAGTGCTAATGTTGGTCCATACTTGATAGTTGTTTTCTATGCAGTCTGCATCTTCAGGTTTAAAAATCACAGACAGTGAGCACATGGAAGCCTGAGTCTATGTGACATCAGTTAAAGAGAAACAGACTTGGGCTTCACGGGATGTCAACACTGCTGCTGTACTCCTATTACGGTCCTCACAGACATGCTCATTCACATCTGTTTAGTGACTGTTAGCTATTCTGCAGTAGCTGCAGTTGCTGTGTCAGGGCGAGATACTGCTTTCCTCCATACAGCTGTTGTCTGGCTGAATGAGATAAATAAAGAATAAGATCTGAGGACATTTGGGGCTGATCTTTTGTTGCATACTTACTGGAATTCCTGTACCATCACATAAGTAGCGCAGGGTGTCCAAAAGAAGTTTATGTAAATAGGGAACTAATAAGAAAGAAATTCTCCTAACTATATTTTTTTCACTGGTCATTGAACACTTTTAAATATTACTGCTGTCCCCCCCCCCCCAAAAAAAAAAGCATCTCTAGCAGCCAGGGTTAAATAAGATGCTATCATAATCAGCAATCGTTCACCACAGAAACATCAGTACAGTTCAGCTGGGATATTTGCACAACCCCACATTGTGCCTTGGTGGGATATTGAGAAGGCTGCCTGGTGCAGTGCAAGTTCTGATGCGCTGGGGCATAATGTAATTGTATGCAGCGCAGACACTGAGGGTATGCCCATGCATTTGCGGCACAACTCAATATTCAGCCCGGGAAGTGTGGTGCATATGCCGGCGCACCCCTGCACTGCAACGCAGATGGGGGCTTAAACTTGAGCCTGTGCAGAGTAGGAGCAAAGCCCGGCCACCCACAGGTGGACTGCTGTATTGCAGGGTGCAACACAGCAGCCCAGCTGTGGGTGGCCACCCGCCCACCCAGAACACCATCCACAAGCACTCATTGAACCCGCCCCACCATGTGCGATCATGCGGTATACATAGAAAAGGAAACCTGGTAGTCTAGTGGCCCCCCAGTCCCTGAGATATGAACTTTACATGACCATCCCTGGTGGTCTAGTGGACCCCCCCACCATTTGCCGTGATCACAGTAACTGTAAATACAACATTCCCTGGTAGTCTAGTGGACCCCCCTCCTGCCCAAGTCTCTAATCATGGTAAATCGGCCACACTGATGTCCCTAGTCATCCAGTGGCACCCTGCACCCCTCCTACCCACACAGGACCCCATGACCACCCTGCTCCCCCCATCATCGGCGGCCAGCAGCATCCCACCCTCATACCGCCCGGCCGCCTGCCGAATGACAGGTATAGTATGGGCTGTAAGCCCATTGGTCCCCTATGTGAACCAATGGGCTTGCAGGGCAAACTACTAGACAGTCCCAAATATGTTGTGGGGGGGTTCCACTAGACCACCAGGGCAGGTCATCATAACATGTGTCGGGGAACCGGGTGGGAGGGGGACCACTAGACCACCAGGGATGGTCATGTAAAGTATATTTCAGGGACTGGGGGGGCACTAGACTACCAGGGTTTCCCTTTATACTATACCATGCAATTGTGGATATGGGGTGGGGGATGCCACGGGATCCCCACAGCACACATCATGCTCTTCAGGGCACCAGGCACAAGTCACTGGGCTGCACAAGGCATGCAAATGGGGCCATAATTACATGCAAATGGCCCCATCCATGCCTTGGATAAATTATGGCCTCATTTGCATGCCCCCTGCTGAATATCGCAGGTGATGTGCCTAGCACAACTGCACTTGCATTGGCGCATCCCCATGCTCCCTAGCAGTGGCTTGTGCTGGCGCAGTGCCACTGTGTCATGCGCAATATGTGCGCTGGCTCTGCCATATTCAATGGTGCTGCACCATGGAGCATCCCCGTTGAATATCGCCTGGTCCTGGCCCCAGCATAGTCCAGTTGCACTGCACCCAGGCTTGAGCCACTGCCTGGGGCAGTCTGAATATCTGGGCCTTCATGTACCAGAAAATAAACCAGTCTCTGTGCCGTTACTGTAAACTAACCTGATGCAGGTTTAGTTAGGAGAATTTCTCTTTCTTTTCTTTTCTTTTCTTTTCTGGAGTCTGCTGTTTTTAACTATGATTGTTTAAATGAAATAGAGATAACACAGCATCCTTTGGATATAAGTTCAACATGTGTGTGTTGTTTTTGATAGGAGGTGGTGAGTGCCCAGTTTTGTATTAATATGGTTATCGTTCTGCTTGAGAGCAGCATGCTCCTGGTGCAGACTTTTTCTGCTTTATTAGTTTGACTACCTTAAAGATCTTTTAGCTTAGAATGCTCCTAATGAACCACTTGACTCCACTAAGAGTCTTTTTCTGGCACTTTTAAAGCTTTCCAGTGATAAAGCATTCTTGGTGGAGGCCCCACTTTTTAGATTCTGCTTAATGACACAAGGCTCGATTCTCAAAGCTCCAAGAATGTCACAAGGCCCTCGTGTTCTGATCATTTGGCACACAGGACTTGCAGCATTCTCCTTTCCTGTGATTGGGATTTTCAATCCAGAGCAGCATATACTGCAAGTTAGACCAGCTTTTTCCAGGTCTAACTTGTGCCACTTGGAGGACCTTTTTTTACAGGGCTTGTGTCAAACCTTTGGCACAAGCTACTGTAAACTGAGAAAACTGTCCCAACTGTGCATGACAATGGAAAACTGGGTGCAGTTATGGCAACAGAGTTTGGTGCAACTGCCCAAAAAAATACTTTGACATAGGGCTTGATGCAAGCCATGTCACTCTTTGAAAATTGATCTTACAGTCTCTATATTTTAAATATGTTTGTTTACTGTAATTACTATTTTAATTTTTTGATCTTAATGCATACTGTATGTGTTACTGTTTTTATAAGTGCTTTGTGAAGTGCCCCAAGCCTTCTGGACTGAGTGCGTTGTGAAAATAAATGTTTTGCTTTGCCATTCCTTCCAGTTGGCAGAGCACTCATGATTAAACTCAACTACAGCTGTGCATGAGGTGGGGTCTCTGCACTCAGTGCAGAATATGCATTCCCATAGCATGCATCTCTGTCTAGAAATCCTTAGACAACCATCTTGAGTAATAGCACAATGGTAGAGCACCAGGACAGGATTTGGGGGGGGGAGTCCTGGGTTCAATTCCCAGTTGGGTAAATTTTTTTCTTCCTCACTACAATTTCTGTTGTATGTGAGAACTTGTTAGGAGTCATTGCTGATAACAACTACAGGGCATTCAGGGTCTGGAGTAAGCTTTCAGACCATGGAACTGTTAATCACCTAGGAACCAAGAAAAGGGAAAATGTAACTGATCCACTCCATTGAGATTAATCAATCACAAGAGGGAGTGATGTAGGGAATAGTGGATGCTCAGTAATCAAAATATCATGTTAACTCCAGAGGTCCTACTGCAGAAACTGATCAGGTTGGAAGTTCAGAATTTGTATATTGTGTGCAGTGTGCTTTTATATTCTATGAGGTATATGTGGGTGCTTGAATATATGTGTGAGTCTGTATTGCGCAGCATCTGTATGTTCCTTGGGTAGCATGCATATGTGTCTTTTACTATATAAAAGTGGCACGTCCATAACCTGATGCCACCCAGTTCTGTTGGTACTTTAATTTTACTGATGTTTTCAGTCACTTTGCATTATTTGTAAACATCAAATTACAGGGAATAATTTCCATCATTTAGATAGCTGCAACATTTGATTAAAAACCTAATTTAGCATTAAAGAGAGACATTTTAGAAGCTTATGAGTAACACAGCTTAAAGGTAATTGAACTTATCCAAAAATATTGCAAATGCATATACGATATGAACACTCAATATATTGGAGTTGCCTTATCTCAAATCTTTACAATCCTCCTTGTTAGTAGTATAGAAACTGCAGATTAGAAATGAATTTGCACAGCTTTTAATCAGTTCTTTGTTGCAGTCAATCGTAAATTATTTGGTACTGTACAATACTATATCTGTGATCTGAATGCCCTTTCAGACTTGTGCTCTTCTTATTTTATCTGCATGTTTAGCATCAGGTTTTTCATTTGCTCCAGTAAATCTTGTTCATATTGAACATGTGCTACAGAAACTTAATAGACACAAGAGCTATAGTGGTTTGGATAGATTTTGCTATCACCTACATTCTGTAAAACATTCTACTGTACCCTCACCGTGACATACATTTATCAGGCTGGATTCCATCGAACCAACAGATAACATGAGGTACCTCCTTATATGGTGTGGTTGAACTACAAATCTTTATAATTATAGACCTTTGGTTCTTTATTAAATATTTAAGAAGAAACAGTTCCTAAGGATGTTCCTCAGTATTGTACAAAAATACACACTGTGGTGTGTCTATTCTCTTGTCCCTCAGGCTCCTACTGAGTCTGACTTTTCCTCTTTCTGACAGTGAAACACAGCTCCCTCAACCCCTCCCCTACCAATGATGAGCATTTTAATCCTTTTGGTAGCATCACTGCTACCAGCCCCAACTTACTCACAGAACAGCAGGACCTGCTGTTGGTTCTCTGAATAAAATTTGTATTCTTGGCTCACGGCATACACTTCAGTGCAATTCTCTATTACCACTTCAGCAGACCTCATATATTATTCACATTTTCTTGTAGTGCACATCAAGTGCTTCTTTTGATGGTAGCTAACATTTGCTTTTGCATATGCTGGCTCAGGAAAGATAACATTTCCGACATGGTGGTAACATACAGAATGCTGAATAAGACAGTACTAGAAAATGTCACACATGCAAAGGCAATTTTCCATTTTACTGACCCAGACTTCAAAACCATTTGCATGCTGGTAAAACCCATAGACTACCACCTCTGCACATGCAAAGCACTCCACAGAATTATGTAATCCCAACCAGCTCTCATAGAGAGAGAAAACTATTTTGACTATTTTTAACTATATCTGCCACTTGATCATATGGTGCTAGCTGAAGGGGTAGAGCTAAACTCCACTGCATACCAAAAACTATGTATACTGTACCTTGCTTAGGGTGTGAAGAGATCATGGTGGGTGTCTAGAAACCCTAAGCCAACCATCTGGAGTGATAGCACATTGGTAGAGCACCAGGACAGGATTTGGGGGGTCCTTGGTTCAATTCTCAGTTGGGTACATTTTTTCCTTTTCACTACAATTTCTTTTGCATTTGAGAAATTGCTAAAAGTCCATTATCTGAATCGATCTGATGATCTGAACCCAAGGATGGTGGTGGGTAAACTTGGAGGATGCCACCCATGAGTAGGTCACGTGGAGAAGCATAGGAGAGTGAAGCTGCATTGACCATGACTATCAGTCATTAATTAAGCCAGAAGACATGACGAGGTTCATTGAACAGATCTGACTGCATGCTTAGGTGTAGTAAGGCACCAGCCCAGAGACTGAGTGCCTTCTGCCCTCTGAAGTGCCATCAGATCTGTTCAATGCACCCCTCCAAAGTATCTTAATGAGCTTATAAAATGGGTAATTTTTTTAAATAAGTTTAAAAATTGAAATGGATATTTTGAAGTATGAAAAAGTTTAACTTTATAATGTGATTTTATGTTAAAGTAGTTGTTTCACCTAGTAGTTATCATTTTTCTTTACAGAAGTTTGTTCCATAGTGGTACCTGTGTTGCAATCTCAATTTGGGACAGTAGTCCTTTGCATTTTCTTCCCCCTCCCCCCCAATACATACTCACAGTGTTGTTTTGAATCAGAGGGGAACAACACATGACCACAAAGAAGTGACTGTTTTTGTTATATTGTGAAACGTTTGTTATAGTGTGACACTGAGAGGGTGAGCAAGACAGCTCAGTGAGTGAGACAGCTTTGGTGTGATACAGCAGCAAGAAAGATGGAGAGATATAGTTGCAGTGTAAGGTACTGTATAAGTAAGTCAGCTAATAATAGCAAATTGTACAAGATCACATCAATGTTCTGTGAGTTTCATTTCTAACTGTTTGGACTGGCATGGTTTAAACTGATCACATGTATTTATTTATTTTTATTTGTATTCTTTTTTGTGCCATATCCCCCTGTTAGCTCAGCTCCTGCTGTCCCCGTCCTCCACTCACTGCCTGGGATGTACCTCAGCAGTGGTCCTCCCAGGCTTGCCCACTGGCTGGGGCCACTGAACAGGCGTGCCCCACAGAGACTGACATTAGTTTTCAGCAGGCACCCAACTGCCAGTGTTCCTCCTTGGCTTACCCCCCAGAACAGGGCTAAGGGGCAAGCCATACCCAATGGAGGACTGTAGTCGGCCACCAACTGAGTGTTGCAAGCAGCTGCAGTGGGACCAGAGGATGGAACATCATCAATGGGGGCCAACATTTTTTGGCTGCTTGTTCCCTGGGAGGCATGGGGCATAATTCCAGGTCACATGGTTCAACTCGCAGGTGTATGCGAGTTGTGCCATGTGGCATTATGCCAGGGACCATGTGCCCTATTCCAAAACAGGCATAGTCCCCAGCACCTATGACCCATGACTTGAGGCAGCCACAGGCTTGCACTATGGGAATTGTGCAATGGACCTTGGTGCCACAAGTCACAGTCCACAGTTTACTGTCCCCGCAGCCCCCCACCCCATAACACCCCTGCAATCCCCTGGGGGCCATGGGGAGGATGGCCAGGTGGTAAAGGCACATGTGGGGCATAGCATGAAATGGACCCAGGGGCTCATTGAAAATTGGGTGGTGGGGGACATCACTGTGCTGGAGGGGTCCATGGGGCAGGGCACTATGTGAAACATGGTGCTGTGGGGTGGCATCCATCATTTTGCCAGGATGGATGCCCCCTTAGACCACCTCCATGCTGGTCTAACACACTGCACTAATGCAGGACTGGGAATTGTGTAACTAGGTTATGGCAGCTGCCCTTCTGGAATAGGGTGCAGATGCTGCCATAACCCACCCTTGTGCCATGCCACAGGGGGTTGCAGGCATAATGGGTAGAGTAGCCCACCTTTGGCACAACCCGCCTGTGGCATGGTACAAGCCACAACTTGGAATACAAACTTGTGTATCACATGGCACAAGGTGCAAATTGTGCCATAGGGTTTGGCGTAAATCGCCTTGCACCAGGCATACTGCAACTTGGAATTGGGCCCCTGGTATGCAATGACAGAATGCACTGAAGATCTGACATCTGGCATGCCTCCCCTGTGACTCAATTCCAGCAGCTGCTCCTATGGCCTCCACCAGGGATCAATCATGTGCCAGATGCTCACCCACACTAGCCCCCCGGAGGAGGAGAGTGGTCTCTAGCACTTTCAATCCTCCTTCCCCCAGCCAGCCATTCAACTCCTCATGTCCATTCCTGAACCCAGGGTGCTGGTGTCACAGGTGGTAGCCTTACCTCTGTGCTGGTGGGCCAGCAACTGATTGAATTTAAGTTTATGGTGGGAGTGAAGCCACTGTATACTATGGGACTAGCCAATGGAGGTTAAGCATAACTGTGATGTGAAGCAATCTTGTTTCATTTCAGGTTAAAAGATTGACGTGGAGTACGTTTCATATACATTGTGTAAAGTAATGTTTCACTATGGGTTGTTTAGTGTAGAATTTTCTGTTTTTGTGGTTTTTGGGTCCAGTTTTGATTACTTCATGTAAGCAGGGGAAAAATGGTAGCTGTTTTAAATCTTAAGAGTCTATGTGGCATATTGACTTGTTTGATAGTGCTGAGAACTTGTTTTTACCCATGTATAAGATGGACCTGATGCACAGGTAACAATAAAAGAAAACATACAATTTTCTCACCCCATTTTATAGGTTTAGCATCAGTCAGTGTCTTCTTTCAAAAGTTTGTGCCAGACTGAAGTACTGGAGATGACAGATCCCATATATACCTTTCTGATCTCAGTTTAGGACAATTTACATGTCAATGTGAAAGTCTTTTTTATTGCTCAAACAGCAGCTGGCAAAAGCATGCTTCTTTTCTTTGGAGAAGATGTAGAGTATGACTTCCTTGAACAGAACATGCATTATTGACCTTACATTTCCTGGCAATGTTTAGAACTAAAACCAGAATTGTTTTTCAGAATCACCCAGTTTGTCATACATATTTGATAAATACTTAACATTATGTAATGAACATTATTAAATAATTTGGTATTAGCTATCAAATTAGTAATACTTCTAACTATGAGATTCCTAAACCACTTTTAAAAATACAGCCAGTATTTCTCATATTTTTGTGATTTACAAAATACTTTTGATATTGGGGATCATCACATTGTAAACTTGCTCTTCACTTCCTCACTTTTATTTTGGTTTCAGTCTTATGGTTCTAATAGAGCTCCATTGACTGAGATTAGGGGTACCAGATTGTAGACTCATCCAGCAAGTTGTGCTGTGCCAAAGGGTCCAATTCTTGATCCACTGTGGGTTTAATGTGGCTTTCAAAAAGCCTATTTCTCATCTGATATAGTGTTATAATATGCAGATAACTGTTCTGATATCTCATGATAAATCTGTATCTATGTTTATAACAATCCAGTTCCCCAGGAAACAGTGTTTGCAATTGTTTATGAAGCTGTAGGTTATTATTGAATAAAAAGAAAACTAGATATCTGTATCACTGTTGAAAACATTTATATTGTCATCAGTTTTTGAAAGTATCCTGCCTTCTGGGATAAAAGCTTAAATAGCAATAAATATACCAGTTTAGATTTTGATTATGGTTAGCAAAGGAGGATTATGTTTCTTTCACTGCTACAACAATATGATGACATTCAGCACTGAAAATGTGTACTTTGATTGTTCTTTGTTCTATACTTATCTACGGTAGCCCTGAACTGCAAAACACACACCTTAGAAGTGAAATGCAATCTAATAAGTAGAGCAACAACCAAAAATTGAAATTCAAACAAAAATATAAAGCAACAAAACCAAACATAAAGTGTCATGCCACAACAAAATAAAATAACAAAACAAAAAGAAATGTAAAGAACTTAAGAGTGAATGCAAGCAAAAAGGCCAACACAACTAAAAACTAAAAACAAATAAAAAAAAACTACACCACTAAAAAGCAATAACAAAGAAAAAGCACAACACAAGTAAAAAGTGAATGAAAACAAAAAAGCATAGCACTACAAAAGAGTGAATGCAAGCAAAAAAAAGAGCACAGCACAACAAAGAAGTGAATACAAGCAAAAAAAGTACAGAATAACAAGAGTTAATGCAAACAAAAAAACACAACACAGCAAAAAAGTTAATGCAAACAAAAAAGCACAACACAACAGAAAAGTTAATGCAAACAAAAAAGCACAACACAACAAAAATGTGAACTCAACAAAAAAGCATAGCACAACAAAAAAAAACGCATACAAACAAAAAAGTAAAGAACTTAAAATCCAAGAGTTGTCTGGTGCCAGAAATAGCTGGCCCAAAAGGGTAATGCAAATGAATGCATCCAGCACCAGTCATTCACTGACGTCCATTGGCACCCTCCTCACTTACTCAGTCCCTTGCCAAGGACTCCCTAATATCAAGATCTCTGTAGTATCTAAAGGCAATATGTTCCTGTCCTATGTCAATCATTTCCTGGTGTCCAGTGGCACTCCCCTTTCATCATCCCAACTCCATGCCAAGCAATTTCTGATGCCCAGTGGCATACTCCTACCACATCTGAATCCTGTATCAATCAGTTCCATGTGTTCAGCAGCACCACCTCCCTCTTCCTATTCTCTGCCAAGCATGCCCTCAGGTCCTAGGCCTCCTCCATCAGTCTGTTCCATTCCAAGCACACATTTGGTGTCTGGTGACAGCCCCCTATTTCATCCCATCCTGAGCCAAATGGTCTGTGGTGTCCAGAGACACTGCTTTTGCTACCCTATACCTTGCTAAGCATTCCAAAGTTTCCAACGTCATATCATTCTTCATCCCACCCTGAGCCAAACAATCTGTATTGTCTATTTTACACCCAATCCCAGGACACCAGAAGTGGATACCAGCAGGGAGGGTGACAGATCATCTGTACAGATGTTCTCCTTCCAGAAGTGCTGTATGCTCTTGATGTGGCTCCTGGTTGTTGCTTGAGGTAGTGTGCATGATGTGAGTCACCATATGTTGAGCAGTGTGTTAGGGAGGAAGGAGGTGTGACAATAAAGTGGGAAAATGGCTGACTCAGCTTTTCTTGATGACTCTCTCTGTGCACCCAGATGGCATGCCCCAGTGTCTGCAGTGAGCCCAGAGGGCAGGTGTATGGACAAATACAACCTCAGAAAGAGAGGAGCACCCACTGCCAGGGGAAGGTGGAAAAATAATAACAAAAAAACATCCATTCCACAAAATATATTATGGCATTATATAGTTTCACTAAGATTCACTGAGAAAGTTGGAAGGAGTATATGGCCAAAGCCCATGAACACTCCTATCAGTCACCTGTAATACCCAAGGGAATGGTCATGTAATAAGTTGTTGTCTAGGTGTTTTTTGAAGGTATTCTTGATTCTACTGATGACAATATCTGTAGGGAGTGAATTCCATGGTCTAGTTGCATGAAACCATGCCATACAAGAACTTCTCAGAGACTGGCAGTGCCGCTGGAAGTTGTCACCCACCTGCTCTCCTAAGGATTGCTTCTTGGCTGTTGTTCAAATAGTTTTTCTGGTGGTCCTGTGATCTTCACAGTTAGCCCATTACTCCCCCACTTCTCATATTCTAAGCACCACCTCCAGCCAAGTAGAGCTCCTCTTTCTAGCATCAGTCCCCTCACTGCATGGCATGCCAACTGATTGGAGCCTCTTATTGGTCCTTTCCCAGATCTTGCGTATTACTAGACCAATAAAAAAAAATCTACCAAAATATGGCTGGTGGGTTTGTGCCAGGTTTGACCCACTACTACTTTACTGGCCTTAACCATCTGCCCTGGCTACCACCTGTTACCTACAGCACCCCTTCTACCTCCACGGCTTGCCCACTCCTTCCTCCTCATGGTGAGACTTGAAAGTCAAGGGTTCCTTTGACAGCACAGGCAAGTAGAGGCAATAGGAGGCTATATAGGGCACGTTTGTTTGGCACCATCCTGTACACCAGGCTTTTTCCACTTTTTCTTTCCTGCCCAAGGATGCTGGTGGATGGATCTCCACTGTTTGCATGCTTACTCCATTGCATACCCACAAGAAGAGCAAATGCCTTGTTAGTTAAGCCATGGCTTTGATGTGACTGAAATTAGCTGCTAAAATATTAAAAACACCTATTTAAAAGATACACCTATCATTTTCAATGAGGAACTTCTGTGCTGTCCAAACTCTGACATCAGAGAGCAGTGGTAAAGGAGGTACTGTGGGGAGGCATGATGACTTGGCCCTTGGCTTCCCCCAGAGGGAGGCCTGAGGGAAGCATAGGAAGTTTGATCAACTACTAAGGGAGTGGCCACAGTTCCGTGGTATGTGGGCACCATCATGCATTCATGGTTACATGCTACTATGGTACTGGATCCAAATTAGAGATGCAGCAAATTTAAAATCCGCCTGTGAAGTGAACGCGAAGTGGCCACTTCATGTTGACACTTTGCTACATGGAGTGCCCCATAGGAAAGGCTCACTTCGCCTTGTTGTTATTACTTTGCATTGTCATTCCACTTTAAACGTGAAGTAAGGCAGAGTGACAACAATATTTGAGGCAATCCACCCACACAGTCACCAGAATTAATGTGCATCCCCAAAGTGCTACTGTCTTGTGTCCAGAAAACTCCCCAGTGCTGACGAAGTGAAATGAGAGCATAACAAAAAAATGCAAAGTCTCCCAGAATTAATGGCACACTCAATCAAGCGCGCAGTGTTCACACACAGAGTCACCAGAATTAATGTGCATCCCCAAAATGTTACTGTCTTGTGTCCAGAAAATTTCCCAGTGCTGATGAAATGCTACTGTCTTGTGTCCAGAAAATTCCCCAGTGCTGATGAAATGCTACTGTCTTGAGTCCAGAAAATTCCCCAGTGCTGACAAAGTGAAATGAGAGCATAACAAGAAATGCAGTCTCCCAGAATTATTGGTGCACTGCAAACGCACAGACAGATTAAGATTGCCCTGCACACTCAAGGGATGCATACGAAAATGCACAACACCTAACTAGTGCACACAAGTCACAAATCCAAATCTGGAAAGGAATACATTTTGCCAGTTGGGGGATTAGTGCATGGCAGTAACAATCCACTACCAGTAAAGATACCACAGAGCAATAAAAAAAAATCATGCAGGTGTGGTGGATAGCAGGTTCACACTGCTGCAATTACTCTACGGCACAATAAAAGGTGTATGATTTAATGGTACGCATCGCACACAAATTCACACACACATACACACTACAAGCAATGTGTAGCAAATTGAAACCTTTAGTAATATAACCAAATGTTATATTACTAAAGCAAAACATAGAGGATTGTGTATGCGCAAGCATACACAACAAGGCAGTTGCGATCGAGAGGTTTCCGTGGTAACCTGAGACCTCGGGCGTAGCTCGAGAGTGTCCGCTACTTCACGGAAACCTCAAGATCGCAAAACTGTCTTAGTTTGTGTATGGTTGCTCATACACAATCTTTATAGTGTATGGGCAACCATAAATACCACTCGTGAACATTTCGGGAAAAAAGCTTACTTCTGTGTCTGCCGTAAAGTGCGCCTTCTGTGTTGCCGTGCAGCTCAGCTCTATGCGCGTCTTGCGAATGTGTTCGATCTTGTTGTGCTGCACGGTGGTGACGCACTGGGTGCACACAACAAGATTGTGACGCACCGAGTGAAGGACAACAACGATGTTCCAGGCATGGATTTCCATGCGGAACAGCATTCCACCATACACTATAGACAAATTATACACTGCTGCACCACAACAATCAGCAAAAAAATTTCAAGAATTACTGAAAATATTACTGTGTGTACATTAACACAGTTATACAAGAAAAATATAACCAAAACAGAAAGACTGCCTTTTTCTCCCAGTTAATGTACCTACACCACAAATACGCCCCTCCCCCAAAGCACACTTCACAGTACACAGACTGACTGTTATAAATTAACATTCAAAATCCACACACAACAATAATCACTCGATGATACGAGCACAGAAATGTTTCCTACAATCGATGTAGTAAATTTTGAGAAAAAAAAAATGACTCAAAAAGACATTTTAAACAGCTTTTAGAGGTTTTGAATCACAGAGCGCTGAGAGGAAACTGTCTCCAGCTACCACTACACACACACTACCCAGGCCAGAACTGAGACTGCGCAGAACAATCTAGAGCCCATGTGACCTGCAATCCCATGAATCGCTGCAGAATTTCATTTGGAGCTCAATTACAAGGTGAAGTGAGGTGAATTACATTGATTTCAATGTACTTCGTCTTAAAATTGGTGGAGAAGTGGTTTGGGGAAGGCGGAATAATGCAAAGTCATTGGTTTCAATGGACTTCGTGTTCCTTATTATGAAGCAAAGTACTCCACTTCACATTGTGGAGTACTCCACGGGTTCCACATTACTCCATGAATCACTTCACGGAGCGAATTGGGGCCACTTCGCCCACCACTACTTATAGTACTGTAACTCACATGCTGTACAGGAAGGAACGCGAATGCCTATGGCTGTACTTCCCCGATGAGATGCAGCACAAAGCTGCCTGGGACCCTGACTTAAAAACATGTATTAATGAGTACAATGGTGGGGTGCTGAAGCCTGGAGAGATACTACAAAACAGGCTTACAATACAACCAAGTAACTAGAAAAAAAATTAATGTTGTGAATCATGACATGGTCATGAATCGTGATTTGTGACTGCATTTGTGACCATGATAATGAAGAATGTGATTCCGTGTCGATGGTGTGAAATAACAAATATGAAACTATATTGGGAACGCGAATGTCTATGGCTGTACTTCCCTGATGAGCTGTAGTTTAAAACTCCTAGACTTAAAAACACGTATCAATGAGTACAATGGTGGGGTGGTGAAACCTGGAGAGATACTACAAAACAGGCTTACAGTACATCCAAGTAACTAGTAAAAAAATTAATGTTGTGCTTCATGATGTGATCGTGAATCGTGATTTGTGACTGCATTTGTGACCGTGATGATGAAGAACGTGATTTGTATCATAAGAGACTCATGATGATGGTCCTGACTTAAAAATGCATATTAATGAGTACAATGTTTATGCAGAATTATGCACCACACCTGTCCAGTACTCTGAAGGGAAGCCAAAGAAACAACTGTGACTTAAGTTACAGATGGAGATTGGGCCCTAAAGAGATGCAAATGGACAGACAGATTAAGATTGCGCTGTGCACTGAAGAGATGCAGACACAAAGGCACAACATCTAACCAGTGCTCACCATCAGAAATTCAAATCTGGAAAGGAATACCTTTGCCGGTTGGGATGGCCTGGGGGGCAGTGTACTGCACTTCTGCAGTAACAGTCACTAGTACTAGTACCAGTAAAGATACCACAAAGAAGTACAAAAGTCACACAGCTGCAGTGGATAGCAGGTTCACATTGCTGAAATTACTATGTGGCACAATAAAAGGTGTCTGATTTGATGACACGTGTCACAAACAAACTCACACACACACACCAAGTAATGCATAGCAAATTGAAAACTTCAGTAATATAAGCACATATTTTAAACAAACTAAAATTATGCAGTGATGCACCACAACAATCAGCTAAAAAATGTTGAGAATTATTGAAAATATTACTGTGTGTATATTAACACAGTTATAAGAAAAATATCACCAAAACAGAAAGAACTGTCTTTTTCTCCAAGTTAATCTACCTACACCACAGATACACCCATCTCCCAAAGCAGACTTCCACTGTTTCTCAGTACACAGACTGAATGTTGTACATTAACATTCAAAATCCACACACAAACAATAAACACTTGATGGTATGAGCACAGGAGGTTTTCCTACAATCGATTAAAGTTTCAACAAAAAAAAAAGACTCAAAAAGGCTTTTTTAATAGCTTTTAGAAGGTTTGAATCACAGAGAGCTCTCAGAGCAGACTGTCTCCTACAGCTTCCTACATAAACTACCCCGACCTGAGACTGTGCAGAACAATCTAGAGCCCATGTGACCTGAAATCCCATGCATCACTGCAAAATTCGCCTTTGGGGCTTAAAAACAAGGTGAAGTACATTGTTTTCAATGTACTTCACCTTTAAAATGTGAGTAGTGGTTTGGGAAGGCAGGCAAAAGCAAAGTCATTGTTTTCAATGGACTTCGCGTTACCCATTATAACACGAAGTACTCCGCTTCATGTTGTGGAGCACTCCACGAATTTGCCTTCACTCCACAAATCACTTCACGGGGTGAATTGGGGCCACTTCGCCCATCTCTAATTCAAATGGAGAAACTGGAACCATGGTTGATACAGGCTTGATGAAGTCCTGCCAGCGTACATCCATTCCCCACCACCACTGGACCACCTGATCAGTTCTGGCTGTGAAACACCAGGAGCTGGGAAGGATGGCCCTGTCCTTCCCAGCTCTGAGATGGGGGGCAATCTGTGGGGGTCTTCAGGTTCTTTAGTTCCGGGGGAGGTGGGAACAGGGCTGATGGCCTCCCTACATTGACCTCCAAGACAAACAGCTTTATTAAAATAAACAAAAACAAAATGCTGCAGTATATGTTACCCTAATACACACACACACACACACACACACACACACACACAAGTAACAGGTGCAGCTGCACCATTACAGTAAACCCAACAAGTGTAGGAAATATATAGATGGACTGTTACCTGGGTACTATGGATCCTGATATAGAAGTCTTGTAGAGATGACATCCGTCGGACCTGTAAAATAAAACATAGGAATGGGATCAAAAAGGGTCTGTAGTTCTTAGGGAGTAACTAGGAAGCATTGGACAGGTTAGATTTAGAGTAATATTTATCTGATGAGGAATGAGTCAGCATCCTATCAGACCTGTTAAAGAGAAAAATAGGTTAAGAAAGAACAAAGATCTTCTAGGTTGTAAAAGTAGGGGCGCTACTACAAAGGATTAGTGCACAGTTACCTCAGAGCCCAATAAACTTGTAATGTCAAAAAAAAAACTCCTCAAAACAGCAGGACTGCTAAGTGGTTAGTGAGTCCGCACTATATAAAGTCTCAAAAACAACGGGGCATCCAGAAACAAAGTTCTAAAGAATATAGACCTTTATTGAAAATGACGCAAGTAAAAAAAGGTAAAAAACACTTGCTGGTAACACCAGTATTCTAAACAATGCAGGAAAAAGAAGTCAGCATGAGCAGAAGAAATGGACAACAAACCTTGCTGCTTCCTTGCTCCTACTGCAAGACAAATAAAGACAAATAATCAGCAAAACTATGACGTAAAAATCTTGCCGACCTCAGGGGAGTGCGCTTACATATCGACCTCAAGATGGTCATCGTTAGAGCACTCTAATCTGAGGATGACCATGTGAAGTTGACACATAAGTGCATTTCCCTGGAGTTGACAAGAAGGACACACAGTCTGCCAGTTTGTTGTTTTGCTAATGTTTTTGCATTGTAGTTTTGCCGTTTATTTGTCTTGCAGTAGGAGTTCCTGCCTGACATGTAACAGAGCAAACAGCTCCACGTACATTGGATGCAACTCTGCCAGGAAGCAACAAGGTTTGCGGTCCATTTCTTCTGCTCAAGCTGACTTCTTTTTCCTGCATGGGTGAGAAGACTGATGTTATCAGGAAGTGTTTTTGACCTGTTTTTACTTGTGTTATTTTCAATAAAGGTGGATATTCTTTAGAACTTTGTTTCTGGATGTCCCTTTGTTTTGAAACTTTTTATAGTGCTGACCTCACTAACCATTTAGCTGTCCTACTGTTTTGAGGTGTTTTTTTATATTACAAGAAAAATAGGTTAATATGGAGAAAATACAATAGCGAGAGCAGGGACAGAGAGCAGAAAAGAGGTATAAGACAGCATAGGAGTTAAAAATAAAAGGGAGCTCTAGATAAAAAGTTACAGTTGGGGCAAAACAGGAAGATAAAGATATAGAGAACGAGATGGAGATATGGAGAAAGAAAGACAAATAATAGACAAGAAAGGAGAAGAGAAAGTGTTGTTGGGGGGGGCACAGCAAAAAAACGTATCACTCTCCCCAGATGGCCTTGTGTGTAATAAAGTAGTAGCTCAGCTGCCATGCTGACGACATGGATTCAGAAGCAAACCCAGGAAGTCATGTCAGAAAGCTATAACCAAGACAGCTGCTGCTTGGCAGTGCAACTCAGTTGGGGAGAGTTGGTGGTTGACTCTGCCACCAAAACAACCCCTGCAGCTGGGCCAGGAAGCTTGATCCTGCTGCATGGGAGACATTGTGGTTGTGAGCAGCCTTTTCAGGCACTCATTCCTGAAATGAGTGAAAGGAGGAAATCAAGGGGAGAGACAAATCCCAGCAGCCATCTGACTAATGACCAGTTTTGACCTGATCAGGGTATATCTCTGCACTGATGATCTACTGGCTGGAAAGAAAGATAGCTAAGAAAAAAAAAACTGTAGCCCATGTGGGCTACTGGGAACTGTTTTGGGCTAGTGGACAGCCATTATTAAAATAAATTAGAATTAGTGGTGGTGGGGCAGAGTTGTCACAGGGAAATCAGGGATTTCTATAATACCTGTGGTGGGCAATTATACCTGTGGTGCGATAGTTTTCCCTAGTGGCCAGTGGCTAATGTGTTTAAACAAGTTAAGAATCTGTTCCCTGGGGTCTAGCTGTGGGGCTGGGGGGGTCACTTGTCCCCAACATCATTTTAGCAGGAAGCTAGTAGTTGAAGTATTAGCTGGGAGTGTAAGAGGACAAGCTGGCGCTGCAGGTAGCTCAAGTGAGCATGCTAAAAGTAAATGTTTCATGGTGCACTTTGTATTCCCAGACCCTATGGAGCTCAGGCTGTGGCCTACTCTGAGTGGACAGGAGATAGGGAGACAGGAGCTTGTTGGGAGGTGAAGAAGGCCAGTGCAATAGTGCCTCCCTCCATCTGCCCCAGCTGTTGCTCCAGCTGCAAATGTTATTGCCCTGAGGGGCTTGGGAGCAAGACATATGTTAAATGGCTGCCAGATAGCAAGTCACACTTGCAGCTGTTAAGGCAGCAGTAACATACTAACATGCTAGACGTCAGCAGAGTAGGCCTATTGGTCTATCAAGTCTGCTCGTGTTTCAGCACCCTGAATGGGTACTGTAGCCCTCTATCTGTCTCCTTCCACTGTTACTCCATCCCCCAGTCCTGCCCGCTCGAGCAAACCAGCCTCTGCTTCACCCCTTGCCTATACCTGTCACACCATCTTTTGAATCCCTCCACCATAGCTGCCTGTAACAGCTCCCTGGGAAGTGCATTCCATGATTCCACCACTCTCTCGGTGAAGTACCTCCTCCTCCTTTCCCCCCTAATCCTACCACCCTTAATCTTCCAACTGTGTCCTCTGGTGAGTCCACCCTCCTTCAGTTGAAAGATCCTATCTCGGCTTTCCTTATTTACTCCCCTGTGGTACTTGAAGACCTCAGTTATGTCCCCCCAGCCCCTCCTCTCCTCCAGCGAGAACAGGTTGTGCTCCCCTAGTCATTCCTCATATGTCATATCCCCAGGCCCTGGATCTGAACCCTCTCCAGGAGTTGGATGCCCCTCCTTAGGTGTGGCCTCCACAACTGCACACAGTACTCAAGATGTGGTCTAACCAGGCTGTTGTACAGTGGCAAAATCACCTCCCTGTTCCTTGAGGTAATCCCCCCTAGCGATGCATCCCAGCATCCTATTTGCCCTGACTGCAGCCCTCCTGCACTTCTCTGAATTATTCATGTTAACATCCACCAAGACTCCTAGGTCTCTTTCCCCTGCCGTGGCCTGTGCTGTAACTCATCCCCCCTCAGGGTGTACACATAATTGGTGTTTTCCTGCCCTAGGTGTAGCACCTTGCACTTGGAGGAGTTAAATTTCAATTTCCAGGTGCAGAACTGCCTATCCAGAGTATCCAGGTCCTCTTGCAGGGCCAATCTGCCCTCCTCCCTCTCCACCACTGCCCCCAGCTTAGAGTCATCTGCAAAGAGACTCATTTCACACCCGATACCTTCCCTGGTATCGGAGATGGAGGTGTTAAACAGGAGTGGCCCCAGGACTGATCCCTGTGAGACCTCACTAATGACCTCCATAGGAGATGAGACCTCCCCTCCAACCACTAACCGCTGAGTGTGACC
Organism: Neoceratodus forsteri; assembly: GCA_016271365.2. Lineage (NCBI taxonomy): Eukaryota > Metazoa > Chordata > Ceratodontiformes > Ceratodontidae > Neoceratodus > Neoceratodus forsteri. The sequence goes on from CM057458.1 coordinate 766,358,112, forward strand.
TGAAAGCCAATTTCCAATCCACCTGTCAATGGGCCTACCCCCATCCCCCCAGCTTCTCCCTTAGGCCAATGTATTCGTTAACATTCATTTTTTAAACACTGCATACTGTCCTGGCCTTATTTAGACCTCTTAATATTCTGATGTATGTCTTTGATCTCCATTTCTGTAGACCTGTTAACATTCCAATTTATGTCTTTGATGTCCGTTTGTGATAACAACCTGTTAATTATATATGTTAACTTTTTTATTAATGAACTTGTGTCAATAAAGATGGATGCCTCCCGGTTTTGAAATACATGGCGAGTCTACGGCATGTCAGAAACCCACAATTAGCATATGCACATTCCCACTGATGCTTGTTTGATTGACAAGTCTACAGTTTACACAATTGCAGGTGCACTTGAGTGGTAAAGTAACAGAACAAAATCAATTTACTGTGACATATTGTATGTTCATGCGTGCACTGAATTTTTGTACATATCTGATGTTGAAAATGCCAAATCGGAAGTTTTATGTTGATAATTCAGCTTGTTGCGATATTTTCCACTGACTTGAACTGTATTCATTCATTTCATTCACAATAAAAGCAGTGGCAGAAATAGCCTGCTACACAATTTTTTTTTGTCGTTCTCTTAATTTCAGTGTTCTGACCATTGCCTAATAAGAACTTTATTTACTTCCAGAGCATTTATTCTATGTGGCTGCAGCAATTTGGAAACAAATGTAGAAAACTTTGTTCAGAAGCCACTTCTGCATCAATTTCAACAGACCTAGCAGCTCCTTTTCACATACATTTTTATGGGGATGAGAAGAGATCAATGCAGAAGTGGCTTCGGTACAAGGTTTTCTACATTTACATTGTTTCTAAACTGCTGCAGTCACACTGCATAAATGCTCCCAATATAAATAACGATACAGGACTTTGATGCTGATTTTATTGGTATAATGTACACCTTTTCACAAACACTGCCTAAAACATGAAGAACTGTACACCTTATTATAATGATCAGTCAATTTGTGTGTACATACCCAGGAGTGCAAAATGCTGAAATGAACACAAAAGCTCCATGATATGGGTTTTGGGTCAGCATCACTTAAAAGGATAAAAACAGACCATAGCTTCCAATTGTATTAAAAAAATGCAGCATTTATTTAATTAATTTTAATATATGGATTGTTGATTTAATATGCTACTAAAGCATACAAAAAAAACCTGATAAAGCTATCACTCCCAAAGTGATAGTAGTACACTTCAGGAGTGATAATGCTATCGTTCGGGTCTGGTAATACTATCATTCGGGATCTGAACGATAGTATTACCAGCAAAACAGGACAGTGCAAGCACTAGTTTCCCTTCCAACATCTGTAAAGCATGCCCTCCAAATTGGCCCCATTTCATGTGTGGGTGGGCACACCAATCCAGAAAACATGGTGGCTCTCCCGCTCGCTAAGCGAGAGAAATTCTTGGACCTCATCACAGCATTTATTTTTCTCTGCACTGCATACTGCAGTACCATTTTCTACCATGGACATCTTTGGACATCTTTGTGACCCACATTTCGCAGTTTTTGACCAGCAACATCACTATCTGGAGCACTGTGCCGCAACTGCCCTCTCCCGACTCGCCGCCTAGCACCCTGAGCTGAAACCGCCTCACCTACATCACGGTCAGTGCTCTTAAGTTTCAAACTGCTGTCATACAGTGACAAAATGTCCCACACCTGATCCATATATTAAAAAAAATAATATATATGCACCGGTGCATTACTGGCAAGTGATAACATCTTGAGGTTCTGGACACGAGAATCTCTCGAGCTTCGCATGTGTCCAGAACCTCTCGATGGTATTACTTGCCGGTAATGCACCGGTACATATACATTATTTTCTTTTGTATCCAAACAGTTCATTCACATTAGCAAACATGACCAACAACTAACAAGCAAATTCAGCTGCGGTCTTCTTAGCAAAGTAACTCATTTATGCCACAAATAACTTCATATTCAAGCTGGTACAGGCATAAAGCATTCTGTTACATATTTTAGCCAAGGAACCAGAAAGAAAATAAACAAAACAAAAACAAAGTGCTATGAAGATGAGGATATAGTTATTATGTAAGCAGATATGCAACCACCTGGAAGGCAAGACCGATGAGCATTGATGCTATCTTTTTTTTTTTTTCTGCTTTCTGGTCCCTTGGCTAAAATATGCAACAGAATGCTATATGTCTATACACACTTGTATATGAAGTTATTTCTGGCATAAATGAGTAGGCTAATAGAAACATTTGGTGATTGGTAACAAAGAGCTCATTTATCATAAAAAGGTTTATGCCCTAATGCCAAACACCAAAGCATATTCTCGTAAAAGTCAACTGACGTGACTTTGAAATCCTAAGTTTAGTTGACTAGTGTAGCTGTCTATTTATTTTATAACTTTATTTTTTATGAATTCAATAGAAGCACACCTGAGGTATGATATTAAGCAGTGACTTAACTTTATTTAAAAAATGTTTTTTTAATTGTTTAATGTTTTTCATGGTTTTTATTGTTTTTAATTTAAACCTTTGTTGGTTAAATAATAAAGAAACAGGACACGGGACACCTGGCACCAAGTGTGAAGATGTAGTTTATTGGAACAGTATAGATATCAACAATGCAGACTGTCAATCCAGCTGATCGCAGTGCAAGCCACTGACACTTCAATAAGAATTGTGTTTCATCCTGGAAAAGAGACATTTGGTGAAATGGACATTGATCTGATATTTCATGCATCAACCTAAGTGGTTAAGGGCAGTTATAACCTATTGGTGCCAAATTATGATCAAATCTCTCTGATTTTGTAATGTACTCGCACCTGTTTTTTATCTTCAATAAAAATTACAAGTTCAAAAAAAATCAGCACCTATGATTTGAAGACACTGCAGAGTTAGATGAACAGCTGTCAGTCTCCATGGTTACTAATCTTTTAGTGGTCCAAGACTGTGAATTCGCACACATATAATCAAATAACAGAATCCAATTGTAGTCAATCATGTGTGATGCCCAAATCTGATCACGTCTTCTGTGTTCATCATAGATACATAGATACATAGATGCTGTCGGCAGATAAGGGCCTTTGGCCCAACTAGTCTGTCCATGCATGCTAGTAACTGTAGTTCTTTAAGTTTCCTGAAACTAGGTTGCACCCCTTCCCCCAACTACCAAGATCCCCCTATGCCTATCCCATGCATTCTTAAATCCTGTAATCACATCTGCCCCACCCCCTCCTCTGGCAGGCTGTTCCATTTGTCCACCATCCTCTCTGTGAAGAAGTACTTCCTCACATTCCCTCTGAACCTCCTTCCAGATTCATCCTATGTCCCCTCGTCCTGGAGCATCTTTTTCTTTGAAAAATTGTTTTTTCCTGCACCTCATTATTCCCTGTGAGGTACTTAAGTGGCTCAGTCATATCCCTCCTCTCCTTCCTTTCCTCAGGGGAGTACATACTTAAGTCATTCAAACTATCCTCATAGGGGTTGTGATGTAATCCCTGCACCATCTTGGTTGCCCTCCTCTGAACCGCCTCCATCCTATCTATGTCCTTACATAGGTAAGGCCTCCAGAGCTGGACACTGTACTTGAGGTGTGGCCTCCCTAATGTCCTGTATAGTGGAATAATTACCTCCCTTTTCCTGCTGGTGATTCTCCTACCTATGTATCCCAGCATCCTGTTTGCTTTTCCTGCTTCCTTGTCACACTGCCTTCCTACCTTGAGGTCATCAGAGATGATAATCACTAGGTTCCTTTCCTGCTTGGAGCATTCTATTTCCTCCCCCAAGTTGATATGTTGTTCCTAGGATTTTGTGTCCCATGTGCATTATCTTGCCCTTTTTAGTGTTAAATTCCAACTGCCTTACATCAAAGCATAATTGTGGATTGGGTGAGGTTATATGTTGAATGGCTGGAGCTGTGAGGAAGTAAACTCAGGTACTAAGGAGGCAGAGGGCACTGCAGTACTGTTTTACCCACCGCCACTATCATGGCAGCTGCCACACCCACCCACCCTGGGCAGGCATTTCCTATATAGTGGGCCCCATCATGTGATCTAGTCAGATGACTCCTGCCACAAGAATTCATCTCCCCAAATCCCCATTAGCCTGTTATATGCCTTGGACACTAGAGGTCACTGTTTGTTCCCACTACATGACATACAGTGAGTGACATTATACCTCACCCTCCTGTAATTGTAAGCTAGCTAAGCTGTGCCAAACTCCCCCCCCAACACCCTATTCCCTTTGTACTCTATTACCCTTCTTTCTCCCTCTCTTGTCTCCCGGCGGATTCTCTCCTGGTAGTAGACTCGAACCTGGTCCCTCGAGATTTAGCATCCTGCCTTAGTCATCCATTCTAACCTCTAGGCTACTCAGCCTGCTAAGAAGCACCCTCCCACCACCATTGTTTCATTTCATAATACCTAGTGGCTGCAAGGTGGTACTACACCTCATAGTAGCCAACTAAACATGCTGGTCAGTATTACTCAGCCTGTCTCTTGCTCCTGCAATTTTGGAACTTCTAGGTTGCTATTCAATTGGTACCTCCCTCCCTCCCTCCCTCCCCTGCAAGTCCTAATTTTCATTACCTCCACCCCTAAGTTGTACCAGGAAATTACTATGCTCCCTGAGTCATAGAGCTGCACCCTCCCTGAGATTATTAGAGCACCTAGGGACATCTTTCTTATCTTCTCCTTTTTTCTTCCATTATAGTCTGCTGCAGCAGCAATTCACCTATCCTATTAATTCACATTTTCTGCCTTGGTAGGTTGGCCACCTATCTAGGTATTCTCCCATCTCATTATCCTTTGCCTTACCCTTTTTATATCCCTTTCTGTCTCTGAGTGGTGTTAAAGTGCTGCAGTGCCAGAATAAAAACATATGTACATACAAATAAAGAAATAATATGTTAATGCAGACATGCATCAAGAAATGTGGAGCAAGTTGAAGAAAATGTCCCCAGAAATGTTCCATTCATGGGAGTATTGCTGAAAATGTAAGGGAGTTATGAGTACTTTCTGTTTTACTTTTGTAAGCTGCTCTGCCCTTAACATAAGCCATTATTTAAAATACAGTTTCAGAAAGTAAACTAGAGGCTCAAAGCTTTGGCTTATGTGCCTGACATGATAGTGCCCATATAATGAAGTTGGTAGAAGCGCTATTCCATGTCATGGTTTTCCTTATCTTTCCTGTTTTGTAAAATAGCTGCTCTGTGAAAGAAATGTTCCCCTAGTTGTCTCTGTTACAGACTAAAAAGTCTCTACTTCTATTTACATGTAGAAGGTGGTTTAAGTTACTGTTTAACATGCTGCCACCGATAGGGAGGGCTTCACTTTCTCCTGGTTACTTTCAGAAGCCACTCCAGTCAGGCTGTAAAATGAAACTGCCTAAAATGGTAGAAGAAAAATAAATGCTGGTGAAGTTACCTCCTGCATGCAAGGGTCTCTAGCTGAGGTTGCAGGGAGGATAAATCTTTTGGGGGAATGCTTTCCCCGTTTTGGTTTAACTAAAACAAAAAGGGAGCCTGAGGGCTGTAAATGGTATACAGGAGCACTCCATGTGCTCTCTCTCTCTCTCTCTGCTGCACACAGTACACAGCTCTGATGCAGCAGCAATGGAACGGCTTGACTTTGAGCAGAAAATGTTTCAGAAGCTGCTCCACCTGTAAATGCTGCCATTCAGAGCAGGAAAATGTCTGTGCAGCATAAATAAAGTAGGACTGTACTCCTGGTGCCCCTTACAGTGAAAGCATAGCCACAAACAAGAAACTAAATGTTTAGAAGTGCAGAGGCAGATGAATGTTGCTAAGGTTCCCTTCATAGTATTACAGCCCACAGAAATGCAGATGTTGAGGGGTCTGCTCAACATAAAATGGCTAGTTAAAATAAAGATAGTGGCATTGCTCCCACTTTTACCTGCTTGAGTACAGCCAGGGATACTATTCTCCTTTAGGAGCCAGCGGCCGCATGATGAGGAATATTTATATGAAACCCTACTGTTAATCTCAGTGAAAGGGAGGAGCTTAGACTCATTAACTGCCACTTACGTATTCAAGAGATAAATTAAATGGGTTAAACCCATGTAAGAATTATATGCATATGATGTTATGTTCCTGAATTACTCTGTTTATGAATAACGTGTAACTCTGATCCATACTGCTTATATTAGTGGAGGAATTTACCTGTATTAGAATAGGGGTGGATCAGGTGACCTGTCCACGCAGTATAAAAAAAAACTCTACTTCTGTAGTTCCTCAGATCAGATTTGGGAGAGGAACCAGGAGGACCTATACCAGTCTATGTATGGTCCAGTGGAAGTCACAGACGTAGGCGGATCTCAGCCTTGAAAGTGATCCACTCTGTGGAAAGCACTGCAGGTGGTAGTACTAAAGCTCTGGATGAGCTATTTTTTTATATTAGTTTATTATTTTTCATTATTCTGAGTTAATAAAATTCACACACCAGTGTGTTTTGAAGCCTATCTTGTTGTTGGTGTTACCCATTTCCCACACCATTCCACACCCTGTATATCCATGGTTTTTCCTATTCATATTCCTCACCCCCCAATGTATCCTTCCCCTTTAAACCCTCATCCCCTCCACCATGACCCCCACCTATCCTTAATTCACCCCCTGCACCCAATGCCATAATTCGCCACCCAAAGCCTACTTCTACTACTAGCTCTCTTCCTCCTCTTGGCACCCTCCCTCCACTCACCTGTCTCCTATCTATCCCACCAGACATCCATCAGCTTCACTTCCTCTGACTTGAACTCATTCATAGGCTCCACCTCTCTTGCCCTCCCACTCACCTACATTCTCACCGCACCAGATTAAAACTGCACAAACCCTCAAACACTTTTCTTTGTCTATCTACTCCTTCTTCTAGCTGGAGATATCCAGCCTAACCCTGGCCTGACCCCTCTCTCCCCTCCACCCATGAAAGATCTCACCAATTACCATCTCAATGCTAGGAGTATAGTGTCTAAGATAGACCTCCTGAGAGTCTGGGTGTCACAGCATTCCCCAGACATACACTGCATTACTGAGTCATAGCTATGATGCAGAGTTTCCAACCCTCTACTCTCCCTGCCTGGCTACCTTCTCCTTAGGCAAGATTGCTCTAAGAGAGGTAGCGGTGTTGCGGACTACCAGTGTCAAAACCTGCCGGTCTCAATCATTACTAACGAGGCAGTCCTTAAGTCCCATAAGCTCCTCCTTGTTAAACTGCTTCTGCCCTCATCTCTCCCCATCAACTCTACTCCTCCTCCAAAGCTCCTCCCTCCACTGTGGTCAGCGCCATCTCAGCTGTTTCTGCCACCACCAGCTCTGGCAAGCTCATTTTACTTGGAGACTTCTACCTGAATTGGGCTTCCCCACCCTTAAACCCACCACCCAGCAAATTGAGGCATTAAACCTACACCAACTGATCAGTGAAATGACCAGACTAAACCCCAGCTCCCAAAACATGCCATCCAGGACTGGATCCTGGCTTCTCACCTGCAACAGATCACATCAGGTCGTATGCTCTCTGACATTTTCAGCAACCACCTCATGACATACTGCACTCATAAACTCTATTTACCTCGCTCCCCCCTCCTATCTCTGGATCCATTCCCTTTGCTCCTTAAACACCTAAACTCTCCTGCATGATCTCACATCCTCTAATTGGAACCCTTCTATGCCACGGATGACATAAACACGGTGTTCTCCCTTTTCTGACAAATATTTAACAATGTCTGGAATAATCATGCCCTCCTACACTGCAGGATATTGAGAAGCTTCCACCACCCCTGGATATCTGCTGATCTAGTCAAGCTCTGCAACTCCCGCAACTGTGCTTGGGCTCGTTTTAAAGCCTCACTATCCCCCAATGACCTCTCCACCTAGCACACCCTGAGAAATGCTTGCTTCAAAGCTATCAAGGTAGCCAAATTTGACTACTTTAAGAGCATGTTGCAAGAAAACCTAAACTCTCCCCATAAAGTCTGACAAATCCTTTCCTCCCTTCTCAAACCTTCACACACCTCCTCCCCCTCCCTCCAAATTGACAACAATCTAGTCACATACACCCACACCATTGCCTCTACCTTAAATAATTTTTTCCACAATATGTCCCCTTCCCTCTACCCCTGCCCATCCCTCCACCCCCCTGCACACCACATGTAACCCTGACTCCATGGCCTCCCCTCCCACAGCACTGCCACTGTCTCCTGCCCCCAACACATGTCAACTCTACCCTATCATATCCCAGGAGGTCCTCAGGGCTCTCAAATCCATAAATCCATGCAAATCCTGCGCTAATGGTCTTGATCCCCTCATACTAAATGTCTCCACCCCACCCATTGCCCATCCCTTGTTCCACCTACTCAGTCTCTCTTTCCCCCTTGGCACAGAACCACCGGCCTTGAAAAAGGATAAAGTGATTCTGCTGCACAAAGGCAGGGACCATTCCCAACCTGGTGATTACTGTCCTATCTCCCTCCTCCCTGCTCTAGCTAAACAATAAGAATCTCTCATCCTCACCAGACTCACTAACTTCCTCACCATCTCTAATTTCCTGTCCCTTTATCAGTCAGCCTTCAGGAAAAAACATTCAACCATCTCCTCCCTACTCAGGGTTACCAGTGCCATTCTCACTGGTATGGACCAAGGTCACCTCACCTCAGCCATATTTATATATCTAGCCAAAGCATTTGACTCCATCTCCCATCCCATCCTTCTCACCAGATTTGAACATGCTTGCCTCTCCACCCCCCAGTCAACTGGTTCAGCTCCTACCTCTCTGGCCACTCTCAATGTGTCCAATCTAGAGATGTACTCCCACCTCAGTACTGGCTGGAGTACCACAGGGGTCAATCCTCAGCCCCATCCTCTTTTTGATATTCCTCAATGACCTCTTCCTCATGTACTCCTCCTCCCACATACACCTGTATGCCGATGACACTATTCTTTATAAATCCAGCCCCTCTGCCTCAATGGTGACCTCCCAGCTGTAGACCAATTTCACCTGTGTCCTGAACTGGTTTGAGGCAAAACAACTGAAGGTCAACACCACTAAAACAGTCTCCATGAACTTCAGCTCCACCCAGAAAATGTATTTATTTACTGAATTTTGTTGACCCATTAGACCCACTGAGACTAGAAGTCCCTTTTTCAGGGGTGACCAGGGAAGGGTACAGTTGGTAACCAACTGAAATGTAACCAGATTAAGCTATTGGTGGTATTTTTAGTGAATGGGGGAAATTTCACTAGGACACAGGGGAAATTATCCTACTGGACTGTGAGGGGAACCCTTGTCAGATGATGGTGGGCTCTGGACAGTCGGCTCCAGGATGCAGCATGGAGCACAACGTTGTGTAAGCTGAGGGAACTCCTACAGTAGTTGTCCTATGTTAGTGGATGATGTAGAAAAGGGCATTTTTTTCACAAGATAATATGAACATACCAGAGGAAGAAGCAATTGCCACTGCCAAAAAAGCTCTGAAAAACACTATGGAGAAAAAAACCCTTCAGGAACAGCTCCATAATGTGGGAAAAGAATGTTCTGTGGTGACAAATAAACTCAAAAGAGGGAAAAAAGAGAAAATGCCTCATTAATTTTTCTCCTGCTATTCTAGGGAAGGAATCGACCCTCCAGCAAGTTTTTCTGTTTGACATTTCCAGTGATGCCCTTGATCAAACCTCAGAACCAACCATAGGTGAAGAGGCTTCTACAAGCTCAAAATGGTCACCCAAAGCTGCCTTAGAATCTGCTGGATGGAAAAAGACTTTAAACGGTACTTGAGTCCCAGACCCTGATATCCCTTTGCCTGGCACGCCCGAGTGGAGACCCACGGAATTGTCTATTCCACACAGTGAGTCCACAGAACAAGTTATGGAGCAAACTTTACAACCTACTAGCCAAACTGAATTGCACAGGCATGGGACTCATATTGCTGAGGTGACTCAAGATAAACCACGACACCAGCCACCAACACCAGTCAAGTATTTTCCTTACTTTTACCTATTGAACCTGCAGGAGAATTTTTTTATGAAGTTCAGACTGTAACTATAAATGATAATAATGAGGTATCAGATGCTCCAGAACTTTTACAAACAGAGTCTATTGTTGTCATGGACTCCCTGACAGAGCCACAGAAACCTCCATTTGTTAGTTTACTTCAAAAGCTTTAGAAAATGCCAGACAAAGACACACAGTGTGATTAAAATATATGGGGGGGGGGGTGCAATATCCACCAGACAGGTTTTTTCTAGGCAAAGAGATTATTAAACAAAAAATGGATTTCTTGCAATCAGAAGTACATGCTCTCATTCATGCCATGGGTGAAATGACCTACAACATTCATTTTAGATCAGAAGAACTGCTGAATAAATTCTGGGTACAACCTTCTGCACAGAAAAATTATACTATTTGGACTCATTTTCAGGCTATCCCCTTGAAAAAACCTACAATAAAAAATAGTGACTATTCTTTTTAGGAACGACGAGGTGAACCTAACAGACATCATATATTGGTTGGAGAAGAGATGTGATATTCAATGTACACCTGAACCCATTATTGAACAAGAAGGATTCTGGATGGGAGGATGGAAATTTAAAAACAAGTTAAGTACATTACAGGGCATCGAATACTGACCTAATTGTTTTTTTTTTCCTGGGAAGAGACAGGGGGATAATCTTTTATCAAGGACAGCCACTTCTATGTTTCAAATGTGGCTCCTCCAGACACATCAGCACACATTGTGAGAAAAGTAAATGCTCTGTGTGTGGATTGATGGGACATGCAGGATACCATTGAACAGCTACCCTGAAAAGCAATTTATGTTAGGAGGAAAGTCATTTGTTCACAACATGTCCCTGGGCAGCACACAACACTACCAATGCAAACTATGCAGCACAGGACTTTTATTTAAATAAAGTAGCCTGCATATAACACAGAGTACCTGTTAGTAGGATTAGATCTGACACCCCCGTGGCAATGCACATGGGATCCCCACCAAGCAAACACAGACTTAAGTACAGAACAACCAGATGGAAATCCACCAGATAGCAGGAATCAGCCTTGTTGTGTACTGATGCCCCCCCACACCACGGCAGATGAAGAAGAATTCCAGATAGTCTCCCATGGGAAACAAGACTCCCACCATACAAAACACAGAAACTGGGCCAGTCTTGTTGACAAACCCATATGCTGCTCTCCAGTGGGGAGAGACATAAATGGAAGAAGAATCAGACTCCATTTCAATCTCCTTAGCTCAAGAGGAGATGCCTTCCAACACTGAAGAGCCAAGAAAATCTGACCCTAAACCTGACACAGGAAAAAAATGGAAAACAAGGACAGACACAAGAAAAATGAAGAAAAAGAATGACACTGAAAAAATATTTGATTACCTCTCTTTCTCATGGACTTACAGTACATAGTTTGAAAATTGCTTCTTTGAACACAAATAGCATTAAGTCCAAAAAAAAAGAGAGGATAAATGCTTGCCTTTTTTGAATAGAATTATTATGATTTAGTTTTCTTACAGAACACCAGATTCCACACAACTAAGGAAATTGCAACGGCTGAAACTTCTTGGTATTGGGGTCAAAGTTTCTGGTCCATTGGAGAAGATCAATGTTGTGACATAGGAATTGGTATAAATAATGAAAATATAAATATTACACATTTAGTGGACATCTGCCCTGGGTGGGCATTGTTAGTAGACATAACCTTTAATAAAATTGACTTTAGGTTGCTTAATATATGTGCAGGACAAACCAAAGCAGGGAGAATAGACTTACTTAAAGTCATTCAACCTTATCTTTTTACAATCAGACAAATAATGTTTGCAAGAGATTTTAATTGTGGTAGATTACACTCAGACACAGGTCTCCAGACAAAGAAATTTTTTGTGACACTCTTTTCTCTATTGCAGACTGGATTAGTAGATAGTTTTTCCAAAATGCAAACTAAGGCTGCACACACATATCACGGAGACAAAGTATCATCACGCATAGATTACTTTTTTATTTCCCCAACTTTAACCCTAATTTCAGTTCACACTCAAACAGTACCTGCATTGGATCATCACTTATTAGAAGTAACTATAGCAAATTATAAAGAAACAAATACTGGCAATGGTTATTGGAAACTAAACACAATCTTATTGGAAGATCAGAATATACTCCAAGGTTTACGGCACATAATTGCTGCTAGAGAATCAGTGGAGTTTCTCTATGATACTGAATGCCAGTGAATTGGTGGTTAGACACCAAAACAGGCTTTACAGATTTTCTTAAAATCACAGCATAGGTGAAAGGGACAGAGAAAAAACAGACATATAAAATTTAATGTCAAAACCTATATTATTTAATATACTTACAAAACACCACGGATACAGATTACTCCACACAAATCACACAGATTAAAATCAGTATGGCACAATGCCAGTATGACAGGATGACCTCTTTAAATCAGGAGCAAAAGTTTGGAACCCAAGGTAAATCCTTTTTTTACCAACCCTTTTGACAGTTGTCAATACAGAAGGAAGCAAAGACTGATGCCTTTTTTGGAAAGTGACTCAGGGGTCTTAGTAGCAAATATTAAAGATATCCTAAAAACTGCAGGACAGTATATTACTAATGTTTTTACTTCCCAGAGATAAACCAGGAAGAAATGTTCACATTGCTTTGGCAGCAAAATCTACCACAAATTTCAAAAGAATTATCAGACATTTTACAACAATCAGTTAACACAGTAGAAGTAGAAAGCACTATACAACAATTTAAAACAGGGTCAGCACCTGGAATCGATGGATTGCCAGTAGAATTTTACAGAAAAATAATATTGCAAGGCTCATTAGAGGAACTAACTAAGGTATACAATTTTACATTAACAGAAGGGACCATACCAAACATAATATCACAAGGTTTCAACATTTTTTATACAAAAAAGGCAATAAAGCTATGCTGCAAAACTGGAAAGCAATCTCTTTGTTAAATTGAGATTTTAAAATTCTCACAAAACTCCTTAGCAATCGAAAATCATTAATCTTACCCCATGTTATACATGCTTCATAAGTTAGTTCTGTTCCAGGGAGGAAAATATTAGATGTGTTAATTCTGATTAGAGAAATTATGGCTAAAGGAACAGAAGGAGAAGTCACCAGACACATGTTATGCCTTGATCAATCAAAAGCATTTAACTCTGTAGCAAACCCTTATCTATGGTCATGCTTACATAGTTATGGCTTTCCTGAATCTTTTATAATTTGGATACAAGAATGTTATGCTCTAGTCTCAGTATATCCATACATCAATGGCTAGATAGGACAGAAATGTGATATTAAAAAGGGAATAAGACAGGGATATCCCATAAGTCCAGCATTGTATATTCTCACAGTGGGTCCTTTAATTACAGCTATTCAAAACAAAGTGTGGATAAATGGCTTGTCATTCTCTTGTCAGGAACCAGAAATTAAGACTCTGGCAAATGCAGATGACTTGATTTTAATTTTAGCTGACACACAATCTGATAAACCCACATGGGAAATATTAATAAAATATGAATCAGTGTCTGGAACAAGACTGAATTATGAAAAAAGTCTATGTTGCCTATAGGTAGAGATTACTTGAATATGGATTCTGTAATGGACATACCAGTTTCTAATACACCCCAAAACATTTTGGGACTTTACTTTGGTTGGGGTGATCTGACCACCTTGAATTGGGAACAGACTTTAAACGGCATGGGGTCATTATGTCGCAAGACATAATGCTGCATGACACTATTGCACTGCGTGATTAATGCCATGAGGCATCATGTCTTTGTTCTGTGGGGAGCTACCCACACACCCCCAGTTATGGGGCTGTGCCCTCAGCCCCCACTAAAGATTCTCAACTCGGGGGTCCAACTTAGGGAGCGCACAGGTCCGAGTTTTGCCATAATACTGTATGCCATTAAGAGTGCAACATTATGACCCAGTACGTCTTTAAACATAGCCACTGAAAAAGTCACGACATGGAACAAATGGAACATAAGCAGAAAAAAGTGAATTTATCTTATAAAGTCCTTTCTAATACCTATGTTTTTACACCTCAGCAATATTTTTTTCCTGCCTAAGCATTTAGAAATACAACTTTATAGTTGTTTTTTTCTTTGTTTATGGGGCAGGAGATTAAACCCAGTTATAAGGGCATTGACATATTTATCAATTTCTAAAGGGGGTTTAAACATGATTAATTCCTTAGTTTTCTTCTCCAGCATTTTCCTTTATACAAATATAAAGCCAGTGGCTTTACAAAAACCAACGTTATGGATAGCTTGGGTGTTAGATCATATAAACACCATACTTAAGGACTAGCCCATGAATTTAGCAATACCTAAACAGAAGCCCATTCAGCATTTACCCCAACATTTTTTGCACTGCTTCTCTAAACTAAAATAATGGAAAGTGACCAAACACTCACTTTTAACTGTGACCAGAAAGACCTTTTATGATTTTATGTTAATCACCTGGTTCTCACAAACTCTCACTTTTCTTTCTAAACCAAGACCACAGATCCTTGAGATACAATACACCCTGACAGATCCTAGGACTCCCTCCCCCCACATGTGGGATGTGTTTTGGTTATGTGCCCATCAGAAACTAAACATCAAAAATAATTTAAAAACATAAAGATAAAAGTGAACGTAATTGTCCTAGACCAACTTGTACAAACACACTAGAGGCCATAAATCACCTTATTTTTGAAAATCCCTACATTGTCACTTTTTGGCAAGTGGTCAAAAAGAAATGGGGCAGAGTCCCTTTTATAACGTTCCACCTGACATGCTATTATTAGGAATCATTCCCTCACAGTGGAAGCAATTTCATCCCAGTACAGTCAGATTTATTTTGATATGTTTTAAATACTGTATGTGGCAGTCTCGCTGTAGATGGTCATTACAACATTTATTTAATACGAGAATAACTTTTCTTACAGATAATTCAGATTCTGAAAGGACATTAGGAAGAAAGAGCATAAGAATTTCCCAGATAAAAAATTTAGGGAGTGGTGGAAAAATCTACCTCCACAAATGAATTCACATTAGAGAATTTAAAAGGTATCTATAAGTATTAAAGAGAGTAGAGTAGGGGATTATGTTTGCACTATTGGGTTTTACAATAGATAAATCACATGAGTGTGTCTGGTTTTCTTGTAAACAGTATAATCAAGTGTGATCTACTTAGGTGTCACTTGATTAAAATGAATATAATATATTAGGGATAAAATTGATAGCCTGCGTATTAATCACAAAGGATTGCCTTACTTTATGAAGGATTAAGTTAGTGTGACACTTCTTAATTAGGATTACAGCAGGAATATAATGCTGCACAAATTTAGTTTTTGTTTTTTACATTTCAAATATTCCTATGATAGGTATCTGTTATTATGATCCCCCCCCCACTCTGTCTCATTTTTTTTTCATATGACTGAAATATGAATTGTTTAATTTACTTTGGCAAACTTCTTTCCAAGTCTGAAATAAGAAAAAAAAAAAAGAAGAGCATAGAAAAGTGGGGAGTCACTTTCAATTGAATTGCTGCAATTTTCCTTTGTTTGAATTGTATATGTTTTTTCATGTAAATATAACATGTGATATTATGTTCTTTTGCTTGATTACCTTAATAAAAATTCCCCAAGTCCTTTAGTAGGGGATGGGGGGGTGGATTAACACATGATAATTTATTATGGGCTTATGGTCTTGTAATTTATGATTTTTTGATTTTCATTGAATACATTTAATATTTGATAATTAGGGTAGTATGCATTAACACGTATTTCCTTTAAAGTTTTTTTTTCCTTATTATATAGGATTTGATTAGCTTATGATTTATAGTCCAAATATGAATGTATGATGTAATACTTATTTTCTTGTTATGATTTGGTTTATGTATATGTATTTTTATGTGCTTAATAACATGATTTATGTATTATTTTGAATTTGTAATAAAAATTCCCCTACTTTTAACATCCACCTGAACAACCACCAGAACAGGCAGCTGGGACCTCTGTTTAACATCTTATCCAAAAGACAGCACCTCAGGAGAGCAGCACCCCCCCTCATACTGCACTACAGTGTCAGTATTAGGATTTAACCCAAGTGTCTGGTGTGTGGATAAAACCCACAGCCTTCTGATCTTCTGGCCTCAGAGATGAGTGTGCAGTCTGCTGAGCCACTGACATAGAAACTAGCCAAACTCCTAACACCCCCTGCCTTCACGACCCTCAATGCGAAAACCCTGGACATAGTCCTGGCCTACACATACCTCAGAGTCTGGTTGAACAGTTGTTCAGATTTCTCCACTCATGTTAACCATATTCTCCCAAAGCTCCACCCTAAACTTGGGTCCCTCTATACAAACAAAGATGCCTTCTCCCTCCCTGTTCACCAGCCACTCCTTACAAAAACCATTCTACCTCATTTTGACTATGCTGACATCATGTACAGGTCCACCTCCACATCTACCCTCTCCAGACTGAATGTTCTCTTCTATGCCTTCTGTCATTTCACCCTGAATGCACCCCCCAGAACCCATCGTTGTACCCTTTACTCCTTGCTATCACTCCCCTCTCTTACTTCCTACTGAAACCTCCATGCTTCCATTCTCACTGCTAAATACTGGTTCAACTCGCTCCACTCCTACCTAGCCTTCCTTCTTTCCCCTGCTGCCCACACCTCCTATAGTGTCCATTCCCGTTACCCATGTTCCTTTGCCTACCCCACCCTCACTAAAACTCTGGCATGGCTGCCTTCTCTTTCCACTTCCCCCTGGAGTGGAACTCCCTGCCTGCCTGCCTTGCTGTATACATTGCTTTCCTTAAGCCTCTTTAAACCAACCCTCTACTTTTCCCCTCCTACTCCTTGCTCAAGCCCACAATCTGACTAACCTCTAGGTAGTACCTTTGCATTACCATCCCTGGTTGCCTGTACCCAGCATGTCAGGTCCTCTGTTTTTTCCGATGTTAGCATCTACCCAAGTTTTTCATCAGTCCCACTGCCTACCCAGGCCTCAAGAATACCCTCCACTGTTATGTTGCACTAAGTGTTGTTGATAGGCATATGCTAGGTACCATTCTTTTATCTGCTTGTAACCTTCCACTGCCATTTTGCTTACATGCTGTTGTTATACAGAATGTCATTTACAATTTTATACTTGCCTGTCTTTAAGCACTTATGAATTGTAATTCTGTATTATTGCACTATACTTTTAACTCCTTTCTCCCCTCTCCTGGGTTGCACCTGGAAATGATCCTCAGCTCAGCGTGCCTCTCCCAGTTACCAATCTTAAAATAAATAAAATAAAAATGGAAAAAAAGCCATAAACAGAACTTTGTGAAAATAAATGATGTGTTAAAACTGAACAGAAACCATATCAGAAATGTACTAGATGATCATTTTTACTATGAAAAGCTGCTGCTTTAAAAACTCCCAGTCCAGAGCAGAAGTTGCGCTAGGCAGCTGAGCCCCATTGCAGCTTCTAGTTAAATAGCCCTGGAGAACTTTAGATACTGGTTCTGGGAGAACTTTAGATACATGTTCAAGGTGGGTGAAGTAGGTGCAGGGGGTTGGGGGCATCAATTAAAACCACATAGTGGCAAAGTTTTGAAGTGCCCAAACAGGGCAGGTAATCAGAAAATTTACCGTACAAAGGCTCAGATCTGTTAAAAAAAGACATTAGGATGGGTTGCTTATCCCCAAAAGCATAGTCAATATTTTAAATAGATGGATGTAAAATAGGAGGTTTTCTTAATAAAATAAAGATTTCAGCAGGGAAAAAAAAGAAAAATTGTATATTCTCCTCCCCTCCTTGTGGGTGTGTATGATTTAATTTCCATTGTGGAACCAACTTCCTTTTGCAGTTTTATTTTGCATGCTTTTTTTCTTTTCTTTTCATCAACTGATATTTTCGCTAGTTTAGCATTTTTGATGTTCACCTATTTTTAGTTAGCAGTTTTCTCGCTTGGTTTGTTATACTGTTTTATTTTGTGCTTCATCTAGTTAGTTGCTTTAATTTTTATACCCCCCCATCTTTTTGTCATTTAGTTAGACTTGTTTGTTGCAGTTGCTTTATTTTTCCAATTTGTATGCATTCACATTTTACTTGCTCTCTTGTTTGCATTTATGTTGTTTCATACTGCTTTTTTGTTTCTTTTCATTACTTAGCTATGCTGTACTTGATTGCAGTTTGCATTTTGGGGGGTCTGCTATATATTTTGTTCATTTTTGTTTGCATTCATTTCATAGTTGTGTTGTAGCTTTTTGTTTCATTTCATTTTTTTGGTTGTTGCTGTACATATTTGAATGGAAATCCTTTTTTTTGCTTGTGTTTTGCATGTCAGAGCTACTGTACTTATGGTTATTTTATTTAAAAAAATCTTCTGCTCTGGCTTTTACAAATGATTGATCTGTTAAATCACAAATCTACAAGATTTATTCAAGCTGCAGAAATACACATTTGTCTACTGTAATGGGAAATTGAAAAGGTTCTCACTTAATTTTTATACATTTTTCCATATGAAGACTTTAACAACATTGCAACACATACTATATTTTTAGGTTATGCCACACATACTATAATGATCTGAGATTATGGATGGGCCTGATACACAAAAGAAAACAAAATATCCAGCACATATACTCCAGCAATAACACTTCTGATACTAGGAACTTAGTGTTACTATGCCATATTACTTGATAAGTAGAGCAACGTGAGTGCAGAGGAGCAGCAGGGGCCAGATATTCAAATATATGCAAAGTAGAGGGTTAAAATTTGTGTTGTGCCTTGCACTTGCCTGGGTGCCCTAAGATGCTATATTTAGTTAAACTTAGTTACTAAAAATACCACCAACAGCTTAATCTGGTTTAAGGTCAGTTGGCATTCATCTGTATCTCCCTCCCCCGGGTCGTGCCTGAAAATAGGCAGGATTTGTCTAGTGCACTTACCCGATCAAAAAAAAACGAAATAAAATAAAATAAATAAAAATAAATAAATAAATAGTGCACCAGCACTATTCAACTGAATATAGGGCCATATCGGCCCAGCGCTAAGCCACTTACCGCTGCCCTGAAAGGACTCCTGGAAATATGCCACCAGAATGAATAGCACCAGAATGCTATTTGCAATATTCTAAGGGACCCATGGAAACAAGCCCATTGGGCATGCAAGGCGCTAAGGGGCCATTTGTATGCCCATTATGAGCTCATTTGCATGGGTAGTGAGGCAGGTTAACATGGCACCACCTCCCAAATTGCTCAGTCCCAGATGTGTTTATATCCCTGGTGCTAAGGGTGCCACCGCATCCCCAGCCCCAACATAATAGTATATATCCTTGGTGATAGTGGTGCCTTCCCTCCTTCTGATCCCAACCCCGACATAATAGTATATATCCCTGGTGGTAGTGGCGCCCTCCCTCCTCCCCCAGCCCTGACTTGCAAGTATATATCCCTGGTGGTAGTGATACCCTCCATTCACCAACCCGAATGTACAAGCAACCCCTCCCTGGTGTCCTGTGGTTCCCCCCCCATGACACTGGGCACCCCCACATTCACTGTATCCTCTTCAGTGGTGATACATGTGCATATGGTGACCAGCACAGCCCTCCTCATACCTCCTCAGCTGGCCCCCACATGTAAGCAGGGAGTGCACCTCTTATTTTTAGGACACACCCTGTACTATTAATAAAAGGCATGGTCCTTGCCTGTACATATGGTGGCCAGCCAAGGAGGTGTGAGGAGGGCTGTACTAGTCACCGTATATACCTGCGGCACCACCGATGAGGATACAGTGAGTGGGGGGTTGCTAGTGCCACAAGGTGGAACCAAAAGATGTCAGGGAGGGGTTGTTTGTATCTTTGGGCTGGTGATCGGGGGGACCCGCTACCACCAGGGTTATACACTTTTACATCATGGCTGTGATTGGAGGGAGGGGAGGCACCACTATCACAAGGACATTTAATTCTACTTACAGGGCTGGGGATCAGAGGGGGGACACCACTAGTACCAGGGCATATACTTCTAATTATGAGGCTGGGGATCAGAGGTAGAGACACTACTAGCATGAGAGCATATGCTTCTACCTATGGGGCTGGGGATTATTATGGGGGATGCCAGGGATAGAGTTGTGCAAAATTGGAAAATTTCACCCTGCAAAATATTTCATGGAATTTGTGCATTTTGCTAAATATTTTGCGGGGTGAAATTTCACCAGTGGATCTGGTGAAATTTCACCCTTGATCTGGCAAAATCCACCACTAGCGGGTGAATTTGACCCCCCGTGGTGAAATTTCTCAATTTCCCCACTAATTAGGAGTCTAGACTCTAGTCTCCCTGGTGTCTAGTGGATCCCCCAGGCCGATCCCCAGCCAATTAAAGAACCATCCCCTGAGTTATTTCCCCTCCCCCGACATGATGATCCCAGCCCCCAATATTTTAAAAAAATCTCCTTCCCTGTCCCTGGTGTCTAGTTGCCCCCCAGCTGATCACTGGCCTTATTGAAAAACCTTCCCCCAATTTATTTCTCCTCCCCAGCCATGATGACCATGGCCCCCAATCTTTTTAAAAAAAAATTCCTTGCCCTGTTCCTGGTGTCTAGTGGACCCCCCGGCTGAACACTGGCCAAATTGAAGAACCCCCTGAATTATTTGGCCTCCCCAGTCATGATGACCCTGGCCCCAATCTTTAAAAAAATTCCCTCCCTGTCCCTGCTGTCTACTGGACCCCCCACCCTGTCTTCAGTCAGATAGCACCCACCCCACTCCCCCCCAGTACTCTGATTGGTCCACTCGCACTGTCTTCTACTCACCTTCATGGCTGGTAGGCCAACTGAGCGCTTCAATGAATGAGCACATGCTTACGAGCACCGGGGTTGGAGTCATCATGACTAGGTATGGGAAATAACTCTGGGGAGGGAGGTTCTTCAATTCGGCCTGTGATCAGCTGGGGAGGAAGACCACTAGACACCAGGGAGGGGTATAATAAATGTATTATCAAAATAAAGATGTGCATTTGCAGGTGAAATTGTGGGCACAATTTTGCAGTTTCCCCACAATTTCTCGAAATACTTCACACAGAGAAATTGCTGACTTCACAGCAATTTTGCCAGTGAAATAACATTTTGCAACATCTCTATCCAGGGACCACAGGGGATAGCTGTGCTTCCCCAGAGGCCAACCAGCTTGGTGGCCACATTATCTCTGGCAGTTGATAGGGTTGCCTGGAGTTAAGTCAGCGTTTTGTTAGGTGGTATTTGTGCTGCACAAAAGGACTGTGCTAAACCCTTCTGTGCAGTGCAGTGCAATGCCACTGAATTTGGGGTTGTGTTCATATTCATGGCCACGACCATCCCCTTGCCTGTATGCATACATTATGTTTTGTATGGGCACTAACCCACTTTGTCCACCCAACAACCCCTTTTGAATATGGGACTCCAGTGCAAACCCTGGTTTGTGTGGGCAAACACCCATTAGCACCCAGTTAACCTTTTGACTCTCAGGCCCCAGATGTCTTAATGTTTAGTGCAGGCACACTTTTTCAAACACGCACAGTAACAGTTGGTGGTGGAATAGCTCTGGGAAGCAAAGAGGCACCCTGTTGGACCTCCACTGAAACAAAATGTACTATATACAGAGACAGTTGCTATGGGAAGAATCTGCCCAGCAGCTATAGTACATTGAAAACTACCTCTGTACCCCCCCCACACACTTTTTGAACTGAATCTTTTATTTTATTTTTTTTATTTATTTAGTACATAATTACAAATATCTTTGAACCATTGGTTAATTTACAAAGGTTCTGCATCAACATAAGAAGTATAAACAAACATAGGGATCAAATAAAAGAGAAATCCATACAGTTAATAACTGATCATCATAAAACACTGACAGCAACAATTACACATAAAGTTGGTTCAGGTTGCATGTAAACAGGGGTACAGAAAACATCAAGAAAATTGGCATCATAGATAAAAACAGTAGATGCAATAGGTCCAGGAAACATACAGTCAATCGGTACAGGTAGCATAGTCCCAAATTACAGGAAGAACAGAATCAAGGAGATGTACAACAAGGTGGAAGGAGGGGAGCAGAATCAGGGAAGCAGGAGGTTTGATGAACACCATGAAAGGTGTACAGAGTGGTCAAAGTAACATACAGTCAATCGGTACAGGTAGCATAGTCCTAAATTACAGGGAGAACATAATCATAACCCCCCTCCTACCTACATCCTCTCCCACCCCCTCTCCTAAATCCCCTACCCCATCCACCCTGACCATGTTATCCGGCACTCTTGCCTGTATCTGCATCTAATAACACTTAGCTCACAACTAACTTGAATCATGACAAAAGAACTGAAAAATGGATTCAGTTCTGGCTGACTGTATGTGTATGTGCCTCAGGACCTCCTTGTGAATGAGCTTGCTCAACCGAGTCTTTCCTGCAATAAACTTGAACTTGAACTTGAACTTTTACCACTTTGTCTAAATGTTTAATGTCTGCTGACCCTGCAAGTATTCTTCCCCTGCACGATCAGACACTTGCCTTGTAATTGCTGGACCTGCTTATTTTCTTCTAGTTCTTTGTATAATGTATAATTATGAATCATGTATATTTGTTGTTGTTTGTGTTGTCTTCTGATCTAGAACCTCTGTAAATGAGTCTCTGACTCAAAGGTGTTCCTAGATTGAAAAAAATAAAAATAAATAAAATAAATAAATAAATACAAATCAAGAAGATGTTCAACAAGGCGGGAGGAGGGAAGCAGAATTGTGAGGGTTTTGATGAACACCACGAAAAGTGTGCAGTGTAGAGGGAGAACAAGGAGGAGGAAATGCTGCCAAGATTGTGGCATTGTCATGAAGTGCTAAGCAACAGAAATGCTGTGGCAAGGAGGGGGAGAAGATATATAGATAGATAGATAGATAGATAGATAGATAGATAGATAGATAGATATTTTATTTATATAGCACCCATCTTCATGGACTCTGGGTGCTGTACAATATACACATACAAATTGTACAAGAATTTTAAAAAAACAATCAAAGAAATTCAAAATGACATCAAAATACAGCTGAGAGTGTAAACTTATCCATCTATAATAAAGTGCTATCATTAAAACACCGTGAATGAAAGGCTTGATAAAATAGATACATTTTGAGGACCTTCTTAAAGGCTTCTACAGAGGGGGCCTCCCTTAGATAACCAGGCAGGCAGTTCCACAGGGTAGGAGCAGCTGCCGAAAACATTCTGTCTCCTGAGTGCCACAGCCTAACCCTGGGAACTCCAAGAAGGGGAAAGGGGAAAAAGTGCAGGAGAGGACCAAGGGTAATGCAGTGAGGGTAAGCAGGTGGTATATCACAGGGAGAGGGAGGTATGGAGGGAGAAGTGGAGGACAGGGTGGGGTAGAAGAGTGTGACAAACAGAAGAGGGTAGTCAGGGAGATGAAAAGTGTTTAGGCCAAGGGTAACACAGGGAAGGTAAGCAGTAGGGAGTGAGGGTGAGAGAGGAGAGGGATAGGAGTGGAGGACCAGGTAGGTAGAGGACAGAGGGGGAAAAAGGTGGGCAGGAGAGGGAAAGTGAACTAGTGGGCAACAGGGTCCTGAGGAGAGAGCAGGCAACCTGTAGGCCTAGGGGGTGCAGTCACACTGGTTGAGATTAGTGAGGTGCTGATGTACTTTGTGCTTGTATGGGCCAAGTTTATTCTCATCTGAGACTACAGTAGGGAGGCCATTCATTAGTTTTGGGACCCTGCTAAAGAAGACACACTAAGCCTGGGAGATATTACAGAATGGAACAAAATACCTGGGTTTGAGTGTACTACGTGTAAAGCGTGCATTATGGGTAGGTTGCATGAAGGCATGCATTACAGGAGGGGTGAGGCAAAGGCAGATTTTCTTTGCCAAGAGGCAGGTCTGATAGGCTAATCTGCCATGAAGATTGAGCCAGTTAGATTGTATAGATCACAGGTATGCGTACATTTACCTGTTCCTGTGACAAGTCTGCAGCACTTATTAAGAGAGGTCCTGATTCTTTTTAGGGTGGTGTCTGAAGCAGCCCCGTAAAAGACTAGCCCACAGTCAATAATGGACAGGACAGAGCTAGTTACAGCAGTGTGCATGGCTTCATTGGTCAGGCAGTGGCGATAAAGGACCCCGATCCTTGAATTAATGGCTTTGGTGATGAGGTGGACATGCGAGTTGTAGGAAAGAGTGGAGTCAAGGTTAATGCCAAGATATTTAAATTCATGCACATGGTCGAGTAGTAGTTGTTGCTTGTTGTAGATGGTAAGACTGGCCATTCTAAGTTTGCTGTGGGAGTTATAAAATAACATGGCCTTGGTTTTTTTTATAATTCATCAGCAGTTTATGCTGATCAAACCAAGATTCTGCACAACTGAAGTTATTCTGGAGATCCTGGGAGAGAGGAACAGGGTCAGTATGGGTAGAAAAGAGCACTGCATCATCTGCATACAGTATAATTTTATTTGCAAAGACTTGCAGGGAGGTTGTTAATGAAGGGGCTGACTAATAGCAGGCCAAGGATGGATCCCTGGGGTACTCCAGAGTGCACCAGGAGGCTACAGGAAAGATTGGCATTGATCTTATCTTGTTGGCTTCTGTCTGTAAGCTAGCTTTCAAACCAATTCTCAACCTCATGCAAAAGGGCAAGAATAGAGAGGGAATCCAGCAGAAACCAGTGATTCACAGTGTCAAAGGCCTTTTTTAGGTCAATGTACACCACACCCAGTATGTATCCTGTGTCAAGGGCTTTGTGTATATGGCTAGTAAATTCAAGAAGGGCAGTGACAGTGATATGGGATTTTTGAAAGCCATGCTGATGTGGACACTGTAGATTATATTTGTGGAGGTGTTCAGAGAGCTGGTCTGAAACAATATGTTCAAGTACCCTGGAGAGTGGTAGTAATATGGAGATGGGGTGTTAATTGGAGTGCAGGGATCTATCACTGTTTTTGTGCACAGGTGTGACAATGGCTGATTTCCAGAGCTGGGGGAACTGTTTGAGGAAGAGTGAGAGATTTAGGAGTTTAGTAAATTGGAGTAAGATGGCTTTGAGGGAAAGTGGGAAAAGTTTAAGATCCAAGGTGTCACTGTGGAATCTGAATTTCCGCAGGGATTTTTGAAGGTATTTCCTGGATTCAGCAAGGGATATTCTCCTGAAATAGAAAGGGGAGGCTTTCCTGGGGTGGTCAGTTTTACTATTCGGACTAGGCAGGTTGGAGTCATCGAAAAAGTTAGGGGGTAGGACACTGCTAAGATCAGTAAATGCATGATTAAAGGTGTCAGCAATTTCTTTATGATCCTGGATGACAGTCTCATTGACTTCAAGCATGGAGGGGAAGAATTTGATGGGTTTCTCCATGAAGCAGTTAATGTTTTCCCAAAAGAACTTACTGTTACCCGATGTGTTTATTAGCTCACATTTATAAAATTCCTGTTTGGTTCTTTGCACAGCCTGGGTGCATTGATTTCTGGCAGCTTTCTAGTGCTGCAAGTCTTGCTGTTGACCAGATGCCATGGCACGGTGCCAGAAATTGTCCCTGTGCTTTATCAAATCGATTAGCTCGGGGGTAATCCAGGGGCTGTTGGAGGATCTGAGTTTTCTTTTTTAAGGGGGGCAAAGTTGGGTCAGACTTTGTTGAACCGAATAGTGAAGTAATGAGGGCCAGGTGGATGCTGCTCATGGAGTCAAGGGGTGACCAGCAAATCTGCAAGAGAACAACAAGGAACTTGGGAAGCATTTCTTTCTTTGGGACATGCTGATGGCAGAATGTGGCCTTTGACTTGATTGCCTTATTCGACCATTGGCAGATTACAGGGGAATGGTCACTAAGAGAGTCCAGGAGTACAACAGTATTAGTGATTCTATTAGGATGGGTGGTGAGGATCAGATCAAGCAGGGTGCTACAGCCAGCCCTGTAGTTGAATCATATGGGGGTAGGAACAATTTGGGTGATATCTATTGCAGCAATGGTGTCTTTGTAGGGGCTAGCTTTGGGAGCCAGCTAGTTCACATTAAAGTCTCCCATGACAATTGTCTCACTGCAGTGGGGGTGATTGTCAAGGAAGTCAGTGAAGATTTTAAATCCAGCTGCTTTTTCATGTGTGGGGATATACACTGACACTACTGTGAATGATTTATCTTGTTGGCCAAGAAATATGTTAACCACCGACATTTGGAAGTTCTTGGCATGGGAAGGTAGAGGTAGGACTTGTCCTTTAAGGGTGTCCTTCAAATAAATGATACAGTCACCACCTTGTTTCCCGATACAGTCAGGCTTGAAAAGGACATAGCCAGGAATGGATATTGCATTTTCAGGAATGCTGGGCGAGAACCAGATTTAATTGAAAGTGAGGATATTGGGGTTATGAAGAGGCACCCAGACCTGGAGGTCATCAAGCTTGGGCAGCAAGCTGTGTATATTAATGAAGGTAATCACGAAGGACCCAAGTTTGCAGGGTTGAGAATTCAGAGGTGCTGGGGGACCTGGATTCTGATGGACATTTCCAGTGAGAAGTAGTAGGAGAAATGCTATCCTCCAAGATAGTGGGCAAGAAGTTTCACTGCCTTAGGTTGTCTCCTTGAGGTTGGTTTTGTAGTAGGAGTATTAATGCATGGGGCGAGGAGCTGGAGGAGGAGGGGGTACTCGAGACAAGATTGTACCAGTTATTTCCCAGGGTGGTATGTTTGGGTGAGATAGACTAAACTGTGTCATGTGGCATAGTGCTCCATGGTATGCCACTAGTCACGAGGTTATGTGTGGGTTGTGAGGTGGGTGTTGTGATGTGATAGCTAAGTGGAAAGAAAAAGAGAATGATTTAGAGAGGAGCATCAGTGTTATGTGACATAGTGTATGTCCGCAGGGAGAGAGACAGCGTGTGCATGGAGCCATAAGGATAGCAGACTTGGTATTGGATAAGTATAACCTGTTAACAGTGGAGTGGACACAGTAAATTTCACTCCTACCAGAGATCTAGCCCTCTAGTGGCTAGAAGATATAATCTGCTAAATGAAAAATCTCTGTAGTCCTGATTCACTGTTCCTTCTGAATATGTATTATTATTTTTTTCCCCAACTTATTACGCTTTATTAAAATTTATAACAATACAAAGCAAGAAAAAGACAAACAACATATACAACAAGGAGTTAATAACACAATGCTCAGCTATTTATAAACAATAAAGACTACCCCCCCCCAAAAAAAAGCTTACATGAACAACAAAAGGTTAAAGGTGCAGGGCTGGTCTCTTGACTTAAACAGAGGGAGGTACAGAGAGCTACAGGAGTGGGAATCTACAGAAAAATGGCAGGGGCTGGGAAACAAAACAGGATTAGCCAAAAATCAAGCAGTGAAAAAAAGAAAGTTCGAATCAGAGCAGGTACTTAGCCATAAAAATAAACAGTAAAGATAAGTGTGATTTGCTACAAACAAATTGGCAATTCACTAAATATTTAGGTGGCTAGGTGCAAATTAATATAATAAGATACAAAGTGCTACCCAATGAAAGCATACAATTCTAGCAGAAAACAATGCAAACTTCAAGTTCTGAAAAGCAGCCTAGGGTCAAGTAATTTGAGTTCTGTCCACAGTACAGCACAGCAGTCCCAGTTTATTTATTTATTTGAATTTTGGTGACCGGGTAAGTCCACTGAGACAATTGCAGTGGCTTTTTCAGGGTTGACCCAGGAGGGGTAGAGAACAAAGCAGTACAAGAATAGAAATAAGTTATACAAGGTACAGAAGCATGGTTGCTGTTAAATATGTAGAACAAGGTACAGAAACATATGATACAAAGCACAGGCAAGGCAATATCAAATAGAAACATTATATACAATAGCCACAAAACCTTACAGGCAGTATGGTACAGAGTAAAAGTATCAGCATGCTGAGGCTAGCTAGCAGGAAGGTTATGCTTTATGAACACAACACATTTTATACAAAGTACCGGCTGGTATTAACATATAAACAAATTATGCCTGACAGGCATAGTATCCATACAGGACAGTCTCACACTTGAAGCTGCAACCCAATGAAAAGGAGGCTGGTGTAGGAAAAGAGATATCAGGTGAGACAGGAACAGGTCATCAAGGCTGAAAGTGAGGCATACAAGGAGGATTGGAACACTGGGGAGAGGAGCAGGATAGAACACTGGGTGGAATGGAGTTCCAATTTTAAATCACAGCAAAGGAGAAATACTTACGTGCAGTGGCAAGATGCATATGGGGCTTAGTTAGCAGGGGAAGTGAGGCAGATCTGAGGGAATGAGGAGCTTGCCTCAGACGTACAAACTCACTGAGGCAGGGAGGTGTAAATGTGTGCACCAGTTTAAACAGGAGGCTAAGGGAGTGGTACCTTAACTTAGATGCATAGGGTAACCATCCTAGTGTGGAGAGAACGGTACAGTGGTACTGACCAGAGCTAACCCCCAGAGTGAACCTACCCACCCTATGGTAGGCCTTGGAGAGTATAGACAGGGTCAAGGGAGGCAGAGAGACCAGCAAGGGTGCACTATAGTTTAGGAGAGGTATAAGGGACGATGTGGCAATCTAGAGGCAGGAACCAGAGGATAGGAGAGGACATATCCTGTGGAGCAGGCCTAGGTGCTGGTTCAGAGATTTTGAGTCATTGGAGGCATGCATTTTAAGACATAGAGATGAATCCAGAGTAATATCCAGATATTTAAAGGAGTGGACATTTTCAAGAATATCACCTAAGAGGGAGGTGATAGTGAGGTGTGAAAGAGTGCGCTGGGAGGAAGTTAGGTGGGAAAATGTCATACATTTTGTCTTTTTCATATTCAGGACAAGTTGTTTACCCTGGAACCAATCCCCGAGGGCCGAGAAGTTGGAAGCTAGCATGCGGTTAACCCAGTCAGCATCAGGAGAGGAGCAATAGATGATTGCATCATCTGCACATAAGTGTACCATTGCCCCTCCACAGAAGTTAGGTAGGTCATTAATGAATAACAAGAATAGCAAAGGGCCCAGAATGGAGCCTTGAGGAACATCATGAATTATGGGTTTCAGATTTGAGACAGAGCCTGCCCACTTTGGGAATGGCAGGACAGGTAACTATTGATCCAGGATATGGCACTAAAGTCAAGGTAGAGGACCTGAAGCTGCTGGAGCAGAAGACCATGGTTCACCAGGTCAAATGCTTTTGTTAGGTCAACAAAGATGGCTCCTGTAATAGACTCATGGTCCATCGCCTGGAAGGTGCCAGAGGTCACCCTTATTAGTGCTGTAAAGGTACTGTGATTCCTCCTGAAACCACACATGCCCACACAATGCAAAGCATCATGGGCTGCATATGCAAATCACCACAGAATATTATGCTGGTCCAACTTTAAGCAGAATTGCATGGTGCCGAAAGGCCTCTCACACAGTTTGCAAAGGGTGCTAACAGAAGACATAGACACGTGTTTCGTCCTACCAGGACTCATCAGTATGCCTCGTCTGTTTGACACCCCAGTGGAATGGACCAGCTACCCTCTGCTTAAAGTTGGACCAGCATAACATTCTGTGGTGATTTGCATATGCAGCCCATGATGCTTTGCATTGTGTGGGCATGTGTGATTTTGTATTTTCTTGAAACTTGGCTTCCCAGCCAAATGCCCTTTGGGGTAACCCTTGCCTCAGTGTTTGCGCACAGAGGTTCTTTGCCTTCTGAAACCATGCTGATAAGGCTTTTGACATGGTTAACCATGCTCTTCTTACCTCCAAGCTTAGCCTCCTTGGTTGTTCTCAGAAAGTCACAAGCTGGTTCACTAGCTACCTTACTGATCACTCACAATTTGTGTGTATTGGTCAAACCTGCTCCCCCACCCTGCCTGTCTCTGTGGGGGTCCCTCAAGACTCAATCCTGGGTCCCCTTCTTTTCTCTTATTTGTTAATGCACTTCCCTTTGACTGCCTCAACTGTAACTCTCTCCTGCATGCCTATGACCTTGTCCTCTTCCACAGTGACAAATCCACGGCCGCAATTTCCTCAGTTCTCTCACACAACTATGCTGCAGCCCACAGCTGGCTCTCAAAAAAACTCCTCTTAGTGAATGCCAAAAAAACTAAATCCACACTGTTTGGCTCTAAGCTCTTCCTGGCCAAAACTAAAAGCCACACCCCCTTACGCATTCTCACCCCAGATGATACAGCCCTGGAGGACGTCAACACCTACAAATACTTAGGAGTACTGCTCGACCCCTCCCTTACCTTCACTGAGCATGCAAATTCCCTTGTCAGAAGGTTCCATCAAAAGTTAGGTGCCACCTATAGATTCAGGCAATACCTTACCCCTGAAGCAAGACTAGCCATTGTCCAGGGTAATCTCCCTATTCTTGACTACTGCTCCCCTATTTATGCCAGGATCTCAGCTACTGCTATGGCTAAACTCTCTGCTGCCTACAACAGCACCTGCCGCTTTGCTTTATTGACCCCGTTCTCCACCCACCACTGTACCCTCTATAATACCCTTGGATGGCAACCGCTGCAAGGTCACTTTGAACTAGCCCTCTGCTGCATGGTGGACAATGTCATCGGCATGGCTCCAGAATCCCCCCTAACTGCCCTTCTGAAAACCCAAACACTCCTCCACAACCTCCGCTCAAATGGTACTCCCCCTCTAGCTGTTCCTAGGGTATCCACCAACATGGGTAGCAGAGCTTGGTCTGCAGCTGCCCCCCTTGCAGTGGAACAAACTACCAGCTGAACTCTGTTCCATTGTCACACTCTCCAGTTTCAAGTCCCACCTTAAAGTCTGGTTTCCGGAAAACTCATCCTGCCGATACTCCCAGGGGTCTCACACCAACCCACACTAGTCAACTCCCCAGCCTAGGGGTTACCCACCTACCCACACTAGTCAACTCTCTTGCCTACAACTGTTATATTGCATTTTTCACGGTAATATTTGACTTCCTTGCCTGTACGTAATGTATATATATTTTTTTACTGAGTATTCTGTGTATTACTTGCTCACTGGACGATGCAGTCTCACATTGTACACTGTGCCTATGATTTGTTTGTTTGTACCAAGTCTTCTCATGTCTGATATTGAAACCTTGTATTCAATGTTCTCAAACTGACCTATGCATCAAACCTGTATATTGTGTCTACTATTGTTGCTTGTATCAAATCTGTTTCATGTGTATTACTGTTACCTTGTACTCCACTGTCACCCTGTGCCATGTGTTATGGCCCGGGTCATGCCTGAAAATGGTCCCTGGGATCAATGCACTCACCCAGTTATCAAAGTCATAAATAAATAAATAAATAATTAAGGGGATAACAGGTCGTGGAGTTCCAGGTAGTCCTGGAGGTGATTATACACAATTCGCTCCTGTATTTTTACCAAGGGGCAGAGGAGGGAAATGGGTCAGAAATTATCAACAATGGAATTTGGTCCACCCTTGTGTACAGGAACAGCTACAGCCACTTTCCATTTGTCTGGAACAGTACCAGTGAGAAACTAATGGTTGAAAAGATCACGTACAGGGAGAACAAGGGCAGGAGTTCCTAGTTTAAGAAATTTTGGGTCAAGGGAGTCATGACCTGGGGAGCTCTCTGCTTGTAAATTGGCAAGTAGACTCTGAATTTCTTTGAGGAAAGCCATTTTCAAGTGAAATGCAGGGCAAGATCCACAGTGATCCAAAGGGAGTGGATCAAGGTGGGGAGAAGTTATGTTGCTGAATGACAAGGTGTATTTATGAAGGTCCGAAAAGAAGTCATTAAACCCCAAAGCAATGGATGAGGGGTCAGTGAGAGCAGAGCCATTGGAAAAGATAGTACTGGGAATTTCAGTAGTTTTCCCTTTTATTAGAGAATTGATCTGACTGCAGAATTCCTTTTGGTTAGATAAGTGCTCAGTTTGTAGTGATTTGAAGTGAATGCATTTGGCCTTGTGAAGCGAGTTCTTGAACTTATTTCTAAGCTGTCTATATACTTGCCAATCATTGTGCAGCCCACTTCTTTTAAAGGTCCACCAGGCCTTGTCATGTAGCGACATGAGCAACCAAAGCTATTTTGTAAGCCAGGGAGCTTTGACAGCCTTGGTCCTGCATTTTTTTTCATTGGAGCATGGAGATCAATAATTTTGGTAAGGGAGGAGATTAGAAAGTCCAAGGCTTGGTTTACATCATGTAGTGACCTGATATGGCTCCAGTCAAAGCTGCTGTTAGATGTAAGAAAGCTATTGACATCAAATCTGGACATATCCCAAACCTGGGAGATCCTGAGAGGGGGGTTAGGACTATTGTTTCTCCAAACACAGAGTGTGGGGGAATGGTCACTTAAGGTATCTGGGAAGATGGCCACAGTCTTAATCTTAAGAGGGCAATTGGTAGCCATCCAGTCCAGTAGCATGTGTTTACTGGACTTGGCGCTGAGATGAGTTGGTTCCTGAATGAGTTGCACCAGGTTGGAGTCAGCAAAAGATGCATGCACTTGGTCAGCATCCTGGTGTAGCCAGTGGATGTTAAAGTCACTGCTAAGTATAAGGTCATGGTGAGGAAGATTAGCTAGGTAGGTTAGGAGGGATGAGAGACCAAAAGTAGCCTTATTAGGTGGAAGGTAGACACAGCCAATGTTAAGTTTCTTTACTTTACCAAGTGTGATGGTAAGAAATAGAGACTCCACATGAAACGGGTCATCAATGTGAGCAGAAAGCTCAACAGTGTCCAGATCAGACTGGAAGATTAGAACACCTCCTCCCCTTTTTCCTCCTCCCCTTTTTCCTAACCTATCATGTCTAAAGCAGCTGTAACCAGGGAGTGCCACCTCATGCTGTCTAATTGATGGAGTGAGCCAGGATTCAGTTATACACAGTAAGTCAGGTGACATCTTCAGGGTCCATGCCTCGAGTTCAGCCATTTTAGAGTGGAGGCTACACATATTTACTGTATATGAGCCACCTTTAAGCCTTTAGGCAGTTGGAGTTGTGTGGGGGAGAGGTGGACAGTGGATGAGCAAGGGGGCCCAGGATTAGGCTAAATATCCCACTCCCCAGCCCATGCTAGCAGTAGGAGCACAGATAATTGAACCCCAGATGAGATAAAGGATGACAGTATCTCAAGGATAGTTGTGTTAAAGAATGTATTCAGGCATTTCTGTAGCCAGTGCCCAAATAGAATAGTGTCATTTTTTGATATACATGGGAGGTACAGTAGTGCTATGGGTGATTCTGGGAAGTCATAACAAGGTGGGGGAGGGCTAGGGTTATTAGGGGGCAGATTATTGAAGCGGCAATTACTTGATCAGCCCATGAGTATAATAGAAGTGCTGTCACTGTCAATAGTTAGTTTAGACAACTCATGCAAAGATAATTAGAGACAAAAATAGACTATTAGTGAGGACAGAATGTATCCTGGAGCAGAGGATCATGCAGGTTTTACAGGGATACTGCAAATATTAGGTAAGGTGCACCAGAGAGCTGAGTTACAGTGAATTAGAAAGTCACGTGTCACCAGCCAATGGAAACAGAGATGAGCGAAGGGGCATGGACATACAGTGTATTTAATAGAGGATGGGGTCGGGGTAGGTGGTGTGGGACAAAAAATGCTATGCCCTGTACAATTATTATTACTAGAAAAAAAGCCATCGCATGAAGCTGTAGCAGAAGCACCAAGGATTTCAAGCCAAGAGCCATGAGCCAATCAGGGAAGGAGCTGTATTCTGACACCCAATCAGGCACACTCAGAGAATGTGCCTAACCAATTGGAGCTCCACAGTGTGGTCCCGTACTGTTAAGGAGGTTTACCCGGAGCAGGAGCATTGATGGTGGGCGCAGATTTGTTCATGGCCGGCTGGCTTCTCCAGCCAGTGCTGCTGAAAGTCGGCAGGTGATCTGCCCGGTCGAGTGCTCCTGAGGGCGAGAGAGGGAAGAAAATTTAGATGCAGACTAAACTGAGACGAGGCAAATGCTTGCCCTCCTCACTAAATCAGGGGGCGGGGAAACAGACAAAAGGACAGGATGAGCAAGATAGAGGAAGCAGAAAGAAGCCAGATGGTCACAAAGAAAACTCATCAGGTCAGGTGCCACAAGGGAAAGAAGGATGGGGAAAGGAAATAATCAAAATACAGGGGAGGGGGAGAATAATAGTAGGAGATGAAAGCAGTACTGAGAGTAGGAAAAAAGGTGCAACAAAGTGTGTACTTCTATCCCCACTGGTCTAATAGTTAAACTTTACTCTCAAATCTTGCTTGTGATTATTTCTTTTTAAACAGGCCACACAATCTTTTCAAGTACACTGGAACACGCACAAATAAATCCCTCACTGTTCAAAATAACTAGGCTCCATTATCAGTACAGAATTTCAAACACATATGTCTAGACAGGCACAATAAAAAGTCGGTCCATCATTCAGTGACAAATGCTATGTCGTGTACAATTATTATTATTACAAGACAAAAAGCCATGGCATGAAGCCATAGCAGAAGCACCAAGGATTTCAAGCCAAGAGCCACGAGCCAATCAGGGATGGAGCCATACTCTAGCACCCAATCAGGCACACTCAGAGAATGTGCTTAACCAATCGGAACTCCACAGTGTGATCCCAGGCTATTGAAGAGGCTTACCCGGAGCATGAGTGTTGATGGTGGGCATGGATTTGTTCACGGCCGGCTAGCTTCTCCAGCCAGTGCCACTTGAAGGTTGGTAGGTGATCCACCCTGTCGAGTTCTCCCAGAGCAGGAGCATTGATGGTGGGCCTGGATTTGTTCATGGCTGGCTGTCTTCTCCAGCCAGTGCCACTGAAGGTCGGCAGGTGATCCGCCCAGTTGAGGGCTCCCAGAGCAGGAGCGTTGATGTTGGGCACGGATTTGTTCATGGCTGGCTGGCTTCTCCAGCCAGTGCTGCTAAAGGTCAGCAGGCAATCCACCAGGTCGAGGGCTCCCAGAACAACAGCATTGACCATGGGCTTGGATTTCTTCATGGCTGGCTGGCTTCTCTAGCCAGTGCCGCTGAAGGTCAGCAGGCAATCAGCCTGGTCGAGGGCTCCCGGAGCAGGAGCTTTGATGGTGGGCATGGATTTGTTCACGGTTAAGTAGCAATCACAATGCCTGCTTGTGGGCCATGATGTGTTCAATTTCCTAGTCCCTTGTGGGTCATCCCCAGAGGTCCAGTGCGCCTTAACTGCCTTTAAATTTAATGTATCCATGGTGTTAAGTGGAACCCCCTGGCTATACCAACAATCTCTGGTAGAGCCACTATGACTGTGAATATATTAACTAGATAAGGGTGTTTCATGGACTTAAACATAAATATGAATTGCTGTTGCATACACTAACTGAATCAAAGTACAGTACATTGAGAAAGGGCATAAAATAATGCCACCATCTGCATTACAGTTACCTATATGTTTCACATGTTATTCTATGCACTGTTATAGCAATCAACTCAACAAAATCAGACCATCATATACATGAAGGTGCTGTACTCTAATTGAAAACACTGCTGAGACAACTGTATATTTTGACAAGGTGGAAGATAAACACAATGTTGAGATATGTTTTTGAAGACATTTGATGTGTTTGATTTTTTTAGAGATTGCTATACAGTTTACACACATAATTCATATAATATAAAGTGCATATACCCAAATATCAATGTAAATCCTACACATTTCATTACAAGCTGCTCTCTTGAAGGAAGATATTACTGTATAAGGCCTAAAAATGGGCATCAGGTAAAAGTAAACTGGGGTAGGTGTGTTATTCCAGGTATTGCATAGCTTATCTTTTATTGCTGCTCCACCGGAACAGCAATATTTGCAAAAGTTGTGCCCAGTCCAGATTTTGCAGTTCTGGCCCAGGTCTGGTGATCTGGGTTTTACCCATACCCCACTGCATGTGGCTTAGTGATATACTGAACAGATGGCTGCAGAGTCTAACCCATTGAAGGTTGAAGTTTCAGAAAACCATTATGCTAACAATACCAAGACTCACTCCCTCACCCCCAGTCACAATTAATCCTCTATCAAATTCATGCTTAAATACTGGTGCCTCTACATCCACACCACTAAGCTTTTAATGCCAACATGCCTCTTCTGCTGCTATGAGCTCCCCCATCTGTGAACTCCAGTTTTGCTTGTGGCAGCCCCCCAAACCAGATACTTTTCCAAGGAGCAGCTTTTTACACCATATCAACTAAATTACTGCTAAACTCCTTATTTTAAAAAAATGTTGTTGAGAAATTTTTGTTTTAGTATATCCATGGTCAGGAAAAATGAATTTGTAAAAGAAACCAAAATCCCCATTTATCAGTTCATTGAATCACAATACAGCATGTTATGAACTTTTCAGATTCTATGTGTAACTTACAGTAAGTTAAATAGAAATTATACACACAAATGCCTACCTATTTGCAAGTGAAACAACTGTGGTTACTATTATTCAGTTGGAAACAGCTATAGTTACAAACTTCAAGTTAAGAAGATTCAGCAGGATATAAACAGTAGCCCAGAACTGTCTGCCTGACAATGAAGTTGGTATATTATTTGAAAAAAGGCAAGGCTGGGTTTCTTGCTATGCAATGTCCTGCAAAGTAGCACACTGACTGCTCTTAGGATGGTGGTGTCAAATGGCTTAATGAGGTGTTGTGAGGTGCCATGGGGAACTTGTTATGCAGAAAGTTCCAGGAAGTGTTTAACCCATTCTACTTCCAATAGCTTTCTATGATGTCTGTGCTATCCATTGGTAATCTGACACAGAATGACTCCCAGAAGACAATAAGTTAACTTTCTGTGAGCTCAATTAACTCCTCACGCCAGAGGGAAAAATAGTGCTCTAAAGCTTCCTATACACACACACAGGCAGCGCAGTAATGAGGTTTCAGTTGAGGAATCTATTTTTAACATGCTATCATGTTGTTTGGTAGCAAAGATGACATAATTCCTTTTCTGAATGCAATACTCCTGTTGGCTCCACCCACAGTCATAAAAAAGGATGATGTACACCCAGCTAACTCTATTTTAAATTTTTATTTTAGAAACATAGAAACTTGTCAGCAGATAAGGCCTTCGGCCCACGTAGTCTGCCCCAATACCTTCAATAACTGCTCTCTTATGCTCTGCCAGTAGTTGGTTGTTCCCCTCCTCCACTTACCAGAAGTCCTCTATGCCTATCCCAAACATTCTTAAATCCTTTTATGGTGTCTGCCCCCGCCACCTCCACTGGCAGGCTGTTCCACTTGTCAATCACCTTCTACATGAAGAAATACTTTCTCACATTTCCCCTGAATTTCCCTCCTGCCAATTTCACCTTGTGGCCCCTCATCCTTGAACAACTTTTCCTCTGAAAAATTGTATTCTCCTGTACCTTATTTCTCTCTGTGAGGTACTCAAATATTTCAATCATATCCCCCCCCCCCAAGGAGTACATATTCAGTTCCTTCAGCCTAGCTTTGTAGGATTTGTGATGTAGTCCCCGTATCATTTTAATTTCCCTCATCCGAACTGCATCTATCCTATCAATGTCCTTAAGCAGGTGAAACCTCCAGAACCGGACACAGTACTCAGCAGAATTTTATTCAATATATCGATTGATAAAAAAACAGCACACAAACTGTGCCCTTACATGCAAAGATTTTAAATTGTTATGTTTTAGCTCTATGAGCTTCAAGCAAACAAGCAGGATTGAAAATGCTTAAGACAATGAAATTCAGCGTTAAAGTGACATTATGTGAAAAGTATGCATCTGTCTTCAGTTTTCTGGACCCTAGTGGGTCATCCCCGGTGGGTCAATGTTCCTTAAATGCAGGGGTCAACCTTAACAGTCAATTACTAGCCTGGGTACTAGTGCAGATTGCCATGGGCTAGTGCAGAATCTCTGTTAATTGCCCAGCTGGGCTAGTGCAATTCCTCCTGTGGAAAGCTGAAGTTCTGTTCTCAAGCTGGGTATCAAATAAATAAACAAACAAATAAATGTAACCCCTGGGTGGCACCACCCCCAGTGTTACACCCCTGCCTAGTACCCCGAACATAGGCTAAGGGGGTTGGGTTCGCTAACTTATAAAATGTTTAAAACCTTTGAGCTGTGCCTCCACTCAGGGTGCTTTACGTGGGTGAGAGGATACTGGGTGTAGCCCCCTGAGCTGCTACACCACCCATAATGACCAGTTACCTTCACCAGACATGCCCCAATACACAGTTCCCCACATTTCCACATTTTGAATTAAAGACTCTCTCTAATAATATGCTCACACAGGATTTCAAACAACAACAACAAGATATTTATTTCAGGGGTAATAAAGGAGCTAGGAAAGGGAAACAGGAGGAGTAGAGGTTATCTTACCGTATTTACACATGTACAGAGATCATTTCAGAATTTTGCTGGTGAACCCTCCAGCTGGGTGGCTACATATTAAAGGCAGACATAAATCACATTTTACCATTCAACTTAAGACATCCAGAGTCCTGGCCATCTAGCTGCTGATAAATCAGATGTTAAACATAATTATTAATAATACCCACACTGGTAACAGTCCCAGATACAGCAGAAACCCCACAATCTCATACCATACTGGGTAAACAGATACCACAGTCCAAGATGTTGCAGGCCTGATAGAGTTGCAGCTGGTCGAGGTGGCCGGCTATTAATTTGAGGGAAGGGGCAACTTGGAAACAGATTTTTGTAAAGCAGCAAATTACTATTTACAACCACAGCAGGGACTGCCCTGCACTTTAGCAGACAAAGCAGGGATTGCCCTGCACTTGCAGACTTCCGAACATTCCAGAATAAACTATGTGGATCTTACATCCAGAACATTTAGCACAATACTTGAAGGTCCCATCCAATGCAATGAGAGTGATGCTTCTGTCAAGCATCCTATATGCAATTCAAATACGGTCACATCCAATACTTTATATACCAAAAGGCATCCATCCAGAATAAGTTGGCAATGACACTTTTATCAAGCATCCCATACTTTAGTCACAGGCAGTCACATCCAGTACATTCTATATACCAAGAACATTATCCACAAGTGGAGTCCTATCCAGCACGTCTAGCCATTTAACACTTGTACCAAGCGCTCTTAGACAAAATTCTGTGCAGACACAGGTACATTCTCTTTAAGGTATCTTAGACATTAATATGCTCTGGGGCCTCCTGTCTCATGAAGTGGCAAGCGAGTCTTGGCAGACAGCTCCACGATGGCAGGACTCTAACCCATAGCTACACATTTATATGATTCACTAAGCCCAGCGTCTTGCTGCATCTGCAACTTAGACATTTGGGCCACAGACAAGATGCATCCATTACCTGAACTAGGCAGTCTCTTATGGGGTTAGTAGCCCAGACTGATGACTTCAGTATTTCACACTTAACAGCACACATTCCTTAATGGGGCATGGAGCCCCCCAAGATTACTTGCTTAGCTTCTCCCTTGCACCGGTGGGTATGAGGGTACTCACTCAGGTCCTCCACGGGTCTCATCCGCAATCGAAGGCATCCTGAAGACTTCTTCAGCTCTCTCACCATTGAGGTACTTGGTCAGTGCTCTCACCACTGCATGATGTCATCTGGTCTGGTCAGCGCTCTCACCGCAGCTGGACATCTAATTCTTCAGTCCACATCTTTCCCCGATGTGGGAGGGAAGGGCTAGCCTCTGGAGGACAGTACTGGCAACCTCCAGACTAGCTGTTGCAGAAAGCACAATTACTGTAACTAGTTAACTGTTAACTGAAGAAAATAACAAATGCCCTCTGAAGACTGAAAGGGCTTGAATTAAGTGGCCCAGGCCTGATGGCATGGCTGGAGCCTGAGCCCCTCCCCTATGGGGACTCCAAGCAGGCTGGAGCCTGCTCTGCTGCTCTCTCAGCTCTGCATCTCTGAATGAATCTACCAGACAAACTGGCAACATTGTCTCTTTATAGAGCTCCTAGCTCGACTCCTGATTGGTAGCAGGGATGGGGTGACATGTCTCCAAGTTGCTGAAGAACCTGTCAATCAGAACACTCAAGGCACAATTGGGTTGTGGAATTTGCGCCAAAAATAATGTCCCTGTAAGCCCCCATAAGCACTTGGGTGCTTTCCCATGAGATGCAGTGAATGTCCCACAATTCCTGTCTTTCTGTTGCTGCAATTCCAATTGGCTGTACTGCTGGCAATGTCTCCTTAACCCACTGTCCCTTATGGCAGCTTAGATACAGTCCTGAATAATGTCCTGGTGCAGCCAGAAAGAAGTAATTATTTGCCCCAAATGCCACACAGTTCTATAGCTTAAAGGCTGCACTTGTAGTCACTGCACAGATAAAGAATGTGGCTCCTTTACTTTTTTCTGTCGCTACTGCACTTTTGCAAGCTCCCCCTGCAGCAGCTGACAGACTGACACATAGAGTCCCACAATACTGGAATTGCCAAGGAAACAGTATTAGTTTTAACTTCAAACACTTTTTCCCACAGGCACAACATATTCCCAATAAGCAGCACCAGTTCCATTATCTAAAACATTTTAATTTTTTACTTTTCGGCTGGAGCTGAACATAGCTACCCTGGAGGCAGCCAGAAAAAATTAGAAGCCAAGTCAGGAGAAGGACAGAACAAAACAGGCTAAGGTAAACCCAGACTGGCATTTCTAGGAACCCCATTTGCAAGGGGGTTACATAAATACATAACTATAACTTATTTGGTCCTGTTCATGGAGGTTTAACTATATGCTGCCTTAGCATTAGTAAAATGAAAAAAATAGATGTATATGTGTAGTGCCTTTACAAACGGTTTCATTTTATATTAAGTACTGCTTTTATTTTTTTGCTGGATAAGACACTTTCTCCTTTTCCTTTCCTTGTTTAACTCAGTACTCATGGCAGGCAGATTTGTGTCTGTGTCCAGGAGCAGCACAGACTTAGGGTTGCCACCTGTCCAGTTGTAGACTGGATAATCTGGTTTTCAAGGTCCTTATCTGGTCATCCAGTTTTGATTAAATGTAGTCCAGTTTTTGGGCCATTTTGTGTGCTCAGATAGTATTAAAACTGATTGTATCAAATCATTCACTGTTGCCTGCATGCATGTCCAGGTTACAAAAAAGTTCTGATGTCACTAGACACAGGCCTCTGTTTGTAAAACCAGTCTGTCTAGGAGGTGTAAAGTATGGCCATTGAGACCATTCGCAGTACATCAAGCTAATCTTTTCAACTCTGAATTTTAAGTATGGTCATTTACTGCCATGATAGGAAACATTTTTTATGCCTTTATATGCTATATTGGGTTCCTTTTTGGTTTTCATGTAGTCTCATATGTTTTAAACTCACTTTTTCAATTGAGTTTTCGCATTTTTATTGCCTTCGTCACTGTGTTGATTATTTCTCTCCTAAGTCCCCAGCAGCTGCTGCTCTCATTTTTTATACTTCCAACCTGAATATTCCATGACATTAGCTACACCTTTATAGGTCATTGGAATAATTAACATAGAATGGTGTGTCTGAAGTTGTGGAATGTGATGTCTTAGACATTTGAAAAGAAACAGCAGTAGCCGATGAGGTAAAGGGAGCACAGTGTAGTATTGAGGATACCACACGTACTGATAGTTCAATTATCAAAACAGTGGTCAAAGCATATCAGAATACATGGCTGTCATGGAAAGGAAAACTGGAGAGTGTTTAACAGAGAAAGCAACACGTTGTGAATGGGCATTGTACATCCAGCAGATCTGGGTACAAACTCACACAGCCTCCACTTGCTTACAGTTTGACCCTGAGCAAGTCACTTAACCTCCCTGTGTTCCTGGGCCTTCCCTGGATATGGGTCTTATGCCCAATGGGAGTTACCTGGTTGCCAAAGAATACAAATAAATAAATAACAGTATGGGTTGATGTTGTTGAATTTATCCTTACTTTTTTGGTGAACATTTTTTAATAGAACTGGGACAATCAAGCCTTTCTGGGATCTGTGGCCAGGGTGGGAAAAGGAAGCAACAAAGGAAGAAAAAGACACACACACTTTTCACGACACAACTTTATTAACTACACATAAAAAATGTGGAAATATATTAAAGAAGTCAGTAATCCAGGTGACATTAATAGAAAGCATGCTGACGAAGACAAACAAATAAAAAATCATGAGTACAAAAAGATAAAGTGAAGCCATTGGTTCCAGCAATGTTGGCTAGAAAAATAAGACTGGTTGGGGTATGATGGTGCAAAAGATCTGATGTTCTGCCATTTGTGTATCAAACATGAAATTCAGTTGGGTAAGGTGGGCAATAACAATAATTTTCATTTCAGTACAGATAACTTCCAGCTTGACTCTGTCTCGGCCCATAATATCAGTGAAGCTCATGCTAGGGCAAATGAAAAGGAGAATGACAGCACTGCTTCTCCAGGGACAAGTAATATGGAGGGAATGCTGAACAACATGAATGAAGTAATTCTTAACCATCTGGATAAACTGCTTTGCACATGCCATGCAATTTCTAAGAAAGGACGTCCTTTTACAGATTTTGTGTGGATGTGCAGCCTTGATGATATGAAAGGCCTAGATATCAGTTCAACATATCAGAATGACAAATATGCCTGCAATTTTATCCACTGTGTAGCCGAGTTTAAACACATGGCTCTAAGAGAAAAAATGATGGGAACAAAGTTAATTTCAGTCATCAGTGACAGAACCACTGACCCTTCAGTCACAGAAGCTGAGATAGTGTATGTGCACTTTGCAGTTAAAGGCACAGTGCATAATCAGTTGGTAGGTGTCCAGACCGTTGGCAGGACAAATGCAATTTTATTTGCCTTTCATTTAACAAATCACTGTTAACCATACTGACTGCAGGCTACTGAAAACTTCTGAGGGCTAGTGCAATCTCTGGTTCACTAGCTTGGCTGGATAGTGTAAAAAAAAGTTAAGGTTGACCTTGCTTAAATGCCCTCTAAATTGAATGTATTCCTGGTGTCCAGTGGACCCCCTTCCCCGCCTAGCCTCATTTCCCCACACACATAATTATTTTAATAATCTCTTCTCTGTCCTGCTCCCAATGCCACCCCCTTTCTGAAGTCACCTTTTGTATAGCCCCCCATCCTAGCCCCCTACCTTTTTGGTGCAAGAGCCCTTTTGAAGGTCATTTTCCCTAACCCCCCACCCCATGTTTGCAACAGTTGAAAGATGAATCCGCGTCCATCTGTACCTTACTCCAGTAGCTTAGTTAGTAATTGGTTCCCTCTTCTGTGCCACTATCTGTGTAGCTGAGGAGCACACTTGAGAGTTGTTGCAACATATACAATGTTAATACAGACAGTAACAAGAAGTCAGAGCACACTGATGCATAGATCAAAAGAAACATAGAAAATGTTGGCAGAAAAATATCATGGGCTTGATTTAGGATGGGGCTTATTGTGATGCAAGGCAATTGTGTTGGAGCATTTGGTTACAAGGACTGACTTGCAATGATCAGTGCGGCAACTGCAGTTCACAGAGGGTGCCAGCCACAACCTCCAATGCAAGTCCCTTGTGTCAGCTGCACCAGGTTAGACCAACTCCCCACTGATCTAACTGTGCACAAATGGGGGAGCTAGTTTACTGGGCTTGCACTGAAGTTTTGGTGCAAGCTGCTGTAAAGTGAAGAAATTGTTGCAAGTGTGCCAAACGTTGCTGAACTGGGTGCAGTTGCAGAAGATGTATTTAGCGCATTTGCATCAAAGATCAGGATTGTCACACAGCTTGATGCAAACCTGGCATTATCCTTCTTCGTCTATCTAATCTGACCTGTTTTAGCCTATCCTACCTTGTGAATTATTGTCTAGTTGGGGTTCTTGCTCTTGCCTCCCCACTTGCCCTACAGCTTCCCCCTGTGTAACTGTTAAATCTTTTATATGTTCTTAGCTTTTTTTTTAAACCATTAATGGTTCTTGAACCCACCACCTATGCTTGTAAGCTGTTCCATGGCTCAACCATTCTCTCTCTGTATTATAACACTTTCTCAAGTCTCTCCTGCATCACCCCTGCCAGC
This sequence comes from Neoceratodus forsteri, assembly GCA_016271365.2. Taxonomy (NCBI): domain Eukaryota; kingdom Metazoa; phylum Chordata; order Ceratodontiformes; family Ceratodontidae; genus Neoceratodus; species Neoceratodus forsteri. The sequence continues at coordinate 766,402,109 of CM057458.1, forward strand.
TTTCATTCATATCTCCGTAGTCTTGATTCACCATTCCTTCTGAAAATGTCCTCATTTTTTCCGAACTTATTATGCTTTATTAAAATTTATAATAATACACTACAATACAAAGCAAGAAAAAGACAAACAACATATACAACAATGAGCTGATAAAACAATGCTCAGCTACTAACAAACGATAAAGACTATCCCAAAAACAAGCACAAAAAGAAGAAACCCAAAAAAAACATATACTGGCCCCAACACAAAGACCCCTCTACCTTCCTCCCCTCACCCACTACCCCACCCCAACCCAAGCAGGCAAAGATGCTACTACAACAATACTAGATCTAGTATACCATATTAACCAGGACAAAATGCAAACCTAAACAGGTTCTCCAAAAAAGAATCAAAATGAAATGTCTCCATCACCCGGTGGGGAGAGTACAAACAAAGAAGATCATTTCCCAGACATAAAGGAAATAAATGAGCTCCAACAGGCCTGGAATTTGAGCATTGCATGGTTAGTAATGGCAATTACCCTTTCTGCGTTTAAAGCAGAGAGGGCTTCCTGAACCCATTCCACCTTAGAAGGCACCTGGCTACCCCTCCATTATTTTTAATGAATCATTAGCAGAATGATCCGATCCATCTGATTGGATAACTGCTACAGTTGTGCCTATACTTAAAAAGGGTAACCGTTCCATAGTGAGTAATTACTGCCCCATTAGCCTTACTTCCATCCCATGTAAAGTAATGGAAAAAATTATTAAAGGCATATTAGAGGTAGAAATGCAAACTCTAGGCATTTTCGACCACTCACAACATGGATTCAAGCAAGGCTTTTCTTGCACCACCAATTTAATAGCCTTTTACAATACTGTCAACCAAGAACTAGACAATAAGATTCCTATGGATGTCATCCTCCTGGATTATAGCAAAGCATTTGATAAGGTTACTCGCAATATTCTCCTAGCAAAGCTATCAGACCCAGGTTTTTCTTGTAATATAATAAAATGGATCAATTGCTGGTTAACCAACAGGACCCAGCATGTTTGGATCAATGGTGCCTATTCCAGTAATATGGGTGTGACCAGTGATGTGCCGCAGGGATCAGTTCTGGGCCCAGTACTATTCAATATTTTCATTTCAGACATGCAGATTATCTCCAGGAACATACTTTTGAAATTTACAGATGATGCAAAATTAGGTGGTAGGATGGATTCTGACTATAATAGGGACTTATTAGTAAACAACCTCTCAGTATTAGAGCATTGGGCACAGAAAAACAAAATGACGTTCAATACAGACAAATGTCTTGTTCTCCACTTAGGTTACAATAATCCCAAATAAACTTACACACTATACAATATTATCATTAAATCCTCAATATGTGAAAGAGACTTTGGCATCCTGATAGATGACAAATTATCCTCCTTCAATCACTGTAATCATGTAGCTAAAACCACTAATTCACTACTTAGGCACATTAACCGTAAGTTTATATCTAAGACAGAGGAATGTATTATCCCATTGTTTAAAGCATACATCAGATCATATACAGATTATGGGTCACAAGTGTGGAGTCCATACATGGTCAGGGACATTCAAGTTATTGAAAGAGTTCAGAAAAGGGCAACTAAAATGGTGCCCCATTTAGCATCACTACCATATCCAGAGAGGCTTCAAAAACAGGTCTACATTCACTGGAGTTTAGGCACTCCAGAGGTGATCTTCTGTTCTTATATAAAATTCTCAAATCGCCCTGTCTGATGGACAAATGTGGTATTGTTAAAATACAAAGAAAAATAGTACCTAGACTTCACAATCAACAACTAGTGTGTAAAGCAAAAACAAACAGGAGGCTTCATTTCTTCTCAGTAAGAACACCAAGGCTCTGGAACCAGCTACTACTGTAGCTAGTAGACTGTAATACCTTTGAATCCTTTAAAAAGGGTGTATATCATTGGCTCTCCAAAAACTACAACAAAGTGTAATTTCCCACAAATGTGGGGGACAATCAAGTTAGGCTTCATAGCTTCCTTTTGTTCTCACTTACCTACTAAACTTATTAATGTCTCAGTAATAACAATTTGGTCACCCCTGAAATAAGTGCCATATGCGATTTCTCTTTTTCCAAGGGAATTGAATCAATATTACCCAGAAGACATATTTCAGAAGTAAAATACTGGGTGTAACCAACCAGGGGAACAACTAATTTCTGGATAGAGTGGCAATAAGCTGAAACTTTAGGACATACCTATATCATGTGTAATAAGGTGTCCTCCCCCAGGAACTTCTGGGACAAATGGGATCAGGAAACCTATCCATTCTATGTAATCTATAATTGGTAAAATATAAATTGTGCAAAATATTAAATTGAAGCAAGTGCAATATGTCCTGTTTTATACATAAATATAAATTCTTCCAAATGACAGTCCAGGTATTAGTAGTATAATGTAAATCTGAGGCCTGGTCCCAATAAAAAAGCCTTAGGGGTGCATCTGTTCCAGGTCTGTTTGCCCAGTTCCTTAAAAATAAATGAAACTGGCTTTCTTTGGACTTCCAAAGAAGACAGTTTTGCAAATAAGGAGCCCACCTTCTGATGTCATGGTGGATTCCCCCCAAAATTTGATAAACAATGCTTTATCTGAGCATATTGCAAACATTTATTTACTGGGTTATTAAATTTAGCTCTAAATGCAACAAAAGACATAATGTTATTTTTAATTATATCAGCCAAAGAAGTAATCACTATACCATTCCATTGTCCCGGCTTAATAATTTTCTTATCAAGTAACACATTTTGATTGTTAAATAGCAGTTCACTAACATCAGTTCTGTAAGGAAAATGCAGAAAATGACATAACTGGGAATGAGCATGGATGGGCCATCCTATAGGGGTGGTTCTCAGCATGTAGGGGATCTTAGAGAGGAGGGTACACAATAAGGATGCCAAAGAGAGACAATATTTCTCCACCAAGGTGGCTTCTGTTTAAAGCCAGTCTGAGATATATGGGCAGTCCTCTGTGGGCTGTCCCCACTGGAAATATTTAGTCATGCATTGCAAAATAGTAGTTCAGCAGGTGAGGCAGTTGAAGTCATCCCAAATCTCTATGTCTACATAATTTATTAATTGCTCTATGGGGGGTTTTCCCCAGCCATATAAATTTGAACCAGATAGATTGGATTTTATTAAACCAGTTTCTAGGGAGCACCAAATTTAGCATACTTAAAGGATGTAACAACCAGGGTAAGATAACCATTTGTATTATGTTAACTCAGCCCCCCAGTGATAATGGCAGATGCTGCCATCTCTGAAAGTCTTGCTCCATCTGCCTTATCACCAGATCCAAATGTAACCCTCTTAGGAGGAGGGAACCCTGGACAGTTTAATTCCCAAATATGACAAGGATTAAGATTCCCATTTAAGCCCCAGAGCTGATACCTCAGATTTGTAACACACAGAGGATAAGGGAAACACAGTGATCTTGTGCAGGTTTAACTGGTAACTTGACAGCTGCCCAAATTACAAGAGTAAATGCAAGACTGCCGGAAGAGATGAACACCAACCTGAGATGTGTAACAACACATTATTAGCAAACATTGAAAGTTTAAACTCTCTAGTACCTATCCTTATACTCTTATTCAGGGGAGATGAGATGATTTTCCAGGACAGGGGTTCTATGTATAGGTTAAAAAGCATCGGATAAAGGGGTATCCCCGTCGGGTACCCCATGTTAGTAGAAAGGATTCAGAGAGTTCACTATTACAAAAAGTCTACTGGGGGAAATGATATATAAGACATTAATCCGCTGCACGAATTCAGAGGGTGTGCCAAATTTGGGAAGGATCTTAAATACATATGACCAGGCCACTTGGTCAAATGCTTTTTCTGCATCCAGAGAGACCAACACAGTGCTCATGTTGGTCTGCCCAGATGCAGATAAAAAGGTGAAAAATGTTCCTGAAATAGTCACTTGAGTGGCAGTCAGAGACAAACCCAGCCTGCTCCAAGCCTATCAGTCCAGACAAAACTTTTTTAAGTCTAGAAACCAGGATACTGGCAAGAAGTTTTGTGTCCACATTTAAGAGTGAAATAGGTCGATAATTGTCTTGAAGTGTGGGGTCTCTCCCAGGCTTGGGAAGCAACACAGTCCTGGCTTCAAAAACAGCAGGTTCATAAATTTTGGATTCGTGCAGATAATTGTATAAAATGGTAAGAATGTGAACCAGCTCCGCTTTGAAGGTTTTTTTTACAATATAGACACAGAGTTATCCGGCTCCAGTACCTTGTCTGGAGAAAGAGATCCTATCACTGTTGCAGCTTCTGACTCTGTAAGGGGATCTGTTAAGGATATCGTTTGTGAATTGGTGAGAGTGGGTAGATCCACTTCTGACAGGAAATCCTCCAAAGCAATTGGTAAGGCCAGGTCAGCCTCCAGAGCTATTTAAAGGGACTGGAAAAAATTTCTAAAGATGCCAACCAACTGTTTGGGGTCTGATACAATCTTCTGTGAAGAAGAGCTGACCAAGGTGGCCACCTATCTTGCAGGTGCAATCTGCTTAAGGTACAAAGCAAGTAACTTGCCTGTCTTCTCCCTCTGCCCTATGTATGTGGCTGTTACTTTAGCAGCTGCCCCGGGTCACACTATCCAAAAGATAGGCAGAATACTGGGCCCATAAATGCCTTAATTCCAACCGTAGATCATCGCCTGAGTCTTTGGAGAGAGATTTCTCTAGTTCGTTAATTTTAGATAACCATTTCTCAACCTGTTCTTCCTTTTTTCATTTCCTGGTCATGGCCAACCTTATTAATTCTCCCCTTCAATTAGTTTTGAGGGCCCCCACAGCACATCCTTCACTGAAATAGAGTCTATATTCTCTGCTATGGAGCAGAGCATGTAAACTCTCATATGTTCTAGTATAGCAGGGTCAGATAATAATTGGGGGTTCAAGGACCATGTTCCTGAGTGAGGGGGCTGTTGTGGAGGAGCTACAGTACATATAATTGCACCAGAGTGATCCAAGATCACCCTGACATCAATGCTGGAGTCCACAACATGTGAAGAACTGGTGTCTTATTAAAAAGTAATCAAGATGGGAATACACCCATTGAGGAGGTGAATAAAATGTAAAAGTCTGCTCACTGGGATGTAAGGCCCTCCAGGGGTCCATGAAGCCTAAGTTCTCCACAAATTCCCTCAACACTCTTTGGGCTTGAGATAAGCCTGCCTTCTTTCTGTATGATCTATCTAAATCACTGGAATGTTTAAGATTCCAGTCACCTCCCAATATACTTAGAATATTGGTGTAAGGAGCAAGAACCAATGCCAGAGTTGGAAAAAAAGAGGGTGCGTCAATATTAGGTCCATAAATGGAGCCAAGCACAATTTACATAGTAGCAAGCATGCCATGGACAATTAAGTACCATCCCTCCGGATCTTGCACTTCATTTAACAGTTGAAATGGTACAGCCTTTCCAAACAGGATAGCTAACCCCCTCTGCCAAGCACTGGGTCCCACTCCATGTGCCAGTTCCACCCATAATTTTCTCAAATTGTTAATTTGGTCTGCCAGAAAGTGAGTCTCTTGTAAGAAAACCATGTGAGGGTGAAAGTGTTTCAAATGACATAAAATGCAATATTTCTTCAAGTTATCCCTCCAGGATATTATGTTCCATGGTTGAGACATAATAATATGCATAAAAAAAAGTATGCTTTCCCAAACAATGCCCTGTATAACTATTGCCTGCATGGGTCCCTTCCCCTCACCCTACCCCTACCCCTACCCAGACCTGTACCGCAAACTCTCATTCGAACAATAACTGTCCCATACCCCAAACCCCAAACAATAACCCCCATCTAACAAACACTATTACTTTGGCCGGGAGCCTCATCCTAGCCATGTAGTCCACAACTGCTGGCATGGAGGCAGCTCCCGTCTGGACCCAACATACACCATCTGTGAGGGGCCTTCCACTGCAGATTTTGCAAAAGGTACAGCAGCCTTATTTATTAACCATACAAGAAGGATAATAAAAAAATGTTTAATTCAAAAATTTGCCAGTAACAGTTCTGTTTGCTGCAAGCAATACAGGGTTAAGATAGAAAAAGGAGGCAACTGCCCTCCACTATTGCCGCAGCCTGATAGGTACTGAAAACAATATAATAATAAGCAGGGAAGTTTCCGGTATTCCCCTTAATGCCAGTAAGAGGAGAGTTATAAAAAGTACCGAAAAAAGAAGACTGCTTGTGAAATAAAAAATGCTCCATGACAGAAGGGAGCAAACTCAGAGATGGGAGATTTCCAATTTGTCTTATGTGGACATGTTCAAAACTGTGGTCCCATCCCCAGAATAACATAGTAAGGAAAAGGAGTCTGTTGCACAAAGGGGGGACAAAGCATATCTTGATAAGACGCCAGTAAGGTCCAACTTAGTGCAGCCATCCAAGAGTATTATGAGCTCCCGTATCTCTGATTTAACAAAATACCAAATCTTACAGTGGTTAAGAGACATGCATTGGTCCATTAAATTACACCTCCAATCTTCGCTAGAGGGGGCTCCTCACACTAGTCCAGTCCCACAGATTACTAGAAAAATTGAGAACATTTAACCAGAAAATGCTCTCCCAACATAAAAATCTTTTAGCAATAACAATAAGACAAAACACAATAGTGAATCAATGCAGCAAACCCCATCTAGCAAAAACTGCAGTGATCACAAACCCCCTGCTGTTATATTTATGTAACTGCATTAAAGTATATCTACTATCAAACAACAAAAGAGAAAACATTATAACAGAGGGCAGAAAAAATAATACCATGTATTATCAAGGTCCAAACTCTTCCATATTGCTTTTTTCCATACTTTTTCCACTTTCTCCCTGTACACCCCCCTTCCCATTGCAGCATGAATATGTGTGTGTGTGTGTGTGTGGAGGCACTCACTAGTCACATCTCTGTGCTTCTGTGTCTACCAGACCCTGGCTCTGCTCTCCAGCCTCCACTAGGGGGCAGCCAAGGAGCGAGACGACAACCATCCCTTTCCTGGGAGAGAAAAGGAGAGCAGTCCATTGGATGCTCAATACTCTCCCTCCCCTGCCAACCCCCTGGAACCAAAAGTCACTCTGAACCCCGAGTTGCTGGTGTGGCACAAGGTGTGGCATTCAGCGCCTCAACCCTCAGTGCCACTGGGCTGGCCCCAAAGTCCAGACTCTCAAACGAGGATGCGTACTAATAAAATAAATATCGGCTGTGCAGCACAATGTGATGAAATCCCAATAAATGTACAGAAAATGAAGCAATTTAAAAAGTCCTTCTTATAAACCAGAAAGTAGTATCAGGAATTTTTTCAGCAGCTCCCTTTGCTCTGTCCTATGGGGTGCTGCAGGGTTCTGTGCTTTCCCCCATGTTGTTCACGGTGTATATGCTGCCATTGGGGGACATTATAAGGCATTATGGGCTGAGTTTTCACTGCTGTGCAGATGATTCTCAGCTCTATATGTCCTTTGTACCCAAACAAAATGACGCTCTATCGGTCTTTAAGAACTGCCTCGCTGAGATTCAGGGCTGGATGAGTGCTAACTGGTTAAGACTCAATCCGGACAAGACTGAGGTGTTGGTAGTGGACCTGGGTCATCGTACAGAGAAGTTGACTTCTGGGCTTTCCTCCGGCCTTGTGCTAGGGGGTAACCAGTTGAGACCTTCTGAACAGGTGTGGAATCTGGGTGCAATCTTTGATGGCGAGCTGACACTGAAGGCACAGGTGTCAGCCATTGTCAAGTCTTCCTTTTATCATCTAAGGAATATTGCCCAGATAAAACACCTTGTTTCACATGATGACCTTCCTGTATTAGTTCACGCTTTTGTTTCCTCGCGTCTTGACTACTGTAATGCTCTATATCTAGGGTTGCTGGGGGTGGATCTCCATCACTTGCAGCTGGTGTAGAACGCTGTGGCTAGGTTGTTGATGGGGCAGCCAAGAACTTGTCATATCACACCTGTGCTGCATGAACTGCACTGGCTGCCAGTTCGATGGAGAATCACCTTTAAGGTCACGTTGCTGACCTATAAGACCCTACATGGTCAGGGACCGGATTACTTGCAAGATCTCCTGTGACCCTACCACCCTCTTTGCTCACTCCGCTCCACCAATGAGGGATTGCTAGAGGTTCCCAGGATTCGTCTTCAATCATCAGGGCCAGAGCTTTTTCTTTTGTGGCCCCAACCCTGTGGAATTCTCTACCTCATCGGTTTCGAGAGTGCCAGTCCACAGAGCTATTCAAGGCATCTTTAAAGAGTTATTTATTCGAGCATGCCTTTGAATAGGCCACCCTGTTGTCTTTTAATTGTTTTTATATTCATATTTATTGTGTTGGCTGTTTTTTGTGCTGTATCTGTGCTTTGATAATTTTGAAAAGCACATTATAAATAACATCTGATTTTGATCTGACAGCGGCTGAAACAGAGTGAGAACCTCACATTAATATTAAAATCTTGCATTCGGTAGATGGTCAGCTAGCCTTGATGAATAAGTCAGGCAACATACGAATGGGTTCTGTGGCTGTTTGAGAGGAAGGAATCAAAACCATGGATGCTCCAAACAGTGGGCACCTCTAGTCTGGCAGGGTAAAGCATCTTGTGTCTGATGTTGGCGGCCCATAACTTAAACTGAATGGATCGATAGGCAGTCCACTCCTGTCGCACCTTGAACGTTAAATCAGGTACTAGTCTAATTTTTCTGCCCTCCCACTGTAGGTGTTCTATCTTTCTGGTTGCTTTTAAAATAAAATCCCAATCCAGATAATTTAACATTTTGAAAATAAGAGAACATGGTGGCTCTCCTGTGGCAGGTTTGGGTCAGAGCAATCTATGAGCCCTCTCAAGTATGTAATTCAGACCATTTGGAGAGGGGCCAGTGATTTTGTAGCAACATTTCTGTATAAAGTCAATTGCATTTGGCCCTTCTTCTCCCTTTGGCAAACCAAGATGGACCAAGTAATTTCGTCAAAACCTACCTTCCAAATCATCTACCTTTTCCTCCAATTTCGAGACCGTACAGTGCAGAGTAACCATCTCCAGTTCTATCTTAGTTATCCTGTCTTCAATAAAGGAGACCCAGGCTTCAACATCCGTAACTCTGCGGGTGAGCTCTTTGACCGCAGGCTTCAGCTCCTTGAAATCCTCTATTAAAAGAAAACTGCAGATTTGATAGTTTAGTGTTCCATGTAGAACTACTTGGTCATTAAATGCTGAATGGTATCCGAAGGTGGAATGGGAGGGGAATCACTACAGCAAGGCCGCTTAGCTTCTAGAGTGATAAAACTTTCTTGTTCCCCATTGGAATCTTCCAGATGAAGAAGGATGTCTACCGGTTGCTGACCCATCGTTTCACCTTCCATTTAACCGATAAGTGTTCAGATACTAATGTTGCTGTGCAGACTTAAGATTTTGTCCACAGGAGGCAGTAAAAAAATGCTTTTATTTTCAGGGCACAGATGGAGCTCCGCAGAGATGCTGTTACTCCTTGTCCAGCATCACGTGACTCGACTTCCTCACAATCTACTTTGTTCATTCCTTTTAGGAACTTGATGGTCTCTATCATATCACCTCTCTCCCTTCTGGCCTCTAGCAAGTACACGTTCCAAGTGGTAAAGTGCTGCTAATTTTATTTATGAATCTGTTTCTCTATTTATTGGACTGTTATGTTATTTTAAACAATTTTGTGCTGGGGATGTGTTAAAGTTTTTTGAGACGGTTTTATGATGCTACTGTATGACATTGTAATGGCTCCCTGAGCCTCGAGGGAAGGGCACCGCATAAAAATAAATACTACTACAAATAGATCTTTAAGCCAATCCTCATAGGATCTGCCCTGTTGTTCCTGGATCATTCTGGCTACTCTACGCTGCACCGTCTCTAGCCTGTCTTGTCTATTCTTAGATAGGGACTCCACAACTGGGAAAAGTATTGCAAATGTGGCCTCATAAGTGATCTATAGAGAAGTAGTATTACCTCTTCCTTTCTGTTGTCAAACCCCTTCCAATACACCCCATTATTTTACTTGTCCTTCTGTAGGCCTTGCTATATTGGCTATATAGTTTTAGAGAGTTGCTTATAATGACTCCCAGATTCCTATTCTCAGAAGTGGTGGGCAACTTAATCAATGATTTCTGATTACTTATTACTGTTCCTAATAATTCAGCATACAGTATGCTGCAACAATTCCCCAGTGCACTTCTATTCAAACTGTGTCATGCTGCAGAAGGGGGGGGGGGCAAATAATGACTATGCTGGCCTAGTATTAAGGAACTCAGCTGTCCACCATGCTCCATCTCAGGAATTGTCAACGATGAAGAGAGGGAGTGTGGAAGAAGACTTTCAGAGGGGAATTTATCCCAAAAAAGTAAGGGGGGCTTAGGAAAAGGTGACATCACAAAACCTGGTAGAGGCAGAGGAACTGGCAGAAGGCCAGATATCAGTTTAGTACATTGGAGGGGTGATCTTGTATGAGGGGCATTTGCACAGTAAAGGCACATTAGCCTATTAGTTACGGCTGTGAATGTAGAGACCCAAGTTTGAATCCTACCACCACCAACATAGACTTTGAAACATAGAAACATAGACTTTGATGACAGATAAGGACCACTTGGCCCATCTAGTCTGCCCATTTCCCTACCTACAGGATAGGCCGCAGATCCTAGTTAACCAACAGCCTATTTCTTCCTACCCCCCACAAGAATTGCCTTATGTCTGTCCCATGCATTCTTGAATTCTCCCACAGTTTTAGACCCCACAACCTCCTCAGGAAGGCTGTTCCAGTGCATCCACTACCCTCTCTGTGAAATAATACTTCCTCACATTGCCCTGAACCGCCCCATCTTTAAATTGTGTCCCCTTGTTCTTATACGTATCTTTTTCTGAAAGATGCTACCCTCTTGGACTTTGTTGATTCCACTGAGGTACTTAAAAGTTTCTATCATGTTCCCCCTCTCCCTTCTTTCATCAAGGGTATACATATTAAGCTCCTTTAGTCTCTCCTCATACGGCTTCTCTTGCAGACCCTGCACCATTTTAGTTGCCCTCCTCTGGACTGCCTCAATCCTGTCTATGTCCCTGCAGAGATGGGTTCTCCAGAACTGGACGCAGTACTCCAGATGGGGTCTCACCAACTGTCTGTACAGAGGGATAACAACTTCCTGTTTTCTGCTGCTGATGCCTCTCCCTATGCATCCCAGTATACCCCCAGCCCTCCCTACTGCCTTCTCACATTGCTTGCTAACCCTAGGGTCATCTGATATGATTACCCCCAGGTCCCTTTCTTTTTGTTGTTGTTACTATCCCCCCCCATTGTGTATTCTTCCCTGGGTTCCTGTTTCAAGGTGAATTATTTTGCACTTCTTTGCATTGAATCCTAGCTGCCACTTCTGACCATTCCTCCAACCCTTGCCAAGTCCCTTCTCATCCTTTCCACACCTCCTTGTGTATCAACCCTGTTGCAGATCTTTGTGTCATCTGCAAAGAGGCATACTTTTCCTTCCAATCCCTCTGCAATGTCACTTATGAAGACATTAAAAAGGACTGGACCCAATACTGAACCCTGCGGTCCCCACTAGTAACCCTTCTTTCTTCAGAGTGGACTCCATTTACAATTACCTTCTGTGTCCTGTTGTCCAGCCAATGTTTTACCCAGGCTATCACCCTGGGACCCACTCCCAGGCTGGTTAATTTGACTATTAATCTTTTGTGTGGGACTGTGTCAAATGCCTTGCTAAAGTCTAGGTAGGCCATGTCCACAGCCCCTCCCTGGTCTACTACTTTGGTCACCCAGTCAAAGAAATCTATTAGATTCGTCTGACATGACCTTCCCGCTGTGAACCCATGCAGCTTTGGGTCCTGTGCCCTACTGGCCTCTAGGTGCTCAACTATTCTTTCCTTCAGAAGTGACTCCATCACTTTCCCTACCACAGAGGTCAGACTGACAGGTCTGTAGTTTTCTGCCTCTGTCTTGGTCCCACTTTTGTGAAGGGGAATCACATCTGCCTTCCTCCAGTCCTCAGGTACCACACCATCCTCCCATGATTTATTAAAAGAGTAGCCAGTGGTTTCACTAATTGCTTCTTTAATTCTTTTTAGAATTCTGGGTGAATTCCATCAGGCCCCATTGCTTTGTCCACCTTCAGTTTTAGGAGTTCTTGCAGAGCCCTTTCTTCTGTGAAAGGACTGGGATCGACCCCCCTATCAAGAGTGCTTCTGTTAATTGGATTAGGCACTTCCCCCTCCTTTTTTGTGAATACTGAGCAGAAATATTCGTTCAGTATCCCTGCTTTTTCACTGTCTCCCTCTGCCCACCCACCATTCATTCTATTCAGCCTCACTATCCCTCTCTTTGTCTTTCTATGCTTGCTGATGTACCTATAAAAGGTTTTATCCCCCTTCTTAACCGAGTTGGCTATCTTTCCACAGTTTGGGCCTTTGCTATTCTGACTTCCGTCCCTGTTTCCTTCTGCCTTAACTGGTACAACTCTCTGTCCTGCTCCTTCTGTGTTTCCTTATACTTCTGGAATGCTATCTTTTTCTTCCTGACTTTCACAGCCACCTCTTTTGAGAACCATAGTGGCTTTTTCTTTAATTTTGATTTGTTTATTTGCTTCACAGAAAGGCTTGTTGCCTCTGTGATGGCAGTTTTGATGATTCCCCATTGTTGCTCCATACCTCCTTCTAGCCTGTTTGCTAGTGCTTTTCTGAGGCACTTTCCCATCTTGCCAAAGTCAGCCCTCCTAAAGTCCAGTACCCTCGCTTTTGTATGGCTTGACTGTGTAGCTGAGTTTAACGTGAACCACACTGTTTGATGGTCACTTGTTCCCAGATGGCAACCCACTTCTAGATCTGAGATCCTCTCACTGCCCCCATTTGAAAGTACAAGGTCTAAGATTGCTCCCTCACGAGTGGGTTCTGAAACTAGCTGTCTGAGGCCTGCCACCTGTAGGGCATCAAGAATGGCCCTGCTCTTGGATGCGGCTGCAGCAAATGTGCTCCAGTTAACATCTGGCATATTCAGGTCTCCCATCAACAGTATCTCCCCTTTCTCTGCCAATCTAAGAATGCCTTCTATCATATCCTTGTCCATTCCCTCCCTCTGACATGGGGGTCTGTACACAACCCCTGTGCAGATTGTGGTGCCCTTTCCGGTCTCCGCGTGACTCACGGCCTCCTCTCCTCCCTGTTTACTCTTTTGTTCAGTTGCTTTTATCCCTTCCTTTACATAGAAAGCTACTCCTCCCCTCTTCTCCCGTGCCTGTCTCCTCCTGTAGGTTGTACCCTGGTATGTTAACATCCCAGTCATGGTTCTCTGTGTACCATGTTTCTGTGACTGCTACGATATCCAGGCATCCTCTTCCATCAAGGCCACCAGCTCAGGGAGCTTGTTGCCCAGACTACTGGCATTGGTACTCATTACCCTCCATTTCCTGATGGCCTTACTCCTTTTTGCCCCATCCCTGTCCTTCTTGCCTTTGTCATTTTCTCCATTTACCCCTGCCCTTCTCCCTATCGACACCTCTTTGTTGGTGCTTACCGCACTTACTACCGTGATTGTTTTGGGGGGGACTAGGATTTCCCTGTTCCTTTCCAGTGCCTCCCCCCTTAGCTAGTTTAAATGCTTGCCAATGAAGCATTTAAACCTATCAACTAGGATCCTGGTTCCCCTCCTGGACAGATGCAGCCCATCATGCCAGTATAGGCTTGCATCACTCCAGGTGAACCCCCAGTCCCCAATGAAGCCAAATTCCGGAGCTCCACACCAGTTTTTCAACCACTGATTGAATCCCATGGTGCAGAACACCCTAGCCTCTCCTACGCCATAGATGGGCAGCACCTCCGAGAAGGTTACCGTGCGTGCTACTTGTCTAAGGCCCTCCCCAATTCCACAAACTCTTCCTGCACTTCTCTAATCCCTTTCTTAGCCAGATCATTTGTCCCTATGTGGACAATGACATCCAGCTCCCTCCCCTGTGCAGCTGCTCCGGCAATCCTGAGGATTCGCTCCCTGTCCCTCCAAGCCATGGCGCCAGGCAGGCACCTTACCTCCCTCTTCCCTTCCTCCCCCAGTTCTACCTTCCTATCAATGGAGTCCCCCACCAGGAGTTGTTTCCTTCCCTCACGGGGTCCCGCCACCCTCCTGTGGGTCTCCTTTGTGGAGGTTCCCAGCATCCTCCTTGGTCTCCACTGTGGTGCCTCCATAGAGGAACCACACTTTGCCAGAATGACATAGGAATGTGGAGAGATACATCTGGAGCGCATGCCTCTGTTTCACCACCCTCACCCTCCCTGAGCCCACTGTGGTCCAACTGCTCTTTTCTTGGCAACCTCTGAGGCAACGCAGTGGCACTGGTGGTCCCTGAATGGAGAGAGGAGGTCCCACAAATCCTGGCCAACTCAGCCTGGAGATGAGCAACCTCCTCCCTCAGCCCAGAGGTGCCTGCAAATGGGACAACACCACATCCTCCAGAACGTCTCCCGGAAGACTGCTGCTCCACAGCCACTGCACTGCACCACTCCCATCATGTCTTATTTCTGGCCCCTTAACTGTTTGGAATCCTTACTCTTTCCTCTGTTTTTTTTTTCTCTCTCTCCTTACTTTCTGCCTGTGTGCCCTTTAAGCTCCTGATTGTCCTGTTCTGAGACAAGAATATCCTATATTTCTCAGTAGACCCCCTACTTGCTCAGAGGCAGACCTCCAGCAGCTAAAGGGGGCCGGAGAGCTACTGTTGCCCTTCTAGGATGGTGGGTCTTTGGTGGCTCTGTGATCACTCACTTCCTGCTCCCAAACAGGAAGTTCCTGTTGTCAGTCAAATCCTGTGCCTATAAAGGCAGAACTAGCTTTGGGTGGGAGGGTGGAGGGGAAGGAAGGAGGGCAATATAGTCCCAGTAGAGAAGTTCAGTCATACAGCAGTCCTTTCTCCTGGTGTCTTCTGTCAAGCTACCAACCTGTGTGACCCTGCGCAAGTCTTTAAACTTTCCTGTGCGTAATGTGTATGCATCTTTCTGAGCTATTTTAGTGCTCTTTGAATCTCCCTATGCACATGATGGCAACACCGTTCTCTCCCCTGCCTCACCTGGATTGGAGATGAGACAGGGAATCAGAAAAGAGTAGTGGTGGTCTATAACAGGAGATCACACACTTTTTCTATTTCCACTTATGGAGGTAATGTATTTGTTTCTACCATTATGATTTAATTCATAGCATCTTATGTTTCACCCTGATAAGATGTTACCTTTTTCTCTGGGACCTCACAGTAAATTAAACATTTGACCATAGGGAATAATGGCTTGTTGAAATCTTGCTAGAAAATAATATAAGTGGATGGAGAAAAAAGTGAACATAAAGGTAGACCTGTTTTAGGAGACAAAAACAGATTCTGGTACTTGCTTAGGCCCTGTCCACACTACACCTCTGTAATGTTACAGAGTGCCCAAACCGTTACCACAACAGTTTGCGTTTACACCTGTAATGTTACAGAAGGCATTTTCATAACCGTTGTTGAAACCACATATGAAGTGGTTTCAACAACGGTTATAAAACCGGCCCCACCTCGGTAACGTTACCAGTGGTAGTGTGGATGGGCGGTAACAGTCCTCTGCAGGGCCCGTAGCACAGCACGAGCTGCATTGTGGGATTGGGTGCCTTGGTAATGGTCACCTGGTTCCCGAGGTGTGGACTGGTGCTATTGGTCTTGTACCGGTCACTGCTGCAGTGTGGACACACTGTACCACTCCCGGCTGTAACGGTTTCTCTCCGTTACAGGGTCTGAGCAGTGTAGTGTGGACGAGGCCTTAGAGACAGTATTCATTTGTGTCTCTTAAGTCAGTTCAGCTGTTTACCCACATTTCTGCATGTTTGGTAGTGCAGTAACTCCTTGCAGGCAGCTGCTTCATAGCTTTAGTTAATCCTGTTATCCTGTGTATGAAGTATATGGAGCCAGGGACCGTGTAAATGAGACTTGAACCATGATGCTCTACAGGAGATGTTTCCTATTGTAACAAGATAGTATGGCAATGTACAGCACAACAAGTCAAATGCAAGTTAAATGGGGTACTGTGATTTAATGCAGTGTTCAAGCTCCTGACATCATGAATATCCTGGCCAGCACCACGGTAGCTACTGTGTGTTTAGAGAAAAATACACTGCTATACATACCCAGGCATAGTAAGTTTAAAGTAAATAACTGTTTAATGAGTAAATGCTTACAGCTTGACTTTCTGTTTCTGTTTTCTTTTGGGAGTGGGGTGGGATTATACAGTGTTCCAAAATGATAATTTAAATGACTTAATCTAATTTGAGAAATTCATATATGCAAAGCTGCAGAGGAAGTATACAGCAGAATAACTGTTGCAGAATACCCTCTCCCCACAAAAAATACTTTTAATTTCAGAGCTGAGATATGAGTAAGCATAAGAATAGATAAGTTCACATTTCCTAGCAAATACACCCTTTTCAGATTAGATTGTTAGTGGTAAACCTGAATGATTGAAATAAAAGCAGTTTTAAACTTAATTTCGGTATCTGCAAATAAAGTGATACAAAGTTCTATTAACAATAAATATAAGTACAGGTTTGGTAGAATATATAACTGTGCATCCAGCCTCTAGAGTTTGCATGGATACCATGGAACATACCATGGAAACTGAGCTCTGAAACCATGAACTATTTGGAAATATATAAAGGATTTTCATGAAAATCAGAATGATATCCAGTCCACCCAGCTGATAAATTAGTAGAAACAGAATGGTGCTGTAAACAAGATGGTGCATCTCAGCATGGATAGCCTTTGTAAATGAATTGTAAATGAAAACAGTAATATAAATTACTGTACAGTCAGCTGTACACACTAAGGGTGTACAGCTATTCTGGAGACCTGGAAGGATTAATAAACCACAAGGCTAAAGGCTGAAATATTTATATTTCTTATCAAAGCTCCAAGACAAATTTACATCTTCATTTATGTAACATTACATGCTATTTATTGTTTACAATAATTTTTTGTCTAATGAGTTTTTTTAATTCATTAGTAACTGGATAAGGTCTACTATGTGATATATTGTGGGTCAGTACAGGAGAGACTCATACACAGTGTGTCAGTTCAGTGGGCATCTTTTATTCTACTCCAAGATAGTGGTCTTGCATCACTGGACATACACAAAGAAAAGCTTACTGTTCATGACAGGAACTTACATATATAATAGACTACAATACCCATATGTATAAACTACAACTCTAATCAACTTTCTACCATATATACCCACGTACATACTACCATACATGTCCATGCATATACTACAATCCTCTCCCTTCGACAGAAACTTGTCTAAAATACTTCAACAGTAACATTTCTAACTTCTGAGCTGAATTAGACTATTCAGTACCCAGAAACAAGTTCAGGGGATTATTCTAGGTAGAATTTATCACTAACTAAGTAACATTACAAGTAACAGTTCAGTTACACAGAGGTACAAGTTCATTACATGACTTTAAAGGTCAAGTCTTTGTAGTGGTCTTCAGTGCCTCAGGGGATATCTGTAGACTGGAATAACCACTTCTGGTGGAACAGGTGATTCATTATTATTTGGCACCAGCTCTGGTGGAACTTCATGATTAGGAGCAAAGTCCTCTGTGTCACCATCCTTAGCTGGAGTGATGTCTTCTGTTGCATTTGCTGGAACCTTGGAATGCAGCGGGTGATCCACATGTACATGAACAAGTCTCTGTCCCATGCGCACTGCATAGGTCAAAGGTCCACATGTTTCAATCACCATCCCAGGAATCCAAGAAATCATGGGATGTCTACAATCTTGAACCATCACCCTCTTCCCAGGATGAAAAATCCACACTGGCTTGGTTGACTTGTCATGACCCTTTTACTGTTGTAGTTGATGCTCTGCGACAGTGTCAGCCAAGTCTGGCTTGAGAAATGACATACGGGTATGAGGTTGACATTTTAGGAACAGTTCAGCAGGTGTTCACTCTATGACAGTGTAAGGAGTGTTTCTGTAAGTAAACAGAAAATAAGCAAGCCTTTGAGCTGTAGGTACTTACTGAGAATCTGGTTTATTCGAAGCTTTTTGAATGTCTGTACAGCTCTTTCTGCTGCACCATTTGATGCTGGATGGTATGGTGGAATCAAAATATTTCGGACACCATTCTGCTTTAAGAACAGTTTAAAGACATGGGAAGAAAATTGGGGACCATTGTCTGACACTAACTCCCGTGGTAGTCCATAAGAGGTGAAAAGTTGTCTCAAAAGGTCTATAGTCTTTTTGGTAGTTGTGACTTGTATGGGCAATACTTCCAGCCATTTGGAGTGGACATCAATTACTACCAAGAAGTGTTGTTTGTCCACCTCAGCATTGTTAACATGGATGTGATCCCATGGTGTGGTAGCCCAGGACCAAGGATGCAGAGTTGTGGTGCAGGTTGGTTGCAGACAGCCGTACATGGCGAACATTGATTGACAAGAAATTGGATATCCTGAGCAAGTCCTGGCCACCAGAGGTATCCTCTGTCCAATGCCTTCATGTGAGAGATTCCAGGATGACTGTCATGTAAGTCAGAAAGTAATCTCTTGTGAAAATTTGGAGGTATCACAACTCAAGCTCCCCGCAGAACACAGCCTTACTCTGGAGAACTGGTCTTTCTTGTCTAAGAAAGGTCGGAGGGTTGGGTCTCAAGTGAAGTTAGGCTAACCATTTAGGGTGAAATCTCAGACTTTAGAAAAGACAGGATCTCATCGTGTCTCTGCTACAACATCCTGTTAAACAATTGGTAGGTCCTCGAGATGTGAAAGATGAAATAATGTTGCATCATCTTCTTTACATCCTTGCACGGTAGTCTTGACAATGCATCTGCATTTGTGTGATCTTCAGAATGTCTGTATTCCATGTCATAGTCATATGCCAACAAAATGAGGGCCCATCGCTGCATGGAGAGTGCTGCAAGAGTTGGTATTGTGGCCTTTGGCCCCCAAAATTGCCAGTAGAGGCTTGTGATCCATTAGCAGAGGTAATTTCCATCCATACACATACTTATGGAACTTCATGACACTGAAAATTATGCTCAAGGCTTCTTTCTCAATCTGAGCATAGTTTCTTTCACCTTGGGGACAATGTCCTGGAAGCAAAAGCGATCGGGTATTCCTCTCCAGAAGGTAACACATGTGAGATGACAGCCCCCACTGCATATGGTGACACATTGCATGCCAGCCTCAGAGGTTTGGCTGGGTCATAATGCATTAACCATTTGCTGCCTAGAAGACATTTCTTGCAAGCCTGGAATGCTTCCTCACACTGTGGTGACCAATTCCCTTGAGCTTCTTTCTGTAGCAAGTCATGGAGTGGTTGTAACAATGTGGTCAGATGAGCTAGGAACCATCCATAATAGTTAAAGAGGCCTAAGAATGATCTTAACTGTCATATTTGTTTGTGCAGGTGCCTTGATTATAGCATCCACCTTGATGTCTGTTGGGTATTGGCCTTGAGTGTAGATCCAGTGACCTAGGTACTCAACAGAATTTTGCATAAACTGGTATTTTGCTAGCTTTACTCTCAGTCCATACTGTTGCAGTCTGGTCAGAACTTGGTCCAGGATTGTCAGATGCTCTTCCACTGTGGGTGCTGTTACCAAGATAGTGCCCATAAAGCATATGATGACCTCCCTAGACATTTCCCTGTATACATCTTTATCTTCTCTGCTCTCTGTTTTCCTATACTTCTGAAATGCTGCCCTCTTGACTCTCACCCCTTCCCTGACCTCTGGTGACAGCCAACTGGATTTCTTTGGCCTGTCCTTGTTTTTTTTTACTAGTACAGGTCTCTGTTGCCTCTGCCAGCCCTTCCCTTATTATATTCCATTTCTGATCTGCATCCATGTGTTGTTGGATGTCTGCCAGGTGCTTGCTCAGAATTTTCTATATCATCCTAAAGTCCACCCCCTAAACTCAACCACCCTTGTACCCATGCCCCCTATGTCCACCCCCCATGTTTTGCGTGAACCACACTGTGTACTGTTCACTCCCAGCAAGCAGTTCCCTCACTTCTAGGTTCCTTACAGCTTCCCCATTATCCAGTACAAGGTCTAAAGTCCTTTCCAGCTGTGTTGGCCCCTGTATCAGCTGTGTCAGGAAGCTATCTGGAAAAGCTTCCAACAGGACCTCTCTCTTGCACTCATGGTGGCAGGTGTGCTCCAATCCACCCCTGGTAGGTTGAAATCTCCCACCACCACTTTTCTTCCCTTCTTGCTTACACTTCAAATTTGCTCTGCCAGTTCCTGGTCCAGATCACAACCCTATGATGGTGGCCTGTACACTAACCCCATCCTCAGTGTCCTATTCCTCACATCCTGGAACTGCATCCACAGAGCTTCTGTCCTCCCCTCCTCCTTCTCTTCCTCCCTTATGCACTTAATCCCCTCCTTCACATAGCTTGCCACCCCCATTCCCCTTGGCCCTATCCTTTCTGAATAGCCTGGACCCTGGTATCATCATATCCCAGTCCTGGTACTGGGTGGCCCATGTTTCCTTGATGGCTGCTATGTCAACTAATTCCACCTCCAAGTGAGCCTGTAACTCTGCTATTTTGTACCTTAGGCTTTTTGCATTCAGTGAGACCACATTCCAGCTTGTTGCCTCCCCAACCTTACCATTCCTCTCCCCCCTTTGGTCCTCTCTGTGCCATCTCCTCACTGCCTTCACCTCTAACTAGGGGGGTGAGCATCATATGTGCCCCTTTCCGCACATTGTTTCCAACAATGTTCCCCTTGCCATCCCCCCTTACTAGATTAAATCCACCCTTGTTGAAATATACCCCTCCATTTCCTGTTTGAGTACACTCTTCCCCTCCTTGCTCAAATGTAACCTTTCCCCTGTATATAGGTCGCTGCTGTCCCAGGTCCTGCCCCAGTCTGACACCAGTCCATATTTTCTGGTTCAGCACCAATACCTCAGCCACTCATTGAACTCCTCTATCCATTGTGTTCTGGAAAACTGATGGTGTTGTGGAAACTCCATGTGCCAAGCGATGATACCAGTAAAGTCCCTTGTGGGTGTTGATGATTAGACATGGTTTCCGACTCTGGTTTCAGTTCCAATTACTGGTATGCAAAGGATAAGTCCAACGTGCTAAAGAACTTGACCCTGAGAGTTTAGTAAACAAGTCCTTTGCACTGGGTAATGGGTATGGATCTTGCTGTATATAACAGTTCACTGCAACCTTGTAGTCACCACAGAACCTCACTGCTTTGTCTCGTTTCAGTACCAAAATGATAGGGGAAGCCTAGTTGCTCCTCTCTACTCATGAGATGATACCATGGCTTACAAGACAGTCAATTTCCTTCTCTACTGCTGCCCTTGAAGCATATGGTACTGGTCGAGGCTTGTGGAAAAGTGGAACTTCTCCTGGTTGCACTCGGATCTTTGCCTTGACATCCTGGATCATGTCATAACCATCCTGGAAAGTAGGACCATGTTTGTCCAATACTTTCTTTAGCACATCTTGTGGTGCTTTGGTCACCGTATTTAAGCTAAAGATCTTTTCTCAGTTCAATTTGATCTGTAAGAGTCAGTCTCTGCCTCATAATGCAGGTCTTCCTCCTTGTACCACCACCAGAGGCAAGGTCCATGTACCTCCCTTGTAAGTGACTGGCACTTGGATTTCCCCTAACACTGGGATTTGCTCTCCCATGTAAGTCAAGAGCTGAATAGAGGATGGTTGCAATGGGCACTGCTGAAGTTTCTCTGTGTAGATGTTCTCTGGCACAAGAGATACAGAAGCTCCTGTGTCTAGCTGCATGCTCACCTGGTTGCCTGCTAGCTCAAGCTGGAGGTAAATGTCCATTCTGGTTATCCATGTTGCATAAACCATGAACAGGTACAATACCTCATCTTCTGTTTCAGTGGTTGCAGTGCCATCTGTGACACACCATGCAGTGGCAGTCCATGATGTACTTTTGCACACCCTTTGTATGTGATTCACTTTTCTGCAGCTGCGACATTTCTCATGCCGAAAGCAGCATGTGCTTTGATGGTGGTTACCTCCACATCGGTTACACAGTTTTGACTTTGTGGAAGTGCCCTGTGGTGCTGGCATCCTGAATGCTAGGGGTCGCTGATAAGCATGTGATGGACCACTGTGTGGTGTGGCATGTCCCTTTTGTTCTAGGGTATGGGTAATTTTGTGAACTTCACTTCTTTGTGGTTCAGAATGTCCCGCCAGTGCTTGGGAGACTTTTTGCATGAGCTCCATAGTGATTGCAATATCACAAGCTGTCTTAAAGTCTAGTTTTTTTCTTGCAAAAGCCTATTTCTGTAAGCTTCCCCTCTCAGATTGCAGACAAAGCGATCCTGGAGGGCATCACCCAGGTACTGGCCAAACTCACAAGTGTATGCTAGATGCTTTAATGTGATGATGTAGTCAGCCGTAGGTTCCCCTTCCCCTTGGTTGCAATGATAGAAGGTGTACCATTCAGCAGTGAGAAAGGGCTGGGGTTTGAAATGCTTTGCAAATGCCTCAGTGACTTGTGCATATGTCAGGGTTAGGAAGTCAGCTGGGGCTGTTAAATTCCATAGAAGTGCATTAATCTGTGGTTGCAAGACTGCTAGGAAGACATCTACTTGTTCATCTTCTGCTATTTTGTTTGCTTTAAGCTGGCATTGGAAATGCTCTATATATAAATCAAATGTTTCCTTGGATTCATCAAATTCAGGTACTCTACCAATTGCTGTCAAGATGGCTATGATAAGGTGTAGCTGCAGTGTCCACATAAACAAAAAAAAGTGTCTTTTTCTGGCTTTTGTTTTCTCTTAGAGTGTGATGCAATTGCGCTGGTGTGCCTAAAGAGGCTTCTGCTTTGCTACCTGTGTGTGTTGTTGTCAGTCCGTTTACTGCAGACCTCAAAGCTGCTTTACTAAACAAGGACAAGCTTTGGAAATGCGCTTGTAAATCACAGCTGGATAAGGATTGGTGTCTCTTTAGAACGCTAGGAACCTATGCACAAAGCTGATCAGGAAAACCAAATCCAAATTCTATCATTCAGAGTTGGATGCCGCTTCAAAATGCCCAAAAAAATTCTGGACCACCATAAAAAATCTCGCTGGACACATGACAGGTAATACACTCCCCTCAAAAATATCTTCTAATAATGGCGACATTAACAACAAAAATGAAATATTACAAGCATTTAATAATCACTTTGCCTCAGCTGGCCTGGCTTTCGACAACTCGCCTGCCTGTAAGCTGCACTTCCAGATGAACGTATTGCCTCCAGCCCCAATTCCAATGAAAGCTGTCTTCTTCTTCTCACCAGTTACCTTAAAAGAAGTTGAAGAGCACCTACTTCGCCTGGATATCAAGGAAAGCGCCAGTGTGGACGCCTTGTATCCCTACTTCGTAAAGGTTGCTTGGCATGCACTGGCAGTGCCCATCTCTCACCTGTTCAATCTCTCACTGTCCCAGGGGTCCCCTCCTGAACTATGGAAAACTGCCCACATTATACCGCTCTTTAAATCCGGGGACCCTTGTGACCTAAATAACTATATGTCAATTTCACTACTCCCCATACTTTCAGAAATCCTAGAAAAAATAGTAAATGTCCAGCTGCAAGACTACCTGGAAAAGACAAATTTTCTAAATCCTATGCAATCAGGCTTCCACATGAACCACAGTATGGTCACGGCACTGGCCAAAGTCACCAACGACTGGCTACACGACCTCGACAACAAACAGTTTGTCTGTGCTGTCTTCCTGGACTTCAGCAAAACATTTGATACTGTTGACCACTCCCTACTTCTTTCATCACTAAAAGCGGTAGGTCTAGATACCACCTCTATGGGCTGGTTTCAGAACTACCTAATGAATAGGCAACAGCAGGTCAAAGCAGAAGGGGAGCTTCCCCCCCCCAAACTGTTACTTAGAGGTGTCCATCAAGGATCCATTCTGGGACCAATACTCTTTACCATATACATTAACAAAATCAACCTTGGTATCAAGAATGCCAATATCCACTTGTTTGCAGATGATACAGTACTGTTCCTAAGCCGGTCTACACCTGAAGCTGCCTGTAAAGCATTACAATCTGACTTCAACATCCTCCAACATCAGCTTCTCAATAAAAAACTGCTACTCAATGCCAAAAAAAACAAGGCGATGATTCTCTCTCCTGGCAACCTCTCATCCCATTCTTCTCTTGGCACCCCCCCCCCATCACTACCTTACTGGGGGAAAACCTGGACTACGGCACCAAGTTCAAATACCTGGAAATCTGGCTAGACCACAAGCTCTCCTTTGGAGAACATTTGGAGGACATGGTAACAAAGCTAAAACAGAAACTAGGGCTCTTCTATCGGATAAACCACTTTCTAACTACAGAGGCTAAGAAACAGTTCGCACAGTCTACCTTCATCTCCCTGCTAGACTACGCTGATTTTATCTACTGCCATTGCAACACCTTATATCTGGGTAAGCTGGATGTCCTGTATCACAGAGCACTGCACTTCATTACCAGCCTCCCCTCCTCCACCCATCACTGTTCCCTGTATGCTGCTGTAGGCTGGACCTCCCTTCAATCCAGATGAAAAAGAACGTGGACACTTGGACTCTGAAAGTGCTTGCTGGAAAACTACCATGCTTTATCTCTGATCTCCTGCCCTTAAGCAAAGTCAGAAAATACTCCTTAAGGAGCTATTCCTTTATCACCCTGAATATCGCCAGGGTCCGCACATGATATGGGAATGCGGCCATAAGCTATTCACTTCCATCACTTTGGAATGAAATCCAAAAAATGTTGAAGCTAAGAACCACAGTAACTATCGCAGTGTTTAAGTCCCTATATGCAAAGCTAATCGGAGATGTATGTCGCCGCTTCCATTGACCTTGTTCTGCTATAGCTTCTGTACTCACCTACACCTGTATCGCATCATCAGCGCACCTACCCCCCTGTACCTTTGCCTCACCCTTCCTCTCATCATCTTACTCTTGCTCTGATTACTACTCTCCTAGGGCCACTGACCCCCTAAGTTTTCCAAGTATAGCCGCCGCACGATTCAAGGATATCCACGGTGGCACCTCCGAAACTGCCACCTGTAATTTTCAAGAGCAGCTCGCACTCTTCAAGCTCCAAATTCCTCTGGGAGTATTGCTAGGATGCAGTTTGTTGCCTGAGGGTGGCCGTCGCCTCTCTGTGCCTCTCTGTGCCATAACATGTTCTTCGTTATTTACCCCGGCGCTACGAGCCTCATACCCCCTTGTTGTGAGCTTGGCTGCCAGTGTCTCCTGGTGCCATAGCTGGCCATCCGTAATTCTTCCCATTTTTTGTAAGCTAAGTATCCTTTGCCTTACTCTGTAACATTAACCTAAACTCAGCAATCGGGGCTGTTGGCACTTCCTGGTGCCATAACCGGTCTCGTTAAACCTCCCCGCTCAGTGAGCTGTGTACCTGATTGTTGTACATCAAGAACCTAAGGCTGAGAGCTGCTTTTGCTACTCACACCCTTCCCCACTGCAGCCGTAGCAACTTGAGGTACTTACAACTATTACCCCACTGCAGCCATATCAATGTGAGGTACTCACAATTGTTATTCACAAAACACCCTTTATGTGTCCCTATATGGATTATACCTCCAAACTGGGTTAGATGTACTGATTAATCCTCAAAGTTAGAATAGATACTTAATTTGCCTGATACACTGAACACACTTATTACTGTCTTTACATCAGTGTTTGTACTGTGTCTTAATTTCTGCATCCCTGCCAACTATGTTGTCTGTTTTCTTTATGACCATGTGTAATGCAGGTCCACCTTGTAAATGAGCTTGCTCAATGGTGTCCACCTGGATAAATAAAGATTTGATTGATTGATTGATTGATTGATTGATTGATTGAATGTAGTCCCACTACACTGCCAACACTTGACTAAACAAAGGTGGTTGTGCAGTCCTGGGTGCTTGTGCACACATGGGGTGGACAGTGTGTGGGTTGCTGATTTATCTGGCTTGACTGCACCTGATGAAGGAGATTGTGCATTCTCAGTGGAAAGACTGAGAAATGGAAAAAATCAAGCACTGTTTGGGTAGGTGAAATCCTGACCAGCCTTCAGAGCCATATCAGGTTTGTTTCCACTCGGCCCACAGAACAGCTTTCGGAATACCTCCATCATGATGACTTGATATATTTGTGGCTTCACTGCCACAGACTTACAGGCAGGATGTCAGCTAGGGGCAAACTGAGGGGCACATCATGGCATGTCATGGGTGCATCAGGGCTCTGGGACAGGAGTGGAGTGGAGATGCAGTGAAGTTTTAATTTGCAGGCGAAGTGAACCTGAAGTGATCCACTTTGAATCTGTGTAGCACTATGTGAATTGTCCATTAAAAACTTGAAATTTACCTTACTTCTCCTTACTTCGCGTTGTCCACTTTGAGTTCACTTCGAGTTATAGTTTGATAAGGCAACGTCATTAAAAAACAGGCCACTGATCACATGTCTGACTGTCTCTGCAGGTCTGCATGTCACATGATTCAGGGAGGTAGTTAAATAGGCAGGAAGTCAGTATTCAAAGTGTAAAGTGGGCACAGATGCAGTGTGCAACAGTCAGCATTTGCTTTATTTCGGGGTACTGCAGAAAGTCCTGTACAACCAGATTTAAACAGTGGTCCATACAGGGTACCCGCACAAAGCCACCATTGCTGATACATTTCACAACATTTGATCCATTATCGCTAGCTATGAAGCCAGCTTTTATGGACAGGGGATGCAGCCACTCATCAGTTTCTGTCAGAAGCAAGTCTAGCATGTGTTTGCCTGTTTGTGACCCTGCTACACTACATATTGCAAGCATGGCATGCTGTCTAATGCCATAAAGGTTGCTACCACCACCACCACAGTCTGACTTATTATACTGCTTTCCCATCCCCCTATCATGTACAACCCCAGGTAGCTGCACCCAGTGTGCAGTAATACAGAGATAGGAACTAGGAACTACCTACAGTTTTGCCACTTGTTCACATATTAATGCTTAAATGAATGCAAAGTGATGCAGAATGTTGAAGGGCATGTCTTGCAGACTCTGTCACTGTCTGATATAGCTCAGGGACAGGATGGGTGGAAAAGTATGTCCGGGACAGGACCTTCCATTTAGGACATGCATATGCCGCAAAGTGCCAGAAGCCCACATTCTCCACAAAGGAAAATGGCAAAAGGTCAATTGCCAGCATTTCCCCTATGACAGCATTGAGTTCACTTGCATCTGCATGATTGGGTGGGTATTTAGCATTGCACGCAAAAAGGCTGTGCAATGTTGGCTGCATTGTTTGTTGCTTTACACATGGCATGCAAAATGGCTCTACTCTACCAATTGACATGGATGGGGTACCTTGGATATGTGATGGTGAGTGCACAGGTGACAAGCCAATACATGCAGTTATTTTCCTTGTTTTAAGCACAGGGGTTGATGTAGTAGAACTGCTACATGGACCACCACTGTTACTCTAACCACTGCTTGAACATTCCAAATCATCATCATCCTCATGCCTGTAGTAATCCTCTGGTGTTATTTCACCACTTTTACTGACATGGCTACTTACACTGATGGATGGGGATACCATGCTCATTCAGGTGGCTGAGGGTGAACACCCAACTACAGCATTAGCTCCCCTCTGGTTCAGTGTCCACAGTGCCTTGTGCCTGCTCTTCAGATGAGTATGCTGGCCCCAGTGCCCAAGTGGCTACCTTTTTACCATGCTTTGCACACACTTGGCAAAGCTGAGAGATTGCCAGTTTCATTGTTGCCATCTTGTACAAAAAAATCCCAGACTTGGGATTTGGATGCCCACTCTTCTGACGTGTTGCTGCTGGTGCTGTTGCTGCATATGTAAGTGAACTTTTGGTGGTGATGAAATGGGGGTGTAATGCATGATTTCTGCTGTTTTGCACAGTTGGACTTTGACTGAACATCACAATCTATGACTATTAATTCAGGGTCATCATCAACAGACACAGCTACAGCAGAACTTTGAGGAGGGGGTGATTGGCTAACACACTGTTTACAAACAGCCACCTTCACTTTCTTTTTTTCCGGTTCCCAAATGAGGTTGCTAGCATCATCATCATAATCATCATCCACTAGCTTACTTTGGAGGCTGGTCTTCTGTGGAGATATTCCAAGTTCAACAGCAGCCTCAATATTATCAGCCACACTTTTTTCATCAATGTCTGAATGTTTGGATGGCCTATCCACAACATCAGTGGAAACATAAGACTGTGAGTCATCATCATGATCAGAATCATGTTCAAGTACTGTAGGTAGTGGAACATCAACGGCACTCAAGTCTGCGGATTCAACATTTGTCCCAGATGATAAGTTTAATAGGGTTTAACTTGTAGCAATACTCATGCTGCAGTGATGAAAGTGAACAGGAATGCACAGGAACTCAGTTCCTGTACTTTTTTTGCAGCAGTAACGGAGTTCCTGTACCTTTCCCACTGACACTAGAACTGGAATTCTTAAACCAGCAACATAATGACAGTTTCTGGGCCTGTGATCTGAAATCAGAGTTTCCATAACAACATGTGAGTTGTACAACAATTCCATTTTCCTAGAAATACTTCAATATCTCTAACTGAATCTACTCATGTCTTAACAGATAGATGTGTCTTGACACAGCTATCCTTTCAATTGAGGATCTTCATTCTGTAGTACATATTTGCCAGTGTCTGAGTTCCTGTACTTCTTGTTCATCACTTGCACCACTGTCATGTTGTTATCAACCATGCCTTCACTAACTTTACTAACAGCATGGAAAACACCATCTCCAACCAGCATTGAAGTGACTGATTTAGCTGTGAAAAATATAGTTGGATAAATCCCTTTACTTGCACCAACTACTACCTTTCCCTTCTGCTGTGTACTACCATGGCCATGACCACTCTTAACACTGGTAGCCCCTGATGAACCTGATTCATCTTCGCAACTACTTCCACTGCTAATAGTGTTCTTGGCAGTAGCACCACAGCCAGAAACTGCTTTGCCTGACCATCTCTTCAAGGGCATTTTTTCAGATGACATAGACCACTTACAACAACTTGATATTTTGGCACTTGTGGATGTCTGGGAAGCAAAACACTAAATGGAGCCACAGAGGAACAACACATTACCTGTCCTTGAATCCTTACCCAATCTTCAAAAAAAGCTGACAGTCAAAAAACAATACCTTGTTTTGATGGGGGGAGGGGATTCAATACCTAGCTACACAGAAGCAGGGAAATAAATTGCAGACAGGCTTAGAAATTCAGAGAACTGGTGTTGCAGTGCCACAGTGAAATGCATACCAATTCACAGCACTCACGCAGATGAAAGGTCAGGCACAGAAACTTTAACTGTATAGTACAACACAGACAGTCCTGTAAAAAGACTGAAAAACTGCACAGCAAACAGAAAATATTTATAAACAATTCAGTGAAGTTGTACTGTGTCAACCTGAACACAAAAATAATAAAACAATAGCCAACAACAGTTAGAAAAAATGCCTTTCTCATTATTCTCACTTCTACACCACAGATCAGCCCCTCCCCCAAAACACACTTCTATAGTGTCTGTCAGTACAGAGACTGAATTGACTAAATTAACATTCAATATTTATAAAACATCAATAAATGCTTGATGATATAACCACATCAGGGTTTACTATAATTGATCTAATAAATCTTGTCACACAATTCTGTGGCAAAAAGGCATTTTTAAAGGTTTTTAGAGGGTCTGACTCTCAGAGCTCTGAGAGCAAATTGTCTCCAGATTTCCACTACACACACTGCAACGAACTGAGGCTGCGCAAGACAATATACAGCCCATGTGACCTTACATCAAATGATTCACTGCAAAATTCACTTTAAAGAGCACAAAAACAAGGCAAAGTAACACAAAGTCAATAGAAAACAAGGTGAAGTAACACAAAAAGTCCATAGAGAACAATGGTAACTTTGTGTTACTTCGAGATGCATAGTTATTCTCTTCACTTTGCGGAGTAGTAAGCGAAATTCGGGTTCTACGCGAAATACTACGCATAGCTAATTTTAGGCACTTTGCCCACCACTAGAGTGGAGTGGTCTGAATGTCATGTGGCACTGGAATAAGGTGGAAGGAGGTCCTGACCAGTGACTGGGGCAGACAAACAGAGGTAAAAAAAACACATGATAGCCCCTGTTTTATCTCAATTAATTGGAGTATTATGGAGGGTGGGGT
Organism: Neoceratodus forsteri; assembly: GCA_016271365.2. Taxonomy (NCBI): domain Eukaryota; kingdom Metazoa; phylum Chordata; order Ceratodontiformes; family Ceratodontidae; genus Neoceratodus; species Neoceratodus forsteri. The sequence continues at coordinate 766,432,371 of CM057458.1, forward strand.
TCAAATAACTCAACAAATTACAGACCAGTTGCACTGCTATCTGTCTTCTGGAAAAACTGCTGGACCAGATTTATAGGCAGTTATACTGCTTTTTAGAACATTATTCTTTACTAACAGTCCCCTAGTCAGGCTTTAGAGTTGGATATTCCACAAGCTGTGCACTCATACACTTTGCTGACCAGGTAGTAAGAGCTCTGGATATGTGTGATGCCTTCGGTGCTGTGTTTGTGGACCTGATAGATAGGTAGACTATATTGCCGAGGGAAGGAGTGGGGTAGAGACAGAGATGGGATTCCAGTATGCATGGGATTGGGACATATGTATCATTAAATGGAAGGAATCCTAGTTTGACATTTTTCCATGGGGGATCCTTGAGGCAAAATATTCCTTTATTCCCAATTTTTATTTCCACATATCTGTGATACACAATTGGAAACCATAGTCAATGGACCCAAACCCACACTTAGTAACTTATGCTTCTGAGTCTCTCTGCTTTTTCCTCCACAGTCTCACTGAATCCCAGTGGCTGATTACAGTTCTCTTAGTTGCTATTACTGGGCTCACCAGCACTGGACACCTTCCCTTTATAACCCCCCAGATGTGAGGCATGGCTACTGTCATATCAAAACTTCCTTTCTGTGGATCATATGCTCAACTAACAATCTCTAGTCAAAGCCAATATTGCTGCAAAATAATGTTATTGATGGTGGTTGTATCTTGGCTGTTACATCTTTTGTAAATAAATTGTAAACAAAAATAAATCATGTGTATGTATGTAATAAGATACGAGTTGTTGTCTGTTTCATTGTAACTGCACCTTGTCTATTTTGCTGTGTTTGACATGGAACCTATGTAAATGAGCTTCTAGCTCATAGGTATTAAATCGCAGTATCAATACATAAATAAAATAAATATGTTGCATGTAGCAATTTATTAACTGAAAGAGCAGACAGCAAGCCATCTATGGCACTGTAGACACTGGGCTTCTTAAAGCATTTTAAAGTTCTTAAAACATTTTAACAAGCCTGAACGTAGTCTCTGTCCACATTGAACATGGTTTGAAACCATGTTTTAAAACACTTTTTAAACCCTCCAAGGGACCTAGGCCCTGTCCACCCTTGCGTTCTTTTTTAAAAGCGTTTTGCTTTCCATGTTTGAGCATGATTGTCAGAGCATTCACACTTTGCTCTGACACCATGTTTGCCTAGAGATGTGAAGTTTTATTTCGCTCATGAAATTGTTGAAAAATCTCACAGGGGCGGTCTTTATTGACCTGTCCAAGGCCTTCGACACGGTGTGCCACCCCCTGCTACTAAACTCCCTTAGCGTACTGGGTCTCGCAGCCGGCCCCCTGAAGTGGTTCACAAGCTACCTACACAACAGGTCCCAAAGAGTCAAGCTAAATGGGACCCTCTCCTCCTACCTTCCTGTACACTCGGGTGTCCCCCAAGGCTCCATCCTTGGCCCGACCCTTTTCAGCCTATTCCTGAACACCCTCCCCAGCTCCTGTTCCAGTAAAATATTACTCTATGCTGATGACACTGTTATCCTTGCATCACACCCTGACCCACTCCCTCCAAATCATGCTGCAAAGCACCTTCCTCCAAACCGAAAAGTGGTTCAATAATCACCGCTTAGTCCTGAACCTAAAGAAAACTAAGTCCATGCTATTTTCTCATCGGCAAAACAATGCCAGGGACTTTCCCCTCCACATCACCACCAGCATGCCCCTCCCTCTGGAGCAGGTCTCGTCCTATAAGTACCTGGGCATCACCTTTGACTCCGGCCTTACTTTCCACGCCCACCTTAAAGCTTTGGCATCTGCAATGAACTCCAGGATCGGTCTTCTCTACCGCCACAAAGACTGTCTCCCCGAACCCGCCTTAAAACTAGCCATCACCTCATCGGTATTATCACTGGCTGACTACGGACTCCCTGTTTACGCTGCTGCTGATGCCTCTGCCCTATCCAAAGTCCAGACCTCCATCAACAAAGCCTGTAGGTTCCTTACCGGTGCCCACAGCAGAACCCACACCTGTCTGCTATACTCTGCCACAAAAATACTCACTCTTGAGGAAAGACTGAAATATCAAACCTGCCTACTGGCCAAAAATCCATGTCAGGTCTCTGCCCACCTGGGGTCTCTGGACCTTTGCAGCGGGCTGCTGGGTCCCTCAGCCCAGTGCATGCTGCCCGGCCCCTCCTTAGCGTTCCCAGAGCAAGGACCTCCGTGCCAAAGATCTTTCCATCACCTAGCCCCGTCCTGGTTTAACTCCTTCCTGAAACCATCTCTAAGATCCCAGGCATTGGCCGCTTCAAAATTGCCTCCGCCCAGCATATTATTGACAACCGATGCTGTAAGTGTTTGTAGCTGCCCTGTGCGGTCCTTCTAACCTTTTCAAGCCCTCGCCGTCCGGTCCTTTAACTCTACATATTAATTTGTGACATGTTGTTAAATTGAATAATGTATCTCCTGTTGTTTTACCGATGTTAGTACCTTACACAAGTTTGCTCCAGTACAGCTTCGCTGTCTGCACTCTCCAAATGTATATTTTATGTATCTAACCTGTCCGTCATCCCTGTCCTAACCTCACTCTATTGTCGTCTCCCCCCCCCTTTTTTTGACGAGGTACCTTTGTAAATGAGTCTTTGACTCAAAGGTTGTAAAACTGATCTCAACAATAAATAAATAAATAAAAAAATTGGCTATTTTGCCTTATGAAATATTTCGTAAACAGTGAAATTGCAAAATTTCACCCACAATTTTCCCCTCATTCACATATGCCCATTCTTTAATTTATACCCCTTCCTGGTGTCTAGTGGTCTCCCCAGGCTGATCACCAGCCAAATTCAAATCAAGAACCCCCCCAAGTCACCCTGAGCCCCGGACCCCAATCTTTGAAAAAAAAAATCCTCTCCCCTGTCCTAGGTGTCTAGTGGTCCCCACGGCCAATCACTGGCTGAATTCAAGTCAAGACAACCCTCCCCCTAAGTCACCCTGAGCCCTGGCCCCCAATCTTTGAAAAAAACAAAACAATCTCCTCCCATGTCCTTGGGGTCTAGTAACCCCCCCAGCTGATCACTGGTTGAATTCAAATCAAGAACCTTCCCTCCCCCCAGTCACCCTGAGCCCCAGCCCCCAATCTTTTTGTAAAGCAAAATCACCACCCCTATCCCTGGTGTCTAGTGGACCCCCCACCCTGTCTTAAGTCAGAGTCCACCCCACTCTGACCCCAGTACCCCAATTGGGCCACTGGAACAATTCTTCATTCACCTTCATGGACAGCAGCTCATCTGAGCACTCAGTGAATGAGCACATGCGTACCATGCTCAATCATTGAGTGCTTTGACGGGCTGCTGGCTGTAAAGGTTAGTGGAGGGATGTGATGCTGACCTGATCAAGGTACTGGGGGAGCAGGGTGGGCTCTGACTTAAGACAGGGTGGGGTGGGGGTCCACTAGACACCAGGGACGTGGGAGGGGATTGTTGTCTTTAGCCAGGGCTCAGGGTGACTGGGGGAGGAGGGTTCTCTTGATTTGAATTCGACCAGTGATCGGCTGTGGGGGGGATCACTAGACACCAGGGAGAGGGGAGGGGATTATTGTTGTTTTTTAAAGATTTGGGGCCGGGGCTCGGGGTGACTGGAGTGGAGGGTTCTTGATCTGAATTCTGCCAGTGATTGGCCTGGAGGGACCACTAGACACCAGGGACAGGAGAAGGGATTTTTTTTGTTTTTTTAAGGAGTGGGGGTCCAGTGGCAAAACTGAGAAATTTCACCCACAGGTGGTGAGATTTTGCTCTCGAGTGGTAAATTTCGCCAGTTTGAGGGCAAAATTTCACTCTCCCAATGGGCTAAATTTCGCATTTCACCCAGCATTATATTTCGTGAAATGTTCAAATTATGTGAAATATTTCACCAGGTGAAATTTTCCAATTTCGCACAACACTATGCTTGCCTGCTTGAATTCCCCAGTATAATTGCAACAGTACTGCAAAGCATTACAGGTGCCACAATGCATGCTGGGATACTCACCACCAGGCACAGTAATGGATCCAGTTGAAAATAATTTCAGTGTATTTGTGAGCTCATTGTGAACTTGAGGATGTAAGTAAATCATCCCCTTCTTTTGGCTGCATTTAAAAAGCCACAGAGTGTGATGGGCTTGCCTTAAACCATGTTACAGCATGATTCGTATCCACACTACTGCTAACACAGTTTAAGGCAACCATGTTGGTCTGAATCCTTGTCAAAACCATGCTCCAATCAAGGTGTTGGCATGTTTTTTAACACAGTTTGTAGCACAGTTTTACTATACAGTGTGGATGCCATCCGTGTATGTCATTCTTGTAATGTTACAAGAATGCAAGTGTGGATAGGGCACTAGTGTTAAAACTAGTTTTAAACACAGTTTCAAACCTCAGATTACAATGTAATGTGAATAGGACTGTGGGACACCAGCCAGTTTGTAAAAAAAACATGCTAAAGACTGTGTTCAAACTCACCACTGAAACCCATTTAACCCTGGCAGTGTGGTGCAGCGTGACTGTTTATTAACAAGGTTTGTAGAAAGTAGCTGGTAGTGTGGATGGGCAAGTGTGGTGAGACAGAAATTATTTTTAAAAACATCTATCAAAATGGATTGCCAGTGTATACAGGGCCTTAAAGTTAGTGTCACCAGAAGATTCAGCCCATGGAACCTTCAGAAGCCCCAGTTTCTATAAACAGACAATTTTTTCTTTTAAAAAGAACTTTGTTAACATGAAAGAGTACAACACACAACTGATAACAACTGATAACAGTTCATTTAAAACCAGAAGATCAAAATACCCAGAAAATAACATTGCTGGATCACTGGCAACATATTCACAAAAGTTTAGTGAGTCTAGGTCATTGAACAAATTTATAAACTGCTCAAATCCATATATTACAGCCTGTTAATACATGATTGTCAATCTAAATTTCTCTAATAAAGGGTTGCCTGTCTATTATTCTGTTTGTATTCTTGGGTAAAACTCCTGAAAATGTTGAGGGTGAACTGACATAGGATAGGAACCCTGAGTGCAAGTAACTGGTGACAGTTGGGATGGTTCCAGTATAAATCTACACTATAAAAGATGTTAGGAGTTATTATTATAATACATGCATTCTCACCCAATAGACGTGCAGGTTTGTAACAAATGATTTTATATGACGCAAACATTACTGGTGACATACATTCTCTAACCAGCCCATTTACAACTATCCTTTTATAAAAATAATAAAATGTTTATCAGTGCCTTGTGGAACTTATTGAGCATAATATGGTTGTGGTTTATTCGTTTGTTCCTTGCACAGACATGTTAACCAACATAATCCAGGACTTGCCCAGAAATGTGCTACCCAACTGACGTGGTGATGAATGGGAGATTTGATGGACCAGTTAATTAACTCTGTCTATAAAAATTTCTGTCTTTATGTTTCTACTAATGTTATGGTTTTAAATTATTGTGCAACCAGAGATAGTCTGTGTAAATTCAATACAGCATAAAACTGTAGGACAGCCGAAAGCAGATTGAAATATTTTCTTTACAAATGTATTTGATAAGAAGACCTGTTACATCCAACACAACACTTAAGCAATAATACACAACAGGATGTGTGTCATGCTAGGATAATGTCACGCCTTTGGTAGTTCGGCATGAGGCAGCAGGCTGAGTGCATCAATACACGAGGAGCGATGTTATCTCAGCATGACACAAAACCTTGAGTGCATTATTGCTATTATACAAAGGCTCCTCTGCATCCCTTACATTTTAACAGTTAGACATAAAGTAATCCCTTTCTCTTATGTCAATTAAGTCTTACTTTGATAGTGGTTACAGCAGCATAACAGGTAATATGCTGATTTACATACAGCAACAAGGAATTTTGGGTAGATTATAAAGTTAATTTACATTTTCCTTATTCAGCAGTGCAGTCTCCTTTTTTGGTAATGGTGACTGCGGTACAGTGTGTTAATAGAATGGTTACAGCAGTATAACAGCTAATATGCTGATTTACATACAGAAACAAGGAATTCTGGGTCTAAAGTTAACTTAAAGTTTCTGTACCCAACAGTGCAGTCTCATGTTTTAGCAGTAATGACTACAGTATAGCACCTAATATGTAAATATATCTGGCAAGGTACTGTGGGTACAATATGAGGTTGTCTTCCATTTTTCCTTACTTGGAGGTGCAGTGTCCTTTTTTGGTAATGGTTACTACAATATAAGATCTCAGATATTTATTTCCAAAATGAACCATTGTGCACACACTGATAGCTGAGAAGATTTCTTTATTGAGAGATGTACTCAGCTATTTCTGTAGTGATACAGAAATATAATAACCTGAATACTAATTTACAGCCTTCCTGAGGAGGTTGTGGGGTCTAAAACTGTGGGAGAATTCAAGAATGCATGGGACAGACATAAGGCAATTCTTGTGGGGGGTAGGAAGAAATAGACTGTTGGTTAACTAGGATCTGCAGCCTATCCTGTAGGTAGGAAAATGGGCAGACTAGATGGGCCTAGTGGTCCTTATCTGCCGTCAAAGTCTATGTTTCTATGTTTCTATGTTACATAATGAGGAATTGTGGGTACAGTAAATTGTCAAATTTTCTGTCTCCCTAATCTGCATGTGGACTGATTTTTTTGTTTTTTTTTACTGACGACATTCAGTCATGTATGTGCTGGAACTAGATCCATGATGTTGTTCTGGGATGACATCACAGGTCCAGCTCCAGATTGACCAGTCAGAGCCCAGTATTCTTTCTTGTCATTGTATAATTAAGTAATAATGCACAACAGGGTGTGTGTCATGCTGGGATAACATCATGCCTCAGGTGGTTGGGCATGAGGCTGCAGGCTGAGTGTGTCCAGCACCTGAGAAGTGATATTATCCCTGCATGACACACACCCTGGAGGGCATTATTGTTATTATACAATGGCATGTTATTATATACAGAATAAAAAACATAATTTTAAAGAATGTTTTTGTTACTGTGGAAAAATATTTTTGTTTCTTAAGAGAAGATGCAAGCGATGCAAATGCAAACAATGTAAATGCAAACAATCAGTCATGAGGTTCACAGTGCTGAGACTAGACCCATGATGTTATACTAGGATAACATCACTGTGCCAGGCACACACTGACCAATCAGGACCCAAGATTATTTCCTTGCCATTGTATAATAAACAACAATTCTATATTTTGTAAAGGTTGAAGTGTGGCAAAAGATGAAGGTAGAAATATCAAATTTAGGAACACCTTTTGGATCCAGTGCTTGTGTGCAGCTTATCTTTCAATGGGGGGGGATAAAGAGAGAGAAAAGTCTGTGCTGTTCAGCGCTGCAACGGCTGCTAGAGGCATAGCTTTCAATGGGGGATAGGGTGTGAGAGAGAGAGAAAAGGCTGTGTTGTTCATCTCTTGAAGGGAGAGTGAGAGAGAGAGTAGTCTGTGATGTTCAGTGCTGCAGTGACTGCTTGACCCAGTTGTATAGTAGAACAGTGCGATGATATCAAGGGTTTCTAGTGACTTTGTGCCCTTCAGTCTCATGTTTTGTTCATGTCACCAGAATCTAAATACTAAATATAGCCTGATATGTTTACAGATATAGAGTAGTTTATTATTTTTCATAAATGATCTATAGAAATTAATTAACTCTACATTTAGAAGAACAACATTTTAAATTTTTACTAAGAGAAAAGCTGTTTATTAAAGGTAAATAAAAGCTTTTTTTCATGTAGAAAACAGGCCTGTGAAGGCAGGCAGTGACATAAGCACTGTAAGTTTATATTATAATGGTAGAGCTCTGATGTCCAAATTCTGCAAGTGTAAGAGTATAAAAAAATGAATGTTTCACAGAGTGATATATGTTGACCATTAGTTATATATTTACAGTATTTGCACACACACATGTAACAACACTGACAGGAGAATGTACAAGCAGAGACTACAGACTATGGGACCTGTCTCCAGATGCACTGTTTCATTGTCCTTCAAGATCTGCAGCACTTGTGGCTGTCCAGCAATACCAGGTGAGCAGTTTGATTTGATGCAACTGAGCAACCCCACAAGGTCATTCCTGGGAGGCAGGAAGAGGTGGAAGAGAAAGTCTCACAGTCTGTATGATGGATCCAACATGGCCAGAACACAGAGTCCTGGTCTATCCATGATGACGTCAACCTGCAGGTCACCTTACTCACCAGCTAATTCGTAAAGTGCTCACTGGCAGTCTTTGTGGCATTTGGGACCATTTTTTCCTGGAAGAGAGAGCAAAATTCAAGTGTCAGAGTTTCCACCAACAGTTTTTTTTCTGGTATCTTAACTGTCCAATAGCCAAGCCTGTGTTAGCTGACATTAAGTCTTCATAGCTCATATTTTTCTCTTTTGGTGCCTCAACTGACATCCACAAAGGATCAAATTATGGGCAAAAAAGCCACTGAAGCACAAAAGGATTAAGATGCTTGAGGTGTGGAAAATAATGGTACTCCTCTTGCCTCAATTAGGGACTGTAGGGATGGATAATAGGAGAGGTCTTCATCCTTATGGAATGCTCTACTACTGAAAACCAGGCTTGATTGGTTTATGTTCCACCTTGTCCTTGGGGTGACTCACTACAGGGTCAGGGTCTTGCTGCTCTAGTGGTTGTGTGCAGCTTATTTTTCAACAGAAGAGGGAAATAGAGAGAAAAGTACATGATGTTCAGTGCTGCAGCAACTGCTTGAGGCATATCTTTCAACAGGGGATGTGAAAAGAGAGAGAGAGAGCATGAGAGAGAGAGAGAGAGAGACAGAGAGAAAAGTCTATGATGTTAAGCACTGTAGCAGCTGTTCAAGACATCTTTCGATGGGGAATGGGGAGAGACAGTGTGCTGAGAGAGTTTACAAATGCCTACACAGGATATACCCTTTCAAGGTCTGGTGCAGGGTTTCATCTGAGAGGATCTTCACCTCTGGTGGCTGCACTGAATTATTGGCAATGTCAGGAAAAGAGGCACTATAGCATTTGTTGCTTGGCAAAAAGTCAAGCATACATTAGATGGATCAATAGATAGATAGATAGATAGATAGATAGATAGATAGATAGATGTGTCTACATAAGCCTATGTATGTAGGCATATACTGTATGTATGTACAGTATGTATATAGAAATCTCTCTCTGTATATTTTTTACTCTATGTGTATTTTTCACTCTGAGCCTGAGCTAAATCTTCAGCTAACTCCTCAGCTGTAAATTTTAAAACCTCTAGCTTGAGCTAAATCTCTAACTACAAGTCTTATCTGTGGCTTGCTGAGCTAATTTCTTTAGTTGTAAATCTTTAACAGTGGATTTGCCCTGCAGCCACTACACAACTAATCCCGCCCACCCCAATACCCTCCCACCCATAACTAGTCCTAAAGATATAGGCAGCGATAAACACATGACGTAGGAGAGGTTACTGTTTTTTCTAACTCCTGACTTTCTCACCTGCACATTATGTCTTTCCCCCACGAGAGGTCATCAACCACTTTCCGTATTGTCTGTAACTTATAACACAGTTCTGATAAGCTACCTCATAGCCCTCATTTTAATATTATCCCTGGTTACCCAGTCCTGCTTGATTCTGGGCTCTTTCTTCTTAGTCCTGTGTGATTTAATTTTTCTGTCCTAGTTTACTTGTCACTACTTACAACCTCCTTTTTTCACTTATTTTGCTTACTCTTCCCGGTGAACTAAATAGCTATTTCCCTCCAGTCACTTCTCTCTTCTCTCTCTCTCTCTCTCTGTCTCTCTCCTTTATTTCTTTACTACCAGCCCACTGCTCAACCTCTAGTGCTCACCATGACAAATGGCTAAATAACTCCTTCCTTTATTTTTCACTACACTACTTTTCCTTGACTTTCTGGCTGCTCCTCCTGTGTCCTCCTCAAATCACTATGATAGCTCACCTGATAATTTCTTCTACTCCAACTTTCTTGCTGGGCTACCCCCCACTCCCTTACCTTTGTCATGCCTCGGTCATAAATATTTTGGAGTACTCCTTCAATATATCTAATACTGGAAATCTATCTCCCCTGGTTGCATCACTCATGCCTTTGTGATTGCTTCAATATGGATAGTAACCCTATCCCTTACCCTCGCAGGAGACATTGAGACTAACCCTGGCCCAACCATCCACTCTAACCAAAATTATTCCTACTCCTCCAATCACCTGCCCAGGTCCACTGGGTTAACTTTTGCCCATCTTAACATTCAGAGTCTCATTGTGAATCTCCCTGATTTAGAAGCCTGGATACAAACAAGTAATGTAAACATCCTTGCCTTATCTGAAACATGGCTGAAACCCTCACTCCCTGATTCCCTCTACTTTCTGCCAAGTTATAGTATGATTCAAGCTGACCACCCTAACTCCAAAAAAAGGGTGTGGCTTAGTGCTGTACTACAACTCTCACCTTGATGTGTCTGTCATGCCTAGTTGCTCACTAACTGCAAGATCCTACATTCCCTCCTTCTCCTCAGTGATGCCAAGCAACTCCACATCTTTATTGTTTATATACCCCTCAGAAACACCAGGCTAGGTCTTCATAAACTCATTGAACTGATGCCAGCTGTATCCAAGAAAAATGAAGTGATCTGCTTAGGGGACTTTAATCTTGACTGGCCTGGTCCTAACTCATCTTTCCTATCCTCCATCATTAGCAAGGCCAACCTTACCCAATTTATCCTGACTCCCACTAGGATCTCCTATAGAGGTTCTTGTCACACTCTTTTAGACCAGATCCTTACTTATAGAAAAGATAAGTTTCCTGTTACTGGAATCCTACATGACTCTATAAGTAATCACTGTACAGTATATTGCATATGGGACACTCCCCTCCCCCCCATCCTACCCCTCTAAATTATTATCCTTTTCTAACTTCTCCAGTCTTAATTCTGCTGCATTTCTACATGACTTTAAACTCATTGACAGGTTTCCCCTCTACATAACCAATGATATCAACATTGTGACTGACTCTTTCAATGCAATCCTACATTCCCTTCAGAACAAACACATTCTGGTCACTATGTGAAGGGTCAAAGGGAAAGCCACCAAATGGTTCAAGCAGCCCCTATTATAGTTAATTTCATGGAGGGATAAACTCCGGTTAAAATGGAAATCCTCCTGTCTTCCAGCTGACATTGAGGCTTACCAATCCTTGTGAAATACCTGTAAAAAGGAAATTTGATCCACCAAGAGCAAATACTACTATGATCTGCTCAGTTCCTTTGCCTCCAACCCGAAGTTATACTGGCCTCAGATTAATGAAATCCTTGGGAACAATAAGCCTCAGACTCCAAACAAAATGCTTCTAAATGATATCCACTGTAATAACACTCACACCATAGCTAATGTCTTTAACTGCCTCTTTACCAAGCTTACCAACACCATCCCCCCTCCTTCCTGTGATCCCCTGTCTCCCCCTCTATTGCCAGCTGTTACTTCTCCCCCTCTAGTGCTTGCTCCAGTCATGTGCCAAGAGGCCCTTAAACTACTGAAGACCATTTCTGCTCATGGTAGTGCAGGGCTGGATGGTCTTGAATCTAGGATTCTAAGACTGTTTGACTCTATTCTTGCTACACCAGTAACTAGGCTTTTTGACATGTCCATCTGCTCTGCCATGGTTCCTTTGGCCTGGAAAACAGCCAGAACTATACCAGTGTTTAAGAAAGGTGATCCCTAAGTTCTATCAAATTACTGACCCATTTTACCTTTGTCCACACTCAGTAAGTTGCTGGAAAAATGAATTCATAGCCAGGTCTCTATGCATTTACTGAACTTCAACCTTCAGCCCCCAATCCAACATGGCTTTCATGCTGGGAATAGCACAACTACTGCTCTTACCCAATTTACTAGCGATGTCAAGTGCAACATGGACAAAGGCTTACTTACTGGTGCTGTGTTCATCAACCTCTCTAAAGCATCACCCTCTACTTTTGAGTAAACTTCAGTCTTTTGGCACCTCTGACACTACCTTATCCTGGATTGGCAGCTACATTGACAATTGCTCTCAAGCTGTCTCTAATGTAAAGTTCTCTCACCCTCTGCTACTATCTCCTGTGGTTTCCCACAGGGTTCTATTCTTGGTCCCCTGCTCTTCTCCCTCTTTATAGATGATATTTTTAACCCTTCTCCCCCTGTAGAACCAATATGTACACCGACAACCTGGTGTTCTATGCCATTTCCAAGTCCATAGATGACCTCAATCAGCACCTATCATCTGCATTTCAGAACCTTCAGTCCTGGTTCTCCACCAATCATCAAATCCTAAACTTATCTAAGACTCAGGCCATGCTCTTTGGGTCCTCTAGAAAGGTCCACACTAAGTTCACCAAGCTATCAGTCCTCTGCTGTGATGGGTTGCCTGTCTTGAATACTGACTCCTTCAAATATCTTGGTGTGATGCTGGACCTGGCACTTGACTTCTCTTCTCACATCCATGAGATATGCTGTTCAGTTAACTCAAAGATAGGCACTGCTCACACAGTGATTCACTCTCTCACACCTGCTTCCAGGATCTTGGTAGCTAGATGTAGCCTGCTTCCAAGACTGTTATATGCCCTCTCCGTACTCTCCCATGCCAATGCTGGTGTTTATTTATTGAAATGTTTCATCAGGAAGGCACACTGAGCAACAAGTTGCTCATCTCCAGGTGCAACATGGGGGGCAGGGAACAATGGGATAGAATACAGAGAAATGTTACAATGTTGGAATACAATTTGCTTACTTGCATACAATGAGAGCAGGAGGGATTAGAGGTGGATCACATTGGCTAACAATGCAACAGTTAAGTATAGTAGATATGAAGACACATATAGCAAACTGGCAGCAGTTGGTGACAGTTGATAACACTGGAACACATATAATAACTTGGCAACAGTATGTAGCACTAGATGGTAAGGTGACACAATAGTAATTGGTAGCCATTAGTGTAACATAGATATTCAAGATTTACAGTGACTGGAGTAAAGAGATGAAGAATGGAAGGAGGGAACAAAAAATTGTGAATGGCAGAATAGAAGAAAGGAAAGGAAATTTAAGGAGAGACACAGGCAGAACATGATTTTCAAGGCAAACATAGATGACAGGGTGGACTAAAGTGCATATAAGAGGGCTATAGGGGTAGGTTATAAGTGCCTAATTGATTGTAAAGGTAAGTCAGTGTTAAGCTATGTTAACCTGAAGAGGAGTAGGAGGAGAGGAGAGATAGAGTTTGGCAGAGTGATGAGAGAGAGGTATTGTACGTGGGGGGTATCCAAGGAGAGGGAATGGGGGAGTTGAAATTCAACAGTGTCCTGTTATCCCTATCTGGGCAGGGCAGTGGACAGCCCTACTGGTGTATTTCATAAGTGGGATATTAAATCTAACAACATCTGTAGATTTGCCTTATTGGCTCCTCGCCTAACCCATGATTGCCTGCTCTACTGTACCTTGCACTGGATGCCTCCCAATACCCTTCAGTCTTACAGACTAGGAAGTTTTATTGACTCTTTAAATAGACCTCCCTGTCCCAACACACTGGGAGCTATGCTTATTCCTGTCCTTAACTCCTGCTTCCTTAGGTCCTCCACCTCTCTCAAGCTCTCAGTCCCACCTTGCTCCTTTACAATGGGTGAGAAAGCTTTCTCCTATTTCACCCCCCAGTTCTGGAATTCCCTCCACCTTCACATTAAGAACTACTCATCTCACCTTACTTTCAAGCATGCACTTTTTCCAGCCCGGTGGCGCTCAGGGCTGAGGCACTGGATGTCTTATCTCATACCACGCTGGTGACCTGGGTTCGGGAACAAGCACTGGCCGCTGGGGGTCAGATGGGGAGGAGAAGGATTGAGTGCCCAGTGGCTGCTCTCCTTCTCTGGGGGGTTACCTGCATGCTTCTGCTGTAATACCACCACCTAGGGGAGCCCAGGTGGAAGGTGCAGTAGGAAGGAGTAGCAGCACAGGGATAGGGAAGATGTCAGCAGAGGGGCAGAGCAGAAGGCACATCTCAGCATGCCTCCATGCTCATTGCCCTCATTGCATGCTGGTATCAGGGAATGAACAGGGGAAAATCACCCTCGTCTCTCATAGGTGACGACTCCTTGCTGTGTCCTCAGGTTCTTCGGGCAGACTCCGCTGCACCGGTCCACGTCGCAGAAAGCATGGTTCAGAGGAGGTAATTGGGGAGTGCCTCCTCACCCTTCCCGAGGGTTATCCGGGCACCTAGGTTAGTGGACCGCATACTCTAGGAGCAGACCCAGATGACAGAGGCAACACAGGTTGAGGTAGTCTGAGAGAGTGGAGACAGTAGGGCAGGAGGAGCATAAATACACGGTTAAAAAAAAGCATGCACTTTTCTCCCACCCACAGTAAATGCATTTGGCAATTGTGATTGCTCTTAACTTGATGCTTGTCTTTCTGCTGTCCTTCCAGCCTGATTTTGTCTATTTCCATATTCTTTAACTGAACTTGAAGTACTTGTCAGTTTCTGATCTATTAGTCTGTTCTGACTTGTTTACCTTGCTATTCTTCACTGATTGTACCCCTGTACCAATTGTGTTAGTTACTTCTGCTTTATTCCTGTGTGGATAATTTTATGCTATTTTGCACTGGAGTGTCTGCTGATTATTATGTCCAGATTGCATCATTACATTTTGTACCTGATTGTTATCATTGTAGTTTATACACTGTACTCTCCTGAGTCATGCCTGAAAATAGGCAGGGTCATTGCCTAATGTACTTACCTGGTTATCAAAAGCAAATAAATGAAAAAATATAAATATGGATATGTATACTTTATATACGAATGCATGTGTAACTCTCTCCCTCTGTCTCCTTCTCTTTTCTTCCTTGACTATGTTTATTCATTTATTATTATTCTTTGCCTGTGTTTAGTTATCATGAATACTTTCTCTTTATGTGGACAGTAGTAAGGCTAACTACATACAGAACAAAAATCAAACTCCAGTCATAATTTGTTAATGTAGCAAACTCCAAGAATTGTCACTGCCAGCTCTGATCTCTATATATGTATTCTGAGTAATGAAAACTGCATGCTCAAAGGAGGCTATGCATGAAAAAAATATTCGCCTATGCAATGCGGATATGCAGTTCATAGGCAAACTTAAATCATGTAGTCATGCACCCGGGGTACCACGGACCCCTGTGGCATTCACTACAGATCTCCTGGCTGTTTGTGCTACTAGTCATGCGACCAGTCAAGGGGAGTGTCGGGGGGGAAGGTGTTTACACTCCATGCCATTCAGAAAGGTGTGGAGTACCAGGCAAGGGGGTGATACAGGATATGCAGGCAGGGACTCTGCCATAGCTATTGCACCCCTCATCTTCAATGGCTAACTGCAGTGGAACCATCCACCCCCCCAGGATGCTGCCTTATCCCTCTGGGTAGACAGGAAGGGCTGGGGGGTAGCCATTTGGGCACTTACCTGCACACTTTATTTTTGTCCCTCCTTGCCTTCCTGGAATCCCATGCTTGCATGGAGCAGGGGATCCACTTCAGGAACCAGGATGGGCATGCAAGTGGATGCCTGCCTGTGTCCTCCAATCTGAGCCCACACAGCAGCACATCGGGAGCAGGGCCATGGACAAGTACCTGGCAGGTGTCAGTGATCATAAAATCTGACCATCATGTGCCTGCCCATAGGCACAGAGCTATGTGAGCCAAGTACATGCCTCTCATCCATACCTAGACTGGAATACTGCATAAACCTCAATGTGAGCTGGGTGTCTCGAACAAGAAGTTATTCAAGAAAAAATTTAAAACAAATAAATATTGTCTTTATGTTTATGATTCATGTTGTTTGTTTCAAGCTGTGTGTGTGTGTGTCTGTGTCTGTGTCTGTGTCTGTGTATGCACATGTGTATGTGTGTGTGTGTCTGGGTCTCTCTCTCTCTGTCTGTTTCTGACTCCACCTATCTATATTAATGGTCCTTGTTCCATTTCCCTGTCCCACATGAGAAGGAGCCTCAATTAACCATGACTTTTTCCAACCACCAATCTTTAAATCAATACTTTGTTTTATTGTTGATCTCTGGCCCTGGTAACAGCACTCATGGCAGCACCACTTTTATGTCATGGATCAGGGACATATCATTGTATATCATGATATACTTCAACTTTAGAAATGTGAAAAAACTGATGAGTGTGTTTTATAAATATCATCAATGAATAGTTTGAACTGTAAATGTATACTGTACATGTATGGTTGCTTTTCTGTGTTATAAATGTCTTTGAGTTTGGAGAGAAGATATATTAAGTAAAAAAAATGATTTAATCATAAAAACAAGCCTTATCTCTAACCACAGAAGAGGTTTATTTCTTATTTACTGATAAATATTATCACTGAACATTATACCTGAGCCGCATAGAAGTGAGACCTATTCAAACCAGTTTTATCGGATATTTGCTAAATGGTCTTACATCTTATGGAATGCCACTGTAACAACCTATGCACTTTAAATGTCTGTCTGTGGTTGCTTTTCTGCACATTAATGTCTTTGAATTGAAAACAATATTTAGAGAGTTTAGAGAGCAGATGTGTTAAGTAAAATAATGATTTCATTATAAAACCAAGCATTCTCTCCAGCCACAGAAGAGATTAATTTCTTATTTACTGAGAAATATCATCACTAGACATTATGCCTGATCCTCTCAGAAGCCAGACCTATTCAAGTGAGTTTTATTGGTCATTTTGATCATCATACATCTTGTGGAATTCCACTGCAGTAACCTGGAATAAAATAGAATGGCATCTGCAATGTTTGCCATTGCTAATCAGGCATAAATTGCATGCATGTTGATAAGAAATGTGACATCATGTTCCTTTATAAGTCTCCAGCAGTAATAATGGTTATAGTTGGAGAAACATGAGTCATATTTAACTTTCCGGTGTCATATTTAACTTTCTGATATGAGTACCATGAATTCATTCAGTTTTAGGTAGGCAATACCTGAGGTATTGATCATCTGACTCTTCTTTTATTTGATTGGGTTGATTTATGTCTTTATTAGCAAGGTTTCTACAATGTGTTTATAGTGAATATTTTTTACTCTTCTCCATTTATTCAGTTTCATTTGCTGTTTGATAATTATATTTGTTAGCTGTTTACATGGTCAACTACCTACTAGACATGGATGTATTTGAATAACATAGTACTTGTTCTGACTTAAAAAACTCAATAAACACTTTTATGGCAAAAAAAGTTGGAAAACACATATGTCAATAACCACATCAAATGCTAAATCTGATGGAGATAAGAAGTAAAGGTTTGCATATGCAGTTCGGTCATATCTGTAAATTTAAAAGGGTTAGAGGTATAAACAAGCATGTCTGAACTGCTATAAGAACTTTCACCAGAATTCACATTATTACACACATTTTTGATGTCCTTACACAATACTTGGCATTATTACATGCATCTTTAATGAACCTATACATTACTTGGGGAATAAATGATTGCACCAAAAAATGTTTACAAAGTGCATGAGCTTTAGTGCCATACTGCATGTGACCATATTGTTATATTTTGTGGC
The DNA here is from genome assembly GCA_016271365.2 of Neoceratodus forsteri. Lineage (NCBI taxonomy): Eukaryota > Metazoa > Chordata > Ceratodontiformes > Ceratodontidae > Neoceratodus > Neoceratodus forsteri. Next base: position 766,449,942 of record CM057458.1, read on the forward strand.
CTACAAAGTAGGTAATAGGTTGTGGTTACTTTTAGTCGAGTAGCCCCCAGTAATACTATAGCAAACAGGTTTACTTAGCATGAACAAAATTGTTAAATAAAACATGCAATACATGCATATTTTGTATTCTGCATTCAGGTGCATTAACTTATTCTTGTACTATTAGCTATGACAACTTGCTTATGTACATGTGTTGAGAGATTCAATGTTTTTTCCACAGAAAGGTACAGGCTATATGAAGTGCTCTGTGCAAAATAATTTATAGTATGTTGTTTACTCATATTTAGGCTGAAATAAAACATAACTACTGTGGAAACAATTGTTTAAATTATTTCACAATATGTTCATAAAATTAAGACGTTTTGAGTTTGTGTTTTAAGTTTCAAAATTGTCATATGCTTTGTTAAATGAGAAGCAGGGCCACTGGAAAATTGCAGAAAAGGTTACCCAAAATTGCAGAGCATTTTGCAAAAATTGCGGGAAATTGCTGGGGTTCTACTATAGACTCTGAGTGCTTCACAATAAATCTTTTAATGTTTTCTGCAGCATATATTAGTCAGTATAAATTGCTAAATGAATACACTGACACCTGAATGTGTTTAAAACATAAAGAAAAGTTTATGTTCCTAAAAAGAATACTAAACTGAAAAACTATCCTAAGCGTTGCCTATCTTCCAAAATTTAAAAGCATCTGCCCCGTACAGTACTAAATAGATTCTATAAAGTGAGCCACAGCAAATCAATATTAAATAAAGCCAGAAGAAATATATATTTTTTTGTTTCTGGCTGTAGAATAATGCAGCCTAATCAACATCTGTTTAAAGTGCTCTGCCAGCTATTCACCCACTTTGGTACAAGCAAAAATAAGCAGATAGAGTGGTGAATAATTGATTTTTAGTAAAATGTTGTTAAAGTGTTTAATGATCATAATTTGTACTGTAGGTACTGTACACTATTTCTGAAATAACATATTTAAACAATAAATCTGGAGTTTATTGGGGCTGGCAGTATAATCTAGAGGATAGCATAACAAACTGTGACTGAGCTGACGACATCTAGCAGACTTGGGTTTGATTCCCACAACCTCCACTTGTATACTGTGCAAGTCTGAACAAGTTATTTAACCTCCGCAGTGCTCCTGGGTTGTACCTGAAAACAGGCACTTGTGCCTAGTGGGCCTTACGTGGTTACCAAAAAATGTAAAAAAATACCAATATATTTTTACTGCATCATACAGTAGTCAGGGTACCCTGTAATTTATCGTTGTTTTACTCTGGGTGCAATGATTGTGTTTAGTTAAAGAAAAATGTTCAGATACATTTTGTGTTTTATAAGCTTGTTTTTAGACTTTAGTCAGGCTTTTATTGTAGTCTTTGCATGTGAGCATCTAGGGGGTAGTTGCTAAGAGTGAGATCACTGTTAGCGACTAGCTTATTCAAGTTTAAAATCGGCAGGGTCATGCAAAAATCCTCAGCTGTTTGAATCAAAACTAGTCTGAATGAAAGTATGCTCACAAGGAAAAACTTGCCCTGCCACTTATAAAAAGGCTTCATAGTTAGCACCCCATTTAAGTGAATGGGATAATTTGCACCTTTTATCCAATATTTTGTTTCAGTCTGTGTTTCAACAAAAAGTTTTCTGATAGACTGCTTCAACACAGAACAAATGTTAAGTGTTTAAGTGTACTTATGCTTGGCCAGTGGATTTTGAAACCAAACAAGACAAGGATTCAAAAGAAATCAATGTCACATAAAACCCTTGCCCTACCTCACACTGCATTGTTTTGGCCAAACCCAAGTCTGCAGGCAAAATTGTCAATATATTTGAGAGTATTTTATTAAAAATGTTAATACTTTTTACACAGTTCAATATAAAAACTCAAAAATTGCAAGAAATTGTGGAACATGTCAGTTTTTGCGGAGATAGGTGAAAATTGCAGATTCCGCCAAAAAATTGCTGGTGCAATTTTCCAGTGGCCCTGATGAGAAGTACCCATTGATCTCTAGTGTTATTTATAATAATGCCTGTCAGGTGAGATGCAACAAAGTTTTAATTCACCAGTGAAAGTTCCAGCAAAGTCACCAAATTCAACTCCACAGATCATTTTGTGAAGTTTTCCTGTTTAATAGGAAATTCACCATTTTTAACTTTGCCTTTCTTTTGTTTTTTAAGTGCAAATTGCATAGTCATTAGAGTACAGAATATAGCAGTAGCATATTATCAGCACAAGAGCAATATTGCATTCTTTGCAACATAGGTAGTAGAGCATTTGGGTAAACACAGGATTGCAAAAACATAGGAAGGCTACTATAGTGAACGTGGAACAAATGGTTAGACACTAGACAATAAAGGTGCAGATAAATAGGTAAGTGCAATAACATGGCATAGCATGTCATAGAGTACAATGAAGTAACATAATACAGGGATAGGTGCAAAAATAACAAAATGGGACATGGTGACATGGTGTTAAATGAACTTGTGAAGGTATAATTAGGGAAAAGTGCAGTTGTGGGAGAAGAAGTTATGCAGTGCCATGGCAATAGATGAAGATGAGGAGGAGTACTTAATGGGATGGGGAAGGGAGTTCCAAAATTTAGGGAAGCAGTAGGAGAAACTGTTTTGGCCTACAGTGGTGAAGCGACGAGGGATTACCAAGGTACAAGCATCAACAGATCTGAGGGAATGGGAGGAGGAGTGCAGAATGGATAGAGAGGAGGAGAGGCAGAAGGGGAGTGAGGTAAACCAGAATTTAGAGGTAAATTTAGCACAGTGGGAGAGGCATCTGCTCTCTAGGGATGGAAGTGTAAGAAAGTGAAAAAGGGTGCAGTGGTGAGTAAGGGCAGGGGAGTCAAGATCAAAGTGACAGAAGGAGCTGAAGAGAGGGTCCAATCTGGTTAGGGAAGACTTGGGAGCAGCACTGTAGACTATGTCACAACAGTCAAAGATAGGGAGAATCATTTTTGGACTAGGTCATGCCTGGTAGGTAGAGGTAGGCAACTGCAGTTCCTGTAGATGAGTGCCAAGCTTGGGGTGCAGTTTTCTTAGGATGGTGTTGACATGACAAGAAAAGTTTAGGTGTTGGTCGAGCCAAACACCTAGGTATCGGAGAGAGGAGGTGTCCTCTAGTATAGTCCCGTCAAGGGTGTGGAAAGAGGGCAGAGAGGACAGCCGAGAGAGTCTCCGCCTAGTGATGAAGGTCATGGCAACAGTCTTCTTGGCATTAAGGAATAATTGATGTGAGCATAACCAGTGCTGAACATTACTGAAGTTGTGCTGAAGGCTGTCAGCCACATCAGAGGGAAGTTGGCCAGAGGTGAACAGTACGGTCTCATCAGTGTGCATATGGATGGAGGCCTTGGAGCACACTAACAGAAGGTCATTCAGGAAAATAGAAAATAGGAGAGGGTCAAGTACTGAGCCTTGAGCCACCCATATGGAGACTTCGAGGGAAGGGGATGTGGCCTCAGCTATCTTGACCGATTGAGTCCAATAAAACAGGTAGGATCTAAATCAGTTGCAGGCAGTAGGAGACAGGCTAGTTGAAGCAAGCGTGTCAATGAGGATGGAGTGGTAGACAGTGTTGAAAGCCTTTGCAAGGTCGACAATGATGGTGTAGGTAATATGGCCATTATCCAGGGTGGTATGGATAATGTCCATTAGCGTGAGGAGGGAAGTGGTATTGGTGTGGTTCTTCTGAAACCCAGATTGGAAAGGTATGAAAAAGGAGGCATCATCAAGAAAAGAGGAGAGTTGGGAGAGTGTTAAGTGTTCCTGGAGCTTAGTGAGGGTGGGTAGTAAACAGATAGGGTGATTGTTTTCAGGGAAAGAGAGGTCTCTGCTTTTTGGAAATGGAGCACACTGGCATGTTTCCAGGCTGCTGGAACAGATGTAGTGAGAAAGGAACGGTTGTAGAGAGCAGACAGAGGGAGGGAGATAGTAGGCACTGATAAGTGTAACAATTTGGGGTTGAGGCCATCAGGCAAATTACCTTTCAAGGGTTTACAGTGAGGAGTGTGTTTAAGTGTCATTGGGGGAGACAGGAGAAAAGGAGAAACTCAAGTGTTATGGGTGCACATCAGGCAGTAATGGGTTTGAGGGTAGGGGAGAGTGGTGAAAGGGGAAGGAGGTTAACAGGGCTGAAGCGCAGGATGTGAAATATGAGTTAACATGCTCTGCTACAGCAGAGTGGTTAACTATCAGTTCATTATTTATTTTAATTAGAGGGGGGGGGTTATTTGTGGGGTGAAAAGTGAGTGGACTACTTTCTAAAACTTTGATGGGTTGTTTGTGGTGAATGTGATTCTGAAGTATTTGATTTTAGCTAGTCAGATGTCTTTAGTACAGGTGTTCCTTAATGAATGGTAGATGGAGTAATCCCTGGGGAGCTTGGTGAATTTGTAGGTCTTCCAGTCTTGGTCGCATGCATGTTGGCAGGCCAACAGTTCAGGAGTAACACAGGGTGGTGGTTGCCACATACTCAGGCTTTTTCCAGTGGGGCATGCTTGTTTCAGATATTGAGGAGGGTGGCTTTGAAATGCTTCAGGGCTTGATCTATCAAGTAGGCAGAAGATATGGGAGGCCAGTTGGCTTGAACAAGGTCATGGTGGAGAGGGGCCAGATCTAATGATTTGTAAGAATACATTTCAGGAAGTCTCATGGGGGCCTTGGGGTGGTGAACCTTTCTGACAAGGTAGATCATGTGATGATCACTTAGGGAGTCAGGCAGTAGACCTGACTTGATAACCCTATGGGGGTGGGATGTTAGGGCCCAATCTATGAGGGAGTGTTTTTGGATTTTGGGGTTTAGGCGAGTTGTTTCTAGGATGGGTTGGGACAGGTTAAGGGCAGTAAGGTTGGTGCATGTCTTAGTAAGGCTATTTATTTACTGTAAATACTGTAAATAAATAGCCAAGATAATACTCTAAAAAATAATTCACATGATTATTTTTTTTTTATTGAAACTTTGGTTTGTAACGAATGTGACAATTTTATAGTGAATAATTAAAAAAAGTGTGATAGTCATTTAAAAAAAATGGAAAAGCACCAGAAGCTTTTCTCAATTAAATGTTCTGCATGACTGTACATTGCTTTCAGCTGATACTGGTGTTGTAAAGGGTTAAGTACTAAGTAAAAGACTGAGATGTCCCATTTGAGCTGCATGTTCGGAATCTCAGCACTGCCCTTTCATCAGCTCGAGTACCTAATGATCAGCTGTACTTCGAAAAAAGTTGAGACTTGCTCTGTCCTTTCTTTCTACCTCATACACCATGACAGAGACAGACAATCCCAATATCTATTAGTCCCATCAGTGGGATTGATTCTCTGTACACATGAATAGGGGACACACACACACACACCTCAACACATTATATGCTTTCGTGTCTATGTGTGTGTGTCTGTGTGCATGTGTGTGTGTAAACTATTCATGTGTACAGAGAATAGATCCCACTGATAGGACTAATAGATATTGTGATCATCCATATCTGCCATTCTGTGTGCGACAGAAAGAAATGAAGACAGGAGGACAAAAAAAGTCTGAACTTTCTTCGAAGTACAGCTAATCATCAGATACCCAAGCTGATGAAAGGGCAGTGCTGAGATTCAGCACTTGCTGCTCAAACAGGATATCTCAGTCTCTTACTTAGTTCTTAACCCTTTACAACACCAGTATCAGCTGAAAACAAGTTACACGCAGAACATTTAATTGAGAAAAGCTTCTGGCATGTCTTCATTTTTTAAAATGAATACCACACTTTTTTAATTATTCACTATGAAATCATCATGTTCAATACAAAGCACAATTTCAATAAAAAAGCTAATTATGTGAACTATTTTTTAGAGTATCATCTAGGCTATTTATTTATTTACAGTTAATACTGTACCAATTTTGATCTGTTGTCTAGTCACTAACTACAACTGCATAGGATAAAACTTGACTCAGATTGCAACCCCCCCCCCACACACACACACACACAGGAAAGGAAACTGAGCCACACAATCCCAAGACAAGCAGCTACTTTAGTTAGAGATAAATGAGAAATGTAATTTTTGTTTTTGGAACAAATTCTTTTTTTAAAATAAATAAGTAAAGGGATTTCTGTTTATTCACATTGATTAGTTACTAAAGCATTGACAGCTCTGGTAAATGTGTGTTTGTCATGCGGTCAGCAGATGGCATCAATAACACAAACTGTTGTGTCACCAAGATACTGGCATGCTCACTTTCCTGATCAGAAAAACGGAATGTTAAATGAACCAGGTCCAGTGTCAGCCATATTAAGAAAATGTACAAAATTAGATAAATACATTATATGCTATTACATGTAATGTTAACTCAATAATATTAACATACATCAGTATAAACAAAAAAGACAGAACACATTCTGCAGTTTAATCTAACTTTTAATTTCTTGTCCTCTTTATGATAAGAAATCTTAAGATATCTTAAGATATTAAGATAGGATAAAATATCTTAAGATATGGTATCGTATCTTAATATTTCTTAAAATAGAATGAGTGAAAAAAGTTTGATGCATGACCCTGGGTGCCATCACTAACTAGCTAATGTTTCAATGAACTTTATTTTTCTCATTTCATCATGATCCCATACACAGACACTGAAACCCTAAGAAGGGTATGATATAGAAAAAAAAGAGGGGAAAATGCTCAGATACAAATAATCAGTGACAGCATGCATGGGTGACACAGGCATTATGAGAGCATTGATGTAAGGCTGAGACAAGGTAACACAGCTAAAATAAATTCTGAAGCTGATTTACCAGCACAAAATGGTGTAACTAACTTATCTTTCATCGTATCTTACGATAGCAAAATTGGTACCATTATACTATCAATAATGGTAGAAACCATTCTGTGCATATGCTACCTTATGCCATTAAAAAAAATACAAATTCTTCTGCACATGTTGAACTTAAGTCTGAGATCCATTTTCTGCACTGTTCATCAAGACCAAAAATATGACTTTTCAAACATCATAAAACATATGCAACACTCAAACAATGCCCCAGGAAATCCTTCCCTGCCTACTTTAACAACTGCACAAAATATCATCATTCAACAATTTGTAGTTTATTCTCTAGATGAGAGCAAACATTTTACAAAATAAATCTCAATGAAATCAATACAAAACACACACATTTTTCACACTTTAATAACTCTGCAAATACTAAATGGATATGCATGAAACGTTCAGGAACTGTAGATGATGTCATGCACAACAAACCCAGAAAATGTTATGCAAATCTATAAAACCATTTTTCTACAAGAAGTAAACAAAAACATTGAATTTAATATAGAACTCACCAGCAAAGCCTAACTATAGGGGCGCTACCACACCTCTGTAATATTTATTCATAAATTGGTAACCAGGAGAAGCACACTTAGCCAAGGTTCATTTTCAGGTATAACTTAGGGAAGACATAAAAAATGTTGTTGCATCAGGTAAAAATGTGCTAAAGAGTGCAATACAGTAAAATGATAGCAGACCGTGCAAAGTAAGTAAGTAATATTTTATTTATATTAAGAGCCCTTCCCAAGCTCAGGGTGCTTTTACAATAAAAACAATTAAAATCACATTACACACAATAAATCAAACAACCATACAGTACACTTACTCATCATGTACCAGCAAATGCTAAGGCAAAAAAGGAAAGTTTTTAATTGTTTTTTAAAACTTTCAACAGTTAGGCATTCTCGTATCTGACGAGGTAGAGAATTCCATAGGGTTGGTGCCATATAGGCAAAAGATCTACCTCCAGACATCTTTAGACGTACCCTAGGAATCTCTAGCAATCCCTCATCAGAGGAGCGAAGAGAACGGGCAGGACAATAAGGCACCAAGAGCTCTTTCAGGTAGTGGGGTCCAAATCATGTAGGGCCTGAAAGGTCAATAATGTGACCTTGAAGGTGATCTGCCACTGTACTGGCAGCCAGTGCAAATCACGCAGCACAGGTGTCATATGGCTAGATCGTGAAACTCCCATCAACAACCTGGCCGTCGCATTCTGCACAAGCTGCAAGCGGCGGATATCCACCCCTGGCAGCCCTAGATAGAGCGCATTGCAGTAATCAAAAACGGCTGGTAACAAAGGCTTGGACCAAAATGGGACGATCTTCCCGTGAAACCAAGTGTTTCACCTGGGCAATATTCCTCAGATGAAAAAAGGCAGATTTGACTACGGCCGACGCCTGCATCTTCATAGTCAGGCTTTCATCAAAAATTACTCCCAGGTTGCGTACTTGGCCAGAGGCAAGAAGCTGGGCCCCCCCAAGATATAAACTCGAGAATTTCCCCATCCAAGCCCCTGTTATCCTCCCTCCAGGGTCCACAACCAGCACCTCAGTTTTCCCTGGATTCAACCTCAGCCAACTAGCACTCATCCAGTCCTGAATCTCCAGGAGGCAGTTATTAAACATCGTGATGGAATCCGACTCCTGATCAGGCATAAAGACAGGTAGAGCTGAGAATCATCAGCATAACAGTGAAAACTCAGCCCATACCATCTTATAATGTCCCCAATGGAAGCATAATACACTGCTAATAACATAGGGGACAGCACTGACTCTCATGTAATTTAAGGCAGATAGTGAGGGACCGAGGTGTTAACTCCAGATACCACTCTCTGAGATCTGCCCTCCAAAAAAGATCGAAACCAACTGTGGACTTCTCCCCTCAGACCACAGAGAAACCACAGGCGGTCGAGCAATACCCCATGATCCATGATGTCAAATGCTGCTGAGAGATCCAGGAGAACCAAGATGGAATGGGTCCTCCGATCTCTTGCCATCAGGAGATCATTCAATACCCGAACAAGAGCCGTACTGTGCCTCTTCCTGAAGCCAGATTGGAGAGGGTCATAGATATTGTAGTTGGACAAATGATCCTCCAGTTACAGAGCGACCACCTTCTCAATAACATAGATACATAGATACATAGATACATAGACAGTGTCGGCAGATAAGGGCCTATGGCCCACCTAGTCTGCCCATTTGAGCTTGTAAGTTCAGTTTGTTTTCCTAGAAGTCTATTTCCCCTTACCCCTGACCTCTAGAATTCCTTTATGTCTATCCCATGCATTCTTAAATCCCGTGATTGTTTCAGTCCCCACCACTTCCTCTGGCAGGGTGTTCCACTTGTCCACCATCCGTTCTGTGAAGAAATTCTTTTCATGTTTCCTCTGAATCGTCCTCCTCCAACTTCATCCCATGCCCTCTAGTCCTGAAACATCTTTTTCGCTAAAAATAGTGTTTTCCTGCACCCTGTTCCTCCCTTAAGATACTTGTATGTCTCTATCATATCCCTCTCTCCCTCCTCTCCTCCAGGGAGTACATGTTCAGTTCCTTCAACCTGTCTTCATAGGACTTGTGATGCAACCCATGCACCATCTTTGTTGCCCTCCTCTGAACCTTCTCTACCCTGTCTATGTCCTTACGTAGGTATGGTCTCCAGAACTGTACACTGTACTCCAGGTGGGGCCTCACTAGTGTCTTGTATAGCGGAATTATGACCTCCCTTTCCGTGGTGATGCCCCTGCCTATACATCCCAGCATCCTATTTGCTTTACCTGATGCCTTGTCACACTGTTTCCTCCTTGAGGTCATCAGAGATGACAACCCCAAGATCCTTTCCTGCTTGGTGCATGCTATATCCTCACCCCCCAACTGATATATTGTGCCAGGTTTTGTGCCCCATATGCATTATCTTGCACTTCTTGCATTGAATTTCAACTGCCAAACCCTTGACCATTCTTCAAGTTTCTGCAGGTCCTTCTCATTCTGTCTACACCCTCTGGTGTGTCTACTCTGTTACAGAGCTTTGTGTCATCAGCGAACAGTGAAATTCTCATGTCTATATCCTGTGCAATGTCACTGATGAAGATGTTGAATAGGACCAGTCCCAGCACTGATCCCTGTGGTACCCCACTGGTCACTCTTCCTCTGTGGAGTGACAGCCATTTACCACTACCCTCTGTGTCCTGCCACCCAGCCAGTTACCTACCCACCACACTACTGTCCTGCCCACACCCATATTCCCCAGTTTGTGTAATAGTCTTCTATGTGGCACAGTGTCAAAGGCCTTGCTGAAGTCCAGATAGGCCATGTCCACTGTCCTCCCTGATCCACCTCCCTAGTCACCCAGTCAAAAATTCAATGAGGTTGGTCTGACATGACTCCCTGGTGAAACCATGCTGCCTTGGGTCCTGTAGTCCATTGACAACCAGATGTTCCACCAATCTCTCCTTCAGTAGTGCTTCCATGATCTTTCCCACTACCGAGGTGAGGCTGACTGGTCTGTAGTTCCCTGCTTCCTCTTTGTTCCCACTTTTGTATAAGGGGACTACATCTGCTGTCCTCCAGTCTTTGGGTACTCTCTGTTTCCAGTGATTGGCTGAACAGGATAGCCAGAGGTTCAGCCACCACCTCTCTTAGTTCTTTAAGGACCCTGGGTGCACCCCATCTGCCCCATTGCTTTATCAGCTCTTATTACTTCCAGTTCCTTCCAGGACCTTTTCGTGTAAAGGGACTTGTGTCCATTTCTGCACCATTCTCACCCCTTGTACTCCCTTCAGACCCATTACCCCCCTCTTCCTTAGTAAAGACTGAGCAGAAATACCTGTTCAATATGTCAGCTTTACTGTTGTCATCCTCCACGCGGCTCCCATCCTCTCCCTTCAGTCTCACCTTCCCTACAAAAGGGAGGTTAGAGACTGGTCTATAATTCCTGGGCAGTCGGGGTCAAGAGAGGGCTTCTTCAAAAGGGGGTATATTACTGCCTCCTTTAAGGGACCCAGAAAGATCCCTCTCCCTAATGACACCACCACTATCCCAGCCAGGACTGGGCCAATAACATCTACACACCCCACCACCAGGTGAGTAGGGCCTGGGTCCAACTTGCAATAGGTAGGTCACAGAGTCTGGATAATCCTCACAATATCTATTACTGCTGGTAGTCTAAAGGTAGACCAGTACAACTGGGCGTTAGTACCACCCGATTGATCAGTGCAATGCTCAATAGAAGGACACTGGCTGATCTCATCCCTGATGGCAGATACCTTGTCAGCAAAGAATTTCGCAAACTCTTCACACTGTACCTGTGATAATGCTCTACCAGTCTGGAGACAGACTGGATTGCACAGTCTGTCCACAGTCCAGAAGAGCTGGGATGGTCTATTCCTAGCTGCAGCAATTTCCCTGGACAGGAACTCTGCCTTCTTATGGGAAATTGCTGATTGGTAGAATTTATAATGTTCTAACAATTCAAGTCTATCCACCTCCAGTTGAGTTTTCTGCCAACGTCTTTCTAATCTTTGTCCCTTCCTCTTCCACTCATGGACCTCCCCGACAAACCAGGGAGCCCCTAGGTGAAGAGTATGGGGACGAACATGAATTAGAGCAATGGCATCCAGGGCCTCAGTCACAACCCTAATATAGGCTAAGACCAATGGCCCTGGATCCATGCTATCCCTTGGAAAATCCGAGAAGTCCAGCTCCGTCATTAGGCCCTCTGAGGTAATCCCTTTTAAAGGACGGAACTGTACCAACTCCCTGGGAGCAGGCCTATTTTGGGGGACTGCAAATCTAAACCTCAGGGCATGATGGTCAGACCATCTGACTGGCTCCACCTCCACATCAGATATCTCCATCCCCAGATGGAAAACCAAGTCCAATGTATGCCCCCCCATGGGTTGCAGAGGTAATTACCCATGACAGGCCCAATGAATCCATTAATTGGAGGAGGTGTTGACCAAATGGCGAGAGTTCATCGTCGACCCAGGCATTGAAATCCCCCAGAATTATCCATCTGGGAGATTCCAATACCATATCGGTGATGAAGTCTGCAGCCTCCTTCAGGAACTCCCTCTCATCCCCTGGTGGATGGTAGATAAGAAGGGTCCTGTAGCCTGCACCTGCACCCACTATGCATTCAAAGGAGTTGGTATCACCAACTGGCACTTCCCTGAGATCCAGATCTCGTCACAGCAACCCCCCCGGCCCTCCGGCCCACTCTCGGGTGGTGAATCACCGAGAACCCAGCCGGAACCATGGAGTCCAACACAGGACCAACATTTCCATCTAGCCAGGTCTCGGTGATGCAAGCCAAGTCAACTGAGGAAACAAGATCTGCAATCACTGCAGTCTTATTCCTAATCGACCTGTCATTGCTTAACACCGCCCGAAAGGGATGGAAATCCAAGGGTGATCCCACTTCCTGCCTGACACACTCCAAGTCAGTGCCCTTAGGTATGGGAACTAGGCAAGGAGGACCTTGCTCCAGTACCCATTTCACCCCAAGGCGTCTCCTAGCCCTCACTGCCCGTATCCGTTCTCTTCCCTCCCATCCCCCCAACAGTTCTAAGATCCCCGTATCCTTCTACTTTTTGATCTTATAATGCCAAGGTTTTGACATCTAGCATAAACCTCCCCTGTAAGTGGGGGTAATTCAAAGGGACGGAGATTCCGAAGTCTTGAGGGGGAGTACTGCCTAACCATTTTTCTTATACCCCAACACATATTTTAAACCAATTTATTCACCCTCATACAAACAACAACCCTCCCACCCCCAACTTAAATAATAATAATAATAACAAAAATAAATAAAATCAAATAAAGTACCCCTTAAAATATTAAAACAATTTTATACACATCTAGGGGAATCCAACTGATCTAGGCTCAAAGCAATGAAGGGTAAAATATGTAATAGATAAACCACTCTGAGGTGTGTGGTCATGCTCTGATATATGCACACCTTGGTGTGCGTTGCTATACACAAGGCCGCAGGCCGAGTACATCATCCACCCAAGGCGTGCATATATCAGAGTGTGACCGCACACCTCAGAGTGGTTTATCTAGCTTATAAGATGTCAAAATTGTTTTGGAGGGGGTTAAAAGTTGAGGTGCGCAGTAGCTCTCTGATATACGCACGGTCATGTGATGTGTTTTATATAATCAGAAGTTTGGATTTGGAGGATATTATCATCTCCATTTTATAAATAAAAGTATTCAAACTAGTTTAAAGCTTAAAGTAGTTTATTCATTAGTCCATAGACAACAGATGAGACAACAAAGTGCAGCAGTGACACTGCATTGTCACTGCTGCACTTTGCTGTCTCATCTATTGTCTATGGACTGATGAATAAACTACTTTAAGCGTTAAAGTACAGTTTGGAACCTGCTGCCTGTGTGACTGGAGAGTGCACCTGAACAACATTACTGTTATCTGAGGAACTTATGTGGTGCACCTCCTACCTTGTGCTCCACCCCTACCTTCACATTATATAAAAGTATTACTGAATGTGCAGTAAAATACAAATTTACAGAATATCTAGAGGTTTCTATACATGCTAATTATACAGAGACTCCTCCAAGTAACAGCAGTAATAAATGAGCATACAAATACCTTTGGGGAGGAACAAACTGGGAAAGGAGAATTTTACAGCTTTAGAGATTTGAGAAAAAAGGATGGGGAATAAGTTAGGTACTTTAAAAAAAGAGTTTGGTGAAAGTCAACAATGTTTGCTTGTGTAGTTTTATTGTGGTAATGTTTGTTTTTAGAGATGATGTAGAAATAGTTTGAGGAGAAAATAACATTTTTCAGTTGACATATGTGGGAGCCTGTAGGTACCACTGAATGTATGGTGAGGAATGTAAGTGGCATTAAATGTGTTCAGTTGGTCAGTGGGTGAAAGCACATGTGTTAAATGGCCTGAGAATGACAGCACTGTTATGTGGAGGGGCTCTATGCATGTGAGTGAATATGTGTGGGTGGTACGAAGTATACAGCATATGTGGGTGGGCAATTTATGAGTTTTTAGGGAGCTGGGAGTGATAGTGCATATGTCTGTGGGGATTGTAGGAGACATAGCATGTATTGTATGCAGGTGTGTGGTGGTGAGAGGGCTTGTGTGGGAGGTTCCAAGGGTGACAGAGCATGTTAGGGCATAAGAATGACAGTGTATGTGTGAGTTGTAATACTGCATGTATGAGGGGAGGAGTGAGTGACATTGCATATGCAGGGGTGTGAGAAAAAAATATTGCATTTATCTGTGGTTGGCAAAACTGAAAAGCATGCTTGACCCCAACAACTGCAGACTGGACCTATTGAATGCATCCAATTGTTCTGCAGCAGACCAAGAGAGGTGGAAAACTAGAAGGGTTACCTATAATCTGAATCCTAGGTGCTACCAGTCGAGAACGGTTACCTACAGTCTGAATCCGAGGTGCTACCAGTCAACAACAAGCATTGCTCTAAAAGACAAATATTTTGCTCACACAAATGAGGTTTGAAAATTATGCTTTTAGTGGCTTTTCAAAATAAAATAAGCCAAAACATTACAGAAGTCAACAATCCAACACATTTCAACATAACAAAAGGCTTCTTCAGGGGTGGAATTTGCTTGTGATATCTCTATTTATACGGTTTATAATTTAAGTGTAACACCCAAAAGCTGATATTTAAAGTAGAGCTCCAAAAAGATTTATTTTATTATTTTTCATAATTTTTGTAAGTGTACAGATCAGTGATATCCAGAATGGATCTACAAGTTCACCATACCATAAAAACAGGTAAGAAAAAGTATTATTAAAAGTAGATTTAAAAAATATATATATTTCATTGTTTTAGTACATTTTTTGGCAGTTTTGCAATTCACTGATATCTGGAGAAGTTCACCAAACCATAACACATAGAGACAAGTTAAAAACATAAATAATAATATTTAAAGTAGATTTCCAAGAAATACATCTTTCAATGTTACTGTATGCTATTTTTTTTCGGCTTTGCAATTCAGTTCCTCTAAAATAGACCTACAAATTCACCAAATCACAATAACAGTTGGGAAAAATTGAAAAAAATGGCATTGAAAGAATCTCAGAAAACAGATATTAAATTTTTTTTTTTTTTGCAGTTGTTCACAATTTACAAGTCATTGATATTTAGAACAGACCTGTAAGTTCACATGATCATGCGATTAGTGGAAACACATGTAAAGCAAATGTATTTAAAGAAAATCTCAAAAATATATATATATATTATTATTTTTTGTAATGTTTCACAATTTTACAAACCTTTTACATCTAGAACAGCCATAAAAGTGTATCAAATCATACACCAGGTATAAATGTTAAAAAGCAAAACATAAAATTGTATTTAAAAAGATCTGCAAAAATACATCCTTTATTATTTTTGTCATTTTTCACAAATTTTATAAATCAACAGACTGCAGATTCCCCAAACCATAATAACAGGAAGAACAAAATGAAATGAAAAAAGCTAGTGTATTTAAATAGATCTTCCAAAATGCAACTTTCACTCCTTTTTGCAGTTCTGCAATTTTACAGTTCAGCTTCACTGATATCTAGAATGAACCTACAGGTTTACCAAACCATATGTTAAGGTGGGAGAATGTGAAAAGAAACAAAAATATACCAGTCATGTGACTGAAGGGCATATGAGGAAACTGAAAAAGAGGAAAGTAAAGAAGATTGTCTTACAAAAAAATGTCTGTAAGTACTGTAGTTTGGCATAGTGGCCTAAACACAGATAGTGGGAACCAAAACATCCTCTCCCAAATAATTCTTACAGGTGCATGACATTTAGTTTCTAAATTTCTTGAATTTTAGTACTTTCTATTTTCCTTGTACTGTCCATTTGAAACACAGCTACCTGAAAAGAAGTATCCCTAAAGGTGTATCAACCAAATGGAGGAAAAGGAAAGGAAAAAGGGGGAAGAGGGCTGACCTATTGTACATGGAAGATTTCTCCACAGATGTGCTGTGAGTCAGAGCATACATGAAACACCATGTGGGGGAGGGAGTTACTCCTCACTGAATACTCCAATATCCATTTCAATAAGGGTATATTAAAACATACCCTGACACCTGGGTGAAGGCAGGGGGAAATTGATCTCTTGGGTACTGACTGGTGGACTCTCTCTTCCACCAGATATAGGCAGGGTGGGGGTTCCAATGCAAGGACAGTCCTGCTTGGACAACCCTAGGAAGAAAAGGATGTAAGCCTGACAGAGTGGGAGTCCGAAAAAAAGACATATGATTTTGATAGAGGAGTTGCTAGCGAGTTCCTTAAGAATTTTTTTTCTTTCAAACTGCAGACCCTAAAGGGTACATGGAAACATAGAAAGTGACAGCAGATAAGTATGCCCAGCTAGTCATAGGGTAGAGAGGCATTAAAAAAAAAAGGAATATTTAATATCAAATTGACAAATAAAAAAAGGAAGAACAATGAAAATGGGCATTGTTATTAAGTCATAGCTGAGAACACAGAACAGTATAAATTAAAAGGTGGTGCTGGGTTGGATTGCTAGCAGTTTTATGTGGATGTAGGATCCATGTTTAGACAGCAAGCAAAGGTTGTGGCTGTATTTGTGTTTTTTTCCATGCTCAGTGGAATTATTATCAGTTTGATGTAAGAGGTACTTATCTCATGCCCCTACCTTGCTTTCACAGCACTACTGATGGACTGAAGCTTTTGGAGGTGGGACTATACCTAGTGATTCTCCTCTCCTGCTGTCCATCCTCATGACCTCACTGCTACTGCTGATGTGACCAAAGGTGTCCAGACATTTCTGAGTGTTTCTTCTGATGGCAGTGGAGTAGAGAGTGGTTTCAAAGCCTGGTCCTGTCTTTGGATGCATTGGGTCCTGGCCCTGGGGGCTTTGTTTAATGCCATTAGCATTGGTGGGTCCTGCTAGTAGGAGCAAAGAGGGTCACTCAGGAGAATGTACAGCAGAGTGGCTTTAGTTAGTCTGGACGCTGCTGGTGTATGTGAAGGAAGTGCTTCAGAAAGAAAAGTGTCACCAAAAGACGTAGTCAGAGCCCAGGAAGGTTGTTTTTTCTTGCCGATACTGCCACTACAATATAGCTAGTCCCCACCAGTAGGGAAGCACTGCTGCAGTTGGGGGCTCCATGCAGTTTACAAGGATGAACCAAGGGTAGGTAGAAGGATAAAGGGCAAGTGGGTGAATTTTTGAGATGCCAAGAATAGGATATTAGGCTTGATAGGTAATATAAATTGATTTCCCTTGTACACCATATTAAACTCCATGCTCAGCTTTTTATTACCATGTTACCAACAAGGACAGTTACTCCAGCCCCAATAAACAATATTATATACAGAATTATGGCACAATGCAAAATAATTATTTCCAAATCAAGTACTTATGCAGTATAACATAAAACTGGTATCCTGTTCTGGATGCTGCATGTCCTTGAAAACTGCTGCTACAAACATTTGAGCTGCTGCAACCCATCTACTGCATGTAGCCTAGCCTATTTAATCAAATCAGTGTGGCAATTAGAAGGGTGCTTACTACAAGGGAAAAGCTGATTCTGCAGATAGAGAGCTGAGGTTGAATTTTCAAAGCTCTGAATGTGCTGCAAGGACCTTGCATAAAAGAAGAATGAAGCAAGGGGCACCTTGCGACACACAGTGCGCCAAACCCAATTTTGGAAGGCAGCCTGCAGGATAACTGAGGTCCCCTGTGCCAGACCAGCCTGTGCCATGCATGCAGCACAGACTCAGGTGCACCATGGTGGCAGGAGGCTTGTGGCAGATGCAGGGTGCCACATCCCCTAATCTTAAATTATCAAAACCAATTCTGAGGACAAAGGTCTGAATACAGTTAGACTAATCGAGGTCTGGTCTAACAGTACTTGGACATCTTCTGGGAGGGTTGTCAGCCAGCTGCAACTGTGCCCCCCACTCCATGCATGTAATGTACATGTGAATACAATGACGTCCTTCCCTGGTGATCTAGGGGCACCTCCTCTCCAATCCATGATATAATGTGCAGTATCAGAAGAATAAGTAATTCCCTGGTGAGCTACCCCCCCCCCAGCACCAGTACTTGGTTCTGCACAACATTACAGCACATCATTACAGTGCATGTGATTGGGGACCCCGCTGCAGCCCTATGTGCCCAAATATGTTAAGGCTGATAACAGCTCATCTTGGTGGTCAAGTGGCCACCCATTCCCCATGCCACCAGGTAATACCCACCACCCCCTCTTTCCCCTTCCAATTCTGAACCCTGATTGGGTGCCTGGCACAAACCTCCACACACCACCATGGCCAGATGCCAAATGAACTGACAGAGCATGTACTATAGATACAGTACGTGCTCTGATAGTTCTTGGGGGGGGGACACCCATGGTGATGTGAAGAGAGCTGTGCCAGTTGCCAAGATCTAGGTACGGGATGTGGGAGGGAGAGGGCCGGGTGGCACTACCTGGTGGGGTGGGGGCTGGATGGCCACTGGACCACCAGGATGAGCTGTTATCATCCGTAACATATTCAGGCATAAGGGGCTAGAGCCGGGAACCCTGGCACACAGTTTGTGCTACAATATTGTGCAGTCCCAGCATACCGGGGGGGGGGATGCCTACCTCACCAGGGACTGCACTGTTCAAACTAACAGGTACCAGTAGGGACATGTCAGGGATGGGGGCCACTAAATCACCAGTGAATGACTATATGCTACAGTAAATTACAGGCATATCAGAGAAGGGGGTTCCACTAGATCATCAGGGAACTTGATATGTTCTAAATGTATGTTTCTGGCAGATCAGTGGTGGTGGAGGGTGGCATCCAAGCCACTACTGAGCCCCTTTACAAAGGGGCAGCTATTACCCCACCACCCCACAGCTTTTGAGGCAACTCTTTTGGGTGCACCATCTGTTGGGGTGCACTGCCATTGTTGCCACAAGCTGCAGGACTTAGGCACTGGGACCCTGTCTGATGGAAAATCTGGTGCAGGGTCCAGGACACAGCGGCACTCGACGCAAGCTGCCATTGTCACAGCTTGTGTCCAAGCTTTGAAAATCTGGCCCCTGTAGTCTAAATGTGGAATCTGCAGTTCTGAAAGACTAGAGAAGGGAGAAAACATGAAAGATGGATATCTTAGTCCCTGACAGTAAAAATACATTCACAACCAGTTCTACAATTATTTATGTTAGCTGAAGAAAGCTTCTTTTTTTGCCATATTTTTCAACTTCTTAAAGCACCATTTTTTTCTGTTGCTTGCTGAATAAAACATAGAAACACAGAAACATAGAATTTTTTTTATCACAACTGATATTTCTCCTCCCCCAACAGCTCCCTTCTGCTCAACCCTCCCAGCTCCGTCTCCCGGAATTACTGGCCCTTACATTATGCCTGGCCTGGGAGTGGTGCCTGCGGGGAGTTGGGCATCATCCTGCCACCAGGTATTTTCCATTTTGTCCCCCACCTTTTTACATCCACGCACCGGGCAATGGTTGCAGCAGTCATCTCCACCTCCGCAGAGGCAGCCAAGCATCCTGGGCATGGGCGGATATCCTGGCTGTGCTATCCACAGCACAGACCCCCCACCCTGAGGAAGAAGAGCTGTAATGCTCAATCCTTACCTCCACGCCAACCCCAGAGTGACCAGAGTCAGTTCCCGAACCTGGGTCACCGGCATGGTGCGAGGTGTGGTGTCCAGTGCCTCAACCCTCAGCACCACCGGGCCGGCCAGAAACAGAATTTGATGGCAGATAAGGACCGCTTGGCCCACCTAGTCTGCCCATTTCCCTACCTAATGGATAAGCTGCAGATCCTAGTTAACCAACAGCCTACTTCCTCCTACCCCCCACTAGAATTGCCTTATGTCTGTCCCATACATTCCTGAATTCCCCCACTGTTTTTGACTCTATGACCTCCTTATGAAGGTTGTTACATGCATCCACAACCCTCTCTGTGAAGAAATACTTTCTCACATTACCTCTGTGCTGTCCCCCCTCTCTCTTCAAATTGGGCCCCTTTGTTCTTGCACATCTCTTTTTCTGAAATATTCTACCCTCTTGGACTTTGTTGATTACCTTGAGGTATTTGAAAGTTTCTATCATGCCCCCCTCTCCCTCCTTTCCTTGAGGCTATACATCTTAAGCTCCTTTAGTCTTTCTTCATATGTCTTCTGGTGAAGACCCTGCATCATTTTGGTTGCCCTCCTCTGGACAGCCTCCACCCTGTCTATGTCTTTGCAGAGATAGGGTCTCCAGAACTGTACACAGTACTCCAAATGTGGTTTTACCAACTGTCTGTACAGAGGTCCAACACCTTCCTGTTTTCTACTGGTGATGTCTCTCCCTATGCATCCCAGTATTCCCCCAGCCCTCCTTGCTGCCCTCTCACATTGCTTGCCCTCCTTTAGGTCATCTGATATGACTACCCCCAGGTCCCTTTCCATTTTTGTTGTTGTCAGTATCTCACCCCCCATTGTGTACTCTTCCCATGGGTTTTTGTTTCCCAGGTACATTACTTTGTACTTCTTTGCATTGAATCTAAGCTGCCATACATTTGACCATTCCTCCAACCTTGCCAAGTCCCTTTTCATCCTTTCCAGCCCACTTTGTGTATCAACCCTGTTGCAGATCTTTGTATCATCTGCAAAGAGACATACTTTTCCTTCCAGTCCTTCTGCAATGTCACTTATATAGATATTAAAAAGGACCGGCCCCAGTACTGAACCCTGTAGTACCCCACTAGTAACCCCCCTTTCTTCACTGTGGACTCCATTTACTATTACCTTCTGTGTCCTGTTGTCCAGCCAGTGTTTTACCCAGGCTACCACCCTGGGACCCACTCCCAGGCTGGCTAATTTCTTTATTAGTCTTTTGTGTGGGACTGTGTCAAATGCTTTACTAAAGTCTAGGTAGGCCATGTCCACAGCCCCTCCCTGGTCTACTACAAAACAGTTTTGTTTGGAACTCTGAAATCGGTATAACAATTAATCTGTGACTGTTCCCAGTCAGTCTAGGACCTGGCTTAGGTCACATGCTAGTGCCCCTTTAAAATCTGTGATGATACACACCAAAAAAAAAAAAGATTGTATCCCTTTAAATGCTAAACAGGGGGAAGAACAGGTACTGAAAGTGCCAGTTTTATTGGGCTCTGCAATCACAATGATTGATGGCCTGGCAAAAGAAGTAGGTATTCTGAAATGCAAGCAGCAACCCCTCTCACTGGTTTGAAGTAGATGCTGGGCTTTCCAATCCCAGTAACTGATAGCCTGACAGACCAGTGAGTACACTTCAGCATAAGCAGCACTTGCTTGAAACAGCAGAAAGGCAGAAAAGCAGATCACGATTTTCACATGCTGTGACTGGCCACTAATGTAACAATGCCCTAAACATTGGATTCATGTACACATTAGGATCATAGAAACACAGAAACATAGAATTTGCCAGCAGGAAAGAACTCCACCCAGCCTGCACAGATGGTCTCAGTCTAGTCTGCTTTCACAGACCGTAACTGGTCTCCAGCAACACGCTTTCCTCCCTGCCTATTCAATAATATTCCCTTATGTCTATTGCATGCATGCTTGAAGATCCCTACTGTTTTTGCCTCCACCACTTCCACTGGCAATGTACTCCAGGCATCTACTTCTCTTTCGGTGAAATAGTAATTCTTCACACCCCTCTCTAATCTACCCCACCTCCAACTTCATTGCATACTTTCGGGTCCTGTGCTCTTCCTCATTTAAAAGAGACTCCCCTCCTGCATCCTGTGCAGCCCTGTGAGACACTTGTAGGTCTCTATCATGTCTCCTCTCACTCTCCTGTCTTGTAAAGTGTGCATGTTGAGATTCCTTAGTCACTCCTCATAGGGCATTTGGTGCAACCCCTGCACCATTTTAGTTGCCCTCTTTGGGAGTGCCTCCACCCTGCCAATGTCACTTTTGAGGTGCAGCCTCCAGAACTGGACACTCTACTACTGGTGGAATTTCACCAGTGAGTGATATAGGAGCAACACCACCACTCTCCATCTGCTGGAGTTACCTCTCCCAATCATCCCTGCATTACACTGTCAATAACCACTTTTTTGTAACATTGCCCTGATATGTTGAGGGAATCAGATATGATAAACTCAGGGTCTCTTTCTTGCTTAGTAATTAACAGTACCTCCTCATCCTATATTCAGTTCCTGGGTACCTATGTCCTAAGTGTATAATTTTGCACATTTTGGTTTTGAATCTCGACTGCCATGTTTCTTACCACTCCTTGGGTTTCCCAAGATCCCTATGCATTCTTTCCATCCCATCTTGATTGCTCACTCTATTACAGACTTTGCTATCATTTACTAAAACGCATACCTTCCCTTCCAGTTCATTTGTAGTGTCACTGATGAAAACATTGAAGGGGACTGGTCCCAGTACAGAGCCCTATGGCACCCTGTTGTTCACTTTTCCATCCTCAGGTGAGTGCCATAAACCACCACCCTCTGTCACCTATCCATTATCCAATGTCTAACCCAATTCACACCTTTAAATTCCACCACATGACAATCAGCCATGGCAGTTTTTCCACATGCAGCACACATGTGTGCGAATTAGAGAGTTAACAATGCTATCACACATACTGTACTGTTTACAAATGACATTTATTGACACTGCAGAGCATATATTTCTTGAACATTACATTAAATGAACAAATAACTACTTTTTCTGTCATACAGAGCAGAT
Organism: Neoceratodus forsteri; assembly: GCA_016271365.2. Taxonomy (NCBI): domain Eukaryota; kingdom Metazoa; phylum Chordata; order Ceratodontiformes; family Ceratodontidae; genus Neoceratodus; species Neoceratodus forsteri. The sequence goes on from CM057458.1 coordinate 766,472,456, forward strand.
TTAATATTAGTGACAAGTAAAGCGAGGCACTTTTTTTATATAGCTCTAGAGCTCCCTATGCCCGTGGCTCAGGGTGCCTTGAAAAACAGAAAAACATCATCACATATTATCCGGGGCTGCTTCTGATCTCCACCTATTTGAAGCTCTAATTATTCTCCTCCTTAAATCTGATAAAGACCTAGAGAAGGTACAGAGTTACTGGACCATATCCCTTTTAAATCAGGATATTAAAATCCTCTCAAAGATCCTGGTTGATAGGCTTACCCTGGTTCTTCCTGATTTGATTGGAATGTCACAGGTTGGATTCATGAAAGGAAGGTCTTCATCGGACCACCTTCAAACTCTTTCCCATGTCTTCTCAGATTCCATGGATGCTCCATACCCAGCTGTTCTGGTGTCCCTGGATGCAGAGAACGCATTCGACCACGTGAACTGGAACTTTTTATTTCACATTCTTTATGCATTTGATTTTCCTCCCACATTTGTACAATGGATCTGAGCCCTTTATCAAGCTCCTTCTGTCAGGAATTCAGGGAATAGTGCATTTTCAGAACCTTTTCTCTTTCATTCCGGAATGAGACAGGGTTGCCCCCTTTTCCTCCTATTATTTAACGTCTACATAGAACCGCTTATTTGTAATCTTTTAACAAACTCGGATATTCAAGGAATACTGATATGTAATACCATAGTTCAAGTTACTGCATATGCAGATGATATCCTTCTTCATTTGTCCCACCCCGACTCATCTATCCCTGCTATGCTTGCTGCGATCACTAAGTTTAGTAGCCTCTCGAATTATTAACTAAACCTTAACAAATCTTCTATCTTTCCTCTCAACCACAAGGTGTTCAAACATAATATTCTTCCTCTAAGTCTATCTTGGTCACTGGTCTCCCTTAAATATCTCAGCATAACACTTACACATAATCCCTCCATGTGGTTTAAAAAGAACCAGGAGGCCCTGACTCAGACCGTTTCTCAGGACCTTGATAGATGGACAAAACTCCCCATTTCTTTATGGGGCCAAATAAGTTTAATTAAAATGAATGTGTTTCCTCACCTTTTTTATCCTTTATCACTTCTTAACTTATTCATCCCATTGTCCTGGTTTCATAAAATGCATAGATTATTCACTAATTTTATTTGGTCTAACAAACAACCTCATTTAGCGTACCATAAATTGGCAGCCCAGAAACTTAATGGTGGCCTCTGCATTCCTCACCTGGGTATATACTACTGGGCTAGCCATTTATCGAAGTACCTTAAATGGTTAACCCCAGGTCACCATAGCCTGATGTCGGCATGGCTCAAAATTGAATTAGACTTCATCCAGTCCATAGGAATTGACCCCCTGAACTTGCTATATGCCAAGATTTCCTCCTTACAAGACATTTGAAAATGCCCAATAATAGCAACATCATTAAGAATCCATGCTCAGCTCTGTTCCTTTTTGCAGTATAAACCCCATTTGGACTTATCTCAATCCATATGGAATTCACCTTCTTTTTTACTAAATAAAAAGAGAATTCCCTCAAATGGATACCTCAACTGGGAGAAGGGACCTTATCTACTCTCCTCGGGGATGATGGGACTTGACTTTCCACACCCAAGATTATCTCTAAATTCAATATCCCAGTATCTAGTTACTTTAAGGTTATCCAACTTAAACACCTTATTGTTAAAATATTGGGTAAACTCCTCCCCCATCCCCCCACATTCTCCTTCCTATTGGAGCTTACTCCGCTGTTACGCCCTCCCAAGGTAGTCTCGAAGTTATACCAAATACTTTTTCAGTGGCGGTTTGGGGGTTCCTATGGTCCCACAAAATATTGGTCCTCACTTTTCCCCCAACTTACTCTCGATTGGCCTGTACTATGGCGGAACTGCCATAAGTTTGTGTTGCAGGACAGACTGTGACTCATGCAGTACCATATTCTACATAACCTTTACTACACCCCCCCAAAACTTGCTAATTGGGGCCTTCTTGATTCTGACTTATGTACTAGATGTTCCCAAGACAAAGGGACACTTCCTCACATTTTTTGGCAATGTCCCAAGGTAACCCCCTTGTGGAATACTATTAAGGCCAAATTGGACCCCTTGTTGGGTCTTCAAGATTGTTTCACCCTGGAAATTTGCCTGTTAGGTGACTTATCCCCCAATGATGTCAACATCCGGAAATTTAATATCTCCATGATAGCTATGTCAGTTAAAAAAGAGGTCCTCAAGCATTGGAAGGACAAAGCTTGCCCATCATACCAGGAATGGCTTCATGAAATACTAACTAATCTCAGAACGGAGAAAGCCATTGCTGGTCTTTATAATAGACAACAGAAATATAAGCAAATTTGGGATCCCTTACACACTCTACTTATTATTTGTGGTGATGTTAACAATTAGACATAGATATATGTTTGGAATGCTTCTAGGTGGTGCTATTGTAGTGAGAGGGAGGGAGGAAGGAGGGAGGTGGGGGAGGGTGGAGGCAGAAAGAATAACATGTTGCTGTATCACTCTCTTGTTATCAATGTTTCTGTCTCCTGTACTAATGTAAAATTATTAATAAACTTTGAATTGAAAAAAGAAAAACAGAGAAACATACAGCAGTAACAGAATTATTATAAAAATAATAAACACATAAATAAATAAGTCTCACAGATTCACAGCATATAAATATCTAGTTAGTGCCAAACGTCTACATAAAAAAGTAGCATATTACTACTTCCTTAATGCCTGCCCTGAGGGAAATCTCCAAAAGTGGAGTGGTAATAAGTTCCAGAAGTACAGAACAGCACCAAGTATGCCCTCTCACCTAACTATTTTAGGCAGGACCTCAGGACAGCCAGTAGTAACTCCTCAGTTTAACGAGAATGTGGCCTGGAGTACAGTCAAGAGATCATTGATATAGCCATGTCTCAAACCTTCAGGGTTTTGTAAGTTACTAATTTATGTTGAAGGTGGTGAAGCACCTAATTGGTAGCTAGTACAGATTGTGGAACACAGGTATCACATGATATGAGTACAATGCTCTGGAGACCAACTTGACTGCAGCATTCTGCTCTAGCAACAAGTAACACACCAATTCCTACACAGCCCTGAGTACAGCACATTACAGCAGTTGAGCATTGATTTAATGATGGCATGTACCAGTGTAGACATTTCCTGTTGCACCATATAGGGTTTTGTTTGGGAAATATTCTAAAGCCAGAAAAATCCACTGAGGGACACGGCCAATACATGATGTTCACTGATTAGCCTAGACTCTACAGTGACCACCAGAGTGGTGCCATTTAACAAAGGCAGAACTATTGCATAGCTCTGAACTGCTGACCAATGGGGACCTGGTTTCACTAGCACCAACTCTGTCTTGGCTGGATTAAGACTCAAACAGCTGGACGCCATTCAGTCCATGATTTCTTGAAGGCATTATTCCATCACAGAGATTGCCTTCTTCCCATCTTATGTAATGGACAGGTACAGCTGGCTATCATCTGCATAGCAAAGACAGCTTATACCACACCACCTAATGAACTACCCCATGGGTAACATGTACACCATTAAAAGCACAGGAGATAGGATTGAACCCTGAGGATATTCACAGTTGACCTCAGTTGGTTGTGATAAGAAAGATCCCATTACAACCCACTGTGATCTGCTAGACAGAAAGGATTTCAGCACTGTCTTAGTGAGTCCACCATATTCTCCAGGGCATTCCATCAACACCCCTTGAATTGATCTACAGTGTCAAACACCAATGAGAGATTGTGAACAGTTGACCTCTCTCCTCTATCCCTTGCCAAGAGCAGATCATTGAACACTGTGATAAGCATGGTCTTCATAATTGTGACAAAGCCTGAAACCCAACTGGAATGCTTCACAGATGTTTAAATGCTCAAGGCGAGCGTTGTGCTACTTCACTACCACTTTCTCCATAAACTTCCCTAAGAAAGGAGACTTAGAGATAGGTCTGTAGTACACAGGCAACTCTGGGTTCAAGGTGATTTTCAGAGCTGTAGGGATACATCCTCTGCAAAGAAGAACCCAATGATGCTTGCACACTAGACTGAGGACCTCCCAACAGTCCACCAGCGTCCATGTAGGCACAGAATCCAACTCACAGCAAGTGGGATGGATCTCTAAGATCACACAACCACCTCCTCCAATGAAACTAGCTGCAACTCACTTCAAGTCCCTGGAGTGCCCAAGTATCTCTTCATTCCAAGACTTGAAGGCCAGCAACAGGCCACCTGGAAAGATTCCAGCTGAAATGGAGGACACTCTGTCCAATAAAAATGTAGATCTGGGCGAAATTAGCAAATTCTTTTTTTGTAGAATTTTCGCAAAATTCCAAAAAATTATGTGCAATGTTGTGAACATTTGTGGAATTTTCTGACATTTTTTAATTGATCACAACTCAGCCAGTATTACAAACAGAGGTGTAAATGCTGGCATGCCTACTGATTGCAAGAGGCCCCCCAAATATGCCAGGTTTAATGACATTTGGATGAGGGCTGGGGAAGTTATAGTGACTCAGTCTGACAATTTATTATTTCTGGAACTATTTCTATGCTTACCACTTAGCCACCTTTGGAACCAGATAATAGAACATGTATATGCATACTTTCTTGAAAGAGTCATAGAAACTGCTAAATAGAGAGGTAACTGGATGTGTAAATTAAAAGTTACAGGAATTCAAAATTTCACCATGTAATTGTTAAATTGTGTGGCAATTTTTAAAATGTTTGGGTGTTTATAGCTCCACTGCTTTTACAGGTGTACACTCAAGATTTGGCATGCACAGCAAAGGAAATATGTCCCCGAATCTAATTAAGCTGGGTAAATGTGGTTAGTAGGTTAAAATTTATTGTGGATGCTTTGCACAAAAATTCATGGAAACACAATAGGTAATGTCACTAAAATTACACTTGTGGAATTTACCTTTCACAAAGTACTATCACCTCTGAATCACCTTACCTGCAGTAGCATCATGGCCCTGCAATACCCCTACAACATTCCTTGGACAGTGACAGTCTAGCATCATGCTCCATGAATACCAAAGATATTGAGATACTTCTGTCACAATGGCCTATGTCACAACTAGTTGTAAGGCTTGACGTCTCTTGGTGCCACTGTTTTCAAATAGCAAAAGCGTATATTCTTATCTACAGGGTTGTTAAAGAGTCAGCAGGTGGTCTTACATAGAAACATTGAAGGTGGTGGCAGAAGGACACCACTAGGTCCATTTAACCTGCCCTGTGTTTTTGACTTTTACGACTCCCCAAGCTGCCCTTTAATGTGAGGGCCCCCTTGTGTCTATCCCACACATCCTTGAATCCTCCTACTGTGGTAGCTCCTATTACCTTTGGGGGCAGACCATTCCATACATCCACTACCCTCTCTGTGAAGAAGAACTTCCTGACAGTTGTGAACCTCCCTCCTTTTAGCCTCAGATCATGTTCCCTAGTTCTACTGCCCTCGTTGAAGTGAAAAGGTTCCTCCGCCTTGTTTACACCTTTTATGTATTTGAATGTTTCAATCATGTCTCCTCTCTCCCTTCTTTATTTCAGGGAGTACATGTTCAGTTGACTCAATCTTTCATTGTATGACATCTGGTGCAAACCCTTTATCATTTTTATTGCCTTCCTCTGGACTGTCTGTATCTAGTCGATGTCCTTTTTGAGGTAAGGCCTCCAAAACTGGACACCATTCTCCAGGTGTGGCCTGACCAGTGATCTATACAGTGACAGGACTACATCCCTCCTCCTGCTCATGATTCCCCTCCAAATGCATCCCAGAATTCATCTGGCCTTCAGTGCTGGCTTCTCACACTGTTTTCCCACTTTTAAGTCATCTGAGATCATGATTCCCAAATCACACTCCTGGCTGGAAGTAGCAAGTCTTTCCCCTCCCAAGTAATATGCCTTCTTTGGATTCCTTTCTCTTATGTGCATGACCTTGCATTTTTTGGCATTGACTCTCAGCTGCCATCCTGCAGACCACTCATGTTTCCTTACATCTGATTCCATCCTGACTACCCCCTTATTGGTGTCCACTCTGTTACATATCTTGGTGTCATTCGTGAACAGACACACCTTTCCCTCTAGTCCTTTAGCAATGTCACCTATGAAAACATTGAAGAGCAGAGGCCCCAGCACTGAACTCTGGGGCACTCCTCTGGTCACCCTGCCTTCTGACAATAAAGCTCCATTTACCTGCACCCTCTGGGTTCTGCCCTGCAGCATATTTTGTACCCATTTCACCACTTTCAGTCCAACCCTGTGTGGTCTATCTTCTTTCTTTACCAGCCTTCTATGTGGACCCTTGTGCAGAAACCATGCTGCACATGTATGTGCTTCCACAAGTCATTAGGTCAATGAGCTATAGTGGTTATCTGGCATGTTGCAAGAATTCAGGCCTGCATGGTGATGTCCATGACTATTTTTCATGGCTCATCATTCAAGATAATGACCTAATACTCGGTGCCACTATACTTTTACTATGGATCCTCCTATGAATGCTACCTTATTGTCACTATGTAACCTCCTTTGAAAGTTACCTTATTGCCACTTTACCCAGCCTTTACCTTCCTGTACAATGGCAATTCAAGTGTATGACTGGGGAAAATGTATGGACATGGCATCAACAAAATTATCACAACATTTCACAATTTCACAAAAGCTCATAATATTCAACGTTAATTATTGATGTTATTTTTGAATCTTTGGGTGCTTATAACTTGGCCATCCTCTCAGCAAGAGATTAGAGAGCTGATACAGACAGCTTCTTTTTATTTCCGTATTGTTTTTTCTCCTGACTGACAGCTTCTATCTCTTCTATCAGGGATATACACTGTTCACAGGGATATTTCCTGATCAGGCTGAATCTAGCCATCATTCACCTGGTTACCGGCTTTTTCTCCAACATGTATTTCCCTCTCATCCGACTGATGGGAGTAGTGCCTCTGTCAGCCTTGCATAGCCCCAGCTTCCCCTACAACAGAAGCAAGCTCCCTGGCTCAACTGCAGAGGTCACTGTGTTGATGTAACTGATCATCAACTCTCCTGGACTGAGGTAAAGTGCTGAGTGGAAGCGGTCTTGGCCATGGCTTGCCTCCCGATCTGACTTTCCAGATTAATTTCTGAACCCAGGCCATCAGCATGGCAGCACAGCATTCTGCTGCTGGGCCATGGGGGTGGCTTCAAAGGTGGCCTCAATATTTAGGGCCAATGAACCTAACAAAATTGATGATGTTCTGTTTTCTAGTTTTAAAATTAAAGGGGCTTACGATTCTGTGATTTTACAGAATTTTTAAATGTAATTTTAAAATTTCTGAATTTTTAGAGACATATATCTCAGTCAAAGATAAAGATATACACATCTCAGATTTGGTACACATCTGTGTGGATATTGGACAAGTCCTCATACCACATTTGGTGCAAATTGAATTTGCCAAACTCACCACAACATTTTTTGAACAATGCTCCTTCACACTGTAGACAGGGAGGATGAATTGAGCTGTCTACAGTGCAGAAGGCTTTAGCTGGTCTATTTGTACTACACACAACAGCCTGTGACAGAAATTTCTATAATAATATTAATATAATTCATAATTGGTCCCACTGTCCTAGTAATATGCCTTCCTCTAGTAGTATACCCTATAGTGTGACAGTTGCATGCAGCATCACCACCACCACCTGTGCCTAGGCTGTCTTGTCCCCTGGGGTACAATATGCTATGCTATGCTGTACTGATGATGTAGCCTGCATCATCATGCACTGCCAGACTGACCTACAGGTGGAGCTGGGGTCAGACTTGGCCAGCCCCTGTACTTCCAGACTGACCTACAGGTGGCTCTGTGGGACCCTGCAGTAACGCTGGACAAACTGCATGCAAATCAGGGAATAATGAGATGCTAATCTGGATGTTTGCCAAGAGACTACCTAAGTAGGCTCATTTGCACGTCACATTTGAATATGGTAAATTTTAGCACCGGGCAAACAGCTTAGCTCCGCACTAAAGCCGCACTAACGTGTTAGCACAGTGCTAATGGTTCGGGTAATATTATACAGTTTTGATCACTGTTCTTTCACATCTGCTTCTGTCTGCAGCTGTACTGAGTCCATGCATTTGCTGGCAAATACATTGGCCACATAGTTCATCTCTACCTGCCCTCACATCACTGTGCAGTGTGTTGTTGTTGTGGTTTGCACTTCCTGGTTGCTATATTCAGTGCTGTCTTTTATTCCAGGGCTACATTTGCCCTGCACTCCCAGAGCAGTTTGCATGGCCTCCTTCCCATGGCTTATTCAGAAGCTGTTTGCCCTGGGCTACTCCTTTTGAATATAGCTTGCTTTGTGCTCCAGGCTAAGTTTGCCCACCGGGCAGTGTTAACTTAGCCCAGGGGCAAAGTTTTGAATATCTGGCCCTATGTGCATTATTTTATACTTTTTTGCATTGTCTTACTCTGTTTTCAGACCCAGTCTGTAATTTAGCTGTCTGAGAATATGATGTGGACAGGATTACCCTGAATCTGAGTGTTTCTGTCTATAAAGACAATATTATTTTTGCCCTTTGGTTTTTCAAGTTCCATTTCCAAAACCTGTGTCACTAAATCATACAACTTTGTTTGGGTTTCTGTGCACTGTGGTGAATTCCATACATGGTTATTAGAACTTCATTCCCTGACAACCATATTTTTTTATTTTTCACCTCTTCAGTTTGTCCTCCCTGTGACTTATTTAATTCTTGATGAGAAATTTCCCCCTGGTCTATTGAATGATTATGTATTTCTGGAGCCAATGTATTCTGTACAGTTTGGGTTATGTTTGAGTTTTGTTTCTTGTCATTCTTTCTATGTTTTTTTTTTGTTTTTTTTTTCTCCATCTTGCTCTGATCTCTCTCTTTCTCTTTACATATTTTTAATTCTGTTTTTTTTTTTCGTCCTGTGAGATAACTGGAATTTGCTTCATTTCCTTTTTCTTTTTTCTTTTTTCTTTCTTTTTTGTACTGCTGAACCCCACTCTGGGATTAATGAGTTAGCCTGTCTCTTACAGCCATTTAAATGCCCTTGTTTCATAGAGTCACTTTCTGAGCCCAATTTGCATTTAGCCAGTTCCTTAAATACATTTTGAATTAGTGCCTCACGATGGGTCAAGTGGTCCTTATCTGCCGCTAAAGTCTATGTTTCTATGACTTTGTCTCTAAGAGTGAATAATTGTTCCAGGAAAAGTACATTTGCCATATGTGGATCTTTCAGTGCTCTAATTAGTCTGGGGGTAAAAGGTGTAGGATATTGTGACACTAGTCCAGAGATGGTGTCACTTTGTTTTGAAACTTGCCCTTGCTCTACTGGCGAGTTGCTACAATTAGACTTCTGAACCATTGAGGGTGATCTTTCTAATGAAGAGATAGAGTAATCAAACTGTGTTACTTTTTTGGGGAAAGGTTCCCATTCAAATTCAGCTGAATTGTGTAAAGAAATGCTATCATCATGATTTAAAGGTATAGTATCTGTAATTGTAATTTCTGAGTTTTTGTACCCTGTTTCCATCAGAAAAATTGAGGGAAGGGTCTTTAATAGATTCACTGACATCATTCAACGGTATTTCCTTATTTAACTGTGGGGTTGAGGCACACAAGAATTTATCAGTCCTAGCCTGCCTACCCATGCTTGCATGCTTCTGTATGTCAATTTCCCTTTTGTAATTCTGTATAGCAGTCAAGTTGTTTAAGTGCTGTATTTGTTTCAGAAAAAGATTACTGTGTCATTTGCATACAATTGAACCTATGATTGTTTTATAACACTAGGTAAGTTATTCAAAAAAGACTAAAGAGCAGGGATCCAAGAATATATCCTTGTGGAACACCCAATGTCTCAGGTAATGGTTTTGAAAGAAAATTTTGAATTCTAACCTGTTGCACACGGTTGGTTATGTAATCTTTAAACCAAGAACTGAGTTGAAAAACCAAGCTGTTTCAAACTTACAATCAGTTTTGTATGATGTACCAATAAATTTGTGTACAGTATATAGCACTAATTAGATCACCACTGTCCTGGGCCTCATGCAGACTATTAGTAAATTCTGCTAAATCTTTACTAATACTATATTTTTTTTCTAAAACCACATTGTTCAGCAGTCTGCTAATTATATTTTTCAAAATGTTCCATAATCTGATCATGTATTATTCTTTTGAGTGCCTTAAACAGTGGAGATAAAACAGAGATTGGTATATAATTAGAGGTTAATAACCTATCACCACTTTTGAATATTGGATTAGCAAATGCATGTTTCCAGTAAGAGGGAACTACTCTGTACATCAAGGAAAAATTAAATAATTTTGTAATAGGAACAATCAATTCATCTAGGTCTTTTTTTAAATAGTTTTAAGTTTTTTAACATATGCCCTCTCAGAGCTACTTTCTGCCTTTTCTTCTCTCCCACAGCCAGGATTTAAGCCAACTTATCAACCTGTTATTAACACCTTCTTTGTGTAATTCAGATATTCTTAATGAGGTACACTGTCAAAGGCCTTACTGTAATATAAAAATATCTCATCCACAGATGACCATTTGTCTAAAGCCTTGCTTGCACATTCATATAATTTTATCAGGTTAATATGGCATGATCTACCTTTCTGAAGCCATGTTAGGAACAATCCGTTAAATTCTAGTTATACATTTTCCAGTTCTTTCTATAAGGAGAACTGCACTGTACCTGTAAGCCATTTTTACACATGGAAGTTGTTTTTTAAGTACTGGTTAAATTTCTGTTATCATTCCATCTATATAGGCCTTTAAGTAACATCAGTGGGTATTTCTGCTTTACACTCTGGTGCTAAATGCCATTTTAGAACTGTATGATGTAATCTATGTCCTTCTCAGCCAGAGTTCTGTAAGAGAACATTATTGAATTATGCCAAAAATAGAAGAGCAGAATAATGACCTAAACTACACCACATAGTTCTAAAATGGTTCTTATGAACAGCATGTACATCAAAAACACACACTAGGATAGCTAAAAAGCCTGCATAGTTAGAACAATAACATAATTTGAACCAGTATTTGAAAAACAGCTTCTACCGAAGAAAAATGACTTACAGATTTTGTACAGTTGTCCTTTAATAATGGCCTCAAGTACTTTGCCTACCACTAATGTTAGGCTCGCAGGTCTATTGTTGTTATAATTGGAGATTATGCCCTTCTTAAACAATGATATCACTGTAGCCTCTTTCCATGCCTTTACCTTCATCTAATGATTCTGAAAAAAAAAGATACTGTTAAGACCAATTCATTCAACACCTCTTTTATGACTCTGTGATACGGCTCATTTGGCTCCATTGCCATAGTTGGATTTAACTTATTGAATCTTTTGACAGTTCCAGCTTTATTTTTCAGTACCCTCAAAGTAGTTTGATCAGCATGATCCACTATTCTGTTACATGCCTTCACCTTATAAACACTACAAATATAAGTGTTAAAAATGTCCACTATTTCCTTTTCATTGTTTATGATTTTTCCCTTTTCTGTTAATGGAACAACTTGTTTATTCATAGACCTGCTTCAATTTATATACAGTACCTGTAGTTATAGAATAAATTATAATTATCTTTCACTTTTGTTATCGGTTGCAGTTTGTGTGCCCTTTTCCCCCTTATTTCCTTTTTGCTTTCTTTCATGAGCTGCCAGTATTTGTCCAAGACCCCGTTGGTGTCTCCCAGCTTTGCCTCTGTTTATGCCTTTTTCTTTCTCCTTATCATTCTTTTAGTATTTCTGTTGAACCATATATGTATCTTCCCAATATTGTTATATTTTTCTCAGGTACATATTTGGTAACCAGATTATCCAGTATGTCCATGATTATTGTCCACATTTAATCTAATCTGCTATTTTCGAACAGCTCTTCCCAGTTGCAGCTTTATAGAGCCTCCCATATGGCATCAGTCATTCCTGTTAAAATGTTTGCTTTTTTTCTGTATGTGTACAATTCTTAATATTAAAAGGTACAACACTGTGATCCTCATTGCCTAGAGATTCCTTTACTACACAATCTGTTAATGTATCATCTTGATTACTTAACACTAATATATGAATATCCCTAGTAGGTTTGCTTACATGCTGATTTAGGTTTAAGGATGTTTCCTGTGTCTAAACAATATTTATCCATAGCAGACCTACCCTCTCAGTTTACCAGTATATTCTGGGTAAATTAAAGTGTAAAAAAATTACCAACTGGTCCTCATGGTCTGTCTTCTTCAATGAATTTATTAGTGCTGCATTTTCATATCCCTCATATGACGGTGGGCTGCAGATTAACCCTGTTATGTTCTTCCCTTTTTCTAGAGTCAGCTTGACCCATTTTTGATCCAAACTGCTGTTTCCTGCATTTCAGATGACTGTTATTCCATACATATACAGTATGGCAACTCCTCTACCTGGTTTATATTTTTGTCTTTGTTGTGTACCTTATAACAGTCAATATCTTTCCCCTTGCCATTTCCCCCTGCCACCAGGTTGGCAAATGTGGACTTTAACCCTTTTCAAAATGTATTCTAGCTTGTCGTTTTTGCATCCCAGGCTTCTTTCATTTACTAGCAATGCCCTCCAATCCTTTTCAGATTTTTTCTCATTAATTTTCTTTTTGTTTTGCTTTATTTCAATATGTGTTTGTGCATCTCCTTCCCCATTTCCCTTTTTAATCAGTTTAAATAGTTTTAAATTCTGTAATTTATCCTTTTTCCTAACACTCTCAATCCATACTTATGTAAGTTTAATCCATCAGAGGAAAATTTAGGATTTTTTTGTCATTATCAAAGGAGTCATAATTCCTTTAAAAATGAAAATCCTCCCTGGCACAGCATTTCCTTAACCATCTATTAAGTTATTTAATGTTCACTGCTTTCTTGTTGCCCATTCTTGGTATAGATAGTATCTCAGAAATAATGCCACAACAGACCTTAACTTTTAGTTTGCTGCCCATCTCCTTAGATCCTCTCTGCATTTCTAGAGTTGACCTCCATCCCACATGATTAGTATCTACAAGCATTACTTCTAGTGGGGCAATTGTGCCTTTTAAAAGGCCATCCTGGTTGTTTTCAATATCCCTAGTTCCTGAACAAGAAATGCTGCTCACCATGTTGTTTTTTCTTCCACTTCAAATAAATATGTTTGTATCTGAGTATGGAATAACCTCTGATTACAATCTTCCTGTTTTTGTGTTCGCTTGTGTGCTTGTGCAAGGAATGTCTTGTGCTAGTAGCACATTTCAGTGGTGTGTCTGTGTTGGCAAATGCAGGGCACACTACAGTAGGTGCGTCCCTCATTCCCCAATAAGCCAGCATGCTAGCACTGACAACAACATTATGAAAAGTGCCACTGCAATCAGAGACAAGCTCATTATGCAGCGGCACTGATAACATGCCTCCTGACGTGCCTTTCCTGGAGAAGCATTTAAATAAACATGGCAGAGGCAGCTGCTGACATCTGCCACACAGTGACCAGAAAGCCAACTTGGAGGGTGCCCAATCCCCCTGTCAGCATGCTTAATACCCCCCAAGATCAAAAGGTGGTGGCAAAGCAAGCAAAACAGAAAATGAAATGATTGCTTAAATGCCAGTTACCCGAGAGGTTATCTCCACGTTAAATCCTATCATTACGGACTATGTACATCACAATTAAATTGCAGACTTTATTCAAATAATGATGGCAGGTAGAAAGAAGGATTAAATATATTTTAATTCAATTACATTAACCAGGTAGGTACACTAGACAAGTTACATGCCTATTTTCAGGAATGACCTGGGAGAGTACAATGAAGATACAGGTACAAATGAGTAGCGCTAAGTACATTGAATCGAGAGAACAGGCTAACATAGATAGTCTACTGTAAGCAGTAATAGATAATACACATTTATACAAAAAATTAATAGTCTAGGTCATTCAATGGCAGGGACAGTAATCTATGATATAATACAGTAAAATAAAACTTTTAGCAAATAAAAACAGGGGTTTTCACAGAGCCTTGAGCTTGTATCTTCCTGTTTGATAGTGTGTCCCACATTTTGAGGGTCAGTGTCCCACATATTCCCACATTTAGAGTATCTGTATCCCACAGTTTGTGACAAAAAGTTGAGCATTACATTTACATGTCCTGGGTACTTAGTTGAGCCATTTACAAATTATGATTGACCCCTCAGTGAGAAATGCTTGGGCTCTGCAAGTGGTGCTGCCACTACCTTTGGCAAACCAGGGCAGCCCACTGTAGTTGGGTAGGGAGCAAATGCTGGGACACTCCAAATCTACCGACCCACAGGGGTCTTGGCTCTTCTTGGTCTGGGTAAGGAACTCACTATTTACTTCACTGTACTTGGGTGTCTATAACCAGATAAGGCTTATCAAAATAACACAGCTTTATTAATATGACCCCACAAACAGAACAATCAATGCAATCATAAAAGTTCTGCAGGGCCCAGATTAGGTGTCCTTCCAGGCAGGTCAGTTACATCTTCTCCCACCTGGTACTTTGACAGCCAGAAGCTCCCTTTATACTCAGTTTCTGGGTACCACAGGTGTTGCACCAGTGCAGGCCCAGTGAAGTTGCCATAGGTTGACAGGCATTGGTGCACTTTCATTAAAGGAGCAATGTGCTCAAATTACCATTTTCCCCAAAGGCCAAACAGTTTTTCAAAATAGTGCAGAAGATCTTTGCAAAGTGGGGTATTTGTAATCTGATCCACTGGCCAACTTGCAACAGAACCAGGCAACACAGACTCATCTTCCCTGGTTCACTGGTAAGGATGGCTCCACCTAATGCAGCCGGCACCACAGGACTGTGCTCTTTTAGGACATCTGCAATGTGGAGAAGCTCATTCTTTGGATCTCTTTCTCTCTCTACACTGCTGCATCCTTGGACTAGCTGTTCTGGCCACAGCTTCTCTGCTTCTACACTGACTGGACAATCATGCAGGCTAGCATGCAATTACCATATTCCTTACAAGGATTAGAAACTCCCCTTTCAGTACTCTTTTTGAACTCCTGGCCTGGGATATGAGTGCTCGTACACAATCCTGTATGTTAAACTGTGTCCCTCATTTTGCTTCTTTGTCACTGATTTTTTTTTACGCCATGTCCAAGTGCCAAACACCACTGAAAATACCTACAAGCAAGCGTTCGGCATTGACAAATGTGTGTTTATGGTTACTGCTTGTTCCCCATGCCCTGTTGTCTTGTTTGCCTCATTATGTGGCTCATCATCTGTATTGGGCTCTACAGCAGGCTCCTTGCTGGCTTCCCTAGTTGATTATAACCTTGCGTAATTCAATTCTGAATTCCGGTTTGGCTCAGTTGATTCTCTCTCTTTTTATGCTATGCCATCTTATTTTGCAACACAACAGGAACAATTTTCTGACCTTGTCTGTACCTTCTTTTTGCTCCTTCCTTAACAACATGCCAATACTCCCGTTAGATCATCTATTTCCCCATCCATATACTTACACATTTATTTTCCTCCTGTGCCCCCAATTTTATTTTCCACTTGGGCATTATCTGTTGCTAGGCTGGCTGCTAGTTTCTCTCTTTCTTGAAGTAGCATGCTACTGTTATGAACAAACTGTTCAAGTTTCTGTATTTCAATTTGGAAATCTATCCGCTGTTTTAACTTATTGTTGTCCTCTAATTGTTTCATAAGTTATAGGCATTTCCTGCAAGTAAACTCTTCTGCAGTATCCCTGTAGTCAAACATTCTATATTTTTGTCACTGTGCTATGCTATCCCCCATTTTTCCTGTACCTGAAAATCAGTATTAGCTGTACTGGTTAGATTCTGCTTCATCTGTCATGGCAGACACTCACCTCTGTCATGCCAAGCTTGCCTCTGCTCACTGGGGCTTCCTATTTATGGGTGCTTACCCAGAAGTGCCTCACCAGAGTGTGGTCACTAAAAATGCACTAAGAGTTTAAAATAGCACTGAAAACTCCTCTGAGGAGTAGAACCACTGATCAATGATCATTAAAAATACAGTGTGCAGTTAAAATAATAGTGAGAAATTTTAACAGGCTACCTCACTTTTGTAGTCCCTCTGCTGATAAGACATGACTATGACTCTCACATTGCTCTGCACATGCCTGCCCAGTACTATAGACAGAATAGGGAAGAGGGAATTTATTATTTTTTTTCTTTTTTACATATTTTCTGGGGGGTTGCCTAAAGAGTTAAATAGATTGAAGAGACTGAGAGAATTCTCAGAGGTACAGTATCTGACAGATTTCACACCGAGATGAGATTTCTGTCATCTGCAGGAATGCCCTCCACCATGCTTGCCTCCACTGAGGTTGCCTCCACTCGCTGGAGCTTCCTATTTATTGATGCTCACATGGGAGTTTCTTGCCACTAAAAACTCCTATAAGGAGTATTACCACTGCCAACTGTTCACTAAAAATATGGCATTCAAGTAAAATAAAAATGAGCAATTTTTACTGGCTACCTTGCTTTTTGTAGACCGTCTGTCACTTACACAAAACTACAAATCCCACACTGCTTTGCACTTGACTGCCAAGTACTATAGATAAAATAAGGAACAGGGGATTTATTAATTTTTCTTTTTTAGGTATTTTCTCTGGAGTTGCTTAAAGAATTAGATAGATTTGAGAAACTGAGAGATTTCTGAAAGATTTAACAGGGAAATGAGATTTCTGTGAACCACAGTAATGGTTTCTGCCATGTCTGCCTCCGCTGAACTCACTTCCACTCACTGTGGCTTCCTATTTATGGGTTCTCACACAGAAGTACCTTGCTGAAGTGTGGTTACTGAAAAACCCACTAACAGTTTATAGTAGCACTGAAAACTCCAATAAGAAGTACTGTATTGCAATTACCAACTGCTCACTGAAAATATTGCACTTACTTAAAATAAAATCAAGCAATTTTTATAAGCTACCTCACTTTTTGTAGTCACGCTGTTGCTCAGACAGAACTACAACTCCCCCACTGTTCTGCATGTGACTGACCAGTACTGTAGATACAGTAGGAAATAGGGATTTGTTTTTGTCCTTTTTAGGTATTTTCTGGGAGTTTGCTTAGAAAAAGTTAGATAGATTTGATTGACTGAGAGATTTCACACTGAGATGAGATTTCGGTCACCTGCAGTGACAGCTTCTGCCATGCCTGCCTCCCAATCACAATACATTACAATGCAAAGACGTGCTGAAAGATAACAACATTTGCAAAGTGCAGAGGCAATAATGAGTTAAGGATGGGAGCTTAAGTTGTCAGTTTGGAAGGGTGAAGAAAGGACTACATAGTGTAAGTGCAGGATGAAGGGAGTGCAAAGGAAGGAGGGTGGTGGGCAGCAGTGCAGGGACCAGTATTATGGGCAATTGCAGGAATAAGTAATGAAGTTGCAAAGGAGGAAGGAGAGTGAGTGGCTCAAAAAGGCAGAGTGGATGGTTAGGGGGAGAGAACCCCATAGTTTGGGGACATGGAAAGAGGAGGCAGCTTGAGCATCAGTAGAGTTCTAATGATAGCCATAGTTGTGAAGGGGGTAAAACATGGGTGGGGGGAGGAGAAGAGGGTAGCAAGATAGGAGGGAAGGGAACCAAGTTAGTATTTAGAGATGAAGGAAGCACAGTGGGCAAGGTGCTGGCCTCTAGGAAGAGGAAGGGGAGGGAGGAGCACAGAAGCAGTGATGGGTGTAGGGTGAACAGTCCAGCAACAAGCAGCAAATGGAGTGAAATAGGTGATCCCATCTGGCCAGGGTGCACTTGGGAGAAGCACTGAATACTATGTCACCGTAGTCGAAAATGAGGAATATCATCTTTGAGATGATCTCTAAATGCGTAGAAAACAGGATACACTGTTTATTCCTGTAAAGTGCACTGAGTTTGGAGTACACCTTCTTGTGAATGGCAGTTACATGTGCTGAAAAATCAAAGTGCTAATCCAGACAGACCCAGAGGTACTTGAAAGAGGTGGCATCCTCAATTGATGCACCTTTTAAGGTATGGAAGGAGGGGAGCCCCTATCTAATGCCAAAGGTCATAGAGACCATTTTCTTTCATTAAAGACAACTGATCTGCTCGTCACCAGTGCTAGGTCTTAACAAAGTCCAGTTGGAACCTGGCCATGAGATCAGGGGCAGAAGAGCTGGAGACAAAAAGTACCATGTAATCTGCATACATATGGATATATGCAGAGGATCAGGCAGTGGATAGGTCATTCAGGAAGATGGATAAGAGTACTGTGCCAAAGACAGACCCTTGTGGGATGATTGAGCAGATAGGGATTTGAATGGAAAGTGGCTTCTGCAATACAGACAGCTTGAGTCCTGCCCTCAAGGTAAAAGTGGAACCAACTGATTGAAGAGTCAAAGAGCCCTACAGCCTTGAGCTTGTCCAGGAGGAGGAGTGGGCAACAGTGTTGAAGGCTTTGGCCAGGTCGACAAAATGGCTGAGGACACCAAACCCTGATCCATGCCAGAATTCAGTTGGTAAGCTGGAAGAGGGGGGCGGAGTTGGAACTGACTTCTGGAAGATAGACTGGAAAGGAGTGAAGAAGAAGAATGAATCAAGGAAGTGGGAGAACTGGGATAGCACAAGGTGATCTTGGATGCTAACTTCAGTGGGATGCAGGGAGGTAGGGCAGTAGTTGCCAAGAGAGTTGGCATCACCCCCTATGGAAACAGAGATGACTGTGGCATGTTTTTAAGTATCTGGGACAGAAGCTAAGGAGAAAGAGAGGTTGAGAATGGAGGCAATAGGTACAGCATTCGCAGTGGCAGAGGGATGGAGGAGTTTGGAGTCAAAATGATTAAGACTTACACCATTTTGGGGGTAACACAATAAGAGAGCCTTAAGGTACATAGAGGGAGTGGTAGGAGATGAGGAGAAGGGGTAGTGAGGGATGGAAGCAGAAGGGGAAGAAGGGAGGAGGAGTAAGAGATGAGGAAGCAGGGACAAGAGGTGAAGGATGAATTGAACACTAAGGCGACAGATGAGTGTCAGAAATAGGATTGTCAACCACCTTGAGGACCATGGGACGGGACTGGGTTGAAGGGCAGAAGAGGGTGTGGATAACCTTCCAGAACATAGAGGGGTGATTAAGGTTGTTCTGCAGCACAGATGTGAAGTATTCAAATTTTGCAAGCCTGGTACCTCTGGTGCAGGCATTACAATGGGTTAGGTACTTGATTAGGTCAGCAGGGAGAGCTACTGGACTTGTGGGTCCTCCACACACAAGAGAAAGGCCAGTAGCTCAGTTGACAGTCATGGGAGGTGGGAACCTTGGACCATGTTTTTTCCAATGTGGGGGCATGGAGATACCAGGCTGGCATAAGTTTGGCTGTAGAGATGGACGTCCAGTCAGTAGCAACAAGGTCATCATTTCAACATATTTAGATACATATCAGGGGACCTCTAACAGGATGAGCTATTTGTCCACAAAGTGTAAAGGCTGGAATTAAAACATGTACTGTAAATTACACTATAGAAGTGAGTGTGTAGAATTAAAACTGCCACCACACTTGATGGTTGATAAATTGTATTTGAATGACAATTTGCACCAAGAGTTCAGACATTTTATTTCTACAGTGGGATTCCACTTCAGACAGAATTTGTCAAACTCTTCAGTGTTCAAAAATTCCAGTAGAGGATGTCATCAGACACAAAGGCATTTGAGTTATATAACTGAGCCCAGCACTGCATCACTCAGAGGTTACAACAAAAAAAACCAAAAACACTCAGCAGATGTTTTTTGTTAGCAGTTTTTTTTCTATGGTCCCAAAGTGCAAAATCACAGGCATGTCTAAGAATAAAGTAAGATTATTTGAAAGCCAACATTGCAAATTAAAAATGTCAACTATGAAAAGTTAGCGGCATATGACAGAGTCTTGACAGACCCAGTATCTAATGGGTAAATCCCAAGAATTTTTGACTAGCTATCATCATATACTGTGATTGCTTAGATGGGCTGGAGCCAAGACACTGTCAGGGAAGATATTCAGTGACAAAAGAACTGTGTTTATGTAACAAAATGCCATTTGTCCCTTACATTTAAAGCTTTGACAAGGTCAATAAGTATCACCCCTGTGAACATATCATTCTCCGTGACTTTTGGTAATTTGCAATTCTCAATAAAAGTGATATGGAGTATATGCTTCTAAATGTAAGACAACAAAAGTAAACACAGGCTGAGTGATGCCACAAAGCCACACTTAATTATCAGCAAGTGATTCATATCCATTGTATCTCAATTGGGCTAGATGCAGGTCTTCTTTTGTTTCAGAATTGCACTGCATGCAATATACAGTATCCACGCATCAGTATATTGTTGCTGTTTAGCATTATTGGTACATTACTGTATTTGTTTTTGTTTTGCATTGTGTTGAATTAATATTTTCATGTACCCCCCCATCCCTTTTTCCCCTGGACCTCTGAAAATGAGCTGCTTTCAGCTCAGTAGGCCTTTCTTGGTAAAAACATGATTGGTCAATCTGCCTGGTGTCATCAGTGATGCAGACAGCTCCACCCTTCCAGCATGCCACAATAGTAGAGTCATATAACTGTTGACTGGATATGAAGTAGGGCCACTGTGGAGGGGTAAGTGGTGACTTTGCCCAGAAAAAAATTGGACACCTGGCTCTGCCAAATAATGGATTAAGGTTCAAGCTGGTAGCACATCTTTAACCCAGGTAGTAATGGGGATTTAAGTAAGGTTGGGGGGGGGAGTGAGTTGAAATAATGCTGTTGGGTCTTAGCACAATGCTATGAGCATTACTTTTTTAAAGAAAGTGCTGGATGTAGTGAATAGGAGATATAGGGAGTGGGTGGAGGATTGGAGATGAGTGGGGTGGGGGATCGTGGTATGCCCCTTGAAAAGGGCTTTAAGGTGATTTTCATTTTTTCTCCTAGAGCAGCAAAGTTAGACTGAACTTCATATAGTGGTCCACTATATAGCAAAGCTGGACTGACTTCGTTCAGCACCAGTGGCTATCTGTAGCCAGCTTTGGAATTACTTTTCTTTTGGCTTGCTGATTATGGAAATGCCGCTTCATTCACAGTGGCTGCAGTCTGAATTTGTCTAGTGGTGTTATGTCTGGGTGGTATACTGGCAGCTGTCTTCTAATTATGACCTACAGTACAGTGGTGGTCACAAAATAAGTTCCCTTCAGTTGTGGGATGTGCAGGAAGTGTGGTACCACATACTGTAGCAATGTATTGTTTTGAATGGGAAGTTAATCCAATTAATTCAAGGTACCCTAATACATGCTGCCATAAGAGTTAACTTTGTATGGCAAGCTCTGCATCCGAAAGTGATCTCCATAGATATTTTTATAAATTTCTTTAATCAAGAAAATCAACTTAGTTACAGCCCCTTATCAAACATGAAGACTTCTGTTTGTATTCGATTTGTGGTGCATTTTATATTCTAAATATATCTTTTGTGGTAATTTTCAGTTTTCGTATAAAGGCTGAATACAAATTATCTGAATACCTTATAGGCCTTTAACTTATATTCTGAAGATATCCAACCAGTTAGTCATTGTATAGTTCAAAATAAAAATCAAGTTACCACTAATAGCATTCAGACTATATTTGGGAACAAACACAGAATCACTAGACCTTTGTATTCACATCAAATCCTTGAATACATTTTGTATTCCTTTTGAAAACTACTGTCCTAGTAGAATCCTTGCAGATACAGTATGCTTGACTCCCCCCCAGCCATATGCCCCTTGCCTATATGTGCCATGCCACTATATCCTTGTAGATTTCCATGCCTCAGACCCATATTCTTCAATATAGCTCCCTAGTACCACCTTTCTCTATCTAATCCTTTTCCTATTGGTTTCAGTGTCCTGTCCCATCACTATACCTAATTTCATGCCTGTAAGGTCCTTGTTTTATGCACTTCCTTGGTAGCCTTCTTGTATAGGCTATGCTGTCCAGATAGTCCCAGCTGGCCCTTCCCCCAAGTATCCCATTATCTTTTGTCCTGTAGGTCCCCATGCCACTGTCCCATATTGCTTCCCATAGGTTCTAGTGCAACCATATCAATTTCTTTTGTCTCTGTGCTCACCACCTCACTGGATATGTTTTGTGAAGGCACTGTGGTCTTGTTGTTGGAGCATGATCATGCTAACAAGGAAATAACAGGTTCAAATCCCAGTAGAGCCAGATACTGACTGTGTGAGCATGTCATGTAAATAGGAGAATTAGCATTTATATAGCACATTTCATACACACTGTATCCCAAAGTGCTTGACAAGGAATGAAAGCATTGGTGGGAGCGATGCATAAAGGGATCATTTTTCATACAGCCATTCCTGATGTTTGGATGATGAACATGAAAAAAATGTAAGTAAGTCAGCAAAGCTAAATAAAATTATTACTATGAATAGGTTGTACTTATTTGTTTTTTATTATCTAGTACAGTCAGTGTATTTCTATTTTTGATCTATTTATCTCCAGTCTGAATGGCCCCCTTTTGGCCTGCCCCACCACCACCACCATCATCCCTGCAACCTTCAGATTTACCATTTGTCTCCTTCCTTCCCATAGCTTTCCCCATGGCAGGGATGCCCCAATGGCCACAGAAGAGTTTCTCAGCCAAGAAGCATGCCATCTAGGAGGGTGGGGACCTATGGGGGGGTTGGACCTTCATCCTGCCCAGCCAGAAAATGCTTCCCCTACTGCTTTCTCTACAGAAAGAGCAGACATGCAATGCCATCCAAGATAGCCCTAAGCATGTGTGCAGAATGTCAAAGATCACCTCCCATCCTCTTCCAGATGTTGTGATCCCTAATGGCCTTGCCTCCAGCTGCCACTAGGGGCCAGGCTTGTACCACGTCCCTTTCTCTCTACAGTGCAGTGATGACTTTCTAACATTTCAAGTGTGTTCCTGAGTTCAGGTCATCAACAATGCAAGCAATAGTACTACCAGTGCACCAGTGGACCAACAAATACATGCATCTTTGCAAGTTAAAGATGTGTGCCTTCTTATGCTCAAAGACTCATATTCTTACGAACATTACTCTATAATAATACTATACAAATGGTGCTTTTACCCCATACCTACAACATCAGGCCCTTTTCAACCTTTCACCACTTGTGAACTCTGTCCTTGTTCATACCTCTGCAGAGCTTCTCTTTCACCCTTCTCTGACATCTCCCCAGTTCACTACCCACCCACCATACCTTATAACTTTACCCACTGTTATAGTAGTTTTTTTGCAGAAAAGGTGATATCTGTTACATGGCTGATCCACGTTGGACAGATGTTCCTAAAAGGTTATCCTGAAGGAATCCCAAAAAAGAAAATATGAAAGTTTAAGGTGACACAAAGGATCAAAGTCAAAGAGGCTGTTTAAACATGTAAATTACCTAACATTACATACATTACATTATATAGCTAAACTCATTAGTTTTATTTGTACTTTATTAATGAGCTGAATTACATAATTGATTAAGGAGAACATAGTACAGTGCTCTCAATGAAATATTGTGATATGTCTGCAACAATTTTGTTTTAATAGTGCACATTTTTATTTAATAATATGCAAAGTTGCCTTGAGGAAATGAAGTCACTCATGAAATACTGGCAAGCTTAATTCTAATGGCAGTAAAATACAATAAAAATTTGAACACAGTAGAAAAAGTTCTGTGGTGAGTGGGCCTTTATTCCAATCTCAGTGTTCCACCACTGTTGAAACAGGATCCTCCCACTGTGATTTATTTTGCAGGTACCTGGAAACACACTGGTTGTTTTGAAGTCCCACTCTGGAGGGACATATCTGTGGGGCACTGCCCATGGATCAGAAGTCTGCTGGCAGGTGTAGGTTGGAGTTCCCAGCGAGAGAGTAGGGGGCAGGAGTGGCTGTAAAGTGGCAGAGAGGTAGTGTTCTAGTGAGTAAGAGGAAAGTGTACATTACAAAAAAAAAAAAAAAGGTCATTTGGGGACCAAACTCCCACTCATCCAGCCTCAGATTTCAACTGGTGATTATCACCTTTCATTCATCTATCTGCACAAAGCACAATTCAACTGGTGACAACCACCCTTTCCCCCTAAACACACATATTGCTGGCCACACAAAACCCATTTTTTTGACTTGTGAATCATTCACTCATCTGGCTGCACACTATTTCAGTTGGTTATCACCATCACTAACCCTTGCACAGTGAGTTGCACAAAACCTATTTTGCCTCTGACCTCTACACCTCCCCACACACCCACACACATTCATCCAGCTGCAACCAACAAAATTTGACAGTAGGGATTGGAGTCACTTCTGACACTGGCAGGTCTTTATAGCAAGCTGATACAGGTTCTGGAAACCCTAGAGCTATATCCGCATACCAGAACTGAGTGCTGAGTAGGTGCCAGAAACTTGGCAACTATTACACTAATGTAGGTGCTAGTTTTCCAGCAAAAGGACCAGCATGCCAGCAAGACATGCTAGTGCCAGAGCTTGCTACAAGTACTGTATGCTAATCCGGGAGAAGGAGCTACTGCCTGGTGGATCTTGTCTTTATAGATTGGATTAGATGAGACCACTGTCCCCATCCCATACAGCTGTCTGTTGCAGTGGGATGCTTTTGATTTACCTGCTTTGTTTTAATCCACTTTGTTGAGTGCTGATCAGTTTTGGTCTGTGCTCCCCCTACTCTGATGTGTGCCAAGGCTCACAGCTGGAGAAGAAGATGATGCAAGGATAAATAACTTGTTCAGGTAACAGATAGTAAGTGTCAATGGTGGGGGCTAGTCTCTATATAAACATGTGTGCCAGAGATACTGAAAATCTGAAAATGCATGCCTGAAAATGTATGCAAACACATAGGAGGAAAGCGTTCAAACTCACTGCACCAGGTGCAGCTGAGAATCAATAGAAAGTACTCATTCTGTGCACACAAGAACAACACAGGTATTGAGGAAAAGGACATGAACAATGTATTGGCTGAATATCAGAAAGTAGAGAGCATGGCTCTGAGTACCTCAGCACTTTGCCTTGAAACCTCAAAGCTTCGTGCTCTGTCCTTTCTGATTTTGAACCAATATATTGTTTATGCACTCTACCTCAGTGCCTGTGTTATTCTTGCACGTGCCAAGCAAGTGCTTTCTGGATCTATTTAAATGCTGGTGTTTCATCTGATTACCTGACTGAGATATTATTCAAATGTTGTTGTAAAGGCATTATTAAGATATTTACTTTAACAGTCCTGCTATCTTTATTCCATGTTTTGCAGAACTAAAGAGAGCCCACCTCAGCCCCACCCCTGAAATTTGCATTATGATGATATAAAATTGGAAAGGGGCTGTAGGGCTACAAATAAGTACAGAGCACAATTTGGAGCAGCTCAGCAACAATCCTTACATACAATTACTTTACTGTGCAGGCACATGCACTTATTTAGGAGATAATAACACAAGGACTTGATGAAAACCAGACCTCCAGACCCAGAATGGATTGCATCAGTAAAAAGCTAGACTGACTGGTCTGCCCAGACCAATCAGACTTGGCATAAATTGTGCAACTTTGCAAGTCTGTTTTTTTTCCAGTCTAGTCCAGTCTGGTTCCGATGGTTCAGTTTTCAACATACATTTTTAGGCTTTTACCCCCATTTTCTCCCACCCCTGTCTCTTGCATGCATGTGCGTGTGGAGGCATGTGCATGCCATGCGTTGAGATGCCCTCTCTTCATGTCAACCCTTCTACCTGTGCTGACACTGGACCTCCACCAAGAATCAGTGGGACCAAGGGAGGGTGACCACCTCCCCAGGAGAGAAGACCTGCAATAGGGATGCTTGATTCTGCCCCTCCCTTCCACCCATGCCAGCGCCCTGGTGACACAAGGTCATTTCTGAACTCGGGTCACCTGCATAGTGTGAGGTAAGGTGTCCAGCACCTCAGCCCTCTGCACTACCGGGGCCAGCCCAATGGTTCAGTTTTCATCCATGCCTGTGACTGGGTGAAAATCTGACCACCAGAACTAGATCATAATAGATCAGTAAAAGCTGGACAGTAAAATTCATGCACCTTGTGCCCAGTCTAGCAAGACCAGTCAGTTTGTCTTGTACTAATCTGTTTCAGTCTGGGTCCAGCAATCAGGTTTTCATCAGTGCCCATATTATATGTATTCACCCCTTTAACATGTGCAAGTGGCTGTAAAGAAAAATAATTATATGTTGAGGTTGGTGCTGTTCCCAACCTTACTTTATACCTGTTAGTAGCCATGCAGCCCCTTCCCTACATTTCATCATCAAAATCCTGTTTTTAGCAGTGGAGCTACTATAGGTGCTCAGTGGCTCTGCAAACCACAGGATCAAGATTGTAGCAGTAAAATACATATCTAAATAATGCATTTACAGTCCAATTTGAATGATAACTCATCTAGATCCTTGGGTAGGCAGCTCCTTGTCATAAGTTAATTGAACCAAGGACATGATGGTGTCAGCTGCTGTTTAATAATAATAATAATAATCATAATTACAATACCAATCATTCAGATGTGTAATAATATGAAACACTTTAATTTTAATAGAACTATGCCATCTTTTCAGATATACTGGCATCTCAGAATGTCAATAAATGGTGTGCCAATATGACATTTTTACACAGACACCCCCCCCCCCCCATTTTCTGGCACACTAGAGTGTCAGAAGAGCTTGAATCCCCTTACCAGTTTGACTGGTTGTGACCCTCCCTCTCTTAACTCACCCAAGACAACTGAATTAGACACATTAATCTTGGTTCCACATTTTAAAAAATAACTTTAAAGAAACCCTACAGTCAAAAATATGTTATATTTAATCATATGGAAGCACAGGACTCACAGACTTATACGAGTTCTGTATTTATCAGGTGAATGAAGCAGTTCCAAAAACTTTGTTTCTATATACCAGGTATATGTCACAGAAACAGTGCATCTTACAGTTAAAAAGGAAAAGTGACAGGTTTTATTTAGCTCACATCTTAACAGACACACACACACACTCACACACCAGCAGACACAGCAGTCTCACACTCACATCAGACATTACAGTTTTGCAGCAGAAGAAATAAGTACAGGTGTCTTACCTTCTGAAAGGTTGTTTTGTGAAAACAGGCAGCACACAGTACATCACTCTGCTTACAGTTGCAGTCAACAGATCTGCAGCAGCAACCTCCCTCTCTCTCTCTCGCTCATTTTTTAGGTGTTTTATGTACCCACGCTGGAAGTATTTAGCACTCAGTACAAATCAAGTCATTTCACTTTGCCTCTTAAGATGGATATAATAAAGATAGTTGAATAGCAGGGTGGGCTTGTCCAAATAATTTTGGATTGATCTTCCATCTTCTAAACAGAATGTGTGGATGACTCTTAAAGGTCTCAGAGTTACAGGCCAGTTAACATAACTATCGGTTCCTTATTAATAGTGGAATACCTTCTCCGGAAATTGCTGTGTGCAATTTGATCACTGGACTGATGTTGTCTTCATGAGACCATATGGCTTTGAGACTGATTCTGTGAACATTAACCTTACGTAGTGACTGGAATCGAAAACACTATGTAATGAAACTTGTACAAATCAATAAGCATGGCAACATCTGTAAACACAATGTGAATGTTATAAAAATTTAAGTAAGAAGAAACACAAAGGAAGTCTGTGTCCTAAATTAATAAAAAAGGCTTTGGTGTCCAAACAAGGTCATAAAGGGTCTGTTGTATAAGTTACTCAATATCAGAATCTCCGATGTATTCAAATGTATCATTTTGAATTCTAGAGGCATGAAACTTATTTTATTTGGTATTCAGCTACTGTATTCATTCTGAGTACTAGAGTCATGAATACAAAGGACCATAGAAGAAATAAAAAAAACTGTATTCAGAATATATTCTGAAGACCAAAATGCCACTTTATTGGTATTCAGTGTTGGTAAAGGGCATCTCCTTTTTGGGGGTTGCTGCTTGACCACAGCGTTCTAAATAGACTAACTCACAAGGAGGCTAAGTGACTTGCTCTAGATTATACACTTATTAAGTGTCTGTGCTGGGATTTAAGTTGGTATCGATTAATTTAAAATAATGTGCTGTAACCACTTGACAAAACTTCCTTCTCTTACATTATAGGCTGTGCCATTGCAGTACTGATACTAACTATACATAAAGCTCTATTTATTGCATTGGCACTATTAGCATTCTTTTGTCACTGTGCTTGGCCTGCCTTTCCACCATTGTTTCTGTGGCTGTGGCTGTCTGAGCACAATGATTAGACACCTCCCAATGTCCATTTTGAATGTGTCACCTTCTAGATCAGCAGTTTGCTTTGTTGCCAGAAGACTGGGATCTCCTTCCTGTCCTTCCTGTTCCTTTCATTCTCCTTCTGCAACCTTTTCTTGTAGTGATGTAATCAAGCTAGAGATGAGCGAAATTGAGAAAACTTCACTTTGACCAGTGGTACAATTGGAAATGTTTAGATGTGGGTACTCTCACATCTAGATTTCAAGGTGGTGGAATCGTCATTTCTAGGTGGTGGAACTCTCCTATAGTAGTTAATAGAGAAAGCTGACCATGACAGTGGAACTTCCATACAATTTTTTTAAGAGGTGGTGAAACTGGGTTCTTGTGGGTTCCTATCCAATTTAACTCCCAACATCGACAGAACTTCGTGAAGTTTGCCAACTTCGTGAAGTTTGCCAACTTCGTGAAGTTTGGTGTGCTGACTTTGCAACATTTTTTTGCCAGGTGAAAAGGGCACTTTTTTCCACAAAGTAACCAAATTTTCCTCATGGAAAAAATACCACTTTGTCCGAAAAAAACATTGCAAAGTCGGTGAAGTTGAAGTTGGTGATGCCAATAGGAACTTTGCATAGCCTTGCAAAGTCAAAGTCTTGTAACACTGTGTCAACTTCACTGATAAAGTTTAATGTCACTGCATCTCTAAATCAAGTACAAGTTGATCATTTACTTTAGGCATGCAAATATTACAGCAGATTGTGAAGGAAAACATGCTAATTGCAATAAATGTTTATTTACACAGTTTATTTCTAATCTCAAAGTTGAGGTGCACCAATGCGCAAGTCTAGGTTGATTATTTTTCACCCTATTTGCAAATGATTTACAGTCACCAATATTTATCTACTGTATATACAGATGATGATATGCCAATCTAACTCCCGTTGATGTCAATAAATTGCTACAATCCATCTTTGATAAGATACACAATGGATATCTGTGAAAGCCTCCTGCTAAATGGTTTGAAAATATACAGTAATTTGCTGACTTTCTCGAACAGGGCTCAGCAACAGCCTCCACTGACTATCATATAATTCCAAGGTCCACCACTGGAAAATGCATAGACTTTCAACTATATTGGACTATGGCTGGATTCTAGACTGTCCTACTCTGAGCACATTGCCAAAGTATCTGACTGCCACCGTAGTAAACTTACTTTGCTATACCCGGGACTTTTTTGCTTTGACTTCAATGCCAGAAAACCATTACATAATCAATATCTCCTAGCAGTACTGGAACAACCAGCATAATCTCACCAACCAAAATCACAGCTGCATTCAGCATCTTGAGCAGAATTATCATCTGCAGCAAAAGACTGGCCCACCACTGTGTGTGAACTCTACTGCAAATGTGGCCTGATTTCCACCATCAGGAGCTGTGATCTTAACAGTGCCTTATAAAATGGGTAGAGAAATTGCTGCATCCCGATTGGTCAGCAGATATGAATTGTGAGGCCACTGCCACTGGTTAAAAACAGTGCTGGTAATCAAGACACAGCACACTAACATGTTGATGCCAGTTGTAAAACATTACTGACATCCATTATAAATATGGCTGCTACCTTTACTCACAGCAAAAATTCAGCTAGGCCATAAAAAATGAAACTCCCTCAAAATTTGAAGAAAATAATAAAATAATTAAATGTTCTTTCTCTTTATAATTCCCTTCTTACATGTAGTACATGCTGTACACCAATCTAAAAAATGAAGTACTACTCATAGCTTTACTTTCCTGAAGTACTACCATCTAACCCGCTTATAATGGATACATCTGTACTAACACAAAGTGCTTGCTATAGAGAGTGGCTGGTGTAATGACGCGGTAAGAAAATCAACTAAACGCAGTTGCGATGCAAACTAGTGATTCAAGTTTTATTGCGGTACAATAGTGAAGTCCTTTCAACCGTTATTCCCCCACTGCACACAGCACACATCACACAACAAATGCAGATAGCAAGGTAATATTGCGAACACACTCAGCAGATGCCAACAATGTTTCTGTGTCATTGTCAGTCTCATCCAGGACTCATTTAAGCATGCACCAAATATAGTGTTATTTTGGACTGTAAATTATCTCTTGATCAAGAGGATGAATTATGCATGTTTTGTTTGGAAGCAAGAAAATCAAAGTTATGTTGCGAAGTCCAGGAACATCTAGGTGGTCAGAAAAATTGTTCAAAATGAGGGCGATCTTTTGCCCATGGAGTTTTCTGTACCAAGTCTGATCCACTCTGTAAAGATTACAGCAGTCATCCAAGATGATTTGTTGGAGCGATAAAAAACTGAAAGGTGGTTCACCCCTCTAAAGCATCTGGGGACAGCTGATTTTCCTGACCATCAAAAGTCCCCTCCCTATCCTTACCTGCCTATAAGGGAAATCATTGCTATTAACCCTGCACATATAAAATTGAACCCATGACTTTACTGAGGCCTTCTGTTGTGTGTATTTGTGTGGGGACAGGTGAACTTTCTGCCAATAGACTTAATGCAGAAGTTTGAATTCCTGCTGATAAACACACATTCCATCTCTTGAATGTGTGGAAAGACAGATGATAGGTAGGATGGACTACGTTTTACTAGTTACCTTTAAAAAAAGAAAATACCTCTTTTTAATAAAAACAAAGTTGGCATTTTCAAGATGTCTTAGCTTCC
Source organism: Neoceratodus forsteri (assembly GCA_016271365.2). Classification (NCBI taxonomy): domain Eukaryota; kingdom Metazoa; phylum Chordata; order Ceratodontiformes; family Ceratodontidae; genus Neoceratodus; species Neoceratodus forsteri. Next base: position 766,503,366 of record CM057458.1, read on the forward strand.
CCATTTTATAAGATCAGTAAGACTTATCAGGGTGTGGGTAGTTACAGTGTGTGGTAACCGCACTTCTAGGTTCAGAAGGCAATCAGTGCAAATATCTCATGCCTCACAACTCACCTTGGCATGGGTTTATCATATTATCCATACTCTATTGTGTCTTACTGTATGTATGGAGGGTATGGGTAATATAATAAATGCATGCCCAGGTGTGTAGTGAAGGGTGAGCAAAAGCAGGAGGAAAAAAGACCTCTTTTTTTCATCCTCACCACTTCTTTTGAAAACCTGTTTCAGGCATCTACCATCTTTCAGTGAAAAAGTATTTTCTCAAATCTTTCTTAAACTACCCCTCCCCCTACACACACACACAGATTCATCTCATGCCCCTGGCCCTAGAAACATAGAAACATAGAATTTGATGGCAGATAAGGACTGCTTGGCCCACCTAGTCTGCCCATTTCCCTACCTAATGCATGGGTTACAGATCCTAGTTAACCAACTGCCTATTTCCTCCTACCTCCTGCTAGAATTGCCTTATGTCTGTCCCATGCATTCTTGAATTCATCCACTGTTTTTAAGTCCACTACCTCCTCAGGAAGGCTGTTCCATGTATCCGCAACCCTCTTAGTGAAAAAATACTTCCTCACATTACCTTTGAGCCATCCCACCTCTATTTTCAAATTGTGCCCCCTTGTTCTTGAACATCTCTTTTTTCTGAAAGATGCTACCATCTTGGACTCTGTTGATTCCCTTGATGTACTTGAAAGTTTCAATCATGTCCCCCCTCTCCCTCCTCTCCTCGAGTGTATACATATTAAGCTTCTTTAATCTCTCTTTGTATGTCTTCTGGTGCAGACCCTGCACCATTTTAGTTGCCCTCCTCTGGACAGCCGCCATCCTGTCTATGTCTTTGTGGAGATGCGGTCTCCAGAACTGGACCCAGAACTCCCGATGGGGTCTCACCAACTGTCTGTACAAAGGGATAACAACTTCCTGTTTTCTACTGGAGATGCCTCTCCCTATGCATCCCAGTATCCCACCAGCTCTTCTTACCGCCTTCTCACATTGCTTGCCCACCTTAAGGTCATCTGAAATGACTACCCCCAGGTCCCTTTCCATTTCTGTAATTATTATTATCTCATCCCCTTTTGTGTACTCTTCCCCTGGATTTTTGTTTCCCATGTGCATTACTTTGCACTTCTTTGCATTGAATCTAAGCTGCCATATAATTGACCATTCCTGCAACTTTACCAAGTCCCTTTGCATCCTTTCCACTCCACCTTTGGAATCAACCCTGTTGCAGATCTTTGTGTCATCTGCAAAGAGACATCCTTTTCCTTCCAGTCCCTCTGCAATGCCACTTATAAAGACATTAAAGAGGACAGGTCCCAGTATTGAACCCTGTGGTACCCCACTAGTAACCCCCCTTTCTTCAGAGTAAACTCTGTTTACTATTACCCTCTGAATCCTGTTGTCCAGCCAATTTTTAACTCAGGCTACCACCTTGGGACCCACTCCTGGGTTGGCTAACTTGTATATTAATCTTGTGTGTGGGACTCTGTCAAATGCCTTGCTAAAATCTAGGTAGGCCATGTCCACTGCCCCTCCCTGGTCGACCACACTGGTCACCCAGTCAAAGGAATCTATTAGATTCATCTGACATGACCTTCCCGCTGTGAATCCATGCTGCTTTGGGTCCTGTGCTGCACTGGCCTATAGGAGCTCAACAATTCTTTCCTTTAGAAGTGATTCCATCATTTTCCCTACCACTGAGGGCAAACTAACAGGTCTGCAGTTTCCTACCTCTGTCTTGCTCCACGTTTGTGAAGGGGAAACATGTCTGCCCTCCTCCAGTCCTGGTGGTTTTTCCTCATTTGGAAAAGATTCCCTTTCTGCACCCTGTTTAGCCCTATGAGATATTTGTAGGTTTCTGTCATCTCACCTCTCACCCACTTTTCTTCAGGGTGTCGGTGTTGAGATCCCTCAGCCTCTCCTCGTAGGGCTTCTTGTACAACCCCTGAACCATTTAAGTTACCCTCTCTGGACTGCCTGTATCCTGACTATGTTTTTTCTGAGGTGTGGCCTGCCAAATTGGACACTGTACTCCTGATGGTCCTCACAAGTGAGTGATACAGTGGCAACACCACTCCCTTTCTCCTGCTGGAGATACCTCTACCTATGCACCCCAGCATCCCACTACCCCTTCCCTCTGCATAGCTACAATGCCCTCCCACTTTGAGGTCACCAGATATGGTAACTCCAATGTTCCTTTCCTGTTCAGTGACTGTCACTACTCCCCATCTTATACTCAACCACTGGGTTCCTATGCTCTGGGTGCATGATTTTGCACTTTTTGGCATTGAACTTCAACTGACACACTCTTGACCACACCTCAAGTTTCCAATGATCACTGTGCATTCTCTCCACACACTTCTGAGTATCCCCCCATTGCATATTTTAATATCATCTGCAAAAAGGTACACCTTCCTTTCCAGTTCTTCTGCAATGTCATCTATGACAACATTGAAGAGGACCGGTCACAGCACTAAGTCCTGTGGCACCCTACTGGTCATACTCCCATCATTACAGTGAGTGCCATTTACCTCTGCCCTGTCTCCAATCTATTATTTGGGACTTTTACAGCAACCAGGGAACTGCTCAAGAGTCCCTCCTTCATGTAGGTCGTGTTCATTCTTATGGCTGTGAGTTGTACAGCCAGTGTGGGTTAATCAGCCCGTTTACAGATTGTCTTTAACTCTGTATGACCTCTGTCTTCAGATCTCATAATTTAAGAATATGGAAATGGCTTTTTTTGTTATGGATATATTTTATGTCTTCAGTACAAAATATTAACAAAAATCTGTGTCTAAAAAGCTACTGTCTAACCCAATTCACTGTTTTGGATCCCACCTCTAGGATACTTAGTTTCTTTATCAGCCTTCTGTGAGCACAGTGTTGAAGGACTAGCTAAAGTCTAGATAGGCTACATCCACTGCCCTCCCCTGATCTTTTTCCCTTGTCAATCAGTATAGTATAGTTGGAGCTGATACTATAGCCTAGAGGTTAGAGTAATGAAGTGTGAATGATCTTACTACATTCAGCAGACCTGGGTTTGATTCCCACAACCTCCACCTGTATATTGTGTGACTCTGAGAAAGTCACTTAACCAGCGCAGTACTCTCAGGTCACCCCTGAAAAGAGGCCCTTGTGTCTAGTGGGCCTTACCTGGTTACCATAGACAAAGAAATCCATCAGATTTGTTTTGCACGACCAAACATGAATCCATGCTGCCTGTGGTCTTGAAGTCCACTGGATTCAAGCTACTCTACCATTCTTTCCTAGCCTATCCCCCTCTCATTTTTCTGTTTTGCCATCTATAAAAATATTTTTCCCCACCTTTTATTCTCTCATTAAAGTACAGCTCTGTGTCAGCCTTTGCCCTTCTCACTTCCAGCCTTGCCTCTTTGAGTTCAGCCTGATAATCCTGCCAGGTTTCCTCCCACTTGTTCCTCTTGGAATCAGTAAAGGCCTTTGTTTTCCCTCTAACTGCCTCCCACACACTATTCAGAACAAGATCAGCTTTTTGTGCTTGTTCCTTTTGGCAACCTTCTTTCCACAAGATTCGTATAGTCGGGAGTCGTAGAATGAAAAAATGAGGGAGTCTAACAAAAAAAATAGGGCTCCATGTAATAATTGCAAATGCTGAATCGTGAGTGATATAATAGTGAGTGTAAATACAGCGCCAGAACAAAACCGTGTCTCATTTAATAGCGAGCATTTAAAAATCACACCACAATCAGACTGCCAGGCAATATCACTCACAATTCAGGAAGAGGCAGAGAGACAATATCACTCACAGTTCTGAGAAACTGGCTAAATCAGTTACGATTAAAAAGTAGTAAAAAGTAAAGAGAAGGTGTGCTTTCCTGTGTAACCTTTTTGCTGTTAGGTGTGCAGAAACTGAGGGTACAAACTGCTAGCATCACGGGTAACTGGTAAACTTTCCATGTTAATGAGGTGGAAACAACTGGGTTTAAGAAAATGTCCAAAGCATAGCGGGGTTACTTAATGTGTACCAGTTGCAGCTATATGGAATTTAAATGATTACATTGAGGAGACACCACCAACCAACCACCTGCAAGTCAGGCAAGCACTTCTCACTTAATAGCGAGCATTTTAAAATCGTACCACAATCGGACTGCCAGGAGATATCATTCATGATTCAGCAAAATGTATAGAGGGTCTGACAAGTAGTACCAAGCGTTTGTCAATGCCAAATGTTTGCTTGCTGGCATTGGCATTGGTAGCGTAGGAGTCAGAAAGATGCATAATAGGAATGGCAGTGAAGTACTCAACTGAAGCCAACCCCACTACCACCCTGCAGAGACTGACAGGCATTGGGGAAAGCCTCTGGGTCATCAGGCATAACGCCCACACCATTTCGCCACACCCTACCTTGCAGACACTGACAAGTGTCACAGTGTGCCTTGGGGTCTTTGGACCTTATGCTCACCCCATTCCATGAGGAAATATGGTGAGAAGCATGCAGTATAGGAGAATGGGGTGAACTTGGGGGGCGAAGAGTCCAAGGCACACCTCAATGCCTGTCACTGGCTGCAGGGTGTGGGTGGAATGGCATGAGCATTACAGGCAACAATCCCAAGTCACACCCCTGATGCCTGTCAGTCTCTACTGGGTGGGGTATTATGGTTGGAAACCCTAATGCCCCAGGCCTTCGTTAGTATTTTCACTCCAAATTTTCAACATGGGTTTTTTGTGACCCCCACCTCATTAACAGTGGAAATATCAGTTCATTAGCCAAAGGTTGATTTTGCACAGCGACTACGCCATTTGGCACCACAGGTGGGAAAACACATTTTGAACAGGATGTGAAAAATTACAGCTGTACTGTTCATGGGGAGGTGTAAAAAATGGCAATGTTGAAAATCTGGAGTGAAAATATAAAAGAACTGGTGAAGTCACGCGTGTGCGTAGAAACTGTGCAATGCACACCCGTAATATAATTAGTTTGCGGACTTTTTATAGCAGATTGTCAAGACAGGCATTTTGGGACCTCTGCTCATGAACAATGCAACTGTGATTTTCTTAATCTGTCCCAAACACTGATTTCCCACAGTGACCACACATTTCAGCACCAGATGTGCGAAAATACATTTCGACCAGAGTGTGAAAAATGACAGCTGTACTGTTCATAAGGAGGTGTGGAAAAATGCCAGTTTTGAAAATCTGGACTGAAAATATTATAAATTCGTGAACTTACGAGGGTGCATGGAAACTGCACAATGCACACTCGTAACACAGTCATTTTATGGACTTTTGTCACCAAATTTTCAACATAGCCATTTTAAGACCTCTGCTCATGAACAGTGTCACTGTGATTTTCTTAATCTGTCCCAAACATTGAATTTCCCACATGTACTGTGCCATTGTGCGCTACATGTGCAAAAACTCATTTTGGGCAAGATGGGAAATATGACAGCTGTACTGCTCATAAGGAGGTGTGGTAAAATGGCAATGTTGTAAATCTGGAGTGAAAATAAGAAGAATTCTTGAAGTTATGAGCGCGTGTAGGAACTGTGCAAAGCATGCTCATAAAACAGACATTTTTGGGAATTTTTTCACCAAATTTTCAACATAGGGTATTGGGGGCCTACCTCATGAATTGTGACACTGTCATTTCATTACTCAGTCCCAAAAGGTGGTTCCATGCAGTGACCACGAAATCACCTTTTGAGGCCGAATAACAAAATGACAGTGACTGAGTTCATGAGGTGGGGTCCCAAGAACCCCATGTTGAAAATTTGGTGAACAAATTCCCCAAAATGGCCGAGATATGCACCAAAGTTGAAAAAAAAAACACATTTATGTCATTATACAGCTTACTGTCATTTCTTCAGTTCTCAGTCGACTTTGAAGAGTGCAGACATATTCCCAGTCCACCAAAGATCATTGCGCAAGCCTCCGGAGGTAAGCATGGGGTGAGGATGGGTGGGGAGGTGGGGTACGCAGAGGGTGGGCATGGTTTGGGTTGAGGGGGTAAGAGAGTCAACAAGGGACCATTTTCTTTTGTTCTAGGTTTTTTTTTTTAAGATGATGTGGGACTTTTGCCACACTGGGGTAGGCTCCCAGCATGGCACCTGCAAGTTTATTGGGGCATGGACAGTGGATCCAGTGGCAGATTGGGCACTCCCATGGGCCACAGACTTTGACCATGCTGGGGTGGGCTCCCACCATGGCATCGGGAAGTTTGCTTTTGGGGAGGGGGTAGTGGAGCCAATGGGGGATTGGGCACTCCCATCGGTAACACAGTATGTGGGGGTGAAGGGGAGTGCATGAGCACACTGGGATGAGCTCCCAGTATGTACAGGACATGGGACTTTTGCCATGCTGGGGTGGGCTTCCTGGGTGGCACCAGGAAGTTTGCTTTTGGGAGGGCAATGGAGCTGAACGGGGATTGGGCACCCACATCGGTCATACAGTGTGCAGGGGTGGAGGGGAGCACATGAGCATGCTGGGGTGTGCTCCCAGCATGCTACGTATGTGTTGGGGGGGGCAGGCTGTCTATGACAGTTCAGATGCAGTGCTGACGTGTCGGCAGTATGCAGATTGCCTACACGTTACCATTACTGATTGTAGCAGTGTTTTTCTCTGAACTGTATGCCACTGCATCTGAATGGTTGTCATAGACAGCTCGGACGTTCATTGGTGTGGTGCAACCTCGCCTGCAAAAAGGAGCAGGGCATTGGAAGTGGGGGAGGCACACCTACGAAAACTAGTATGGTGGCATTATGTTTCTTGCACATGCGTGCAAGCATACCTAAAAATTAAAAAGTAGTGTCTGCAGGAATCAAGCGTACTGAGGGAAGTTAGGGGTTGCTGTGTACGAGTATTTAACAAAATAGAATCGGACTTGTCAGCAAGAGGTAAACACGAGGTGAACTGCAATTAAAATACAATGTGTTTGCCTGAAACAAGCAATAGATGACTGAGGCACTGCAAGTTGAAACACTGCAAGCATTGACAAGCATTGACCTTAGCGCTAGCATGTAGTACCAACCCTAATTAGTTTGCTACATCCAGCACGGGTCACAGGACATTGATCGGTGTAACTGTAAAGATTGTTCCTACTGCTTCCTGTTTTGTTCAACCAGACATCAAAATAGCTAAATTTAAAAAAAAAAACTGGCAAAGCCAGACAGCAACTGTAAAGAATGCCTACCTACTGGAAGTTTTCATGGGGAGCAGAACGAGGTGACACAAAACTTGCTTTTATGGCTATTTTTGCTATTGGCTATTATGACGTGTGAAAAGTAGCTGTTTTTGTAAGTAGCTATTATAGGTAGTTTGCTATATTTGTTTTTGCTATTATTGATTCACTAGTTTTGATTCCCTATTATCACAGATTACCCAAATTAGAAAGGCAAAAGCCCAGCTAGAGGAAAAGATAGCAGAAGGGGCAAAGATAGGAGACAAATCATTTTTATGCTTGCTTGCATGCATGTGCGAGAAACGTAGTGCCATCATCCGAGTTTTTCGGCGGTGTGTCAGCGTCTTCCAATTCAGTCAGTGTGTTTGCAGGTGCAGTCACAATTCTCCAATCACTGCTGGAGCTGTCTATGGCAGCAGTTGAAAATGCAGTGGCATACAGTTGAAAGAGGGAGCTACGCTTCAGTGAGCAGCGATAAGATATCGCCTGCTCATGCGTTACTCCCCTCTTACACACTGCCTTACGCATACTTGTGTGCTCACCCTCCCCACGCACACACTGTATAGCAGCGGGGTGCCCAACCCCCTGTCGGCTGTGCTGCTCTTCCCCAAACAGAGTTCCAGATGCCACGCTGGGTGCCCACCCCAGCTTGGCAACACATCGTATGTGGCAGCGGGGTGCTTAATCCCCGTCGGTTCCAGACCCACCCCAAACAGCCTTACAGCTGCCACACTAGGAGCCCACTCCAGCATGGCACAAGTCCGTATGGCTGATGGGGGTGCCCAGTCCCCCATTGGCTCCAGTCCCCCCAAACAGCCTTCTAGCTGCCACGCTGGGAGCCCATCCCAGCGTGGCAAACGCCCCACGTCGTCTTCCTGTTAAAAAAAAACAACCTGTAAACAAGAAAACATTACCTCCACATTCACCCAGCCTACCCATGCCCACCCACTGTACACCCTGCCTCCCCACATCCCCTCACCCCATACTTACCTCCGGACTCCGGCGCGACGATCTTCGGTGGACCGGGAACACGTCTGCACTCTTCAAAGCTGACCGCGAACTGAGGAAATGCTATTATAATTGGATAGACAGGGTTTTTTCAACTTTGCTGCATATCTCAGGAATTGTTTGGAATTTTTGCACCAAATTTTCAACATGGGGTTTTTGGAACCCCTTCTCATGAATGCTTTCACTGTCATGGCGTTAATCAGGCCCAAAGGGTGATTTCGCAGGCACTGCACGAAATCACCTTTCGGGACTGAGTAATGAAATGACACTGCTACTGTTCATAAGGTAGGCTCTCAAAAAGTCTATGTTGAAAATTTGGTGGAAAAATTCCTAAAATGACTGTTTTATTGGCGTGCATCGCAGTTCCTACGCACTGTAAGTTTATTAATTAATATTTTTACTCATAGATTTAACATTGCCATTTTATTACTCTTCCTTATGAGCAGTACAGCTGTCATTTTTCACATCTTGCCCAAAACTTGTTTCCGCCCATGTAGCGCATAATGGTGCAGTCGGTGTGCAAAAGCAATGTTTGGGGCAGATAAAGAAAATCACAGTTACACTGTTCATGAGCAGAGGTCTTAAAATGGCTATGTTGAAAATTTGGTGACAAAAGTCCATAAAATGACTGTGTTACGAGTGAGCATTGCGCAGTTTCCATGCACCCTCATAAGTTCATGACTTTGTAATATTTTTAGTCCAGATTTCCACCAGTGGCATTTTTCCACACTTCCTTATGAACAGTACAGCTGTCATTTTTTACAACATGGCCGAAATGTGTTTTCACACTTTCAGTGCAGAGATGCGTGGCCGCTGTTGGAAATCATTGTTCAGGACAGATAAAGAAAATTACAGTGACACTGTTCATGACGGAGGTCCCAAAATGCCTGTGTTGACAATCTGCTGTGAAAAATCCCCAAACTAATTACATTACGGATGTGCGTTGCACAGTTTCTATGCATGCTCGTGACTTCACCAGTTTATTTAATATTTTTACTGCAGATTTACAACATTGCCATTTTTTACACCTCCCCATGAACAGTACAGCTGTCATTTTTTACAACCTGTTCGGAATGTGTTTTGCACCTGTGGTGCTAAATGCCGTAGTCACTGTGCATAAGCAGCTTTCAGCTAACAAACTGATATTGCCACTGTTCATGAGGTGGGGGTCACAAAAAAAAATGTTGAAAATTTGGAGTGAAAATACCAACGAATGCCTGAGGTGTTAGGGTTTCCAACCATAACGCCCCACCCTGTAGAGAATGACAGGCATCAGGGGTGTGATTTGGGATTCTTGCCTGTAATGTTCATACCATTCCACACCCTGTAGCCAGTGAGAGGTATCGAGGTATGCCTTGGACTCTTCAGACCCAAAGTTCACCCCATTCTCCTATACCGTACACACCTCACCGTAGTTCCTGATGGAATGGGGTGCACATAAGGGCCAAAGACCCCAAGGCACACCGTGACACTTGTCAGTGTCTGCAGGGTGGGGTGTGGTGAAATAGCATGGCCATTATGCCTGATGACCCAAAGGCACACCCCAATGCCTGTCACTCTCTGGAGGGTGGTGGTGGGGTTGGCTTCAGTTCAATACTTTACTGCCATTCCTATTATGCAGTTCTGTAACTTCTACACTAGCAATGCCAATGCCAGCAAGCAAACATTTGGCATTGACAAATGCTTGTTTAGATACATTAGAGAATGTAGGAAGGCAAAAGGGGGGATAGTACAGATTGCTCCTGAAGAAAGGAAATGCTCCAAACATGTCCCAGAGAAAGCCAAAATTCTCAACAAATACTTCTGCTCAGTGTTTACTAAAGAGGACCCAAGGGATGGCCCAGCCCTGAAAAAAAAAAAACACCCCAGGACCAGGGGTAGACACTAGTCCCTTTACAGAAGCTGAAGTACAGCAGGTGCTAAATAAACTAAAAGCAGACAAAGCCATGGGACCAGATGAGATGCACCCCAGAATCCTTAGGGAACTGGGGTCAGAATTAGCAGCCCCGCTGGCACTTCTATTCACAAAATCCTTGAAGAGCGATGTGGTACCCAAAGACTGGAAAAAGGCAATAGTGGTTCCACTTCACAAATCAGGCAGTTGTGAAGAGGCTAGTAATTACAGACCAGTGACTCGCATGTCTGTGGTAGGGAAAGTATTGGAGACACACTCAAACAGAAGTTTATATAATTCCTCAAAACTATAATAAGACTCTAAACAGCATGGTTTCACAGCAGGTAGGACTTGCCAGACAAATCTGCTCGAGTTTTTTGACTACGCTACAAAAATAGTGGACAATGGTGCGGCAGTAGATGTGGTCTACCTACACTTCAGTAAGGCCTTCGACTCAGTTCCACACAGAAGACTGGTAAAGAAGAAAGATCACACAGGGGTTGGTCCAGAAGTAGTCAGATGGGTACAAAACTGGTTACAAGGCAGAACACAGAGGGTTCAGGTTAATGGAATGCAATCAACGGAAGGCAGGGTGACCAGCAGGGTGCCCCAGAGCTCAGTACTGGGGCCTCTGCTCTTCAATGTTTTTATAGCAGACATCGCTGTTGGACTGGAAGGGAAGGTGTGTCAGTTCGCAGATGACACCAAGATATGTAACACGGTGGACACTTCAGAAGAAATGAGCAAGATGGAAGCTGCCCTCAAGAAACTAGAAGAATGGTCTGGAGTGTGGCAGCTGAGATTTAACACCAAAAAGTGCAAGGTCATCCAGGAAAGGAGTATTACCTAGGAGGCAAAAGACTGGTGGCCTGAAACCAGGAATGAGATCTGGGAATCATAATCTCAGACGACTTGAAGGTTAGTAAGCAGTGTGATAAGGCAACATTGAATGCCAACAGAATGCTGGGCTGAATTGGGAGGGGAATCATGAGCAGGAGGAGAGATATGGTGCTACCACTGTATAGATTGCTGGTCAGGCCTCACCTGGAATATGAAGTTCAGTTCTGGAGGCCTTACCTCAGGAAGGACATTGACCAGGTGGAAAGAGTACAGAGAAAGGTGACAAAAATGATTCAGAGTCTGCAGTACATGTCCTACAAGGAAAGACTTAGAGAACAGAATATGCACTCCCTGGAACAGAGAAGAGAGAGAGGGGACATGATTGAAACATTCAAGTACATCAAAGGCATTAATAAGGTGCAGGCACAGGAACTTTTTCACTTCAAGAAGGGCTCCAGAACCAGGGGATATGACATCAGACTGCAAGGAGGGGGGTTCTCTAACAACACTAGGAAGTTTTTCTTCACAGAAAGAGTGGTTGATGCCTGGAAAAGCCTGCCCCAAGAGGTTGTGGGGGTCAACACTGTGGGAGATTCAAGAATGCATGGGATAGACACAAAGAAGCCCTGACTACAAAGGGCAACTAGAGTGTCAAAATAGTTCTAAAACAAATAGGCAGACTAGATGGACTTAGCGGTCTTCTTCTGCCATCAGTTTCAATGTTTCTATGTTTATGTATTTGGTGACTACATGGAATGCCCCCTTAATACTGCACCACTGTTCCTCCACCCCCTCATTCTGGTCTACCCCTGCCAATCTTTCCCTGACTAGGTCCTGCATCTTCCCACAACCCACATGCCTAAGGTCCAGAACCACTGACTTTTAAGGGGGTCCATTTTTCCACACTGCCAGTTTGAACCATGCAGTGTTGTGGTTACTGGACCCCAACAGTTACTTGACAGCCACCCTCACCACCTCTGAATTGGTGAGCATCAAACTGAGTATTGCATACTGTCATGTGAGATCCTTGATCAAGTGCACCAGAAAGCAGTCCTGCAGTGTATTAAGCAGTGATTGACTCGTGGTGTTCTTTGCTGCTAGGATATCCCAATCCATACCCATCTGGCTCAGGTCCCACAGCAACACCAGATTGCCTTTTGTGGCTCCCCTTCTGATTTCTTCCCCCAGTACCCTGTCTTCCTTCTCTTTCTGCCATTGTGGTCTATAGCCCATCTCAACCCAATCCTTTTACCAACAGCTCTTGTTAGCTGCACCCAGATATATTCCACTTCCCCCTTCCCCTCCTTCTTTACATACCCATCCTCTGTTGCCTTTATACCTTCCCCAATGAACAGACAACCCCCACCTCTTCTCTTGACCCATATCTCCTTCATTATGTATACCCTGGAACACCTAGATCCCACTCATTGTTACCACTGGCACAAGTCTCTGGGATGACCACTAAGTTTATCTTATCCTCTGGCACAAATGCCTGCAATTTGCTGATCATGTTGTTTAGACTTCTGACATTTTTGTAAACTAACATCCATGCACCTATCTTCCTCTCTCTCTTCTTGTCTGGTGCCCTCCTCAAGCCATCAGCTCTCTCCCCTTCCCATCTCCCACCCCATCTAATATGTGTACATTTACTACCCGGTCCTGCCTCACTATCTTCACCTGTCCCTTTCCTCTGCCATTGATGGCTTCCCCTCACTCCACTTCTGTTTCTGGGGGAGCCTTTTCTGGGTTTACCTTGCAGTTACCACCCATATGGGGGTTCCCAGCATCATCTTCCCCCCTCAGTTTAAAAGAGTGTCCATGTACACATCTAATTTCTCCTCCCTTGCACTAGACCCCTTCCTCATAGGATGAAGGCCATCCCCTTGAAAAGCTTTCAGTCCCAGAAACCTCCCAAGTCCCTCACAAATCCAAGTCCTTCTTCCTTGCACCATTCCCCCTGCATGGCATTAAATGTCTCAGTTTCCTCATGCATCACCCTACCCCTTCCCTAGCTCATATAAGCAGCATCACTGAAAAGGCCAACATGGCTGCTTTCACCCTTGGTTTCCTCCCTAGTCTTTGGAAGTTGGACTTTGTAACCTCCATACCATGATTTTCCAAATAGTTCATTCCTTAGTGCACTAGGATATGTGGCACATCCCTCATCCCTTCAAACATCTTCCCTATCCTGGTCTCATCCCTTGGGCTGATGTGTTTGGAAGGCATCTGACCTGTCCCCTTGCTGGCCAGTCTCTGCTCACCACTCTTTCCACACCCCTTACTACTGAGTCTCTGACTACAAATACCTTGCTTGCCCTTCCCCTTCTCCCTTAACCCTGCTCATTGCCTTCCTAACACCTTGATCCCTGATAGGAGTCTCACACCATGCCTTGTCCTATGTAATGACTGGCTCATGGCCTCCCACAACTGAGTCAGGTAACTGTGCCTCATACAGGGGTGCAAAATAGTTTCAGTCAACATTGGTGGGCCCTGCATGCCATCCACAATTGACTTCCCTATCCTCATCCTCCTTTCTTTCCTACCCCATCCCATCACCCTCAACATCCCTTGGCCAATGAACCTCTGCAGTGGGGTGGAGTGAGTTGTGGTTCTGGACCACAGCTCAGTTATCTGTGCAGAACAAGTATTTCTCCTCATGCTGTGGCAACTGCACATGATGCTCCTTGAACCACCCGGCACATAGGGCAGTGACCTATCCTCCCAAGCGTTGCCCATTGGATGATTGTCCAACAGTCTCTACAGCTTGTTAACTCTCCTCTCAGCCAATTTCCATCCTACCTACCATTTACCCCTTCCTTCCTCAGTACTGGCATATTTCAGATAGGGGATAGTGCCTGACTTCCTCGCTAATTACTTACTCACTACTAGCCACTCCTTTTCTGTCTGCCCCTTACTTTGGCCTACCCCAGATAAGGTGAAGTAACTAATGGTGGTTTAGCCCTCTTCTTCTGTATATCCTTTTGTAGGCTTACCCCGGATGGAGTGTAGTGTCTAATGGTGAATTACCTCTTCTCACTACTTACTTACTACTACTGGTACTACCTACTCTCCCTGTACAGTCCTACCCCAGATAGATACCTGGTACTCCTCCCTAATCTGCCTGCTACCGGTTCCATCCTTGGTCTATCCCCTACCCAAGCCAGAGTTCCCTGCAAAACTGCAGCCTAACTTGTGGATGCCCCACAGATACCATGTTCCTGCTCTGTGATCCTCACATTTTAGATGATTGCATGCTTTTGGAGGCTGCATTCTCTGGGACCACTTGCTTCACCCAAAAATAAGTACTAATACCAAGTGACTTGTTGGCTGTCTGCAGTCATTTACTCTAAACCTTCATACAACACACACACAAACATACACACACAAGCTCTGCTGCCCCACCCTCCTTAGCCAGAACACCCCCCCCCCACAATCAGTTAACAATTACAGCATGTGTGTTCAGAAATGTGCTATCAAATACAAATTACTTACACTAAAATTGCAGCAGTGCTTAGCCCCAGGAGCTTCTTCCAGACTGACTCAAGTTAGTTTGGCTGTGAAGACTATTTTGCCCCTTTACTCCCAGTGCTAACCTGAAAGAGAGAGGAGCATAACGATATGTCCTTAATAACTGATTAACTGTGTCCCAGCAAGAAAACATATAGAACCATAGAAACACAGACTTTGTCAGCAGAAAAGGACCTCTTGGCCCACCCAGTTTGCCCAGATGTTCCCTGCCTATTCTGTCTCCCGAGACCCTATCTGGTCTCTGGTGACCCCCCCTTCCCAGCCTATTAACCAGCATTAACTATGCCAATCCCTTGCATGCCTGAAGCACCCCATTGTGATCCCTACTACTTCTGCTGGCAGACTGTTCTAGGTGTTCAGCACTTTTTCAGTGAAGTAGTTTTTCCTTACATCCCTCTTAAGCTCCCCTCCCTTCCAGCTTTATTGCATGCCTTCATGTCCTGGTGAATGTTCTTATTTGAAATAGATTCCCCTCTATACTCTATTCAGCCTTGTGAGATACTTGTAGGTCTCTATCATTTCTCACCTGTCCCTCGTCTCCTCCAGGGCATACATGCTGAGCTCAATCAGCCTCTTCTCATAAGGTTTGTCGTGGAACCCCTGCACCATTTTACTTGCTCTCTTCTGGACTGCCTCCACCCTGTCTATGTCCTTTCTGAAATGTGGCCTCTAGAACTGGACACAGAAGTCCAGGTGGGGACTCGCCAGAGACCTATACAGTGGTAACATCACCTCCCTCATCCTGCTGGTGATTCCTTCCCCACACATCCCAGTATCCCACTGGCCCTGCCTACCACCTTGTCACACTGCCTGGCCAATTTGAGGTCTTCAGATATTAGGATCCCAAAGTCTCTTTCCTGCTTAGTGACTGTCAGTATCCCCCACCCACCCCATTTATACTCATCTCTTGGGTTTCTATGCCATAGGTGCATGATTTTGCACTTTTGGCATTATATCCCTGTTTCCATATCCTTGACCACTCCTCAGGTTTTCTAAGGTCCCTACTCATTCTTTCCACCCTCTTCTGGGTACCCACCCCATTGCAGATTATAGTGTCATCCGAAAAAAACACATAGGCCCGGATATTCAGACTGCGCCAGGCTGTGGCGCAAGCCTGGGTGCAGTGCAACTTGGCTGCGCAGGGGCATTGACTGGGCGATGTTCAACGGAGCTGCGCTATGGCCCAGCATCGTTGAATATCGCACTCTGGCCACCCACAGTGCACATGGCACAGTGGCACTGCGCCAGCGCAAGTGGCCAGAGTGGAGCAGGGGGATGCGCTAGCACAAGTTCCCTTGCGCTATGCGTAACAACCGCAATATTTAAAAGTGCACATGCAAATGCTGCCATAATGTATGCAAGGCACAAATGGACTAATTTGCATGTCATTATGGCCACATTTGCATGCAGGTGCACCGATCCCCGGCGACTTGCACCTGGTGCCCTGCCAGGCAGCAGCTGTCGGGGAACGACGCCCCCTGTGCAGCGCGGCAATGCGCCCCTCTGCCAGATCGCAGGCATGCAGACAGTTAATTAATGTCCCATATCCCTGGTGGTCCTGTGGACCACTACATGCCCGAGCACGAGCTTAAGGGTATAATAAATCACGTCCTATATTTTTGGTGGTCCAGTCAACCGCTGTCAGCCCGATCGCGGGCTTAAGTATAAAAATACTCTTGTCCTATATCCCTGGTGGTCCAGTGGACCACTGTCAGCCCGATTGCGGGCTTAAGTATAAGAATACTCTCGACCTATATCCCTGGTGGTCCAGTGAACTGCTGTCAGCCCGATCAAGGGCATAGGTATAAAAAATAAAGTCCTAAATCCCTGGTGGTCCAGTGGACCGCTGTCAGCCTGATCGCAGGCTTAGGTATAATTGGAATTAAAAGAAATTAAATCCAATATCCCTGGTGGTCCAGTGGACCACTCGCAGCCCGTTCGCAGGCATTTGTATTAAAAGAAATTAAGTCCAATATCCCTGGTGGTCCAGCGGTACCCCCCTCCACACCACCCACTGGGCCCACCGCCCTGCTCCCCCAGGTCAGCGGCGGGCAGCACCTGCCTGATCCCCGCTGCCCACCGACTGACATTGTGGTGGGCTCTACACCGATGGTCCACGCGTGAGTCAATGACATGCAGCCCGTACCGTACTACACGGTCCAGATATGTGAATGGATCATTCACATATCTGGAATAGTAATGCGAGCAGCTGCATGCTCGACCAGCTCACACTATGAACCAATGGGCGATACAACCCTACCTACGGAGGGTGTAGTCTGCAGGTGGCGGGGCGGCAGGCAGGTGGGTGCTGCTGCCCTCCACTGACCAGGGGCGGTGGGGCAGTGGGGCTCAGTGGGCGGTGGGGAGGGGTACCGCTGGGCCACCAGGGATATTGGGCTTAATTTCTTTTAATACAAATGCCTGCAATCGGGCTGCGAGTGGTCCACTGGACCACCAGGGATATAGGACTTTATTTTTTTATACCTAAGCCTGCGATCAGGCTGACAGCAGTCCACTGGACCACCAGGGATATAGGACGAGAGTATTTTTATACTTAAGCACGCGATCGGGCTGACAGCGGTCCACTGGACCGCCAGGGATATAGGAGTTATTTATTTAAACAGATGCCAGCGATCGGGCATGGGGGGGCGCCACCACGGAGGTGCAGCCAGAGCTCGGGTGGCTACCCACAGGTGGCAGCTGCCGTGTTGTACCCTGCAATATGGCAGCTCACATGTGGGTGGCCAGCTGTTGTTCCTTTTTTTTTGGCTCACCTGTGTGCAGCGCAAGTAGGGATTGCGCATGCATGAACTCAGCACATCCCAGGCTGAATATCGGGATGTGCGAAGTATGCATGGCCATGCCCCACCCCCAACCTGCACCGCATACATTACTGATGCACTCCGGAGCATCGGGATTTGTGCCAGGCACAATCCCAGTTTGAATATCGTGCCAGGGAGCATCAGTGGGTTGCGCATGGAGCAACACTGTTGCACCATACACAACCTTTTTGAATATCCGGACCATACCATACATTCCCTTCCAGTTCTTCTGCAGTGTCACTTATGAAGACATTGAAGAGTACCAATCCTAGTACTGAGCCCTGTAGCACTCTCGCTTCATTGCAGTCAGTGCTGTTTATCCATACCATCCTCTGTCGCCTATCCATTAAAGGGGCACTGTCAGCTTTTCCCCTTGTTTTGTAGTACATCTCAATAAATGGGTCTATGGGCACATAATCACAAGGCATATAGTGTAGAATGCTTCTGCGTCAAGAAGAAAGTGTTCAGCTTACCAATTTTTCTAAAATTAGATCATTTGCCATTGCAGGCGGTCCAACTTCTAATGTCCTGCCACCAGAAGCTAATCAGTGCCGAGAACGAGCTCGAGAATGCGCGTCTACGGGGAACACTTGCACAACATACACATTTCGCTATCCACTTGTGGAGAAGCACAGCCTCCATTAGATCGTGTTATTCTGAAAGGCTCCTGGTAACTACAGATACAAACCGAAGGCTATTTTAGCTGCAAAATACTTCCCCATGCTGGTGCCTAAATCCCACGCAGGCACAATAGCGGGCAGGAATAAGATCTCATGCATGCATGCGAATGTGCCACTATTGTTCATGCAATGATTCCACCATGCTAAGTTGAAAATAAGGAAAAACAGACTTAAGAAAAGTCCTGTAAAAAATTCTAAAAATGGAGGCCAACCTGCAGTGGCTACCAGGCACACAAAAAAAGAAACAAAAAAAAAGGGCTTTTTGTTGGTGATACTTTTTAGTTAGTGTTTTAATAAGTTGGTGACAACATCTTCCATTTATAATCAGACAATCAGCAGGGGTAAAAAGAAGGGGCATCACCAGAGGTATAAAGTTAGGGGGGCTAATACCACACAGTCAAAATCCTAACAAAGTTAGGGGAGTCCGGAGGCATGTCCCCCGGAAAATTTTGAGATTTTTACCTTCAAATGGTGGCTTTTCCTGCATTTTAATGGTGAAATATATGTTTGAGAAGCCTGGTTTTCATGACATCTTTTAAATGGTAGATGTGCAAAAATTTGCTTACTGGGCCAGTGAGAACAACGGAAAGAGAGACACCATTATCCCAGCAGATCTGCTGGGAAGATTACAGCCCCCCACAGGAAATAAGAGACCATTCAGACACCATTATCCCAGCAGATCTGCTGGGAAGGTTACTGGACCCAGAGCAAGTAAGAGACCAGCCAGACACCATTATCCCAGCAGATTTGCTGGGAAGGTTACAGGACCCCAGAGCAAACAACCACCAATTCCACACTGCATAATTCTGAAAAAGTAACTCAACATTCCTGCCTTTAATCACTCTGCACGCCCTCTCTGTCTCTGTTGTCAATTTCTGTAGTCTTTGCACCTCACTGTGTGCTGCAAACTATCCCTCCCTTCCCCCTCTTCCTGGATTCTAAGGAGTTTGGGGATGACTTGTGTGATTGTGTCTGTAGGTTGCTACATAAAAAGCCAGCAAAATTCTCTCCCTTCCTCTTTGGATTGTACAGCACTCAGGAATACAGTCTGTATGAAAGGTGCTATATAAATCAAAATGTCTTTTCACACCAGCCACAGACACAGATCTTCCTTCTCTAAACTGCCAAACAACTGTGTAAAGATTCATGCTGCACAGCCTTTTAGATATGTACCACATCTGTGCTTGTCTGAAAACTATACCTGCTGTGCAAGTAATGCTGACTGTGTTGGCATGGCAGTTACTAAAAGGTGGTCACCAATCCCAATTTATGTCAGTCACTCCCAGTCCTATCCAGGTGTTCCCTCCTACAAGGCAAGGAATGCTAAATCTCTCATGCTTCTGAACCCACTGAACAGAGTCCAAGAGACTAGCGGGAGCCAGAGCGCATTTGTTGTAACCTCCCCAGCACTCCCTATCAGATTGGGATCCAACTAACCTGGGAGTGATGATGACAAATCCCTGCCCCAAGCTCTGAGCTCTCCCATGGTGATGTCCTGACTCCTGTCCCAATTTTCTCTTTGTCAACAGCACAGTACACAGCAGCCAGCCACCAGTGCACTCAGTTCGCTCATTAGACTTACTTTCTTTTTTCTCCATCAGACTTGTGAGTGGACGAGCGTAGTGCCCCAAAGTTTACCAGGCAAGCAGACCAAAGAGGACTCGGGGGGAAGGGTTAACTCCCCACCCACCCCATGCACAGCCAGCTGGCTTATTGACTAAACTGGCTGACTGACCATTTCTTGTCTCTTTCCCCCTCCCCCCATCCCTCCTGGAGCCTTCTGGTGCTGGATCCTTTGTCTTGGCCAGGCCAGGTCTCTGGATAGTACCTAAAGGGGCCATAAATCAGCCAAATAGGCTGATCTTAGCCCCAGATACCCACTCATTTGTCCAAAAGCCAGGTCCCCCTCTAGGCTAGAAAGGGTCTTCCCTGCTAGCCAGTGGCAGTTTTGGACTGGTTGACTGACAGAGTAGATAGCACAGGAGTAAGGATGGCTGGAGGCTTACCTGAAGCTTGGGTTCGTAGCTCCTGGTTGGTTTCTCCTCTATAGCCAGTGGTCCTCAGAGATCTCCAGCAGCAGCAGCAGCAGCAGCAGTTACACCTTAGCTCTGGAAAAGGATCAGCAGTCCTCCTGATGGCTAGCAGCAGCCAGTTTCATAGGGTGAGCTCCCTTTAGTTGTCTGCTATCTCAGTTTGCAGTTTTTGCATTGGGGTTTTCTGGGGTGTCCTGATGCTGGGTGCCTAGTAGTGCATGTAGCACAAGCATCTCATTTCAGATGCAAATTGCCGAGGGTACGCACCCAGGTTCTCTTTTTTTCGAATAAAAATATGGCTTGGCAAGTCTGTTAGTTTGCTTCTTGTCATTTTGCAGAATAAGTGTGGCATGGTTTGTGTTTTTTTGGGGCTACCACTGCAGTTCCCCTGTCTCCCCTCTCCAGTATGCTGGCTGTTTTTTGTTTTCTTTCTGGCATTGCCATTGGGTGTTACCACACATGGGGCTGCCATTGCAGTCCCCTGTACTTCCTCATTTGTTTACTGCCTCTAGTGTCACTTGCTGGTCGGCAGGCTGTTGCCCTGCCCAGCTTTGCTGGAGTGGTTATTTTTTTCTCTTCTTTGTTTTGTTAAATTTCTTTCACTTCCCCTTTGTGGGGGCTCCAGGTTGCTTCCCATCCCTTTGTCTGGCCTTCTGGACTGGTTGCAGGGTGTGGTGCCCTTTTGGGGGACCTCTTTATTTTCTGCATTCAGTTTTGCCATTTTTTTGGTTTTGTGCTTATCTGTTTTGTGGACTCCTCAAACCCCTTTCTTGCTCCAGTCCCCTGAGATGACCCCCGACTGTGGTCCTTCTCCTGTAGCCCTCCTCCCTCCAAAAGAGACAATGGCATCCGTTTTGGTGGTCATTGGTAGTGGAGTTCCCCTGCTCAGCTCTCTTCCCCATCTCCTATCCAAAGTAAATTAGTGCCACTGCAGTCGAGGACCTGGACACCCAGCTGATCGTGGTCCATGCGGTATTCACCAAGAAGGGACAAGTTTGGGCAGATGGACCATGAGGTGCAGCAACAAAGTGTGTCTGGGCAGAAACCAGCACCCAGACCATTAACTTTCCACCATACCACTGTTCAGGGGCAACCAAAGAATTGAGTGGAAGCAGAGCTCCCCAATCTCCACCACTAGCACCACCAATGATCACAACAGGATCCAGAGGACCTGGACCAGGCAAAGAAAAAGGAAAGTGCACTCCATGCGGTAGAGCTATAAAGTGCTGACTCAATACCATGGCTTCTTTTTTTCCTCAGCAAGCAGTGAAGCTGTGAGTCTTAACATTTTTTAAAGAAAATGATTGGGGGGGCTTGAGCTTACATTAGGGGGCTTCAGCCTTCCCAAAAACAGCCTGGTAATGCCACTGGTAAAAAGAAATGAGTCATGGAATCTTTAGTACAGAAGCATTGAAAAGGCATCTAGATAGACATCATCATCACATTAACGATAAGTCAATTTTTAACAATAGAAGAGAAAGTGACAGTAACAGTTCACTACACCCAGGCTTACAGTACTTCTGATCAATGACAATGGCAGAAATGGCAGCCCCCAGCAGCAATGCTGTAATACTGCCAGCACTCTCTTCAACATTCAAAGTACTCCCAATGTTACTAGTAGTGGCCATGTGATCAGAAGCCCCCCCCCCTGCAAGCAACTGGTTTACCGTCTTGCAAGCATATGAACATAACGTTAAATATCACTTGACCTAATCTGTTGCTGTTACAATAACATAGAAAAGTTAATAAATGATAGCTGTCAACTTACTGCCATATAAGTTCATAGAACATTTAGGGTTTAGGTCACTGCTTGAGTATCTTGAACCTCAACATAACATACCATCAAGAAAATCCTTCTCCTTAACAGTGATTCCAGACTTCTACAATATGGTATGTAAAAAAACTGAGATGAGCCCATGCTTATTTTTTTGGGGGGGAGGGGGCTGTGTAGCTAACAACAGATATCTGATCAAGTTGCAAGTCTGAACCTTCCATATGTCTCACAGCATAGTGGGTATGTTTTGATGAAAGTTCTGAAGGTACTGAAACAGTTTTCTAAACTGAAAATGTGTTGTTTTCCATCTGAACACAACTACATAAATGAGGACGTCAGACACCCACTACAGCAATGGCTCACATAGTAGATATAGTAGTAAGTTTATTTTTATACAGGTAGCAAAACATGTTGGTACAAAAACACTGTTAGGGCAAAAATAGCCCTATTTACAAGGTGGTCCTGTTTGCTCAAAAGTTTCATATTTGTAAAAATAACATTATACAGTAACATAACATACTAAGCAGACAATGCAACACTATAAGTACAATATGTTGTAATTAGGTATATACTAAAAGGATTGTTAATATTTCATATTATAAAAGTGCACTGTGTGCTTAATTCTTGTTTCATCATTGTTAAGAATATCCCTGGTTTGGAGACCAATTTCTTAATTTGTGGACTGATATTATTCCAAAGATCTGCCACTGTTTGTGTAAATGTGATTTCCCCATAGCTATTCTTTGGAAAGGGTTTGATGTATTCCTTAGTTTTATTGTGCCTTAGATTGTATTGCTGTTCATCTTTTTGCAATCTATTTACCAGTATTATAGGTTTGTTTTGATTCAGCATGGTATTTATGAGGGATTGTCAATTTGTTTTGTGATTGCAGAGGATTTTGTTCACATCCATTGCTTTGTGCATTGTTTGATCCTAATAGTTCACAGTTTTCTTTTTTGATGATGGAGACATTGTTTACAGTGCTACTCCAAAGTTCACTTTAGCTAGACTAGACACCCCCCCCTTTTATTCTTTCTATTTTCCCTTGACAAACCCTTGTGTACTCACCACTGTTCTTTGTACACCTCATCTCCCTCCTCTCTCTTGATGCCAGGTATGTTTCCAACTGTGCCTTGTTTATCTAAAAGTTTGGTTTGGCTCCCTCCCCTCATATCTTAGTTCTCTCCCATCTTTCCACCCTTTTACCTCTTACTTCACTCACACTTCTTGCTTTTGTTCTCATGCGCTCCCACCAGTGAAATCTATTGCTGGCCAAGATGCCTTCTTGTTCTACTTCCCTAAAACAATGGTGTCTTTTCCCCCTTCCATTCTCTCTGCTCCTACTCTTCTCACTCTGAAGTTTCTCCGCTTGATTTTTCTATTTATTCCTGCAGTTAGTTTTGGTACTGGGGAGGAATTCTGTCACCTGCCTTCCACCTTACACTGAAACCAGCATAGCCCCTCTACACAAACTCATCAACCACTATGCCATGCTCTTTATATTATTGTTTTGTTACTCACTGTTTAATTTCTTTTTCCTGTTTACAAATTTTGCTGTATAGTAATAAACTGCATGCCAATGTTATTCTTGACACATTTCTATGCTTCACAAGAGAGTGGGATAATCTGTGGGCACTGGCCACAGAGACAGGGTCTCTAGTCTATCTGCAAAAATACAAGTATGCTACAAATAAATGCACTAGTAGTATTTGATTGGCCTAATCCAGCTATAGCAAGGCAAGGCCCAGCAAACACAGAATTAGTGGCAAAAGATATGTGAGAATGTCTTAGAACTCCTTGGAAAGGATGACAAAACATCATCAAAGATTCTCATAGCAGATGGACATGAGGCACTAGATCCCATTGAAACTGCCAACAAATTCAATGTTGCATTCACTGAATTTATCTTTGTCATCCCTTCTGAGCCAACCCTGCCCTTCAGCAGAGTTCCTGGTCCTGTTGACATTCAACTGCTGGACCAGAGCCAGATTATCCTAAAATTCTACTTTTAAACCTGTCTCAGTAAGAGACACATCTAATTACATAAGAAATGTGCTTGGCAAAACCAGAATTGTGGGTGATTCAATTGATATGAGGCTATTTGTCATAGTAGTTGAGGGACTCTCCTACCTCATTTCCAAAATTCAGCTTTCTTTGTGCTACTCCCAGTTCCCAAAAAGTGGAAATCCTCACTG
Source organism: Neoceratodus forsteri (assembly GCA_016271365.2). NCBI lineage: Eukaryota > Metazoa > Chordata > Ceratodontiformes > Ceratodontidae > Neoceratodus > Neoceratodus forsteri. Next base: position 766,527,362 of record CM057458.1, read on the forward strand.
GTTGCATCAGTTTTTAAAAGCAACAACTGTTCTAATCTTTCCAATTACATGTCAGTTTCCACACTTTCACCTCTCCAAAGACCTGGAGAGAATAGTGTCCAATCATCTTGTTTCATAACTTGAACAATATGAAATGCAGTGTCCCCAACAGCATGGATTTTGGAAAAAAACATAGCACCAATACAGCACTAATTAATTATTCCAGTTTTGTCCTTGAGATCCTTGACATTGGAGACAAGGCAGTGCCATCTGTATCAACTTGAGAAAGCCTTTGACTTGGTCAATCATAAGCTCCTTCTCTACAAACTCCATGGCCTAGGCCTGTCACATGACACAGTCAGCTGGCTCCAGAGTTATCTCTGTAATAGCGCTCAATTCATTAAGATGGACATTAGGAATGTATCCATTAGTGTTCCCCAGGGCTCCATTTTGAACCCCCCTTGGCTTATTCATAAATCACCTGCTTAGTGCCTATCTGTTTGCAAATGTACTTCTCTATGCAGAAAATGCTGTTTTCTATTTCAACAACCCTAACCTTGGCAGCCTTACCTCCTTCCTCCAGGGTAATTTTGAGGGCCTTGAAAAATGGTTCTCCTAAAACAAACCGGTTCTAAAATAAAAAAAAAAAAAATATGGCAGTGTTCTTCACTAATCCACAGATGCAGAAAAAGGCACCTCCTCCCTGTCATCCACAATGACTTGGCACATATACATGAACAGGCCGAAACCTTTAAATACCTCAGGCTGATCTTGAACAATACCTTATCTTTTTGCTCCCCATATTGACCACCTTGTGCCCACAGTAAGCAGAAGACTGGGAGCCTTGTACTGTAATCAGTTCCACCTCATTGCTGATGCTAAATGTCTCATAGTGGCAAACTCAGTACTGTCACTAGTTGACTGTGACATCCATGTCTACACAACTGCCTGTGACTTAGTTGCCAGCAGAATAAATCTTATCTGTAATAAGGCTTATTGCTTTGTGCGTAGGGCTGACATGCGCATCCATAGCTGCACCCTCTGCACCCAACTAAATTGATTACCCCTATATAGCAGAATTAACTTCCAGACATGCCTGCTAGCCAAGAAAGTGCTGCTGGGCCTACCACCCCAGCCCTAACTCATTGCTTCTGCCTTGTCACCAATCTCTACAACACTAGGGGCATGGCTTGGAATGCCATTGATCTACCTGTCTGCTGTACTCTGCTGGGTAAGTGTGCATTTGCAGTTACAGCCACCATCTGTTTAAATGAGCTGCCTGATACCTTGCTCAATCTACCTAAGTTTGAACAATTTAAGAGAGCATTGCAGTCAACCCTAACAGTTCAATGTAACTGTAACTGATAATCATCCTAACTAAAGTCCCTCCCAGTATACTCTTTTAACTGTGTCAGAATCTGGCTCTGAGGTCATGCACAATTACTATGTTTGTTTTACACTGATTCTACCTGCCTAATCATAAAATTATATGCTGTTGATTCAGCCTATTTATTTGTACTAGTTCAACTGTATTTGTTTGACTGCATTCCACCGGATATCGCTTATTGAATTTGTTATGTTGCTTTGTAATTTCTGTTATTGATGTGCATCCTTTGTAAAAGAGCACTTGTGCTCAAAAATATTCTCTGAAATTTTAATCTGTATATTTTATTATATGTATTTCCTTATTATTGAATTATTTATATAAATTCTACTTAGGATCTGTTCTCTTCTCTTCCCCTTACCCCCAGGAAACATCTGGAAATGAGATAATACCAGCTCAGTATGACTTTCCTGGTAAAACTTCTGAAATAGACAGATAGACAGACAGATAAATAGACAGTCAGACAGATAGTCAGACAGACAGATAGATAAATAGGACAGATAGACAGATGGCTCAATCTATAAAGTAAATAAACAAAGAAACAAATATTTTAGATGAGGACAAGGATATTATGACTCTTCTTAGCACTGCTAAAAGGATTTGTACTCATTTCTGCCACTCCAGCAAAGCGCATAAGGTATTTGAAAAACTATAGGATGAAGACAACTTACCTCCACACAAGCTCAGCCATGACATCCTTACAAAGTGAAATTCCACCTTTCCTATGTTCCAATGGCTGCCAGAACCAAAGAAAGCTATTAGCCAGCACACCTAAGACAGTAATATTGATGATGCAGTCATCTATATTAACCCACAATTGTGGGCCATGTTGGAGTTTGTAATTTCAATCTTCCAGCCATTTGAGGAAATCACCAGAGAGGTCAGTACAAACACAGCAACTCTGAACCAGGTTAAACCTTTAACAAAGATTTTAAAATCTTACTGGAATCTGATTAAGGACAGTTCAGAAAACCAAGGCAAATCCATTAAACAGGCTGCCACTGCTGCCACTAAGATGATACTAACCAGAGTACAAAGAAGAGCTGACCAAATGCACAGTTAAAAATGTCAACAAGGGTAAAATGCTTTGTGAAATTCTTGTGACTGACCATTAGATAAAGCAGTATTACAAATCAATACAACTTTTGATTGATGATGACACTTTGTTTGTTATCATTGTCATGAGTACAGAATCAGACTCAGAATCTTCAATGCACAGCACAGGATCAGGCAAACTCTCCTCTGGTGGTTCATTTTTCTTCCCCTCTCCTTCTCCCTCTCTGCCACAGTGACACCATCATCAAAAAGGTAACTGTCCAAATCTCTCACAGTTCAGCTTTCAGTCTCTGGAGCCACATGCAGGATGTGATTGTAATTTCTGTAGCCACACCTCAAAACTCAGCCTTAGCACAGAGCATTGTTTCAATGTACCTGGGAGAGTCTGAAACTGACTGGAATTCTGATCCCTTGAAGTAATGAAAATAAAAAAAAATGTGTGGCATGTCCTAGTTCAAACTGATCTTAGAACTGTGTAGAATGCTTTTCAGATTTTCTTTTTAAGGCTGTGGAATTCAGAAAAACATTCCTATGTAAACCATGGAAAACTATTCTGCAGATTACATAATCCTTACATGATACAAGAATATTATTCCAGGGATTGTGGAAAATGAATCCGTGGTTTACAGTAACTGTGCAATACAATTCTGCAGTTAACATTTTGCTATCAAGAGTTGGTTACTGACACTGCAGGCTGAGGTACTCAGTGCCACACTAGTGACCCAGGTTCAGGAATTGATACGGCTTGCTGGGGAAGGGAGGATTGAGTACAGTATCTCTCAGACACCTCTTCCTCTTCAGGGAGGGGGATAAACATCTCCCAGTAGACAGCTGCCTCCTGGCAGAACCTGGGTGGCAGCACAGTGGGATGCAAGGGAAAGGATCATACCCATATGATCCCATCATTGCACATACTGTGGGCCTGGTGACAAAATGGTGGAAAATCCTGTGGCAGGATGATGGCTCTAACCCCCACATGCCTTGCACCATTGACTGGGCACCTCCAGGTCCTGTGGCAGAGGACAATGATGCATCATTTATTGTACCTCCCAGAAACCTGAGTGATGGGGCTAGGGAACTGGTCAAGATGGGACAGGTTGGGAGATACCTCTTGCTCTGTGCACCTTGACTAGCTTTCCTCTTCTTTTACAAGTGGGGCTCATAAACATGTCTTAGTACTGCTACTCACACATGCTGTCTTGGCTTGTTAATGTCTCCTTCTGGGGTTGGAAGTCTTTGTTATATACATTTATTTAAGTACTAGTTTATTGTATAGCTTTCCATATGTTCATTAATTTGTGGGAACTTCACATCTGTCAGCCACATCTGAATTGTTCTATGTTTTGGCTGTTCTGTTCTGTTCTGCTCTTTTGACAGCAATGTGTATAATCCTGCTTATCTCTGCCTCATGACTGGCTGACAATGACTGCTTATATTGTCACATGTACCTTGTTTGTTTATTTTTATTTATTTATTCAGAATTCAGAAAATACCTTTGAGTCAGAGACTCATTTATAAAGGTTCCAATTCACATAGATGGGACAAAACAGTAATAAGGTAAATACAATGCAGGAAACAGAACAAGCTAGATACACAGTAATAATACAATTAAATACAGTTAAAGGCTCACAATCAGTACCAGATAACTTAGACCAGATGAGCATGTAGGCATTTATAAAGCGATGCTCAAAAATTAGAGGTAAGGGGATAAAAAAGAGGGTGGGGGTGGTTAGGGTAAGCCAGCTAAAGGCCATTGTCATGGTAGGGGGAGGAGCGAGTGACAGCAGGATCAATGGCAGTCACAGCTGTTTAAGGACTGGAGATACCCCTTAAGATGGGTTTTGAAGAGGCCGATAGCATTTTTGTTTGTGATGGAGCTAGGTAGGCCATTCATCCATGAGGGGGCCTTGTAGCTGAAGGATCTTTGAAATTGGGAGGTTTGACAGTGGAGAACTGTGAGAAGTTTCTTGCTAGAGCTGTGGGTTACTTTTTGGGCTGTAGATGGATAGATTAAGGAGGTAAGACCAGGAGGGGGGAGACCAAGGGTGATTTTTTTGGCCATAAGGCAGGTGTGGAACTTGATCCTATTGTCTAAGTTAAGCCAGTTTGTGGAGTTATATAGTGAGCAAGTATGGGTGAGACAGTCACAGTTCAGTACAAGGCAACAGGTTTTGTTGAGGGAAGAGATGGAGCCTACTAAGGGCCGAGGTGGTGGAGCACTATACATGAGCATGCCATAATCTAGGAGGGAGAGGATAGAGGACGAGACAGCAAGTAAGAGGGCATCTGGAGTAAGGCAGTGTTTAAACCGGTAGAGCAGGCCGAGGCAAACATTAAGGGCAGAGGACAGGTGATGTATGTGCTGGTGGAAATTGAGTGCCTGGTCAAGGGTGATGTCCAAGTATTTAAAGGAGTCCACTTGCTCAAGAGGGGTTCGGTCCACTGTTAGACTCTGGGGGCAAAGTTCCTTCCTAGAGTTTTGAGGGTGGGAGAAGATCATGAACGTCGTCTTCTTGTAGTTTAGTATAAGGTGTTGATCAGAGAACCACAGTTCTGCTTCACTAAAGGAGGACTGGAGGGTTTGGTGTAGGTGAAAAGGGTCAGGGCTGGATGCGTAAAGTACCGCATCATCCACATGTAGCAGAAGGTTGCCAGAGCAGGAGGTGGGGAAGGAGTTAAGGTAAAGGCTGAAAAGAAGGGGACCAAGGATGGACACCTGAAGGACCCCTGAGAGAACTGGGAGCATATCAGATAGGGTAGTGCCAATTTTGACTTGTTGGAATTGATTCGACAAGTAGTCAGTGAACCAACACAGGGCATCCTGGGAGAAGCCAATGTTGGACATTGTGACTAACAGAAGGGAGTGATTAACAGTATCAAATGCCTTAGTAAGGTCAATAAATACAGCACCAGTGGTGTGGCCTTTGTCTAATGCAGAGTGGATGTGTGTGTGGTGAATTCCCAGAAGGGCTGTAGTAGTACTGTGCCCTTTGCAGAAGCCATGTTGCTGTTTACAGAGAAGATCTTGTTTGTTAAGGTGGTTGGTGAGTTGACCACAGACAATGCGTTCGAGTGCTTTAGATGGGGGGAGGATAGAAATCGACCGGTAGTTATTGGTGACAGTACGATCCCCACTCTTACATATGGGGGTAATGGAAACCGATTTCAAAAGGGAGGGGAATTTACCTTGGCAGAGAGAGCAGTTGAGAATGTGGGTGAGGGGGTAGAGTACATTGTGGACGGTGAGAAGAAGAAGCCTCAGATCCAAGGAGTCACTACTGTAGTGGGAGTGGCTTAGGGCATTTTTAATATAAGACTCGGCGGTCTTGAGGGTGATGCATTGTAGATGAAAGGGAGGGGGGAGCTGGGAGGGAGGGGGACCGGACAGGGAGTGGGTCAAAGAAGTTAGGTGGGAGTACATGGCTGAGATTAGTGAAAGCGCAATTGAAAGCTGAGGCTATACGAGAGGGGTCGGAAGTCAAATGCCCATCCACAACTATTTGGTTGGGGGGTTAGGGTTTTTGCTACTGATTTCCTTGATATCATTCCCAGAATTTGTGCCCAGAACCCCAGGCAGCAGTAAGGGTGGCTTTATAGTGCTCAACCTTGGCTTTGCGTAATGCCCATGTGCATTTGTTCCTGGCCTCTCTGCATCTCTGCCTGTCAGCTGGAAGGCCAGTCTCATTAGAGAGGTGCCAAAGTGAGTCACGAGTACACATCAGGGCCAGGAGGTGGTCAGTGATCCAGGGGACAGGGTTGCCTTTGACCATCCTTTTGGTAAGTGGGCTAAACTTGCCACAGATGATGTTAAAGGTGCAAATGAACAGGCTGAGGGCTAGATCAGGGTCGAGGGTATTAGTTACGAGGGACCAGTCCAGTGACCTGAGTTGGGTTTTTAGGATAGCAAGTTTACCTGGGCTGAGTTTGCACTTGAAGATTATCTCGGGAGGGATTTGGGGCATTTTGTAGGACCAGGTGCAGAGAACTGGGGACTGGTCACTAAGCGTAATTGGTAACACATCGATGCTAGTGATTTTATGAGGACAGTTGGTGAAGACCAGGTCCAGCAGGGAGGAAGATCTGGTGTGAGGATCCAGATGAGTGGGAGAGGGGGCTACTTGTATGAGGTCTTGGGCTGTAGCTGCTTCCTTGAGTGGGGTGGTGGTCTTGGCCAGCCAGTTGATGCTGAAGTCTCCAAGAACGATCTTTTCAATTTGTTGCAGGAGAGTGGTGAGATAGGACAGGACCGAGTGGAAGGCTACTTTCTGGTCTCTGGGGGGAATGTAAACTGACATGATACGAAGGGGGGTTTGAGAGTGACCCAGGGTGAGTTTGAGGGTAAGGGCCTGTGGACCAGGTACCAGCAGAGCAGGAGCACCTGACAGTGCACTGGGTCCTTAACATAGATTGCACACCCTCCTCCACATTTTCCCTGCCGATCAGCTCGGAAGAGGTTGTACCCGGGCAGGGCTAACATTGAGTCAGGAGTCAGAGGAGAGAGCCAGGTTTCATTCAAGGCAATGATATCAGGCTGATGCTGGAGGACCCACCCCTGATACGAATCCCACTTTTTTTTTTTTTTTTTTTATAATTCACTTTATTTTATAATCATATACAATACATATATCACACATAATGTGAGGGGCTGGTACAACCAGGATATCCAAGGTGAACATTAAATGTCGAAACATTAATACATGACCAACCCATACCATAATACAGAAAAAGGAACTTATTTACACAAGTAGTTCTAACCCCAACCCTACGACCATAGCAGCACTCACACGCCATCAATAAGGAAGATCCGACCAGCAATTCCTAATGGGGGTGCAATTCATGAGTGACTTTGGGAGCCCCAAGTCGCCAAGACTGCATCTAAGGAACCCCACAACAGGTAGAAGCCCTCTACCTTATTGTGCACCTTGGCAATATGGAACTCCACTTGTAATGCTAATGTAATTTCTTTATACCATTCATTAATGGAGGGCGCCAGGCTATCTGTCCAGTGCCTCAGAATCACAGCTTTTGCGGCTGCTGAAATTAGAGCAATGTATTTTTTCTGTTGCCTGGACATATCTTCATTAAAAGCATTCAATAGGCAAGTTTCCGGCAAAAAGAGACCATTTACCCCCAAAGCTGGTGGCAAAGATGTACGGATTGCCTTCCAGAAAGATTGAATCATAGCACATTCCCACATTATATGATACAAATCACTGCCTTCTACTCCACATCTGGTGCATAAAGAAAGCGTTGATTTGCCCATTCTGTATAGATTCAAAGGGGAGTAGTATATGTTATACACAATATAGTATTGCTGTAACCTATATTTATCTTGCCTTAAATTTCTATATGTATATAACCATATATTTCTCCAGACCTCCCCATTCTCTGTTATCCCTAACCTGCCCGTCCAGTAATAACCTATCCCGCTTGGCAAACTATCATCATGTTGCTGCAAAAATTTGTATACACCAGATATGGAGTGTGGCTGATTAGCAATCTTAATCAGGTCGGTTAATTCAGTACCATTACCCATCTTCGGTGTTCCATTTTTACTTAAATGGGCTCTTATTGATTCAGAGACTTGCCTATATTTAAAAAATTGGCCCCTTATTTCTGGGAATCTGCCTTCAGCCTGTTGATAGGACAGCAACTTACCCTGTGGAGCTAAGTCTCCTAATTTAAGGCCTTCTAATATTCCCCAAAACTTAAGCGACAATGGGACCTGTTGTATCAAAAGTGAGGGCTTTGTACTATTCCTTGCTCTAACGAGAATTGCCAGTTCACTCTTAAAAGTTTTTGAACCTGTTGTAAAGCCATTACGGACCAATCAATAGAGATATTTTTAGCTTCCTAGGCAAAAACTTGAAAGTGATTACCTATTGTGCATAAATCTAGTTTATGCATGCTAGTTAAGTCTCTTTCAATACAAGCCAGCAGCCTACCCGGTGTTGAATCATCTACATTTGGCTCTGCCCAAAATGCTATCTTACTTACATGGGAAGCCAAATAATATTTATGGAAAGATGGTAAGAGAGACCTCCTCTTTCTCTTGGGCCTGTGAGCTTCTGGTATGCTCTCCTAATCTTTTCCCTTTCCATAGGTATGTACTAATCATCTTTCTTGACTTTCAAACCATGCCTTAGGAAGGAAGCATCCTAATATTCAATAGGTAACAACCATGGGTAAATAACCCTTGATAATATATTCATTTTTATGGTTTCTATCCTGGCCCATAACGAGAGAGGCAACAAGTTCCATCTACCTAGGTCCTGCTTTATAATCTTTAGGAGATTATCACAGTTTTCTTTAACCATAGATCTTATTCCCCTTGTAATCTTGATCCCTAAATATGTTAACCTTTTAGATTCCCAGGCCAGACCATACTCCTTCGCAATATCGGGATGACACCTATTGTTCAGGGGGGAAGAGCTTAGTCTTAGATGGATTGATTTTGTAATTAGAGACCTCAGAGAAACTAACAATTTCCCTTAATATCTCTGGTATCCCAGTATCGGGTTCTTCTAGGTGTAATAAGAGATCATCGGCATATGCCGACACCAGATATCGCCTGCTCCCTAGCTCTATCCCTTTAATCATATGTGATGCTTGTAATCTACAGATCAGGGGCTCAAGATACAAGTTGAACAGGAGTGGTGAAAGTGGGCACCCTTGCCTGGTACCACAACTTGAAAGGAATGGGGATGATAGCATGCCATTACACCACACGCGAGCTGTGAGTGCACTATACAAGATGCGGACCCATGTTAAAAAATCTGTGGGTGGCCCAAACCTATCTAACACTGCAAAAAGAAAGTCCCACGATACTCGGTCGAATGCCTTTTCAGAGTCTAATGCTAATAGGGCCATGGGATGATCCATTCCCTGCGCCATGAATGATCAAATGCTGGACCTTCCGTAAGTGGTCACTCGATAACCTTCTGCTCATAAAACCCACCTGTTCTGTACTAACCATACCTTCTATGAGTGAGCTCAATCTGTTTGCTAATATTTTAGCTAGGATCTTGACATCAACATTTAATAATGAGATTGGGCGATAACTGCCCATCAACGTGGGATCTCGGTCGGGTTTAGGGATAAGGGTAATGAGCGCCTCTAGAAAAGAGGAGTCCAACATTCCTTGTTCAAACCAGAAATTACACACCCTGGTTATAATTGGGGCAATTATATCTATATAAATTTTGAAAAAGTTAGTGGTTAAGCCGTCTGGTCCAGGGGACTTATACCCTGCTAACTGCGAAACTGTGATCCTAACTTCGGTCTCTTGAATCGGGGCTCCCAGATATTTAGCCTCCGTGCGTGAGATCTTGGGCAGGGGAACTGATCTAAGAAACTTATTGATTCCTATAGTCGAGGGCTTATTGCCAGCCTCAATTGAGTAAATACGTTGGAAATAATCTCTGAAGGCCACTACAATATCCCTCGGATCCTTTATCACACCATCTCCATCTTCTTTCCTTAACACTGGCACGGCTCGGTTAGAGTCTATTTGCCGCAGTCTAAGTGCCAGCAGCTTACCCGCTCTCTCCCCGGATTCTAAGTATTTAATCTTCGTTCTGTGCAACGCTAACTCCACTTTTTGCATCATCACTGCTGCATACCTAGCCTGCAACCTATGTAGTTCAGCCCACTCAGGTTCACCAGAGTGCATTGTTATATTATTCTCTAATCTTTTTATAGCACTTGTGATGTCCTCCAACTGCGACTTAAATTTCCTGGCCCTGTTAGTGGAAATACGAATACACTCACCCCTAAGTCCACATTTTAGTGCAGCCCACATCAGATCTATATTAGGAACAGAACCCAGGTTACTGTCCCAGGATTGGGTCATAAATATATTTATTTGATCCCGAATATATGGTATTTGCAACAACTGGTTATTGAACCGCCATCTAAAATCTCTGTTCATCTTATTCATGGGTATCCATTTAACATACACTGGGGAGTGGTCGGAAATGACTCTAGCTTCAATTCCGGCATCCAAAACTAATGGAAGTATGCTAGAGCTTACCAAAAAATAGTCAATCCTGGAGAACGTCCTATGCGGGTTAGAGAAAAAAGTATATTGCCTCATATTTCCATTCATAAGCCTCCAGATATCAATCAAACCTAGGTTGTCCATTACTTCTCTTAATGCACGTTGTGCAGGAGAGAAACCAACATGTCTACTATCAGACCTGTCCAACTCTAATTGGGTAGTTATATTCCAATCTCCCCCAATTAACAAGTCATAGGACATAAATCCATTCAAGACTTCAAGTAGATGCATGAAAAATTGAGGAGAATCTAGATTAGGGCCATATATCTATCCAATTACGACCTTAACTGAGGCTAGCATACCAACCAGAAAAATATACCTACCCTTCGTATCCCATATCTCCTTTTCTAAGTGAAAGGTAGCTTTCCTGTGAAATAATATAGCCACTCCACCTTTATTATGAGATAAACCGGCACCATATACTTGGCCAACCCAATGCTTAAGAAACAACTGAGCATCCTCTCTTGATAAGTGTGTCTCCTGCAAACATACAATCTCAGCTTTAAGGGTAAGCAAGTGTTTCAATATGATCTGCCTTTTACACTTGTCTCTTGCGCCCTTAACGTTCCAACTAAACAAATTATAGATACCTGCCATATTTTTACAACCTTAATAAAAGATTCAGTATAGTACCCTCTCTCATTAAGAGATAATCCTTTGGGAATCTTCCCCCTAATATATTATTCAGGCGTGTGAGTGCTGCTACTTCCCACCCCTCTCCCACCCCCCCATAGTTGCTATAAACCCCCAGTCCCAAAGACTGCACTACCATCTCGCACTGTCTTGTGACGGACATACAAACCCAGGCGTCCGCCTGCTCCCTCCCACACATCTCTTATTTCTATTAAGTCAAACACTGATAGAGTATTAAGAGAAGAATATAAACATGTAAATATGTAAACACTGGTGGAGGAAGGTCCCCCAAAAAAAAAAAAAAAAAAAAAAGGAATTTTTATTGGATTGGTTGGCCTGGATAAACCCCATATATATAATCTTATTCTAGGGTTATCCCCCATTAGTCGTCTTTTAGAGGACCCACATTCATGTCCTACGGCCCCCCCAATGGAGAGATCTATTACCACCTCCACTCTACAACCAACTCTTCTCCATATTTAAATTAATTAATTGCACCAAAATTACTCTTTGTTGAGTACTTCATTACAACATCGCTGGTATATTAAGAGCACTATCTGTAAAGTGATAATTGAAACATTAATTTCGAAGCCACTGTAAAATAACACTCCAGTGCAAAAGATCTCATTATCTTCGAGTTACCAGTGGCTATGACAACGTAAACTATCTAACTCTCTAATCTGCAAATTTAAAAAAAGCCCACTTGCTAAAAAAGAAAAAAGAGATAAAGAAAAAGGAATAAAACACCTATATTGTCCACTAAATTAAAATGAGGTACTCCGTTCATCCGATTTGTCCATCTGAAGAGGCAAAAAAAAAAAAAGTAACCTTCATAATGGGTCGTTTCTTCATATCGAAATCTCCATGGTACACAAAGTAGATCACAATTACTAAGTGGCCAAGGTCCATAGTGAAAGGAAAGAAGTAAAAAAAAAAAAAAAAAGGGAAAAAGAACATGTCTGAAGCCACTTCGTGCCAGGTTCTGCCTTCAAGTGGTGTCTGCCATCTAGTACTGATGCCCGGCTGGCAAGTAACGAAAAAAGGCCAAGGAAAGGCCATTCCTTCAATATTCCTCTATTAAGTCCGGTATATTTTCATTAACTGCTCCGACGTTTGACTACTGCCATCTCACATAATTATTTAAACAAGTCTGGTAAAGCTCTTTTAATTTCTTCTCGAGCAATTTCCACAGAGTCAAAAGTCTGCCACTGATCCTTGAGCTTCACCAGCAGCTGAGCTGGGTATTGCATCCTAAATGGTACCCCCCGCGGCTACCAGCTTCGAGACAATAGGATGCAGGCTCTGCCTTTTCAGCCTAACAGAGTAAGGGAGGTCGTGAGAGATCCGAATTTTCTTTCCTTCCCAACAAACATCTTGCAGTGCTTTCACCTTGGTCAGTATATGTTGCTTATCTTGAAAGCACAGTAATTTTCAAATAATCGGGCGTGGAGGAGCTTCGGGCGCAGGTAGTGGGCGAAGTGACCTATGCGCTCTCTCGATTGTATAACTTCCACTCGGGGACTGACCCGCTACCCTTTCAAATAGCTTTTGCACAAACAGGATCATATTCGAGCCCTCCTCTTTTTCAGGAATATTTAGTATCACAATGTTATTTCTTCGACTTCTGCCCTCGAGATCTTCAAGTTTCTCTTCAATTCTCTTAATTTTCTTGTTAAGGGCAACTCTCTCAGTATCTTGTTTCTCCACTTTTGACTCTAGAGATTTGATTTTGACCTCGTTGTCTCCAACCCTTGTCTCGAGCGATTCCATCGCCGTCCTGAATAGTTGTATCTCTGCATGGATTTCGTCCACCGACGACCGCAGGGGAGCAAATATTTCAAGGAATCTTTCTTCCGTTAGAGCCGCCGGCCCCGAGCTGGATTTGTCAGGCACCTGCCCGCGGGCGCTTAGCTGCCTGGTCTTTTCCTGGCGATGGAGGCGGCATATGTTTCACCGCTTTATTTTTAATGAAAGCTTCTATATTCACCAAAAGTAAGGGCTCCAGTAGTTGCACGGAACCTTCCCCCACCAGTCTCACCCGAAAAAAAATCGAAATATTCTATTAATTTAGCGTATTGTGCAGGTTAGGAAGAGAGGTAGCAAGCAAGGCTGTTTTCCCTAGGCCGCCATCACGTGATCCAGGAATCCCACTTTTTTAGTAGGCCACAGACATTGAGACTTGCAATTCGAAGTCCACTGATGGGGGTGTGGTTTGGCATGGAGGTTGCAGGTGGGCCAGGGTTAGGGTGGGTAATACCAGATATAAGGAGGAGCAGGAAGAGGAGTGACCTGAGTACGAAGTTCCAGGCCAACTTTTTGAGATGATGAGCTATGCGAACCGAGGTCCCAGGTGTGTAGGAAAGGGAGGGAATAGGGAGAGATAGAGTGCAGGTGGAAAACAGGAGGAGAAGATGAGAAGAGAGGGGGGTGATGCATACAAGTGTTTTGTGGGGTACAGCTCCAGGTGGAGGAGAGACATACTGTGAGTGGTCCCTCTATGGCAGTGGTCATAGTAGCAGGTAGTGAGGGAGGGCAGGGGGAAGGTACAAATGGCTGGGGGGTGTCATAGTACAGATGGTGTCTTCCCTACTGAGCTTCACTGGAGTCTCTGGATAACAGGCAGTGTGCACAGAGTGGGGTGGCTGCTAATCAACCTTAGGGTAGTTAGTGGTTCCAGAAGCTTGACTCATAGTGGGAGTTAAGGGGGGGAGAAAGAGCACAGGGGACAGTGCAGAAAAGATAGTGAGCACAAAAAGGAGCATGATGAGGAGGAGGGAGGTGGAAGGATAAGGAATAGCCAGTAGTGAGAGAAAGCAAAACAAATCGAGGTTGCCTCTAGTGGTGACAGGGTATAGGCTGCAGATGGAGAAGTGGGCTGATTGGTTCAGATCAGCAAGCCCTCGCCTATATAAGCACAAGTTGAGCAAGGGTGATGGTGGGGGTGGTGGGGAGCCATAACAATGCATCAATGGGGCTTCAAGTCGAATTTCAGAGGAGCAAACTCTGCGGCCTGATCTCCTCAGTCAGGCGTTTGGCTGGGTCAGCGTTACCCGATTGCTTATCTTGGGGGTGGGTGGGGGAGGCTACTTCACTGGCCCTCACGACCTCAGGGGAACCCTTGATGGATCCGTTGCAGTCTGTTGAGAACAGAAAGGCATGTAAGGGTTTAAATAGTAACAGGGGGTGGAGGAGATTGAAATAGGAATGAGGGTGAGTGGCCTGTGCTGGCAAGGGAAGGAGACTGGAGTTGTAGCTTATGATAAACAGCACAATTTAAACTCTGCATTAATTAATTTAAAGCATGTGTATAACAGTCTAAGCAGCATAACTTATATTCAGAGAACTATAGAGGAACATCACTGTGCAGCAGAAGCAACGAGTGCCAGAGACATGCATTAAAGTACCCCAAGCATGCAGGATTCAAACTAGCATTTGCCACAAAATATTTAAAGTCTCCCCCCGGAGACAGCATTAAAACAATTAGTTGCTTAGCCTTGTTAGGGAAAAAATAAACTATCTCCACTACCACGCTGACAGTAATGCTGCGGTGGTTTTAAAGTTCAAAAATGGTGCCAAGCTTCAAATTGGATTTCAGATGAGCAAACTCTGTGGCCTGATCTCCTCGGTCTGGTGTTTGGCTGGGTCAGCGTTACCTGATTGTTTGTCTTGGTGGTGGGGGAGGGCTACTTCAGCAGCCCTCACGACCTCAGGGGGACCCTCGATGGATTCGTTGCAGTCTGATTGCTTGTCTCGGGGTTGGGGAGGGCTATTTCACTGGCCCTCATAACCTCAGGGGGACCCTCCATGGATCCGTTGCAGTCTGATGGCTTGTCTTGGGGGGAGAGGGGAGGGCTACTTCACCAGTCCTCATGACCTCAGGGGGACCATCAAGGGATCTGTTGCAGTCTAACTGCTTGTCTTGGGGAGGTGGGGGAGAGCTACTTCACCGGCCCTCACGACCTCAGTGGGACCCTCAATGGATCCATTGCAGTTTCAAGGCATAGGTCAGAAAGCATAGGCAAACCAGGAGAAGTTATACAATTAACAAGTAGCATTTTATTATAATCAATAGCAATAAAATGAAAAAAATAAAATTGTGCAGGATAGTTCTTATACAGTCAGTTCAAACAAAACAAAGTCCTTCCTCTGAGGCTATCTGTAAATCTAAATAATAGTATCTCTTACACCAACAAAAGATTACTCTGCTTATATATAATTTATTTTCCTAGCAAATAACGTCTGCATCATGAGCTTGTTAAGATACCTCTCCTGTTTCTCGCAAACTGTATTAGAACTTTGTCAATTTCTTTCCTGCAGATGCAACAAAATAGAACAGTGTGTTCCAGAACTGCTTTCCTGTTGACAACTCTGTAAATGAGCTTGTGGGGGTCAAACTGCATCTCAGGGTTAACTCCCTGAGTTCCAAATAGCTTTCTGCAATCATTTCAACAATTTAACTATACATTTTCAAACCAAAGGATCCCAGTTTCACATAAAACTTCAAATATATATTTTAACCGCAACGAAAGAAAGAAAAGACAGAAACAGCAAGTGAAGGAAGGGAGAAAGCTGTGGGAAATTGTGGGACAATTGGAGTCGCCTATTCCAAGACTCCACAAGGAAAATTTGATTGCACAATCAGATGAGCAAAAAGACAAGAGAAGTGGTAGAAACAGGAGAGAACAGAACAGATACTTGTTTTTAACTCTTTCTGCATAAGAAATGGGACAGGGTCTTATCCAACCCTGTCATGCTTCTGTAATGTCCCAGGTTGTGTCTAAATAGGTATTAGTTTGTCTAGTGTATTCTACCCAGAATACAAAACACAGATAAATAAATAAAGCACTGATTAAAAAAAAAAAACCTTCTCTTTCAAACTTTCTGAATTCTGCTTCTGACAGAATTCAGTGGAATTGGGCAGATTTTCAGAAATTCTGCAGAATTCCCGTAGAAACAGAATTCGAACATTCTGCACAGCTGTAAGTTAAGCAGTTGAACTGTTCTCCACCTAGTGTCTTTTCAGAATGATTGTTCAGTTCATCCAGTAACGTTATTACTGGCACAAGGTTCAGTTTGTCACCTGGAAATGCAGAGCATTTGACATTTTCGAAATATGATTCCTGAATAAATAGAAAACACACAGTGAAGACCTCCAGGATGTAATACAAGACTGCAGCATTCTGTGATAGAGTTACTGCAGGAAATAAGGCCATTTCAATATCAGTTAATCCCTTTGATCATGCAACAACCAGAGACATAATGTTATATTCTGGCAGGCGCCTCTGTATTTGGGCCCTGGGAACAAAACAGTTTCTCCCTTTGTGCCAATGGAAAACAATATTTTGTGAATAGGGTCCTTACTTAGTAAACAAAGCATGACCAATGTAGATAAGGTAAAGCCAGGATTACTAAGAATAAAACAATGAACACAGAGAAAAACAACTCCACTGGGTCCAGAGTCCAAGGCATATTTTAAGAACAACAGCTGCATCTCTTGTGCCAAACTTTAATAGTACCATTTAGAAAGTGTATAGAATAGACTACACTAATTATTATTATTACTACTATTACTACAGTAGCAATACTAGTTTATGACATACATTATCTTTATCTGTTGTATGGTGTAATACTACTGATTGTTACAGCAAATACCTGAGCTGGATGGTTTTTTTTTGTATATAAAAGTTTTTATTAAATTTACAAATGCAAACATTACAACATGGGCATCAGAAATACAGTACACACTGAAATATACAGCCACATCTTAGTGATCTCAAACATAATAAAGAAGACAAAGAAAGGAAACCTGTGATCTATATATATCAGCAATGATCAGGGTTACATGATGTAATTAGAAAACAGTATAGAAACAGTGAACAGGGTTAAACCATGAAACTAGATATCACACTACAAGGCAAACTACCTCAACAGATTCCTGGCCACACTGAACTACATACACTAGAGTTTATCTGGAAAAACACTAATCTACATATGTCAAGCAGAATCTATATTCTCTACCCCAATATAATTTAACCACGAATACCAAGTCCTATAAAATTTGGGAAGTGTCCTCATTCTCCAAAACAGCACCTGCTGATATGATACTGCATTTGTAACTGCCTTTATCCATCTATTTAAAGGAGGAACAGTAGAAGTCCTCCAATGCAAAAGGGGAAGCCGCTTAGCTTCTAAGGCCACTGCATAAATAACAACTTTAAATGGCAGGATCTGTGAGTCTAACATTAACAGATCAACCAAAATCCAGAAACGGAGGGGGGGGGGGGATGACATGGGGTTTGAAAAATGTGCTCTAATATCAAAATAATGCCTTACCACCAATCCACCAATCTTTCAACTGGACACAATCCCAGAGTATGTGGCATAAAGTACCAGATCCATGTCCACATCTCCAGCACTCATAAGACCCAAGTAAACCCACTTTAACTAATTTATCTGGTTTCTGATACCATCTACTCAACATCTCCTTCTGTATAAGCTGTAATCTTGGGTCAGGAGAAGCCCAATGTGCTTCATCCCAGCATTTGGACCACACCTCCTCATCTAATGAATCCTGTATATCGGTCTCTTATTTGCCCCATGCACCTCCCAATCAGGGAGCTAGATTTTTTGTAAAAACGTATATAATACACTAGTATGGCCTTTGGTAATGTTAAACCACTTCTGCAGATGACTAAGATGATCCATCATAATTACCTTTGAGTTTTTAAAAAATCTTGAATAAAGAGCATGACAGATCTGAAAATATCTCCAAAGGACTTGGTGTGGGGGTTGGGGGCAAAATCCCCTTGTAATGTTTGAAATTAATGCAATAGACCACTATCATGATCAATTAAATCTCCTACCAACTGAATACCCCTGAAAGACCAAGTGTGCAAGTGTAACTGAGTGCCACCTACCTGAATATCAGGGTTATGCCTTAAAGGTTTGTAGAGACCTAGATAGCTAGTCTCAACCCACCAACCCAAACAACTTTTTGCAAGGCTGCCTAGAAAAAAGTAATAGGAAGCATAAGAGACAGAGAATCCAAAAGGGTGATCTTTCAACAAGGCAACTAAAGGCATATCTCCTAGGAGAGCTTGCTCTATATCAACCCACAAGCAGGTATCTAAGGGAGCTGAGTGAAAATAGTGTAAGGTCTGTTTCAAGCCATGACAAATATGGTAGGCCCACGACCATGGCATATTCCAACCACCACAAAGACTAGGTGCCCTGAGAATCCTTCTACCAAAATAAGTGGATTTTCCTTCCCAGATAAAGTTGGATAACATCCTGTCAATTTTAGACCACAAACTCAGCGGTATAGGCATGGCCAAATTACTTAACCTAAAAAATATTCTTGGAAAAAACATCATCTTGATTACAGCAATCTTAGTGGGGAGGGATACGTGTAGCTTTGCCCACCTAGTCCTGTCAGCCGAAATATCTGTCAACAAATCTAAAATGTTCTTATAACATATTTCTTGAGAGTTGCTTGAAATGTGCTTACCCAAATATCATAACCCTTTAAGTGACCATTTCAAGGTTTGAGACCTCATGGAAGCCCAGGAGAAATCACTTTGTATAGTGGTAAAATTTCAATTTTTCCCCAGTTGGCCTTTAATCCAGAGACTGAACTGAAGCTATCAATGACCTCCCAAGCCGTGAAAGGGAAACCTCCACCTTAGACAACATCAAATGCAGATCATCTATGTATAATAAAGTAGGAAATGACCTGCCCTTTTCCGAAATGCTAATAATTTCTAGGTGCTGATTCAAAGTCATGTTCAAAGGTTCAATAGCATGCAAAAATAAGAAAGAGTTTGAGGGACATCCTTGCCTTGTACCACTAGAAAAAGAAAAGGACTCTGAAAGAACCCCATTGGCCAACACTCTTGCCCTGGCAGCAGAATAAAGGCATTGGGTCCATTTCCAGAATACTGGCCCCAGACCAATCCTGGAAAGAACATACTATAGATAATTCCATTCAACAGAATCAAATGCCTGCTCTGCATCGATCACTAACAGAGCGCCCGAGTCAGGGCCATTAGTGACTGCCTGTATTAAATTAAGTACCACCCAAAGGTTATCACTGCCCTGCCTGCCCTTCATAAAACTTGCTTGTGATTTGTGTATGAATGAAGGTAAAACCTTTTTGAGCTGAGTGGCTAATATTTTGGCTAAGATCTTACAATCCACGTTGAGCAGCAATATTGGCCTATAGTTTGAACAAACGGTTGGATCCTTACTGGGCTTAGGCAGGACAGTGATAGTTGCCTCCTGCATTGTAAGGGGCATAGTACTGGAGTCTCTAATGGACCAAAGCAGTTTCAACCACCAAGGTGAGAGGTATGGCTCAAAAGCTTGATAAAAATCAATACCAAGCCCATCTGTCCCAGGAGCCTTACTGGCGGTCAGCTCCCAGATTGCTTGTTGGATTTTCAACAAAATAATATCCACATCCAGGGTCAAAGCAATTTCTTGAGGTAACTGAGGCAAAGTAGACCGGTCAAAAAAGGCTTCATACTCCACAGATGAGGGGAAACAGAAGCTTTGTATATGGCAGAGTAATAATCTCGAAACCGACTGGCTATCTGTATTGCATATGAACTAAATTGCAAACTCTTGCCCTGCAAGTATGGGATCTGGGCTTCAAGAGATTTCTTCTTTAGCTTATAAGCATGAAGCTTACCAGCTTTGTCACTGGATTTCCAGTACAATTGCTGCAAAACAAAAGAGCCGTAGAGGCCTTTTGATGTAGGGTAATATTTTACTTGCATTTAAGCATAGTAACTTCCTGAATCTTTAAATCGTCCATGGACGGAGATGTAAACATCTTCATCTCCAACTACTTAACATGCTGTGTGAGGTCCTCAGTTTCTTATCTCCACATTTTGTTTACGTGGGCTGCATAAGAGATAATACGGCCTCTAATAAGAGATTTAAAGGCCTCCCACAGTATAAACTGAGAAAAAGCTGGGATAGCATTTGTTAAAAAAAACAGAAATCAGTTTCAGCCTGAAGCCATTGCCTAAACCCATGAACACAAAGCAGAGCTGGATTAAAGCACCAGCGGGGAGACCTGGCCACTCTATCTTTAGGAACCCATACCATGCTCACTGGATCATGGTCTGACAATATTATGGGAAGGATAAGTATATCAACCAGATCAGATAAAATGGATGAACTACATAAAATATAATCTAGCCTACTACAGGTTTGGAACTGATGTATCTAAAAGAAAAATCCTGAGCCTCTGAGCTGAAAACTCTCCAACAGTCAACCAACTGAAACTCTATACATATGTGATGTAGAATGCTTCTGGAGCATTGATGGGAAAGGGGTCCCCTTCTCCAGTGGGGCCCTGTCCAAAAATGGATCAAGTACTAAATTGTAATCTCCCCTATAATAATAGTCAAAGAGTGGTGGTACCATTTCGCAATACTCTGTGCCAACTGGGGAAAAAAATGGAGTATTCATGTTTGGGGCATACAGATTTACCAACAGGACCTGGGCACCATGAATCCTACCCAAAAGCAGAATCCATCTCCCTTCCTTGTCTGATTGGCTTTGATCTATATGTAAGGCACATCCCTTCTTGATCAGCATCTACACACCACTTTTTCTGGAAGATAAAGAGCTAGAAAAGGTCTTCACTACCCACCCTCTAGTTAATTTAGCTGTGTCATGCTTAAGAAGGTGGGTTTCCTGTAAAATGGCAACATCACAATAACAGGAGACCAAATAAGAAAACACCTTTTTCTGCTTAATGGGGTTATTCAGGCCCTGGACATTCCACAAAATAATTTGTAAGTTAGCCATTATAATCCGAAAGTATCAACCAAGACCAAAATGAGAAAGAGAAACAAATATAGTAACATCTTTTGTGTGGCCAGGAAAAACTATTATAACTAAGGAAGGACCAAACCAGGTAAAATTCTAACCAGGAGTAACATATACAGTACATTGTCAGTAACCTTCGGGTATAGAACCCAAGAAATACCCTACTAACTAAACAGACATAGCATAAAAGGCCTCACAATATGAAACATACAATACATATTTAGAAAAATAGTGTGACCCAGAACAGATAAATATGAACCCCTTTCACATTGCAGCCAAAAATAAATTTCCTAACCCCCTCTAATGCAATCCAAATGCCCAACACCCCCACCACCCTCATGTAATAATAAAGAACCAACTACCAATAACTGATACCACACAGAGCTGAAACATCATGTGCACAATGAGCGAGACATATCGAGCTGGCAGTAGTTTGTGCAAATTGTCGCAGTACTTGATGTGACCAGGTGGTGGTAATGGTAAGACTATAAAAATGTATTTTTTCAATTAGATTTGTCATTTTGTTTAGGTGAAGTGGTGAAAAAGTGTCATCTGTTGGATTACAGTGGACATTGTTCACACGGACATGCACTACAGTTGCATCACTTGGGTAGTGTGGGTGGGTGGACACTTACTGCTCATTTAGAGCTCAATCCATATAGGGTGCACCATCACTTAATACCCAAGGAGGACCAAGGAATGGCATATAGTACCCCCAATGTGTAGGATGCTTTACTTTGGGACACCCTGTGGCAGGTTGGTTTTGGCTTGCTATATAAAACTCACTCCTACAGGTTGGTGCCATCAAGCAGAGTCTGTGTGTTTTGGTCACATACAGGCCTTGCAGATGCTTCTTTTGAGATAACAAAGGTGGGATAAGTTGTGGGGAAACTGTCAAAGAGGAGACAAAATCAAAGGGATGATTGTGCCTACTGGTCCCAGAGTGTACCAGTCAGGATCTGCCTTGCACATCAGACTGCTTCCTTCTACTACAAAAAGAAGAGGCTATCAAATGTCCCTCCATACTGCGGACCTCCACACAAAGGAATGTGTGCAAAGAACATCAAGAGGAAGTCTGCCAGGAAGAAGTCAGAGAGGGGAGGCAGCTAGTAGCTGTAAACTCTGCACCTCAGCAGTGGATAAGTGAAAGAGGAGAACAGGTGTCTGGCAGCAGCAGACATCCACTGGAAGAAGCTGAGGACATGGAGGTTCTACTGTGGTAAGTCATCTGTTTAACTTCAGTTCCAGCACACTCGCTGCAAGGGAAAGATGAGTGTCAGAGGGGTACAGAGAAATTTGGGAGTAGGTGAAAGACCCTATATAGGGTAAGGGAACAAAAAAGTTTTAAAAGGACACTAAAAGTTGGGAGGAGGTGAAACACCCTTTATAGGGTATGGAAACAAAAGGATTTTGAAAGATAAAACACAAACAGGCAGTGTAGAACTTAAATACGTTAGGAGTGGTGCAGTGCAGTGGTTGTGGGATGGCAGTTTTCAGATAGACCTTCTGGAGACTGTGGTGCTGCCCCATCTGCGCACAATCCCAGTGTTTTCCTCATGGCATACCCCCCTGTGGGAGGGGTCAGCAATGTACCACCAATGAAATGGATCCATGTTCCAGGAGAGGGCCCTGTTGCGCAGTGTGGAGCCTGTGAGGGGTTGATGTCATCCTGTGCTGCACCCGGCCATTTTCCACTTTTCTCCCCTGGAGGAATGGATGTGAAATGCCATCCAGACATACCCACACACACTCCCATGCATGTAATGTTGCTGGCTGACGTTTTTCCATTCCCCAAGTTGTGGCCCTGACTGCCTGCACCCCTAGTCTCTACTAGAGGCCAGATGTGTGCCAGGATCCACATTCCTCCCTCCACAGAGGAGGAGAGCAGTCCATCAGATACTCAGTCCTCCTCTCTCTGGCCAAGCCCCAGTGACCCAAGTCCTTTATTGAACCTGGTCGCCGGTGTGGTGGCAGGTGAAGCACAGTGTCTCAGCCCTCCATGCCACAGGGCCGGGTGAAATATTTCTCAGAAAAAAAGTGCTCAAGTGTAAGGGGGCATGATACGAGGCTGGAGAGGGGGGTAACATCAGAAGAGATGTGAAGAAATACTTCTTTGCAAAAAGAGTGGCGGCTTCTTGAAATAGCCTTCCAGCAGAGGTAGTGGGAACAAAAACAATGGTAGGGTTCAAGAGTGCATGGGATAGGCACAAGGTAATCCTACGAGAAAGGAATAAGGGAAAGGATAACAGACCGAATATCAAGTAGGATCAGCAGTGATGCTATAGCCAGGGAAAAATTGGCAGACTAGGTGGGCCAAGCAGTCCTTATCTGACAGCAAATTCTGTTTCTATGTATCTAAACAGAAATATTGATTAAAAAATGTTTCTGTAACTTCTTGTCATTGTTCTTTTCCCTTCTCTGTATTACATTTAATGCTTGACCTTGCACTATTACATACATCAAAATGTTTTATTAGGGACAAATAATCATCAGGGTTAGTTGTGTTTGTGATTTTACCCTTATAATAGATTGCCTTTTTCTTTTTTTATCAGCCCCTTACATCTATTCCTAGCTTTTTTTCCAAAATTGCTAGTCATGCTCATTTAAGGTTTTTTTTCCCTTTCTCCACACCCTATTTTTTAGCTATGTTATTTTGGTTAAATTTGCTGAAACCCAGGACATATGTTTGTTTTACATTTTTCTTCTTCTTTTTAAGGGGGCATGTATGTTACAACCATTAAAAATCAATGTAAATTCTTTTGTGGTGGATATGTGGAACAGACTGCCAGCAGAGGTGGTGGGTCCCGATACAATAACGGGTCTTAAACATGCATGGGATAGACACAGGATGACTTTAGTAACAGGGCTGGGGGGGAGGAGGCCAGAGATCAATTTGGGGCTATGGTAGCACAGTAGGTATAGACCTTTGGGCAGACTAGGTGGGCCAGGAGGTCCTTTTCTGCTGACATCTTCTATGTTTCTATGTTTTTATAGCTAATTCTAAATCTGGGATTAAATCAATTCTCTTCCATTTAGCACTAAATATTTCTTCTTTAAACACTTTGAAAAAACCTGTGCTCTAAATAATTATCCTTTGTTGGGACTGGGGTTACCCAGGTTATTACACATAAAACTTAACTGTTGTTGCTCATATTTGATTCCACAACTGCAGCCTTAGAAAATTAGGTCCAATATAGATCCTTTACTTTGGACTCTTCCTTCATTGTGGGTTTGTTTTTTTCATTTTTGTTTATTTATTGAGTCTTGAATTACAACACCTTTGAGCAATACAACTCATTTACAAAGGTTCCATGTCAGAAGTACAAAAACAAAATAAGGTAAACAATAGATAAGTAAACAGTGGACATCAAGAATATACTTAAAAAAAACTATTACGTCAAAAGCAATCAAAATAACATTGAATGTTACTCAATATAACAGTAGAGTGGGCAAGAAGAGAGGGAAGGTGCCAGCCCAGTGGTGCTGAGGGTAGAGGTACTGGATGCCACACCTCGTGTCATGCTGGCAACCTGGGTTCGGACACAAGCCCTGGGCACCAGGGCTTTGCAGGGTAAGGATGGGATTGAGCATCCGAGGACTGCTCTCCCATCCCTGGGGAGGGATCCAGGTGAACCATCGCTATGTAGCAGCCCCTGGTGATGACCAGGGGCACTACTCGAAAAGGGTTAAAACGTGAGGGGTGGAGTGTGGCAGACATCAGCATTGTGTTCGACATCATTGCATGCTCACGCTCCAAGGGGAACAGAAAATCTAGGAGGAAAATGGCAGCACAGGGTCCGCAGCAGCATGATAGCCACAGCTTCACTGGCCGATGAATGCCCGGACTAGAGGCGTGTGCCAGTATTGGTTCCTTGCTGGGCACAAGGACATAGGGGAGAGTCCCTTTTGATGGTATAGCTGCATATGCCAGCTGGGCACATCCAACTTTGGGGTCAGAGGTGAAGGAGGAGCAGTGGCTGGAGGTAAGCAGGGGCTGTGGTTGCAGGGAGGATACAATGTGATATGATAACAAAAAAGTAGAAAGGGCAGCCTGGGAGGCCTTGTCAAAATCTAGGAAAAAAAGTAATGGGGTGTAAGGTGGGGGATGGGAGAAACAAGAGGGAGAAGGAGATGAGTTGCACAGGAGGTGGATCAGAGTTGCAAAGGAGGTAATGGAGACAGGGAGATGAGGGGAGGTGGAGGTGGATGGAGGGAAATTGGGCAATTGCAGAGAGAAGGGGGAGTGCTGGTGAAGTGAGGGGGAGGAAGACAAATTAATAGTAGAGGGAGAAGAGGTGGTGTTTAGCCAGGGGAGGGGGGCAGCATAGCAGGTCTTGTCAAAAACCCAAGAAAGAGAGAGAGAGAGTAATATGGGTAGGAGAGAGGTAAGAGAGAAATGTAGGGGGAAGGAGTGGAAGAAGTTGCAAAAGAGGTGGCATGAGATAACAGAACAGGTGGGGGTGGAAGAGGGAACATGAGGAGGAACAGGGGAAGAGCTTGAGGATGCGCTAGCAGGGAAGCAGCAGGGGTGAAGGGTGGAGGGGAAAAGGCTCGAGGATAGGAATGAAATGAAGTACCAAGTGTTAAAAGTGCCAAAAGGTATAAGTATAATGATAACATAAGCAGAAGGCTGCTAAGGGTGGCAGTCACATATATTGTTTGCTAATAGATTCTGCCGGAGTTTGTGTTTGAAAGGGTCGAGTTTTGACTCAGCAGAGATATCCCTACCCAGGGATCTGAGCCAGAGTGGGGCTCTATTAGTGAAAGACCACTGACCTAAGGTGGTTATTACCTGTGTCAATCCATTGGGCACAAATAGTCAGCTAATGTGCACCCTTTAGCCTCTCTTCAGTGAGCACAATAATACTAAGTTCATATATCTAATTAATTGATCACATTTCTGAACTAGTTGTTCAATACTTGCCAAATTTTCCTTTGGTGGGGAGTAAATAACACCATCACATAGTTTTATGGGTTTAATCAAAACTGAAATATTTTCAACACTTTCAGTTAATAAACTAAATAACACATCTACTGTCCCAACATATTTACTACATGCAATGTTACCCCTCCCCCACGTTTTTGGCCTATCCCATCTATAATGGCTGAATCCTTCCAAACTTACCTAATTATCTCAATATTCCTTTCTCAACCAAGTTTTAGTTAACCCTAACAGATCAAATTTTTTTGACAGGTCCATATTTTAGTTGCTTCATTTTATTAACTAAACTCCTGACATCTCCTACTCTAATTTTATAGTTTCCCTTTTAGTGTTCCCTGGACCTGGGTTTAGTTCTATGTCCCCCCCAAAAAAAATTATTATACATAACAACAGCAGATTTCTTAGTGCTAGACCTTTATGACTCCCAATTTAATTTCTCTACAAAACATTTATTCCCCTTCAAGCCACATACTTAAAAGTAATAATATTTGATTTCAGATTACCTTTTACCAACCCTGGGTAACTCTGTGGCACCACACACAACCCAGCATATAATCCCCAATAGAGGAAAATGTAAAGCAAGTTCATGATTGTAACAATTCAAATCTGAGCTCTTTGTCTCCTTCTTAAAGGAGCATCATCCTAATTGCATTTGCCAGTAAAACTGGCCTAGATAGCAATTGTCTAGATAAACCCTATTTGTATTAAAATATCCTGCCTAAACACACACATTTTTAAAAGTTTATAACATTTAAGTTACTCCATATACACATCAAACTAAAGTTAAGACATTTCAATATTTAAGGGAAAATGGAAGCACAAATTTTTTATAACAGTCTCCCTCCTGAGCCTCCCTCATAAGCCTCCCACTGGAGGCTCCCATCTCTCCAGCGGGAGCCACTTCAGTAGAAGCCACTCCAGGGGAGAATCACTCTGTGGAGAGTTGCCAGAGTGGATGTGCTTTTGAGCAGCCTTCTGATCCACCCCTCTAATGTACTCACACATGACCCATCCCATAGCCACCCCCCCCCCGGCTTACCAGCTCAAATGGAGGTTGGGACTGCTGGCTGTTCCTATGGTAGCCAAGAAGTCTGGACCTCCAAGATGGCAACAGAGGGAAGCTGCAAACAAAATTCTATGGCAGTCTCTGTTTCCTGGAGCAGCTCTGCTTTTGAGCTGACTCCTGACCCGCCCCAACTAGCATTACTCATAACTGACCCACCCTGTAGTCCTCATCAGCATGCCAGCTAATGCACAGGTCAGGACTGTTGGCTGCTTCATCATTTGGATGGAAAGCTGGACCCATGAGATGTTAGACAGAGGGAGGTTAGAAACAAGGTTCTGTGGCAGCCTCTGTTTCTTGGAGCAGCTCTGATTTTGAGCAGCCTCCTGACCTAACCTAACTATCATCACTCACTTCTGACTTGCCCCATAGCCCCCCCCTTGACTTTCCAGCTCAGATAGAGTTTAGGACCTCTGGCTGGTTCCCCCAGTGGGGTAGGAAGCTGGACCCCTGAGATGGCACACAGGGGAAAGCTGCAAACAAAATTCTTGGTTCATCTCTGTTTCCTGCAGTGGCTCTGCTTTTGAGTAGTTTCCTGACCTACCCCCACTGACATCACTGACACCTGATCCACCCGGTAGCCTCCCATCAGCTTTCCATCTCAAGTACAGGCAGGAAAAGCTGTCTGGCTCCTCTGGTAGGGTGGGAGACTGGGACCCCCCAACCCCACCGAGATGGCAAACAGGGAGAGGCTGCAAACAAAGTTATGTGGTAGTCTCCATTTCCTGAAATGGATCTGCTTTTTGGCAGCCTTCTGACCCACCCCCACTGATGTAAATCACACCTGACCCATCCCATAGCCCCCCCTCAACTTACTAGTTCAGGTACAGGTCAGGACTGCTGGCTGATTCCTCTGGTGGGGTGGGAAGCTAGACCCTGAGATGGCAAACAGGGTGAAACTGTAAAAAAGTTCTGTGGCAGTCTGTTTCCTGAAGCATCACTGCTTTTGAGTAGCTTCCAGACCAGTCCCAAATGGTGGCACTCACACTTGACCAGCTGCACAGTGGCCCTCTAACCTAACTAGCTCAGGTACAGGTCAGAACTGCTGTCTGATTGCTCCATGGGGCAGCAAGCTGGATCTCCAAATTGCAAATGGGGGAAGCTGCAAACAGAGTTCTGTGGCAATCACTGTTTTCTGGAGCAGCTCTGCATTTAAGCAACCTTCTGACCAGTCCCCACTGACATCACTCATATCTGACCCACCCAGTAGCCTCTCCCCCTCAGATTACCAGCACAAGTACAGGTCAGGATTGCTGGCTGTTTCCTCCAGTAGAGCAAGAGGCTTGACCCCTGTGATGGTAAATGGGAAAGCTGAAAAAAAGTCCCGTGGCAGTCTCTGTTTCCTGAAGTGGGTCTGCTTTTGAGCAGCTTCTTGACCTGCCCTCACTGACGTTAATCATACCTGACCCCCCCCCAAGTGGCCACCCTTTCAGCTTGCTTGCTCAGGAAGAGGTCTGGACTACTCACCAGTTCCTCCAGTGAGGCAGGAAGCTGGACCCCCCAAGATGGCAAATATGGGGAAGATGGCAATCTTTGTTTTCTGGAGTGGTTCTTCTCAGCAGCCTCCTGACACTGCCCCCACTGACATCCATCTCAGCTGACTTGCCAGGTATTACTGGCTCAAGTTAGGGCTGCTGGCTGGTTCCTCTGGTGGGGTGGAAAATTGAACCCCCAAGATGGAAAACAGGGAAGCTCGAAACAAAATTCTGTGGCAGTTGTTCTGAATACAAAGCTTCTAGATTTACTTGCAGGTTTTCTGAAGGGTAAAAACTGCTGTACAATACGGTGGTACATTGATTTTTCTCCAGAAGTTAAAGTGCAGTTTTTTTATTCCTGTTTTCCTCCTTCCATTACTAGTCTCAGCAACATCCTCCCAGTTCTGCCACTGACCTGACTTACAGGTTAACCACCACTTACACAGAGCCATATTTTGGCAGGTGACCTGCCACGTAGGGTTGTGCATGGCCTGTAATGGATGCTGAGTGAACTAGGGCATTTTCCTGTGGGTTTTTATCCAGAGGAGTCAGCATGTGATGCAGTCATGCATGTGCACACCGGCACGCCTGTGTGCTGCATCAGCAGACATACCCCATGTGTGCTGCTCTAGCCAGCCCTGCCTCCTGGCCTCTGTCATGTGGCAGTCAATTAGCAAGAGTCAGGGCCCCTTCTGAGGGAGAAGAGCTATCCTCAGGATGCTCAATCCTGGCTCATCCATTAGGCCCCTGAGTGACCCTAGTCCATTCCCAATCCCAGGTCACAGGCATGGTAGGAGTTAAGGCATCAAGCAACTCATCCCTCTGCACCACCAGGTTAGCTTTTGTGCAGATTGTAAAAAAATATTATCACATTTAGTGGGTATGAACTAGCTATGCTAAGGACTAAGTAGTTAGATGGCAAACAGAATGTAGTAGTATGCTTTCTTCAGCTAGTTTAACCCCAAACACACACACACACACACACACACACACACAAACGCACGCAAGCATGTAAGCACACAATGCTTTGTGCAGGGTTTGAGGATTTTAGTTACATTTGTGTTTACAAACACCAAACAACTTGGAAAAACATTTGCCTTGTTATATATTTTTTTCATTCTATAGTACATATTGTCCCTATTCTTTGTGATTAGCATTTACAATATTTTACATTGTTCCACCAATCAATAATAACAAGAATAGAATAAAACAT
Source organism: Neoceratodus forsteri (assembly GCA_016271365.2). Classification (NCBI taxonomy): domain Eukaryota; kingdom Metazoa; phylum Chordata; order Ceratodontiformes; family Ceratodontidae; genus Neoceratodus; species Neoceratodus forsteri. The sequence continues at coordinate 766,557,006 of CM057458.1, forward strand.
ACTGTAAGCAACTGCAACTGCCAAGACACATGAGATGTAGTTTTACTTTACCCTGACATTGTCATTTGTTGGCTATAGTTAGGGATTGCTTTAATTACTTGCCTTTGATGTGAAAATGCTCTATGCTACAGCAAATTATGCAGTGTACTTGGATTTTTCAGACACCTGTAGAATACTGTAGCTTGTCACTTCATTCAGTTACTTCATATCTTATTCTTTAGGATTTTATACAAAAAAGGTTTGGACATTTTGTCTGACTGTTCACAACCCCCCCAACTAGTGATGCAGCGAATTTAAAATCCGCCTGCGAAGTGCACGCAAAGTGGCACTTCGCTATGCAGAGTGCCCCATAGGAAATGCTCACTTCGACTTGTTATTATTATTTCGCATTATCAATCCACTTTAAATGTGAAGCAAGGCGGAATGACAACAATATTGGCAGCACCCCACCCACACAGTCACCAGAATTAATGTGCATCCCCAAAGTGCTACTGTCTTGTGTCCAGAAAACTCCCCAGAGCTGACAAAGTAAAATGAGAGCATAACAAGAAATACAAAGTCTCCCAGAACTAATGACACACTCAGTCATGTGTGCAGTGGTCAGAGTCACCAGAATGAATGTGCATCCGCAAAATGCTGCTGTCTTGTGTCCAGACTCCAGAAAATTCCCCAGTGCTGATGAAATGCTACTGTCTTGTGTCCAGAAAATTCCCCAGTGCTGACGAAGTGAAACAAGAGCGTAACAAGAAATGCAGTCTCCCAGAATTAATGGTGCACTGCAAACGCACAGTCAGATTAAGATTGCTCTGTGCACTCAAGGGATCCATACAAAAATGCACAACAACACCTAACTAGTACACACAAGTCACAAATCCAAATCTGGAAAAGAATACATTTTGCCAGTTGGGGGATTAGTGCACGGCAGTAACAATCCACTACCAGGAAAGTCCAATAAAGGAGGGACTCTGTCTCCATCCCCCTGGGGAGCTGGAGGAATGCGGGAAAAGACTGACTGGTAAAGTGCAGACCAGGGGAAAACAGAATCCCCATGGGAACACGAGCAGGGGAAATGGATGTATAGGGAAAGGGTGGAAGGTAGTCCTGCTCAATGCCAGGAGCTTGGGCAATAAAATGCCTGAGCTCTAGGCGATGCTAACTGAGGGATTGGTGCATGTGGCAGCGGTCACTGAGACCTGGGCCACCGCAGGACATGACTGGGACCTGAACCTGGAGGGTTACACTATGTTCAGGAAGGACAGGGGGGAGGGAAGGGGAGGAGAGGTAGCAATGATAGTCAAAAACTGCACTGGCATAGGGGGAGTAGAAGAGGTGGAGGGAACCGTGCAGGCAATTTTAGTCACCTTGATAACAAGAGGGGGGTCAAGACAGTAAAAATAGGAGTGGTGTATAGACCCCTGCACTGGCGGAGGAGCTGGAGGAGAGTCTGGTGGCAGATGTTGGGAGACACTGCAGATTGGGCAGGGGAAAGGTGGTGGTGTTGGGGGACTTAAACATGCCAGGAACAGACTGGGAGACTATGACATCTTCAGTGGCCAAGGAACAGAGGTTGTTGGATGTCTTTCAAGATGCATTCCTAACTCAGCAGGTGGGGGAACTGACCAGGGAGGCGTGGGTACTGGATGTGGTCCTGGCAGACAGTGACCAGATTGGGGGCCTGGAGGTAAGGGACCCGTTGGCAGGGAGTGACCATGCCATGGTCTGGTTCTGCCTGGATCTAGGAGGGGTAGAAGGCTGCACAAAGACGGAGGTAACTGACTTCAGGGGGGCGGATTTTAAGGAAATGGGAAGGATCCTTAAGGAGTACTTGGATGTGATTGGGTCAGACATGGATGCTGATAGTAGGTGGGAAATCATCAGGAGAGGGGTGCAGGATGCTACCAGCACCTGTGTAAGAGTAAGACGAAAAATGCGGTAGGGCCCAAAAACCCTGCTGGTGGACCAGGGAGGTCCAGGAGGTGGTGCTGGGAAAGAAGGCAGCCTATAGGCAATTCAAGTGCTCAAGGAGTGAAAGGGATTGAGGGGAGTAAGAGCTGATAGCTAGAAGGACCACTAGGGTGGTGAGGGCGGCTAAGGCAAGGAAGGAGCAGAACCTGGCCAGGGAAATTAGGAGAGGGAACAAGGGGTTCTTTAGATATATTGGGGAAAAAAGAAGGGTGAAGGGGCAGATTAGCATGATTAAAAACAGGGGAGATATGGGCACAAGACCCAGGGGTGCCGGGTGAGGTACTAAATGAGTACTTCACCTCAGTTTTCACCAAGGAAAATGGGGTGCTGCATCATACATGGGAGGAGACAGTGATACTGAGGGGGGCCTTACACTGACGGTGGGTCTGGGGAGGGGAGCATCACTGGTAGGAGGGGGGAAGGCTAAGCAGGGAGAAGAGGTAGCGGAAGTGGAAATCACAGCAGAGAGAGTAAGGGGAGCCCTCAGGTCCCTTAAGATGGAGAAAGCACCAGGGCCAGATAAATTACATCCCAGAGTGCTGAAGGAACTTGCGCATGTCCTGGCGAAACCCCTGGTGGAGCTTTTCACCATCTCTCTGAGGACAGAGTGGGTGCCCCAGGACTGGAAGGTGGCGCAAATAGTGCCTATCCACAAGGGGGGATCAAGGGAGGTGGCTGGGTAATACAGGCCTGTCAACCTGACATCGGTGGTGGGCAAGGTGATGGAGGGCATTGTCAAGGAGAGGCTAGGGGAGGACCTGGAAAAGTCAGGGTGCCTGGATGATAGACAGCATGGATTCATCCAGGGAAAATCGTGTCAGACAAACCTTGTGGAGTTCTATGACTGGGTGATGAGTGCCTTGGACCTGGGTAGACCAGTGGACATCCTCTTTCTAGATTTCAGCAAGGCATTTGACTCTGTTCCTCACGACCGCCTGTTGGATAAGCTGGGAGAAATGGGGGTTGGGAACCAGATGGTCAGATGGATAGGCAATTGGCTCCAGGACCGGACCCAGAGGGTCATAGTTGGCGGATAGTCTCATCCCCAAGGAGGGTCATTAGTGGGTCCCACAGGATCTGTCCTTGGGCCCCTCCTGTTCAACGCCACGTCTCTGACATAAAGACAGGTATCAGGAGTGAGATGAGTCTCTTATGGATGACTCAAAACTGGAGGCGGTGGTGGATGGGGAGGAGGGGAGGGTGGCCCTACAGGGGGACCTGGAGGCTCTGGAAAGATGGTCTAGAAAGTGGAAACTGAGGTTCAATGCAGGGAAATGCAAGGTACTGCACCTGGGGGCCAGAAACCCGGGCCAAGTGTGCACCCTGGGGGGAGGAATGCTACAAGTCTCGATGGCTGAGAGGGACCTCGGGGTGGTGGTGGATGCCAAGATTAACAACTCGGAGACTTGTAGGAGGGCAGCAGCCAAGGCCAACAGGATGCTGGGATGCATCGCTAGGGGGATCACCTCCAGAAGGAGCGAAGTGATACTCCCTCTGTATAACTGCTCGGTGAGGCCACACCTCGAGTACTACGTGCAGTTTTGGAGGCCACACTTAAAGAGGGACATTAAACTCCTGGAGAGGGTCCAGAGGAGGCAACCAAAATGATTTGGGGCTTGGGGAGACAGGACCTATGGAGGAGAGGCTTGAAGAGCTAAATATGTACACATTGGAAGAGAGAAGGACCGGGGACATGATAGAGGTCTTCAGGTACATAAAGGGGTAAATAGGGGAGGAGCAGTCAGGGTGCTTCGAAGGAAGGAGGAGGGGGCCACTAGAGAACATGGGTGGAAGCTGGAGGGGGAAGATTCAGGGGAGAAAGGAGGAGGTGCTACTTCACTGAGAGGGTGGTGAAGCCATGGAATGCGCTGCCTAGGGGGCTGGTGGAGGCAGAGATGGTGGAGGGGTTCAAGAGGGGGTGGGACAGGTACAGGGAAAAGGTTCTGGAAGCAAAATCCAATGCGGCGAGAATATCCTGAACTGGGAAGGGAGAAGCCAGAGAAGGCGAGGGGGGGCAGCAAGGTCAGCTCCCAGGGTGGGTCTGACCAAATGAGCAGACACAAAAGACTGTTAGGCCTATCCTGCTGGCATGTTAGTATGTTAGTATGTAAAGATACCACAAAGCAGTATAAAAAAATTCATGCAGGTGCGGTGGATACCAGGTTCACACTGCTGCAATTACTCTATGGCAAAATAAAAGGTGTCTGATTTAATGGCACGCATCGCACACACACTCTCACACTATAAGTAATGTGTAGCAATTTGAAAACCTTTAGTAATATAACCAAATGTTTTAAACAGACAAATTATACACTGCTGCACCACAACAATCAGCAAAAAAATGTCAAGAATTAGTGAAAATATTACTGTGTGCACATTAACACAGTTGTACAAAAAAAATATAAACAAAACAGAAAGACTGCCTTTTTCTCCCAGTTAATGTACCTACACCACAAATACGCACCTCCCACAAAGCACACTTCACAGTACACAGGCTGACTTTTCTAAATTAACATTCAAAATCCACACACAGCAATAATCACTCGATGATATGAGCACAGAAGGGTTTCCTAGTAAATTCTGAGCAAAATAAATGACTCAAAAAGGTATTTTAAACAGCTTTTAGAGGTTTTGAATTGCAGAGCTCTGAGAGCGAACTTTCTCCAGCTACCATTACACACACACTACCCAGGCCAGAACTGAGGCTATGCAGAACAATCTAGAGCCCATGTGATCTGCAATCCCATGAATTACTGCAGAATTTCATTTGGATCTCAATTACAAGTCAAAGTGAGGCGAATTACGTCGATTTCAAATGTACTTCACCTTAAAATTGGTGGAGAAGTGGTTTGGGGAAGGCGGAATAATGCAAAGTCATTGGTTTCAATGGACTTTGCATTCCTCATTATGAAGTGAAGTACTCAGCTTCGCATTGTGGAGTACTTCAAGGATTCCATGTTACTCCATGAATCACTTTGTGGAGCAAATTGGGGCCACTTCTCCCACCACTGCTTATAGTACTGTAACTCACATGCTGTACAGGAAGGAATGCGAATGTCTATGGCTGTACTACCCCAATGAGCTGCAGCACAAAACTCCTTGACTTAAAAACACGTATTAATGAGTACAATGGTGGGATGGTAAAACATGGAGAGATGCTACAACACAGTCTTACGATACATCTAAGTAACTAAAAATAAAATTTATGTGATTTGTGACATGATCTTGAATTGTGATTTGTGACTGCATTTGTGGCTGTTATAATGAAGACTGTGATTCGATGTCGATGGTGTGAGAGAAAATCAATATGAAACTTTGTTGGGAACGTGAATGCCTACGGCTGTACTTCCCTGAAGAGCTGTAGCTTAAAACTCCCCGACTTAAAAACACACATCAATGAGTACAATGGTGGGGTGGTGAAGCCTGGAGACACAATACAAAACAGGCTTACAATACATCCAAGTAACTAGAAAAAAAATTAATGTTGTGATTTGTGACGTGATTGTGATTTGTGACTGCATTTGTGACAGTGATAATGAAGAACATGATTCGGTGTCGATAGTGTGAGTTAACCAATATGAAACTGCACTGGGAGCATGAATGCTTATGTCTATACTTCCTTGATGAGCTGTATCTTAAAAAAAACTCCCTGGGACCCCCAACTTAAAAACACATATCAGTAAGTACAATGGTGGGGTGGTGAAACCTGGAGAGATACTACAAAACAGGCTTACAATACAAAGGAACAACACCTAACCAGTGCTCACCATCAGAAATTTAAATCTGGAAAAGAATACCTTTGCTGGTTGGGGTGAGCCACGGTGGGGGGTGGGGGCAGTGTACTGCAAACTACACTGCTGCAGTAACAGTCACTATTACTAGAACCAGTACATATACCACAACAAAGTACACAAATCACACAGCTGCAGTGGATAGCAGGTTCACATTGGTAAAATTTCTATGTGGTACAATAAAAGGTGTCTGATTTGTTGACATGCGACACACACATACTCACACACACACTAAGTAATGCATAGCAAACTGAAAACTTCAGTAATATAACCACATATTTTAAACAAAACTAAAATTATGCACTGATGCACCACAACAATCAGCAAAAACATGGCAAGCATTATTGAAAATATTACGGTGTGTACATTAACACAGTTATCAGAAAAATATCACCAAAACCGAAATAACTGTCTTTTTCTCCAAGTTAATCTACCTACACCACAGATATGTCCCTCCCCCAAAGCACACTTCCTCTGTCTCTCAGTACACAGACTGAATGTTGTTGTATGTAACATTCAAAATCCACACACAAACAATAAACGCTCGATGATATGAGCACAGGAGGGTTTCCTACAATCGATGAACTAAAGTTTCAGCAAAAAAAGACTCAAAAAGGCTTTTTTAACAGCTTTTAGAAGGTTTGAATTGCAGAGAGCTCTCAGAGAAGACTGTCTCTTACAGCTTTCTACACACTCTACCCTGAGCTGAGGCTGTGCAGAACAATCTAGAGCCCATGTCACCTGAAATCCCATGGATCACTGCAAACTTCGCCTTTGGAGCTTAAAAATAAGGCGAAGTGAGGCGAAGTACATTGCTTTCAATGTACTTTGCCTTAAGAATTGGTGGAGTAGGTTTGGGAATATGGAGTAATGTGAAGTCATTGTTTTACGGACTTCATTGCTACTCCATTATAACGCGAAAGTACTCTGCTCGCATTGCTGGGCACTCTTGCAAATTCGCTTTTACTCCATGAATCACTTCGTAGAGTGAACCGTTGCCACTTCGCCCATCTCTACCCCCAAAACACACACACACAGATTTGAATACTCATTATATGTTTAAGGCTTTTGATTCTGTTAGTGTTTACAGAAACCACATCACTTTGAAAGTATAGCATCTACCCTCACTTTTGTAGAGTTTTTAGGTGGCAAACTAGGCTTGAAACATTGCATGCCATGGATACTATTTTGTGAAGATTTTAAAGATATATAAATTTTAGTTCATGCGAGTTGACTGTGCTGTTGTCTGAATAGTGAAATTATAAAGACTGCAGTAGCAATCTTTTTTATGTTTGCTTGTGCACATGCACAAGAAACATTATGTGACAGCTTAGGAGAGAAGTGAGGTTTTGGAGGTGCTGCACTGTGGCGGCCAGTGCCCCCACTGTATTTAGAGAGTTGTCCCCCTTTCCTCAATGCGGTGGCATGCTGCTGCTGCTGACACTAGTTCGGTAAGCATGCCACCAACTTGAAACAAAATTGCCGCTGCAGTGAGGGAGCAACCTGTTATTGCAGGCTGGTACCTTGCCTGGTGTAACATTTCTAGTAACATGGTGGCGGCTGTCACCATCCACCTCAGAGTCCCCATGAAAGCCAACGGGGATTCCTAATCCCCCTGTCGGCATGCCCACTCCCCAGTTTGTTTGCTGATGAGGGAGCCAACTCCCTGTCAGCATCATGTCCCCATAGATCTTGTTTGCTGAGGGGGGTGCCTAATCCCTCTCGGCATCATGTCCCCGCCCAACACAGATCCTTTTTTTTTTTGCTGACGGGGGCCTATTCCACATCGGCTCCAGACTCCCCCCAAACAAAACACACAGGTGGCATACTGGGAGCCCACCCCAGCGTATCAAATCTACCTGCAAAAAAAGAAAACCTTCCCACTATGGTTTTTTTGTTTTTTTTTTTACCTGAAAAGTAGAAAACGGTCCCTCATTGTGTCTGGTGCCCCCTTCCCCAACCAGCACCCACCTCTGTGAACCTACATATCCTCACCCCTTCCTCACCCCATACTTACCTCCGGAGCCCAGTGCAATGATCTTCGGTGGATCAGGACCACATCTACACTCTTCAAAGCCGACCATGAACTGAAGAAATGCCAGTAAGCTGTATAATGGCATAAATGGGTTTTTCCTCAACTTAGGCAGATATATCAGCCATTTCTGGGAATTTGGCACCAAATTTTCAAATTGGGGTTCTTGGGACCCCTCCTCATGAATTCATTCAGTCACTGTCATGTTGTTATTTGGTCCTGAAAGTGATTTCGGGGTCACTGCATGGAATCATCTTTAGGGACTGAGTAACGAAATGACAGTTTTACTGTTCATGATGTGGGCTCCCAAAAGGCCTGTGTTGCAAATTTGGTGAAAAAATTCCAAAAAAATGACTGTGTTACAAGCGTGCGTTATGTAGTTTCTACGCACTCTCACAACTGCAAGAATTTTTAATATTTTCACTCCAGATTTTCAGCATTGCCATTTTTGCACATCTCTTTATGAACAGTATAGCAGTCATTTTTCACATCCTGCCCGAAATGTGATTTTGCACATGTGGCACTCAATGGCACGGTCGCTGTGGGAAATCAGCATTCAGGGCAGATTAATAGAATCACAGTGACACTGTTCATGAGTGGAGGTCCTAAATTGCCTGTGTTGAAAATTTGGTGAGAACATTTCACAAAATGACTGTATTACGAGCGTGCATTGCACAGTTTCCACACACGTTTGTAACTTCGACAATTTTTTATATTTTCACTCCAGATTTTCAACATTGGCATTTTTCCACACCTCCTTATGAACAAGATAGCTATCATTTTTCATAACCTACCTGAACCGTGTTTTCACACATCTGACACAGAATGGCGCGGTCGCTGTAACAAATCAACATTCGAGACAGATTAACAAACTCACAGTGCCACTGCTCATTGGCAGAGGTACCAAATGCTTTCATGAGGTGTGGGTCACAAAAAGGCCATGTTGAAAATTTCTAGTGCAAATATCAACAAACACCTGGAGTGTTACATTTCCTAACCATAGCATCCCACTCTATACAGACTGGCAGGTGTTTGGGTGTGCCTTTGGATTTCTGGCTGTAATGCTCACGCCATTCCCCCCCCCATCCTGCAGCCAGTGACAGGCATCGAGGTGTGCCTTGGACTCTTCGGACCCAAACTTCACCCCATTCTCCTATACTGCACCCATTTCAGTGTATGTCCTTATAGAATGGGGTGACTGTGAAGCCGAACAACCCAAGGCACACCTCAACACTTGTCGGTGTCTGCAGGATAGGGTGAGGTAAAATGGCATGAGCATTATGTGCGACAACTCAAAGGCATACCCCAATGCCTGCCCATCTCTGCAGGGTGGAGGTGGGGTTCACGTCCTCCCCCCCACTATGTGCTTTTGCACACCCTTGATGTTTAGTTCTGGGTATGAGGCTTTTGATTCCATATCTATTTACAGAAATCACACAGACTGAAAAGTAGTTGTCTATCGGTATCACGTAAACATCCTACTTACTGTACCTCCTCTACCTGATTAGCATTTAAATAATTTTACTTCATTCCTCTGCTCACTGCCACCATAAAAAGACTTCGGTAATATACAGGCAACTGTAGCTGTCTATCTTTATGGAATTTAGCTTAAGTTGACTCCGAATCCCATTCATTTAATGTAGCTAAGGGTTGCCTTTACCATTGGCCGGTTTCACTTGTTTCTTAAAACTACTGATGTGAAAACAGCGGTACAGATCTATGCTGTCACATTATGTAATGTACATAGCCAGCTCAGATGCTTGCATGGGATATAAAGTACTGCAGCTTGTCTCCTTGCTTAGGCACTGTTCTCATTCTTGTAAATTGTAACAGAAAAAATGTTTTCATGGTGTGCTACTTAGCTTCCTCTGACACATGGATTTGCAAACTCATTTATAATATTCAGACTTTAAAATTTATCTCTGTTTACAGAAACCACACACATTGAAAATGAATTGCATTCTTGTATTGTTGATGCATTCTACTCAGTTTCTTTATTTTTGTAACTGTCTCTGCATCTTATGCATGCCATGCTGACTGTAATTGTCTATAATACCTAGGAATGGAGGGTTTATAGCAATACCAACTGGCTACATTGTATAATACGATCTTGATTCTCTGTGGCTGGCAGTGATTACATTTACCAATTGCTCACGTTTGTCTTCTGTTTGCAGTCAAGCAAACTGCCATGCAGTTTAGACCTGCAATCCAGGAAATCAGATGGAAGCAAGGGTGTAGAGAGGCATACTCACTGTACACATTTGTGTACAGTTTTGTTCAGTGCCTATCCCAAACAATATGCCTTTCTGTTAACATTATCAGTCAATTCTGTAGTATTTGAGTAAGTATAGGCCACTGAGTAGTGTATCTGTTTAAACTTCTGTTGTTTAGGAGACAGATCTGTGTATAACCTCTTTAGAGATTAGAAGAGTCATATTAAAGAGGATCCATCTGACAACAACCTGATTTGTTTGTAAATGGGTAGCATTTGGAGAAGATGTGTACATTTCTTAATGGAGTGGGGGGGGGGGAGCAGTCGAAGACTGTGCATACAAAACAGACATTTCTGGCTACACCCCTGAATGGAAGAATGTAACACAAAATGAGGAAGACTATTTTATCATTTCTTGGCACCCTTTGTATTCTGATTAATGGTAGCGCATAGATTCTAGAATAAATAGCATAGAATTTACATTTATGTGAGACCTTCAATTTAGCTTACTCCTACACAACAATTTGCAGACCCATGATGTTTTGCACTTGATGTTGTGCTTTTAAAATACATGCATACACATTAGAGTTAAAAAAACAACTTTGAAATTATCTGTCTTCTTGTCCAGTTGATTTATACACACTGTCATGTTTGCAAACTGTCTTTGCTTCTCATGCACATCATGCCAAGTTCAATGTCTCTGTAATAGATGGGTATGGAGGGTTTACAGCAAGAGGCCTCATTGTAAAATATTCTCTTGGTTTTCTGTAGTTGACAGTTATTATACAAGCTGATCAAGCAAATTGACACTCAACATAGCCCCGCAATCCAGAAGATGTAACTGAGGTAAAATGTGAAACAAATGTGTTGAAGACATTCAAGAAATTAGGGCAGTATGGGAAGGAAAGCTTAGCATCTCTCAGTAGTATTGGCACGTTGATCAATTGCTTGAAGTATGTGACCTGCAGAATAGTAGCATTTACAGTTATATATTGTTTTTCATATACTGTACCAAAAAGTGATTCATAAGCAATGTATTTACACAGAATAGCCTAACTGAGATGCCAGCAGCATGGTTTCCACAAGCTCCAAGCACCACATCGGCCTTATCCCATTTCACTGATCATGTCCTCAGAAACATGGATTTGGGTAAAGCCACAGATGACAGGTGCTGTATTCGTGGATCTGACTAAGACATTTGACCTAGTCAGCCACCATCTCCTAAACTCTACTGTCCACTGTCTTGGCTGCTCCTTGGAGACTTCCTCATGGTTTCGGAGCTATCTCAAGGGCAGGTCCATGTCAGTTACTATTGGGGCTGCATCCTTCCTGCCCTCCCTGTATCTACCCGGGTCCTCAAAGCTCCATCCTTGGTCCTTTACTGTTTTCCATATTTATCAATGGACTCCCGGCAGAGGGTCTCTCCTGTTTGGCACGTCTCTATGGAGATGACCTTGTTCTATACCACACTGACAAGTTACTTGCAAACACCTCCTTTGTCCATACCCCAGTTATGGTGCTGCCTATAATTGGTTTACTTCTAAAAAGCTCCTGGTAAATGAAAAAAAAAAACACAACATCAAAGTTATTTTGCTCAAAACTGTTCCTCACCCAAGGTCTCCAAAGTGGAGTCCTCTTTACTTGTACTCACACCTGTTGCCCCTACCTCAAAAATGTCTCTAGTTTCAAATACTTGGGCATCACCCTGCACCCCGCTTTTACATTCACTGATCATGTTAATATTACCGTGAGTAGAGTTAACTAGAAATTAGGAGCCACTTACCGACTAAAACAATTACAGTCCCATGAGGCAAGCCTAGCAATTGTGCTAGGCAACCTTCTACCCCTTATTGATTACTGCTCCCCCATATATTCCCCTGTGTTGTCAGCCCTGAGCTCCAGGCTGACATTAGTTTACAACAGCATCTGCCGCTTCATCATCCTCGCACCCTTTTCTACCCATCATTGTGACTTATACAAATTACTTGGTTGGCTCCCACTTCAAGGACTCTTCCAATACTCCTTGGGCTGCCTAATAGACAGTACACTCAGAGATGGTCCTCTGTCACTCTATTCATCCCTACTCATGGATAAATTGGCTACTAGGTACCTCTGTGAATCATCCATCCTCCCCCTGGTAGTGCCCATAGTCTCCACAACCATGGACAGCAAAGCATGTTCCATCTCTGTCCCCTCCTTATGGAACAAGCTCCCCATATCGCTCCACTCATCCTCCTCCCACTTATCCTTCAAAAGCCACTTTAAAGATTGGCTAATACTGGAAGCCAAATGCCGCTGTCCATCTGTGTAAACTGGGGTGATTCCCTCCTTTAACCCCACCTTTTGTGGGGTCTCCCCACCCTTGTAGCACCGCTTTCTCTCCAGCTTCTTTCTCACCCCAACCTTGCCCTCTCTCCCCTCCCTATAGTCTACTTCACTGCACTTTGCTTATTGTGGACTGTCGCACTGAATTTTGAAAATCCACCTGGTTGTTACTTGATTTTGTTATTGGAGTGCCTTTTTCAAATTGCACTTTATATGGTTTGCCTGATAATTTGTCACCTTACTGTATAGTTAACATACTAACATACTAAAATGCCAACAGAGGAGGCCTAATAGTCTTTCGAGTCTGCTCGATTGTCAGCACCCGTACTGGGGGTCAATTTTGCTGTCCATCCCTTCCCCTTGGATTACACTGTCCCCAGTCCCAGATCTTCCACCTGTATTGGACCTCGTCAGTTTCACCCTCCCCCTGTACCTCTCCCATTCCCTCTTAAATCTGTCCACAGTCTCTGCCTCCACCAGCCCCCTGGGCAGTAAATTCCATGGCTCCACCACCCTTCCAGTGAAATAACACATTGTCTTTCTCTCCTCCATGAGTCTTCCCCCTTCTAACTTACACCCATGTCCTCTCATTGCCCCCACCTCCTTCCTTTGGAGCACTCCAACTGGGCTCCCCTTGTTAATCCCTTTTATGTACTTGAAGACCTCTTTCATGCCCCCCCCGTCCCTCCTCTCCTCCAGGGTGTACATGTTGAGCTCCTTGAGCCTCTCCTCGTAGGTCCTCTCCCCAGGCCCCAGATCATTTTGGTTGTCCTCCTTTGGACCCTCTCTAGGAGTGCATATCCCTCTTTAAGTGTGGTCTCAAAACTGCACGCAGTACTCGAGGTGTGGCCTAACCAAGCAGCTATACAGGGGAAGGATCACTTCCACCTTTCTGGAGGTGATCCCCCCTGGTGATGCATCCCAGAATCCTATTTGCTTTTGCCACTGCCCTACTACAGGTCTCTGAGTTGTTCATTTTGACATCTACCACCACCCCCAGGTCCTTCTTGCCCTTTGTCTACCCCCATGGTATACCCTTGGCCTGGATTTCTGACTCCCAGGTGCAGAACCCTGCATTTCCCCTCATTGAACTTCAGTTTCCATTTTTCTGACCACTTTTCCAGAGCCTCCAGGTCATCTCGCAGGGCAACCCTCACCTCCTCCTCATCCACTACTGCACCCAGCTTCGAGTCATCTGCAAAGAGACTAATTTCACTCCTGATACCCTCCCTTATGTCTGAGACATAGGCGTTGAACAGGAGTGGACCCAGCACTGCTCTATGGGGAACCCCACTAGTAACCCTCTTTGGAGAAGAGGCTAGCCCCCAACCACCACCCTCTGAGTATGCTCCAAGAGCCAATTCTCTATCCATCTTATCAGCTATATCCCCACCCCCATTTCCTTCAGCTTAGCCAGCAGGCCATCGTGGGGTACCGAATCAAGCACCTTGCTGAAGTCTAGAAAGAGGATGTCCATCATCCTACCCTGGTCCAGGGCACTCATCACCCAGTCATAGAACTCCACAAGGTTTGTCTGACATGATTTTCCCAAGACGAAACCATGCTGCCTATCATCCAGATACCCAGTTTGCTTCAGTAACCCTCCTAGCCATTCCTTGACAATACCCTCCATCACCTTGCCCACCACCGACATCAGGCGAATGGGCCTGTAATTCCCTGCCTCCTCTCTTGATCCCACTTTGTGGATTGGCATGACATGGGCCACCCTCCAGTCTTGGGGTACCCACCCCATCTTCAGAGAGATGTTGAAAAGCTCTGCCCGGGGGCTGCCAGGACATCAGCCAGTTCCCTCAGCACCCTGGGATGTATCTCATCTGGCCCCAGGTGCTTTCTCCATCCGAAGGGACCTGAGGGCTTCCTGCGCTCTCTCTACTGGGATTTCAACCTCCACGCCCTCCACCTTTGCTTCCTGTACTGCTAGCCCCCAACCTGTCTGTGGTGGCCACTCCCTTTCCCCAGACCCATCAGGACCCCCCCGATCTCTAAGGGTCCCACCCCTTCCTCTGGCTTTCCCCCTGTCCCTCCACAAGACATAGCCCCTCCATCCCCCTGGTAAAAACTGAGGCCAAGCACTCATTTAGAACCTCTGCCCCTCCCCCGCCTCCTGTGTCCATCCTCCCTGTCCTTATCCTGTTGATCTGCCCCCTCATTTTCCTTTTTCCTCCATGTACTGAAGAACCCTTGTTGCCCCCTCCGATCTCCCTGGCCAAGAACTGCTCCTTCCTCACCTTAGCCACTCTCACCACCCTGGTGACCCACCTGGCCATGATCTTATATTCCCCCTGATCCCTTTCTCTCCTTGAGTGCTTGAAGCACCTATAGGCCACCTTCTTGTCCCTAACCACCTCCTGAACCTTCTGGGTCCACCAGCAGGATTTTATGGCCTTACCGAATTTTTGCCTTTCTCTTGCGCAGGATCTGGTAACCTCCTGTACTCCCCTCCTAATGATCTCCCACCTGCTGTCAGCATCCATGTCCGTCCTTATCCCATCCAAATGATCTTTAAGGATCTTTCCCATCTCCCTGAATTCTTCACCCCTGAAGTCAGTTACTACCACCTTTGTGCTGCTTTCCTCCCCCCAACCAAACTGTGGCATGATCACTCCCCACCAACGGGTCCCTCACCTCTAGGCCCCTAATCTGGTCACTGTCTGCCAGGACTACGTCCAGTGTCCTGGCCTCCCTAGTTGGCTCACCCTCCTGCTGGGTCAGGAACACGTCCTGGAAGACATCCAGCAACCTCTGCTCCTTGGCCACTGGTGATGTCATAGTCCTCCAATCTGTTCCTGGCATGTTTAGGTCCCCCAATACCACTACCCGTCCCTTCCCCAATCTACAGTGGCCCTCGACATTTGCCACCAAACTCTTTTCTAGAGCCTCTGCTGGTGTGGGGGAGTCTGTATACCACCCCGACCATTATTCTATTACCCCCCTGCATCAGCAAGGTGACCCAAATTGCCTCCACATTCCCCCCACCTCATCCACCCCTCCAATACCTATGCCATTTTTGACTAACAGTGCCACACCACTCCCCTTCTGTCTCCCTGTCCTTTCTGAAAATTGTGTAGCCCTCCAGGTTTAGGTCCCATTCGTGCTCTTGTGTGGTGCAGGTTTCAGTGACTGCTGCCACATCTACTGCCCCCTCGACTAGCATTGCCTGGGGCTCAGGCATCTTATTTCCTAAGCTCCTGGCATTCATCAGGACCACCCTCCACTCCTTTCCCCTCCTCCCACCCCCCCTTGAGCTCCAAGTCAGCAGCTCCTTTACCCTACCTGCTAGCCTATTTCCATGTTCCCCAACCATCTAGGGGATTTGAGACCACATTCCTCCTTTATTGTAACCCCCAGAACAGCCCCTTCTTTGGTCCCTTCCCACTTCACAAGTTTAAACCCCACCTTTCACTGATGAGCCCAGCAAGTTTCAGCTTTAGGATTTCCCTCCCCTCCAAGTTAAGGTGGAGCCTGTCCCTTGTGTACAGCCCCTTATCCTCCCAGGTTGCCCCCCAGTTCCCCACAAGGCTATACCCCCTTGCCTCACACCACTCCCTGAGCCACTGATTTATCTCCCTAATCTTCTGCTTGTTCTTCTCACTAGCCATTGGCATCGGCAGGATTTCTTAGAAGGAGATTTAACAACCTATGGAAAGGCATACCCTGCCCAACTCTCGAAAGCTTGCCTGTATCTCTAAATCACTATTTCCATTTATGTCATTTGGACCCAGGTTCACTAGTATGTCCGGGGTACCCCCACATTCCTTTGTCAGTGAATACACCTCATGCTTGGCCTTTTGTACCGTCAGGCCTGGGTGGCATTTGTTTTTTTATTGGACAGGTATTACGTTCCCCCTGTCCCTCCCACTGGATACCTCTTATCATGGAGTCCCCCAACAGTAGTACTCTGACCTCTCCCTTGCCCCCATGCTCACCCCACCGGTTCCCCATTCTCCCAGTCTCTCCCCAACCGGCTGCTTCCATCTCCCACAATATGGGTGCTGAAGGTAGCCCCCTCACTATTTTGGCTGGCCCCCCCACTCCTGTCCTGGGCATCATCTCTCCCACCTAAGTATCTTTCTCTGTACTCTTGTCCCCACCCTTGACTAAGCCATCCACCCTAACCGTTTGCCTACTTTGTTTCCTGCTCGCTATTGTCCCATGTACAGTCTGCACCTCCTACCTGCCATGCCCTGGTCCATACCCACAGCCCCTCCTTGTTCAGCTGACCCTTTTCTGCCCCACCTCCTGTCCTCAGCCTGTCAGGCCCCCCTAATGTTCCACTTTTCTGGTCCCTGCCTCTACCCTCCTCACTTCTCATCCATCCCTGTTCTGGCTGCATCCCCCCCCACTTCCTCCTCTACCACCAGCCATAGAGGTTAAAACAATTTAGAGCCTTAGACCAGTCCCCAGTGTCTCCTTTTCCACCCATCTAAGTTATTTCCGGACACCCCAGACACCTGCCTGCTGTTTTGTAAATCATCACCATTTGGGCCCCATGGGGCTTCCATGGGCTGGTACCCTTACTCCTTCCCTAATGTGAGCACTCCCTTTACTCCCACCCCCAATGGAGGCCTCAGCACCTGATGTTGTCACACAGGTGACCTCTTGCCCCTACCACTCCAATCTCCCCCCCATGCTCCCCTCCAAACCCCCATCTACCTCTTGATTTTGTCAACCTTCTCCCTAAGCTGTGCCAGCTGGTAGCACACTGGCCAACCCCCAAACTTCCAAGCCCAGTCCAGTATCATGGCCACACCACACCCTGTGCATCCAACCACTCTCCCAAAGATGCCCGCTCTAGCAACGTGTGGTCCCATCATCCTAGCAGTACTTTTAGTCAAAACAACCCCACTGGGTTACCTAGTGGTCAGAGCTACAAGTGATTCTACAGTACTACCAGTGCCTACACCTAGACAATCCCCCACACAGCATGCAATTTAGGTTAAAACAGTCCCCCACCCAGCTAACAAGGTGATAGTCCAACATCCACTGAAATTTGTCTGAGGCCACAGTCCCCTTACTAGGCAGGCCACTCCTATCTCTCAACTCCTCCCCCACTGGCTATTTAATAGAGGTCGGGACTGGGGTGGGGGGTGGGTCCCAATAGCTCCTCTGATGTGATGTGGGGCAGGGATGCTTTTATATCAGGAACCCTGTTCTCCGATTGGACCGCTCCTTCTGCAGCATGTTTTGCCCCAGCAGCCCTGCTCCAGCCCTTGCCCACTGCTGATTGCAGCTGCAGGGAAAGCCCACTGCCCTGGCATGCTCCACTTTCTGCCTGTGTAGTCTGCTCCTGCAGCCTCCATAGCGCTCCTTACAGCTGACGCTCCTTCGCCACCGTTGCAGCCCCCAGGACACAGCTCACTGCTCCTCCAGCAAGTACAGCTCCTCTGATGTGATGTGGGGTAGGGACACTTTTAAATCTGGTGCCCTGCTCTCAGATTGGTCTGCTCCTTCTGCAGCCTGTTTTGTCCCAGCAGCCCTGCTCCAGCCCTGGCCTGCCACCAATGGCTGTGACCAGGGAAAGACCACCGCCCTGGCATGCTCCACTTGCTGCTGCAGCCTCCTGCAGCCTCCATAGTGCTCCTTACAGCAGGCCACTCCATCGCCCGGTGGCCCCCAGGACACAGCTTACCACTCGTCAAACAACTACAGCTGCTCATAGCAGTCACCGTTCTTCCTGGTTTCAGTCCTCTCTATGTTCTACAGCTCTTCTCACAGCCCACAATTCTCCGTGTTCCTCTGATGATGTATATGGACTTGTCACTAGCCTACAACATCACCTTGTACCTTATTGTTTTCTCATTTTTCATAGCCTCTGTACAGTAATTCCCTGCACCTCTTTGTCAATGGTCTGCATTGCAGACATGATAGTCCTCCTGTATTCTGTTTTGCTAAATGTGCCATTGTTTATGGTCCGGGTGGCAGCTGAAAATGGTCCCTTGGAACATCACACCTACCCAATCACCAAAGACATACATACATACATAAATACATGAATAAATAAATATCTAATTTCCTGTGGATGCTGCTTGTGCTTTGGACAGCTTGCTGCCACTGAGTATCACTCTTACTTTGATTTTGCCTTGTTTTTGTATACTGTTTTAAGTATCAAGTTCAACTCCTCTGTTCTGCACCATGCACAATTGATTGTACCAAATCTTATTTCTTCAATGCTGCTCAAACCTCCCTCTATACCTCCAATTCATCTTGCACTGTACACTGCAGTAGCTTTATTGAGGTTTTCTGTAATATTGCTTGCTATTTTTTCATAAACCTTTCTCATCCATTAGGAGTTATTTTTTGAGTCTTAAAGAGCAGCTGACACCTTAAGGAAAACTTTGGAAAACATAATAGTTGGACACAGTACAGCTTCTGTTTCATATATTTTCTATAGAGTTCTACTCTCTATTATTTATTACTGAAGAAATTTCCAAAAAAAACAAGATCTTTATCCCTTAGATTTCATCTGCCTCTATAGCTTACTCCCTAGTTGAAAGCATAATTCTCTGTTGTGACATCAGAGCCTTTTGCCACAGGAATAACTGTGACATCACAAGAAGAATTTTATGACATCAGGTTGGGAAGAAGTAATATGAGCTGATGAACCCTCAAGGAACAGCTATCCTGTTTTCATGCATGTGAACTCAGTAATAAACAATGGGGATAAACAATACAGAGCAAATTAGAAATATAAGCTGCTTTGTGTCCAAATATTCTGTTTTTCAAAGTTCTTCTTGAAGCATTGGTGACTCTTTAAGCCTTTAGCTACTGTTACTTGTTGTTTATTGGCTTCTAATGAGATTTTGTTCTATTAAAACTTGTGTACCTTTAGTGCTACCTGTTCAAGCTGTTGGAAACATAGAAACATAGAATTTGATGGCAGATAAGAACTGCTTGGCCCACCTAGTTTGCCCATTTCCCTACCTAATGGCTAAGCTGCAGATCCTAGTTAACCAAGAGTCTACTTCCTCCTACTCCCCACTAGAATTGTCTTATGTCTGCACCATGCATTCTCAAATTCCGCCACTGTTTTTGACTCCACAACCTCCTCACGAAGGCCATTCCATGCATCCATAGCCCTCCCCATGAAAAAATACTTCCTCACATTACCTCTGAGCCACCCTCCCCATCTTCAAATTGTGCCATCTTGTTCTTGCACAACTCTTTTTCTGAAAGATGCTACCCTCTTGGACTTTGTTGTTTCCTTGAGGTGCTTGAGAGTTTCTATAATGTCCCCCCCCCTCCTCCTTTCGAGGGTATATTGCTTCGTTTAGTCTTTTCTTCATATATGTCTCTGGTGCAGACTCCTGCACCATTTTAGTTGCCCTCTTCTGGAAAGCCTCCATCCTGTGTATGTCCTTGCAGAGAAGGGGTCTCCAGAACTGCACACAGTACTCCAGATGGAGTCTCACCAACTGTCTGTACAGATGGATAACAGCTTCCTGTTTTTTACTGGTGATGCCTCTCCCTATGCATCTCAGTATCCCCTAGCCCTCTTTACTTCCTTCTCATATTGCTTGCCCACGTTTAGGTTATCTGATATAATTGACTACCCCAAGTCCCTTTCCATTTTTGTTGTTGTTGTTAGTATCTCCCCCCCCACCCATTGTGTACTCTTTCACTGGGTTTTTGTTTCCCAGGTGCACTACTTTGCACTTCTTTGCACTGAATCTAAGCTGCCATACATTTGACCATTCATCCAACCTTGCCAAGTTCATTCTCATCCTTTCCACCCCACCTTGTGTATCAACACTGTTGCAGACCTTGGTGTTGTCTGCAAAGAGACATACTTTTCCTTCCAGTCCCTCCACAATGGCACTTATAAAGACATTAAAGAGGACTGGTCCCAGTACTGAACCCTGCGGTAACCCACTAATAACTCCTCCCTTTCTTCAGTGTGGACTCCATTTACTGTTACCCTCTGTGTCCTGTTGTCCAGCCAATTTTTTACCCAGGCTACCACCTTGGGACCACTCCAAGGTTGGCTAACTTGTATATTAATCTTTTATGTGGGACTGTGTCAAATGCCTTGCTAAAGTCCAAGTAGGCCATGTCCACAGCCCCTCCCTGGTCTACTATTGTGGTCAGCCAGTCAAAGAAATCTATTAGATTCACCTGACAAGACCTTCCCACTGTGGATCTATGCTGCCTTGGGTCCTGTGCCCCGCTGGCCTCTAGGTACTCAACTGTTCTTTCCTTCAGAAGTGATTCCATCATTTTCCCTACCACTGAGGTCAAACTAACAGGTCTGTAGTTTCCTATCTCTGCCCTGCTCCCACTTTTGTGAAGTGGAATCACATCCACCTTTCTCCAGTCCTCAGGTACCATCACATCCTTCCATGATTTGTTAAAGAACGTAGTCAGTGGTGTCACTAGTTCTACCCTTAGTTCTTAGAATTCTGGGGTGAATCCCGTCAGGCACCATTGCTTTGTCCACCTTCAGTTTTAAGAGTTCTTTTAGAACCCATTCTTCTGTGAATGGACTTGAATCGATCCCCCTATCCAGAGTGTTTCTATTGTTTGGTTTAGGTACCTCCACCTCTTCTTCTTTTATGAATACTTATCATAAGCATTTATTCAGTATCCCTGCTTTCACCCTGTCACCCTCTGCCCACATCCTCTCCCCTTTATTAAGCCTCAGTATCTTTCCCTTGGTCTTTCTTCGCTCCCTAATGTACCTATAAAAGGTTTTATCCCCCTTGTTAACAGAGTTGGGTAACTTTTCCTCAGTTTAGACCTTTACTATTCCTACTGCCTTCCCTGCCTCCTTCTGCTTTAACTGATATAGTTCTCTGTCCTGCTCCTTCTGTGTTTCCTTATATTTCCTGAATGCTATCCTTTTCTCCTTAATCTTCCCTTCCACCTCTTTTGAGAACCATAGTGGCTTTTTCCTTTGTTTTGTTGATTTGCTTTACATAAAGGCTTGTTGCCTCAGTGATGGCAGTTTTGATTTTTCCCCATTGTTCCTCCACCCCTCCTTCTTGCCTGTTTGCTAGTGCTTTTCTGAGGCCCTCTCCCATTTTTCCAAAGTCAGCCCTCCTAAAGTCCAACGCCCTTGCTTTTGTATGACTTGACTCTACATCTGTGTTTATTGTGAACCACACTGGTGGTCGCTTGTTCCCAGATGGCTATCCACTTCTAAACCTGAGATCCTTTCTCCATTCTCATTTGAGAATGCTAGGTCTAAGATTGCTCCCTCCTGAGTAAGTTCTAACACTAGCTGTCTGAGGCATGCCTCCTGTAGGGCATTGAGAATGACCCTGCTCTTGGATGTGGCTACAGTAAAGATGCTCCAGTTAACATCTGGCATATTCAGGTCCCCCATCAAGAATATCTCTCCTTTTTCTGCAATTCTAAGGATTCCTTCTATCATGTCCTTGTCCATTGCCTCCCCTGAGATGGGGGTATGTAAACAACCCCTGTGTGGATTGTGGTGCCGTTTCCTATCTCCAGGCTGACCCACAGTGCTCCTCCCCTCTTTCTGTTAACCCTTTAGTTCTGCTGCTTTGATTCCTTCCCTTATGTAGAGAGCTACTCCTCCTCCTCCTTTACCCTCCCTGTCCTTCCTGTAGCTTGTATACCCTGGTATGTTGAAATCCCAGTCATGGTTATCTGTGTACCATGTTTCTGTGACAAAAGAAGGAAGAAGAAAGGGAACATTGTTTAACCAGGAGTAGCGCAGTAAGCTGAAGATTGTTTACAGGTGCGACCTGGGAGCACAAGGAAGTTAAGTGACTTGCTCAGGCTCACACAGTATGCACCTAGGCAACTGTGGGATTCAAAATTAGGTCGCCAGATCTGCAGCTCAGAGCCTTAAGCCACTCTCTTTTATGTCAGTCTGCATCCCAGCACCGATTTGAACAATCTCATTTGCTAGAGCATGTAACAAAAACAAGCTGTTCTCTTCATTATGTTTGAAAACAGACTAAGCATACATGAATGGAGTGTCTCCTAGGGAGTTCTCAGTAGGCTCAATGGGCATTGTATTCCTTACTTAAACAGAACATTTTAAGTATAAAAGAGACCAAACTGCCTGAAAGTAAATTATAGAAAAGCACCATGAGGGAGAGCTGCAGATTCACTCCAGGGCAGGCTGTGATCAGTTTAAAACAATGAAACCAATGAGCAAAAGCCAAAGCAAAATAAGAAACCAGCCAGAAATCAGAATAACAACAACTGAAGTTTTTAGCATAGCTGTATGCACATTTAAAAAGAGACATACTCAAGTGAAAAAGATTAGTTTTACTCACAATAGATAATATACTCACCCACACAGAAATGCCTTGACTTTCAAAACACCCTTCATGGAGGTCTTGCCTACTGTATTTCTACTCTTAAATATTGTAACCCATAAAGTTATAGTTTAAGTTAATGTGAATTAGTGATTGGAACTGTTCTTAATGTCTACAGTGCTTATACAAACAACATGGCAATGCAAGAATATGTTAAAAAATACAAATGTCTTACAAAATGTTCACTGTAACATACAACTGAAAAAGTGCAAACATTACAGCATTAGTGAAAAACAATAGGCTAAAATAATAAAGAGATTTATGAGTCTCAAAAGAACAGTATTTTATAACTGCTTACCAACAGCGACATAACATCTCATTTTCAGGGCTACGCAACAATTTGCATCGGCCAATACAATTCGTGACAAGTCATTCCATCCTGTGAGCTCTGGCAGAAACCGTGCCCCTGAACAAATCATCCTCTGGCTCCAGTGGGTGTGAATCAGAACAAATTGTTCAGGGAAGTGATTGACATTGGAGCTCATAGCCCAGAGAGAGTTGTCATGGTGCAGAATGCCCAATGCAAATGGACATGTCCCCCATTTTCCAGTAGCTGCTGCTGCTGTCTAACTGTACACCTTAGGTAAATGGAAGCAGAAGGTGGTCCAATTGACTAGAACAAGGCCAGTCAGTGAACCAGTTGCCAGGGTGGGATTCATTCTTGTGATCTCCTGTTTCACAACTTAGGTTTCCAGTTCTGACCACTAGATTGCAATGCCTTCCAATATTAACACCACACTTCCTTTTAAAATGTGGACTACAGAACAAACATTTTAGTAGATGTCATAACTTTCAAGAACATGGATGTACATTCTGAGCACATGAGAAGGAATATACCTTTTAAGTAGGGGGAAGTGAACTTTGTGAGAGACTGTGTTGTAAAGTGTAAGAGGCATTGTGGTCTAGTGGTTAGGAGCACTGAAACATAACTCTCTTCACAAATCATTTGTACTGGCTCCAGAACTTATGCTTTTTCTCAAATTCCTGTTTCTCAGTCCCTCCATATATACGTTCAGTGATGTATTCAAGGATGTGAATTTGCAGTACAGTATTACGGTACATTTTCTGGTGGTTGAAGCTACTTGGTTTTGTCTCTTTCCTCACAATGCACCTTGGGCTTTCATGCGTTACAGCACACATCTTGTTGTTTGCTATGACTGCCCTAAATGAGGGGTTTGCCAAACTATTATTTAAGCAAGAAGATACGATACAGTGCATATTGTATGGGAAGACAGCATGCCTTGGATGTGTTTTTACATGATGTACGGTAGTTGAGTGTCTTCAGACTCTTTTCAAGTGCTGTTATCAACAATGCACACCCTGGAGTCTTATTATGACTGCAAAATGGATCAATTTGGCCCTTCAATTGAATTCTTCAAAAAGGGAAGAAAATGTATTTACATATGAATTACTATTTTAGTATAAAGGTGTATTAAAAAGGGATTTGCATGCGTAGTCTGTGGCTACTAGATGGCACTCATACAGGATGTAAATATATATTTTCTAAAACCTACAGTAAGGATATAGATATAGTTGGCCTATGGAATTGATCCAGTATCAATGTGTTATTCTGGGCTGCAAAAGATGCTTGGCTGGTAGACTGATTGTAAGTTTGTGTTTCATGTGTAAAGCTTTTGAGTTTAAAAGGTTGAAGAGTGCTGCTGAGCAGGAATCAAATAATTGGGAGGTGTATAGGAAAGATGCTCTTTTTAAAGTCTTTGTTAACCAGGTAAGGCCCACTAGGCACAAGTAATATTTACAGTACTTATACAAATAACATGGTGATGCAAGAATATGTTAAAAAATAAAAATGTCTTACAGCATGTTAACTATAATACATAATTAAAAAATTACAAAAACTACAGCATTAGTGTAAAACGATATATTAAAATAATAAAGAGTATCTATGAGTCTCAAAAGTACAGTATTTTATAACTGTTTACCAATTGGGACATAACATCTCATTTGCAGGGCTGTGTGACAATTTGTGCTAGTTTTTTCTTATTTTATATGTTGTTAAGTGACTTGTTCAGAGTCACAGGGTATGCAAGTTGAAGCTGTGTTGAGTCAAACCCATGTCTGCTGGATGTATCAGTTCATTCACTACTCATTACCAGGGACACTGGAAAATTGCACCTACAATTTTTATAGAGTATCCTCAATTTTTTACCATTCTCCCCACAAAATTCACATTTTATTGCATTTTATTGAATTTTGAAATTCTCAAGCAAAGATACTCAAAAATATTACCACCTTCCCTACACCCCTGTGCGACAGCTCCGCTTGGCTGACGAGAGGATGCTGGAGATTCCAAGGGTTACTTTGAAATCTTCAGGGGCCCGTGCATTTATGTGTGTGGCCCCTACCCTCTGGAATTCTCTGGCCCATCAGCTTCGAGAATGCGTGACCATGGGAGGTTTTAAACAGGCACTTAAAACTTTTTTGTGCAGTCAGGCTGTTCAGTGAACTATCATTATTTGATACTGTTATTTTATTTATTAACTGAAATAATTTTTATGGTATCATGTTTTAACACTGTAAAGCGCCTTGATATTTGAAAGGTGCTTAAAAAATAAAGGTATTATTATTATTATCAATTTGGTTCAAATAATTGGATTTTACCAAAACAGTGCAGTGCAAGGTGAGGAGGGGCCCATCTGATTCACTTCCCTGGTTTGGTTTCAAAATCTTCTGGTTTGCCTATGTATGCTTAAGCATTTATAATCGGGGGTAAATTGGGCATGAGCCCATTGGAACTCAGTTCTACCACCACTCAAAAAATTAGATGTCAATTCCACCACCACTGTAATCTTTTTACATTGACAAATATAGGAGAGTTCCACCACCTAGGTATGATAGTTCCACAACCCAGAAATCTAGATGTGAGAGTATCCCCAACTAAACATTTCCAATTGAACCACTGCTTACAATCTCTGTTGAGCCAGACTACCAGAAAACTTTTTCTGCCAAAGAGACTGAAACAGTAGGTGTGGGAAAAGGTGCAAATTGCCATATTCTCCAAAATGGTGTATTAACTACAATGTTTGTGTTTGAGTGGTATGGTAGCTTTCCTTCTGAACAGATGTTGCTTCAAACGTCTGAAGTGTTTGGATGGCCCTTCTGATTACAAACTTGAATGTACTTCTGAGGGAGTTGGTGACAGTAATACCTTACTTGATAATCTGCCACACCTACTGTACATGCCCACATACAAAGCATATGAAAAAAAAAATGAGCAATGTTTCTGAAAGCACACTGATAAAACAGGTACAGTAGAAACATTCACCGTCAGATAGAGAAAAATAAGTGTAGCCCAATTAAAACAAAAGTGGCATGTATTACAAATGATCATACTACGTGGTGAAAAGCTGTTGGTATGATTTAATACTTTTATCATGTGATTTTTTTTCTACTTACAGTGTTAAGAACAGTAATTATTATAACAAAATAAGCAGTTTTTTTTTACTAGAACTTGATTAGGTACCCTGGTTATCTGCTTATTTTTTCTTGCACCATAATAAGTAGTTGTTGGCCAGCCTGTCGGTACAACAGTTGGATTTCTGCTTGAGATGCCAGTGACCCAGGTTCGGGAGTGGACTTGGGTCACTGCGGGGCTGGCTGGGGGAAGAATGGCTTGAGCATCCCATGGCACCTCACCATCTCCAAGGAGGTGGGAGGGGTGGCCAATGCCCATCACACTTGCGTGACCTCGTGCAGAGGCTTGGGGACCACAAGCCCAATTTGGAGGGGACAGGCAGCCAGACACACAGTGACATCAGTGCATAGTGCCTTGATATCAGGGGCATTCACTGCATTGGGGAGAAAATAGAAAAAACACCTGCTGGCTCCAGGATGTCAGGCTTCCTGAGGCATGTCTCTGATTTGCCCCTGCTCACCTGCCACCTCTCCAAGACCCAAAGAAATGATGGATTATGGGGTTAGGACCCCACCTCATCCCCACTCAGGGGGAAAACCGAAGCTACATGAGGGATTGGGAGGGAGATCCTGGTGAGCGGACGGCAGTAGGATGACCCCTTGGATGCCCTGAAGGGTCAGGGTTGGCAGGTAGTAGGGGGGAATAAAGCATAATTTAAAAAAAAAGAATAAGTAGTTGTTAAACAGGCTTCATTATTTTACATCTATAAACTGGCAAAATATATTGTTTCAGGATTTATTCAATACAGACTGACTGGGAATTATTAAATAAAATCTAATTAGCACTGCATGAGGTAGATGTCTAGATTTTAAGAGACATGCTACATAATGATTATTTGCACCTCATTTCAGAAACACAAACCTTTATCCATATTGAAAGCAATATATTTACTAATAATGTATTTGATCAATACATGCTGCAGCATACAACAAAAGATTTATTAGGGAGCTCTGTGGATATGTAGCAAACCCCCATAAATTCCCCCCAATTTATGCAAAAAGTCTTTGCATTTTTGGGTAACGTTTTCTGCAATTTCCAATGATCCTGCTCATTACTCTAACCTCTAGGCTGTACTGTCAGCCACTGCACTTACTGACTTTTCTGAGGGAGGCTATGCTCACCTGCTTTGTTCAGTGTAGCAGCATGTTCTCATGGTTAGTGGGAGTTGCATGATCACCAGCAGTCAGGATCAGAGTTATTCTCTTGTTATTTTCTTTCTTTATATGTTGTGATTACTGCAGGTAATAGTGGGATAGTGGGAATAATATCAGGGTGTAGTTTGCAATGGTGGAAAGGGAACACAGCAGAAATTAAACTGACCTGGCCAGTGATTCATTGTTATTAGGAGGGAAGATAGATAGATAGATAGATAGATAGATAGATAGATAGATAGATAGATAGATAGATAGACAGACAGACAGACAGACAGACAGGTAGACAGGTGGGCAGGTAGACAGATACACAGACAGGTAGACAGACAGAGACAGATAGACAGATAGACAGATAGATAGACAGATAGACAGATAGATTGATAGAAAGACAGATAATTAGGGCTACAGAAAAAAAAAGTTTTGCCAATGGAATTCAGTGGGGGGAACTAATATTCTTGTCTCAGAACAGGATAATCAGGAGCTTAAAGGGCACACAGGCAGAAAGTAAGGAGAGAGAGAAAAAAAAAACAGAGGAAAGAGTAAGGATTGTAAACAGTTAAGGGGCCAGAAATAAGACATGATTGGAGTGGTGCAGTGCAGTGGCTGTGGAGCAGCAGTCTTCCGGGAGACGTTCTGGAGGATGCGGTGTTGTCCCATCTGCAGGCACCTCTGTGGGCTGAGGGAGGAGGCTGCTTATCTCCAGGCTGAGTTGGCCAGGATTTGTGGGATCTCCTCTTCCATCCAGGGACTACCAGTGCCACTGCCGTTGCCTCAGAGGTTGCCAAGAAAGAGGAGCGGTTGGACCACAGTGGGCTCAGGTAGGGTGAGGGTGGTGGAACAGAGGTGTATCCCTCCAGTTGTACCTCTCCACAATTCCTATGCCATTCGGGCAAAGTGTGGTTCCTCTATGGAGGCACCTGCAGTGGAGACCAAGGAGGATGCTGGGAACCTCCGCAAAGGAGACCCACAGGAGGGTGGGCAGGGGACCCTGCAGGGAAGGAAACAACCCTGGTGGGGACTCCATTGTTAGGGAAGGTAGAACTGGGGAGGAAGGGGAGAGGGAGGTAAGGTGCCTGCCTGGCGCCATGGCTTGGAGGGACAGGGAGTGAATCCTCAGGATTGCCGGAGCAGCTGCACAGGGGAGGGAGCTGGATGTCATTGTCCACCTAGGGACAAATGACCTGGCTAAGAAAGGGATTAGAAAAGTGCAGGAAGAGTTTGTGGAATTGGGGAGGGGCCTTAGTCAAGTAGCATGCATGGTAACCTTCTCGGAGGTGCTGCCCATCTATGGCATAGGAGAGACTAGGGTGTTCCACACCATGGGATTCAATCAGTGGTTGAAAAACTGGTGTGGAGCTCGGGGATTTGGCTTCATTGGGGACTGGGGGTCCACCAGGAGTGATGCAAGCCTATACTGGCATGATGGGCTGCAGCTGTCCAGGAGGGGAACCAGGATCCTAGGTGATAGGTTTAAATACTTCATTGGCAAGCATTTAAACTAGCCAAGGGGGGGAGGCACTGGAAAGGAGCAGGGAAATCCTAGCTCCCCCCAAACAATCACGGTAGTAAGTGTGGCAAACACCAACATAGAGGTGTCGATAGGGAGAAGGGCAGGGGTAAATGGAGAAAGTGACAAAGGCAAGAAGGACAGGGATGGAGCAAAGGGGAGTAAGGCAATCAGGAAATGGAGGGTAATGAGTACCAGTACTTGTAGTCTGGGCAACAAGCTCCCTGAGCTGGTGGCCTTGATGGAAGAGGGATGCCTGGATATTGTAGCAGTCACAGAAACATGGTGCACAGAGAACCATGACTGGGATGCTAACATACCAGGGTACATAACCTACAGGAGAGACAGGCAGGGGAGAAGAGGGGG
Source organism: Neoceratodus forsteri (assembly GCA_016271365.2). Classification (NCBI taxonomy): domain Eukaryota; kingdom Metazoa; phylum Chordata; order Ceratodontiformes; family Ceratodontidae; genus Neoceratodus; species Neoceratodus forsteri. Next base: position 766,586,101 of record CM057458.1, read on the forward strand.
AGGAGTAGCTCTCTATGTAAAGGAAGGGATAAAAGCAACTGAACAAAAGAGTAAACAGGGAGGAGAGGAGGCACTGTGGGTTACCATGGAGACTGGAAAGGGCACTACATTCAGCACAGGGGTTGTGTGCAGACCCCCATGTCAGAGGGAGGGAATGCACAAGAATATGATAGAAGGCATTCTTAGAATGGAAGAGAAAGGGGAGATACTGTTGATGGGAGACCTGAATATGCCAGATGTTAACTGGAGCACATTTGCTGCAGCCACATCCAAGAGCAGGGCCATTCTTGATGCCCTACAGGTGGCAGGCCTCAGACAGCTAGTTTTGGAACCCACTCATGAGGGAGCAATCTTAGACCTCATACTCTCAAATGGGGGTAGTGAGAGGATCTCAGATCTAGAAGTGGGTTGCCATCTGGAGACAAGTGACCATCAAACAGTGTGGTTCACGTTAAACACAGCTACAGAGTCAAGCCATACAAAAGTGAGGGTACTGGACTTTAGGAGGGCTGACTTTGGCAAGATGGGAGAGTGCCTCAGAAAAGCACTAGCAAACAGGCTAGAAGGAGGTGTGGAGCAACAATGGGGAATCATAAAAACTGCCATCACAGATGCAACAAGCCTTTGTGTGAAGCAAATAAACAAATCAAAATGAAAGAAAAAGCCACTATGGTTCTCAAAGAGGTGGCTGTGAAAGTCAGGAAGAAAACATAGCATTCTGGAAGTATAAGGAAACACAGAAGGAGCAGAACAGACAGCTGTACCAGTTAAGGCAGAAGGAAGCAGGAGGAAGTCAGAATAGCAAAGGCCCAAACTGAGGAAAAGATAACCAACCCAGTTAAGAAGGGAGATAAAACCTTTTATAGGTACATCAGCGAGCGAGAAAGACAAAGGAGGGATAGTGAGGCTGAATAGAATGAACGGTGGGTGGGCAGAGGGACAGTGAGAAAAGCAGGATACTGAACTAATATTTCTGCTCAGTATTCACAAAGAGGAGGGGAAGTGCCTAATCCAATTAACAGAAGCACTCTTGATAGGGGGTCTATCCCAGTCCTTTCACAGAAGAAAGGGTTCTGCAAGAACTCCCAAAACTGAAGGTGGACAAAGCAATGGGGCCTGATAGAATTCACCCCAGAATTCTAAAAGAATTAAGGGAGGAACTAGTGAAACCACTGGCTACACTTTTAATAATAAATCATGGAAGGATGGTGTGGAAACGAGGACTGGAGGAAGGCGGATGTGATTCTCTTCACAAAGTGGCACCAAGACAGAGGCAGGAAACTACAGACCTGTCAGTCTGACCTCTGTGGTAGGGAAAGTGATGGAGTCACTCTGAAGGAAAGAATAGTTGAGTACCTAGAGGCCAGTGGGGCACAGGGCCCAAGGCAGCATGGGTTCACAGTGGTAGGTCATGTCAGACGAATCTAATTGATCTCTTTGACTGGGTGACCAAAGTAGCAGACCAGGGAAGGGCTGTGACATGGCCTACCTAGACTTTAGCAAGGCATTTGACACAGTCCCACACACAAAAGACATTAGTCAATTAACCAGCCTGGGAGTGGGTCCCAGGTGGTAGCCTGGGTAAAACATTGGCTGCACAACAGGACACAGAAGGTAATTGTAAATGGAGTCCACTCTGAAGAAAGAGGGGTTACTAGTGGGGTACCGCAGGGTTCAGTATTGGGTCCAGTCCTTTTAATGTCTTCATCAGTGACATTGCAGAGGGACTGGAAGGAAAAGTATGCCTTTTTGCAGATGACTCAAAGATCTGCAACAGGGTTGATACACAAGGAGGCGTGGAAAGGATGAAAAGGGACTTGGCAAGGTTGGAGGAATGGTCAGAACTATGGCAGCTAGGATTCAATACAAAGAAGTGCAAATAATGCACCTGGGAAACCAGAACCCAGGGGAAGAATACACAATGGGTGTAGAGATAGTAACAACAACAAAAAAGGAAAGGGACCTGGGGTAATCATATCAGATGACCTTAAGGTTAGCAAGCAATGTGAGAAGGCAGTAGGAAGGGCTGGGGGTATACTGGGATGTATAGGGAGAGGCATCAGCAGCAGAAAACAGGAAGTTGTTATCCCTCTGTACAGAGAGTTGATGAGACCCCATCTGGAGTACTGCATCCAGTTCTGGAGACCCCATCTCCGCAAGGACATAGACAGGATAGAGGCAGTCCAGAGGAGGGCAACTAAAATGGTGCAGGGTCTGCAAGAGAAGCCGTATATGAGGAGATACTAAAGGAGCTTATTATGTATAATTTTTGAGGAAACAAGGTGAGAGGGGGGACATGGATAGAAACTTTTAAGTACCTCAGTGGGAATCAACAAAGTCAGAGAGGTAGCATCTTTCAGAAAAAGAGATGCAAGAACAAGGGGCACAATTTAAAGATAGAAGGGGGCGTGTCAGGGGCAATGTGAGGAAGTATTATTTCAGAGAGAGGTAGTGAATGCATGGAACAGCCTTCCTGAGGAGGTTATGGGGTCTAAAACTGTGGGAGAATTCAAGAATGCATGGGACAGACATAAGGCAATTCTTGTGGGGGGTAGGAAGAAATAGGCTGTTGGTTAACTAGGATCTGTGGCCTATCCTGTAGGTAGGGAAATGGGCAGACTAGATGGGCAAAGCGGTCCTTATCTGCCATCAAAGTCTATGTTTCTATGTTTCTATGCTTACTTGAAATTTTCATGAAAGAGTTTTGAATTTTTGCCACCTTTACTGTTCATTGTTTTCCATCTAATTTTAAAAATACCTGACAAAAATTCACTGTTTGGTCAGGGTCATAAACTACAACAAAGGAATTCGTATACGAAGTGTCAGGCTCTGACTCTAATGGCAGATGAGTTATACACGCCAAAGATTGCACAAATCTTCACAAAAAAAACTACAAATAAGTAAACTGTTACATTGTGAGCTACTGTAAAGTCAGAACAATGAAACAAAATGTCAACAATATCTGAACTTCAGGAAGGCCTTCAACAGTGTCCCTCACAGAATGCTGGAAAATAAGCTGTAAGGCTTAGGGGTCAGACCAAAAATAACAAGGTGGGTGGAGAACTGGCTGAAGAACAGAATCCAGAAGGTTGTGGTAAATGGGGTGCATTTCAGGAAAAAGGGGCAATGAGCAGGTTGCCCCAGTGGTTGGTACTGGGACCCATCCTTTTTATGTTTGCTTGCATGCATGCGCAAGAAACATATTGTGTCTGTATGACTGTTTGGAAGTGTGTGACCCTCCTGTCTAATGCAGTGTTCTATTTAGCAGGCATGACTGTACTGCACTAATGGACGTGCGAGCTGTCTATGACAGCAGTTCGACTGCAGTGGTCTTCAGTTCAAAGAAAACCACTGCTGCAATCAGTGGTGGTAACGTGTGTGTATTTAGCACATTTACGTCACGCAATCTCTCTGGCCCTCCTGCACATCACTGCCAATGAAATCCCTCCCGCTTCCTCCCTCCCTCTGCTGATGTCCTCCCTGCTCTCTCATTCCCCTGCTCACCCTCCAGCTACAAATGAAATCCCTTCCACTTACTCCCTCTGCTACTGTCCTTCCCGCTGCCTCGTTCCTTGGCTCACCCTATGGCTGGTCAAGTTTTCTTTTTTGCCGACAGGGTGCCCAATCCCTGTCGACTCCAGTCCCCCCCACCAGAAAAGACACCCAGGTGACATGCTGGGAGCCCACCCCAGCATGCCAAATGTCCCTGTAATTAAGAAAACCTTCCCATGACATGCTTTTCATTTTTTTTTTACCTGTAAAAGAAAAAACAGTCCCCATTGTCTGCGGCGGCCCCCTTCCCCAACCCACAACCACCATCTGTGCACCCCACCTCCCCACACCCCCTCACCCCATACTTACCTCTGGAGCCTGGCTTGACGATCTTCAGTGGAGCAGTAACAACGTCTGCACTCTTCAAACCGACTGCAAACAGAAGAAATGCCGGTAAACTGTATAATGGCATAAATGTTTTTTTTCACCTTAGTGGATATCTCGGCCATTTTTGATTCCTTTTGGCACCAAATTTTTCAGTCTTGGGTCCCCAACTTATGATTCAGTCACTGTCATAAACATAAGAGCTCGTCCCAAAAGGTGATTTTGCAGTCACTGCGCGGAATCACCTTTTGGGACCAAGTAACAAAATGACAGTGTCATTGTTCATGAGGTGGGCTCCCAAAAAGCCTATGTTGCAAATTTGGTGGAAAAATTCCAAAGATGGCTGTGCTACCAGCGTGCATTGTGCAGTTTTCACGCACACTCGTAACTTCGAATATTTTAATATTTTCACTCCAGATTTTCAACATTGCCATTTTTTCACACCTCCTTATGAACAGTACAGCTGTTAGTTTTAACATCTTACCTGAAATGTGTTTTTGCACATCCGGTGCACAATGGCGTGGTCTCTGTGGGAAATCAATGTTTGGGACAGATTAAGAAAATCGCAGTGACACTATTCATGAGTGGTGGGCCCAAAATGCCTATGTTGAAAATTTGGCGACAAAATTCCACAAAAGTACTGTTATGAGCGTGCATTGCACAGTTTTCACACACACTCAAAACTCCAGGACTTTTTAATATTTTCAGTCCAGATTTTCAACATTGTCATTTTTGCACACCTCCTTATGAACAGTACAGCTGTCATTTTTCACATCCTGCCTGAAATGTGGTTTCACACATCTGTCCCACAATGGTGCAGTCGCTGCCCGAAATCAACGCTCGGGGCAGATTAAGAAAATCACAGTGCCACTGTTCATGAGCAGAGGTCCCAAAATACCTATGTTGAAAATCTGGTGTAAAAAATCCTCAAAATAGTTGCATTACGGGTGTGTGTTGCATAGTTTCTACACACGCTCATGACTTCGCTATTTTTTTATATTTTCACTCCAGATTTTCAACATTATCATTTTTTTACACCTCCTCATGAACAGTACAGCTGTCATTTTTTACATCCTGTTCAAAATGTGTTTTTGCACCTGTGGCACTAAATGGCATAGTCGCTGTGCAAAATCACCTTTTGGCTAATGAACTGATAGTGTCACTGTTCATACAGTGGAATCACAAAAAGCCCATGTTGAAAACTTGGAGTGAAAATACCAACAAATGCCCAGGGCATTAGGGTTTCCGACCATAACGCCCTGCCTGTAGGGACTGACAGGCATCAGGGGTATGACTTGGGATTGTCGATAGTAATGCTCACACCATTCCACCCCCCCCCCCCATTTTGCAGCCAGAGACAGGCATCGAGGTGTGCCTTGGACTCTTCGGCCCCAAAGTTCACCCCATTCTCCTATACTGCACCCATTTCAGCATATTTTCTTATGGAATGGGGTGACTGTAAAGCTGAACACCCCAAGGCACACCTCAACACTGGTTGGTGTCTGCAGAGTAGGGTGAGGTGAATTAGCATGAGCGTTATGGGAGACGGCACAAAGGCACACACCAATGCCTGTCCATCTCTGCAGAGTGGGGGTGGGGGTGTCGTCACTTCAGTACTTCACTGCCATTCCTATTCTGCATCTGTCTAACTCCTGCAATTCCAATGCTAATACCAGCAAGCAAACATTCGGCATTGACAAATGCTTGTTAATATCTATAGCAGTGATATAGCAGAGGGACTGGAGGCGAAGGTGTGCCTATTTGCAGAAGATATGAAGACCTGTAATAGGGTGGACACCCTGAGGGGGGTGGAGTCAATGAGGGAGGACCTAAAGATTCTGGAGGGGTGATGGGAAACATGGCAGCTGAAATTCAGTGCCATAAAGTGTACAGAAATCCACTTGGGACATAAAAACCAGCAGGCCGTTTACATACTGGGGAGGAAGAAATTAAGGTAACTGAGCAGGATAGGGATCTGGGGATTATAATTTCAGACAACCTTAAGGTGGGGAATCAATGCAACAAGGTGGTAGGCAAAGCAAATAGAATGCTGGCATGCATAGGGACAGGTATAACAAGAAGAAAGAGGGAGGTGCTGATACCCCTTTATAAATCCATTGTGAGGCCTCACCTGGAGAATGAGGTCCAGTTCTGGAGATGTCACCTATGCAAGGATATAGACAGGATTGAAAGGGTTCAGAGAAGGGCAACCAAGACTGTGCGCAGTATGCATAGGAAGCCCTGTGAGGTGAAGTGGAGGGAACTGGATCTTTACCCACTGGAGACTAGAAGGGAGTGAGGGGACATGATAAAAATGTTTAAGTACATGAAGGGGATTAATAAGGTGAGGGAGAGGAGCTTAGGAGGGAGAGCTCTGGCCCTTGAATGGGCACCTGCTTCCCGGTGGTTTGGCTAGCTAATCTGCCACTCACCGAATCCAGCTCCATGTCCCCTTGTCTTTCTAAGCAACTCCAGCCCTTTATTGGGCACCTGCTTCACTGCAGTGTGGCTAGCTAACCTGCTGCCCACCGAATCCATCTCCACTACTTCTCGTCTCCCTAACCAGGTACAGAGTTGGCATTTTTTCATAACTCGATGTACTCAAACCACTCTCCGCTGATTGGATGCCTTTCCGCTGTGCTGCTTCCCGATTGGTGCGCCCACAAGCCCTGGTTTCAGAGCACTGAATTGCAGTTTTTTGCTTGCTCTGATTCAGTGTTTGCCTGCTCTAAATACTAAAGCCTTCTCTAAACTACAGTTTGTTAAGCTTAGTTATCTTCTGTGCTAACTGTTTAAATTATTTTTATCTGCTGCACTGGAATTAATTCCTATTTTGATTGTATCTACCTTACAGTTTATTTGATAAGTGCTGCTGCTTGATACTTAATAACTGCTGCCGTTGACCTGCCAGCTGACTTTCTGCTGTCCATTATCTTTCACCCTTCCCTTTCTCCTGCATTTCTAACTTTCCCTCAGCCTGCTCTCACTTTCTGATGCCCTCCCTCTCTCTCCTGGTACAGGGCATTGATCTGCCCTACTTCCCCATCTTTTCCATCCCTCCTCCCTGTTGTAATTCCTGTCTGACCTCCCACAGCCCTCCTCTCTGCTACCTGTGTTCCAGCCCCTGTCTGAGTGCCTCCCATTGTCTTCTCTGGCTGGCCCAGACCCCCCGTTGTCTTTCGGTCGCCTTTAAGGACTGTTCCCACCCCCATTTAACTTCTTTTCTTCGGTCTTCCTGCCCTCTCTCTACCAACTTAACTAACTGTAATCTTCTCTTCCCACAGTTCCGGCCCTTGATTAGGCACCTTCTTCCCAGTGGCATGGTTTTCTAATCTGCCACCCATCGAATCCAGCTCCACGACCGCTTGTCTCCCTAACTAGGTATGGAGTTGGCATTTTTTCATAATTCTGCACTCTCAAACTGCTATCCACTGATTGGCTGCCATCCTGCTGTGCTGTTTTCCAATTGGTGCACCCATAAGCCCTGGTCTCTGAGTGCTGTACTGCAGTTTTTTGCTCACGCTGATTCAATGTTTGCCTGCTCTAAATACTAAAGCCTCCTCTAAATACTAAAACCTTCTCTAATCTACAGTTTGTTAAGTTTACTTATCTTCTGAAACATAGAACATAGAAACATAGACCTTGACTGCAGATAAGGACCTCTCGGCCCACTTAGTCTGCCCATTTCCCTACCTACAAGATAGGCCACAGATCCTAGTTAACCAATAGCCTATTTCTTCCTATCCCCCACAAGAATTGCCTTATGTCTGTCCCATGTATTCTTGAATTCTCCCACAGTTTTAGACCCCACAACTTCCTCAGGAAGACTGTTCCATGCATTCACTACCCTCTCTGTGAAAAAATACTTCCCCACATTGCCCCTGAACCGTCCCCCTCATTATCTTTAAATTGTGTCCCCTTGTTCTTGCATGTCTCTTTTTCTGAAAGATGCTACCCTCCTGGACTTTGTTGATTCCACTGAGGTACTTAAATGTTTCTATCATGTACCCCCTCTCCCTCCTTTCCTCAAGGGTATACATATTAAGCTTTTTTAGTCTTTCCTCTTATGGCTTCTCTTGAAGACCCTGCACCATTCTAGTTGCCCTCCTCTGGACTGCCTCTATCCTGTCTATGTCCTTGTGGAGATGGGGTCTCCAGAACTGGACGCAGTACTCCAGATGGGGTCTCATCAACTGTCTGTACAGAGGGGTAACAACTTCTGGTTTTCTGCTGGTGCTGCCTCTCCCTAAGCATCCCAGTATACCCCCAGCTCTCCCTACTGCCTTCTTACATTGCTTGCTAACAGTAAGGTCATCTGATATGATTACCCCCAGGTCCCTTTCCTTTTTTGTTGTTGTTACTACCTCCCCCCAACCCCACATTGTGTAATCTTCCCTTGGGTTTTTGTTTCCCAGGTGCATTATTTTGCACTTCTTTGCTTTGATAGCTGCCATACTTCTGACCATTCCTCCAACCTTGCCAAGTCCCTTCTCATCCTTTCCATGCCTCCTTGTGTATCAACCCTGTTGCAGATCTTTGTGTCATCTGCAAAGAGGCATACTTTTCCTTCCAGTCCCTCTGCAATGTCACTTATAAAGACATTAAAAAGGACTGGATCCAGTTCTGAACCCAGTGTAATCTCTAATTAGTAACCCTCTTTCTTCAGAGTGGACTCCATTTACAATTACCTTCTGTGCCCTGTTGTCTAGCCAGTGTTTTATATCAGGCTACCACCCTGGGACCCACTCCCAGGCTGGTTAATTTGACTATTAATTTTTTTGTGGGACTGTGTCAAATGCCTTGCTAAAGTCTAGGTAGGCCATGTCCACAGCCCCTCCCTGGTCTACTACTTTGGTCACCCAGTCAAAGAAATCTATTAGATTCATCTGACATGACCTTCCCACTGTGAACCCATGCTGCCTTGGGTCCTGTGCCCCACTGGCCTCTAGATACTCAACAATTCTTTTCTTCAGAAGTGATTCCATCACTTTCCCTACCACAGAGGTCAAACTGACAGGTCTGTAGTTTTCTGCCTCTGTCTTGGTCCCACTTTTGTAAAAGGGGAATCATATCCACCTTCCTCCAGTCCTCGGGTGCCACACCATCTTCCCATGATTCGTTAAAAAGAATAGTCAGTCGTTTCACTAGTTCTGTGCTGTTTAAATTATTTTTATCTACTGCACTAGAATTAATTCCTATTTTGATTATATCCACTTTTCAGTTTATTTGATAAGTGCTGCTGCTTGATATTTAATAACTGCTGCTGTTGACCTGCCAGTTGATTTTCTGCTGCCCACTCCCTTTCACCCTTCCCTTTCCCCTGCATTTCTAACTTTCCCAGCCTGCTCTCCTTCTTACCCCGTGCAGGGCATTGACATGCCCTTCCTGTACTCCAACCCCTGATTAAGTGCCTCCTATTGTCTTCTCTGGCTGGCTCCAATCCCTTGTTGCATTTCATTTACCTTTAGAGACTATTCGTACCCCCCATTTAACTTCTTTTCTTCTGTCTCCCCCACCGTCTCTCTACCTACTTTAACTGCAATCTTCTCCTCTTCCCACAGCTCTGGTCCTTGATCGGGCACCTGCTTCCCGGCAACATGGCTAGCTAATCTGCCATCCACTGAATCCAGCTCCATGGCAGCTTGTCTCCCCAACCAGATATGGAGTTAGCATTTTTCGCTGATTGGTTGCCTTCCCACTGTGCTGCTTACCAATTGGTGCACCAACAAGCCCTGGTCTCGGAGCATTGAACTGCAGTTTTTTGCTCGCTCTGACTCAATGTTTGCCTGCTCTAAATATTAAGGCTTGCTCTAATCTGTCCCGCCAACCCTCCCCGGCCCCGACCTCTATTAAAAGCACACAAACTCTGGCCTTCACCACTTCTCCCTCTTCCCTATTGGCTACATTAGCCTCTAGCCAGACTTTAGCTGCTTAACCCTTTCATTCTATTCTCATACCCCCATACTAGCCTCCCACTTCTCTAGCTCTGCAGACTACAAATGCAGCCCTGCTTACTCAACCTGCTGCTATTATCCCTTTTTATAACAATGCTCTGTATCCATGCCACCCCCTGACTCTGTTCACGCTATATCTTATCCTCCTCCCTCTCCCATCCCCTCACCTGCTCATCAAATACACATCCCACTCTTCCCCTCATTACCCCACTGTCTCTCTCACCCCCTGCTACAACTTAACGATAACTCCTACACCCTACTACTTCATTTGGATCCACTCATCTTCTGGCCCTTTTACCCCTCCTACCTCTGTGATACTCTCACACTCTTTTATGCCTCTTCAAATTCCAATTCACCATTTTCAGCTACCCAGCCAGTACTTACAAAATGTCTAGTCAAACTTGGTTTAGGAGTACCAACCTCCACTTCATCATTATCTCACCGAAGGCAACATAAATCCTAACCCTGGTCCCACACTCACTAAAACTACCTCCCCTTCCACTCTCCCTTCTCTGCTTTCTTCATCAACCCCTTCCACCCTCCCCTGAGGTCTAAAGATCCTACACATTAACATTCAGAGTTTTCTCCCTAAACTAGACCTGCTTCACCCTCTTGTGGCTTCTTCTCATCCAGATATATTAATAGTTACTGAAACCTGGCTAACAAATGAGGTCCAAGAGGCATCCATCACAATCCCTGTGTATATCATCACCCTTCAGGACCATGCTAGCAGGGGCAGGGGTGTCGCTATCTACTCCTCTGTCTCCCTCCAAATCACAACTGTTCTAGCAACCTCTGTCCCCAAGACCTATGAAGCTCTTGTCTTAAGGTTATCACTGCCATTCTCAGTCCCTATCTTCATAGCAGGAGCTTATTGCCACCCTTGCCTACATTGCACTGTTACCACTGAGCTAATGACCACCACTGGGTACATCACCTCCTCAGGTGGGCTGTACCTCCTAGGTGACTTTAACCTTGACTGGTTGTCTCCCTCCCTAGGCAAAACTTGCATGGACATAACTGCCCTCAACCTGTCCCAACTAATCAAGGAACCTACTTGCCTTAATCACAAAATCCCAAGTCACTCTCTCTTCTAGACTGGGCCCTTATCTTTCACCCACACAGGGTAATCCAATTCTGCCTGATGTCTGATGCTGTTAGTGATCATCATCTGATCTACTTAGTCAGGAAAGTTCACAGACCTAAAGCTCCTCCCAGACTCCTAACCACCCACTCCTACAAAACCCTTGGCCTCTCTATATACAGTATGGACCAAGCCCTCATTGACTGGGCCCCTATAGCTTCTGTCAAAACTATTGATCTTGCTCTTGGATACTTCAATGATAATTTTCTCTCTATTTGGAACAGTCAGGCTCCCCTGAAGCAAATTAGAGTGCATGGTTACCACCACCCATGGATCACCCCAGAGCTTCTGGCCATTCAGCAAGTGAGTGACATAGCCTGAAAAACTCACAAAACCACCAGACTCCCTTGTGACCTCTCTAACTACTGCTCTCTCAGAAATGCCTGCACTAAAGCAATCTGGCAGGCCAAATCCGAGTACCTGTACTTCCATTCCACCTTTAACAAGAACATAAATAACCAGTCTAAGTTCTGGAAAGTTGTCCACTCACTTTTCTCCCACCAAGCTAAATCTTCCACTCCTTTTCTTAATATTAACAACAAATTCACTACTGACCATCCCTTGGTAGCTTTCGAATTCAATACTTACTTTATTTCTTGTGCTTCCTTCCCACAAGCCTCCCTCCCAACCCCTCCTTCTGCCTCCCACTCACTACCTGTCTCTTTCCTCCGCCACGTTTCAACAAAAAGCTTTACCTTTTCTCCAGTCTCTCCTAGTGACACTTTAAAGGCCCTCCTCTCTCTCTCAAGCCTACAAAGGGTAGCTCCTCCAATGGCCTCGACTCTAAGTTGCTCTACTTATCTGCTCATGCTATTTCCTCCCCTCTAGCTGACCTGATCAACCTGTCTTTCCACACTGTTACTATACCTGCTGCCTGGAAACATGCTACTGTCCTCCCCCTACCAAACGGCAGTGATCTCTCCTCTCCAGGTAACTACCACCCAATCTCCCTTCTTCCCTCCTTGGCAAAGCTCCAGGAACACCTTGGTCTGTCTCTAAGCTCTCTTCCTTTCTTGGTGACTCCTCCTTCTTCACTCCCTTCCAGTCTGGTTTCTGGAAGGACCACTCCACAACCACATCCTTACTCCAACTCATGAAATCTATCCATTCTGTCATGGATAAAGGAAACATTACATCTGCCATCTTTGTTGACCTTGCTAAGGCATTCGACACTGTCACTTGCTCCCTCCTCCTCAAAACACTCTCAATAGCTGGCCTACCACAACCTGCTTGTGACTGGTTCAGCTCCTACCTGGTCGGTAGAAGTCATTCTATCAAAATAGTTGACTCTACTTTCCCACCTCTCCTAATCTTGACTGGTGTACCTCAAGGCTGTGTTCTTGGCCCACTTCTATTCTCAGTTTTCCTAAATGACCTTCCATCTGCATGCTCCTCATCCCTTATCCATATGTATGCAGATGACACTGTCCTGTTCACCTCCTTTCCCTCTCCCTCTGATGTGACTACCAGACTACAGCTTGACTTCAACAATGTTCAGCACTGGTTACGCTCTCATCAGCTCTTCCCAGTGCCAAGAAGACAGTCTCCATGACCTTTGGCACTATACAGAGACTGTCTTGGCTGCCCTCTCTCTCCCTTTCTTTGGCACGATTGACAGGACTACATTAGAGGATTCTACCTCTTTTAAATACATAGGTGTCTGGCTTGACCACCACCTTAACATTTCTGAACATATTGATGATATCCTGAAAAACCCTGCATCCCAAGCTTGGCACCTTTTACAGAAACTGGAGTGCATTACTACTTTTGTTGAGGCATGATATTGTTCAGAAAATGATTCTCCCCATCTTCAACTATGGTGACATAATCTACAGTGCTGCTCCTAAGTCTTCCCTTGCCAGACTGTACTCCCTCTTCAATGCTTTCTGTCATTTCGCCCTTGATTCCCCCTCTCACATTCACCACTGCACCCTTTATCACTCTCTTGCTTTACCTTCCCTCGAGTGCAGGCACCTCTCCCATTGCGCTAAGTTCACTTCCAAATTCTGGTTTGGGTCCCAACCCTCCTACCTCTCCTCCTTGCTCTCTGCTCCTGCTCCCAAATCACATCCTCTTAGATCCTCAGATTCTCGCTTTCAAACCATTCCTCATCGCCACACTTCCATTGGTCAAGAAGCTTTCTCCTATCAGTTCCCTAACTTCTGGAACTTGCTCTTCCTAGCCCTTCACAATTACTTCGCTGCTAACTGTATCTGCTTCTAGCCCCCATCCCTCCCCTTACTCCCCTTTCTCTAACACCAATACTTTGATATCCCTTTTCTGTCGATCCTTTCCCTTTCCTCAAGCCCTACGCTCCATCGTTCCCCATATACTGCACTTTTCTCCTGCCCATTCCTTCTCCCTTCCCTCTACCCTGTAAGTCTGTTGCAACAGCAATCTAACTTTATCTATACTTTCTTTCCTCTCTCTTTTTCCCCATTGTGACAGGAAGGCTACCTGTCCGATGTTCTTTCTGTTCATTTTAAGTCTAAAATTCCTTGTTTTTGGTCTCTGCAAGTTCAGTACTGCCCGTTCATGCAACGTCATGATGATTCGCACAACCACCAGCTTGAACATGTGCACTAGCGCTCCTCGAATGTGCGAAATAGGTGCATTCATGAGTCCGTGGTTTGTATTTGTTAAAAAACAAAAAACCAAAAAGTAATTGAAAAGCTCAGGCTAGTTCTCAGGGATTGTATGCCTGCCAAAGATACCTACATTTTTTTCGTAGTGTAATACTCATATCTTGTTTGAAGTGAAGATGAGCTTGAGCGTAACATCAGGTTTTAAAGTTGTAGTGGATAAAGAAAACCCATTCTAGACCTAAAACGCCTAAGTAAACCATTGGCAAAACAAAAAAAAGTCTAATAATAGTATAAAAGAAAATCCTGTATATAAAACAAAAGCTTCTTGAGCCCTACTGCTTAGATGCATTCAAAGGAGTAAGTTATGAAATTAATTATGGCTTTTGCTGTAGCGAGTAGTTTGTAGTAGAGCTGTTTAGCACTGCAGCCCTGCACAAACCCTCAATTTAGGAAAAGAGGAATGTGTGCATAGTTAAACAGAGAAAACATTCAGGGGAACAGTAGGATTTGCAGAAATGAATATATCATTATTTTGTAAACAGAATGGAGTTTACCTGTGTAATGTTATGCTGTTTGAAACAAACTCTGGCACACGTTCTCATGCTCTCAGGACTCCTCAGCCTCTACCTTGTGTACTAAAGAGCCGACCAGCCCAATCTACAATGATTTTATAGGACAGAGGACTTGGAGGAGGAGCCTGTTAGCTGAGATAGTGCCCAGATCTCATTATATGCTGAAATTCATTGTTTAAATTATGCTTTGATAACATGGGCAGTTTGGTTTTGTTAATGGGATTGAAATGTTATAATAGAAGATTATTTTAAAGCCTGAATTATGCATTTTTGTGTTTAATTTACAAGTGGGCAGTGCTCACTCCACCACCTGACTGTTCTTCAGTATATAAGAAACTGTTAGCTGTGTGAAGTCAGTTCATTGCAGGGCTTAGCAGGGAGCTGACCCTAACCAGACCCTAGTGCTTCCAAGTGGTTAAAGATATATTTTTTTGTGTGTGAAGTTTAAGTTTAAATTTATCCTCTTTTTATTTCTTTGTCGAAAAGTTCATATTTCATTTTGTTATTTTGTATGCTGAATAAAAGCCTATTTATTTTGGTTCAAAAACTTGGTGTCTGAGTCTGAATCCCATGACCCTCTTACACTCAGCCACTTTTTTCCCCCTCCTTCCAGTTCATGCTCCCTTATTACTAGTCACCAAATCACCTCCTTCCTTCCTTCCTTCCTCCTTCTCCCTCTCTCCCTTTCTCTCTCTCATCCTATTTTCCCATCTGTTCTTGCCCTCCTTGCAGCGTTCCATACATCCTGAAGGGGGTTCCCTGGACCTGGCTCTCTATCTCCCCTTCCTCTCCCCCACCCCTTGCTCTTTCCCTAGGATTCCACTAGCACTTACTGAAGCCTTGCTTCCTACTATCCCAGCACCTCTATGTCTTTTCACACCCTATAACCTCCTGGACTTCAGCCCAGGTTGGTACCAGGTAAGTTATCTTATGGTATATGTTTATTGCCCTGTGCCCTCTACTCTGTTCTCTAATAATTTTTTTTTCTTGTATTGTGTTATTATGTAAAAAATTTTATATTTGTTTAATTGCTCTCCCTGCCTTTGTACCCCCCCCCCGGACACTTCTGGAAATGAGCTGTTCTCAGTTTATGTTGTCTTTCCTGGTGAATCATTTTATAAATAAAAAAATAAAATAAATTATTTACAAGGAAAGTAAGTGCTAAAACTAGGGGTCATAGACTAAGAATAGAAGGAGGAAGGTTTAGGGGCAATATGAGAGGGTGTTACTTCACTGAGAGGTTGTTGGAGTCCTGGAATAGACTGCCAGAAGAGGTGGTGGGAGCCAAAATGGCAGAAGGATTCAAGAGGGCATGGTACAGACATAAGTGGTTGACCAGTGTGTGGAGTGGGATGTCTCTGGACAAAGGGAACGAGAAGGGAGGAGGGTAAAGGACAGACTAGATGGGCCATATGGGTCCTTTTCTGTCATATTTCTATGATTCTATGATTTAGAAGACTTTTTGTCCCTACTGCAAAAAAATAGGTATGTCAATAAGCAGGTCTCTGGTTTTAAGTGTGCTGAGTTGTAAGTAGCCAAACTGTCATAATAGTTTTACAAAATTTAGCAAAAAAGAAAAACAGAGATTTTAAGATCATGTAACTTTAAAGCTAAATAACACAATGTTAATTAATCTGACAGGTGCATAGTCTCTGAACAAGAGGATGTACAGTACAGTATGTGTCAATTTTCCACTCATGTTTAAAAGGTAGCTGGGCTAAAGTATAAGCAGCCACAACTTGCAAATGAACAGAAAGACAGTATATAAGTTGGACTTTTGTAAATTAGTGCATACATCCTGGAATTTGGTGCTAATTGTGCCGATGTTATATATGTGAATTTCACCCAGCCACACACCGGACCTGCCTAAAGATAAAGGAAAAGGCTAGGTGGAGTGTGAAGAAGGTAAATATTCATAGAGGACACCATTGTTATGGACGTAGATGTGGATGAGGGACATTTTACAATCATAATGGCAGTGCACATGAAGTGATTTTCCTGCTTGCAACACATGTTGAATGGTTGCTATCCAGGGCTTTGCCAAGTAGTACAGCGGAAGGAAGGAAAAGACTTCCATTGTCCACAGTGGCCTGACTGACATAGTGGTCACACGTTCTGGGGGCTTGAGGATGTCTTTGACAAAATTAGTTACTGTATGTTTCTAAAATGAAAAGGAACTGTATCCACAGTGACCTTTTATGAGATACTCACAGTCCTGGGGGCTTGTGAGCAATTAAAGCTTACCATTTGTCTGGCTGGTTTTGCTAAGGGTCTGTTGTGAAAGGTAGAGTCTTCAGTTTCTTGCCATCATATGGATGTTCTTTGTTAAGGTAAACTTTCAATATGGGTTCCAGCAGCATCAGAATGAAGTGGGGAAACTAGCCAGAAGAATGGACTAGACAGTCTGGGGTGAATTTAAACTAGGAGATAAGAGAGGGTCTGGGGAGGGTCTTGGGCAGGGGATCACCAAGGGCAGCAGTCAGATTAAAGGACAAAAGCTGAGTAGTGTATCTTCAGGAGACTATAATCCTCCCCCCACCCTCTGAGGGGAACAGAGAAACATAGCAGGACAACAGGCCTCACTAAAATGCCAGCCAATGTAAGAATCACATCCAGCATAATTGACAAGCTCAAGTACCTGCTGCACCTGGAATGCCAAGACTTAGTGGCACTGACAGAGACCTGGGGAAGGGAAGAACATGGCTGGGACACAAATAGAGAGGAATGTAGGCTATTCTGTAGGGATAGGTGTCATTGGAAGTGGAGCATGTGGCTCTCTGTAAGTGAGGGTGTCACTGAAAACACAAAGAGGATATCTGGAGTACACACAATGGCATAGAGTCCATCTTAGTCAAGTTAAGGGAGAAGGGAAGAAAACTGGTCACCCATGGATATGCTACAGGTCTCCAGACAGCTCAGCAAAGTAAGATGCCCAGCTGGTTGCGGAAATCAGGAGAACAGACAAAATAGATGTAGAAAAAGGAATGTCACAACAATTAAACTGATAGAATTTTATTTACAGAAAGCAATTATCACAGTATTACCATTTTCTAGATTTTTAAATAATCTCAGAAAAGTGCATTAAATATTGTCAGTAAGTAATCTGAAGTATTTCCCTTGTAATTTTAAAGCTTTTCCACTAAATTTATTTAGACTTTGGTATGTCTCAGGACCCACTGACATTGTTAATGCATGCCAAATGTCAGGCCTATAGAGTGGGAGTCAAAAACACATCTCATTAAATCTGTAGATATTTCCAGATAGTTTTTTTTTTAATTCCTGGAATGATTTGAATGGGCAAAGGAACCTTTATAGTACAGATGGCCTTCACTTGAATAACGTTGGTGCAAATTTATTAGGCACTTTAATAAAACATAAAATGCAAGAAACAGTTTTAAACTGAGTACTAAGAGGAATGGGTTGAAAAGAAATCCGTAATACACTACCAAGAAATAAAAAAAAAAGTATGTAATAAAGATAACAATACTAGATTTCTCCTTAGTAATATGAGACGTCTGCAAAATAAATTTGATGGGTTCCAATCTGTATTATTTAATGAACAAATTGATATCACATTATTGACTGAAACATAGTTAAATAATAAAGATAACTGGGGGAAAAATATTCATGGATTTAATATAATACATCAAGATAGGGAACATAAGAAAGGAGGGGGTATTGCCATGTATTTGTCATCTAATATAAAATGTGGATTTAACACAGGAAATAAAAAACACCAATAACAGAGAACCTTTATGGTTACAAATCCTAAATAATAACAGAAAGGAGTATATTTTGGGCTTATGTTACAGACCACCAGATTCTAGTGTAGAAGTTAATTTAAAAAGTCTGGAAGAAGTACATCGAGCACTAGAAAAGGGACAAGTTATCTTAGTGGGTGACTTTAATTTCCCAGATATTAAATAGACCACAGGGGAAGCAGTCAATAAACAAAGTAAAGATTTTCTGGAATTTTGCATAGAAAATAATTTAGTACAGCATGTAAATACCTCAACTAGATTGGAAAATATATTACATTTAGTAATTACTATAGAAGCTATTACATTGCTTACATGTAAGACAGCAATGCCAATTGGTAACAGTGATCATAATACTGTGTACTTTGAAATAAAAAATCAAAGACAATGGATTGAAGGTTGTACTGAGTTTTATTTATATAAAACAGCAATTCTAGAAGGCATAAAAAATGATCTTGTGAATATTGACTGGAAATTCAAACTAAAAAACAAATCAATTGATGGTGGGAAAATATAAATTATACCATGGACCTTAGACAACAATGAATCAGAAAGGCTGACTGTCACCTTACCACCATTGTAAATCCTCTGATAATCACCACAAAAGGTGCCAGTCAGCCGCATATTGAAAAAACAATCCGACCTCAACATCATGTAACTGTAGCCACCATCTTCTTTCCCCGCTAAGCGCAAATCAGCATGGCACCCTCCCAGCCTCCTCCCACAACTCACGAAACATTTAAAAAAAAAAAACTGCCTGGCATAAACACTAATTCCATGCTCGCATTTCTCCCCAAACAAACTGCAGCCTAAAAAACATGTGACAAACCATTTGAAAAATGTTCATGTAATGCTCGCTCCCTCCGAATTCCATCTCTCTCGCTACACTACAAGTATGCTTCTGGTCTCCCAACTCCTCGCTCATGCCTCCCAGTTACGAAAAAAAAGTAAGAAGCATCATTCAATCTGATTGCCCCAGCCAAAATTAAATAAATATTTCGGTCTGTTCCCAAAACCGAACCACAAAGCAGCACTCAGGTCGCAGAGCACTTACTTCAACAAACTGCTCCTGCGTCTCCCGTCCCTCAGCCTGCCAACACCGTGCGAATCCAAGCCGATGAGAAGGTAACTTTCACCAGCGGTACAAAACTCAGACTCCGCAGTCCTCCTCCTCATACTAGCTTGGCCAGGACTATTTTTTTTTTTTTTTTACTGTGCAAGGTTATTTGTAACAAAACAGCTTTATAATTTTTTTTGTTTTTTTTTAAAAAGATGCATTTTATTTTTTAAATCAATTAAATATTTCACTGATGGCATAATCACAATAAGCCACTCGGGGGTGTAGGTTATCGGGGGATTTACCATGGCTGGCACGGATTTACCCACTCGGCTGTGCCTCATGGGCAAACCACTCCAGCCATGGTAAATCCCCAAATAACCCACACCACCTCGTGGCTTATTGCTTAAATCCACAATTCATATCATTATACAGAATCATGTGCAATCTGCAAAGACATATACCAGGAAGGGTCAAAAAACAAAATGGCTACATATCCCCCCAACCTCCTCTTATCTAATCAGTCGATCTGTTAATATTTACTACTGTAATTTGATGTGTATAAGTTCAAATTTTACGATTACTGCCTGTGTATATGCTTCAATGTTTTTTCTCCTTTTTTTTCCCCTCTGTAAACCTTGTATTTTTGTAATGTTTGTTCAACACTGATGTGAAACTTTTGAAAATGAGTCCTTGACACAAAGGTATTAATCCCAAACTGAAATAAATAAATTAAATAAATTAAAAAGGCTTGTTCAAAGTGATTATACAAAACAATAAGTTATATGGTCAATATATGAAATTTAAGACAGAAGTAAATTGGCTAGCTTTTAAGAAGATACAAAGAAAATGTAAAAATAAAATAAATAAGGCAAAAAAGAGTATGAACTTTATCTGGCAATGACTGCAAACAAAAGAAATAGGAAAAAGTTTTACAGTTTTATAAACTCCTTGAAAAAAGGAAATGGGGAATCATAAACAATAATAGAAAAAAACAAATGTAGTACAGATCCTAAAAAAATTGCCAATAAATTTAATTCTTATTTTTTCTCAGTATATTCTAACAACACTAGTAATAAAACAAAAAATCCAAATATCAATCATATAGGAACCTTTGAAGTTACAAAAGAAGAGATTTTCCAGCAAATCAAAAATTTAAAAGAAAACACACTACCTGGCCTAGATAATATTACATCAAAAATTTTGAAAATAATGAAAGATCACATTTGGATACCATTGAAAATACTGTTTGAAAGATCTTTAAATCAGGATATTATTCCACCTGATTGGAGAATATCCAAAATAACACCTATCTTTAAGAAAGGTATTAAGACAGATGTCTCTAACTATAGGCCAATAAACCTTTCTTCCATACCATGTAACATTTTAGAGACACTCATAAAAAACAAAATTGTAGAACATCTTAATAAAAATCCAGTATTTGATATAAACCAACATGGTTTCAGGAAGGGTAGGTCATGTACCACCGACCTGATATCTTTATTACAAAATTAGCAAAATATTGGATAAAGGAATACTGGTGGATGTGGTAATGTTTGACTTCAGCAGAAAATCTGATTTAGTTCGGCACTGGGTAATTAGTGAAAAACTTTCTAAATACAAGATAAATACTCACATTATAAGATGGGTGGAAAATTGGCTGCAAAATAGAAAACAAATAGTATCAGTACGTGGTCATCTTTCAACTGAAGGCTTGGTGACCAGTGGTGTGCCACAAGGATCAGTTATCAGACCCATCCTTATTCCATGTCTGTATTGCAGGTTTAGATGATAACATTAGTAATGAAATAATAACATGTGCTGATGACACTAAATTGTGCACCCCTTGTAATTCGCTTAGTGCTAGGGAGTCCTTACAAAAAATATATAAATTCCATAGCAGACTGGACAATGACATGGGGAATGAAATTAAACACAGATAAATGCTGTACTATTCATATGGGTAAACAGAACAAACAACATGGTTATCAATTAAATGGAGAAACTATACCACAAAGAAAATCGGAATGAGACTTAGGTATTACACTAGATAATCAATTTTTGTTTAAAGAACATCATACATCCATAATTTCTGAAGCAACTAGAACTATTATGTCCATCAAATATTAAAAGCAGAGCACTAGAAGTCCTCCTTCCTTTGTGCTTATCATACATTAGACCACTATTGGATTTTTGCAGTCAGGTGTGGTCACCTTAGAAAACAATTGAAATAGATAGATTGGAGAAGGTCCAACAATGCTATACAAAATTAATATTAACTGTAAAACATGATAGTTATTCACAAAGATTGTGAAAGCTAGGACTACATAGTTTGGAAATAAGGAGGCAAAGAGGGGATATTTTACTTCATTAAGATATTATGAATGATCCATTGTTAATGACTGAATTAAACATTGAATACAAGAATGATTTTCTCAGTGTAAGAAGTCACCATCTTCAAGTAAAAATAGACAGATTTAAAACAATCAGAAGAAAAAAAATTATACTTTGCACACTGCAAATCTGTGGAACAGACTATCATTAGAAGTAATATTAAGTTCAAATAAAGAACAATTTAAAAATAGATTGGACAAATACATCTCCAAGGCGGGAAATATTCAGTATTTTATTCTTTCATAATGGAGCTATCCTTGGGCCTCAGCCTTTTTGTGCTCTTACAGCTAAGTGAACTAAGTGATATATCACAGAAAATCCCATTGAGATCAATAGAAATTTCCTGTGATGCATAGTGGGACTTACCTCTGATTGCAAATAAAAAAAATCATAAAATATCTCATATCCACAACCCTGAAGGTACTGTCAATCAAACACAAGGTGGTTACAAGGTAAGAAGCCTGTGATAAGGCAAAACATTAGTGTTTGTTTCAGTACCAATGGCTGTTCTTTATTAGCAAATAAAAATGAAAACACTTCATTAAGTGTAGCTTTGTGTGTACAACTTTGTTTTATCACTGGACACCACTGGATGGTACCCCTAAGGGCAGCAGTTAGAAATCCAAAATTTATAGGAAATTGTGTTTTGCTATTTCACTATTAATAAACAGTGAAAATACAAGCCCTTGTAACCCAGAAACAATGTAACCAAATGTTGCAACATTTGGTAGTTTAAAGACCATTCCATAAAAAGTATATACTGTATGCAATATTTTTAGGTATCTAGTTCCAATGGTGGCTAAGTACTGTAATAGGCAACAAAATAATTCAGATAGTTCTGTGAAATATCCCAAAGAAATAAATTGCCAGACTTTGATCCTGAGTAAGTTTCCAATTGATTATCCACATATCAAGAATGTTGAAAGATATCTAGAGCCTTTACTTCAGTATGAGCATGCCAAAACTTAGATCTCTAGCTTAGAGGATGTCTGATAGAGTGATCTGAAAATATTAGCAAAATGTCACAAAAGTCTTAACATTTTCATAAAATCCCACTCAAGAGGAATCTGCTAATTTTGTTCTACCTTAATAATAAGGTACGTTTTCAGTACTGATTTGCTCAAAGTATTATCAATGCAAAAAGGGGGTCTCTCAGAGTAATCTCCCAGTGTTCCTTCTTAGTTTTCAAACAACTGTTCAGCGGTAGAGCTGGCCAAATCTTCGGTAAATAACAGATCCATACATGAAAGGTTGCTTGGCTTGCATGAGCAATGCTACTACACCAAAGTTCTTTTCAAATATTCTTATTTATTTAACTATTTCCTTGGGTGGTGGGAGAGGTGGGGTGTGGCAGTGTGATGACAAAGGGGAGGGGGTGGAGCAGCTGCAGACTTAGATAGACCGGGTGGTCTGTTTCTGCTGGCACATTCATATGTTCGTATGTTCTTATCTGAAATATGGTTTTGGGACATCCTCAAAATCCTTACCAAGGCTTGTTTCATGACCTAAATTCTTGTTTTGTGAGTTTCATGGAAGAAGATTTCTGTTTCACAAAAGAAGAATCTCAATTCATGAAAGAGGATGGTGGACTTAGATTTTTTCCCATAGTTCTTCCATGAGCAGACTGTCTTCTTTTGTAATCATAAAAGCACTCACAAAAGAAGAATCAGCGCTCATGAAACAACTATGAGAAGAAAAAAAAAACTAAGTCCACCATCTTCTTTCATGAGCCAAGATTCTTCTTTCATGAGTTCTCTCTTGACCCATGAAAGAAAAAGTTTAGGTCATGAAAAAAAGAGGGTCGATTTAGTTTTTTCACAGTTCTTTAGTGAGGACAAATAAAAAAAAATCTATCTATCTATCTATCTATCTACCTACCTGCCTACCTCTCTATAATTTTTGTTTAGTGGACAGGGGTGCCCATCACAGGTACTGCTTCTTTCTCCCCCTCTCCTCTAGGTCGCCCACCCTCATTCCCAGTATTTTTGTTATTTTAAACTACTAAGTGGACCAGGGTGCCCTTCCCTATTATCACTTGACTTGATCCCTTCCCCTCCAGGTTGCCTGATCCCCCTTCTAATTATAATAGTAGTGGACCGAGGTGCTCACTCCAGTAATGCTTCTTTCCATTCCTCTCTCCTCCAGGTTGTGTTCATCCAAAAATGAAACAGGTGACAGCACCAGGGTGCCCACCCCTGGTACCACCCAACACCATACCAACAATGGGGTGCACAGTCCTCAGTGTTGGCTTCTGTCCCCTACAATGAAGAAAACTGTCACTCATAGATCTTTTTTTTGTTTGTTTATACCTGAATTAAAGAAAACAGTCCACTGGTAATCTCATCCCCAGCACCAGCCACCCACCCACCACCCACCCACCCACCTACCTACCTACCTACCTACCTCTCTCTCTCTTATTTTGTTAAGTGGACTGGGATGCCCACCCCTGGTACCTCTTCATTCCATCCCCTTCCCACCAGGTTGTGTTCTGCCTCCCAAAATAAATTCATAGCAGCACCAGAGGGCTCACCCCCAGTACTGTCAAACATCATCCCAACACTGGAGTGCCAAATCACCAGTGTTGGCTTCTGTCACCCTACAATAAAAAAAAATGCTGTGTTGCTCTTTCTTTTAACCTGTAAAAAACTCCCTCACCAATCTGCCCCCACACACAACTCCACTCCAATCTCCTATTCAGCACCCACGACCCCCCACACCCTCACTCACCTGAACATGTCCAATGATGAACATGCACTTTCCAATTGAAGACATGTCTTGCTGCTGGAACCCGGTGACTGCAATGTGAAAAGAGAAGGTAAGTGCTGTTTAAAGTATTTCTAAAGGGTTTGAACTGCTACTCAAAACTTTCTCGTTTTTTAATGTTTTTACACAAAATTTTCAACATGGCCTTTTTGGGACCCCACCTCATAAACTAGGGCATTCAATTTTAGAAATCCATCACAAAAGTGATTTTAGTCACTGAGCAAAATCACCTTTCGAGTGGTATTTGAATATTTTCTGTTCAGTGGGATCATAAGAAAATTATGTTGACAGGTGGCAGGGGAGTTGGGCCTCCCACATTCCCACATTTTTAGGTACATCCAAATGAGGAATTGGGTATGGTGTGTGTACTGCCTCCACCCTCAAGACTCCTCACTGCATGAGATCAAGAGTCATATTTTACAGGAATGGATTGACCATGGGGGGACCTTGGCCAAGATTTATAGATGCTTATGAGTATGAATGCCCAACTCCTCACTAATGGTGGAGACCTATCCTGGAGCAAGCATGGAGAGATTTATGTGAATCACATATGGGTCTCACTATTTATAATCATTACAAAGAAGCCTAGTATAAATTTCTCTATAGACTTTATATGCCCCTAAAAATAGTAAATAAGTTTAGTACAACTATTTCACCCCATGTGGATGGTGCATCACAGTGAAGGGCACTTATATGCCTTACTTCTGGCATTGTTGTGACTTTATACCTTTCTGGAATGCTATAGCATGATGTATCTCACAGACAATGCAAATTAGAGCTGAGACAGACCGATGGGCAATGCTTTTTGTGGTAGAATCTGGAGAGGATAAAAAGTGGGAGTTTTATCCCAGGGCAATTAGGAATATGTTAGTGACAGTGAGAAGGTGCATTCAGAACACCTGGATGCTGCATGCTCGCCCTGTGAAGCAGATGTGGAAAGGCCTATTTTTCACTGTACTACAGCTTGAATATCTCACCCACAGTCTCAAAGGTTGGACAGACAGGTTTGAGAGGCAATAGAGTCTTTATATAGCCTTCCTGTCCCCAGAAGAGTAGGTCTTACTCAGTTTAGGATGATATGGCTGGTTCTGTCTCCCTAGTCACTCTGACAGATCCCTTCCTCTCCCTTCCCCACATTTCTGCCCTGTTGAAACTTGTGGACAGTCATAATTCGCTGTTGTAAGCCAATAGATATCCTGCCCTTGCTATGTTAACTTTGAGCACAGGGCCGGCCTTAAAGGTAGGCAAACTACGAGTGAGTCAATTAATGGACTGTACAAGTCTGATCACAGTACTCACTCGAATGAACAATCTGAAATGAAGTGGCTGAGTGAGGAGGGCTCAGGGCACCACGTGACTTGGACTAATGGCACTGACTGATGGGTGCTGAAGTGGACTGAGGTATGGATGTGGTCTGCTGGCCCTGGTAGAGATAGTGTAGTCAGCCAGCTCTTCAATTGGCATTTGGTGTTGGCACCACTCATTGTGCTTGAACAGGGCTCAAGGGGGCTCTAGAGCGTGAGGTCAACATGAGAGTTGAGACTTCAAGGCGGCAGTCACAGCAAGGACTAGAGAGTTGGTGCAGTCTGCAAGAGAAGACTAAGAGTCAAGCCAGAGGAGAAAGCACACTAACTAGAGCCCAACAGGACTGTAACTAAGAGGAGTGTGGGAGACAGCAGAAAGAAATGGGTCCAGCAGTGTGGATGCATGGTCTGTAGGGCAGGACTGCATTACTGCAGCAGCAGCAGCAACGTTTAGACTAAGATGAGTAATAGTGAGCTCTGCTGAGCTAAAAAATTAAACTGCTAAGATTTTTTTTCAGTATTTCCCCGATCCTCACTTCTGAATCTACCAAGTTCCCCCACATCATGTATTGAATAGCAATAGGAGTAGTAGGCCTAAGTAACCTTCATAGTGGCACAGGAATGTGAGCCTATCACTAGGAGGACTTAATGGCTATTACAATTGCTCAAGACGAATGTAATTACCATTAAGACATTCTAGGGATCTGAAGCTGTGATTGAAACTTAAGGAACACTATTGGCAAATGTGCTTTTAAATAAATGTTCCCTTTTCCCATTCCCCTTTAAAATGCTATTTATGGCTGAATCCTGTATGCGATTAATGCACAGTGACTCTGAATTTGTACCACATTAATTCTAACTCATATATTTTCAGAGGGAGACCAGTTAGGATCTATGGAGACAGACTAGGCAGGTAGCATCTGGGCAGACTGGGTAGGACAAGTCATCCTTTTCTGATTATAAGTTCTGTGTTTCTATTAGATAGCTGCCTGTGTTGAAGGGGCAGAATACCATTAGGCATGACAAAGCTGGCAGGGTGACCCCCAGTGCAGTGCTTACCATCTACGCATTACTGGACTGCTGTATAGTGGCATGCAGGTAAGGGGAGCTGACCCAGCAGGCCCTGGCTGTGACTATGACATTCATTGTTTTTTTCCTACTCAAGGAAATTAACTGCCATACCATTATGAATTACAGATTTGTCTTTTCTTGGGTGGTGAGGATGAGGATTTAAAAAAAAAAGATTTCCTGTGGAACACCATTTGGAAGTTCACCTAGGGGTACCACATATCCTATGGACGGACCTGTTTGTGCACAATCTAAATGAGCTATTTCAAGCTGAGTGTGTGTCAAACTTTGTGTGGTTTGTAACGTTATGTATTTATTGTGTTAGTTTTTTATACCCTGTAAATATAAGTCAGCTACTGTTAACATCCACATTGCATCAGTGAGTTGTTATGCTGTGAGCTTTATTGATATGCACATGAGAATTTTTGATTCTGTTCTATGTTCATAGCATCATAGAATCATAGAAGTTGTCAGCTGATAAGGACCTCCTGGTCCACCTTGTCTGCCCTATTTTACCTACCTAAAGTGCCATTGCAGACCCTAATTGGTGCATGGGTTTCAGACCGCTACCTTATTTCTAATATCCTCTTGTGTCTGTCCCATGCATTCTTGAATCTTGTAACTGTTTTAGCCCCCACCATCTCCACTGGGAGGCTGTTCCATGCATCCACAACCATCTCTATGAAGTAGTACTTCCTCACATTTCCTTTGAGCCTCCTCCCCTTCAGTTTCATATTGTGTCTTTTTCTTTGGAGAATGTTACCTTCCTGTGCCTTGTTTATTCCTGTGAGGTATTTGAATGTTTCTATCATACCCCCCCTTCCTGCCTTTCCTCTAGGGAGTATATATTTAATTTCTTAAGCTTTTCTTAATAGGGCATTTGATGCAGGCCCTGTACCATTTTGGTTTCCCTCCTTGTACTGGGTTTACCCTGTCTATGTCCTTTCAGATATGGGGCCTCCCAAACTGGACAGAATACTGGAGGTGAGGTCTCACCAATGATGCATAGAGGGGTATTATTACCTCCCTCTTTCTACTGCTGATACCCCTGCCTATGCATCCTAACATCCTGTTAGCCTTCCCCACAGCCTTGTCACACTGTTTGGCTACCTTCAGGTCATCCAAAATGATTTTTCCCAGGTCCCTTTCCTGTTTGTGACTGCTAATACCTCTCCTCCCAGTTGAGACGTTGACCTTGGGTTTCTGTGCCTCAAGTGCATGGTTTTGCACTTTTTCACATTGAACCCCAGCTGCAAAACCTGTGACCATTCTTCTAGCTTTTTTAGATTGTCCCTCATTCTTTTCACTCCTCCTGGTGTGTCTGCTCTGTTGCAGATTTTTGTGTGATCTCCAAACTATGTTATCAGTTTCAAAAATTCTAATAAACAGAATTATAAAAAGGATTGTGTTGAAAATTTGAGGTAAAAAAACAACAACGTTATGAGCATATGTTGAAATTTTGCAACACAGAATTATAACTTTGATAACTTTCACTATTTTGACCCCAGATGTTTAACCATAGTCATTTTTTCACACCACATCATGAATGTGACAGCTGTAATTTGTCAAATCCTAGCCAAAATGTGTTTTCATAACTGTGCTGTAGAATGATGTTTCAGTCAAGATCTGAAAATGTTCACCTCCTGATTCACAAGGTGGAGTCTGAACAAGGCTATGTTTAAAAACTGGGATCAAAATATTAACACAAAAACACAGTTATGAAGGTACAAATGATATTTTATTTAGCATATTCACACCTTTGGTAATTTTGACATTTGTTGCTGCATGGAAGAGCAGAATCAGCAGGGCCCTGCACTTCTGTAGGTGGATGGAGTATTTCCTTGGTGCTGGATGCAGACAACTCTGGGACCTGCATGAATGAGGATACAGTTCCACTATCTTTTAATTTTAATTGAATTAAATTTATGTTATTCAATTTTCAACTAACAGTGAGACAACCAACACCAAATAAAACAATAAAAAACAACCATAGAACTATTTACAAAGTGAGTGCAATCCATAACAGCAATATCCACAGCATGGCTAACAATATATACATAACTAAAATGAACACAGGGTGATAACCTGGAGTCTGAGTAATAAAAACTAATAGGAAAAAGAGTACATAATGTATTAGTACTACCTGTCATGGAAAAACAATAGGTAAAATTAACTCAAATTGGAAGCTGCATTGAGAGTACAGAGAGTATGTAATTTGGCCCATCTTTTTTCACAGACTGGTAGTATATGATGAAAAGTGGCAATGAGTTTTTCCATATGAAGCTTAGACAGAATCTCATTAAGCCATTCTGTATAAGAAATTGGTACCTGGTCTTTCCAGTATCAGAGAACCAAATGCTTGATGTAAAGAGAGATCAACACTATATGGTATTTCTGCTCCTTAGCAGAGAGAGCATGGAGATCTCCAATAATATAGATCTCTGGAGTAAAAAAATCATTTAGTCCAAGAAGAGGGTCCAACCTAGCCTGATTTTCCATTCAAAGTTTATGAACTAACACACAGTGCCAAAAATATGTAACAAAGTACCCTCCCCACACCCACACCTAATACAATTCGAGGAATAAGACCTGCCCATTTTGACCAGCTTTTGAGGGGTGTAATATAGATTATGTAGAATAAAAAATGGAGATAGTCATAATTAATCTTGTGTAATATATTGAAAAAAAAGATCCTTCCATTTCTTGGATCAAGAGAATATAGCCTCTGGGAAAATACTGAGCCAATATGGACAGAAGCTGTCCCAGTCCTTATATAGTTCAGAATTAAGGGCTCTATATATTTTAGAGGTGATATGCAGAAGAGATGCCAGAGATTTCAGAATAAGAAATAAAAGGAGCAGAGGTTGACAACCATGGTGGAGGGCCCATATATTGTGCCACCAAATGTTTGAGCTGGAAATAGTTGAATGCCATAGAGTTAGATAGGGCTATGAGATTTTTCATCTGGTCAAATGAGAGAAAATGCCCCTCACTAAGTAGTTCTGAAGGGAGATGATTTTCCAAGTTAAGTAACCAGCCTGGGGGGGATAGTCCTATCACTTATTTTGAAATTAGGATTCCTAACAATAGGTTGTGCAGCATCCAGATTAAGATTTGGGGACAAAGGCTGTAGTCATTTGTTAGTGTATCGAAAGGGAAATTCCAATCACCAAACATTTAAGTACTATGGGGAAGGATTTGAATTTCACATAAAATAGTGATTAAGGGGAAAGATTGTGTGACTTAATCAGATACTGTTCTATCCGTAGTCATAATGACTAATAATGATTTAAGGAGGCAGTATAGCGTAGTGGTCTAAGGCTCTGAGCTGCAAGTTTGGTGACATCCAGCAGACCAGACCTGGGTTTGAATCCCACAGCTTCCACTTGCATACTGTGTGACCCTGAGCAAGTCACTTAACCTCCTTGTGCTCCCAGGTCACTCCTGTAAAAAAGCTTTCAGCTTAGTGTGCTATACCTGGTTAAACAACTAAATAAAATAAAAAATAAAATAAAAATAATGTGATGGGTCCTTCATATTCATGGGATGCAGCCATCGAAATTATTTGCTAATATGAGAGGACCAATAGTAAAGCCAAAAGTCTGGTAGTTGCAGTCCCCCAATACTTTTTGGGGAAGCCAGTTTATTATATGCCCTATGAGGAGCTTTACCGGCCCAAATAAAGGTGGAAATACAGTTACAGTCAAATACATGGTCAGATATTTCCTGAAATTTCTGTGATATTTCTAGAGAAATCTCCTGCTGTCTGCATTTCCACAGTAGGGGCAGCACAGAGAAAGTCTTTAGAAATTTTGTTAAATATCTGACCATGTCTGTGACTACTACTGTAGTACAGTGAACCTTTTTGAACCAGAACAAAGAGATATACATTCGTAACATTTGTAAGGGATAGAAAATCCTGGGGAGAATATTCATCTTAACTGCATCAATTCTGTCCCTCAGATTAAAGGGAAGAGGGTCCATTGCTCCAGGTTAGAATTAAAAGTATTTATTAATACATCTAGATTAAGCTTTTTGAGTTGGGTTGAATCTGTTGTGAGCTCTGTCCCCAAGTATCGTAAATTACTGTGTGCCTAGATGAGATCGTGGTCTGCAATATCTGCATGGAGGAAGTGGGTGTTGAGTGGCATCACGATTGTTTTGAATATATTGAGTTTGTAATTCAAAAGGGAGCCAAAGGAACTGATGGTATCTAAGACAGCAGGAATGGCCATGGCAGGGTGTGTAGCATGAAGTAAGATATCATCAGCGTAAATGGAGAGCTTATAGTGAGAATGTCCTATAGGTTTACCTGTAATGAGTGGATTAGCCTTTAGTTTAAGAATCAGCAGCTCCCAAATAGAGATGAAACAGTAATTAAGGCAATGGGAAGTCTTCCCTAGTGCCACTAAGCAGTTTAAATAAAGGTAAAAGAACCCTGTTACAATATATTCTGGTGCTAGGGCATGTGTACAATGCTCTAATTCAAGTTACAGATTGAGAGGGAAAGCCAAACCGAGGAAGAACAGAAAATAAAAACAGCCAAAAGAAGCTATCAAATGTTTTCTCTGCATCTAGGGGAAACCAGGGCTGCTGGCAGTCCTAGGTGCCTAGACTTTGAGAGAATGTGGGCAAGTTTTCAAAGGTGATCAGCAGCAGAGCTGGTTGGCATGAAGCCATCCTATTCTAATCTTATTAAAAGTCCCCACATTTTATTAATATGATTAGCAAGCATTTTACAAAGGAGTTTCAGGTTGTGATTTAAAAGTGAAATTGGATGTTAGTTGGGAATAAATTTTTAGTCCTTACCCGGTTTGGGTAAAAGGATAATCAGACCTTCAGCAATAGTGGGATCTGAAATTCCGTTTTCCAGAATATCCATGAAGACTTGGGTGAGGGTGGGGATCAACTCATATGCATACAGTTTATAAAAAATAGTAATAAAGCCATCTGGGCCCAGAACCATGTCTAAACTTAATGAGGAAATGGCCACAGTTACTTCCACCTCAGAAATTGGCTATGTCTATTCTGTTTGTTGGGCCTCGGATAACACAGCGAAAGTAATTTTCTCTAGGTAGTTGAAGATAGAATCTAGGGATGGGGGCAAGCAGACTGTATAATGTCTTATAGTAAGTATAGAATTTGTGGGCATTGTCTCTAGGACACGATGTAAGACACTGATCAGTTAAAGAGAAAACAGGAGGAATAAGTCTAGATGTTTGCTGTTTGCAGAGACTAAAAGCCATTAATTTACCAGTTTTTCTCCCTGGTCTATGTACTTCACCTTCATCTTAAATATAACATATTCTGCCTGTTCTCTCATCATCTCAGCATATTGGTCTCTTAACACTTCCACATCGAATCTATACGTGTCAGGGGAGGACAGATTAAGATTCCTTTCTAATGTCCTGATTTCTTATGAGAAAGCAGAGTTTTTTTTCTGGAGCATTTTCTTACATTTAGTGGCAAGCTGGATAAATTCACCCCTTAACATAGCTTTACACGCAGTCCATTCCATGTCCCTCCCTGCAAGAAGGCTCCAATTGTCCTGAAAATAATTCCTAAGGACTTGCTTAATATGCTCAACAATGTAGCTGTCTTTTAATCATTGATTATTAAGTTTTCAAATTGAGTTTCTATCTATGTTAAGGTCAAGGGCATGAGATAACCAGGCCAACAAATGGTCAGACAGGACCCAAGGTGCAATATCACAGACATGAAGACTGGAGAGTTAGGTTTGGCTCAACAGAAAGAAATCGATACAAGAGTGGGAGTTGTGAGGTGGAGAAATGAAAGGTGTATTGTTTAACTTTGGGATTAAGCATTCGCCATCGGTCACAGAGCCTAAGAGAATCCATCATTTCTATCAAGGTTCGTTGTGCAGGAGAGAGACCTGACTTAGTTTTATGCAACCTATCAGGGTCACACATCAGGGTTAAATTCAAATCCCAGCCTAAAAAAAGGGGGCAAATGGGAGAAGGGGGCATGAGAGGTGGCTAAAATCATAAAAAGTGGGGGGAAATCCATATTAGGGCCATAGATACTACCCAATAAGACTTCAGATCGATTTAACAGGCCATGCAGTAAAAAGTACCAGCCCTTAGGGTTGGCAATGCTATTGGTAAGGGAGAAGGAAATTGATTTGGCTATGAGGATGGCAATGCCTTTCCATCTAGTATTGTCCCTAGAACTGCAAATGAACCCAATATATTCTCTGTGGAATAAGTTAGATTCATCAGGCAGTAAGTGTTTTTCTTGTAAGAAGGCAACATGAACCCCAAGTTGAGCTAAATGCTTAAGAATCTGTAATCTCTTGGTTTTACACCTTGCCCCTTTCACATTCCAGGATGTCAATTTCAGGCTAGTTGACATGATGTCTGAGAAAAAAGTATATAATACCACCCATAGAGAGAAACCATATCAGAGTGTCAAAGGAGAGGAGATAACACTCAGGTTTATGCCTCCCATTCCCCCAAATTTCCCAAAACCAACAACCAGAAAAGACGGAAACAAGTACAACCGAAGATATCACTCATAATTACCAAAACTACCCCCCTTCCCAGGACCGCACTTGTACAGTCAAGTCCAATCAGACTACTGTGGAGGGGCTCTCCACTATTCCCCAGTGAAAAGTAAACTCAAATCAACATAGTTGTCCATAGTACTGGCAAAAGATGTTGATGAAATACAACATACGATGCTCCACTTCATTGATGCGGTTATTAAGACGAACAACACCATAACTAAAAATATGTAGAGACTGGAAATATATAGGAACACCTACTGGGGAAAGGAAAAAAGGGGGGGAAGGAAGGAGGAAGAAAAGGGAGAGGAGGGTGACCCCAATCTCCTCACCATCAGGCAGCTAAAGTAATGTTGTGAAGCAAGAGAAAAAAGTCCTAAGTTAGGCATTATGGTATAGAAATGACATATTAAGAAAATGAAAGGCTGAAAAGCAAGAAATTTAGCTGCTAAATAAAATAAAGTATATACTGGTTGTTAGAAAAGGGGGGGGGGAACCAAAGAGGTCTTGCTTTGCAAATGATTTATAGTGACAAAGGTATTCAGCACTAAAGAACAGAAACAACCAGATGCCGATGAACCAGAAAATTATACTACATGGAAAAAAAAAGAAAGAGGAGGGCCAGGACACTATAATCCACATCAGTATATAACAAAAGGTTAGGCGAGTAACTAACAGAGAGTTAGAAAAATTAAATAAAGAAGGGTAAGGCAACCTGCTACTCAATAAGAGCACTTTCATGTCCCAAGCCATATATCTTCTCCACTGTGAAAAGGAAAAGGAATAAAGAGAAAAAAAGAAAACAGTACCGCATATCATTGTACTATATACTATCTGGCAGATGAGCGGCTGTAATAGTTGTAACAGATAAAATATTCTACAGCTAAGAGACTAACTAATCCAAATTATGCAGTGAAGTCCAAAGTCAGATTATAGTTAGAGAAGTCTGAGCTATCACACAAAAGTCCAATAATTAAAGAGTAATCCTCGAGCTGGTCAGGTTGCAACTTAATATACCAGAGCTGAGTCAACGGGCGGGTGTTCATGCCAGAGAGAACAAGTTCAGAAAGTATTTTTGCAATTCCATCTGTGCTTCCATGGCTGAATGAAATTGCTTGTCATCCACCACCATGGTATCATGGAGTAGCAGGGTATCAGAGGTGAAATTTTATGCTGGCAACATACAGTTTTCTTTTAATATCTTTATAGGCTTGTTACTTGGCACAAATTCCTGGACTGAGGTTACTAAAGATAAAGATGTGTGCCCCTTCCCACCACAAATGTTTCTGTTCCCTAGCTTTGTCAAGGTTATGGATTTTGTCTCTGAAGTTCAGAAGATGAATATTAAGATGTGAGGCTTTTCTTCTGGGTTGGGGAGGGGGGTGCAGCGAGTGATGGGCATACACTATTACATATGAAGCTCCGTAATGGTAAGGCTCAGCAATTTTTTCAAGAAGCTGCTGTATGAATTGTATGGAATCTGTTCCCTCTAATAACTCTGGAACACCTGAGATGATCAAATTTTTCTGCTGACTACATGCTTCTTTATCCTCAAGCCTTTCCTCTAACTGATGCAACTTGCGATGCATTTCTGCGAGCTCCGCTTTTGTTTTGTCCAGTGAAGCGTCTGTTGAATTGCTCTAAGGTAGGCTTGACAGATCTGAATTCAGATACCAATTTGAAAAGGGACTCTTTTATTGTGTTACAATCATGAGAAAAATGGTTGGAGGAAGAAGGGACGGCCTACGGAGCCAGGGAAAAGGGGGGAGAGGCATCCTCCTTGGGTCACTTGGGAGGTGGGGAGAGAACAAGGAGAGGCTCCGGCAATGATGTAATTTCCATGTCTTGCTGTTCAGCCACCAGCCAAAAGACAAGCTGGCCACAGTTACTCTCAGAAAGGTCCACACTAGGCACCATGATTCTCGGAGTACACTTTAAGTGCCAGTTGATAAATAAATTTAAAGATTTAAACTACGACACCGGGAGCCAGCAGAGGAGCATCCACAGTTCAGCCAACCATCGCATGACTCACAATTCCACTATCTGAAAAAGACAGAAAATTCTTTGCAACCCTATCAACCACCCCCACCTCCACCCCTCAGCAGCAAAATGAAAACAACATTAGGGTTTTGGTTTTCCTGAGTCTTGGCGGATCAGTGGTGTGGTCTTCCTTGGGGTTGTCAGCCCTAATGTTCACCCAGCCCCTGAGCAAACAAGGCTAGATGTGATCTCATTTCTTCACACAGGTTCCTGTGGTCCCTGCATGATAAAGCTACAACACGTTCTATTGGAAACATATGGGGTGGCATACCTCACTGCCTTTGAAGTATATATCAGTATGAAGCACTGCTTGAGCCATACCTTAAGCTTTGGACAGGAGGATGTGAACTGAGAGGAGAGGGGAGCATTAGGGTTGAAAACCCCAAGAAAGCCCCCAACACTGATTCACCAAGACTCAGGAGATCCAAAACTTTAAGGAGCAGTACTAGTTAATAAAAAATGTTCTTTTTACAATAGTTATGTCAAACAAGCCCCACAACTGACAAAACTCAAATCCTTTGCTTTCTTTTTTGTTTTGTTTTCTTTATATTCTTTACTTTTTCTTATAGTTCAGCACAGGCCCTTGCCAGGAACACTATACTGAATTCTGAGGGAAATGGGGTGCTGCCATTCTCTCATTGGTTATTATGTCTGATGTAACTGGAATGCATCACCCTTTCCTCTGCCTGCTGAATGTTTTATAGGATAATCAGTGTAAACAAAGGGGGGGGGGCAGGAAATGGCATGGTGCTGCCATATTTCCTGTGGCTCCACATAACATTATAAATGTATTAAAAATCAAAGGAACAAATTGTCAGAAAACAGTAGTGAACAGCAAAACTTAAATCTGAAATGCTAAACTACCAGGCAGTGCAAAAATCTGGGAAGTGATGAACACTTCCTGGTTAACTAGTACTGTTGCTTTAATGTTTTTTTCCAATAGGTGTGTTTAGAAGAGTTTGGAATGGGGTGAACTTTAGGGTTAACAACCTCTAGGAAGACTCTGCCCCTGATTTGGTTTAGGGGTGGCACTGGAGTTTTAGGATTGGAAACCCAAAAGCCACATTTCCCTACTTTTGTCACTTTAGCCTGAGCCCGCAATGTTGCATCAATGCAGTTTTTTTTGCAAAGAATTTCCTTTCTTTTTGAGATAGTATAATAGTATTCTTGTTTTCCTGTGGGAGTGCATGGCCCTCTTGGCCCTGCACTCCCATGCATCTGAACTTTCTGAGATAGTGAAATCATATCCTTAGTTGTCTGATGAGCCCCTGCACTCCCATGCTTCCATAGATGTGTATATCTATGTTTATGGGGAAGTATAGGGCCCTCCAGGCACTGCACTTCCATTTGTAAGACAACAGCAACCAAACTGACAACATGATATTTCTATTACCCCACCTCTTCAACCCAATAGTAAAAATGATCAAATCCCTACCAAAACATCAGTTCATGGCACCGCAGCATAATTCCATGGCAGTGGCATGAGAAGAGATTTTGGGCATGACTTGAAATATGACAGCTGGCACATTCATGAGGTGGTGTAAATAAATGGCTATGTTGATAATTTTGAGTTAAAATATTGAAAACTAACAAAGTTATGAGCGAGCATAGCGAAATGTCAACAGATGTGCACAACTTGCCAATTTTAGCATATTTTAACCCCAAATTTTCAACATACCCTTCTTATGACACCACCTCATGAACAAGTACAGTGAACATTTTGAAATCCTGCCCAAATTATGATTTCTCCAACCAATCATGAAATCACCTTTCAGGCAGGATTTGCAAAATGACATCCCCATTATTCATGAGGAGGGGACTCAAAAAGGGTATGTTGAAAATTTGGTGTCAAAGTATGCAAAAATGGCAAATGTATGCACCAAAGTTGAAATTTCCTTTGAAATACATTGATTTGCCATATAGGAAAATATCTTTTTTATTGAGTTGTCATATGAAACAAGATCTTTATGCATATGACACCCAAATGAAGAAAGAATTTCAATGTAAAAATAAATACATTTTTAGGGCATTTCTCAAGCAGTAAAGTGCAGAATGCAGCTAAGGGGGTACAAATAAGCAAGCTACATGTTTTGGTTCCTCCCCAGAATATCATTTTTGGGGGTTTCCAAACTGGAATTTCTCAGGCAAAACTGAAAACAAGATGGTGGCCATATGAAAAAGGATTTTCTTCAAACAAAAAAGAATGATGTCATATGAAAAAATATTTTTTTTTTGTTTAATACAGTCATTTTTTGGTGCTTACTGAGCATGTTCAGAACCAAGAATTAAAAATTTCAACATTAAATAACTTTGGAATGGATAAATATGTTTTCACTAAAGAAGCAAAAAGCACAACTGTGGGTTATCCCCTTTCTAACCTGTAAATTTCAGACCAAAATTCCAAACAGTCTGGGCACTTGCCAAGCTGACAGAATACCCATTCTAACCAATGAGAAAAAATTCCTAAAAATTTCACACAACCGACCAGAAAGGAACTTGGCATGTCAAAACATCTACCTCACCAGACCGTGCATTCAAAATGTCATGCAAATCCATTGAATGGTTGCAAAGTTGTTATAGTGCAAATTGTGGGGCTTAACATATATTATATATATATATATACACATATATATATATATATATATATATATATATATATATATATATATATATATATATATATATATATATATATATATATATACACACACATATACATATACATACATACACACACAACACACACACACACACACACACATATATATATGTATCTTTATAGATAGATAGATAGATATGTATATATAAATTGCAAAAAACTAAGTTAATGCTCTTTTTATGGATAAAGCCACAAAAGTAGTGAAATTCTATGTTTCTATGTAAATGCGGTGTTAGGAATTTCAAAGCTAACACCCCACACCCACCCTACACAAACCAACAGATGTTGGGGTATGCCTTGGGGTCACTGGCCCCAACACTCAACCCACTCCATAAATATATAAGCTGAGATGGGTACAATTTAGGAGAATGAGGTAAGAATTAGGGACAACAACCCCAAGGCACCACCCGATGCCTGTTGATGTGTGCAGGGTGGGTGTGGGGTGTTAACTTTGAAAACCCTAATGCCACATTTCCCTTCTTTTGTGGCTTTATCCCTAACTAGAGAATTAATGCATTTTTTTGCAATTTATCTCCTTACTTTTTGAGATAGTATAATCATATCCTTATTTGCCTGTGGGAGCACAGGGCCCTCTGGGCCCTGCACTTCCATTTATAAGACAACAGTGACCAAATTGTCAGCATAGCCATCTTATTACCCCACCTCAGGTACCCAGTACAGAAAATATTCAAATCCATGCCAAAACATAATTCTGCACATCTGCAATGCCATTCCATGCCAAAGGTGCAAAAACAAAAATGACAACTCTGACATACATGAGGTGGGATAATAAGATGGCTATGTTGAAAATCTGGGGTGAAAATATTGAAAGTTTCCAAAGTTATAAGTGGGCATAGTGAAATTGCAACAAATGGTCATAACTTTGGAATGTTTATGTATTTTGACCCCAAATTGTCATCATACCTATCTTATTACCCCACCTAATGTACCCAGTACATAAACATTTTTAATCCCCACCAAAAGGTAATTCTATATAGCTGCAATGCCAGTCCACGTCACAGGTGTGAAAACACATTTTAGGCAGCATTTGAAAAATGACAGCTGTGACATACATAAAGTGCAGTAATAAGAAGGCTATGTTAAAAATCTGGGGTTAAAATATTTAAAATTTCCAAATTTACAAGCAAGCATAGAAAAATTGCAATGAATGGTCATAACATTGATATTTGTTTCATATTTTGACCTCATATTTTCAAGATAATCTTCTTATGACCTCACTTCATAAACCCTGTAGCTTAAAATGTTCAAATCCATGCCAAAATGCCATTCCTTGCTACTGGTGCACAAACATGTTTCAGACAGAATGTGAATAATGACAGCTATACTGTTCATGAGGTGGCAAGAAAAATTTGCTATGTTGAAAATTTGGAGTAAAAATATTGAAAATTACCAAAGTTATATGTGAACGTAAGAAAATTTCAACAAGCTGGATAACTGCCATTTTTAAGAATGTTTTCGCCAAATTTTCAACATGGTTTTTGGGACCCCACCTCATTTACACTGGTGGTGAAATTTCATTCTTCAGTCCCAAAAGGTGATTTCATGCAGCAAATGCAAAATCACCTTCTGGACCTGATTAACAAAATGACAGATGCAGTGTTCAAGAGGTGGGTCGCAAAAAAGTCATGTTGAAAACTTGGTGAAAAAAGTCCTAAAAATGGCAAAGTTATGAACATAAGTTCAAAATACCATTGAAATACATTATATGGCACTTACCTTGATTCCTCAGTCCATGGTTCAGCTTTGAAGGGTGCAGACATGTCACAGTAGACAGAAGATGATAGCCTATGACCTCTGAAGGTAAGTATAGGGTAAGTGGTGGTGTAGTATGGTAGCTGCTCAGTGGGAGGATCAGGATGGAGGAGGTGGATGACAGGGACAATGAGGGACTGTTTTCTTTTTTTCGGGTTAAAACAAAAAAAGACATCTGTGGAAGGTTTTCTTCTTTACAGGTTAAAACTAAATATTTTGGGACACTGGGAGTGGGCTCCCCAGTGTCCCACACTGATGGAGGGGTTCTAATGCTGAGACATCTGACACAGGGGGTGGGCATCCTGGTGTCAGATTAAATAAATAAGTAAATAAATAAATAATGGTAATCAGAGGGTAGGGGGTGCCACTAGACACCAGGGATAGGGGACAGTGATTGGCAGGTGGGGGGGTACCACTACACCAGGCAAGGGCGGCTCACAGATGAAACTGTAGCTGGCAACATGAGTTCCAGCTGCAGCTGCAGCTGCAGAAGTCAAGGAAATCCCACTGTTCTCATACAGGGAATGTGGGAGAAGTGCTCCTTTCGCTAAGCTGGGCAACTGGTATTTTGGGTGCCCAGTAAACATATTTCTGGCAAGTATACTTAAAAAACAAACATCAGAATCTATCTAAATGGGTCCCATAGCTAGGTTCTGATGTTTATTAAAATCACAGCACGTTTGTGTTTTTTCCACATTAGTCAGTTCGTGGAAAAGGGCAACAGGACGGCAGTTGGCATGGCACAAAAAAATGCTTGGTGCCATGCCAAACAAGTGGCACTTCCCCTGCATTCTCTGTATGAGAACATCAGGAATTTCTTGACTTTTGCTGCCTCAGCTGGGACTCATGCTGCAGGCTGCAATGAGAAGAGTGAGACAATGTTTTCCTAGAGTCTAGTGGCACCCCCCACCCTCTGATCACCATCCCTGTTATTTATATGTTGATCCATGGTGTCTAGTGGCACCCCATCCTCTTATTGCCATCCCTGTTATTTAGTGGCACCCCTTACTCACTGATCACTGTCTCTGGTGTCTAGTGGCACCCCCTCCCACCTATCATTTTCCCTGTTGTCTAGTGGCAACCCCACCCCCCAGTTGCTGCCCTTGGTGTCTAGTGGCACCCCCCCACTCATCAATCATGTCACCTAATTTTTTAGTCCCCCTACATGCAGCCCATTGTTGCATTTGAAGTTACCGACATCGGGAGCCCCAATCCCCATGTCAGCATGTACAAGGTCCCTCCCAGCTGTGTGAGATACTGGGGAACTCTCTCCCAGTGTCCCAAAATATGTATGTTGTACCTGTAAAAAGAAAATGAGTCCACCGACGTCTTTTTGTTTTTTACACCTGAAAAAAAGAAAATGGTCCCTCGTTGTGCCTGCCATCCCACTCCCCCATCCCGACCCTCTCACTGAACATCCACCATCCCACATCCAACTTACACTATACTTACCACCAGAGGTCATAGGCTGTCATCTTCTGTGGACCAGGACATGCCCACACTCTTCAAAGCTAAACCGTGAACTGAGGAATCAAGGCAATTGCTGCTTAATGTATTTAAATGACATTTTGAACTTATGTTCATAGCTTTGCCATTTTTAGGAATTTATTCACTAAATTTTCAACATGGCCTTTTGGGACCCCACCTAATGAACACTGTCACTATCATTTCATTATTTGGGCCAGTAAGGTGATTTTGTGGTCGCTGCATGAAATCACTGTTTGGACCTGATTAACAAAATAACAGTGCTAGTGTTCGTGAGGTGAGGTCTCAAAAAGGCCATGTTGAAAATTTGGTGGAAAAATTCCTAAACATGGCTAAGTTATGAATGTTTGTTGAAATGTTTCTATGCAAGTGCATAACTTTGGAAATTTTCAATATTTTGAGTCCAAATTTTCAACATAGTAATTTTTTCACACCAGCTTATGAACAGTACAACAGTCATTTTCCCATCCTGTCTCAAATGTGTTTTTGCACCTGTAATGTGGAATGGCATTTTGGTACAGATTTGAACATTTTCACCTATGGGGTTTATGAGCTGAGGTTATAAAAAGATTATGTAGAAAATTTGGGGTCAAAATATGTATAAATCCCAAAGTTATGACCATTTGTTGCAATTTCACTGCACCTGTTCATAACTTCAGAAATGTTGAATATTTTTCCCTCAGATATTCAACATAGCCTTCTTGTTACCCCACTTCATGTCTGTCACAGTAAGCAGTTTTCAAATCTTGGCCAAAAAGTGTTTTTGCACCTTTGGCGTGGAATAGCATTGCAGTTGTACAGAATTACGTTTTAGCAAGGATTGAAACATTTTCTGTGCCGGGTATATAAGGTGGGGTAATAAGGTCACTATGCTAACAATTTGGTCACTGTTGTCCTATCCTTCACAGCTACATACATATATGCATCTAAGGAGGCATTGGAGCACAGGGTCTGAAGGACCCAGCTCTCCCACAGTAAAATAAAGATACTATTATACTATCTGAAAAAGTAAGGAAATATATTGGAAACAAAACTGCATAAATTCTCTAGTTAGGGTCAAAGCTACAAAAGCAGGGAATGTGGCATTAGAGTTTCCAACCCTAACATACCACCCTCACCCTGACACACCAACAGGTTTTGGATTTTAAATATCAGCCATAATGCTCTCCCATTCTCCTATATTGTACCCATCTCAGCTTATTTGCTTATGGAATTGGTTGAGTGAAAGGGCTGATGACCCCAAGGCATACCCCGAAGCCTGTTGGTGTGTGCAGGGTGTAAGTTTTTAAAACTCTAACCCCACATTTCCCTACTATTGTGGCTTTGACTCTAATCAGAGAATTCACACAGTTTTTTGCAATTTATTATAGATAGATAGATAGATAGATAGATAGATAGATAGATAGATAGATAGATTATAGGGGTGTGAACATGCCACTGTAGTTAGGGTTGTACTGGCAGTTCTATGTTAAATCCCAAGTTTTGCTCTTTAATGACTTAACCTTTCAATGGATTTGCACAGAATTTTGTATGCACAGTCAAGTTGGGCAGGTCTCTGGATATCCCAAGTTTTGTTCCAGTTGGATGTGTGGTTTCCAAGTTCTGGATAGAGCAAAAAGTACATTTTCGTGTTTTCCCATTGGTTTTAATGGGTTTTTGTTTGACACCTGTAACAACCACACAGTTGTAAATTTTAGGCTGAAATTTTCATGGTGGAAAGGGGCTAGTCTACAGATGTGCCTTTTGCTGATTTGGTGAAAAAAATATGAATCCATTCCAAAGTTATTTAATTTTAAAATTTTCATAAATTGGTTCTGCGCATGCTCAGGAAGCACCTCAAGATAGCTGTATGAAACAAAAAAAGAATCTTCTTTAATTTCTGATGTCATCCTTTTTTATTAAGTGAAAATCCTTTTTCATTTGCCATCATCTTGTTTTGCGTTTTTCCCTAAAAATAAAAAATCATATTTAGAAAAACACAACAAATGACAATCTGGGGAGCAACGAACACATGTAACATACTTTTTGGGACACCCTTAGCTGTATTATGCAGTTAACTGCCTGGGAAGTGCCCCTGAAATGTTTTTTTTTTTAACATTATAAATCTGTTTTCATATTGTGTGATGTGAAAAATTAATCTTTATTTCGTATCACGAGTCACAAAAAAGATCTTTTTTTGTCAGAGGAAAATCATTTTTTTTAATTGCCAGCATCTTTTTTCTGGTGTCTAGTGGCACCCCCTACCCTTCAATGGCTGTCCACATATGAACACTATTTTTCCCTGGTGTCTAGTGGCACCCTCTGATTTCCTTCTCCACACTTTTTTTGACATAATATAATCTTTGTATTTTCTTCCTGGTGTCTAGTGTCCCCCCACATCCTGTCACTGGCCCCGTATATAATTGTAATTTTCTGTCTAGTGGAACCCCTTCCCTCTGAGGGCCAAACCCCCCTTAATTCTTTATTTATTTCCCTTATGTCTAGTGGTACCCCCCAGCCTCCCATCATCATCCCCATAATATGTTTTATATGCCTCCCTGGTGTCCAGTGGCATCCCCCACCCTCCAATGGCCATCCCTGTCATATATTCTTTCATCCCTAGTGTCCAATGGCTTCTACCCACCCTCCAATCCCCTCTCCTAATGTTGTAACCTGTAATAAAGAAAACAGTCCCTCAATGTCTGTTTTTTAAAACCTGAAAAAATAAAGGTCCCTTGCTGATCTGTCCCATCCCCCTACCCTACCTCCCCCTGAGCACCCAACTCCACACCCCCACACACCCTCACTCACCTGGATATGTCACAGGGTGAAGAGCAACTTTCCCATTGAAGACACATCTTGTTGCTGGAACCGGTGACTGCTATATAAGAAACTAAGGTAAGTGCAATTTAGTGTATTTCAATGGGATTCTCAACTTTGATACATAACTTCATCATTTCTGCATATTTTGATCACACATTTTCTACACGGCCATTTGGACACCCAATCTCACAAATACTGTCAGTGGAATTATGTCAATCTGGCCCAAAAGGTGATTTTGCAGTCACATGGCGAAATCACTTTCAGTTGTAATTTCAATATTTTCACCACTCTTGTTCATGAGGAAGGGTCATAGAAAGGTATATTGAAAATGTGGGCTTAAATATGCAAAAATGGCAAAGTTATGTACATACTTTGGAATTTTGCTACGCATGCTTGTAACTTTTGTAATTTAAAATATTTTGACTCCAAACTTTCAACATAGCCTTAATATCAACACAACAGAAAGAAGTCTCAGCTTGAAAAAAAGGCACTATGTGACTTTAAGTGCACATACCTTGGAGTGTTCGATACAATGAGCAGCACAAGTGTTGCACTAAGTGGAACACAGGTCAGCACTCAACAAGACCATGGAAAAAATTATTTTTTCTCATTTATTTATTATTGAACAGTATCAGAATTACAATCCTTTGAGTCAGGGACTCATTTACAATGGTTTCACATCATTGGGAAACAATACAAAATACATGTGATAAAATACATACAGAATCATAAGGGTACATACATTAGG
Source organism: Neoceratodus forsteri (assembly GCA_016271365.2). Lineage (NCBI taxonomy): Eukaryota > Metazoa > Chordata > Ceratodontiformes > Ceratodontidae > Neoceratodus > Neoceratodus forsteri. The sequence continues at coordinate 766,630,606 of CM057458.1, forward strand.
TACATACAAAACACATGTAATAAAATACATACAGAATCATAAGGGGTACAAATATTAGGCATGGTAATACATTCAAGGCTGGGAAGTACATTAGGCATTGACAATTTGGAGCAGGAAATGTATTGACTCTATGCTGTGCTGCACAGATTAGTACATAAGGGAAGTATGCAGGACAGGAGTCCATTGTCTAGAGGCATGGAAGCAGGGGGACTGGTTAACCTGTGCAGTTGCAGGCATGAGAGGCAAGTAAGTGCTCCAAGAGAAGGAACTTGGAAGCACCAAGTTTGGGTTCCCAGGAGATGGGACTGGGGAGGGAGTTGAACCAGGTGAGGGCTCTGTACATAAAGAAGCACTGGGCAAGGGAGGTCCTGAGACATGGAACTAGCATGGCAACAGTTTTGTGAGCATGTCTGATGAGGTAGGAAAGCCCTGGAGAAGCCAAACCATTTTGTGATTTTCTGGGTAAGTAGGCAGGTGTGGAACCTGAGCCGTTCCTCGAAGCTTAGCCAGGTGACCATGTTGTAAAGTGTGCTGGTGTGGGTTAGTCTAGGGCAGCCTTTGGCTAGCTGACATGCCTTTTTTAGAGCAGTTTTGATTCTTTGCAGTCCAGTACTGTCAGCTGCACCACAGATCACGATTCCGTAGTCTATAAGGGGTAGAATCGATGATGAGATAGTGAGGTGGAGGACTTCAGGGGGGAGGCAGCTCTTGTGGTGATACAGCATGCCAATTCATGAGTTGACTGCAATACTGAGGAGGTGAATGTGACTATGGAAGGTGAGGGTGGGGTCGAGGGTGATTCTCAGATACTTGAAAGCATTCACTCACTCAAGGGGTTGGTGGAGGCTGGTTTGGATACAGAGGGGGGTCTCTCTATGCTTGCTCTTGGGTGAGCAAACAACATTACCTTAGTTTTCTTTTGATTTAAAATGAGCTTGAGGTCAATGAGCCAGGATTCAGTCACTGAGAAGGAGTTCTGGAGGGACACTTGAAGGGAGGCGGGTCGGAATGATAGGAGTACAGTACCGCATCATCGGCTTATAAGAGGATTTTCTCCAGGCATGACTTAGGGAGGGAGTTGAGAAAAAGGCTGAAAAGAATTGGTCCAAAGATGGAACCCTGCAGTATGCCAGAGCAGACAGGGAGCAGGTTCAAGAGTGTGTTACAAATTCTAAACCGTTGAGTATGGTTCAATAGGTAATCTTTAAACAAGGTTTTGACATCTTTGGAGAGGCCCAGGAGGGAGAGGACTGTTAGCAGGAGGGTGTTACTGACGATGTCAAAAGCCTTTGACAGGTAAAGGAAGATGAAACTAACCAGGCACCCATTGTCAAGGGCTTTGTGTATGACTCTAGTATACTTCAGGAGGGCCATGGATGTGCTATGACCCCAACGGAAAATGTGCTGCCCTTTAGTGAGGAGGTCATATTTAGCAAAGTAGTCTGTGAGTTGGTCTGAAACAACTCTTTCAAGGGCCTTTGGGAGGGATGGATATAGGATGGTAGTTCCCAGGGAGGAGATGGTCACCACTCTTGTGGGTGGGGGTAATGATAGCAGTTTTCCAGACAGGGGGAATGTACTAAGGCAGAGAGAGCAACTAAGTAAGCAGGTGAGTGGGGAGAGGACCACGTCAAGTACCAGGCATAGCAGTTTGAGGTTCAGAGAGTCATTGCTATGACAGGAGCCATTTAGGGCTTTGAGATGGTATGGCCTGGCTTGTAGGAGAGTGAGGGCTCTGAAGTGGAAAGGGGGTTGAGGGAGCTGGGGGGTTGTGGGGGGCTCCGTGGGGTCAAGGAAGCTGGGTGGCAGGACTGTGCTAAAAGCCAAGAAGGAGGAGGAGGAGTTAAGTCCATCAGTGATGAGTTTAGGGTCAGTGATTATGGAGAAATTGATGTTTATCTGTGTTGGGGGGGTAGTGGAGTTACAGGTGACAACCTACATATTATCCCAGAACCTGCGACCGGAGCCCCAAGTAGCCGAAAGGGAGGTTTTGAAGTAGTCAGATTTGGCTTTTTGTATGGCCCATGTGCATTTGTTGCACATGGCCCTGTGGCATTGCCTGTAAGCAGGTTTTCCAGAGTCAGTGGCTTTTCACCAGAGGTTATCTCTAAGCTGCAACATATTTAGTAGAGCCTGCAATAACCAGGGTGTGTTAGGGCCCTTGTAAGTACATTTGGCAAAGGCTCACATAAATATCGCAGGCATGGTTATACGAGTGTATGAAATAGCTGAGGGCTGTGTCGATGTCACTGGCAAGGGTGATAGGTGACCAGTCTCATTTGGAGAGGAAATCTTTAAAGGGACCCAACCTACCAGGTTTGAGGAGCCACTGGAGGACCATTTTCTGGGCAGTTTTCATAGTCTTACATGACCAGATGCATAGGATGGGAGAGTGATCACTAAGGGCATTTGTGAGTATGGTGGTATTGACTCTTTTATGGGGGTGATTGGAGAGAACATGGTCCAGCACGGTGTTGGTGCCCATAGTGGGGTAAATGTGCATGGGGTGAGCAACAAGCTGTATAGGGTCAAGTGCGGCTATGGCGTCTTTGTAAAGGAAGGCAGATTGAGAGGGCCAGTTCATGTTGAAATCTCCAGAATTAATTGTTTGGACTTGGGGGGGAGAGAGGAGAGGTGGTCTAGTGTGGATTGAAATGTGGGTTTCTGGTCTCAAGGTGGAATGTAGACTGTGGTAATAACCAGAGGGGCCCTGGAGGTGCCAGGTGTGACACTGAGGGATAACGCCTATGCTTCTGTCTTCAGGTGGGGCGAGAGCATGTCCTTGGAGGAATCCCTGGAGGTAGAGTGCACACCCACCCCCATGTTTCCTGACTCTGTCAGACCAGTGCAAAGTGTAGCCAGGGATACAGATTGCAGAGTCAGGGGTGGATTTGGAGAGCCAGGTCTCCACTAAGGAAAGTATGTCAGGCTGGTGCTGTTCCATCCATGCCTGGAGGCAATCAAAGTTTTTTGGTAGACTGCAGATGTTCATGAAAGCTATGCGCAGTCCAAGTGGGGAGGAGTTGGGCTTGGTGAACATGGGGGGAGTCTGGGGTCTGGGTGTATATTACGTGATACAAGAAGGAGTTATGCGAGGATGCATAGGAGCAGGTGTCATAGTGGGTGATACACTGTGTGGAGGTGCATGGTGAGCATGGGGTTACTGACAGGAATTGGCAGTGCCGGATGTGAGGTATAGAGAGGTAAAGGGGAAGCCAGGGGGCAGTCAGGTGATTATGGAGGGAGGGAGCATGGGATTTGCTGAGGGTGGGAGGAGTAGGTAGGGTGCGGTGCAGTGAGTGTGCTGAGGGGTGCTGTGTGTCATTCCGCTGTGGTTGGGCTGCCGGGGGAACCAGAGGGAGGTACATCATGAGGAGCAGGAGGGTGATAGGGTGGGTGGTAGTGGGGCCATAAGTAGTGGGTAGTGTGACAAGAAAATAGAATGGGGAGAAAAGAACATTGCCAGAGGATGGATCAGCATTTTTGGGTAGGAGGATGGTGGGAGAACTGCCAGTGGGAGGAAAACAGTGAGTATAGTCAGGTACAAAGGCAGCGTGGTGAAACCAATTTGTAGTGTGTGGACCAGAACATAAATAAGAGCCCTTTAGTGGGGGAAGGTGATTAGCTGCAGCGGGTAAAGTTGGCTGATAGGCTCAGCACAACACGTGACCACCCCGTACCGTATAGTTAGAAGTTCACCAAGGGTGGTGGTGGGGGCAGTAAGGCAGCTGATGGAAAGCGTCGGCAGGGCAACAAAATAGAGCCACGTTTTGAACTCTGAAAATACCGTCTGTACCTTGCTTGGGTTAATTTGAGGGAGGGCTTCTTCTGTAGTGCCCTCGCGACCTCCTCGTGGGTCCAGGAGCTTGTTTGGGTTAATTTGGGGTAGGGATTCTTCTGTAGTGCCCTCACAACCTCCTGATGGGTCCTGGAGCTGTGGAATAAATAAATAAAAAATAGGTACTTTATTGTGTGAAAAAAAAAAGACAAAAACTGACAGGCTCACCCACATAAAACAACACGGGGAGAAGACAGGTTTAAAATGTTGCAAGTGGTGTATGCTAGGAAAAGTAGCAAGCTGAGATAAGCACTTTACAGCACACCTATGTGGCAAAACTGGCTGCATAGGTAAGCTAGCATCTGACATTTATTGGTAGTTTGAACAAGAACTGAGTGCACAACATCAGTATGATGGATGTAATGACATCCCTTACAGTGACGTGATCCTGCTGACATCGCCGTGTCTCGACAACAACCCGCAACATGCCGACTGTGTCGATGCACCCACACCGCCCTACTTTATATATCTAACTCCATGTCACACAGATGGTGGGGTTAGGTGTTTACCCCCTGTCAATGAGATCTCCCCCCAACAAGAAATCCCTATCGATGCAAAGTCCATCGATGTTGGAGTTTTGCTGTCAGGATTTCGTTGTCGGGGAATCACTGCTCAAACATTACACCCAGTATAATATAGGTTCAGCATGAACTCATTCTACTTACAGTGAAGTTTCCAGTGACAGTAGCACCCTGGCAAATATTTTTCCCATAGCCTTGTTTGGTGCTGACCTGTGTTCCACATAGTGGAGCACTTGTGCTGCCCATTGTACCATACACTCCCAGGTACTGTATGTGCACTTAAAGTTACATAGTGACTTTTTTCAAGGTGAGCTCCCTTTCTTTGTGTTGGTATTAATGATTTATACAGGACTAGGAGTATGTCCTGTTGTTTGGGGTTTAGCTCCCTTGATACATGTGTGTTGTCTTTTCAGAATGGTCACACATCAGGCTCAAAACCCACCGACAGTGGATGTTCTCTCATTTTCAGATGAGATAGGTAACCAGATAGCCCTTCCAGCTGATCAAATTCAGCTTTTTTTATAAGGAGCTAATTTAAGCATGACTAAGGACAACATCGATTTCAGGACCTATGTAAATCTAACAAAGAAACAGACTACATTTAATCTGCTTGCAGCCTCTCTGTCCCATCATTAGAGGACAAGAGTATTTCACAAGGTCTACTTATTCAAAATCCACCATCTGTTGGGATGGATGATGTTGAATAATTATCAGATTGGGAAAAATTCTTAATAAATGCAGCCAGTACCTTATGTTATTAACAATAAAAAAGCCAAATAAAAGCTGATAACGCAGCTGCAGACATTGCTATACTAGAACCAAAACTAAAAGATAAGTTCCCTGCAACTGAATTTGATGATTTAAAACTCAGAACTGAGAATAATACATCTTAATATAAATCTTTTTTTTTTCAATTGAATAAGCTTTACTAAATTTAAGGTAATACAGTATAAACACAAGGCAGGATTACATGATACACTGATCCATAAAGGCACAAGGGTAATACAGAACACCTACACATTCAATGTATGATGGTCAAACTACAAGGAAGGGCATTCACATGAGAAGAAATAGAAAACTCAATACAATAATGCCAAGCAAGCAGGAAAAATACCATGACCCCCCACCCCAAAACAATAGACCCCCTCCCTCCTTCCTTCTCTGGAGCATTATCTGGCTCTGAGTAGAACCTGAAAACTTAAGGGAATTATGTACCAATATAATGGATGCAGAGGAAGTGACAAACCCTCTAAAGGGCAACACAATTTATGCAGGACATCATTTACCTACCCCATTGGATCTGACTTGGAGAAATGGGCCATAAGAAATCTGGGTATATACCCAGGCATGCGATCTTCCTCAAGCATTGAGCATAAGCAGGGTATAAAGCGGTTCCCAGATTTTTTGAAATTTTTCCTGGCATTTATCATATTGGCTATAATACACTCAGCCTGGAGGACAAAAAGTATTTCCTGGTACCATTCTTGGTATGAAGGTATAGCTTGATCACACCAATGCCTGAGGATGACTTTCTTAGCACATGCTGCTACCAGTGAGATATGCCATATTTGGTTACTAATCAAGCCCCTTCCGTACTCTCCCAATATACATATCTCTGGTGTGAATGCTTGTTCTAACCCCAATATAGGGTCTAATCATTGTCTTATGGTATCCCAGAAGGGCACGACCTTCTCACAGCAACAAAGGATATGTTATAGGGTACCTGTGTCCTTCTGGCAATGAGTACATAAATTGGAGGCCAGCTTAGCCATTCTATGTAACTTAAATGGAGTATAATACATATTATGCAGGATTTGGAACTGCATAACTCTATATCAGTCCCATTTAATATATTTGTGTACAGACTTCCAGATGCCAGACCAATCCCAGGGACCATGCGAGGAATGGAAGACCTGATCCCAGGAATAAAAAAATTCCAAGTCCCATTCCACGAGGGCTTCTCTTAATTTTGAATGATAGAAAGCTATGGTATGGGATGGAGAAGCCTCCAAAACAAGACTGAATAAGTTATTCCCATATGACCTGGACCAGCCTCTAGTGCCAAAATGATGGAGCAACATGTGTCTTACTTGAAAAAATGTCAAAGACATGGAGGAGGACCATGCAAATTTCAACTGAACTTCAGGGAACGTAAGGATTTTGCCAGTCTGTACCAAATTTTCAACTGTAAAGGTCTCCAAAAGGGCCATGCGTGATGAGCAAGAATTTTTCTGGCAATTTTAAAATTACGATTGAGTAGGATGGGTTGACAAAATGTCATGACCAGGATGCAAGTTTAACAAGAGGAAAAGTTGCTTATGGTCTTGAAGAGAATTACCTATAGCAGTGACCTTGAGGGCATCCTGTTGTCCAGCCAATTTTTTACCCAAGCTATCAACTTGGGACCCACTCCAAGCCTTGCTAACTTGTTTATTAATCTTTTGTGTGGGACTGTGTCAAATGCCTTGTTAAAGTCTAGGTAGACCATGTCCACAACCCCTCTCTGGTCTACTACTGTGGTCACCCTGTCAAAGAAATCTATTAGATTTGTCTGACATGACCTTCCCAATGTGAATCCATGCTGCCTTGGGTCCTGTGCCCCGCTGGCCTCCAGGTACTCAAGAATTCTTTCCTTCATGTGTTTTCTCCAATGAATCCAGAGATGTCACAGGACAAACTTCTGTAGTCAGTTAGGAGAAAGCATCAGAAAGTCAATGTATTAATTAATAAAAAGGGTGGAGGAGAGAGGAGGGCAAAGGAAAAGCTGCTATCCAGATAAGGGTATCACATGACTTCATCTAAATATAAATCTGACCTTGTGGCTTACAAATAAAGAAAGCATTTAATAGATGAAAATTATTATAAATCTGAGACAATCTATAGCTGCCATGGACCGAAGAAACATTTTCAGACCTATACAGGAAGAAACACAGAATTCTGCATAGACAGACATGATGTGACATCCAGACCTAAGAGTTACTATGGGGAGGATAGGGGAAAAGCTGAGAGCCAATTTTCAGGTAGATGTTTTTTCCTAGTGACCAGGAAAAACTAAATTCAGATCCCACTGTAACCAATGGAGGGGGAGAACAAGGAGGGGCCAGGAAATAGAAAACTACAGAGGCAACAGTGGAAGGAGAGGCCACTGATCTAAAAGGAGACAACATTGGGGCCAGATGTGGAGATCATCCCGCATGAGAAATCCCAACTGGCGGCCATGAACTTGAACAAAATTGATTTACTACCTCCCCAGTCACATTAAAGTACTCAGCGGAGGCCTTACCTTCATGCCCGCCAATCATGTTAATCCATTTCAGGTTGAAGTAGACCTCTTTCAGTTTTTTTAGACATCTGCAACTGATCTATTTTTTGGGGGAGAATACCTAAAATGAAACAATAAACAATCAATTGGAACCTCAAAATTGGGAACCTACTCCTGTTAGAAAACCCTCTTTGTTCCACCCCCCACAAATAATCCAATGCTCTCAACTTTTTTGTAATGTGGTATTGAGAGATGTCAATAAATTATTAAAAAATCCAAATGTGAATTATTGTCAGAATGTGACTGCAGCAGAATGTAACATCATAAAGGAACTAGGTGACATGCAAGAAATAATTATCAAGCCGACTGACAAAGGAGGCTAAGTAGTGGTATGTGGCAGAAATTATTATGTAAAAGAGGCCCACAGAAAGTTGAATAATGTGAAATTTTACAGAGAACAGCAGCAAGATCCAAAGCAAATTACTTCATTTTTGAGAACTGTTATTACACCCAACACAAAGGCACAGCGATGGGCACCATGTTAACATCCAGCCTTGTTAATATATATGTGGGTACATGGGAAGACAGACACATTTATAATGTAACACAGAATATGTATATAACATATCAAACTGTGGAAATATTATGCAGATGATTGTCTATTAGTCTAGAATGGAGACCTGGAAACACTGCAGATTGGGGTACATAAATTTGACCTCTTAACATGTAAAGTTTACACATGTGGTCGATCAGAACCAAATACCACTTTTGGATATTTTAACTGATAAAGAAAATGGTCACCTGGAAACAAAATTCTATAGAAAAACCCTTTCACTGAATACCCTGTTGAGGATGAATAGTTGCCACCCCCCCAAGTGTCATTAAGAATATACCCAAAGGTCTGTTTATAAGAGCAAGGCAAATAAGTTCCACCAATGAAAGCTAAGGAGAAGCATCCAAAGCTCTAACACAACGGTTCTTGAAAGAGATTATCCTGAGACTCTCATCATGGACGCAGATTTATATGCACAAGAACTCAGAAAGAAACTCCTACAATGTAAAACCAATGCTAAGGTGGACAATGGTCCTAAATTTGTAATGCAGAATAACCTGATTGTGCCACAAATAGGAGGTATTATTAGAAGGCATTGGAATCTGCTAGAATTAGATCTGACACTGAGAGGAATAGCCCAATAAAAACCTAGGATCACACATAGGAGAGAAAAAAATCTATGTAGCACTTCAGTCCATACAGTACTCCCACCAATAGAAAATCCTAGCAACTGGCTTCTGAAACCCCCCACTGGCAACTTGTGGACATTGTGGCAATTGTATGTATTGTTCAAATACAGTTAACACACATACATTTAACCACCCACGTTTAGGGAAAAGATTTAAGCAATATGCCACGACAAGGTGTGGGTTATGTTGGGATTTACCACGCCTGGTGTGGTTAGGTCATGAGGCTGCAGGCCAAGTGAGTAAACCACACCAGAAGTGGTAAATCCCAGCATTACCCACACCCTGTTGTGGTATATTGTGATTGTACAGTACAATGTGTCCTTTACTTTTTGTGAGAGAAAAAGTATAGAAAAATAGAGTTTTTCTCCTATTTTTAATTATTTTTATGAAGTTTATTATTCCACCACAAAAAATAGTTCCATGTGGCTAGTTAAAATACTGTTCCCTGCTCCCTTCCCCCACACACCTCCAAGAGCATGTGAGGCTTCAGTCAGTTTTTTTTTTAATTTTATTCTTACCCCCTCCCTCAGGTTGCGAGGCTTCTGTTTTTATATTTTTAATTTTATAGTTGTAATAGTCTGGTTCTGCGACATGATGGTGTAGGTACTGGGAGTGCTTTCTCTCATTGGGTATGGGAGGTCAGTATTGGCAGGGAAGATTTGCTTTGTCAGGGAACATGGAGGACAAATGTTTGGTGAGGTGAGACACTGCTTGGAAGCTTTATCTTAAAAAGGTTTGGGCTTGACAGCAGTACTGTAGAAATTTTAAAGTAACAGTTTCCACTTTGTGTGCATTTGGTTCCCACACTGATGGACTGCTACTGCTCAGTGTGTGGTTTCAGGTTGAACTTCATGGTGGGTCTGGAGAGAGTAATGATGTGGTGTGGGGGAATTTGATAAATTTATTATTGTAGTTTTGGTTTTATTTCTCTGGGAGACCTGCTTTTTTCTTCATGTGGAGGAGACAGGGTCAGTTAATCAACAAATGAACACACTCGGTCAGGATGTGGAAGTCAGCTGAGCGCAATTGCTGATATGTGAATGCTTCCACAGATGAGGTGGGTGCAAAAAAGGATCCCTAGACATTTTCATTGAAAACTGGAGCTGTGATATTGGTCAGGCACTTATGCATATCTTGGGGTATGCATTATATGCATAAGTGCATGGCCAGTGTAACGGCTCCACTTTTTGGCAGGGATTTCTAAAACTTCTAGGCACCCCTTTTTTATTTAGAGACAATTTCTACTGTCTGTTCATGATTTTAGCACACTGACTTTTATTCTTTTTTTTTTTTGCATGGGGAGAATACAGTATTGGTAGAGAACAAAGTGTGTGACCATGTAGGAGTGAGGTGTGTACAGAACGAAGAGGTTTTCCAGTTCTGTTTGAGGAGTTTGGCTTAAGTGCAGTGGTGGTTCCTGATGCAGCTGACTGGCAGCTGGCATTTTTTCCCATTGTTATATTGCAGGATTTACAATAGGGAAATTGTTCCAGCCAGCCAATCAGCATCCAGGATTTTTCAAGTCATTGTATAATTGACATTCGTCAATTCATAAATTGCAGTAGCATAGGAGTAGTTCATCTCCTTACCTGTCATTGTGGGGTGGGCAGGTAATGCCAACTTTTAGGAATCTTTGCGGGTGCTCATTGCCAGTAGGTAGTATTTTTCCTGTGACCAGGTTCCCTAATAATCCTTTATTGCAGGCTGCACTTGAAGTATTGTGGGTGCTTATGTCAACTTTGTGGGTTTTAGAGCACCCGAGCACCCATGGAGTCGGCTCCTATGGGGGTGGGTCATGTAGAACACACAAAAAGAGCCCTAAAATTTAGAGTGGGAGAGCACAAGGAAGCCACCCATAATAACAACATGGAAAATGCCATGGCAAAGCAGTATGTGGAGACTAGCCATGGCTCGGCTGCCTCCTTAAAGTTTGTAGGAGTGGAAAAAGTTGATCTTGGAATAAGAGAAGGAGATCTAACACAAAAACGTTTTCAATGTGAATTGTTTTGGATTTACACATTGAACACCCTGTCTCCATTAGGACTGAATAACTGTTTTTCATAGACATCACAGCAAGATTTGCCAGCTTCTCCTGTGCTTAATCCAGTATGACTTGCCATCTCTGCTAATGGTTCTACAGTATGTCATGGGATGTATAATACCCCCCCACACACATACAGTTTTGTAGTATGACTTGTTGGCCCTGCTGCCAGTGGTTTAGCAGGCTGGGTTATTTAACTTCAATAATAAGCAGCTTGATTTTCTGGCTGAGTTCAGAGGGTGTACAGAAAGACTTGCCCGCTCTGCTGTTACCATCTCTATATTGCAGGACATATCCCCCCCTCTTGTTGTTGCAACATGACTTGTCGGCTTGGCTGCAAACACTCTATTAATTTGGGAGTCTTTAGCCCTTCTTAATAATCAGCAGCATGACTTTCTGGCTCAGCCGTTGATTTTTGGGGTGTACAGTAATACCTGCTGGCTGCATGGTTATCTTCTTTAGACTGAAATGTTCACAGTTTACATTCCCACTCACCTTGCAGTAAGATTTGTCAACTCAGCTGCTAGTACCCCAGGACTAGATTGGTTCTGCCACTCTCTGTGCCTACCATCAGTATGACTTGTTGACTCTGCTGCTGCTCTCTGTTTTTGCTTTGGAGGTGTACGGCATGACTTGGTGAGTCGGCTGCCAACATGGTTTTATTTGTATTCATTTATCCATGGATAGCACAACTTACTGTTTTTGATCATTTTTGATATTTTTTTTTACAGCAAAACTCCCAATACTTTATCGATCCACTACTAAAATTACAGCATGTCTTGTTGGCCTTGCTGACAGTCTGCTTTTCATCTTATGTGATTACTGTATCTCCTCTTGCAGCATGTTTAACGTGATCTGCGGTTCACAGTTCTATTGTTTGTGATGCAGTTCATGCATGAAATACAATGTTTGTCCGTGACCAGCACAACGTGTTGGCTCTGCTGAGTCATTGATTTGAACAGCTATGGTAACATTTAAATAACATGGGAATCTAACTGAAATTGTCAAATTTAGTCATGATTTAGTATTTGAATATTTTTGTGCAGTGAGATTTTTTCTGCTATGTCTCTCTCATTAGTGCCTATGCATGATTGGTTGGGAATTACATGCCAGAGGAGTATATCCCACCTGTGTAGCTCTGCACCTGATGACAGGTGCACACCAGCTGAATTCATCAATGGCTGCCACCTGTCCATGGCTATACCCCCCCCGATGCACAGGACTCTGCAAGGTGGCCGGGGGTGGAGTTGTGGGCCCAGGCTGGCATCCAATTGGATGCCTGCCCTGGTCCCCACAGTAGATCCCTTCCATGGTGGGGCACAGGTCCGGGTGTGTTAATTGCCACATGTGCACCTGGACCCATGCTGCCAGTCCCCATTGCCCAGTGCTTCCCTCAGTGGTTCCTACAGTGAGCATCCCCACCCTCAATGGCAACCCCACCTTGGTCCTGGATGCTTGCACCCACCCACAGCACAACCCCATCCCCATGACCCCCCCCCACACACACACACACACACACATCACTGGCCCGTCCCTGGCCACATGTAGGCACAACCCCCCACACATACCTCACACAAACACACACACACACGGACATACATATGCACATATGCCCAAGCCCTGTACTCTGGTGTGCTGCCCGCCCATGGCCGAGGAGGTGTGCATGGGCTGCGCTGCTTGCTGATCCTGTCCATGGCACTGATGGGAGAGTATGGGGTTGTGGTGGTTATTGGTGCCACAGCAGGTGGGGGGTATGCAGGCCACCAATGTGGGGGTGGGGGTGGTACCAGTGACTGTACTCAGCAAGGCACTTGCACATGGAGCACTCACTGCTAGATATACAGACCACCAGTACCCGGGGTAGACCATGGCCAGGCAAACATGGGACAACTGGGGGGGGGCTGCAGACCTGCTGACCAGGGCAGGTGCTCCACTGGGGGGCCATAATGTCAGGACTGGAGGGGGCTGTCATGTGTTGGGCAGAGGACACTGGACCATACAGGGGTGGGTGGCCTGTTCTGTTGGAGGGGGGGGTTGACTGGTCACAGACTGGACAGATAGGCACACCGCCTTGGTGCAGCTCCACGATGGTGGACCCCATGTGCTGTGCTGTGTGGACACTTGCCTAATCAGCTGCCTTAGCCCTCCTCATCTGCCCAGTGGGCTGGGGCAGCAAAGTGAATGTTATCCAGGTCCGCTGCTACTGGTGGGGCATGTGCCAGGGGGCACATTGTAAGTTACATCAGGGTCTCCCCTGCCATAAGCTGCACCCTCCTCCACACCCCTGTGGCCAGCGCTATGCACGTTCTTCCATGGTGCATAGTGCTGGCATGCCCCAGCTCATCCCGGTGCATTGCAGTCTGCTGAGCAGGGGATCAGGTGCATATCAGCTGCATGCCACCCCTTAGTGCATCACACGCGGGGGGCACAATGGGTGTGGAGTGTCTCCTTGTCACCAATACATGGCAGGGAGGCACTTCTCACCATCATGCATAGGCCCCAATGTTTGTTGTGTATTACTGGTGTAGCTCTGTGTTCACTATATGTAAGTTCTCGTTAAGTGTCTTTTAACAGCTGTAACGGTATTGGGTGCCTATCTCTTTAATCAAGTTCTCTTTATAAGGACCTATGGTAGACCTCCTCTTCATGGTCTTATGATGATGCTTGTCAAAACCTAAGTGCATGTTTTTCCATCTGGAGAGTAAGGTCTTTATTACTAGTTACAGGTATTGCAGACATTATGGGCCAGATTTTCAAAGCCCGTGTAATGGAGCAAGGTGCTTGTGTCTAACATGTTGGACACAATAAGCACCTTGCACCAAGGGAATCACACCAATCTATTTTACAAAGCAACCTGCATCAGCAAAGTGTGCCTGCGCCAGCCTTGCACCACATAGATAGCTGCAGCATAGCACTAGAAGGCTTGCAGCAGACCCTGTCTGCCACAACCCTGAATTCTGGATTTTCAAATCCCTCCCCAGGGACAAAATAATAAGTATGGTTAGATCAGCCAAAGGCTGGTCTAACAGTACTTAGACATCCCCTGGGAGGGTTGTCCCGTATGTGTCACTTTATCTCCTGCCCTATCCAGCCCCTACATGGCATGATATATGCAAGAAACAGATAAAAAGCAATCTCTTGTGATTTAGTGCCCCGCCCCAATCTACCCCTACACTGACATATGTATAACAAATACTCCTTGGTGATATAGTGACCATCTTCTCCAGCAGGTATTGCAAACCACCATGCTGCCCCTCCCATTTGGACCCCTGATTCAGCCACCAGAACAGCCCTCCACACACCACCACGGCTGGCCACCGAATTAACTGCCGGAGTGTGTACTGTATACAGTATGTGCTCTGACAGTTTATTCAGTGGCCGGCCATGGTGGTGTCCAGAGGGCTATGCCAGTCACTGAATCGCAGTCCGGATTGGGGGAGGATGGTTGGCAATACCTGCTGGAGTGGGGGGATGGGGGCAAACTAGATGACCAGGGAGTATTTCGACGTATATTTCAGTGTAGGGGTAGATTGGGGCAGGGAGGGTGGGGCACTAGATCACCAGGGAGTATTTGCAATGTATATTTTATTGTAGGGGTAGATTGGGGGCACCAGATCACCTGGGTTTTCTTTTTTGTTTTGTGTACGTACTGCATATGGGTACATCAGGGCTTGGAGATGTTGGGGGGGCAACACCATGCACCCAGAGAAGGGCGCAGCTGCCACCACGCAGTTCCACAGCACTTGTGGCACTCCTTCTGGGTGCACCATCCATTTGGCGCACCCACTTAGTTGCCATAAGCAGCGGGACTTGGCTACCAGGACCATGCCCCATTGAAAATTGGGTTCAGGGTCCTGGATGCACCGGCATTCAGAGCAAGCTGCCATTGTCACAGCTTGTTTGAAAATCGAGGCCTATGCCATCCCGGTGGCTGAGGGTTGAGGTGCTGAACACCACACCTCGCACCACACCAGTGACCCGGGTTCGGGAATGGACCTGGATCGTTGGGGGTTGGCAGGGGAGGAGAAAGATTGAGCATCCATTGGACTGCTCTCCTTCTCTGGGGAGGGGGGTGTAGCTGTCAGTGCACTGGCAGCCCCTTGCGGATGCTGGGGGCAATGCAGTGCACAGGCAGTACGGGGTGATGTGCTGGGGCAGATGCCAGGAAGGAGTGCATGTGGAATCGTGCGCACTCCTATCCATTGGCATCATTGCTTGCCACACACATTGAGGGCAAACCAGAACAGGGAAATGGGCACCAGTCATGGTGGCATGATGGCCAACTCTATGGGGGGAAGTATTCAGCTCTGAGGGGAGTGCAGCAACATTGGATCTGGTCCTGGTGGATGAGCATAGAGGGGGCTCTCCACCTCCCCATCACAGGGGACAAGCCATGGGGGTGAAGTCGTGGGACCCGAATGGGAGCCAAAGAGATCCTCATGATTGTGGCCGGAGACCTCTGGAGGATGCCAAGACATGAGAGAAGGTAAGGCAGACTGGTAACCAGGGGAGAAAAATCACCAAGAAAAAAAAAGAAAATCCAGCCCTATGCCTTATAGTCATTCTCTATTTCAGCTCTGAATCTTCAGTAAAACTTATCGGGCGCTACTGTCACTAGAAACTTCACTGTAAGTAGAATGAGGTCATACTGAATCAATACTGTACTGTGCACCCAGTTCTTGCTTGAACTACCATTAAACACCAGAAGCTAACTTACCTATGAAGCTATTTTTGCCACGGAGGTGTGCTGTGAAGTGCTTATCTCCACTTGATGCTTTTCCTAGCATGTACCACTCATAACATTTTAAACCTGTCTTCTCTCCTGTGTTGTTTTATGTGTGTGAGCCTGTCAGTTTTTGTCTGATTTTTCACATAATAAAGTACCTATTTATGAGAAAAAATATTTTTCCTGTAGCCTTGTTTAGTGGTGACCTGCGTTTCACATAGTGGCACACTTGTGCTGTTCAACTTTCAACATAGCCATTTTATTACACCAGCTTGTGAAGGTGACAGCTATCATTCTTCAAATCCTGCCAAAGCTGTCTTTTTGCACATATGGCATGGTGTGATGTTGTGGTGGCACTGGGTCACATTTTGCAAGGGATTTTGAAGTGTTCAATAATGTGTACATGAGGTGGGGTAATAAGAAGGCTACGCTGACAATTTGGTTCCTGTTGTCTTACAAATGGAAGCTCAAGGCTCAGAGGGTCCTGTGCTTCCACAGCAACATATATTTATGCATCTAAGGAGAGATGGGAGGGCCTTGCACTCACACAGGCAAATAAGGATATGATCAAACTACTGTATGAAAAATAGGGATGGATGGGACAGCAGGGTCAGAGGGCCCTGTGCTCCCACAGGGGAAATAAGGATACAATTATACTATCTCAAAAAGTAAGGAAATTCATTGCAAACAACATTGTTAATTCACTAGTTAGGGTTGAAGTGACAAAAGTAGGGAAATGTGCCATTAGGGTTTCCAACCATACCAGCCCACTCCACCCCACCCCCACCGTGAAGGCAACAAACCAAGTGTAGGGTGTGCCTTGGGGTTCTCCAGCCTAACGCTCATCCCATTCTGAAACACTGTACACATCTGAGCTTCTTTACTGATGGAATGAGGTGAGCATTAAGCTTCAGATCCCCAAGGCATATCCCACACCTGATTTGCTGCCTGCAGGGTGGGTGGGGTGTTAGTGTTGGAAAACCTAATGGCACATTTCCCTACTTTTGTTGCTTTAACCCTAACTATTACTTTTCTTGGTATTACTTGGTTGCTCTGACAGAAGAAATCACTTGTCCCATCTGGACTGTCTCCCACTCTCAGTGGGCATACTGGTTACTGGCACAAGAGGTTTCTAGATACTTGTCCAGCTCCCTTTTCAAAAGTTCAAATTCCTCGATCTCTGTCAGATATTGAGGCAAAGAGTTACAGACCTTTAGTGCCCTTATAGTAAAATAATTGTCTCTCCTGTTGATATTGGCCTTTGTTATTATAAGTTAATTATTATGAGATCTGAGGTTCACAGATATGCAATTATGTACAAAACCACATTGTGTTCTTAGTTCTTGGTCTTTAAGTAACCTGTGTAAAAGCAGTAGGTCTCTTCTTAGTCTTCTATTCTCCAAGCTAAAAAGGTTCAATTCATAACGTCTATCCTTATAGGGCAGTTTAGAGAGCCTTGGTATCAGCTTTGTTGTTCTTCTCTATATTACCTCTAAATCCTTAATTTCCTTTTTGAGATATGGGGACCACAATGGGGAGGACAGATAGGACTGGACATGTGACCTGTACATTGGGATGAGACATTGTTCAGTCCAGGAGACAAAGCCTTTCTTTATACATCTCAATAATCTGTTAGGTCTCTAAGTTATTGCTCTACAGTGGCTAGATGACATGAGGTTGTTGCTAATCAGGATTCCAAGGTCCTTTTCGCTTCCTACTGAGTTTATTGTAGTATTGCCCAGGGTACAGTTTTTTTGTGGGGGGGGATTGCTTTCCTCATCGTAGGACTGTACATTTATCTAAATTGAACTGCATCTTGTTCTTTAGAGCCCAGAGTTAAATTATTTTTAAGTCATTTGCAACAGAGAGTTGTTTTTCTTCATTATCTGTTTCAGCACTTATTTTAGTATCATCGGAAACTTGACAATATTGTTGCATACTTAATAGTGTAAGTCCCCTATGTAGACACTAAACAAGACCAGTCCAAGTACAGACCCCAGTGGCACTCCACTGGTAACTGGTCTCTCGCTAGACAATTCTACACTTACTTGCACCTGTTGTAGTCTATCCATGAGTCAGTCTTCAATCCGTCTTACCACCACAGGGTTTATTTCCATTGTTTTGAGTTTTAGTACTAACTTGTTATGAGGCACAGTATCAAAAGACTTTTGGAAATCTAAGAATATGACATCTACAGGAATCCCTTTATCGAGGCTAGAAATAACCTTTTTATAAAAGGTGATTAAGTTTGTTGTGCAAGACCTCCTATGCACAAATCCATGTTGTTTGGGATCCTGTCTCCCTAGATCCTGTATATTACTGTCAAGCTTGTATTTGAGAAATCTCTCCATTACCTTGCATGGAACTGAATTTAAGGCTGATTGGCCTATAATTACTCATGTTTCCTCTGCTGCCTTTCTTATGAATAGGGGGTCACAACTGCTCTCTTCTAATTATTTGGAACTTGTCCAGATTTAAGTGTTTTATTGAAGAGCAATGTGAGAGGTAAGATCAATGGTCTTGTCAATTCCTTCAAAAAGCATTTGATTTAGGATATATGAGGAAAGACCGAAAGTCAATTTGCGACACTTGAAATGCTAATGCCACAAGCCTGCCTTTGCAAATCCCAACAGTGGGATTTTGATTTTCTTGCATGTTTCAGGGGGCTTCACCCCTGTACCCCCTTAATTATTATAACAAACTCCATGAAGGGTGAAATCCCACTGTCAGGATTTTCAGTGTGGGCCTTGTGGCATCGGCATTTCAAGTGTTGGTAAACCAATTTTCAGTCTTTTAAAATGATACCTGCAGTTCTGCCATCTGGTCCATGGGCAGAATTAGATTTTATTTTATTAATTGTGGCATCTACCAACTCACTAGTGAAGATCATGCTTTCCATGTATAGTGTATTAACAAAGTTTTAGCAATGTGTGTGTGTATGTATAGATAGATAGATAGATAGATAGATAGATAGATAGATATGTAGGTAGATAGATAGACAGATAGATACATAGATAGATAGATAGGTAGATAGATCTATATATCTACTGTATATCAGAAATATGCCAAACATTTTTCCTTGAGTGAAGTCTGACCTTATGACATCATAAATGGTAAAGCCATGAGCGATATCAAAGATGAAACTTAACAAGAGGAATATTAAGCATATTTCTGATGCACCCATGGCCTATCTCATTTATGCAGCACTCTTTGTTTTTCTAGCTGTTTTTTGTTGTTTTAAAATAGAGGATTTCTTTAGTTTAAAGTGCTGATTTTGGATGTCCAAGTGGATGTTCGTTATGACCGAGTGTGTTTGTTTCTCTTTGACACAGCTGTAACTATTGCATGAGTGCATCAGTGAATCTTGCCCACATTCTTTCTTTAGTTCTGTGCTAGTGTAGCCAAAAGTGGAGAGAGTGGTACGGCTCAGGGGAAGATCCTGAAGATTAGGTGCAAGTTCACAGTGTGAGTTGTACTGGCATGCTGTTGCAAGAGACATGCTGGCATTCCAGGTGAGAAGAGAGGTAAGAAAAGCTAACTGTGACTGTGTTGCTTTGTGTGGCCCATGGATATGCTGACTAGTAAGGGAAAGTGATGGCAGGCAGTTGATATCTTTTTAACATAATCCCATTCAAAAGAACAGGGTGGGAGAAAATGAAAGTTTCTAGTGAGCGCTGCAAAGATTGTGAAACTGTTACTGGGAGCTGGCACACAAGTGAGCAGGTGTATTTGATTGTGCTGTTTGACTGTTGGCTCCAGCCAATGGGAACCTACAGTAATGATATTTTTCCTCCTGTGAACCTAGAGTGAGAGAATTTCAGTATTCTCACTCTAGGTCACAGGAGAGGAAAAATATCACTGATATGTGCCCTTTAATATCCTCACAGGTGCTGCATAAATATGTATATTTAATAGCTGACTGAAATAACAAGAATGACTTAACATAGGATATCCATCATTTGAATAGAACCCTATAATTTTTCAAATGGAAGCAATATTCTAAATAGCAGTATATATCTTTTAGAAAAGCATGTATCCTATGCATGTATTCCCTAAAGAGGTAATAGAAACCCTGCTCAAACATTTTCCTTACCATAAATAAAATGTATTTAGATTTTTCTGCAAAGTCTATAAATCTAAGCCTTCAGAAAAACTAAAGAGTTACACCATAATGCATGTGAAATGTTGTAATTCTGTGAGAGTGCATGAATTCATGATAGTATAGTTTAATACAATTCCAGTGATTGTATTCATACTAGTTAATGTCTAATAGAATATTAAGGATTCTAGAAGTACTGCAAATTGTCAAGGCAAGGCAAGTTTGTGTTAGGCACCCATACCAGATAGCTCTGGGCACCATACAATAAAACAACAACTTACAGAAATTAAGGTCAGGAGGTCATACAAATTGTATACATAATCTGAATCTGGATGCAAAACTAGTTTCAGAAATAAGCTGTAATAGAGAATGAACAAATGGAGTGAAATGAGTCACCAGGTAAAATGCTTTTGTAATTTGTATATCAAAAAATACCACCCATGTGGATTTCTTAATGTTGCTCAGAATAGATGACAAAGGTTTAGTCACTACATTGCCTACAAGTAATATGATTTAAAAGGAAATGGTTCCACAACATGCATTTGTGAAAAAACAAATGATTGTAACCCTTTCCCACCAACAACACTATTCACCCTCCTCATTTTAATTGATATTTTTGTTGCCTTTTTATGCAATGCAGTCCTTTATTGCTCCCACACACAACTATGTTACAGCAGTTGTAAACTTCATATTGATAATATTTACCGTGATAAATGTTAGAGTTCTCTTTGATACAGAGAAGCAAAGATTTGTTTTCACAGATACATTTTTGAGTGATATTAGTATCGCCATAGAATAGCTGTGAACAGCTCCTGCTGCACACATTGATTTATAGAAGATTAAGCCTTATTTACACATAAGCATGTACATTTTAAAATCTATAGATGTACACTATATGTTTAGCAAGATATTTCCATGATATGACAGCTCAGTCTGCAAATGTAGGTTGCACTGTACAATACTATGTAATGCACTTGTTTCCTTTGTTTTCCTTGGTAATGCCATTTAATATCTGTTCTGACTCAATTCCTACATTTTGAATTTTTCACAGTGCACAGGATGCCAGAAAAAAATACTTTAATGTCAGTTTGTTTCTACTTGAGATGCAGTTTCTGAAGGCTACTGACAACAGATATATTACTTTTGTATAATTCACAGAAGACCTACTTGATTTAAAAGGAGTACTGAAGTTTTAAATGACAGCTAAATTTTGACAAGACAATCCTCTGGAGTGCGTCTGACATCAAACATTTCCCAGACCTGTCTAAATGTGATTTGACAGTCTTCCGGTTTATATGCACCCATCAGCTTTATTCCACAGAAGAACAGAAAGGTTACAATATCACTAACTTGCTTCCATACTCCTTAGACCAAAACCTAAGCATCTTTGGCTCCTGACAAAATCTGTTGCTGTAACCTCTGCTTGTTAGCAGTTACATAATTGCAGACTGGTGTATTTATTTTATGGTCTAGTGTACATAACCAAAAGGTTGCAACTAAAACTGAAGGACATTTTTATTATTGCATTACAACAACCATCTGTGATTTAATAAATAATACCTGGAACTCATTGAAATTAGTAATGAGAATAAGTGGATATACTGCGTGATGCAAATTAGATGTCTGGCTTTAATAAAATGTACTGGTCTCTGGATTACTGGAAACACCATATATACTCAACAGTATGTCATTTTCTACAGCTGTCATAAGAACTTTTACAGCTAAAATATATTTTGTGTCACAACATAGGTGAATACAAAAACAATTTGAACAAGTATTTGTCAATGCCGAATGTTATCTTGCTGACATTGGCATCAGTAGCGCAGGAGTTGAACAGATGCATAATAGGAATGGCAGTGAAGTATGAAAGTGACGTCAAACCCCACATCACCCTACAGAGACTGACAAGCACTGAGGTGTGCCTTTGGGCATCAGTCATGATGTTCATGGCATTTCAGCTCACCCTACCCTGCAGTGCGACAAATATCATGTCGTACCTTGGGGTCCTTAGCCTTACGCTCACCTCATTCGGCCATAACGCTCATGGCATTTTACCTCACCCTATCCTGCAGACACTGACAAGTGCTGAGGTGTGCTTTGGGGTGTTTGACTTTACAGTCACCCAATTTCATAAGGACATACACTGAAATGGGTGCAGCATAGGAGAATGGGGTGAACTGTGGAGCTGCAGAGTCCAAGGCACACCTCAATGCCTGTCAGTGGCTTGAGGGTGGGGAGGATGGTATGGCGAGAGCATGACAGCTGGCGATGCAAACACACACTCTTGACACCTGTCAGTCTGTACAGGGTGGGACGTTATGGTTAGAAACCCTTATTCCCTGGCTGTTTGTTGGTATTTGTACTACAAATTTGCAACACAGC
Source organism: Neoceratodus forsteri (assembly GCA_016271365.2). NCBI lineage: Eukaryota > Metazoa > Chordata > Ceratodontiformes > Ceratodontidae > Neoceratodus > Neoceratodus forsteri. The sequence continues at coordinate 766,652,717 of CM057458.1, forward strand.
ATTTTTGTGACCCCTACCTCATGAAAGTGTTTGGGACCTCTGCTCATGAATAGTGGCACTGTGATTTTGTTAATTTGTCCCGAACATTGATTTCTCACAGTATCCATGCCATTCTGTGCCAGATGTGGGAAAACACCATTTGGGCAGGATGTGAAAAATGCACCATTCATAGGTAGGTGTGAAGAGATGGGAGTGTTGAAAATCTTGAGTGAAAATATTAAAAATGCTCATAGAACAGTCAGTTAGTGGAATTATTTCACCACATTTTCAACATAGTCATTTTAGGACCTCTGCTCATGACCACTGTCAATATGATTTTCTTCATCTGTCCTGATCATTGATTTCCCACAGCGACCACGCCATAGTGCACCACTTATGCGAAAACACATTTCGGGCAGAATCTGAAAAATGACAGCTGTACTGTTCATAAAGATGTGTGCAAAATTGACAATGTTGAAAATGTTGAGTGAAAATTTTACAAACTGTCGAAGTTACGAGTATGCATGGAAACTGCGCAACACATGCTTGTAACAGTCATTTTATGGACTTTTGTCACCAAATTTTCAACATAGGCATTTTAGGACCTCTGCTCATGAACAGTGTTGCTGTGATTTTTGTAATTGGTCCTGAATGCTGATTTTCTACAGCAACCGTGCTATTCTGCGCCTGTAGTGTGAAAACACATTTCAGCCAAGATGTGAAAAATGACAGCTACACTGTTCATATGGAGGTGTGAAAAAATGGCAATGTTGGAAATCTGGAGTGAAAAAATTACAAATTGACAAAACTACATGTGCACGTGGAAACTGCACAATGCACGCTTGTAAGACAGTCATTTTCTTTTCACCAAATTTGCAACATAGCTTTTTTGGGAGGCCACCTCATGAACAGCAACACTATCATTTCATTAATTGGTCCTGAAAGGTGATTCCTCACAGTGATTGCAAAATCATCTTTTGGGACTGAATAACACCATGACAGTGACAGAGTTCATGAGGAAGGGTCCCAAAAAACTCATGTTGAAAATTTGGTGGCAAAAGTCAAAAAAATGGCCAAGATATCCACATAAGTTGAAAAAAAACTAATTTATGTCATTATACAGCTTACCAGCATTTCTTTGGTTCATGGTCGGCTTTGAAGAGTGCAGACGTGTTCCTGCTCTGCCAAAGATCATCGCATCAGGCTCTGGAGGTAAGTATGGGGTGGGGTGTGTGGGGAGGTGAGTGCATAGAGGGTGACTGGAGGTTGGGGGAAGGGGCACTGAACTCAACGAGGAACCATTTTTTGATTCACAGGTTAAACCAGGAAAGAAAGAACAACGCGGGAAGATTTTCTATTTGTACAGGTACTTTTGCACACTGGAGTGGGCTCCCAGCATGCCACCTGTGTGCTTGATGGGAGGGGTGTCTGTAGCCAATGGGGACTGGTCACCCCACTGGCACATACGGAGTTGGGGAGGTCGCATGAGCAGAAGGAGATTGGGCACCCCCTTGGCACACAAGAAATAGGGGGGCACATTATGCCATTGGGGATTGGGCACAACATTGGCAAATTAAATTAGGAGGAGGCATGCTGACAAGGGGACTGGGCACCCCAGCCAGCTTTCAGAGGGACTGTGAAAGGCAGCAGTTGTCCCTCAGCTTCTGTGGAGACTATGAGAAGCCGACGGGGAAGTCGCTGCCATGTTGCTTGATGGAGACACCAGATGAGGCAAGCAGTAATTGGTTGCTGCAATCAGGGACTGCCCTGTGGTGCTCCCTGATTGCAGTGGCTAATTTCTTTCAAGGTGGTGGCACATTTCTCAACTGCAGTCATAGAAGCATACTGTGCCACTGGTGCCACAGAGCCCAGTCACAAAAGGCAGTGGTGCCATTGGCTGCAGCAGGATCAAACCTCTGAAACCCGCTTCTCCACTGAAGCAATCACAATATGTTGTCTGCACTGCATGCACAAGACAACATATAAATCAGTGCCTGTTTGACAATGTGACAGTCAGAGCACCCTGCTGTCCACAGTGGGGCTCTTTCTCTTTCACTGGCTTTACCACTTTGACTGTTTGGAACAGCACTGATGCCCTAATAGGGCCCAGTTCACAAAAGTTCCAGGAATGCCCCATGCCCTCTGTGTGCTGAACATATGGTGCACGGGGCTTGCAGCATTCCCCATATAGTGATCAGGATTCTAGATCCCGTGCACTGATTGCCACAAGTTTTAATTTTTTAATTTTTATTTATTTCTTCTAGGATTACAAATACCTTTGAGCTGAGGCTCTTTTACAAAGGTTCCAGGTCATTGGTACAATTGAGACAAACCTAAGCAAAGATAACAGTTTATAAAATTCTGCTTTTTCTGCTCGGGTACCCTTTTTATGGGATTTTGCCATATATTTGGCACAAGCTACCATAAATCAGGGAAACTGTCACAAATGCAACCAAGCTTCCTGAATCGAGTACAGTTTGTGGTGTAGTGCTTGGTGCAGCTGTGCCAAAAAACAGGATTGACCTAGGGCTTGATGGAGTCCCTGTGTCACCATTTATGTATCAGGCCCAAGGTCTCCTCTTTAGCAAGAGCACATACCTTGCTGTTCTGATAATCCATTTTTTTGTAACCTTCTACCCCTCAGACTCCCCATAATGAGGGTCTCTGCTCTTGGCAGGCAGACCTTACACTCTTGGTGATGCTTTACCCAGCTCACAAAATGCAGCTACCATTCCCTAAGGGGTACAGTCACACGTAAACCAGTTACTCCAGTTTTTATTAAAACAAATCTGTTACTCAACACTGGTCAGCTACATTTAACAGTAGTTCATAGATATATACAATATTTATGCATCTCCCATACAAACAGTAAGCATAAACAGAATTAGAACATAAAGCATGGATACTTGTGTAGATGAATAATTGGCTATCTTCTTAACAGTTTCAGTGTTTTTTAACCTCACTATGAATATTACTCTGTTACCCCAATCATTTCTTCAGACCCATGGCCTGGCCCCTTCTTTACAGTATAATGGTTTGCACAAAATTCACCGTAAAAAAGGAAAAGCCATCTGTGTTGGTCCCTTTTAAACTACCCTTTCTCTCCTCAGAGGTGCAGCCGAGCTTAGAGTTTGTGGCTTCACTTCTCCTGTACAATATTTTATTTGATTGGCTGAAATTGATTTCAGATCCTATTCTAGGGTTCTGCTTCTGCCTTGATACTATGGTGCTAAGGGCTGCTTTTACTTTATTTAAAACCTGTTTTACCAGGTATACAAAAAGAGTTCAGACTGATTGGTTTCCAGATACAACTTGGGGTTGAGGGGGAGTACAACGACAATCAGGGATGCTGAATATGAAAAAAGAGCATGGTATACAATAACATGACAACTACTGTGTATACATAATCAAGATGTACAAGGGATAAGAGCAATATACTGTATACAATGAGAAATACAGAGGGGACAGTTTAGAGGGAGAAGAAACACAAACCATGTTAAGTACCTTTTGAAACCAAGTTGCTATTTAACCTAAAGGTAATTTTGTTTTAAATTTGTAAACTGCAGAGATTAAGAGACTTTGTTTTACATCCAAGCTGATTCATGCATAAAACAAAAAGGGTAGCACAACACGGATTAACCCTTTTGGAGCCTGACAATGGATAAATCCATTGTTTTTCCTAGTACAGAGATACCTGTTCAGGCTCCAAAGGGTCGAGAAGCATCTCTAAGTTAATGTTGTTTATTTTGATTATTCATGTTGTGACTTTCAGGAAATATTAACAGTTTTGATAACATATATTAAGGATAGCTTTTGTTTATTTTATTTTGAAAAATGTTTAACATAATGATAACGAGCATTTGTCAATGCAGAATGTTTGCTTGCTGGCATTGGCATTGGTGGTGTAGAAGTTACAGAGCTGCATAATAGAAATGGCAGTGAAGTATTGAACTGAAGCCAACCCCACCACCACTCTGCAGAGAGTGACAGGCATTGGGGTGTGCCTTTGGGTCGTCAGGCATAACGGCCATGCCATTTCACCACACCCTACCCTGCAGACACTGACAAGTGCCACGGTGTGCCTTGGGGTCTTTGGCCCTTATGCGCATCCCATTCCATCAGGAAATACGGTGAGATGGGTGCGGTATAGGAGAATGGGGTGAACCTTGGGGCCGAAGAGTCCAAGGCATACCTTGATGCCTCTCACTGGCTGCAGGGTGTGGAATGGTATAAGCATTACAGGCAAGAATCCCAAGTCACACCCCTGATGCCTGTCATTCTCTACAGGGTGGGGTGTTATGGTTGGAAACCCTAACACCTCAGGCATTCGTTGGTATTTTCACTCCAAATTTTCAACATGGCTTTTGTGACCCCCACCTCATGAACAGTGGCAATATCAGTTTGTTAGCCGAAAGCTGCTTATGCACAGCGACTACGGCATTTAGCACCACAGGTGCAAAAACACATTCCGAACAGGATGTGAAAAATGACAGCTGTACTGTTCATGGGGAGGTGTAAAAAATGGCAATGTTGCAAATCTGCAGTAAAAATATAAAAAAAAACAAACTGGTGAAGTCACGGGCGTGCATAGAAACTGTGCAACGCACACCCATAATGTAATTAGTTTGGGATTTTTTACAGCAGATTGTCAACACAGGCATTTTGGGACCTCCGATCATGAACAGTGTCACTGTGATTTTCTTTATCTGTCCCAAACAATGATTTCCCACAGCGACCACGCATCTCTGCGCTGAAAGTGTGAAAACACATTTTGGCCATGTTGTGAAAAACGACAGCTGTACTGTTCAAAAGGAAGTGTGGAAAAATGCCACTGGTGAAAATCTGGGCTGAAAATAATACAAAGTCATGAACTTACGATGGTGCATGGAAACTGTGCAATGCTCACTTGTAACACAGTCATTTTATGGACTTTTGTCACCAAATTTTCAACATAGCCATTTTAAGACCTCTGCTCATGAACAGTGTAACTGTGATTTTCTTACTCTATCCCAAACATTGCTTTCACACACCGACTGCACCATTGTGCGCTATATGTGCAGAAACACATTTTGGGCAACATGTGAATAATGGCAGCTGTACTGTTCATAAGGAAGTGTAATAAAATGGCAATGTGGAAAATCTGGAGTGAAAATATTGAACATTCGCAAACTTACGAGCATGCGTAGGAACTGCGCAACGCACGCTTATAAAACAGTCATTTTTAGGAATTTTTTCACCAAATGTTCAATGTAGCCATTTTAAGATCTCTGCTCATGAACAGTGTCACTGTAATTTTCTTAATGTGTCCCATACATTGATTTCACACACCGACTGCGCCATTGTGCGCTACCTGCGCGGAAACACGTTTTATTTATTTAGCTTTTGTTTACTGGGTAAGTACACTAGACAAGTATTATGCCTATTTGCAGGAATGACCCGGCAGAGTACAACATGACGAACAACAGTCAAGGAGACATGGCAAAGAGAGTACAGTTTTTTTGTCACAGTAAACAAACCTGGGAAATACATCATTTGACGCTAAGGGAAACATACAGTAGTAAGCACATTTCAGATTATGCACTCTAGACTAGCTAGTTCAACTGACAGATATATAGAGGTCATCATACATAGGAGTAGAGCATAGCTCAAGGACTGGATTGGTCATAATATAACTTATAACATTGTCGTATACACCCCCTAGGCTAGTTGGATCGCGGACAGGTGTATATACAGCTCATCACATTTTTCTAAATATGCACATGTTAGACAGAAACAGAAACACTTGGTAGTACAAGTTTCTACCAAGTGACCAAGGTGCAATATGTCATGGTCAGCCTATGACCGTGGAACAATAATGGGCGAAAAAATGCCCAAGGCTTTTTAGGCAGGAGTAGTCAGAAGTCATTAATACAGTGGGGAAAATATCTCCAGGAATTCAATGGAGACACCCTGGGGAGGTTCAGACAAAACAATTTGACACTTTACTCTAGGGAGGTTTGGGGCAGTCACACTCTGATGCTAGTTTTAGGAAACCCCACAGGGAATTTCAAAAACTCAGATAGGAGGGGGCAGCTCGGATATCCACAGGCAGCGAATTCCAGAGTCTGGGCTCACTTATGACAAAGTCCCGATCCCCCATGAGGGTCCGGGTAGGAAGGACTTTGAGCATCCCTGATGTGAGAGACCTAAGTTGGTAGGGGATGGGATTCAGTTTAGGCAGAAGCTGGGCCAGCCCCTGGGGGGGGTGCTAGTTCTGATCACTTTCCCAGAGAGGCATCCCAAACCAAAATCAAGGTATTTAGTTGGTGAGAGCCAGCAGAGTTTCTCATATAGCTCACAATGGTGGGTGAGTCGGGGGGCAGCCAAGGCAAAATGACAAATGTTATTGTAAGCAGTGTACCACCGGGTAAGATGCGTCTTTGGAGAAAGCGAGCAAATAGGTGCAGCCATAGCTGAGGGAGAAGGGCACACCCTTCACACTGGGCAAGCCTGGCTGCGGTGTAAGGTTATACTTAGCCTATAGGCCAGACCCAGTTTGCAGTTTGCCACCCTGCAGATGTTAAGGATATGATTACCCATGTCAAGTTGGGGTCAAGTGTTACCCCAGATATTTGATGGAGCTCACAATGGGTAGTGAGGATCCATCTGTGCTGGTGACGTGTAAGCAGGCCGATGAGGCTTTGATTTTAGCCATTGAGCCAAAGAGCATAGCCTGTGTCTTTTTCAGGTTCAGGACCAGCTTGTGACTAATAACCCATGACAATACCCTGTTAAAGTCAACGGTCAGGTTCTGGTTTAGGGAAGTGGCATTCTGGAAGTGAGCCAGGATTACCAGATCATCTGCATACATTGTGGCAGTACAGCTGGTAGTAACTATGGGTAGTTGATTGATGAAGAGGGAGAAGAGGAGGGAATCCAGTAACGAGTCTTGAGGCACTCTGGAGGTCACTGGTAGGGGCTCGGAGAGGACTTTATTGAAGCAGGTACGCTGCTTTCTGCCATGTAGATAACCCATTAGCCATTTCGTGGCATGGGGGAGAGGCCAAGTGACCACAACTGTGCACCAAGCAGTTTGGGCAAGATGTGAAAAATGACAGCTGTACTGTTCAAATCTAGACTTAGTAGTTGCCGTATTGGTCCTTGCAAGAATAGATCCAGAAGCAAATGATTTGATACCTTTTAATGGGCCAACATAGATGTAACAACAAGAACAAAGTGCTCTAGCTTTCGGACCAACCAGTCCTTCTTCAGAAGCTCATGGCAGTTGTTTAGAAAATACAATACTTATAACAGCTAGATAATGCAGTGAAAAATAGAAAAAAATCCCCATCGGTTTAAAATATTTAAAAAAAAAAAAAAAAAAAAAAAAAACAGAATATGATGTCAGAGAAGTTTAACAGTACAATACTGCCCTCAGTCCGAAAGAACCTTGGGTTCAGATGTGCTTGGTGCAACACACATACAAAGACTCCTACTGCACATAAATTTAATTGACATAAGATAACACTGCTGAAGCAGATAACTCCCAAATCAAGCCATGAGTGTCACAGTCAGTATAAGGATGTGATTACTGAAAGGCAACCCCACCCAGCTAAAGACAAACTAAGATAGTTATAGGTCTCGTGAAATTACAATGTATGCATTAAAGACAAGAATTACCAGTAAAGTTGTCTAAAAAACATCAGTGCACATTGTGTGATGTGTAAAACCTACTAGACATGTCACCCAGCTGTATTCTCAAGCTAAATAAAAGGCCCAAGAAATTACAAAACCTCAGGACTATATAAATGATAATTTAAATATAAATTGATAATATTAGTGTCAAACAAAAACTCTAGTCGAGGAACCTCAAGGAATTAAGACCATGCAGCCTGATATGTACTGATGTCAATATATACTGAGAATGTAGCAACTTGATGTAACCACAAGTGTCTAGGGAATCTGAAAAGAGATAAAATGTAATTTATCTCCTCCTGTTCATACAAACAATACAACCTAACCCACCCCACATCACAATAATGTGGGTGGGGGAATCCATAACAAAAGGAGATGTTGTCTCTCTCTCTCCCCCTCCTTTTTCTCTCTCACACACACACACACACACACACACACACACACACACACACACACACACTCTCTCTCTAGTGAACCTATATTAACTTCAGTCACTGCAGTTGTTCCCCAAAGAATACAACTTATCATGAAATCCTGAGTAAATTACTACAATATTAGCCTAATGTAAAAAGATCTGTGCAGGACCCCCAAGCAAATGAGATCACACATCCCAATAGGTACAGAGTTACAAAATTTATATATAACAGTATAAGATAACACTCCTGTATGTACACTAGCAGGCTGGGTAATCTGAATATGGTGCAATGGAATCAATCCCCCACAGGCAAAGATAAAAAGTAAGGAGAAATTCTTTATGTGTATGAAATAAAATAGTAACACATTATAACTCCATATAGCTAAATAGAGACTTACCTCAATGTGACAGCAAGCCCACATCTGTTATATCACATACCTCACAACACATACCCACACACTACATACACACACACACGCATCCACATCTCACACATGCTGAAGTCCTATAATATGTCAGTTTGAAGAAGAAAAGGTCTGTGGATGTTAGTTTCGTAGTGTCCCATAAAGCCAAGATCCACGTTCATCCCATCTGCTACCATATTGAGATGTAAAATAAGTTTAATCTCAAAAGCTTGTCTCTGTTGTGTTTTTGAGATTTCCTTTTAAGACCATTACTGACATATCTGAGACTGAGTGGTCAGGCTGGGAGAAGAGATGCCCCACTGGTTTTTCAGTCTTCCTTGCTGTAATAGTATGTCTGTGTGAGTTCATCCTAGTGTGGAGCTGTTGGCGTGTCTCTCCTACATAACCTGTTTGTGGACATCTCTTGCACTGAATGAAATAAACAACATGTCATGACATGCATGTATAACTCCCATGCACCTGGAATTGTCTGTTTTGTGATGTAACCACACAGTCTGAGGTAGAAATGAGCCCACAAGTCTTACAGAGGCGTTGATTGCAGGGTCGTGTGCCATTGTGTGACATGGTATTCTGTTCCGGTGAAAGTTTGCTCCTAATAATTAGGCTGGATAAATTTGGTGGTTGTTTAAAAGATAGTAGTGGGAGTTCCTTAAAAATACAATTAAGGGTGTCATCCTCACTAAATATTGGGTAGAGATCTTTAATAATCTTACGCAGATGTTCAAGGTCTGGATGATATGTGACTACCAAGGGTATTCTTTCTGTAGCTGTCTTTTCTTTATATTGAAGTAGTTGTTGTCTTGGTACTTGCGTTGCCTGTTCTGTTATCCTGTCAATTTCCCTGGAAGAGTGTCCCTGCTCCATAAAGGTGTTTTTCAACATAGCCAAATGTGTATCTCTGTCATCCTCATTTGAACAAATACGTTGGCAACGAAGTGCTTGACTGTATATGACAGATTTTTTTGTATGGTTTGGGTGGTTACTTTTCCTGTGCAGGTATCTCTGTCTGTCTGTTGGCTTCCTGTAAATACATGTATGTAAGGTTCCATCCTTAATGATGACTGTGGTGTCAGAAAGTTAACCTTGGTGGTAGAGTACTCCAAGGTAAGCTTTATGGTAGGGTGAAGTTATTAAGTTTGTGATGAAAATCTTTGAGTGCATCTGTGCCTTCGTCCAGATGATAAACAAATCATCAATGTAACGGAAATAAGCCAGTGGTTTGTGGGGATACTGCCTTAAAAAATCCTCCTCCAAGTCAGCCATAAAGAGGTTAGCAATACTGTGGAGCCATTTTGGTGCCCATTGCTGTTCCCATAGTTTGAACATAATGTTTACCATTGAAGTTGAAGCTGTTATGTGTCAAAATGAATTCCATAAGTTCCCCCACCACTCCAGGGTTGATGTTTTGGTCAGGTCCTTTCTCATGTATGTATTTAAGGCATGCTGCAATGCCATCTGTGTGTGGAATATTAGTGTAGAGGATGTTACATCCATTGTCACTAAAATGGTATCAGGTGGTAAATCCTTATAACTAGAAAGTACACGCAAAAAAGTGCGTAGTGTCCTGGATATAACTGTCTCTTTCCATAACCAGCGGTTTCAAATGGTCTCTACAAACCCTGAGATCCCTTCAGTCAAGGTACCATTACCAGAGACTATGGGTCTCCCTGGATTGCCAGGTTTATGTATTTTAGGCAGCATGTAGAATGTCCCTGGCTTTGGTTCAGCAGGGATGAGGTGAGCTAGTTTCTCTCGGACATGGTCAGGAAAAGTTTTAATTAAGTCACATAGTTCATCTTTATATCTTGTAGTGGGGTCATTCTCCAGTTCTCTGCAGTATGTAAGATCTGTTAGCTGTCTATTAGCTTCAGTAATATAATCCTCTCTGTTTAAAATCACCACTGCAGAACCTTTATCAGCTTTTTTGATGACAATGTTGTGGTTTGATTTCAGTGTCCCTATAGCGCTCCGTTCCAGTGGAGAGAGGTTATAATGGGTTTGTCTTTGCCTGGTAAGGATCTGACCACTGACTTGTTGGCGAAAACAATTAATATAATTGTCTAGTTTTTTGTTACGCCCACTTGAGGGGGTAAAATCAGATTCCTTTTTCTTATCCATTACATTATTGCTGTTTGCACTGTCTTCACTACCAGTGATTTCTTCCCTGCCATGAAAGAATTCTTTAAGTCTCAATCTACGGAAGTACTCCTCTAGTTCACTACAAAACAGTATGTTATCCAGTGGTTTTGTTGGGCAGAAAGTGAGGCCCTTTGAAAGTACATTCAGTTCTCCAGTAGTCAGTGTGTGGTTGGACAAATTAACAACTGAAAGGTGCCCATTAGTATTGTGTTGTTGTTCAGTGACTCCATTATGTGCTTCATGGTTGTTAGGAAGTATGATATGTTGAAGGGCATCTAATTTCCTATTTTTCACAAGCATGGCTTTTCTTAACGTCCTTTGGTAGTTAATGTGTATCTCTCCCAAAATGTCCTGAATAGGTTCCCCAGCCACCCTTTCCAGAGTGGTTACAATTTCAGCAAACTCTTTGTTAAGAACAACTTTTTGGGCATATGACATGCAAATCCTGTGATTTCTAAACACCTCACACCTAAACGCCTGAGCCCTCATGCTAACAATAATCACCACATTATTCACAGCCAATATTATCCCTATTTATTGCACTATCGTCATGACCTCTTCAACTGGAAACAACAACATACACAGCAGCCCCAATATTGCTACTAGCGTTCACAGCCTGCGAAGCAAGCGCCGGCCTAGCCCTACTAGTAGCAACAGCCCGAACTCACGGAACTGACCAGATACAAAACCTAAACCTGCTACAATGCTAAAAATCCTAATCCCAACTATAATGCTACTACCACTAACATGAGTCCTCCAAAAAAAATGGTTATGACCGGCAATCACAGCCCACACTCTGATAATTGCAACGGGAAGCCTTATATGACTAAAATGAGACCTCCAAGTAGGCTGACAACTAACCAATAATTTCCTAGGGAGTAGACCCACTGTCTGCCCCCCTCCTGGTACTAACTTGCTGGCTTCTTCCACTAATAATCTTAGCAAGCCAAAAGCACATCATACCAGAACCAATTACACGACAACGAATATACCTCACACTAATAATCTCCCTACAAACATTCCTAATTATAGCTTTCGGGGCTACAGAAATTATTGGCTGTACTGTTCATAAGGAGGTGTGGTAAAATGGCAATGTTGAAAATCTGGAGTGAAAATATTGAAAATTTGCGAACTTACGAGGGTGCGTAGGAACTGTGCAATGCACACTCATAAAACAGTCATTTTAAGGAATTTTTCCACCAAATTTTCAAAATAGGCTTTTTTGAGAGCCCACCTTATGAACAGTGGCAGTGTCATTTCATTACTCAGTCCTGAAAGGTGATTTCATGCAGTGACTGCGAAATCACCCTTCGGGGCTGATTAACACCATGACAGTGAAAGCATTCATGAGAAGGGGTCCCAAAAACCCCATGTTGAAAATTTGGTGCAAAAATTCCACAAAATGCCTGAGATATGCTGCAAAGTTGAAAAAATCCTATCTATCCCATTATACAGCTTACGGCATTTCCTCAGTTCAAAGTCTGCTTTGAAGAGTGCAGATGTGTTCCTGGTCCACTGAAGATCGTCGCACTGGGTCTGGAGTAAGTATGGGGTGGAGGGTGTGGGAGGCGGGTGTGCAGTGGGTGGGCACAGGTGGGGGCAGACACAGCAGAGGGACCATTTTGCGTTTCAGTTTTTTTTTTTAAATGAAGACTGACATGGGACATTTGCCATGTGAGGTTGGCTCCCAGCATAGCTGGGAAATGGCTGGTGGGGGGCATGGATCTGACGGAAGTTGGGCACCCCTTCGGTGATAGCATGTGTTGCCATGCTGGGGTGGGCTCCCAGTGTGGCATCCTGTACTCTGGGTGGGGAACTCATTGGAGCAGACGGGGATTGGGCACCTCTGGCCACATACTGATAGTAGCCATGCTGTGTGGCACCCAGCATGGCATAAGGGAACTCTGTTTTGGTGGGGAGGGTGCAGCACAGCCGACGGGATTGGGCACCCTGTCGGCTACACACTGTGTGTGGGGGTGAGCATGCAGTATGCGTGCCTGTGTGTATGTGTGTAGGGGGAGCACACATGAGCAGGCGATATCTTATCGCTGCTCACTTAAGCATAGCTCCCCCTTTCAACTGTACGCCACTGTATTTTGGAGCTGTCATAGACAGCTCCAGCAGGCATTGGAGAACTGCGGCCACACCTGCAAACACACTGCCTGAATTGGAGGAGGGCTGCCACACCTCCGAAAACTCGGATGATGGCACTATGTTTCTTGCACATGCGTGCAAGCAAACATAAAAATGACAACAGTTACAAGTCTTGGAGATAATATTATTATAAAAAGTTACTTTCTAGTAGTGGTATTGGTTGTAGTGGACACAGAAATGTGGATGCAGCCACAGTAAACTCTGTAATGTCGTTGTTAGGTTTCAGAAGGATTAGCTGAAAAAAAATGTAAATTAACAGATCATGCAAAAAGGCAGAAACGAAATAACTAAACTGGTAATTAGAATTTAAATATTAGCTTTTTATATTTTTATGACACAAAACAGTTTAAAGAATTACAAAACATGGGGGTGAGCACCCACTTAAATGTACGAACTCCAAGATTTTTGGAATTTTTACTTTATTTTTCTTTCAGTTATGTTCTATTTCATTAGACCATACAAGTTGTGAAGAAGCCTGTCCAACGAAATGTTAACATTATTGTTTGACATTATGGTGTGCTCTGTATATTTGGTCAACCTGAAAAAAGAAAAAGAATCATATTTAATAAAACAAAAATGAACTACAGTATAAGTTAGGTGAGTAGGTTGGAGAGTTCAAACTTATAAATAGTTGTGGCTATTTACAGGGTCCCAGAGAAGAGAAGAGAAAGTACACCACAAACTACAGACAGACTAAAACTATGCAAATAATCATGGGGAGGGTCGGATACATGGGCAAGGTACACTTCTTCCTTACAAACACTAGGTCAGAAACTGGAACCTGACAGGCTATAATGTTTAAGAAAGTTTGGGGTTTGCAGTATAGCTTAGAGATTAGAGTAACAAGCTGTGAATGACCTTAGCGCATCCAGCAGAGCTGGGTTTGAATCCCACAACCTCCACTTGCATACTGTGTAACTCTACGCAAGTCAGTTAACCTCCCCAGTGCTTCTGGACTGCCCCTGAAAACATGCAGTTGTGCTAAGTGGGCCTTACCTGGTTACCAAGGAATAAAAAAACGGATACAACTTGTGGCCACCTTGGTGGCAGTTATGACATGGCAGAGGAGCCCTGAAGCACTCTTTAATGAGGGTCTCAGTGGAGTAGAAGATGGGACAGTAGTAAATGTGGATGGGACTATTAAAAATGTTTACATGTCTATAACTGATTGATGTTGGACCTGCATTGAGGAGTTTGGATTTTATTGCCATCCTCCAACCTTAAGGAATAGACAGGACTGGAGGATGGGTTGAAAATATTGTAGAGGCAGCCTGGTAATTTACCCACCCAATATTTGGCCCTGAACAGGGAATGTGGAAAGAGTTATTTCAAACAGAGGGATACAGCCTACAGTAGCTTTTTATACCTAGTTACACAATGAAAGTTTTTTTTGGGGGGGGACAGGACAGGACAAAACAAATCAACAAAGGCCATTGAAAATGTGGGTGAAATGACTTAATATATTTTGGGAGGCTCCAGAGAAACTCATATCACCATAGTCTAATAAGGGAAAGATCATTTGTTTGACTACATATTTTGTGGTGCTGAGGAGAAGCAGTCATTCACACTGTAGACAGCCCCAAGTTTGGCAAAACACTTTGCTACAATGCAGTTTAGTGTATGCATAAAGAGTGATCAAGGTGTTGATCTAGAAGCAAGCCAAGTTATTTATAGAAAGTTATGGAGTCAATGAGGTTACCTGATTTAGAGTGTATTTTCATAGCAGGTGGTGAAGACCTTGATCAATAGCAGCAGCATATAGCATACAAATGGTTGTCTTGTGATTCACAGCTACAGTAGTTGATTGGTGAGGAATGAATTTAGTACATTGAGGAAGTCAAGCTGGAGGGTCTGCTCAGTGGAAGAGGGACTGGATCCAGAGGAGAAGATGATAGTATCATCATCATACATATGAATTTTATAAGAAGCTAAGGAGATAGGGAGAACATTTATGAAGACTGAAAATAGAAGGGGACTCTGCACCAACCATTCGGGGACCCTTAGTGTGACTGGTAGTGGAGAAGAGATGAAGGATTCTTAAATGACTGATTGTTTTCCTTGGAATAGGCAAGATTTAAACCAGCATAGGCAGAAGGCAAAGAAACCTGAGGATGTGGGATACTAATTTAGGAGCAGGTTGTAATTAAACTTTGTCAAATGCCTTAGCTAGTTCAATGAAAATTGCACCAGTCCCCTGACCAACATCCATCTCCAAGGATGTTATTCTGAGAAAAGAGGAGGAGGTAGAATGTACAGGGTGAAAATCAGAATGAAAAGATGTAAGAAAGCTGGATTTGTCATATAAGTTGGAGAGTTGTCTATTGACTAATCAAGTATTTTGGATAAGATGGGTAACAAGAATGTGGGGTGGTAGTTTGTCATATCATCAGTATGACCACCCTAGTAAAGTGGGACTACCAAGGCATGTTTCCAGCTTAATGGGAAGGAGTCAGTAGTCAAGGATTGATTAGCGTGTCAGTATTGGGAGGTAGCCCAAGCTGGAACCCCATTGGCTAGAAATCTTGTGGACAGGCTATCAAAACCCCTGCTGTAGAATTCATTTAGAGATGTCAGATCCTATATACTATCTATCTCAGAAATAGTAAAGAGGCTAAAGTTCCCATTTGCTGGGAGAGATATAGGCAAGTTGAAGGCTAATGAAGACGAGATGAGAGCCCTGTGACCATCATTGACAATGTGATTTAATGCATCAGAAGATAGCAGGTGACAGGCATCCAACTGGAAGTCGAAAGGTGATAGGGATGAGTTGAGAAGGTCAGTGCGTAGCTTTCCAAAATTTAGAGGGATAAGAGCCACTAAATAAGAATTTATTTTGGCAAAAGGTAACCTTTACTTGATGGGTGACTGAAAAAATAATTATGGAGCCTTGTGAAAGCTTGATTGTCAGATGGTCAATGAGTTTGGATGTAACACAGGGTCAGTGGGAGCTGTAGACACCAGACTGTTTAAAGGGAGCATGACTTTTGCAAACTGAATAAATGCAGAGAAAAAGAGAGAGAAAGCTTTCTCAGGATTGGAGGAGGTTGTCCTCAAAGGTCATTTAACACAACAAAGAAGTTAACCATGCCCTATCTTTCTATCTCCAGACAAACCTATCTCTTGTCTCCATTGCGTTGGGCACAGGACCTGGTACCCAGGTTGTCCTGCAATCTATGTATGTACTGTTTAATAGTTGTTCTTACCTATGGTACTACTAAGAAGCTATAAATGATGATATTATTGCGGTGTCATGGTGCTTTTCCGCATGTACTCTCCACTGCCTTTGCTATATTGTTGTGACTTATACTCCTTGTTGTCTTACTGTACTATTGTAAATTGCATTCTCCCATGTCGTGCCTTAAAATAGACAGGTTTCTTGCCTAGAGCACCTATCTGGTTAACAAAAGCAAATAAATAAATAAATAAGCAGGGCTAGTGTACGCATGTGAAAATGCTTTATCCTTCTGGAGGCTGCTTCATACAATGGGCCTTTCACACAGGTTCTGGCCATTTCTCGTACCAACATTAGGGACCTGATTTTCAAAGGTCCTGACATGCTCCAGGAACTAATTCGCTGTGATCAACAGTGGAGGGGAAAATCTACACACCTGCAAATATGCAATTTTCAGCATATTTTGCACATGGGCATTTTTTTTCTCTTTTTTTTTAACTCATCTGGAGAAAAAAATGCTATGCCTGGTAATAGTCAGCGTAGCATTTTTCTGCAGCTGTGCAACAAAATATGCACAAGCTGCCATAAATTGTAGAACAGGCTGGGCAACCTTTTTGAAAATCAAGTGCACATGGAAAAAAATTGCGGCTGCACAAGACAGCCCTCCCTTGCATTACTTTATTTTCTGCAGGTGAATAATGTTCCACTTTCGAAAATCTAGGCCCAAGATTTTTGGCAAATATCAAATCCATCACTTACATCATGCAGAAAATAGAATTGCCACACCCAGTATTGTATTAATGAAACTGATGTGCAAGTTGTTGCAAATTACATTTCCAAAAGTTACATAATTTAGTTCTCACAATTTGCTGTAAGATTGCAGATTTGGCTTTGTAAGAACAAGAGTCGTGATACTTGCTATGTTTGCAGTACAGTACTTGAGCTTTACTTACTGTATGAAATGTGTAACTAAAAAATGTAAGTGCTGCAATCAGTTTACATCACTGACATTCGTTACTCCTAAAAATAAGTGACCAAGCTTTCTAAAATGGTTTGTTGCTTACATATCAATAACATATTCCTCTTCTAATAAATCTCATTTTTCACTGTGAATGAACTAAACATGCTGAATCTCTGTTTTAGTAGCCATTTCAGTTTAAGCCCAAACAAATGTGATTCTAAGAAATAAATAGGCTATAAAACCAATTAAAAAACAATAAGCCTGTGTGGTGGCTAAATTCACTAATGTGCCCTACAAGGACTAGTCGCATGACATCAGATTTCATCACTGCTGGCAGAAATGGAGTATAAATTCATTAATCTATACAGCAACATTCTACATCCAAGTTGTTCCTGGGGTGGAAGGTGTTTATTTTACAAACTCTAAACCATTGTGTTCAAACACCTGAACTGCTTATATTCAAAACAATTATTGGTACTTACTCTGGTTTGGCCCATTGTTGTTGTGAACTGAGGCATCCTACTGTTCACAGAGTGTGCATTAATGCCTTCTAATCCTTTAACAGTGTGGAAGTGTGGGTGTTGATGAAGAACACAGCAGGCAAGAATGTAAGCAAAAGTCCCAAAGGATGGCACAAATTATTTGCTTTTGGCAGTCTTTACACATTTTAAGAGATGCAAAATAATAAAACAGTTATTTCAGAGCTGGCTACTTCAGACTGGCTTTTTTGACTTTACCAGTGAAGCCCAGACACTGGATGTCAGCTCCCACTTATCAAGGTTATGCTAGGGAAAACCCTTGCTAAGGAAGGGTCTCATCAGTCTTTGCACTTTCCCAAGGGTCCAGTCTAGCTAGAAGAGCACTGCAACTGCACAACTCAACCAACTGTTCAGCACCAGTCTCACTCTTAGCTTTGCATAATGTTTTTCTGTCTCTCTGATGTCTGAGGCAGTCTATCATAAGCCATGTTTAGATGGAAGCAGTGCTCTGGCATCTGCGCTGCACCCTTCATGCTGTGCTCACTACTCATCTGTTAATTCACCATTTACACAGCCCACCCTTGCAGTGCTGCAGGTCACTCTGAGGAGGGGCCATGAATTTACCAGAAGATGAAGGGAAAATAGCCTTTTCAGCAGAGCAAGCGCAGTGAAGCATCCACTCCACCGTGTAAAGCGCTCACTTCACTGAGGATCCCCCCAACTGAGTCAGATCAAAAAAAGGATCTGAAGGGGGCTTAAGGTGCTCTGAAGAGTATCTACACTGTCGACTTTGCAGCACATCAACCCATGCGCATGGGTGGACACGCTGCTTAAAAGCTGCTGAGGGAGCCTTTTTATAGCTCAGAGAATCGCATGAGCTGTCAGTCAAATTCAAATTTTATATCATTAACATTCAGTGTACCAAAATCACAAAAGACACAGAAATAATAAAATACTCATTACAACAGAAAACAATCATTCTAGACATATTCACAAAACACCTGATTCTTCTTCACTTTGTGAAAGAGTTTTTAGCATAGTTCCCTTAATTACTGGGACCCCCCCCCCCCCCTTAAATGCTATAACTCTCTGATCCTGTGTTTTATAAGGCCATCAATTTTAAATAGGGCCAGGCAGGGAAGCAGCAGTTAGTCAGCTGCTGACTGTCAACCCAAACCACTCCCAACCAGGATGAGTTAATGAAAACCCTTGTTGCACTGCAGAACTACCTTTTAGATTAACTTTTCTTTTAACAATTACTTGTAAAGGGTAACAGTTAGAAGCAAACAGGAAGTAAACTATGTTTGTTCTAACTTTAAATGCTGTCTTTTAAATGGTTACACAGACTTCATAACTGTTCCCAGCACCAGTACTGCATATTTGTATCTGTAAATATTTACACACACATCTTCTCAGGGACATTATAAAAATTCATTTGTTTTCAGTATGGGGGAAGCTATTCACTTCAGGTGAAGCAAGTCCTGAGCCCCGGTCTTTCTTTTTCCTGGGCCACTGCAAACCCACTATAGCCATGGTAATTAAATGTGCTGTTCATTCACACATGAGTTCCTGCAGATATTTCTACTACTAACATCAGGAAGGTGAGAAGATGTGTAAATAACACAACAGGAACATTTCCAAAGAATTAACCTGTCTTTACTCCCATCAGGGGATGGGGTAAAATATGTAAAGACAGGAGAGACAAGGAAGTCCTCCTGGATGATCAGTCCAAGATGGGCAGTAAGAAAAACATACAGGCAGGACAGAAGCTGAGCAGCTAACAGATAAAGAAAAAGTGTGTTTCAGTTTTGCTTATTTTCTTCAGAAATCAGCCTCTAAACTGAAGCAACACTTCCTATACTGATTAACTACCGCCAAGGGAAAGGCCTTATCATGGCACTGGCAGTACTGTTCCCAATTTACAGCTTTGGATACTTATTTTTGCATCACAAAACAATGGGAGGGACCACCGTGCCACAAACAGCCTGACATGTGAAGAAACGAAGAGGGAGTTCAATACTACACTATGCTTCACCATATCTCAAAGGCACAAAAGGACTATGGAGGACTTTGGATTTGGTGCATGAGGGTTGTTCCTCTGAGAGCTAGTTGCTGTTCTTTTGTACCCTCCCCCAAAATAGAAATGGTTACCCTTTTTCTTTTGTTTAATCCTGCCATTGTCTATGCCTTTCTTAGGTTACTGTATTCTTTTTAATACTCATAATTTTGAAAATTAAAATGCAGTATTACAATTACAATGGAAATATAATTTCCAGCAATTCACAAAGAAACCTTCCCACTTTGCTGATCTACTTGGGGAGGAGCACAGGCAGCAAACTGGAATACAGGTCTCCCGCTGCTCCTCCCATGATATACCCTGTTGCAGGGGCATCACCAGAGGTATAAAGATGAGGGGTCTAATGCCCCACAGTCAAAATCCTAACAAATTTAGGGCAGTCCGGGGGCATGCCCCCAGAAAAGTTTGAGATTTTTCCTGCATTTTAATCGTGAAATATGTTTGTGAAGCCTGGTTATCAAGACATCTATTAAATGGTACATGTGCAAAAATGTGGTTACTGGACCAGTGAGAACAAAGGAAAGAGAGCCACCATTATCCCAGCAGATCTGCTGGGAAGATTACAATCCCCCACAGCAAATAAGAGACCATTCAGACACCATTATCCCAGCAGATCTGCTGGGAAGGTTACATGACCCCAGAGCAAGTAAGAGACCAACCAACAAACACCATTATCCCATCAGATCTGCTGAGAAGATTACAGGACCCCAGAGCAAATAAAAGACCTGGCAGCAGACACTATTATCCCAGCAGGTCTGCTGAGAAGGTTACAGGACCCCAGAGCAAATAAAAGACCTGGCAGCAGACACTATTATCCCAGCAGATCTGCTGAGATGGTTACAGGACCCCAGAGCAAATAAAAGACCAGCCAGACACCATTATCCCAGCAGATCTGCTGGGAAGGTTACAGGACCCCAGAGCAAACAGCCACCACTTTCACACTGCATAATTCTGAACAAGTCACTTAACATTCCTGCCCTTAATCTCAATCTCTCTCTCTCTCTCTCTCTCTCTCTCTCTCATCAATTTCCATAGTCTTTGCATCTCCCTCCCTGTGTGCTGTAAACTATCCCTCCCCTGCCCCTTTTCCTGGATTCTAAGGAGTTTGGAGATAACTTGTATGACTGTGTCTATGTAAGTTGCTATATAACAAGGCAGCAAAATTCTCTCCCTCCCTCTTTGGATTGTAAAGCACTCAGGAATAGTCTGTATGAAAGGTGCTATATAAATCAAACTTTCTTTTCACACAAGCCACAGGCACAGATCTTCCTTTTCTAAACTGCCAAACAACTGTGTAAAGACTCATGCTGCACAGCCTTGTAGATGTGTACCACATCTGTGCCTGTCTGAAAATATACCTTCTGTGCAAGCAATGCTGACTGTGTTGGCATGGCAGTTACTAAAAGGCGGTCACCAATCCCGATCCCAATTTACGTCAATCACTCCCAGTCCTGTCCAGGTGTTCCCTCCTACAAGGCAAGGCATGCCAAACCTCTCATGCTTCTGAACTCACTGAATAGAGTCCAAGAGACTAGCAGAGGCAGAGCGCACTTGCTGTAACCCCCCCCCCACCCACGCTGCCTGTCAGATTGGGATCCATCTAACCTGGGAGTGATGGTGACAAATCCCTGCCCCAAGCTCTGAGCTGTCCCATGGAGATGTCCTGGCTCCTGTCCCAATGTTCTTTTTGTTGACAGCACAGTGTACAGCAGCCAGCCACCAGTGCACTCGGTCCACTCACGAGACTTACTTTCTTTTTTCTCCATCAGACTTGTGAGTGGACGAGTGTAGTGCCCCAAGGTTTGCCAGGCAAGCAGACCAAAGAGGACTCAGGCAGGGAAAGGGTTAACTCCCCAACCACCCCATGCACAGCCAGCTGGCTTATTGACCAAACTGGCTGGCTGACCATTTCATGTCTCTATGCCCCTCCCCCCTCCTGGAGCCTTCTGGTGCTGGATCCTTTGTTTCGGCCAGGCTAGGTCTCCAGCCAGTGCGTAAAGGGGCCATAAATCAGCCAAATAGACTGATCTTAGCCCCATATACCCAATCATCTGTCCAAAAGCCAGGTCCACCTCTTGGCTAGAAAGGGTCTTCCCTGCTAGTCAGTGGCAGTTCTGGACTGAGTGACCGATAGAGTAGAGAACACATAAGTATGGATGCCTGGAGGCTTACCTGAAGCTCTGGTTCATAGCTGCTGGGTGGCTGCTCCTCTATAGCCAGTGGTCCTCGGGGGTCTCCAGCAGCAGCAACAACAGTCACACCTTAGCTCCAGAAAAGGACCAGCAGTCCCCCTGATGGCCAGCAGCCAGTTCCATAGGGTGAACTCCCTTTAGTTGTCTGCTCCCTTGGTTTGCAGTTTTTGTATTGGGGTTTTCAGGGGTGTCCTGATGCTGGGTGCCTAGTAGTGCATGTAGCACAAGCATCACATTTCAGATGCAAAGTGATGAGGGTAATGCTCACCCAGGTTCTCTTTTGTTTGAATAAACATATGGCTTGGCAAGTCTGTTAGTTTGCTACCTGTTATTTTGCAGAATAAGTGTGGTATGGTTTGTGTTTTTTTGGGGCTGCCATTGCAGTTGCCCTGTCTCCCCTCTCCAGTATGCTGGCTGTTTTTTGTTTTTTTCTGGCATTGACATTGGGTATTGCCACACATGGGGCTGCCATTGCAGTCTCCTGTCCTTCTCCCTTTGTTTACTGACTCTAGTGACACTTGCTGGTCGGCAGGCTGTTGCCCTGCCCAGCTTTGCTGGAATGGTTATTTTTTTTCTCTTCTTTGTTTTCTTAAATGTCTTTCTCTTCCCCTTTGTGGAGGCTCCAGGTTGCTTCCCATCCCTTTGCCTGGCCTTCTGTGCTGGTTGTGGGGTGTGGTGCCCTTTTTTTGGGGGGGGACTTCTTTATTTTCTGCCTTCAGTTTTGCCATTTTTTTGTTTCTATTTTATCTGTTTTGTGGGCTCCTCAAACCTCTTTCTTGCTCCAGTTCCCTGAAATGAATCCTGACTGTGGTCCTTCTCCTGTAGCCCCCCTTCCCCCTCTGAATGAAGTGACGGTGTCCATTTTTGTGGTCGTTGGTGGTGGAGTTCCCCTGCTCAGCTCTGTTCCCCACCTCCCTTCCACAGTAAATTAGAGTCACTGCAGTCGCGGACCTGGGCGCCCAGCAGCATTCACCCAGAGGGGACAAGTTTGGGCAGACAGACCATGAGTTGCTGCAGCAAAGTGTGTCTGGACAGAAACCAGCACCCGGACTGCTGAAGTTCTGCCCTGCCACTGTTCAGGGGCAACCAAAGCATTGGGTGGAAGCAGAGCTCCCCGATCTCCACCACTAGCACCACCAACAATTGCAGTGGGATCCGAGGACCCAGGCCAGGCAAAGAAAAAGGAAAGTGCACTCCATGTGGTAGAGCTATAAAGTGCTGACTCAATACCATGGCTTCTTTTTTTCTCAGCAAGCAGTGAAGCTGTAAGTCTTAAACATTTTCAGGGAAAATGATTGGGGGGGCTTGAGCTTACATTAGGGGGGCCTCAGCCTCCCCAAAAACAGCCTGGAGATGCCACTGGTATGCTGCTTTTATTTTGTGAATGCAAGCTGCACATCATCACCAAAAACATTACACATTCCTGGATGGGTTGGTGATATTCTATAACTGAGAACTGAGAAAATGGAATATATGTTATTGAGCCTAGATGTACAGTTCAATGGTTAAAGTAATGTACAGTGGTTTTAACTTAACTTCCATTTCCTTCATGCCCATTTCTAAAAGATAACCTACAGATTGCACCTCTACAAATGGATGACAAGATTTATAAACATTACTTTGGGTCATCTAGCAGCAGATTCATACATCATCTACAGCATTTACAAGCTATTCACCACCTAGGAGATGTTTGATTATATCCATCAGGTATTTTAAATAAAAATTAATTATCGTATTGTTAAGCCACTTTTATAATATTTCTCTCCTGGCTTCTGGAGGAGTGGAGGAATGGAGGTATGGGGGAGCAGTGAAAACTGAGTAGTCATCACAGAAACAAAGACAAAAGAATATAACCTTGAAAGCTGGCCCAGTAGTTTAGCAATAACACTACTGCTCATTACGCTGGTGACCCATGTCCAGAAATGGTGTGACAGTCACTCGGACAACTCTCTTGAATCAGGGAGGAGGAATAACCTGTTCCGCTGGTCAGCTGCCACCTAGAGGAATCTAAATGGAGGCATAGTGGAACTATACAGAGTCCCACAAGCAGATAGTGAGGCTTCTGTTTGGTGGTGTCTCACGCACAAAGCATCATTTCATGCTTGTGGACCAATGGGGAAGGATAAATATGGAGGAAAAACCACAGACTGCCTCTAAATGATGGCCCGGTCCCCACAGGCCCCTCACTCGCAACTGGGTAACTGAGACAGAGGATCCTGCTCTGGAAAGGGTTTGACCACCCTGACAGCCCTGCCACAGGGAACAAGCATTGGTGGAAGTTGAAGCAGGTTGGTCCCAGAGATGTCAAATGAAAGGACTGGGAGGGGCAAATCCAGAGTGGGGCAAGTCAACAGTAAAGTAGAAGGAAAAAAATTGATTGAAAAAAGTACTTTTTCTTCCAGATTAAATCCAGGCTAGTGCTCATAAGATTCTGTGATACTTAAAATTCCAATCGCTCCAGTGTTTGATTGTTTGGATGACTGTTTTCTATAAAATTGTGTTTATTTGTATATGCTTGTTTATCAGGATATGTTCCATTGAGTACAACTCAGTTTCAAGGAGGTCCTCGGTGTAAGCAAGCAAATACATCAAAGTCGACAAAATTATTCAGTAGAAATGATAATGCACATAAAGTACATACAATGCAAGACAGAAAGTATCTAAAATGCAAATAATATTAAAAGTATAATTTTATATTGATAGTGATGAACAGTATGAACATTACATTCCAGAGTATATTGTTTACAGAAAACAGTTATAGCTCTCCCTACAATGAGTCTCAATCAGGGCTTTGGAAAAACAATATCTTCAGTCATCTCTCACCTTTAATGAACATTGTCATTCATTACAAAGTATGGGCCTGTTACAGACAAACATCATTGATCCAACTGGGGTGAAGAATCTTTGATTTCTGAAATGCAGGAGAGAGGCTTTTCTAAGAGCATATGCAAAGCCCACTTCCCTAAATAGAAATTGCAATGCATAGTAGCAAACCACCATTTACGGCTTTGAAGATCAAAAGGTATAGGTTATTTAGCCCCCCCCCCCCGGGGAGGTCCAATTTAGGGAAGCATATAGAAAACGCTGGTGGGTTCTGTTGTGTTGTACAGTTATGAAATGTATAGCCCTGTGACATAGTACATCCAGCCTAGAGATGCAAATGGTTTTTCATGTAAATAAAGAAACCATCATCCAGCACAGGTAAAAAAGGTGCTTGACACAGTCATTTTCTGACTTCAGAGGAGAAGCAAATGTTATGCCCTGTTAAAAAACCTCATCTTGAGTATTTTACAGATTACTGATGTGTTCAGAGATGCACAGATTACTGTCAGTCCATGAACCATGGTAAATGTAGAAGCATACTATCTCCAATATACTATATCACTCAACAAGGTAGTGGTAACAAATGTAGATGGGTTTAAGGATTTCATGTCTTTTTAAGTGAATTCCAGTGTTTTTGTTTTAGAGGCATTAAGGAGCATCCTGCTGTTTTTTTTTTGTTTTAATCTCAATTCCCTGAAGGACGTGAAAGGCAGATTGTAGTTTGTGGTTTACCTGGGAGACAGTTGGTCTATTTACATACAGGATGGTATTGTCCACATAGAAATGTAGCTTAGCATCCTTAATGCCATCACCAAGATCAATTAAGCAATAAGGCATGACAGAGTGTGTGTTATTGTGTAATAACGTCACTCCCGGGGTGGGTTGAGCCGCGAGGTGAAGCCGAGTGCTTCCACCACCCCAGGAGTGATGTTATATATAGAATAAAGTATGGGGTGGCTTGTTTGAGAGTTTACACACACCCGAGGGGTTAGATGCTACATAAATCCAGAGAACGAAGCTCGAGGGGTTTGTACAAAGCATCTAACCCTGAGGGTGTGTGTAAACTTTGACTTTAAACACACTGCCCCGGTATTTTATTTTATATAATTGCTGGGTCTTCCCTTTTTGGCCACAGCAATTATATAAAATATCAGCAGTTTTGGTGTGGCTATGAGTACGCTTCACTTTATTTTACCACTGGTCAGATTTTGATTTTCGGTGGCTTCTCGGATTTTAAAAAAATAAATGTTCACAGTCCCCCATCTGTAACACTAGTTCTAATTTTGTTTTTTTATAAATTTACTCACCGCCGTGTTTCTTTGGCAGCTCCATTGTGAGTTAGAAGGCAGCACGAGCCAGGAAGGGAGACACTGCTGTAGGCGCATGTGCAGAGGGAGGAGAATCGAGTGCATGTTTGCCGTTATAAACGCTCCTTTATAACAGAAAATTATGCCACGGTCTGTCAATGGCAAACGGGGAGACCCATTAATTATTACACGATAACACACATCCCTGGAGTGCCTTATTGCAATTATACAATGGCTTGATGTTATACAAAATAAAACTATTTAAAAAAAGTTTTAGTAGATGTTTAGTGTAGCAATATATCTCTGTTTCTGAAAAGTAGCTCCAAACAATCATCCAAAAGATCAATACAGTGATGTTATTATGTAATAACATCACTGTCTCAGGCATACATTGACCAATCAGAGTCCAGGAAATTTTCTTGCCATTGAATAATTATATACAATGTGAATAGAAAGGGGCCTAGTCTGAAACTTGAGGAACTCCCTCACGAACAGTGTTAGGGAGTGAGACAAGATTATACCATCAATCATATCCTATTGGTGTCTGCCTGTTATATAGCTGGAGAACCGGGAGAGGGTGCTGGAGCTAACCACTTTTTCATACAATTTACAGAGAAGCACATAACAGAATATGGTAAATTACCAGAGAAAGGGTTGCTTTTTATGTTTGCTTGCATGCATGTGCAAGAAACATAGTGCCATCATCCGAGTTTTCGGAGGTGTGGCAGCCCTCTTCCAATTCAGGCAGTGTGTTTGCAGGCACGGCCGCAGTTCTCCAATGCCTGCTTGAGCTGTCTATGACCAGTCCAAAATGCAGTGGCGTACAGTTGAAAGGGGGAGCTACGCTTCAGTGAGCAGCGAAAAGATATCACCTGCTCATGCGTGCTCCCCCTACATACACACACACACACACACACACACACACACACACACACGCGCATGCATACTGCATGCTCACCCTTTCCACACACACTGTGTAGCTGATGGGGGGTGCCCAATCCCCCATAGGATGTGCTGCGCCCCCCCAAAAACAGAGTTCTATATGCCATGCTGGGTGCCCACCCCAGCATGGCCACACATCAGTATAGCCGATGGGGGTGGCCAATCCCCCGTCGGCTCCACTGGTCCCCCCCCAGAGTACAGGGTGCCACGCTTGGAGCCCACCCCAGCATGGCAACAAATGCTATCGCCAACGGGGGTGCTCAATCCCCCATCGGCTCCATGCCTCCCCACCAGCTGTCCTTGTGCCATGCTGGAGCACACCCAAGCGTGTCAAGCGTCCGCGTCATAATCATATAAAAAAAACAAACACCTGAAACTCAAAAACGGTCCCTCGGTGTCTCTGTCCCCACCAGCAGCCACCACTCGCACCCTGCCTCCCCACCCCTCACCCCGCACCCACCTCTGGACTCTGGGCCTTGTGATCTTGATGGACCGGGAACATGTCTGCACTCTTCAAAGTCGACCGCGAACTGAGGAAATGCCGGTAAGCTGTATAATGGGATAGATAGGGGTTTTTCAACTTTGCTGCATATCTCAGGCATTTTTCAGAATTTTTGCACCAAATTTTCAACATGGGGTTTTTGGGACTCCTTCTCATGAATGATCTCACTGTCATGGCGTTAATCGGCTCCGAAGGGTGATTTCGCAGTCACTGCACGAAATCACCTTTTGGGACTGTGTAATGAAATGACACTGCCACTGTTCATAAGGTGGGCTCTCAAAAAGCCTATGTTGAAAATTTGGTGGAAAAATTCCTAAAAATGACTGTTTTATGAACGTGAGTTGAGCAGTTCCTACGCACGCTCTTAAGTTCGTGAATTTTCAATATTTTCACTCCAGATTTTCAACATTGCCATTTCACCACACCTTCTTATGAGCAATACAGCTGTCATTTTCACATTTGCCCAAAATGTGCTTCCGTAAGTAGCGCACAATGGCGCGTGATCGGTGCGAAATCAATGTATGGGACACATTAAGAAAATCACAGTGACACTGTTAATGAGCAGAAGTCTTAAAATGGCTATGTTGAAAATTTGGTGAAAAAATTCTTAAAATGACTGTTTTATGGTAGCGCGTTATGCAGTTCCTCGCATGCTTTCGTAAGTTTGCGAATTTTCAATATTTTCACTCCAGATTTTCAACGTTGCCATTTTATTACACTTCCTTATGAACAGTACAGCTGCCATTTTTCACGTCACCCAAAATGTGTTTCCACACTTGTAGCACACAATGGTGCAGTCGGTGTGTGAAAGCAATGTTTGGGACAGATTAAGAAAATCACTGTTCATGAGCAGAGGTCTTAAAATGGCTATGTTAAAAATTTGGTGACAAAAGTCCATAAAATGACTGTGTTACGAGTGAGCATTGCGCAGTTTCCATGCACCATCGTAAGTTCATGACTTTGTAATATTTTCAGTCCAGATTTTCACCAGTGGCATTTTTCCACACTTCCTTATGAACAGTACAGCTGTCATTTTTCACAGCATGGCCAAAATGTGTTATCACACTTTCAGTGCAGACGCGTGGTCACCGCGGAAATCATTGTTCGGGACAGATAAAGAAAATCACAGTGACATTGTTCATGATCAGAGGTCCCAAAATGCCTGTGTTGACAATCTGCTGTAAAAATCCCCAAACTAATTACATTCTGGTGTCGTTGCACAGTTTCTATACTGCCTTCAGTGACTTCACCAGTTTTAATATTTGTACTGCAGATTTGCAGCATTGTCATTTTACACCTCCCATGAACAGTATAGCTGTCATTTTCACATCCTGTTCGAATGTGTTTGGCACCTGTGGTACTAAATGCCGTGATACTGCGTGCATAAGCAGCTTCGGCTAACAAACTGATATTGCCACTGTTCATGAGGTGGGGTCACAAAAAACATGTTCAAAATTTGGAGTGAAAATACCAACAAATGCCTGAGGTGTTAGGGTTTCCAACCACAACACCCCACCCTGTAGAGAATGACAGGCATCGGGTGTGACTTGGGATTCTTACCTGTAATGCTCATACCATTCCACACCCTGCAGCCAGTGAGAGGCATCGAGGTATGCCTTGGACTCTTCAGCCCAAAAGTTCACCCCATTCTCCTATACCGCACCCATCTCACTGTATTTCCTGATGGAATGGGGTGCGCATAAGGGCCGAAGACCCTAAGGCACACCGTGACACTTGTCAGTGTCTGCAGGGTAGGGTGTGGTGAAATGTCATGGCCGTTATGCCTGACGACCCAAAGGCACACCCCTATGCCTGTCACTTTCTGCAGGGTGGTGGTGGGGTTGGCTTCAGTTCAGTACTTCACTGCCATTTCTGTTATGCAGCTCTGTTACTTCTACACTACCAATGCCAATGCCAGCAAGCAAACATTCAGCATTGACAAATGCTTGCTATGCTAGTTCTGGCAGACAAGTGCAGCAGCGCATGTTCCTTGACATAAGTAAAATAACAATAAGTGTGCAGGCAGAGAAGAAAGTGATGTCACCTACATGCTGTAGTGATGAATGATGAGGACAAAGTAATTTATGATGGAGGGAGGAGGATGATGATGATGAAGAGGATGTGTTGTTTTCTGAAGCCTAATTCTTTGGTTTCTGTTTTAATGCAATTATCATGGTTAATTATTGTTATTAATCTGGTTCCATTTTTAGTGTCTGCTTCAGTGTAACTAATTATTAATTGCATGCAGTTATATGTTTGTTGCATGCAAGTACATTGCAACTGAAATGAAATTACAGTGTAGTCACACTGTAAGTACAGAGTATATGCCAAGAAAACATATTTTCAGTAGATTTGTGGTGTCACCAGTAAAGTACTGTGAAGTTGCAGAGGACTTGGTTGTTTTTCTAGGCACAGCAAACAGGTGGTGGTGCTTGGAGCAGGGTTTTCAGGAAAGAAATTGATCATCAGGGTGGTGACTGTAGATAATATATATTTTTTGGGCCACTGTGAAATTATGTGCCTTCAGAAGGCATTGGGCAGGGCACCAGATAGGATATATGAGCAGATAATATAAAATTATGCAGTATATAATATACAGGGAATATGCCCTGACACAAAATATGCAACTTATCTTTGAGTGTGAGTGATCAGAACCATAACTCACAAGAGGCAAAGCCACAAGTTAGTTTTAAAAGTCATACAAGCGCATAAGTGTTGATTAACTGCGTATTTTGAGTCAGGCCATTGCATATTAAATATATAACACCATTAGTTTACTAGCTTAACTTTTAAATCTGCGTTTTGAAGATTTAATTGTTTCTCTTATTTCAACTGCTGGCATCAGTGCTGCACTAGGCAGCTGGGATCTCATCAGCATTGTGAAAGTCACTCCTTGATTGGTTCAGTATTCCGTTTTGATAATACTAGCCTTCAAGATATTTATTGTAACAGTGACAGCAACATATTTTTTTATATATGTCTGTTATTGTAGTTCTGAAAAGGAACTGTGCCCAGGGCACTGATAATGAGAAGGTTTATTTTGATGTTTTATTTTTTCAGCAACTGTGGAATGGTGTGCCTTTAGATAGTATTGGACAGGGCAACAGATATGACATACTTTAGGAGCAGATGATATAATATGATAAAACATATGATACGTAGGAAACATGTGATGGCCTGACTCAAAATATGCAATTTAAAGCTGGCCCGGTGGTGCTGAGGGTTGAGGCACTGGATGCCACACCTTGCACCATACCGGCGACTCGGGTTCGGGAACAGACTCGGGCCACCGGGGGTTGGCAGGGGAGAGGAAGGATCAAGCATCCCATGACTGCTCTCCTTCCTCTGGGGTGGGTTGGGGTACTGCAGCGCACTGTAGCAACAGCTGGTGGAGGCCAGTGGCACAGCAGTGGGCAGCAGAAATAAGGGGGACAGCGTGGCAGGCGTCGGCATGTAGTGCCTTGACGCCATTGCATGTCCGGTCCGGCTCTCGGGAAACACAAAAAATCAAGCAGAAAATGGCAGAGCGTGATCTCTGTGACTGATGGTGGGTACCTGAGAGGATCCTGCATACAGGGCGCATGAGCGATTAAAGGCCGGCCCTGTGGGGGGTACCAGACTGGGCCGGGGGGTGCGGATGTCGGTGGCCAGAGATTGCGAGGGAACCGCTCTGCAGGAAGGAGCATAAATAAAGATGAGATAAAAAAAAATATGCAATTTATTATCTTCAGGTGTGAGGGCAAAGGATCACAGCTCAGTAGTAGCAGAGCCCTGAGTGAGCTATAAAAGTCCTTTCCCCCACAAGTGATGATGAAAGGAGACATTCCTTCATATTTACCACAATTTTGTTTTCTGTTAGCTCCAATGTTGTCAATATGGAATAATCACATATTTGTAATGTGCTCCCCCACTTGGGTAGTGGTACAGCTCAGAGCTGTGATCTCAGCATAAAACTCTGTGGACATGATGATTCTGGTTGAATAAGTCACCCAGTTTACCTTTGTCCCTGCAGAACAATCAAATACAGTACCATCATGTATTAGATCTAGACCTACATGTCTCCAGGTGAGCCCCTTAAATATCAGTGTAATAGTCTTTGTAGCAAAAACGTCATCTTATCTGAAAATGACTAAGAAATGAAAAAGATTCATAGGCCATTCTTGTCCTGGACAATATCTTCAGTGACAGAGCTGATTTTCCTTCACATCCATTTGCAGGGACTGGTGGAAGAACTCCCAGGACTGCTGCTGGTTTGTGGAGAAACCTCTAACATCACTGAAATATATTATTAGCAGAAACAGCCTTCAGACTGGGCTGCAGTACAAGCTGATGATGACCTAGATAGATTTCCCAGTCTTACAATGTAAGACACTGCAGGCAGTGAACCTATTGGCATACCACACTAAATAGTGACTTTTATACTATGATGCCTATGGGTAAATGATGAATTTCAGTACCTGCTCAGCTTTTTAACCATTTTTTGTTGGAGAAGCAAAAATACAAATCTGTAAATATATTGAACAATATTCTACAAGAAGAGGACCCATTGACAACACTGGAGCTAGCAGGAAAGGAAATTATGGTAAGTATGAAGACATTTCTCCTTTCTGTATGACTTTATGATGTCAATGGGGAATTATTACATGTGGGTTCTAAAAGCAGTACCCATCTTCAACAAGCATGGGAGAATATTGTCTCATATATGACCCATAAAGGTAGTTACAGGGATTTATTCCTTCACCACTGCCTGGCACACTCCTTGCTTGAATATTGCATTTGTGCAGACAGGACATCTAGATTGCAATGCTGTGTGCAAGTACAAATGGAAGAAACATTGCTGTCTGCCATGTTCTAACACCAAACTTCACTTCAGTCCTCTCTGGATGCATGGGGTCATCCTAGTGGATAATGCTCCCCTCATAGAAACTGAAACATAGACTCTGATTCCAGGTAAGGGCTGCTTGGCTCATCCAGTCTGCCCTTTTTATGGCTGCAGTGGGCAGAGCCCTGCAGTCCTTTTGCAATCACTTAGAAAATGGAATTCACATTCCTTCCAAATTAACAACATGTTGAGGTGAGAAAAAAATCACCTCCGGGTCAGGTAACACTCCTCACTTGCACTATTTTTTTTAACTCATTCTGTGGAGAGAGGGAGAGCAGCAGATCAGCACCCAAGGCACTGCCCCTTCCCAAATGTAACAGTGGCACCAGGGGTGCCCAGTCCCACAGTGCAGGAGTCCTCCGTTCTTCTGTTTTTGTTTTCAAAGTCTGACCACAAACTGAATAAACAGGCAAAACTAGTCTATGAGGGTGGTGAGGGAACTGGTTATGCATGGCCATCTGTGGAGTTAGATGTCTGCAGTGTATTCTGGGAGTGAGAGAGTGAGGGAGAGAGAGAGAGAGACACACACTGCTGAATATACAAGTGGCACTGTGTGGCACAGTCTGTAAGTCATGTTCTGTGGACAGTGTGTGAGAGAGAGAGAGAGAGAGAGAGAAGAAAAGAGACACAGTGAAACTAAATGCCACATGTGCACAATTCCTTGTCTCTCTCTCTCTCTCTCTTGTGAACTGTGTCAGCACAGTAGTGCATGAGGTACCTGAGAGAGAGAGAGAGAGAGAGAGAGAGAGAGAGAGAGCAGCTGGAGTTCACCATGCCCCTGTACAGTTTGTTTGCAAGCTAACTGCCTTTGTTAAGTACCAGGGCTAGGTTCACAGACTGACAGTGGATTTCCTGTACATGTGCCTCTGAGAGAGAGAGCTATAGGTTGGTCGTGAAAAGATGGGCTAGAAACACACACACACATACACACACACACACCTCCTTTTCAGAGGTCAATGGGTAAGCAGGGGAGAGAGATAGACCTGCAGTAAAAACCCTTGCATGAAGTAACGGTGTCTCTCTGTACAATGTGCAGTTTTCAACAGTGGCAAGTCACACCACAACTGTGTCTGTCTCTGTTTCATGTACTGCACACTTTGAGTCAGGTGCTTTCTGCTGGATCCACTCTGGAAGTTTTTGAGGGTGCTGGTTCACAGAGGAAAAGAATCACGAAAAGCAGTTAGGCTACAACAGCAGTACAAGAGTCACAATAAAACCATTCCTCAAACTTAGAGGATAATTTTGGAGACCCCTACCCTACACTTGGCCCAACCCATCACAGTTCCAAATCACTCATTTAAAGCATGCTTAAGAGCACGTTGTGCTTATTGGTGTATTGGTCAGTCAGCCGGCTGGAGGGTTGGGCTCTGCTGCTTAACAAATATTACCTTGTCATGTTTAGAATGGTGTTTAGTTTGATGTGCTCCTGACCACTGGATTTGGAGGAAATGGCCAGCTGGGACTATGAAAGCACAAAAAGAAACACTGTTTCAAAATAATTGAAAGAGACTTTCTCCTCATACATAGGACTGCAGACTAGATGGCTTGGTACTTGGTAGGGTAAGGGTAACACTCTAAGCAATCTCTCCTTACTTAAGTGAGTTTGTGTTGTCAGAAAAGAGAGGCTTTGCTTTTCCTAAACCAAACAAATCAATGAGACAGTTGTCCTTTTTTCCCCTTTGCACCTTGGCCACTTCTCTCTCGTACACTCTCTCACACATATTTCCAGAAGAGCTGCAGTTGCTGAACCATTTCTCAAATAACTAGGATGCAGTCCAGTGGGACTGGCAAACTCGGGTTGACACAACATACCAACTGAATGAAATTGCATTCCAGACTAAAAGAAGTAGTTACTCATATCCCTTTGAAACTCTCCCACAAACTTCATAGCATGCCTCATATTCTGGTGGGTTTACCAAGTCTGATATCATTTTGAAGGTTTTTCTGTGTCTCTGCTTATTGTGTATGTGAATTTATCTAATAAATTGAAGCAGGTTATTTGAAAATATAAGGTGGGGTATTCGGTGCGTATTTTGCAGAATTTATGTTTTTGAATCCTGCTTTTTCTAGCACTGTGTTTTTTTTTATTGAAATGTTTCAACAGAAAGGCACACTGAGCAACAGGTTACTTGTCTTATGGTGCGTCCTGGGGAAAGGGCACTGGGAGACATAGATACAGAGTAACAGTACTCATGAGAAGACAATGAAATACAAACTGGATAAACAAACACAATTACAAAAATGTGGACTAGTTCAGACACTGGATTACATGGCAGTGACATAAATGAAAATTAGGCTAGATTAGTATATATGATACAGTTACTGTGTAGTAAGAAATGTCTGAATACAGATCCAGTACAAATTTATAAGTACAAACAGGATATGCAAGTGTGAAGGGGCAAACTACGGCATGAGACACAGTAGCAGCCATGTCCGCATTATGCAGTTCAAAGAATTAACTTAGCACAACTAGAGGCATGAACAGTTTGAGGAATAATAATTATAGAGGGATAAGGAGATAGAGTGAGAAGATAATGAGTGTCTGATTTGAAGATGAAGCAAGTTCCAGAGCTTAGGGAAGTAGTGGGAGAAAGCGGACTGGCCAGCAGTAGTGAGTCTGCAAGGGACAGCTAGTGATCTGGCATCAGTTAATCTGAGTGAGTGTTCCGGGGGGGATTGCCAGAGCAGACAAGAGCTAAGAGGGGAGGAAGTTGAACCAGAATTTAGAAGTGAATTTTGCAATATGGGTCAGGCAATGGTTGGTAAGAGAAGGGAAGGCAGGAGAGTGATAAAGATCACAGTGGTGGATGTGTGGAGGCACGTCAAGTGTGAAGCAAAAGAAGGAGTTGAAGAGGGACTTCAGTATGGTGAAGGCGAACTTCAGGGCAGCATTGTAAACTACATCACAGTAATTGAAGATAGGGAGAAACATCTTCTGGACTAGTTCATGTCTTGCCAGAAGAGGAAGGCAGTTACAGTTCCTGAAAAGAGCACCAAGCTTTTGGCATAGTTTTTTTCAGAATAGTGTCCAAATGTCCAGAGAAGATGAGGTGCTGGTCTAGCCAGACCCCAAGGTATCTGAAGGAGGAATTTTCCTCTAGAGAAGTCCCATCAAGGGTGTGGAAGGATGGTAGGAAGGTGAGCCTTGAGGGTCTCTGCCTTGTGCCAAAGGTCATGGAGACAGTCTTTTTGGCATTTAGGGAAAGTTGGTGAGTGCTGAACCAGTACTAGAGCTTGTCAAAGTCCAACTGGAGTCTGGTTTCAACATCAGAGACAGTACCCCTGTGAACTGAAAAACAGAATCATACATAGAAACATAGACTTTGATGGCAGATAAGGACCTCTTGGCCCACCTGGTCTGCCCATTTCCCTACCTATTGACTAAGCAGCTGCTCCTAGTAAACCAACAGCCTACTTCTTCCTACCCACCCCACCAGAACTGCCTTATGTCTGTCCCATGCATTCTTGAATTTCCCCACTGTTTTTGACCCTCTCTGTGAAAAAATACTTCCCACATTGCCCCTGAGCTGTCCCCCCACTCTATCTTCCAATTGTGTCCCCTTGTTCTTGCACATCTCTTTTTCCAAAAGATGCTATCCTCTTGGACTTTGTTGATTCCCTTGAGGTATTTGAAAGTTTCTATCATGTTCCCCCTCCCTCCTTTCCTCAAGGGTATATGATTAAGCTCCTTTAGTCTCTCTTCATATGGCTTCTGTTGCAGACCCTGCACCATTTTAGTCACCCTCCTCTGGACTGCCTCCATCTTGTCTATGTCCTTGTGGAGATGGGGTCTCCAGAACTGCACACAGTACTCCAGAGGGGATCTCACCAATTGTCTGTATAAATGGATAACAACTTCTTGTTTTCTATAGTGATGCCTCTCCCTATACATCCCAGTATCCCCCAGACATCCTTACCGCATTCTTACATTGCTTGCTTACCTTTAGGTCATCTGATATGACTACCCCAGGTCCCCTTCCATTTCTGTTTTTGTTAATACGCCCCCCCCCCATTGTGTACTCTTCCCCTGGGTTTTTGTTTCCCAGGTGCATTACTTTGCACTTTTTTGCACTTAATATAAGCTGTCATACTTTTGACCATTCCTCCAACCTTGCCAAGTCCCTTCTCATCCTTTCCATCCCCTGCATCAACCTTGTTGCAGATTTTTGTGTCGTCTGCAAAGAGGTAAACTTTTCCTTCCAGTCCCTCTGCAATGTCACTTATAAAGACATTAAAAAGGACCAGGCCCAGTACTGAACCCTGCCGTATCCTGCTAGTAACCTCCCTTTCTTGGGAGTGGACTCTGTTTACTATTACCGTATGTGTCCAGCCAATTTTTTACACAGGCTACCACCCTGGGACCAACTCCCAGGCTGGCTAATTTGTTTATTAATCTTTTGTGTGGGACTGTGTCAGATGCCTTGCTAAAGTCTAGGTAGGACATGTCCACAGCCCCTCCATGGTCTACTACTTTGGTCACCCAGTCAAACAAATCTATTAGATTTATCTGACATGACCTTTCCACTGTGAATCCATGCTGCCTTGGGTCATGTGCCGCACTGGCTGCTATGTACTCAACAATTCTTTCTTTCTTTCTGAAGTGATTCCATCATTTTCCCTACCACTGAGGTCAAACTAACAGGTCTGTAGTTTGTTGCCTCTGCCTTGCTCCCACTTTTGTGAAAGGGAATCACATTTACCCTCCTCTAGTCTTTAGGTACCACACCATCCTCCCATAATTTGTTAAAAAGGGTAGTCAATGGTGTCACTAGTTCTCCCCTTAGTTCTTTTAGAATTCTGTGGTGAATCCCATCAGGCCCCATTGCTTTGTCCACCTTCACTTTTAGGAGTTCTTTCAGAAACCATTCTTTTGTGAAAGGACTGGTATCAAATCCCCTAACCAGAGTGCTTCTATTGATTGGATTAGGTACCCCCCATCTCTTCTTTTGTGAATACTGAGCAGAAGTATTCATTTAGTATCCCTGCTTTTTCACTATCCCTCTCTGATCACCCACCCTCCCCTTCATTAAGCCTCACTATCCCTCTCATGGTCTTTCTTCACTCCCTAATGTACCTATAAAAGGTTTTATCCCCTTCTTAACTGAGTTGGCTGTTTTTTCCTCTGTCTGGGCCTTTGCTATTCTGACTGCCTTCCACGTTTTCTTATGCTTTAACTGTTACAGTTCTCTATCCTGCTTCTTCTGTGCTTTCTTATACTTCCTGAATGCTATAATTTTCTCCCTTAAATTCCCCAACCAAGTGTTTTTTCTTCATTTTGATTAGTTTATTTGCTTCACACAATGACTTGTTGCCTCTGTGATGGCAGTTTTGATGTGTCCCCATTGTTCCTCCAGCCCTCCTTCTTGCCTGTTTGCTAGTGCTTTTCTGAGGCACTCTCCCATTTTGACAAAGTCAGCCCTTCTAAAGTCCAGTACCCTCACTTTTGTATGGCTTGACTCTGCGGCTGTGTTTATTGTGAAGCACACTGTTCGGTAGTCACTTGTTCCCAGATGGCTACCCACTTCTAGATCTGAGATCCTCTCTCCATCCCCATTTGAGAGTACCAGGTCTAAGATTGCTCCCTCCCGAGGGGGTTCTAACACTAACTGTCTGAGGCATGGCCCCTGTAGGGCATTGAGAATGACCCTGCTCTTGGATGTGGCTGCAGCAAAGGTGCTCCAGATAACATCTGGCATATTCAGGT
Organism: Neoceratodus forsteri; assembly: GCA_016271365.2. Lineage (NCBI taxonomy): Eukaryota > Metazoa > Chordata > Ceratodontiformes > Ceratodontidae > Neoceratodus > Neoceratodus forsteri. The sequence goes on from CM057458.1 coordinate 766,690,544, forward strand.
TCCCCATCAACAATATTTCCCCTTTTTCTGCCATCCTAAGGATGTCTTCTATCATTTTTTTGTTCATTTTCTCCTCCCAAGATGGGGGTCTGTATACAACCCCTGTGCGGACTGTGGTGCCATTTCCAGTCTCCAGCGTGACCCACAGTGCCTCCTCTCCTCTCTCTTTACCCATTAGTTCCATTGTTTTGATCCCTTTCCTTATGTAGAGAGCTACAACTCCTCCTACTCTGTTTTCATCCCTGTCCCTCCTGTAGATTGTATATCCTGGTATGTTGATATCCCTGTCATGGTTCTTTGTGTACCATGTTTCTGTGACTGCCACAATATCCCGGAGTCCCTTTTCCATCAAGGCCACCAGTTCAGGGAGCTTGTTACATAGACAATGGCCATTGGTAATCACTACCCTCCATTTTTTTATGGCCTTACCCCTTATTGCCCCATCCCTGTTCTTATGGCCTTTGCCTTTTTCTCCATATACCCCTGCCCTTCTCCCTATCAACTTCTCTATCTCGTTGTTTACCTCACTAACTACCCTGATTTTTGAGTCATTTGAAAATGACTCAGTATGTCAGAGCCAGGAGAAAGTTATGTGGTAAACTCATTGTATTCAGGCTGTTCCAAGACCTTCCATATTTAACTCATCACAAACAGGCAGCATATCATTCTTTGACCACTTTATTTCTAGCAACTGGTATTCGTCATCATCTTATTTACCCTGCTACGTGGGAAGTCACTAATAACGGCGATTCTAAGCTGTTTAATACCCCAGATCATTCTTAAATGGAACAGCAGACTCTGGATTTTTTTTAAGTAGTTGTTAACTGGTCATTGATTTATTTCAATATTGTGAAGCTTGTTTTATTGGATGTAGGGTTTTAAGCTTTCTTTTTATGGATAGTATTATTTGGAATTATTCTAGTTTATTGTGATTCATTCCTTTCCAACAACAATATTATATGATGTGTTGAACTTATATTTCTTGAGAGGTTATGGACACATTTTGTCACTGTTGAATCATTGTAATTACTTGTTTACTGTAATATTTAACAATTCATTCATAGTTATGATTAATATTTCTCTAATAATTAGTTCTCACAAGTGAGTACAGTGGGCACCATTCATGTTGATTTCTATGCTTGGTTTTATGCCTGGTTATATTTGGTTAGTAGACAGTAATATTGGTTCTCACTGTCTTGTTAGATTAGTTTATTATTAAGCACTGAAAAGACAGAAGATGTAATTCAGGAAAAGGGAAAAGGTTAATTTAATTTTATTTATAATGGTTTTAGGGGTTCTTCCATTGTTCTATAGAGAGAACGTGAATATTTAATACTACTGCTTCAAATTAATTGCTCCAAACTTCAAGGGTCCCTTATTGATTTTAGTAACTTCTTTTGTGCAGTACTCATTTTGTTTTGCTTATTTTTAATTTGCTTTCTTTTATTCATTTTTATTTCCTCCTCCTTTCCATTTACAGCATGTAGATTAGATAAAGACATCATACATCTACTACGTTTAAGATTGTTATACCAGAGCAAGATAACTGGGGTTGTTTTGAATAAGAGAGGGGTAAGACAGTGTTTTTTTTTTCCTTCAGATAGAGCATCAGAAGCATATTTAGTACATTGGTTCCCTTACTAGCAGTCTCTTAATTGATTGGGATAATTATGAATTTAATTCTTACTGTTTCTTGGTTGAATAACTTAATTTTATAGTGATCAAGTATGACACGAAAGGAGATTAAATTCCTTGTGTTAATGCTTTTTTTTTCTTCTTGCATCTGTAGCATCTTATTTTAATAGCTTTAGTTTTGATTATTGATTTCAGAAATGTTTGTTATTATTATAAATAGATCACTTATTATAAATCATCATGAATTCTTTTGTTGGCCATTTGTTTTTTTGGACAGTTCTCTTAGTTTAGGAGCTGCTCATCAAGTGACATGGGGTTATGATACATATATGTTCACTATGACCCAACTGTAGTTTTGGAACAAAAACACATTTTTGAGTCAATGAGATACAGTGCATATTGTGAGGTGTACTGATCTGTTCCCGGTTAAGGTCTTTTTCCATTATCCATGAAAACCTGTAAAACATATAATAGTCTCACTCAATTCTGTGTAACATATTTTATTTTCTGTATTGGGCTCACCACTTTCTTTATAGCTCAGGGCAGTTACATAAAAACTGAATCACTGTGTCTCCAGGTGGTTGAGCTGTTGAAGTTACTGTAATCCTTCATCTGTGAGATCACAATCATTTCCACAGCAATAAAGTGTGATGTTAGAAATAGCAGAAGTGTTGTGTCCCAGGATAGATTGCGCCTTATGCAATACCATATCCTGCACAACAAGTATTATACTCCGGTTAAGTTAAAGAAATGGGGTCTCCTTGACTCAAACATATGTGTTAGATGTTCTCAGGGAGAGGGAACACTCCTGCATATATTCTGGTCTTGTCCCAAAATATCCCTTTTGTGGGACTCTATCAAAGTTTTCATTGACCCTTTATTGGGTCTGCAGCAGTGTTTCACACCTGACGTTTGTCTCCTAGGGGACCTGTCCTCCATCCAGGTCAAAGTAAGAAGGTTTCATATTTCTATGATTGCACTATCTGTCAAGAAGCTTATTTTACACCATTGGAAAGATAAGACCACTCCGACATTACAGGAATGGGTGAATGAAATCCCTGCTAACCTGCTTACAGAAAAAGCTTTTGCCAGCCTTCACAATAGAATGCCTGTCTACACTCAAATATGGGATCCCCGTCATTCCTTAATACTAGTTAACTGGACATAAGTATTGTTTCCTAGTAGGTAGCCCTGTATACTCTTGTATAACATTTTTGAACCCATGTTGTAAAGTGGCACAATACTGCTATAGGGGGAGGGAGGGGCAGTTTCAGCAGAATAAGTTGCTGTATTCTTGTCTTATTTTCCATGTTAACTGCCTCTTTTGTTGTGGAAAATTTGTTAATAAAATTTGAATTGAAAAAAAAAGAAATAGCAGAAGTGGGGGCAAAGAAAATGCCTGTGCTTTGTCCTAATGAATCTGCCTGAATCACAGAGCCATAAATCTTTTCCATCATATGTTGTGGTCTTTTAGAATTTCTATCAAATTGGGGTGGAGTCACGTGATGCCTCACACTGGATAGCAGCAACTCATCACTGTTCCAGCTCATTTCTGCTTTAAACTAATTACTTTACCAGCATTTTCTTCCGAACTGGAGATTTTTGACCAGAGGTTGTGTCTAAAGATACTTTGAGCTTCTTTCCATTGGAATTGTTCCTAAGAATCTACTATAATGAATTCAGAAATGCTGCAGGCTCCACTACAACACATGTCACCTACAACCCCCCGATAAAGCCTTGAAACTTTCCAAGGCCAGGGATTGATGTTGGAGTGCTCATCTACTTCTACTTCAGTGCCAGTCCCGCTCATGGAGGAGCGGTTTCTTAATGAATTCCAGCCCTTCAAGGAGTCCCTTAAAGAGCTAACTCTGGAACTAAAATCTCTCTGTACAGATCTTGTGGACATAGGCCGACAGATGGGAGATACTGAACCTCGTACCTTCTCATTAGAACAGTAAAGAGGAAAAGGTGGATCCTGAAATCAATGTCTTGAGGCAGTAAATGGCTCACTTAGAAAGTAAAATGTAGGACTTAGAAGGGAGAAGTTGAAGAAACAATATTATTATGTTCAGTCTCCCCAGGGTGGTGGAGGGCTCCACTCCTATTGTTTTTGCCCAGAAGCTTCTGAACAAAATAGTGGGGGCATCACCTCATAATCCATCTTATATAATTGAGCAGGCGCACAACTCCCCTCGACCTCATCCAATAGAATGGTCATGCCCCCGGCCGCTCATCATGAAATGTTTTAGCTACCTGGATAAGCAACATGTCCTTCATATGGTTTGGGAGCTTCATGAGATCTCTTGGGAAGGGTCCACATTGTGGATTTCACAAGACTTGCCCAACCTGAGCCACCAGAAGAGAGTAGCCTACCACCTTGTAGTATCAAAGCTGATCGCTGCTAGGATACACTTCGGGATGATCTACCTAGCTCACCTGTAAGTAATGGTGCAAGGGGTGTGGCACTCTTTTGAGTCAGCAGATCAGGCATCTAAGGAGTTGAATGGACTTTTTCCCAATCTCTTCAAAGAATGGAACTACAGGTATTATTCATCTACCCTTGTCTTTGTGTGAATCAAGCTTTAGTTCCTGTATCAGAGATGTTTATCAATTGATACACATTCCTGGCTCAAGTTGGGTTTATAAGGTTCAAGAAATTGTATTCCATGCTGTCCCGGTGGCACTGAGGGCTGAAGCACTGGACGCCTTACCTCACACTGCACCGGCAACCCATGTTTGGGAATGAGGATGGACTGTCGGGGGTTGGCAGGGTTGGAGAAGGAATGAGCATCTGTGGGATTGCTCTTCTTCTCTGGGGAGGAGGGACATCAGTGGTTGGCACTCTACTGGCCCCTGGTGGAGACTGGGGGGGCAGTGCACTGATGCTGCAGACAAAGGGGCAGACGCTTGGGAGGAGCATGTGTGGACCCGTGCATGGTCCCTTCATTGACGTCACTGCACGCCCCTCCCCACAGGGAAAATCAAGAAGAAAGAAAATTCCCTTGGCAGCATGAAGGCTGCCTGATGGCATCACCATGGATGCGCCAAAGTTAGCTCCCTTCTGGGCTCACCCTCCAGGTCTCTGCAGTGGTGGGGCAAGTACCTGCTGTGATGCAGCCTGGGAGGGCTGAGGCAAGGAAGTCTGAGATCTGGCCATGTCTGGGGCTGCAGTCATGAAGGCTAACTGGATGTGGGGAGGAGGGAACCAAAGGTACAATTCCCTCTCAGCTGAAGTAATAAATAATAGAAGAAAAAAAAAATTGTGTTCCAGACATTTCAGCTTATTTAGTCCTGTTACGCTGAAGTCTGGTTCACTACATGGTTTTGACAGACAATAGAAGTGGTCTCTACAATACTCAATGTTTACACTGGCATACTTGGACTGTTAATTTGTAGGACTTGCATATCCCGACTGTATTCACTCTATATTAGCAAGCACGGACTGGAGTCATTTGCCCTCTCAAATCAGGATCCAGGGTCAAAGGGTGATCCTGATTCGATCTGGGATTCTGCTGCACATTTCTTCTTATCATTTGGAGCCTTTTCTCCATTTAATGTCACAGGTGAGCTACAGTACTTGTTAATTACATCATGGGATGCCCTGCCACTGGGATCAGACTTAATCGCTGGCTTGTGACCTGGATGATCTTGGCAATCACTTGCATTAAGCCTGGGGTCCCTGATTCCTGCCGATGGTTCCAGTGTTGCAGTGGATAAAGAGACCTCTTGTTCTTATTTCTGCATCAGTTCAAGATTTTGGATCGTTATTGAAAAAATGCCCCAATTGCACTTTGGATTAGAGTGATACTTTATTTGGACTATTTCTTGTTTGGTTCCCTTCTTTTTATTATTGTTGCCAATGGAACTTGGAAGGATCTACTATGTGTCACAGGGTGCTGTAAGACCATTTGCTTTTCTGGATCCTTCTTCTCTTTCTCCTGCTTCAAGTCTGCTGCAGCAGCACCTTCTGTATCTATCCTATCTCCATTGACTTTGCTTTATTTCCCCTTTCCCAGACAGGCCACCTGGGAAAGCTCTTTGTACTATCCCTGTGATTCTTTATGGTTTCAGGAAGACAAATGACTTCATGCCCCCCCCCCAAGTAGGTAATGTAGCTAATATATCTTCACTTGTGTCCCATTATTGCAACATTATGGCACTTTGACAGTGCTAGAATTTCTATGCACAGTGCATTGTGCAGTGAGATTTTTCTGTATGGGCGTTTGCCCTGTTAGCCTCATTTAGAAACCTGCACACAGTATACTCAGTAAAGCAGCGGTTTAAAGTTGCCAAGAAGTGACCCCCCCTTGCACTTGTGAGGTGAAACCCCTTTTCCTTTTTTTCCCTTGTGAGATGTCCAAAGAGACCTCCATGTGGAGGTACAGTATTTGTTAAACTGTTGAATTTGCCTTGGTAGAAGCTGCATTTTAAACTTAAACCGAAACAGTTTTCTGTTTTCTTCAGGCCGAGGCATCCAAGCATAACACTGAATGATATGAAGTTCTCTCTGTTGTTAGTAACCCTGTGAAATGAATTCTAGAAAACATGGTTTTAATGTTTGCTTTCTGCAGAATCTCCATAAGTATTATAGTTGAATAAATATAAAGTAAGGATGATAATGGCCATACAAAAGCAACACAATATTTCTACAATAAGAGCTCTGTGTTTCTCTGTGCTGCAGCATGTTTGTAAATATAAAAAAGAAACTTCTGTTCCTAAATGTGCAGAATTCTACATAACTTTCAGCTTTTGGTTCAAAGAATGCATAAAATTCCAATGCTGGTTTATTTGTTACTTAAGAATGGAAGGTCTTACCGAGGTATAAGCAGGGGGAATCTTATAGAAGGAGTTTTCTCCTTGCAGGGATCTATACAAATGGATCCTTAGGAGTCAGACGGCCCTCTCTTCTCCATACTTATATCTTGGGTCATTCAGGGGAGGAGTCTGCTACCAGGAACAGCATTACAATAAAAGAAATAAAGCATATTTATTGACATTAAAAGCTTTACTACATAGTCTTATGCTGAATTGAAGCTGCCCTGTGTTTAAAATGTGAAAATAATGGTTAGTTTTAAAATTAAGGATTTTGGAAGTAAGTGGGCGGAGCTTCAAGTAAATCACCTGACCCCCACTGAGATAAAAGGAGCAGCTTTTATGCATCTCCTCAGATAGACAGTGAGTGGAGAGGTTGGTAGTACACTGACCTGCTGTTATGCTCTAGCCATTTCTAGAGAAGTGTATATTGATATATTCTTTTTGTTTTGCTTCTGTTTATTTTTGTTGTATTCAGTTCGCCTTTTGTTTATTTGCTTTGCTTATTATGCTGGCTTAAAATAAATTTGCCTAGCAATTGCTTGGTCCAACCTGATACCTTTTGACTCTGCATCCATCCTTGACCACTTCCCTCTGACACTATGCCTAAGTTATCATTTTAGTATCTTGTTTATTATTACTGATGGTATAATTTTAAAGATCAATTTCTGTATACACCGTAGGAGGGGCTCTAGCGCTGAGGATAATGTTCTGACCCTTGGGTTCATGGGATAGGTTTTAATGGTTAGTTTTTCTGGGGGATTTTCTTTATTTTATATCTCATTTTTATCTCCCAGGCTGAACATGTTGGGCAGATATAAGTGGTAATTATTGATTTTTTCCTCCTGGTCCAAACTGGCCCTTACTAGGATGCCCAGGGTTTACTAGGTTATTTTAGTATTTCTGTTCGCTATGATCTGATGACCTATTGGTCTTGGTAGAGTTATCACACTTCCTCTACTGAATTTTAGTATAATTTTCTAGTGTATTTAATTTGCTAGAGTGTGTTTACATTGGATATTGATTTTTATAGACTTTAATGCAGTTCTAGTTAGTATATGTTTGGTCAGGAAGGTCATGGACTGGATAGGGAAGGTTTTTTTGATGGGGTTCACCATCTATGGCATACTCCACACCTGTATGTTTTTTTAGTGGGGACTTTGTTCCATTACATCATGCTTTTTTGGAATAGTTCAAAGATTGGGATGAGTTACTTAAACCCCTCTATGCCACTAATTACCTTGTGGAAAATTGCAGTAGGAGACCTGGGTAACATTAATAGGGTACAATTTTTATTTGGTTAGGGGATTGTTGAGGAGTTTGGTTTAGGTAGGCATAGGGGGTTTCTAGTTATAAAGAGTGGTGTTTTGGGTTCTTTTGGGTCTCTATTTGAGGGGGTTGGGATATTTCTGTATGATCCTTTGATATGCCTCCTTTGCACCCAGTTGGTTATTGATATAGTTACTAGCAAATATTTATACATTTCTTTTCCTAGACTGGAATTAAGGTTTTTATTATGGAGGATTGATCTGATATTTGATGGGGTATTTGGAATTGTATTCAAGGGTTTTGACTTTGTTTCGTCGGGTGGGTGGCAGAGTGGCTTAGGTTGTTATATATCTTATGTTTTGGGTCTAAAGGTTTTATTTTTTTGTGGTTTGTTTTTTGTATTCCAAAGATAAATGGCATCAATAGTCACATATGCATCTTGGAGTATAAAAGGAGCCTGAGCCAAGGTTAAGAGGTACCAACTTTTGAGGCATGTGCAGCACCTGTGATGTAATATCATTTTTCTTCAGGAGACACGTCTGTTAGATGAAGAGGGCACCCTGTTCCGCAGGCAGTTTTTTAATCCAATTTTTGCTGCTGGAGATAGTACGAATAGTAGAGGGGTGGTTTTCTCATTTCCAGGAATGTTAACTTCTCCTGTACACAAAGTGTAAGGGACCCTCAAGGCAGATATATTTTTGTTGTAGGGTTTTTAGACAGTACTGAAGTTTTGCTGGGTTGTGTTTGGCCCCGATGCTGACTTCCCCTCCTTTTTACAGAGTTGTCCTCCCTTCTGGCCCTGTTCCTTTCTCAGCCTATGATTATTTGTGGGGGGGGGGACTGGAACATTTCCATCACACAGAACATGGATAGAACAGACAGACCGCAGGATAGCCTCTCTCCTGTCCAGTGCGCCATCTAGGAAATGTTCGACTTTTTAGGCTTATGTGATCCTTGGTGTATTTTGCATCCTAATGTCAAAGACCTTACCTTTTATTCCTCAGTCCATAAGACTTCCCCTCATATTGACTACTTCTTTGCTAGTCAGACTTTGCTGGGTGGGGTGCTGGGCTGCAAGACTGCCTCCAGGGTCTTATCTGACCATTCATTGGTCTGGCTGAAGCTCTCATTGCTCTCTTCCTCATAAAAAGAAACCTCCTGGAAACTGAACAATTAGCATTTGAGAGATGACTGCATTGTTACCTGTATTAGGTTTTAAATTGAGGAGTTTACTTCTCATAATGCTGGGTCTATGGGATAAGTGCAGATGGAGTGGTGTGTGTTAAAAAGCTTTTTAAGGGAGGAGTTTATTCACTTGGCCTACACATGTAAACATAAGAGGGAAGCAGAGTTGGCAGCCTTTTTGAGCCATATTCAGGAAATGGAGAGGTTTCAAACCCCTCACTCCCCCGATGAATATCAGTGGGAACTGCTCTCACTTTGGGACCAATATGCCAAACTTCTACGAGAACGAGCAAAATATTCCATCTTTAAAACTCATACTCAGTATATCAACCAAGGGGAAAAAGCAGGTCATCTCCTAGCTATCTGCCTTTGGAAGCAGGAGGCATCTTGTCTTGTCATGGCTATCGAATTGGCTGATGATGGCTCTATTGAAACATCACTGAGACATATTTTAGGGGAATTTGAGAAATGCTACAGGGTTCTTTATGGCCCTAAGCCTTCTCCTCCCTCTTTCTCTCACATTCAGGATTATTTGTCTTCTATTCTCCTTCCTACCTTGTCTGATGACCAGCGGTCCTTCTTGGTAGCCCCTTTACAGGAGTCTGAAGTCCTAGCGGCTATTCACGCTTTGCGGTTGGACAGCACTCCAGGACCAGAGGGCTTTACATTGAATTTCTATAAGCTTTTTGCAGTGGAGCTTGATCCTGGTTGCACCGGCTTTTTCAATGCTTATGCATAGATGGGATTTCGGGCAAGTCCCTCCTTGAGGCCATGATTGTCCTGCTGCCTAAGCCTGATAAGGCTCTGGACAATGTTTTGAGATATCAGCCCATCTCATTCCTTAACTATGATGTGAAATTATTGGTGAAAATTTTGGCTGCAAAGATTAACTGAGTCTGGGCTGGTTTTATTGGTCCCAAGCAAGTAGGCATCATGCCCCCTCATTCCTCCACTGACCTACTCCAGAATCTTGCTCATACCTTTTCCACATCCAGGGACCTGGCTATCCTGATAACCTTAGTCTCCCTGGATGTGGAAAAAGCCTTTGATAAGGTCAAATGTAAACTTATGTTCACAACTTTGGAAGGTTTTGGTTTCCCTTCACCATTTCTTCAATGGATTCAGATTTTATATTCTTCCCCAACAGCCTACATCTATTGTAGTGGGCTTTTTCTTCTCCTTTTCCTCCCTCTCTCTTCTGATACTAGGCAAGGGTGCCCTTTATCCCCCTTGTTTTTATTTTTCATTTATTTATGTCTTTGGTAACCAGGTAAGTGCACTGATCCACTGGACCATTTTCAGACATGACCCGGGCGACAGATGTGGCTGCAAAATAACATAATCAACAGAGACAATGCACAAAAATAGCAATAGTATAGAGTAATGCATATTATACAATATATACAATCTAATACAAGATTTGGTAATGTACCTCCAGAAGAGGAATTATTATTAAGTCTTTATTTAGAATCCCTTCTCATGAAACTGAAGACTAACCCAGAACTAACTGGAGGGCAGATTGACACCTGGGATTTGAAACTTTCCACATACGTAGATAATATCTTACTACATATATCCCAACCCATGTCAGCCATTCTTGTGGTCTTACTAACTATCAAACAATTTAGTGTTCTTTCGAATTATCAGCTGAATCTAGACAAAACCTCTGTCATGCCCTTATCTTCAACAGTCCTTAAAATGGATATCCTTGCTCTGCATCTCTCTCTCTCTTGGTCCCCTACATAAATTAAATATTAAGGTATATACCTTATGAGACATGTATCTAAACTTAAACAGCTCAACTTAGACAATCTGGTGTCCACTCCACAATGAGATTTCAATTGTTGGAAATTGCTTTTTCTGTCCCTCTAGGATAGAATTAATATTGTTAAAATGAATATCTTGCCACATGTTTTTACCCCCTCAATATGCTTAATACCTGGCTACCCCTTTCATGTTTTAAGAAACTACATAGTTTAATTTCAAAGTTTATTTGGTTAGGTAAAGCACCTAGGCATGCTTATAATAAATTGGCAGCCCCTAAAGAGTTTGGTGGTCAAAAGCTTCCCCATTTAACCTTGTATTATCTTGCTAGTCATGCCAGCAAGTACTTGCGGTGGTGCTCCATGCCTCCAGGGGTGCCTCCTCAGAATATTTCCCAACATGGTTGTCCATAGAGCAGGAGCGTATTGTTGCAAAAAGTGTGTCTCCTAGGATCCTGTTGTATAATGCTCCTAAGGACCTACCAGCTGATCTTTGTACATCTGTGACTGTTATATCAGTACGGGTCCACTCCCGACTTTGTGCACTTCTGAAATATATTCGGGGGGCAATATATTTCTCAGCCAGTCTTCCAGAATCTCAATTTCAAACCTGGGGGGAAGATTCTCTCCCCAGCCTGGTTGCCACAGATGGCAGATGTTCAGGTATGCAACTTGCTCCCAATGATGCATTATTTTCTTCTAAGGATATGTTGGGTCTTTATCAGTTAGGGACTACATCAATTTTTAAGGTCTATCAATTATGTCATGTAGTCCTGCTGCAGTTTGGGTCTACCATTGGAGATATGGATGTATTTGATTTTTAGCAAACATTATATGATTTAGCCTCCCATGTGCATGCAGTTTCCAGACTGTATTCAGTCTTTTTCCCAAGGATCTTCCTGGAAATGGATAGCGACTCCCATTATTGGAACATCCATCTTTCACAATATACCTTTAATTGGCCCAAAATTTGGAAAGACCTGTATACTTACACCTCTCAAGACAAATTACGGCTAACCCAATTCTATATTTCGAACAATATGTATTTCACCTCTTCTAGATTAGTGAAGATGGGTAAAAGCCAGTCTTCTTTATGTACACGATGCAGGCAAGCCTAGGGGATGTCCCTCCACATTTTCTGGGAATGTCCTAAAGTTGCTTCCCTGTGGGTTATTATCAGGGATAAGGCTAACCCCCACTTGGGATAAATGAGGACTTTAAGCCTGATGCATGCATAATCAGGGATTACAGTAGTACTGATGTTAAAAAGTGCAGCTACCTTTTGGCTCTCATCTCACTTTCTGTCAAGAGACTGGTCCTCCAGCATTGGCTGGATACCATTTCATTATCATATCTTGAGTGGCTGCAGGAGCTTTTATTCAATATTCCGGTAGAATGAATGATTGCTGGTCTACGTAATAAGCTCCCAGCTTTGACAAGAAATGGAGTAAGTTGCATGCCCTATATACCACATAGGTGGCTTTGTTGAGGCTCCTATCTGAATTTTTCATAGTATGCTGTGTGTAGTCAAGCCTGTTATGCTGTTAATGTGTCCTACATTTCCCATTAGCCCAGCTCTCTTGTCTGTTGTGCCACTCTGCCAGGGGAGGGTGCAGGGGAGTGGGGGTGGGCTATATTGTCAGGTTTTTTTTTTCTTTTTCTTAGTTGTGTTTGTTCTATATTTTATGGTTGTTAGATGTTGTAAAACCTAATAAAATATAAATTAAAAAAAAGAATTTCCAGGAGATCAGATAATGGTCATTCAGATAGGTGCATAAAAAGCCTCATTCACCAGGCCCAAGTAGGTGGGGGGAAGGGAGGACAACAATGCTTGGCCATGACTGGAGTGTGCGGGTACCACTGGACACCATGGAAAATAAAGATACAAATATACACATATATATATATATATATATATATATATATATATATATATGAGAGTGGAGGCTGGTGGGGGGCATACCTCACAACCATTTGAACCATTTGTCACTGAAATGAGGGACAGGGACACTCAAAAAGAGGGACAGTGAGGAACATTAATCCTTCTCTCTCTGTCTCTGATGAAAGTCTGTGGAAGCAGTAGTGTGATGAAGACTGTGATAACGGACACTGTATTGTGTTCCCCATAGAGTGTGAGAGGCAGCAGGCATGACAGTGTGACAGACAACCCACTGACTGGCCACAGTCCCTGCATCAGAGGTTTGTGTCATTGCAGTGAGCCATGTTAGCTGGTCTGTAGTCATAAGGTACCAGAGATAGAGACAGCAGCTGGACTTCACTGTACTCCTGTGAGGTGTCTTTGTAAGCTATCCTCCTTTGTTAAGTACTGGGGCTGGGTTCAAATACTGACTGCAGGTCATTTCTGTACATGTGCTGCTGGGAGAGAGCTGTAGATTGGTAGCAAAAAGATGGGGAAAAGAGACACACACATGCATGCCTCTCCTCTTCAGAAGTCAATGGGGGAGCAGTGGAGCAGTGGAGAGAGAGAGAGAGAGCAAGAGAGAGAGAGAGAGATCTGAAGCAGAAACCCTTGCATGAAGTAACGGTCTCTCTGTACAGTGTGTAGTTTGCATCAGTGGCAAGTCACTCCACAACTGTCTCTGTCTCTGATTCACTTTTTATTTAATTATTTTATTTATTTACTGATATCTCGCATTACAACCAGCTTTGAGTCATTGTTTTTTTTTACCAAGGTTTCATGTCAAGAAAGTACAAACAGTTGACATAATGAGAAGAAGAAGAAAGTTAACATTACATTATTATTACAAGTATGGTATCACGTAAGGTACAAGTTAATGAATTCACAAACAGGTAATGTAGTAATCAGTAAGGGACTTTGTCAAATTAACTTGTAGAGGGGGAGAAACAGTTAAGAGAATAGTTAGAACAGAAAAGGGAGAGAATAGTTAAGCTGGAAGAGTCTCAGAAAGAGTGTTTAGGGAAGGAGGATAGAGGAGGATAGGTGAAGGTTGTGGGGGGAAGTATGGTAGCAAGTAAGGTATAACACAATGTGTTCATGAGCAGGTAATATAGCAGACAGTAAGTGACATTGTCAAAATAACTTATAAAGGGGAGAATTGTTAAGATAGAAGAATGTCAGAAAGGGTGATGGGGGAAGACAGAGGGGAAGAGGTATTGGGTTGACAAATGGTAAATTCAGAGAGAGATGAGGTTAGGGAGAGGTGATGGGGGAAGAGGTGTAGGAAAGGGAGTAGATGGATTTTAATACCACCAATCAACGAGAGAGATGGATGTAGGATAGCTACAGTAGGTAGTGTGTGTGGAGTGAGGAGGTTGTAAGTAGCGGTGGGCTAAGTGGCTAAAATTTGTTCCGCAAAGTGATTTGCAAAGTATGGCAGAATCCACGGAGTAATCCGCAATCCGAATCAGAGTACTTTGCGTCATAATGAGGAATGTGAAGTCCATTGAAATCAATGACTTTGTGTTATTCCTCCTTCCCCAAACCACTTCTCCACCAATTTTAAGGCAAAGTATATTGAAATCAATGTACTTCACATCACTCTGCATTGTAATTGAGCTCCAAGGTGAATTTTGCACTAATTCATGGGATTGCAAGTCACAGGGGCTCTAGATTGTTCTGCACAGCCTCAGTTCTGGGTAGTGTGTGTGTAGTGGTAGCTGAAGACAGTTTGTTCTCAGAGACCTGCAATTCAAAACCTCTAAAAGCTGTTAAAAATGCCCTTTTGAGTCATTTTTATTTGCTCAAAATTTAGTACATTGATTGTAGGAAACCCTTCTGTGCGCATATCATCGAGTGTTTATTAATTGTGTGTGGAATTTGTTTTTATCACATCTCTTTTTCTCTCCTGCAGCCACAGTCCTGCCATGTTAATCCAGCCACCACTCCTCCTTCACTGCCGGCCCCGAAGCTGATATGCCCAGCTGGCATATGCAGCTACAACTGTTGAGAGGGGCCCCCTAAGCCCCCACACCTGGTGAGGATCCAATACTGGCACAAGCTTTATTCAGGCATCATCAGCCTGTGAAGCCATGGCCATCAAGCTGTTATGGACTATGCTGCCATTTTTCTCTCTTTTCCCCTGATGGGAGCATGGACATACAATGACGTCCATGCACATCATGCGGACATTTGCCGTGCCCCCTCACTTTAGCAGCCGTGCATCTGCAGTATCTCTGGGCATCCCCAGGGACTGCCAGAGCACAGCATGCAACCACCCTTTTCCCCAGGACTAGGAGAGCTGTCGTCAGACGCTCAATCCTAGTCCTCCCCTATCGACCCCCGATGACCCGGGCTCATTCCCGAACCCGGTTCACCAGTGTGGAACAAGGTGTGGCATCCAGCACCTCAACCCTCAGCACCACTGGGCTGGCTTGTATTTGGATATTGAATGTTAATTTAGAAAAGTCAGTCTGTGTACTGTGAAGTGTACTTTGGGGGAGGGGTGTATCTGTGGTAAAGCTAGATTAACTGGGAGAAAAAGGCAATCTTTCTGTTTTGGTTATATTGATTGTTGTGGTGCAGCAGTGTATAATTTGTTAGTTTAAAACATTTGCTTATATTTCTAAAGGTTTTCAATTTGCTACACATTACTTGTAGTATGTGTGTGAGTGTGAGTGCGTGTGCAATGCGTGCCATTAAATCAGATACCTTTTATTGTGCTACAGAGTAATTGCAGCAGTGTAAACCTGCTATCCACTGCACCTGCATGAATTTTTTGTACTGCTTTGTGGTATCTTTACTGGTAGTGGACTGTTACTGTTGTGCACTCCCCCCTTCCCACCAACCAGCAAAAGGTATTCTTTTCCAGATTTGGATTTGTGACTTGTGAGCATTGGTTAGGTGTTGTTTTGCCTATGCATCTGCATCTCTTGAGTGTGCAGCACAAATCTTAATCTGCCTGTGTGTTTGCAGTGCACCATTCATTCTGAAAGAATTTGCATTTCTTGTTATGCTCTCATCTCACTTCGTCAGCACTGGGGAATTTTCTGGACACAAGACAGTAGCATTTTGGGGATGCACATTAATTCTTGTGACTATCTGTGACCACCATGCAGGACTGAATGCGCCAATAATTCTAGGAGACTTTGCATTTCTTGTTACGCACTCATTTTACTTCGTCAGAACTAGGGAATTTTCTGGACACAAGACAGCAGCATTTGGGGGATGCACATTAATTCTGGTGACTGTGTGTGACTACTGCGAGCATGACTGAGTGCACCATTAATTCTGGGAAACTTTGCATTTCTTGTTACACTCTCATTTCACTTCATAAGCACTGGGGAATTTTCTGGACACAAGAGAGTAGTATTTTGGGGATGCACATTAATTCTGGTGACTGTGTGAGTGTGGGGCTGCCAATATTGTTGTTTATTTATTATTTATTTATTTATTTTGTTTTTGTTGACCGGGTAAGTGCACTAGACAAATTCTGCCTATTTTCAGGCATGACCCGGGGGAAGGGGATACAGATGAATGCCAACTGACCTTGAACCAGATTAACCTGTTGGTGGTATTTTTAGTGAATGAGGGAAATTTGGCCAGGACACCAGGGAAATTCCCCTACTCGTCAGAGGGGGAACCTTTGGCCGTCTGCAGGAAGATGGCCACTTCTGCTCAGCCTGCGGAGGAGATGGAGGTGTCTGGGACAGGGGAGTGGGCCTCCTCCCCTGCTCCTATTGAACAAGAGGCTACTGGTATGGTTGCTGAATTTCAGGATGCTTCCTTGCCTGAGGAGTTTTTTGTTTTGTCTGCAGCGACGGTTTCGGATGTGGTTATGTCTCACAAAATGAGTAGTTCTTGGAAAGGCACGGTACAAGAGCTTACCAAAAAGGACCGTCTGTTGAAAGATGTGCTTTCTGAAGAGGAGCAATGTACGCATCATAAAACACAGTTGTTAAACAAAATAGCTACATTGCGCATGGTTTCACTTGTTTTGGCTCTGCCTGCTCCCCGTACTTCTCTGTCGCTTCCTAGTGACGCGAGTCTAGATTCCCTGATGTGTGTGTCGATGCCTACGCAACTGTCTGGAGAAGCGAGCATGTCCACCCGGATCCCTGATGAATGCTGTCAGCAGAGTACTGTTGCTACAAAGCCTGGAACTAGTTTTACAATGCCTCAGCTTACCATGAAGCATTTGGGAATGACTGGTATTGTATTACAAGGGGATATTGTAACTTCTGGGTCTATGGTTTCCGTTGGGATGGAAGGTGATATGCCTCAAAGGGTGGGTGATGTTCTGACTGAGACTCTGTCCGTTACACCGCTTTCTCCTACTGTACAGTCTTCCCTTTCCCCTTTACCTCCTAACCCTCATGAAGGTTGGTCCCCTGAAAAGGCGATAACAGAGGCTGGGTGGTTAAAACGTACAGATGGCAAATGGACACCAGACCCCACTGATGAGGTTGTGAAACGCTATAACTCTCCTGCTGCTGGCACTGCAGCTTCATTTGCTTTACAGAATACTGCTTCTATATCACTGATACCTAACCCACCTATTTCAGCAGAGGTTGTTAAAGGGTTTTCTAAGTCAGCTGTACAGCCATCTACATCACCTACTGCAACTGATACAGCTGTCCCTGACCCATTGAAGACTGCTAGGGATCTCCCCCCCATTTAAACTTTCAGATTTATTTTCTAATATGGGTGAGCCTGCTCCCCGTAGAAATGCTGTAAGTTTGATTTATAAAGGCGGCTTGGAAGATCAGCCAGATTGACTTTATATTGCAAAAGCTTTACTTAAAGGATCTATGAAGTTTGTGTCTTTGGATATTTATGCACTTATTCATATTGGTAACTCGAACTATGATATTAGCTTTAAAACTATTTCAGGTTTAGAACAATTTTGCATGACTTATCACGCTGTTAAGAACTCTCCTCTCTGGATTCCCTTTTTAGCTGTACCTTTAACCAAACCGTCTCTTAAGTTGATTACTATCATGTTTCGTAATGAGGGGGTTCATATAGAAGATATTATTTTCTGGTTGCGTAAAAGATGTGATGTTTTACATAGACCTGTACCAATTCTTGATAGTGAAAAGATTTGGAATGGGGGTTGGAAATTACGGGTTAAACTTTTTTCTACGAACTGTGGGCCTCAGCACCTACCCAATAGTTTTTTCTTAGGGAAAGATAGAGGTAGTTTGTTTTATTTTGGTCAGCCTAAGTCCTGTTTTAAATGCGGTTCCAGGACACATCTTAATAAGGTCTGTGACACCCCTCGTTGTTCTCATTGTTTTGAATTTGGTCATCAGGCCTCTACTTGCCTTAATTTATTTAAATGCAATTTATGTGAACAAACTGGACATGGATATGCCAAATGTCCTTGGGCATCCCATAATAGAGAGGATTGTCCTTCTCAGGAGGGCTTGATTGTTGTTGCTCAACATATGGATACAGTCCCTGAAATGCCCCCTACTGGTGGAGGTATACATCCTATGTCTCCGGTACCTAGAACACATACTTTAGAGGTAGTGGAAGTAGGTCTGGGTGATACTGTTTCAGTCAGTGTGCAACCTAAAACTACCCTGATTTCTCCTGAAGTTGTTCCCTCTACACTGTCTATGCCCTCTGCGTCTGATTTGTCTTTAAAGGACAGATCTGATGACTCTGAGATGCCCCCTCCCTCTCCTCTGTTTTGTCTTTTAAAAAGGTTACTGCTAAGAAATGACATAGATCAGGAAAGACTATTCCTACTCATCATACCCCTACGGCCTTACCCAGTGGTGATTCTTCTGAGTCATGGAAAGTGGGAAACAGCTTTGCAGTCCTAGTTGCTAGAGAAGAGTCTGAAGGTGAAGATTCTGACCGTTCTTCTAGAACTTCTGCAGTCACTGACAATTTTTCAGAGGGTGGTGATGGAGAGGTAACACCGGTTGAGAGTCTTCCTAGACATTCTCAACGTAGATGAGTTTCAAAAGTTTCATGATTTGTAGTTTTTTTCTTTTCATGTGCCCTGTTTGTTATCTCCCCCTTTTTCTCATCACATTTATGGATTCTTTAACTATTTCATCTATTAATGTTAATAGTATAAAGAGTCATAGGAAGATGGTTACTACTTTGTCTTGTTTGCAACAACTGAGCAGTGATGTTATTTGTCTTCAGGATACAAGACTAAAAACTATTTGTGAAGTGCAACGTGCTCGTAACCTGTGATCTTCAGGGGTTTCTTTTTGGTCTAATGGGGAATCCCTGTGTGAGGGTATTGGGGTATTATTTACTAATCTGGCATTGAAGGTTTCCAAATTGGTAGACATTTGCCCAGGTAGGGCTTTACTATTGGACATAAATTTTCGGGGTGAAAGATTTAGATTAATCAACGTTTATGCTCCTCAGACCAAGGCACTACGTGTTGCTCTTTTTCAAGACATTCACTCCTATCTGCATACTTCTCATTTGATTGTTTGGGCAGGTGATTTTAATTGTGCTCTTAGTATTAAAGATAGAGGTTTGAAAACGTCAAAATTATTCTGTGACTCTAATAAGCTATTACAGATACTGGACACGGCTCAGTTAAGGATGCCTACCGTAGTGTTTATTCTGCTGGTGGTAATACATTTTTTAAAAACTCTCAGTCTACTAGGATTGATTTCATTTTTCATTCAGTTATTTTACAGGTCACCTCGGTTTTTTTACGGGTTTGGGAATTCTCTGATCATAAGTCACTTACTGTTTGTTTGACTTGGGCAGGGGCCCCTAAATGTAAAAAGAATCTATGGAGATTAAACACTTCTCTTTTGGCTGATGAGTCTCTTAAGCAAGCTTGGAAGAAGGAATTGAGTGCTCGAATTTCTGTTTTTGACCTATATGATGATGCTGCTTCTTGGTGGGAAGACACTAAGAAAGATTGGAAATCTTTTTTTCAATCTTTCTCTCGAGCTAAGGTCACCTCACAGTATCCGGAGTATTTACGTCTCAGATCTCAATTACAGAAGTTGATTTCTTTAACGGAGACTGAGAAGATTGATTACGGCGTTCAAATTAGACATTTTAAAACACGGATATTTGAATATCGATATGATAGAGCCAAATCTTTGGACCATGAACACAGATTTGGTTTGAAGTTGCATAAGGGTGCGTTGGATCCTTTTCAAGACTGTAAGGATCAGGTTAGTCAACGTTTAATCACGCAGTTGGCCTCTAAAACAGGTGACTTGGTTACGACTCCTTCAGCCTTGCTTGAAGTAGTTGGGAGTTATTTGGGTTTCTTATATCAGAAAGATGATGATGTTCTGTATGGCTTGTTTGATTTTGATTCCTTACAGATACCACAGTTATCTAAGGCTGACGGTCAGCAGTTGTTATGTGATATTACTGAATCTGAAATACGTGCTGCTATTTTTGCATTGAATGTGGATTCATCTCCTGGCACAGATGGTTTGGGTGCTGCCTTTTACCAGACCTTTCAGGAGGATTTGGTCCCTGTTTTGGCACAGGTATTTAATCAGATGTTGTCTACTTCAGTGCTAGCACCCTCGATGAATATGGCTTTGGTTGTTTTACTTTACAAAAAGGGCATGAAGGCAGATTTGCGAAATTGGAGAACATTAAGTTTACTGAACACAGATTTAAAAATTTTGAGTAAAATTTTATTGCATCGATTATCTTTGTTTGTAGATAGCTTGATAAGTCCTTACCAAACATGTTCTATACCGGGTAGGACCCAGCATGATAATTTATTGATATTACATGAACTTTTTACTACTTCCCAGTCTGTTTTTTTGAATAGTTATATTCTTAGTCTTGATCAGGAGAAAGCCTTTGACCGGGTCTCCCATGAGTTTTTGTTTTCTGTTTTATGTGCATATGGTTTACCGCAGGGTTTTATAGATTGGATCAAGATACTATATCATTTGGCTTTTCTTCTTCCTAATGTGAATGGCTGGATTGGTAATCCAGTGGCAGTACGACGTGGTGTGCAGCAGGGATGCCCTTTGAGCCCTGTTTTGTATGTCTTTTTTATTGATGTTTTACTTTGTATGATTAGTACCCATATTGGTTTGGCAGGGGTACGTATTGATGCCAGTGTCTCTCCCATTAAGATTTTAGCCTATGCAGATGACTTGGTCCTTTGTCTTTCAGATGTCACTGAAGGTCCTATTGTGAGTGATGTGCTGACTCTCTTCTCTAGAACTTCTGGTTCTAAGATTAATTATGTAAAGAGTAGAGGTTTTCCTTTGGGTAATTCCTTTATACTGGATTCTGGTACTCTTGAGGGTGTTCCGATTTCTAAAGATCCAATAACTATCTTGGGACTTGAATTTGGTGATGGTGATATGGTGTCTGCGAATTGGTCTCGTAAATTGAATACTGCTCAGTTATTGGTTACTAGATGGAAAGGTAAAGAAATTGCTAAAAGAAAACGTGTCCTGCTTATTAAAACTTTGATGGTTCCTATTTTTCTATATATTAGTTATGTGTTTCCACCTCCGGTGTCTCTATTTACTTCCTTATTTAGTGTTTTTTTCCAAGCTTTTTGGGGGAGCAGATTGAATCCCATTAAACAGGGTTACACTTATAGGAGTATAAGACAAGGTGGAGTAGCAATGGTTCATCCAGTGGCATTTTTAATTAGTATTTTTATTTCATATAATTTAAGTCCTCCACTATGGCCAGGTTGGAAGGTTTGGTTTCCCTATGTCAGGTCATGGTTTTCGAAAGGTGTGCCCCTCTGGAAATTAAGTAAGCCCACTCCCTTTACTAGACTTCCCCTCTTTCCCAAATATGGTTTGGAAATTTTTCGACATTTATTGAAATGGAGAGTTTCCATTTCTCACTTAGAAACAATGCATAGAAAGCAACTGTATAACTATATTGTTTCCTCTGACTTTCCTGATATTTTGCTTTTTCCAGATTGTCCTTCCCAGTCCCTAGAAAATGTTCTTTTGTTACTTTCCAATAGATGTTTGCCAGATTTTATTTGGGATTGTGTTTGGCTGAGTTCTTATGGCAGATTACCAGTGGGTAACTCACATAAACATAAACAACTTAGTGATAGATACTGTAATCGTGCATCTTGTATTTCCTTGTTAGAGACACAAGAACATCTTTTTTTACAGTGTCCCTATATCCAAGCTTTTTGGGCCTTTTTGGCGGCTAAATGGAATGAGCCTTTATTTCTATCTCTTTCCTATGGTACACTGCTGTATGGTGCACATAAGGGTGAATGGTCTAAGTATCCTGCTGACACTTTACTATTAAATTTTTCCATTCTTCATTTTTATATTTGGCAATCTAGATGTTTCTGGACTACACAACAGCGTACAGTTTCATTTGATGAACTCCTTTCTAATATAACTGTTACTTTACGAACTATTTATGATACTGATTTTTGTATACATGGTCGTGTGAAAGGTACTTTTTTATGGGTTAATTGTGAGGCTTGGTTATTATAATGTTTTTCTTTGTTGTTTTTCTTTATTTTGATGCTGAACAGTTATGTTCTAGCATATATTTGTTTTATGTACCTGTATCATTGCCTGTTTTGGAGTCCTCTTTTTCAATAAAAGTTCCCCTACTCTTTTCGATAAGTGCCGTGGGATCTTTAACATCCACCTGAACTGCCACCAATCCAGGCAGATGGGACCTCGGTTTAACATCTCATCTGAAAGACGTTAAGGTGGAATGACAACAAAAAGTAATAATTACAAGGTAAAGTGAGCCTTTCATAATGGCCACTCCGAATAGCGGAGTGACAACAAGAAGTGTCCACTTCGCAGGCACTTCACCAGAGAACTCTAAATTTGCTGCATTTCTAGTTGTAAGTGATGGAGGCAGAAAATGGCCTTATGAGAGGATAGCTTAAGGAAGGCAGTCACAGCTGCAGAGCACAGTAAGGTGTTGGTGGAGTTTAAACTTAAAAGGGCCAAGCTTTGATTCGGCAGGAATGTTGGAAGGGAGGCCATTAAGCAAAGTCAGGGTACTAACCATGAATGTATGCTTACTATACACTTTCCTCCATAGAGAGACACACAGAAAGCGAGCCTCAGTGTGTTTTGAGGGGGCCCTGGTGGGCAAGAGAAAGAGTGTATACCACAGTAGGGCATTCCAGTGCTCACTATATTTGTAAATGCCACACAATTTCTCACGCTACAAAACCTGGGACAAATAGTGTTTTAGGATACCAGAATACTTTATGCTGTTATAGTTTTTACATAAAAAAATACCATCTCTCCTTCAGGATGAAGCTGAAGCTGTTATGCCACTTCTTGAACATCACTGCAAGGCATTCTGCTCTGACAACTTTGTTCTCTGCTTTTTAGTGCCACTGTCCAAACTGAAAAAACAGGCATTCACTCTTGCGTGTTTGTAATTTTTCATAAGAGTGTTTCAATAGACCATAACCACATGGCACTATACCACTGGAATATGCCATGCGGATATGGCCTCATGCCATAACTGCATTAAATACCCGTTTCACATGATGATGAGAGGCATAGGTATGCCTGCCTACACTGCTATTTATTTTATAGAATACATTAGGATGTTTTTTTTTTAACTTCAGTTTGCATTTACAATCATTTCTAGTACAGTAGTTAGTCCCGTTTGCCAATATTGAATATCTAGTTGTGGAATCTTTTTTAAAATCAAACTTACACATTAACTGTTCACAGTACTTGCCTGCTTTGAGTAAATGAATTATGCAGTGCAGTATGTATATAACCCTAGCACCATTATACCAAGGGCTACTATTTCAGTTTTTCCTGGCCAGACCAAGGTTGAGGAGCCTGGGTTCCTAACAATAAGGTTAAACTGGTTCTTTCCCAAAGACAATGACATTGCGCAGTGCCTCCACCCAGAGTATACTTTCCAGTGGGCTAGCTCAACGCCTGGTACTACCCTATGAGATGCTGTACCCATCCATATTACTGTAATGCCAAGCAAAGCATGACCCAAAATACATTTCCTCACATTTCAAACATTATTGACTTGCTACTAATAATATGCTCACGAGACAGGATTATGCAAACCCAAACAACAGTTTATTTACGTGGGGAAGGGTTAGGAAAAGTGCATTTGAATAGAGGTCAAGCTATTTACATTATTTACATTTGGAATTGGTTTGATTGGCATAAATCACATAAATGTTTGACATTGTACCTTTAAGCATCAATCACAATGGCACCCACTAACCTCTGAGGTAGTCAGATCCCTGGCTATCTATCTGACTAGCTGCAATCAGAAAGATGCTCCAATTAGCAGAACAAACAGCAGCAACCACACACACTGGTACCAGTCCCCAAATTGTATAAGACCCTGAAATCTCACACATTAAACTGGGTACCCAGTAACTAAAGTCTTTAATATGCAGACCTGGTCTTCGGTGCAACTGTTGTTGGTAGGCTATATGGGGCCCTTAAAAACAACAGGGTCATCTTTAAACTGTACTTTTGAACTGCACTAACTGTAGCTTGCAGAACATAGCAACTTTGAACTATTTACAAGTCACTCCTTTTGATACAGGGCTGGGCCTTGCATTACTTACAGTTTGGTGGTCATCGTTGGTCTGTACAAGTCAGGATTAAGTGCTTTCAGCAGGTGGAATCTGTCTCTGGAGGTTAGAATGCTAGCAAAGGCATGCAGTGAGGAGATCCAAAACTGACTGCAGAGAACTTACTGGTTTTACAGGCAGACCAGGTTATAAATTCGGAAACTCAACGGGAATGGATATTGTTAACTGCAGGTACTGAGGGACACTTTTCTAAAGGACAGTAATACAGGATTTAGGACACTGTCCTATATGCTGGACCATCGGAAATCTAAGGGCTCAGCTCCAGGCAGCATAGGCAGAGATTGCAAGCCTCAAATTGCATATTCAGGAGGAACTATATATATATTTATATATATATTTTTTTTTTAAGTAGGAGTAGCACACTAAGCTGAAAGCTTTTTTACAGGTGTGACTTGGGAGCACAGGGAAGTTAAGTGACTTGCTCAGGGTCACACAGTATGCAAGTGGAAGCTATGGGATTTAAACCCAGGTCTTGTCTGCTGGATGTCACCAGATTTACAGCTCAGAGCCTTAAACCACTGTGCTATACTGCCTCCAATTTATATATATATATATATAGATAGATATATATATATATATCTATCTATATATATATACACACACACACACACACACACACAATAGGGGTGAAGGAATAACACTCTGAATAAATGTTGTTATTTACACCACTATTCAATATCATGTAACTGACGTATCTTAACGGATATTCCACAGTGTCTACATCAGCTGCTGATATTTAACAGTGTCTGCGTCAGCTTGTGATACTCCAACACTCATTCCATCAACAAAGCACCACAGTTACCACAACAGACAGAACTCATTTAAAAAAAGCCCATTAATACAAAATACTGTTCACCTGTGAACAACATCTTAAAACTGCAGGAACTCTGTAAATGCTTTCTACCTGCAGATGCTGCAATTGTAACACACAGACTACAAACTGCTATACTGAAGACCAAAAACTGAAAGCACCAGGCATGTTACAAAGACGACTTAGGCTGCAAAATATAGAGAACCACAAGTGCAAAATGAAAAGAAATGACAAATTATCTCTCCAAACACTCTAAAAAGAGAAAAACAGATGCAGCTCTGTTCCACACATCCGTAGTAGGCCATGCCCCACAAAGCAAAAGCAACCAAACCCAGCACAAGCATAATGAAACAGAAACAAAACCAACCAATGACAAAGCACACAGAATACCCACACAACTGTATCAACCAATAAGAATCCACACACATCCCATTTATCATAGACACCATTCGCAAATCAAAGTGAAGAAGTGGAACAATACCAACAGAATAAATACATAAGAGGAAAACGTAAAAACTCTGAGCCCTATTGTATAAATCACACACATGATGGGCGACTTGTAGAATATGGGCAATATTAGCACTCGTGCAGAGTGAGCTGTGATAATATCACTCGTGGCTTTGCCACTCATGATATTATCATAGCTCACTTTGCATTCATGCTAATATTTCCCATATTCTACAGTCATCCATCATGTATCCCCTATTTATATATATATAGTACATATATATATATATATAATATATATATATATATATATATATACTATATATATATATATATATATATATATATATATATATATATATATCTATATATATTTATATATATATATTACAAGACCCACCCGCCATTTCCCCAACATCCAACTGAAGCACCTCGACCACAAAGGGTAGTTGGTCTAGGAGGTTGGCAGGTAGTTAGGAGGGGAAAATTAGGTGCCCATCACTCAGTGCTCACCAACGTATCATCTCCACAAACCATATAAAAACTACAAACTGGTATCTGCCTCTATTTCTGAAATCAAACAAAGTGGCAGAGGACACTGCAGCACAGGAGCTAGCACTACAAAACTCACCCAAAACAGGGACCAAACCAAAAAAAGCAAAAAGGAAATCCAAAACATTTCTGATCATAGGAGACTCCATGATTCGGGGAGTTGATATCTACCTCTGGCTGGGGGTAATGGTCAGATATCTCCCAGGCACATCAGAGTGGAGAGACACTAACTGCATTGCTCAAATCATGCAGGAAGTAGGAGAAAACATCGACATCCTGGTACACATAGGGACTAACGATCTTCGCCAGCCAGTCAGTTGTGCAGACCAAGGAACACCTGATTAGGCTTGGAGATGAACTGTCATGCATTTCATCTGACATCTCTTTCTCTGAGATCTTGCCGGTCTGAGGGGAAGGGGCTGATGGATGGAAGGTCAGAGAAGGAGAGATAGGGGAGCTAAACATGTGGCTCAAGGGCTGGTGCCAGGAAAAAGGACACACATTTGTAGATAAACTGGCAACAGTTTTGGGAGTGAAAGTTCTTTAAATTTGATGGACTGCATCTGACTAAGGAGGGAGTCAATGCATTGAGGCAGACATTTGATGTCTTTGCAGGATATTTAAACTAGCAAATGGGGAGAGTGGTACAGCACCAGATACATTGAATGGGAAGAACATCCCTCTCCCCTCAGCTAGTGATCAAACAGGAGTTCAGCATGTTTGTAGTTCATTTGCATTACCAGGTAAGAAAAAAGGTCTGGCTCCCCATTTGATGCACAGGGGAAAAGCCGGACCTTACCCCACATCTAATGCACTGAAATCTGACTAATGGAAAATAATTTACACCAATGCCAGCAGTCTAGGAAACAAGATCCCAGACCTGGAGGCAACAATGACAGAGGCTAAACTGGACATAGCAGCCATTAGCAGACATGGTTCACCAGTAACCACACTTTGGAGACTTCAGTACCCGGCTATGTACTGTTCAGAAGAGACCGAGGTGCAAAAAGGAGGGATGGGAGTGGCCCTTTATGTCAATGAAAATATCAAAGCTACAGAAATTCAGAATACACATAAGGAGCCAGAAGAACTATGGGTCACCCTGGAAACAGGAAATGGGACAGCCATATGAACTGGGTTGTCTACAGAACTCCAGACCAGGGGGAGGACATAGACACATTACTCTTACAAGATATACAAAACTTGACAGCTAAAGGGGAGGTTCTGATAATGGGAGACTTCAACATGCCAGATACAGATTGATCAATATCAGCAGGAACATCCACCAGAACTAGAGACATAGTGGATTCCCTGCGGGGGGAGGGCCTCAAACAATTGGTACAACAACCCACAAGAGACAGGGCTATCCTGGATCTAGTACTGACTAACAAAGAAAGGATCACAAGCCTCCAGGTAGAAGGTTACTTGGGGGCCAGTGACCATCACATGGTATGGGTTCAATTTGGCCACTAGAACTAAATCATCCGATTCCAAGGAAAAATATGGGACTTCAGAGGAGCTGACTTTGATAAGATGGCCAACAGAGTTAAGCTAGCCCTGGCAAGAAGAAATACAGGTGAAGGGGTACAGGCAAAGTGGGAAAACATTAAGAATACAATACTTGAAGCAACACCCCATTGTGTGAGGGAGAAAAGCAAGAGAAAAAGAAGGCAGAAACCACTTTGGTCCTCAAAAATAGTAACAGAAAAGATCAGAGTCAAAAGGTTGGCCTTCATGAAATATAAGGGAACACAGTGGGATGAAGAGAGGGAGGCATACCAAACTTCCCTAAGGGAAGCAGGGAAGGCAGTAAGGCAGGCAAATGCCCAAACTGAGGAAACACTAGCATGAACAGTAAAAGAAGGGGACACGACTTTCTATAGATACATTAGTGAAAGGAGAATGTCCAGAGAGGGTATTGCTAAGATGAAAGGGGATAAGGGGGAGTGTGTGGAGGAGGACCAAGGAAAAGTATCTATCCTAAATAGATACATCTGCTCAGTATTTACTGAGGAGAAGGAAGGGCAGGGCAAACAGCTCAGCACCATGGACACAGGGGGGAGGAAGGTGTGCACAAGTCCTCCTCACAAAAGAAAGGGTCCTACAAGACCTTGCTAAGCTCAGGGTGGACAAAGCAATGGGACCTAAAGGCATACATCCCACGGTACTAAAGGAGCTAAGGGTGGAACTAGCAGAGCCATTAACAGAACTGTTTAGTGAGTCTCTGAACACAGGAGAGGTCCCAGAAGACTGGAGAAGGGCTCATGTGATCCCACTCCACAAGAGTGGCAGCAGGGAGGAGGCAGGGAACTACAGACCAGTCAGTCTTACCTCAGTAGTGGGCAAGATTATGGAGGCACTCCTTAAGGAAAGGATTGTGCAACACCTGGAATCCATAGGAGCACAGGACCCAAGACAGCATGGGTTTATAAAAGGAAGGTCCTGTTAAACTAATCTCATAGATTTCTTTGACTGGGTAACCAGAGTGGTTGACCAAGGGGGTGCAGTTGATGTTGACTACCTTGACTTCAGCAAAGCTTTCAATACTGTTCCACATAAAAGATTGATTAATAAGCTGGGGATGCTCAGGGTGGGTCAGATGTTGGTCAGCTGGGTGGCAAACTGGTTGGCAGGCAGAAAACAGAGAGTGGTGGTAAATGGTTTACAGTCAGAAGAGATGCAGGTCACAAGTGGGGTACCTCAGGGATCAGTCTTGGGGCCAGTGCTCTTCAATATCTTCATCAGTGACATTACAGATGGACTGGAGGGTAAGGTTTGCCTGTTTGTAGATGACACCAAGATCTGCAACAGAGTAGATGATCCAAATGGAGTGGACAGAATGAGAAGAGATCTGGAAAAACTGGTAAAATGGTCTGAAGAGTGGCAACAGGGGTTTAATGCAAAGAAGTGCAAGATCATGCACATAGGGAAGAGAACCCCTGAAACTACCTATAGGTTGGGAGGGGAGTTGCTGGCAATCACAAGGGAAGAAATAAATTTGGGCATCATCATCACAGATGACCTGAAATCATCCAAGCAGACCACTAAAGTAGTAAGTAAGGCTAGGGGGATGTTGGGGTGTATTAGTAGGGGTATCACAAATCATAAGGGGGAGGTAATAATCCCTCTTTACAAGACACTGGTTAGGCCCCACCTGGAGTGCTGTGTGCAGTACTGGAGGCTGCACCTGCACAAAGACATTAACAAAATGGAGGCATTCCAGAGAAGGTCAACCAAAATGGTGCAGGGACTGCATCAGAAAACATATGAGGACAGATTAATGGAGCACAATATGTATACCCTAGAGCAAAGGAAGGAGAGAGGTGATATGATCGAAGCATTTAAACACCTTAAGGGCATTAACAAGGTGAAAGAGTCTAACATGTTTCAATATAAGAAAAATAGCAGGACAAGAGGACACAGCATGAGATTAGAGGGAGGCAGATTAAGCGGTAATGTGAAGAAGTTCTTTTTCACAGAAAGGGTGGTGGATGCATGGAATGGCCTATCTCAGGAAGTGGTGGATATGAATACAGTGCAGGGCTTCAAACAGACATGGGATAGACATAAGGGAACAATACAAATGAGTATGAATAAATAGGCCATTGACAGAGTAAAGGCCTATGGCACATTCATAAGGTAGAAAAAATGGGCAGACTGAATGGGTCTTGTTTTCCTTATCTGCCATCAACTTCTATGTTTCTATGTAACAACACTTTAACTTCTTTCAGCAGTGCCCCTTTCTGGGCTAAAATCACTTCACTGGATGACCAGGCTGGGACCAGGGCCGGCACGTCGCAACCCCACGTCTGGGCTTTATCCCTCATGGGAAACACATATGGCAGCACCCCAGGTGACATACTACCAGGCTGTGTCACAAGCTTAATCCAGGCTGGATATGTTACATTCAGCACATTTACTTATCAGCACATTTGCCTCAGTTACTCCAACCATGGGCCAGCGTGGCCACCATGGTCCTCTCAGCTTTAAACACTTAGATGAGTGCTTTCTCCCTAAGGCTAGGGTGATCCAATTACTCACAGTCCATATCAGACTAATTTTCTGTCACAACACTGTACCTTGACTTAGTAATCAAAAACAGTTACTGCAGCTTCTCTCAAGCTTATTTCACAATGTCTCAGTCCCTTGTGGCTTTGCTGGAGTTCACAGCTCCCACAGGATGTCACAATCATTAACAAAGTCCCTGTAGGCAGTGTTGGCATTAGCAACTCCAACGGACAAGTACTGGTCCTCCCAGGCAATGTCACGAAGAGCCCCAGCTCTGAGTAATCCCCTTCCAGTCCTGTAGGCACCTATCAAATCTGACATAGTTATATACTGTGCTGAAACTGGACCCTTCTCTGGTCACCAAGTAGATGTCCACCCTTTCTGTGCTTTTGGCTAAATGCAGGGTGCAGACAAATAGTCACAATTAGTGCGCTCTGGGTTTCACTGCCCCTCAAAGAGTTATTACACATGCACTTGTCAGAAACCAATTACTCCTCAGATCCTTGCAGAAATGGCTTTCTTTTCTCTGAGGTTTCAGGCTTTCTTCAGCACTCTCCATGCTGAGGTAGAATGTGCGTGCAGCTCTCTCACAGCTGAAGGTTTAGGTTTGCCCGTGTTTTCCTAAAAACATGGAAAGGTGCTTGCCAGCCCTGGAGGACAATTTCTGGCAACTCCCAGGCTTGTGACTTCTGTTGTCTGTAGCTGCTTGTCTCTCTGGCAGGAAAAAGGCCCCCTCCCCTGTGGAAGTGCTTGAACCGGATCACTAGGCCCATTTTGGAGCAAAAGGCCTGATCCCCCACCTCCTGTGGAAGGCTCCCACTCGAACTAGCGCTCAGAATGACAAGCACGGTCTTTCATGGAGTCCTTCTGAGGCTCCTGATTGGCTGAATCCACTTGTTGCTCCCACAATAATTAGCTGAAGCTACTTGTAGTCCACAAAATTAATATTTATTAGCCTCACTTGATGCACAATAGGCTTCCTGTTTTGGCATCTGAATTAGGTCTCTGCTTTTCCCCTTAAGCACTTTGCGATGCCCCATAAATCTTTGGCATTGTCCCAGTACTCCTTGCTTTAGAATCCTGGCTTTTTGATTGGCTGATGCTACACTAAAATGGCTGCTAATACACACAGTCCCCTTGCAGATCATCACAGTCCCAGCTTTAGAGTTCTGGTGCAGCCAGATTAAACACTTTATTTCTTTGCTCCACAGTTCAGCAGTCCTCTTCATGCCCTTTTAAACATGGCCCAGTTTAATCACGTTCTCTCAGTCCATAGCCTGCCACTGCTGCCATAATTTAGTGACCCTAGACAACAGCCAGGCAAATCATTTGAGTCCCATTGTTGATACTGCTGCAATCAGAAATTATCTTTATTTAAATAAGTTCCTCTTTTAAATAGAACTCCCTTTAGTGTCCATGGAGGTGCTGCCCATAAGGCACTAATATTTACATTGTTAAAAAAATGGCAGCACCTCTGAAACTTGCAGCTTTTTGTAACACAGAGCTGCTCATGAATATTAATATAAATTTCATTAATATTGACGATGCCAGGACAGGACTACTAGCGCACTTGGCTCTCTTTATTTTATTTAACTAAATGGCTCCCTCCGGTCCTGCCCGAGTACCCGGCCCTGTTCTGCAACTTACAGGGACCAGGACCATCGGAGGAGCCACCCTACTGCCTACAGCTGTAGTCCCAAACCAAAGGAGCATCTTCTTGCACATGGATGGGCACACCAGCCTGCCTGAATGCTGGAGGTCCACAATCTAACTCCTCCTGACCCCTACCAAAAGTGTCAAACATACAGGGGCCAGTCGGAGGGCTTTAGGCACCCTCAGGGCACATTCTGGCACGGGTTGTGGTGGTGGGGCTGACGACAAGATCAGGGGGACCTGGCTGGAATTAGGAGGTGCTCCAAGAACAGGAGCAAGATGGACAGAATGGACCATGTGGTAAGCCTCTATTTGGGGGGGGGGGCTACATATATGTACATCAAGAGTGTTGATGCCAGATCGTTCATGTTGACTAGTTTACATAATCTGCTTACTATAAATAGACAGTATAATATTTTTAATACTAAGTTTACAATTTAAAATGCCTAATCTGTAAATATTTCCTGAACAGAATAACATGTACAATATGACTTACACATACAGTTCAAACTGTTCATAGTAGATAAATTATTCAAACTAACCAACACGAGCAAAATGGGGGAGAAGCATAGTCACACATGGGTGGAGGCCATGCCAGGCATGACAGCAGAAAGGGTGGGCCAATCTGTTCTGAAATATGCTAGAAAGGGTGGGAAGAAACCTCACATAGTTTGCATTTAGGAACTAATGACCTGGTGGGAAATACGGTAGATGTAGTCCAGAAGAGGTTTGAGGAGCTGGGGCTGATTTGTGAGGAGGCAGGAAAATCAGCAGCTTTCTCTGAGCTGCTTCCAGTATACAGGGTGAGCCCAGCCAGGAAGCTTAGGATAGAGAGATTTAATACATAGCTAAGAGTATGGTGTCAGTCATAAGGTTATGGGCTGGTGGGGGGATGGGGAAGAACCTGAGAGGGCAGCAATATCCACACTAAGGACAGGCTACATTCTGGTGAGGAGGACAAGATGGTTTTGAAACAGAAAGGGGGGGAATACTTCACAATCAAGGAGAATTTAAACTAGAAGAGGGGGTGGCAAGTGGGCAGGAGTCAGGCAGAATCTGCAGGTAGGGAAGCTGAACAAGCTTACCCTCCATACAAACAACAAGGGACTTAGGGGGAGGTCAGGAGGGGATGCTAGAAAAGGAGAGCAAGTAGGGAGAATGGGGGAAGGAAATGTGGTGGAGGGTGGTAACCTTGAATACTAGGAGTCTAGGGAACAAAACAGTATAGTTACAGGCTCTCATGGCAGATGGGGAGGTGGACATGGTGGCCATCACCAAGACATGGGCCACCCACTACCATGACTGGGACCTGGCAGTACCAGGGTATAGGATATTTTGGAGGAACAGGGTAAAAGGAAAAGGAGGGGGGCATTGTACATCAGAGAAGGACTGAAGTGTGTCAGGGAGGAAGGGGAGGAAGGAAGTACGGAGTCACTATGGGTGCAGCTCTAGGACTCCAAAAATAGGAACCTCAGGATGAGAGTGGTGTACAGGCCACCCTCTCAGACTAAGGAATTAGACAGGGAACTAGCAAGACAGATCAGAAGGACCTGTGGAAGGGGCAGCATGGTAATTGTGGGAGATTTTAACCTGCTGGGAGTGTATTGGGGTACCAGCCACCA
This sequence comes from Neoceratodus forsteri, assembly GCA_016271365.2. Taxonomy (NCBI): domain Eukaryota; kingdom Metazoa; phylum Chordata; order Ceratodontiformes; family Ceratodontidae; genus Neoceratodus; species Neoceratodus forsteri. Next base: position 766,723,791 of record CM057458.1, read on the forward strand.
CAAATAGGAGGGAGCAAGTACTTCTGGATGCCTTCCAAGACAGTTTCCTATTGCAGCTGGTCAATGAGCCAACCTGATTAGGGAACACCCTAGACCTCATGCTGATGAATGTTGAGTTTGTGAGGGAGCTGGGGGTGGAGGAACTGCTGGTGGGGAGTGACCAACACTCAGTGTGGTTCATGATAAACATGGGGAAAGAGGGAGTAGGAATGGGCACAAGGGTGTAAGACTTCAGGAGGCCCAACTTTGGGAGGATGAGGGCAATAGTACAGGGGTGTCTGGCCAGGATCCATACAAACATGGACACAAACCAGAATTGGGAGGTCATTAAACTGGAAATTGAGGAGGCAACTATAACATGTAGAGTACAAGGGTCCAGAGTAAGGGCGCTAGGGTCAAGAAGCCTAGCTGGATGAGTGGGGGGTCATGGAAAAAGTAACGAAGAAAAGAGACGCCTTTAGCAGGTACAAAAAAACAAGGAGAGGGGAGGACAGAGAGGAATATCTAAAGGAGTCGATGGAGGTGACAAGGGTAGTCAGGTCAGCCAAGGTATCCAGGGAACTCAGGCTAGCACAGGGCATCAGAGAGGGGGAGAATGACTTCTTCAGGTACATCAGGGAGAAAAGGAGTTGTAAAGACCACATAGTAAGGATAAAGAAGAATGGTGGGTGGGTGGAAACAGGGGCAGAACAGGCAGAAGCATTAAATGAGTACTTCTGCTCAGTATTTACTAAAGAGCAAGGGAGAGGTGTACCCAAGGGGGGTGGAGGGTGGTAACGGGGGGGAGGAGGTAACAGATGGGGAAATCCCAGTGGGCAGAGTACTGGAGGGCTTGAGGGCACTGAGGATGGACAAGGCACAAGGGCCAGATGGCATACACCCCAGGGTACTGAAGGAGCTGGCAGAAGCCCTGGCAGAACCCTTGGCAGACCTATTTAATGTCTCCCTGGACTTGGAGAGTGTACCTCAGGACTGGAGGATGGCACATATGGTACCCCCGACAAGAGTGGCCTCAAGGATGAGCCAGGGAACTACAGACCAGTAAGCCTCACATCCCTTGTGGGAAAGCTAATGGAGACAATCCTAAAGGAGAGGCTGGTTTCCCTCCTAGGGGCTATGGGTTTCAGGACAGCAGACAGCATGGGTTTGTTTCAGGAAGATCCAGTCAGACCAACCTGCTGGAGTACTATGACTGGGTAACCAGACAATTTAGAAAGGGGCCATGCAGTTGATGTCCTCTACCTGGACTTCAGTAAGGCATTTGATTCAGTGCCGCATGGGATGCTAGGAAGTAAGCTGGAAGGCACAGGGGTGAAGATGGTGGGATGGGTAGTGAACTGGTTGCAAGGGAGACAGCAGGGAGTGGTGGTGGAAGGGGAGCTGTCATCTCCCAGGGTGGTGACAAGCAGGGTGCCACAGGGCCCTGTACTGGGGCCAGTGTTGTTTGGGATCTTTATACCAGGCATCTCAATAGGCATCAAGAGCAAGAGCAAGATCATTCTGTTTGCAGATGATACCAAGATGGGAGCAGTAATGGATGACTTAAAAGGCTGACAGGGGTTGCAAGATGATCTGGCAAAATTGGAGTCCTGGTTGGACACTTGAAGACTGGGGTTCAATACCAAGAAATGCAAGGTGCTATATTTCGTGCAAAAAGGGGGAGAGCTACCAGCTTGGGGGGGGGGGATTCAACTAACCAAGACAGAAGAGTAGAAAGATCTGGGGTGATCATAATGGGAGTAATGAACAACTCAGCATAGTGTAGAAAGGCAGTTGCAAAGGCCAACAGGATGCTGGGTTGTATTGCCAGAGGCATATCCTCCAGGAGGGGAGGGAATTTCTCCTTACGCTATACAGGTCACTGGTTAGACCACACCTGGAGTACTGTATGCAGTTCTGGCTACTGTATCTGAAGAACATTAGGTTACTGGAGGGGGTGCAGCACAGGGTGACAAAAATGATCCATGGGCTAGGGGACTTACTCTATGAGAGCAGCCTGAGGGAGCTGAACATGTACTCCCTGGAGAGGAGGAGGGATGAGGAGATATGATTGAAACCTTCAAGTACATGAAGGGAATAAACTGAGGTGCTTTTCAAGCTAAGGAGGAGGAGGGGCACTCTAGGGAATGATCTGAGATTGGAAGGGGGAAGGTTCAGGAGGAAAATGAGGAGACACTTTTTTATGGAGAAGGTGGTGTCTGGGTGGAACATGTTCCCAGAGGAAGTGGTGTCCTGTAGAACAGTGGGCTGCTTCAGAAGGGGATGGGATTGAATAAGGGGGAAGGTCACTGAAGGGGGGAAGGGAGGGAGGAGCAGCTGCAGTACAAGGGCTGCTAGCTGCACAATTGAGCAGACTTGATAAACCAAAAGGCCTTTATCTGCTGGCAATTTCATATGTTCGTATCTGCCATCAGCCCCATTGGTATGCACACACATTGTACTGCATAATTAACTTACTCAAACAGCTAGGTTACTGTGAACAATTAGTGAGCAAACGATTTAAAAAAAAATTCTAAAACTAGATATTTGTTATTGGCAAATAGGAGCGGCTACTGATGAGCACAAACTGCACACACTGACAGTAGATGTCTAACAGACAAGCTTTCACTCTGCACAGTACCCTGTTGTGGATTCTTCTTTGGATTCTTTTTTGTTTGTGTGTTTGTTTTTGTCACTTTAAGCTGGCTATTTTAAACAGGTATTTTCTAGTTGGGATTTTTTTTGTTGTTTTTGTTTTTGTTTGTTTTTTTATTTAAAATGTCCTTGGTTGAAAACTCATGTGTTTGTACTGTGCGGATTGCCTGTAAACAATAGAAAATCACTAAGCTGTCAGTTAAACTCATGGATATGCTGCCACTGTGTGCTTTGTCAGACAGCATGAACTGAATCTATTTTTCCAGCTCTTGTATTCAATGTCAGCAAGTTGTAATTTTATAGTAAATCTCTTGTTTACAGATCAAATATCAGACTTATTACTCAATCAAAATATGACGATCTTCAATAGAAATTCACCATCAATAAGACTAAAAGTCAATTACTTTTTAAAGCGCATTTACCATGCACTGTTTCACTTATGCTGCTCATGAACAGTTACTAACTGTGCTTTTAGACAGAACACACTGCAAGCTTTTGTAGACCCTTTGGGCCAGATATTCAAAACTTTTCCCTGGGGCTAAATTAGCACTGCCCAACATGCTAAATTAGTCTAGAATCAATAGACAGCTATATTCAAAAGGGATAGCCCCCGTGCTAAGGAAGCCGGGCAAACTGGGCAGGAGTGCAGTGCAAACATAGCCCAGGTATAAGACAGCTCTGAATATAGCAACTAGGAAGTGCACACCACAACAGCAACCAAGTTAACAGTGACGTGAAGGAAGGTAGAGGTGAACTACACTGGTAGCCTCAGACATTGCAAGCTATTTCCCAGATATTTCAAGAAATTTCTGAAGAGTTTCTCTCTGCTGCCCCTACTGTTTAAATGCCAAAAGCTTCAGCTATTTCTGGAAATATCACAGAAATTTCAGGAAGTAGCTTGCAGTGTCTGTGGCTACTACTGTATGTGGCTAATGTGTTTGCCATCAAAGGCGTGGACTCAGTAAAGCATCAAGCAGCAGCGCATGTGAAATTACATTGTGCAAAAAATGTTCAATAGTTTCCAAACGTTTGCACCATGCTAACACATTTGCATGTGTTTAGCTCAGAGCTAAGCCATTTGCCAGGTGCAATCACCTTTTGCCAGGGGCTAAACTTTGCTATATTCAAAAGTGACATGCAAATGGGCCTACTTAAGTAGTCTCTGGGTAAACATCTAGATTAGCATCTCATTATGCCCTGATTTGCATGCAGTTTGCCCAGCGTTATTGCAGGGTCCCACAGCTCCACCTGTAGGTCAGTCTGGATCTACAAGGGCTGGCTTGGTCTGCCCATAGCTCCACCTGTAGGTCAGTCTGGGAGTGTATGGTGGTAGCTGCAGGCTACATTTATACAGTACAGCATAACATATTGTGCTCCAGGGGACTACACAGCACAGGCACATGTGGTGGTGCTGCATGCAATTGTCAAACTGTAGTTCATGCTACAGTGCACAGCAGGCACTACAGTAGCAAGGGGGCCAGTAGTGTGAGGGATACAGCAATGCCTATGGTGTGTAGGGCAGTGATGACCATTGCACTATACACAGTGACAGGCCCAACCTGCAGGTGCTTACGGACAGCGGACATTACTGTTATGCTGTTGTGCAACCCACAGATGCTGCACCACCAGCATGGGACGTCAACAGAGACATATACACAGTGGCTGTGTGTGATGTGGTGTCTGTACAGATTTGCGGTATGTGTTTGGGGGGCCACATAGGATCAGACAGGCACACTGGTGTTGGAGTATTCCCAACACTGGCCCATGTGCACAGTGTGGCTTGTCCCAACCTTGTGGCCACATCCAGTCTGTGGTGCAGCCTGGCCACTTGTACACCCTCCCCTCAGCACCCTCCATGCCCACAGTGCTGCATGTATGTGCTGGAATCTGTTGATGTCCACTGAAGGGTGGTCTGCAGGTGTGTGCTGTATGGCTGCACTGCCATGTTGTCCACTGGGAGCTGGGTCACCACTTACTGCCTGGCATGGCTAGGACTGGTGGCAGATGATGGCATCATTGTGATGTCATCAGTGGGCAGCATGTTTCCTCTATGTATGCCTTTTTATATGTGTCATAATTATTGGTTAGGGTCACATAAAGCCATGCAAAAGCCACACAAAGGCACAATGTCATGTAAAGCTGGTTTGCCCAGGGTTAAGACTACCCTTTCCTGGGTGGTACTATGCACCATGCAACATGTTGCACTAGTCACGCAAAACCGCTTTGTACGGCTCTATTCACTGAATATAGCATTGCGCTGACACACACCTTCAGTTTGCTCCTTGCATACATTAAGATTTTGCCCAGTGCTAATGCAGTTTGTGTGTGCTATTTGGCCTTTTGAATATAGCGGACTCACTCTAACCTGGCTCTAAACCTGCGCAAATGGTTTGCCCCAGTGCAAAGTTTTGAATATCTGGCCCCTTGTTTCTTGTTGCTACTATAATTTTTTTAAGTGTGTTGAGTCAACATCTTGGTGTCCCTGGTTTCTCAGGTCTGCAGTTAGATCTGCTAGGAACTTTTCCTTACCACAGTCGGTCCACTCCAGTGTGCTCCCCCCCAACTTATTAATTTTATGACAGTAGCCCCAGTAAAGTTTTGTCATTTAATATTAATTGCATGAAAACCCCCATTTGATGTACAAGGATAATGCAGTATGTAAAGAGAGATTACCCGAATGTGATTCTTCTGCAAGAGCCACATTTATCAGGGGAGGAGCGTGCAAAGCTGGGTAAATATGGTTTTCCTACAGTAATGTCCTCTTCTTACCATAAGGGAAAATGATGGGGAATCATTATTCTCATTCCAGGTTCCACAAGATTTAATATGCAGGATTCTTACTCTGACCCAGATGGTCGCTATGTGATTGTAGTAGGGGTGCTGTATGAGACCCTAGCAACTCTAGTAAATGTGTATCTCCCAACCCAATCAAACAAGAAAGTGGACCAGGCCTTCTTTAACAGGGTTCTCTCTCTGATGCATAGGAAACTGATAATGGGAGAGGATATTGAGTTGACCTTAAACCCAGATTTAGATACAAATTTTCCATGTTTTACCCCAAATTCCCCACCTGCAGCCCTATTGGTTCTGGCCAGAGTTTTTTTTCCATTGTGATTGTTTTCACTGTAGGCTCTTCTAGGTCTACAGCACTTTCTCTCCCACCTCTTTCTTATCCCTTATGATTTCCTTGTGCCTATCCCAGGCTTTTTTGAATGCCACCACTGTTTTTGCCACCACTACCTTCACTGGAAGGCTCTTCCAGGTATCCACAACTCTTTCTGTGAATAAGTATTTCTTCACATCTCTCCTGAACCTACCCCCCTCCAGCTTCAAATTATGGTCCCTTATTCCAGAGTACCCTTTCCTCTGATAAATATCTGCCACCTGTACCTTATTCACCCCTGTGAGGTATATAAAGGTCTCAATCTTATCCCCCTTCCCTCCTCCAGGGAGCACATGTTTAGTTAGTTTATCCTCTCCTCATAGGGCTTTTGATGCAGACCTTGTACCATCTTAGTAGCCCTCCTCTGGACCACCTCTATGCTGTCTGTCTATCCTGAGATGTGGTTTCCAGAACTGGATATGGTACTCCAGGTGCAGTCTTACCAATGCTCTATATAGGGGCAAAACCACATCCCTCTTCCTGCTGGCAATACCCCTACCTATACACCCAATCATAACATAGCTCACCCAATTGCTTTGTCACATTGTCTGGTCACCTTTAGGTCATCCAATATAATTACCACCCCAGGTCACTTTTCTGCTTGGTTGTTGCAAGTACCTTTCTCCCCATTTTATACTCCACCCCTAGGTTTCTGTGACCCAAGTGGATTATTTTGCACTTTTTTGCATTAAACCTTAGCTGCCAAACATTTGACCACTCCTCCAGCCATTTTAAATCATCCTTTACACACACACCCCTAGAGTGTCCACTCTGTTACAGATCTTGGTGTCATCTGCAAAGAGGCAGAACTTCACTGCCAGTTCCTCGACTATGTCACTAATGAATACATTAAAGAGGACTGGCTCCAGTACTGACTCCTGAGGTACCCCACTGGTCACTCTTCACTCCTCTGAGTGAACTCCATTTACCACCACCCTCTGCCTCCTAGCCCCTAACCAGTTTCTTACCCAGGTTTCCACCTTATTGCCTATCCCTATGCTACCCAACTTGTTTACCAACTTCCTTTGAGGAATGGTGTCAAAGGCCTTGCTGAAGTTCAGGTAGGCCATGTCCACTGCCCCTCCCTGATCCAATACCATGGTTACCCAGTCAAAAAAATCTATTAGATTTGTTTGTCATGACTTCCCCTCTGTGAAGCCACAATGCCTTGGGCCCTGCAGTCCATTGAATTCCAGGTGTTCCACAATTCTTTATTTAATAGTGTTTCCATCATTTTCCTTACTACTGAAGCCAAGCTGACAGGCCTAAAATTCCCCACCTCCTCCTTGCTGCCACTTTTGTGAAGTGGGATTATGTTCACTCTTCTCCAGTCCTCCAGGACCACACCAGTCTCCAGTGAACTGTTAAACAAATCTGCAAGGTGTGCTGCCAGCACCTCTGTGAGTTCCTTCAGCACTCTAGAATGCACCATGTCTGGCCCCATGGCTTTATCCTCCCTCAGATTAGCAAGTGCTTTCCTGACTCTCTCCTCAGAAAAGAGACTGGTGTCCATTTCCCTTCCCTCAAAGTTATTGGTGCTTATCTGTGGTCCTTCCCCTTCCCCTTCTACTGTGAACACTAAGCAGAAGTATCTGTTAAAGATGTTTGCCTTTCCTTGGTCCTCCTCTGTACAGCCCCCCTTCTTTTTTTAACCATACAATCCCTCCCTTTGTCTTCCTTTTCTTGCTCACATATCTGAAAAATGTCTTGTTCCCCCCGATACTGTCTGAGCTATTCTTTCCTCAGCTTGTGCCTTTGCGCTCCTTATTACTTTGCCTGCCTCGATCCATTTTCCAGATACACTTCCCTGTAATCCTTTCTCTTTGCCTCCATATACCTTCTGAATATGACTGTTTTTTCCCTTATCTTTTTGCCACCTCCCTCAAGAACCACAACAGTCTCCTCTCCCTTCTGTTTTTTTAGTACTATTTGCCCTTCACCCCACCCAAGACATCTCTTCCATCAGTCCCTCTCAGACGTACTCCCCCATCTTTGTAAATGTCAGCTCTTCTGAAATCTAGAACCCTCATCCTTGTGCAGTTGGATTCCACTGCTGTTCTTATATTAAACCACACTGTGCGATGGTCATTGGTCCCCAAATGACTTCCCACCCTGATGTTCACAAGACTCAGAATGGATAGTCACATGATGCAACCATCCAAGTAGCAGTTCTTACAGACCACTTCCACGAACCCCGACTCAAACTTCAAGGAATACAACCTTTTTTAAAACAAACTTTCTGTACTTATTTGGGTTAAATGCTAAATACTCTATGGGCAAATAATCCAATCCTGAAAGGCAGAAAATGGAAGCAGAAATGTGTGCGGCATTACCTCAATATACGTCACCATCAATGCCCAAGAAGGCCAGCAAAAAAACAAGGCCTCAGCCTGCCACTAGCTGCTGCTCCACAACAACCCTGGCAGAGCAGAATCTTCTTACTGTGAACCGCTTCCTAGCAGAAGTTCAACCTTTTTGGGAACAGCTCTAGTCCCTTACCTCAGAATTCAAATCCATGGCAGGGTCTCTGGAAAATCTATCCAGGAGAACCAGAGACAACGAGGCACGTATCAAATCCCCGGAAAAGAAAGCCGAGTGAATGACTCCAGAGACAGTGGCAACCAAACAATGGATGGCTAAGCTTGAAGCAAAGGTAGAGGACCTGGAAGGTCATAGACAGAGCTCTGAACCTATTCTCTTTAACCAAAAGCTCATAATTAAACTAGCAGGCCCGTCTTCATTTGGACCTACCTACACAGTTGAACGCTCTCACTGAGCCTTGCACCCCATGTCTCCTCCTGGTGCACTACCTCGTCCACTGACATTCTGCTTCCTAAACTATCAGGAATGACAGCATTTTTGAAATAAAATCAGAGAATTGCAGGAGATAAAATGGGAAGGAGGCAAGTTACTGGTGGCGCAGGACTTGCCCGTTACAGTATGACAAAGGAGAGCCTCCTTCCACCCAATTGTTACCAAGTTAATAGCAGCAGGCATCAATTTTAAATGGGCTACCCTGCAAGATTCCAAGTCCTTCTTGCTGGCAACTGGATCACCTATGAGGATCCAAACATAGTATAATCTTCCCTTTTGGAAGCTTTACCAGACCTATTCATGAACCGCTGAATGGACCTTGCAATTTGCATGCAGGTATTATTCTTAATAAGGAATTGGCCTCTTGAGTTTGAATCCAGGCCCGAAGTAGAGGCCTGAAGAAGAGAAAGATGGTGTCACCAAATGTAAATTAGTTCTAGTCCCCCCACACACACACTTTGGGCACACAGAAGATTGCTTGTGTATTTGCTGTGATGTGCAGGAGAGAGAGAGAGAGAGAGAGAGAGAGAGATTTTCTATGCAGTGGTAACAAAACTGTTGGCGACCCAAAAAGTTTGAACTGTGAGTGTTTACTTTGTTTCCAAGGAACATTATAATTTATTTGAACAACCTGTTACTTTTCAATACTATCTCATTTACTCCAATTTTATTGGTGGTATTCCATCACAAAATATTGATATGAAAGGATGAACTCCACTTCAGAAATCCTTATTTCAGTAAACAGTCACTGCTTTATTATATTATTCTCCACACTAAACCAAAGTGGCAACCATTTTGTAGCTTATCGCCACATCTTCAGGCCCTTGCAGTGTTGCATCTAGGTAAAGGAAACATATACAATGTTTTAATACTAAGAGCTAGATAAAGATGCAAACCTCTTAAATACTGACCACCACAATTACATACATATTAAAACAAACTTGACTATGATTATTCAAACTTAACAAATGTTACTAGACAATCTCCACAATACAAAATTGTGTCAAAATACATACACAATGTAAATACAGTTCTCCAGGGAATTGAACCATGGACCTAATACACTTGAGGCAAGAACCAAACCACCACACTGTCTGTGATTATATATGTAACCTATTTCACATATATTGTTGATATCATTTTCTTAGTATCAGTTATAATTTATTTTCAGGATGTTATTTTACAAATGCATTTAGTTTATAATATTAGACATTGTATCTCTATAATCTCTCCATCCTTCTTGGTTTTAATATATGTTAAAACTAGCATCTATCAGACACATTTCCATTAAAAAATATCTCTATGTTTTGGTTATTTCCAATTAATATCATATTTCTTGTCAACTTACTGATGATTTACCTGTTGAACATTTTATATACTCATACGTTTATTGGCTTGACTCCTTTCCTTGGATATTCAGTAGCATAAATTGCCATAGAAAGGAATGAAAGATATTTTTAGAATTTAAAAAATACTAATCTTAGAAATTAAAAAAAAATACTTTCTTTGCTAAGGTTTAAAATCTTGCCTACCTCATTAAATGCAACTCTTTTAGTAGTTTAATGTCATGGAAATGTTTATTCTCTCCTGCAATGTAGTAAAACAAATCCTTGTAATTTCAGATGCAGGTAAACATTCTACAACTTTCTACACCTTTCACAGACAGCCAGAATTTGGTAAAAAGCACTCACCAGACTCTTAAATAGAGTAGCAAAGGTTCATCGCATCTCTGCAGGAAACAGGGAGCACCTGAACTCTCATGCAGGTCTGCTTAAATACCCCGGGAGGCGGGGGGGTCCAATGATATCACTGATGACATCATGAACCCACCCCCACCAGGTTCAAGTCTTAGATGGTCTCCTGAAAGGTGGAGAACAGCTGATTCCTATCACTTCTGTGATGGAGTGATGGAAAATAGGGGAGGTCAGAGGATGCAGCAAAAAGGCGGCTCACCCCCTCCCATGGCTAAAGCTAAAATACATTTTTTGCAGGGGATATTAAATATTATTACTGACTCTGGAAAAATTACATATATATATCTTTTAAACTCAAACTGTATTTCAGGCAGAGTAATGGAAGGTGGATACCCTGTGCATGGAAAAACTACTTATTAATTGTGTTTAAAAGTGATATGTGCTACTTAATAACTCTTTTGTCTGAATTCTTCCAGACCATATAAAATAGTAACATTTTAGCCATCCTCCAATTACCCTTCCTATACACAGTTAATTTCTCATTCTGGTATTTTAACAAGTTAACATATGTAAATATGTTCCTTGCGTGAGATGGCTCTTTTCAAGGGTTGATATACAATTGTTCATATTACCAAAATAAATTCCAGTCACATGTTTCATTTAACCCAACTCGTGGGTTCAGACTCTCCATGGTGTAAATCCAATAAACTTCTCTCTGCAGTATTAAAGTTTTCCAGGTGATGTTCATGCCGAGTGGTTCCTGTACTCTTTCAAGTCCCCAAAATCTAAGGGATGCTGCTGAATGTCCAACTGTGTTCAAATGTTTCGCCACTGTTGATTTTTGGTCTTTATTTCTAATATCTCTCTTGTGTTCTCCAATTCTTGTTTTCAATTCTCTTTCAGTTTTTCCAACATACAATTTGTCACAGGAACACTGTAAAACATAGATCACATGATCTGTTTTACACATTATGTGCTGTTTGATTTCATATTTTATCTTCATGTAAGGATGTTAAAAAAATGTTTTTTCTGCTGGTATTGTTGCACTGGTAACAGTGTCCACAAGGGTAGCGCCCCTTTTTTTAAGTATCCAAGGAGGAGCTGTTTGTTAACTGGTTCCTCAATGCGATGCTTCATATGTACTAATTTCTCCCTAATAGTAGGGTTCTTTTTGGAGGTAATCAGATGCCATAGCTTAAGTCTAGAGTTTTGTGGGTCCCTTATCTGTAAAATATGCCGATTTTTAGTAAAGATGTTCTGAATATCTCTGCTAAGATGGCTATAAGCTGTGGAGAACATAATTCTGTTCCCTGTGGCCTCCTTTCTCTCCCTGTGTAACAAAGTCTCTCAGGGGGGTACCTAATATTTCTTGTACTGTTTCTTGTACCCTCTGTCTGTTGTATCCTCTATTAGTAAATCTCTGTGTCATATTTCCTGCATCTCTAATATACTCCTACATGATGTTGTTGTTTCTCTTTGCTCTAATTATCAGTGACTTGGGAATGCAGTTTCTCAATTTCAGGTCATGATAATTGTCATAGTGTAGAATTCAATTTCTGTATGTTGGTTTCCTATATAATTTTGTTTCTAATCTGTTACCTTCTCTATAGATGAATAAATCCAAAACAGGAATCTGTTCTTGACTGATCTCCATATTAAACTGTATGCTAGTGTTCCTACTATTGACAAATATAATAAACCTGTCCAAGCCATCCCTCGTGCCATCCCAAATGAGGAAGACATCATCAATAAAATGTCTCCAAATTTTTATATTTTCAAGGAAGATGTTGTTTTCTGAACTTAATATGTGGGTGGATTCAAAATCCCACTTGAGCAGATTAGTGTAGGAGGGGGCCATTGTGCTCCTCATGGCTGTACCCATTATTTGCATGTAAAAAGTCTTTTCAAATTGGAAGTAGTTCTTGTTAAGTGCTATTTCTGCTACACCCAGAAGAAATTCACTGGGTGGATGTTGGTAGCCTGGTTCCTAAGGCTCTTATCTAGGGCTGCTAGTCCCTTTTCATGATTGTTGCTTGTGTATAGGTCCTTACTGTCCATTGTTACAAGCCAAATGCCTTTGAAATCCAAACCTTGTGTGTTTATGTCAGTTATAATGTCTATTATGTGACTGGTGTCCTTAATGTATGTTTGCATCTTACATATCTCTGTCCGAATATGGAAATCAACATATTTCGAGAGTGGTTCCAAAATGGAATCCACTCCAGAAACTATTGGTCTGCCCAGCGGTTTTTCAGAGTTTTTGCATACTTTTTGTAATGTGTAAAAAAGTGGTACCATGGGTGTCTTGTTAACGAGCATCTGCATCTCTCCTTCAGCACACCAACCTTGATCGATTGCCCATTCCAGATATTCATTTATCTCACCCATGACCTCTTGTGTCAGGTCATTGTCTAGGCGTTGCTACCTGTCTGTATGTGAAAGCTGCCTCAAACACTCTGCCTGAAAGTCTTTGTATTTCCATAACACACTATCAACCCCCCTTCTGCCAGTTTAATAACTAGAGATTTGTCCTGTTCTAGTTGTTTCAATGTGTCTCTTTCCTGTATTGTAAGGTTATTATATGTCGGAACCAATTTTTTGTCATTTAACATATTTTTAATTTGTTGTCCCACTACTTGTATGCATGTTTCTACTGTTTCCCTTCCTTTTGGTTGGGTAAAGGTGGATTTAATGTCCACAGCCTTTTGTAATTCCTGCCTCCTGGTAGTGTGTGCCTGTTCCTGATTCCCAAACCAATCTGCTAACCATATTTTTTGATAAAACATTTTCAGATCCACTTCCAATTGGAATAGATCCAACCCCCTCATAGGAGAATATGATAAACCTTTACTGAGGATGGCAATTTCACTTGGAGAGAGCTCCCTTCCACTAAGATTAAAAATAGGTATGGGTTCAATTATATTTGTCTCCCCCTGTTCAGATCTCCTCTCCCTCTTCCTCTGCCTCCTCTTCTACCTCCTCCACCAGTTCCTCCTCTCTGGTTTCTTTAAGGTGGTCTGTACTGGTCCTCTTATCTCCAATCTCTGTCCCTCAAGTCAGATCTCCTCTCTTCCCTGATGAGGGGTTGTTGATATCCCATGGTGTTCCCTGTCTCCTGATGTTGTATTGATTCTTCTTCTAAAAAAGGTTCTCAGCTATCCTGTTGTCTACTTGGCCCAAAATAAAAATTAGTTACATAGCTATCTCCGCTATCTGAGTCAGTGTTATATTCCTGTCATTCTTGATTGAATGTGGTGTTCCTATAAACTCTCTGTTTGGTGAACCAATTATATAATTTATTATATCTATAGTCAACAATGTTTCTTTTAAATTTTTTAAACTTTTGCTGCTTGATGTAATCTTCATATTCTGCTAAGTCTTAGTTAATCTTTTCTAAAGTAGTGATGAAATCCTGGTGTTGGACCCTAGCCTTATATTCATCTTTTATACCTTGTATTTCTGTTGTTAGTATGTTTCTCTCCTCATCTATGGTTTCGATAAGTGCCAACATGAAATCATTAGAACGTTTGTTTTTAATACCCATCCATTTTTCATTCAGCTTGATAGTCATAAAGCCCAAATTGGGCTCTACCAATACCCTTCCATTCCCTGGTAATCACAATGTTTTGTACAATTAGTCAGAACCAGGAAGAATGGGAAGACTCCTTTCTGTTTGACTGGGATGTGAACTTTTGCACAATTTTTATTTCAACCCAGGAAAGAGAAATTTAAATTAAGTTAACTAATATACATTAGTCACAGTTCTTAAAGTTATAATGTTTTCCTGATTGTTCCAGTAGTTGGGGGGATATGCAATTGATCAGTAAAGTTACTTTATGGTAGTAAATTGTACCAACTTAGGTATCGCACCAAAGATGAATAGATGGGAAATAACCTGCACATGAACTATGGAAACAGCAAAGTTCCCTATTTTAGAGAACTTACAGATACATAAAAATATATGCTTTGTGGGAGGGTTCATCCTGAGCTGTCTTTAGTTAATTCAACAGTGGGGGAGGGTGGTAGAGGGTACTGTGGAAAGGTATACATCATGAACCGTGGAAATTATGTTATGGAGGGAGGGGGGGGGGTAAGTGCTCCTTACTGTGCTATTAACAGTTATGGTCATTAGAGGTTTATTTGAGACAAGAGGAACTGGGGATTTTTGTTTAAAATGTGAATACATGTTAATGTACTTAATTTTTATGTATCTAGGAGAACCTTTTGAAGGGAGTTATGTATCTGATTATGGGTTTGTGTGGGAATGGATGTACAGGAGAAAAGGGCGTCAGAAATATTATCGAAGTCAGAATTGTAGGGACTATGAGTGTCATTTGGGCACAAGAAGAGCATACATAATAAGATGGAATGGTTAAGTACATAAAAATTATTTGATGGAACATTAGATGGGCCCATAACAAAACAAAAAGTTATCAAATTCTCAAACATATAAGATACCTTAAAGGAGACATATCGTTTTTGCAAGAGACACATTTATTAGAGACCGGAGCAAATTTATTCCATAGCAATATATTGGCCAAGTATATTCTGCGGAGAACAATAGATAAAGTAAAGGGGTAGCTATCTTACTTTCTCAGCAATCTTCCTTTGCCTGTGAACAACGCATCTGAGACCCAAATGGCCGATATTTGCTCCTAAAGGAACTTTTAGACCAGACAGAGTAAGTACTAGGATGTATATATGGACCTAATGCAGACATCCCTCCTTTCTTCATGAAGTTATTGTCTGCCCTAGTACCTTTCTCAATGCTACCTATTCTCTTAGGTGGAGATTGGAATTTGCTGTTCTCCCCTGACTTAGACAAGTTGGACAGGAGAAGGCAAGGTCTATCTCTGGCTCAATGCTCCATAAGAAATCAAGCTGACCAACTCAGACTGTGTGATCCCTGGTAGACGATGAACCCTGACTCTAGAGAATACACGTTTCACTCTATGGTACACAGAACTTCATCTAGAATAGATTACATTTTGGTTAGACATACACTTCTGATGGGCTTGCTAGAAAGTGGTATGGAACCAGGAGTTGATCTCGGACCAATTCGCTGACTGGTGCCAACTAATAACTCACCAAAGGAAACTATCTGGAAAATTAATAACCAAATGCTAAAGGAGGAAGGAATAGTTGACCGGATTTCCCAATCAATAGACTACTTCACAGAGCTTAACCTAAATTCCACAGATAGAATTGATATGGAATGGGGATCATTAAAATGCTTCATCAGATGGGAACTAATCCACTTAGTGTCTACCAGGAAACGTGTGCAAGAAAGGAAAGCATTTGAACTCCTGACTCAGATACATAACTTGGAAGCACACCTCCCACCCAACAGCACTGAGAAAGACAGATGTAAACTTTTAGGGCTTTGGGACCAATAAAGTGAACTCCTGTGTGAGAAAGCTGAATTTCCCATCTTGAAAACTAGAGCTACCTATATTGATCAGGGTGAAAAAGATGGTAGATTACTCGCATTATGGCTTAAAAAACAAGAGGCATCCAGAATCATAAAAGTTATCCGCTCATTATCGGACAACACCATGAAACTAACACCAAAATAAATTACCACTGAATTTGCATCATATTATCAGAAACCCTGTAGCCCAATGGAGCACCTCCCTGACATGACAAAAGTAGATGAGTACCTTGAAGCTATTCAGCTATCAGCCATAAAGGAAGATCAAAAGGCAGGGCTGGTAGCCTCCTGAGAAGAAACTGATAAATAGATGGTTATTAAATCCTTACCACTGGATAAAATTCTGGGTCCTGATGGGTGCTCCCCTAATTTTTATAAGATTTTTTGCTGAAAAACTAACCCCTTGGCTACACAAACTGTTCCAGTGGCTATTAGTGGCTGAGTCTATAGACAAAATCAACTAGAAGCCTTAATAGTAGTCTTACATAAATCAGGTAAAGATGAAGAAAAAGTTACCAGTTACAGGCCAGTCTCTCTGTTGAACTAAGACATTAAAATGCTAGCCAAATTATTAGTAAACAGAACAAATAAAGTACTACCCTCCATAATAAATAAAGACCAAGTTGGAAAGACCTCTTCAGATCATCTGTGTAAACTAGTTCACATCTTCTCCATATCCAGGGACTCAGACTTATTGGCTATTCTGCTGTCCCTGGCTGTGGAGAAGGCTTTTGATCATGTTGACTGGCAATTTTTGTTCTGAGCCATGAATAGATTTGGTTCCCCCCATAATTTTTCCAATGGATTAGCACTATTTACAAGAATCCATCAGCCTAAATATACTGTAACAGAGTTTTCTCTTTCACCTTTCCATTATATTCAGGCACCAGACAAGGGTGCCTATTATCACCACTACTCTTGAACATCTATCTAGAGTTTTTACATACTAAACTAAGGGAGATACAGGGCATAAAGATTGGGTTCCAGGAGCTGAAATTGTCAGCATATGCGGGCAATATATCATGGCACCTATCCCATGCACAGGAATCATCTCAAGCTGCACTAGAGAACATTAAATAATACAGTTTGTTTTCTAATTACAAAGTTAACCTGGATAAAAATGTTATCTTCCCCCCTTAACAATAAAACAGTTAAAAGTGACATAGTGAAAGCTGGACTACAATGGAACCACTATAGAATGAAATATTTAGGCATTAACCTGGCTAGGAATGAAAACAGAATGTGGCAACTTAACCTGGAGGCAGTATTACAAATAATACAACAGGATTTAACTCATTTGAAAGTTATCCTCCTCTCACTCTGGGGGCATATCAGTGTAGTTAAAATGAATATATTACCAATAATTGTTTACCCTCCTAACATGTTAAACTCCTGACTACACTTAAAATGGTTTAAAGAAGTACACGCTACCATCACAGACTACATCTGGTTAGGTAAACCCCTGAGAAGGGCTTACCATAAAATGGCTGCACCTAAAACCCGAGGGGGGGCTCAGACTATTGGGCTAGCCAAGCAAGTAAATACTTGTGTTGACTCACTAGGATGGAGGAATTGAATACCCTTTCATACATGCCCATCAGTCTTAAAATAGAGGAAGAGCTGATTTGCTCAGTAGGACTCTTTCCCAAAAGCTCTTATGTATACTACACCAAAGGACCTTCCCTCTGGGTTACATAATTCCCTGATAGCAGTGTCAGTGAGGATCCATGCACAACTTTGTTCCTTCCTACACTATAAAAATAAAAAGGATTTAAACCAATCACTGGTGGGAAACCCCAACTTTAAAATAGGTGGTAGAACAATCCAACCTCAATGGATTCCCTAATTAGCAGAGGTAAATGTCAGAGAATTTTTCACTGATGGAGATTGCAGTTCTTCTGGAGAAATAATGGAAAAATATAAAGTAGATCAATCCCAAATCTTCAACTTTTACCAAATTAGACGTTTGTTAATTAATAAAAAAGATATGTTAGTAGGTGGGGAAGATAATGGGGAATAATTTTATTCCCTCTGTCTCATAGCTAGCTTACCACATGCTTTCTTTAAGATTTATTCCAGCTTATTTGATAGAGCCTTCCCTCCTCGGATGGCATATCTGGGTACTGGACATCACAGTTCCGTAACTTAGAACTGGACAGGGGCAAGATTTGGCAGAACTGTTATACATACGTTACACAGGACAGGCTAAGGTTAATGCAGTTCCAGCTTCTCAATAATATGTACTGGACCCCAGTGAAGCTTCACAAACTGGGCAGAAATCTATCCTTAATCTGTGTCAGATGCCAACAAGCAGAGGGTACCCTCTTTCATATATTCTGGGAATGCCTGCAAATTAAGTCTCTTTGGGCTACCATCAGACAAAAAGCTGATCATCTGTTAGGCATAGAAGAACTTTTTGTGCCTGAAATATGCTTGGTAGGTGATTATACAGGTATAACTGTTCGCCAACGTAAATGCCACATGGCACTAATAGCTCTTTCACTTAAAAAGCTAGAACTATGTCACTGGCAAGACATGGATAAAATCACTTACACAGAATGGTTACAGGAATTATTACTTAACTTGAGAACTGAGCAACTAAATGCCAGCCTGCAAAATTGCTTACCAAGATATAGGAAGAGTTGGGAACAAATGCACTCTATCTACTGCAAATTGGCCCTAAGCCAGGCTAAGCACTTGTTAAATTCTTACTCCTTTCAGACTTAACAATCTGATGCCATGGGAGGGAGGAAGGAAGGGAGAGGGAAGGGGTTGAAGAGGGGACATGGAACTGTCTGTATATATATATGCCTCAATTTTGTTGAACTAAGACTGATTGTTTCATGTTGTGTGTACTCAGAAACTAATAAAGCAGACTTAATTAAAAAAAAAACACTCAGAAAGGATGGGTACATTCTAGATTGCCCTGCAGAAGCCCAGATCATAAAAATCTCTGTCCTTTCAGTCAGGTTGATGGATCCCCAACCACCTGGTTCCCATGGAATTTCATGGAAACCTTTGGACAAAGGGCAGGATAGCCCTCATGGTCGCTGAGCTTATACCTTTTAAGATAATGGTCCTTTGTGAACAAAGACCTAGAGCTCACCAATCATTCCAGCTGATAAATCACAAAGTGGAAACATGTCATAAACTGAAGATCCAATGGTATCTGTGGAAAAAGTTCAAAAAAACACCAAGTACCAGGTGTGAAACACTAAGTTTAAACCTCACGGATAAACTAGGAATTGATAGCTGTACAGTTTATGTTGTCCATGTTGGGCCCCAGGGAGGTTCCCATGGTTGGCCTAAAGATCAGGCCAAGAGCAGACACCTGCCTCAAAAGAATGCTCAATGCTAGACCTTTTCCATTTCCACTACAAAAAACTCCAAAATATGAGTACATGGTGGACCTAGTACCCTGAGCTCCAGCTCAAGTTGAGAGGAAAATCCATATTCTGTCAAAAGTTGCCAAGGAAGGGGCCACCTTCCTAGAGGTCATCTAAGTGAGAAACATCTTAACAGCAACTTCTGCTTCAGGAGATTCCTCCTCTGAGGGGCCCGTACTACCAACAGTATCACTTTTAGTTTGGAAGCAGAAATTGCCCTTGACAGAGCAAACACCATGGGGTGAGAGCAGAAAGAAAAAATGGTACTTGCAACAGAAGATTTTACTAGTGCAAAATACCTCATCCTTCATGGCAACTCCAAGGCTATTAAAAGAATCTTCCCCCAATTGCTGAATCTCTCACAGCATCCAGGGTTCTAGTGAAAGTGGTGAAAAGAGATACTCATTATTTTTATTTATTTATTTGTAAAATCAGTTTACAACCTTTGAGCCAGAGGCTCGTTTCCAAAGGTACTTCATCACATAAAGACATACATTGTGTTTTTGGGTTACATAGCGTAGGTTTGCAAAACAATAGGCATTCAACAGAGGCACCACGTCACACTGTGGTCAGACAAATACATTTGGGTTACAGGGTACATGTAAATTGAGAACAGGTGTTACACAAGTTGGTATCAATAGTGAGCAATCTAATAGGTAAACACTGAAACAGCTGGCACTGGCTAGGTTAAACATAGGCACGGTGTACAGGGAAGTGGTGTTGGGGATGGCTAGGTGGAGAGCCGACCAGAGGGCATTGTCAAGAGAAGTAGAGGTGGAAGCTACTTTCAGAGACAGGAGCAGTTACGAGTGTTGATGATGTGGTTTCAAAGGGTGGTTTTGAACTTGGAGATGGTGGTGGCATTGGTGATGGGGGCAGGGAGAGAGTTAAACCAGGTTGGGGCTCTATAGCAGAAGGACCTCTGGCCAAGGCTGGTTCTTGATCTGGGGACCATTAGAGTGGTCTTGTTGGAAGACCGTGTTGCAGTAGTGGGAGGGCTCTGGTGGATGGATGCCATTACCCCAGGGGGGGAGAGCCCGAGTAGGGTTTTTTTTGTGAGGAGACAGGTTTGGTATTGGAGCCGTTCATCCAGGGTAAGCAATTTAGCCTCAACATACAGCTGATAGGTGTGTGTGGGCCTGGGGGCACCAGTAATCAATCTGCAGGCTTTGTTCAGGGTTAGGTGAATTTTTTTGAGTGCAGTGGTGTTGGCAGCACCATAGACTGGTAGGCCATAGTCTACAAGGGACAGAACGGATGATGTAACAGCGAGCCGGAGAGCATTTGGGGGGAAGGCAGGTTCTATGGCGGAAGAGAATGCCAAGCCGTATGTTAGTGGTGGATGTTAGGGCATCGATGTGGTTGTGAAATGTGAGGGCTGAGTCGAAGGTAACCCCAAGGTATTTGTAGGAGCAGACTTGTTCCAGTGGCTGATTGGTACTTGGAAGGATATAGAGTGGGTGGTTGCTAGCTTTGATTTGGAGGTGGGAAAAGAGCATAGCTTTGGTCTTTTTAAGATTGATGACGAGTCTGCTCTCCTTAAACCAAGCTTCGGCACTGTTGAAAGACTGCTGTAGGGTGTCCTGGAGGGAGACTGGATTGCGGTGGGTGGCAAAAAGGACAGCGTCATCTGCATACAGTGGAATTTTGCCAGGGCATGCACTGGGCAGGGTGTTCAGATAGAGCGAGAAGAGAAGGGGGCCCAGGATGGAGCCTTGGGGGACCCCAGAGTGAATGGGACGGGTATCGGAGACTGTGCGATTGATTTTTACACACTGCGATCGAGTGTCAAGATAGCTTGTGCACCATGCTAAGGGGTCAGCTGAGAGACCAGTGTGGCAGAGTGCATTCAGCAGAAGTGGATGGGAGACGGTGTCGAAGGCCTTTGAGAGGTCAATGAACACTGCACCAGCTAGGGAGCTGGTATCCAAGGAGAAGGAGTGTAGGAAGTTGGAGAATTCAATTAGGGCAGTGCTGGTACTGTGACCAGCATGGAAGCCATGTTGCTCTGGGCATAAGATGTTATGCTTAGCCAGATAATCAGTGATTTGAATGGCCACCACTTTCTCAGGGCTTTAGAGATGGGGGATGGAGATTGGCGGTAGTTGTTGGCGATGACCTGTCGCCTTTATGAATTGGTGATAATGGCTGTTTTCCACGCTGTGGGAAATTGTCCCAGGCAGAGTGACTGGTTAATTAGGCTGGTGAGTGGGGCAAGGACTTCATCTAGCACCAGCCTGAGGATACTGGGGTCCAGTGAGTCACTGCCGGGACTGTTGCCATTCAAAGCTTTGACTAGGATGGGTCTGGCTTCCCGGATGGAAATCTTGGGCAGGTGGAAGCTGGGGCGCTGGAGGACAGGGGGAGGTTGGTTGGGGGGAAGGTCAAAGAAATTACTAGGGAGGACTGAGCTAAAGTCAGTGAAAGCGGTGTTGAACCAGTTAGCTATGGTGGCAGGCTCGGTGGTGGTAGTGCCATTTCTAGTGAGCTGGAATGGGGCAGGGAGTGAGCTTTTCCATTAAGTTGCTTAATATCCCAGAAAGTCCGGCTGAGCCCAGGAGGAGGTAAGGAGGCCTGGTAATGGTCGGCCTTGCTTTCCTGATGGCCCATGAGTACTTATTCGGGCTGCATTGTAAGCCTGCCTATCAGACAGGCAACCCGTTCAGTGGCAAGGTGCCAGAGGTTATCCTGATTTCTTAGTAATTGTAGAAGGCTGGGCTAACCCAAGGTGCATTCTGTTTTTTGGACCGGATTTTGGTGAGGGGTGCAAAGAGATCACAGGCCATGTTGAAGGTGTGAGTGAAGAAGGCGAGGGCAGTGTCAATGTCAGTAGCATGATGAATGGGGGACCAGTTTATCTGGGTGAGGAATGCTTTAAGTTTTTTCAGCCCACCAGGGCGGAGGCGCCTGCGGAAGGTGGTCTGGGCTTTGGGTTTGGGATTGGAGACTGCCCAATGAAATAGGATAGGGGAGTGGTCACTTAGGGAGTCTGGGAGGACCTGGATGTTTTGGATTTTATGGGCTCGGTTAGTTATAATAACATCCAGAAGGGTGCTGGTACCTCTCTTAGGGTTTATTCTTGTGGGCTGGGTGACGAGTTGCGTCAGGTCTTGGGAGGCAAATGAGTCTCTGATTGCAGATGAGGAGGTGCTGAGCCAATTTACATTAAGGTCCCCAACTAGGATTTGCTCCGCCTTATGGTGGAGGGTTGCCAGGTAGTCTGTTAAAGATACCAGGGCCGGGTGCTGGTTCTTTGGGGGAAAGTAGGCTGTGGTGCGATAGAGAGGGCTCCTAGAGGGGTCCGGGGTGAGTTTGAGGGTAAGAGCCTGGGCCCCATTTACAAAGGCAGGGGTGGGGAGTGCGTGTCCAAGTATTGTGTCCCTAGTGTAGATTGCACAGCCTCCCCCTCGTTTGCCTACTCGGTCCTCCCGGTATAAGGTATAGCCTGGGAGGGAAACAAATGAGTCAGGGGTGGATTTGGACAGCCATGTTTCAACCAGGGCTATGACATCTGGTTGATGAGCCAAGGCCCAGCACTGTAGGGTGTCAAATTTCTTCAGCAGGCTGCATATGTTCATGGAGGCTACTTGAAGACCAATGGGCTGGGTGGGTGGGTGGGAGGGCAGGGCCTGGGTTGGGATGTATGTTCCTGTTAGGAGTAGAAGGAGGAGAAGTGCTCTGGTCAGAGGGTGCCAGATGGAGAGTTTAGCCGGAGCGATAGGATGAGGAAGGGGTTTTGTAGCACAGGGGTGGGTAGGGCAGCACAGGCAGAGAGGCTTGTGTGATCAGGCGTAAGGGAGCTGGGGAGGAAAGGTAATGTCTGGATGGGGGTGAGGTGGAGAGGATCATATGGGGTGTGTGGAGGAGGAGGGAGGGAGGAGCAGTGGTAAAGGAGGAGGGAAGACAGGAGGGTGGTAGGGACACTGGAATAGTGAGGCTGAGGGTTAATAGGGACAATAGGGTTGGTGGAAGGCAAAAGAAGGAGGAGGAGAAGAGAGAGAGGCTGGCGAGCAGGGGGTGCACATGCATACTTGGTAAGGGTAGGGGAGCTGAAGTGAAGAAAGAATGGGGGTACTAGGATGATAGAGGGGAGATAGTAGTGAAAGGTCACCTCTAAACCTAGTTGCTGCTATGGTGTACTGGCAGGGCTGGTGCCTGAAATACACAGAGTACTAAGTTCAAGTCTTGACCAGCGTAGCAGGAAGGAGCTCAGCCAGTGGCTATAGCAGCAGGGAGTTGGGTTCAAGGTCCACAGAAGCACTCAGATAACACTTTAGCAGTGTCTGAGGGTTAGAGCGTTTTTAGAGTTTTGAAATCCTGCACTAATAATAGACAGGTGTGCTAGCTGAATGGTGGGACTGCTAACTTTGAAAGTGAGGGTGCAAGGTTCAAAGCCTGCAAAGGCAGCAAGAGAGAAGTGGTAAACTTATATTTTGGCAGGTTGGGGGGGGTTAGAGACTAAAAGGCTTAGAAAGTAGGAATAAACATAGGTAGGCAATGTGGTCCAGAGGTAGAGCTGCTTACTCTGACTACAAGGATACTGGGTTTGAGCACAGCTCAGGGACAGAGTGTAGAATGTTTTTTTTTTAATTCAGAAAAGGAGGGAGGAAGGGTTAAGAGTTTGAAAGTAGAGGAGGATGTTGGCCTGGTTCATTGGCTTAGTGGTTAGTCAGTAGACTTTGGACAAAAGGGTACCAGGATTGATACTGGCAGGTGCTTAGTAGTAGGCTGATTCAAAGGGAACTGCAGTGACGTCTAGTGGGTTAGCTTTCAAGCAGTAGCTAGGAGGGGTAGAGAGTTGATAGAGGAGGGAGAGTGCAGTGACCCCTAGTGGTTGGTGTCTATAAGCTGCAAATGGGAAAGTGGACACTTAGTTAAAAAAAAAAAGGATGGTAGGTCACGGGATGTGACACGTGACCTGCCAGCAGCAATAAATGAAGCGCTGACCCTGGGTGCAGGGGTGGTTGGGGCAGGTGGGAAGTGCCTCACAACAGTCAGGCTGTAGTGCAGGACATTTTACCTCTTACAGGCTCTGGCAATCCCCCACTTCAGTCTCCGCTGCTGGGCAGAGTTCTTGCATTATCAAAGGCCCACTCCTGTGCCAGAGTGACTGCCACTTCTACCCACGAAGGACCTCACCACTGGAGCATTCTCTTTTGATGTGAATTTATCAGGGTGAGGAGGAGGACCTTCTGAATAAGAGGTCAAACATGTCTGGGATCAGAGATTGCTAAGTCATCCCATGATTTAATTAGTAGATTTGGACATTCCATTACTCTGCCAGGAAAACTGCTGTCAGGGACAACAGATTGTTCTCTGCCCACTGCAGGGTCCTAGTTGCTTCTGAGGACATGCTTGTGCATCGTGCACCTCTTTGACTGTTGCTTATGGTCATGGTGATGTCATTGACTGACCTCATTTTCACTGCCTGTGACAAATCCAGTTCTGACACAGTGTCAAGGCTTGATACACTTCCCTTATTTTCCAAATATTGACATAAAAGTCCTTGAGGGCTATTGACCCCTAGACCAGAATTTCTCTGGTCAGACATGGCACCAGCCCAACTGCGTGGTCAGGAACATTCCCAAAAAAGGCACTGAGGGGAAACCCTGCAACAAATCATTGGGGTCTCTCACAATGGGAGTGACCATAACTTCAGTCTGGCTACTGAAATTGGGATCTATTGCTTCTCAGAGTACAGGGACAAAGCTGGTGACATCCTGTTTTGGAGTGATCATATGTAAAATATGGCCTTGGCACCAATTCTATCACTGCAGCTATCAGACCCAGAAAAAGGTAACATAGTCAGCTGACTGAACCAACTACCAACTGACTGAGATCTCTGTCACTTTGTCTTCTGAAGTAGGTTATCCTTCCTGGTCATGGAAGGGGAGAACCCTCTGATCACCCAACTGACACACTGCTCCCTGGTGCTGCAAGCCATGCAGTGGTGTTGGGGGGACTGTAGCCTAAGGTCCTGTGCAAGGCTTTTTTTAAGCATTGACTCAAATTTGGTTTGACTGGAACAAGTGCAGTACATTGTGAAACTATTAACACAGAAACACTGAAACTTAAAATTTGATGGCAGATAAGGACTGCTTGGCCCATCCAGTCTGCCCATTTCTCCTTACCTACAATATTACATCAGACCATGCCCAATCTACAGCTCTTTCTCCCTCCCCCCTTTCCTCTCCACTATGATTCCTTTGTGCTTATCCCATACGTTCCTGAACTCCGTCACTGTTTTTGTCCCACCACCTCCACTGGAAGGCTGTTCCAGAAATCCACTACTCTATCTGTGAAGAAGTACTTCCTCACATCTCTCTTGAATCTACTCCCCTCCAGCTTCATAGCATGTCATCTTCTTCTTGAGCACCTTTTCTTCTTCAAAATACTCCGCTCCTGTACTTTATTTAGCCCCATGAAGTATTTAAAGGTCTCTAGCATATCTCCCCTCTCCCTCATCTGTTCCAGGGTGTACATATTGAGGTCATTTAGTGTCTCCTCATAGGGCTTTTGATGCAGACCCTGAACCATTTTAGTCACCCTCCTCTGGACTGCCTCAACTCCATCTATGTTCTTCCAGAGATGTTCTCTCCAGAACTGGACACAATACTCTAGGTGTGGTCTTTCCAGCGATCTATAGAGAGAGGCAACACCACCTCCCTCTTTCTGCTTGTGGTACCCCTTCCCATGCAGGTCATCTAATATGATTATCCCCAGGTCTCTTTTCTGCTTGTTGGTCATCAGTACTACTTCTCCCATTTTGTACTCTGCCCCTGAGTTCTGTGCCCTAAGTGCATTATTTTGCACTTTTTCTCATTGAAACCCAGCTACCATACCTTTGACCACTCCTCTAGTTTTCTCAGGTCTCTACTCATCTTTTCCAACCCCTGGAGTGTCCACCCTATTGCAGATTTTGGTGTCATTTGCAGACAGGCAGACCTTCCCTTCTATCCCCTCTGCAATGTCACTTCTAAACATGTTAAAGAGGATTAGTCCCATCACTGATCCTTAGGCATTCCCACTGGTCACCCTCCCTTCCTTGGAGTGAATTTATTTTACTACCACCCTTGGTTGGCTATCCCATAAACAATTTCTTATTCAGTTTACTGTCTTTGGACTCATTCCTAAGCTACTCAGATTACTTACTAGTCTCCTATGTTCAACGGTGTTGAATGTCTTACTGAAATCTAGGTAGCAACATCCACCACTCCACCCTGATCTAGTTCCTTGATCACCCAGTCAAAGAAATCTATCATATTCATTTGACATGACCTCTCTCATGTGAAACCATGCTGCCTTGGGTCTTGTAACCCACTGGATTCAAGATATTCCATAATCTATTCCTTCAACAATGATTCCATTAATTTTCCCACCGCTAATGTTAGGCCGACTGGCCTATAATTACCAGCCTCCTCCCTGCTACTACTTTTGTGTGGTGGGACTACATCCGCCCTCCATCAGCCCTCCATGAACCACTACTGTTTCCAGTGAGCTTGCAGGAGCAAGACTTCCACTGCCATGGTTGAGGGTCATAAAGTGTAGAGAACTGAGTAGTCTGCATACATTTAAATATGTGAGTTGTCAGAGGCATAGTGTAATTTGTTGGGGAAAATAGAGAAGTTGATTGTACCCAGGAATGACCCCCATGGGAACCCAGCAGGTATTGTTTTTTAAAGAGGACCAGATGCCTCCTACCTGTAATGAATTCTGACTACCTGAGAGGTAGGATAGGAACCAGTAAACAGCGATGGCTTACAGGCTGGCATAGCTTGGCTTGTCCACACATACTGCACCTGCTGCACAATGGTTTACAGACATTTCATTGTTTTCTTGCTGAAATTATCACATTTCTGATGTATATCCTATGAAGATAAAAGTGCATAAAAATTAGTAATAGTCAAATGCCATAGCTGTCACTTTCACAGCATCATTATTGCCTCTACACCACTGTGACTGTGACTATCACTGTATTACAGAAAACAGGTTTCAGTAGACACAGATGCACAGTGCACAAGGATGACTGCTGCAGTGCTAAAAGAGGGATTTACAATATGGTAAAGAGTAGGTCTGGGAGAACTCGGTGATGACTCGGTGATGACCCTTTTTAAATAAGAACCAGAACACGGTGGGGTTCTGATTTCTTCTGATTAGTTCTGATTATTTATAAATATTTAAAAAATGTAATAAAATGCATAAAAGTGGTCAAAGTCAGTCACATTTAACACAGAGGCTCAAAGGAAATAATTTAATGCATTATTTGTATACAAAATTATAGTAAAACTGCTTAAAAACAGTCACTGCTATCTTCTTAATGGGTAACTAGTACTAGCGGCATATCCTGCTTGGGCCTGTGATGTGAGTGTGCTGGTAAGGAGGGAGGGAGAGGGAGAGAAAGAGAGAGAGAGAGAGAGAGAGAGAGAGAGAGAGAGAGAGAGAGACCTATATAGCACCACAAAGCAATACCAAGCGCTGTAGGCAGCTAAGATATTGTTTATTAATGCTGCTGTTTGGGTATTATTTTGATGGATGTTCCAGTCAGAGCAAATAAGGCCAAAGAAATATATCGAATAAATGATCAAAATGAGCAGCAGTAAGAGCTCACCCACCCTACCCATGTGAATGATGCAACTGCATTGCATGTCCCGGTGTACTGTTATATGGTACACTACCTGGTCCAACAAGTGGTAAATGTTTTCTGTGAGTACTTCTACTGATCAACAAGCTGAATACATTTGTTATACAAGAAATGGAAAACATACTGATCACCACTCAGGTAACTAGTCACATCACATTGGTCAAGTGCAGTGCAGTCATAAAATAAAGGTTGACACTGCCACCTGAAGACCTGATGAAACACAGTTACGTCCTTCCTAGTTACACAATTGCTGCCAGCCAGTGCTAAGTAATTTAAGTATGTAAAATATAATAATCTCAGCCCAGTTACCGTAAGTGAGATGTACAGTAGTGTTACAGCCAGGATAGCATACCACACACACACACACACACACACACACACACACACACACATACACACACAATACAGAGATGAATTTAGTAACATTTTTCTCTGTGAAGTTATTGAAACCAAATATGGGGGTCATGAGAACTATATTATACAAAGCATTCAGTTTCAGGGTTTAGGCTTCTGCTAAGCCATCTGTTGTACGGAAATTAAAACAGTAATACTACTGTACTGTTAGGTCGGTGGCAAAATAATATTTTTTAATCAGTTACTGAAGACAAAAAAGTGACAATTAGTAATAGTAGTGAGGACATAAAGTGACAAGTAGTAGTAGTAGACATGAGGACAAACAGTGGTAAATAGTTATAGTAGTAGTAGTAGATAGCAGTACCCTACCTTTCAGATCACAGTGGTACCTACTACCACCAAGAAAGTTTGTGACATGAAATGCAGTTGCTTGCTGTATTTGGACTCTGACCCTACTGATGTTATTTTTCATGTATCTATGCACATTGTGCCCATTCAAGTAACTCTGGCCTGGCCTAGTCTGTTCTCATGACCTGACTTGTTGCAACTAATTGATGCCTCATGTAGCGGACCCTAATCACAAAAGAGTTTCACCACAGGCACAAATTCTTGAAAGTGTTGTGTGGATAGGGCCTGCTCAGACTTGTCACTGTACATATCATTCAGGTATCATATTTGAAATTAAAGTGATGAATTTTGACTTTCAGAAATGTCAGATGCTCAGCATTTTCTGGTGTCAAACAGGATCGTGTGTAAGTAATGCTGTTACCAGCGGAGCTAAATAATCATTCTGAACAGACGCTAGTCGGAGGGCAATTCATGTATTTCATTGCAATGTTTACTAAAGCAGGCCACATACTTTGTTTGGATTTCCAGTATTTCAAAGGATCAACATTCCAGTTGATATTGGGCTCTGTCAGGTACATTTCAACAACGGTCTGTGTTGAGGCTGTGTTAAAAGAAGTAGATGAAAGAGATGTTACAATTACATCTTGTTGGTGACTCCAGAGACATGAAGCTGAACCAAGTGACTGTGGGACAGTGCTATATTTGGATGGTGGTGAAGAAGAAGATCCTGCTGCAGTGGCCAAGGAGGAAGAGGGAGAAAATGCTGCAACACTAGAGGATGGGACACCTGATGCTGTGCTGTGTTGTGAAGAAGATTCTGAATTCAGTGCTGTTGTAGTCTGTTCTATTATGGCATGCATCTCATCAATTATTTCTCATTTATTTATCTCGAAAGAAGTGTCATCATCACTCAATAGTTGCTTTGATTTATATCATGGAGCCAAGATTGTTGCTTTAATGTAGTACTCAGAATGAAGCATTTTACATAGTTTTGTCATTTTCATCAATTTGCTTTGATCATACGTCTCTTTAGATCTTGCTGCATTCTTGGCTGCAACTTGTATGTGTCAGCAGCAGAACTAGCAGCCTGTTGATAGAACTGTCTTGGTTCTCTAACTTTACCCTAATACAATTCAACTGGAATTTTTTTTTTTCCTCACCTTACTTGCCCCCTGGTCTGCCTCTCCTTCCGGCTGCTCATAACTTCCCCGACCTCCTCGCCTCGACCCTCTTCCTACTCACCTCAGATCACAGCCGACCAAGGGGTGGCCTGGCATAACCCTTCGCCGGATGGGTCCCTTTCCTCTGAGGGGGAAGGTGGCAGGAGGGGGATACCAGCCACTATTCAGTCAGTCAGTCCCCGGGCGCTGCTGAGGTGGATTCTGGGGCATCGGGGCATCTGAGGTGGCAGGAGCCGGCAGTCATCACATCATCCAGCAGACCAGGAGGCAGCTTTCTGCTTTTCTCCCCTGGGGTGTGGCATGCCACGGACGTCTAGGCCAAAGCCGATGTTCACCATACCCCTTGTACAGTGGGGCTCACTTGAGTTGTTGCTCTCCTGGCCTCTGCCAGGGGGCAGCAGACATCAAGCCATGTCCCCTCCCTTCCCCCTGCAGAAGACGAGCAGTTGCGGGACGCTCAAGCCTTCTCCCCCCGGCCAGCTCTCCAGCGACCCAAGTCCATTCCTGAACCCAGGTCACTGGCGTCACAAGTGGAAATCCAACCACTGTGCTGATGTGCCGGCCTTCAATTGGAATTTTAACATTTTTATTAGGGGTATCACCTGAGTCAATGCTGTTGTCTTGGCACTCACCTTTCTGTTAATTTCCTCAAATGGCTGGAGGAGTGAAACTAGAAACTGTAGCATGGTCCACTGTGGTAGAGTAATATAGACATCTGCATCACCAATTTTGTTATCCATGTTGTATTGTCTGACAGCATTCTTTTGTTCCAGCAGCCTTTGGAACAAAAGAAAGGTCGATTTTTATCGAGTAGAAATGTTTTAGATTAGTCTGTGCAAAGGTAAATTGTACTCCTGCTGTATTTTTCCAAACAAGTGATGAACTTCACTTGAGTGACCGAAGTGAGTGAATATTCTATTAGCAGTGATAACAAAAGACTTAATGTCCCTGTCCTCATCAAGGTAACTGTGTACTATTAAATTTAAGCAAAGTACAAAGCATCGGATATGAACAAAACCCCCTCCTCCAAGGCCTTCTTTATGTTGGCCCCTTAATATGCAACTATAAAGTCAACTGACCATGTCTGTGAAGTGATTCATTGCTGTATTGTTGGTTTTTTTTGTGAGCTCTTTATTGATGTTGTATGAGGTATGTTCAGATGGAAAATAAAACATTCTTAGAACAGCAAACTGCGTTTCACTGTTCCCACAAGAATGATCAAAACATGCCCAATGTGCAGTGACAGACATGAAGGGTTCAGGCTAACAGTTTGTCCGGATATCTGTTGTGAGATGCACCACTCTCCCAACAGCACTGCACAAACCTTGCCTCAATTCTTTTTTACACACAACATCATAGAGTTCTAGAATACCAGTTGGGGAAGAAGTATTTTCTTGATGGTATACTATACTGAGGTTTGAGGTAGTCAGGCAGCCACCTGAATGCTACATGTTCAACCACATTATATGGCAGCAAATCAACAGCTGTCATTTCTGAAATGTTCTTGGTTATTGTAACAGCAACAGGTGGGTCGAGGAACATTTGGCTTTATGTTCATATGTTTCTGCAATCGTAAGCTGTTGCCTTGAAGGAGAGGGGCTTGTTTTGAACACATGGTCAATTTCAGTAACAGTAGGAGTCCTTCGAATAGGAGGAAGTGGTGGATGTGTCTCTGTAGTGCAGCATAGGCTGCCACTGCTTTCAGCTGTTGGAGCCTCCGCTGAGTGCAGTGAGCTATCACTGTCACTTTCTCTTTGAGTGTCATGACTGGAGTTTTCAGTAGTGTTGTGACATCTGTCTTGGTGTCTTTTCAGTGCTGAACTTCCCAATGCTCCTTTCGTTTTAACCCCTGCTGATTGTCCATTTACAAACAGCACTTGTTTGCACCAACTCATTAGAAGCACTAATGGAGTAGTATGACCAAACAAACGATGATATCTTTTTTGTGTTTTTTTTCCCAGGAAGACATTGTACCTCACTCAGTCACCTTTTCATGATTTTTGTTCCTCCTGGATTTTTCTTGGGCCTGTTTCTCTTGTGAGTTATTCCCACTGCCCTCCTCCTCCTCATCCAAAACATTTCTTTCTCTTTTTTCCACATCTGCAATTTCCATCCCCTCTAGTAAACCTTATGCTGCCTGATCATTCTCTTCACCATCTTCATCTATATTACCTTCACCAGGTTCAACATCAGAAGAATCTGATGACCGTGAGGGACTGGCAGTAGCATAGTATGCAACTGTTCCATACCATGGGGTACCTCTGCAGGTGGTATGCACCGATCCTTTGGTTTTAAATACATAACTTTTTTTTTTTGCTTAGGACTGATCCAACAGATGCACTTTTTTTGGATTCAAGCATTCACTTTGAAGACAAAACTTTAGACATAAATAAAGCACTTTTTGCATTTGATTTTGTTGTCCCTTTGCAGGCTGACTGGTATCCATTGCAGTGCCACTGCCTACCTGAGAATGTGTCTCCATGCTTTGATCCATTTTTTCTTATTTCCAATTTTAACCTTTAAAACGATCCCTCTATCTAACGTCC
This sequence comes from Neoceratodus forsteri, assembly GCA_016271365.2. Classification (NCBI taxonomy): domain Eukaryota; kingdom Metazoa; phylum Chordata; order Ceratodontiformes; family Ceratodontidae; genus Neoceratodus; species Neoceratodus forsteri. The sequence goes on from CM057458.1 coordinate 766,755,983, forward strand.
TCTGATGACTTGCTCACCTACAGGCCAGGGCCAAATTTACTGTACACAGCACACCGACACCAGTCCACCATCACTTCCTTCCAAGCTTAGCTCACTGAGTGACTTCTACTGTTACTATTTGGTGGTGACCAACTATATTCAGCAACTGTTACTCAACAGTGTTCCACAGTCTCAGAATTTAAATTGATTTGCCGGCCCAGTGGCACTGAGGTGCTGGATGCCTTACCTTGCACTGCACCAGTGACCTATGTTCAGGAACGAGCATGGGTCGCTGGGGATTGGCGGGGAGGAGAAGGATTGAGCATCTATCGGACTGCTCTCCTTCTCCAGGGAGGGGGGTCTCACTTCCTGATGCCTGATTGCCCCCTGGAGGAGGCTGGGGGTCAGGGCATGGTGTGACAGCTTAAGGTGACATCTGGGCAGATGCCTGGGGGAGGAGCATGTGGACGCATGCACCTCTGCCCCCACAAAGGTGGGGGCAAAGTGAACAGAGGAAAAGTAGCACCTCTCACGTGGCTTGATGGCCATCCATGAGTGTTCATCAGGTGCTGGCATCCGAGCTGGATCCGTGAAGGGTAGGGAGTTAGGGGGCTCCTTGCTGCCTAGCTGCAGGGGGCAAGCTGCAGAAGTTTCAGGGTACCTGTGATCCCAGTCGAGATGGAAGGTGGCTGGATCCTCAGCAGGATGCGAGGACAAAATCTGGGTGCAGAGAAATGGCCAAGGAGGATAAATAGTAAGTAAAAAAAAAAAAAGAATTTAAATTGATAATGCAGACACATCTGGTGCATGCACAGTCACACCGTGAGGTAGGTAAATGGTTATATGATAAAAATAAGAAAGATAAGGAGGAATAATGGATGGAATATGTGATGATGACACTTGTGTATACTTGTGTTGTTGTGTCTATTTAGTCCCAGTAAATTAGTGAATGAACACTTTGTGTCTTTTGCTTTCTTGTTCTCTGAGTTAAACAAAAAAATAAACAAAATAGACTGCTATGAGTCAGAAATTCACACTGTACCCTGGGCCCCCCCCCAGCCAACAGCACAGGTGCAACAACCTGCCTGTTTTTGTCAGAAATCTATTCTTTTTTTATATGTGAATGTTAACATGATTGTGATGGCACCCAGCAGTACCAGTCTGTCACTTTGCCCTCCACAGGGCCCCCTCCCACCTACAGCCAGTGGCACAGGCTCAGCAACTTGTCTGCTTTTGTCAGAAAAGTATTTTTTTATATGGGAACATCAATTAATGTGATGGCCCACAGCAGACGGTGCCCAGTCTCTCTGACACCCAGCACTGTCTGTTGCTTTGTCCTCTACAGTGACACCCCAGCCAACAGCAGTGTGACTGCCCTGCAACAGGGTCAGACTTTGGGTCAGAATTATCTTTTTTACGGCCCCCAGCAAGTCACTCTCTCTTTCTGTCTCTCTCTCAGAATCATGACTCTCCTCACGGAAGTGGATGGAACAACAAGAAAACAGATATATTTTATTTGTGATACTCTATGCCCTGCCCCCCAAGTCTCTTTCCTAGTGGAACAAGAATAATACAGATGTATATATTTTATTTGTGATTTCTGTGATTCTAATTGTATTTGGCCCACATTACTCTCTCTCTCTCTGTCTTTCTTTCTTGTGGTGGTGATTCCTCTGGATGGAAAAAGACAAAACAGTCAAACATTTACTTTGCCTGCCTGGCCTGTAAACTCTTGTCGGGCCCCACAAGGATACTAAGTCTCCCTGTCACTCTTTCTTTCTGTGTGTGTCCGTCTCTCTCTCTCTCTCTCTTTCTCTTTCTCTCTTCTGGTTCCTCTTGATGAACCAACAAGAATAATAAATATGCTGTATTTCTGTATTTGTGATTTCTGTGACCATATCATTTGGCCCCTAGTAGCCTCTCTCTGTCTCTCTTTCTCCTCTGGATGGAACAAATAAAGCCAAAGATTTATTGCCAGCCTGCCAGGTACAGTATATACACTGAACAGCCTCACTGAGGCCAAGATTAAGTTATTTATTTGGGATTTCTGTGACTAATTTTATTTCTATGGCCCTCAGTTGTCTCGCTCTGTCTCTTTCTTCTCTGGATGGAACAAATAAAGTCACATATTTATTTTGTCATCCTGCCCTGTACACACAGTCACACTGAAGCCAAGATGCATTTCTTAATTTGCGATTTCTGTGACTGTAATTTCTATTTGGCCCCGGTACTGTCTCTCTCTCTGTCTCTTTCTCTTGTGGAAGGAGCGAATAAAGTCAAAGATTTATTTTGCCAGCCTGCCCTGTACACACAGTGACACTGAGGCCAAGTTGAATTTCTTTATTTGTGATTTCTGTGACTGTAATTTTTATTTGGTCCCCAGTAGTCTCTGTCTGTCTCTTTCTGCTCTGGATGGAACAAATAAAATCAAAGATTTATTTTGCCAGCCTGCCCTGTACACACAGCCACACTGAGGCCAAGTTGAATTTCTTAATTTGTGATTTCTGTGACTGTAATTTCTATTTGACCCCCAGTTGTCTCGCTCTGTCTCTTTCTTCTCTGAATGGAACAAATAAAGTCACATATTTATTTTGTCATCCTGCCCTGTACACACAGTCATACTGAAGCCAAGATGAATTTCTTAATTTGTGATTTCTGTGCCTGTAATTTCTATTGGGCTCCAGTACTCTTTCTCTCTGTATCTTTCTCTTGTGGAAGGAGCGAATAAAGTCAAAGAATTATTTTGCCAGCCTGCTCTGTACGCACAGCCACACTGAGGCCAAGATGAATTTCTTCATTTTGATATATGTGACTGTAATTTCTATTTGACCCCCAGTAGTCTTGCTCTGTCTCTTTCTTCTCTGGATGGAACAAATAAAGTCAAAGATTTATTTTGCCAGCCTGCCCTGTACACACAGCCACACTGAGGCCAAGATGAATTTCTTTATTTGTGATTTCTGTGACTGTAATTTTTATCTGACCCCCAGTAGTCTCTCTCTGTCTCTTTCTTCTCTGAATGGAACAAATAAAGTCAAAGATTTATTTTGCCAGCCTGCCCTGTACACACAGCCACACTGAGGCCAAGATGAATTTCTTTATTTGTGATTTCTGTGACTGTAATTTCTATTTGACCCCCAGTAGTCTCTCTCTGTCTCTTTCTTCTCTGGATGGAACATATGAACATACAAAATTGCCAGCAGAAATAGGCCACACGCTCTATCAAGTCTGCCCAAGTGTGCAGCTAGCCTCCTTATTTTACAGCTGCAGCATCCCCCTTCCCAATTACCCCCTCACCCTGTCCCATCCCTTCTTGAAACTACCCACCATCCTTCACGATACTACCTCCTCCAGCAGAATATTCCATTTTGCCACCACCCTCTCTGTGAAAAGTGCCTTCTCATTTACCTCCTATATCTTCCTTCCTCCAATCTAAGGCTATGCCCTCTTGTGTCCCTCCCCTTCCTTAGCTTGAATATCACCTCAGTACCAGTCTTGTTTATCCCCTTCAGGTACTTGAACATCCCAATCATATCCCCCCATCCCTTCTCATCTCCAGGGAGTACATGTTCAACTCCCTTAGCCTTTCCTCATACAGCCTATCCTGCATCCCCTGGATCATCTTGGTCACCCTTTGTTGAACCCCTTCCAGTAATCTCACATCCTTCTTCAGGTATGGGCACCAGAACTGCATGCAGTACTCCAGGTTTTGCCTGCCCAGTGACATGTAGAGCAGCAGGATTACTTCTCTGCTCCTGAAGGAGATGCCCCTTGTGCTACAACCCAGCATTCTGCTGGCCTTCACTCCCGCCCACCTGCACTGCTCTGTATTGTTTATTCCCTCCATATTATTGTTCATAAAGTCAAAGATTTATTTTATCTGCCTGACCTGTACATACTGAGGCTAAGAAGATGTATTGTATTTGTTTATTTGTGATTTCTATGACTGTATTATTTGGCCCCCAGTAGCCTCTCTCTGTCTCTTTCTCCTCTGGATGGAACAAATAAAGTCAAAGATTTATTGCTAGCCTGCTCTGCCTGTACAAAGCCACACTGGGGCCAAAATATTAACTTTATTTGTAATTCTGTGACTGTAATTTCTCTTTTTCACATAGTAGTCTCTGTCTCTTTCTTTTCTGGATGGAACAAGTCAAAGATCTATTTTGCCAGCCTGCCCTGTACACACACACACACACACACACGCACAGCCACACTAAGGCCAAAATGAATTTCTTTATTTGTGATTTCTGTACTGTAACTGTAATATTTGGCCCCCAGTAGTCTCTCTGTATCTTTCCCCTCTAGTTTGGCTAACTGACTATAAATGTGGAATTTATGGCAGAACAAAAAAGTCAAGGTTTCCAGTGAGTCAGGCCAAAAAGATGATGTATTATTTGTATTTTTCTATATTTTTTTTTAATTTCTTCACCTCTAATTGACCCCCACACACACACACACTCTCTATCTCTCGGTCCAATTCCTCTCCCTCCCATGACTTTCTCTGCACTCTCCACAGTAAGTCTGTTTGTCTCTGACTCTTTTTTTTTTTTTCTGCTCTCTGGGAACTTGTCACCAGACACAGTACCCCAAAAAGTCAGCACAAAAAACTCCTCCCCTGTGGCTCCCAATAAACAGTAGCATGCCGCTCAGATAGCAGCACTGCCTGCTACTTTCTTGCATGCTCCTGATGCACCTCTGGGCAGTATTGCACACTCACCATAGTTTTATACCATGAATGAGTGCATCATGTGACATTCTCCTGGCAGCATCACATGACTGTTGCCTGATTGGATAGTAACAGCCACCTGTACCTGAAGTGAGCATGCCAACAGCATCCCCATGGCAACAGTCAATGAACTGGAGGAAACACATGCTCTGCAACTTACCACAGACTTGGAACTAGACTTCTGGAGTGAAGTCCATATTTATCCTTGTTCGTGGTTACCCAGTTTGATCTGGGGGTTCAGATTTCTGGTGGAACAGTCCACCCAGCCCCAGTAAATATTGAGGATATGTTTGTAAGAAATATTGTTGTATTTTTTTTATATTATAATTGTTATTATTGTTATAATGTTCCTTTCTGTATGATGTTTATTGGCATAATTTTTATCAAATGGATTTGCAAAAATGCCTCTTTTAGGTGTTATGGAAGTAGAGTATGGAATCCATGTTATTAGATTTTTCTTTGTTGCTATATTTCTGTACTCAGAACCAAGTATGAGTTTTTCACTTTATTTATTTACATTGAAAATGAATAAAAATAAAATTAAAAAATGAAATCTTGATGCATTCAGTTGGGTTCACAAATGGGGGTTGCTGGGGGCAAAATTTTGGAGGAACATGTGGCAATACTACACTGAGACAGTTGCAGAACCAAGGAAGAGACTGGAGAAGAGTTTGGGGCAGCAACCAATAATGGGTATATACACTGTTGTGACAGAGAAAAGGGAAGTCAAAAGTCCACAAGTGTGGCATGAAGTGTATCAGGGGTGTCAACGCGGGGTGGGTGGTAGGATACAGCCCACCACTGCAGTGGGACAGTAGGGTGAGTTAATACACTAAGTGCATGGTCAGCCTCATTCTGCATTACACTTCATTGTTTATATGTTTACATGCTACTGTGTGGATATTGCATATGCATAGTTTGCTTGAAACAATGCTGTCAAAAGGTGCAAAATTTTATCATGATGTGTATACTTGCTGGTAAACAATCAGGCTGTGAATCTAACATATCATCGTTATATAAACAAGTACAAGAACAAATTGATCAGTACTAGAACTAATCTTTACTAGCTGATGATTTGTCAGTCACTCAGTTTGAGCTGCAACCAATTTGCGGGGCACTTTTCGGTGCACAGATAAGACTGGCACTACATCTCTTTTCAGTCGAAATAGTGACTTCATATTAATTAGCTTGTTATAAAAATCATGCTCAAAACACTTGGGTAGAAAATGTTCAAAGCACGCCACTTTATGCCATCCAAATATTTATTATTTATTGAAGATATCGGATAACATACCTTTGAGTCAAAGACTCCTTTACAAAGGTTCCATGTCATTGAGAACACAGACATCAGGGACAATAGCAACAATTAGACACAATAGTTACAGAAATATTTACAAAATGGTTACAGATAACACAGTAAAGCAGCTGCTGATACAAAGACACTGAGTGTTGCCAAGCATAGGTACATAGTACAGATGGTAGCAGGTAACAGAAACATACACTGCAGGGAAGTGGTGCCAGCCATGTCCTGATGGTTATTTGCAGGCCTTGGCTGGACTGAGGTGTCCATTGCCAAACATAGGCATGCCCTGGGGTGGCTGGACCAGAGTTGAGCCCATAGTCATGGGGGGGGAGTGGGTAGGGATAGAAATCAAGGACAGTCACAGACTGAGTCATGAGAGATTAGGTCTCTTAGTTGGGACTTGAACTGACCAAGTTCAGGTTCTGTGAGAAGGGAGTTTGGGAGTGAGTTAAGCCAGCTAGAGGCCTGGTACCTAAAAGTTCTTTAACCCGAGGTGGTCTTGTAGCGAGGTACCCTGAAGTGGGTTGAAGACAATTGCCTAGTGAGGTGGGTGAACAATGGTGCCTGGAGCAGGGGGGGTGAGAGCAGGTGGGAGTAGCCCTGCTGTTATTTTTTTTAGCAAAGAGGCCGGTCTGATATTTGAGCCTCCCATCAAAGTTTAGCCAGTTGGTTGAGGTGTAAAGGGTTCAGGTTTGTGTGAGTCGGGCACAGCCAGTAGCTAGTGTACAGGCCTTATTAAGAGCCAGTCTAATTTTGTTTAAGTGTGTGTTGTCAGCTGCCCCATGGATAATGATTTTGTAGTCTATGAGTGATAGTATTGATGCCGAGACAGCTAGGAGGAGAGCCTCTGGTGGGAGGCAGTGCTTGTACTGATGAAGTAGGCCAATACGCACGTTGACAGCGGTGCTCAGTTTTCAGATGTGGTTATGGTAGGTGAGCCCAGAGTCTAGGGTGATACCTAGGTATTTGAACAAGGTAACCTGCTCAGGAGGGTCATTTTGAGAGTTAGGTATGAGCAAGGGTTGTCCTATGTTCTTGTTTTGGGAGTCTGCAAACACCATGGATTTTGTTTTTTTGTAATTTAAGACTAGCCTATGTCAAACGAACCAGGATTCAGCTTACATGAAAGATTTTTGGAGAGCAGAATGGAGGGCTGTGGGATCGGTGTGGGAGCTGTAGAGGATGGCATCATCTGCATACAGAAGTAGTTTCCCTGAGCAATCCTTGGGCAGTGAGTTGAAGAACAGGGAGAAAAGTAGGGGACCGAGAATAGAGCCCTGCTGGACCCCCGACCTGACTTGGAGGGGGGAGGACAGGGTTTGGGCAAGCCTGACTGTCTGGGTTCTCTCAGACAGATAGCTGGCAAACTAGACAGTGGTCTCTGGAGACAGGCCTATTTTGTGTGAGGGAATCCAGGAGTAGTGTGTGTTGCACCATATCAAATGCCTTGGAAAGGTCTATAAAAACAACACCAGCCATGTGGCCAGTGTCAAGAGATGTGTGGAGGGTGTTTGTAAACTCCAAAAGAGCTGTGATGGTACTGTGGTTATGGCAGAAGCCATGCTGCTCAGGACACAGGAGGCTATATTTGGAAAGGTAGTCTGTAAGCTGTGTGGCCACAATCTTCTCTAAGGTTTTGGAGAGGGGAAGCAGGATTGAGATGGGGCAGTAGTTCCCAGGCAGAGTGCGGTCACCACTTTTAAGCATGGGTGTGATGAGGGCAGATTTCCATTTAGAGAGAAACTGGCCCAGGGATAGACAGTGGTTCAGAAGCATGGTGAGAGGGGGCAGAACTTCACTAAAGTGAGCCTAAGCAGTTTAAGATCTAGTGTGTTGCTGCTGAAATGTGATTTGCTGAGGGCCTTGAGTAGAAGGGGGGCAGCTTCACGCTGAGGTATTGCTTTAAAGTGGAACAGGAGGCAGAGAGGAAGCAAGGTGGTGCTGGGGGTGGAGGAGAAGAAATTGATGGGGGAGAACACTATTAGGGTTAGCGGGTTAGTGAAGGAGGCAACATATTTGCAATCAGGGCAGGGTCTGTAGCTATAGACCCATTGGCCCTGAGTTTGGAGGGAGGTGCAGTGGAGGCTTTGTCACTAAGCTCTTTGAGGGAGTCCCAGAACTTGCGCCCTGAGCGCCACGTGGCACTGAGTGAGAGTTGGTAATACTCAGCTTTTGTCTTACAAATATTACAAGTATATGTATTACGTGCTTCTTAGTAGCGCTGCCTATCAGCAGGTTTACCAGTATCAAGAGCAATGTGCCATAGACTGTCACATTCGTGCATCTGGTCCAGCAGGACTTGTGACATCTAAGGTGAGTCAACCCAAATATAAAATAAGTGTAAATCTAGTCCCTATATTATGAAGTCATCTGGAAGCACATTCCAGTTCTGAAGGTTTTGTTATGTGGATTTGGAATTGTGTGGAAACTTATTCCTGGACACTGCCCAACTATGTTTTTGCATCCAAAGCATGACACTCAGGCATGATCATCTTCTGTTGATTATCTGTAACAAAAGAAAGGTGTCAATAATCAATACACATAAATAGATGAATAACAGCCAGCCTGCTCATGCTGGAGGTTGAGGCATGGGTCGCTACACCTTGCACCACGCTGGTGACCCAGGTTCGAGAACAAGCCCGGATCATCGGGGGTTGGCAGGAGTGAGAGAGGATTGAGCATCCAGAGGACTGCTCACCTCTCCCATGTGGGGAAGATTTGTTGTCCCACTCATTGACTGTCCTTTGGTGGTGGCTCAAGGGCTGTACAGGTGGGAGCTATGTAAAGGTGTCTCTACATTAGTAGGATTGGGGATGGGAGTAAATGGAGAAGAAAGGGAGCTGGCAGGCTCCATGATGGCCCCACATCACTGTACTGCCCTGTGCTTCTGGATTATGCTCTGGGGGGAGGGAGAAAGCCAACGCTCTCCTTCTGGCTCCACTGTGGGGGACAAGCCATGGGGGAGTTACTGGGGGATCAGCATCAGTATGGACACATGGGGCTAGGTGATGAGTCTTTCCAATGGAGGGCCATAGCTGCCTGCCTGGCTCTTGGAGCAAAAATACATTATAGAATTTTATGAATAACAAACTCAAGAAATGTGTTTGAAGTGAATCAGTGGATGACTTGGCTGGGCTGTGAGGCACTAGAACATGGACTAATATTGGTAATCGCAGTTCATGCGCATGGCTATTTGAGATAATGCTATAGACCATACTCACAATGTTTCTGTTGACTATGATGCCATATCAACAATAAAGAAAATCAATTTTCAGCGATATACACACAAGAACAAAGACAATTACTTATTACATAAAGACTGTACCAGTGATATATAAAGACATTGGAAGTAATGTATATGTAACTTGCAACCTCCCCAAAAGGCACACCCCACGTGCGAAGCAGAATGTAGTTAATTGCCACCACACCATTCCCCCCCCCACCACAAGCATGGAGGGGGCAAGATATGAGAACTGCCACCTACACACAACACCTGCAATTCAGGGTGCAGTGAGAGGACACAGGGCATAATGTATATGTTGCTTCTACACCCAAAGGCAGGAGAGATCATAGGGATGTGCAAAGCAGGGTATAGTTTGGTACAAACATCTCTTTGATCTTGAACCACCATCATGCATAATCTATTTGTTGCCACCCCCCCAAAAAAGGCACACAACACCTGCAATGCAAAGTGTAGTGAGAGACCACAGGACATAATGTACAGTATATGTTGCCTCCCCACCCCAAGGCAGGAGAGAGCACAGGGCTGTGCAAAGCAGGGTATAGTATAGTGCTGACATCTCATTGCCCACCACTCAACCACCACCATGTATAATCTATATGTTGCCACCCCTCCCCCATACAAAAGGCAGCTGTGACACACACACACATCACACAACCATTCCAGCAGTCAAAATAAGGAAGCAATGGAGAATAACATGACTCAAGCCAGCAGCGAAATACATGATATGGTTTGCACAGCTTAGATTGTTTAATCATGTAGGGGAAAGGTAAACATAAATGATGTCCACAGGAATATGGCACAATAGTACTACTACACCAAAACAGAACACATCATGTTTCACAACATAAGTTACTTTGGAAGCCATGCACCATAACAAGAGATGCAGTGAATTAACATTTTGACGGCAAAGTGCCCACGAAGTGGACACTTCTTGTTGTCACTCCGCTACATGGAGTGGCCAAAACAAAAAGCTCAGTTTGCCTTGTAATTATTACTTTGCATTGTCATTCCACCTTAACGCGAAGTAAGGTGAAGTGACAACAGTATTGGCAGCCCCTCACACACACACAGTCACCAGAATTAATGTGCATCCCCAAAATGAAAGGAGAGCACAACATGAAATGCAGTCTCCCAAAATTAATGGCGCACTTGGTCATGCGTGCGGTGGTCATCACACATAGCCACCAGAATTAATGTGCATCCCCAAAATGCTACTGTCTTATGTCCAGAAAATTCTCCAGTGCTGACAAAGTGAAATGAGAGCGTAACAAGAAATGCAAAGTCTCCCAGAATTAATGGCACACTCAGTCATGCATGCAGTGGTCATCACACAGTCACCATAATTAATGTGCATCCCCAAAATGCTACTGTCTTGTGTCCATAAAGTTCCCCAGTGCTGATGAAGTGAAATGAGAGAATAACAAGAAATACAAAATCTCCCAGAATTAATGGGGCACTCAGTCATGCGTGCAGTGGTCATCACACACAGTCACCAGAATTAATGTGTATCCCCAAAATGCTACTGTCTTGTGTCCAGAAAATTTTCCAGTGCTGAAAAAGTGAAATGAGAGCCTAACAAGAAATGAAAAGTCTCCCATAATTAATGGTGTACTGCAAATGCACAGACAGATTAAGATTGTGCTGTGCACTCAAGAGATGCAGACACAAAGGCACAGCAACACCAAACCAGTGCTCATAATTCACAAATCCAAATTTGGAAAAGAATACCTTTTGCCATTTCTGGAGGTAGTGCACGTCAGTAACAGTCCACTACCAGTAATGATACCACAAAGCAGTATAAAAAAATTGTGCAGGTGCGGTAGATAGCAGGTTCACACTGCTGCAATTGCTCTGTGGCACAATAAAAGGTGTCTAATTTAATGGCACGCATCGCACATACACTCACAGTCACACACATACTACAAGTAATGCACAGCAAATTGAAAACCTTTAGTAATATAACCAAATGTTGTAAACAAACCAAAATTATACAGTGCCGTACCACAACAATCTGCAAAACAAATGTCAAGAATTACTGAAAATATTACTGTGTGTACATTAACACAGTTATACAAGAAAACTGTAACTAAAACAGAAAGACTGCCTCTTTCTCCCAGTTACTCTACCTACACCACAGATACGCCCCTTCCCCAAAGCACACTTCACAATACAATGACTGTCTGTTCTAAATTAACATTCAAAATCCACACACAAACTATAAACACTCGGTGATATGAGCACTGGAGGGTTTCCTGCAATTGATGTACTAAATTTTGAGCAAAAAAATTACTCAAAAAGACTTTTTTAACAGCAGTCAGAGGATTTGAATCGAAGAGCTCTGAGATGAAACTGCCTCCATCTTCCACCAAACACACACTACACAGAACTGAGGCTGTGCAGAACAATCTAGAGCCCATGTGACCTGCAATCCCATGAAGCACTGCAAATTCACCTTGGAGCTCAATAACAAGGTGAAGTGATGCGAAGTACATTGATTTCAATGTACTTCACCTTAAAATTGGTGGAGAAGTGGTTTGGGGAAGGAGGAATAACATGAAATCACTCGTTTCAATGCACTTCTCATTCCTCATCATGATGCAAAGTACTCCGCTTCGCATTGCGGAGTACTTCGAGGATTCTGTGTTACTCTGTGAATCACTTTGCAGAGCGAATTTCCTCCACTTCGCCCATCACTAACCATAACACATCACTACTACATGCATGCTGCTGTAAGGAGGGAATCATAGCAATACAAGGGAAAACACTAAAAAATAAGTCAAGATCAGCTCAGTGTTATACTAATAACAAATGTCCCACTTTGAACAATAAACAAAGTTTGCAGCATGGAGATTCACATCATTACATACTGTAATAGTAATGGGACCAAAAACTGCAGCTCTAAATTACTAAAAATAAGTAAATAATTCAGCACAGAAATACTACTCATGGAGATCACACAAAACAACATACCATCCAGCAACTTGTATTTGCACATACTTCTAAAATGATGTTGAAAGCAGCACCATGATAAGCTGTGACTGTGAGATTCAACCAGTTCTATTGCACTCTGCTCTGCTGCAGAACCACATCATCTTGATGTGGCTGAGGTAAAGAGGCACAGACACCACACAAGGCATCTTCAGTGACAGCAAAGGGTTAAAAGGTTGCAAAAATGGTAGAAACTATAAACTGGGTAATAACTTTTTTTGTTTCATGATTTACACTGAATGGATGATGCTATTCAAGATATCACATGTTGGCAATACAAGTAACATTGTACATAACTGAAAATTACCTTAAAAATTCTGAATGAAATTCCCTACAAAAATGAAACCAGCTAATGACTGTATGTTGTGAAACAATGCTTAGTTGTAATCAGATGTATTCTTGTGTTGCTTTATGTACCCAGTAATATGTTAATTTGTCTATTTGTTCAATTGTTAGAAGAGATCTTGCAAACCCTGAATTCTTCCAAATTAAGATGGATGTTGGTGATTAGTGCAAAAACTGTCTTTTGTGTGCCTTATATTTTATACAGTACTAATGCAATTTAACACGTTCAGCCCTTGCAGCAAAACTGTCATTCCAACCTATTAGAGTTTTGAACAGACGCTAGTTGATCGATTTTTCTTCATTGGTACACAGAAGTGTAATATCAACACCATGTTAAATGTCTCAATATTGCCATTTTGTGAAGTTGATTTTAGAAGTGCACAGCATTCTATCTGTCTGTCTGATTTTCTGTCTCATTATTGTTTTTTTATAGAATTGTTAAGAATTTTGCATTATAATTTGATTCTAACTTTCTTTTCCCAAGTTCTCTGGGGAGAGGGGGTTTGTAGTTGAAGGAAGGGATCAGAACTGATGGGGTGTGGGGGCAAAGCCCCACTATTTTTAACACACACAACACAATCATAGCAAACAAAACAGTCATAACACTTCTTAGTTTACTTTATGTTTTCTGTTTATTTGTACAAGCTGTAGTAGAAGCAGAGAAACATAGAATAGGACAGAAAGAGACCTGAACATTGACACATAGACAGTAAAAGCAAAAATAAAAGGAAAAAATATTTAGGGTTCAAATTCAACGTGAAAAATTACCCTGGCTTAGGGCATCCATTCTGGAGGAGTATTGTCAATTACCAGCAGAGGTGAGAACAGCAGCCAGCTTCTCACTGAACCAGCACAGCAAGTGAACAACTCTAATTTAATCCCAAAAATAATTTATTGCGGTCTCTAATTTATCTGAACATACATTACATACAGTCATGGCCATACCTCTCAGCCTCCTGCCTCATAAATCAGGGACAATACTTAAAAAAAAATCAAAGGACAAAGGACCAAAATCAGGGACACCTCTTCAAAAGTGATTATATCTACTGAGGAAGCTGGTGGAATAAGGGGTTTGGTGTAAAACACATTGATCTCAATTTTAAAAGGTGCCATTAGATCATTGCAGTGCAGCAAGCCCAGGTCTGTCAGTTCAATCTGGGCATTCCCTGGCTCATGGTGGGGGGGGTGACAGGGGTCAGGATGGGGGATGGGGGTGGTAATAGCCCCTGACAAGGCAAATGCATGATCGCCACCTGCAGTGCAGGTCTATGGGGCAGATGCAAAAGTACCATGATGGGGGTGAGTAGTCAGATGCTCATACCTGCCATGTGCCACCAGTCGCTCCAGCACTGGTTGGGAAGGTGTCAGGGGCTCTGAGGCCACCTTTCTCAAGGGGGCACCATGTTTCCCCCACCCAGTGATGGCTCCAGGAATGGCACAAGGTGGTTTAAACCAGCTCCTGGCTAGTCTAACAGCAGGGTCCATGCACCAATGGGGGGTGGGCTTGTAAAATCCCACTTTAGGGGATACTGCAGCTCTTCCCCAGCACAAGTCTCCTTCCACCATAGCACACTGGTGCTGCCATCACAAGGATGTCACAAGCCCATTGGTGCAGGCAGCCCTCCCAGTGGTGCAGGGTGCCTTCTAAAATCTTGACTGCTTCAAGGTGCGGCACAAGGAACCCTTTGCACCATGTCTCCTTGATGCCAGCACCTTGAGCCAGTCCCAATTGTTTTAAAATTGGTCTCATTTTCTAAAAAAGAATGTCTGCAACATTAATGCTTGACATTATCTTTTGCTCCCTGCTGTTTAGTCACAGAAACACAAATCTGAGGAGGGTCAGAGCAAAATTTTTAGGCAAAATCAAGGACATCCCTGAAAATCAGGGACAGTTAAGACGTATAGTTATGCCATTAAGGCATCAAATCCCAGCATTTTTTAATCCATACTAGAGTCTCCCAAAGGTTTGGGCAGCAGAACAGGGCATGCAACTAGAGGCCCAAAACAATTATGCGCATGGATATACTGACATTTCAGTTCTGATAAAGGCACTCCGTTAATTCCCCTTAGGAACTTGTATATCTCTTTCATCTCTTCTCTCTTGCTTCTGGCCTGTAGTGAGTACATGTTAATGTCTTCCAGCTGTTCTTCATGGAATCTGCCCTGCTGGCCCTGGATCACTGTGGTTACCCTGCACTGTATAATCTCTGGCCTGTAGTGAGTACATGTTAATGTCTTCCAGCTGTTCTTCATGGAATCTGCCCTGCTGGCCCTGGATCACTGTGGTTACCCTGCACTGTATAATCTCTGGCCTGTAGTGAGTACATGTTAATGTCTTCCAGCTGTTCTTCATGGAATCTGCCCTGCTGGCCCTGGATCATTGTGGTTACCCTGCACTGTATAATCTCTGGCCTGTAGTGAGTACATGTTAATGTCTTCCAGCTGTTCTTCATGGAATCTGCCCTGCTGGCCCTGGATCATTGTGGTTGCCCTGCACTGTATAATCTCTGGTCTGTAGTGAGTACATGTTAATGTCTTCCAGCTGTTCTTCATGGAATCTGCCCTGCTGGCCCTGGATCATTGTGGTTACCCTGCACTGTATAATCTCTGGCTTGTAGTGAGTACATGTTAATGTCTTCCAGCTGTTCTTCATGGAATCTGCCCTGCTGGCCCTGGATCATTGTGGTTACCCTGCACTGTATAATCTCTGGCTTGTAGTGAGTACATGTTAATGTCTTCCAGCTGTTCTTCATGGAATCTGCCCTGCTGGCCCTGGATCATTGTGGTTACCCTGTACTGTATAATCTCTGGCCTGTAGTGAGTACATATTAATGTCTTCCAGCTGTTCTTCATGGAATCTGCCCTGCTGGCCCTGGATCACTGTGGTTACCCTGCACTGTATAATCTCTGGCCTGTAGTGAGTACATGTTAATGTCTTCCAGCTGTTCTTCATGGAATCTGCCCTGCTGGCCCTGGATCATTGTGGTTACCCTGCACTGTATAATCTCTGGCCTGTAGTGAGTACATGTTAATGTCTTCCAGCTGTTCTTCATGGAATCTGCCCTGCTGGCCCTGGATCATTGTGGTTACCCTGCACTGTATAATCTCTGGCCTGTCCCCATCCTTGCTTAGGTGTAGATTTCAGAAATGGGCATAGTACTCCATGTGAGGCATCACCAGGGAACTGTACAGGGACAAAATTACCTCTTTCCTCCTATTATAGTATCCTCTCCAAATGCATCGCATCATCTTTATTTGTTTGCAGTATCCTTTGTTGCACTGACTGGAATGGTATTCCGGGTTGCCTGGGTTCAAGTCCCAGCTGAGGCACTTCTTTCAATTCTTTTCTAGTTCAAAGCTTGATTCTGAATAAGCAAATTAAGCAAAATAGGTTGTTCTATATTTTTCCTCATAGTTTGTCCAACCAAAAAAGCTGTACTTTTTAATTTGCTGCTCCTCTCTTAACCAGTTCTACTAGAGTTGATTGACAGGCAATAGACTGACACCACTTGCCTGACTTACACTTGACTGACAGTTTCAAAATCCTGACAAAGCAACAGACAAGTGACACACCCTAATTTCTTCAAGAACTCCACAACTCCACGCACACCTGCTCCCTATATAAACACATACAAACACACCCCACACCCAAATCAAAGACACAGACAACTGAAGCCAAACAAAATGACAAATGAAAAATCAAAGAATGAGTGAACCAAAACCCAGAATTGACTGAAACATGCCAAACTCAAAAGCCACTCCTACAATATCTCCAATGGATAGCCCACAATAACACACTATAGAAAGAAACAAACATATAAGTAACTAATACAATTGTACTGCAAAATAAATGAAATACATCCCTTTTCTCACCTAACAACATGAACAAAGCACAAATCCACACTTACACACCTCACAATTCAACACATATACAATCACTACTAAACCACGTACACATGAAGACATCAGCCCATACCTAGATTCGAACCCCTGTCTACACATATTGACTATATCGGAGACAAACACACAACCACTACACCACAATGGCAAACGGGCACTGTAGCACCATCTCTACTTTATCACAACCCTACTACTTTCATGCATATTACTATACACATTAGATGCAGGAGGCTATGACCCATGTACCCCTCACACCCCCGTACTTATTATATCTAACACCAAGTCATAGAAATACAGACTGTCAGGCAAACACATGTCAGGGTTATAGGTCTGTCAGTCAAGTGTAAGTCAGGCAAACACACCTGTCAGTCAAGTATAGTACTCCCTTCTTGACCGCTCAGATTCACAATAATGTTTTGTGTAATTTTATTCCTTAGCTGTTAGTTATTTCTAGCGTATCCTTTATTAATTTTTTTTTCTTTCAAGAAATTAATAATATATAATTTCATAGTAATGGGATTCATATCTATACACCTAGGTTTAGCTTTAGACATCTAATACTCCATTAAATATTCTGTTATATGATGGGAACCCCCTTGAGCTTCTTTGCCCATTTATTTTTTTTAGTTTTTGTTGACCAGGTAAGTGCACTAGACAAATCCTGCCTATTTTTAGGCACGACCCAGGGGAAGGGGATACAGATGAATACCAACTGACCTTGAACCAGATTAAGCTGTTGGTGGTATTTTTTTAGTGAATGAGGTAAATTTGGCCAGGACACCAGGGAAATTCCCCTACTCTTTTCAACAAGTGCCATGGGATCTTTAACATCCACCTGAACTACCACCAATCCAGGCAGATGGGACCTTGGTTTAACGTCTCATCCGAAAGACGGCACCTCAGAAGTGCAGCACCCCTCTTATGCTGCACTACAGTGTCAGTACTGGGATATTAACCCAAGTACCAGATGTGGGAACTGAACCCACAGCCCTCTGATCTCCCAGCCTCAGAGGCGAGTGTGCTACCTACTGAGCCACTGACACTGCTAAATATCTGGGAGTCATGCTTGTCCCTTCCTTGACCTTATCTGGCACGTTGTGCTTACTATAAAATGTATTGACAGGAAACTGAGAATCAGTTATAGACTGAAATGACTTATGACAGTAGACATAAAGCATGCTATCACAATGGGTATGATGTGCCGCCTTCTGGACTACTACTTCCCCATCTACACACAGACTTCTGCCTTTAATCTGTCCAGACTGAACACAGTTTATAATAACATCTGCAGATTTGCATTAATGGCTCATTACATCAATCACCACTGCTCTCTTTACCAATCCCATGGGTGGTTTTCTCTGCAAACCCATTGTGAATACCTATTAGACTGTGTCATAGACAAGACCTTGATCAATAAGAAGCCTTACCCCCTTACATACCTTCTAGATCCTTTGTTGTGCCACTGCAGTACTAGGTCATCCTCTCTGCTGCTTCTTGGAGATTCTCCATCACCACTTGTTTGGGACCAAAGGCCTTCTTTGATGCCATCCTTTGTCATTTGAACAGTCAGCCCATCTCCTTCCACCCTCTAGAAAGTAATTCCCTGTTCAAAGCTCACTAAAGAGTTGCCCTTTTAGCAGACTCAGCCTGAAAATGTTCCCCTTGAGTACGTTATTCATATATAGCATTATTTTTGTGCTGACAGGTAGAGTTTTTTGGGTGCAAACAGGAGCATGGGTGTTGTGCCATTTATGATTCTGTGGTCACTATTTTGTGTTATTTCTTACTTATTTTGAAGTACTGGTATACTGTAGGTGTTAATAATTGATACTGTAGCAGAGTGTTGATTATATTTTGATCAAGTATCATGGGGTGCGTCCGTGTGTATATGTGTGTGTAAGAAATTAAAAAAAGTTTCCAAATATTCACAACTTTTATATCATCCATCATGTTTTGATGTCTATGACAGAGCTCAATGTTTATTTGTAGGCTGCTATTTGTAACAAAAAAAGTTAAAAACAGCTGTGTGGGTTGATATTGATTTTAATTAGATGTGTATGTTTTTACTGTGTAGAAAACTTGTTTTATTAGTTGAATGGATTGTTATTAGGGAAAAACAGTAGGACTACTGTTTTTGATTAAACACGTAAAATGTACATGAGTTTTCTGCATGGGAATCTGTAATCTAGGTCCCAAAACAATGATATCATGGGAACTGGCACTTCCAGAGTAAATTTGAGGGCTCACATTTTGTTTATTAAAACTTGTTTCACATCAAGGGCAGTCCTAATCTGATATATTATTTTTTATAGGGGTTTTGAGAAAAGCAGTTAAGTAATGTTACAGTACAGTAACAAATTATACATTGAAATGCAACAAGCTATTCCAACTAAAAAAATACACCATTGGCATTTACTCCACATCTACATGATTCATAGCAATTTAGACGTATTGAAAATGCTCTTTAAACAAGATTGTGATTCCTGCTGAGCCACAGGAATATTAGTTTCCAACTGAGCTTCTGTAATCTAAGGCACAAGACAGCGGTATCTCAGGATTTGTAACTCATAGAATCCATGAACCTGTTTGTGTGGAACTGACCGCTTTAAATTTGTGTGACCAGAATCATAAATCCTTAAATGAGGAAATCCACATTTTGAATGAATCTGAAAACATCTCTGTGTTGTTTTTAATGATTGTTTGCATTCCAGGGGTCTGAGCTCGGTATATAACACTTTTCCTGCAACACAAGAGAGATTTCCCTGCATTTACCTCCAAGATACATTGTTTCCTATTGAACCCAAATTGTTGAGAAAATGCAAACTTTCATTAAATGATTACTTTCTATCCCTTTCCATTGTGAAGATATTTACTTCATTGTAAAGCAACGCTCTGCAATTAAAGTGACCAGATATTTAAAGTTGGTTATTTATACTGCTACATCAGAAGCTGAACAAAGAGGGGTTGATCTCTTCAATTAACCTTATGGGGTGCTAAATTCAAAGGTTTCCTGCGAGTTTTAAAGCACTGCAAGAACATTAGGCTGCTCTTTATTTCAGTGTTCAGTCAAAAATTTAAACCTGCTAATACTCTGGGCAAATGTGCTAGTATATTCCCACTGGGCTTCAATATCTTCCCATGGATAAGAGCTATGCTTTTGATCATGCACTTTAAATTGACAATATACAGTATCTCAGCACCACACTTTGAGCTCTGCTTTACATTTATTGTGTTTTTAATTTAGTCATGTATTCATGTATTAGACACATAATACAAAAAATGTGCCTGTATTACAACTGTTTTGTCTTTTCTTAAAGAGCTAGTGTACTGCCTAAAACTAATATTAGATTTTAAAAGCAGTCAACTATTACCCTTTGTATCTGAGGTACTTTTTATTTTCCCTTTGTTTAATTAGAAGATTGTTCACTTGATGTTAGTAGGTGTGATGTGTGGAACAGCTCTTAGACCGGCAGCAGACATATCTGGCTCTACTGCCCTACACTACATCATCAGCATTGTGACCTCACTGACTGACATAACTGCTATGTAGGAACAGCAAGTGAGTGATTGACAGGTTATTCACCTGTGAAGTCACAGTCAGTGAGATCATAATGCTGATGATGTAGTGTGGGGCATATGCCAGCTGCTAGGCTAAGAGCTGTTCCACACATCCAGCACCCTTTTATTACATAGCGTACTTTCTGATGAGCAAAAGGAAAAAGGAAAAGTACTTCAGAAATAAAAAGTTACAACTGACTTCTACTTAAATGTTTTATTATTTTCCTGTCTGCCTGTTTTGGCTCCATTAGCTCTTTAATATAAAGCTCAGTTCTGTATTGTTTTTGAGTAGTAAATCACTTTTTAAAACTAATTAATTTGATATTTTATCCATTTCACATTTTGTATTTGGTTTTTCAGACAGTTTCTCTTTCTTACTGTTTACCCTAAGTTCCCTTAATGCAGTTAGTTATAAATGCAGTCTTCCTGCATTTGTCTTGCCACTCTTATGATGACATTCTCTATGCTGGCCAACCATGTGCCAAACTGGATGAAATGTGAGGAATGTCAGATTAAGCAGAGTGGAGGGGATAGTCATCAAAGCAATTGTAGCTGACACCAGCCAGTGCAACAAAATACCAGCCTGTGTCCTGTCATGCAACAGGGGGCACATATAAAAAGGTGTTTTTTGATATTTCTCCCACTTTCGGGTCTACCAAGAGGCAACCATATACCAACAGATTCCACTAACCTTACACCAGATGCAATGTCTATCCTACTAAACTGTGCCAGCCCATCTTGGTTCCCAGGTTCAAAATGTGATGACCCTAAATCTTGATGTCGTGAGGTGAACATGCTGGTGTATTTCTGTATGGCTTTTATGTTTTACCCGCATTCATTACAATTGCTAAACCCACTCCACATTCAACAGTGCTGTTTCTTTCTGTCATACTATGACTTAATCTTACAAATTGGACACATATATTATGCTCTCGGTACCTAACATTAGCTTAAACCATTCTGTCAAATTATAATATATTGGAAATTATATCAATGTAGACTATAAGCTAATAACACTTTATGTATCAAATATTCTGTTTGTATCCTTTTTGATTGTTATTATGAAATCAGTCCCAGGGAGAAGGATCTGCCTGGTTGCTGCACTGACTTTACTTTACAAAGGTGGGGGGGACTCCCTTGAGCAGGGCAAATATTTTCCTATCTCTCTTTAACTGGCTCTATCAATAATCCTTGAGCACCAAGGTCAGAAACAAGTTATCATGTTCCTGTTCATCTCAAATTTATTTTCCCTCTTACAGGTTAACATCCACGCTAAAGACATTATAGTCACAACTCTTTACAGACTGACCAATACAGTCCATACCAGCATGAACAATGGCACCTGACAAGAGCAGTTAAAGCAATTTCCATTGACCTAGCAAAGGCACTGGATATTGTTGATTACATCCTGCTCCTAAAACACTGTGTAATGTAGAACTCAACAAGCAAGTAGCGTAGAGGTTTCAATCAAATGCTGTATGTAGCTATGGTCAAACAGTGCACTTGGAGGGGTCACATCCACATCTTTCCAGATCACTACAGAGATTCCTCCAGGCCTTAGTGGCCACTTCCCCTACACTTCTCCAGTTTTTCAATGCTGTTCCCAGAATTTGCATGTCTGACCTTATCCAAATGAATGCAGAGGATATGGTACTCTATGTTTGTGGACATAGCTCCACTGAAGTGGCATCCAGTTTGCAGCATGAAGTGGTGGAGACACACAAGTTGTTTTCAAAGTGAACTCAACCTAAGTTCCCTCCACCAGCCTGTGACTCAATACTTTGTCATGGCCCCCTCTGGAGTTTCTAAGCAATTTCAAATACTCTGATCTCTTGTAGATCCTCACCTTGACCTCTCTGCATATATTGGCCACCTTGGCTTTGAATCTTCACCCAAGGGATTTTCCTGGCCCTAGATGATTATGGAGACAATCTAAGGGGCTGCTTAAAAGTGTCAAATAGCCATACTGCAATCTTTACTTCACTACCATTTATCCTCATTTGCTCACCTCACACTCACCACTGCAACCTCTACAGTCAATGTGTTTGATCTTCCCTTAAGACCTGCTACCATTTTCACTGCTCCACATTTATCTACAAGTTCTGGGTTAACAAGCTTCCTAGCTACCTCTCAGACCTCATGTCACCCATTCAGACAGTCACTTACTCAATCAGTGCACACAAATCTAGATACGTGCAGATGCCCAGGGTCTCCGGAGCTATAGATGTCTTATGTTTACAAGTTTTGAAGCTATGGAACAACCTTCCCATGAAATTAGAGGTACAAAGTTGGACATTACCCTAAAGACACTGCTCAAATCCCAGAATACCCACAGCTGCTCATGTTAACTATACAAGCATGGCAATTTTGTACCAACCTGTTTTTTCATTTTGTTTACCAACTCAGCTGAAGTACCCCAGATGGTTGCAAGTGTCCTTTTCTAGCCTGTATAGTGTAATCCTATGACATTCCATGTGGCACAAATGACCTTTTTGATAATGCTCTTTGTAATAGTTTGTGTTTACTTTTTCTAAAACGATCTGCTGGATTTTATTTGCAATAAGTGTTAATGCTGAAATTTCTTTCTTGTCTCTTCTCCTGGTTTTATTTTTGTCTACATGATGCATTTGGGAAGAAGTTGTTGCCCATCTTGTTGTAGTGTTCTGGTTAAAAACTTTCAAATAACAACCTTATAGTGGAGGGCCATATTTTGGACTTCAAAATGCCTGACCCCTTCCACCCACAGGTGCATGTCACTTGCAGGTCAGCATCTTCTGTATCTCAAAAAAATGTTCTGTATGAGTGTGACCTTCCTGATCTTGCCCATTGTTTTCCAAGCTTTGGTATGATGCTCACTCCTAGGAGGAGCAGCCTATTTAATTGTACAGTAAGTTGTTCATAATGGAAATTTGGCTCACCAAGCCTGGCCCTGCACCCTTTGCATAACAGCCTCCAGGGCTTTTTTTTTCTTTCATGTTATCCTTTGTTTCTAAAATTGCAAATGAAATCCATTCATTGCAAGAAAATTTTAAAAGCAATATTCAGCTTTGATATCCCAAAAAACAATATGCAGCTTTTAGATATCACCACGTACTGTGCCCAATTAATGGATCTTCAGTTATAGTACCTACTGTACAAACATTCTATATTTTGCATTATTAAATTACAAGTTTTGACTTCTGAAACAGTCTCTTCTGTGTGCCAGAACGGTGCTATGGCCAAGCCATATCATGCTGCTTTCAGTTGTGTTTCTTATTTATAACTGAAGCCAGAGTTCAAATTTCAGATATTGCAATTCAATGGCCTGTCCTTTACAAACATCACACAACTGGATCATGGTGTCCAGTTCTGATCTCCATTCTTCCACACACCTCAGGAACAATGCAGCAATGTTGAAGGGTTTCCAAGGGAGATTTACTACGATGATTAGGGCCACGATCTGCTGGGTTACAGGGAGACGCATGTGGAATTGACTTTGTTCATGTTGCAGAGGAGGCTATGGGAAGATACTGTATGATGCATGTGTACAGAGCAACAAGGGATTCTAATTTAATGCCAGGATAACACTTACACTATAAGAACAGTTCTCAAACCACCAGAAGTCATATTTTGTTAACTACTAGGAGAACAATCTTAATAAAATTTGAGAAAACATTTCTTCACCCAGAGGGTGGTATCATCCTGAAATAGCTTACTATATTAATTAATGAAGCCTCTGACTGTGAGATCTGTAGTCATACCTAGATGATCATATGAATGTGAATGTTATAAATGGTTATATCCATTGAATCTGTAGTGGTTGAACAAGAAAAAGGTTTTAAGGCTTACATTCAGCTGTATGTTTCTACTGTCTGTAAATCAGATTATTTTCCAATGTACTGAATAAACTACAAATCCCCTCTGGCCGGTCCTGTTTGATTTATCACATTACGTGTGCTCAAGCCTCAAGAATGGTGTGAACATGGCTCTTCCACAGGACATTAGGGTATGTAGGCCTCCAAATGGCCTCACTTACCTTGTTACTGTCCTGTATTTGTCTGTTTATGAAGAGAAAGATGGGAATGTAGAAACCCAGAAACAAGCAGACCAAGCTCAAAGAAGAACATCCCATCTCTCTAGGATCGTGAATGACACTAGTCAAAAAAAGTCTAATTGTGTTCTTGCTTTTTTTGAGCAGACGTGTGTATGGGTCTGCTTGTCTAACTGTATGATTATCGGAGTGCACATGTTTGTTCCCATTTATTTATTTTAGTCTTTGGTAACTGGGTAAGGCCCACTAGGCACAAGTGCCTGTTTTTAGGGGTGACCTAGGAGCACTGGGCAGTTAAGTGACCTGCTCAGAATCACACAGTATGCGAGTGGAGGTTGTGAGGATCAAACCCAGGTCTGATCTGCTGGATGTACCAAACTCATTCACAGCTCATTACGCTAACTGCTAGGCTATACTGCCAGCTTGCATTTGGGCTGTGCACACAATGACAAGTCAATGCTTTTTCAGTGGGACAACATTGAAGGCATTTGTTAACGTGATTTTCTGATGTTTGCCATCACAAATGGGAATAGCAGCCTGTAGGAGTTGTGAATCAGTCTCCTACCATTCAAACAGCCAGACAGCGCTGTTGTCCATGAAAAAAATGTTTTTATTTCTGTGCTCTGCTTCATTTGCATAACCTTCCCCTTTTTTTTTTCTCAGTGCTGCAAGCCCCAACTGTGACATCATACCAGGGAAAGTAAGTTATTAAAGGGGCACTGTCAGTTTGTAGTTTTAGATAGCAAAATCAGCTATTTACGGTACCCACAATGCCTCACTAGGTAAATTAGTGTACAGGCTGTTATATTTCTGTGCTCACTGCAGAAATAGGAGACTACATCTCTCAGTATAGAAGTCTTGTAGCTAGATACTGCATGCACAATGCCTTGTTTTGAAAATAAACATACAAGTGCGTATATCTTTGACACCACTACAGAAATATGAGACTACATCTCACAGTAAGGAAACTGGAAAACAGCATGTTTTTTACACACAGTGCCTTGCTATGGACATTTACATATTAGTGCTCACCACTACCAACATACGGAACTGTACTTCTGAGCAAGCCACATTTACGTCAGTGTTATAAATTACCTACAATTCCTTGTTTCTGTATGCAAAACATTGGCAGCTCCCTGGTATGACATCACTCTGGGGGTGTGGCCACACAGAGAAACTGGAAGGTAGCCAGAAACAAAGCGCTGATAAAATATAACCATAAAATGACTATGACAGATTTCTTTTACAAAACAAATTGCAGCTTCAACATCTGAAGCATAGGTGGCAATGGAATACTGTGTGAACAAGGCATCTGTAAAACATCAGAAAATCCCATTAAGATTGTTCTTTTTGCTATTTCAACCTTGGGAATGAGTGAAGGTTAAAAAAACTTAAAATCTCTAAAATAGGCAGTTAATGTATGTTAGAATAATGGAAAATTTGAAGCCTACAATGTGTAACACTCTTCAGAGCATTTCTCTCAACAAATGCTTCACCCAGAACAAATAAAAAAGCTTGTCCAATACCAGCAAGAAGACAGTACACCGAAATTAAAAAGAAAGCTGAAAAATGAGGATGTAACATAATCAACAGGCTGCTTTTTTATAGCTACTTTAATAGATCACTCCCTCTCAAGTTTTAAGCTAGGGGGCAGCTGGGAATTAAGCAGCAAAATGACTGTGCTGCTGCTCTGCTCCATCAGACTGCTTCTTTTCTAACTTTATTTTTATGCTTACTAACTATAGAAGTTCTATTTTCTGAGCGTATGCTCTCAGCTCACTGCTTTTTGTAAGTGCTTTTAAAATTTTGAGCTGAAGAATCAAGGTAAGTGTTGGGGGAATAGGAAGGCAATGTTCCTCATGTGTTTTTCTTTATATTGGCTCTTTAAACTGACTCTGAGTGGTCTCTGATGGTTGAACTGCAACCCCTGTTCATGGAAAAATGTTCCTGTAAAAGCCATGCCTTGGATCTGGTCTTTACAATGGGTCTTGACATTAATGATGTCTGGATTGATCCAGTTGCTTGATCAGATCATCATGGTGTTCAGTTCTTCTGCAGGACTCCCCACTTATATCCCCTATGCAGATGATCAGATACCACTCTTTTCAAAATTTGGAGCCTCAGAGGATCCAGGAGGTATTGGACATCTTGAGTTTGAAGATGACGTGTGTGATGGGAGCTTATGCAGATGTGGAGGGTTATAATTTGGCCCTATTAACTGCTGTTGACTCCCTAGCACCTGTTCCATCTATGCTACTTGACCTTGCATCTCAGGTCACCCTGGTATGATGCAAACCTGAGAAGGCTGAAGGGGTGGAGGTTGGAGCATTGCTGGTGGAGGTCCCATTTGGAAGAGGACAAATTGTCGCTGAAAACTCACTGCGGTGGGTATCAGTGAGCAATCATTCTGAAAAAGACAGCATTCCTGTCACAGGTGATCGCTACTGGAAAGATCTGGCCAGCTCAGCTATTCATCACTGTGGACACACTGTTAAATCTGGTTGGTCTGCAGTCTTGCAGAGCCTTTTCTTTCAAGAAGTGTGAGGAGTTCCACTGATTCTTTCTGGATAAGGTGCCTGCTATCTGGGCTGAGATATCCCTGAGTAGCTTATCTTTGGCTGACAGTATCTGACCTTCTCAGGCTGCAGGCACTCCGTTTCTGTGAGCTGAGTTTGAGCTTGTTTCAGCAAATGTTGTTTCCCAAGTGGTTTCTAGTTTGTGCCCCACCTCCTGTGCATTGGACCCTAGGCTGACCAGACTTTTCTTAGAATGCTTGGACTTGCTCAGTCCAATTGTGATGGAGATTTTCAGGTGTTCCATTTTGGAGGGTGTCTTTCTATCATCTCTTAAAAAGTTGTGGTGAGGCTTCTCCTTAATAAGGCTTCATATTCTGATGATCTGTTCAACTACATACCTGTCTTGTACCTTCCTTTTTTTGGGAAGCTATTCAAGAAGGTAGTAGTGGTGCAGATGGAACAACACTGTGAGAAACATGACATCTACGAGCCCTTCCAATCAGGTTTCCAGCTTCATCATAGTACAGAAACTGCCTTAGTCAGGGTGCACCATGATCTTCTCCTAGTGAGAGATAGTGGCCATTATTCCATTCTTCTATTGCTAGACCTCTCATCGGCATTTGATACAGTGGATCATGGGATGTTGCTGGATTGCCTGAGGCACTATGTGGGACTCTTGGGAATGGTGTTGTGGTGGTCTGAGTCCTACATATCCAGCAGAACACAGTAGGTCGCCCTTGGCACTTTTACGTTGAGCAGTGCTGCACTCAGCTGTTGTGTGCCTCAGGGTGCGATCTTGGCCCCCATGTTATTTGCTGCATACATGCTGCTGCTGGGTGAGATCATTAGACACTATGGTTTGGCATTTCATTGCTATACTGATGACACCCAGCTGTGTGTGTGTTGTGCCTCTGATGATAGTGCAGCTGTTTCCCAACTGAATGAGTGCCTTAGGAAGACCCAAGATTGGATTCCGCCTAGCTAGCTTAGACTTAAACCATTGAACACAGAGGTGCTACTGGTGGATCTGGGTCAGTCATGTTCTGTAGTACTGCTCTCCCCTTGCTGGGAGATTGTTTGTTCTTCACACTGCTGATAGGGTAAAGAATCTGGGCATAATTGTGAATTCAAAGTTGACTCTAGAGCATCAGGTGTCAGCTAGCATCCATAGTAGTTTTTGCTATCTTGGTAACATCACCCATATCAAGTCATATCTTGAAATGACCAATCTGGCAACTCTGGTGCACTTCTTAGTCATGTCTAGGCTGGATTACTGTAACAATCTGTACCTTGGTTATTCGAGAGGTAGGTATGCCATCTGCAGCTAGTTTAGAATGTTGTGGCATTGCTGGTAGCTGGGACTTCTCAGTTCAAGCATATCATGCCCATTTTCCATGCTCTCCACTGGCTGACAGTTAAATTAGACATCAGTTTCAAGGTCGGCCTGTTGACATTGAAGGCCCTGCATGGTTCAGGACCAGGCTACCTGAAAGACCTCCTGGTTCCATATACTCCTGCTCATGTTCTCCACTCAGTGGAGGCAGACCTCTGGTCCATTCCTCAATCATGGCTGAAATCCTTGGGCGATAGGGCATTTGGTGTTGTGGCTCCTGTTCTTTGGAATGTCCTTCCCCTGAAGTGAAAGGTGCTCCTTCACTGGCCGCTTTTAGCCATTCTTTGAAAACAAATTTCTTTAATCTAAGTGTTGGCATGGATTCTTTTTAGTATTTCTACTTAATTGTTTATTTATTTTTTCTATTTTTTGTGAGGCACCCACAGCCTCTGGCAATGAGTGCCACATAAATAAAATTGCCTTGCCTTTTGGAAAGATTTTGGTCAGAGTTGTTACTGAAACCATTAAGATAGGAGGATTCATATTTATTTTAAGAGGAGATATTTGGTGGCAATATAAATACTTAAAGGCATTTCCTGTCCTGTTTAAGATATGCTAATTTTGCCTGAGATTGGGGGTGGAAATACTACTTAAAAGAAAAAAACATGCCATGCTAAGTGGTGCATTCTCTTTTTGTTTGACTCCATAGATAAATCAACCTGTCATGGAGGCTAGAATAATTGAGTCCAAGAGGTGGAATAAGAAATAGTAAGATTTAAGAAGCTTTACAAAGGTAGCTGTCTGAGACTGGGAGCAAGTAGTGCTGGAGACTGAGCCTGGAAACTCTTGAAAGAAAATGAGCATGGATGAATGATCTGAAATTTGGCTTACACTCTGGCCCCTCTACAAACCCTATATTAGTGGTGTTTCTACTTGCTTACTTTTCTCTGTGGTGACTATTCGGACACATGGTTTACATGTACTCTATGTTTACTTGCTGAAGGAAATTAAAGGCAGGGCTTTGTAATGCAAAAATGAGATAATAAAAGTGGCCTGTTCTTGCCGATGTAGGGGCAAGGAGGGTATAAACAGGGTTCAACCTCAGACATTATAATGTTCATATGCCCTTGAGATACTACAGGTATGTATGGTAAAGCCTTGAACTTTCATAATCTTGAAAGATTTTAAAAAGGCAGCAAAAGTATTCAGGACCTTTTTCACATGAACATTATGACACGATGAATGTGCTGAATCTGGTATTAATTCAAGTGATTTTTTTATTTCTTTTTTGAGTATTTGCTTTTTGTGTGTGCATAATATTGAGCTGTTTTAGTTAGAGATGTGTTCACTTAAATCCCTACATATGTTAAGATAGTGATACCCAAAGTTCACTGCATTTCTCTGTAGCAATAGAATTCAATGAGTTCCAGGTGCACTACTTATATTCAGCTTCATCTTGCCAAGATTTTTCTTTTTTATCCCTCAGTACAGGCACAGAAAAGGCAAGGCATTATTAGCCAAGGTGGAACTTTATTGTAGTAATGCAGAGAGGGCTATGTGGTGGAAAGCCTCATAGATTCTAATATGTAACTAAATAGGATGAAGGACCCTAGGACATCCTACAGAGTATGGCATTATACTGTTACTGTAATAACTAGGCAAGAATCTTACTATTTTGTTCTGCAGAGGGAGGGAATCAAGCAGTGGTTTGGCCCTGTTTCTAGGTTAATGAGTCTGAGGGGTGACTGATGACCAGACATTTTTTAGGGGCATGTATGGTCTATATACACTGCTTTAAGAATGCCATTTTGATTGGTCCATTTGGAAGCATGATGATATATTGTGATTTTTGTCTGGACTTTAGTGGTCATGAATATTGGGGCCTAAGCATCAGGCAGTGCAGGATATGTGTAAGATGGGCCTACCCTGGCCATGCAGCTCTGCAGCCATGGACAGGCATGCAGTGACTGGCATGAATGAAGACTGGCCACACCCCCTGCATGATGCTGCAGGGGGTTGGTGGATCAGAGGACACAGGTGGGCAACCAATTGGATGCCCACCCTGGTCCAGATCCATGACAGTCGGCTAACACTTTCATTGTCGAATGACATTACAGTGACTCCTTTATGTTGACTGCATTTGCAGTCAGCATAAAGGGAGTCACTTCTGACTGTGTTTTCTTCAGGGAGCTTTGCCCCTGAAACCCCCATGTGGGGGCTCTCCCTCCTGCACCCCCTGCTACTAAATTAATCAACTACATGTCAGAGTTACTTCAGGGAGGGGGTGCAAAACCACCAGAAATCAGTGCCGGGGTCCTGCTCCCACACTACAGCAACCTGCTGGTGTTGCGTCAGTTGCGGTAAAATTGTCACCATAGCAACAGCATACTCCCTGGTCCTGTAGTGGATCCCTTGCTCATTGGGGGGGCCGGGGATTGTGGGATGGCCCAGGTCCCAAAACATTAAACATGTCAGGCGAGAGCACCTGAATTGTCACCATCAGCCATCCCTTCATTTTTTAGTAGATGTGGGGCATAAAACTATTGACCTCTTAATCAGAAGTAAAAATAACATTCAGTAATGAGGTTTGCATTTGGTTATTTATTCCTTCCTTAGTTTATCTATAAAAGTACTTAATAAGAGAACTAAGAAAAATATATATTGAAAGCTAGAGGGAAGTTAGAATTTAAATATGCTGATTTAACACCTATGGATATTTGTACAGTATATTGATAGTTAGAATGTAGTATAATCAGAAATTATGCTTCTGCTAGATGTCATAAATAAATGGTATATTAGCATGTATTGCCCATTTTAATTATACATTGTTATCTCTTTTTATCCTATGTACTGCTTTAATCTGATAAACATTTTGTTTTATTTTTACTTGTTTAACTTTTTAATATGTTTGCAATGTTTTGTAAACAAACAAACCAATACTGATAGTTTCCATAATACACAATTCGGGGAATGCCATATTGAGGAATATAAGGAAAAGGCAATGTGTATGAGTGCTTGATAGCTAGTTTCTATGGTTGTGTAAAATTTGCAGTTTCTGCTTTGATGAAATGTTCATGAAATTCCACAAATTTTGCTAAATTCCTCCAGAGGGTCTCTTTCCCTTGTGATCAGCTGCTCTGCTGTCCTTTCCTTGTTGAATCCTTGTATCTGCCATCTGCTCATGTTGATCCTCCTCACAAGTCCCTGACCCCTATTCTCTAGTATAATGCCCCCTTCCCCAGAACTGCTGTTTCCATTCTTCTTGCCAGTACCTTCACTCTCACTAGGTGCAGATGTAGTCCATCCTAGGTATGGGCTCCCTCGACACAGAAGGCCCTCCAAACTGAAAGAAAACCAAAACCTTGCCACTTGCACAAAAACCTTAGTCAAGCCTTAGTCTACCTGATGATTCACCGCTGCTCCTCACTGGCTCTAAGGCCAAGGAGAATCTCAGAAAATATCAACACAAAACTTTGACTGGGGCATGGATTGAGGTCCAGACAGCAGGATATAGTGAAATGACTTTAATATCTAGTCAGCAGGGCATAGTACAAAGTCACATACTCCATGCATATTTTTAGAGACTTTTATCAGTTCTTCTTTTCATTTCATTGCATTCTTGAGATTCAGACAGCAGATCATAGCTTTCAGATGAAAATGCGCACTACTAAAGAGCTAAGGTGCTGAGATGGTGAAATGAAACACGACCGGTTGACACTGCATCTCTACAGCTCAGTAGAGTAAATGAATTGCAATTCAAGCATCGAAAGTTAAGTGCCATCCTTTGGCAATTCAGTTTACCCTTTGTGTTTTGTTACTACAGACCACTTCAGGCAATGCTGTGTCCAGATTATTAACAATTTTGTTGCTTCATTAATGCAGTTAATGAATTGATTTTCCTGTTAGATTTTTCAATACTGCCCACAAACATCATAAATTTTTAATCAAGCATTGATTTTTTTTGGCAACCCCAAATAGAAATCAATCAGTTCCAATCAAAGCAGTGAAGTGCCTTGCATGTCAATAAGATTACAAGAGAATTTAATCAAAGGATGCCTTTTGTTCAGGTTTAGTGATCACAAAAGACAAAACCTACCTTTAGCAGAGATCCAAAATAAAATTAGAGACATTGATGAAAATCTTCCACATTTATGATTTACTGTAAGGCTTACCATATGTTTACAAGTTAAGGACTATTTTTTATACCAAGTAAACAAATATACAGATAATATCAGAAACATTTTACAAATGATCAAAGTCTGAAGTTTAGTCTTTATTGTAGTAACTACTGCGTATTTATGCTCAACAGATTTTGCTACAAACATAAATTGGCTATTGGGAGCAATACCTACTTAGGCTTAGTATTAACTTAATGTTTATGGTTGTCCTGCATTTTTGGTTTGCTGTAATAGAATTATTTATTGTACTGTTCTTTGCCTGTTTAATTTTTGTTGTATTTATTTTTTTATCTTGTTCTCTTTCCCCGGGTAGCACCTGGAAATGAGCCTTGGCTCAGTGTACAATTTCTGGTTACCAATTTTCAAAAAATAAACTAAAAGTTAAAATAGAAGTCACCATTGTCATCCGTATCATGGTCCATCAGTGTCAGCAGTCTTTCATGCTGTGAACACACACATGCAACACACACACACACACACACACACACACACTGTGGCACACAACACCTTTAGATATTAGTCACAAGAAAACAATGTTGACTGGCACAGACCCTCCTCTCACCAATTCTGCTGGCCTAGGGAGGCAGAGTGGCTGCAGGCTGCTATAGTGGGGGGGAGAAGATTTAAGATATACATACCAGGTAGGGCAGGATGGGATGAGTAGGACTGTATTAAGTACTTATAGTGGGAAGGGAAAGGGAACATTTTGGGTAAAAAAGAAAATAAACCTTGCATTGCAAACAGGGGCAGCATTTCAGATTTCAATTGGGGGGGCAACAACTGCCGGTCAGAGGGGCTGTGATGGTGGGGCCAAGGGCTGAGTGGGGCGGGGACACAGGCTAAGTGTTAGTGATATTACATTGGCCTTGAAATACACTAAAAAGCATGGTGCATAAGCTGATCTTGGAAAGATCTATAGCATAGGAGCTTTCAATTGCTAAAGCTAAAAG
Source organism: Neoceratodus forsteri (assembly GCA_016271365.2). Lineage (NCBI taxonomy): Eukaryota > Metazoa > Chordata > Ceratodontiformes > Ceratodontidae > Neoceratodus > Neoceratodus forsteri. The sequence continues at coordinate 766,789,030 of CM057458.1, forward strand.
GTAAATGCCATTGTGTATCTCTCTCTCTCTCTCTCTCTCTCTCTCACATACTTAGTACTTCTCTTTCAGTATGGTCTAGAGATCTGGGCACAAGACTCAGTAGACCAAGGTTAGAATCTCACAACTGCTATTTACTTACTGTGTGACTCAGAGCAAGTCACTTAAACTCCAAGTGCTTGATTGATTCTCTCTCCTACTCTGTACATTTCATTTCCTCAGCCTTTCTTTGCACATCTTATGACTACTGCCAGCTCTTTGTACTGTAATGTGCTTTTGGGATACAGTACTTCTGAAAGGTGATAACACCAAATTCCTTTCCATTCTTCTCCTCCTCCCTCCCTCCCTCCCCCTGCCCTGCCCTCCCCTCTCCTCTCCTCTCCTCTCTCTCTCTCCTCTCCCCCCCCGTCCAGCACAGGTCCAAGTCCAGCTGCAGCTCATATAGCTGTTTCTCTACTGTTTTCCATCTTTCTGTTTTTTTTAGACTTGGGAGGGAGCCTCCTTAAATCCCACTGAAATGCTCCTTCCCTAGTCCCCGGAGCCTAGAATACTCTGCAGCTCCCTCCACTCATTGCTCACAGCGTATTCCCTACTCATAGCCCTCATGAGATGATTTATCTAGGACAGATTTAACTTGCAGCTGCATTCCATGTGAAAGGGGAGGAGACAGCCTCAGCATACTGACATCATCATGCAAACACTGCTTCTGATGGGTGCTCACTATTTAAGTTGGTCTCATACCCCTAGGATTGCCAGGTGATTGGAAACAGGTCCCATCCTCTCTTGAGATAGACAGCATCCTCTGGGATACTACATCCACCTTAGACAAGCCCACAGATATGACCATGGGTAAGGGCAGCAAGCAGCTCTCCAGTCCTAGGCAGTGTCCCATGCACATTCATTGTTTTCTAAAGAGAAACAAGTGGCTGAATCCTGGCACATAATAGGTTACTACTAGAGGGTTCAAATCATAAAACTAAGTAAACGTACTAAGTGTTGTAGAGCAGAAGAACACTGAGCAGAAAAAATATCCAAAAGAGCTTTCAATTCACACAGTTCTTAGTTGTGATACCTCTGCAGCAGTAGTCAGCAGCAGAGACAAAATGCACATGTTGTTTACAATGAGAAACATCAGATGCCAAGCACACTCTGCTTATTGAGACTTGAGAAGCTGCTTGTGAATTTCTGGGATAAACTGTATAGTGCTAAATAATTATCAAGTGACAGACATTGATTCATTAACAAAAATTAACCTAGAATTGGGCCTGAGTGGGTCAGGTCTACTGGTCCGGTCCACACACAGAGTACTCTCAGGAGTCAGTCCACATGAGTCTGCTGGCTAGCAACGCTGACATCATGGGGCACCGGCGTGGGCTGTGGCAGGTAACCGGATGATGACTGAACTTAGTGAGGAGGTTGGACTCCATAGAGGCAGATGACTATTTCATTTTAACTCACTCGCTCTGAGCTGTTGAGCCAAGCACTCTCCCCTGCTCCTGCCTGCATGTCGAGACAAGTCAACACCGGATGGCATGCAGTCAGCAGGCTTCTCCCACTACTGGTGATGTTCTGATGATGTTTCCTCCCTCCTCCTCTGACGTCAGTCTGTTAGCCAGGTCCTGCTCAGTGCTCCCCCTCATGCATGCATGCGCAGTGCTTGCTCCATCCCCACCCTGATGGCTCTAGAAAGAAAGAAAACTGCTGGGAGTTTGAGTTTTTTTGGGCAGCAGCAGTCTGAGTTCAGAGCCAGAGAGGTCAGAGGTGGATTTAAAAAAAAAAAAAGCCATTCAGGATGGCACAGGATGGCCGGAGGGGGGAGACAATTTGGGATCATTCCCCAAATGGCACCCCAATTGCAAATCATCAGAGCTGCAGGGGTGTCCCATCCACCAGGATCTGATGCAATGTCACAGTTTCTTGCTTGACAACTACAGTTGAATTGCGCCCTTTCCTACAGAATTTTGCATCTCCTTAGTATGTTTATTAGCTTTTAATCTACAGCTTGCAATTATAAAAACCATCAGATCACTGGACACTCAACAGCATACCACAAGTAATTTGTTCTAACAGACAAAACAATGCAAAAAAATCAGACCTTACATATTATATAAGAACAATGACTGGCTAAGAGTTTGTCACTGGGCCAAATGTTGTATTTCAGGGTTCTTAAAATTTCTCTTTAACCTCTTGAGCTTCCTCTTGGCAGTTTACAGATGTTCACACAACCCCTCAATACAAAATACAGTAGCCTGGAAGGGATCTGCAGCTCTGAAGGTGGGCAAAGCCATGGAACTAAATGGGACACATCTAAGGTTTCTAAAGGAGTTCAAGGAGGTGCTAGCTGCCCCACTGAAAGCCTTGTTCAACAGTTCATTGGATATGGAAGTAGTTCTAGAGGACTGGAGAAGAACTGACATGGTCCTTCTGCATAAGAGTGGCAGCATGGAAGAGTCTAGCAACTATAGGCCTGTAAGTCTTACATCAGTGGTGGGGAAATTAGTGGAAACCCTGCTAATGGAAACACTGGTTGAGTATCTTGAATCCAAAGGGCTGCAATACCACAAGCATCATGGATTCTTTGGGGGGGTGGGATAGGTCATGCCAAATGAATCTACTGGATTTCTTTGACTGGGTGACCAGGGAAACAAATAAGGGGAGAGCAGCTGATATGGCCTCTCATGACTTCAGCAATGCCTTTGACACTTTGCACACAGGAGGCTGATACAGAAAATTAGCAACCTGGGAGTGGGATCCAAAGTGGTGAACTGGGTTTTGAAACTGGTTAATGGAAAAGAGACAGCAACTGGTGGTGAATGGCACTCACTTAAATGATGGAGGAGTGACCAGTGGGTGCCCCAGGGCTCATTAAGTGGACCAGTCTTCTACGATGTCTTTGTAAGTGACATTGCTGAGAAATGGAAGTGAAGGTATGTCTTTTTGCAGTTGATATCAAAAACTACAAAAGAGTGGGCATGTAGGAAGGGGTGGCAAGAAAGAGCAGTGATCTGGAGAAACTTGAGGAGTGATCTAAAGCATAGTAGTTGGGGTTCAGTGCAAAAAAAATGCAAAATCATGCACCTAGGGCATAGGAACCCAGGTGCTAAATATAAGATGGGGGTAGGAGGTAGTGACAGTCAATAAACAGGAAAGGAATCATGGTATTATCATATATGACAACCTCAAGATGGCAGGGCAGTGTGATAAAGCAGTGGGTAGAGACAGTAGGTTGCTGGATTGCATAGGGAGGGGTATATCCAGCAGGAGGGTGGAGGTAGTGTTGCCACTGTATCACTTGCTAGTGAGACCCCACCTGTGGTACTTTCTCCAGTTTTGAAGGCCACACTCAGAACAGACATAGATAGGGTGGAGGTAGTCCAGAAGAGGGCAACTAAAATGGTGCTGGTGTTGCACTTGAAGCCGTATGAGGAGAGATTGATGGAACTCAACATGTACTGTACATGCTTTTGGAAAGGAAAGAGAGAGGTGATATGATAGAGGCATACAAGTACTTTACAGTGAACAGGGTGCAGGGTGCAGAAGGAAAGTCTCTTTCAAATGAGAAGGGTCCCCAGGACCAGGGGTATGTGATAAAGCTCGAGGAGGGGTGAGGAGGTTATGAGAGATGTGAGGAAATACTTATTCAGTGAGAGGGTGGTAGACATCTAGAATGGACTGCCAACAGCAGTGTTGGAGGTAAAAATAGTGGGGGTCTTCAGGCATGCATGGGTTAGGCATGGGGGTGTATTATAAACCAGGCAGGAAGAAAGGAAGGTTGCCAGAGACCAGTTAAGGTCTGCAGAGAAAGATTAGCCAGGGAAAATATGGTAGACTGAGTTGGGTGAATGGTCCTTTTCTGATGACAAATTCTATGTTTCTATGTAATATGGTGAGGTAATACATGTTTACCCATACTGTACGTTATTTTCTACGTCAGCTTGAATTGTGCAACTTAATAACAACTATGGAATTCTATGTAAAAATGCGAGTTAGAAGTACAGTACAGTGTTTGCAAAGGAACTCAGTCTCTATACTAACATTGTCATTCTGTGGTTTAGCAAACAAAAGTAGGCTAGTAAATACACACTATACCAGAAGAGGCAGAACATGACTTGCTCTTAGTAACAATCTCATGGATTGCTTTAACCACTGTACCACATCAAGGTGGCCAGCTGCACAAAAAATGCATAAATCCATGAGACTACTACTAAGACCCATCCATTGTCTGCCCATTCTATGCTTTATGTAAAACGTGGGTTTACTTGAGAATTAATCCATGTCTGGGGGAGGGGGGTGCTGCAGCCTCGCTGAGTGATCCCAACCACCCGGGCATGGATTAATTCTCAAGTGAACCCACACTCTGGAGTGGGTTAATTCACTTATAACATGGCTCACAAAAAGGGTTCAGCACTGTGTAGAGGTGCAACGGGCAATTTTGTTTCTGAGCCATTTTACAAGCAATGGTGAGAGATGATCGAGGATAGTCATAGTGTCAACAGGAATTAGCAACCAGTGTGTGGATTTACCTGAATAATTGACACATAGGAGGGAATTGAGACACAGAACATCATTGAGAACAGGTACAGTACTCTGCAATGCTATGGAGTAACTCAGCAATGGCAGTACAGCAATAAATCAAGCAGGAATGTTTACAAGACACAAATAACATGGTGCATGCAAATTAACATTTTCAGCAACTGGCACTACTGAGCGCAGCCTAAGGAACACAGAACATGGTGTGAAAAATTAAGGCACAATGTTAACACATACTGGTGTGTACAGGATTAGAAATTGTGGTTACTTATGCGCTGCTTACAAGGGACAGACAGATACAGTGTACTAGGAGGTACCACACCCTTACCAAAAACATAAATGTACTTGAAGGTCCTGAAACTAGGATGAGTGTGACCACACGTCAAGTGAAACCAGTAGGTTTATCATGCTGTGACTGTTGTAAAGTGACATTTCACATGCCTACATGTGCATTGGCTAGTTTAACAGGGAGGCATCTGTTGTGAACTCTGCCAAGCACTGCTGACTGCTCCACAACTGGATTATTGTTGGTCAGAGAAATAGTTGAAATTTACTGCTCTGTTGCACACTGTCTGTGATTCTGTCCACTACGATCTCTTCAGGACTGCTACTGCCTTGTTGCTCGCACAGTAAGGCCCCGCAGAGCAACCATGGATTAATTAAGAATTAATTCATGGTCAGCTGCTCTGTTTCCACCAATGAGGTGCAACCCATTTTGAGAGCCATGGTAGAAAAATGTTTAAAAGTTTTACATTTTTTGGCCCCTTATACTTTCCTTTATTGCATGTACTTCCCGTACTTTTACGTCATAGCATTGCATTGCATTTTAATCTTTTTAACCTATCTAATGATATGTGAACATTTTTGTATGCAGAATAACCTTACCATGCCCTTAAGTCATGTATCAGATATAATCTGTTATGACCATCATACATTTCAAAAGAGATTTTATGATAGTCAAATACAGAAAATCACAAATTGTCTGTACACAAAAACTGAAATACCACCACCAGAGTAGCTGCAAGTAGCAAGTGTTTTTCAAATACAAATCTCAGCAGAGTGGATGCAACCAAACTGCCCGGCACGTCACTCTGATAGATTTTCATCTTGGATTAATAAATCTCATTGGAGCAAAGTGCCAGGGCAGCCCTGCCAAGATGTTTATGTAGGTTACCGATTTTTAGCAGTTCTTTTCAGAAGTCATCAATTTATATGGAGTTCTTCTATTAATGCCTATTTCCTATTACTCTAGTGGTAACTAAGGTGTTTTTTTTTTTTTTTATGAGTGCAGACTGTGTGTGACTTTCTCTTAATGCTGGCTGCGCTTTCATTTCCAAAGTTCTGCGCCATCCCTGCACTGTGTGTATGTATCCCTGTTGTTTTCTTTGATGTTTTTCAAATGCAGCCCTGCTGTTTTAATTTCAATGATAGATACTTCTGAGCACAATTTCATTAAACCATCTAAGAAGGCAGTGCCCTAATTTTCATTCTGTTCATAAGGCATTTCACAATCACAGTAACTCCATTACTAGTGCCCCAAATTATGTCAGTATGCATAAACGAAACCCCAAAGCAGTCATCAATGTTTAGAAATACCAGTCAGGCCTTGAAAACTTACAGACAACAGAGAACCATTTTTAAAGTCAGAAAGATATGGGGTTCCATCCATCCTGCTCTGTTCCTACCTCATATCCCACAAGGCTTTGACTGTGCAAGTGTAGCTGGATCCCCCAGTGGCAGTTAAGCCATTTAAACCATCTTAGCCACCACCCTTCCTCACTAGACCCTAATTTTGATCCCACGCCTGCCACCCTATGGCTCTTATTTCCACCAACTTACTAGACAACCTTTCCCATTTGTCTACCACTCTATCCATAACAAAATACTATCCAACATCCTTTCTGAACCTCCATCCCCCACTATCAGCTTGTATCCATGCCCCAAGTTGTAGACCACTTGCACTTATGGAGGGGACTGCATTCTGACCACCGACAGACTTCACAACTAGGGCTCAGTGCCCAACGAATGTTACCTCATGGTGGGTTCTATGTAAGTCATGTTAGTTCTCTCTGCCTCCCGCAGAACACACTCATGTTGTGCCACCAGAGGTATTTGACTTTTGAAAACCTCATATGGTTTTCTAGCTTGTTGAAATTAAGATCACGCATTTTTTTTAAAGACTGAGAAAAACAACTTGATTCATATGAACAGACGAACATATGAAACTGCAGGCAGAAAAAGGCCTACAGATCTATCAAGTCTGCCCAATTATTCAGCTCTTAGTTTCATATTACTACAGCTGCTCCAGCCTCACCCAAACCCTTCCCTTCCTCCCCTTTCCTGGTATTCCCCCCCTTTGTGCTCTTGTCTGTACTAATCCTGTCCTTGACTCTATCTCAGTCCCACTTAAAGCCATTAACTGTCCTCAGTTTGATTAACTCCTCTGGCAGTGCATTCCATCTTGACACCACTCTCTCTGTAAAGTAATGCCTCCTCATCTCCCTCCTGAATCTTCCCACTTCCAACTTCAGACTGTGCCCCCTAGTGACCATTCCTCCCTTAAAGTGAAACAATCCTCCATCTCCGACTGTATTTGTGCCTTTCAAGTATTTAAAGGTCTCTCATGTCCCCACTTTCCCTTCTCTCTTCCAGCAAATACATGTTGAGCTCCCTCGATCTTTCCTCATAAGCAACTCCCCCAGTTCCATAATAATTTTCATAGCGTTGTGCTGCACCCCCTTCAGTAATCTCACATCCTTTTTGAGGTATGGGTGCCAATACTGCACACAGTACTGCAAGTGTGGCCTCACCAGTGATCTATATAAGTGCAGGATGACCTCCTCCTTTCTAGAGGTGATCCCTCTGGCAGTGCACCCCAGCATCCTATTTACCCTTGCTGCCACCCTCCTACACTGTGCTGATACTTTCATGTCCCCTGTGACTATTACCCCAAGGTCCTTTTCCTCCTCTGAAGCTGTTATGTACACTCCCCCGAGCCAGTAGCTGGTTCTGGGATGTCTTGCTCCGAGGTGCATGACCTTGCACTTCTTAGCATTAAACCCCTACTGCCACTCCCTAGACCAGTGTTAAGAGTTTAGTTAGATCCTCCCTGAATGCCTACCTCCCTTTCTTATTGTCCACTTTTTCACAAATTCATTTTTATTTTTGAACAAATAGTAGGTGGATGAGTGTTTGTGCCATAGTGGGGGGGGGGGATTATTATTGCTGGGCTGGGGCAGGTGAACATGTCAAGAGTCATTTAGGTGCTTGTGTGGCAGTGGGAGTGAGGCTATCGATGGACCAGGGAAATGGTTGTAAGACAAGTAGGTATGTGTGCCACAGTGTGAGAAAGACTGATTGTTGTTGGGTTGGGATATAGGACAGGAGTAAGGCAGGTCTTTGTTCCATAGTGGAAGGGTGTATGTTGAGGAGGCAGGCAGCTTTTTGTGCCATGAGGGGGGGAAGATTGTTGATCCAGGGAATGAGTCATGAGTCAGGTGGGTGCTTGTGCCACATTGGTAGGGAAACTGTTGGGTGCGGGAACAAGTTAGGAGGTGGACAGTTGTTTGTACTGGGAAACTGGTCAAGAAACAACTCGGCTACAGTGTAAGGTTGGGTGCATGGATATTTGAAGTGTTACATACTGCAGAGCTTGCTTACTTTCTCCCAGTATACACATTTCTTCCCACAGTGCTTTGCCTTACCTAACAGAGACTTAAACAAGCTGCAACAAATTCACTTGAGGGTAATTCACTCTCACAGGCACACTGTACCACAGGTGCTGTCTACGACAATCACTGTGTGAACATCTATAGTTGCTGCCCTCACCTCGAGATTACATATACAATAAGTCTTGCTATTACATGTAACGTCTATGTAGATATCATTGGACAGGCAAGCAGATGGATACTCAAAAACAGTTCACAATTTACTGGGCGATTTCCCACTTCCTTCCGATAGACCTACTGTCGATCACCTGCGAGAAGGTTGCTGGCTTATATCAAGCAGCCCTAAAAATGAACGACAGCTAATTTGTAAGATATTCTTTCCTAATTTGTCTTTGCCTTTACTGAGTTTCTAGTTTGCCTTATGAACATTACAAATTTCAAATGGTTGAGGATTAGTTTTATCAGTAGTTATCAAGGGATACATGTCAAGACTTAATATATCTGCGTCCTACATTATTTAGTGCACATGGGCCCTTGGGAATTATAGTTCAAAACCTGATTGAGTGGTATGTTAAATATTGAACACCAAGAAAACTAATTTTTAATTTTCTTTAAAGCACATTAATATTTTAGAATGTTTGTAGTTACTATCCTAGGGATTAATTGCTATTTAGGATAAAAGTGAAAAGCTAACTGATATCTGGCCAAAAATGACTTTTTAGTTTCCCATGTAATTCTTATTGCCATAGAAAGTAATAGTCTTTCCAAATGCAAGGATATTGCACTTAAAAATAATGTAACCCTTGCTTTACTATTTTATACAACTGGAAATATGGGCTTATAGTGTATGTTACCTTCTTAATCTTCCTACTATGCTTTTTTTTCCTTTGAGATAGGTGCCTATGCGCGCTTGTTTAGGGTCGCTTGCTGATGCTGTTTTATTCTTACCTGATATTCATTTTTTATCATGACTCTCAGTTCCAAAACCTAGCGACATCATTTGAGCAGAAACTTACAATAAAAATATTACTGCAGGGCCTCCACTCAACTGATGTCACAGGACTCTGGGATTTGTCAGTAATTATAAAATAAATATCTGATTGTAAAATGGAAGTCTAAAACAAGGGACCCAAAAAAGGAATGAGCAACAATATTTCAAAATATGCAAATGAAGAACTATAGCAGAGAGTTTAAAAAAAAACTACGCTTTTGCCCAAATGTCCCAATAATAATAAAACATTAGAACAAGTGTTTTGTTCTGTGTAGGACAAATTAACCCAGTGTGTATAGTATATCCCAGCCTAAAGTATAGCAGCTTCTCTGTTAGGACAGAAGCCATAGCAGAGTGCAGATAAATGTATCTGTTTTTGAAAGAAAGTGGGAACTGCAATCACATAATTAATTTACAGTGGCGTGAAAAAGTATTTGCCCCCTTCCTGATTTTCTCTATTATTGCATATTTGTCACACTGGATGTTTTCAGGTCTTTAGACAAAATATAATATTAGATAAAGGGAACCTGAGTGAACAAATAACACTTTTTTTTTTTACTTATTTCATTTATTTAATGAAAAAGTTAACCAACACCAACTGGCACTGTGTGAAAAAGTAATTGCCCCTAGTTAAATCAACCCAATTAAAGGGATAATTGAGTCAGCTGATTGAACACAGCCAAGGCTTGATTACAGCCAGCCCTGCTCAATATAAACCTCACTTATTTTGGCCCTTACCATCAGAGTCACGTTGCCAGCACAAAGATTCAACAAGCACATTATGCCATGATCAAAGGAAGTTCCTGAAAAGATCAGAAAAAAATGTGTTGCCCTCTATCAGTCTGGAAAGGGTTACAAAGATATTTCTAAGGCTCTGGGACTCCATCGAACCACAGTGAGCCATAATCTCAAATGGAGAACACTTGGAACAGTAGTGAACCTTCCCAGAGTGGGCGGCCTGCCAAAAATACTCCAAGGGCACAGTGTAAAATCATCCAAGAAGTCTCAAAGGATCCTAAAACAACATCCAAGAACTGCAGGCTACTCTTGCCTCAGCTAAGGTCAGTGTTCATGACTCCACAATCAGAAAGAGACTGGGCAAAAATGGGCTTCATGTGAGAGTAGCAAAGCGGAAACCACTGCTAACCAAGAAGAACATAAATGCTCGTCTCTCATTTGCCAAGAAGCACCTGGATGATCCACAAGCCTTTTGGGAAAATGTTCTATGGACAGATGAGTCCAAAGTGGAACTTTTTGGACAACATGGATCCCATAATGTCTCGCGTAAAGCAAACACAGCATTCCACAGTAAGAACACCATACCAACAGTCAAACATGGTGGTGGTAGTGTGATAGTGTGGGATGCTTTGCTGCCTAAGGACCTGGATGACTTGCCATAATTAAAGGAACCATGAATTCTGCTCTGTACCAGAAAATTCTTAAGGAGAATGTCCAGTCATCCTTCCGTCAGCTGAAGCTGAAGCGCAGTTGGGTCATGCAGCAAGACAATGATCCAAAACACAAAAAGCAAGTCCACATCAGAAGGCTAAAAAGTAAAATTAAAGTTTTGGAGTGGTCTAGTCAAAGTCCAGACTGAAACCTAATAGAGATGCTGTGGCAGGACCTGAAACGAGCAGTTCATGCTCGAAAACCTACCAAATGTTACTGAATTAAAGCAGTTCTGCGAGGAAGAGTGGGTTAAAATTCCTCCACAGCGATGTGAAAGACTGATATTGAATTATAGGAAGTGTTTGGTTGCAGTCATTGCAGCTAAATGTGGCATAACCAGTTATTAAGTGTAGGGGCAATTACTTTTCACACAGTGCCAGTTGGTGTTGGTTAACTTTTTTCATTAAATAAGTGAAATTAAAAAAAAACAAGTGTTATTTGTTCACTCAGGTTCCCTTTATCTAATATTACATTTTCTCTAAAGACCTGAAAACATCCAGTGTGACAAATATGCAATAATAGAGAAAATCAGGAAGGGGGCAAATACTTTTTCACGCCACTGTACATTTGTTTTACCATTGCATCCCCAGCAATCTTGTTTTTAAATTTAAATGATGCACTGCTTCAGGTGTTTATAACTCATGTTATCAACATCCTGGTGAGCAGGAAAATTATTACTGGAGTAAATCCTTTACAAGGTAATATGCCTGTGTTATCTGAAGAAAGCTTTACTGATTCCCCCATAGGTTGGCATTATGCAGTACAGGGGGCAGATTTGTGAACTCCTGTAAAGTCCTCTCTTGTGTTTTTTTCAGATAACCTAAGAGCACCCAGTTTTTTAATGGGGATTCCCAAGCTAAGCCAGTGGCAAAATATTTCAGAAAAGAAGGCTCAGAGCCACGGGAGAAAAAAGCCCCATCTGGAACTTTTCAGACTGTTTTGCTTAATTTAGATTTTTAGTTGTTGATGTTGTTTGATGAAGCAACACCTTGCAAAAACATCTGTCAATTGGCAACATCTAACTTGTTCCATGATTGCTAATTCTTTTGATCTTCTTAAATACCAGGATTCATCTGTTGTGCCCAGTTGTTGTAAATTGATTTAGATGTATTCCAGTGGTAAACCGTAAAGTTAATTAAAAGCCAAAACCTATCACATTTTGCCTCAAATTTATGCTTAGCATAGATGAATTATCATAGCATATAAAGCTAAGGGTAAATAATTTGAAAGCATCACAGAGAGAAGTCAGGTAGAAACAGAAAAAAATCTGTGTGTGGTGAAAAGTGATATTCCGTATCTAAATAACTCGGTATTTTACACCCATTTGTTGAACCCTGCCTTTTGCCTGCAGTATTTTTTTCTGTACTTTGACATGAGCCCAAAATGTTTATATTTGTATTTTCCGGCATGCAGTGTTTCAGTTCACAATAAAAATATTGCTATTTGCTGTCTTGGCAAATATTAAAGAGTCGAATATATGGTAGCTTATGAAAGGTTTTGGTTGTGGCATCACTGCCAATGAGCCAAGGTTTCTAACTGAAGAATCATACCCCATAGAACATCAAGTAGCCAGGCAAGTGTAGGCTACTAATTCGAGCTCAGAGAAGTGACCCTGCAATCCCAGGGTTGAATCCCACATACAGTTAAATACTCACTCTATGCTTTGAGTAAGTCACTTAACAACTCCCCCATGCTTAAGCTCCTGATGCTTTCTTTAATCTATCTTAAAACACTTTGGGCTGGATATTCAAACTGCGCCCAAAATGTGCGCAATAGCAGGAGCAAGCACAAGCCCAGTGTGCACATGAGCAATAGACGCAATATTCAAAAATGGAGCAAGCCAAATTGTGCAACCAGCCAACATCTGAATATCGCACAACCTGCGCCATAGTGCAACCAGGAAGGGGAAGCTGAGCAGATATGATGCGCTATAGAACAAGGGCAGCCCAGCTGAGCAGCCCAGAGGCACCATAGCACAAGAAGGGAGCCCCCCAGCAGCAGAGCAATGGAACTGCACAACCGGGGAGGTAGTCAGGGGCCCACCACCCATGCCACAGATGGGCACAGGAACACACTGCAGAACTGACAATGCACCCCCACACCCCAAGCACAGCACAGCTGGGGGAGGGACGGAATATCCACCGGCCCATGGGGACAAGCAAACAAAGCACAGCTGGGCCATGTTGCCCAGCACACCCACTGGCAAGCTGAGACTGCCACACAAGGGGGGCGGACCACCCCATTGTACAGCACCCCCCCCGTGCACAGCACACCCTGCACTGTGACCCCAAGACACCCCCATGAGCAGTGACCATCACTGCAGGAATCCCCATGCATACCCCCCATCACACTGCAACCTCGTGTACCACAGAACCATACAAGCCAGAGCCACCATGAGCACCCAGCAGTGGGTGGCAGCACACGGCAATGCAACAATGGCAGACACAGTGCCAACATGCACAACCCCCCTGAGGCACAGCTGAGAGACCGAACATGTGTCACCACAAGTGGTACCCCACACGGGAAAGGGCATGCCCCTGACACCACTGCCATTGATACAGCACCCTGCACAGTAGACAGGTGTCACAGTACAACCCACCATGAGCCACAGCAGCCAGCACAGACACCCACAGTGGTGCGTGGAAGCATGCAGCACACCGGATGCAACACAGTGCAGGGGCAAACACACACCCATACCCTCGGGACACCAACACAGGGACGCAGTAGTGTGGCTGCAAGCCCCAGTGTGGCACATGTAAACTGTGCACAGCCTGCAGTTCACCATGGCACAGGGTGACACACCCTGTGCATGTACTGTGGCCTATACACCACCAGCATACACCTGGATCACAAGTCACAGACAGTGCTGCACAGCCCCTGCAACACACACAAGACACAGCATGGAGGTGGGACAGCAACTGTGGAGGCCACAGTGTCACCCGAGGCAAACATGCACCCCACCGGTGACAGGTGGCAACCCAGCATTGTGAAGGTCACAGTGGATGACCTGCAGGGACAGCACCCACTTACAAGGCAGCAGACCTGGCAGGCCACAGACATGCAAGGGTGTCAGCTGCACAGGCCAAGGACAGCTTGACAGAGCCACAATGGACACAGAGCAGGCACCATGGAACACTGCACACAGCAATGCAATGCACAGAGGACAACACACACCACAGATACTGACTGAAAGCCACTCCCACACCAGAGACACCTCCCCACGCACACACACATACCCATGACTATACCTCCCCAGATGCCATGCACACCACTGCAACTGAACACCTATAGCCAGCTGCAAATCAGAGACCACCACAGTATTCATATCAAAATAACTGTATTAGAAAACCAACAACAAGTACAACAACAACATCAACAACTATTTACATATATACAAAACTGGGGTGGAGGTGCGGGTAAAAGGTAGGGGTGGGTAAGGGGCAGGGGTGAACAACTGGGAGAGGGAAGGTGGGGTGTGAGGGTTAGTCAAAGGGGGGAGGTGATGCCCAGCTACTGGTCTCCAGCCTGCTCCCCTGCTGCCTGGTGCTAGTCCCAGGGTCTCCGTCTCCTCCACACCCCATGCCACTGGAGGTCCTGCAGGATTTCTACGGAGTCTGTGGCCACCCGCAATAGCTGCTGCATGGATCTCTCAATGCGTAGTAGTATCCGGACACCTAGGACAAGGGATCAGAGTCAATGGGTGTGACTGTCCATCTCCCTGAAGCCCACCCAGCATGTATGGCATACAGCCAAGTGCCCCGCTCCTGTGATGGAGTGCACCCACCCACAGTGACCGTGTGCACAAGACATGCCCAATCAGGCAGCAGCAGCCATGTGTACCACTGCACACACACACCGCCCATGTCCAGCACAGCACAACCAAGGCCGTACAGTAATGTGGCTACGCGGTGGGCAGACAGTGCCACAGCCATGTGCCCAGTGCATGCATGGACCACCATTGACACACTCCCAGACATGCGGTGCCACTGGACAGTGCTGACTATCACATGTCACGTGCATGGCAGTGGTGTCCATGGATGGTGGCCATGCCTTGCTCCCCACCCTGTCACACAGCATGCAATAGCAATCATGTTGTCATGGCACTCACCCTCATTGGGCTGTTGCTGGCATTGTGGTCATTCACCACCACGATTGGGTTCTGCAGCCACCACCCTCTGCTGCTCATCCATGGCCCTTCTCTGCTCTGCCATGCCTGTGGAAAACAGAAGGTGAGAAACACATCAGTACAATCCCAAAGCATATTTCCCCTACCCCAATGAGTGTGCCCACCCAGCCAGCCAGACCCATACATCACATACCCTGTAAACACCGCCACAGCCAACCCTAGACCAACCCTCCCCCATGTGCTGGACACAAAAGACAGTGTTACCCATATGGACCATACAGGTGCATAGATGGATCACCCACCTGGACGAGGCACCACACCCCTCCTGGCATGCGACCGCAGATGTGCCAGTAGCCCTGGCTCCCTCCTCCTCAGGTCCCCATAGCAGTGCCTGCATTGCTTGGAGGTCCTCCTTTGGCCAGTGGCTGCCTCCAGGTCAGTAGCCACCTGTTGCCAGACCTGAGTCCTGGCACTGTCCAGAGGAACCTCCCCATACAGTGGGCCATAGTGTGGCTCCACAATGGCCACAAGGTTGGCCAGCTCGAGGGCACTCCATTGGGGGGCTCTTCTGCGTGCCATCTCCAGATCTATATGTAGGCAATATGGCGCCCGGTCAGCGGCAACCCACGTGGAATTGCTGCACAATACAACGCTGCCATTCCCTATCATGCTGTCGGCATAGCGCCGCTTATCTCCTCATCACGCTGTCACCAACAGCGCGATAGAGCTGCAGACATGCCATACGTACAGCGCCAAGTGAGCAAAGGTCGGGCACAGGGTCACCGGTCTCTGGCGCAAGGCCATGCACAGTGCCTTCGGATGTCCATGCATCTAGCACCATTGGTTGCCTGTGTGCCATCACCACAGCGAACTATAGCGCAGTTGAGCCACAGCGCCATGTGGTGACCCTCGCTGTAGCACCACCGGCACAATGGTGGCCATGCCCTGAATTGCCTACCGTGCACAGCACATCATCAGCGCAGCAGATGCCTGCGTAAGCTACCTGGGCATGTGCAGTGCAGTGTACTACGCATCCACAGAACTGCGCCTTTGGCTCAGCACGTACAACACAATTGCGCAAAGTGCAACAGCGCGATATTCAGCCGTCATATGCAAATCATCCGATCAGCCATTCAATGGAGCAGTGACGCGATTTGCATCTCATTAAAGTTGCACCACACCTAATTTGCATGGATTGCGCTATAAAAATGTGACGCTGTTCTGCAGTGGCCATATTCAGTTACTGCAGTTTATAGGTGAGTTGCATGCTGTGTGATGTTCTGGACTATGGTCTCAGGAATTGCTGTATGCTGCACAGTCACGGTGACCACTCTCACCCATACAGGCTGTGAAATGACCGAGCGAGGAATGGGTGAGGAGGATGATGGTGGGCAGGAGAGGAGGCCTAATTTTACGAAAGCTGAGATGGAGGCACTCTTCGAGGCCTACCTGGATGAAGAGCCACTTCTCAGTGGATGGCGGGGCACCCCTCAGGCCCATGCTGCTGCATGGGAGGGGGTTGCACGTGCCGTCAACCTGCACGGCAGCCACCAGTGCTCTGTGCAGGAGTGTAGAAAGATGATGGGAACCAATAGGAGGAGGGTGAAGGAGAAGGTGGCAGCCATCAGGGCGGCACGTGCTGCAACAGGCGGGGGCCAGCCGGAGGTGGTGCAGCTGACTCTGGCAGAGGACAGGCTCAATGCAAGCATGCAGCGCAGTGCCATTGAGAGCATTCCTGGAGGTGGCTTCCAGACAGGTGGTAGCCCATCACTGCATGGTATGTCATGGTTGGGGGGGGAGGTAGATCACATGCACTAACGTGTCCTTACTTTCTGTTGCAGATCCTGTGCATCTGCAGGGGTCAGCGGTGGAGGGCCTGTCCACTGCGGACAGCCATCCAGAGTTGGAAGAGGGATCATCCACCTCTGCAGGTAGCCGGCGTGCATTGCACCAGTGTGCATGCCTGGCTGCCATCACTGATGTCGTTGAGACAGGTGTGGGGGGGTGCCCTTCCTGTGTCTCAGCGGTCTGGCATGCAAGCATGCCAGCACGCTGTGGCTGTGGCTGTGGCACAGACCTGCACCATTGATGGTGCAATGACCACTATGGGCATTGACATGTGTGTGTCACAGAATGGACACACAGCAGAACAGCTCACGCCCATGGACCTAGCTGGTTCCAACGTATGTGCCAGCACATCAGCACAGTCCCAGGCTGTGCCTGTCAGCACCAGTGGGGCAGTACTGGTGGCTGTACAGGTCACTGGCACTGTTGCAGCCACAGCAGCGGAACAACTGATCCCTTGGGCACAGCAGGCGAGGGGCAGCAGCAGCAGTCACCCACCAGGACTGAGGGTACAGGGTTCAGCGGTGGTGTATGTGCACTGCCTGTGGACTTGCCCATACCTGGTCCTGGTGAGCAGCGCCCACCCTCAAGGGGTGCTGAACATCAGGCCCTTCCATACCCTGAGGGACAGGTTGCCGATGTGGCAGATGACCTCTTTGATGAGCACACCTGCCTGCTGCAGGCATCAGTACAGCAGCAGATGCGGGTTGCAACATCTGTGGAGGCACTGTGTGTGGCTCTGGAGTGGGTCGAGGAGCGACACAGCAGGGACAATGAGAAGATCCTGTCACGGATTGACCATTTGCGGATGGATGTGACCGCCACCATTGACAGGCAGACACAGGCATTGGTCGCTGTCGTGGCCACATTGGGCACACAGTCAGGTGCCCCTGTGCCACTCAAACCGCGCAGTACACTATCCACTCCCCATTCCTGGCGTCATGTGACACCCACCCTGTCGATGCTGGGTTCAGCTGTGGGCATCCCGAGCACTCCTGGTGCAGGTATGTTCGGTTTGCTGCAGACCCCTGTGCGAGCAAGGTCACATTCACGCAGTGGAACCCCTGGTGGACCATCGGTGCCAGCCCATGAGGCCCGTGCTCAGCCTGCCAGTGTTGCTTTGTCTCGGTGGGGCCGCCCACGCATCCGAGGCGGCCGTGGCACTGTGCCGCAAGACTGAGCTGTCTCCCAGTGCAGGCCCTGTCTGGTGATGCCCTGTTTGCAATGTGTGTTTCAGTGGGCAGTGCACCAGTGGGTGCCCAGCCCTACACGCAGACACACGGACCACCTGCACACCCTCCCGACTACTGTCCACAGGTGCATGTGCATGATGATGCCTGCATTGTGCTGTACACCAAAGTGCGAAGGTTCCCAGCATCTGACACATGCACATGGACAGTCAGTGGATGTGGTGGCCTGTGGTCATGTGGGTTTTTAGTGTGTGTGTTCTGGCTCTGTTGTGCACCTGACCCCTGTGCACTTTGTGCCTACTGTGTGCGTGTGTGTGTGTGTGTGTGTCCGTTCATGTGGCGTGTTACTGTTCACCCCTCCCTGGTTGTATGTGTGTGCTTCTGTGCCCTGCCACTTCCCTTGCTGTCATGCACCCCTGGTGTGTTTCCCTGTGTGTATGTGGGTTGTGCCCTAGCCACTGCTGGTTGCACATGGCCCCATGACTTACCTGTGTTGGGTGAAGTGCTCCTCTGTGATGGTGTCCCGGTGCAGCTGGGCCAGCCGGATCAGTCTGGGGTCCCGTCGTCCAAGGGGGGGCTGCCCATCCCCATCATCACTGGTGTCACCATCGTCCCCATCGCTGTCCCCCTCTTCGACCTGTACGGCTATCCCACAGTCTTTGGCCATGTTGTGCAGGATACGACAGGCCAGGAATATCCCACAGGCCTTTGAGGGGCTATACTGTAGGGCACCGCCGGAGGTGTCTAGGCAATGGAAGCACACCTTCAGCATCCCAAACACCCGCTCAATGATGTTGCATGTGGCGGCATGTGCCTCATTAAAGCATTGCTGCGATGGGGTCATGGGCTGCCGGTAGGGTGTGAGCAGCCAGGGATGGAGTGGGTATCCACTATCACCTGTGTAGAGATAGTGGAGGTTAGTGTCTTGTTCAGGCTCAAATTGCCCCTAACCCTGTGTGCCACACCCATGGCACCTGTGGCTTACCCACCTTGCCCCCGATTTGTCAGTTCTACATGCATACTCACCCACTAGATGTCCTGTGGGGATGTCCCCACTCTCGAATCGATGGCACAGTGCCGACTGGTACCATATGAATGAATCGTGTGCTCCCCCAGGGTGCATGGCACAGACATTGATGATGCGCCCACTGGCATCACACACCACCTGGCAGTTGACACTGGCATAACCCTTCTGATTCATATAGGCAGCCCCATCGGGGCCAGGTGGTGTGCGAATGGTCACATGGATGCAGTCTATCGTCCATAGCATGCCAGGCATATGTGCTACCCTGTGGAACTCCTGTATGTTTGCTGTGCGCTCCGCCGCAGTGCTGGGGAAATGGATGTACTCTGCAGCATGTGGCAGCAGTGCGCTGAGGAACTGGGTGAGGATGCATGATATGGCCGACTGTGTTACGCCTGTGGTGTCCCCTGTTGGTCTCTGGAAGGTACCCGTGGTGAGCAAGCACATGCAGACTGTTACCTTTGTCTCCACTGACAGTGTGACTCTGTCGTGAGGGTGCCTGCATCACATCACTGCACAGCTCACAGAGCTGCCTCAGTATTGCCTTGTTCAGGCTGTACCGGCCCACAATCTCAACATCTGAGTAAAGCTCAAAGCTGGTGTGGGCTCGGTACTGCCTGTTGGGGGCGTAGCGCCGACGGGCCCTTCCATGGCCACTTCCCCCTGCAGCATGCCTTCTCACCCCCCTCATTATGGCTTCCATGTGGAAGGTGGCACTGTCCATGTCCCTGGCTTGGGTCCCCCCCAGCTGTTGTTGTTCTGTTCCCCCCGCTGTCCTGACTGCTACCTCCACTGCACTGGGTACACCTACTGGCCTCTGCACTCTGTGGCCCCACACACCTTCCCTTGCCCCTATTTTGTCCTCAGATCTCCCTGGCCTGCCCTCTTTGTCCCTCTGGTCTTGTCTCTCTCCCTGCCTTATGTGGCTTCCCTGTAGTGTTCTTGCACCTCTTCCTTGCTCCTTTTTATTTTGGCTCATTTCCGCTATGGCGCAACTTCTGCCTGATCCACTGTTGTGCATTACACAAGTCTTTGAATATCGCACTGCGCACTTTATGCATGGTTCCACCCCCTTCGGTTGTGCATGCCTTCATTAGCATTGTGCTGTTGCTCAGCATGTTTTCAGTAGCGCAACTGCCTCCTGCTGAATATCGCAGAATGGCGCATTTTCTGACTTGCACAGGCGCAACCCTATTGCACATTGTGCAACCCTTTTGAATATCCCACCCTTTATCTACATTAAGCTCACCTCACCTCTATCAATTTCATGCAACACCCTTGTGTACCCTATGGTAGGGGTGTGTGAGTAATGAACTGTTTTTCCCAAATAACACACATAATAGGCTATCTGTTACTCGAGAAGAAAAAACTAATAATCTATGCTATTTGGGGCTATTCAGCATTTTGCTATTTGGTGGGAGTTCATGATTGCCTGACTTCTTGTCCAATCAGAAGCCACTTTTGAAGCTCACAGGAGGCAGCTCATATGACCAAGCACTCACAGAAGCTACATGTAAGAGAAACAGATGCCTGAGCTGCTGGGAAAAGCAATCTACTTCCATCCACTTGTTAAACATTTCCAAAAAGAAGAGATCTTGCCAGTTTTTGTTTCCTTTCTAAATCCCAAGTTCATAAGGTTGATTTTTGTTACACTTTTAGTGTAAAATTTAGGCTTTTTCAGGAGAACTGATTAAGTGAAAATAAATTAGGGCTGTGTGCTGAGAAAGATGAATAGGGCCCAGTGAGCGGACACACAAACTGTGTAGGCACTAAAACGAAACCTCATTTAAAGCGTTCATGTTTTAAACAGCTTTTGTCTGCTTAAGGGACCAAGGAAGATCATGAAGGGGCTTAATTACTGAATAGAAATGTAAGTTTTTTTGCAACTTAGTTGGACTTATCTGAAACAAAGAACAAGACAGACTAAGGATTAAGATTCATAGTACACTAACTGAAGTGCAGTGAAGTGCACAACTGCACTGAATAAATAAATAAATGCATTTATTTCTTAGAAACATAGACAGTGATGGCAGAAAAAACACCGAAGGTCCAGCCAGTCTGTGCAAAGTTCCTTAAAGCCCTGGAACCTTCCTTGGAACCTAATGGTCCCTCAAGGCATTGACCCTCCAGGTCCTCTCCCCATTCTCTTCCCTGGACCTGTCTCCCCAGGCCACCACTATCCTCTTTATTCTATCCCAGGCCTGTTTGAACCCCTTGTCTGTGTTTGTTCCCAGTACCTTGGCTGGCAGACTGTTCCAAGATTCCACCACCCTTTCTGTAAATAAGTACTTCCTCACATCCCTTCTGAACCTCCCACCTGCTAACCTCCACTCATACCCATGTGACTGAGAGTTAGTATTCAAGCTAAATAATTTCTCACAGTTCACTTTATTAATTCCTTTGAGAAATTTGAAGGTGTAAATTGTATCTCCCGTCTCCCTTCTGGATTCCAGTTAGTGCATATTTAATGTCTTGAGGCACTTCTCACAAGATTTACCCTGCTGTTCCTGAATCATTGTGGTCGCTCTGTGCTGCACTGTCTCCAACCTATCCTTGTCTTTTTGAGGTGAGGATTCCAGAACTGGGCACAGTACTCCAGATGAGGCCTCACCAGGGATCTGTAAAGGGTAATTATTACCTCTTTTCTTCTACTACCAGTCCCCCTCCTGATATATTTCAGCATCTTGTTAGCCTTGCTGTAGGCCTTGTTGCACTGACTCATTTGTTTAAGGGAGTTACTGATGAAAACTCTTTGATCCTGTTCTTTGTCTGTAGTGCTAAGTCTCTCCCTTCCCATCCAGTATTCTGTCTTGGGGCTCTTTTCCCCTAGATGCATTACCTTGAACTTTTTAGTGTTGAATTTTATTTGCCAGACTTTGACCACCACTTGAGCTTTTGTAGGTCCTTTTGCATATCCCTTATTCCCTCTTCAGTATTCAGCCTCCCTCATAGTTTTGTGTCATCTATGAAGAGACACAACCTGCCCCAGATTCCTTCACCTATGTCACTAATGAACATGTTGAAGAGGACCAAACCCAGGACAGGTCCCTGAGGAACCCCATTCATAACCCTCCCTTTCTTTTGACTTAACCCTATTGACCACCATCATCTGTTGCCTGCCTGCTAGCCAATTACCCACCCTGTTCAGTAGAGTCTTAGCCACACTCAGGTCTTCCACCTTCTTAAGAAATCTCTTGTGCAGTACTAAATTGAAGGCCTTGCTGAAGTCAAAGTACAGCAGATACACCACATAGCCTTGTCAATCTCATTTTTACCTAGTCAAAGAAAACTATCAGGTTGGTTTGACAAGACCTTCCTGCCACAAAACTGTGTTGTTTACTATCCTGGAGTCTGTTGCTTTCTAGGTAATGTACAAAGCCCTCTTTGATGAGCAATTCCATCAGCTTCCCCACAATAGAGGTCAGCCTGACAGGCCTGTAGTTCCCTGGTTGCTCCTTTTAACCCCCTCATGTAGTGGCACAACATGTGCCATCTTTCAATCCTCTGGAACTTCCCCAGACCTGAGTGAGTTGCTGAACAGACCAGTTAGTGGTTCAACCAGCTCTACTGCTAATTCCTTAAGTATCTTCAGATGCAACCCATCTGGTTCCAGAGCCTTATCTATCATAAGGGCTGCCAGCCCTTTTAGGACCCTTTTGCAAGTGAACAATGGCTACCTCATTTCCAGGACTCCCTTTGTGGCCCGCATTGATGGCACTGTCTGGTATTGTCCTGCAGTCCTCCTTAGTGAATACTGAGTAAAAGTAGTCATTCAGGATAGCAGCCTTTTGCTCATCCTCCTCTATTACCCTACACCCCTCAACTAGCCATGCAGTTTCCTGCCTTTTTTCCTTTTTTCTCTAATGTATCTAAAAAATGCTTTTTTCTGTTCCTGACTCCCTCTGCAGTGCACAGCTCTGTGTCTGCTTTTGCCTTCCCGACAGCCCTCTCTGCCTCCCTACTTTTCTAAAGAAATTCCTCCCATTCTGCTTCTCCCTGTTTTCCCTGGCCCACTTTTGGGACCTAATGGCTTCCCTAGCCCTAGCTGAGAACCATACTGGTCTTTTAAACCTATTTCTCTTTGTTACTATTTTTATGCATGCCATCAATGCCTCAAGGATTGCTCCCCTTAATTGCCTTCCATCTCTCCTCCACCTTGCCTATGTTTGCTACCCCTGCTAACTTATCTCTAACTAGTTTCCTCAACCTGTCAAAGTCCACCCTTCTAAAGTCAAGGACTTCAGTTTTTGATTGTGACTTACCAGCCCCGAGGGCCAGTTCAAACCACACCAAGTTGTGGTTGCTATTTCCTGGCAGTTCCCCCACTCCCACAGCACCCAATATCTCTGTATTAGTGAGTACCACATCTAGGACTTTGGACTGTCTGGTTGGTTCCTTAACTAGCTGCACCAGTAGACAGTCAAGAAAGGTGTCTAGTAATGTCTGACTCCTGGCATTCTTGGTCTCTGGAACCTCCCAATTGATGTCCAGCAAGTTTAAGTCTCCCACCACCACCTCCCCCTTCGCTACCACTCTTTTAAATTCAGGCGTTCTCTGTCCCATTCTTCCCCTTGACCCAGGGGCCTTAAGTGTATTTTCCTGGCTGAGGTTGCTGTGAGTTGTACCTACAGTATATAGACTCAGTTTCCACATCATTACCCCAATGCCTATGTCATTAGCCACTTCAATGCCGTTCTTGAAAAAAAAAATACTTTCTTTTTAAAAGTTTCTTCTTCTTCTGTTTTTATGGAGGCCACAGTTGGCTGACTCCAGCCACCACTGCTTCTGGGCAGCTGCAGTTTTGTCCTGTGCTTGTGCGTAATAGTCTGTGCAATGCACACTTGTGCAATCAGATAATTTTAATTGTTTTCATCAGGCTTGACTATTAGTGAAGGAGACTTGTCAGCTCACTGGCACTGTAGCACTGAGTGGCTATTTTTCATAATAATGCAATGTAAATTTAGTATCAGTCAGCTTCCTTTGAGGAGCCCAAGCTCGGGACCCTCCATGGGCACTTGTACAGCTGCAAATGTACCACTGTATATGGCTGTTAGCCGGTAAGGTGGGACTAGTCAGCTGACTCTCATCACTTCTGGGCAGCTAGTTATCATTTCGTTCAGGGTATACAAACAGCTTACACTCAAAAGAATGCATTGTTCTAAGTTTGTGGCTTCATAACAAAGAAGAAATTTAAAAAAGAAAGTGTTTTAGTCAGACTTGACTATTAGTGAGTGTGACTTGTTAGTTCACTTGCACTGCCACAGTGAGTGACTATATTTTATAATCATATACTTTAAATTTAATATCAGACATTTTCCTGTGAAGAAGCTGGGCTCAGGTCCCTCAAAGGCCACTTGTGCAACTGTGGCTGCACTGCTGTATATAGCTGTTAGCAGTAGAGTGGAACTTGTTGGTTAACTGCCACTGCTTCTGAGCCACTTGCTGCCATTTGGTTGTGTGTGTGTGTGTGTGTGTGTGTGTGTGTGTGTGTGTGTGTGTGCAGTGTGCACTCAAGAAAGTCATTGCTCTAAGTATGTTCCGTCATGCTAAAGAAAAAATTTAAAAAGTCATTTTTTTTTCTTCTGAGAATTTATTTACTAGTCAGGCTTGACTAGTGAGTGAGGCTAAGTTGTCAACTTGCTGGCATTGCTGCAGTGAGTGACTACTACATTTCATAATTATATAATTTAAATTTAATATCACACATCTGCTTGTGAGGAATGCAACCATGGCAGGCACAAGACATACCAGAAAATGTAGTAGGTCTGGAAGCTCCAGCAAAGCTACAGTAGGTGTACATCAGCAAGTGAGGGTGTGCATACTGCACAGTGTCACTCAGGATGCATTCGCTGCACAAAATCATCATTTACCCCGACAAAGCCTACAGTTTCCAGCAACAGTACAGCATCAGCTTATACCAGGGAAAAAAGTATCAGATTAGTTTTATTGTTCAACCAATTGGTCATTACAGTTTTTTACAAATCACAAATGAAACAGTAAAAATTCAGTACCAAGCAAGTACAGATAAAAGAGCCAGCAGCAAACAGAAATTATGCAGATCTGTTAGAAAAGTATCAGTAAACATCAGTCAGTTATTGAACTATACACCTTTACTTGATTTCTAGCTCAGGATTAGATGATAGTTATATCTGTCTTTACTCAAATACATATTCAGGCCAGATCTGGCCTGCTCCATATGTTTTTTCTTAATATAACAACAATAAAATTACCTAGATTCGAGAGGATTTGAAGGCACTGAGGGTGGACAAGGTGCCAGGTCCAGATGGCATCCACCCCAGGGTACTGAAGGAGCTGGCAGAGGTCCTTGCAGGACCTTTGGCAGACCTATTTAATGCCTCACTACATTCGGGGTGTGTACCTCAGGACTGGAGGATGGCTCATGTGGTGCCCCTCCACAAGAGTGGCCCCAAGGATGAACCGGGAAACTACAGACCAGTGAGCCTCACATCCATCGTGGGTAAGCTAATGGAGACTATCCTGAAGGAGAGGCGGGTGGCCCTCCTGGAGGCCTAAGGACTACAGGACAGCACACAGCATGGCTTCATACATGGCAGATCCTGCCAAACCAACCTGGTCGAATTCTATGACTGGGTAACTAGGCAACTGGACAGGGGCCATGCAGTAGATGTCCTGTATCTGGACTTCAGTAAGGCATTCGACTCGGTGCCACATGGAAGGCTGGGAAGGAAGTTAGTAGGCACAGGGGTGGGTGCAAAGCTGGTGAGATGGGTAGGAAACTGGCTACAGGGAAGGCAACAGAGGGTGGTGGTGGGTGGGGAGCTCTCACACCCAAGGGCAGTGATGAGCGGTGTCCCACAGGGCTTGGTGTTGGGACCAGTGTTGTTTGGGATATTCATTGCAGACATATCACGGGACATCAAGAGCAAGATCAGTCTGTTTGCTGATGATACCAAGGTTGGCGCGGTGGTGGATGACCTAGGGGGATGGCAGGGGTTGCAGGATGATCTGGCAAAGCTTGAAACCTGATCAGACACCTGGCAACTGGGGTTTAATGCCAAAAAGTGCAAGGTGCTGCATTTTGGGATGAAGAACCCAAGGAGGAGTTACCAGCTGGGGAGTGCAGCTAGCCCAGACAGAGGAGGAGAAGGATCTGGGTGTGCTCATTACAGGGTCAATGAACAACTCAGCACAATGTAGGAAGGCAGCTGCAAAGGCCAACAAAATGCTGGGTTGTATTGCAAGGGGTATATCCTCGAGGAGAGAGGAGATGATTCTGCCACTGTATAGGTCATTAGTTAGACCACACCTGGAGTACTGCGTGCAGTACTGGTGTCCGTATCTCAAGAGGGACATTAAGTTACTGGAGGGGGTGCAGCGCAGGGTGGCAAAGATGATCAAGGGGCTGGGGGACTTATCATATGAGAGGAGGTTGAAGGAGTTGAACACGTACTCACTGGAGGAGAGAAGAGACAGGGGTGACATGATTGTAACCTTTAAATACATGAAAGGAATAAACAAGATGGGTACAGAGGGGCTGTTCAAAGTAAGGGAGGGGAGGGGAGGGCCACCAAGGGCCATGATATGAGACTGGAGCGAGGAAGGTTCAGGAGGGAGATGAGGAGACACTTTTTTACAGAGAGGGTGGTGGCTGGGTGGAATGCGTTACCTGCAGAAGTGGTATGCAGTAGAACAGTGGGCTGCTTCAAACAAGGATGGGACAGGACAAGGGGGAGGGTTAATGAAGGGGAAGGGTGGAAGGGAGGGGCAGCTGCAGAATAAGGGGTGCTAGCTGCACATTCGAGCAGACTTGATAGACCTCTAGGCCTTTATCTGCTGGCAAATTTCGTATGTTCGTATGTTTATATAGATTAAACTATTTCATACCCAGAGTAATAGTCCAAGGTCAATTTCCTGCTATTACTGGCATTTCTTTAAAATTCATTAATTCTTTGTCATATCTTAAGTCACTATTAAATGCCCACGATATGATTAACAATGATCAAAATAGGCCCAAAGTGCAATGACTTGTCACAATGCATAGGGTGCCATCTGAGATTCCCCTAGCATGCAAGAAGTGAGGCCTAACCATTTCACACCAAAATCACAAACCAGTTCAAAGTCATCACTTGGAGGGAGGAGCAGGTTAGATGGATGCCAGAATTATTGTGGCCAATGGGCCCTTCCTGGATTACTCTATCCCACGTAGTTTGACCCACCTGTTTGCACCATGTCCTATCTGTGCCTACCTGATAGCCCATCAGACACATTGATTTAGGGGTAATTCCATCAGGGTCACCATGCAGCTCATGCTATTCAGTGCCCAGCAGGCCACTCCACTTCCAACCATTCCTGTCGGTTATTCCTGAGGCACATGCAAGGACTCCTTTCCCCAGGGAGGTCTGTTCAATTTGGTACTAGAAATCCAGGATAAAGCTTATAAGTTGCTTGAAGTAGATGGAGGAATGATTGATGATCAGGTAATATTTTAAGCATGATGGAGCCCCAGAAGCTGTGGATATGAAAAAAATGTGCAGCAAGTCCAATGCAGCTGGAGTAGGTACAATTGATGCCCATTGGCTTGATGCCCATGATTTGAATAGCCAGGGCTAGAATGTTCAGTTTGGTTGATGGATGGAAGGGTAGAGGAGGTCCGAGTGAGCCTTGGCAAGGTGTGAAATAAGAGTTTGATGGACTATCCAGGCTTGCTGGATTGGTGAAGAAAGAGGTGTGAGAAGCTGCTAGAAGGCAAAGGAATTCCAATTGGAAACAGCTGCACAGGAAGTAGGAGTAAGCAGGCTGCCCAGAGAAATGACAGAAAAGATCTCATGTCAAGAATGCCCAATGTACTTTCGTAATGAAATGTACCAATGAGGCTGTGGCATTTGCAGAGGAGGATTGATGGAAATAATAGAAATGGGGTCCTCCATAAGGGACTTTTAAAGCAGTGATAAAGTGTAGGGAGAAGTCAGAGTCCTCGCGTCTAGATGGCACTGCAGGATAAATCACATCAAAGAAGAGGCCAAATGCTAGGAAGATGTCAGGCACAGACAATTTTCTCCAGTATCTGGGATCAATAGACTTTATATCATAGGAATGTTGCCATGGGATATGATTTGGTTGTCACTAGACTGAAGTCTAGAGCAGTGGAGGCCCTAAGGAGGCTAGAGAGCTGACATAGAGTATTACTTGGAGGAGCTATGGTGACAGAAGCATGGCTGATGGATGGAATGGCAGCAAGAGAATGCAGGATCAGAAGATGAAATAGCTTGAAGCAGACAGCAAACTTTAAGATGCACAAAATGAGATTGCAGATCAAAACTAAAGGTAAGAAGAGCTATGAAGTCTTGCATATCTGATGAAGGAGCTGGTCCCTGTCAAGGAACAGGCTGACTGAAATAGGGACCATAAATGGAATTTGATTAGGAAATGAGATATCAATACTATGATTCCTTTTGTATGCTGATGCCAAGATTGGATGCCAGATGTCTTCAGTTGGCCAGAAGGCAGAAAATGGACCAACCACAAATTAAGCAGCAAAATTCGGTTGCCCAGATACTAGCAGGAAACTTAGGAAGAAGTTTGTAAACTTGTGAGAAATTCTTCTGGGCTTGCAGGAGAGTCAGATGGAAAAGAGATGCCAAAACGCCAATACACAGATGCGTATTGAGGTAGATGCAGTGTTGGTAGCTTGGCTAATGCCAAAATGCCAATACACGGATGTGTATTGCTGTAAATGCAGAGAGTTGGTAGTTTGGTTGATGTCAAAAAATGCCAATACGTAGATGTGTACTGTGGTAGATGCAGAGAGTTGGTAGCATGGCCGATGCCATGACACCAGTATGTGGCAGAGTATTGCGATAGATGGAGAGAGGTGATAGCTTGGCCAATGCTGAAATACCAATATGCTGGTGCATATTTTGGTAGATGCAGAGATCTGGTAGAGTGGCCAATGCCACAGTGCCAGTACCAGCTGTATATTGCGGTAGATACAGAATGGTTGAGTGATCAGCGTCAGATCTTCCCCCTCTGGTAGACCGGGTGAGCCCACCTGCACTTGAATACCTCAGAAAGTGTGACTTAGAGATGGAGAATGGAAAACTACAGCTAATTGTTTTTTTTTTTAAATTCAAAGTTTATTAATTTTCATACACACATATAAGAACAGCTCCAAACGTGACCAACAAGATTATACATTAAAGAGCTTTCACTACATACATCGGAGCTGCTCTCCCCCATACCCAATCACCCCTCCCTACCATACCTTCCCCAGCACAGCTCAAACTACTCAGAAAGTGAATCATCCAAAACTATGAAGTTGCTTTTAAAATAATCTAAGTGCGGAGCAGCGTGTAAAAAGGATCCCAAATTTGCTTACATCTATTCATCCTATTGCTTAGACTAGCCACCATTTTCTCCATCCTGAGATTAGCCAAAATTTCCTTGAGACATTCCAAGAAAGGAATATCTATGTCATCTTTCCAGTGATGAAGGATAACCTTCTTAACCGATAAGGAAATTAGTGCCATATAATACCTTCTCGATATCACAGGAATGAGGGTATAATCTCCTAACAAACATACCTCTGGAGTGAAAAGGTCAAAAAGGTCCAACAAGGGATCCATCCTCTGTTGGATATCCCCCCAGAGGGTGGAAGCCTTAGAGCATGACCAAAATATATGATAAAGCATACCGTCCACCCGCCCACATCTGGAACAGGAAGGGGAATCAATGAGACCATACTTGTATAATTTTTGGGGAGTGTAATATATGTTATGTAAAATATGAAACTGCGCCAGACGTAACCTATCCTGAGTAACATATTTATGATGATTTACCCACAATGCTGCCCAATCTATCTCCGAATCAGGAAAATATGCTGCCCAATATCTCTTTGGTATGAACACCTCCAGATATTTACAATTATATAAAATTTGATATATATCAGATACTGAGTGAAGACTACCAAACATCGAGAACAGCATGTCCCGGAACATATTCATACGGCGTTGAGATGGAACCAGACCAAATACCTTTGTTAACAAGTGTTTTAACTGGAATACTTTAAAAATGGACTTAGTGGGGATGTTAAGGTTACTCAATATCGTAGAAACTGAAAGCCATGAACCATCCGGAGCAACAAGTTGAGCAAGCTTAACATTTTCCAATTGTGGGAGCCAATTTGACATGATCGGTTTATTACTTATTTTTAAATTAGGATTACCCCCAATGGGTTGAGCTAAATCAACCGTATGATCATATCCCATAAATGAACATATCTGGGAGCGCACCCTGACCAAGATCGCAAAGGTAGTAGATTTCAACAAGAGGGGGAGGGCATTCGGCTTGATATAGAACAATGAAGCTGGCGACAGGCCACACTGCTTAATTAAAGATAGCTCTATTTTGAGCCAGATAGGCAACCAACCCTCTGATTCTGGTTCTCCCACACTCTCCATCCATCTAACGTATTTTACCATGTGACTCGCCCAGTAGTAGAAAATCATAAGTGGAAGGCGAAAACCCCCTTTATCCCTGGGAGCCGCCAGTTTATGAAATGCAATCCTGGGTTGTCTATTAGCCCAAATAAATTTTGTTATCAAAGCATTAACTTTACGGAGCCATGAAACGGGAATCCAATTATTAAGCAAATACAATGGGTAAAAGATCCTAGGGAAAAAGTTCATCTTAATTAAGTTCACACGCCCCGAAAGTGAGATAGGTAGCTTGGTCCATCTGTCTAGATCCACTCCTAAAATTTTAACTAAGTCATCCAAATTCAACTTCTGAGCCAGGGCAGGGTTTCTAACAACTTGTATTCCTAAATATTTTAAAGAGTTCGGCGCCCAAGACATACCATATTCTACAACACTTGACTTAACCACTCTATAATTAAGCGGAAACACAAGGGATTTATCAATGTTCAATTTATAATTGGAAAGATTAGCAAATTCATGCACAGTCATCAACAAGGCCGGTATTGAATTATATGGATCGGACAACTGCAACAATAAATCATCAGTGTATGCTGACACTTTAACCTCATATCCCTGAATAGTTATACCTTGGATCGCTGGAAAGAGCTTTAACTGGCAAATGAGGGGTTCCAGATATAGACTGAAAAGTAAAGGTGATAAGGGACAACCCTGTCTGGTTCCGGAATACAGAGGAAATCTGTCCGAAATAACACCATTAACCATTACTCTAGCTAAGGGGGTATTATAAAGGGCTTTAATCCAATTCTGAAAAAGCTCAGGGAACTTATAAGCAATAAGGGCCCTGAATAAAAAATTCCAATTCACCCTATCAAATGCTTTCTCAGCATCCAAGGAGACCAAAACCGCTGGAAATGAGGCATCTCTGATTGCCGATAGAACGTGTGACAGGGTTCTGAGATGATCTAATGAGGAACACCCTTTCATGAATCCTACTTGTTCTGGCCCAATCAGATCAGGAATCACAAGTGCCAAGCGATCTGCCAAAATCTTGGCCAATATCTTGATCTCTTGATTCATCAAGGATATGGGGCGATAACTCGCAAGCAGTTCTGGGTTCTTCCCAGGCTTCAAAATTAGGACTATTAGAGCCTCCAACAAAGTAGGATCCATCTGGGCATCCAATAGTATGTACTGAAATAAGGGTATTAATATGGGAAGTAACTGATCTAAAAATTTCTTATAAAAATTTACAGGGAAACCGTCAGGACCAGGTGATCTGTCGGAAGGCAAAATTTTAATAATCCTAGAGACTTCTTCAGTCGTTATTGGAGAAACCAGATGTTTCTGCTGGGACTCCAAAAGTGGAGATAAACCAGACGCCTCCAAATAATTATCTATATTATCATCAGATACTGCATTCGTTTTAAAACTATATAAGCTGGTATAGTAAAGCTGAAACTCTAAAACTATCTCCTCTGAAGTTGTTATCAGAGTGTTATTTATCTGGGAATGTATTGCCAAAATATACCTATTCGCTTCCATTTGCCTAATCCGCAGTGCCAGCAGCCTCCCCGCTTTTTCACCCTGGTCTGAATACACCGCTTTAGCTTTAAGAATCGCAAATTCGCCCTTGTCCCTTAACAGTTCCAAGTAGCTTTCCTTTAACTTAACCAATTCCTGTTGTTCAGATTCTGAAAAAGATTGGCCTATCCTTGTTTCCTTAAGTTGAATTTGTCCCAATTATGTAACTAATTTCTTATCTTTTTCTTTCTTTCTTTCTGTAGGTAGCTATACTAATTAAAACTCCCCTAATAAACACTTTAAAATCCCCCTCCCACAACAAATCTGGTCTGGAACTAGAGTGAGGATTAGTTTCTATAAATTGCCGTATATGCTCGCTAATTATTTTAACAACGTGATCATCTTTTAACATTTGATTATTGATCTTCCACCTGGGAGACTTCTTAGAAAAAGAAGAAAGCACTAACTGACACATAACCAGTGCATGGTCCGAAGGAGGACCTGGCTGTATGGAGGCTTCAATCACTCCAGGGAGGAGAATCTGGGAGTTGTATAATCAATACACATGGCCGTTTCATGAACTGGGGATAAAAAAGTAAATTCCTTCTCCGAAGGATGTAAAACTCTCCATACATCACATAAGGCATATTGTTCCAAGAACTCTAATAGGGCCCTTTGAGCCAGGGGGTGACCTCTTCTCATAGGAGAGGAACAGTCCACCAATGGATCCATAACAATGTTCATATCTCCCACAATGATAATTGGTAAAGCTATGTATGGATATAGTATGTCAATTAGTTTCACAAAGAAGTCAGGGGAATCCACATTGGGTCCGTACAGAGTTCCCAGGAGGATTTCAGTGGCGTACAAGTAGCAATGGATAAACAAAAATCGACCCTGTGGGTCCCTAAGCACCTACTTCAATACAAATGGGATCTTCTTATTGATCAATATCAAAACCCCAGCACTATTAGTAGCTCCCCCAGCAGAGAAAACGTGGCCAATCTGCTGCAGTCTCATACAGTTAGCTTCCGAGTCTAATAAATGTGACTCTTGTATAATTGCAATGTCTGTGGACAGCAAAGCAAGGTGCTTAAGGATTTTATATTGTTTAACACGCTGCCTTAATCCTTTGACATTCCATGTTGCAGTTTTTATGATATTAGCCATTATTGCAAACTCTCAATAATACGAAATGTACAAACTAAATCCCTCAGAGATATATATCCATGAAAATCCCCTATGAGCTGTGCTGAAGCCCACCCCACAACTTAGTCCCTCTCACCCTCCCACCCCCTACCCATTAGAAAAACATCAGTAAGCATGAACAACCCCTCCCAATTAGTATAGGCTCTGGCTCCGCAGCATACCAACACCATCGCCCCCACCCCCCAGCCACCCTCAGAAAATCCTACCCTTGAACACTAACTTAATTAACAAGGGAAACATTTTGTGATTTTCCCTCTAAGTATCCTTATAGCCCAACCTAACACAATGAAGAAGGACCTCTAGTTATGCCAGCTCTTTCGCTGTAAAAGTACTTTTATCCCCAATTAACATATATTCATTACACCTCATTTGGCATTCTGAACGAAATAAAAGAGCACCCCAACAGTGTCCTCATTTCAATCTCCATACATGCTGTTGCTGTGACTCAAATTGCTTAGAGCCCTTCAAATAACTTTCACTTCCCCCTTAGCGAGACTTAATTAGGTTTTAACCATGAATTTAAAGCAAAATAGCGATCGGATGG
Organism: Neoceratodus forsteri; assembly: GCA_016271365.2. Taxonomy (NCBI): domain Eukaryota; kingdom Metazoa; phylum Chordata; order Ceratodontiformes; family Ceratodontidae; genus Neoceratodus; species Neoceratodus forsteri. Next base: position 766,822,541 of record CM057458.1, read on the forward strand.
CTGGAGGGTAGGGTAGCGGCTTGCAGTCGGCACTACATCACGTGACCAAGTGGCCAACTACAGCTAACTGTTGGTGAGGTCTGGCAAGGAAAGAGCAGCAGGCCACTGTGTACCAGAAGCAGGTTGGAATAACAGCAGAAATGGATGACAGGCAGGAAGTGGAATCGAGGAGCAGACAATGAAGGGAATGGACACAGGAGGAGTGAAGGATGCTTATGATAGGGAGCTGTACTTACATAGAATGAACACATTGCAGGTAAAGAAAATGCAAACAGTGGGAAATGTAGAGCGTTCTTGTCATCTGTTAGAGATGTCACACAGCACTGTGAATTCACACTCATGTTTCTTTCAGCCCTGCTCTGTAAAAGTTAACTGAAGTTCCACGTACTGTTAGGGCTATCACTAGACCCACAGATTATGAAAACTGAAAACTACCTTTAAAGAAACATTCTGTAACGTCAGGCATATGGACCCACCATTGTAGGCTTGTTCTTCCTGAAATAAAACAGAGCATACCCATTTCAGGCTATTTACTCATGATTAGTTTAAAGCCAGAGTTATGCATTGAGTGCCACGAGGTTGAGGGGTATGGCGGGGAGTGTAGCTTTAAGCTGGGCAGTGGAGCACGTCCAACCCAGAAGTGATAAGATGGGAATGGAACAGTGTCTGAGAGGAGCTGGAAGCCCAAAAAGGCAAAAACTAAGAGAGAGAAGCACAATGGGCTGCAGCAGAAACAGGCAGATGAGGAGGCAGCAAAACAGCAGTGAGAGGAATGGAGCAAGAGACCACCAGGTGAGCAGGTAGCAAAACACAAGGTGCCAGGGAGCAAAACAGCATCAGCTGACAATGGGAAGGGGGACACAGAGCAAGTGGAGCAAGAGAACAGAAGCCACCCAGGAGCACAAGAAGACAAGGTACAAATAGGGGGCCGAGCAAGAATGAGCCAGAGAGGCAAGGAGAAGAAACGGACAAAAAATGAGAAGTGAAGAGGTGTGTGTGTGGGGGGGGGTGAACAACAGTAGATGCAGGTAGGGGACAGAAGGAAAACAAAACCAAGCAAGAAAATGAAATGGGGGGGAGACATACACAGAACAAAAAAGGGAATAACACAGAGAAAGAGGGAGTGAGAAACAACAGACAAGGCAAGAAAGCAGGAGAACAAAAGGAGGTACAGCCACATGGACCACACAGGAGCCCAGCATGGCAAAGCACACTAAGCATGAACTGCAAGAAGTAGGCTGCTTTTGTGCTGTGTGTGGGATGAGCTATTCCCCCACATTGAGCCTCAGGCTTCAGCCATCCCATAAAAACATTAACCTTTTTTCTAAAGTGGATATAAGTTGTGTTTTTTGGTTGTTTTAATACATGTGTAGCCCAGGCGCCATGTGCCATTTGGCTACTACCCCTGCCTGTCGGCCCTCACACAGGTTAAGGTTCCTGGGTCCTGCTACTGTGGTAATCAGGGGTTCTATCCCTAAGATATAGTAACTAGTGCAGTGCCTCTACCCAGATTAAGTGTCTAGTAGGTCAGGTGACTGCTTGGTACACCCCCCTGGGATGCTGCACCTACCCACCTCCCCTTCTAACCATCCCACACATGGGATACCCAACCATTTCCCAATACCATAAGCACTTTGCAGTTAACTCAACAAAATACCATTTACACAGCAGTTACAAACAACAAATCACAGCTTTATTGGGGGAAGGGTCAGGATTAGAGTACCTGGACAAGAGATAGCTGCGGAAGGAAAAGTTAGAGAAAACAACAGTGCACTGAATAACATAGGCCCATAGTCCAGACCTCCCCAGTTGCCCACCCTCACTGGTACCAGTGCTATGTTAGTCCTATCTGGGTACCCAGAAGTAGTAGGCCTGGTCATTGCCACTGGTTGTCTGGCTGTTGGGGCCCTGGTGATTGCGCTGATTAACAATGAAACTAATACTTCCTTTGTGTTCCAGGGATGAGTTCTGGGTACTCACAGTTTTGAAGGTTTAGGTAAGTCTCTAACAGGAAGGGCTTCCACAAGCCTGGGAGCAGTGAGACTCATTTCAAAGAGGGCACACCACAAGGCAGCAGAAAAATATCTTGAAGCCTGGTACTTGATTGAAGATCTGTCCGCTTGTCCCCTTGATTGAAGATCAGGTCATTTATCACCTTCTGGCCCATTGCAGAGCAATGGCACAAGGCCCACAAAACCCCAGAGGACCCAAACCTGGGGTGGATCCACAGTCCAGCTCTGCAATGGGTCACAGGTACCCTAGCACCCCAGCACATGGCAGTGACCCCAGAGACTAGCAGCCCCACTTGATAGGGAATGATATGTTCCCTACCTGGTTCTGATAAGCAACTGGAAACTTCTCCACTATTGGGCTCATCTGGAAAATATCACCAGGGTGCAACCAGATAAGGGCACAGCTCTTGCACTTTTCCAGTGGTGATTGGTGAACAGCTTTACTGTTTAACACAGCCAGCTTGGCCCTCTCTTTGGCTAGCATGGCAGCCATAGGGTCCTGAGACATAGGACAACTGCTCACCTCATCGTCACTGTCCCTGGGGTTCAGAGCAGCTTCAGGTTTCCACACTATCTGGATCACAGCTCTTTGAAATTTTCTCAGTTACAGCACCTTCAGTCTTGTACCTGGCTAAGTACCCAGTTTTTCAGCAAGACTTTCAGCTCACTGATCAGTCTCTCAGAGTCCCAGAAACAGTTCAGGTTTTATGCAGCAGAGAATCAGTACCAAAAGAGCAAAGTCCAAAATGCATTGAATGTTCTCATACCAGCACAGTTTCTCTCAAAGTAGGATCCACTTTACTCTCGCTCACTCTCTCTAGGCAAACTCCAACCTGAGTCCTGTGCAAGGTCTCCAGTAATCCACGTCTATCTGTACAGGTCCCTCCTGACTTGATCAGAGCCCAATACAGACTGACTCAAACTCCCAAAGTCCCTGGGATTTTCTCCAGAGATTCCTGCCCTCTGATTGGCTGCCCGGCGTTATCAATTGTTTTCAATGGCCCTCTTGGAGTGTCTATTGGCAGAGTCTCTTGGTGCCTAAAAACAGTTCACTCTTCCTCCCATAAGCCCTCTGTCACATTTGTAGGTGCCTAGCTTCTTGATTGGCTGCCCATTAAGGGTCAAAATACAATGACATGGCTGTCCCCATTCAGTTCTGTGACAATCTTAACTTTGAGTGTTCATTGGGGCCAAAGTATTAATATTTAAACCAAAATGCTCAATATGTGATAGGGACCACTGTCCCCTGTTAAGCAACTGCACAAATATTTCTAAGCAGACCCCTAGGAGCCAGTAACTAGCTCCATTTTACACTGTACCAGGAGCTGCAACTGGGTTCATTAATATTTAAGAGTACCTTTGAATATTCATGACTCCCCTAGTTTTTTTAGCATGCTCTGGTGCTGTTTTAAAACATCATTGCCACATCTGAACCACCTCCCCCAAGTGTCCGACCCCCGTTCAGATGGACAGACAGGTAGAGAGCACCAAGGAAGTGAGAGAATGGTTGCAAAAGTGGCCACCAGAATGGACAGGCCCCAGCGGTACTGTGCATGCACTGACTGGTGGACCTCCCCCAAACAAACCCTGAGGTCACCAGTTCCACGGATTGGACCCCAGCAGCCCATTTCAGGCAGGATTTAAACTCGTGGATCCAGAAAATGTGGTAAGCCCTCCAGAGGGGGGTTACATAAGTCATTATCATGTATGATAGAAACAGTATGGATGACGAACAAAATCAAAGCTACAGTAGAGCCAAGGTAAAGTCAAAATCCAGTGGGTGCTTGCTTCTCAGGTTATAACTTCCTAACAATGAGGTTGTGAAACCTCCGACACTTAACAGTGCACTCCCCATCCCACTTTTGCATAAAGTCTACAAAAACAACATTCCCCAAATCTTCTTGTTTTATTTAAAGACTTGCATAGTCCCAATGTTTCACCAACAGGGTGTGTTTAATTAAGTGTTTTTACTGTTTTCATCATTTTGCTATCCCTTTATTGATTGCAATTATTTATCTCATAAATAAAAAAAGGGCTGCCTGCTTTTATTTCTTTTTAAAAATCCTTTCATTTCATTTTCATTTTTCACACATCCACTTTCCTGCCACCCAACCTACGTTAGGGACTGTGGCAGTCCCACAGGGGACATTGATTGTGTCCCCACTTCCCGAGAGGAGAGCCATCCATGGGATGCTCAATTCCCCCTTCCCTCGCTGCTCCCGTGAACAAGACCCATTCAGAAACTCGGTTTGCCGAAGTAGTTAGCAGTACTGATAAGACTGTAGCACTATGGGGCTAGCGCTTTCTTTTTCTTTTAAGAAACAAAAACATTTCAAAAATCTGTTATTTTCCTCTCAATGCTGTCCACCAGGATATACCCTGTAATTGAACTAGGTCATGAAACCTTAACTGTAGGTCTCTGTTATAGATCACCTAGTTTAAATCATGAAGATAATTTAGCCTTCTTGAAGCAGTTGGATAATATTGAAGTAAAAGTAGATTTAATAATTCTTGGTGATTTTAATTTTCCCAACATAAATTGAGCAACACTTGATACCAATAGTACTATTGAGAGACAGTTCCTAGAAATCACATTTAAATTTGGATTGGACCAGCTAGTAACTATTCCCACCAGGAATAATAATATACTCAACGTTCTTTTTACAAATAATGCTGATCTTCTCTCTTACCTGATAGAGTAAAATTTAATAATAATAACAAACAAAGAGTACCCATGTGGTGGTCCAAAGATATAAAGGGTATATTAAAAAAGAAACATCGTGCTTATAATAAATACAGTAAGTCCAAAAAGGCTTCTGACTGGTGCAAATTTCGGATACTTGCTAAAAAAATTAAACAAATAATAAAAAAATCAAAACAAAATGTGGAAATAAACTTAGACAAAAACATTAAAGACAATAAGAAAAAGTTTTATAATTGCAGTGGTTCACTAAAACAAACACATACTGGAATTGGACCACTAAAGGTAAATGATAAATTAATTACTAGTGAAAAAAAAAATGGCTACAGAATTTAATCAGTATTTTACAAGTATATTTAATCCCATGGACTTTATATACCTTGATATACAATAAACACTAAACATTAGATTATTCTTTTCCAAACAGGACACTTTAGAGGCAATTAACAAAATTAAATGCAATACATCTCCTGGACCTGACTATATTCATCCTAAGGTCCTGAAGGAAGTATCAAAAGAACTCACTGGACCCCTCACTTATTTGTTTAACATGTATGTAAATCATGGAAAGGTTCTTCAGTCCTAGAGAAAGGCAAACATAACCCCTATTCTCAAGGGAGGCAATAAGCAGTTAATATCTAACTATAGGCCTATCAGTCTAACTTCACTTATCAGTAAAATTATTGAAAGGTTAATACATGCTAAAATCTCTAATCACATCAAAAGTACTGATTGTACAGACATTTCCCAGCATGGTTTTTCTACTGGCAGGTCATGCTTACAAACCTCATTAGTTTCTTCGAACCAGTCAGCAATGCCTTGGATAAGGGCTTTCCAGTGGATATCATATTTTTAGATTTTGAAAAAGCATTTGATACTGTTTCTCACAAAATTTTGATCAAACAACTTCACAATATAAACCTGGATATGCACTTAATTAAGTATATTTCATCATGGCTATACAATAGATATCAAAGGGTGGTTGTACGTGGGCACGAATCCAACTGGAGTCTTGTTACTAGTGGAGTGCCACAGGGATCCATCCTTGCACCTCTGCTTTTTAATATATTGATAGCCAGTATGCAAACAACTAAAGAAGTGTGGATAAATAAATATGCAGATGATTGCAAATTAGGCTGCATGGCTGCATTGTGAACACAACTGCATCTGCAAACACTCTCCAAAAAAACTTAAATAAATTAACAACTTGGGCATCAAACAATAATATGAAATTCAATCCAGCAAAGTGCAAGGTAATGCATATGAGGAACAACAACAAGAAACACCCATACTCAATACAAAATGTGAAATTAATGATCACAACAGAGGCAAGGGACTTGGGTATAACAGTAACTGATAACTTAAAATTTAATACCCATACCACCAAAACTGTTAAAAAATATCACATGATCATAAGCAGCATTTTGAGACATATTAAAAGTAGGGAACCGTCTGTCATCTTATCCCTATATACAAGCCTGGTTCGCCCTCATTTGGGCTACTGTGCCTCATTTTGTGCCCCAACTTCTATCGGCTATTTAAATATGACAGAAATGGTCCAGCGCAGAATAACTAAAAGGATTGATAATATGTCTGAAATAGATTATGGCTCCAGACTAAAATCATTACAGCTATACTCTTGGAAGTATAGAATACTAAGAGGTGACTTAATCTATACTTATAATGCATACAACGCTGATTACTTAAACAGAGGTCCCATCTGCCTGGATTGGTGGTAGTTCAGGTGGATGTTAAAGATCCCATGGCACTTATCGAAAAGAGTAGGGGAATTTCCCCGGTGTCCTGGCCAAATTTCCGTCATTCACTAAAAATATCACCAACAGCTTAATCTGGTTCAAGGTCCGTTGCCATTCATCTGTATCCCGGGTCGTGCCTGAAAATAGAAAGGATTTGTCTAGTGCACTTACCTGGTCAACAAAAACTAAATAAATAAATAAATAAAATTGGATTAGAAAAGCACTCAGTAAATAATCACACTAGATCCCATAATTTGAAACTCAAATCATCTTTATGCAAAACTAATAAACGTTCCAGATTTTTTACACAGAGAATACTGTACCTCCAATACAGAACACATTGTCAGTTAACATCATAAACATTGAAAATATAGAACAATTTAAGAAAAGTCTTGATAAATACATGGGTGATAAGACATTTTCTTTCCACTGCTAACTCAGGTGGTGGCGAGTTCACAAATGGGCATCTTGCCTTTTGAACTTGTATCAATTTATGAATCTATGAATCAGATAAGTATGTACCCTCAAATCAAACAGTGATATCCCGTGCCTTGTAATCAGACAGGGAATGGGATATACCATATTCAGGATCTATGAGCAGTCACTAAGACAGCAGAGAGTTTTTTTTTTAAGATAGGCCCATTCCCTGACACAGCACCTGCCCTGCTCAACTCCTTAACGTGGTCCACTGGGATGGCCACACAAACATAACATTTTGAAAGTGCCATGTTGATCTCCTTTTGGGGTGGGGATCCTACAAGGATATCAAAATGGTGCTTTATAAAAAAAAATGTTCTGTGAGGCCTTCACTTTGGACCCTGCTAGAAAATGGAATGAAAGTGTATAAAAAGAGCCCAAAAAGCAGTCAGCCTTTTTATTTGGGTGATAAGTAATTGCAAGTAAGAAAAGGATAGCAAAATGTTGACAACATAAAAATACTCCCCTAAACGAGTAAGGAATTACACCCACCAAGGTGTCCAGGCATGGTCTGATATATGGATATCTCAGTTGCATTGTGAGGCACAAGTGTATGCTGAGTCACTTCAACCAACTGAGAAGTCTGTATATCAGCACATCCGGATACCTCATAGGGTGTTATTCTTCTTATAAAATAGACCCTACATTGATGTATGAAGTATTAAGAGAGATTTAGTTCAGAACTGTCTGGGTGTGATCTGATAACCAGACAGTCAGGTGATGCTCTTGGCCAATCGGATTGCTAGGATTTCATCACTGATTTTATAAGCCTTCTAGGCAAAATGTTGGGGTTGATATGTGTAGTTCTAATGGAAAAAATTGAATAACTTGACATTGGAAATGTTATGTAGTTTTTGGCTTTGTGCAAATTGCAACCGCTGAGTGAGTGTCCTCTCTCTTTTTTTTTTTTAATCAAAGTTTTTATTAAGATTTCCAACTTTTACACAAAGTCATCCATGTTGACAATAAATTGTTACCATCATAAAAGCTAGCTCAGAAACATGCAGTCAAATAACTGAAAACAGCTACTTTACCTAACTGCTATAAAATAATATATAACCCATACATTATTCAAACTTCAGAATATTATTTAACTTAAACACAGACATGACATTATAAGAATAGGTGGAGGTCAAACTCTATGTGGCAGGAGTTTAGACTGATTTAATTAATCAAACAAGGACTGATGATGTCACATTACCACAGTAACAATAAAAGTCTGCTAAATTCATGAAGGTAAAATTCTGGCAGCATATGTCTTTTGGGAGCTAAAGTTCAGTTATGTTACCTCAAATATTTCTAAAGGCTGCTTGTATGTGTGTGAGTTGCAAAGTATTTGAGCATGTAACAGCCTATTGGGATCTGGCAGTGACTTGAGGATGCACAATTCCCCCTACACATAAAAGACTTAATCTTGCCCTCAAGAGATGTAATGAACCCCTTTCTAACTAGCAGTTCTTCCCATCTCTTCAATCCACTTTCTGGGTGGAAGGAGTTCTGAGTCTCTCTAGTGTCTAAGCACTATCCCTTTTGCTGTAATTAGAGCACACTCTAACCATCTTGCACCATATTTCTGCTCCCATGAATCTTGGGGTTCATTTCTGATGGTGTCAGTTCCCAAGATCACCAACTCAGGTGACAGAGTGAGATCTCTGGAAAGGACGTCCCTACATATTAATTGGACTGATTCCCAATAAGAAGCCAGTTTGGGACCGGACCATAACATGTATGTACGGTGTCCCTCAACTTCTGTACATCTCCAACATTTATTTGATTTTGACAGGTCCCATTTTTTTGCAATTGCACCAGGGTTCTATACCTTCTATGTAAAATTGTCCACTGTGTTAGCCTAGCCCTAGTGTTCTTGACCCCAGTAGCATGTATTATGAGGGGATTTGGAATCTAAATTCCCAGCACTGCAATATAGAGTGACCTGGGTATGGTCCAAATTTAATAAGGCACCTATAGATGTAGTCCATCCTGTGTGATGCCGGTATCTTGGAAAGAAGGAGATTGCAGAGAAATGGCGTTGTGGGAATTGTGTATCTGGGGCCACAGAGGTAACTGAGGGCATGTCTAAGTTGTAGGTATCACCAATGGTGGATCTGGGTTAGGTTGAATTTAGTCATTAATTGCTGAAAGGACATGAGAGTGCCACTAGAGCCATCAATTAGGTGATGTAAATAAGAAATTCCCCAGGTCAGCAAATCCATCCAATGGATAGGATCCCCCCCCCCAGAAGGATTAATTTGCTGTTCCACAGAGGCAAGAGCTAGAGCTCCTGGGGGACCAGTATGTTATTTCAACAGCATGCCTCCATTCATAGTGAGTGTGAACAATAGTTGGGTGTGTCCGTGCTTCTGGCAGTAGTGCCTCAAAACATATCACCTGCAGTAGAGGCTTACCCAATATAGCCTCCTCACAGTGGACCCATGTTGGGACATCTTTTTTGTCTTGCGCTGCACTCATGACCATCAGATGGTAAAGAGCTTCTGTATTTGTGCTCAATTTCAGGTCTGGCAAGGAGATAGTTCCTCTAATGAGGACCAGTTTCTTATGGCTCAGGCATATTGGCCAGAGTCCCAGAAAAAGTCCAGCGTGTCCCCATGAGGACCCTTCAGCATCTTAGGTTCCAACCTCAGTGGGAGATTATCTAGGACATAACATATTTTCGGTGGAGCCATAGACACATAAAAACATAGACTTTGACAGCAGATAAGGACTGCTTGGCCCACCTAGTCTGCCCATTTCCCTACTTACAGGATAAGCTGCAGATCCTAGTTAACCAACAGCCTATTTCTTCTTACCCCAATTGCCTTTTGTCTGTCCAATGTATTCTTGAATTCTTACACAGTTTTAGACCCCACAACCTCCTCAGAAAGGCTGTTCCATGCGTCCACCACCCTCTCTGTGAAAAAATACTTCCTCACATTGCCCCTGAATCGCCCCCCCTTTATCTTTAAATTGTGTCCCCTTGTTCTTGCATATCTCCTTTTCTGAAAGATGCTACCCTCTTGGACTTTGTTGATTCCACTGAGGTACTTAAAAGTTTCTATCATGTCCCCCCTCTCGCTCCTTTCCTCAAAGGTATACATATTAAGCTCCTTTAGTCTCTCTTTGTATGACTTTTCTTGCAGACCCTGCACCATTTTAGTTGCCCTCCTCTGGACTGCCTCTATCCTGTCTATATTCTTGCGGAGAAGAGATCTCCAGAACTGGATGCAGTACTCCAGATGGGGTCTCACCAACTGTCTGTACAGAGGGATAGCAACTTCCTGTTTTCTGCTGCTACCTCTCCCTATACATCCCAGTATACCCCCAGCCCTCCCTACTGCCTTCTCACATTGCTTGCTAACTTTAAGGTCGTCTGATATGATTATCCCCCAGTCCCTTTCCATTTTTGTTGTTGTTACTACCTCCCCCCACATTGTGTAATCATCCCCCAGGTTTTTGGTTCCCAGGTGCATTATTTTGCACTTCTTTGCATTGAATCCAAGCTGCCATACTTCTGACCATTCCTCCAACCTTGCCAAGTCCCTTTTCTTCCTTTCCACGTCTCATGTGTAGCAACCCTGCTGCAGATCTTTATGTCATCTGCAAAGAGACATGCTTTTCCTTCCAGTCCCTCTGCAATGTCACTTATAAAGACATTAAAAAGTACTGGACCCGGTACTGAACCCTGTGGTACCCCAGTAGTAACCCCTCTTTCTTCAGAGTGGACTCCATTTACAATTACCTTCTGTGTCCTGTTGTCCAGCCAATGTTTTACCCAGGCTACCACCCTGGGACCCACTCCCAGGCTGGTTAATTTGACAATTAATCTTTTGTGTGGGACTGTGTCAAATGCCTTGCTAAAGTCTATGTAGGCCATGTCCTCAGCCCCTCCCTGGTCTACTACTTTGGTCACCCAGTCAAAGAAATCAATTAGAATTGTCTGACATGACCTTCCCACTGTGAACCCATGCTACCTTGCATCCTGTGCCCCACTGGCCTCTAGGTACTCAGCAATTCTTTCCTTCAGAAGTGATTCCATCACTTTCCCTACCACAGAAGTCAAACTGACAGGTCTGTAGCTTCCTGCCTCTGTCTTGCTCCCACTTTTGTGAAGGGGAATCACATCCACCTTCCTCCAGTCCTCAGGTACTACACCATCCTCCCATGATTTGTTAAAAAAAGTAGTCAGTGGTTTCACTAGTTCTCCCTTTAATTCATTTAGAATTCTGGAAAGAATTCTATTATGCCCCATTGCTTTGTCCATCTTCAGTTTTAGGAGTTCTTTCAGAAACCTTTCTTCTGTGAAAGGACTGGGATCGACCCCCCCTATGAAGAGTGCTTCTGTTAATTGGATTAGGCACCTCCCCCACCTCCTCTTTTGTGAATACTGAGCAGAAATATTCAGTTAGTATCCCTGCTTTTTCACTGTTCCTGTCTGCCCAACCACCATCCATTCTATTCAGCCTCACTATCCCTCCCTTTGTCTTTTTACGCTCCCTGATGTACCTATAAAAGGTTTTATCCCCCTTCTTAACTGAGTTGGCTATCTTTTCCTCAGTTTGGGCCTTTGCTCTTCTGACTTCCCTTCCTGCTTCCTTCTGCCTTAACTGGTACAGCCCTTTGTTCTGCTCTTCTGTGTTTCCTTATACTTCCTGAATGCTATCTTTTTTTCCCTGACTTTCCCCGCTACCTCTTTTGAGAACCATAGTGGCCTTTTCTTTCATTTTGATTTGTTTATTTGCTTCACACAAAGGCTTGTTGCCTCTGTGATGGCAGTTATGATGTTTTCCCATTGTTGCTTCACCCCTCCTTGCAGCCTGTTTGCTAGTGTTTTTCTAAGGCACTCTCCCATCTTGCCAAAGTCAGCCTTCCTGAAGTCCAGTACCCTCACTTTTGTATGGTTTGACTCTGTAGCTGAGTTTATCATAAACCACACTGTTTGATGGTCACTTGTTCCCAGATGGCAACCCACTTCTAGATTTGAGATCCTCTCACTGTTCCCATTTGAGAGTATGAGGTCTAAGATTGCTCCCTCATGAGTGGGTTCCGAAACTAGCTGTCTGAGGCATGCCACCTGTAGGGCATCGATAATGGCCCTGCTCTTGGATGTGGCTCCAGCAAATGTGCTCCAGTTAACATCTGGCATATTCAGGTCTCCCATCAACAGTATCTCCCCTTTCTCTGCCATTCTAAGAATGCCTTCTATCATATCCTTGCCCATTCCCTTCCCCTGACATGGGGGTCTTTATACAACCCCTGTGCGGATTGTGGTGCCATTTCCAGTCTCTAAGGTGACCCACAGTGCCTCCTCTCCTCCCTGTTTACTCTCTTGTTCAGTTGCTTTTTCCCTTCCTTTACATAGAGAGCTACTCCTCCCCCTCTTCTCCCTTCCTGTCTCTCTTGTAGGTTATGTACCCTGGTATGTTAACATCCCAGTCATGGTTCTCTGTGTACCATGTTTCTGTGACTGCTACGATATCCAGGCATACCTCTTCCGTGAAGGCCACCAGTTCAGGGAGCTTGTTGCCCAGACTATGGACATTGGTACTCATCATCCTCCATTTCCTGATGGTCTTACTCCTTTTTGGCCCATCTCTGTCCTTATTGCCTTTGCCACTTTCTCCATTTACCCCTGCCCTTCTCCTTATTGACATCTCTATCTTGGTGTTTACCTCACTTACTACCCTGACTTTTTTTGGGGGGGAGGGCTAGGATTTCCCTGCTCTTTTCCAGTGCCTCCCCCTTTGGCTAGTTTAAATGCTTGCCATTTTGTAAGTATGGGCTTTCCCACAGTGGGACAGGCATAGACACTTCCACCTGGCTAGGTCCACCCACAAGGCTTCTTGATGGGGGTCAGATTAATCTTCCTTAGTCAGCAGAGATCCCATGCATAATTTATTCCAAGGTATTTAATATGAGTCTGGGCTACTGTTAGATTCTAGGGATATCCTGGTAATAGAGTGATTGAATAATGAGATGGGAGGATAGCAGATTTTGTGACATTTACTTTGCATACTGATAGGAAGCCATATTCCAGTATCAGATCCATCAGTGAGGGGATGGATTTTTGGGGGTTGGTTATGGTTAATAGGATATAATTGGCAAAGCCAGAGCCTTATGCTCCATTCCCAGCCAAACCCTTGCTATACAAGGATGCTGTTGGATGGTCTGCAGGAGGGGTTCCGGGTTAGAATGAAGAGGATAGGAGACAATGGGCAGCCTTGGCATGTGCCCCTGTTTAAAGGGACAACCAGAGAAAGGAGGCAATTTGTGATAACCGAAGCCAAGGTGCCTGAATATAAGGTGAAGGAAATGTGAATGGAAAATATGTGCCCTCTACTGGGATTTGAACCCAGGCCCCTGGCATTCCATGCCATGCTCTACCCATCAGAGCTCTAGAGGAACTCAGGATATTAGCAGACCCTGTCATCCCTTTCAGATGCATACATTCCTTTCTAAGTATTGGGTAAACCAGCATCCAGGTATGTAGGAGACAAAAATCAACTTCTTTTTTCACTGCAGTTAGCCACTGCAAGGAAAATCATGAAGGAAATGTGAAAGGAAAATGAGTGACCTCTAATGGGATTTGAACCCAGACCCCTGGCTATGCTCTAACCACTTGAGCTATAGTGAAACTCAGGAGATTAGCAGACCCAGTCATCCCTTTCAGACACACACATTCTTTTCTAGGTCTTGCGTAAGCCAGCAACCAGGCATGTCAAAGACACAAATCAACTTCTTTTCTTGGTGCAGTTAGCCACTGCAAGGCAAATCATGAAGGAAATGCGAAAGGAAAATGTGGGCCCTCAGCTGATATTTGAACCCATGTCTCTGGCATTCCATGCCATGCTGTAACCTCCTGAGCTACAGAGGAACTCAGGAGACTAGCAGACCCAGTCATCCCTTTTAGACACATATATTCCTTTCTAGGTATTGCATAAGCCAGCAACCAGGCATGTCAAAGACACAAATCAACTTATTTTCTCAGTGTAGATAGCCACTGCAAGGCAAATCATGAAGGAAATCTGAAAGGAAAATGTTTAGTAGGCATCTTGTCTTGTCATGCCCTTTGCATCCAGGCACAAACCCTGCTTAGTCATTGCATATGAGAGTGGGCAGTACCTTTCTGATTCTTTTAGCTATCATTGTTGCAAAGATTTTACAGTCCACTAGAATCTGGGATATAGGTGTATAACTACTGCATTATTGAGGGTTCTTTCCAGGGTTAGGAAGAAGAGAAATCTGAGCAACACACATTGGTGGGGTAGAGAACCTGTAGAACAAGCCACGAGGGGCTGCATAAGAAGTGTTTTAAACTTGATGTAGAACTCCAGTAGGAGACCATCTTCCCCAGGTGCTCTCCCAGCTGGCATGCTTGCCAATGCTGCGGTTAGTTCAGTAATGGAGAGAGGAGAGTCTAAGGTGTCTGCAATGGCTGGGGATAGGGTCAGGAGTGTTAGTGAGGCTCAGAACCCATTCGCCTGATCCTCTTGTGGAGATACCTCAGAGATGTAAAGCTTCTTACAGAAGCCCATAAATTCAGTGCTTATGTCCTGTGGGCTGTGGAGTAGGGAGCCATCCACAGAAATGATGCTAGAGATTAAGGTTCTTCTTGCCGTTTTTTAAGCTGGAAAGCCAGCAGCTTACCTGGCTTCTCCCCAGTCTCCCAAAAAGCTTGCCAGAGCCTAAACAAGGCACATTCTGCTTTCTGGCACAGGAACATTTTTATCTTACATTTCGTGCTGATGATCTGAACCAGGAGCTCTATGTCAGAGCCTTCTGACTTTTGAAACTTGGCTTCCAAGTCTTTGAGGTTTGCCATTTTGTCTGCTAAATCTTTTTTCCAAGCTTTGTTTTATTTGGAGATGCAGGCAATGCATTTACTCTAGATGAAGGCCTTCAGTGCATCCCATCTCATAGCAGCAGACATGTCTGTCTTTTTGTTATGTGTGAGGAATTCTGAGATATCCTGTGAAAGCTGGGAACAGAAAGAGGGATCTTTCAGTAATGAGAAATTAAACCTCCATCTCCCACTGATGAGAGTCTGTAGGTCTGGAGGTAACCAGATAAAACTTACTAGGCTATAGTCTGAAATCACTGTAGCCTCAATACAGGCATCCACCACATCCGCAATCCACTTCTCTCGGATAAGCCACGTGTCTATCCTTGAGAAAGTACCATGTGTTTGGGAGACATAGGAGTAATCCTGATCCTTAGGGTGAATTATTCTCTATATGTCCAGTGTATCTGTATCACTTGCCGGGGTCTGTGAGGCAGCAGAAACAGGGAATCTGGTGCCAGAGGGAGACGCACTTCGATCTAACAATTCATCTAGTACTGCATTCATATAACTCCCCCCAACCAGGATTTGTCCTTTCCCTTTCTCCATATTTGTTTTGGCCAGTGATGCAAAAAAGGCGCCATTTGTGATGATTTGGCCCATACACACAGCAAAGGGAAACCTCTGTCCCACAGAGGTGACCCACCACTAGAACATACCTGCCCTCCAAATGTGTGTGCACCAGTGTGGCTTTAAAGTCCACATTCTTGTGGATCAGAATTGCCACTCCTCTACATTTTGTGTTGTAGGCACTGCTGCATACCTGCAGTATCCATCTTGATTTGAATTTAGCTGCTTCTGGGTTCAGGGGGTGTGTTTCTTGGAGGAAAGCAATATCTGTGCCCAGGCATGTGAAACAATCGAGTATTTTCCTTCATTTGATAGGAGAGCTTACCCCCTTTAACATTCCTTCTGATGAATGACACCAACTATCATAGTGTGACTTCCAAGAATAAATAGCTATCATGCAATACCAGTCTATAGGCCCTTGGCAAATAGTAGGAGGTCCTGCATACCAAAAATCAGGAAAAATTCTACAATATGTAACATTTAAGGGGGAGACCTTAAGGGAATAATAATAACCCAACCTACTGAAAATAAGCTTTCACACCCTTCTAAACATGAGGGTCAATAACAGAATACAAACAGTGTAACTAACATACAGTATTTACAGTTATTTGTGGAGCCCAGAAGGGTAAAGTTGGGTTGGGCACTAAATCTCCAAACCCAACCCCAAGTGGGTCAAGTGTTTGGCAGTACAGCTCTAGCAAGCCATAAACAGAGCTACATATAATGTGCCAGACATTGTTTGACAATGTGTGATTAAGCAGACCTTGTAACAGGAGGGCCATATGTGCTGAGGCAACTGTATCCACAGCTCCTTATTAAAGTGTTAGAGCAGCCAAAATAAAATAGGTGGGTACCAGACTGCTGGAAACATGAAAGGCAGCCATTCAATATACAATGAAGAAAGAAAAAGTGAGCAGGGAACATAGGGGGAAGGGCTAGCCATACATTGTACTGATAGGGAAGCAATTTCACTACATAGCTGTGGCTGCATCCCGATTAGACTCGCACAGGAGCCAAATATGAAACCTGCCTACAATGGTGTGTTAGGGCATACTGCCATTTTATGGATTTGGGTCGGTCGTGCCTGACCATCAGAAAATGGTGGTTTGTCACTCCGGACTAACAGCTGACATATATCATCTCGACCATCAGGCAGCCATGCACCAGTCCATAGCAGCACATATTTGTCACTCCAAAGACCTTGGGCTGGAAGTGATCTATCGTCCATGCAAGCCATCCCCCTCTAGATCTCATCTTCCCTGTCACCCCCCAACTCCATTTTAGAAAGGTGGGAAGTATTGAAGCGCACCAGCGAATCTGCTATACAGGCTGAAGACAAGTCATTAAGGAAACTAAGCAGGATCAGATCTGCCCATGCATGGCCATTAAAGCCACATCAGAGAGGAAGCCTTATCCCCATGTATGACAGTCAAAGGAAAAATAAGGGGGGGTGTAAAAGCCATTGTATGTATATTTGTTGTTAAACTTTTTATTGAACAATTTTCAACCAGAAAACTCATGGCTGGCTTACCAGTACAGCAGAAGTGTTTTCATCTGTGTTGCCAACGACTGGGGTTTAGGAGCAGACCTCGGACATCAGAGGGTCAGTCGAGGAGGAGGAGGAGGAGGCTGAGCATCTGAGGGACTGCTCACCTTCTCTGGGGAGGGAGGCAACTTGGTACCCAATACCTACTGACTCATAGCATTGGCAGGGGGTGCAGCAGCCCAGGACCTGACTGGGAGCTTGTTGGGTTGTGGACTGGCTGATCTCTGAATGTTGGGCGCCGCAGCACACCCAAATGTGTGCCGAGGTTATTGCAAGACTGGTCCCACATTGGACAGGTGAGGAGTGGGGACACACAAGGGAACACCCCTTGGCATGAGCCCCATGATGCCCAGATCTTGACATGTGCCAGGACCTAGCTGATATGGGGGGGTGGATCTCCTCCCCCATCAGCATCCAAGGCCCAAAAATATGAGCATAAACAAAAAGACAAACAGAACACTCATAAACATATAGTGATGGAGCACCTAAACCCAGCAGATATACAGTTATGCAGAATACAGGGTGTACAAACATTGATATACAGTACTACAGAATGAGGGATAGCACCAAAGAGTAATATAAAGCAAAATAGACACCTTACAAGAGTAGCCAGCAGGGTTTCTAAAGGCACTAGGAAAAATACAGTACAACTGCCACTAACAAGTAAGGCAAAGGAAACTGTGAGACATGGCCACTGGGATATGAGTAGTCACAGACAGGATAAATACCAAAGGAGTAAACTATTTACAGATAAACCAGACTGCAACACTCAAAAAAAAAGCATTCTAAAATGGTGCAAACGTAATGGACACTACAAAGAATAGAGTCAAAAGGGTAAGACCTGATAAAAAAAGTCACCCAATGCCTTTACGGGGTAGGGACTTTGGTAGAGGGGGCCCTGAAGTTGGGGATGCCATAAAGGAGTTGAGATATGTGTGGAAGTGTCCCAAATAGAGGTAGACAGATGTAAGGTTGGAGTAGCAATGTATTTCATTCGATCATATAAATCTAGCTGATAGAGTTCAGCTAAAAATTCTGTAATGGAGGGGATGTTAGTTTTGTGCCATCTCCTCAGTAAAAGATACTTAGCCACAATGCTAACAGTGTGCAATCTGTGTAGATGGGGAATAGCGTTGGCAAGGCCAATAAGGAAAAAGGCAGGGAACAAGGAAAGAGAGATTTGAAGAATATGAGATAACAAGCTATGAATATTGAACCAATAGCTGATGAAGGCAGGACAGGACCATAAAAGATGAAACAAGTCTATGCTGGGGGAGTGGCACCCCCTGCAGTGGTCTGAAGGAAGCAGATGGGTGGCATGCAGGACCACAGGGGTGCGGTACCAACAGTAGAGAGTTTTGTTCTGGATAAGCCGACTTCTGGGATCTTTGATTGAATTGTGGCAGATTTCCAACAACTGAGGCAATCAGAACCGTTGATATTAGAGCCCAGGATTTTAGACCAGTAAGTCCAAGCAGACATGGTGGAGTCTGGTAGATGGTCCCAAATATGAGAGTATATCAGGCCAACCTTCACAGACTGAATAGTTAACCATTAAAGGAATGGATGTCGAAGGCTTGAAGTGGGACAGGATCGAAGCTTAGTGAGAGTGGGCACCAGAGCATTGCAAAGTTGTAAACATTTCTAACATTCGGAGGTGGTAAGGTGGTAACAGTGCTGTAGACTTTGAAAAGAGTCTAAGACAGTTGACTGAGGAATAAGGAGCTCTTGTATGGTAGAAGTACCCCGAGTCAAGCCAATAAAAGGATGTTCCGCCAATACAAATTGTAGGGTTGTCCCAGATGGGAATGAAAATGGGATGTGCCAAGGTAATTCCAAGCCATATACTCACTCAGTGCCAAGTATTTATTTATTTATTTATTGAAATGTTTCACCAGGAAGGCACACTGAGCAATAAGTTGCTCGTCTCCCGGTACGATCTGGGGGAAAGGAGTACAACTGGAATGAGACACTAAACATTCAATTTACAAGATCAATATTAACATACAGTTGTAAAGCAGGTGTTACAAACAGTGTTACAACAGTGTTGCGCATAACATGTAGAAAGACTGGACAATAATAAGTGCCTAATTAATAAGTTAACAAGTGCTTACATGAAAGAAAAGGTGAAAAGGGGAGGGAAGGGTGAAGTGGGGAAGCGTTATGTCCCTGGAGACCGCTTCAGGATGCGAGGAACCCTGTAAGGGGACTGGGGGGACCAGAAAGAAGGGGATAAGGCAGTGTCCCAGAGAGATCCCTTTAAGATGGTGGGGGAAGGGAGTAGATGAGAGATACAAGCCCCTTGGGGTGTAGGAGAGGAATCCATGGAGATCATTTGGGGTCCTTTACATTCTGTGAGAGATCAAGGGAGGCCAGTAAGGGGGAACAATTTGAGGGAAGAGGAGGATGGCTAGAGATTTGGGGAATGGGTGTGCACAGGGTAAAATGAAGATGAGGGAAGGGGGTTATTGTTCATCCAGGGCTTAGAGGATGGAATTAGGGAAGGACATGGCAGGAGCAGCTAGATGCAAGGCAATTATTGAGGCAGAGCTGATGGAATAGGTGGAGGATGATTACTGGATTTGGGGGAAGGATTCCAAATTTATGGGAGGCGGTGAGAGTAACTGGATTGGCCGATTTGGGTGGATTTGCAGGGGATAACCAGGGTACAGGAGTCGGTTGATCGAAGAGAATGGAAGGGTGGGTGGTGTTATAAAGGAGGAGGTGAGGTAGGAAGGGAGCTCACCCAACCAATGCTTGGAGGTGAATTTAGCACAGTTGGAGAGTTGCCTATTTGAAAGAGATGGGAAGGATAGGGCACGATAAAGATCACATTGAAGGGTGCGAAGGGGGGCATCCAGGGCAAAGCGGCAGAAGGAATTGAAGAAGGTGTCTAGTCTGGCTAGGGTGGACTTAGTGGCAGCACCATAGACTATGTCACAGCAGTCGAAAATAGGCAGCATTATCTTCTGAACAAGTTCACACCTAGCCGTATGGAAGGACGTAGTGATAGTGGGAGGGGAGGGACTGGTTTGGGAGGCTTATATCAGAGGTACAAGGACAAAACAGGGAATGTGTCTTGCATCAAACCAGATGCAGTGGAGATCCATAGTGGAGGGGTAGGAGAGGCAGTATGAAACAATTGAAGACTTTGGGTCAGCTTAAAGGCCCAGTTACAGCCCTGAAACCAGGATGAGTTCCATCCTCCTGCACCATTGAGCATATAAGTTAGTTCGACAATAACAGGGTCTACCTCCACTGTAGAGGAACTGACCTATTAGGCATCAATTCAATGGAACCATGTTTTGGAAACTGGAAGAGGTAAATGGGACAAAAGATGGAAAATTTTTGGAGCCACAATCATTTTAATAGCTGCAGTCTTACCAACCAAACATAACTGCAGCAATTTCCAACAGTCAAATTCAGGCTGAAGTTTGGAAAGTAAGGCAGAGAAATTAAGATTGGGGAGGGGGGTTTATAGAATCCGGTACCCATCTAACCTGTAGATCAGTGAAAGGTGATGCTGAACACACAGAGTTTAACAGGAGAACTTCAGTTTTAAAATGGTTCATTTTAAGCCCAGAAAGAGATGAAAAAGATTGGAGGAGGTTCACCGGGGGAAATAGAAGAATGAACATCACTCAACAGAGCCGAGAGATCATCAGCATACAAGTAAGTTTTATACTCCTGATCAGCAACAGAAATGCCAGAAATCTGAGGGCTAAGATGGGTAGCCACAGCCAGAGGTTCTATGGCCAGGACAAACAGTAACGGCGAGAGGGGGCAGCCTTGACAGATATCCCGGGGCAAAAGAAAAGGAGGGAAAAGGGAAACGTTGGTCAGGCCCTGCAAGGCTGGGGGTAGAAGCCCGCATGGCAGAGATAAAGGTAGCACCAAACCCCAGGTGGGACAATACAGCATATAAATAAGACCATTCAACAGAATCAAAGGAAAAGAGCAAGGTGATGTTACAATCCAAAAAGGTTGCCATCAGGAAAAACAACCTGCAAGAGTGAAGAGAAGGACAAACAATCATGTAGTTAATAAGACATACTATGGTTCCCAGTAGGCACTGGGTGGTAAAACAAAGCCAGATCTTACCGAGAAATGGAATCCTGTAGATCAGGTGGCAGGCTGTTGCAGAGTCAGAGGAGAAATCAGAGCCTCATGATGTTGCTCAGGTGTAATGGGAAGGTCACCGGTGGGCAGTGATACTAAAGGCACAGTAGAATCTGAGGGAGAGCCAAGAACAAGAGGGGTGTGTGCAGCAGTGGGATCTGGAAGGTCCGATGGGGTAGTGGACTGAAGTGTGACGGAAGAAGCAGCAGGTGCCGGTGTAGTCTCCATTGGTGATGCCTACAGCAAAGGGGCATACCAATTAAGCTTCCGAAGAAGGGAAGCCTCACCCTCTGAATCATCACATTTCCCACTGTAACTGCGGCTCCTAGATCAATCAAAAAGGTTGGTTGAGGTACTCCAAGAGCAGTCTTTCTTGCAATTCTGCTGTTTCTGCTTTGGTGGCAGAATCCAGAGATCCTCTAATGTGGGTTGCATGGTCTTGGCCAGGGATGATTCAGAGCATGAGCTGAAGGAGAGTCACTTGTGGCTGAGACAGGGGAGTCCTCCTCCCAAAGTTTGGTCCGAGGATTCGAGGGAAGTAGGGCAAAAGGCCAATGCATTTGTATGTACTCCTTAGTGGCTTCTGGAGTCTGAAAAGTAAGTGGTACCCTCTTGTGTATGAGGCACAGCACTGCTGGGTAAGGTAGAGAAATGGAAACATTGGCTTGATGCAGGGCTTGCTGAATCTCCATGTAGGCTCATCACCGAGCAGCAACATTCCTTGAGTAATCTCAAAATATCAGCCCTGCCACTCCAAGGCACCCACCTCTGTGGTTCTACAGAGAATTCATTTATTGTCAGGATAATGGAGGAATCTTGAGATGATAGGCCTGGGCTTCTCACCTGGCTTAGGTGGCAGATCCAGGGAATGGTGTGCCCCCTCAATTTTGAATGTAGTGCCTCTAGGGAGATTAAGAAGGGAAGGAAGGACACGTTAAAGGAAGGTTACTTAGTCATGTAATTCAACTTTTTCAGGAAAGATCAGAAATCTGAGGCTATTTCAGCCACCTCAGTTTTTGAGGTCATCCAACTTAGTCTGCAGGGTATGAATGGTGCATTCATGCTCCTGAAGTGTATTACGGAGCGCATGGCAGGAGTTTGAAGTCTGGGCTAACTGGTGCTCAGTTGCTGTTGCCCAGAGAGTAAAAAGTTCTATCTGTTTGGCTTGCCTAGAGGTAATTTCATTTCATTTTAATTTTTATTGGTTATACTGGAAAGGCATGTGAGCATTGCTGCCCATTCACACAAGTGTCCAGTTACATACAACAATCATGAGATATGACATAGGCTAAGACATTTAACTTAAGGTGAGAGTTAATACAGTGGTACATAAAATCAGAATAATATAGACTAAAGGCCAAACCATGAACTAGCCTTGGTTAACTAACAAACACAAGGTTCATTAAGCATTCAGTGAGTGTTTAACAATAATATAACAGTGGGAAACAAATAATTTAAGAGCAGTCTAAAAACTGGCCTAGGTGGATTAACAGTACTACAAGTGCTAGAAAAAGGATAAGTGCGAGAGGTGGAAAACCAGAGGGTGAAGGGAAAAGAATGCAGAAGGGGAGCCAGATCTGGGATGCGAGCAGGTGCAGGTGAGGGAGAAATGTCTCCAGATATTGTGTTTCAAGGCATTTGTGGAGGGACAGCATTTTAGTGGGAAGGGAAAGGATCAAGCACCTGATGGCTGCTCTCTGTTCCTGGGAAGTGGGAGGACCCGCACGCTCTGCCAAATGACTGCCATCTGATGGAGGCCACATGGTAGTGCAGGTCAAGGAAGGTAGTGGAAGGGAGGGCTGCAGGACTCCATAGCATGCACATGCCTCCACACCTATGTGCTTACGTGTGTGCCCCAGCATGGGGAAACAGGGCACAAAAAGGAAAAATTAGGGTTGGTGTGGGATTGATGTGGACTAAATAAAGCCTTGAGCTCCTGCCCCCAGCCTGCACCATTAACCAACCACCCTGCCCCATCTAGATGTGTGTTACTGAGTGTGGTAAGGATGGCCCTCACCTTCCTGGCCCCATCATGGGGAATCCATTGGGAATCTCGGGCACGGAGGTTTGGTGTGGCAGATCCCGAATGAGAGGTGGTGGGAACAGGGTGGAGGGTCCATCCATGTCACCCCCAGGGGGAAAAATGTATATGAAAAATAAAATGAAAGAAAAAAAAGTGATAGCACAGACATTAGAGAAGCATTTCTGTAAGGTGGTATCAAGCAATGGGGAAATTAAGATTGGGATTCACAAGGTATCCAAAGAAGAGAAGCTGTATTTGGTTACTGACAAACCTCTCCTCCTACTGCCTGCTACAAGAGCATGTACCAAAGCTTAGCTATCAACAGAGTAGAAACTAGCCACCAACATAGCTGAAACCTGATGCACTGTCTGCAATGCTGTCGTATGAATCAAGAGCAAAATGTGAAGCTACTGACTAAACTTTCAGTGATAAATATGAAGTTTGATATGGTTACTTCAACTCTGAAGCAGAAAGCAGTCAACTGGAAGCAACCACTGATCATGTTCAAAGTATAAACATGTTGTCACTGAGATCAAATAACTAATTATTGGGGGGGGGCAAAACGTGTTAGTTAGAGATACTATTTAGAATAATGCAAGGGGTAGTGTGTACAACAAGTCTTTTACTTATGCCCAAGGTGTGAGTTACTACACAAATTTCAAAAACGAAGCTTGAGGGGTTTATCTAATCACCCCACACTGAGGGTGTGTGTAAAATTTGAGTTTTACACACCACACCATGCCATGTTATAATTGTTTGTGAGCATTTTTTTAGCTACGTCAATTCAGCCAGTGCAGGGCAGCTCTCTATCTAAATAATGTAAGAACTCAATGCAGAAAGAATCGGGCTGACAGAAATAGTGAAATGATTCAATGTAATTTATTATATGGCATTTTAAACATGAAAACAGTTAAATTCATTAGATAGTGTTACCTTTGCTCAAACGTTTTCTCATTTAGCATGAAATGAGATTGAGACAGACAGGAACTCAGCACTCAAACAAGCATTTGTCAATGCAAAATGTTGTCTTGCTGGCATTGGCATTAGTAGTGCAGAAGTTAGAGAGATGCATAATAGGAATGGCAGTGAAGTATTGAACTGATGCCAACCCCACCCCCATCCTGCAGAGACTGACAGGCACTGGGATGTGCCTTTGGATCGTCGGCCATAGCCCTCACGCCATTTCACCTTACCATACCCTGCAGACACCGACAAGTGTTGTGGTGTGCCTTGGCGTCTTCTGGCCTTACTGTGCAGGACCAGTGGGTGACACCAGGGGTTGGGGTCCACAGGATATGGCAGCCCATGCCAGTCCACCAGAGGCTGCCATTCCCCCTTCAAAACAAGCCAGAAATGTGCCATAATATCAGACCAGTGCCAGTGACACCCCCAGCCCATACCTCTTCACCCAGGACTGGGGGCCAGTGGAGAATGGGCTGTACTTGAGCTGTGTATGAACTGGACAACCAGTCAGAGAAGGGCAAATAGGTGGTATGACAGCCCCAAAGTAGATGCCTTCTGCGCCAGCTGCACTTGCTTCCCTGGCAATGTGCAGGATCATGCAGTTGTCTGTCCCCTTGCCTCCCCCCAGCCCGCCGCAGAGATGGGTCCTGTGACCATGATTTGGGCATGGAGTGAGCATACAACAATGGCACTAGATGCTGTGGGGTGCCCCAAAGGTGCACATCCTGTGCATGAGGGGCCTCTGCAGCAGTCCACCCCCTTTACAAGAGTGGAGCAGCTGCAAGCATTGTGTGGAGCATGCCCTTATTTCAAAGCATGTTACATATAGAATAATGCATGGGGTGGCATGTGTAATGACACTTTTACACACACCTGAGGTGTGGCATGTGACATAACCCCTGAGGGCAAAGCCCAAGTGATTTAGTAAAGCATCCTGCATTGATTATTTCGAATGCGTTGAGTTACGAGCATGTGTTGCGCAGTTGCTATGCACCTCATAAAACAGTCATTTTATGGAACATTGTCACCAAATTTTCAACACAGGCATTTTAGAACCTCTGTTCATGAGCAGTATCACTGTCATTTTTGCAATGTGTCCCAAACACTGATTTCACACAGCAACCATGCTATTCTGAGCCGGAAGTGCGAAAACACATTTCGGCTAGGATGTGAAAAATGACAGCTGCACAGTTCACAAGAAAGTGTGGTAAAATGCCAATGATGAGAATCTGGCATGCAAATAGTGCAAATGCGCCAACGCTCGAGAGTGCATTGCGCAGTTGCTACGCACGCTCATAAAACAGTCATGTGTTGGATTTTTCCCACCAAATTTGCAACATAGGGTTTTCGAGAGCCCCCCCCTCACGAACAGTGGCACTGTCATCTCCTTACGCAGTCCTGAAAGGTGATTCCACGCAGTGACTGCAAAATCACCTTTTGGGACTGAATAACGCCATGACAGTGCAAGAATTCATGAGAGGGGGTCCCAAAAACCCCATGTTAAAAATTAGGGGCCAAAATTTGCAAAAATGCCTGAGATATTTACTAAAGTTGAAAAAACCCTATCTATCCCATTATACAGCTTAACGGCATTTCCTCAGTTCGCGGTCGGCTTTGAAGAGTGCAGACGTGTTCCCGGTCCACTGATGATCATCACACTGAGCTCCAGAGGTAAGTATAGGGTATGGGGGGGTGTGGGGAGGCAGGGTGCACAGTGGGTGGGTGCAGGTGGGGGCAGGAGGGTACGGAGAATATGAGGGACCGTTTTCCTTTTACAGGTAGTAAAAGGAAAAGAAAACATCATGGGACAGTTTTCTTTTTCCAGTGGACTTGACACACTGGGGTGGGCTCCCAGCATGCCACCTAACTGTTTTGGGGGGTCTGTAGCCGATGGGGGATTGGGCACCCTCGTGGGCAAACAACACGGGGGCGAATTTATGCTGATGGGGGATTGGGCACCCCATCGACTGCACACAAAGAAAGGGAGGACACAGAGCTGAGGGGTGTGGGCACCCCCTGGCATTAAACAATTGGGGGTTATTTCTGCCAACAGGAGTTTGATTCCCCCATCGGCACTCAAGGAAAGGGGAGTGGAGTAACAGCCAAGGGGGATTAGGCACCCCTTGGGCATTACACAACTGGGCGCTTATGCCGACCAGGGGTGGGCTCCCCGTGAAGCACATTGACAGGGGCAGGGGCAGCCCGACAGGGGTATTGGGCACCCCTGAAGTCAGCAGTTCTATGGCCATGTCCTGCCATGCACATAATGGTGGCAAGCACGGCAAGAAAAGGACCGCTGCATCTGATGAGCTTTGCTCGGATGGCAGCAGACCTTTCCTTAGATGTGCTCGCCACAGTATGTATGCATGGTGTGGCATCAGCATGCAGGCTGACTGGGGAATGAGGGACTGATGCGTGCCCTGCATTCACCCAACAGTGACCGCGCCTCCAAATCTGCACTACCGCAAGATGTTGGCTTGCGCAGGCATGGCAAGCCAACATAAAAATGAAAGTGCAAAAATCTCTTGAGTATAGACTGTTTTATTAGTTATTCTACTGAACTAGTGGAAAGAAACAAAGTGCACAGTTTAAAAGTTTAGGAGCATTTATTATAGGTCTGGGCAAGATTAGAAAATTCTGATTTTGTAGGATTTTCACAAAATTCCATATAAAACCATGAAATTATGCAAAATGTCATGCAATTTTACAGAATTTCCTGACATTTGTTAATTGGTCATACCTTGGTCAATGCTAAAGCTAGAGGACTACAATTTGGCATACATATTGTGTGGAAGAGCCCTAAAACAATGTCAAGTGTCATAACATTTGGATCAGGGGCAGGGAACTTATAGGAGCTCAACATCTGGCAATGTATTAGTCATGTGAAAATTTCTGAAAATATTTCTATGCTGACAATTTGGCTACCTTTGCAGCTAGATAATACACAATTGATATGCATACTTTCTTGGAAGAGTCATAGAAATCGTTAAATAGAGAGGCAATTGTTTATGTAAATTGCAAGTTACAGGGGTTCAACATTTCACAATTTAGTTGAAAGGCTATGCCTGTAGTTTAATTGAGTGAGCAACCAGCCACACCCACTTCCTGAGCTTTATAAGTAGTTCTTCCCAGCCTCCTTCTGAAGCACTTTTTCTTTGCATCCGGAGGCTCTGTCCATCTCTGCCTTCTCCCATGATGCCTGCCGGGGCTTTGCCCCTCCCCCCAGCGTTTGCTTCCCTCTTTCCCTTGTGCTTTGGGATCAGCTTGGATTGTGCTTGACTTTTGTTCATTATCTTTCTCCCGCTTTTGGTTAGTATTTGCTTTGCCTCTGGCCGCTACGTGCTTCTTTGTGTTGCTTGTTTCCTGTCCTCTTGTCTTTGTGTTTTTTCATTTTGAACTTTCTTTCTTTTGGGGGCATTCTAGATTTTCTAGCATCATGTTTCTCTTTGTTTGTGTTGTGTTATTCCTCTGCTTGTGGTATTTAAGCACCAGATTTTTGCACACCCTCAGTTCAACTGAAATTGTTATCTGTATGCATCAGCTCAAGCTGCTGCGTCCCTGCCTCTGCTGTCTCCTGTGCTTATATAGAAACATAGACTTTGATAGCAGATAAGGACCACTTGGCCCACCTAGTCTGCCCATTTCCCTACCTAGAGGATAAGCTGCAAATCCTATTTAACCAACAGCGTATTTCTTCCTACCCCCCACAAAAATTGCCTTACGTCTGTCCTATGAATTCTTGAATTCTCCCACAGTTTTAGACCCGACAACCTCCTCAGGAAGGCTGTTCCATGCATCCACCACTCTCTCTGTGAAAAAAGACTTCCCCACATTTCCCCTGAGCTGTCCCCCCTCTATCTTCAAATTGTGCCCCCTTGTTCTTGCACATCTCATTTTCTGAAAGATGCTACCCTCTTGGACTTTGTTGATTCCATTGAGGTACTTAAATGTTTCTATCATGTCCCCACTCTCCCTTCTTTCCTCAAGGGTATACATATTAAGCTCCTTTAGCCTCTCCTTGTATGGCTTCTCTTGAAGACCCTGCACTATTTTAGTTGCCCTCCTCTTAACTGCCTCCATCTTGTCTATGTCCTTGCAGAGATGGGGTCTCCAGAACTGGATGCAGTGCTCCAGATAGGGTCTCACCAACTGTCTGTACAGAGGGATAACAACTTCCTGTTTTCTTCTGGTGATGCCTCTCCCTATACATCCCAGTATCCCCCCAGCCTTCCCTACCGCCTTCTCACATTGCTTGCCAACTTTAAGGTCATCTGATATGATTACCCCTAGGCCCCTTTCCATTTTTGTTGTTGTTACTACCTCCTCCCCCACTGTGTACTCTTCCCCTGGGTTTTTATTTCCCAGGTGCATTACTTTACACTTCTTTGCATTGAATCCAAGCTGCCGTGCTTCTCCATCTTACTTGTTTGTGGTATCCTGTGATAATCACAATGCAATAATAGCGCCTCAATTATAGCAAAAGCAGAATTGGCAACTACTACATAACAGCGGTTGGTTGTATTAGCAAATCCCTGCATGCCAAAACAGTGATCCTTGAAATCGTGATCAGCAACTGTACTCAGCACTCAGTTTAAATTGGCTGGCTTACCCGGGAGGTCCCTGAGCTGGGTCACTGCACAATCAGTAGGATTCGTAAAAGCAGATCACAGATCAAGGAGCTGGTCTATGACATGACACCTTTGGGAATTGTGGCGAGAGGATCCAACTTGAAACCAAGCTGGCAACGAAATCAGTCATGGATCTCAGCACTTGGCAGGCTGGGGTAGTTACAGCCTCTGTAATCAATATCACATTGCATCCAGTCTCCAACAGATAGGGGGAAATGATTTGATAGACAAAATCATGGCAAAGATTAGAAAGTGTTTAATTTAAGAGACTTTAAACTAGAATATTGGGTGAAACTGCAAAGCTCTACAGGGTTGACTGACAACAAACAGACCTTCATGCATATAGGCAGTTCAGTGGCAGCCTGATCAACAATACCAACTGAGTGCGATGATCCTAGAAGTAGGACTTACATGCAGAAATTGCCTCAGCAATTCAAAGAGCATGCATGGAGGTCTGTTTGCTTGTCGGTTTCTATTTTGGCTATACTAAAGTTCAAAATTGTTCAGTTTCGGCATTTTCAATGTGTAATGTAGCAGTGCGTCAATGCAGTGATCACTATTTTCACTTTCTGCATTTTTTACAGTCGCTCATGCGGTCGCCATTATATACTCGCTATACTGGTGATCACCATTTTATTTTCGCTATTATTACATGGAACTTTTTTTTGCACCTTGTCCTGCTCCAGCTAGCTGCCACTCCCTGCTGTGCTATGTTTGTTTCTCATCAACTCTTGTCAATTCATTTAGTGTTAGCTTAGTTGGATAGCTACTCCTCTCAACATTCAATCTTTGCACTGCTCTATTATATTCATGTTGCTGTATTACTATACTAACACAGCTTATAACTGCAGGTATTTTAGCAGTACATTTCTGATTTTAACTATTCTGAACCTTGATTCATTAATTTGCTTCCACTTGTTCACATCACTCTGGGCATGCTATCGTAAGGCTCTGTCCTTAACTAGGACCTTGCCAGTACAAATGCCATTATTTTGCTGTTTGGTCTCATGGTGCTCAGTTAGTGGCTTCCCTGTTATTCCCACGGTGGGGGAATATGATGCTGCAGTGGGGCATTGTGGATCCAAGTAGCAGGAGCATGCTTTTATGAAAGCTATGTGTTTCTGCCATGCTCCTTTGCCTACATGGCTTTTCAGACATCCATGCATAAATACATTTACCTGGCAGCCTATATGTCTTCAAGATATTCACTGCATTTCATTGCTGCCTTGCAAATGCTTCTTACTGGAATAACCTAACTCTACCTTAATGGCATTTAGGATATCCATGTCAATCATATCAATTCACTATTCATGCTGAAACCATAGCAATCATCTGCTAAACCTCACTGATTCATTTATGCTAAATCTCATTGAATCAATCACTGGCATCACAGCCTCTCAGAGCCTAAACAGCTACCTTCTATGTCACCATTACTTTGGCTTCCTTAATGGAATTGGTTGGCTTGCTTTTAGCTGGCTGCTACTACTATTATGTGGCTTGTACTGCAGCCTTCTACCTCTTCCAGGCCTCTGGCTTTGCCCGGCCTCCTCATCACTAACCTGCTATTTATTCTGCAGACACTGGCTTCACCTGGCTCCTCATCAATAATCAACTATCTAATCTACAGCCACCAGCTTCGTCCACCCTCGTCCTATCTAGCACATCGAAGTTGATTCATGCTCTCACTCATAAATTAGAGGCAAACCAACCATGACCATTATCTTTTCTGGCTCAGGGCTTGCCTTTCAGTGGACAGTCTTGCTCTGCACCCAAGAAGTCCACATCTTGAGCATGTGAAACATAGGATGGGGTCCTTCTCATCTGGCCCATAGCGGGAATGTCCTCAATCCAGGCAATGTTTCAATAATCCAACTCATTGGTAGAACCTCTTGATGTAGAATTTAAGACTTCAGCTGCAAGGGGTGAGTCCTCATCAGTCTGGGCCCCTTTAGCTAGCCAAGTGGGTTTAGAAGCACCTTCTAAGCTATTCTCCCTTCAACCACCTCTGGTTCACCTTGTTTGTTCTTAGATCAGTAGGCCAGCTGAGTGCCTCAGCAGTTGTCACTCTTCTCCTCCCTCCTTGGAGGTGGTACTGCATCAGTGTATCCCATGTTGCAAAGTTAGCTCACAATCCTTCAAGGTATTCCCATTAGAGGGATACAGTGAGAGTTGTCCCCCACAAATTGTAATATTTTCCACCCCTGGATTGGCCTTCTAAATTTCAGCAGCAGAGCTATCACTAACCAAAATATCCTAAAGCCTAGAGGGAAGGCAACCTAGGCCTTAGATCCCCAGAGGTTTCCTCATTTAAAAAGTTTTTCCCCTCTTCTCCATGCCAAAGATCATAATATGTAGTTAGTTGTTAGTAGTATATTCCCTATTCTCCTTAGGTAGGTTTCTGCTGCTAGATAGAGATGGATAGTGGTCCTACTGGCCATTCCCTCTCTCCTTAGAAATCCTTATGTTATCAGTGCAATCCTGACAACTTGCACATCTTATTTGTGTTTCTTTAAGCTGTCTCATTGATATCAATTTGCTTCTCAATTTTGTAGTTAATATTACTGTTCAGTACTCTTTCTGGGGCTCCTTTTTAAAGTACCTTTAGCCAAGGGAATCTTTCCCAAAGCACCTCTAGGGGTGGAACCCTCTTCAAGGGTTTCCTTGCATTTGGTACCCCTACAGGGTGATAATTTCCCATGGAATAGAGAGTGCAAATGACCGAAGAGTTATCACAGTTGCACAAGCATAACACTACTCTGGTTGTTTAGGCCTATTGACTTGAAAGGCTATGCCTGTAGTTCAATAGGGTGAGCAATCAGTCATGTCCCTTTCCTAAGCAATATAAGTAGTTCCTCACAGCCTCCTTCTGAAGCACTTTTTCTTTGCCCCACTATCCTCCCCTCTTCCTCCAGTGGCAAGCCTCTCTCCTTGGGGGGGATCCTTCCTAAGGTACCTTTAGATAAAGGAATCTTTCCCATGGCACCTCTAGGAGTGGAACCCTCTTTGAGGGTTCCTTGCCATTGGTACCCCTAAAGGGTGGTAATTCCCCATGGAACAGAGAGTGCAAATGGCCTAACAGTTACTACAGCTGCATAAGCATAACACTGCTCTGGCTGTGTAGACCCACTGAATTATTTTGTTGAAGGATACCTAAACAACATTTTGACAACAAACTATTCAAAAATCGGACTCTGTAGGTGACTAAAGAAAAGGCTGCTGTATTCACTAATGCTAAAACAACATTTACATAATTTACTTAAATGCAGTTCCAGAGCATTTGAAAATTGTAAAATCAGCCTTCCAGTTTCAAAACAATGATCTTACCTGCTTCCTAAAATGGCCGCCAAATGTGTTATGTGATGACATCATTGGAGCCAAAGTCAGAGAGATATATGGCTCTCTATAGTGCTAACTAGTTCTTTTGTCCCTTGGTATAGAATTGTTTCACCCAAATGGTCAAAACCATGTGCATTATTTTGTATAATGCACATGTTAGGCTATGGTTCTGTTCATTGTGTTTATTGTGTTTATTTTAACATGCTGAAAATGTGTTTTAATCCAACCAACTTTCTCTGTGGCAAACCATAGTGCAGTACAAATCTTGAATAACATTGTGGTCTAGTGGTTATGGTGGATCCAAGATGCTACAATGGGGGTGCTGGGGTGATGTGCATGCTTAATATGCACTTTTTAACATTTTTATTAAACCTTTATATTTTCTGCTGTTATTCTTTTCTAGTATGTCTTTGACAGAACCTACAAATGTAATCCATAGTTTGAATGTACACATTTGTACAATCAATAAATCAGACTTCTTCAACAAAGTGAAATGCAGCAGCAGCAGCAGCAAGAAAGTCTGTTACTATGGGGGGAAGGGTGCAGCCACACCCTTCACCACTCCCTAGAGCCATCACTTTTTGTAGCAAAGTTCTTGTGCAGTCCAATGTTAAAGTTCATACTTTCTCAAAACTGAAATATATGCTTGTCTTGTCTTCTTTTTCCATGTGAAATAGTAATAATAATAAGAATCAGTATTTGTATAGTGGGTTTTATGCACATTGTATCCCAAAGTGCTTTACAAGCAATACTAGACTGGTAGTGAAGTGACTGAATGTGTAGTGGCAGCTATTCCATACATTAATATCTACACACAGCCTTGGACAATTGCATGAACTGGTTTTATGGGAAGGGGAATGTTGGCCAGGACAACGGGATCAGGTAGTGATCATGGTGCTGCCAGCCCCACATCTTATTTCTCACAGTAATCTGCTCATATTTCTCTCCTTCTGTCTTCCTGCTTCCCTGAATATAGCAGTACCTTGCAAGAGTGGCCTTCTCAGCCCCTCCTCTAGTATTCATTCTTTACTATTTCTCCTCACACCAAAAACTGGTGAGCTCATCACCCTTCTGCATCATGAATGCAAGCTGTACAGTCCCTGTTTTAATTTGACATATCAAATATAAACATATCTTTCCATTAAGTCATGTTGGTAGCAGCAGGGAACAAAGGGAATGATGGACTTTCCTATCCTTAAAAGATCTAGGCTACCTTTGATTAGGCACTATTAAATGATGAGTGTGCACATCATTATGCACGTCATTTAATAGTGCCCAATCACAGGTTGCTAAGATCTTATATGGGTAGGCATGCCTATTTTTCCACTTGTGCCATGCTGCTATTATCCTGGCTTACCAGAAGATCATATTTATTATTAATATGTAAAAATAACACAGGAGACTGTACTAACCACATTCATGATGCGTAAGGGTAGAGAACTCACCAGTTTTTGGTGTGGGGAGCAGGTGAGAAGAATGAATGCCAGAGAGGGACTGAAGAGGCCATTCCAGCAGGGTACACTCATATTCAGGTTAGCTGAAGACATGAAGGAGGATGCAGACCAGACCACTGTGAGATCTGAAATGTGGGGCTGCCAACATCATGATCACTACCTGACTGTGGATGAGAGTAGCCAGTGATGACAAATACTCAGAGTGGCAGGGCTGCACCTAAACTGTTACTTGAATTCAGCGTAGGGAAACTGTGTTCAGGTGTGGGGGGGGGGGATGTTGACATTTGTTAGGACAGTATTGTGGGAGTTGTGTATAGCTCAGTCAAGATTTGGAAGAGTGGTAGCCAGCCAACTCGCTTTGTGGAGTACAGCACAGAAAAGCACTGGAGAGGAATTGCTGGGAACTGTCCTGGGGGTTCTGCAGATCACAGGAAAATGAGTAGACTGACACTGGAATTCAAGTGGATTAGCTCAAGGTATTAGTATGCCTTTCCTGCTAATAATATTGTTATCCCCTGTAAGTGCAGCCCTTATGAGGGCATGAACAGCAGTTTTTCATGGTGGGTCATGATGCTTATTGCTGATCCCTCCAGGAAGACCTAGTTGCTGGTTAATGAGGTGGGAAAAAAACACACAGGGAACTGTACATACTACCTTCACTGTGCAGAAGGGTGGTGATCCACTCAATGTTTGCTATCGAAGCAGAAGTGAAACATTGAGAATGTGGACTGAAGAGTGATTTGGGAGGCATTTTTAACAGTGGCAGCTGATAATGAGTATCAGTACAGGTGTGCACAACTCTCTGATGTACAAGATTACAATCTGAGGTGTGATAATTCTCTTCATGAGACCGCAAGCTCATATGCTGCCCAAGGCAGTACTAAGGACAGTGTATGGATGGTGGGGTGTTCAACAGAAGGCAGGTTAGGTGCAGGGGGTTCAGATGGAAAAAGAAAGCCTTATTTGTGGATTAACAAGAGAGCATGAGTTTTGGAATGGAACAAAACCAGTACTTTGCTGTGTGACCTTGAGCAAGTCATTAAACTTCCTTGTGCTCCTAGGCTACACTTGTAAACAAGCTTTCAGTTTAGTGTGTCTCTCCTGGTTAACAAAAAACAATATTCAGTGCATCATATAACCACTAGATCATCAGGCATTTGAAGTGTTGTACTGTAATGCAGTTTGCCAAAGAAAAAGTCAGCTGGATTGCAAAATATTTTCCGCAAGTTAAAGTAAACAAAATGAAGAAAATCATAGCCTAACATGTGTACTGATCAAAATAATCCACAAGGTAATACATGGTGTTGATCATTCTGGTATAGCAATTCAAAATAAATAGGGAAAGAAGAACTAATTAGCACTATAGAAATATATGTGGATCTCTGGCTCTGGCTCCGATGATGTCATCATGACTTATCACTTAACACACTTAGCAGACATCTTAGGGAGAAAACAAGGCTGTTTTTTGAAAGTGAAAGACTGATGTTTAGATTTTTCAAAAGCTATGAAACTGCATTTATGTTTTTACATAAATGCAGTTTTAGCATAAATGTAAACAGCAGCCTTTACTTTGCCTCACAATGAAGCCAGATTTTGGAATTTGCAGTTTTAAAAAAACTGCTTGTTTAGGTACCCTTTAAATTGTGTGAACATATTCAAAATATCCGGATATTTATAGCTCCACTGCTGTTGTAGGTATACACTCAAAGTTTGGCATGCATAGCAAAGTAAATATGTCCTGAAATCTTATTAACCTGGATAACTGAGGTTTAGTATGTTAACATTTATTGGAACTTATGCACATAAGGGTGGGAAGTATGCGCCAGTGGCGTGTATCCCACCTGCAGAGCTTTGCACATGGCAGCATTCAGCGCCACTGGCCACCTGTCTGTGGCCTCGCCACCCCAGCATGCAGGACTCTGCAGGACTGCTGGGGGCGGTATCGTGGGTCTTGCCGAGCATCCAATCTGATGCCTGGATTGGACACACAGTGGATCTCCTATGCAGTGGGGCGCACATTGGCAGTGCAACTTGTGGATATCCAATGGCCGGTGGCTGAGGGGGTAAGAGGAGGGATGTGCCACCAGCCATTCCTAGGGCACCGGGAGTCAGTATTGGGAATGGGGGAGTGGGGGGGTTGCCGGTACCACAGGCACAAGGGGAAGCACAGTCC
This sequence comes from Neoceratodus forsteri, assembly GCA_016271365.2. Lineage (NCBI taxonomy): Eukaryota > Metazoa > Chordata > Ceratodontiformes > Ceratodontidae > Neoceratodus > Neoceratodus forsteri. Next base: position 766,858,134 of record CM057458.1, read on the forward strand.
ACCCCGGGAACTGTGGGACACAGGTCTCGGGGCTACCATGAGGTAGTGTGGGGGGGAGTTTGGCAGAACAGTGATCAGTGAAGGGTTTGGGGCTGCCTGCCAGTTCCATGTTGGGGATGCGGTGCTGGGGGGGTGGAGGAGTGCCTCAAGCCACTCAGAGAGGGGGGGATGCCATGTGTGCATGGACCACATAGGGGGCATATGACAGGGTTCTCCCTGGCATACTTTGCACCTCCACATGCACCTGTGGCCAGCACTACACTCCTTTGTGCATGGCACCTAGTGCTGGCATACCCCTAGCCCACTCCCGGCATGGTGCAGTCTGCGGACCGGAAGGATCGGGTGCATTGGTCTTGCATGGCCCCCCACAGTGCATCCCGAGTGGGGGGGTGCATTCTGCGTGGAGTGGCTATGCACCCCAGATACACCATGCATAGCCACTCCACCCCTTCGTGCATAGGGGCCAATGTGCATACTTCAGAAATTGCTAACTGGCAAAATTTGCTCAAAAATTCATGGACGCATAATAGGTAACACCACTAGAATTCCCCTTGTGGAATCCAACTTTCATAAAGTACTTATCACCGCTGTATCACTTTACCTGCACTAACATCAATGCTCTAAAATATCCATCCAACACTTATGCCACAGTGATGTCCAGCATCATGCTCCATCCTGTCCAAATTATTGATTGGAGAGTCTGACTGTTAGCTGTCTCAGTGACTGCAATGCTAGAGGGAATATGGTCGGTGGGGAATGCATGAGATCTGGAGGCAGAAGACCTCTTATCTTGATCAGTGTAGCCAAAATCTCACTTATTTGTTTCTGTCTCTTTTCTGACAGGACAGATACATTATTATTTTGGTGTTCTGATATCTGATATTTGTTGAACTTCAGTCAGTAAGATATTGGAGTCAGTTAACTGCTGGATGCTGGTTTACCTAGTGGAATGGTTGGTTGCTCATTTAGAATCAGGTAGTCCAGTGTCCATTGTCATGCTTACTATCATGGTTCAGACCTTGTTTAGCTCAGTGTTCATGTTCTGAAACTACAGGGAATTGTCATTAGCACTGGTATTTGGAGCTATGTAGAAAGGGGCATTGGGTAACAGCATTTGTGGAGGGCACCAAGACTTGTCAATTCTATAGCCATAAATTGTGTCTCTGTCTGGATCAGACTTATTATATTGGTAGATTCTCAGTTTTCTTTTTTTTTTTACTTTTTGTTTATTGAATATGCACATTGCACTTTCAATATACTTTACTAGGTTCCATGACATAGAAATGATGTTCCATGTTTTTTACACAGGATTATTTTCATGTTTTCCCCTGATACAACATGGAGGGGTTATAAAAACAAAAACTGGTGTAATAAAAAAATCACATTTAAATCCCAATAATTTATATATAAATGGCCAATTGCGTCAGGACCACGGACCTTTAATTATCAATAAAACCTCGATAAGTCCCTGAGTGAACTACTCTTGAATTTTGGTTAAAAGACCTTTCATAAGTCCATGTAAAACTGAAAAGATTTCCATTGTAATTTTTAGATGACATCTTAAAACCAAAATGCTCGTACCTGCATCTAAAAATACAGGAGTATGGGGCTATTTGGGGCTATAAACATCATTTCCACATTACTACAAAATATTGAAAAAACTCCAATACAATCACCCTTTAAGCACCAAGATTAAACATTTTACTTGTCCCATTTACCAGAGCAATACTATGAGTTCATTTCAGCCCCCTTCAGTCTCAGAGGCATCATTCTCCTTATGACTCTCAAAGTCCAGTTTCATTTTTAATAATCTCTTTCCTGCTTCAACTGAATCGTTGAAAAAATAGGTTTTACCTGCATAGCATAAATGAAGTTTAGCTGGGTATAACAGTACATTTGAATCCCCAGTTGGCAAAGTTTTGTCCGGACTGCATCAAAGGATTTGCAATGTTGGTGGGTAGCATAAGAGATGTCAGGAAAGTAATACACCCTAGAGCCATCAGGTAGTCGAATGAGACCCTTTCCTTTAGCCACTTGCAGGATCTGATCCTTAATCGATGGCCCTGCTGTAACCTGAATGATAGTCTGTGGGGTCTCGGCCTGGGTGGGCTTATGTCGAGGTATAATCCTGTAGGCCTGAAGAAGTAAGCCTTCCATATTGAGCCCGAGAGTTGTTTGTAGCAATGATTATACCATATGTAAAAGAGTTGTGCCCTCACTGTCCTCAGGAACACCCAAGATCCGGACATTCGCTGATCGAGCCCCATACTCTAAATTTTCCAAAAACTGCTTAAGGAGTCTGTTTTCATTGACTAATCCTGCAGTTGCTGTAACAGCTATCTCAGCCAGTAGATTCTCAGTTTTATTGGCTGGACGTCTCCGGCTTTGGCACCTGGCCAAGTTTTAGTCTGCAGTTTGTTGTATTCCATGTAGCAGTTCCCATTTGAATCTATGTCTTCAACTATGTCTTCCCATAAGAGATGATAATGCTCCTTTGTCCCAAAGGCAAATTGTAGCCCACTGTTGAAACAAGCATTTGTCAATGCCAAATGTTGCTTGCTTGCATGTGCTGTTTAGGTATTTGGAAATGATAGTTCTGTGCCTTCCTCCCAAGATATGTACAGTGTCTTTCTGTTCAGTATTCACAGAAGAGTGGGAGAGGCAAGGGCCACAGCAGTACAGCAGTTGCCAAGGGGGTGAAGAGGTGGACAGTAGTCCATTCAAAGGCAAAAAGGTCCTGCAGGAGCTCACTAAATTGAAGGTGGACAAAGCGATGGAACCAGACGGCATACACCCAAGGATATTAAGACAACTGCGAAGGTAGATAGCAGTACCTCTGGCAGCCATGTTCACTGAGTCATTCAACACGAGTGAATTGGAGGAGGGCACATGTGGTCCCTCTACACAAGTCCAGCAGCAGGGAGGAGGCGGGGAACAATAGGCTGTTCAGCCTCACCTGAGTAGTGGGGAAGATCATGGAGACATTACTTAAAGAACGGATAGTGGGGCATCTAGAAGCCATCGGAGCCCAGGACTATACACAACATGGATTCACCATGGGGATGTCATGTCAGACAAATCTGGTTGATTTCTTTGACTGGGTGACAAAGGAAGTGAATCAGGGTGGGGCAGTGGACAACGCTTACCTTGATTTCAGCAAAGCCTTTGACACCATCCAGTACAGGAGGCTGAAAAACTAGCTGGGTAGGCTGGGCATGTGGGAAAGGGTGGTAAACTGGGTTAGAAACTGGCTAACAGACAGGATGCAGAGAGTGGTGGTAAATGGGGAGCAGTCTAGGGAGAGGGGGTGACCAGTAGATTGCTGCAGGGATTGGTCCTGGTGTTAGTCCTGTTCAGTGCCTTCATTAGTAACATTGCAGAATGGCTGAAGGGAATTTTTTTACCAGATTTTCAACATAGCCATTTTAAGACCTCTGCTCATGAACAGTGTCACTGTGATTTTCTTAATGTGTCCCATACATTTAGTTCGCACACCGATTGCACCATTGTGCCCTACATGAGCGGAAACACATTTTGGGAGAGATGTGAGAAATGACAGCTGTACTGCTCATAAGGAGGTGTGGTAAAACGGCAATGTTGAAAATCTAGAGTGAACATATTGAAAATTCATGAACTTATGAGCATACATAGGAACAGCGCAATGCATGCTCGTAAAACAGTCATTTTGGGGAATTATTTCACCAAATTTTTAACATAGGATTTTTGGGGCCAGCCTAATGAACTGTGACACTGTCATTTCATAAACTGGTCCCCAAAGGGGGTTCCGTGCAGTGACTGCAAAATCACCTTTCGGGGCCGATTAATGCCATGACAGTGACAGAATTCATGAGGTGGGGTCCCAAAAACTCCATGTTGAAAATTTGGTGAAATATTTCCCCAAAATGCCCGAGATATGCAGTAAAGTTGAAAAAAACCCTATTTATTTCATTATACAGCTTACCAGCATTTCCTCAGTTCACGGTCAGCTTTGAGAGTGCAGACGTGTTCCCGGCCCACCGAAGATCATCGCGCCGGACTCCGGAGGTAAGTATGGGGTGAGGTGGGGGTATAAGGAGGTAGATGCACAGAGGGTGGGTGCGGGTGGGGGAGGGTCAGGACAGTCTGTGAGGGAGGGTTTTTTCTTTTAGGTTTTTTTTTTTACTTGGACGACGCTGGACTTGTGCCATGCTGGGGTGGGCTCCCAGCATGGCAGCTGGAAGACTGTTTGAGGTGGGAGCAGTGGAGCACCCACATCGGCCATAAGACCTGTTGTCATGCTGGGGTGTGCTCCCAGCGTGGCACCCAATAGTCTGGGGGAGGAAACAGTAGAGCTGACTGGGGATTGGGCACCCCCGTCGGCCATACAGACTGCTGCCTTGCTGGGGTGGACTCCCAGCGTGGCACCTGGAACTCTGTTGGGGGGGAGCGCAGCACAGCCGATGGGGGATTGGGCACCCCTGTCGGCTATACAGTGTGTGCATGGGGGGAAGCATGAGCACGCAGTATGCGTGCGTGTGAATGTGTGGGGGGGGAGCGTGCATGAGCATGCGATCTTATCACTGTTCACTGAAGCGTAGCTCTCCCTTTCAACTGTACAGCCACTGCATTTTCAACTGCTGTCATAGACAGCTGCAGCATTGATTGGAGAACTGCGGCCGCCCCTGCAAACACACTAACTGAATTGGAAGAGGGCTGCCACACCTCCAAAAACTCAGATGATGGCACTATGTTTCTTGCACATGCATGCAAGCAACATAATAAAAAGAAAATTTAGTAGCCCAGCTGGCATTATGATATTCACAGTGCTTGAAGCATACAACAAAGTAATGTCTTGGTCAGCCTGAAGCTGTGCTGTCTGAGAGTGGTTGCCTTTTCCAAGTTTTATTCATTATTTCTACTTAACTGCTGGAGTCCATTTAGTCTCAATAAAAGTGGTCTGGAGACATTTGAAAATGGAATTGTGGTATTTATTTTGAACCAGATGCCTGTCAATACTAGCCACTATGTCACAGGTTATTCCTGGTATGTATTCAGAACTGTCTTTACATTTAAGGCAAAATACAAAATTAGCAATTTTACTATCAAGGTCCTGCACTGTAAGCTCTGTAAAGTTAGTTTGACACCCACTTTCTGTCAGAAGAACTCTGAATAAATGGAGATCACTTTTGGCCTTTCAGTAGGTGTTGCAGTTCTCTAACTCAGCTACCAAACTTTCCTTTTCCTAGATGTCTGTAATTTGAAAGTGTGCTGCCATTTCTTTTCTTTTTTTTTTAGGTTTACCAAGGATTTCAAGAAAAGAATGCTGTGGGGAAGTTACTGTACGACAGATGATGCCAGGTCTGTTATTTTGTTTATAGTATTGGCAGTTGTTACCGTTTTAACTTACTGAAGTAGAAAACGCAGTGGTGTGAGATATTCATTGCCTTGTGTTTTTCTCATTCACAAAGTGATGTGTGTTCACCATTATAATGAGTGTGTTATAATGTCAAATTATACCCAGCTTTGTCTATGGGAAACAATGCTCACTTGTTATTATGTGCTTATAAAGCTCAAGTTGGAGTGGCTTGAAAAACATAGCTGGCAGAAAAAAGTTTGAATGTTGTCACTTTCTAATGCAACCCCTGTCCTCAAAGTGTGGTGCAGCCTGGAGATGTTAGGGCAGTTGGTATTATTAGGCCTTGTATGCACGAGGCCGCAGGCTGAGTGTGTCAGCCGTCCAATGTGTGCGTATATCAGAGCACAACCGCACACCTCAGAGTGGTTTATCTATCTTATAAAATGTCAAAATTATTTTGGAGGGGGGTAAAAGTGCAGGTGTGCGGTCATGCGCTGATATATGCATGGTCATGTGATGTGTTTTATCCAATCAGGTATGCTATTATTGATTGATTTTTCCTACCCATTTTATAAATACATATATATGTGTGTGTATATATATATATATATATATATATATACAGTATATATATATATATATATATATTACACAATATATGGCATACATATGTGTGTATATATATATATATATATATATATATATATGGCAGGGCCACTAGCAGACCTATTTAATAGTTCACTAGAGACAGGCATAGTACCGCAGGATTGGAGAACAGCTGCTCCAAAAAAGCGGTCCAAAGGATGACCCAGGGAATTATAGACCAGTCAGTCTGACCTCCATTGTGGGAAAGCTCATGGAGACCATACTAAAGTAGAGGTTTGTTGAATATCTAGAGGAGCATGGTCTCCAGGATGTGAGGCAGCATGGGTTCATAGGGGGGAGAGGATTGTGTCAAACAGATTTGATTGACTTCTTTGACTGTGTCACTAAGACAGTAGACAGGGGCCAAACAGGCGACATCCTCTATCTTGATTTCAGCAAGGCCCTTGACTCTGTGGCCCACAAAAGGTAGATCAGAAAGGTGGTGGATCTCGGCATTGGGGAAAAGATGGCCAGATGGGTGAAAAACTGGCTGAGGGACAGAATCCAGAGGGAGGATGTGGGGGGAGAGTTATCTGGCACCAGACAGGTACCAAGTGGGGTCCAGCAGGGCTCAGTGCTGGGGCCGGTGTTGTTCAATGTCTTCATCAATGACATTGGAGATGGCATTAAGGGCAAAATGTGTCTATTCATGGATGACACCAAACTCTGTGGTAGAGTGGACACAGCTTAAGGGATACAGGACTTGCTGAAAGATCTGGAAAAGATAGGGAGGTGGTCCAGGATATGGCAGCTTGGCTTTCAATGCCAAGAAATAAAAAGTTATGCATATTGTAGCCAAGAATCCTAGGATAGGGTACTACCTGGATGGGGTCCGAGTATCTGCATCAGAGGGGGAGAAGGACCTGGGAGTGATGATCACTAGTGACCTGAAGCACTCCACTCAGTGCAAGAAAGTAGCAGCAAAGGCAAACAAGATGTTGGGATGCATATCTAGGGGGGATCAGTTGTAGGACAGAGGAGGTTATACTGCCTTTGTACAGGTCACTCGTAAGGCCGCATCTAGAGTATGGCATTAAGTAGTGGTGCTCACACCTCAAATAGGACATTAACTTGCTGGATGAGGTCCACAGGAGGGCTACCATGCTAATAACCAGTTAGCAGGGTAAGGCATATGAGGAGAGGTTGAGGCAACTGAACATGTACTCCCTGGAAGACAGGAAAGAGAGAGGGGACATGATTGGGACCTTCAAGTACTTGAAAGGGATAAATAAGGTTGATAAAGGAGTCTCTTTAAGCTGATTGGCAACCGTAACATGAGGGGGCACAGTCTTAAGCTGGAGGGTGGGAGGTTTAGGAGGGAGGTCAGGAAGCACTTCTTCACAGAGACAATTGTGGACACTTGGAATGCACTTTCAGAACAGGTAATCTCATTGAAGACAGTGGGCAGCTTTAAGAGAGGCTGGGACAGGCATGGGGGCGGGTAAGAGTCATGGATAGGGAGGATGGGAGGAGTGGGGAAAGAAGGCAGGGTCATTAGCTTAAGCTATGGACCCTGCAGTATGAGCACACTTGATAGACCAAATGGCCTTCTTCTGCTGGCTTCTTCATATGTGCATATGTAAAACAGAGCAGGTTTTGGAGGGGGGATAACAGAAACAGGGTATGGAGAATGAAAGGGGTTAAGGCAACTGAATAAACAACAAACAAGAATACAATACAGATTCAAATCTGAAATAACATATCACTTCTCGCCAAACTATACCCAGCAGCTCTTTACCTCTGCTGACTCATAAAAAATATCAAACCAATCCCATTGGAGGTTCATATTAACAATTTTACCACAGTGGGCTAGGATGTTGCAGAATTCTGATTCTGGCTAGTTACTTGAAAGCAGAGCAATACCGAGAAAACCTACATGTTGATACAATAAAAGTTTAAATCGATTGAACTACACCTGCGCGGAACATGGAATTCCATCTGTGTAATTCATGCAGAATGGATTCTGAAATATTTTTCAGAATTTCTCTTTTAATTTTGCTGAATTCTGAAAAGTATTTCTGTGTCCCTGCAGGTCTTGTATTCTGTGAAATAATATTACATGGTTTGCAGAAAATGAATCCTCTGCAGTTTACATAAATTCCACAGTTAGCATCCCACCTCCAGAATTTCACAATTCCTTAAAATTAAACAGAATTTCTGAAATTCTACAGAATTCCAGCAGAAGCAGAATTTGAAACCTCTACTCAGCTCTAGGTTGGTCAATAAGCTCTTGAAGAGCAAATAAATAAATAGATCTTTATGCTGGTAAACATGTAACTCAGTCCTGCCCAGTACATAACAGGCCTTGCTAACTATGTTAACAGTTGAAGGCATTTTTTTATTTAAAATTTAATTACTGGATAACTCCAAGAGCATAAATGCCCATTTTCATGGTGGACCCAGGGCCTTCTAGAGGTAGGGGACATCTGTCTGTACTCATGGTTTAGGTGGCAACAGTCTTGAAAGGACTCAGCGCCTCTGGACAGTAGAGGGGATCTACTTAACAACTGCATTGGAGCTGATTCCAGAATAGGTGGTGCAATCCCACATTACTTTCCTGGTGACTGTGAGTGAAGGCCATTCAGCAAGCATCACAATATTCCTAGATCCTCTTCATTCTTCAAAAATGGAATTCCTCCCTTTCAGCCCACATGTGGCCTGTCTGATTGCACAGACTGGACTGACCTGTCAGAATTTGAGACAAGGCAACATACACTCTGTCTGTCAGACGCAAGCTGTACAGCTTTCTGCAGCTGTTGTCTCTGACTCACTGCTGCTCTGACTGTACAAGTAAGCAGTCTCCATCACTGGAGCTCAACCATGGTTAAGATTTCCTGGAACTAGAGATCACTGACAGTGATCCATTCTCTTCACAAAAGCCCCACCTGGGCACTCCTAAAGTTTCTGGCAACATCTTTTAGGGAGTCCACAAACAGAGTTCCTCACTTGATTTTCTGTAAGGCAATTCAGAAAACCTCCCAGCATTCTACTGCTGTTTATACTCACTGTCTCATAGAGGGCAACATTTGGCTCCCTGGCCTGCTTTTGGTGCTTGCTAATTGGCTATGGCTGTTAGAGGGCTTGTTATGAGGCTTGGCAAACCTTCAGATTAATCCCTAGTGACACTATCTCTGCTGCAACCTCTGACACCCTCCTAGCACTCCATGGGGACAGAGGTAACTAACAATAGTAGCTCCCATACTGATGTGCTGTTATTTGTATCAGTCTCCCATTGATAGCTCTGACCACATTGCAGTGCGCCAGCCTGATGTGGAAAAAAATAGTTGCTGGCACCCAGTCACCTGTGTGCTGTCTGTGGCACCAAGAGAATGGTTAAAGCATTTATGACAGCTTCAGTGCTCTGCTCTGCATTTTTTTTAGGAAAGGTTTTTATCCTCCTTAGGCAGGTTTTGGCAGCTAATTAACTCTGTCCTGGTTTCTGGCATCTAGATTTAGTAAACTAGAGGTTTTTGAAGTTATGGGCATGATATCTAGCTGGAAAGTACAGCTGGGTGATAGGTCCAGCTAGGTTTTACTCATCATACAGTGTGCACTAATGTTTTAAGACAACTTTACTGGTAATTTCTTGTCTATAATGCATGCATTAAAACTTCTTGGAGTCCTAAGATAATCTTAGTATGTCTTTAATCTGGGTGGGGGGTTGCTTTTCAGTAATCACATCCTTATACACACTGTGACACTCATAGCTTGATTTAAGAGTCATCTGCTCTAGCAGTGTTATCTTATGTCAATTAAATTTATATGCAGTAGGATTCTTTGTATGTGTTTTGCACCAAGCACCTTTAAGCCTGGGACCCTACTGGCTGAAGGTAATATGGTACTGTTAAACTTCTCTGACATCATCAGCTGTATTTTTTAAATGAGTATTTTAAACCAATGGGGATTTTTTCTGTTTTTTCTGCATGATCTACCTGTTAAAAGTAATGTTTTTTCTAAACAACGGCCATTACGCTTCTGAAGAAGGACTGGTTGGTCCGAAAGCTAGAGCACTTTGTCTTGTTGTTACATCTATGTTGGTCCATTAAAAGGTATCAAATTATTTGCTTCTGGATCTGGTTTCTGACAGTCAACCACTTACCTATCTTGGTCTGGAAACAGGTACCCCTGCAGATTCTCCCCATGGCAGCATGAGAAGGGGAGGGCCACAACTCCCCTGGCAGACAATCCAGTGTCATTTCAGGACTGGATTGGTAGGGTGGACTTTCGGAACACAAACATGGCTTCATGAAGCCCATGCCTCCATGTTTTCAGTTTTTCTTCCCTGGGCCCATGGATGCGCAGTGATCATGATGTGTATTCTCCGCCTCCATGGAAATGTCCCTGGTGCTCTGTGCATGGAATCCTTTCCCACTGTGTATCTCACTTGTGCTACCACCTAGATAACTCCAGGAGGCAGTCAACAGAGGGGCAAAGCTTTACCCTAGAATAGCAATCCTATAGATGCTCAATCCTCCCTCATCTGATCAAACCCTGAGTGACCAGCATCCATTTATGACACTGGGTTGCCAGTATGTCAGGAGGTGAGGCACTCGGTACCTCAGCCCTCCATGCGACTGGGCTTTCTCTGTGCTGTGCTGTGCTCTGTTATGGGTGGCTGTCTATTCATCAGCACCCTGGCAGGGTACCAGGAAATGAAAGGTGGTATCCCTATTGCTGGTGCTCCCAGGTGGGGATCAAAGGTAAGTCCCTCATTGGAGGTGGACTACATTAAGGATTTTGAAATAGAAAATTTGAGGAAGATGATAAATTGTTTGCATAAAGGTAAATTAGAGAGAGATTTTGATGTTATTTGTTCCCCCAGTCCTATAGGTCTTAGTATATTTCTACACTAAGTGTTAGCTCTGCTGTGCTAGCTGTACTGTACCTGATGTTGGCTCAGCCTTAACTATAACATTAGCCACAGTGCAAGAAATATAGAAACATATGCATCATCAGCAGAAAAGGGCACTGTGGCCAGTCAAGCCTGCCTAGCCCTGCTTACATTGTATCTAATGTTGAGTTTGAGGGCACTTGTGACATTTCACGCTTCCTTATCCTGTGCCTTTTAGCCACCAACTTTACCAGCCCCATGTGCCTATCCCACTGATATTTGAACCTCTCTACTGATTTCACACAGGCTACCTCCCTCAGTAATCTATTTCACCCCTCAACCGTCCTCACTGTTAAGAAATGCTTTCTGACATCTCTCTTAAACATCCCACCTCCAGCTTCATTGAGTTTCTACTGGTTCTTCTATTTCCACTCCATGTGAACAACTCTTGGCTCTTAACATTATGTATCCCCTGAAAGAATTTGTACCATATGTCTCGATTATCAGAAACTTGAGACAAAAAGTGATGTCACTGAGAGGCAAGCAGAGGGGGACACGAAGGAATTTCATAGCAGGATTAACGAGGCCAACAGGATAGTGATTGTTGACATGGCTGGAAGTGAGAATTATGTAAGGTATAAAAAAGGGTATTAAGAACTTATTTTGTTACATAAGGGAGAATCGGAAGACAACTGAAGGGATAGTCAGGCTGAAGCAAGGAGAGGAGTGAATAGAGGAACATAAGGCCAACATGCTGAACAGAAATGTTTGCTTAGTGGCCAAAGTGGAAGATTAGTAGCCAATGCCTGACTGTTTTAGAAGGGTGGGGGGGGGGCAATATGGATCCCATTACTATTAAAAGGGTACTGAAAGGATTAAGCCCATAGCTGTATGTTTCCACTTTTTCTACCCTGTGCCCATGATGTGCATGCTCTGCCTCCGTGGAAATGCCCCTGGTGCAGCATTGTGGTTAAAGGCACTGAGCTGCAAACCTGGAGACCTGGGTTTGAATCCTGTCAGCTCCCACTTGAATTCTGTGTGACCCTGAGCAAGTCACTTAACTTCCGTGTGCTCCCAGGTTATACCTGGAAACAAGATCGGGCTTAGTGTGCCTTTCCTGGTTAAACGATTTCCCCTTACCGAAGTACACCTAACGTAGATAACTTCATGGTCCTGGATGAGCTACATTCCTGTGTGCCACTGAAGAAAAGACAGGTTCTAGCCAAACCACTAGCTGAGCTATTTAAATATTTAATAGCTCACTGGAGACATGGATAATACTCAGGGACAGGAGCACAGCAACAATCATTCCCTTGCACAATAGCTGGAGCAGGGATGATCCACGTAACTACAGACATGTCATCCTCATGTCTATTGTGGGTAAACTACTAGAGATCATAATAAAGGATGGAATAGTACTTTTTTGGATGTGAATGGATGCAGGACAAAAGAAAGCTAGGATACATGGAAGGAGTTCATGACAGAAAAACCTGATCAGTTTCTGCAGTTGGGTGACAAAAGCAGGGGACAAGGCATAAGCAGTGGCAGTGCTGTCTCTGACTTCTGGGAAACCTTCACTTCCATCCTATACGAACAGTTTATTAAGGAGGTACAGGACCTCATAACAGGGTGCACAATTGCTAGGATGGTGGGAAACTGTTTAAGTGACAGGACCCGAAGTGTTTTAGTAAATGAGGAGCTATAGGGGGTCAGGGGGGCATTAGCAGGGTGCCACAAGGATCTGGATTGGAAAAAGAACTCTGCAGCATTATTTATCTGTGACATATGGATGGCAGTATAGCCTAGAGGTTACAGCAGTAAGTTGTGAATGAGCTTGATATATTCATCAGACCAGTGTTTGACTCCTCAAACTCACCCTGAGCAAATCACTTAAGCTCCCTTTGCTCCCAACACCCCCCCATAAATGGGCCTTGTGTCCAGTTCACCTTAGAGGCATGGAATTAGGGCAAGATATGCCTATTCACAGATGATACTAAGATTTGTGGTTGAGTGAATAGTGGAGAGGGTGTCAAAATTATGAAAAAGGACCTTGTTAGAATCGAAAGGTGTACTAAAGTATGGCAGTTAAAATGTAATACCAGTAAGTGCAAGGCAATACACATAGGGGAAATAAAACTAATAATAAAACTGATACTGACATATAATTGGAGAGGTAGTAATGCAAAGCACTGTAGAGGAAAAACACTTGGGAGTAATAATTTCAGACAGTCAGAATGCATCAGGACAGTACAATAGGGTGGTGAGTAGGGTAAATAAGATGTTTGGGTGCACAGGTTGGGTCATCTCCAAGAAGAAAGAAAGGGCTGCTACCACCATATAGGGCACTGGTTGATCTTCACCTGGTGTGCTGTATGAAGTTTTGGAGTCTGCATCTAAAGAAGGATAGGGACAGAATGGAGGCAGTGCAGTGGAGGGCAAGAAAGATGCTTCATGGGCAGCGGGAAAGGATGTATGAGGAGAGGCTGTGGATCAGAACATGCAAATGCTTGAGGAAAAAGGAAGAGGGACGACATGACTGAAACAAATCCCCCCTCCCGGTAGATAAAGTGGATAGCAGGGAACTGGTCTGAGTATGAGTGGGAAAGGAAAACAAACAAAAGGGGAAATTCCTTGAAGCTGGCAGAGAGAAAGTTTAGGAGAACTATAAGAAAGTACTTTTCATGAAGATGGTGGTGGAGGGGTGGAATAGACTATTGGAGGAGATGGTCTGTGCAAAATTAAGTAGGGGGATTTAAATGTGGGTAGGACAGATGCAAAAGTTTGGTAAAGACCACACCAGAAAGGGAGCGGAAAGGGAGCATGACGAGCCCATAGGGCTGTCTTATTCAATACCAGTTAGTTAGGAATGGGCAGACATGATGGGCCAACAGGCCTTTTCCTGCAGACAGATTCTATGTTTCTGGGTGTGTTGTTAATTGCAGTTTGTTTCTCAGTAACATCAGTTTCAAGATTTCATGATATGACTGCTATCCTGATTTACCTGATGAATGATTTAGATATTTCTGTCTCAAGATTGCTGATACCTACAGGTAAGCTCAATCTCTCATTTGAAGGATCTTGTCATAGATGTTTAGAATCTGAGATACTGGCCACATTTCATTCCAGAACCAGCAAATGTAAGATCATACACCCTGGGGAAAATATGAGGAAAAGAAATAGCCACATAGTATTGTGTCAGTGGTGGTTGTGGAAAGGTTCCCTTTGCCTGCTCCTCTTGCCCATGGCAGTGATGATACGGTACATGAACTGGAGTACTGACACACATCCAAATTTACTGTCAGAATGCCACCCCTACTCATGCTGTAAGACCATCAGTGCTAATCTCCCCCAGTAATCCAACTTGTCCTGCTTTGAAAGCCTGAGCAGTACTTGATTACGCTGGGCAGGCTGTTCTACAAGATGGAATGTGTTTGATACTTCATTTTATTCTTCCTCCTTTAGACTGAGTAAATGCCCCAAAGTTCTGCTTTCACTCACCAGCTCAAACAGCAGTGTATGCTCCACCTTGTCTATTTCTTTTAGTATGCAAAACACCATGGCCAATTCCCTCTCAGCCTTCTCTTCTCTTGTCTTGGCTAGTCGTGCCATTTCATTGACTCCTCAATAGACACAACTGAATGGGAAATTGACTTGAAGATCATAATATACCCATCTTTTAATCTCTCAAAAAACCAAGCTAAATGATGCATGTAAACAAGGTAAATGTTAAACGTCCAAAATCGGTAATCAGACACTAGCCACTGATGCCCCAGTAGAGCAATAAAAATACAGCACATGCATTTCTATGGAAAATTAATCCATGCAAATCTATTGTTTTAAGATTTAACATTGGAGAACACATCTGGACATGGACCAGACAAACCAGTAAAAACTGTGCTTGACCCCATTTCTACCAGTCTGGTCGAGGTCCAGTTGTCCTGATTTTACCCAGTCCAAAGTTTTCCTGTGTTGTCATGGATTGTCCACATGATGGCTGCAAGTGACTGTTCTAACCCTTGATTGGGAGGCATAACTCTCTATGAATTTTGCACAGCAATATGAATTTTACACTCAAATTTACCTTTACTCCACAAAGGTTTACTGATGTTCCTCAATGGGCACTGTGCACAAATGGGGCACAGGTGCATGCCAAAGGCGCGTACCCCACCCGCATAGCTGCACACCTGTGGACAGGTATTCGCTACTGGCTACCACTTGTCCATAGCTCCCCCCCGGTGTGCAGGACACCACAGGGTGGCTGGGGGAGGAGTCATGAACCCGGTCAGGCATCCAATCAGATGCCCATACTGGGTCCAGTAGTGGATCTCTTGTGCCTGTAGGTGTGGGTCTGGGTCATGCATAACCCCTGTGGGCACCGGGACCCACATGGCCATACCCCAGTGACTGGCAGGCCCAGGGGCTGACACCCCACCCCCCAGCACAGTGTAGCCCTATCCCAAGATTCAGTTGGCATACTCCCCACCGCCACGGCACTGACATTCCCGGTCCCCATACATGTTGCTGGTGCCACAGCACTTAGCCACTCAGCTGCCCCAGCCCTCCCTGTCTGCCTCATGGGCTGGGGCAGCACTGAGGGTAATTCCCCTGTTCCCTCATGACTGGTGGGTGAAGTCCGTGGGGCATACAGTGAGTTATGGCAGGGTCTTCCCTGGCATAGCCTGCACCCTACTACACCCCCCCCATGCACAGCACATTGCAGCATCCGTGCATGCCACTTAGTGCTGGCACACCCCAGGCATGCCCCCCCACCTGCCCCCAGCGCAGTGCTGTCCACGTGGCCGGGGATTCAGGCGTATAACTAGTTTGCTACCCACTGGTGAATGCCATGCAGGGTCAGCAGGATCCTGCTCCATAGAATTCACACATAATGATGCTAATGCACCCAGTTTATGCAGTGCTTTGGTACCGTGCCTAGTGGTCAACATTAGAGCTATTTCTGAACACAAAGATGATTTAAACATTGAACTAACTTGAGATAGAAACATTTCATAACACTAATCATATGAGACCCACTATTCATAGACACGTTTTTCTTGAAATAAGAAAGTGCTACCCATTCTGGCCATTTGCTCTGAATTCTGAAGGCCAGTACTATGCATTTTTAAAGGGCAACCAGTGCTGCTATGAGTACTTTTGCAAACCATAATATTTACACACAGCTCAGCTTGTATTTCACATTGGATTTATATTTCTTCTCCCCGTTATTTATTAAAGAGATAATATCCAAGAAAATAGGATCTTCACACCTGAAGAGCTCATCGATTCCTGTTGCTTTCTCCCTACCTGAGGTCATAATGCATTGCACATGACATCACAGTTAATCCCGTAGCAACAGATTGAGATAATCACATCTAAGGACTGTAATGAACCTGCGAATTAGTTATAAAGGCCGATAACCTCTAGGCAATAAAGATCATGCATTCTTGCACATTTCCTTAGTACTAAATAATGGAGAGGTGAAATCTATAGAATGCATATGGAATACAAGCTGACTTCTCTAAAAGTATTATAATTTTCAATATTTTCTTTGAGGCTTCAGCAGCTCTTTAATACTGAGAGGTTGGGAAGAGCGCTGATATTTTGTATCAAATGTATATATATATATATTTTTTTTATTTATTGAGTATTCGGAAAGTACCTTTGAGTCAAGGACTTTTTTTCAAAGGTTCCACATCAGTACAGGTAGATACAGTAGGAGAAACAGTACAGATCAAATCAAAAGCAGAGTCACAAGCAAGAAAGCACTACACTATACATACATTAAAACATCCGACATTTAGATCCTGGTATTAAGTTTGCTAGTCATGAATTCAGGTCATTTGCAGAAGTAGTAATACAAATAGGCAAGTAGTCATGAAAGAATCTGTGGACTTTAACATTCCTTTACTGTTGGAACTTGTCTTTAAGTTTTAACTGGATTTTATGGGGGTATTGTGTACAGTACTGTATGTGTTAAGATAGCTTTTATTGTACATCTGTTAATTTTAGGATGGGTGCATTGTTCTAGAGTTGTAAGACAGGTTTATTTGGTGGTATTATTATATGCCGTTCATCATACAACCCTTCACACACTTACTCATCAGGACTGCTCCAACAGCTCCCCTGTTCCAGACACCTGGTTTTATCCTGGAGTGTTCACTGACTGCGGTATGTCCTTAGGATTCTGAAAAGGCACAATAATGGCTGAAGGCATGTCTTGAAAGAACATGTGGGGGTAAGTCAGATCAGGATGGTTAAGTGAAGTAGATGACCTGGATCAAGGTTGATAGAGAGAAGAGTCCCCCATCTCCTCCCTAATTCCCCAGTAGCCCTCTCTCCTGTGCTTTTATGGACTTCTGTTATGTGTGTTATAGTCTTCTGTTTCAGGTGCCTTTTATTTTCCATATTATTTATGTTCTCTTTACAACTTCTAGTTTTAAACTTTACCTTTTGTGTGACTTGAGCTGTTTGTGCCTTTCCCACTCATGAGTGGGCGATGCATGGCAAGCCTGGACAGGTAATTCCCCGACAAGCACTGATAACTTTGGCAAGGGTTCAGCAACCCCTACACACCTACTTCTGGTCCCTAATGGTTAAAAGGCAGCCCTGCTACAAGCAGGGCAAGTGTGTGCATGGTGTGCAAGTGGCCGTGCGTGGAGACACACACAGAGACAGGTGCGTCAGAGCGTGTCAGCTGTGTCTGCTGGATACGCGGGATACCAGGGCAAAATCCTGCAAATATTGGGCAAACAAGTGAGATATTGAAATCCTCATTTTATTTTGTTCTGCTAAATCTTAAATAATGTCTCAGACTAAAGGGAAAAGAGGCAGTAAACAAAAAAAGTATTTTCCATATGTAAAATGTTCACAGAAGAACCTGCCTGTAAAGGGTTTGTCTGTGCGAACTGCTTGTTGATTGTATCTCTAAAATCAGAGATACAGCAATTAACTCAGAGGTTAGGAACACAATGAGAAATTGCTATTCTAGAAAACCTTACAGATGAAGCAGTTCAAGATGTAACCATTACTGAACCCCCACCCTCAGCCAGCACAGATGATGAGCTACCAGGGCAAGAATACAATTTATCACTAACAACTCAGGGAGATGAAAAGCATACAGAAAGCTCAAATAAAGTTTCTTGGGTGCAATCAAAATGTTACACAAGCACAAATTGTAATATTGGAAGCAGACAAACACCTATTATACTTCATAATAAATTAGAGTGTCTACAAAACCATACTGACTGTGATGACCATTCTGCATACAACCTTAATATTAACCAAGATACATTTAAACCTATTGCAGATGCTAAAACCTCAACAAAAACCTCAACAAAATATATTCTGGTTATAGGGGACTCCATAATTAGGGGTGTGGACACAGTGGTTTGTGCTGGAAGGAAAACTAACACTACAGTTAGCACCCTTCCTGGAGCAAAGATGCGAGATGTCAATGACCTATTTGATGAATTAATGGAAAATTCAGTTGAACCCTTAGTTGTATTACATATAGGCACTAATGATATAAACAAAACCAATCTGAACAAATTTCAACCAAAGATAGATATCATTACACACAGAATCAAAAAACAAAAGGGGGAGATTTAATTATTTCAGGTATTCTACCTACATATGGGTACCTGGATTACAAGAACACAGCAATTAATGCAATAAACAAATGGTTGAGAAACTATTGTCATATAAATAATATTGAGTTCACGGATAATTCATTTACATTTAATAGAAGCAACCTTTTCAAACCAGATGGCCTCCATCTTAATATAGCTGGTTCCAAGATTTTGGGGAGTAAACTAAATAAAGTAATAGATTTTCATTTAAACTGGTGCAAGGGGGGCAGCCCACTTTAAAGCCCACTTTACATACTTTAAAAACTTCACATTTAGTAAACAATAAGTAAGTTAATGACACAAGGCCTGAGTGGAAGATTGCACTTATTAACGCTAGAAGTCTTATAAAAAAATTTGGAGAACTTAAACATTTTTTAGAAATACATCAAATTGCTGTTTTCTGTGTTACTGAAACTTGGTGGGATAAAAATTATAAATGGTGAAAAACAATCCCAGGGTACAATCTTTATCAAAGGTCACGTACATATAGAAAAGGTGGCAGTATAGCAATATATATTCCAGATTCTATATGTAGTACTTAAATGCCTGAAGTAAATTTGGACATGAAAACAATGTGGATTAAGTTATTACCACCAAATTGTCCTACAATTATAATAGGCCTGTTCTATAGACCTCCCTCTACCTCACCCACTAATGATACTATTCTTCTTAAACATCTTGGGCAATTAAACCCTGCAGATCAGATATTAGTATTAGGAGACTTCAATCTCCCAAAAATTGATTGGGAATTACTTAAAGGGGGAAGCTATATAGAAGATCACTACCTGGATGTATTTAGTCAAATTGGATTACAACAAATGGTATGTGATAATACCAGGGGTAATAACATCCTAGATTTAGTGCTGCCTAATGTGGAGACATAATACATGGTGAAAAAGTTCTACCTCCACTGGGAAGTAGTGACCACTCAGTAGTTACATTCAATTTAACAGTGATAGCTACATTAAAAACGTATGAAGGGACTACAAAACTAAATCTATCAAAAATCAATTTTGAACTATTAAGGGATAATTTAGCACAGTGGGATTGGTTAACTGACTTAAAGGGAAAAGTCATAGAAAATATGTGGAAAGTACTAATTGACAAACTTAAAGTACTAATAAACAAAAATGTCCCTATAATTCACAAGTCCAATAATAACAAAAGAATCTCACCATATTGGTTCAATAAAAAAATTAAACATTTAATGAATAGGAAAAATAAATTATTTCAAAAATATAAAAAAAACACATCATATAATAATTATCAAAAATATTTTAATGCAACTAAACTAGTTAAAACTACCATAAAAAAGGCAAAAGCCCAACAAGAAATAAAACTAGCAACAAAAGTGAAGGACAACAAAAAAAGCCTTTTTTTCACACATCAGTAAAATGAAAAGTAACACATCAACACTATGACCTTTCAGAAATATTATGGGTGAAATAGCAACTAATATAGAAGCTGTTAATATTCAGAATGACTATTTCTGCTCAGTTTTTAATTCAGGTAGTACACCTCTTATCAACTATAAACTAGACACAACAGCAGGGAATATCATTATTAAACAAGAAGATGTGAGATCAAGTCTAAAAAAACTTGACATTAATAAATCCCCCGGCCCAGACAACATACACCCAAGGTTACTTTACTAGTTAGCTGATCCTCTGACACCCCCAGAAACTCATCTTTTTCAAACATCTTTGGACACTGGTGAAGTCCCATAAGACTGGAAAACTACAATGGTGGTTCCTGTACATAAAAAGGGTACTAGGATAGCACCATCCAATTTTAGACCTATTAGCCTTACATTGCTCATAGGTAAAATTTTGGAGGGAATCCTGAAAAATATAATTATAAAATACTTAGAAGAGAATAACATAACAGACCCTGTACATCATGGATTCACTAAATCCAGATCTTGTCACACAAATTTACTCACATTTTATGAAAGAGTTAATTATGAGCTGGATGAACATAAAGCAATTGATGCGATTTACATGAATTTCGCTAAGGCATTTGATAAACTTCCATACAAGGAATTAAATGAATTATTATCAAACATTGGTGTGAACAAAAATATCATAAGTTGGATATCAGCATGGTTGACAGGGAGAAGGCAGAGAGTTGTTGTTAGAGGTGTGGTGTCTGATTGGGAGGCTGTAACAAGTGGGGTGCCACAGGGGTCGGTCCTGGGGCGATGTCTATTCAATATTTTTATTTCTACCTTAAAAATTGGATCCTCCAATATCTGGATGTCCAAGTTTGCTGATGATTGTAGAGTTGGTGCATTAGTAACAAATGATGATGAAGCATCTGCATTACAACAGACAATAGATGAGATTTATTATTGGACCAACAATAACAAATTAGAACTTAACATCTCCAAATGTAAGGTTATGCACCTGGGGCATCAGAATAAGAAATATCAGTATAAAATGGGCACAGATATCCTAATGGATATGACTGTTGAGAGAGATTTAGGAGTCAAAATAACTTCAGATTTGCAGTTCAGTGAGCACTATAAAGAACAAGTAAAAAAGGCAAACCAGTCCCTAAATTGCATTCTGAGGCATATATCCAGTCGTAGAAGACAGGTGTTGATGCCATTGTATGGGCACAGGTTAGACCACATTTGGAGTACAGAGTCCAAGTGTGGGCCCCCCAGAAAAGGGAGGATGTGATTAGAGTTGAGGGAGTGCAACAAAGAGCCACCAAATCTGTGATGGAATTAAAGCAACTGTCTTATATTAAAAGATTAGAAGCCTTAAACCTCTACTCATTAAGTTATAGAAGATTAAGAGGTGATCTTTGTATGATGTATAAAATTATTAATGACATAGCATTAAAGAAATCCTTAGGTATAAATTTTAGATCTGGCTGGACCAGTGACAGAAGACATAAATTCCAACTGGAATTAAACATATGGAATACAAACCACAGAAAAAACTGATTTACAATCAGGGTAATCACAGCCTGGAATGGACTTCCAGTATCAGTAGTGGAAAGACCAAGCATGGACACTTTTAAGTGAAATCTTGATATTGCCCTTACAGATAAAACATTATTTTAAAAACCAGCAAGCATTATGGATGAAAGTTCCACAGCTTGAAAACACTTACAAAACTTATGAAACTCTGTTACTCTGCAAGAAAACATTTGCCGTTGACAAATGCTTGTTGTTGATCTAATTCAACTATAGCTGTAAGATGTAGATTTTGACTCCACATCTATTGAAAATCCAGTTTAGTTGGTTTTGCAGCAACCAGCCTCATCATGGATGTAACACGCAGCTCTTTCTGAATTTTGTAAGTAGTCCTTTGATGCAGCTGGTGTTGTGTCTACTTTTTTACAACTATTATAAATGTGGCTTAACGCAACTTTGGACACAGTCATGTGCTACATCTGTAGTATGTTTGGTTGCAAATTAGAGCTGTATCAAAGGCCTCTTTTTTAGACATTCTGTCCCATTTATTAAGTATTAAATAATATTTCTGTAAAGTTAGCTTACTTATTAAATAGTATGCTTGTCCAGAAATAGCTCCAACAGTATGAGGAGCATTAGTATGTCTTCTGTTCAGATGGGGATCTTGCGAGAGGGGTACATCACAGCATAGCAGTGGAGGATTACAGAGTTTCAGATGCAGTCAGTGGTCATGGGGGAGTTTAAGCCAGTAGTGTTGGAAGAGGTTTGTGGGTGAACTCTGAGTTGAAGCCAACATTTTGTGAACTGGACCAAGGGGCCGATTTGACTACTAGTGAGTTGTACTGGCCAGCCGGGCCCAGTGTTCACTGAGATTATCTGGTTCTCCATATTGAAGTTTTTTTTTCATTTTGTATTGAAAGATGCACTGGTGAAGCTCCTTCTGAAAAAAAAATATCTGGACCCAGATGTCATGGTGAATTACCAACTGGTCTCTATCCTGCCATTTTGGGGAAATGTTATTGAGAAGGTGATTGCGCAGCAGCTCAAGGCACACCTCATTGCCTTTCACATTTATAAGCCTTTCCAGTCTTGGTTTAGAGCTATGCATTGCATTGAGACTACACTGGTCTTGATGCATAATGACTTTCTCAGGGTGAAGAATAGAGGGTAATAGTTTTCATTCTCCTAGATCTCTCTTCAGCATTTGACACCATGGACCATGGGCTGTTATTGGATCAGCTCAAGGAGTATGTAGGACTCATCAACAAAGTCATATTGAGTCCTACTTCAGTGGCAGGGCACAGACAGTAGTGTTGGGAAAGTTCTGTTCACCCCTGATGGCACTGCCTTGTGGGATACCCCAGGGTTATATCCTTTCACCCATGATGTTTGGGTTGTGTACATACTGCCCCTGTGGAGGATTATTAGACAGCATGGACTTGGGTTTCTGTGCTATGCAGATGATACCTAGCTCCAGCTGGCTGTCTTTTGCGCCCAGGGCACCTGGTACATTTTATGTACTCAATAGATAATTGGCTGATATCCAGGACTGGATTTCATTGAGCTGGCTTTGACTAAACCCAGGCAAGAATGAATTTTTTTTTTACTTAGTCAAGTTGAAGGGCAGGAGTGTCAGCTACTGAGAGTGAGACTGACTTTCAGCTTTGTTTCCCTGGCCTTTTGGCTGCCACAAAGCTGAAATATCTGGGGGTCATTCTGGATGAGGGGCTCACATTTATGGCTCAGGTGGTGGCAGTAACCCAGAATGGCTTTTACCATCTCAGGAACAACAGTCAGATTAAATGTCTTATCCCCTCTGTGGACTTAGTAAGGCTAGTAAATGCATTTGTTACTTCCATGCTTGATTACATCAATGCTATGTACCACAGGGTCAGTGGAGGTATACTATAGTACTGTACCTGCAGCTGATGCAAAACACAGTTGTTAGACTGAAGACTGGCCTGTTGAAGTCAAGCCATGTCTCTCTGTCACTGCGTGATTCGCAGTGGTTGCCAATGAAGAGGTATATCTCCTTTAAAGATGGTATACTAACTAATAAGACCTGCATGGGTTAGCTCCATGCTATTTGACAGACAGCCTGCATTCTTATGGGTCCTAGTGTCCTTTCTGCTACACTGCAGAGGCCCTCCTTGTGATAGCCAGTGCCAGGCTGTAAACCACAGGAGACTGGGCCTTTGGTGGGGCAGGCTCGGGACTGTGGAATTAGCTCCTGAGGGTCCTGATGGAGGGCTCCCCTCAGTGGAGGTCTTTAAGAAGGGCCTTACCACCTTCCTGTTGAGACAGGCTTTCAAGCACTAATTCCCCATCTCTGTCCTGACATCCCAGTGTATTATTTTTATTTATGAATTTATTGAATTAGATATTTCATTTTATGAAGTTCAGACTGCTATTTTCAGTTTAATCATTTATTATTTTATAATGGTTTATTTGGTTTTGTTGTCAAAATTTTATGTCTAATCTACCTTTCATGTATTTTGTTTGTAACAGCCCATTGAGAGTCCAGGGAAGGGCAGCAGCTGAAAATAAAAACTACTGCTATCAGTATATCTTTCTGGAGCAAGGGTAAATTAAGGCATTAAACCCATGGCACTATGCATAATGAACAGCACTACAGAGGTTTGGTCAGTGGCGGGCATTTTATAGGGAATTGATTAGACCACATCAGCAGTACTGTGCTGAGTTCTGGGTGCCATATTCCAAAAAGGATATTGAAACACTGAATGGGATACAATGGCTGGCAACAATGTTGACCAGAGGACTTGAGAATTCAACTTTTGAAGAGAGAACAAAGGACCTGGGAATGACTTATAAATATTTTTTTGGCATCCAGAGAGTAGCAGAGAATCACATGGTTAGGCAAAAGTTGTCTGTTCCCTAGATTACAGAGGTCAAGAACAACGGAGCACTCTTTAATGTTGAGGGGAGAAAATGCTTAAACATGATGCGAGGGAGCTATTATATTTTCACTCTGAGGGTAACAGATTAGCAAAAGAATGTCAGATGATATGTTATGTGCAGATATGAACAGAAGATAATTCTCCCATAGAGATCATCTGCTGTTTATTATTTTTCTTAGCTGCAGTCATAATCCCTTACCTGTGACACAGCCCATTGCTGTAGAAATCAAATTCAGAATGATGCTCTCACAAAAAAACACAACACCATGAACCTTTGATCAGTAAAGAAGAAACAGCCTGTTTTGGTAGTAGTAGTAAAATGTTTATTTTTATACAGGAAGTTGGCTTACAACATCATTAGGTTCAAAGAACCTGTTCTCAAGATGATCCTGTGTACAATTCTTAAAGTACATCACAGACTGATTACACTGCAATACACACAATTTAAGTGCATCTCAATAACAAGCAGTATGATAGATAAAACACAAAGCACAAACACAATCTAAGAAACATGCTGTTTACAAATGACTATCCTATAGATTATCGTCCAAACCCCATTTTAAGTATTTACCCCTCTCCAATCTTAAATATACATTTACAGCCACCCCATTGTTTTTTATTCATTTACTGCATACAAACTTTTAATGCAAAGACTTTTAGTAATAAAGAATGGAATGGTGCAAAATTTATTTTTTTATTACTGTTTAATTTAGTTTTACTGGTGCCAGGAGGATACATTTTCATTGGTGAAGGATGCCTGCACTTTAACATCATTCAGTACAATTTGTGATTGTTATTGCACAAATAGAGTATGCTCAGCCAACTGTAATGAGTACACTTACTTTGCCAGTATTAAAACAATGCCAGTTCCACTGCTTCTAAGAAGTCATTTAAAAATCTGAACACAGAATTGAATTACGTGTTGCCTGGCGAGTCCATCCTTTTTTTAATGAATAAGCACCCAAATGTGCCTGTTGGGTTTTGACATTGTTCCCCTGAGTCTTCCAAACCTAACAGCGTATGAGAGCCTGAATCACTGGCTAATGAAAGCTTGTTAAATACACAAACACATGTCATATCAATGCTGTATTCTGAGCAGAAACATGGCTCTAACTTATCATTTAGGACATTATACAAGAGTTGTTTTTTTTTACCTGTGTATAACAAGACAATTTAGGTTTGGGGCAGCCAGAAACAAATGAATGTAAGTTTACTGCTGGTTTAATTGGAGGCAGTTAACTCTAGCAGTTAGAGCACAGAGCTGCAGGCCTAGTGACTCAGGTTTAAATTGCACAACTGCCACTTACTGACTGTGTAACCTTGAGCAAGGCACTTAACCCCCCATCTGTACTCTGTTATTGTTCTGTTATATTTGACTGTTCATGCTCATCTACAACTGCAGCAATTTTTCTCCCTTCCCTCTTTTGGATTGTAAATCACTTTGGTATTAAGAATGTTTGCTTGAAAGTGACTCTATAATACCAAATTCCTTCCTTCCTTCCTTCCTGACATGCCTTGTATCATTCAAGTAATGTTCAAATAATATAAACCTGGACTACTTGATTTAAGTCAGTTGGAAATTTGGGCATAGCTTTTTTTCATATGTCCCAATGTACAATTTCTCCTGTATATTTTCAGCTAATTATTTTTCACATTTTAGGGTCCCTTGTTGACTGAGCCATTTCCCCACCGCTATTCATGTATAATTATTAATGACCCTATTTATCAACCTGATTATCAGCACTGTCAAACACCGTAATAACCCCAAATCTGATAATAACCTGAAATCTGGTTATTACAACATTCTCAGAACAGCTTTCACATTCCTCCACGGTAGCATGACCGAGCGGTGTTTGCTGTGGTAAACAATATGGCAGAAAATGTATTGAAGCAGTAATGTGTATTGTAAAAAACATGGCAGTTTTATTTGTTAAAGTTACTTTTCATAGTTTCATGTAAAAGACGCCACCAAGCATAGAGCGAGGAAAGTGAGTGACTCGGTGTCTTCAGAAGACTCAACGCAAGCGTTAGCAAGTGTGCAACACTTTTACTTCATCCACACCTTCTCATGTTTACATGACTAAAATATTTATTTTAAATACTTAGTACTTACTAATACTTAATATTCTGAATAATATTGTTATGCATGTGGCCATGTAAACATAGATAGACAAAGTTTAATGGCAGGTAAGAACTGCTTGGCCCACCCAATCTGCCCATTTTTTTTTTCAAATTCCAGAAACTTCCTGTAATCTAAAAATGAATATTAAACAGCACAAAAAAGCAGCACAAGTGAGGGACCATAAAAAGGGTAAAAGGATTCAAAAGATGGGCACCAAATTGCCTATTGGCAATACCGTGCAGCCAATCCAGATTCAAGAGCAGGCACAGGATGCTAGCAATCAAGTAACCAGACTGCGAAGAGCATTGCCCAAAGCACATGCTAGCTGAGCAGGGTTGAGGTTGATGACTCTGTACTGTGATCTGCAAACCTTGCTTTTCCATGGGGGAAATGTTGCATGTGAATTTTTAAGCTATGATTGTTTCTGACCTGAGCCCCACCATGAGGTGGAGGGAGGGACAAAGTGCAAGGGGACTATAAGAAAAAAACTCTCTTCACTGTCTTGATGATGGCTGCCAGCAGTCTCACGCCCCATGCTGTGTGGACTCCACAAGGTTGCATTAGTCAGGCATGGATATTGCTAGCACTTGGCCTGAGAACTGGATGGGCAAGTGAAGGTGGAGAAACAGCTCCATGGAGAAAAAATATTCAAATGATTTTTTTTCTTGGACTTATATAGAGCTCTACTGCATTCAGCCGGTTTGCAAAGAATACTTATTCTTTGATTCATTTGTCTATCTCTCTAGTGTATTTATTTGTCTATCTATCTATCTATCTATCTATCTATCTATCTATCTATCTATCTATCTATGTGTCTATCTCTCTGTATCTGTCTATCTCTCTGTATCTGTCTGTCTGTCTCTCTGTCTATCTATCTAGCTATCTATCTCTCTGTATCTGTCTGTCTGTCTGACTGTATGTCTGTCTGTCTAACTATCTATCTATCTCTCTATCTATTCCCTGCCAAGCAAGTCAGAATACATTCCAAAAGTCTGGCAGCCAGAAAAACAAGTAGTTCAGAACTAAAACTATACATATAAGGTAGATATTTGACAGCTCTGTCTTCACATTTTCACACAAATGGCTGAACAGAGGCATTGACAGTCTTCCATCTGCAGAAAATACAAAATTGTTAAAAATCTCAATTCTGTTGCAAATCAGAAATGCACAAACATTTTGATGTAGTTTCTATTTGCTCCAGAATTTTTTTTCTGGTTTGGGGAGTAAATCCTGTTGCAGATCTTTGCCACCACGGTTTAATAATCAGAATTTTTGAAAAATGGCCAGGGAACGCAGCTTCACATGCTGGATATTTTTCTGGTTATATATTGATTATCTGTAAATGAGGCCTCATATAGTATTCTGTTCTTTCCTATATATGTTTCTGCAGTATAATTGGTTTATCTAGGTACCTTGCTGTAAATCTGAGTTACTTGTGTGGTAAATGAACTCACTTCTAGCTGTCTCGTTGATTTTATATAAGTGTTTATTGTTTTAAAACAGCACTACTACCAAATCAGGAAGTGAGCTAGCAAAATTCTACTTTTCAGCTGTAAGCATGCTGCCAAAGTTTCAGTTTCCATACCTGTAATTTTTTTTTTCAGTCATCTTCAGTTTTTAGATATTTGCAATTTATTTGAATTGTTGTAGTGCTACAACAAATATGGTGGCTGACTAATTTTCAGCTGCGCTTTTTCTGCAGGTCACATCACATCTTTTGACTACAGCAGAGAGACCCTCTGCTGACCATTCTCAATGTCCCTGCAAGTCATATACATGTGCAGTTGGCAGCAGAAGGGGTTCCAGTGCAACATGCTTAGTGGCAGAATAACTGAGCAAATTACTCAGCGATAGTACAATGCCAGCGAGAAAGAGTACCAGGTATATGATTAGCAGGGCACAGGGAATAAACTGTCAAAAAAGTGCAATTTTTTTTCGTAGTACTGCTGCTTTATGGCTTCAGTTCTCAGCAGTAACTAAAGGTGTCATGTCACTGAAAAGTAAGATGATGTAGCCTGCAAAGATCATATTGTGTTATCTACTGTTTTCAACACCCCATCCACCAAACCCAAACACTGGTTCTAAATCATGAGACCAAATAAGCTGTCACTAACTGGAGTCAATGCAAATAAAATGGCAGCCAACTCAATTTTGCAGCACAGACTCTCCAGCCTGCAAAGTGCCTTGCAGTATATCTGAACTACAAGCTTCCAGCCATGTCATTACTTGTGTTTATTTGTTCAAACTACAGTTTCTAAGCTCAGACCTAACGGTGTCACTGACTGTCAGTGACAACAATGCAGTCTTCAAAGATCTTCCTTTTTCTGTGATTTTTAACATCCCCATCCCCACCCCCGGATCTCAACTCTGAGCTGCATGTTTTATTAATTTTAGTTATGGTAAAATGCAGTTTCTCAATAATGTTTTACTGACTCCTGTCAGTGATAAGTTATAAGCTGCAGCCTGCAACTATCATCTTTTTTATGTGTTCCTAAATCTGACTCACTAGAGTAAGACACGGCAGCCTGCAAAGATCTTCCGATACTATAAAAATGAAAAGCTACTGCATTTTAATCCTGCAGATTGTTCATTAGACACATATTTAGTGTGGCAACCATGCTAGGAGATTGTCTCCCTTGGCTCCCACACATATAGTGGGAATCTGTACTTTTTTATATGATGGTTTTATTCAACTGAATTGTTTTTGACTCAGGCTCATGATTTAACTTTCTCTGGTGGGAGTCAGTGACATGCACCCTTAGCTCATGAAACTGCAGCTTACCGATACTGAAGTTAGCAAAAAGACTGACTGCTTTTACATAAGTGATAGAACTACTGCCTAAGCTGTTCGACCATTAATTTGAGTAATTTACAGAAATTGAGATGGCAAGAGATGCTGTTTAACATTTTGATCCAGCTAGCCAAGAATGTCAATGGGTCTGTGTTTGAGCTGTCAGTTCAGCTCGTACGCCAGTGTGCTTGGTCCCGGTCGGCTTGTACTCTCTCTATAGACAATAAAGTCATCGAACAGAACCAAAGTAAAAACAATTGACGTCATGACCTCTATAGCGGGCACATTTTCCAGGTTCTGTCTGACTAGGGACTGAGAGGGGATCTGATGAGTTTGGTGTGTAAACATTGTAAAATTGTAAAACATTCTAAATTGTAACAATTGAAAATTTTAAGGAGGGAGAGGGGGACATGATAGAAACTTTCAAATACCTCAAGAGAATCAACAAAGTTCAAGATGGTAGCATCTTTCGGAAAAAGAGATGTGCAAAAACAAGGGGGCACAATTTGAAGATAGAGGGGGGATGTCTCAGAGGTAATGTGAGGGATTATTTCTTCACATAGAGGCTTGTAGATGCATGGAACAGCCTTCCTGAGGAGGTCATAGACTCAAAAACAGTGGGGGAATTTAAGAATGCATGGGACAGACATAAGCAATTCTGGTGGGGGGTAGGAGGAAGTAGGTTGTTGGTTAACTAGGATCTGCAGCTTATCAGTTAGGTAGGGAAATGGGCAGACTAGGTGAGCCAAGCGGTCCTTATCCGCCATCAAATTCTATGTTTCTATGTTTCTATGTAATGCTACTTTCTTTTTTTATGCAAATTTTATTAAGATTTATACAAAGCTACAACACAGTACAATAACAAACCATATTCCAAAAATATCACAATGAGAAAACATAAAAAAAGCACCAGCCTATAGCTATAATAACATGCCATACAAAAACAATCATAGAGTAAATACAAATACATGAGAAAACAGGCATAAGTGGAAGTATAAATACAAATACAGTGGGTAGAAAAACAGTAATCCAGGCGGGAGAATAAAAAAGAGGGAAGAGAGAAGGGCAGTTGAAAATGTATGGACTAAACCATAGAGGTATAAGTGAGCCTCAGGGAGGTAAGCTGTTCCAAATACAAGTCCCATTTAATCCAGCAAGAAAACAAACAAAAAAAAAACATTATTCCCATCATATTTAAAATGTACATTCACATACATATCTTCCATAGCATGTGTTTCTTGCACTACATTAACCCAGTCATTAAATACAGTCACAATAGGGAACAGCCACCATCTAGTAAGAGCTTTAACAGTGGCAACTACAAAGATGTGGTGGAAATAATTATTCGAAGGAGAGCAGACTTCCTCCTGGAGAAAAAAAAATCAAAAAGTAGCAGAATAGCACATCAAAAATACTGGAGAAAGTCAAAGCTATGGAATTCCAAAAAGATTGTCTCTTAGGACATGTCCAAAATACATGCAGATGATCTCCTTTGAGTCCACACCTCTGCCAATACAGATTTGATCCGCCCTTCAAATAATGCGCTGTTACGGATGGTGTCCTAAAAAATTGAACCATCATTTTCCACCTAAATTCTCTCCAATAAAAAGAAGTTGTGGTTTTATAAACTATTTGCCAGACTTTCTCCTTGTAAAATGGCTCTAAAGTATGGGATAACACTTACTCCCATCCATCCCAAACAGGATGGGGAGAAGCATAAGCCTGCTGTTGCAGAAATAGGTAGAAGCGAGAGATAACATGAGCCTTCATGGGTGTTCTCCATTCTTGAAAGAGATATAGTAAGCAGTTAAAGTAAGTAATTGACCAGATTTGAAAACACTTTTAGGAAAGGAGGAGAAAAAAATGCCAAATCTGCAGATAACGAAAAAAACCTGAACAGGGAAGATTAAATTTACACTGTAATTCTTTGTAACTTAATAGTGTGGCTTGCTCCATTAAATCATCCAGGGTAGAAAACCCAAATAAAACCACAAGTGGAAACCCGGGTCACTCATCTCTGGGGGAAAACTGGAATTAAAATAGGGGAAAGAAGGCCCAGGCTATCAGCACCCTCCTCCACCAATGAATGAAGTTTCACCCACTCAGGTAAAGTATGTCTCAACCATGGGTTCACCAATTTAAGGGAACAAAATGAGACAGAGGGAGTCTTCAGAGGTACTCTTGGAAGCTGTTCCTCCTCACACTCTAACCAGCCTGTGTTCAGACTGGGTTTCAAAAATGTCAAAATTGGCATGGCTTGAACAGCTAAATAATAATGCTTTAAATCTGGAACAGCTAAACCCTCTTCAGCTTTACTTTGGCATAAAATGGAATGACATATACGAGGGTGCTTCCCATTCCAAATTAATTTGTGAAAAAGTGGATCAACTTGTTGCCAAAAAAGCACAGGAGGTTGGATAGAGAACATAAAAAAAAATATATATCTATATATATATAAAAAAATGAGCCAAGACATTCATATGTGTAGGCTCAGCTCGCACCCCCCACTGAAAAAGGTAAAGAACTCCATTTCTCCAGGTTCTTCTTAACCTCCTCCAAAATAATTTTATGATTTTTATTATACAGATGATGCAAATTAATAGAAATGGTAAGGCCTAAGTTGTGAAAACCATCCTGGATCCACTGGCATGGGAAAATGGTGTTTTGATAATGCTCTAGAGAGCCACTCAATAAGATTGCAGCAGTCTTATCTAAATGCAGCACCGGATACATCAAATGGGAAGAACAATCCTCCCCCCTCAGCTAGTGATCAAACAGGAGTTCAGCATGTTTGTAGTTCATTTGCATCACTGGGTAAGGAAAAAGGTCTGGCTCCCCATACGATGTGCAGGGGAAAAGCCGGACCTCACCCCACAACTAATGCACCAAAATCTGGCCAATGGAAAATCATGTACACAAATGCCCGCAGTCTGAGAAACAAAATCCCAGACCTGGAGGCAACAATGACAGAGGCTAAACTGGACATAGTAGCCATTAGCGAGACATGGTTCACCAGTAACCACACTTGGAAGACTTCAGTACCTGGCTATGTACTGTTCAGAAAAGACCGAGGTGCAAAAAAGGGGGGGGGGGCCCTTTATGTCAATGAAAATATCAAAGCTACAGAAATTCAGAATGCACATAAGGAGCCAAAAGAACTGTGGGTCACCCTGGAAACAGGAAATGGGATAGCCAGGTCTACAGATCTCCAGACTAGGGGGAGGACATAGACACATTATTGTTAGAAGATATACAAAATATGACAGCTAAAGGAGAGGTTCTGATAATGGGAGACTTCAAAATGCCAGATACAGATTGGTCAATACCAGCAGGAACATCTGCCAGAGATAGACACATAGTGGATTCCCTGCATACAATTGGTACAATAACCCACAAGAGACAGGGTTATACAGGATCTAGTACTGACTAATGGAGAAAGGATCACAGATCTCCAGGTAGAAGGTCACCTAGGGATCAGTGACGGTCATATGGTATGGGTACAATTTGGCCACTAGAACTAAATCATCCCATTCCAAGGCACAAATATGGGACTTCAGAGGAGCTGACTTTGATAAGAAGGCCAGTAGAGTTAAGCTAGCCCTGACAAGAAGAAATACAGTTGAGGGGGTACAGGCAAAGTGGGCAAGCATTAAGGATGCAATACTTGAAGCAACATCCCATTGTGTTAGGGAGAAAAACGAGATCAAAAGAAGGAGGAAACCACTTTGGTTCTCAAAAGCAGTAGCAGAAAAGATCAAAGCCAAAAGGTTGGTCTTCAGGAAATACAAGGGAATGCAGTGGGATGAAAATAGGGAGGCATACCAAACTTTCCTATGGGAAACATGGAAGGCAGAAAGGCAACCAAAGGTCTAAACTGAGGAAACACTAGCATGAACAGTAAAAGAAGGGGACAAGATTTTCTATAGATACTAGTCAAAGGAGAAAGTCCAGAGGGGATATTGCTAAGATCAAAGCGGATAAGGGGGACTGTGTGGAAGAGAACGAAGGAAAAGCATTTATCCTAAGTAGATACTTCTGCTAAATATTTACTGAGGATAAGGTAGAGCAGGGCCCACAAGTCAGCACCATGGACACAGGGGAGAGAAAGGTGTGCACAAGTCCCTTCACAAAAGAAAGGGTCCTACAAGAGCTCACTAAGCTCAGGGTGGACAAGGCAATAGGACCTGATGGCATACATCCCAGGATAATAAAGGAGCTAAGGGTGGAACTAGCAGAGCTATTAGCAGAACTGTTTAATGAGTCTCTGAGCACAGGAGAGGTCCCAGAAGACTGTAGAAGGGCTCATGTGATCCCACTCCACAACAGTGGCAGCAGGTAGGAGGCAAGGAACTACAGTCCCGTCAGTCTTACCTCAGTAGTGGGCGAGATTATGGAGACTCTCCTTAAGGAAAAGGTAGTGCAGCACCTGGAATCTATAGGAGCACAGGATCCAAGACAGCATGGGTTTACAATAGGAAGGTCCTGTCAAACTAATCTCATAGATTTCTTTGACTGGGTAACCATAGTGGTGAACCAAGGGGGTGCAGTTGATGTCCCCCACCTTGACTTCAGCAGAGTTTTTGATACTGTTCCACATAGAAGATTGATCAATAAGCTGGGTAGGCTCGGGGTGGATCAGTGGTTGGTCAACTGGGTGGCAAACTGGTTAACAGGAAGAAAACAGAAAGTGGTGGTACATGGTATACAGTCAGAGGAGATGCAAGTCACAAGTGGGGTACCTCAGGGATCACTCCTTGTGCCAGTCCTCTTCAATATCTTCATCAGTGACATTGCAGATGGACTGGAGGGTAAGGTTTGCCTGTTTGCAGATGACACCAAAATCTGCAACAGTGTAGATGATCCAGCTGGGGTGGGCAGAATTAGAAGAGATCTGGAAAAACTGGCAAAATGGTCGGAAGAGTGGCAACTGGGGTTTAACGCAAAGAAGTGCAAGATCATGCACATAAGGAAGAGAAACCCTGAAGCTACCTATAGGTTGGGAGGGTAGTTGCTGGCAATCACAAGGGAAGAAAGTGACTTGGACATCATCATCATAGATGATCTAAAATCATCCATGCATACAACTAAAGCAGTAGTTAAGGCTAGAGGGATGTTGGGGTGTATTAGTAGTGGTATCAAAATTCATAAGAGGGAGATAATAATCCCTCTTTGCAAGACACTGGTTAGGACCCTCTTGAGTACTGTGTGCAGTACTGGAGGCCACACCTGCACAAGGACATTAACAAATGGATGTAGTCCAAAGAACGGTAACCAAAATGGTGCAGGGACTACTTCAGAAAACATATGAGGATAGATTAAAGGTGCTCAATATGTATACCCTAGAGCAAAGAAGGGAGAGAGGTGATATGATCGAAGCATTCAAACACCTTAAGGACAATAAGGTAAAAGAGTCAAACAGATTTCAATATAAGAAAAATAGCAGGAGAAGAGGAGACAGCATGAGATTAGAGGGAGGCTGATTAAGGGGTAATATGAGGAACTTCTTTTTCACAGAAAGGGTGGTGGATGCATGGAACGGTCTACCTCAGGAACTGGTGGATATGAATACAGTGCAGGGCTTCAAACAGGCATGGGATAGGCATAAGGGAGCAATACAGACGAGTATCAGTAGATAGGTCATTGACAGAGTAAAGGCCTATGGCACATTCATATGGCAGAAAATAATGGGCAGATTGGATGGGCCTTGTGGTCCTTATCTGCCATGAACTTCTATGTTTCTATGTAAGTTAACCTTAAAATCTGAAATAACTCCAAAATCAGATAACTATTTGATGCTACTTTCTGAAATGAATATACAGAAGCAGGTCAATAGTAGAATTTAACATGAGAACATTCATGTGGAGACACCATTCACTGAAATATTTTTCCTCAGTTATAAGGCTTTCATTCTTTCTCTATCTCTTTCTTTTTTTGTATTTTCACTAATCCTTATGGTGTGAATTATCATAAGTGATGTCTCATATGGTAGAGGCACAAGTGAATTACAAACATATTAGTTCAATATTATGCAGTACACCATTAGTAAGACATACTGCAATTTGATAATGAGATGTTAAATATTTTTTGAAGCATGCAGTAAGACATGACAGGGTGTTGGTAGTAAACCACACATCCCAGGGACATTGTAAGGCATGAGGCTGCAAGTGTCAGTGCCTTCTTCCCCTGGAAGTTTGGTTGAGGAGCAACTACCAACACCATGGGCTGTCATATTGCACTTATAAAATGGATAACTTTGTAAAAATAAAAAGTATACTATTTAGAACAGGAAAAAAATAAGAATGTGTTTAAATGTAATGTAAAATAGTTTCTGCCCCATGGGGACCCTCAGGGGAGGCTGGTGAGTTTACTGTAAGTAGTCTAGTTTTGTTGCAGGAAAATATGACTGCTGTTTAAAACGTGAACGTTCTAAAGGGTTATTAGTACAATGATTTCACTGGCACTGTTCCCAGGTCATCAGGACTTGTGTTTTGTTGCTGGTAGTGGTCTTACCATGATGGCTGTGGACCAGTCAGGTTGCAGCATCTCCCCTACCCATTTTATAAACATTTTTAGCATTTCTGGGGACAAATGTTCTCCACAGTGCAAGGCTGGTGGGTCCTAGTCATTAATTTATTACCTTCCTACTGTATCTCATGTCACAACCATCTGAACTCTGTGACAATATTTGTTACCAAGTTAAAAAGGTTGTTAGAAGATATAACTTAGTTGTTCCAAAATATAACTTATAGTTGTTCCAAGACATATTATGATGAGAAGGAAAGACAGCATACTCAACTTAATGATACTGTATTCAGGCATGTTGTTAGAGCCATTAATCACCATGTCACCAAGTAGGACAACATTCTGAGGCCAGCACCACTTCCTGAAGGCTAAGACATGGTCAGATAAGGTTAGCTATTGATCAGATATGTTGCTTTAATGTTGTACATGCAGTCCCTGAATCAATTTACTTTGTAGTGCCATGCTAGTTGAAATCCAATACTGATGGACCATGGCTCCACAACAGAACATAGATAACAGTGGGCCAGAGAGAAAGTTTGCAGTTGAGTAATAGCAGCTCTGAGGACATGAATAGATGTCTTTGGAGCAGCAAGGGTTAAGCTAAAATAAAGTATAACATACATATGATAAATAGCATGGGATACATCAAATATGTAATGGTTTGCAGTAGAATAACACATTTATATTCACTAGGGTTGCTCAGATACCCTAAAATCCAATCTGAGTTAGGATTGTCAAACGTTAGGATACTCTGTATCTGAATGCAACAACAGATGCTAGCCTTAGATGGCAATGGATCTGGGATACAGATATCCTAATATCCAACAATCCACTATCTTAAAATACATTCCCCCTCCCTTCAATTAATAAATAACCCTCACCACTACCCAAAGCACAATGGAACCCAAACAATCCCCCCTCCTCCCACCCAAGCCCCTAAGTGCACATAGTGTGCATCTGACTTACTGAGCAAAAGATAAACAGTACTCATCCAGTCCTCCTATAATAAAAAAGGAAAAAATCCAGTCCACCCTCCTTGGATAAATTCTAAGCCTCCCCAGCTCACCTCACCCTTGAACAATCCACAGTCCTCAGGTTTAGTAAATCACCCCCACCCAACATACCAACGAGCCACCACTCACCATGGCACCCAAATACCTTATAAATTTGAGGAGTCTGGTCCTGCGGTGGAGCAGTTTGCATTCTTAAGTCTAGTAGGAGTCAGAGGTATTATTTATGTATGAATGATGATATCTCCCCTAATTGTAACCCCAGATTGGCTGATTGTCAAGGAGAAAGAGCCAGAGATCAAATAGGGTATGTGGCGATACTGTAGGTAAGGAAAAAATGGACAGACTGGGTCAACCAAGAGGCCCTTATCTGCCAGCAAATTCTATGTTTCTTTGTTTTGACTCTTCAAATAAATAAGGTGCTTGGGTGCAGTGGGGGTTGGGAGAGTGAAGACTAGTAGGTGTACTGGGTGTGGGGTGATTTACTAAACAACAGGGTTTGGACTCATGGGGTGTGCTACTGTGGAGAGAGAATCATTGTTTAGTGGAGGAGGGGCAGGATTTTTTTTTATTATAAGAACAGCCACTCCAGAGCCAGATTTTGGATTCAGAGATATTTAAGTGCAATGGGTAGCGGAGGCTAATGGGTGTGTTGGGTGTGTGTGTGGGAGGGGATTTACTGAACATCAGGGTCAGGATTAGTGGGTTGGGCCAGGGAGCTGTGAGGTTCATGTTTTAATGTGGGTGGGGATGGAATTTTTTTTACAATAAAGAAGACTATTCTGGATTTTGGGATATCAAATATCAGATAATCTGATATTCTAAAATCCGACTTGACATCCGAGGTAGTTTTTAAGATATTGGATATTGAGGACCAATATCCTAAAATCCTTATATCTCAAAAACCACCCATTATCCAAACTATCTGTTTATAAAATGGATTATCTGAGCAACCCTAACCTCCACATGTGTGGTAAAGTCTTCATGACTAACAAGTTTTTTTGCCACTCATGAGTTACATGTCTTACCAGTCACTAGTGGATGTTTTATTTCACTGCAACCCATTATTTACTTCACTAGTTATAGCTTTTATATCTACTGTTTCTTTCAAGATTGAACTGGTCCTCTTTGAATGCAGCTGCAGGCTTCAGTGCTGTACAGTTTTTTGTGATGCCATAATAACAATAAAATAAATCTTTATTTAAATTAAGCACCTTTCAAAATATCAAGGCGCTGTACAATGAGGTTAAAACAGCAATGATAAAATCAACAAAACAACAATAAAATAATCTATAGGGGTCCCTTCAATCCATACCACTAGAGGCTTGATGCCATAAAAAAGTTTTCAGATTCTGTTTAAATCCCCCCACAGTCGCGCTGTCCCACAGCTAATGGGGTAGAGAATTCCACAGGGAAGGGACTGCATACATAAAGGCACAGGCCCCAGAAGATTTTAAAGACACCCTCGGACTCTCCAGCAACCTCTCATCAGCAAAACGGAGCTGTTGCTTGGGGCAGTAAGGTACAAGGAGCTCGTTCAAGTAGTCAGGGCCCAGTCCATGTAGGGCTTTATAAGTCAGTAATCTGACTTTAAAGGTGATCCACCACCGGACCAGCAGCCAGTGCAGATTGCACAGCACAGGGGTAGTATGAGAAGATAGAAAAGTCCTCATCAACAACCATGCTGTAGCATTCTGCACTAGCTGCAGGCAGCGGATATCAACCCCAGGTAGCCCTAAGTACAGGGAGTTACAATAATCAAGGTGCAAGGTCACAAAGGCGTGGATCAGTGTAGGCAGATCACCAGACAAAACAAGGTGCTTGATCCTGGTGATGTTCCTAAGATGGTAAAAGGAAGACTTGATGACTGACGACACCTGAAATCGTAGTGTCAGCCCATTGTCAAGCACCACCACCAGGTCTCGCACGCATTCAGAGGCAAGGATCTGGGAACCCCCCCAAAGACAAAGGCCCAGAGGGCTGACCAGCCCTCATCCCCTCTATCCGGTGACCCGGATCCACAACCATCACCTTGGTCTTTCCTGCGTTCAACTTTAGCCAGCTCAAATTCATCCAGTCCTGGATTTCAGCAAGGCAGTTGTTAAATATCGAGAGAGCACTATCCTGGTTAGGTGCAAAAGACAGGTAGAGCTGGATATCATCAGCATAGCACTGAAACCTCAGCCCATACCATCTTACAATGTCTCCAAGGGGCAGCATATGCACTGCAAACAACATGGGGGACAGCATTGAGCCCTGAGGGACCCCACATGACAGAAGGAGTGGGTCAGAGGAATAAATCCCAGACACCACTCTCTGAGTTCTGCCTGTGAGGAAAGATGCAAACCACCTGAGGACTGTACTAGTCAGGCCACAGATGGACCTCAGGTGCCCAAGCAGCACCCCATGGTCCACAGTGTCAAAAGCTGAAGAGAGATCAAGAAGCATTGAGATGGAGTGGCATCTCCAATCTCTTGCAATCAGGAGATCCCTGAGCACCCGAACCAGTGCAGTCTCGGTACTGTGCCTCTTTTGAAAACTGGATAGGAGAGGATCGTAGATGTTATGGATGGTCAAGTGGTTCTCCAACTGTACCACCACTACTTTTCAATAACCTTCCCTATAAAGGGGAGGTTTGAGATTGGTCTGTAGTTGGCCAGAGAGTCCAGGTCCAAAGAAGTCTTCTTCAGGAGGGGTGTCACCATCTCCTCCTTCAGGGAGCTTTGGAACTCACCTGAATCAAGTGAGCACTGGACTATCTGTACAAGGACTGGGCTGAAAATATCACAACAATCCATAATCAGGGAAGTTGGGCCCGGATCCAAACTACAACATGTAGGGCGCATACTATGGACAATCCACTTGACATCCACAAGCTCTGTCCAGTCAAAGGTACTCCAGGAAGCACGAGGTAAATAGCATCCCCCACAGAGCGAGTCAAGAGGATCTCCGCCCTGATGTCAGCCACCTTATTCACAAAGAACTGAGGAAGCTCATCGCACTCCACTTGTGAAAAGACTCTTCAGAGCTGCAGACAGACTGGGTTGCACAGCCTGTCCACAGTTCGAAAGAGCTGAGCTGGTCGGTTCTGAGCGACAGCAATCTCCCCAGACAGGAATTCTGCCTTCTTACGGGAGACTTAATAATGCTCTACCAATCTAAGGTGGTCATCATCCAGGGCGGATTTCCACCAGCGCCGCTCTAACCTTCATCCTAGTCACCACAACTCTCTCAGGGTCCCATCAAACCAAGGTGCCCGAGGGCAGAGGGAGAGAGGGTGAACACAGACTGGAGCAATTGAATCCAGGGCCATGGAGATGGTCTTATTATAGGCCAGCACCAAAGTCTCAGGATTCGTACTTGCCACAGGAAATTCCGAGAGGTCAATCACCACCAGTAGGCCTTCAGGGCTTATATCCCGTTAAGGGCAGTAATTGACCATCTCCACAGGGGCAGGCCTACGAAGGGGGGCGCAAAAGTTGAATCTCACGGTGTAGTGATCGGACCAACTAACAGGTTCTACCCCCAAGTCAGAGGCTTCAATCCCAGGAGGAAAACCAAATCAAGAGAGTGACAATATTTATGGGTAGCAGAGGTAACAATTTGTGTAAGGCCCAGAGGAAGTGCTGTCCAAATTGCAAGAGTTCATCATTGACCCAGGCATTAAAGTCACCCAGAACCATCAGTCTGGGTGACTCAAATGTCATGTCGATAA
The DNA here is from genome assembly GCA_016271365.2 of Neoceratodus forsteri. Classification (NCBI taxonomy): domain Eukaryota; kingdom Metazoa; phylum Chordata; order Ceratodontiformes; family Ceratodontidae; genus Neoceratodus; species Neoceratodus forsteri. Next base: position 766,898,577 of record CM057458.1, read on the forward strand.
CGAAATCCACTACTTCCTGCAGGAACTGCTTCTCGTCCCTGGGTGCATGGTAGACAAGAGCTATCCTACAACCTACACCTGCTACCACGGTACACTAAAAAGATTCAGTCTCCTCAACTGGTACACTTGTGAGGCCCAACTCAGACTTGAAACAGACTACCACTCCCACCCCACCCCCCGTGGTCCAATCTTGAGTGGTGTATCACTGAGTACCCAGCCGGAATTGCATCCTCCAATGTGGGACCAGCATTTTGATCCAGCCAGGTTTCAGTGTTGCAAGCCAGATGAGTTGCTCCAACAATATCTGCGATAATTGCAGTCTTATTCTTAATTGATCTTGCATTGCATAACACCGATCGAGTTGGATGAGTTTCCAGGGCCGCCCCGGCAACTTGCCCACCAAAAGCAGTGGTGCCCTTGGATATGGGGACTAGATATGGCAAACCACATTCCAGGCTCCATTTCGCCCCAGGGCGTCTTCTGGGTTTAACTACCCCAATGTTAGCATGTGAGCAATGAGCATTGTGAAAGCTGTTCTTAGAGTTGTTCCTTATTCTATTTTATAAAATGGGAATAAAAATCTAGTAATGCCATTGGCCAAGAGATATCAGATGACCGTACATTAAATCTCTAGAAATGCACAGTCAGTTGCAAAATCTCACTTTAGCTTAATAAGACCTAATCACTAGCACATATTGCTAAACCTCCAAAAAAAACCAAAAAAATAAATTATTAACCACCATCTTGAAAATCTTACCCTTTACTACCACCATACTTTAACTTCATGTTACTTGCATTATTCACAATGAAATAAACAAAGTACAAAGTCATGCATAACACACATCCCCAAATATTCTCACATCACTTGCATTAAATACTACACTTCTCTGTAGCTCCAAATAATGTCTTTGGCATCTACCTAAATCTCTACAATTTTCCCTTAATCCGCCGCTAACTCATACAGCTTATCATATGGTGGAGCTTGGCGTCTTCATCAAAGCACAAAAGCTGTTTCTCCTCAGATCCTCCATCCAATAAAGACACAGACAACCATGTGTGTGGGTGCTCAATTGGCAATTATTTTATGCCATATTCCAATTTATTTTACACCAGATTTCCATAAACATGCCCACAATTAAATCAACCATATCTAGTTCACTGTTCCAGTCTATGTGTTTTTCACTGTTCCCCAAATAAATTCCTTGTCCTATTCTCCCCCCAGATGTACACTTGGGTGCCAGTCTCCTCTTCTTTTCTTTGTTCAAGCATGAGTGTACACTCTTACCCCTCTTCTGTCTTGTGCTGTCCTACCCTCCCCCCTTCTCCATTTCTTCATTCTCTTCCTCTGCTGAGTCCCAAATTTCCTGCCATCCACCTTCAGCAGTATCAATCTATCTGCTGTCCACCTGCAGCAGTCGCATCCCCACCCTTCTCCCCCCCACACCTGACCCTTACGACCAAGAGGTTGGGAGGGTGGGCAAGTCTCTAAAAAGGAAAAATTGTGAGCTCCCTCTCTTTGCCACCACTTTATATACCCCTTTTGCTTCACCCTTTCTCTCTTCCCCCTCAAATCCTGTAACTCCTTTGTCCATGATGTCACGAGGCCCCTCCCCCATGCCAGTCAAGTCTGCTCTGTTCCTCCCCCTGCTCCTCAATGCCGGTACCTTTCCTTGTCCCCCCTCCCTGCCCCATCTGTAATCACCGCCCCCTTATTGCTGCTAATGTCAGGCCTCACCCACTGGCATGGGGGCCTGTTGACAATAGGGTCTTCCTTTTACACAGGCAAACCACCTTGTCCCCAGATCCCCCATCCAATAAAGACACAGACAACAATGTGCATGGGTGCCCAGTTGGCAATTATTTTAGTCCATATTCCAAATTATTTTACACCAGATTTCCATAAACATGTCCACAATTAAATCCACCATATTTATATAATTCAGTTCATTGTTACATGCTATGTGTTTTACACTATTCCCAAAAGAAATTCCTCATCCTTCCTCTCCCCCTGATATACACCTGGGGGCCACTCTCCTCTTCTTTTCTTTAGTCAAGTATGAGTGTACACTCGTACCCATCTTCTGTGTTGTGCTGTCATACCCTCCTCCCCCCCATTCTCATTTTCTTCCACTAGCCCACCTCCAGCTTGTGCAGAATTGTGGTCTTCCCTGCCTCCCCCCAACTGCCGGGGTGGCCCCTTCGTCCGCCCCTTAACGCCCCTGGTTGCCAAATGTTCTATGGGTTTTTTTTTTGTCCATCACTCCAGCTTACTCCATTGCTTCCGATAGTGGTAGTACTACTTCAACTAAGCTCCCTCCTCTTTCTCCACTGGTCCATCGCATCCACCATCTAAGAACTAAAGAAGTTCAGACCCATCCCGGAGAAGTGAACTCCATCTCCCCTATAGAACTCATCTAAACCTTCCTCTATATCCCGTTTTATAACCAACCCTCCTGCCACTGTGAACAGAACACCTACGCTGTGGTTCATGTGCCACCTAACTTTGTTAATGGCCCTATGGCTACGTGCATTCCTCCAACCCTCCTTGGAACTATTTCAGACCATACTAGCATAACCCCAGGCCATAACGCCTTAATCTTTGCAATGTCTGAATTTATCTGAAAGAAAATGTCCAAACAAGGCCTGGTCCTGAGATTGTTTCCTACAAGGTTTATGATGAGCATGTCAGGCTTTGCATGGTCGGTTCTCATTTCTTGAAGCAGCGGCATCAACTGCACCCAATGTGTTCCCCTTATGCCTCTCCAGGCCAACTTAATCTGGGTCCAGTCCTGATATAGCTGGGGCCCTCAGAGTCACCTTTATGTCCTCTGCTCAGGCCAAAATATAAAGGAATGCCCACAAATCCAAACCTCTAATCACCATTTCTGACCTGTTGACCAATAAGAGAGAAGAATGAGTGCATCTGTCCTACTCTAGAAACCATTATCCAACCTCCCTTCCCCCCACATATGTTGCACCCTTAAAACTCACTCCTTCCCCAAAAGTGTGGAAGGAAACACAGAGAGATATGTTTAGTGAATCATTGTTTGCCATTCCTTACATATTGCTTGTAACAATTGGAGGACCAGCTACCCTTCTGCTTTATCTCTTCCCTTGTTCCCCCTTGCACCACTACCTCCAAAGCTGCTCCAATCCTAAAGGAGTGGGATGAATATCTTTTAGAATCTGCACCGGAAAATTCCATTCCCTTCTTTAGAACAGTGATTAGTTGCATGCTGGTTATCCGGGACCCATCTCCATGTACAAACAAGGGACCCATACTAGCCTTTTGCACTGCGGCGTATTCCGACAACGCACTCACCACTGCATGTGTCCCACAACCACTGATGGTTAAGCACTATGCTAGCTCCTTTCCCTATTAGGTGGATCTTCAATCTCCTCAGTGTCATGCCTATGCTGTCTGGCCCCATGAAATGTCTGCCCACTGCAATCCCCCTGCTCGCCACCCCTGCCATGTCCTACCAACTTGCTGACTCAAAAGGCCCCATGGTACCTTGCAACCTAAACTGCCCTAAATAGAGCTGCTTCAGTACTGGAGTGACATACCTTTCCCAATGCTCCCACTAACCTTACGAGTAACACCTCTGTGACTGGTTGTCTAGAATCGACCAACCTTCCAGATAACCTCAGCTACACCTGCATCATCCACCTGACTAAGTTGCCCCTCGTGGGGCCCCTCCAACCCCTCAAACTGCATACTAGATCTATTACTGCTAAATGTACCCCTAGGGTGGCATGCGCCACCTGCTCCTTCCAACCCTGCACAATAAACTTAGCCAATTGGTCCTCCATGACTGCCCTAATTACCTCTAGGCCACGTTGCTCTCTGAAGGCTTGGAAAACCCACCAAGACCTTTCATACATCTTCAATGTCCTGGGGGACCAGGAGTTGCAGAAGAGAAACTCAGCTCCTTCCAACCAATCTCCCAGACATATGTTGATACCAATGTCCGACTGACCTCTGCTTCTGGCACAATGTTGTGGACCTTGTCCAGCTGCAGATGGGAGAGGCAATCAGCTAAGATGTTATTCACTCCCTCTATATGCCTGGCCCTGAATGACATGTTCAATTTTAATCATTATAACACCAGTTGTCACAAAACGCTCATCACTGGCTCAGTCCTATTCCCCTGTTTATTTAACACTTCCACCACCACCAGGTTATCACACCAGAAGGTGATCTTCTGATTCCAGAGTTCCTCCCCCCACATGAGTGTGGCCACCCATATGGGGAAAATGTCAAGGAAGGTGATGTATTTTATGATCCCCTTTGCACCCATTTGTGCGCCATTCCTCTGACACCCATTGTCCCCTAAAATAAGCCCCCATCCCTATCCCCGCAGCTGCATCCATGTACAGTTGCAAATCAGTGTTATTGACCCAATCTTCCTGCCAGAAGGTTCTGCCATCATAGTCCTTCAAGAATGAGTCCCAAATCTCTAAGTCTTGTCTCTTGCCTCTTGAGATGTCAACCCAGGGATGTGGCCTTCTCACCCCTTTAGTGGCCCCAGCCAGGCACCCGTGTAAACTTGTGTCCTGGCACAACCGCCGTACTAGCAAAATTCAGATGTCCTAAGAGTTGCTGCACCTGCTGTAGCTGTACTCTCCTCTTCTGCTTAACCACGAGACAACAATGATTTCAGCTATTCCACCTTAGCTTCCAGAAGCCTGAATACTTCCTCTACTGTGTCTACCACAATGCCTAAAATTTCCAGCCTTTGGATCGGGCCCTCCATCTTGTCTGGTGCCAGCAGCACCCCTAGCTCCCAGCACATCTCTCCAAAACAGTCCAACATCCTCTGCATCTCCTCTCTCCCTTCCCCCACAAAAAGGAAGTCATCTAAATATTGAATAACTGCCCTATGGCCATATCTCTCCAAGAAGGTAGCATCTTTCAGAAAAAGAGATGTGCAAGAACAAGGGGACACCATTTGAAGATAGAGGGGGGATGGGTCGGGGCAATGTGAGGAAGTATTTTTTCACAGAGAGGGTGGTGGACGCATGGAATGGCCTTCCTGAGGAGGTTGTGGGGTCTAAAACTGTGGGAGAATTCAAGAATGCATGGGACAGACATAAGGCAGTTTTTGTGGGGGGTAGGAAGAAATAGGCTGTTGGTTAAATAGGATCTGCAGCTTATCCTGTAGGTAGGGAAATGGGCAGACTAGGTTGGCCTAGCGTTCCTTATCTGCCAACAAAGTCTATGTTTCTATGTTTCACCCATTGTAACCATGTACTGAACATCTCAAAAGTGGCACAGGCCACAGAACAGCCCATAGACATTGCCTTATCAAAATAATACTGCCAGATTATCCAGAAGCCGAGAAGGTCTCAATCCTCTGCCCTCACTGGTAGCAGCTGGAATGTTGACTCAATGTCCATCTTAGCCAGCCAGGCCACTGGGACTGCTTTAATTAATTAGACCACTCCTTCCAGAGTGGCATACATGACCCTGCTGTCTGCCTCATCCATGTAATCATTCACTGAGTCCCCATCCGTGTAGAATAAGTGGTGAATTACTCTAAATTCCCCTAACTGCTTCTTGGGCACTAAGCCCAATGGGGAAACCCTCAAATTGGGTAGTGGCGGGGATCTGAACTCCACTCTACCCACATCTATCTCCTTTTGAATTTTCTTCCTTAACAAATCCTCCTTCCCCGAAACTGAAGTCAGATTCCTTGCCTTAGACCCCTTCCCCTAGAAATGTAAACTAAAACCCCACTGAAAACCCTCCCTCAATTGCTTAGCTGCATCCCTATCTGGGTAGTGTTTGACCCACTCAACCAACACCTTTGCTCGTATCGGAGTGATGACCAAATGAAACACTCCCTTGCCCCCCCCCAACTATCTTGCAGGCCTCCATATTGCATGTATCCCCTTCCACCGTGAATGGCCTCTGCCCCTGCCCCCCCACCCCAGGGTTGCTCCCTAAATCCTGAATAGCCAGCCTGAAAGGGTGGAGTGGATTAGTGTCTCCCACTGCCTTTATCCCAAGCCATACTACATTTTGAGGCAGGGTGAGCCCCGAATCACTTTGAAAAGGCATACCTGAAACAGCTATGTGGCCATGAGCAGAATGACCTATTGTCAAGGTCCCTACTTTTCTGTGGCACATGAGAACAAAGTTCTGAGGCAACATTACCATTTGCCACAGAACTTCTGCAGTGGTGGTTTGTAATTTCTGTGGAAGTTCTGCAGCACTAATGAACTACCACATCACAGTGTCAACTTGTCATCCTGACTTTACATCCATGGCAATGGTCATAGCAATCAGGATGGGGGAAAGCACAGCAACACTAGTTCAAAAAATAACAGACTTATAGAAATAATTTTATGCCTAAAAAAACAGAAACATATATCCTTTAAGGTCCTAGCCTATTGCATAAACAAAATACTCAGAGGCGACCTTACATGATAAATAAGGTATTTCTATAATCATGCTGTCTGTACCACTCGTGAGGTCCCCACTGTGTATCACTTACATATTTATATGCAATCTGTAACATACATACAAATGTGTGTGTGTATAGGAGGCAGTAAAGCGCAGTGATTTAAGGCTCTGAGCTGCAAATCTGGTGACATCCAGCAGACCAGTCCGAGGTTTGAATCCCACAGCCCCCACTTGCATACTGTGTGACCCTGAGCAAGTCACTTTACTTTCTTGTGCTCCCAGGTCACACCTGGAAGCAAGCTTTGGCTTAGTGTGCCTTTCCTGATTAAACTATTTCCCCTTTCCCTATATATATAGTGAGCGAGAGATACTGTGTGTGTGTGTATATATATATATATATATATATATTTATTTATTTATTTATTTTTTTAAATTTCCATGAAATTGTACCCTCATTCATACAGGTCCCTTTGGAAATGGAATAAACAGAATAGAGGAGATATTGCAAAACTCATGTTTCATGCCAACCTGCTTCCCCTGACACGCTACACAGCACCATCAGGCCATGGCATGCATGTGAACCCATTGTGATATAAAGCTCTCCAGCCCATCACAATGTGTCCCCCATGTGACAGAACACTGCACCATACCTTCCCAAGCTTAGAGCAGTGATGTGCTCCCACAATCCTTGTGCTGTCCAGCCAGCTCTCAGAGCTCATCTCTGAACCTGAGTTGCTGGCACGAGAACACACCATGCTACCCTCTGACCCAGCAGCTGGCCCTACACACAACATTTCTCAATAACCTTTTGGTGATTCTATCAACCTATGACAATATGTAATCAATAACCCTGGCAAAAATGTGTACAGTGCAATTATTTATTTAACAGGTCTATACATTATTATATTCCACTTTTCTGGGCATAATTATTTTTCTTAAAAATGACAGGTTAATTCACCAGTTATTCATTTCAGATGGCCTCTCTATACCTTAAAGGCAAAAATAAGTGTGTACAAAGTAAGGTATAGACTTAACAGGTCTATGCTATTGTCAAGGTTTTGTTTAAGCTGGCCCTTATAGAGGGGTTCTGGATATAAAAAGAGGGGAAGGGAACCATGTTCTATGGATACACAGAAATATTAATAAAGAATCTCCAAGAACAGTGAATTCTGTGGCACTGCAGAAGTTCTGCTGTGGGTTGCAAGTTCTGCACAAAATTCTGCAGCCGCAGAATTCTAGGGGCCTTGTCTGTTGTAGCGCTAGCAGCATTTTTGGAGGGCTCTCGTCTTCTTTTCTCCATCACCCTCATTCCCTGTGCATATCTCCAGCCACAAGTCTACCTGCCTGGTGTCCCATCTCACATCCTCGAAGTGTGCCATCTGCTTCCTAAACTTCTCATCATACCTAATCCAATACTGCCCCCCCCCCATTTGCCTTGTATTCATTCTTAATTATCAAGGAATAGGGCAGTAAAGGATGGCCAATTCCATCTTCTTTTCAATGACAATGGCTGTATAATATGTAGAGCCTGTGGACCATGCATCCCAAGTTTTCTGTTTTAATGATTTGTCTTCTTACTCTTTTCCCAGTGGCACTAGCACTACCACCGCTGTCAAATCCTTTTTCTCAAAGCTCTGTTTTTCCTCATACTTGTCTAGGTTATCCACCTTGGCCAATGCAAAAATATCCACAAACTCCCCATTCCAATTTTTTTCTTTTATTGCCAGAGGGAAGTGATCCCCGATCCTGACCCACAATGCCCCAATCTCTGGGACTCCCCCCTTTCCTTTTTCTTCCTCTACATTTTTCTCTCCCACATCCTCCCCTTTTCTTTTCTTAATCTCCCACAAAGCCCTCTCTAACTGGCTCATCCCCAAGTCCCCCATGGATTTTAACATCTGCTTAACATATTTTTTCACACTATTCTCCATCATAAGGTCAGGATTACCTGGTTGTTGGGGTTGTGGCTCTGGAATCAGCACTGGAGTCGATGGGCCCACTGGCTCTTTGTAGTCAGGTTGATTGGGATCCGCAGAAGGCGGAGAAGGCACAGGCACATCCTTGGGTGCCTTGAGAATGGGGAAGCTGGCTGAGGTGAGGGTGCAGGAGAAGGCTCAGGTCCCAGCAGTGACAATGAAGACATGGGGAGGAACAGAGGCAATGGGTACTGGCTCCAATAGAGGCACTAGGTCCGATGGATCCTGGATTATCAAGGCCCATGGAACTTTCTTGTTGCCCTGCCCTGTCCCCCCCACCCTCTGCCAGCCTTCCTCTTCTTTCCTCACCCAGTCACATCCTCATCCGCACTCTCCAGTAATTTAATTGCCTTCTCTACAAGCTCCATAGCAGCCCTGTAACAGTCCTTCTTGCTAGTCTTGGCCTTTCTGGGTGCCAAGTTGATGCACTGTTACACAATAACCTGTAAAACTGAATATAAGAAAACCGCAAAACATGTCAACATTTGTTTCATAAGCTTCTCCCTACTTCTCTCAGGTTAACTCTGCCCATCTCCTCCAGAGTCCCCCTTTGGGTTAGCATTAACATTTTCACATTTTTCTTTCCTTTTTTTTTTTAATACTTTAAATGCAAGTTTAGAGAGTAAGCAACTAGTATGGGTAGTACTGATGCAGTTCTGCCGTGTTTCCATGGCATATATCCACACACTGATATAATAGGTTCTTAAACGTGCAGGCCTTTAAACCATCCAGTGATCCCCTATTTTCTTTTTCTTTTTCGTAAAATGTGATAAATGCATGTGCCACAAGCTAAGTCTGTCCCCAGGCTACCAGTGTCGATCCCGCAAGACAGCACCCTGTTTTCTTTATTATATTTATTTATTTATTTGGGCAGGGCATCCAAATGTAGCGCAAACACGCATGTTCCACCAGGCCTGACATAACTGTGGTCCTATGTATATGCTCCCAAGTCTGACTCGCCTTATTGGCCCTTTCTGTCTCCTGTATTTGTTACATGACTAGGGTTGAGCCTTAATTAGTATTAAGCTCCCTTTAAGAAAAATCCACTGAATCGTTTGGCCAACAAAGCATGGGATCCCTACTGATGCACCACTGATCCCTTTTAAAATGTCACCTGTGGTTTAAACATAAAATGGCAGCTCAGCCTCCTAGGCAGCTGCTGTTTCATCCACTCCCCTTCTCCTGTTTTATACCCAAAAGCCTCCCAGGCCCCCCATGGCCCAATTACTGAGCAATCGATTCTTTTTTTTTGTGTATTTCTTTTACACACTTTGTTACAGCTTCCATATGACCGCAATTCACTCTATTAGTTCCTGTTCAACCCACCCCCTCACACCACTGAGTGGCATCCCATCTGCCAGTAAAAACAACCCCCCACCCTATTCCTCTCTAGTGCCCGTTTTCTTGTCCATGCTCTATTACTTATTTTAAAAAGAAAATAAGGCCCACTCACTCCTGATGCCTCTACATAGCGAGGCCACAGTCTGCATCACCCACTCGACCCTGGGACTATCCTGATGTCTGCCATGAGGCTGCCACCATGTTGGAGACTTATCTTGTCTGTGGAGATGCATGTCTTCCTTACACTCCCGGCTTTACGGCATTCCCTCATCTTGCTGTCTCTGTTATTCTGAGATGCATTTTAATAAATTTTTTTCCTTTTATCAGTGCAGCGTTGGTCTTCTGCAGCATGCCAAGGACCCATCCCCCAGGATTCTGACATGAGGACAAACTCCCTAGCAAGCTCCACCTACACCAGTGGGTCACTCACTACAAATGCCAACAATTAACCCCCCCCCCAGATACCGCTGTGCGCAAAAAACCCAATCTAGCCCCCAAAATGAGGAACCTTCCATTCAAACACTGCCCCGACAGTGGGACCCCAACTCATTACCCAGGCCATCTTCTGGCAAGCAGCCCTCCAGCTACTTTTACAGTGACTCACCTCAGTTACTCCTGCCACAAACTGACCATCTAAAAATGACTTACCTTGAGAGGATTATCAGGCAAAATGGTCACCACTCCAATGTTGTTTCCCAGAAATGACTGATAGCCTGCCACCACTACCAGAAACTGGACAAAAAAGATCAAGATAATGACACAAACAACTACCTTAGCACAAAAACACTTTAAAAACAGAGATGAATCAATTAAAATTATTTGAAAAATGTAAAACCTACAGAACAAATCGCCAACTGTTGTGCTTCCTAGTGCAATTCTCTAAAAAGCAAAAATTGCGAGCTCCCTCTCTTTGCCACCACCTTATATACCCCTTTTGCTTCACCCCCTCCCTCTTTTTCCCCTCCAGTCCTGTTACTCCTTTGTCCATGATGTCATGAGGCCCCTCTCCTATGCCAGTCAAGTCTGCTCAGTTCCTTCATCTGTTCCTCACTGCCAGATCCCTTCCTAGTCCCACCCTCCCCACCCCCATCTCTAAACCCCGCCCTCTATTGCTGCTCATGCCAGGCCCTACTCATTAGCATGGGGGCCTGTTGACAATAGGGGTTGCTTCTTACACAGGCAAGTAAATAATACAGGTAGCCTATTCAGTTAACATTGACTGTCAAGCTTTTACTGACCTGCTGTAATTTCCCTGTAATCAGCAAATCAGCATCATGGCACTGTGCGTAGCTGGGTGGGTGGATGGCCAATAACCTTCACTGTTGCCAAACCACTGACTCCTGAACCCATCCTTTTCCAAGCTGCAGACTGTCAACCATCATCATAGTGCTCCACACAGCTCCACCATGCTCTGTTAAAATGGACTGCTGAACCAGAGAGTGTTACATGTTCAGGGCATAGAAAAATCATTAAGCATCCCTTTTTTTCTGGCAGCTCCCTCCCCATATACCTCACATTCCGAATCTGAACCAAACAGACACCAGGATTCTCTATCCTTTTACATATTTCTTGGCACATTGAAATGGGGGGTGCTATCAGTACAAGTCGTTCAGCAATCATTAATTGAAATCAAAGGACTCAAAAAGAATTTTATTTCAGCACTGCACTTTTCAAGAACAGCATTTTCAGAACTAAATGTAAACTCACAGAACAACCAGCTGACAGTGCAATTCCAATGCATTGAACACCTACTAGCAATACAATATATAACACTGAACAGGGACTTTTTGATGTACCAATAAAATCAAATGTAAACATTTAATCATATTTTAAACTACTCAACACAGTTGCTTAACTAAATTATCTTCTTACAAAAAATATACATATAGAGCCACTTTATAAGTGTGATAAGCCATTCCAGAGTTTGCATTAAGGGATTATAATAACTGGAGAGTGTTTTCTCCCATTGGGAAACCCAGTTATAATTCACCATTATAAGTTCCTGCAGGTTATAACAGTGAACATGTGCCAGGTTTCCAATGCTCCACACATGTGCCTGCCTCCACTTCCTCCTTTCCACTTACAGGGTGCCAGCCACTTTGCTACTGTCGACTGGTCCACCAGTATCACTCAGTGGCAAGTTAATAAAAAAAAGAAACTTGCTTCTAAGCTGTTTGCTTTGATAGAATACGCAATCACTCAGCTATGCTAAAAAAAAAAAGAAAAGAAAAAAGGTTTTAGGAGATGCTTGGCCACAGACTGTGCTTCATCCACACTGGACGGCAGCTGTTGTATTTTATACAATTGCTGTGGTGAGAAAATGCTTCCCAGCAATTATATAAAATAAAACATGGGGTGGTGCATTTATCTCAAGATTTTACACACACTCCTCAGTGTTGTATGCTTAAAAAAAACCCTTGAGCTTCACTCTCATGGTCTATGTAGCATCCAACACCTTAGGGTGTGTGTAAAATCTCATTAAAGACACCACCCTATGCATTAGTCTATATTTAATGCACTTTAGAGGGGCATAAGGACATTCAACCTTCAGCCTTGTGCTTTAGTACACCCTTGGGGTGCATTAAAATCCTTTAATCTACACCCTGTCATGTCTTATTATTACTTATATAATGTAACCAACCTTCAATATATCAATTAAAGCAACACCAGCAACAAGATAACAGTATCATGATATGGTGAGTTTCAATTTAAAGTTACTATCTTTTCATTTATTTCCACTAGTGTTGTATAAATCTCACATATTATGGAAGTCTATGGTTCAGAAGATACTGGTGATGTTCCAGTAAAGGAGACCCACATCCATTTTCTAGTTTCATCCAAATCAATAAGATGGTTTTACATTGGTAACATCCTCTACATGCAGGAATAGGAATAACACAGCTACAGTTAATTCTCAAAGCTAAGACATCCTCTTGTACAGTATGTTTATTTCATAAGTAACTGACCACATATTTTTATTTTATTTACCCAGGATAGCCCAGTTTACATACAATAACTCAGTCCCAGTGGGGTTCTGATTCTGTCTATTTAGGCTGCTGGGGGAACTGGAGCACTGAGAAGTGACTTGCCTAAGGTCACACAGCGAGTATCTGGCTGTAGTGTGGTTGGAACCTTCAGTTTCCTAGTTCCCAAGCTGGTGCTCTAACTACTAGACCACAGTGCTTCAGTTCAGTGGTAGCATGACAGCATGGGCTATGCACTTATATAGGCCTGTATGTACCAGTATGCTTATTGTATGTGTACATGTACATGCACAGTATGTGTTGTGTATATGCAGCTTGACAGATGGATTTGCATGGGTCCAAACAGAAAATAACACAACATAATTAAAGTGAGGGAAAGACCCATTACTCATGGCACACTATTATTCCTACTTACTGATACCACGTATGTACAGTAAACAAACATAATTTTGCAACAATATGAACAAATATAAAAAACATGTGTATTACCTAGGAGATGTTGTTTTATTCAATGAAGGCATTCTTAGGGTGGTATAAATGTAGTATACCACTACAAATGATGGTGTTGGTGAGGACTGGGGACCAAATGTTATGGAAAGCATCAGGACCAAGTTAATGCTTTTATCTTAAGTAGGGATGGGTGGATATCTGGCTCCATGTCATGACCCGACCAGAATATTAGGCTGTTAGCTTTGAACCAGTCTGGTCAGGTTTCTTTCCTGAGTGTGGGTTGGATTGATGTGGCTATCTGGTGGTGATAAGTACCAGTCCATCAACTGATGCAGAATGTTCCTACAGGGTGGAAAAGCTAATTTTATATGTCGGAAAGATTACTTGAGCAGTGGAGACTGTTAACTGTGTATGCATCAGAGTCAGAAGCAAGAACTTTTGACTCATCACAGTGGAGTCTTGCAGAGAATGTGTGCTGTTTGATACACCCATTTGAAACAGAAATAAAACACCTAAGTTCAGACAATACCAGTATCTCAGACATTATACCCACAGCTACAATTTTATATCACACTATTGAGAACATCATGGTGCCAAGTCTACAGTCTATGAGAAAACCTCTTTTAGCAGCAACTGACAATAGACTTCTACAATATGAATCTTCAAAAGAAGTTGTGGCAGATACTGTGCTTGATGCTCGCTATAAAATGCATTTCTTCAGGCAGACAGTGGCAAAGCATTTGCTCGTGCCATTGTTAAACAACTTGTGGAGGAGATAGCTGACAGAAAGTAAAATGAGCAACAATCCCATTACAACCCTGCTATAGTCGATGATAGTGAATCTGATGACCAATGGGAACAATGTAGACAAACAAACTCCATACGGCAGTGTAAGTATATCCCACCTCCCACAGAGGTATAGGGTGAATAAAACACAAAACACTAAACAAGTGGTGATGGATTTGGCATGCATAACACAAATACAAAGCACAAAACACAAAGCAAGTGGTGAAGGATGATAAATACACAAAAACACATAAAACACAAGAGTGGTGAAGGCATTTAAATTGTTGTATCCCCCCAACGCAGTTACTGATGATTGATTTCAATAAGTCCCCAACCCCCCAAGCCACCCAAAGAAAAGAAACTTATCTTGTTTTTCTTTCAGCATCTTCTTTAGAGGATCACATAAACAGAAACACGGAGCTGGATACATATATGGCAGAGCACTCAGTACTGAAGAAATCTAGTCTGGACGTACTACAGTAATGGAAAACCAACTGCACTCAATTTTAAACTCTGGCTTCGCTCGCAAGACGTTACCTAGCAGCACCACCAATGAGCATCCCCAGTGAAAGAATGTATAGTGTTGCAGGTGACATCATCAGTGAGCGCAGGTCTAGATTGTCAATGGAGAACACCAATATGCTTCTGTTTTTGAGGCAGAACTTGCACAGGTTTTAAAATATAGCCCACCTCTGAGCAGGTAACATCTAGATAACTTACTCTGGAATTGTTTATTCACAGATATGAATTGAGGAACGTACACACTATGCGGACTGTGTGGACTGAAAATCGGGGGGCGAGGGTACTACATTTTTAAATGTTTGTCTTACAATTCACCAAAATGGTGTTTGCAGTGATGCTTGTTTATAAAGCTTAGAAATCTATTAAAATGTTTACCCTTTCAGTGTGCTGTAATGTTATGTGGTGTAATGAGCTTCAGTAAAACTTTTATTGGTGATGTCCTGCCTTAATTTCAATAGTTTTTAAAATGGAGGTACAGTATCTGACCGCAATTTAATCCGACTCAGTTGGATTGTATCTTAAAATTGTCTGGAACCTATCTCTGGTGATTTTTGAGTATCTACCCATGCCCATCCCTAATCTTAAGCATCAAGCAGATGCACACACTTACATTCTATTTGGCTTGTTTGATTGTTACTTAAGCAATAAGCCATGAGGGGGTGTGGGTTATTGGGGGATTTACCATGGCTGGAGTGATTTGCCCACGAGGCACAGCCGAGTGGGTAAATCAGCACCAGCCATGGTAAATCCCCTGATAACCCAGATCCCCTGAGTGGCTTATTGAGATTATACCAAGTACTGTTTTTTTTTATTATTTAAAAAAAACAGTACTTGCTATAATGCTTAAATAAGCGACTCAGTTGTAGAGCAGTCAGTGTTTTTGTTTACTTTCCCCTGATGTATGGAGCTGCTTTTTTACAGTCTCCGCTTAGTGGAGAAACAAGATGGTGGATGGAGTTCCATGATTTTTGCTGTCGGTTTGCTTTTTTCGAATATGCAGCTGGCTGGCAACTTCTGCGGTGATTATCGGTAGATAATCAATGCAGGTAAGGTGCCAGCCTGCCTATCTGATTGGTCGGTGTCTGAGGTACATGGTATAATTTTTCATTTATGTTGGGGAGCTCTGCCCCCCTGCACACATCCAGTTGTTTTATTTTTCAAATGGGTATGTCAGGGGGCACAGCCCCCCAAGATAAACAAATCAAATAATGTTTAACAAGAGGGATGGTGTTATAGATAAGAAGCACAGCTGCTAGTACAACATCAAGACAATGCACAGGACAGACTGCTACTCTATGTGGGGCAGTAGTTCTAAGAGAGTCAGTGTATATTATGTAATTTACATATTTGCTACACATCTTGCACTGGTCTTTACTTCTCCACTAATGCTATGAACAATTGTTCACTTCTTTCTGATGCAGTCTTACAGCCCTGAGAAGGCACTTTTAGCCTTTGAACTACATATGTTAATGTTTCAGATGTTGATGTGTGCACTGATTTGATATAGCTCATTATGCATCAGTTAATTAAATTTGAATACATATTCTCTCAGGTGGTCCCACAGACATGCTACAATACTATGCCTATCAGAACATATATACACATCTGCAGTAGTTGGGATGAATAAAATATCTCCCTGTCTGTAGAGTTCTCAGCCACCATAACAAAGTAGGGTACTCCTTCTATTGCAAAAAAAACTTAATTAACATTGTCTATGAAATCCTACAACCTTCTTTATGTTTCCAGAAAAAAAAAGTCTGGGAATTGAGGCTAGATATTAAAGTAGTAATAATTTTTGTGGTGGCACTTTATTCTGAGACTCTGCTAAATTATCATTTAAGCACCTGAACTGCATTTCCAACCATTTTGTAGATGTTTAACATTGCAGAAAGAAGGGAAGTCAATAATCATAGAATACAAGAAAAATAATGAAAGCATTCTTCTTCACAGGAAGAGGAATGCCTTCTTTTGGAATATAATTACTTTTCTTTCAAATATATGAAAGATGCTCCATGGCAGTGCTCTTTCGTAACATTTCATTGCATTGCACTGCAAAATAAAACAGATGTTTTACTATACTGTTACAAGGAAAGCAGTAACCAGGACAGTCTAGTTAGATGTGCAGAAGCTGAACAAACAAAAGATGGTGGATAATATTTTTTATTGGACTGACTCAAAAAATATCCAAGGTTGCAAATTCAAATTGTTAGTGTAATGCTACAGTAACTGTGATTTACATGGCAAAAAGTTAGTTAGAAAATCCGGTGCCATATTGGGAGGCACACTCCGCTGTTAACTCTGTAGTGCTACTGAAGACCATGTTCTCGTGCAAATAAGGGATGGTGGCATGCATCAAGTATGCAGTGGCATATTGAAGCTTTTTAGGAGTACTAACAGGTTATCAGAGCAGCGCTAGTTAATGCTTCTAAAACATACTTTTAAAGCTGCCCAAAAGACGCAGTCCCCTCCTACTGTCACAACTTACAGCAAGTGCCTGTTGTCTCTGCTGCTCCTGTTAACCTGGTAAACTAATCCCCGGCTCTACTGGCATCCCCCTCCCTTCCCAATCACCCAGTAATATATTCCCTGGATCTAGTGGCACACATCTCCCTTTCTAATTCACCATGTAAAAATCTTTAACTCTAATTGCACCCCTCCCTCCTGTATCCCGCAGTAAAAATATCCCTAGCATCCAGTAGTTCCCCCCCCCATGCTGACAGTATTTCTGTGTCTGGTTGTGACCCCCCAGTGCTCCTAACCCCCTCAATCACTGTAAAGTGGTCGGCATATACCTCACAGTCACCTCCATGGCCAGCAATCATCTGCCATGTTCAATTTCTGTATCACTATAAAGCAAATCTGCAATATGGTGTCAGTTGCTGGCACAGGCAGGAAGGATGCAATGGCTCTCTGCTGGGACATATGCTTCCTGAGGCTCACTGGTGATCTCTTCAAGGGTTCACTTCTTCACCCCCCAAGGTGCTGAGGCTCTGATTCAGCAGGTGTGAAGTTCCAGGGACCTGGAAAAAAGGCAGTGGCCTTCTCAGACTGTAGACATTAAGGTGTTAGGAGGTCTAAACCTCACCTTCAGATTCTTGATGATATTGGGAATGCAAGTAATCACAGACACGTTGCATTAGAGTAATAAACAAGTTTATTACTACCAAAAGGATGAATCACAGTTGCCCTAAGCAGTTCTTACCAATACGAACCGGGAGCCAGTGCTAAGCGTTCCCTATACCTCAAGGTTTCTCTGTGTCTCTTGGGGTTTCTCCTGAGGTCTCTGAGGTATAAGACTAGTGTATTACATTATATACCTATGATAATTACTATGGTTACTGTAAGATAAAAACATTTCTAGTTACAGAGATGAGCCCTATTGGCTAAATTAGAGGTGACTCCACAATCCAAGATAACATTATGCAATTCTGTAAAGTCATCAGTTTGAGAACAAAAGAGTTCTTATACAGAGTCTTACATAACTCAGTGTAGTAGTACAAATCATCAAAAGGTGGCAATGCCGTCTTACATATTATAATTATTCCAAGGACACAGGTACCTTGGCATCGTACAAGTAAGAAATACACAGAAAATACATAGCAGAATATTTGTATTAGCAAGCAAAGTGTATTACAACAATATGCATTCATATCCTGACATCTACTCTTGTACGGTAGATGCCCTTAGCCCTATATGTTAGTATAACATGTACTTAAGTGCTAGCTGTCTATGGCGTACCTCTGAGGGTACCAATTAGGGTGCAGGGAACTCGTGTTACATTCCCCCCCCCATTGCCTCCAAGGGCAATACAGGAAAATGTCTAGGGAAAGGACAGGAGCAGTGGTCATTTACAAACCCGACGTGCAAGCTTTGTAAAGGAACTTGAGCTGCTCACAGTGTTGGCGCAGTGTGCGCCGTAGGCAGCAGAGCATAATAATCAAAATAAAGATTAAAAATGCTTGTATAATAACAAAACCTTTAAAAGTAATCTCTAACCAGGTGTTAGTCAATGCGTCATTCATGTCACCATCATTAATCAGGGAGAGGATAGCTTCATTGGCTTTGGTCATATTATTGCTGATGTGGATGAGGTGTGTGTCTTTCCTGTCTAAAAGTGATTTTAATGTAAGTGTGAGTGGGTCTATGTGTACATTAAAATATTGTAAGTATTCAGACAGTGTGAGCAGATAATCGGGGTTGCCATCAATGATGTCTGCATCCAGGAGGGGTACGGGGGTTATAACGGTATGCCCAATGACAGTCTTCTGGTGGGAAACAAAACAGAAATTGGGTAATCAATAGCACATGTAACAGTTCCATAAGTATATGATTTGTAGTTATTTACCATGCAGTATTCTCCATCAGAATTATACTGTGAGCGAACAGTAGGGAGTCTCCACTTTTGCAACTGGACAGGGCAGGTGTAGGTCATCTTCGAAATCCATGTTGACAGGCGATGAACCTCCTCATGATATGATTGGTAGAGTTTATCCGGAGCCAGAGTTGAGTCGAAGGAGTCGGTGCCATTGGCCATGATGTTATCATCCATGGTGAAAGTCCAATCAACGCTGTCTGGAGAATTACCACACACACGTTGAATAACATCAAATACATCACATTGGCACAAGTAAATGTATTGCTTTTTCACACAGCAGTCCGTGTGCAGAGCCACCCAGGCGTCCAGGAAAGGATGGTAAACCAGTAGAGGTGGTAGATCCAGACATTCTCTGTAGATGTCTTCGTCCAAATGCCCAATCGAATGCACCAGTACAAGCTTGTCGAACAAAGCTGTAGTGGGATCAAAACGTGGTAAAGAGACAGTAAAAGACACAAACATGGTATCTGTTATGGAACATTTCTTAGCAGCAAAACAAGGACCAGTATTAGGGTGTCTGGTCACAAACCCCAAATTCCTAGCTGTAGATAGAGGAATGATTAAAGTTTGTTGCATACACATAGAAACACAGCTAGGGGTTTTACATCATGGACAATACCATTTGGAAATGCATCTGTCATGTATGATGTCAGGGATTCTTCCAGATTCTAGATCGCGGAAGAGGTTGTTGATGGTAGTGATAATGTATGAGCCGTAGGCAGAGCAAAGTATTTCTCTAGCAATGTATTGTTTATCTGCTTCTTTATTGTTCTGTTGTATGAGTGCATTGATCTTATCTCTTGAATCAGTGAATGCCTTAGCTATGTCATGCATGTTGTATACAGTGTATCTTTCTTCCTGACTAAGGTCATCCACACCATGCAATAATGGAGGTAGTATGTTGTTGACCAAACCAGTGGAGAACTTGGCAGAATGAGCTTTGATAGCAGCGATGTCTGCTTTATTCCAAATAGAAATAGCTGTACCAAAAAGGCCTATGACAGTACCTGTTGCACCTGTGACATCAGAACTGTCAACTTCACGTGCCTTACGTTTACAAGTTAGATCATCAGAAGAAGGCTTTCTCCTGAAGTTGCCTCTATGTTCAGTAGAATGGACCCCGGCAATAGACTCTTGAGTACAAATCTGAAATGCAGCTAAACTATCAAGCAATAATGTACTATAAAATGCTGAAGTGTTAGTATTGTGACACATACCAAACTCTTTCATATTCCAGTAAGTAAGATTAAATAAAACAGGTATATGCATAAACTGTAAGCTATTAATCAAAGAACCTGGGAGGGCAGTGGCTGTTAGGCCACTACAGGGACCAGGGGTATGCTTTGGACATTCCAAAAGCTGTTTATCAGTAGGTGATAACACAGAGAGGTACATGGCTACAGAAGCCATGTGGTGTATAGCACAAAATTTCCGAGCAGAATCTCTTGACAAAGAATTACAGTAGGAAGGATCAATTAAGGCAGTTATGTTGTACAAACCAGACTGTCTCATTGCAGTTTGTAACAAGGACAGAGAACCATTTGGGGATAATTTAGCATTGTGCCAACCTTGGAAAGTCCCTTTGGAGAGTTTGGCCACAGGGAGAATTTGTCCTTGCGATGTGGTTTGCCACTCAATTTGAAGGGTAGATTTATCAGGCAGTTAGGTAATCATCGGAACCTTCCTGGACAGTGATAATACTATCTGGTACATTGATGGATACTCCCTCTGGAGGAGGTGCTGGAGGATCGAGATGTCGTAGGAGGTCCGGTACCGTGCCTTGGATGCAGGGGATAACTCCTGAGAGGAGGAGGTAATGGAACAAGATAGCCATCTTGTCAGTATATCTGAAAATGAAGATCAAAGATTAGTATGTTAGTACTAGTCCGCCCAATGGGGTGAGGAAAAGTAGTTAAGCTCCTTTATACAGTTTCAGCTGGTTTGCATGTAACCATTTGTCAGTCAACTTATTGTTATGCAGGAGTCTAACCCGACAGACTGCTGGACTGAGCTTGTTGACAAGGGATATGGGCCTTCCCACTTGTTGGAGAAGGAGTGGGTGGGATGTACAAATCGAAGTACCATTACCTGAGCTCCAACTTGCCAATCCACTTCTTGTGCATGTTTGTCAAACTGTATTTTGGACTGTTGCTGGGCCTTGCCCATGCAGTTGGCAGCATACAAGTGTGTGTGTGTATGAGGTCTTTTCTGAGTTTTTCCACATATTGGTCCACAGACACACGGTCTGCAGTGGGGGTATGCAAGTCAAACAACAGGTGTTCAGGTAATCTCATCTGTCTAGTAGTCATCACCTCAAAGGGTGTAAGCTGGGTGGTGGCTGAGGGTGTGTCCCTAATTGGTATAAGGAGTAATGGCAGTAGGGAATCCCAAGTTTTGGAAGTATCCTCAATGAATTTGGAAAACATTTGCTTAATCCATCTGTTGGCTCTCTCTACTTGACCTGAAGATTGGGGTGGTAGGGTATGTGGAACTTCTGCTGAACTCCCAGGAGTTCAAGGGATTCTTTAATCAACTCACCTGTAAAACTGGTTCCTTTGTCAGAGTCTACTTTTAGGGGTAGACCCCAACTGGAGAAAATCTGTTCCACCAGGATTTTGGCAGTAGTTTTTGCAGTGCATGTCTTAGTGGGGAAATCTTCAACCCACTTAGAGAAAAGATCAGTTACCACAAGAGCATACTTATTATTTCTGCTGGTGTTGGTTACAGGACCAATGAAATCAATCTGTATGGCATGTCAAGGACCAGAATGTCGTTGTGGTAAAAGTTTGGCATTTTGTTTGGTAGGGATGGGGTTGTTATGCACACAAACGAGACAGTTGTCTATGTACTGTTTAACATCTTTGGTGATACCAGGCCACCAGGCGGTGGTCTTGAGCTTTTGGAAGGTATTTTCCACCCCCTGGTGTCCACAAGTGGGGGTATCATGCACTTGGTGCAAGAATTTGGATCTTAAATGTCTGGGGACCACCCATAATTTAGTGGTGGAGTCATCTGGTTGGAACCAGATGAGCTTGTCATCTGGTGACAAGCATAACTTACCTTCATGCCTCTGATAGGGGTTGTGTGTGGGAAGTTTCTCTTCAGTACCCTTGTCAAGGAATCTGAACACTTCTTTAAGTTCAGTATCAAAATGCTGGGCTGCTGAGAGGTTCAAGGGGGAAAAAGGTTCAGGTTTCTTCCTGAGTGCTGCAATCTACACAGCTGCATTGGCCTCTGGATGGTCCATCATCCAGACGTCCCCCCCTGAGGCCCCTTCCTTAGCAAGGGTGTCTGCTATGTCATTGAAGGCATGGTAGGGGTCATGGA
The DNA here is from genome assembly GCA_016271365.2 of Neoceratodus forsteri. Classification (NCBI taxonomy): domain Eukaryota; kingdom Metazoa; phylum Chordata; order Ceratodontiformes; family Ceratodontidae; genus Neoceratodus; species Neoceratodus forsteri. The sequence goes on from CM057458.1 coordinate 766,920,747, forward strand.
GAGAATGAGCTTTGACTTTGTGTACATAGAGTTTGTGTGCAAATTTTTGTGCCAGTGAATGTATGTATATCACCAATTCCTTGTACTTCACTGGGCTGCCATCAGAGGAGAGGAAGGAGTTCTTCTGCCAGAAAAGAAGAAATTCTGTAAGAGAACAACAGACCCAATTAGAGTCTGTAAAAATGATGGTATCCTCAGTTCCATGCTGGATGAACTCGAGGGCACAGGCCACTGCTGCAATCTCTGCATATTGTGATGATGCTACACTGCAGCGCTTAGATATTTTGACAGTGTTCTCATAAGGGTGAATCACTAGAATGCCCATCCCTGCAATTTGTTCTCCCTGATAGTAGGATGCTGAACCATCAGTAAAGACACGACACAAAGAGGTGTTATCAAGTATTTGTGGAATGGCAGGGAGGAAAGGACCTGGATCTGGAAGATCAGGTGACTGTAGTGTACAGTCATGGGTTTCTCCCTGAAAAAGGAGTCCATGATCCAACATAGATGGAACTTTTGTCGGTTGTACCTGTATGTCTCTATCCTGGAGAAGAAGTGACCAGTGTGTCAGTCTGGTGTTAGAGACTGACCTATCTTTCACTCTGTCTGAGAGCAGAAAGGTAGTTGGGGTGTGGTTGGTGTTGATGATCAGTGGTGAGCACCCAATGATATACAGGAAGTGCTTGACAGCCCAGTAGGTGGCCAGAAGGTTCCTTTCACAAAGGCCATACTTCTGTTCCACTTGGGTCAAGAACTGTGAGGCATATGCAATGGGTCTCAAGGTGCCATTCACCTTCTGGGCCAGCACTGCTGACATGGCAATGTCAGAGGTGGCACATTCCAGATGGAATGGTAGTGCTGGATTGGCGTTGACCAGAGCTGGCGTGGAGGCCTAGGCCTGCTTCAGTGACTTCACAGCTTGGGTGTGTATGGGGCCCCAAGTCTATGGAATGTCCTTTTTGAGTAACTCATACAGAGGAGCAGTTTTCTGAGCAAAATCACAAATAAAATCTCTCGAATAGTTCACCATACCTAGAAACCTTTGAAGAGTAGCCACACTGGTGGGCAATGGCAAGTCTTGCAGTCCCTGTATCTTCTTCCAGTTAGGGATTCGACCTTGGTCAGTTATTTTTAGACCTAGAAAGAGTACTTCTTTCTGACACAGTTGTGCTTTTGCTGGATTGCATTTCAGACCTGCTCTCTGAATGAGAGTCAGTAGGTCATCCAAGAGATCCAAATGTTGTTCCTGTGTGGCTGTTGCCAGCAACAGGTCATCCACATATTGCAAGAGACATTGGGGAGTAGAAAAACTCTCCAGGGCATCCATCATGTGTAGATGGAACAGGGATGGACTGTTATGGAATCCTTGTGGCAAGCAAGTCCACGGGTACTGTCTTCCTTCAAAGGTGAAGGCAAACTTATATTGACTCTTAAGGGCCAATGGTAGTGACCAAAAACCATTGGAGATGTCTAGGGCACTGAACCATTTCAAGTCAGGGGTCAGAAGTCGTAGCACATCTGGTGCTGATGCCACAGTTGGAGAACAACTGGGGGTGACTTGATTCAGTTTCCTGTAGTCAGTAGTAAGTCTCCAGGCACCTGTGGGTTTATTCACGGGCCACACTGGGGAGTTGGCAGTGGAAACACAAGTTCTGATTACTCCTTGCTTTAGGAGTGACTTGATCGTCTCTCTAAGGGAAGGCAAGGCCTTAGTTGGGAAAGCATATTGCCTTTGCCTCTCATATGCCGGGGCCTGGCACTTCGATGACCGTGTGCATTCTACCACAGTCATGTTTGTTGAATGCAAATGCTTTCAAATGTCATTGCAAAATAGGGAGGAGCTTTGGGAAAAGTTCATGATTCTTGAACAAATCTATGATGTCATACTCCTTGCCATTGGCAGATATTGTTGCCACGACGTGTGAATCAGGAATCAAAATGGTATGATACTGACCCTGAATCTGTATCAGTAACATGTTAGCTAGGTCCACCACACAGCCATGTGGTGCGAGGAAGTCAATCCCTATGATACTAGGATGATCATGCAATACCATCAGTTGGAAAGTGTGTGAGGTCTTTAGATGGCCTAGCTCTACTGGTAGGGGTAGAGAACGGTATGCAGGTATCCTAGTACCATCAACTCCTGACATGTTGGTCCTCCATCTGGTGGACCAAGGAGATGTGTCTGGGTGTTCATCATGTAACACAGATACAGCTGCACCTGTACCTAACAGGACTACTAGTAAGCGGCCCCCGACCTGGGCCTCGGTGCAGGGCCTTCTGTTTGTATCCAAGACTAGCTTGTTTACAATCCGGACTGGTGCCTGTAATTGTCAATCTGTACTGCTGGAAGCATGGAGAGGTTGGACCTGACTCTTGTGAATCACTTTACCATGCTGCACTGATGCTATATAGGGAGGAGCTTCTGGGTTCAGGCCTGAATGGGCCTGAGGGCCTGTACCACCAGTGTCCCCATGACCATTTAGGGTCTGGGTTGCCAGTTGTACTGCTGCAAGGGCCTGTGCATGAACAGCATCCACTACAGAGCGCACTTGTCCCAGGAGCTCTTGGAATTTCCAATTCTCTTCAGCTATCTCCCTATATGAAGGGCCTGTTCTTTGCTGTTGTGGATAACCTTTACCCTTATGCTTTTTATACTTATGCCAATTCTGGTTCCCACCCCATTGTTGTTGTTGTTGCAGTTGTTGTTGATGGACCTGTTGAGGGTGTTGGTTATCAGCTGGAGGGGCTTGTTGGTGTTGGGCCTGTTGGTGTTGGGCCTGCCCTTCCACTGTGTAGTGCATCACGGCCTCTGGAGTAGGCTCCACGGTGGCTACCTTCTTGGAACCGGAGCCCAGATCACGGATATAGAGTTGGTACACTCTCTCAGTTTTCTGAAGGATGTCAGCAAACCTATCCGTATTGGGGTAGGTGGTTGGCTCTACCTTTTCTCATACTGCTGGACTCATGTTCCTAAGGAACAGGGTCTTATATTCAATAAGATCTACATCCGCAGCTTCTTGTGCCAAGTGCTTTCCTGCTCGGTAGGCCATCCAAAGTCTCTGGTGGTAAGTCCCTGGACTTTCCTTTGCATTCTGTTTTACAGGGTATGCAAGCATCACTCCTACTAAACCTGGGCTGTGAGCAGAAATGAGCTCAGCTGCAACCTCGTCAAAGGTGATGTTCCCATCCTGGCGGACGGCATCGGGGAGTTTAGCCCACAAACCAGGATCGATGGTCTGGCATAGTATTTGGACCTGATATTCTGCAGCGAGGCTAAGCATCTCGCATTTAGAACACACCTTGTCCAAGTGACAGCTGAGGTTGTCGGACGGGTTCATCCGACCGATGCTGTCAGCAATTTGCTGAACAGAGTAGGCCATTTGTAGGGGATTACTGGGTCGATCAGGCAAAGGTAGATTGTCTAGAGTGCCATCCAGGGTGACCCGAGCTGCAGCCTCGGCCGCAGTGCGGACAATACCTTCCTGAGTGCCAGCCTCTTGCAGAAGCTGCCTAATCTGGGTTTTAATGGCCCGTTTACTTCTCTCAGGAAGGGGTACTTTGCCTATCGCAGTTTCAATCATTGTTTCTATCTCATGCCTGTCTTCCACATTAATAACAGCTATCGGTGGTGCCGTTGGGACCAGGCTTGAGCCTGCTCCCCCCCATCATGGGGGCTGCCATGTTGGCGTCTCCCATGATTGGCGTCACGACGTTGATGACGTATGACATGGTGAGGGTGGAATGGGGACCCGCCATGTTGTGGATGGCTGGGTGGGGTCTCTGGGCCATAGTAGGGGTGTGACTGGGTGTTGTATTGTGATATGTCATCATCTGATAACTCCCTTTCAGATGACGTATGTAAGGCAGGGGCTATGCCTCCCATTGCCTTAACATGGCCATCCAGAACCTCCCGCTGATGGCGCAGTTTCACCATCTTGGTTCTACATTCAGTATGACTCACACTTGTAACATTCATATCAACCTCATCTTGCTTTTGCTTTTGCAACACTCTATACGTGGCGCTCAATTCACGATTGTCCCTAATAGACACTTCTAAATCATTACGTACCTGGTTTATCTCATCCTGCAGCTCACCCATTTCCTCATTCAACTGAGCATTTGCAGCACTTAGCAAATCATTCATTTGCAATGCCTGTCCCTTATTCTGTCTCAAACTTTCACTCTCCTGCTTCAACATACACAGTTCCTGTTCTCCAGCTTGAGCTGAATGATGCAATAGTGAATCCTTTTCATTCCGCAGAGTTTGGAGTTCGGACTCCAAGTTCTGCTGCAGTCTGATATATTCTGTTTCCTGCAAATCCATCAGTTGCTTAAGAGATGAAATTTTCAGATCAAGGGTTCGAAACCTCGCTTTGGAGGCTTCCAGAGCAGAATAGAAAGTCACGACCATCAACCCTTTAGCTTGTCGCTTATTGGCTGATTGTCTCGTCTCCTTGTACTGGGTTGAAATCCCCAGTATAGGGTTTTCAGATTGACTTGCGTCCCGCGCGAAGTCAGCCCATCCTCCATGGGAGGCAAGGAAGTTCAAAACATCGAGCCTCAGTTCTGTGCAGATATTTGATACGGTGGCCATTGTATAGGAGGGAACGAAAAATCAAACTGTGAAAAAGGCACCATGCTGCGTATCGATCCACAGCAGGAGCTGTTTATACACAGCCAGGCTACTGTATAAATTGTAGGCTTGCAATTCAAAGCTGCTATGGAGTGGGTCGAGACAGCATCGACCACACCTGAAAAGACAGCCAGACTTTGCAAGTTACTACAAACTGGTTTTAAAACGGGAGAGGTGATACGGGAATGTACACCTACTGTCCCTGTGGGAAAGGGAAAAAGTTTTAGCAACAAGTGAAAACTTAGAAACACCAAATATCGCCTGCACATGGTCGCCAATTTGTTAGGAGGTCTAAACCTCACTTTCAGATTCTTGACAATATTGGGAATGCAAGTAATCACAGACACGATGCATTAGAGTAATAAACAAGTTTATTACTACCAGAAGGATAAAACACAGTTGCCCTAAGCAGTTCTTACCAATACGAACCGGGAGCCAGTGCTAAGCGTTCCCTATACCTCGAGGTTTCTCTGTGTCTCTTGGGGTCTCTCCAGAGGTCTCCAAGGTATAAGACTAGTGTATTACATTATATACCTATGATAATTACTATGGTTACTGTAAGACAGAAACATTTCTAGTTACAGAGATGAGCCCTATTGGCTAAATTAGAGGTGGCTCCACGGTCCAAGATAACATTATACAATTCTGTAAAGTCATCAGTTTGAGAACAAAAGAGTTCTTATACAGAGTCTTACATAACTCAGTGTAGTAGTACAAATCACCAAAAGGTGGCAATGCCATCTTACATATTATAATTATTCCAAGGACACAGGTACCTTGGCATCTTACAAGTAAGAAATACAGAGAAAATACATAGCAGAATATATGTATTAGCAAGCAAAGTGTATTACAACAATATGCATTCATATCCTGACATCTACTCTTGTACGGTAGATGCCCTTAGCCCTATATGTTAGTATAACATGTACTTAAGTGCTAGCTGTCTACTGTGTGCCTCTGAGGGTACCAGTTAGGGTGCAGGGACCTCATGTAACACAGGACATCATCACCCATCTGTGGTGCACTGAATACAATGTTTCACTGCACAGAGTATATTGAGTTTATTGCTACCCCATTGTTCCCATTTTACTCTTTTGTCTGCTTGTTCTTTCTGTGCTCTCCCTTTTAAATAAATTATTTGCTAAATTACATTTCTTGGTTTGGAGTTTCTTATTGCTATACTGTGTCACTTGTTTTGGGTGGGGACAGTGTGGGCAGATTATGCACTGTTTCCCGGGGGGGGGGATAACCCTCACCAGCACCATGTCCATACTGTCCAAAAAAGCAGAAGAGTGACTGAAAAGGAAAACTGCAGCAAGCTTAGAAAGTCTTCACTGCATGTAAGCAAAGATGATGGCCCCCATGTAGTCCACTGCACTGAAACATACAAAAATAGAAACTGATGGCAGATAAGGGCTGCATGGCCTATCCAGTCTGCTCTTTTTTGTTGCATTGCTTATGCTGTAGACCCCTGAAGGTGTATGGCACTTTCTTCTCCACCCGTTACCTCTCCCTTATGATTCTCATGTGCTTATCCCAGGCTTTTTTGAATCCCACCACTGTTTTTGGCCCTACTACTTTCAGAAGCACTGCAAAAACTTCTGGGAGTGGATCAGGGTCAGGCCAAGATGTTCCTGTGAATTTAAGCCAATCAGGAAGCTGCACGTTGAGAAAGCCTGTATGCACACCCAGTACAGTTAAGGGAATGCTCTAACGACTGTTTACCTGGGAACAAGACTGATCAATCAGGCACTGGGTTTCATACCATACAAAAGGGGCTGTTCCCAGGGATTGAGGCCAGTTCAGCCAGACTGCCAGAGTGACTGTGTATTGAAGTATGGACTGGTGTGCCACTGTCTGCCCAGGCACTGCAGACCTAGCAGACCTGAAGAGTCTGGGATCCCAGTGAAAGTGTTTGTGTGAAGAAAAGTAGTGGTTTTAAACAGAACTACCAAATGATGGCAAGTTTGGAGCTGGGCGGTTCCCTACCACCACAACAGGCTTTCTTCTCTAGGGCATATTCTCCTTTAGAATCCACAGTGCAAGAAGGCCACTGCCTTGTTCCTGGTCTGAAATATCAGCAAGAGAGAGAAGTGAAACCTGTGTGAGGTCACCAAGGATCCAGGGAACGCTTGTGTCCCAACTGGGAGCAACCGTATCCATCCTGCCTTTTTCAGAAACTGACACCAGACATATCATCTGAGGCAACAAACTGTGAGTAAACACCTGGGTTTTGGCCCTGCAACTGAGGAGAAAGTATTCTGTACTAGGGACTGAAGTAAAAGTCCTGGGTTGGACATTGCCAGTGTGAGAGGCCTAGGCAGAAGACCTTGTGGAGACCCAGCTAGAGCTGTGTGGAAGTTGCAAATGCCGGTTTCGCAGAGCTTTCATAAAATTTTCCATACTTCCATCTTTGGCAAAATCAGAATCTTTCAAATGTGTTTGGTGAATTTTCACCCAGTTTTGCAGAATTTTCTGGCTGAATTGTGGCATAATACACATGAACTGCCGAATGACAGTTCTGATGAATTCCATTCGCAGTTTAATACATTAATAGGCTATACATGTAATTGAAGGGATTAGTCCAGGATTATGTGGGGGAAGAGCTCCTCCCCCACAGCCTATTTAAATCTACTAGCTGACTTCCGCTCTGCTTAGAGCGAGTTGCACTCACTGCGCTTGCTGGCGTGCTGGGCCGTGGTTGCTTCTGTTTCTCCTCTGCTCCCCCCCCCGTTCCTTTCTTCGTTTTGTCCTGTCTGCTTTTTGTTTTTTCTCTTCCCTCTGCTTTATTGCCTGTTGTTAGTGTTTTGTTGCTTCTCAGTTCCTGCTCTTGGGGGAGGGGGGGTCTGTCGCCGTGCTATCCCATCACCTCCTACTTCCCCTGCTACTTCTGTAGCCTACTTCGGGCTCAGCTATTTCTTCTGCTAGCTACTGCTCCTGTGCCTTCTGTCTCTTTCTTTCTGCAACCCCGCTCCATGTCGCTGCCATGTACGTAGTTACACTGCTCGCTTTGTGGATCACCGACTCCTTGATCTGGTCTGCCTCTTGAGTCTTCCTCCTACCTTCTCCTACCTGTTCTGCACTGGGCATGTGCTTTTTGTCCCGGTCCTGGATGTTTCTCCTTAAGCAGCACCTGACGCCTCAGTTTTTCTGACCAGGACTCGGTGCTGCCGTTATTACTGCATGCCTGCTGGGCTACAAACTATTAGTACTTTCCACTGCTTGCACGTTCTATGTTACTTCATAGAGGGAGCGTCATGACATCCGGAGATGCTGCTGCCATTACATATTTCTCTTTACCTCACGACTCAGCCTATGACTTTGTCTGCAGAACTTGTTTACTGCCTTACCATTGCTGGCCACTGGGTGGCAGTATGCATTTGCCTTCTTTCCTGTACTGTCGCATTGTGGCATGCCTGCCTATTCTATTTGCATCTAAGTCTACTGCTCCTTGCACCTGCTCTATCACTGCTGCTCCCTACCCTTGGGCTACCTTCTACTTCCTCTGCACCACTGCCATCATTTATTTGCTACCTGTAAGGGTTGTGGTCTTGCTGCCTGCTCCATGATTTTCTGTGCCGTTATGCTTGTAGTGCCTTTGCGCATTTCACTGAGTGCTAAATATAAAGGGAACTAATTCCAACGAAGACACTTCTAGTCATGGCTCTTCTGGTCCTTGCTACTCAAAACCACGGCTTGATTTGCAGTGGATACTCAAGCAGCTAGCAGTCTACCATCAGCGTGTGTTCTTTCACCATACCTGTTACACTGCTATCCATGGATAATTTCCCATCTCCATTATTGTATTAGTGCTCAAGTCCTGTTTACTTTGTTTATTGCTCTCCTCTGCTGCAAGGGTGCAGACCCCCTGCTATGTTCTTACATCTGCCATGCATGCTTTGTTCAGCAGCCCCTTTGGGCTTCTCTCTCGTCCTGCTGGCCATTTCTCGTGCCATCCATGGGTATAGTTGATACCTGCCTGCGACATCTGACCTCCGGCTGGTTAATTTGCTTAATTTGTCTCACTACATCGTCCAGAGCTCACTCCATATGCTTCTTCTTACCAACGTCTCAGCCACTCCATCGATTTGACCATTCCAGGACATTGGTTTAGTCAAGCCCTCCAGTGCTGGTTGCCTGCAGCTCCTACTGGCTGGTTCTCACCTCTCCTTCAATTCATCATCATCTGTACATTGTGGATCATCTTCAAGCCTTGCCTCAAGACTTACCTCATTATCCTTGGACATTTACCATGCCATCTAGCTTCAGTCGTTATCTGCTCCTACCTCACTTCAGATGACTACTCGTTGCTGTGTCAGCCTGCCAAGAGCTCCTTACTATGGATTCACATTCAATGTTTGCCATTTATCATAAACTTCTTGGATGCTTTCGCCCTGCTTCCTGCTACTATGCCTACTTTATGCAGCTTACTCCTACAACTTATGCAGGTTCACGTTTTACCTTGCTTGCTTATGCTACCTCCTTCGCCCTTCAGGGCTTAGGGGTCCTTATGACTAACATGCCGATACAATATACTGCATTTCTCATGTACTTGACATCCTTCTAACCTATGTTTACATATTTAATATGATCTACTTACCAGACCATGACTCTCTGCATTGCATACAGTTCAACATTTCCATTGCATTATCTACTACTGCTCTGCATCTTGCCTCACCAGCAGAGCCAGAGGTTAGCTATCGCATGTAGTCAGGCATGTGCCCCTATGGGCCCAGAAGTCCTCTGTTCCTATATTTGCACCATTATCGCCTGCTTCTACGACCCGCCTTCGCCCATCGGGCTGGGAGGTTTACCTACTAATCTTTTGCTTCTATGACCTGCCATCGCCCATCGGGCTGGGAGGTTTATCTACTTCTACTCTTGCCTGCTCACCCAGCTTGAGCCTGGAGATTCACTGATTTACGACCTGCCTTCACCCTTCGGGCTGGGAGGTTTACCTACTTCTACTTTTGCCTGCTCGATCTGCTCGGGCCTGGAGATTCTCAGCTTTGCGACCTGCCTTCGCCCTTTGGGGTGGGAGGTTTTCTTGCTTCTGCTTTTCTGCCATGCCCTGCTCAAAGCCTGGAGATCCTCACTTTCTATTATGTGCCTACTTGCTGCCGTGTCAGCTGACCAGAAGCTCCTTTCATGGATTTCATCTGTCATTTGTTCTTCATCATATGTTCTTGGATGTTTTTCCCTGTTGCCTCAGTCTTGGAATTGCTGCTGCATCCTTTCCAGGACTTGGTTGGAGTCTCCTGCAGACTTTCATTATCATGCTTATGCTCTACCGAATTCAGGCCTGTGACAACGATACTTCATTGGATTCCACCTTTTCAGTTATCTCCATCTTGGACTCTTCGGGTCTCGTCTGGTTTTCATGCCTCGAACTTTGCATACCTTCAGTTCTCAATGTTATTCCACTCGTCCAGTTGCCATATCTCGACCTCAGTCTTTTCCAAGCGATTGCGTACCTCTTCAGCTGATAGATTCCTGCACATCGTCAAGGGACTATCTACCATGCTCGATTTCTGCCAGCAGGCATTCCTGGGTCTAGCTGCCCTTCCCATACTGGAATCAACCGCCTCTCTCCTATCTCATCAGCTGTCGGTTCAGCTACGCTTTCTTCAGGGGCTGGTTGCCACATTCTGTTCCTTCTCATTTGCCTACGTTGGTGCAATCATGCTCCTATTACCTCTCACTTCGGATTAGCAGTCCAACTGACTTATTTACTTTTTGGGCTCGCCTTATTCTACTACTTGGATGCTTCATAACCTCGCACCAGTGACTCCGATTATCCTATACAGCCTGCCATTATTCCAGCTCAGCTCTGCTCTGCAGCTGTTGCTTTCATATCAATTCCTAAAGACTATACTTTACTTATCAGAACTGGATTCATCACTTGATAGCCTGGCCTCAAGCCTTCTCTCATTCCTCGTACTATACAAGCCCTATTATTAGAAACCTGGAAGTCATACTACTTCTATTCGTCCTGCTTCATTGACGTCAAAGCTTGGATGCAACTATCTTCTGGTCTCCTGTATTGAGTTCGTTAGTCATCAACTTCATCTCCACCATCATACAATTCCATGGATGATGTCCTCTATTAACCGAAGTCCGGAAGAAGGTTCTTCATATATCCACTCTCCATCATTCCAAATTGTACATGGATTCTCGGACTTGGACTTTATTAGGAGGAAATTACTTCACTGGACATTTACAATTCAGTTCTTTCTTAAGCTCCATTTATCTGGATTAAATTCTACAAATTAGAATTCAGATTTAGTGGATTAATTTAGTTTAATTAGGATCTCTCTCCTTTAGTATGACCAGAAGGACAGGCAGATCAGTAGCTATGTGTCCTCAGAGGTTTCCCCCAAGGGGTTTTTTCCCTCTCCTGAGTGCTACTGGTCACACTCTCCGGAGCTGGAGGAGGTGATCATCTATTCCTAACATTAGGTGTTGTCATGCACGACTTCTTCAGCATTCAGTTAAAGAACAGTCGTTGATATTATATTCTTTTGGGGGCTTTCATAATTCTAAACCAAGCTTCCTTCATACAGGTGGGATACAGAGAAAGGCCAACACCATCAAATATTATCAATTGACTCAATTCAAGCATCCAAGTACCTAAGCACAAATCATTCTATACTAATACCTAGTAAACACTGTCCTTTTAATGCTGGCCTCTGTATCCAACAACCATCTTCTTCATTCCACTATATATGTTACATAAGCACTGAGCTATGAACCACACATAATTGAAGGGATTAGCCCGGGATTCTGTGGGGGAAGATCTCCTCCCACACAGCCTATTTAAATCTACCTGCTGACTTCCGCTCTGCTTAGAGTGAGTTGCACTCACCCACCATCCTCCCCGACACCTCCTCCTTCTGTGGCACTCTTATCTCACCAGGGAGGCTTTCATAATTCTAAACCAAGCTTCCTTCCTACAGGTGGGATACAGAGAAAGGCCAAAACCATCAAATATTATCAATCTACTCAATTCAAGCATCCAAGTACCTAAGCACAAATCATTCTATACTACTACCTAGTAAACATTGTCCTTTTACTGCTGGCCTCTGTATCCAACAACCATCCTCTTCATTCCACTATATATGTTACATAAGCACTGAGCTATGTACCACACATAATTATTCTACAGTTCAGTGATCAGTTCTGCAGATTTTTTTCTGCAGTTTAATATATTAATCCATAATTCATACATTCATTCTGAGCTATAGTAACTCACTGAACTATGAAATAAATGTACTGTATGCACTGCAGATTAATGCATTAAACTGCAAAAAGAAATTCTGCAGAATAGACTACAAACAGTGATCAGTTCTGTGGAATTTCGTTCCGCAGTTTAATACATTACTCCACAATTCATCAATTTTTCCCACTGTTTTAAGTTGGAGTTTATGTAAAAGTTGTCAAAGTGCATTCCGAAATTTCACAAAGGAGAAATTCTGACATTTACTAAAATTCCACTGGCAGAAGTTTTATTTCGCACAGCCTGACACCCAGCCACCCATCCTCTGCAGATAACAAATCAGGGCCCCTTTGTGAGCAGTTAAAGCTCATGTTTCTACAACTGTTATGTTTTAAAATGTGTTTTACTGGAAACGTTTTAAAGCACACCAGCAAGCTCCACCCTGCTAGCAGCATCTGTCTTCTCAGTGTGATACCCACTGCAACTCAAAAAATTTAGAGAACTCTTGCCCATTGCCATCAGGAGGAATTAAAATGGGTGCACCCATATTGAGGTGTTGAGGACTGCTGGGGGAGTAGGCAGATCCCATGGGGCAAATTGCTGAATTGTTTTATTGTCTGCATAGAGCTAAGCATTACAGCTACCACATTTCTCCCAGTTTCCTTTCTGCCCCTTGTCATTTCCATACCCTCTCTTTTAAATAAAGGTAGTTACTGTAGTTCATTCAGTCAGTCATTCTTTGGTAACTAGGTTAGGCCCACCAGGCATGACTGCCTGTTTTCGGGGGCGACCCAGGAGTTTTGGGGTGGTTAAGTGACTTGCTCAGAGTCATGCAGTACGCAAGTAGAGGTTGTGGGACTCAAACCTAAGTCTGTCTTCTGGATGGATCAAGCTCATTCAAGCTCATAAAGTACTTGTCTGAACTGCAATTCTTGGTTTGGGAATTGTTACTGCATCAGTGTATCACTTGTTATGGGGGTAGAACTGTGTGAGCAGATTATGCACTATTTCTTGACTGGTAATAGTCTTGTGTGTCAGCATCCAGATACCCCATATTGCCTCCCCAGGTGAAGGCACCACACCATGTTAGGCCCTTTTACTCAGTGTAGCACATCTTTAGGTAACCCAGGCTGGCACCCTTAAGGCTGGTAGAGGTGAACCCAAGAGCTCAGCTATTCTACACATGGAACATAGCTAATGGAGTGGGAAAAGGGAAACAAGGGGGGAGGGAGGGAGAGAGAAAAAGAAGAAGAGAGATAAAAAGTCAACATGGGAAGTATGGATGTGAAACAAATAGCAAAGGCAGGACTGAAAGAATAGGAATAGATTCAATTCTGGAGAAGGGGGTAGTTGCTAATCTACTTGAAAGGAATTTATTGAGACTACCTTGGTGGAGAATTCTTTCTGTAATCTTACCTTACTGAACATTTGTGGGTCTAGTTGCCACTAAATACTAGGCCAATGACACATGATCATTTGTATAAAAGACTTGCTGAGGTTGCTGAAGTGTTAGGATGCTAGCACCAGTGGAATGAGCTTTAAAACTCAGTTTCCCTGACTTAGTTTTGATTGCTGGATGAGAAAGAATTGTTTTTTGTGCTCACTGGCATATAACGTGCCACCTCAAAGTTAGACCAAATCCAGTCTCAGATTTATCAAGGTTGCAGTCATCCCATAGGTATTAAACAGGCATTATTAAAGCTTCATTTGCTGAAGACTTCCTCCCCACATTCCTGAATGGGGCCATAGTGTGGCCCATGTTCAATAAGTTGTCTCCTAGTCCTGATGACCAAGAAAATCACTAGTGCATTTCCAACCCAAAATGTCTGACCAAAGTTGTGGAAAGGGCTGCTGCATCAGAGCTCATTGAGAACTTAGAATCAAATAACATCTTGGAACCATTCCAATTTGGCTGCCAACAGTGCCATAGTACTGGGACAGCCCTTGTCAAGATTCATAAGAATCTTCTCTCACCTCAGCAAGGGATTATACTGAGGTTTCTACTTTGATCCTACTGAACCTTTCATCGGCATTTGATACAGTAGACCATTGGGTGATGTTGTACAGACTAAAGCAGTATGGAGGTGTGGCTGGTAATATGCTTGTATGATTCCCATCATTCCCTCAAACCCGAAGCAGCCAGTGGTGCTGTGTGGAATTTTCAAGTTCTGATAGAATGGAATTCCATGGAACTTTTGAAACTTCCATTGATTCCATGCAAGTCTGTTGGTAGCAGAACTCCAAAAGTTTGAAAGTGAAATATAGTGTATGGTGAAATGCGGTTGTGTATGGAGATCCATACACTTGAAAAAGTCATTCTGCTGCAGCAGTGATGTAGGTCTTAAGCAGAATGACTTTTTGTTCTGCTTTAGTATCTACATCAGAATTCAAGTGTCCCCATCAGTGTTGTTCAAAGGACAGCGGACAGTTGAAGCGTTGTGTATGTGAGCTGACCAGTGGGCAGATGTCGATGAAGTGCGGTTGGTGGATGGAAGAGGCTGACTAGCTCCCATACACTATCCTATATGTTTTTTGCAGATTAGTAATTTGTGGGTTACACAAAGTGTCAATTACTTGGTTTATATGGAAATGCTTTTCAGAATTCCAAGGAATTCTAAAAGAAATTCTGAAAAGCATTTTGGAAGTGGAATTGCCATTCCACATAATTTTAATGGATGGATTTCTGCATTCTGCACAACTCTTGTGGTCAGTTGTGATGGATTCATTCCATATCGAATGGCCTGGTGATCAGTTCTGTTACTAGTGCTGTTTTCCATATACTGTATATTCTTCTGCTGAGGGAGATATTTTTAGAAAGTACAGTCTATAATTTCAGTGCTATGCAGATGATAGCCAGTGATATCTTTGATACATGGCGCGGCAAGATGGCGGCGGTATGTGTGAGCTGCCTGAGCCTGAGCTCTGAATAACTGTGCTTTTGAGTTTCTTTTTCATTTTTATGTGTTACTTTCATGTTTTATGTGTTATTTTCGTGCTTTTAATAGTTTATCTGTTTTGCGATTTTGTTTTTCGGTCATCGTTGGGACGAGTAGATGGAGCATTGAGCCGCTATTTAAAACTGTTGCAGTGCTTTTTAGCTCTGGCAGCTCAGTTTTTACCGTGACATGTCAGGAGGAGATAATACCCGGCTTCTGCGGGATTTGAGTGTGGACCTTTGCGGTCTTGCTCCTGTCGGCTTGTTTGTTTAACTGTTTTGTTGCCGGGAGCCGGGAGCGTGTGGAGTGAGCGTGGAGCTGCTGCTTGTAACCATTGGGGTGAAGTGCCTCTCGGTTCTGGCGGCTCTGTTTTTATTGTGACACGTTTGAAGGACAGAATACCTGGCGTCTGAGGGACTGGAGTGTGGACCCTTGCGGTATTGTTTCAGCTGGCTTGCTGCATTCCGGGAATCTGTTGGAGGCTGGAGACGGAGAGTTCCCTGAGGAGTATGCGTTTGTGGACCTCTGCCCTCTTGTACTGGTTCCTGGATTATTGAGTGGTGCATTATTTGGGCTCTTTTTTTTTATGGACTCTGTGGACCGACTTCTTTGGAAGGCTGAGGAATGGAGCCTTGAAAATTGACTGATCTTTTATTGGAATTAAAAACTGGGATCATGAGTGGAGCCTTCTCTTGTTTGTAGTCTTTGTTGATTGTTAATTGCCCTCAATATTGGTCTGGGTGGTGAGAGCACCCCGGGCCTGGGGGCCATTAAATAAAATCTGTCCCTTATCTTTTGGATTCTGGACACTTTTGTGGCATGTTATGGCCACAGGGAAATTTTCCTGCATGATTAGGAGAATGTTCCCCCTCCCCTGCTCTGGGTGACTCCCTGTGAGTGTTTTGGCCATCTTAGGAGGAACCTCGGGGATTTTGGCCGGAAGGCCGCTCTCCTCTGTGGTTGTTGGTTGGGGGATCTCGGCGGCTGGTGGGCGGTTGAGATCTCAGGTTCCCCTCCTGGGGTGGTCTGCTCTCTGTCTGGATTTCATTCCTGTTGGGGGGGCTTGCATTCTCCTTTTGGGTCCTTCTAGATTATAGCTCTCTGACCTGATTTTTACCTAGGTGTTTGGGCCTGGATTTTGAGGATTCAGTTTTTCTGAGAAGAGCCAGTTTTTAAAGGAACCTTTTCAGTGACCATATTAAGAAGAGAGGAGAGCCCCTCTTGCTGTCAGCTGGATTTTGAAATGTACTAGCACCTTGTTTGAAAGTCTGCTGGTTTTTCGATCCTCCATGACTTTTGGATTTAATTAGTTATTTAAAGCTGCTGTTGGATTTACCTCAACTTCTCCTACCATTGGTTGACTTCTTTCCCAGACTTTTTATTTTTTGGTCTCCTGGTTGGTGAGAGGACCAGGATACTTGTATTTATTTTTCTTTTGTTTTATTGTGTAGTTTTTGTTAATTTTTTTAATTTTTGTTTGATTATTGTGCGTATTTTGGGTAGTGGGAGTGCCCAAACTTTTCTCCCTCTCCCTCGGCTATGACAGGGCGGGGGGGAATTTATATTTTTATGTGTATTTTATCCTGTGAGAGAGGATTTTTTATTTATTTTATTTATTTTGTTGTTCTGGGTTTGAAGTCTATCTAGTTGGGGAGGTGGGTGGTTTTGTAGGTTTTATTGGGTTGGGTTTATTGTTTAAGTTACTATTGTTTTGGAGGTTTTTAGGATTTTAACTATAAGTATTCTGAGCTTTAGATTACTTTAGTTAGATACTGTATTATTTTGTCTAGTTTGAGCTGAATCATGTGTTGCTCGGTGGGCTCCATGGTGGTGCACTATTCATCCTCCTCTCTTCATGCCCTCCACCCTTTTTATACTCCCCCTTACAGTTTGAGACATACCAGCACTGTAGAGTGCTGGGGATTGCTTGTAGGAGAATGAGGAGGGCGGGGGTGGCGAACAGGAGAGGATGAATGAGCGGGACCACCGTATCAGGATCATTAAGTCCAGAAGGCACCCTGGGGAGAAATGGAATCCAGACCGGGGTTTTCCCTGTCTGGTGCCCATACCCAAGGGCACTACTGAACCTAGTGGGCAGATAGGCCGGACAGCTTCCAAGGTTTGTCCAACTTGGGCAGTGTTATGCAATGACAGGTCTGTTAAGAATAAGACCGCTATTTTAGCTGATCTTATTGGTTTGACTGACCTGGCTTGCATCACCGAGACCTGGCTAGATGAAAATTCGGGCCCCATATTAGAGGCCATGATTCCGGCCGGGTACTCGGCAATACACCACCTGAGATTGGACCGCGGGGGGGGGCAGTCTGTTTTAAGACTAAATTGGGCCTCATGAATGTGGTAGTAGGTGAGGCTGAATCCTTTGAGTGTACAGTAGTGCCAGGTGTAGGCGTTTGAATCGTTCTTATCTACCATCCACCCAGAGATGGGAAACGCTTCTTACAGGAAGTAGCAGACTTCCTCGTTGATATGTCATTTGAGTTGCCCAGATTGATGGTTCTGGGTGACTTTAATGCCTGGGTCGATGATGAACTCTCACAATTTGGTCATCACTTCCTCCAACTTATGTCTTATTGGGGCCTTACACAGGTAGTTTCCACTGCTACACATAAATCTGGGCACTCTTTGGATTTAGTCTTCCTCTTAGGGATTGACTCATCTGACATGGGGGTGGAACCAGTCACCTAGTCTGACCATCACACCATGAGGTTCAATTTCTACACCCCCCTGAGAAGGCCTTCCCCTGTGGAGATGGTCAGGTACCGCCCATTACAGAATATTACTTCCCAGGGCCTTGCAGCGGTCCTTGACCTCTCATCCCTCGTGTTGACTAGCAGTGACCTAGAGGCGCTGATGGTGGCCTATAATATGGCCATTACTGGCACCCTGTATCTTATTGCTCCTGTTTGTGAGCGCCCCCTATCCCTTCACCCCAGGTCCCCCTGGTTTGATGGGACTTTGAGGGAGTTGCGGAGACAGGGGTGAAGGTTAGAGCGTTGCTGGCGCAAATCCATCCTTGATGCCGACTACCTTAGATTGATGGAACATTATTCTATCAATCTGCAATCACCCATAAGAAGGCAGAATTCCTGTCCAGGGAGATTGCAGTTGCACATAATCGACCAGCTCAGCTGTTTCGGACTGTAGACAGACTGTGCAACCCAGCCTGTCTGCAAGTCCGAAAAGCCTTTTCACAAATAGAGTGTGAGGAGCTTGCTCGGTTTTTTGCAACTCAAGTGGCTGACATCAGGGCGGCCTTGCGTTCAGTATTCTCTAAGGGTGATGTTGTGGAACAGCACGAGCCCACAATACCTCAGTTCTCTTGGAGTTCCTTTCGCCGACTGGAAGACGTGGATATTATGAGGATCATCCATAGTGTGCGGCCTACAAGCTGTGGTTTGGACCCTGGACCAACTCCCCTAATTTTGGGTTGTTTTGAGATCATTGGTCCAGTTATGGTTCAAATAGTCTGGTGTTCTTTAGAGTCTGGGGAGTTTCCTAACTCTCTGAAAGAGGCGGTGGTGACACCCCTCTTGAAAAAAGCTACTCTGGACCCAGACTATTTTTCAAACTACAGACTTATCTCTAATCTTCCCTTTATTGGGAAGGTTATTGAGAAGGCAGTAGCAGCCCAACTGGAAGACCATTTAACCATCCATAATATCTATGAATCCTTCCAATTCAGTTTTCGGAAAAGACATAGCACTGAGACTGCACTGGTTCGGGTGCTTAATGATCTTCTGAGGGCGAGAGATCAGAAGAAACATTCCATTCTAGTTCTTCTTGATCTCTCATCAGCTTTTGACACTGTGGATCACCTGGTGTTGTTAGCACGCCTGAGGTTAATCTGTGGAATGTTGGGAACTGTTTTAAAATGGTTCACTTCATTCCTTATGGAGATCACAAAGAGTTGTGTCGGGGTTTATTCCTCCTGCCCAACTTTTTGTTGTGTGGGTGCCTCAGGTTCAGTGCTGTCACCCATGTTATTCGCAGTGTACATGCTGCCCCTTGGAGACATTATAAGATGGTATGGGCTGAGGTTTCACTGCTACGCAGATGATACCCAGCTATACTTGTCTTTTGCACCTGGCCAGGATGGAGCACTCTCGGTGTTTAACAACTTTCTGGAAGAAATCCAAGGATGGATGGATTCTAGTTGGTTAAAGTTGAACTCTGAGAAGACGGAGGTGTTAGTGGTGGAACCGGGTGGTCAGATAGTGAGGTCACATGGTAGCATGCTTTCGGGAATTTTTCTTGGTGGTGTGTCACTTCTGCCCTCTGAACAGGTGCTCAGCCTTGGGATTGTCCTGGATGATAGACTGACCCTTCAATCTCAAGTGTCAGCCGTTGTCAGGACTTCCTTTTACCATCTTAGGAATATTGCCAGGGTGCATCACCTTGTTCCATCTGACTCCCTACCAACGTTGGTCCACGCTTTTGTTTCCTAGCGCTTGGACTACTGCAATGCCCTTTACTTTGGTCTTTCTGGGGTTGAAATCCATCACCTTCAGCTGGTGCAGAACGCTGCAGCCTGGGTATTGACTGGGACAAGGAGATCCAGTCATATTACACCGGTGCTGCACAAACTGCACTGGCTTCCTATATGGTGGTGGATTACCTTTAAAGTCAGTTTACTGACTTTCAAAGCCCTTCACGATCAGGGTCCGACATATCTGAAAGAACTTCTGGTGCCTTACTGCCCTGGCCAATCACTCCGCTCGGCCAACGGGGGGTTGTTAGAGATTCCAAGAGTGAATTTAAAATCTTCAGGTAGCAGAGCATTTTCTTATGCCACACCCACTCTTTGGAATTCTCTACCACGCCGATTAAGGGAGTGCACCTCCGTGGAGATATTTAAGAAAGATCTAAAAACCTACCTATGGGGTTTAGCTTATCTTGATGACTAGTGGAAACTATTTTTCATTATCTGTTATTGGTTGGATGATTGTATGGTTTGTTCTAACTAAATGATGTTTTAATGTATTTTTGTATGTTTTAAATTATTATTTGACATTGTGCTTGATGTAAAGTGCCTTGATATTCTTGAAAGGCGCTTTAAAAATAAAGACATTATTATTATTATTATATTTCTTGGCAGCTGGTCAGGTTTTGTCTCTACTGGTGCTAATACACTGCCTGTTGGAGATCAGATTGTGGATGGCCTCCAACTGGCAAACATTTAATCCAGGACGGACAGCATTGCTACTTGTGGACTTAGATTGACAGGTCATTGTAATCAGGTGCAAGTTCAAACTCCTTGTTCTAAATGGAGTTCATCTTGAGGAAAAAGGGTGGCTTGAAATCTAAGAGTTGTCATCGATGAGAAACTAACTCTGGAATCCAAGATATTGGCAGTAGTCAATGATTGCTATCCTGGGATGTTATTATCATTTTGAGAATGTTGTCAGATTCTGTCATTATCTGGAATCTTCTTACCTGAAAACCTTGGTGCTAGATTTTACATTATCCTGCTTGGACACAGTAATGTGCACTATAAGGACTTGCCTTGTGGTCAGATCCACCACCTATAACTTGTGCAAAATACTCAGTGAGGTTCCTGACTTCCACATGGAAGACAGACCATAAGACCACCTTGCTATGCTTCAACACTAGCTAACTTTGTGGCAGGAAGTTGAAGCATCATTTGTATCATTACCAGCCCTAAATGGTCTGGACCCCCTCTACTTCTGTGAGTCTCTGATTCCTTGTACACTGGAGAAAACTGCCCATTTGACTGGCTGGGAGTGCCTTGCTTTCTTCCATCAAAGCTAAAATCTGTGGATAACCTGGACATTTTTTTCTTCATTGTGTGTGGCAGAGGCTGAGCTTTAACTGTTTATTAAATAAAGCCTATCCTTTCTTCTTAATTGTGTTATATTACATTTGTGACCCCTCTATGTCTATTAATACTGTTCTTGACATCTATTTTGTATTTTCTGGAACTCTTACCTCTGGAATGGTGACATATCTAAATAAAAAAACATTACTTCTGTACTGACTTGGTGATATTCTTTATCAAGATGCCGTGGAGCTGGTCTGCAAATCTGACTCATAGTCTCTGGACTACCTGTATTTCAATAATGTGTTTGATTTTCAACACTCCTGCTGTTGATGCATTACTGTACTCCTTGCTGGATGAGGTATTGTACAGGCAAACCCATGTTAGATGGGGTAGGCATCATTGATGTAAACACCAGGCCTTAATGATAAGATAGATATTATGCCTCTGATTAAAAAGATGGGCAAATAAACAAGTGAAATGCAAAAATAATCTTATCAGCACCCACCTTAGTATACCAGATACCCAGTGGACATGTTAGCCACTATCTCTTTCTAATAGCCAGTAGTTTGTTGTTTATGCTGTAGGCTCAGTATATGATTATAATATTACAACATTCTAACCTCATAATTTAAATTTGTTATTAATGGCTTTTCTTCTCCAATCCTCTTGAGTCTTTACAGGTCATGATGGAATGGAAAGAGTCACGGATTTGGCTTTGGGAAGTTTTAAGAACATTACTATTATTAGGAGTTGTTATATTTATGCATTGCAATAGATTATCTTCCTCTAGCTAGCCTTAATTAGTATATTAAATTATTTATTTATAATTCTTAGGAGTGCTTTAGAGACAGTTTTGATCATTTGTCGGTGACTGGTGATTGTATTTATAATATGTATTGCTACTTGCCATATGTGTCTTTTTAACTGCACTGTCATTTTAAACCACAGTTCTTTCAGTGTTATGGACACTACTAGGTACATGCTCCTGATGTCATACCAGAAAGTACAGAACCAGCTGAGGTTCCCGACCTGAGCTGTGGCTGGAATTATATTTGTCTTTTGCACCTTGAATAAAGCCTGCACAGATCAAGTGGTGCTGTAGTTTGCTGTTCTTTCTTCATCACTAATGTACCACCATGTTCCTTGACATGTGAGCAATGTATCTTAGTTGGGAGAATGTGAGGGTATAAAAAGCTCCTGACTCAGATGACTTAACAGCACTATTGAGTAGGACTTCCCGAATACTTCTTGACTCCATGAAATGCAAACATGGGAGGATCCAGAGAGTTGGCAGCTGTATTTGAGTTGCATCTCAGAATATCAAAGATTCATTCAATAGCAGGTGTCTGAAGGCTGGCTAGGTGATGTACAAGGACTTGAAATCTGAAAGTGGACAAAGCTATAGGGCCAGACGTGGTACACCCAAGGGTGTTGATGGCGCTCCAGAAGATACTGACTGTCCCTCTGACAGCCCTATTCAACAACTGACTGGAAACAGGAGTGATTCCAGAGGTCTGGAGAAGGGCAGATGTAGTCCAGCTTCATAAAATTGGTAGCAGGGAGGAGGCTGGCAACTACTGGCTGGTCAAGTCTGACATCAGTGATGGGGAAGTTAACGGAGTCACTTTTATAAGAAAGGGTTGTGGAGTATCTTGAACCTAGTGGGTTACAAGACATGCTGCAGCATGAATTCACAGGTGGAAGGTCATGTCAGATGAATCTGATACATTTCTTCAACTGGGTGGCCAGTGATGAGATCAGGGTTGGGTAGTCAACATGGTCTACTTATACTTCAGCAAGGCCTTTTACACTGTATCACATAGGAGGCTCATAAGGAAACTGGGCAGTTTGAGGATGGGTTCTAAGGTGGTAAACTGGTTATGAAATTGGTTGATGGATGGATGACAGAGGGTTGTGATAAACTGAACTCACTCAGTAGAGGGAAGAGTGACCAGTGGTATACTTCAGGGCTCAGTACTGGAACCAGTGTTCTTTAATGTCTTTACAAGTGACATTGCAGAAGAGTTGGAAGGGAATATATGTCTCTTTGCAGATGACACCAACATCTGCAATAGGATGAACTCTCCAGAAGGGGTTGAGAGAATGTGCAGAGACTTAAGAAAGCTAGATGAGTGGTCAAGAGTATAGCAGCTGAGTTTCAGTGAAAAGAAGTGCAAAATCATGCACATGGGGCACGGAAACCTGGAGGTGGAGTATAAATTGGGGGAAGAGGTACTGATGGTCACCAAACAGTAAAGAGACCTTGGAATAATCATATCTGATGACCTCACGGTGGCAAGGCAGTGCAACAATGCAGTAGGCAGGGTCAGTGGGATGCTGGGGTGCACAAGGAGAGGTACCACTAGCAGAAAGAGGTAAGTGGAGTTGCCACCATATAGATCGTAGGTGAGACCACACCTGAAGCCCTGTGTCTAGTTCTGGAGACCACATCAAAGCAAGGATATGGACCCAGTGGAAACTATCCAGAAGAGGGCAAGTAAAATGGTTCAGGGGCTGCCTCAGAAGCTGTATGAAGAGACTGAGAGATCTCAGTATGTACACCCTGGAAGACAGGAGGGAGAGGTGAGACATAACACAGATCTATAAATACCTCATGCTGCTGAACAGGGTGCAGGAGGGGAGTATTTTTCAGAGGAATTGGTACACGAGAACAAGAAGGCATGCAATGGATCTGGAAGGGGGAAAATTTAGGAGGTACAGTATGTCAGGAAGTACTTCTTCACTGAAAGAGTGGTGGATGCCTTGAACAGTCTGCCAGCAAAGGTAGTGGGGACAAAAACAATGGTTGGTTTCAAGCATACACGGGATAGACACAATGGGATCTTCATTGGGAAGCTGGGAGGGGTTGCTGGAGATCAGTTAGTGTCTACAGTGGCAGTTTAGGCAGGGACAAATGGGCTGACTAGGTGGGCCACACAGTCCTTATCTGCAAACAAATTCTATGTTTTTAGGAAAGAGATGCAGGCTGTGGAATTTGGAATGGTTTTATGGCTTAATACCAGCTGATCCTACTGCTGCATCAGTGGACATAGTGTGAGATGAGGAAGAAGATTGGAAAAAGAAATGAAAGGTTTGATTTTGAACTGTGTGTGTGTGTGTGTCTGTGCACACACACTTTTTATGTTGCTTGCACGCATGTGCAAGAAGCATAGTGCCATCATCCGAGTTTTTGGAGGCGTGGCACCCCGTCTTCCAGTTCAGTTAGTGAGTTTGCAGGCGCTGCCACAGTTCTCCAATGACTGCTGCAGCTGTCTATGACAGCAGTCGAAAATGCAGGGGCATACAGTTGAAAGGGAGAGCCCCACTTCAGTGAGCAGAGCTCTCCCATCCCCCCCACACACACATGCAAGAACGCATATTGCGTGCTGATGTGCCCCCCCCCAACACACACACTGTATGGCCGACGGGGGTGCCCAATCCCTCATCAGCTTCACGCCCCCCCAACAAAAGCTGTCCAGGTGTCATGCTGGGAGCCCACCCCAGCGTGGCAAAAAATGTTATAGTCAATGGGGGTGCCCAATCCCCCATTGGCTCCATGGCTGCACACCCCCCTAAACCTTTCCAGGTGACATGTTGGGAGCCCACCCCAGCGTGGTAAATCTTGTTATAGCCGACGGGTGCCCAATCCCCCATCAGCTCCAGCTCCCCAAACAGCCTTTCCAGCTGCCATACTGGGAGCCCACCCCAGCGTGGCAAACATCCTCGTCGTCTTAATTAAAAAAAACAACCTGTAAATAAAAACGGTCCTCGCAGTCTCACTGCCCCCACCGCACCCACCCACTGCACCCTGCCTCCCCACCCCCCTCACCCCATGCCCTCCGGAGCCCGGCGGACGATCATCGGTGGACCGGTAACACATTTGCACTCTTCAAAGCCGACCGCGAACTGAGGAAATGCGGTAAGCTGTATAATGGAATAAATAGGGTTTTTTCAACTTTGTTGTATATCTCAGGCATTTTTGGGAATTTTGAGCCCAAGTTTTCAACATGGGGTTTTTGGGACCCCTCCTCATGAATTCTTGCACTGTCATGGCGTTAATCGGGCCCGAAGGGTGATTTCACCGTCACTGTGCAAAATCACCTTTCAAGGCTGATTAATGAAATGACACTGCCAATTTTCATAAGGTGGGCTCTCAAAAAGCCTATGTTGAAAATTTGGTGAAAAAATTCCTAAAAATGACTGTTTTACAAGCGCGCATTGCATAGTTCCTACGCACGCTCGTAAGCTCGTGAATTTTCAATATTTTCATTCCAGATTTTCAACATTGCCATTTTACCACACCTCTTTATGAGCAGTACAGCTGTCATTTTTCACATCTTGCCCAAAATGTGTTTCCGCCCATGTAGCGCACAATGGCGCAGTCGGTGTGCAAAATCCATATATGGGACACATTAAGAAAATCACAGTGACACTGTTCATGAGCAGAGGTCTTAAAATGGCTATGTTGAAAATTTGGTGAAAAAATTCCTAAAAATGACTGTTTCACGAGCGTGCATTGAGCAGTTCCTACGCACGCTCGTAAGTTCGCGAATTTTCAATATTTGCACTCCAATGACTTCCAAATACCTAAACAGCACACACAAGCATGCAACATTTGGCATTGACAAATGCTTTTTTACATTACTTAGAGAGTCACTATCACATCTTTCAAATCTTTTTGTCCCTTACTGATGATGCAACTTTATTGCATGAAAGCAGCAAAACACTTACTGTACATACTAAAGGAGCACAAGCTTTGTGACAGACTAGATAAGGGGTCCTGGGATTTGATAAGGAACTACAGACAGTCTGGATGGATCATTTGTCTTTTTCTGCCATCATTGTCCATAATTCTATGTTTCAGGTAGGCCAGTAGTATAAGTGGTGAGAAATGTATACTGTATGTTAGTTACTGTACAGGCAGTCATTTATTTAGCTCCACAACATAAATCTAGATTGCTACTGCATGACAGGGCTTTGTGAACAGTACACATACTTCCACTGGAATACTTCTAAAGGGCACATGTTCTGTGACAGACTAGAAAAATATCTGTTTAGTAAAGTTACTGTCTGGGTAGCAGAGGCCAAAGAAGTGCTGTATTTGGATATCTTCAAGCAATGTACTTGTACTGGCACATTATAGTGTGCTAATAAGTCCTAGCATATGTAATAGAGACTCTTCATTGCAAAATTCTATAGTTCTTACAGATAAAACTGTAGTTTTGAGAATCTTCTGCTCTGTATTTTATATTGAAGAGCTTCCAATAAAATCTAATTAATAATTTAAGATTTCTGTTTCTAAAATGTTAAAATGATTGGAAACTGTGGATAAGGGAGACATTTGTATTTCATTAATGGCAGTATAAACAGAGGGCTTAAGCACAAGCATGGACAGACTTAGTGGTAATGTATGGAAGCATTCATTTCACCAAGTGAGTGGTAAATCTATATGGTACAAGCTTTCAAATGAACTAGTGCAAGTATTGAGTTGAGTCTTATAAACTCCAGGTGGATTAGTTCCTCACGAAGAATAAAAATACAGGGTAACATAGAAACATAGACTTTGATGGCAGATAAGGACCGCTTGGCCCACCTAGTCTGCCCATTTCCCTACCTACAGGATAAGCTGCAGATCCTAGTTAGCCAACGGCCTATTTCTTCCTACCCCCCACAAGAATTGCGCTATGTCTGTCCTATGCATTCTTGAATTATCCCACAGTTTTAGACCCCACAACCACCTCAGGGAGGCTGTTCCATGCATCCACCACCCTGTCTGTGAAAAAATGTTTCCTCACATTGCCCCTGAGCCATCCCCCCTCCATCTTCAAATTGTGTCCCTTCGTTCTTGCAAATCTCTTTTTCTGAAAGATGCTACCCTCTTAGACTTTGTTGATTCCACTGAGGTACTTAAAAGTTTCTATCATGTTCCCCTCTCCCTCCTTTCCTCAAGGGTATACATATTAAGCTCCTTTAGTCTCTCCTTGTGTGGCCTCTCTTGCAGACAGAGCACCATTTTAGTTGCCCTCCTCTGGACTGCCTCCATCCTGTCTATGTCCTTGCAGAGATGGGGTCTCCAGAACTGGGCGCAGTACTCCAGATGGAGTCTCACCAACTGTCTGTACAGAGGGATAACAACTTCCTGTTTTCTGCTGGTGATGTCTCTCCCTATACATCCCAGTATACCCCCTGCCCTCCCTACTGCCTTCTCACATTGCTTGCCAACCTTAAGATCATCTGATATGATTACCCCCAGGTCCCTTTCCATTTTTGTTGTTACTACCCCCATTGTGTAATCTTCCCTGGGTTTTGTTTCCCAGGTGCATTATTTGCCTACTTTTGCACTGAATCCAAGCTGCCATACTTCTGACTATTCCTCCAACCTTGCCAAGTCCCTTCTTATCCTTTTCACGCCTCCTTGTTATCAACCTTGCTGCAGATATTTGTGTCATCTGCAAAGAGGAATACTTTTCTTTTCAGTGCCCCTGCAATGTCACTTATAAAGACATTAAGAAGGACTGGACCCATAACTGAACCCTGCATTACACCACTAGTAACGCCCCTTTCTTCAGAGTGGATTCCGTTTACAATTACCTTCCATGTTTTGTTGTCCAGCCAATGTTTTACCCAGGCTGCCACCCTGGGACTCACTCCCAGGCTGGTTAATTTGTTTATTAATCTTTTGTGTGGGACTGTGTCAAATGCCTTGCTAAAGTCTAGGTAGGCCATGTCCACAGCCCCTCCCTGGTCTACTACTTTGGTCACCCAGTCAAAGAAATGGATTAGATTCGTCTGACATGACCTTTCTGCTGTGAACCCATGCTGCCTTGGGTCCTGTGCCCCACTGGCCTCTAGGTATTCAACAGTTCTTTCCTTCAAAAGTGATTCCATCACTTTTCCTACCACAGAGGTCAAACTGACAGGTTTGTAGTTTCCTGCCTCTGTCTTGCTCCCTCCTCAAGTACTACACCATCTTCCCATGATTTGTTAAAAATGGTAGTCAGTGGTGTCACTAGTTCTCCCCTTAATTCTTTTAGAATTCTGGGGTGAATCCCGTCAGGCCCCATTGCTTTGTCCACCTTCAGTTTTAGTAGTTCTTTCAGAACCCTTTCTTCTGTGAAAGGACTGGGATCGACCCCTCTATCCAGACTGCTTCTGTTAATTGAATTAGGTACCTCCCCCTCTTCCTCTTTTGTGAATACTGAGAAGTATTCATTCAGTATCCTTGCTTTTTCACTGTCCCTCTCTGCCCAGCCTCTGTACATCCTATCCAGCCTCACTATCCCTCCCTTTGTCTTTCTGTGCTCCCTGATGAACTTATAAAAGGTGTCATCCCTCTTCTTAACCGAGTTGGCTACCTTTTCCTCAGTTTGGGCCTTTGCTATTCTGACTTCCCTCCTTGCTTCCTTCTGCCTTAACTGGTACAGTTCTCTGTCCTGCTCCTTCTGTGTTTCCTTATACTTCCCAAATGCTATCTTTTTCTCCCTAACCTTCCCCGCCACCTCTTTTGAGAACCATAGTGGCTTTTTCTTTCATTTTGATTTGTTTATTTGCTTCACACAAAAGCTTGTTGCCTCTGTGATGGCAGTTTTGATGTTTCCCCATTGTTGCCGAACCCCAGCTTCTAGCCTGTTTGCTAGTGCTTTTCTAAGGCACTCTCCCATCTTGCCAAAGTCAGCCCTCCTGAAGTCCAGTACCGTCACCTTTGTATAGCTTGACTCTGCAGCTGAATTTATCATGAACCACATTGTTTGGCGGTCACTTGTTCCCAGATGGCGACCCAATTCTAGATCTGAGATCCTCTCACTGTCCCCATTTGAGAGTACGAGGTCTAAGATTGCTCCCTCATGAGTGGGTTCCAGAACTAGCAGTTTGAGGCATTTCCCCTGTAGGGCATCGAGAATGGCCCTACTCTTGAATGTGGCTGCAGCAAAGGTGCTCCAGTTAACGTCTGGCATATTCAGATCCCCCATCAACAGTATCTCCCCTTTCTCTGCCATCCTAAGGATGCCTTCTATCTATTCTTGTCCATTCCCAACCCCCTGAGATGGGGGTCTATATACAACCCTTGTGCGGATTGTGGTGTCACTTCCAGTCTCTAAGGTGACCCACAGTGCCTCCTCTCCTCCTCCTTGTTTACTCTTTTGTTCTGTTGCTTTTATCCTTTCCCTTACATAGAGAGCTACACCTCCCCCTCTTCTCCCCACCCTGTCTCTCCTGTAGGTTGTGTACCCTAGTATGTTAACATCCTAGTCATGGTTCTCTGTATACCATGTTTCTGTGACTGCTACAATATCCAGGCATCCCTCTTCCATCAAGGCCACCCATTCAGGGAGCTTGTTGCCCAGACTATGGGCATTGGTACTCACTTGTAGAGCTCTCAGCATCACATACTGCAGCACATAGTGTTAACTGGAGGTCTGCCATATGACTACAGACCAGGCTTGACCTTGCTTATCTCTGAGGGTGGAAATGATCACACTCCAAAGCTATAAGGCTAGAGACTAGGTTAGTATTTACATTAATTACTCACTCCTTGCTTCTCATGAGCAGAAGTTGTGGAACCCCCCAACTCTGTCCCTTCATGCAAGCACCATTTTCCAAAATAGTCCCACCCCTTTTCACTCATCATGAGGACAGCTGTGACTTTGCTAATTCTCCAGTGGCAGGGTGAACACAAATGCTGTACATTAAACACAATGTTGAAGCATACTCACTGTCCAAATAGAAGATACTGAATTTCAAAGTGAAGATTGCAAACCTTTACTGAAGGCATTAGATCCACAGGAGCTGAACAACTCTATGGTGAGATGGACAAACATCCCAATGCTTTGTGCCATCATATAACTTCCTCAGGGGATCCTAGGAGGGCAAGAAAAGCATCTGCCTTTAAAGCAGAAGTCAATTTTGCTTTTGGAATGGAATGAGAATGGGCCAGTTTGAAAAACTGTATCGTTTAAGTTTTGGCCAGTCTGGTAAAATAGATTTGGGGATTTTCATGTTCAATCTGTTTTCAAGCAATCTTTTCTGCCTCTGGATGCCATTTGCTAAAATGATTCTCTCACATTATACAGGGGGAAACTTAGATTTATTAAAACTCAATTGCAACCAAAGTTGGAAAAAAAAAACAGAGTGGATGAAGTACTATAAGCTTTACAAATGACTATATACAGAATATACCTTAAATACATCTCTGGAATTTTACAAATTGTGCAGATTAAAAATGTATCTAGTTTCTTAATGATATAAACTGTGTATTATATAATTGTTTGTAAAATCAGACCACTAAACAATAAACATTTAAATACTGAAGAAACCCTCAGTGGACCCAAAGTGTCTTAGCAACTAGAGACCGGTCTCAAACCTCCCACTTTCAGGGAAGGTTATAGAAAAAGTGGTGGCCATCCAGCTCGAGGCACGTCTTGCCTCCTCTATCACTTATGAGTCTTTCCAGTCTGGATTTAGAACTGAGCATAGTATGGAGACCGCCCTGATGAAGGTGCTTAATGATCTCCTAATGGTGAGAGACAGGAGAGAGTGCACCAACTTGGTCCTCCTGGATCTCTCGGCAGCATTTGACACTGCTGACCATGAGGTGCTGTTGGACCGCCTATGGTGCTGGTGTGGCCTGATCAGTAATATCTTAAATTGGTTCAGTTCATATTTGACAGGCAGAATGCAGAGGGTGATGATGGGCTTAGCCTCATCTAATCCAAAGCTTCTGTTCTGTGGAGTCCCACAGAGCTTGGTTCTGTCGCTCTTGTTGTTCATGGTGTACAGTACATGCTACCATTGGGAGACATTATCTGGTGGTGTGGGCTGAGTTTTCATTGCTATGCTGATGATACCCAGCTATACCTGTCTTGTGCATCTGGCAACCAGATGGCAGTCTCTGTGTTTAACAACTGCCTGGAGGAGATCCAGACTTGGATGACTCAAAACTGGCTGTGACTCAGTCCAGGCAAGACTGAGGTACTAGTGGTGGATCTGGGTCGTCGATGTGGGGTGGTGGCTAGGAGATCCCCCCAGTATAGTACTGGGGGGTGTTCCACTGACCCCTCCACATGGGTTAAGGATCTGGGCATGATCTTTGATGACAGCCTAACACTTGATGTTCATGTGTCGGCCTTTGTCAAAACTGGATTTTATCATTTGAGGAATATCACCCAGATCCAGGCCCTTATACCAACTGAGGACCTAGCCACACTGGTACATGCTTTCGTCATGTCCAGACTGGACTACTGCAATGCCGTGTACCTAGTGCTATCTATAAGCAATCTCTGCTGGCTGCAGCTGGTGCAGAACGTAATGGCTAGATAGCTGACAGGTGCCCAAAAATCTGACCATTTCATGCCTGTCCTCTGTGGACTGCATTGGCTACCAGTTAGGTGGAGAATTGTCTTCAAGATCAGATTATGGGCCTATAAGGCCCTACACAAGGGGGGATCAGACTACCTGTAAGATCTCCTGGTACCTCTCTGTCTGCCCTGGGCTCTCCGTTCCTCTGAGAGATGTCTCCTTGGGGTTCCCAGGGTTAGGTTGCAGCATTCGGGTGACCATGAATTTTCTGTGCCACGCCTACCCTGTGGAACTCACTTCCTAACCATCTACAGGAGGCAACATTGCTGGCAACCTTTAAAAAAGGGTTTGGTGACATTTTTGTTTAACCAGGTTTTGAATTCATAAAGTGCAATTTTTGAATTAATATTTATTTATTTTATAATGATAAATATAGTTTATGTCTATTGTTGCTTGCCTCACCTGATCTTTGGTTATTACATATTTACATTGTGTATTAATTCTGCCTTTGAAAACTTTCAATATTTAGTGCTCCAAGTCCCTGGAAAGGGGCGCTATATAAATAAAGTTTCTGTCTGTCTATCTCTCTATCTATCAATCTATCTATCTGTCTCTATATCTGATAAACAGATTATTGCGTAGGTTTTTTTCCCCTATAAATCTGTTTTTTCCACCTGACCTGTTTGTGCAACACTTATTGAGAGACACATTTTATTGGCCAAGGTCATGCAACTTAGAACATAGTGCACACATATCGAGAAACAATTTTCTTGACAAATTTTCTCTCCAAACACTTAAGTTCTTACATTTACATAACATTAATTTGTTTATGCATTTATTTATTGAGTTTTGGTTTCAGGGCTGACCCAGTTTTAGTTACAGGAAAATTTACAGAGTTCAATGACAACAAGAGAATTACATGCAATATTACAGAGTGCAAATAATAACAGTACATTAGGCGCATAGGAAGGTAATGACACAGGAGGTAAATTAGATACAGAGTAGTAAATCATGCAGTACATTTTAAACAACAGTTGCCCATATGTGGGACAGTGCATTTGAAGTACTACAGTACATTCACTTAACACCAGAAGCTGTATACAGTTTTTATGGACTTGGGATGTACCCAGTAGATTGAAGTGTATGTGGTTCAGCAGTAACATCTGCATTGGCCAACCTTTGGTAGGCAGTTTTTTTATACCTTTGTTGAAGTCATTGAAGGAAGTGGAGTTAGTTAAGGAGGCAGGTAACGCGTTCCAGTAGTAAAGAGCAGAGCAGACAAAGAACCTTCTGCCCAAGTTAGTTCTGACTCTGGGGATAGCAAGGCTGATGCAATTCGAGGAGTGCAGAGATAGCCTCAATGGCTTTGGGGCTCTCAATCCATGGAGGCTAGGAGGTGTATAAACTCTGGTATGTTTATAGGTAAGGCAGAGGAGTGGGTAGGACATCCTGTCCTTAAGTGTGGGCTATATCAGTGAGGAGAGGACCTCACAGTGGTGACTATGTGGGGGGGGGCATTGTCATAAAGTGGCTGATCTTGTTGTATAGTACAGCCAGTTTTTTTTTGATTTCTGATTTTCTAAGAAACTGGAGAACAGAGGTGCCATAAAGCAGGGTGGGAAGAAGGGTACCATTTGCTACCATTATCCTGGTCTCAGGGGTCAGTGAGTTGTCCAGTCAGTATAGGACACCAAGTTTCTGGTGTATAGCTTTCATGATATTATCCACATGTAGTTTAAATGTAAGGTCTGGGTCGAGGTAAATACCCATGTAACACCCTACTGGCCACTTGTGTGACTAATAAGCACACCTCCCATACTATTTCTGTCTGGTAACCCGTGAGGTGGGTGCATGAGGAAGGGTGCTGTCTGTAATGGTGACTCCTTCTCGGTGCAGTCCCTCACAGCAATGGGAGGGTAGGATGACCGGAAGAGGGGGTGGGCAAACTGGGTGACAGGATGTGGGTATGTGTACACATGCGGGGGAGCGAGCACAGTGAGCATGGGCTGGGAGGAGGCAGAGGGGCTGTAGGTGGTGGCATTGTGGTGGATGGCGGAGCTGCGTCATGGCATTGGGGGTTGGCTAGTGGTTGGGGTGGATGAGGAACCGCGTTTGGGTCCGGGTGCTGGTGTGATTTTATTGTGCCAGGCCCAAACCTTTATTTGTTTAATGCTTTCACCCCCCCGACATGCACTCCCCTGGAGTTGAGAATCCTTAAGTAGGGGGGTGTGGCAGGCGAAGCTCCCCACAAGGGGGGGGTGTGGTGCACAGCCACCCCACAGAAAGCATTAAAAAACTCTCCTGGCACCATTGTCCTGTGCTGGGTGTGGGTTGTCAAAGTGCTGAAAAACTTTTCAGCACTCTGACTGTGCAATAACAGTGATCACCTTTAGGTGTTCGCCATCATCACATAGACCCTTTCTGTCTAGGGGAAAAGAGAAGGGTGAGGGTACAAAGCAATAAACAGTGTGTACAAGACACTAAATGACCATTACTAACCCAGGTCCTAAGGAGAGAACTTTTGGTAAGGACTATTCCAGGTTTGCATTTCTGGAGGGGTACCCAGTAATTCCACACAAGAAGCATTAACTAGATTGTCCATGCCAGGTTGGGATTCTAGAGTGTGGCTTTATTCCAAACAGTTGGTACACAAAATCAAAGATGGCCCCCCAAGGGTTTACACTTCATGGCACAAGGCACATGCAGAACACACATCTGTAGCAGACAAAACCTCGAACTTCCCATATAGCATAGGATTTGAAATCTTTTTCAGTGGCCGGCCTGAGCAGAAAAACACATCTTTTAGTAGCAATGGCCACCATGAAGCACACAAACTTCTTCTTCTAGTAACTGAGAACTGCTCCTATATGACATAGGCTTTAAATTAGGAAATGTGGCATCTTGCCACAATGGTGCACACTGGTGCTCAAGACTAGAACAACCCACACCAGGGGGTAAACTTTACTCTTCAGACATTGGCCATATGTGCTGAATAAACAGGCAATCTTACAGAACATGAAGTGCTGAACTGGTCACTCCAGATGGGGGATTGCCCACCTTTTGCTTCCTCATCCATACCCAGCCATTCTTTCAGAGTTATACCTCAACAGTTAACCAATAGTAGAACAATACTTCTTCAGAATGTTTGGCACATTCAGCATGAGAAAACACTACATAGGAGTATAAAATTAAAATTTTGTACAAAGTGTTAAGTCACACCTGGGACTCCACTATTGTCAGCCAACTTTAGGAAAACTTCTTGGGAACAGTCTCAACACAGAACTGGGTGCATATGTCCCTTTCTCAGTGTAATACCCCAAAGAAAACAAGCAGGTACATCTCTCCTGGGAACTCACAGACAGAATTAATCACAGTTTGTACAGAAAAGGCAGCTTTAAATGTCCTTGATCAAATTAGCCGATTGCCCCTCAGATCCATTCTGCAGTCCCCCTCATCCTACTGAGGATGAGAACATCAGGAAATCCTGAAGACGGTTTTCACTACTTCAACAAGGCAGGCAGATGGTTCTCAGATTAGGGTGAGAAAAAATAGGCTCTCCTCAGAGCCCACACAGCAGCTTTTCACTCTTCCAACTGCTCACACTCACAGACTACTGCAGCCTAACTGAAAATTCTGAAACTCCTCCACTCACAGCAAGCTATGTAGCTTATGATGCTGTGAAAACTCTAAATGACATCACCTCACCAAGCAAGCAGAGAGGGATCAGGTGAAAATCTATTAAACTAGTTATTCACCAACTATCCTCCCTACCTAATACTGACACTGATGGGATTCTAGTATCCCCAGGGAACAGGGGGGTTACACTCGCCCCAGCCAGGTAAATGACAGTCTGCAGTCATTTTTCTACCTGGCACCAGGCAATCCTACCTTCTGTGTTACCTATGGGGAGATAGCACTACTTTTCCACTACCATGTACCAGGCACAGGCAGACACCATTAAAGGCACAGAGGCAGGTTGATGAAACTTCAGCCCCTATTTTATGATCTATCTATGGAAAATCAGTGGCTGCAAGAAACTGCCTGAAGAATGCCCTAATAGACCAGATCTGTGGCTCTACTGCAGGTCAGGATCACAGTATGTCTATCCCCTAGCACTCTAAGGAAAATCTATCTGACAAAGTAGTCCACAAGAGAACCTCCCCCCAAACCCAGGGTACCTGCGAATAGAGATGCAGCAAATTTAAATTTCATTGGTGAAGTGAACGTGAAGTGGGCACTTCACATTGCAGAGTGGGCAATGCAAAGTGCTCACTTCACCTTGTCATTACCACTTCACATTAAGGCAGAATGGCAATGCAAAGTAAGGTGAAGTCGTTGTTTTTAATGGACTTTGCGTTCCTCACTATGATTCTAAGTGATCCACTTGGTGTTTCAGATTTGGCAGCCCCCCCACACATCACATAGCTTACAGTACTGTAAGTCACATGCTCTTTAGCTAGGCAGAAAGAAAGTGAATCATACAATCAGACACTTTTATTTTTTCTGTGCAGACAGAGAGAGAGAGGAGTGTGTTTTGTGACTGCTGATACTTTGAGATCAGAACAATGAGATTTAAACTTTGATTTAGACCCAACAGCATTTTTAAAAGCTAAATTTTTTTGTCTTTTCTGTCTGTACTCTTTTTTACTTAATTTGTTCTTTCTGTAAATTTTACTTTTCTTACATAGAGGGACATCAGTTGCAAATTATGTCCATGCTGGAACTGCTGCTGGATCACCATGGGATCCCACATTAGTTTTTTTTTCCTCACACCATGTGCCCCCCCACACCTTCCTTGCTGTGTTATAAAATTTATTCCTCCACCATCCCCGACCCTTGTATGTAATTATGCCCTTTTCTTGTTGTCTTTTGTATGTATTCTGGGCAGTGGAAGTATACTGTGCTAAACTGCATGGGTGCAGTTTTTGTTCCAGTCTGTGTATGTACTGCAGACACTGTCCAACTCCCTGACTTAAAAACACTTATTAATGAGTACAATGGTGAGGTGGTGAAGCCTGGAGAGATACTACAAAACAGGCTTACAATACATCCAAGTAACTAGCAAAAATATTAATGTTGTGATTCGTGACATAATCGTAAATCATGATTTGTGACTGCATTTGTGACCGTGATGATAAAGAAATGCAAATGCCTATGGCTGTACTTCCCTGGGCCCAGATGAGTTGTGGCACAAAACTCCCCGACTTAAAAACACTCATTAATGAGTACAATGGTGGGGTGGTGAAGCATGAAGAGATACTACAAAACAGGCTTACAATACATCCAAGTAACTAGTAAAAAAAATTACTGTTGTGATTCGTGACGTGATCATAAATCGTAATTTGTGACGGCATTTGTGACCGTGATGATGAAGAACGTGATTTGTATCACGAGTGACTCCTGATGATGGTCCTGACTTAAAAATGCATATTAATGAGTACAATGTTTATGCTGAATTATGCACCACACCTGCCCAGTACTCTGAAGGGAAGCCGAAGAAACAACTGTGACTTAAGTTAGAGATGGAAATTGGGCCCTAAAGAGATGCAAATGTACAGACAGATTAAGATGCAAAGGCATAACTCCTAACCAGTGCTCACCATTGGAAATTCAAATCTGGAAAATAATATCTTTGCCGGTTGGGGCAGGCCATGGGGGAGGGGGGCAGTGTACTGCACTGCTGCAGTAAGAGTCACTAGTACGAGTACCAGTAAAGATACCACAAAGAAGTAAATAAAATTGCACATCTGCAGTGAATAGCCGGTTCACATTGCTGAAATTATGTGGCACAATAAGAGGTGTCTGATTTGATGACACGTGTCACACACATACTCACACACACACTAAATAATGCGTAGCAAATTGGTAACTTCAATAATATAACCACATATTTTAAACAAACTATAATTATGCACTGCTGTACCACAACAATTGACAAAAAAATGGCAAGAATTATTGAAAATATTACTGTGTATACATTAACACAGTTACACAAGAAAAATATCATCAGAACAGAAAGCACTGTCTTTTCTCCAAGTTAATCTACCTACACCACAGATACGCCCTCCCCCAAAGCACACTTCCACTGTCTCTCAGTTCACAGATTGAATGTTGTACATTAACATTCAAAATACACACACAAACAATAAACGCTTGATGATATGAGTGCAGGAGGGTTTCCTATAATCAAACTAAAGTTTCAGCAAAAAAAAAGACTCAAAAAGGCTTTTTTAGCAGCTTTCAGAAGGTTTGAATCACAGAGAGCTCTCACAGCAGATTGTCTCCTACAGCTTCCTACACACACTGCCCCAAACTGAGGCTGTGGAGAACAATCTAGAGCCCATGTGACCTGAAATCCCATGAATCACTGCAAAATTCGCCTTTGGAGCTTAGAAATAAGGCGAAGTAAGGTGAAGTACATTGTTTTCAATGTACTTCGCCTTGAGGAATAGTGGAGTAGTGGTTTGGGAAGGCAGAGCAGCATGAAGTCATTGTTTTCAATGAACTGCGTTGCCATTAATAGCAAAGTACTCCGTTTCGCGTTGCGGAGTACTCCGCGAATTCGCTTTCACTCCACGTTCCACTTCTCGTAGCGAATTGGGGCCACTTCACCCATCTCTACCTGCGAACAAACAACAAGGAAACAACACATTGCAATGCATTACATTTCCCAAACATCCCCACAGTCTCACACCTGTGAAGAAAAAGCATGTTAACAGCCTGTTAACCACAACAATCCTAAACTTTAGGAACAACAGAGGAACTTAGCTGAGCTCCCACATCCTCTTCTTTTCTTCTCTTCTCTTCTTTTCTTCTTCAGGAATACCTGTAAAAGAATAAAAACAAAACACCACATTCTGCATTCCACATAGCATTTAAACCTCCACCTGAACACTAGAGAATCCCAAAAATATTTTTCTAGAAAAGTACAAAAGTACAAAATGGAAAACAGACATATATACAAAGCATTTTGGTGGATAGAAGGCCCTAAATGTCCAATACTAGTGACAGAATGTTGCTGCCTGAAGGCAAAGTTCATAAAAGAGTCTCTCCTCAGCTGGAGTGCACTGAAGAACAGTTTTGGAACAAGGCAGGGCCTGAAAAGCACTGCAATCCATGGGGAGAGTCTTCGAGGACAGTTTAAACAGTTTGTGGTCAGTCTGTCAGTGTAAGGTGTGTTGTGCAAAGTCAGTTAGAAAATAGAAAATTTGGTCTTATCAGTTCCTTGAAGACCAAAAACAAAATATCACCTTACTTCTCTGAGCTTAGGACCCTCTCCCACCAGGTGGCATCTTCTGAAACAGCTGGAATGATGTCCTCTGAAAAAAACAGGCAATGGAACAGGAAAACAGCTGAGCTGATGTTATCTGTTAAACCAGGTGATGAAACAGAAAAACAGCTGGACTGAAGTCATCTGGAAAGCCAGGAGATGGAAATGGGAAACACTGCTGGGTTGATGAATCTGAATGCATTTGAAGAATCCTGGAATACCAGTAGAGCTGCATCTTCTTCCTTGGATACTGCTGCTGCTAGATGACAGACACCGGGCTGCCACTGCTTGCATCCCTCTAGGCATGCTGGGAACAAGGTAAATGCAGAACACAACATCTGTAGCAGACAAAAACTTCCCATATAGCATAGGATTTAAACTCATTTTCAGCGGCTGGCCTGAGCTGAAAAAAACATTTTCTGGTGGCAATGGCCATCATGGAGCACACAAACTTCTTCTAGTGGCACTGGCCACAACTTAGAACTATTCCTATACGATATAGGCTTTAAATTAGGAAATGTGGCATCATGCCACAATGGAGCAGACTGGTTCTCAAGACTAGGACACCCCACACCGGGAGTAAACTTTACTCTTCAGGCACTGGCCATATGTGCTGAATAAACAGACACCGTTATAGAACTTAAAGTGTTGAACTGGTCACTCCAGATGGGGGATTGCCCACCTTTTGCTTCTTCATCCATACCAGCCATTCTTTCAGAGTTACACCTCAACAGTTATCTAACAGTAGAACTATGCTTCTTCAGAATGTTTGGCACATTCAGCATGTGAAAACACTACATAGGAGTGTAAAATTAAAGTTCTGTAGAAAGTATTAAGTCACACCTGGGACTCCACTATTGTCAGCCAACTTTAGGAAAACTTCTTGAGAATAGTCTCAACACAGAACTGAGTGCATAGGTCCCTTTGTCAGAGTAACACCCCAAAGAAAACAAGCAGGTACATCTCTCCTGGGAACTCACAGACAGAATTGTGCACAAAAGGCAGGTTCAAATGTCCTGGATCAAATTAGGGGATTGCTTCTCGGTTCCATTCTGCAGTCTCCCTCATCCCACTACGGATGAGAACATCAGGAAATCCTGAAAATTGGTTTACACCACTTCAAAAAGGCAGGCAGATGATTCTCAGACTATGGTGAGAAAAAGTAGGCTCTTGTCAGAGACCACACAGCAGCTCTTGACCCCTCCAACTGCTCACACTCACAGACTACTGCAGACTAACTGAAAATTCCAAAAACTCCTCCAC
The DNA here is from genome assembly GCA_016271365.2 of Neoceratodus forsteri. NCBI lineage: Eukaryota > Metazoa > Chordata > Ceratodontiformes > Ceratodontidae > Neoceratodus > Neoceratodus forsteri. Next base: position 766,960,164 of record CM057458.1, read on the forward strand.
TCACAGCAAGCTATGTGGCTTATGATGTTGCGAGAGTTCTAAATGACATCACCTCTCAGCTCTCAGATGAAACCAAGCAAGCAGAGAGGGACCAGGTGAAAATCTGTTTAACTATTTATTCACCAGCTGCCTTCCGTACCTAACACTGACACTGATGGGATTCTAGTAACCCCAGGGAACGGTGGGTTACACCTAGGTATTTTACTTTATCCACAACATCTACTGTGGAGCCAGAGGAGGTGTACAGGGTAAGTAGGTGTTGCTGGGATGTGCCAAGGTGCTTGGGTCTGAATAAAACAGCTTTAGTTTTTTTTTATTTCATTGAGCACTAGTAGGTTAAGAGCAATCCATACTTCTAGGACATTCAGACTAGTAGATAGCTTAGTGCTGACAGTACGAGCATCTTCCGCACTGCAATACAGTACAGCAACATCAGCATAAAGCAGAAGTCAGCCTTGCCACAGTTGTTTCCAAAAGTCATTAATAAAAATAGAGGAGAATAGGGGGCCTTATATGGAGCCTTGGGGACCCCATTCTTGACTGGTAGGTGAGTTCATAGGTTCATAGGTCATTTCAAGCTATTCTAGACTTTTGTCCATGATGCTTGCCGAAAGATTTTTTTTTCCTTTTTTATTTATATCTTCAATAGGAAATGATCCAATTTAACCTTAAAAGAGTCCATGCTTATGCTAGATACTACATCTATTGGTAGTGAGTTCCATCCAGACACAATTCTATTGCTAAACCAATGTTTGCGTTGTAGAGTTTGCCATTTTTTAACTTCAAACTGGAAGGGATGTCCCCTTGGTTGAGTGGATACCCTTCTGTTTGACAGCTTGTGGCCTATGAACAAGGTAGTTGGTAACCCAGGTGATGGAGTGACTGTCAATATCCAAAACTGTCAATTTATGAAGATGCATGTTGTGGTTAACCAAGTCAAATTCCTTAGTTAGGTCAATAAATATTGCACCTGTAAGTGATCCTTTGTCCAACACATTCAGGGTGTCAGCCATGAATTTTATGAGCACTGTGTTGGTTCCAAGGGATTTCCTGAAGCCATGCTGCTTGTCATGGCATGCAGTATAGCCTAGTGGTTATAGTAATGAGCTGTGAATGAGCTCTATTTGTACATCCAGCAGATCTGAGGTTGAGTCCCACAACCTCCACTTGCATACTGTGCCACTCTGAGCAAGTCACCTAGCCACCTCAATGCTCCCAGGTCACCCCTGAAAACAGGCACTTGTGCCTAGTGAGGCCTTATCTGGTTACCTAAAGAATAAAATAAAAAAGGCTAAATAAAACAAATTGTGGTTTTCCAGGTAGTTCTGTAGCTAGTTATACACCAGCCTCTCCTGTACCTTTGCCAGTGGGCTAAGGAAATAGGCAGAATTTATTTAGTGCACTTATCTGGTCAACAAACACTAAATAAATGAATAAATAAAAAAATAAAAGCATGGATATGGGCTGGTAGTTTTCTACAGGTTCTCAAGGTCCACCTTTATGGATGGGAATGCCCACCACACCTTCCCTTGATTAGGGATAGTCCCTTCATGCAGGGACCTATTTATAAGCCAGGTTAGTTGGAAGGCAATTACGGTAGCAGCTGTTTTTAGAAGCTTTAGTTCTAACTTATCAGAACTTGGGGAGCCATCAGCTTTTATATGCTTGAGGAGGGCAATTACCTTACTTTTCTTAACCAATCTCAGGTGGAACTTGGGGTGACACTGTTCAGTTTCCTCTGATTGAAGGAAGGTGGAGAGGAGACTGGGATGGTTGGGTTTATACCTAGTTAGGTCAGTAAAGAAGCAGTTAAAAGAGTTGGCAGTCTTAAGTGGGTCATTTATAATCTGGCCATTGGCACTAATGGAGCTGCCTGGAGGGCTAGGGCTGCCCTTAATGAGGCAATTAGTATGGAGTCAGATTTTTTGGGGATATGATAGGGATTTGCATTGTATATTTATTAAGTAGAGGTTGTTGGTGGCCTTAGTGCCACTTTTGCACTTGTTCCTCAGGTTTCTGTACTTCTCTCAGTCAACTTTCAGGGCAGACTTCTTATAGAGACCCCAGGCATTATCCCTTTGGACTATTAGGTTTTTGAGCTCAGGGTCAAGCCATTTGTTACATCTGCCCTGAACCCACAGATTCTGAAATGGGGCATGTCAGTTGGCTGCAGACAGAAAATTAACAAAGAAGTCAAGGGCATCATATATGGTTCATAGGTCGAGGATTGGGCACCAATTAATGCTGACGAGTGTGGAAGTAAAAGATTTTGGCATAAAGTGAGAGTAATTTCTCACATCAAAGATTCTAGGGGGAAGTCTGGTGAAGTTGTTTCTCTAGAGACAAAAGATAGGCAAGTGGTTGCTTAGGGCATCTGAGAATATTCCTGTAGTCTTAATTTTATTGGGGTTAGTGACTAATACACAGCTGAGGAGGGTATGGTTCCCGGTTTTAGTGTTGAGCCTAGTGGGCTCACTTATGAATTGAGTCAGGCTGGACTCCAGGAGGAGAGTCTGTAGGCCAGGTTCAGTGTCCATTGCCCAGTTTAGATTGAAGGCACCTAGTATAACCATCTTGCCTGGCGAATGTTCAGCTAGCAACTTGGTCATAGATTCTAGTGCAGCAGTTGCAATGCGAGGGAGGAGTATCCACAGTCAAGAAGTAGCGGTTTAGTGTTGCCATGTAACAACTCCATAAATATGATTTCGCTTTCAATATCATTTAGGTAGGGTAAATCAGTGATGGTGGCCATGACAGAAGAATTCACATAAATGATGACACTGCCTCCTTTTTTGCCAGCTGTATGCTTTTTAAAGGCAGTGAAGTTTGGTAGGTCAATCCCATGTGTGAGTATGACAATGACATCCCACTGATACAATACAGTCCAGCTTTCAAGTCTGGGCATATTAGGCCTCAGGCTGTTGATGTTCATGTGGACAATTTTGATTCACTTGGCTGAAGTTCAGCTAGGGTCAGAAGGGGAGCATATTTTGCAGTTGGGAGGTATGTGGCCAGGATTCGTTTCTACATCACCACACATGACAAGTAACAGGGATGCCATGTAATTGAGGAGCTGAGTCAGATAGGTAATAGAATATTTCCCTGTATGGAACAAGCATGAGAAGAAAATGTTATAGCAGATACCTTTCCAGTACAGCCCATGAGTTATCGGAGGTAAAGGTCCCTAATTTGCACTACCTTGGGGGGACCTGGTACAGGGGAGGGGGGATTGCCTATCATTTGTCCAGGATGAATCAGTCAAGAAGGGGACAGTGTCCACCATGAGAATTAATAGTATATAGGAGATTACTACCGTAATACCATAAAGCATCATGGTGGTAGAGGTTCCTTGGGCTACTCCTGGTACCCTGAATCACCAAGGGAGTCTGCAAATTATGATGTATGCATTGAGGAGAAATGTTGAGAAAAGCAGGAATAAGGCAGTGCTGGATCAGGCAACAGACTCTAACAACAGAAGGTTAACAGATCAGCTGTTATAATAAGGTTATGCAGCTGTGTGTTAACAGAACAAACTATGACCAAGGCCACTGTTTTTCGGTTTTTAACGGAAAATCCGGTAAAATTTCGGAATTAGGGCTGTCTGAAAACCGGTAAAAACGAAGATTTCATGGAATCTGGCATTTTCTGTCATATCAGTAAACCTATAAAAAGTGTGTTTTTCTTTTAATTCCTTCCTGTACTATTTTCAGTTTGCTTCATTTAATGCTCTGTATATTAAGCCTTCTTTAATTCTGATTATTTATGCACATACTAAAAAATTATAAAAGAATCCCGGTAAAATCCGGAAATTAGAGTAACAATCACGGGTGAAATTCCGGAATCTTAAGTCTTGAAAATGGAATTTAATTATTTTAATCACCATAAATCAGTGGCCTTGACTATGACTAAGTAGAATACTTGCAATAGTAGCACTCAGTAAGTAGGTTGTTAAAGGCCAACTTTTAAGTTTTAGTGCACCTTAGTAATATTAGGCACCAGGCTGTATACAGTGGTACAGGGCTGAGATGTAACCTTTCCCTAAATTAGGGTCAGTCAGTGCATAGGAGACTCAGCAATTCCTGAGAATCTGGCTATTCAGAGATGTAATAAATAACAGCTATATAAAGTAGTCCTCTTCATATCTAAATAACTGCCCATGATTACCCTTAGCACTCTTTTTTGCACTTTCTCCAAATCTTTTCATTCTGAATATGTCAAACCTCCATGCCCAAAAGGAGCACCATATCCAAAACCGATCTGACTACTGCATAATAGTAATGTACAAGATCATACTGCCAAAGACCTGCTTTGTTTAAGGTTGTGTGAAAGTACAACCTGGTATTTGCTTTGTTTTGTTTTTTGCCATAGTGTCTACCTGTTTTGCCTATAAAAAATCATTCTGAAATATAATTCATAAAAACGTAACCTGATTTAGCACTCCCCCTATGAAACCACATAAACATAGTGAAGAGATTATCCATCTAATTAGTTTGCCTAATCCAATTTCCTTTATCAGGATTTATTTCCCTGAAATTACCCACTGATCATTTCTCAATTTTATGTAAATCACTTTGCATCCCAATATTACTTTCAACATTACAAACATCTATTGCAGTGGTATCATCAGCATATTTGATACATTTACTAACATACTTAAAGCATTTATCATTAACAAAAAAGAAGAGGTTCATGTATGGTAGCCCAAGGAACCTCACCATTATTATTACCCATTTTAGATTTCCTACCATCCATTTCTATCTATTGACACCTCCCTTGCAGAAAAATTGTAGACTCATCTAATTATAAATATACAGATATTATGCAACTGCACTTTTTGATCAGGGTACTATGGTCAATTAAAGCAAAAGCATTATGGTAATTCATAAATTGTACAGCCCTTACAAACTCATCCCCATTCTGTGCCCTTATACAAATTTCTAGGAACCTTTGGACTTCAGTAGTTGTTGGACTTCTTAGCAACCCCAACTGGTTTAGGTCAATCACTTCTCCCACATATTTCATCATCCATTCATAATCCATATAAGCGCTACTGGAAAGACGCGCTCAGAAATTAATTTCTGAGCTTGTCTTTCCAGTAACACTCATACAGAACTCAGTTGGCAGCTGACCGTGGAGGTGAGAGGTGAGCTGTGCCTGTCACTGGCTGCGTATGGGTGGGGGGTGCTGGGTGGGCTGGCATGGCTGGGAGGGTGAGTAGGAGGCCACTAGATTTCCAGGGAAGGGTAATTGCTGCATTTGCAGCCCGTGACTCAGGGATCGGGGCATGGGTGAGGGAATGGCAGCACCACCCTGTGGGGCTTCTACCAATGGGTGTTTTGGGGGGATGGTTAGCCCTGTGGGGCCCCACTGATGTATGCTGGCATGGGGGTGGACAAGGTGGCATGACTGCAGGTGGGTCTACAGGACCCCTGGGGGGCATCCGTAAGTTACACCTAACTTACGTTGCTGATTCTCCTCCAGGGGTTTTGTAGAATCCCAGCATTGGGGACTTTGTTGCTGCCCTTCTGGAATAGGGTGCAACTGCTGCCGTAAACCCCCTAGCACCATGTTGCAGGGGGTTTATGGCGCAACTGCCGGCGTAACTGCTGTTCAGTGCAAGTGGCCTGTGACATGTCAAAGGCCACTTTGTAGAACTGCGCATGTCACAACTGCTGGCGTAAGTTACTACATGCACCATTCTACTTGACACAACTGCTGTTAACACCTCGTATAACTCTTCTATAATCTGGCCCATAGTATATAATGTTAAAAGTCTTCTAAATAAGAAAATATATTTGTGTTAGGAAAATATTGGGTTTAAAGACACACTTCCCTAATGTAAATTAAGTATTAACAAGCTGTTTGCCACAATTATAGTGTAAGCACTATTCAGATATGTTTATCTTAAACTTTGTGTTCAAAAAGTCAATATTATTAAAGGAATAATGCCTGACAGGGTGGGTGTTATGCTGGGATAACATGCCACCTAGGGTGGTTGGGCCCGAGGCCATGGGCCTAGGGCGTCCAACACCCAAGAAGGGATGTTATCCTAGCGTAACACTCACCCTGGAGGGCATTATTCCTATTATACAGTGGCTTATTGTTTTATAGTTAAACAAATAATTTTAAAGAATGTTTTTGTTAGTGTGTAAAAATATTTTTGTTTCTTAAGAGAAAAATAAATAGCTCAGCATCATGCTCCATATCCTACAAACAATCAGCAAGGATGTTATGCCAGGATAACATCCCCGCTGTGACAGCCAACTGACCAATCAGAAGCCAGGATTCTTTCTTGCCATTGTATAATCATGAGTAGTCAAACTTATACTGTTTAAACATGTTTAATTCCTCAGAAATCCAAAGTTTTTCACCTCCCTTTTTCACAACTGTTTCTACTGGTGCTATTTGATCCATGGCCAAATATAGCAGTCATCACAATTTCCCATGTCTAATTTGCACAGTGTTCTTTAAGCAAGTGTGCATCCATTTCACTTACTATCATATTAAATACCTTACTGTTCTTGCCTGTAGTCCACTTCTTACATACTATGATCTGTTCTTTTTCTTTCTGTTGCTTACTCCCTAGGTAATGTAATACTGTTAATACTGTTTTATGATCAGCTGCTCCAATCTGTGGCAAAATCATCAGTTCATCATACCACTCACCTAAATTAGTTATCACATCCAGTAAACTGTTTGCTCTAGTTTCTGACCTCACAATTTGCTTCAGATTCTTTCCTTGCAATGACCTTGAATGCTAGCTGATGTGGACATCCTTTAGAGGATATACAGCATACCCATAATTAAGAACAACAACAAAAATACAAGTGGTACAGTATGTCAGTATGTGGACTGAAAACAAGACAAATAGGAAACAATACATCTCTGCAGAAAATAACAAAAAAAGAGTTTGAATGCCCATAATTAAGACACTTTCTGAAGTTCCTTGACCTTCCCAGCTGAACACACATATCAGATTGCTTTTTCTACCTGTGTATATGAAAAGTAAGCATCCCAAAACGTAAATGAAAAACTGCAATAGGTGCTGCTGGACAGCACTGAGCCTGTAACTGGGTGTAGCAGCTGCTTTTAAGGAGCACTTTAACTGTGTGGCATTGATGAGTACTGAACATATCGACTCAGGAGTGCTGCTGCCACTGTGACAATTTATGAACATAAACAATTGCAGGAATGAGCATAAGATATGCAACTCCTTGTTTATGTTTTCTAAAATTTGTTGTAATTATGTGCTTCATTAATTTGTCACATTCATTTTTCTGATTTCATAAGCACTGTTGATGTATGCAAGAGAATTATTCTATTTTTTTTGTTTCTTTAAACACATAAACTTGATGCTCAGGTATGTAAACTCTTCAAATTATCAACATAAATTGCAATGTGAACAAAGAGATACACTTTAGGAAAACATACTCCTGCACAATAAGAATGTCCCATCTATTGCCTTTTCCCCTCCTCTAAATGGAAATGGAAATGATTACAACAAGGAAAGGTGAACCAGTTGGAATTTCAGACTTCCAGATCTGAAGCCCCCAACGAAGGAAGGACAGGGATAGGACTGAGTTTGTTCAGAGGAGGGTGACATGATGATTCAAGGGAAGCAGGGGAAAACATATGTGGAACATTTGAGAAGGGTTAATTTGTGCCCACTGGAGGAGGGAGCAAGGAGACATGATAAAAGCATTACCGTTTCTCAAGGGCATAAACAGGGCAACTGCCAGCAGTTTTTCAAGTATTGTGAGGGATCTACTATGAAAGGGCATGTGTACAAGCTATTGGGAGGGGTTCAGATGGATGCAACATGGCATTTCTTTATGGAAAGAGTGGAGAACAAATAAAATGGATTGCACATGGAGCAGGTGGTAAACAAAACTAGGGTGTGCTTAAGTGGGGTAGAACAGACATGAGCTGGTAAGGGAAGGCAGAGGGTGGGCAAGCTATTACTTAGGCTCAGCTGGGTCCATACAGATATATGATGATGGGGTTATGAGGTATTGTAGGTAAGAAAAGAGCAGCTAGGATGGATTTAGGTATTTTATGCCTGTACAAATGTTCTATGCTTCTAAGTACACCACGTATGTTCTGCTACTGAATCATACACTTTCTTTTGAACTTTTTCATATATGAAGATATTTTGAAGTGTAGTTTTTAACTATGAAGGACACTATATGTATCAAGTATGTCTAGTTCCTAAGATCTGACCCATTAGAAAGGAAAACTCTTTACATTGCTGCACCCTTCTCCCGGGTTGGCCAGAGTAGAGGGTCCTTTGGGAAATCTGTACTTACCTGCAGCTCCTGAGAATCTTTTGATAGGGTAGAGCAATGTCCACTCTAGAAGAGGATGCCCATTTTCTGAAAATCACAATTAAATGTTTTGAAGACCGCAGTAACTTTTGATATCTGGGCCTTATACTAACATTCATACTAAGGTGAGTCAAAGAGCAAGGAGGCCGGAGCCCATGACGTTCTTGTCCCCAGAACCCCGCCAATAAATAAACGGACCAGTAATGTGTGGTTGCTCAGTCTTGGCAATAATTTTACTGATTTGATATTTATGACAATCCACAATAAAATGTTCACAATGGATGGTACATCTCATCTCCATATTTCACTGTGCACTCCTTTTCTCATCATATATACATACATTATATTTACATTATGTGCATACATTATATCATTTTGCCTCTTGTTGTTCTCTTAATTAGTAAACAGATCTCTCCATCTCTTTTGCCCCCTAGACTTACATCATGGGGGTATCCTGGCCTCTTCTTATTATGTCCTGCACAGGGGGCACAAGCTTACACACCGTGCCCCTGCTTCTTATTTGTTGGCCTGTGTCCTTTTCTATTTTCTCCCCCCCTTTTCTATCTTCCCCCCTTTTCCCTCTTTTCACCTCTTGCCGTCCACCTTCAGCAATCAATCAAGCAGCCTGCCACTGTGTTCCACCTTTCACAGTGGCGCACTGTGCTCCACCTGCCACAGTGCCCTACTGCCCTGTCCTCTGGGTGGGAGTGTGGAGAATTCACTCTGGAGCAAAATTTGTAAGCTCTTCACTGCTTTGCAGCCCCTGTTAGCTGACTCTTTCTGCCCACTCCCTTAGCTCCCTTGTCCATTCCTCTGCTGCCACCTTATTGCTCCCTTGTCCTCTGCCTTGCCTCCTTTGTGACCTCACTGGGCATCCCCCCTTTCTGACTCCTGCCCTCAGCTCTGCCCCTTCACCCCCCCCCAATCTCTGAGCTTCCCACTTTCTTGGCCTGGGCCATGGGACAATGGTGCCTGCCCCTTTTAAGTTGGGTAACCCTCTTTGTCCCCAGAACCCCGCCAATAAATACACAGACCAGTAATGTGTGGTTGCTCAGTCTTGGCAATAATTTTACTGATTTGATATTTATGACAATGCACAATAAAATGCTCACAATGGTACATCTCATCTCCATATTTCACTGTGCACTCCTTTTCTCATCATATATACATACATTATGTTTACATTATGTACATACATTATATCATTTTGCCTCTTGTTGTTCTCTTAATTAGTAAACAGATCTCTCCATCTCTTCTGCCCCCCAGACGTACATCATGGGAGTATCCTAGCCTCTTCTTATTATGTCCTGCACAGGGGGCATGAGAGTACATACCGTGCCCCTACTTCTTATTTGTCGGCCTGTGTCCTTTTCTATTTTCTTTCCACCCCCCCTTTTTTCTGTCCCCTTTTTCCACTAGTCCACCTCCAGGTTGCAATGGACGGTGGACTACCCTCTTACTTTCCCCTACCCCACCCCATTTTTTTTTGTCCTCTCAACCCTTATTTCCGTGCCAACCATGCTTCAATGGTGTTTGAAATCTCAGTGTTGAACATAGCCAGGCCAAGACCCAACAAATGCGCTCCATCCCCCCCGTAGTACTCATTTACCCACTCCAGGATCCCATGTTTAATGATCATTCCCCCTATACCCTGGAACAGTCTCCCCACTCACACATTCATGCACTTTCTGGCCCTGTCCATACTTTTATGGCTCTCCGTCTGTCTCCACATTCTCGGAGGAGTCATTTCTGACCACGACAAAGTAACCTCTGGCCACCATTTCTTTACTATTTTAACATCATGCTTTATCTGATAAAAAATGTCCAACCATGGCCTTGTTCCCAAATCGTTGCCCCCAAGATGCAACACAATCAGGTCCAGTCACCTATGATCCCTCCTGATTTCCCTGAGGTCTGGCAGCAGCTGTGCCCATTTCATGCCCTGCCGACCTTTCCATACCAGCCTTATTGTGTCAATGTCCAGGTACAGTTGCTTTCCCCCTTGTCTCCTGGCCGCCCATTTTTCGGCCCACAAATCCACGCCTTGAGCCTCTTGGTTGCACCTGATTGATCAAAGCACAAAGAATGAATAACCGCTCACTGCCCTTCCCATCCCCCCCTTCCCCCTTCTGCTTTATGCACCTGCTATGGGAGAGAAAAACAAGCAGCATTATTGTTGCAATTTCCATATGTATTTCTTATGACACCCTGATGCCCATCTTCCTCTCTCTTTGATCTCTTCGTATCCCTTGCCATGAGCAGCCATTGTTGATGCTGCCCCAGTTCTGAAGGAATGAGAGGAATACCCCTCCACTGATTCCTCCACAAACAGGAGTACCTTGTTCAATAAGGCAGTTAGCTTGTACCCTGAGACTGGCCTGCCATCACCATGTATAAACATCATTCCATTCCCCTGGTTTTGTTGGTCTGCCACGTACACGTGCATCACCGTTACCAGGCAAATAGTTTCATTTTGGTGTTTCCACAACCAAACCCTCCTCCCTTGTCCTTGCTGATCGGTTTTGGACTGCCGTAATATAACTGTTATGGCTTCGCTTTTCCATTCAATGTCCTCATATTGCAGCTCCCCCTTCTATCCTTTTGCTGTGGCCCACTATCTTGCTCAGCCTAAAGACCCCACTGTACATGGTGGTGTACAGTGCCAGAAATAACACTGCCTCCCTTAAGGAACTGCATATATGCCATAGGGCCCCTAGTAACCTTATCATCAGCTCTTCCGATATCGGCTTTCTGTTATCCTGTCTCCTCCCTGTTCCCCTCATCCAGCCCTGCATTGTTCTCTGGATCAGGTTGGTTTTTGCAGGGTCCTCCCAGCCCCTCAGTGTGCAGATTTTCCCCATTGCTGCCAAATGCACCCCCCCCATGGTTAAGTGTGCCTTGTTCTGATTCCAACCCCTGACTACAAACTGCGCCACCTGTTCCCCCATTGCTGGACCACTTACCTGCCCGCAGTACTCCTCCTGAAATTTCTGAAACACCCTCCAGGAGGTTTCATATGCTCTCAGGGTCTGAGGGGCCCAGGAGTTGTGGAGCTATACCTCAGATCCCCCAGTCCAATCACCCATACGTGATCCGGAATGGTGGTCTGCTTGTCCTCTGCTCTGGGTGCAATGGTCCTGAATTTGTCCATCTGCAATCGGGAGAGGCAATCGGCTATCACATTGTCAACTCCATTGATGTGTTTTGCCCTGAAAGACATGCTCAGGGACAAGCCCAACCACACCATTCTACTCAATACTCTCATAACTCTCTCTGACTTTGTCTTTGTCTTGTTCAGTACTTCCACGACTGCCTTATTGTTACTTCAGAATGTGACTTGCTTGTTCCTGAGTTCCTCTCCCCATACTATCATAGCCACCCATATGGGAAACAGCTCCTAAAAAGTGATGTCTTTCATCACTCCCACCTGTGTCCATCCCACTGGCCAAGGATCTGTGAACCATTGTCTCTGGAGGTACCCTCCCATACCTATACCCCCCACAGCGTCTGTATATAGCTGTAGGTCCGTGTTATAGACCCAGTCATCCTGCCAGAATCTGTGCCCATTATACTCTTGCAGGAAATGCTCCCATGCTGTCATATCATCTCTGGTCATCTTATTAAGATCTACCCAGTGGTGAGGCCGTGTGGCCTCTCACGTAGCCCAGGCTAAATGCTGTGTAAACGTGTGCCCTGGTGTGATGGCTTGACATGCAAAGTTCAAATGACCCAGCAGACACTGCACCTGCTGCAGCCGCAACCTCCTGCATCCTCCTACAGCCTTCAACAGTTCCTTAAGCTTCTTAACCTTCTGTTCGGGCAACCGGAACAGCTCCTGAGTCATGTCCAGCTCTAGGTCCAGGAACTCGATTATGTGACTCGGTCCCTCAGTCTTGTCTTCTGCTAATGGGACCCCCCACCTCCTGGCATAGCATCTGGAAATCCCTAAGCATGTTCTGGGTCTCTACTTTCCCTTCCCCGATGAACAGGAAGTCATCCAGGTAGTGCACTACCGTCTGGTAGCCGAACCTGGTCTGGAAAGCCCATTGCAGCCAGGTACTAAACATCTCAAATGTGGCACACGCTATTGAACACCTCATAGGCATGGCTTTATCGAAATATTACTTCCCCTCCACCCAGAATGCCAGAAAGTCACAGGTCTTCTGTCCTGACCGGTAAGAGGTGAAAAGCTGACTCTATCTCCGTTTTCGCCAGCCATGCCTCTCGCTTTGCTCTAATCTATCTTACTGCATCTTCCAGCTTGGCATAGGTGGCCCTGCTGTCTTCCTCCCCTATGGAATCATTGACCGAGTCCCCCTCTGAGTAAGACAGGTGGTGTATTACCTGGTACTCACCCTCTTGCTTCTTGGGAACCAAACCTAAGGGGGAAACCCTCAGGTTGGTCAGCGGCGGGGTTGTAAATGGGCCTTCGATGCTACCTGCCCATACCTCTTTCTGAATCTTTTGTGTCAAAACCCCCTCCTTCCCTTGCATGGATTTGAAGTTCTTTGCTGTTGTCTTCTTCCTGCACCCCTTCAACTGCAAGCTAAAACCATATTGAAAACCCTCCCCCAATATTTTGGCCGCGATCCTGTCCAGATACCCCCCAACCACTTGTCCATCTTTGCTATGTTTATGAGTGTCCAAGCTAGCCAGAAACCACCATGTCTTGGCCCATTATGTATCATGATGTCAGGGCTGATAGGCCTGCCCCTTTCCCCCGTTCCTGTACCCCTGTTCCCCCTCCCCCAATGCTGCCCCCGAAAGGAATTCTGTCCATTCCAAAAGGACAGTTGGTAGGAGCTGTCCTGGCTGTTCATCTCTTTCTCCTAGTTGTACCTACACTTGGATGCTGGATGGTGCCCCCCACACTTGGAACAGACGTGCCGGAACCGGCAGTTCGGCCAGGGACAGGAGGCCTTATTGTATCCCCAGCATGCCTTCGTTGTTGCCACCCCCAGTTTCTCGCCTTCCATTTCTTTGTCTGACGGGCACATATAAATTTCCAACCACAAATCTATTTGCCTGGCATCCCATTGTACATCCCCAAAATGGGCCATTCTCTTCCTAAATTTCTCATCAAACCGTAGCCAACTATGCCCTCCCTTCTTGTACGTATTTTTTATAATGAGTGAGTAGGTTAAAAGCGGGATAGCTAAGTCTGGCCTCTTCTCAATCACAATGGCCATAAAATATGTAAAACCCATGGACCAGGTATCCCATGTTTTACCCTTCCATGTTTTGTCCTTCTCCTCCTCCTTTCTGAGCAGCACCACTGCCGCTGCCATGTTCTTCTTCTCAAAACTATCCTTTTCTTCCTATTTTTCCATACTGTCTACATTTGCTAATGTGAAAATATCAACATATTCTCCTTTCCATATTTTCTCTTTCATTGTTGTGGGGACATGGTTTTCCCTTCTTACTCCATGAGTTCTCCTGGTACCTACCCCCCCTTTTTCTTCACCACCTCCTTTCAACTCACCCAATGCCTTTTCTAGCTGGCCAATTCCATTCTTCCCCATATTTTTCAACATTTGCTCTATATACTCTTTCATGCTGCTCTCCACAGTCACCCCTTGATTACCTGGTGCGGGTGTCTGAGAGGGTCCGTGCCCCGGCGTCGGTATTCCTGGTACTTGGGGAAGGATCCTCTGTGGCAGTGATGGAATCAGGGCCATTACTGGCAGGGTAGGCTGGCAACTTGGTACTTCTGGATCTGGTGCTACCCCGGGCCAGGAGTGTGGTCCGGGCTCAGCTCGGGTACCGGGATATCTGGGGTTGGACACTGAGGAGTCTCTGGTTCAGGTACTGGTACCACCACCCTGGGCTCCAGTACAGTGACCCTGGTTGGGACCCTTTTGTTCATCTCCTTACCCTTCCCCATCTTCCCCTTTCATTTTTTACCCTTCTCCACACCCTCAGGCTGTGCCACCTCCAGCAACAGATTCACCTTCTCCACCAATTCCATCACCGCTTTGAAGCGTTCCTCCTTGTTGGGCTTTGTTTTCCTTGGTGCCATCCTCGATCTGTATCTAAAATGACACAACATATCTGCTAAATCACCTGCATTCCCCGTATCCCTCCCTCCCCTTTTTTTTGTTTTTTTGGGGCCCGGGTGTCACTCCATCCATCTCACCATGAAGATTCTATTGTTCTGGCACAGGGAACCATGGCTCCACTAAAGCTGTCTCCAGTGGGACTCATCACACCGGAAACAAAACCTCTCTATCTTTGGCCTTATTTATTTATTTATTTATTTGTACATCAGTTTACAAACCTTTGAGCCAAAGGCTCATTTTCAAAGGTACCTCGTCACAAAGAGGACAAATACAGTACAACAATTTTGTTACATCATTGTGGATTACAACAATTGGTAAAACATGCTGTCATATATTGGTTGCAATTTTAAAGTTACAGGATTAGCAGAGCACAGGTTGGTACAGATGTTTAGTACTTCATAGACAAACAGTGGTATGAGCATACATGCAGAGGGGTGCAGAGACAGAAGGAGGTGATAATTGATAGGGCAATGGGATGTGGTTGGTAGTAGGTTGGGTGCAGCCACTCAGGGAGCTTTGTCAGAGTATTGAGCAAGAACAACTTAGTAAGATAGAGGTGGGGAGTGTGTTGTACCAGGATGGGGCTCTGTAGCAATAGGCCTTTGACCGTGTGTGGTCCTTGCCCTAGGGACTACCAGTGTGGTTTTGCAGGAGGTTCGTGTTTGTACTAGGGGTTTTGCTTGGTGGATGGAGGCTGTCATCCCTGGTGGGGATAGTCCAAGGAGAGTTTTTTTTGTTATGAGGCAGGTTTGATATCTGAGATGTTCATCTAGGTCAAGCAGCATAGCCTTTACATATAGTTGGCAGGTATGTGTTAACCTGGGGGCCTCTGTAATTAGCCTACAGGCCTTATTTAGTGTGAGGCAGATTTTGTTGAGGGTGGTCTGGTCTGCAGCACCATAAACTGGTAATCCATAATCCACAAGGGATAGTATAGAGGATGTGACCGTGAGTCGGAGGGCGTCGGGGGGAGACAATTTTTGAAGCGGTATAGGATACCCAGCCAAATATTGGAAGCTGAGGCTAGGGCAGCGATGTGGTCATGGAAGGTGAGAGCAGGGTCAAAGGAGATCCGAAGGTACTTATACGAGTAGACTTACTCAAGTGGAAACTTGGTGCTAGAGAGGACATGGAGTAGGAAATTGCTGGCTTTGTTTTGGGGGTGGGCGAAGAGCGTGGTTTTTGGTTTTTTGAGATTTATTACAAGTCTATGCTCTTTGAACCAAGCTTCAGCATCATTATAAGATATTTGCAAAGTTTCCTGGAGGGCGATAGGGTTTCGGTCAGAGGCAAAGATGACAGCATCATCTGCATACAGCAAAATTTTTCCAGTACATGCACCTGGCAGGATATTGAGGTATAGTGAAAAGAGCAAGGGTCCAAGGATGGAGCCCTGGGGAACACCAGAGTGGATAGGACAAGCGTTGGAGAGAGTCCCATTAATTTTAACATGCTGAGAGTGGGAAGACAGGTAGCTGGAGCACCAGGAGACAGGCCCAGTGGCAAAGCCAGTGTGGCTGAGGACATCCAGCAGGAGGGGATGGGAAACAGTGTCGAAGGCTTTTGATAGATCTACGAACACTGCCCCAGCCAGAGAGCCTGAATCCAGAGAAGAGTGTAGAAAATTTGAAAACTCTGGGATGGCAGTTCTGGTACTGTGACCTGTATGGAAACCATGCTGTTCAGGGCAGAGGATGTTGTATTTGGTTAGGTAATCTGTAATTTGAGTGGCCACCACTTTTTCTAGGGCTTTGGAGAGGGGTGAGAGAATGGAGATAGGCCGGTAATTCCTGGCTAGGGACCTGTCACCACCCTTGTGTATGGGTGTGACTGTAGCAATTTTCCAAGCTGAGGGAAATTCCCCCAGGCAGAGGGATTTATTGAGGAGACTAGTGATTGGGGCGATGACCAGATCCAGAACCCAGCGGAGGATACAGGGGTCCAAGGAGTCACTGCCAGTACCATTGCTCTTTAGGGCATTGATTAGGTGAGGTCTGACTTCTTGAGCAGTAACCCGGTGTAAGTGGAAGCTAGGGCATATGAGGACAGGGGCAGGTGGGGGGAGGGTCAAAAAAGTCGCTAGGGAGGACTGGGCTAAGGTCCGTGAAAGATTTATTGAGGAAGTTGGCTATAAGGGCTGGGTCGATAGCGATAGTGCCATCAATGTTGATCTGGGAGGGTGGGGGTCGGCGTGTGCTCCCATTTAGTTGTTTGATATTGTCCCAGAAGGTTCTTGCATTCCCCCCAAGAGGAGGTGAGCGAGGACTGACAGTGATCAGCCTTAGCCTTTCTGATGGCCCAGGTGCATTTGTTTCTTGCAGCAGCATACACCTGTCTGTCTGCTGGCCAGCCAGTTTCAGTGGCCAGGTGCCATAAATTGTCCCTGTGCTTAAATAGTTGAAGCAGGGCAGGGGTAACCCAGGGTGCATTCTGCACTTTGGAATGGAGTACTGATTGAGGTGCAAAAATGTCACAGGCTTTGTTGAATGTTTGGGTGAAAAAGGTTAGTGCCGTATCAGTATCAGGGGCGTACTGTATGGGAGACCAATTAATTTGGGCCAGAAGTTGCTTAAGGCTTTTCAGACCACCTGGTCTTAGGCGCCACCGTAGGGTGGGCTGTGCTGTGGGTTTGGGTATGGAGGTTGTCCAGTGGAAAAGTATATGGGAGTGGTCACTAAGTGGGTCAGGAAGGACTTGGATATCGTAGATTTGTTTAGGACGACTGGTGATGACCACATCTAGAAGTGTGCTTGAGCCCCTCTTAGGATTCACTCTTGTAGGTTGGGAAATTAGTTGAATCAAATCAATTGCTGCAAAGGAGTCATGGGTAGTAGAAGATGAGGAGCTAAGCCAGTTAATGTTTAGATCACCCACTAGGATTTGGTCAGATGAATGGTGTAGAGAAGTAAGATACTCCATTAATGAGACCAGTTCCAGCGCCTGATTTTTTGGGGGTAGGTAGGCTGTAGTAAGATAGAGGGGGCCCTTAGAGGGATCTGAGGTCAGTTTTAGGGTTAGGGCCTGCACCCCAAATTTGAGAGCAGGGGCTGGGAGGGCTGGTCCACTGAGAGAGTCTCTGGTGTAGATAGCGCAACCCCCAACCCGTCTTCCAACCTGGTCCTCCCAGTAAAGGGAGTAACCTGGGAGGGAGACAAAGGAGTCTGGGGTGGATTTTGATAGCCAGGTTTCCACCAGGGTAATAATATCAGGTTTATGGAATGTGACCCAACGTTGGAGCGAGTCAAATTCATTCAGAAGGCTACAGATATTCATTGATGCAATGTGAAGCCCAGGAGATTCTGCAGGTGAGCTGTTGTGAGCTGGGCCTGGGTTGGGATGTATATTACCTGTCAGGAGTAGTAGAATAACTACCGCCCTGGCCAGGGGGTGGTGGAAAGTGTGTTTGTGATGGACATGAGTGGAAGAGGAGGGGAGCTTCAGGGCACAGGGGTTAGGCAGGGTAGCACAGGCTGGAAAGGCTAGAACGATAAGCCTCCAGTAGGAGCTGGGGGGGCTGAGTGGTGACTGGAGGGTGGGTATGGTGAGCTGGAGCACATAGTGAGTGTAGGGCGGGAATGTGCCAACTCTAGGACACAAGAGGTGGGTAGTGCCAGTGCGCATGGGGGGGCATCAGTTAGGTGAGACTGCGGCAACACTGTGACAGATGAGTGGGACAGTGGCCTCAGAATGAGGATGAGAGAGAGGCATATCAATAGGAGGTGGGCAGGCAATATGCTAAGGAGCTCAGCAGACAAGGTAGAAAGAAATAGTTGCCTACCAGTAAGCGTTAGTGCCACTTTGGTTCAGTGGTAGTGACACTGCCTCTGGTGTACAAGGTACCAGGTTCAAGACTCTCCCGGGGTATTTGGAGATGGACCTGGGTAGGAGCAGTGTGCCACAATCCAGGTGCTGGCCACAGGCAGCATTTGGGCCTGAAATGGAGTGCTAAATAGTGACTCCTAGTGGTCAATAGATGTAGGCTTGTAGGGGATTGTGGGGCCCGAGAGAGGGGTAGCTACAGGGTTGTGTGTGAAAGAGGTGGGTGCAGGGTAGCAGACGCCTGGGAGTAGGAGAGGAGAAATGGGGCAGGTGGATAGAGGTGATCCAGAAATGAAGAGAATGCTATCTGAGAAGTGGAGTTTGCAGAAAGAACACAGGGTTCCTCTAGTGGCTGTCAGGTATAACCTGCAAATGGGAAAGTGGGGACTTAGAATTTCGGTGAGCAGGAAGTGATGTCATAGGGGAGGGCCAATAAATTGAGGGCCACCCCTGGGTGGGTGTGTGGGTGCCTGGGGCGGGTGGGGCAGATGACACGCAGCATTGTCAGACTAGCACCCCACACAGGAGTCCAACAGGTACAAGAGGTATCCTTTACCTCAGAGGATTTCCGAAGGGCGGGTGATGCAGGCAGTCAGCTCCTGGAGGGAGCGCTTGGCGTTCTGGTGCTGCCGCAGTTGGCAGTGTGCTTGGGGGGGGGGCTCGGCCTAAAAGGGGAGCAGAACAAAGAACAAGATTAGTATGCAGTGGGAGAGAGACGTAGAACAATCCCTGCACTGCGCATGTGTGGGCTGTTTGGGCTATGTCCCGACACAGGCCCCTACTGCGCATGCACAGCTTTCCAGCATGGCGACCTCAGGGAGAACCAGGTAGGCTGTTACAATACAAACAAATTCCCTAACAATAGTCAGCAATCACTAATGGCAAGCTAGTACTGCAGAGTCATTCAAAATGTCTAATAGTTAGCTCTAAATGTGGCTATAGCAAGATGCAGGTTATCATTCGACTCAGAAACAACACTGTCCCTGAGAGACACCTAGGGTCTTAAGGCACCCTGTCTGCTAGCACAAAACATAGGCAAGATACAAGAAAATGGCCAGAAAAATAAACTATCAGTGCTCCTGTGGGGACAGAAAATAAATCTTTAAGGCAATCTTCCAGGTAGCACCCCACACAGGAGTCCAGCAGGTACAAGAGGTATCCTTTACCTCAGAGACCTTCTGAAGGGCGGGTGATGCAGGCAGTCGGCTCCTGGAGGGAGCACTTGGCGTTCTGGCACTGCCGTGATCGGCAGTGTGCTGGGGGCTCAGCCTCAGAGGCCTTTCAAAGGGCAGGTGATGCAGGCAGTTGGCTCCTGGAGGGAGCGTTTGGCATTCTGGTGCTGCCGCGATCGGCAGCCTTATACTGAGCATGCTCCATTTTCATTCGTTGCAGTAAACATCCTTTGTCAAAACCATGCGGTGGGTGCCTTCACCTCAAAAAAACCCTTCCCCCCCCCTTTTCCCTTTCCCCTTCCCTCCTACCTTGTACCTTCCCCCTTCCCTTTGTACTCACCAAAGGACCCCTCCCCCCTGCATGGGGTGGATACCCAATGACCTGGCCCCCCAGAGCCTTGCTCCTTATTGCCTGCCACCCTGCACTAGGCTATCGATAGGCAATCGACAGAAAAAATCTCAGATTTTTGCATAAAAGCCAGCTGCTAAATCAAAACCAGCTGTTAACCAGGCTCATTGCACCCCCTTCCCCAAATTACTTCGGCCTTCTTGCAGGCCTGCCCCTCGAGACCTTCCCCAGTCCCTCCAGATTCCAGCTCAATCCGTCGGAAATGGATCCTCACATAGCCAAACCAAATACAGGCATCCTGCCTTCCTTCTTTCCATGCCCCGCTCGATTCCTCCCACTGAGATCCTTGCACACCTTGTGTCCTCCCCTTCTCAGAAAGAACCAGCCAATACCCAGCCAAAAAACACAAAACAAAGGAAAAATCCTTTTCTCCAATGCTCAGATTATAGGCGTGCTGCCTTCCTTGCTTTTTACTCCACCCGTGTGCTTGTTCAAGCTCCCCTTCCGACCCGCGTGGTGATGACGTCACATGCCATTGCCACACGGTTGGCCCTTGCAGTCTCTCTCTCCACTCACCCCCTTTTCCTTGTTACCTGGCCTTTTATACCTGCCAGAAACACAGAGAAATGAGCTGGACCCTCCGGTAGACCACAAAGGGCAGCTATTTTTTGTAATCATTACCCCTTCATGGTGTACCTTCCCGTACTGTTGCACCTCCACTCTTGCCGGCCACCTATCAGCCATGGGAAGCCCCCCATGTTGAGAAAAACCCTTTCCCAGCCAGCCTGACCAATGCATCTGCAAAGATGAGTACGGCCTCGCTATTCCCATGATTTAAAACAAATATCCTGCTTCTCCTTCTCTCTCAGGCTATCACCAAAAACCCAAAGAATAACAAAAACACTTTCCTCCTGCTGCTGGCAATCAAAAGGATGGCCCCTCCAAGTGATCCCTAAATAGGGAACCAGTCAGTCCACAATGTGAAAACCTCCCACGCTACGAAACCCTCTCCCAGCCATCCTGCCCCCCAGCGTCTGCCAATGTGAGTACAGCCTTGCTACTCACACAATCTATACAACTCTCCTGCATCTCCATCTCTCTCGGGCTCTCGCAGAACACCCCAATGAATAAAACAAGCAAAACAATGCTGCTGGCGGCTACCTCTCGAGCTAACTGATTCCCAAATGACGGCTTTTCCAAGTGATCCAAAACTAGGGAAACCAGTCAGGCAACCTCAAAAATGTAGAAATGGGATCTGTTTTCCCTGCCTGCTCTTGTCTCATGCTTGTGCTTGCCATCAAAATGCCAGCAATACCACCAATTTTATATATATATATTTTTTTTTTACCTCGTTGCTTGCCTGCTTCTTGTCCACTCTGCAGGCTCTCTACCTGTACCTTATATCTATAAAATACCTTACCTCAGGATTCCTGTTGTTCACTCACTGTTGTTTCTCACTAACTTTATATATATATTTAACTTTATTTCGCTGTATTAAACTCATAAAACCAAACTCAATGCCCAGTGGCTCTATCACTGCCAATGACTGTTGTGCATCCAAAGGAAAAATTCACTCTGGAGCAAAATTTGTGAGCTCTCCACTGCTGTACAGCCCCTTTTAGCTGCCTCTTTTTGCCCACCCCCTTAGCTCCCCTGTCCATTCCTCTGCTGCTGCCTCATTGCTCCCTTGTCCTCTTCCTTGCCTCCTTTGTGACTTCACTGGACCTCCGCCACTTTCTGACTCCCATCCTCAGCTCCACTCCTTCTCCCCACTCCTCTACCTCTGAGCTTCCCATTTTCTTGGCCTGGGCCGTGGGGCAATGGGGCCTGCCCCTTTTAAGTTGGACAATCCTCTTTATTCTACGCCAGTGGGTAATAAAATAGATTACAGCCTGCATTGATTAATTTATCAAGTCAATATTTAAAGATACTCTTAGTCTCACTAGTAACAACTTCTAGTGGTAATTTATTCCAAGGCCTTGTGCCATCTTTAGGGTAAACCCTTTCTTTCTTTCTTTCTTTCTTTCTTTCTTTCTTTCTTTCTTTCTTTCTTTCTTTCTTTCTTTCTTTCCTATTGTGGGTTGAAGTGTTCTTTCTTCAGCTATTATATCAGTGCTAAACTCATTTGTGGTGGGTAAAGAGAACATATGTAATAATAGCTACAAAGCAGTAATTGCCAGTTTATTCTTTTAGTAATGGATAAACTGTTTTGGGAAGTCTGAGACTATGACAGTGCTATCTGTATTCCTAAGTACTGTATGTGCATTTGCTGTTTGGGAGTTCTCAACATCTCAGCTTCTAGTTCCAACTGCTGCAAGTCAGCAAATTAAATATTGACTCGGTTGTTGTGTTATTTAATTTGTAATGATCACAAACACTATTGAAGTGCCAGAAAAGACTTGTGGCACAATTCAATTCAGTCCTTTCCTATAACCCCAGGAAATGAGAAGAATCTTAATTTAACAGGAACACACAGAGCTGGTCATTGTTTGTAAGAACCAAATAGCACATAACTGTCAAACCATAGGAGTTCAATACAACAGAATTTCTTTATTACTTTATAGTTTTTGCACCTAAATAAATCAAGGTATTATTGCATATACAGTGATTTTGCACATCCCAGATTCAACATAATTTTCTCTTGCATCAAATAATGTCATCGAAAGGGCTTCAAAGATTAAGAACTTCCAGAGTGGTGTATTGAAAAAATATTAAGGGGCAGATTGGGGAATGGGGGCAAACAGTTTTAGGAACAAGCATATAAAAGTGTGCCTTCTGGTATATTTTTAGTTGCACCACAAGAAACACAGTATGAAATGATATTTCATAATCTACAGTAGTTCTTAAACAAAAAGTGCTATTATTGTGCAGATGCCCCATGTACATAGCAGTATCACTAGAAACATAGAAGACGTCAGCAGATGAGGGCATCCTGGCCCACCTAATCTGCCCTATTTTCCCTACCCATAACACACTGCAGACCCTATTCAGTCTCGAGTCCTATGCTCCTCACTTCTAAGATCCCTTTGTGTCTATCCTTTACATTTTTGAATCCTGTAACCATTTCCACCCTCACCACCTCCAACAGAAGGCTGATCCATGCATCTACCACCCTTTCCATAAAAAAGTGTTTCCTCCCATTTCCTCTGAACCTCCCCCCTTCTAACTTCATAGCATGTGAGGTATTTGAATGTTTTGATCATACCCCCTTCTCCTGTCCTCCAGTGATTACATATTTAATTCCTTAAGCTTTTCCATATAGGTTTTCTGCTGCATTCCCTGCTCCATTTTGGTTGCCCCCCTCTGGACCACCTCCACCCTATCAATATCCTTTCTAAGCTGGGGCCTCCAGAACTGGACACAGTATTCAAGATGTGGTCTCGCCAATGATCTATACAAGGGTATTATTAGCTTCTCCTTCTGCTGGTGATGCCCCTGCCAATGCATTCCAACATCCTTCTAGCCTACCCCATTGCCTTATCAAACTGTCTCGCTACCTTTTGGTCATCTGTAATGATTACTTCCCGGTCTCTTTCCTGCTCTGAGTTGATTTGTGCTTCACCTTCTCCCAGTTGGTATGTTGCCCATAGATTTCTGCACCCCATGTGCATTATTTTGTATTTTTTAGTGTTGAAACCAAGCTGCCCATCCCTTGAACATTTCTCCAGCTTTTTAGCTCATCTTTCATTCTATCCAACCCCCCACATGTGTCCACTCTTTTGCAAAGTTTTGTGTCATCCACAAACAGGCATGCTTTTCCTTCCAGTCCTACTGCAATGCCACAGATAAAGACATTGAAAAGGACTGGGACCAATACTGATCCCTGTGGTACTCCACTGGTCACTTTGTCTACTCCAGAGTGAATGTCATTTACCACCACCCTCTGAGTCCTATTGCTCAGCCAACTCTCTACCCATTTAAAAATATTAGTTTCCATTCCGAGACTCCCCAGTTTGCTTATCAGTCTACAATGCTGAACAGTATCAAAGGCCTTGCTGAAACCCAGGTAGGCCATGTCCACCGACCCGCTCTGATCCATTTCTTGTAACCCAGTCAAGGAACTCGAACATGTTTGTCTGGCACGGCCCCCCACCTGTGAACCCATGCTGCCTCGGATCTAGTATACTACTGACAACTAGGTATTCCCCAGTCATTTCCTTTAAATGTGATGCCATCACCTTAAGCACCATTGATGTCAGACTGACAGGCCTGTAGTTTCCTGTCTTCTCTCTATTTCCACCTTTGTAGAACGGGACCACATCTGCCCTCCTCCAGTCCCTGGTTACCGCCCCCATTTCTAATGGCAGGTTTAATAGGGCTGTAAGAGGTGCTGCCTGCTCCTCCTTGAGTTCCCTCAATGTCCTGGGGTGCACCCAGTCTGGCCCCATTGCCTTGTCCATCTTTAGCACTGTTAGTTCTCTTAGGACACTTTCCATGGAAAAAAGGACTTGTGCCCACCTCTTGACCCTTAATGCCCCTGTCCTTTATCATTGATCCATTTTATGCCCCCCTTCCATAAATACTGAAGAGAAATATTTGTTCAATATGTCCACATTTTGGTCATCCTCCTCTATACTACCTCCTCCCTTATCTTTTACCTGTACCATCCCTCCATTTGTCTTTCCCTTTTCAATTATATACCAATAAAATATTTTATCTCTTTTTTTTACTTATTTGGCAATCTTTTCCTCTGTTTGCACCTTTGCACTCCTAACTGCCTTCCCCGCCTCCCTTTGCTTCTCCTGGTAGCTTTCCCTGTCCTTCTCCTTCTGTGTTATTTTGTATTTTCTAAATGCCATTCTGTTTGCCTTCACCTTTTACTCTACTTCCTTAGAGAACTATAGTGGTCTCCTTTTCCTCTTGCCCTTGCTAATCTGCCCAACACAGAGATTTGTAGCTTTTCAATGCCCTCCTTTATTATTGCCTACTTTCCCTCTACTCCCCCCATTTCCCCTAACCCTGCCAGGTTGTCCCTCAGGCATTTTCCCATTTCTTTGAAATCAGCCCTCCTAAAGTCCAGGACCCTAGTCCTCATGTGATTTGATTCCAATCCATGTCTTATAATAAACCACATCATACGTTGATCACTGTTCCCCAGGTGGTCCACCACTGAGATGTCTTATTTATTTATTATTACAGTCTCAGAATTTGGCATACCTTTGAGTCAGAGACTCATTTGCAATGGTTCCACACCCAAAACATGACATGGATATAACAAGCCATCAATATATCAGACTTTGTCAAAGTTGGCAAATATGGACCAAAAATAGATACTGGGGTAAAAGTTAAGATAAAATACAGTAATATATCAGTATGCGATAATAGGTGGACAAGAATAACTTTGTCGAAGTCAATAGGTTAACATGGGTCAACCAAGACAAATAAAAAAGGACAGTGCAAAAGGAAAAGAGGAAGGAAGGGGAATAGGTGAAAATCAGAGTTCATGAGCTACAGAGTGAGGTGAAGTAGAGAGGAAACATGTCAAGAGAAAGGTACCTATAGGGGGATGAGGGGGAGGAAGGGAGTGGTGGGGAGAGTGGCAGCTGTTTAGCCAGGAAATGAGGGGATACATGAGGGTGAAGTAGTTTAAGTTGGGCAGTCGCAGTGGTTGAGAGAAAGATGGTACTGTCTGAGGTTGCATTTAAACTGCCCTAACTTGGAGGCAGTTTGTACATCAAGAGGGAGATCAGATAGTCAGGTTGGAGCTCTGTAGAGAAAGGTCTACTGCACTTAATTAGTCTTACAGAATGGGGCCTGATAGGTAGGCCTAGTTGTATTTCTCATCCTTCGAGGATTGGTTACTAGGGTAAGGAGGTGCTGTGTTGTTGGGGGTTAGACCCAGACAGATCTTCTTACCTAGTAGACAGGTCTGGTACATGATCCTGCCATTAAGATTCAGCCAGCAGGTTTAAGTATACAGATCGCAGGTGTGGGTGTACCTGTGAACCTCAGAAACTAATTGGTGGTCCTTATTGAGGGCAACCTTAATACATTTAAGTGAAGTGTCAGCAGCTGCCTCAAAAATGATTAGCCTGTAGTCTACAAGAGAGAGCACAGAGCTGTTGACAGCAAGATGGAGTGCATCAGGGTAAGGCTGTGTCGATGTCTGTAGAGGAGCCCTATTCAAGTATTAACAGATTTAGAAATGATGCTTATATGTTCATTAAAAGATGAAGTGCTGTCAACTGTGATGCCTAGGTACCTGAAGTTGTGTACTTGCTTCAGAGGATCACAACAGCCATTAAGGATGTTGAGTTGAGCTGAATTATGCTTGTTGTGAGAATTTGAAAATAACAACACCTTGGTCTTTTTATAGTTCAGGATTAACTTGAATTCTGTAAGCCAGGACTCAATCAGGGCAAAGCTGTGCTGCAACTCTCTAGTAAGGAGGGAGGGGTCTGGCTGGCTCGTGAATAAAACAGCATCATCTGTGTAGAGGAGGAGTTGACTGGGGCAGGCCTGGGGGAGGGAACTGAGGAAGAGACTAAATAGAAGGGGCCAAGAATAGAACCTTGCGGTACACTGGAAAGCACAGGATGGGAGATGGAGATGGTACCCCTAATTTTCTCCCATTGTATTCTGCCAGCAAGGTAGTTCTGAAACCAGGAGGTAGCTGCATGTAAAAGATGAAGGATGGGGAGAGAATCAGTAAGTAGGGAATGGTTAACCACGTCAAATGCTTTAGTTAGGTCAATGTAGATGGACCCAACTAGGTGGCCATGGTCGAGTGCTCTGTGAATTAATGTAGTATATTCAAGAATTGTGGTAGTGGTGCCATGATTTTTTTCTAAACCCATGTTACTGCAGACATTGAGTGTTGTATTTGGACAGGTAATCAGAGAGCTAATCGGAAATGATACATTCAGGCACTTTGGAGAGGGGGGAAGTATAGAGATGTGGTGGTAATTAGAGTGCAAGGTCTTTTCTCCAGTCTTGTAGCCAGGAGTAACTATGGCTGCCTTCCACAAGAGAGGAAATTGACCTAGGCAGAGGAACAGATTAAAAAAATCTTGGTGAGGGGTAGCAGTACAGCATCTAGGGCAAGGTGAAGAAGTTTTAGATCAAGGGAATCACTGCTGTAGCGCAATCTGTTAAAGACCTGAAGGAGGTACGTTTTTGTCTTTTTGGCTGAGACTGTCCAAAAGTAGAAGTGGGGGGGGGAGTTGGGAGTGGTCACAATTCTAGGGGAGCTGTTAGGGGTTCCAGGTGTAGAGGGGTGTTAGAGAAGAAGTCATGGGGAAAGAATCCACTTAGGTCTGAGAAGACATTATTAAAGATGTCAGCAATTTGTTGTTGATCCTGGGTGGAAACCCCACTGATGTTGATAAGTGAGGATGGAGTTTTGTTGAGTTTGCCAGTCAGTTCCTTGATGTTCTCCAAAAAAGTCCCACTGTTACCCCATGTGTCAGTAAACACAGTTTTGTAATAATCTGATTTAGCAAGGTAAATTGCATGAGTGCAGTTGTTTCTAGCTGCCTTGTACCTCTCCCAGTCAGAGAGGTTCCCAGTGGCATGGGCTTTATGCCAGAGATGATCTCAAGCAGCCATCTGATTAAGGAGAGAGGTGGAGATCCAGGGGTTATAGGCACCTTTGGATTTCCTTTTTCTGAGAGGGACAACGATATCACAGGCTGCTTTGAAAGTGGTGATAAAGTATTCTAGTGCAGAGTCAACATTAACAGCCAGAAAAATAGGCATCCAGTCACACTGCTGAAAGAAATATAAGAACTGCTGCTGCCGCCCTTTTTTCAGGATGCACTGGTAAATTGCCTGAGTGGTCACTGAATGAGTCAGATAAGATCTCAGTGCCCATAAATCTTTCAGGATGGTTGGTAAGAAGTAGGTTTAATTGAGTACTGTTGCCTGTTCTATAGTTGTGCCTGGTGGGAGAATTAACCAGTTAGGAGAGGTTAAGAGTGGCAAGTGCATCTTTTAAAGGGTCAGCTTCAGGACCAAGCCAGTTTACATTAAAGTCACCAAGAGCTACTATTTCAGAGTGTTTTGCAAGGCTAGAGATGTAGCCAAGTATAAGATTAAAGCCTCTGCAACTATCCTTTGGGGGGCATATATACTGTACAGAGAGAACAGCGAGGGACTTATCAAATGCAGTTGTCAGGAGGACTTGACCCTGTAGTGAGTCTGATAAGTAAATAACACATCCTCCTCCCCTCTTGTCCAGTCTACCCTCCCTGAACAGGGAATAACCATCAAGGGCAACAGCAGTGTCAGGGATTTTGGGGGACAGCCAGGTTTTGATCACTACAAGGACATCAGGTTTGTGCTGAAGGACCCATGTCTGGAGGAGACTGAGTTTGGGCAGAATACTGTGGATGTTGATTGACGCTAGCTTAATGCTGCCCTGTTTGCACATGCCTCCAAGTGGTTGCTATACAGGACCAGGATTTGGGTGAATATTGCCAGAGAGTAGCAATAAAGATTGGACACAACAAATTATGAAGTTCATAAACTACTTACAATGAATAGTTAATCTGCTTTTCAAGGGTTTACATAAGAAAGCTAGGGGTGACTGTGAGAAGAAGAGTGGTATGGGGGAGGGCGAGTGAGCTGAAATGGTCAGAAGTGTGGTAGGCCATAATGGGGGGGGCAAGGAGAGTGGGCTGGTATACCACTTACAGTGCTAGTAGCTTGAGGTGTGTTAGTTAAAAGTAGCAATGTGGGGGAGGGTGTGGATATGAGATCAGCTAGATCAAAAGGGAGTGTGAGCAATATAATGAATACAAGTGTTAATCAAAATAGTAAGTGTCCCATCATAACTTAGGCTAGGGAGAGCAGGCATCAGCAAGGGGGTAGATAGTGACAGATGAATTAAGTGCAGTTGATGAAAAAGGGGGACTGGGATAGTAGAAATCATCCTGAGAAACAGGGAAAGCAAGCAAAATTAAATGTAAGGCAGAGAAATGGAGCAGGAGAAATTGTACCCCACAGATAGCATAGTGGTTAGGGTGCCTGACTTTGGGGAACAGAGTCAGGGGTTTGAATCATGGGAGAGGGCAATGGGAGAGATAGGAAAAAGGCAGTAGGGTGATAGGGTAGAGGTTGTTGGCTTGGGAGGCTTTGAGAATTGGGGTCAAAAGAATGTGGGGAAAAATATCAGGGCGAGGAGAGAAAAGAGTGAACAAGAGTGACTCTTAGTGGTTACTGGTGTAATTAATGGAGATAGCAGAGGGAGGCTAGTGAGGAGGAGTTAGCATGTTAGGGTGACATCTAGAGGTTAAGGAATATAACCTGCTAGTGGGAAAGTGGGGGGCTAGAATTTGACAGAGAAGTCACATGACAGTGATGACCTATAAATTAAGATAAGGCGGTGGGTGGGTGGGTGGGTGGGGCAGTCACTGCAAAACGTTAACAAGCTAACACAGTATGCACCTGTGCTCCTGTACATTATGCCGTGGAGAGTTCATTGTCTGCTGAGGGTGATTATGTGGCCAGGGAGTGATTCTGTGAACTCCAAGCTCTGTGTGCTATAAGGCCAGGCAGGTGAAAAAACCTGTAGATAGAAGGGACAAAGTGTTATAGGGGAACTTCTGCAGTAATGCACAAAGGTCAGACAAGGGGCAGGTAGTAGGACCAGAGAATGGGGGAAGGAAGAGTGACAGACACACTGAGCATGTGCAAAAAGTATGTAGGGAGGAGACATGGCTGCCTAAAACACTGTCTCCATTCATCAGTTCCAGGTCCAGCAGTGCCCCCTTCCGAGTGGGTTCCATAACCATTTTCCTGAGGAACATCCCCTGTAGGGAAACCAGGATGTTCCTACTCCTGACTGATGCTGCAGCAGGGAGGCTCCAATCCACATCCAGTAGATTGAAGTCTTCTACTAGCAGTAAGTATCCTCTACGAGCCATCCTTTGGATTGCTAGCATAATTTTTATATCCACCTCATTCCCCTGAGCTGGAGGTCTGTAGATCATGCCTATGCAGATAGCTGCCCCATTCTTCTTCTTCAGAGTGACCCACAGTACCTCTTCCCCTTCATGCCCTACCCCATATTTCCATGGTCTTTATGTTATCTTTTACATAAAGAGCCATTACTCCCCCTTTTCTGCCTACCCTGTCCCTCCTGAGCAGAGTAGATCCTGGAATGTCCTCTTCCCAGTCCTGGTTTTTTATTGCACCAGGATAACTATCAGGTCCAGGTCTGCCAGCACCATGGTAGCCTCTAGGTCAGCAACCTTATTGCCTAGACTTCAAGCATTTGCACACATGGCTCTCCAGGTTGTGTCGTCACCAACCTCTCTCATTTTTCCCTTTTGCCCTTTATTTTGCCCACTATATATTTCAGTTATAATCATTTCTTCTACTCCCTGCCTTTCATATTTGTTTGCTACCTTTATTGTTTTTTCTCCCTCTTCCTTCTCATTGTTGGCCTAATAAACCTTTAGGGGTGGCAGTTTTAGTCTCACTATCTCCTCCCCCCCTCCAGCTAGTTTAAATACTTACCAATGAAGCATCTAAACTGTTCACTAAGGACTATGGTCCCCTCCCTGGATGTATGCACACCGTCACCCTTGTACAGGCCCTCATACCTCCAGGTGGATCCCCAGTCCCCACTGAAGCCAAAACCCTCCTCTCTGCACCAGCTCCTACATTGAAGTCCCTGGTGCTGAGATTCCTAGCCTTCCCCTTGCTGTAGACAGGCAGCACCTCTGAGAAGGTCATGGAGGTTGCTATCTGCCTAAGGCCCCTCCCGAACTACCTAATCTCCTCCTGTACTTTTCCTATCCCTTCCTCATCACTAGCTAGACCACTTGTCCCCAGATGGACAATGACATTCAGATACCCCCTCCTTGCTACTGCCTTAGCTATCCTCTTGATCCATTCTCCATCCCTCCAGACTTTGCATTCAGGCAGGCACTTAACATCCTTCTCCACCTCCTTACCTGTCCCTAAATCCATGCCCTGACTCTGGAGTCCCCCCCAGGAGTTGCTTCCTCCTCCTCTGGGATCCTCTGCCACTCACCCATGAGGCTTCATTATGGAGGACCCACTCATCCCCTCTGTTCATAACTTCAGGTGTCACTGTGGAACCTTCCCGCTCCTCCAAAACAGCACAAGAGTTCCTTAGTTGCACCAGGTGGTGGATGTGCCTTCATCCCATCACCCTCATTCTCCCTGAGCCCACCATCATCCATCCACTCCACCTTCTAGGCAACCTTTGAGGCAGCGGAGGCAGATTTGGTGGCCCCTAGCTGGGGGAGGAGGTTCTCTGAATCCTAGCCACCTCAGTCCTGAGACTAGCATCCTCTGCCCTCAACCCAGAGAGGTGCCTGCAGATGGGGCAGCATTGCAATATCCAGAAGGTCCTTCTAAAGACTGCTGCCCTACAGCCACTGCATTGCACCACTCCCAGCACCTTGCCCTTCTACACTGTCTCTGTTGCTCTGTTATGATCTAGGAAAACCCTATTTATTTTGTCCTCCTTCTCTGTATAGTAGTAGAGACAGTTGATCTGATGCAAATTATAGCTGATTTACCGTAAATTACTGATCACCCTCTGTATCCCCAATTAACAAAAGTGTGCTCAAGCTCCAATAATGTGTACCAGCAACAAATCTGAAACTCCACACTCTTATTTATGTATTTATTTATTATAATTAATAATACTTTATTTTTAAAGTGCTGTTCACAATGTATCAAAGCGCTGTACACTTATTACAGTAAACATACCAAAAGCATTTTACAACAATCATTAATATATTCATATTAAAACCAATAAATACAATAAAACCACGGAACACTGTGCCAGTCAAAATCACTTATTGCACATGAATGTGAGCTCAAACAAATGCATTTTAATGCCATTTTTAAACTCTCCACAGTTTACACTCTTATCCACTACTCTCTCATATCTTCCTACTGCCTCAACTTTATTTTGACTTTATATTTCCCTTTTGTCTTTTGAACATTACTTTTTTAAACTGTGCATTTCTGCAGAACATTTTATCAGCATGAACATCTATTCTTTGTTTCTCATGTCTCTTTTTGCCTGACTCAGTGGGTTTCCTAACATAACATAGCCTAGGTGCACTTACAGAGATGTAGCAGGATTTCACTAGACAGTGATGGAGGAGAAAAATCAATGCTCATGTAGTTCCAGCCTTGAACAACCTGAGCTGCTCTGATCCCCATCTCCTTTCAATCAAATCACACTGCTTCTTGCGGGTATTAGCTATCCAGCTAGTTATATGATGGGCTTAGTTTTAGCTGTTGCTGTACAACATCCTGACTTACCAGTGACTGAGAGGAAATAAAAATAATTTAAAATGCTTTACTGTTGCCACTGTCAGCTGCTAATTAATTTTTTCAAGTGGAATGGAGGCACATATATTTTGTTTACTAATTCTGTTAATTGAATAATCAGTTCACTCTATAACCTATTCTGTCGTTGTAACTGATGAATGGACAGGTTCTAGATTTGCTAAGCAACTGCATTTATACTTCTAGCCATGCTTCTGTATAATGTATGGATGTCAAAACTACCATTTCTTTGCCAGTCTGACTCTTCATACAGTTAATGGTAGCTGCACGTCATGTACATCAACTGGTTAAAGGAGTTTCAGCCATTCATTTAGTACTTTGACATGCTGTGTAGTGCACTACTTTGCACAGAAAGTCACACTACCACAAAAAGCACATTTGAATATTGCCCTCTTGTTCCCCACATTAAATTGCAGTATGCATCCCAAGAACACTAAAGTTACAATTAAATAATACAATTAAATAAGTGATTTAAATCTTTTAAATTTAGAACTGGGTGGTGTCCATCTTTTACATGTTTCATAGTCTTCACTGTGAAGTAGAAAAGAAACAGCAGTCTTTTGCATAGTATTCAGCTCGAAGCTTAGGGGCACAGGACTTTGAGTTTTCTCACAGTGGCCAAACTTCATTGATGGAGTGGGACATACTTTGACAAGTGCACACTGGAGAGTAGGCCAGATGACAAATTTCCCATCCAAAAGAATTGTCAAATGGCACGTCTTGTACTACAACAGGAAGTGTTCCATCAGGCCCCATGTACAGTATTTAATTCTACAGCGTTGGAAGAAGAAAGAGCTGTTCTCTCACTGTTTACTGAACAAATCAGTCTTATTTAGGTTGAACATATAATAGTTTGTGCAGAAATGATTATTCAGTTTGAGTGGTGAGACTCTGTAGAAGTGATTTGTGCTTACAGAAAAAAACATTTTAACAGATATTTTGAGATTTTTATCAGTGCTTATTCTAACATACATACTAACATACTAAAATGCCAGCAGAATAGGCCTAACGGTCTTTCGTGTCTGCTTGTTTGGTCAGTCCCCAACCTGGGTGCTGACCTTGCTGTCCCCCTCACCTTCTCTGGCTTCTCCCTTCCCAGTTCTGGATATTCTTGCTGCATTGGATTTTGCTTCCAGAACCCTTCCCCTGTACCTGTCCCACCCCCTCTTGAACCCCTCCACTGTCTCTGCCTCCATCAGCCCCCTAGGCAGTGCATTCCATGGCTC
Source organism: Neoceratodus forsteri (assembly GCA_016271365.2). Classification (NCBI taxonomy): domain Eukaryota; kingdom Metazoa; phylum Chordata; order Ceratodontiformes; family Ceratodontidae; genus Neoceratodus; species Neoceratodus forsteri. Next base: position 766,993,392 of record CM057458.1, read on the forward strand.
CACCACCCTCTCAGTGAAGTAGCACCTCCTCCTTTCTCCCCTGAATCTTCCCCCCTCCAGCTTCCACCCATGCCCTCTAGTGGCCCCTTCCTCCTTCCTTCAAAGCACCCTGACTGTTCCTCCCAATTTACCCTCTTCATGTACCTAAGACCTCTATCATGTCCCCGGTCCCTTCTCTCTTCCAATGTGTACATATTTAGCTCTTGAGCCTCTCCTCCATAGGTTCTGTCCCCAAGCCCCAAATCATTTGGTTACCCTCCTCTGGACCCTCTCCAGGAGGTTAATGTCCGCTTTAAGTGTGGCCTCCAAAACTGCACGCAGTACTCAAGGTCAAACCTCACCAAGCAGTTATACAGGAGGAAGTATCACTTCCCTCATTCTGGAGAGTGATCCCCTAGCGATGCATCCCAGCATCCTGTTGGCCTTGGCTGCTGCCCTCCTCAAGTCTCAGAGTTGTTCATCTTGACATCCACCACCACCCCAGGTCCCTCTCAGCCATCGAGACTTGGCATTTCCCCCTGGGGTGTACACTTGGCCTGGGTTTCTATTTCCCCAGGTGGAGTACTTGCATTTCCCTGCATTGAACCTCAGCTTCCACTTTCTAGACCATCTTTCCAGAGCCTCCAGGTCCCCTGTAGGCCACCTCCTATCTCCCCATCCACCACCACCCCCAGTTTCAAGTCATCTGCAAAGAGACTCATCTCACTCCTGATTCCTGTCCTTATGTCAGATACGTAGGCGTTGAACAGAAGGGGCCCAAGGACTGATCCCTGTGGGACCCCACTAATGACCCTCCTTGGGGATGAGACTATCCCACCAACTACGACCCTCTGGGTCGGTCCTGGAGCCAATTGCCTATCCATCTGATCATCTGGTTCCCCACCCCCATTTCTCCCAGCTTATCCAACAGGCCCACATGAGGAACAGAGTCAAATGCCTTGCTGAAGTCTAGAAAGAGGACATCCACTGGTCTACCCAGGTCCAAGGCACTTGTCACCCAGTCATAGAACTCCACCAGGTTTGTCTGACATGATTTCCCCAGGATGAATCCATGCTGTCTATCGTCCAGGCACCCTGACTTATCCAGGTCCCCCCCCTAGCCTCTCCTTGACAATGCCCTCCATCATTCTCTAAAAGAAACACTGTGCTTCTGAGCTGAACCTGGGGAATGGAGATAATGAGCTCCATTTTAAGTGACATCTTACTTAAGCAATAATGCCCGACAGAGTGTGTGTCATGCTTGGATAATGTCATGTCTCTGGTGCTTGTGCATGTGGCTGAAGGCTGAGTGCATCCAACACCCAAGAAGTGACAGTATATAAGCATGATATACCCTGGAGTACATTATTGCTAGTATACAATGACTTGTTTGTAAAAACAGAAGGAAAAGAAGGAATACTTTTCTTTTTTTACATTTTTAGTTGATTTTTTGTATGTTGAGGTATAGTATGTTGATTAGAAGAAAGTCCACAATTTGTATTCTGTCAAGAAGGTGGTGCTGCTGCTGCATGTTGGTTCTCTCTTCACATGCTGTGCTTGTTGTTTTACTGTGTTTCTGATGTTTTCCCCCTGCCATCAGTCTGTTGTATGGTAGTGCTGGTATTTTCGTATATGTGAGGATTTAAGTGCATTGGGACCGAAAGTAGGCATTCAATAAATACAGCCAAGCACTGCAGTTTTAAAATATGAGCATGATTGTTGGGCAAGCTGAAAATGAAAGTAGATTTGGTGAAGCAGAATGGGTGTGCTTTTTCATTTCTCTACTCTCCTGCAGAACTGGTACAAGGGCTTGATCGAGCTTGCTATGTTAATTTTTGAAACAGTCACTGTGTGCAGCATTCTGTGGAAATGGCTGAGTGTGTGTTCCACTATGGCACTGAAAGTGAAGCTGGACTGCATGCATTTGCCATTTCTGCAAGTAATGGCAAAAAAAAAAATTAAAAGCTTTAGGTTTTGTTTGGGGGCTGGAACCCTTTCTTATTAGTATGGAGATACCAGTTCCATTTTACAGGTGTGGATTGTAGGAATATCAGGAATGTTAAAAATGTAGAAATGGTGGTCAAGTGTGCCGAATCTTCACACAGTGATGCTTTGCTCAGATAACATCACTTGTAAAGGTGGAAACTAATGACTCAGAGAGCAAGAAATTTTCTTGTCATTGTATAAAAATTGTTTTAAACTTTTAATGTTTTTACCAGTGCAACTTTGTGTTTTATGGTCAGTGCTGACCACTGATTGCAACAGGGCACTGGCCACCATAAGTACAGTTTGTAACAGAGTTGATATGCTTTTCAAATAAATATAGAACAAATTGTTATTGACTGTTGTGTAAGGCAATAAAGCAACAGTCTTGTAATGCATCTCAGTACTTAGGCAGCACACATTTTTATGACTGTGGGCAGAGCCTACAGGAGTATTGCATGTACAAAAGGAGTGATGCTATGTTTTCTATCTCTGGAACTGACTAAAGGTGTAAATAGTCTCCTCCGCCTTACCCTCCTTCAGGAAATGTTTTCCGACCTCAAATAAATACGCTTTCATGTTAGTCAATGGTTGCAGGGTACTATTTCCTTTCTTAAATTGGTGGTACAAGAACTGGAACCTGAGTGAGCAGGAGGCAGTATTGTTTTGAGGCAAATGGAATCCACTCCACCTCCAAGAAGCTCCAAAAGTCCATCCCAACTTTTTTTTAATTCATGTGGGAGGGGCATGAGGTTGATCTATCATCCTGAAAGAAGACTCACATGTTTGGGATGTGGACCAAGGAACAGAAGTCTGTGGAGTCCCTGCATTTTGTTAAGGACTAGAACAGAAGATACTTAAAATGCCTTCAAACTGACTTAAAAACCCTTGGAACAAATGATTATCAGAGTCACATCGTGTCACAAAAGGAAAGACTAAGAAGTGTCTAAAAACTAAGGAAAATGGACAGCTTTCAGGTATTTCTTAAACATTTATATACTAAAAACAAAGTTCAGCTTTTGGGATTAATAATATTTGTTTAACATATTATATCTATCTATATATATATATATATATAGTTTGCCTTTTTAGTATTTTCAAAATCTTGAAAACATTGGTGTTATTAATGCATTTAGAAATACATTTGTTTAATTGTCTTTACAGATAACCTTGAAAGCATTGGTGATACTAATACATTTAGAAATACATTTTTTTAATTGTCTTTACAGATAAATCATGCATATTCATGTGAGGGCACATTTTGGGGGATGGGGTTCAAATTATTTTAATCATGGGCACAGTGCTTGGTAAACACAGTCTGTGATGAAGTGTATTTTTCCTTTTAAGTTTGAGAAGTGGAGTTGACTTGCACAAATGGATAGTACAGACACCTATTAGAAGTAGAATGGGTTAAACACTTCCTGGAACTTTCTGCATAACAAGTTCCCCATGGCATCACACAGCATTTGACACTACCATCCTAAGAGCAGTTAGTGTGTTACTTTACATGAAATTGCATAGCAAGAGACCTAGCTTTCCCTTTTTCCAAATAATATACCAACTTCATTCCACACAGGCAGTTCTGGGCTACTATTTATATTCTACTGAATCTTCTTAAAGGAAATCAGCATGTTAAAATCAGGAATCTATGTATTACTACCAGTTTTGAGTTCTCACTTCAATCCAGTGTTTTGTTTCTGCCTAGGCTGTTAGAGGAGTTTTTCAAATTTTCCCTGGGTGTTTTATTACACCTGGGGGCTGTCATTCAAGTTTGTTTTATGGCATTTTCTCCAGGTTAGTCTTCACAGTGTACCCTTTGGTTTGATGTCTAATAGCCCCTACAGCAGGCCAGCATCTTGTTACAGTGTCTTGCTTAGCCACAGCAGGGAAAAAACACTGCAGCCAGGATTCGCAGTGCTATACAATATACTATAGAAAGTTACATGTTTAAACACACACACACAAACACACACACACACACCAAGCAAAACACAGCTGGATAAGGTACCAGTATTTAGGAAACTTGTCATACTTACCCAGAGTCTAGCAATGCGAATCCAGGCTGTGATTATCGATGTTTACAACTGAATGATAACAACCACATTTGCTTCACTTGCAAATAGGTAGGCATTTGTGTCTAATTTCTGTTTGGCTTACTGTAGGTTACACATAGAATCTGAAAAATTCATAACATGTTGTATTGTGATTCAATGAACTGATAAATGAGGATTTTGGTTTCTTTTACAAATTCATTTTTCCTGACCATGGATATACTAAAACAAACATTTCTCAACAAAATGTTTTTAAATAAAGAGTTTAACTCACAGCAGCAGAAGAAGCAAGTTGGCATTAAAAGCTTAGTGGTGTGGATGTAGAGGCATCAGTATTTAAGCATGACTTTGGAAGAGGATTAATTGTGACTGGGGGTGAGGGAGGGAGTGAGTCTTGATATTTGTAGCATAATGGTTTTCTGAAACTTCAACCTTCAGTGGGTTAGACTCTGCAGCCATCTGTGCAGTATACCACTAAGCCATATGCAGTGTGGTATGGGTAAAACCCAGATCACCAGACCAGGACCAGTGCTGTAAAATCTGTATTGGGCACAGCTTGTGCAAATATTGCTGATCCAGTGGATCAAATAAATACGTGCAAATAAATAAATAAATAAATACTTGGCTTTGCCTCGTGCTTCAACCCACTCCAGGAGTGACATTATTACATGACAACACACACCCTGTAATGTCTTATTGCTTAAATATGCCCTTTCTCAATGTACTATACTTTGATTCAATTAATGTATGCAACAGCCTTCATGTGAACACTCTGGGCTTCTCTTTGACTCCTGATGTCTATTTGCTTTAGCTATTGTATATTGTTTGAACTGCTTTGGTCTTCTTCATGTGGTGCCTGTGTGCCTAAACTATGTAATCTGTTAATCTACTGCTACCCATGTATCTCCAGTGAATGATTGTTATAACTTTCTGCTCTCCAAGCCATTGTTTTTGGACTTGTTAACTGTGCTGTCTTTGTATTAGTTTTGATGAGGTGTCTTTGTAAATGAGTCTCTGACTCAAAGGTTTGTAAATCTGATATTTTTAAAATAAATAAATAAATGTTCATGTTTAGGACCACAAAACACCCTTATCTAGTTAATACATTCACAGTCCTAGAGGCTCTGCCAGAGCTTGTTGCAGGTAGAAACTATAGAAAAAAACTTTTTGGGCTGTGCAAGGCAACAGTCAGTTTTTTTGTGCAGGGCTGTAAAATGACAGTACTGTTGTGCTCCTCGGTGCTCATGTCACTTATTTAGTGTGGTCTCAAGTGATATATGATGAGAAGGGCTCAAGGAATGAATTAATTCTTTTTTTTTTGTTTTGCCTGTACCCAGTAATGAAACTACAGTTAGAATTAATCTAAGAGGGTTCAGCTATGAGGGCAGTAGGCAATTATATTTTAAAACTATGTACATTATCAAAGTGTAAATTATACAATTCATAAAATCTTTAGGCATCAGTTAAAGTTTAATCATAAAGTGTTAAAAGTAGGGAAATGTAATATGTAATGTTAAAGTGAAAGGTCCTCTGGGACTTGGTGAATCTGTGGCATGGGGTTCCTTGGGGATTGATTGAAGTTGCATTAACACTGTCCTAACATTGGCAGTGCCTTTGCAGGATCGGAAGCTTAGTCACACACCAAAGTTTGCAGAACGGGAGTGAAAGTTATGAGAATGTCAACATTGTGTCCTGTGATCATTCAAACCAAATGGAACACCAAACTACAGGTTCACCAAAGAAAAGGGGACTTTTTACATTACTATCACAGTTCCCTACTTCTGATGCTTCATGCTTAAATCCTAAGTGATTCCAAAACATGTTTTTTTAATTAATTTCCTTACATTTTAGATACATAGAAACACATTCACACAACTTTGTATTAACAATTCCACCAAAAGCAGTCCTTGGAGGACAGTGTCCACCACCCCTTGCTTTTCCCCTGTGGCAAACAGTCATTGTCATCTGGTTATGGGTCATCTGGGGATAGGGAGAAGGACCAGGAGAAGCAAGGGTAGGTAGGAAGGTCAGTAAGGGAAGCCAAAGCTCAGACAGAAGAGCGCATGACAAAATCAGTGGGTAGGGGGGACAAAACCTTTTACAGGTACATAACTGAAAAAACAAACATGTGTCAATGCCAGGAGTTCACTGTTGGTATTGCTCTTGTACATACCTCCCATATGTTTCTCTGCATATTCCTCTGTCTTGTATTTTAAGAGTGGGCATTACAGTTGGAAACCCTAATTCCCTGGATGTTTGTTGGTATTTTTGCTCCAAATTTTCAACATGGGTATCTTGGGTCACCACCTCATGAACAGTGCCAGTAACTTTTTGTTACTCAATCCCAAAAGGTGATTTCACACAGCAAGTGTGCCAGTCGGTGCCACAGGTGTGAAAACACATTTTGGGCAGGATGTGAAAAATGACAGGTGCAGTGTTTATGATGAGGTGTGAAGAAATGGCAGAGTTGAAAATTAGGGGTGAAAATATGAAAAAGTGGTGAAGTTACAAGTGTGCATAGAAACTGTGCAACTCACGCTTGTAATGCATTCATTTTTTGCAATGTTTTCACCAAATTTTCAACATGGCCTTTTTGGGACCTCCCCTTATGAACAGTGGTACTGGAATTTTGTTACTCTGTCCCAAAAGTTGATTTTGCACAGCAACCGCGCTATTCTGCACCACTGGTGAAAAAACATATTTTGGAAGGATACAAAAAAAAAAAAAATGACAGCTGTACTGTCCATAAGGGGGTGTGAACAAATGACAATGTAGGAAATATGGAGTAAAAGTCTTAAAAATTGATGACCTTAAGTGCGTGCATAGAAACTATGCAACGGATGCTCCTAACGCAGTCATTTTTGTGATTTTTTTGACCAAATTTGCAACAAGAGCTTTTTGGGACCCCACCTCATGAACAGTGGCACTGTTGTTTCATTAATTGGTCCTAAAAGGTGGTTCCATGCAGTGACTGCAAAATCACCTTCAGGACTGAGAGATGAAATGACAGTGACTGTGTTCATGAGGTGGGGTCCCAAGAACCCCATGTTGAAAATTTGGGACCAAAACTCCCAAAAATGGTTGAGATATCAACCTAAATTGAAAACACCCCATTCACTGCCATTATAGGATTTACCATCATTTCTTTAGTTTGCGATCGGCTTTTGAAGAGTGCAGATGTGTTCCCGGTCCACTGAAGATCACTGATCCCAACCTCCAGAGGTAAGTATGGGTGGGGGGTGCGGGGAAGTCGGGTGCTCAGAGGGAGGGAGTGGGTTGGGTGAGAGGAGGGGAATGGCAGCAAAAAAAAGGGATTGTTTTCTGTCTTTTCAGGTTTAAAAAAATACTTTGTGGGTCTCTGTTCTGTTTTTTACAGGGAAACTATGGATGTTGGCACACTGGGGTGGGCTCCCAGTGTGCCAGAGTACTGGGAGCTTCAACGCTGACCCAGGGATTGGGCACCCTGAGGTCAGAGGTTATGTGGGGGGATGATGCATCTGACACCGGGAGAGGGCATCTCAGTGTCGGGAAAACAGGATTCAATGCCGACCCTGGGATTGGGCACCCTGAGGTCAGGGATTATGTGTGTGTTTGTGTGGGGGGGTGGGGATGCATCTGATACTGGGAGTGGTCATCTCAGTGTTTGGGAAAAACACCAACAGCATAGAGGAGGCAGGCAGGAAAGTGCCTCCTTCTAGCCAGCATGGAGACATCAGGATGCAATCAGCTGTTTGCTCTGCGGTGACCTGCAGATGAATGGAAAAAGCCAGCTCCTGATTGGTGTGGCTTTTTCTTTTCAAGTGCAGACCACTGCAGGCAAAATAACATCAGGACCAGCCTGACTGAGGATTGGTGTGATACTGTTGAGCCCCATTCAGAGCACTCTGCACTGGACAGACAGTGCCACACCCATCAAAGCCTACTCTCCCAAGGAGTTTGACGTGCATGTACAAACTCAAAAAGGGCAAAGGGAGAGATAGTGAGGCTGAAGGGGGAGGATGGGGACCATGTGGAGGAGGACAACAGTAAAGCTGACATACTGAACATATATTTTTGCTCAGTCTTTACTGAGGAAGAGGAGGGTAATGTGCCTGAAAGAAGTACAAGGGGTGGGAACAGTGCAGAAATGGACACAAGTCCCTTTACATAGGAAAAGGTTCAAAAGGAACTGGAAGGAATAAGAGTTGATAAAGCAATGGGGCCAGATGGGGTGCACCCCAGGGTCCTAAGGGAAGTAAGAGAGGTGGTGGCTGAACCTCTGGCAATCCTATTTAGCTGATCACTGGAAACAGGGAAAGTACCCAAAGACTGGAGGACAGCAGATGTAGTCCCCTTATACAAAAGCAGGAACAAAGAGGAACCGGGGAACTACAGACCAGTCAGCCTGACCTTGGTAGTGGGGAAGATCATGGAAGCACTATTGAAGGGGAGATTGGTGGAACATCTGGTTGTCAATGGACTACAGGACAAAAGGCAGCATAGTTTCACTGGAGGGAGGTCATGCCAGACCAGCCTCATTGAATTTTTCGACTGGGTGACAAGGGAGGTGGATCAGGGGAGGGCAGTGGCCATGGCCTATCTAGACTTCAGCAAGACCTTTGACACTGTGCCACATAGAAGGCTATTAAACAAACTGGGGAATATGGGAGTGGGCAGGAGAGTAGTGTGGTGGGTGGGTAATTGGCTGGGTAGCAGGACACATAGGGTGGTGTGAAATGGCTGTCACTCCACAGAGGGAAGAGTGATCAATGTGGTACCACAGAGATCAGTGCTTGGACCGGTCCTATTTAATGTCTTCATCAGTGACATTGTGCAGGACCTAGAAGGCAGAATTTCCCTGCTTGCTGATGACACAAAGCTTTGTAACAGAGTGGACATGCCAGAGGTGCAGACAGAATGAAGAGGGACCTGCAGAAGCTTGAAGAATGATCAAGGGTTTGGCAGTTGAAATTCAACACAAAGAAGTGCAAGATAATGCATGTTGGGTACAAAAACCCTGGAACAACATATCAGTTAAGGGGTGAGGATATAGCACACAGCAAGCAGGAAAGGGACCTTGGGGTTATTATCTCTGATGACCTCAAGGTAGGGAAAACGTGCGACAAGACAGCTGATAAAGCAAATAGGATGCTTCGATGCATAGGCAGGGGCATCACCAGCAGGAAAAGGGAGGTCATAATCCCACTATACAAGACACTGGTGAGGCCCCACCTGGAGTACAGTGTACAGTTCTGGAGACCTTACCTACTATACGTAAGGACATAGACAGGGTAGAGAAGGTTCATGGGGGGCAACAAAGATGGTTCAGGGATTGCATCAGAAATCCTATTAGGACAGGCTGAAGAATTTGAATATGTAATCCCTGGAGGAGGGAAGAGAGAATGGGGATATGATAGAGACATACAAGTACCTTACGGGGAGGAACAGGGTGCAGGAATACATTATTTTCCAGCAAAAAAGATGTTTCAGGACTAGAGGGCATGGGAAGAAGTTGGAAGAAGGACGATGCAGAGGGAACATGAGGAAGAATTTCTTCACAGAATGGGTGGTGGGCAAGTGAAACTCCCTGCCAGAGGAAGTGGAGGGGGGTTGAAACAATCATGGGATTTAAGAATGCATGGGAGAGACATTAGGGAATTCTGGAGGTCAGGGATAAGGGGCAACAGATTCTAGAAAACATAAAGGAACTTACAAGCTCAAATGGGCAGACTGGGTGGGCCATATGCCCTTATCTGCCAGTAGTGTCTATGTATCTGTGTGTCTATTCAACCTGCCCCTTTGCTAAGCTGTCCCAGCCATCCAGCGGCACCTTACTTCCTTTCCCTGTTTGTTTAGCAGTCTTGGCAATTCAGTGGCTTCATCCCAAATTCTTCCCTTATCTAAGCCCCCCCCCCCCGGCATCCACTGGTAACCCCCCTCCCGGTTTGGCCCAAAGCTATAAATCCTTGGCATCCAATAGTACTTCTCCAAAGCCTGCACCCTTTTCCAAACCCAGAATTCCAACCGCAGTTTACTGAAATACACACACACACACACACACACACACACACACACATATGCACCATGTATTTCATAAATCTCATCTTGCAATATTCCAAACTGAAATATATGAAATACATGCAGAATGCGTAGATTTCAGGAAATCATGGTTGGGATTCAGATGATGGCTAGCCACAGAGCTGTGTGGAATGGTTGTTTTAACTACCATCAAGAGGGAGGATAAGAGCTCTATAGGGCCACTGTGCATGGAATTCCAGTGGCACCCTTGTTGTTCAGGTGTGGGCTAAGACACTGTAGAGCCAATGGGGATGGGCATCTTGAATGAACCTTGTGCCAGTTGCATATCCATGTTTCTTCATTCTGTAATAATTATAAAATCAATAAAATATTGAAACAAAAAGTGTAATCCTGTCTTATTCCATCCATTTTTATGAAAATTAACAGCAGAAGAAATATTAAATGATACATAGCATACATACTCTTCAAAGCTGTCCTGTCTGTACTACTGATGCAGAGGGCACTGGGTCAGAACACAGCCATCCACAAAGCCATTGGCAAGGACAGCATGGCAAAAATACCATCAGATTTATTAATATGGGGGGGCTTTGCCTCCCGTACTTAAAGATTCTTTCACCGGGGTGGGGGGGATCAGATCACTGGGAAAGTTAACATTTATGAGGCCATGGAATACTGATTCCACTGCCGCTTATAATAAATGTTAAGTCTTGAATATAGCAAACTGTTTAGAGACAAGGATGTTCCATTGCATCCCAGCTGAGCTGCTCCATGCCCCAGCCCTCTACACCTCGGGAGCAGCTTGGCCAGACCCCAGTATTTTGATGCCCTTGTCCTGTGGCAGCACCACAGACAGAGACCAGGGAATGCATATCACAAGCACTCTACATCTCTGCTCACTGTCTGTGGTAGTGCTACAGGAACTAGAACTCTCTTGCCTGGCACTATCCCTGTAGTACTAATCTGACCGGGTATCAATGTGGAGTAAGACACTTTGTCATGCAGGTATTAGGACATATAAAACAAAGGTTACCCTGAAAGAACATTGTGAATAAAACCAAGTTTTAAAGAAATACATGTAGAAATTCTCCTTCTGGACTAAATCTACAGCTGTAGTACACTGGTAATTCCTAGCAATTACAAAAGATGTCTATGTGTTCTCCAGTTTTCAGCCTTTGAGGATTGTTTGTTACCACCATTGTTTTGACATCATGTGGTTTTCCTTAAAACTGAGATATCTGAAATGACTTCATGGTAATTTGCATGTATTACCTGATGATTTGTATTATGGGTAATGTGCAATTTTTGTATTTCAGTAAGACATATAGCCACATCACTTATTTAGATAAATAGAAAGATCATTTACAGTGGTAATCATGCAAAAGTTGACAGGTAGCAAAGAATACCGAGTTGTGCGCAAGCATGGTACCCACTGAATAACATGTAGAGCGGTACCACACAATAACGCACACTGCCCAGTACCAGTCAACTTTTGTGCGATTAACGCTGTATTTAACTATGTGTTTCTAAAGCTCAGCGTGTATAACAGAAAATTCATAAAAAACAACTAACACACAAAAGTTAAATACACAATCAATACAATGCAGATAAAAGTGCAGATGGCATGATTGAAGCAATACTGTAATAAAGCAAAATTGAAAATGTGATAAACCATCTGGAATAACCAAATATTGAGCATGTTCTTAAAGCTATTTACCAAAAGTGCAGATTAGATATCCCTATGGAGAATATTGCACAGTAAACATTGATTTAAGATGACTTTTAAACAAGATTCTTGTACGAATGCCAACTGGTATTCCATGGAATGCACCTTCTTGGTACCTGTGTTGGTGACCAAAAGATCATCAAAGAACCACAGGCCCAGTCTATTCAAGGACTTGAAGATTAACAAAAAAATATTAATGTCAACCCATACTCTTACAAGAAGTCAGTACAGGATGTTGAGCACCGGGGTGATGAATGCTTCCACATTGTGCAAAAACTGCAGATTGATGGATAAGCCTAGCTAGAAGGCCCTGACAAAGTGTATTACAGTGACTGAGTCAGGAGATAAAAAGTGCATGTACTTAGGTGGTCAGATCACCAGTATCAATGTGAGGCATAACCCAGCCATATTTCTGAGAGGGTAATAGCCACCCTGTACAATTACAGACTCCCAAGTGCATAACAGTAACTCTCCATCCAGGGTAAGTCCTAGGTTGTGTACCACCCTTCTAATCCAGACTAAACCTAACAAACAAAGGGTAGTCCAGAGCATTAATTGCAACTGATCATAGCCAATCTAGACCAAACGTAATACTTTTGTGTTTCTAGGACTCCACCTTAACCCACTGCAGGTCATCCAATGACAAATCTCAACAAAAGCTGCCTCTTTCACAGCTACTAGGGTGATCTGTTCATTTATACATTAAAAGCACAATAGAGTATCATCAGCATAAGATAAAAATTCAAACTGCACTTCTAGGTTATCAGTTCTAGCAGAATCAAAAACTCCACAAACAACATAGTGACAAGACTGATCCCTGTGGCATGCCAGCATTGGTGTCATATGAGGAACAGGGATGATTGACAATTCCCCAGAACCACTGAATACCTGCATTAACAGAGGAAGAAGAACAAACTCAAAACATCTTGCTATAACAACTACCTTCCTTACGTAATCAGTCAGTTTCATGTGCCCAGTGGTGTGAAATGTGGATATAATATCAATGTAAACCAAGACAGTAAGTTCACTTTGCCCTTTCCAGAAGGAGCTCATTAATAAATCAAACAATGACTTTCTCAGTGTTGAGATGGGTCTGGAAGCAAGACTGGAAAGGCTCATAAATATTTATTTCCACAGGTGTTCTCTTAATCTTAATACCACCACCTCCTCAATAGCATTACCAATAAGTGGAATGTTTGAGATTGGTCTATAGTTTGCATGATCAACAGGGTTGAGAGACTTCTACTTTTCATGGGGCCTCACCACCACAACCACATTTAAGGCAAAAGGGAGTAACCCCTCATTCAGAGGTGCATTGATGATTATCCCAAACACAGAATTCAGTACCTCTTGCAAAACCTTAACTAAATGTAAATGCACTGGATCCAAGGCACAGATGAAAGGATGCAAGTCAGACAACATGTAAAGTGTTTCTTCACCATCAGTCAAATGAAGGATGGTCCATGGTAACAAGACTCCAAAACCTTAAGGATCAGAACACTGTACCCATCAGCATTTACTGCAGAGTCTATTGCAGATCTGATGTCCACAATTTCGGCAGTAAAGATCATGCCACAAGTTTCATGCTTCTCAGTTGACACATGTCCAATGTTCTAAGACAGGCACTCAAGGTTAAGAATGTTATCAGCCACATACAAGAGGGTAGCTGGGTGGTTTCTCTCTCTGGTGCTACTGTATGATGCCGGAGAAAAAGCTTCTCTTTACAGCAGTCACACCCCTCTGATAGTGTTAATAATGAGAAAGCAGAAGATGCTTATCTGATTCAGAATCTGGTTTCCTCATTTTCTATATCCTCCAGCCACATGCCTTTGACTGGCAGAACTCGTCACCAAACCAGGGACAGCTCCTCCTTCATGTGGCCAGGTCAGAACTGACTGGCACTATGTAGTCACCAGCAAACAATGCATCTTTATTATAATCCTCTACTGTCTTGCAGACACCCTTGATAGAGGTAGAAACAATACTAGAAGTATATACTGTTGCTCAGAAAATGTTTGAGTCAAGTCTCCACCTGGCCCTACACTGGATCACTCCCAAGAGGGCAGATATTCTGCAGGGAGCCAAGAGGCTGCATGAAATAGCTAAGTGATCAGACAAAGCCACAGGATCAATACATACTTAGTGTGCTACTATTCACAAGTCAAAAACCAAGCCAAGGGTACGGCTGCCAACATGTAAAGATATATCACAATGTAGTCAAAAACTAGGATCCCTATACTCTGGAAGACCATGTACTGAGAAAGAACATATTAAAGAAAACATACAAGCCCTTATGTGCATAAAAATGAAACATAGGTTAGATAATCAAATTCAGGGTTGGATTAGGTTTTGTTTTGTTTTTGATTTTTGGTATATTTTATCTGAACAGAGGCTATAGCTATGGCCTGTACAAAATAGCTCCTGAATGATCTTCTCCATATTCACTGTTCATTGGCTGGTTTGCATACTTGCTTGGTGAAAGGCATAAGTTGTGACATTGTTGAGACACATTAGATATCCCACAGGTTGACTGACATATTGGCTAATTAACTGGCAGACTACTTTTCCGGATCGTAACTGGCAGGTAAAATTGATAGACAGAGCTAGATGTGGGAAAAGAGAGAAATGGCTGGCTTCCATTTAAACATGAAATTCAAATAATCAGTCTCCTGGGTAAGCTAGTGTAATATTGATTCACTTGCCATTTCACACTTTAGAGATGTGAGCAGTGGTGTGTTCAAGATTAATGTATTCACAATCATATATCTATACATATACACATTTGCAGTACTGTACTATCTACTGTGCACTTTCATCTGTACACAACCTCACACTCTTCAGAAAACATGTTGTGACTATCTCAAATACTTTAAGAATGGAGTTGCTGTATGTATTTTCAAAGGAACTGAAATCTTTGTCAAAGAAAAGTACATGTACAGTACATGTATGAGAAGAAAATGACTATATCAGTAGTGATTTTATTAACCTAGCTGTGATGTGACACGTAATTTTAAGTGAAGTCCTCATATCCAATTTTACAGCTTGGTGGACTGAAGCAGATCAAGGACAAGTGATTTATTCAAGACCACACAGTGAGCCAGTAATTTTGGAATGATCTTTCATGATTCACAGCTCTGTACTGTAACCATCAAACGATGGTGCTTTCCAAATCTGTGTTAAAATATAAACTCTACTGAAAGTAAACTAAACATGAAACATTTAGTTCATTCTTAGATCATATGAGCAGGCTGAAGTCAAGAAAGGGCTGGACTCAAAATTGAACAAGGTACCCTTACTTGTATCAAATCTTTTGTTTTTCTTAATTTTGTGTTTTTGTCCCCTCTCTGACATCTGAGCATCTCCAGAGAACCTCAAAGCTCATACCATCTATTTGTGCCTCCACCCCAGTCCTTTATTCCAGTAGGGTATTTTATACCCTCATACTGCAAACTCCATTCAACCCCCTCATCAGAAATGCCCAACTCAGCTCTATCTTTTTCCCAATGACTGTTCAGAGGGTTACAAAGTGGAGCTCCTGACCTGTGTAATCATACTACACATTACCTTCCAAGAGACTAGGCATATGGTTTTCTTGATGCTGGTAGCCCAAGGTCATGACATGAGCTCAGGTCTCAGGCATGACAGCTAGCAGGCCATTGGACAAATCCACTATTAAAGGGGAATATTGAGAACAGTGTCACTCATACCGTAATTTGGAAAAACCACGAAAAGCTCTTTTGAATGAGGCAGTGGGCTTACAGTACCTGTAAGTTGCAGAAGTCCTGAAACATCACTGCCTAAGTCTATTCTAGGTTAATACTAAAGTGCCCCATTTTTGGAAAATGTAGGATGTAGCACATAATGAAACTGAGCCTAACTGCAATTATCTTCTCCTTGCATGACAACACAGGGTTCCATCAGGGTTGAAATGTAGAATCAATATAGGGAAGACTTACCCAATAATAGCCCCACATTGCTGTCAGCTAAAGGTTAGCCCCATACCTTATTTAAAAAAAAGTTTTTCAGAAGCTTTTAAGTTATGAGGGAAACAGCACATGAATGTTCTCCTCAAACACTAATCCTGAAAACTGATTCTGGATGGGAAGAATGACTCAGATCTGAATCCAGATTTTGGGGGTTTTAGCGTAACCGGGTCAAATTATACTGTTACTCCCTGGTTTATCTCAGCTACACCCCATTGAGGTAATTAAGCCTACTTTTGTTCTAGTATCATATCACCTGAAATCATCCCCTTACAGCAGTAAATAACTAAAATTCATGTAGGGCCTATTCGCAATCAGTATTAAGACATTTTTCTTACTACTAAGGTTTTTTGAAGCCTTGGGCTCAATTTTCTGAGCAGTCTTAGATTGCTGCAATTTGTGCTGATTTATGCTGCAGCAACCTCTGGGGGTATCAAGGACTCTGTGCCCTATTTTATTAAACAGGGGGTTCCCTGCACCAAAGGATGAAGAGTTGCCACAGATGCAGGGTTGCCCTAAACATTGGAAACACCTGTGGGGTTTGACAGAGGCTCTGTCACCCCCTGCCCGATGCAACCCTAGACAACCCATGGGGGTTGGGGGTAACTATGCATGGAAAGTAAGGACCAGGGCCAATGTAACCCTAGGGGTGCCATAGGGGGTGGGGGGTATGGCAGCAGGGGATGGGACATCAGGAGGCACCTGGCAGTGTTTCGCTGTGAGTTGGCACACCACGGATCAGGCTGGGTGGTGGGGGTATGGCCAGATAAGCATGACCCAGATCCCACTTGACAGCAGCCCTGGCACCAGCCCCACAGGACCCACAGGCTGCAGCAGTGTAGTCAGGCAGCTGCCGGCTGCCACCTGAGGAGTTATGTAGCTGGGGAATGTTGCAGTGCCCAGGGCATGTCCCCAGCCACCAGAGGCACCCCACAAGTGGCACCCAGTGCAACTCCCAATATTTAGTGTAATATGGGTCCTGTGGGGCTAGTGTTTAGCTGCTGTCAACTGGGGTCCAGATCATGGTGGTCTGACCATGCCCCTCCACCCAGCCCAATCCACTGTGGGCCAGCTCACAGGGCTTCACTGCTGGGTGCCTCCTCACCCCCCCCAACAGCTGCTGTGCCACCTCATCCCCATGGCACTGCCAGAGCTACATCAGGCCCCAGTCCCTTTCTTCCAGGTCCCCCACAGTCACTGCCCTGCCAGAAAGTGGCACATGGCCCATTGACCACCTCCTGACTGATCAAAAGGCAACCCCTTCTTGTGACCATGGCAAGGCTTCTGGAATAGCAAAAATGGGGATTGCGAAGCCCTGTTGTGGTGCAACCACCCTTTTGACCTGATGCTCGGGCACTTCTGCTGCAAGGGTGGCACAGGGTGACTTTGGAGCACAACATCCCAATTTCAACTTAGCCTATGTTTGAAAATCAGGATAGCCACAAACTTTGATGCATGCTGCCTCTTGCATCATACCCATTTGTTGCAGGCACCTGCATCAAAGTTTACAGTTTGAAAATCGCGTCCCTTGGCACACATTTTCAAAGGAGATGCACGGCGCAAATTGGAGATGTGCCGCGCATCTCAGAAAATGAGCAGAACCACAATATTCAAAAGGGAGAGATGCATCACACATCTCCAGATGCGCCATCATGTATCTGTAAAGCATGTGGTGCATGTAGAGGGGGCATTCCCATGAATGTGCCACACATCCCTATATTTAGCCAAAATGTGCGGCACAGCTGCTGCACATCTCATGATTAGCAGCCCAAAGTTAAGCATGGAAAAAGCATGCCTAAATGGCCAGCCACCTAAATGCAGACCGCAGAGCTGCAGGCAAGCCATGTGAAGATAGCCCTTGGAGGTGCACCTGGACATGCTCCAGACACCCACAAGCAGCAGTCATGCCAAGATTGATGAACCTTGAGCCTTAGGTGCCATGTCACCACCAGCACCATCCAGGAAGCAACCCCCCACACCACACCCCACCCTGGACATAGACACCTAGCAGGCACATGCCAGTGCTGTCAGTGCACTCCAGACACACCAGCAGAGCAGACAGCCTCAATGCAGCAAATGTACCAGGGGCCATGGCCTGTGCCTATGCAGCCTGCAGGGTGCCACATGGCAGTGGAATGCACCCAGTGTGCCATCTGGAGCAATGGTGTCCAGGTAGCCAGGTGGATGGGTGGCAGCCTGGCACAGGCCAGGGTCTGACCTGTGGCACACATCCAAGGTGGTACACCATTGGTGCACATATGTGGGACCCACTCGCTAGTGTACCTAATCACCCTCTGCACACTGCCATTCCTTGCAGTCATCACCTGTACCACTCATACGGGGGGGGGGAGTGTGGAGCACTGCAGGTTACTGTATGCTACATATGGAGCTGGAGTATCACATCCATGTTGTATACCAATCAGACTGTGTCACCCTGTGCCCTCCTCGTTACATGTCCAGGTGGACCCTTGTGGCCGTTGTACAGATGGGACCCCTGTATCCCAGTCTGACCCTGTACATGGCTATGGGTAATAGCACTGTACCTAGGCCAGTGCAGTCCACCCACCCACTCACACACAAACAGTCCATCACACCTGGCTGATAGGCTGCAGTACTGTACCTCCTGTTCACCTTTGTGGAGCGGTGGGGCAGTCCTACACAACTGGTGCTGAGCATACCCAGGGTAAGCAAATAGCCTGAATACATTCCAGTAATGAGCTGCCAATGTGGGAGATGGGCTTGTAATGTGCAATGAGGTCATTTGCATATCCAGACTGAATACTGCAGCTTTGCACACAGTGCAAGTGGCTTTGCATCGCTCATCTCCCCATGCTCCTCATGGGGCTCAAGTCACTTGCTGCACTGCACATCTCCCAGTATATGATTGTGCATCTTTGGGATATTCAGCCAGACATGCATGAGCACATCTCACAGTGCATCCTCTGAATATCTCATTATTTTGAGCTGGCGCATCTCAGATGTATGCCACAGGCACTTGCGTGAGTTTGCAGGGGGCTTTTGAATATGGGGGCCCTTGTCTTTATCTTCATTTTTGCTCATTTAACAGCCCATGTTTTATATGAAAAATAATCCTTCAATACAAGACAAAATAAATAAATTAACAAACAAACAAATAAATAGAGATATATCTGTAATTATTTAAGAGCGTGTTAATGAAATATGTTTCCATTTGGGTAGCAGTGGTAATAAAGGTTCAGTTTTCCTTACCTCATTTTAATTAAAGTAAATAGGAGTTTTCAGTTCAGAATCCAATTCAAAGCTGCATTATCGCTAACCCACTCATCCCTGATGCATCATATCATATAAGTTACAGTGCCACCTTCCAGGATAAAGCACTCTGTGATATAGATGTCACACTTCCTGTGTCATTGTGACAATTTTGAGTAATACCCACTGGGCTGCATTGAGTTCTTCCAGTATACTCCAGGATACACTGGCATAAACTGTGATAAGAGCACTTCATCTTAGTGGGCAGCACTGCATATAACAATTCATATCTGATCGGGGAACATACCTACCTAGTGACCTTGGACACAGCACTTAACTTCCTCTTGCTAAAATCCACCAGCAATAAAATTGGCTAGACTCACAACACCGCTGAAAAAATTTCACATCTCAGCTCGGTTATATATAAAAAGAATATAAGATTGGTATGTATGGTATACAAGGAAATATACCCACCATGGGTAGTTATTTAGATAACAAGGTCATGGGCCCAAACAGTGAGTGGCTTTATTATCTAATTAGTCACTTCTCAGGTGGTTATATGGCCTTGTATGCCATGCATGCCCATCATTGTTTTATACAACATGTGACAGCCTTTTGTTGATTTTACCTGCTGTGCGGGGCTGTCAATTTCTTGGCGAGCCATGGCTGGGACCATTTTTGGATTTGCCTTGTCCCTATGTGGTCCAGTGGGTTTCAGTAGTGTAGTAGTACTTTTCTAATGACCTCTTGTTTGGACATTTCTTATTTCCATAATGTAGGGTACCCCTATAGAAAGGGGCACATCTGGGCCAGTCATCCTTTAGATAATTGGTGGGATCATGCATTGTGGCAGTGCTGTGATGTGGAGTGTCAGCAGCAGTGTGGAGCAACATTGGAGGTCAGGAGGATGGCTTGCAGTCAGGAGTGTCATGTGGCTTCATCAGTGATTGTAGTTGGGGGCAGTGTTGGTCCTTGGTCTGGAGCAGCGTGGACATGACAGCACTGAAGGAAAAGTAAGTAAGTCAATTTTATTTTTAGAGCGCCCCATCAGGGAGGCTCTGGGCACTCTGCAAGAAAGGCATAACATACATTAAAACAAAAAATAGTGGCCAGGTGGCCCTGAGGGTTGACGCACTGGATGCCACACCTCACGCCACGCTGGAGACCCGAGTTCAGGAGCAAGCTCGGGTGCCAGGGTCAGCAGGCAGGGAATGGATTGAGTGTCCTCAGGATGGCTCTCCTTTCTCAGGGGGAAGGTATTGTGGATGGCCGGTGCCCCAGCGACCCCCAGTGGAGACAGGTGGCACCGCAGGATAGCAGTCCAGACAGTTGTGTGGGTTTGAGCATGGTGGATGTCAGCGGGGTTGCCATACACTATGGTGTCATTGCACACCACACTCAGGAGAGATGGGGAAGTACATAGAAACCCAACTCGCCGGCTGGATAGGTGATGGCTCCACAGTGCCTGACTGTCACATGTCCATAACTGGACCTCCTCCTCTGCCCCTTGAACTCCCTGAGGACCTAGGGTCTGGGGATCTGGTGGGGAGAACTAATGACTTTGAGGAGGTTGGGGGTCTCAGTGGGTGGTAGATCAGCAGGCAAGCTGGTAGCTGGAGAGAGTTCCAGTCCGGTGGGGTGCCATAAAGAGAATAGAAAAAAAAAATTTATTACAAAGAATATAAAATCAGCTAAAAACTTGCATAAAAAATGTCAAACAATTTAATAAATATCAGTAGTCTTGAAATGCCTTTCTGAGAAGATGTGCCTTTAAACTCTGCTTAAAGACCTCCACTTATGGGGTCTCCCTCAAAGGTCTAGGTAGCGAGAAGGGGTATAGAAACATAGAAGTTGTTGGCAGATGGGGAACCATATGATCCATCAAGTCTGCCCTTGGTTGCCAACCCCCATTACTTAGCTGCCTGCTTGAGTATCCCACATTGTCTGTCCCATGCCCATGCAGGGTATGGCTTCATTGGGGACCCATCTGGAGTGATGCAGCCCTGCACAGTGTGGATGAACTGCATCTGTCCAGCAAGGGGGAGGCAGCCCTCAATGGATGGTTTAAATGCTTTACTGATGAGCATTTAAACTAGCCAAGGGGGTCAGGGCAACAGGAGCAGGGATTCTCAGGCAGCCCAGCTTCACATGGTAGAGAAAGCAGAACAATGGAGCAGGAAGAAGAGTTGATATCAAGGTCATCAGGGTCAGGCAGAAAGGGAGTAGGAAAGGAATTGGGAACACAAAAGGAAAATATCAGGAAAGGGGGGAAGATGTAGGGGACCAAAAACATGAAAAGAGAGAGGTCAGACAGTAAAACTTGGAAGGTCATGGTGACTAATGCAAACAGCCTGGGAAATAAAGTCCCAGACATGGAGGCCTTAATAACTGAAGGAGACCTGGACATAGTAGCAATAACTGAAACCTGGTACACAGCTAATCATGAGCGGGAAACAATTGTACCAAGATATGTTCTATTCAGGAGTAATAGTGCAAAAAGGGAGGAGTAGCTCTGTATGTCAGAGAGGGTATAATGGCAACACAGGTACAAGGTAGGCAGGGGGAGGCCGAGGCACTGTGGGTCACCCCTCAACCTGTAAATGGCACAGCAATACTCACAGGGGTGATATACATGGTGGATTTCGATATTCCAGCTGTAGATTGGAACACCAGTGTAGCTGCTTCAGCCAGAAGCAGAGGCATCCTTGATTCACTCCAGGAGGCTGGACTCAGGCAGCTTGTGCTTGATGCCGAAAGAGGCAGGGCAATTCTGGATCTAGTAATGACCAACGGGGATCGAATTTCAGATGTCCAGGTAGCAGGGCAACTGGGATCTACCAATCACAACATTGTGTGGTTCAGCATAGGGACAGAACTTCACTCAAGTCATACTAGGATAAAGGTTTTGGATTTCAAAAATGCTGATGTCACTGAGATGGGGAGGGGTATCAAAAGAGCCCTGGAGAGAACAGGGGTAAGAGGGGGAGTGGAGGAACAGTTGAAGTGTCAAAAGGAAGCCTTACTAGAAGTAACAACTCAATGCTTCAAATTGGTATCCAAAGGCAAGAGAAGGAGAAAGCCACTGTGGTTCTCGAGAAAGATGGCAGTAAAGGTCAGGCAAAAAGGAAAGGGTTCAGGAGATATGAGGAGACCCAAAGGGAGGAGGACAGGGAGGAGTACCTAGAGTGTCTAAGGGTAGCAGAAAATTAATTCAGTAAGGAGAGCAAAGGCACAGACTGAGGAAGGTTTAGCACAGTCAGTTAAGAAAGGGGACAAGACATTCTTCAGGTACATCAGCGAAATGAGAAAAAAGAAGGGGGTTTGCAAGGCTCAAGGGAGAGGGAAGGGAATGCAAGGAGGGTGACATGGAAAAGGCAGATATATTGAATAAATATTTCTGTTCAGTATTCATAGAAGAGGGGGAGGGACATGGGCCATAGCAGTGTGGCAGTTGCCTAGGGGGTGAAGAGGTTGACAATAGTCTATTCAGAGGGAAAGGAGTCCTGCAGGAGCTCATTAAATTGAAGATGGACAAAGCGATGGGTCCAGATGGCATGCACACAAGGATATTAAGAGAACTGTGAAGGGAGATAGCAGAACCTCTGGCAGCCATGTTCACTGAGTCATTCAACGCATGGGTGGTACCAGAGGATTGAAGGAGGGCACATGTGGTCCTTCTACACAAATCCAGCAACAGGGAGGAGGTGGGAAACTATAGGCCAGTCAGTCTAACCTCAGTAGTGGGGAAGATCATGGAGACATTGCTTAAAGAAAGGATAGTGGGGCATTTAGAAGCCATTGGTGCCCAGGACCATAGGCTACATGGATTAACAGCGGGAAGGTCATGTCAGACAAATCTGGTTGATTTCTTTGACTGGGTGACAAAGGAAGTAAATCAGGGTGGGGCAGTGGCTGTCGCTTACCTATATTTCAACAAAGTCTTTGACACCATCCCACATAGGAGGCTTATAAACAAGCTGGGTACAATGGGCATGGGGGACAGGGTGGTAAACTGGATTAGAAGCTAGCAAACAGGCAGGAGGCAGAGGGTGGTGGTAAATGGGGTGCAGTCTGGGGAGAGGGGGATGACCAGTGGGGTGCCTCAGGGATTGGTCCTGGGGTCAGTCCTGTTCAATGTCTTCATTAGTGACACTGCAGAAGGGCTGGAGGGAAAGGTCTGCCTGTTTGCAGATGACACCAAGATCTGTAACAGAGTGGGTACCTCAGAGGGGGTGGAAAAAATGAGGAGGGACCTGGGGAAGCTTGAAAAATGGTCTAAGGAATGGCAACTGAAGTTTAATTCAAAAAAAAGTGCAAAATTATGCATCTGGGACACAGAAACCCTGGAGAAAGCTACACTATGGGAGGAAATTGCTGACAGGCACAAAAGAGGAAAGGGACCTGGGGGTTATTATTTCAGATGACCTGAAAATGTCAAAGCAGAGTGCTAAGGCAGCTTGGAGGGCCACTGTCATGCTGGAGTGCACAACCAATAGCACAAAATATGGTGTCACTCAGGTCATTCAATAATGCTGCAGTGAGTCTTAAATAGCAAAATAATAAATCGAAGTTTATTGAAGACCACTACACAACCATGCTCTTCTTACCACACCGTGCTTTGACTCCTCGTGAGTCTTCCTCAGGAGTGTGGTTTAGAGTGTGTAACAAGTTATTTAAATCTAGTGATAATTACATATTCATGTTAAACATTTGCATAATCACTCAGTACTTCTTGTGACACAGAGAAAAGTTAAGAAATGGGAGAACCAAAGGAAGAAATGTTGTTACAAATTATATAATATTACATTTATTAAGTCTGTAACAAATGTGCACTTATTAAAATTCCTATTGTTATATAAAAAAAACCATGAAATATCGTGATTAAGGTAACCCTCTCATATAAGCCAAATTCATCAAATTTATAAGTTGCTGCCCAAGGCGCTCTTAGAATTAACTTCACTCATATAATATAGGAACATGACTCATAAAAATTTCAAAGAGGTGAACCAACCTGTCCTGGACTTTTAGGAGAATATTAATCACATTGATTAAAATCCAGTTCAGACTGGTGATCTGCATGTCCATGGTTCCTGGTAAGACAGGTTGCCCTGAAGGGAAGAGAAAGCAAAGAGAGAAGTTACAAGATGAAGGACCTAACAAACATGCTAACGTATCCAGAGCCTAGCTTATTCCAAAAACAACATGCACATTTCTACTTTTTTAGGAGTGATTTCAGGTCCCATCTATCATTTAACCCAAATGGTTTAACATTGTTCGGCATGTAGATCCACATGCTTTCTTTTTCTAGAAGCAGGTTTGATCTATCCCCTCCTTCTGTTCGAGATGGAACACATTCTAGACCCATAAGCTTCAATTCATCTGGCTTAGATCCGTGACATATTACAAAATGGTGACCTATTGGTGTATCTTGTCTCTGGTTGATAATGGTTCTGACATGTTCCTGAATCCTTTGTTTCAAAGGCCTTACAGTTTTTCCTACATATATCAAATTGCATCCATACCAGAGCACATATACAACATAGTGTCACAAGTGATCAGTTCCCTAATTTCTACTGTTTTTGTTGTATCCATGGGGTGTTGGAAAACTTTATTAGCTATACCAGACTTACATATGTTGCACCTCATACATTTGTAAAAACCTTTGGTTCTGCATGGTAGCCAAGTGCGATTTGTAGTTTTGGGTGGAACTTTCAACCTGTTATGCACCAGCATATCTTTCAGGTTTTTAGCTCTGCTGAAAGAGACTCTGGGCTTTTCCCCCACAGCTGAAGCGACTTCATCATCTGATTGGAGAATGTTCCAGTTCTGATGAACAATATTGCCTATCATTCCAGCTTTATGATTATATTTGGTGATGAAGGCACATGGCTGTGTGTGGGATGTTGTACTAGTATTATGCTTAATTAACCTTTTCCTTTCTAAGCCATTTACTCTTGTTTTCTGCAATAGGTCCAGTCTATAACCTCATCAGAAATCTACAAATCAATTCATCTGACTGTTCTTTGAAGGCTGCCTCCGAATTGCAATTCCTTTTAATTTTCAACAATTGGCTATAAGGAATGGAGTCCTTCAAGTTCTGTGGATGTGCACTACTAGCATGCAGAACCAAATTAGTTTCTGTGGGCTTGCGGTAACATCTAGTATTGATGATACCACCTTCACTTATCGTCAGGCTCAAATCCCAAAAAATTGAGCATTTGTGTGCTCATTTCATATGTGAACCTCAAGTTAAGATTGTTAGCATTAAGCCACTGCATAAAATCCATAATGATTTCACTCTCACCCTACCATACACACAGTATATCATCAGTAAATCTATACCAATGTTTTATGTGTGCATGGTAGGGGTTTCTCATGGGATTGTGTATAGTGGTAAGTTCCCAATATCGCATAAACAGGTTGGCATAGCTAAGCGCCATGACTGCCCCCATTGCAGTGCCACATTTCTGCAAGTAATATTAATTTTCAAATTTGAAATAGTTATGTTCCAGAATTAATTCAAGGGCCTGTAATATAAATTCCTTTGGCATAACACCATCCACAGGGTCCTGTTCTAAGAAAAATTTGATGGCTGACAAGCCCTGATTATGATGTATGGATGTATATAGGGAAGATACATCTATACCTTACCAAGAGAAATCTGCTTCCCATTTAAGATGTTCTAGTTTTCCCAGCAAATCTTTAGTATCCCTAATGTAGGATTCTAGATTTAAAACACTGGTCAATAGAAAAAAAATCTACAAATTTACCAAGGTTTTGTGTGAGGCTTCCCAACCCTGATATTATTGGTCTCCCTGGAGGATTGTCCCTATCTTTATGGACTTTAGGCAAAATGTAAATGCTTGGGGTAATAGGGAATTATGGCCAAATGAACTGATATTCACTGTCTAAGGTCTCTCCTTTCTCCAAGGCTGCAGTTAGCAAATTATGGAGTTCTTTTCTATAAGCAGGCAGTGGATCATAATTCAAATGCACATAAGAATCCTGATCATTTAACAATGTAAATACTATATTCTTATAATGATCTCTTTAAAGATCACTATGTTGCTGCCTTTATCAGCTGGTTTTATAACTATGGCATCATTGTGGGACAAACTCTCTAATGCCTTTCTTTCTGCACCTGATATATTATACCTCGGGGTGGAATCTGTCTCTAACATGGTTTTCACCTGTCTACACACCACTTTCTCATATGTATTAATTGCTGTATTAAAAACAGCTGGGATAAAGGATAATTTCTTCCTGAACAGTGTTTTTCTCTGTGTCTGTAGTGGGCCCCTTGCTCTAAGCACGTTAAGACCAATTTGAGAATGAGCTTCGTGCTGTTCAGTCCTTCCTGACAGCTCATTTTT
The DNA here is from genome assembly GCA_016271365.2 of Neoceratodus forsteri. Lineage (NCBI taxonomy): Eukaryota > Metazoa > Chordata > Ceratodontiformes > Ceratodontidae > Neoceratodus > Neoceratodus forsteri. The sequence continues at coordinate 767,019,730 of CM057458.1, forward strand.
GAGAAATAATTCCTCTAAATTATCTAAATCAGAGGTTAGGCTAATATTCTGTGATAAACAATGATCGACACTCGCACTAGTATTAATGTTACAGGAGGGGAAAGAGGAAAGGGGATCTTGGTTGGATTCATTAAAGAAAGACCGCGTGTTCATTGCAATCTCACCAGTGTTATCATACAGTAATGGAGCAGCAGTATGTACCATCAAACTCAGTTCCTCTAACTTACCATCAATTATATTTGCATCTTCACTTACTAGATCAGGCATGTCCATGTCCATAGCCCTAATTAAAAAGTCTAAATCCTCTAGTGCTTCCATAGGGTTACCGTGCACCTCCATTTCATCTTCACGTGCTCTCACTAACTCTCCTATGTCTGGTGAAAACCCCATATTGTCTGTATATCTGGAATGAGTTCCTTGATGTAAAAAAAGTAACCACAATCTCAGTTTTCTGAAGAACTTCTGTAGATCAGCGAAGACCTGGAAATTATTGACAGTGTGGGTAGGGATAAAACGTAAGCCTTTTTCTAACACTTTCTGCTGTATGTTGGTGAGTTCAATAGCGGACAAATTAATCACTTGCAGCGTATTTACTTCTTCTTGTCTCAAAGCGGATAATTCCATTTGCCTTTTCTTTCACCTACCCCCTCATTTTCCTCTCCTTGTCTTCCTCCTCTTAAGTTTTTTTGTCCCCTGTGTAGTGGTTGCAGCTCTTTCAATGATTTCTGTGGTCTCTTCTTCAATTCCCTCCTGAACCACTGATCCTTCTCTATTCCTTTTCCTTAAAGTTTCTCTGACTGAGAAACTAACCTTTGAGCATCCCCTGCTGCTGGAATGACTGGATCTGGGTTTGGCCCAACTAATGCTATTCCCTTTCTCGTAGTCAGTTAAATCTTTCAGTAATTTGTGCAATTTTCTTTCTACGATGGTTGCTTCATGTTTCAATAATTTTACTTTTAAGTGGGAATCATGTTCTGCATACTGTGCTTCACTTTTCAATGCAATGACCTTTTCTCTGACAATGTCAATATCTTTAAAAATGTATCATATTTTAAAGAATCATTCTTGATCAGCAATTTAATGAAGGTCTTTTAGCGTGCAGCTGCAGCTGCCAACCATTCATCCTTAAATTGAAAGTCCTCGAATCCACTAGCAGGGACAATAATAATGCGAAGCCCCCTTGGTGCTTGTTCTCTACTCAAATATTCCTCAGGAGTCGATATATTGTATGAAATATATATTTCTTTAATCAATAGATTTTCAAGTTCCAAAAAGGCTAGTTTGATGTTGTTATTGAATTCACTTGTTACCTTAATACCTTGCAGATGCTCTCTTGCTCTCTGCCTCCTCTCATGAAAAAAAAATCCGACTTCTCCCATTCATATGCTTCTGGTGCTTGTCCACCTATTGCTCCTTATTGGTGCATATTACAAGTATATCCAAAGTAAAGGGTTTATTAAATGATTTAAAGTTCCTCAATGTGTTAGAAAATTGGAAACAAACACTCAAAGAGACACTGGATGTGTGATGTAGAGTACTGCCATCTGCGGCTATGGCGGCAATTTCAAACAATGGTAGATCAAAAAAACAGCTAATGTGCCTAGTGCCCACCAAAACTAGCAGTCAGCTTGCAGAGAGATTCACAACCAATAGGACAAAATGTAGTGTCACTCAGGTCCTTCAATAATGCTGCAGTGAGCCTTAAATATCAAAATAATAAAGTGAAGTTTATTGAAGACCACTACACAACCATGAGTCTTCCTCAGGGATGTGGTTTAGAGTGTGTGACAAGTCATTTAAATCCAGTGCTAATTATGTATTCATGTTAAACATTTGCATAATCACTCAGTACTTTAAGTGACACAAAAGAAAAGTTTAAAAGATAGGGGGTGGAAGGGGGGAGGGGAAAAAAACAAAGAAAGAAATATTGTTACAAATTATATAAGAATAGGAATTTCGGTATGTGCACTTTTGTTACAGACTTAATAAATGTATTATTATATAATTTGTAACAACATTTCTTTCTTTAGTTCTTCCCATCCCTAACCTTTCTTTGTTGTCATTGAAGTACTGAGCGAGTATGCAAATGTTTAACATGAATATGTAGTTAACACTGGATTTAAATGACTTGTCACACACTCTAAACACATCCCTGAGGAAGATTCATGAGGAGTCAAAGCACTGGGTGGTTAAAGGAGCACGGTTGTGTAGTGTTCTTCAATAAACTTTGATTTATTATTTTGATATTTATGGCTCACTGCAGCATTATTGAAGGACCTGAGTGACACCATATTTTGTGCTATTGGTTATGGATCTCTATGCAGGCTGGCCACTCATTTGGTGAGCACCAGGTACATTAACTGATCACAGCTGCTGTTTTTTGGAACTACCATTGCTGGGGTGCATAGGCAAGGGTAACACCAGCAGTCGGAGGGAGGTAGTGATGCCATTATATAAAACCATGGTCAAGCCTCGCATTGAGTACTGTGTGTCATTCTGGAGGCCACACCTTCGTAAGGACATGAACAGGCTAGAGACAGTCCAGAGAAGGGTGACTAATATGGTACAGGGCTTGCAACACAAGACTTATGAGGAGAGATTAAGGCAGCTCAATTTGTACTCACTGGAAGAGAGGAGGGAAAGAGGGGACATGATAGAAACATTCAAGTACCTCAAGGGTACAGACAAGGTGCAGGTAGGAAGCATTTTCCAATACAGAAGGAGCACAAGAATGAGGGGGCATGACTTGAAATTGGAAGATGGAAGGTTAAGAGGGAATGTGAGGAAGTTCTACTTCATAGAAAGGTTGGTGGACACATAGAATGGTCTGCATCAGGTAGTGGGAGAGAGCACTGTGGATGAATTCAAGCATGCTTGGGACAGGCATAGGGGAACCATCGATGTACAGCAGAGTCTGGGTCAGAAGCAGTAATCCAGTACAAAGGCTTATGGGCAGACTAGATGGGCCAGGTGGTCCTTATCTGCCGACAATTTCTATGTTTCTATGAGTTCCGCAATGCTGGGCCTACCACCTCAAATGTACGATCTCCTGAGGATTTAAGGTGGGCCCTGGGAACCACAAGAAGGCCCTCGTGGAGGAATGGAGTGTTTGAGTGCACAGGATGGGCTGGAGTCAGGAGGTCATTTAGGTAGGGCCCAATCCATGTAGGGCCTTATAGGTGAGCAAACCCTCCCTGAAGATGATTCTCCATCTAATTGCCAGCTAGTGCAGTTCACGCAGAACCGGGATCACATGACAGGACCTTGGAAGGCCCATCGATAACCTGGCTGCTGCATTCTGCACTAGCTGAAGGTACCAGAGAGCCCCTCCAGTTACTCCGAGGTATAGGGTGTTGCAGTAGTCGAGCTAGAATGTGATAAAAGCATGTACTAGAGAGAGCAGGTCATCAGTGGAATTAGGGCTTTAATCCGGGCAAAATTCCTTAAGTGCTAAAAAACACTCTTGACAACGGATGCCACCTGAGCCTCAAGTGTCAGTCTATCATCAAGGATGATGCCCAGATCTCTCACCTTGGTGGACACCTTCAAAGGAGTGAATCCAAGAAATATTCCTGTTCCTTTCCAAACTGCATTCACATCATGTCGATGACCCTGCTCAATCACCAGCACCTCCGTCTTGTCCAAACTGAGTCTTAGCCAGCTAGAGGCCATCCAAACCTGGATCTCGGTCAGGCACTTAATTAGCATCTCCACAGCGCCATCTGTCTCGGGTGCAAATGACATGTACAGCTGGGTATAGTCCATATAGGAATGGAAATCAAAGCTGTATCATCTAATGATTTCACCCAACGGAAGCATATACAGTACACTGCGAACAACACAGGTGACAGGATCGAACCCTGGGAACTCCACAAGGCAGATGCTTCGGGCAGGATGACAAATTACCCATCACCAGCTGCTGCATCCTGCCTGTAAGAGAGGACTCAAACCAGTTGATGACAGTACCGGTGAGTCCACAGATCTCCCTTTGGCTACCCAGTAGCACTGCATGGTCCACAGTATCAAATGTTGAGGAGAGATTGAGGAGAACAAGAATTCGACCACTCTCCTCAATCCCTTGTCCTAAGAAGATCATTTCGCACTCTGACTAGCACCATTTCAATGCTATGCCTTAGCCAAAAACCTGACAGGAGAGGCTCATAATTATTGGCCGTGAGGTATGTCTTGAGCTGCAGAGCCACCACTTTCTTAATAACCTTCCCTAAAAATGGGAAGTTAGAGATAGGTCTATAATTCACCAAAACATCAGGGTTGAGAGATGTTTTCTTTAGGAGGGGTCTCACCAATGCCTCTTTCAAGGCATCAAGAAAACAACCCTCTGAAAGTGAACACCGGAAAATCTCGGCTAACACTGGATCAACAGACTGAACACATCCCACCAAGAGATGAGTCAGGCCTGGGTACAGCTCACAAAATGTGGGTTGCAGTTTTGACATCACCTCACAAACTTCAGGCATCCCACTTGCCTAAACTCACTTCAAACAATAGGAGTGCTTCCTGACACACCTGACTCACAACTGACAGGCTTTAAAGGCCCTGTTAGGGAGATCCCCGCCCTAATGGAGGACACCCTCTCAGAGAAGAACTGAGCAAATGCCTTGCACTGTGCAATTGAAAATGCCTTCTTCAGCTGTAGACTGGCAGGATGAAGAAGCCTGTCCACAGTTCAAAACAGCAGAACTGGTCTGTTACTCCCTGCAGCAGTCTTCCTGGACAGCAACACTGCTTTCTTATTGGAGATTGCTCTTTGATATTCATTGTAATGAAATCTCAATGCCAGTCTGTCCTCCTGAGACTGAGTTCTTTGCCAACAATGCTCCAACCTCTGACCCTTGGTCTTCATTTCCTTGAGCTCCCCTTCAAATCACTGGGGTCTCAAGCATGAAGATCTGAGTCAAACACAGATCAGTGCAACAGCGTTGAGTGCCTTGGAAACAGCCTAATTATAGGTCGCAACTGCCTCACCCAACCCTGTAACACATGCAACATTCACACGAGAAAGGTCCATCACCACCTTCAGTCCCTCTGGGGACAACCTCTTCAAAGGGCAGTAGCTGACCACCTCCACAGAGGAGGGGATAATGGGATAATGGAGGAGGGCAAATGAAAACCTCAATGATCTGACCAATCAGATCAATCCTAAGGTCACAGACCTAAAACCCCAGTGAGAACACCAAGACCGAGGCATGACCCTGGCTGTGGGTCACAGAAGCAACAGCCTCTGCCTGTCCCAGTGATGACATCAGCTTGAGGAAATCATAACCATCTGCAAGGGATTGTCATTGATCCAGGTATGGAAGTCACCCTGAATCAACCATCTGGGTGACTCCAACACCTTCTCAGCAGTGAAATCCGCAACTTCCTGCAGAAACTCCCCCTTGCACCCAGGAGATCGGTATATGAGAAGAATTTTGCATCCGGCATCTGGACCCCCGTACATGGCCATGCATTTAAATGACAAGGTTGACCCCACTGAGTGCACAGACAAGTTTAGGTCAGATCTAAAGCACATGGCCACACCCCAAACTCTGTGTTCCCTCCTCAGGCAGTACAGTACAGAAAATACAGCCGGGATTGACTCTTCCAATACAGGACCTGCATCATCCCCCAGCCAGGTTTCTGTAATACAGGCCAGATTGACAGAGGAAATCAAGTCCACAATAATTGCTGTCTTGTTCCTAATCATAACACCACCCAAAGGGGACTACTGGATGTTGCTGACCCAATAGCTACCTGTACACTTAGTCCGGTGGGAACCATAGGTATTGGGACCAAACATGTTTGGCCTCTCTCCCAGTCTCATCTTACCATAGGGCACCTCCTGGTCCTAACCACCCTAATGCAGCTCACTTCTGCTTTACCCCCAGCACTCCATCACCTGCCATCATGCCCAGCTGACCACATGGTGTCATGTGTGCACCAGAACACTGCTCTGTTCCTCCTCAGGCTAGAGCTGCTGATGCACACCACAGTGTCTTCCCCCCAGCATCAGCCAATTCAGTCAGCTCACTAAGCTTGCTCCTGAACTCAGATCACTGGCACAGGAAGGCAACATGGTCCCAGTGGGTAAATGGACAGCCGTAAAAACAATGTTAATTTATTTATTTTTTGTTGACTGGGTAAGTGCACTAGACAGATTCTGCCTATTTTCAGGTATGACCTGGGGGTGAGGGATACAGATGAATGCCAACTGACCTTGAACCAGATTAAGCTCTTTGTAGTATTTTTTTTTTAGTGAATAAGGGGAAATTTGGCCAGGGCACCAGCGAAATTACCCTAATCTTGCAGTAGGGGGGCTGAAGCTACGTTGTGTGTCATGGCTAAGCTCACTCTCACTTCAACTACTGAAGCTGCTGGTTGTGCTGCTATTGAGCGGTCTTTGCCACAGGATAGTGCGGTTCCACATGTGGACATGGTTGTGATCAACTCCCTTTCTACTGCAGCAGGGCAAGATGATTTATTTGGGCAGCTGATGGGATCTGAAAATTTGGAAGAAGCTCTGCTTGAGCTGGAATTATGCCACAAGAAAGAACAGTTGTTTTCATTTATTCAGGAAGCCAAAATGGATTTTGAAGAGAACAAATCAAGGTTAGAAGTGGAGAAAAAGTGGAAGAGATCACAGGTTAGCCCGCAGTCTTTAGGAGGAAAAAAATTACATGTTGCCTCTCTGGTTGTGGTCCTCCCAGCTACAATAGGTGTCACGGTTGGCCCCCCTGTCTTGGCAGCATTACTGGAAGATCTTCCTGCAGATGCAGATTGGGGTCCTAAAACCACCCTGCAACAGGCGGGATGGGTGTACCTACAGGGTCATTGGGTCCCGGATCCCTCTATTCCATTTCTGGGTTCTCCCCCGGGTGATTTGCAGGTCGCATTGTTGGGACCTTCTTTAGTGCAGGGCCTAGGTGTGCTGGGTCCGGAGGATGACTCTTGTATATCAGTTTCACAGTATAAAGCTCCTAGTACTCCACGTGTTATTAAGCCTGAACCCACTGAAGTTAAGACTTTGGAATTTCTGAAGCTGATCGCTGCTGAATCCTCGAGCGTTTCTCCATTGGAACCCAAGTCTGATGTCCTGGCTGTGGGTGAGTCTCTGCCTCCTTCTTTTGGTGGGCTTAATGATATTACTGTTGCAAATGTACCTAGCAATGCTGATGTTACAGCTAGTTCTCCGTTTCAGTCTATGCCTGATTCAGCTGCCCCCCCCCCCCAGGCCAGCTATGCTAGCCTATTTAAAAAACCTTTGGAGGCTGCAAAACATCGCTTTGTGGTTTGGATGCATTTCAAAGGGGATAGGGAGTCCCTACCTGATAGGCTCTTTGTGGGAAAGGCTTTAATTTGGGATTCTCTTTGATTTACCCCACCAGATATTTATGCATTTATACATACCCCTGGTGACTTTAACTTTGATGTCAATTTTTGTACTGACACTTTACTGGACAAATTCTGGAGGCTTTATGCGGATGTCAGACACAATCCATTATGGCAGGATTACATAACCATTCCCATCGTGAAACCATCTATTCAAACTGTTACTATTATATTTCGGAATGAGAGTGTGAGCATAAATGACATTGTCTTTTGGCTGGAAAAATGCTGTGATATCCAGGGGAATCCGGTTCCTATCATGGAGAAAAATGGGTTCTGGACTGGGGGCTGGACCTTTTGGGTCAAGTTGAAGCAATCTGAGACTGGGACTTGTCATTTACTCAACTGTTTCTTTCTGGACTGAGACAGAGGCACCCTTTTCTATCAGGGTCAGCCTAAGAGCTATTACAGATGTGGGTCTCTGTCTCACCTCAATACTGATTGCACTGCTACTAAATGTTTTCAAAGGTGGGGGGTCATATTGCTTGGTTTTGTACTGTCCCCTTGCTTTGTAATTTGTGTGGTGATGATGAGCATGATTTTGGCTCATGTCCCTGGGCTACCCATAATTCTGAGAATTATACTGAGCAGGATTTTTACTTGCACACAGCTAAGAAACCTTTCCGTGTTGCAAGGTCCCCTCCTCTGCCATTTCCTGATGCATCTCTGCATCCCTACTTGGATGTCCCTGATCCCTGTCCTTCGACTGTACCTTCCATTGTGGTTACCATAACTGATTCCTTGGTGCCAACTGAGCTTCACCCTTCTATGGAACCCTTGCCTGTTGTATCACGTCTCTCCTACTTTGGTGTCCCCTGAGTCTGAATTTCCAAGATGCCCAGTCCCTGGTTTGGATTCTTCTCTGCAGCTAAACCCTCTTCCGGCAGATCCCTTAAATGTTTCTGTTGCTGAGGATGTTCCTTTATCTAATCGATTTCATGCTTTTCAGTCTTGGGGTGATCAGATGGATGAGGAGGACCCCAATGACTCAGGTTTCCTGGTTACCAAGTTTGGCCCCCCCCAACCCTCCTTCCACTAAAGAGAAACCTCCTAAAGTGACAAGAGTTACTAGGTCTAGTCAGAAGAAAGTTATTGTAACCCCCCTTGATTTTCATGGTTCTTTTCACATAGCTAGTTTAAATGTAAATAGTATTAGGTTGGATTTCAAATGTTTAACCAATGTTTCTTTATTGCAAGAATGTGCTTATGATGTTTTTTTTTTCCTTCAGAACACTAGGTTACATTCTCTCAAGGATATTTCAGTTGCCCAGTGAGATTGGAGACTCAAATTGGTCTATTGGTGAGCCAATGTGTAGTGGCTTAGGTATTTGCTTTGCATCACCCCTCATCCAGGTGCATAAATTTGTGGATATTTGTCCTGGGAGGGCTTTGTTGTTGGACATTGGGTTTGAGGACCACCCTTACTGGTTCATTAATGTTTATCTTCCACAGACTAAGGCACAAAGAGTGGAATTATTACAACTACTGCACCCGTATCTCTGTACCCATCGCCTTATGTTATTGGGTGGGGATTTCAATATTAGTTTATTGAAATCAGATAAATTGCCCCAAGGGTCCAAGGTTTCCAAAGTTTACTGTGATGCTCACTCACTTAGGCATTTACTTCGGTCTGCATCCTTGATAGATGCACAGGCTTCCTTTTGTAAACATCCCCCTTCTACTTTTTTTAAGCATTCCTTATCCATTCGCATAGATTATTGGTTTACCTCCCTTACCCTTACCCTTTTTCAGACGGAAACAGTCACCTTTGCATCCTCTGACTATGCCTTGATTGGCCTCAACATCTCCTCCTCTCCAGCCAGGGTCAGTGGAAAAGGGCCTTGGTGCCTTAATAGTGGCTTACTTAATGATATTGTTGTACTTTAGGACCTGGAGGTGATTCTGACTGACCAGAAATCAATGCTTTTTCTTTATGATTCAGTAATTTCTTGGTGGTCTGACACTAAATGTATTCTCACCACTTTTTTTCAGTCCTGTTCATTACAATGAAGCAATACTGAGAAGGTGGAGTATTCTCAATTGAGATCTATTTATCTGGACATATTGTCCAGGGGGACGGACTCTGGGTCTGATGTTTCAACGGCACTGGCTGATGCAAAGTGTGACCTACTTTCTTTCCAGTATAATGGGTGAAAATCCCTGGAATTAGAGCAAAGGTTTGGCACACAATGGCGGTGTTGTCAGACTAATGCATTGGATGATTGTGTTGCCTGATTATGTAAAAGTAAGATTACGTCTGTGCTTACTGTGCAAAATGTTGAATGGATGGACAACATTTCCATTCTATCTGAGATGGAATGCCATTTGGAGCACCAAAATGTCCCTTTTGATTTAGATTACTCAGTAGTGAATCAGCTATTGGATATTGCTAATGTTAAGAGGCTTATAGAATTTCAGTGGGCATCTTTGATTTCTGCTGTTTCTCTGGCTGAATTTGAGGCAGTTATCTTTGGTCTTCAGAAGAGGGTTGCTCCTGGTTCTGATGGCTTCCATGGGAAGCTGTATTGGGTTTTGTTTCTGTTTATTCCAAAAGAAGTCCTTTTAGTTTTCCATACTTTTTTGGATTCCCTTCTGTTGGCTGACCATATGTCTGAGGGCCTGTTAACCTTTTTATTCAAAAAAGGGGAAAGAACAGATTTACAGAATTGGCGGCAAATTACACTTTTGAAAGTGGATTTTAAAATGTTCGCCAAACAATTAGGTAATCAACCATCAGGGGTATTGGGGAATGTTATTCATGCCTCTGAATAGTATTTGGTCTCGGGTCATAAAATCTCAGATGCACTATTGCTTCTTAAAGAAATATGGCAACATGGGGTAATGTCCAACTCAAAGGGGTAGTTTGTTAACTTGGACCAATATAAAGCATTTGCTAGGATTCAACATGATTATATATGGCTTTATTTAGACCACTATGGGTTTCCTCGAACCTTTATTAATTGGATTCAGTTTTGCTATTGGGGGGGGCCTTTATTCTGCCTTATGACAATAAATGTTTGGGTCTCAGGGTAAAGGTTGCAGTTGGAGTGAGTCAAGGATGCCCCCTTAGTCCCCTCCTTTATATTCTTTCTGTGAATTATTGTTAGAATTTTAAATAGGTCCCCTGGTATATGGGGGATTTCTTCCCTGGAGGGGTGACAGTAAGGCCTGTTTCATAAGCAGATGACATGATTTTGATGGTGCTGGATGCTGTTTCTGGTATTTGGGCTTTTCAGCTCATTCAGACCTTGTCAAGGGCAATTGGAGCCCAAGTAAATGTAGGGAAATGTGTTTGTCTCCCTTTTTGTCCATCTCTCCCTCAGGTTGGAGTGCTCCCTCCTACACAGTTTGGTCCTATTCCAATTTATACCCAGCCCTGTAAACTTTTGGGTATGTTTTTTGGTTATGGAGGCATTCAGGTCTTCAACTTGGATTTTCAACTTGCTAAAGGCCAAGGCTTAGTCTCTAATTGGAACAAAAGGTCTATGAGTAAGGACAAATGTGTCTATTTAGTCAAGACATTTTTGATTCCTTTTTTTTGGTTTTAAGTCATATTTACCCCATCCTATAGTCTAGGGAAAGTGTGATGTATTTCTGTCTTTTTAAGGGGTTGTGAGGTAGTCGGCTTAACCCTGTCAAGAGAATGGTTGCTTATTTGCCTAGAAAGCAAGGGGGTGGTGTGAGTATGATCAATCCCCTGGTTTTCCTTTGGTCTATTTTCTTTATACGGCTTTATTGCCTTTAGCGAAGGATGTGGATGCACAGTGGAAAGTGTGGTCATTGATATCAGTATCTGACATTCTTTTAGAATGACAAGGGAGCACTTTTATTCACAAAAATAAACGGCACTAAAGATTACCCCTGGAATGGTCTTTATGTTTTGATTATATTAAATGCTGGGGCCTTACGGTCCAGCATTTGTTGGCCATGAATCTACAGTCTCTTTACGATTATGTTATTTTGACTCATTTCTCGGAGATGCCTTTTTCAGGATTTTGTCTGCTGGTTCAGCGGGCAATTACAGATGCCCACTGTGAGACTCATCTTCCCCTGAAATTTCAGGACAATGTGTGGTTGGATATTCACGGCTTGATAAATGTACGTAGTAATCATAAACATAAGCAGATTGCAGATCGTTACTGTCCTAGGATCTCTTTCTTACTTCAATTGGAAATGTCTGACCATTTATATTTCCACTGTCCATTCATCTTTTACATTTGGAAACTTTTAACAGTTTGATGGCAGACTCCAGTGTTTGGTATTATGTCTCCTGATTGTTTATTTTGTTTTTGTTTTTTCCCACAGTCCTGGAAGCATTTTGACTCAGGTAGTTTTCAGATTTTGATGGGTTGTTTTTTTTTATTTTGGATTTGGCAGGTATGTTGCAAATTTATCTTACATCATCAAAATTTAACACCTGTGGAACTTTTTTATTTGATCCACAATGATTTACTTGGCATTAAACAGTCTGATGTGGTGAAGGTTACACTGAAAACATGGCAGGATAGGTGGGAACCTTGTTTCTGTCTGTTTTGACCATGAGTGTTTTCATTGTATGATGTAACTTGTAGCATTCTTACTTGCTTTGGTTTTGTTTGTTTTTGTCTTTTTTAGGCATCCTTGTTGGTTCTCCAGGCTCAGTGATGGCTGCATTTCAGGCCCCATGATTTTAATCTCCATAAACCATATATATGGGTCCCTTCCTTTTTCCATGGTATCCCCAGGTAACAGGAGGTTGAACTTTGGTCTGGACTCTATCTGGTTCCTTCATTGTGACATTGCACTTTTATGCCCTCTATTGAAGTATGGGTAAACCCATGGGGGTTTTCTCACATTCTTATTCTATTGGCATCTGACTGGGGATTGGGTTTGTTTTATGCCTCCCAGGTCTTGTAGCCAGATATTAGTATCTGTGATTTACAGTTCTCCCCTTCCCTCTAAGTTTCAGATGGGGATGTGGGTGGTTTCCAACATAGTATTTTTTTTTTGTATTATTGCTTGAGCTCTAATTTGATTTTCTTATATATATATATATATATATATATTGTTTGTATGATGTAATATAACTTTGTTCTGCAATTTACTGCTATGTGTGTGCAACTGAGTAAATATGGGAGATGATCAGATGATTTGTTCCAATTTTTGTACCATAGTAATGCTTGTAGTTTTATTTTTGAATTTATTACTTTCTGTGTTGTTGTATATTTATTTCTTTGTAATTTTTCTTTTTTCCTTTTTGTATGATGCAATACCGATTCATTATGATTTGTTTTCTGTTACTTTCTGTTTTAACAAAAAAAATTCCCATAATCTTTTTGAGAAGTGCCATGGGATCTTTAACATTCACCTGAATTACCACCAGAACAGGCAGACAGAACCTTGGTTTAATGTCTCATCTGAAGCATGGCACCTCAAGAATACAGCACCCCCCTCATGCTGCACTAAAGTGTCAGTACTGGGATTTAACCCAAGAGCCTGGTGTGGGGATAGAACCCACAGCCTTCTGATCTCCCTGCCTCAGAGGTGAGTGTGCTACCTGCTGAGTCACGGACTCCAAAATTTTAACAGACTCTTTTTATGACCTCCTCCTTCTGAACATGATAGGTGTCAGTTTTTAAAATACTGGACAAATTGTAATTTTGTACCACAAGTACAAAATCATATTTGGGTCAGGAGTTGAAAAACAACAGCTGACAGGTTTATGAGGAGGTGTTAAAAAATGGCTACGTTGAAAATGTGTTGTCCAAACATTGAAAATTACCTAATTTATGAGCATGAATAAAAAAAAGTACAACACATCTTCATAACTTTGTTGTTTGTTAATATTTTGACCCCAGATTTTCAACATAGTCTTCTTAAGACACCATTTCATGAATCCAGTAGGTGACAATTTAATGAATTTAATGAATCTTTATTGATAATGATAAATAAACATGCCCCGATAGTACAAAGAAGGAGGAAAAATAGAGAAGACCCATATATAACAGATAAAATAAAAAATGAATTAAGGATTAGAAATAGAATATGGCAGAAAGCTAGAAAAACAAAGAATCTAGAAGATTGGGAAAGTTTTAAAAGTTGGAAAAAATAAATGTAAAAAGAATATTAGGATAGCAAAGAGTAAATATCACTTGAATAGATTAGAGAAAGTAAAACATTCGAAAATGTTTTGGAAATTTATTTCTGATTTGAAATATAGTGATAAAAGTAATAAGGTGGAAAGTTTGTTACAGGAGGGATGTGTAATTGAAGACCCAGCTAAAATTGCTACTATATTAAACTCCTATTTTCTTAATCTACCTGATTTGGATATCCCGTTACCAAAAGAACAAACAGCTGATATATCTGTAATGGAATTGATTGCTGAATTAAAAGATAAGTATGGGATGCAGCAAGCTAATAGGTTTAGTTTTAGATCTTTAAGTATAAATGAAGTATGAAAACAGTTACAAAATTTAAATGTAAGTAAGGCAGGTGGTTTAGATGGAGTTGAAGCTAGATTTCTTAAGATTGGTGCAGATATATTAGCACCAATGGTAGCATATCTTTTAAATTGGAGTCTAACTAGTTCAATAGTCCCTGATGTGTGGAAAATGGGAAAGGTAATTCCAATTTTTAAGGGAGGGGATAGTATTGTGCCATCTAATTATAGACCAATTACAATACTTCCAGTATTATCAAAAATTTTAGAACGTAGTGTTCATTTTCAAATTAGCCATTACATGGAATCAAATGAAATTTTTTCAGATAAACAACATGGGTTTAGAATGGGGAGGTCCACAGGCACCACCCTACTGGATTTTCATAATCAAGTAGTAACATCACTTGATCAGGGAAAGGCCACTGGGGCAGTGTTCATGGACCTCAGTAAAGCTTTTGATTTGATTCAACATAGAAAACTGTTGGAAAGACTTTGGTTGGTAGGGATAAAGGAAGGACCATTAACATGGATGGCATCATATCTGGAAAACCTTAGACAGTGTGTCATCAATGGAGGCTCTGTGTTGATCCTTGAGGAAATAAATCATGGTGTTCCTCAGGGATCAATACTCAGCCCGTTGATGTTCAATGTCTATGTAAATGAACTTGCACAAACAATAAAATATGGGGAGATTAGATTATATGCGGATGACACGGTTTTGCTGGTTTCAGAAAATAATATGGGAATTGTAGAAGAACAGTTGCAGAGGGATTTAATTCTATTGGAAAATTGGATGGGTGACTCTGGTCTCTTACTTAATGCTAAGAAAACTCAGTGTATGAAGTTTAGTTTAGGGTATAAGTTGAAAATTCAACCACAGTTACATATCCATTTAACAAATGGTGTACAAACTGAGGAAGTAAAAGGTTATAGGTATTTGGGTATGTATATAGATTCTGGTATGACATTTGAAAATCATGTTGATATGCAGATAAAAAAAAGTTAATCAAAGACTGGGTGCCCTTAGAAGATTAACAAATGTATTGCCTAAATTAGCTAGAGAGAAACTTGTTAAGCAAATGTTAATACCGCTACTTGAATATGGTGGGTTGATCTATTTGAATGCCTCTCAGAAAGTGTTAAAAAAAGTTAATCAAACAGTCTATAGATTAGGTAAATTTATTGTTAACGGTGGATATAAAACGCATCATTGTAAGTTATATGGTAAATTAAATTGATTGCACCCTGAGGCACAAAGAAATTATGCATGGTTAATTAATTGTTATAGGATTATACATGCGAAAAGTATTCATCCTCTAGCTAAGTATGTTAAATTACAGTTCTTGGATAGCCAAAGTTTTTGTACAAGAAATTCAGAAAGTAGAATTCCAATACTTAAATATTGTAGTAATATAGGGGAAATGAAATTACAAAATAGATATGCTTCATTGTGGAATAAATTGCCTAAATACCTACAAAATATAGTCAGCTTGTCTAGTTTTAAAGGTAAATTATTTGAATATTTGCAAAGTGAATGTGTGTGTATGTTATGGATAATGTTATTTATTTTTGTTATGTTTGTAATGTATGTTTATTGAATGTTTATTTGTGAAACTGTTTCACAGGACCTGATTGTAAACAGTGTTTCTGGCACTAATCAAATGTTCCTGTATATAAATAAAGTTTTAAACAAACAAACAATTGTGAAGTCCCAGCCAAAATGGCATTGTGAGCTGTAAGTGCAAGAACACATTTCAGCGATGATTTGAAAAAGACAGCTGTCACATTCATGAGGTGGTGTGAAAAAATGACTATGTTGAAAATTTTGGGTCAAAATATTGAAAATTACTAAAGTTATAAGTGAGTATTGAAAAATGTTAATGTATGCCCATAACGTTGTTGTTTTTTAAGTATTTTTACCTCACATTTTCAACATAGCCTTCTTATGACCCCATCTCGTGAACCTTATAGATGAAAATTTTCAAATCCCACCCAAATGGTGATTTCATGGAGTGACTGTGAATTTACATTTCAGGACAGATTTGAAAAAAAATCTAGCTCCCTTGTTCATGAGGTGGGGTCCAAGGGCATGTTGAAATCTTCTGCAAAAATATAAAAAATGACCAAGTTATGAGTAAAAGTTCAAAATACATTAAAATACATGGTATTGCACTTACCTGATTTCTTCAGTTCCTGGTCTGACATTGAAGAGTGATGATGTGTCTCCAGTCCACAGACAATTACAGCATTGAACTTCTGCTAGGTAAATATACTGTTACTGGGGTGTGGGGTGGTGGGTGCTGAGTGGGAGGGTTGAGGTGAGGGGGGCAGAGATGGCAGCAGACAGGGGACCATTTTCTTTGTTTCAGGTTTGAAACTGAAAAGAAAAAAAGGAAAAAGATGTGGGATTGTTGTATTTTTTTTTGTAGGTACAGTACCTCTGACTCTGGGGCTTGGACACCCCATAACTGTCTTCTTATTTGGGGGTACTGGTGGCAGGCACCCTAGTGCCCCAGACTGCATTGTCAGGGGGTTGGATTATCAGACACCATGGACTGGGCACCCTGGCATTGACAGATTATCATGGTGGAGGGTGGCAGGATCAAAAACAAAATGGTAGAAATGAACTGGGACTGGGGATGGGCACACTGCTGTCAGTATTTTGTCATTTTGAATACATTTAGCTGTCCATGGGGAATGGTCAGCCCAGTATTCAGTTTAAACAAGTAGGCCACTGTATGATAATGGCTAATGGTGATGGTCAGGGAGAAGAGAAAACTAGCCAACAAACATGTTCAGCACAGGCAAGGCTACAAACTGACACATAGCCCTGTTCCTGCTGAATGACCACAACAGTACCTCACATGCACACATGGAAACAGTCCTGCCCCCTGATTAATGAACAGAGTCTCCTAATATGACCACATGACTTCATGCAGTCATAAAGATTCAGAAATCATTAAAACACCAAGTTTTTAAACTGTGCATGCTCAGGAAAAGAAAAACTTTCTTAAATGTTTTAAATACTACATAATTATAGGAGGTAACAGAAAAAGTGAATACCTTGTACCAAACTCTGTTACACCTCCAAGATTCAGATTTCAAATCCTCCTAGCTTTTTAGTTAGAGGTGAGCAAAACATGTCTTTATTGGTGTACATTTTCTGTTTTTTTTGGTCCATCCATGACACAATGCCCCCTTCCCCGTGAACTGATTGCCACAATATTTTCAGGATCCCACCTCTATTGCCGAGCTTTCCAAATTTCAAGTAAACTAGTTAAAAGGAGGCAAAGGTTTAACATTTTAGTGCTTACTCAACCCAGTTACACTTTAAGTGTCATTTAACTACACTGTAGTTACAGCGTAACTACATTGTAACTGCAGTACAATTGCAATGTAGCTGCATGCAACAAACATGTAACAACAGTATAATTACCCTGTTGCATGTAATTAATGATTAGTTACATTGGAACAGACACTTGAAGTTTAACCCAGTTATGGTTCAACTTAAAGCAACAAAAGTAGGGAAATGTGGCATTCTGGTCACCCTTGTAAACAGGTCTTTGGCCCATGGTCTTATCCAGATTTTAAATAAACAAACAAACAAATGTTTCTAGTCCTAACTCCACACACCCCCAAACAGCAAAAGGACAAGCCCACACAAGCAACCACAGACAACCATCATCACTTAAAGAGGAACTGAGGCCAACATTTTTGGCATCAATAAATCAGAATTTGGATCAGCAAATCCTCAATCAGCCTCATGCCAAAATCAGATCTGTAAGTTACTTCATTTAAAAGTTACAAGTCATGTTGTAATCCTTTATTCACTACCTGTTCTAAAAAGCCAATTTCAGAGAAGAGCTACTGATGATGTCATCTCCTGAACTCACAACCTAGTCCTCCCTGCAAGCTACAATATACTATATGACTTATTTCTCCTGTGTTACTTAAAACTGCAGTTGTTATAAACAGCTGAAAAACAGAAAACTGACACTGGGTGGGTCAGCACATGCACTTCCATAATGTGTTTATGCAAGGAACATTATTTCAGATATTGACCGGGGGGTTGGGGGTTGGAATGCAGCAGCAAACATGGCTTTAGAATGATAAAGTTGTATGCATTTTTTATAATACTGCAGGTATGGGATTTCAAAATGTCACCAGGTTGCAATTGTGGAGTGCAGCAATGACGCAATCTCAAAAAGTTGCTTGAACACATAATTTCGGAATGCAATGGTGACGCACAATTTCAGAATGTGATGGTGATGACACACAATTTCAGAATGTGGCAGTGATGCAGTTTCAGAATGCTGTGGCGATGCACAATTTCAGAATGTGGTGGTGCTGCACAATTTCAGAATGCAGCGGTGACGCATACATTCTGCATGCAGCGGTGACAGAATTTCTAAATGATGTGGGTACACACAATTTCGGAATGCGGCGGTGATGCACAGTTTTGGAATGTAGTGGTGACGCACTAGTTTGGAATGCAGAGGTGACAAACAAGTTCAGAATGTGGTGGTGATGAGCAATTTCAGAATGAAGCAGTGATGCATAATTTGGGAATGCAGTAGTGATGCACAGGTTCAGAATGCGGCAGTGATGCACAGATTTGGAATGTAGTGGTGATGCACAGGTTCAGAATGCAATCGTGACACAATTTTGAAATGCAGAAGTGACGCACAAATTTTTCATGCAGCGGTGACGCACAGCTTCTGAATGTGGCCGTGATGCATAGGTTCAGACTGCAGTGGTGATGCACAGGTTCGGAATGTGGCAGTGACTTGCAGTTTTGGAATGCAGTGGTGATGCACAATTTCAGAATGTGTTGGTTACATACAGTTTTTGAATGTGGCAGTGATACATAGTATCAGAATGTGACGGTGATGCTCAATTTTAGAATGTGGCATTAAGAGGTGTAGCTACTCGGGCAACAAGATGGCAGCTTGATTCTGGGGCTGTGATCAGTGACATGGCAACATCCATATTTATCTGTGAAGAAAAAGTACTAAATGCTATTTTAAAACATCAGATCTAAACAGGCAAATCCTCAGTCTCAAAGACATACCTTTTAGGATCAAATTGCTGTAGAAGTGACCCAGCAGTGGCAACTCTAATCCTAGGGGCAGTCGACGGCATGGCAATGCAACCTGGAGCCCCGATGAATGTGGTCGAGAGGGGGGAGACTATTTTGGAAGAAGTAATCACCCTGACTTCCCAGCAAACAACCACCGCAATACAGAGAGTAGAAAGCCATCTGTACCACCTAGAGAAGTGGGTGGTAGCTCAGGAAACAACCATGACAGAAGTCCATGCAGTAAACAGGGAGCATCAAACCATTCTCCAAATGCTGCTGCAAAAGGTAGATGACCTGGAAAACCATAGCTGGTGAAACAACCTGCCCCTGCTGGGTTTTCCCAAGGGGGCTGAAAAACAAGACACTATCGGCTTCCTAAATCTGGTACTCCCAGGAATTTTAGGAGCACCACAAGGGTTCCATCTGGAGATCGAGAGGGCCTACAAGACTCTGGCACTGAACCCAAAGAAAAGAGACAAACCGAGGGCTATACTTATTAAACTGCTTAACTACAATACCAGACAATACATTCTGGCAAGGTCAAGGGAGATGGGTCTCCTAAGCTGGCAGGGGCACCCAATCTCCATCTATCTGGACTTTCCAAAAAATCTTTCCTCCAGGCACCATGAGTACACCATGGGAAGAAAAAGGATGCAGGAATTGGGCCTACAATACTCCCTCAGATACCCAGCCACAATGAGCGTACTGCAGAATGGCACACTCCACTTCTCTGAATCACCAGCAGCCCTGGGGGAGTTCCTAGATAAACAGTGGCCCAGGCAGAAAGTGGCACAGGAGAGGCATTTTCAAGGAAAATACAGCCCTGAAAGCAGCAACCGTCAGGACTGGAGCTGTGAACATGAGGTGGAAGAAATGGAAACTGTGGATGGAGGCCAGCTGGGAGACAGGTGGGCCCTACCACACAGCAATGGAAAGCTGGTTCTGTTGAATGCACACTCCAAGATGGAACCTCCACAGTCCAGATCTGAGCCGAAGGAGTGCCGAGAGGAACAGAGCAGCCAACGAGAAGAAACCACAGTGTTGGTCCACTACATGACAGCCAACCACTTTGATGCCTTGAGACCTGCCTCACTGGATGGCCAGGACATACCATTGGAGGAACCATCAGACTCTGAGGAAGCTTCTACCACAGCTCTGGAGAGCCAGCCAGCAGAGGAGGCCACAACAGAGGATATGCTCCAGCTCAGGAGGACACCAACCAAGACTTTCAAAGTGGAAACTGTAGCATTGCTGAACACACCTCCCAGTTCTCCTGGACAGCAGAAATGGACTTCCACAAGATAGGAGAAAAGAGACACATAGATAAGTACAAAAGAGCTGTGTGCATACAGGGGAAGTGGGGAGGGGAGGGATAGCACTTTCAGACAGCACTCCACGAAGGGTGACAATGGGGATTGTATGAGGCCTGCTTCCATTCATGCAACAGGAGCACCAGGCTGAAATGTGCCACTCTCTCCTTTGGAGAAGTGGGGACAGGAGATACAGGGGAAGAGAGAAAATGTATGGCCACAAGTCATAATTGATGGTACGTATAAGCTCTCCAAGATGAAGTGTAGTGTCACATGTTTACTGTACGACAAAAGGGATTAACTTCCATTGAAATGGCATTGTTTACTGCAGTAACTGTACTGCAGAATTCTGCAGCACTGTGTTTCATCCTGGAGGGCTTGTATTTGGGGAGGAGGGAGCATGTAGCTAGTGCATGCCAGATACTTCCTCCTTGGCTAGATGGGCATGGGACATAGGTAGCACAAGAGGGGGTGAATGCAGTCAACACATGGTGAAAGCCAGGGGGCTGGAAACCTGGGGAGCACAGAAGAATTTACCTCTTTGCATATGGTGGGTATATACCACTCTCCACACAAAGGATCATAGACTCCCAAGGTGGGCATCCCCACAGCCCCAACGGTGACGCTGTGAACTGTGTGTGGGATAGCAGCACCCTCCCCTTGCCACCACATTATCTGGCAGAGTAACCCAGAGGCAGAGTTAACTCTGTCTGTCAATGAAAGGGCAAATATGGGACCCTCACAAAGGAAACGGGGATATAATTGGAGTGACCTCCCACAATCTCCACATGCACCATCTTGATGAAAGCCGTGTAGGATCCAGAGGACAGAGTGCTGGCCTCTTAGTAAGGTAAGAAGAGAGTACCGACATGAGTCTAGCCCATGCTGATTGCACCATCCCCCCAGGAGGTACAGGGTGGGTCCTGGGCTGCAGAGATGTGCAGCTGACCGTTAACACCAGGTGTCTTCCATGTGGCATGAATGTGCAGATTGTATATATGTTCACAGGGAAAATGTTAATGTTCTACAACATGACTGTTGTGCAGCACATGGCTCTCGCATGCCTAGCAGACAGACTGCACAGGTCCTTGATGCACATAGGCATCCAGGACAAATTGGAGATGTGGGGATGGGGGAATGTCAGAGGGTTTAAAGAGATCCAACTGGCCTTCTGCTGGACCAAACATGACCAACTGGCCCTGGCCCAGTGGAGAGCTATATGGTCACCCAAGCTGATATTATTCAGCACTTTCTTCCCCTTAATTAACAGGTTTATATGTCCATGCACTACAGACCCTTCTAACTGTCAATATGGCTAATTTAAATTGCATATCCTGGAATGTGAAGGGCCGGACACTCCGATTAAGAGCAGTAAGGTTTTGGCATACTTAAAAAAACAACAAGAGCATGTGGCCATGTTGCAAGAAACTAAACTCAACCAAAGGGACCATGAGCTCATCCGCAGGGACTGGGCAGGACAGGTAGTACATGCCTCTGCCCCTACAAAGAGAAGAGGGTGGCTATACTGCCTAAAAAACAGCTACACTGATCTCTCATTCAGGTCAAAGCAGACCCCCCCAGGGCAGATGGGTCCTTGCAAATTATCAACCCCTCATGGAACCCATTCTGGTAGGTAACCTGTATGCTCCCAATGAAGATGACCTGGGTTTTTTCCACCAGTTAGCCCAAACCTTACTCAACATGGTGGAGGTGGGCACCCCTACTATTCTGGGGGGCATTAACCTAGTCCTGGAACCAATGATGGACAGGAGCACTGGGACAGGGAACTTTCATGGGAAAGGGCACATAGCCTTACACAGCTTAATGAGAGACCAGGGGCTTGCAGAGATCTGGCAGGTGCTTCATCCAGGAACATGGAATTACTCCTTCTATTCACAGGTACATGGAAAATATAGTAGGATAGATCTTTGGCTTACCTCCCCTCAGGTTACACAGGCAGCAATAACAGCCAAAATTCTCCCCAAAATAATCTCAGACCACACACTAGTAGTACTAACCCACCTGTGGGACCCCCCCCACACCAATATCTAACTCTTGGAGACTGAACCCTCTGTTACTGAGAGATCCAGAGTTTGTAGAGTGGGCCAGAAGGGACTTGTTTCAGGAGAACTTGATCCAGGGTACCACAGCAGTCAATAGGTGGGCGGCCTTCAAGGCCACCATAAGGGGCGGGATCATAGGATATGTGGTGGCCAGAAGAAGGCAACATGAGGTGCAGCTAAAGGAATTAGAAGGGGAGTTGAAGAAAATAGAAGGAGAACACAAAAAACGTGTACACCCAAACTTGCACTGCCTCCTAGTGAGGAAAGCACCAGGCCTCAGGATGGAAATAAATGTCCTGTTATCCAGAAAGGCAAAGGTAGCTATATGTTACCTAAAACAGAAATACTGGGAGGAGGGAGAAAAAGGGGGGAAGGTACTAGCCTACAGACTCCGCAAGTAGCAAATGGAGAGGCACATTGCAGGTCTCAGGGATGGGTGGGGAGGTCAAGGTCCGAACTTCAGAGAAGGAACTGAACCAAGTAATGGAGTCCTTCTACACCACCCTCTACACCACCTCGAGAGCAGCTGACCCCCATATGTCACAGGCATTCTTAGAAGTGCTATCCCTCCCTACCATTTTGACTCACCAAGCAGTGGAATTGGACTCCCAACTTAGCATGGAGGAGGTAAAAAAGGCACTGCTCTCACTTAAGCCTTGGAAGGTGCGGGGGGGGTGGTTATCCTGCTGAGTTCTAGAAGGTGCTGGTGGATATTGTTTCCCCTGTCCTACTAAAGATATACAGCAAGGCTGAGGTGGAGGGCATATCTCCCTCCACATTGCGGGAGGCAGTGATCACAGTGCTCCCCAGGAAAGGGAAAGACCCCACTGCCAGAGAGAGCTATCGCCCTATTTCTTTGATCAACATAGACAGCAAGGTCTTCATGAAAGCAATTGCACATAGGTTAAGCCTCCTACTACCTCAATTTATCCATCCCTTGCAGGTAGGCTTGGTACCCAGCAGACACAGCACTGACCAAATCAGAAAGCTGGTCAGCCTAGCTCATGAAGCCAAAGGCATGCCCTCCCCAGCAGCTGCTGTGGCCATTGAATTAAAAAGCCTTTGACTTGCTGGAGTAAGTAAGTAAGTAAAATTTATTTTTTAAGCGCTTTTCAAAGCCAAAGCGCTGTACAAATAAAACAATTAAAATACATACATATAACATACAACAAAAATAACAATATGATTACAATAAAATCACTCTCCGTATGCCTGTTTAAATAAATAAGTTTTCAATTCTAACTTAAAACTCTCAACGATCAGGCAGCCTCGTATCCGATGAGGTAGAGAATTCCACAGGGTAGGGGCAGCATAAGAAAATGCCCTAGCTCCAGAGGTTTTTAAACGGACCCTGGGAACCTCTAGCAATCCCTCATCGGTGGAGCGGAGCGAGCGAGAGGGACAGTAGGGAACAAGAAGATCTTGAAGATACCGCAGTCCCTGTTCGTGTAGGGCTTTATAGGTCAGTAACCCGACCTTAAAGGTGATCTGCCACTGAACCGGCAGCCAGTGCAGTTCGCGCAGCATAGGCGTAATATGACTTTTCATAGATGTCCCAGTCAAAAGCCTGGCTGCTGCATTCTGCACCAGCTGCAAGTGGCGGATATCAACCCCTGGTGGCCCTAGGTACAGGGCATTGCAGTAATCAAGGCGAGAAGTAACAAAGGCATGGACCAATACCGGAAGGTCAGCCAGAGGAACCAGGTGTTTCACCCGAGCAATATTCCTAAGATAATAAAAGGAAGATTTGACAACGGATGACACCTGAAACTTCAGGGTCAAACCATCGTCGATAATAACACCCAGGTTACGCACCCGGTCTGAGGTTCAGAGCTGGGCACCATCGATCCATATGCCTGAAGGAAGCCCAGCCCTACAACCCGCCTCAAGGTGACCTGGGTCCACTACCAACACCTCAGTCTTATCCGGGTTTAACCTTAGCCAGCTGGCACTCATCCAATCCATGATTTCGGATAGACAGCTGTTAAGTATAGAGACTGCATCTTCCTGTCTGGGACTAAAAGACAAATACAGCTGGGTATCATCTGCATAGCAGTGAAAATCCAAGCTGTATTGCCCAATTATGTCTCCCAATGGCAGCATATAGACAGCGAACAACATGGGCGCTAAAATGGAGCCCTGCGGAACCCCACAGGGCAGAGAGAAGGTATCAGAGGAATAAATTCCGGTGATAACCCTCTGTCTCCGCCCCATGAGAAAAGATTGAAACCACTTCAGAACTGTACTAGACAGTCCGCAGTAGAACCGCATGCATTCCAAAAGCACACCATGGTCCACAGTGTCGAATGCTGCAGAGAGATCAAGAAGGACTAGAATAGTACACGCCTTTTGATCTCTCACTATCAGGAGATCATTTAGAACCCGGACAAGGGCAGTCTCAGTATTATGTCTTTTCCTAAATCCCAATTGGAGAGTATCATAGACATTGTGATTTGTGATATGGTCATCCAGTTGCAGTGCAACCACCTTTTCAATAACCTTACCCAAAAAGGGTAGGTTAGAGACAGGTCTGTAGTTAGCTGGACAGTTCGGGTTCAATGAAGGTTTTTTTAGGAGTGGTCGAACAACCGCCTCCTTTAGGGGATAAGGAAAGATCCCCTGGTCCAGAGATTTCCAAACAATTTCAGCAATAGTCGGACACATAGTATCTACGCAACTTAATAATAGAGGTGTAGGGCCCGGATCCAAACTACAGCTGGTTGGACGTACAATCTGGACAATCCTCACAATATCCATGAACTCCGGCCTACCAAAGTCAAACCAGGCAACACAGGTGTTTGTTTCCCCCTGCCGATCACTGCAAGCCCTTGAAGAATGAGCCTGGCCGATATCCAACCTAATGCTGGCAATCTTATCAGCGAAAAACCGAGCAAGCTCATCACACTTTATTTGTGAAAAATCTCTTCCAGACTGTAGACAGAGTAGATTGCACAGTCTGTCAACAGTCCAAAAGAGTTGAGCTGGTCAGTTCCGCGCAGCAGCAATCTCCCTGGACAGGAATTCTGCCTTCTTACAGTTATTGCCGATTGATAGATAACATAATGATCCATCAATCTAAGTTTGTCAGCATCCAGGCAAGATTTCTGCCAGGCCCTCTCTAGCCTTCACCCTACTCTCCTCAGTTCTTTCAAAGACTCATCAAACCATGGAGTCTTTGGACGCTGGGTGAGTGGGCGAACACGAACAGGAGCAATTTGGTCCAAGGCCCTGCTCACTGCCTTATTATAGGCAAGAACAAGGTCTCCTGGACTCATGCTCTCACTCAAAACACCCGATAGGTCCAGTACTGCTAATAGGCCCTCTGGGTTTACTCCCCTTAAAGGGTGATACTGGACCATCTCCGTAGAGGCAGGCCTATTAGGGGGTGCCCCAAAACTGAATCTTATGGTGTGATGGTCTGTCCACACATTTGGTTCCACCCCCAGATGCGTAACATCCAAATCCAGTGTGAACATCAGGTCTAAAGAGTGTCCCCCTATATGGGTAGCAGAGGTAACTACCTGTGACAGGTCAAACATAGACATGAGTTGGAGAAAATTCTTTCCGAAATGCAAGAGTTCATCGTCGACCCAGGCATTGAAGTCACCCAGTATTAACCATCTGGGCGACTCCAATGCCATGTCCACGATGAAGTCCGCGAATTCCTTCAGGAATTCTCCACCATCGCCGGGTGGACAGTAGATGAGGAGAATCCTAATCTCTGCACCTGCTGCCAGGATACACTCAAAAGACCTGGTGTCACCAACTGGCACCTCCACAAGACTCAGATCTGATCTAAAAAAGATGGCCACTCCCCCGCCCCTACGATCCAATCTCAGACGGTGCATCACCGATAACCCAGCCGGAGCAGCAGAGTCTAAAATAGGACCTGCATTCTCATCCAGCCAGGTCTCGGTGATACATGCCAGGTCAGATGTTGTAACAAGATCTGTGATAAAAGCAGTCTTGTTCCTACTAGACCTGGCATTACATAGCACCGCCCGAGTTGGATTGGTTTTTGGAGAGGAACGGGATTGGAGTGGGATTACCTCCACATTGTCCTGAAACACCTTGGGATAGGACCTAGGTTTAGAACCAGGATAGGGACCTTATATAACTCCCCAATGGCTAGGCTACTCACCAACTCAGTTTACATATAGTGTTGTGACATCTAACATGTCAACATCCCCGACAATGACAGACACAATGGTTAGTGTCGGCATTGTACTGTCAGGGATGTTGGTGTGTTTTCTTTGGGGTGCTGCATCCTCTGAACACCCTTGTGGGGCCTCTGCCCCCAAACCCCCCGGTCTCTAAATATATAACTCTGAGTCAGCGTTGTCTCGGGGAAGAGGCGAAACACCAGGAGTTGCACCACCAGTGTCTGCAGGAACCATCACAGCGACCCAATGCTTTTCATCAAATTCTGTCACTGTGATGGTCTTCGCTGTGGCAGTGTCGATGTGCGGTCGGCATACCCACTAACTCCACCATGTTGCCTCCCTTTCAACTAGGTAGAAGCACCAAGCAGGGCTGTCCCCTATAACCCCTTCTGTTTGTGGTGGTCGTGGAGCCCCTGGCTGCAGCACTCAGATAGCACCCAGAAATTTCAGGGATTCAGGTAGTCCAAATGGCATACACCACCCTTATGTATGCAGATGACCTGCTGATCAGAGTTACCAGCCTCCCTAGGTAGTCCCACCAATACTTGAAACACTGCAAGTCTTTTACATGATATCGGGCCTCTGGATGGATCAAACCAAAGCAGAGATACTCCCCCTTAACCCACACTGTAGGGCTCAGATGTTGAGCAACACTTGCCTAGGATGGGCAGGAGAGGGGATAACATATCTGGGAATCAGTTTCACAATGGACTTCCCCAAAATATGGAAACAAAAACTCCAGCCACTGCTAGCAGAAGTAATAGATGACCTGACGAGATGGAGTAAGCTCCACCTTACCCAGGCTGGAAGGCTGCGGTTGTGAAAATGATTGTGGTCTCCAAGATTTTTTACAAACTAACACATATACCAATGACTCTCCCACCCAGCAGAGGACAAAGAATGGAAAAAGCTATAGGGAGTTTCCTATGGGAAGGCAAACCCCCAAGGTACAGCAGTGCCAAAATGGGAGCACACTGGAGGGAGAGAGGATGGACTATCCCTTGGTTTGAGGGATATAAGTAGGCCTTTCAGATGTCTCAAACCCTGCAGTGATTGAGAACAACAGGTGGCGCCCCCCCCAGTGGGTGGCCATAGTCAGAAACAATGTCTCCCCCTTCTACTCTATAACCCACCTAAACCACAGATGAAAAACAACCTACCATTGGACCCTCATTACAATGCTGAGCCAAGATAGACAGGAGACTGGAGACCAACCTTACCCCCTAAAACTGACATGACTGTAGGGGAGTGAGAACATTCAGTTGGATAGACATATGATATACTGGAAAGACTGGGAGGATAGAGGCATGTGCATCATGGACCCAGTAACCACAGGAGTAGATACCTTTGGAACTTGCAAAGCAGGTAGGGAATCCCTAAAGCAGACTTCTGGAAATACCTGCAGATCCGAAGTTCCATACAGACATGGATGAAAAAGGTCCAGAAAAAATGACATACCACCTTACTTTCCACATGGTTGGCCAAACCCAAAGGGGGCGAGCATGATATATGTGGCCATTAGGGATGCTGTGCCCAACTAATCATAGCACTCAAAGGTAGGTGGGGAAAAGGCCCTCCAGATGTCTGTCATAGATGAACAATGGAAAGAATGTTGGGTACGGCTCACAAGAACTATGTAGATGCAAAAAAGTAGGCTGACCCAAAACAAAATACTGCAGTCCTGGTATCGGACCCCAGAGATCCTAGTGAAAGCAGGGCTCCTGGACTCAGACAGGTGCTGGAGGTGCCAGGAACATTTGCGAAATCTCCTCCACATCTTGTGGGAGTGCCCAATGATACAAGAGCCCTGGAACCATGTCTGCTTACTGGGTTCCAATGTCCATTATGGTAAGATACCCAAATCAGCCAGACTGCTATTTCTGGGCATGGAATCAGAGGCATCACACATCCGGAGACCAGAGCAGAGATGGCTGGCCCTTCTTGCAATGCAGGTCAAATGTCTCCTCCTGTGTAAGTGGAAAACCACTGATATCTCCACAGCACAGGAGATCACGGCCTCCCTGATCACAATAGCTTCTAATGACAGACTTTCCCTCTTGACAACTAATACAATGGGGGATTACAATGAATGTTGGGCCCCCTTTCTAAGATATGCAACCCCTTAGACAGGGGTCAGATAAGATCCTGGCTATAGGACCAGAAAGTTGCCCCCAAATAAAGTACAAGTGACAGTGTATATGTTTAGAATATCTGATAGATGTATTATCCCTATTTGCATATAGTTCTGAATTGCAGTATATAGAATAGTGGTTCTTGGTGTTTAATTTTGCTTAGGGAGGTGGACGCCATGAAATACATCCAGTCCCTCAAGGACCTGCTGGGTGTATTGGAGCACAGAAGTCTTGACTCTCCATTTCAAGCAAACAGAGGGCAGGCTATACCCCAAGTGAGTAAGCCTATGGCAACTAGTAGGGTTTTCACACAAGAGAACAAGCAGAAGGATGACAAGTCCCAGACAGACCTTTGGGCATGGTAGCTAGTAGACATATTGAATCCCTGAAAAAATGCTGGTGCAATGCAAAATGTTCCTGTCACACTTTAGATGTATTGTAAGTAGAGATGGGCGAAGTGGCCCCAATTCGCTGTGCTGAGTGATTTGAGGAGTGAAGGTGAATTTGCGGAGTGCTCTGCAATGCGAAGAGGAGTACTTCATGTTATAATGGGTAACGTGAAGTCCATTGAAAACAATGACTTCACATTACTCTGCCTTCCCAAGCCACTAGTCCACCAATTCTTAAGGTGAAGTACATTGAAAACAATGTACTTCTCCTCACTTCGCCTTGTTTTTAATCTCCAAAGGCAAATTTTGCAGTGATTCATAGGATTTCAGATCACATGAGCTCTAGATTGTTCTGCAAAGCCTCAGTTTGCAGTAGTATGTGTAGGAAGCTGTAGGAGACCATCTGCTCTGAGAGCTCTCTGCATTTCTAACCTTCTGAAAGCTGTTAAAAAACCCTTTTTGAGTCATTTTTTTTGTTGCTGAAACTTTCGTTCATCGATTATAGGAAACCCTCCTGTGCTCATAGTATCGAGTATTTATTGTTTGTGTGTGGATTTTGAATGTTAATGTACAACATTCAGTCTGTGTGCTGAGAGACAGTGGAAGTGTACTTTGGGAAGGGGCAAATCTGTGGTGTAGGTAGATTAACTTGGAGAAAAAGACAGTGCTTTCTGTTTTGGTGATATTTTTCTTGTATAACTGTGTTAATGTACACAGTAATATTTTCAATAATTCTTGCCATTTTTTTGCTGATTGTTGTGGTGCAGCAGTGCATAATTTTAGTTTGTTTAAAATATGTGGTTATATTACTGAATTTTTCAGTTAGCTACACATTATGTGTGTGACACGTGTCATCAAATCAGACACCTTATTGTGCCACATAATTTCAGCAATGTGAACCTGCTATCCACTGCAGCTGTGTAATTTTTGTACTTCTTTGTGATATCTTTACTGGTACTAGTACTAGTGACTGTTACTGCAGCAGTGCAGTACACTGCCCCCCAACACAGCCAGCCCCAACCAGCAAAGGTATTCTTTTCCAAATTTGAATTTCTGATGGTGAGCACTGGTTAGGTGTTGTGCCTTTGCATCTGCATTTCTTCAGTTCACAATGCAATCGTAACCTGTCTGTGCATTTGCACCTCTTTAGCACCCAATCTCCATCTCTAACTTAAGTCACATTTGTTTCTTTGGTTTCTCTTCAGAGTACTGGACAGGTGTGGTGCATAATTCTGCATGGACATGTACTCACTAATATGCGTTTTTAAGTCAGGACCACCATCATGAGTTACTCATGATACAAATCATGTTCTTCATCATCACGGTCACAAATGCAGTCACAAATCACGATTTACAATCACATCACGAATCACAATGTTCATTATTTTTACTAGTTACTTGGATGTATTGTAAGCCCATTTTGTAGTATCTCTCCATGCTTCACCACCCCACCATTGTACTCATTAATGCGTGTTTTTAAGTTGGGGAGTTTTGTGCCACACCTCATCGGGGCCTGGGGAAGTACAGCCATAGGCATTCATGTTTCATCATCATCACAGTCACAAATGCAGTCACAAATCATGATTTACGACCATGTCATGAACCACAACATTCATTTTTTTTAATAGTTACTTGGATGTATTGTAAGTCTGTTTTGTAATATCTCTCCATGCTTCATCACCCCACCATTGTACTCATTAATGAGTGTTTTTAAGTCAGGGAGTTGGACAGTGTCTGCAGTACATACACAGACTGGAAAGAAGACTGACTGAACACATGCAGTTTAGCACAGTATACTTGCACTGCTCAGAATACAAAGTGTCACGCATACAGAAGACAACAAAAAAGGGCATGATTACATGCAAGGGTCAGGGATGGTGGGGGAATACATTTTATAACACAGCAAGGAAGGTGTTGGGGGGCACATGGTGTGAGGAAAAAAAAAACTAATGTGGGATTCCATGGTGATCCAGCAGCAGTTTCAGCATGGACATAATTTGCAACTGATGTCCCTCTATGTGATCCAACTGCTGCTCCACAGCACTCACCCTCTTGTTGTTGTCCTTGACAGCACGCCATAGAACTGCCAAGTCAGCCTTGTGTTACATGCAGTTCTCTGGGGTCCATACATTCTACAGGCTGATCTGCTGATGGTGGTGGTGGTGGGTGGATGGGGGTGCTGGTGGAGCAGCAGGTGATGCTGTAGCTCTCCTCTTCTTAGGGATGCCGCAATGCACAGCTGCACCCTCTGTCACAGAATGGCCAGCAGGTGCAGGCATGGTCTGTTCTGTGGAAGTCTGACACCCAAATGCTGGTGATTAAGCACATGGGTGTGTTGGCCCCCAGTCCCCAGGTGAGTCCACCGGGTGCCATGGTACACCTCCACCTCACATAGGTGGAACTTGACCACACTGCTGTCCCCCCGACACAGGTCAAAAAACTGCCAAGCAATGGAGGTGTGGGGAGGACCAGGCACAGGCAGGGGATGGCCAGATGAACTGGCAGCTGGCTGGTCACAGTTCTGAACAGGGATGGGATTCACACCTGGCCCTGGGGGGAACAGGCACATCCTGCTCCAGAGGACCTGGTGCTGAACTTGGTGTTGGTGGTGGTGGTTCAACTGCTTCAGAGTCAGGACAGGAGATGGTGCTGGTCCTTCTTCTGGGGGGAGGGACACTGACAAGTTTGAGTGGTCCAACAGGAATGGGCACCCATGCCCTCCACACATGCACACAGTGTTACACTTGGACAGCTAGTTCTGATCCATGTATCATTTTTTGTAAATATAAAAAAATGTGTGTTGGACTGTCTGTCAGGAGGAAATGCTGGCTTGTTGAAATTGACACATCACCCCCCCCCCGGGATAAGTTCAAAGGACAGGAGGTAGTTTAAACTGCTGATATCTGAGGTGCAATTACCTTATCAATTTTCTTTGAAGCCAGGAACCAATATATCCATTTTAAAATGCCCTCAGGGAAATCATTTGATTTGCACTAGGTGCCATAAGAAAAAGGGGCCTAGGCCTGTATTTTGGGTATCTTCCCAGGAAGCCAGCGAATTACATTGAAGAGGCTTTGATGTCTGGGTAAAGCAGGCCCCAGACTAAATTAGAAAAATGCAATAAGCATTTGCTTGGAGTATACAGTGAATTACAGCAAAGAGAATTTTGATGTCTGGATGAAGCAGATCACAGACCAGTTTTGACCAGTCATAAAGATAGGCGATTCATTATGTCACCTATTATTTTTTTAAATATCTTAGTAGGACATCCTGTGTTATAAAATATAAATTTTAATACACCAAGGCAGAGTTAAGTGACCTCAGAGAGAAGGCTGGCTCAAGACTGCTTTAAATATACTGAGCAGACCTTACAGAGATGACATTCATTTACTGACTGAGAGAGAGAGGAACATCGAAGCACTGAAATATGAAGAAAGTAAGAATACAATTAGCTAAGACCAATCTGAGTGTATGGATTGTAGGAATTTGCACTTTTAAACCTGTTTTGTTTTTAAGGCTGTATGTGTTGGGATATCTTGTTCTGTATTTACTGTTTTGCTATTTTTATCTATTTTAAAGATACATATTTTAAAAACAGAAACTGCCTGGTGTGCCTTGAAACTTCTTTTTTATAAGTGAAGCTTAGATGGTTATAGTTGACACTGTGCATGTGCTTATTGTGATATCAAACTGGGAAACAGAAAAGAGTTCTCTAGGTCCTACATAGAGTTCTAAGGGTTCATTTTGAAATACCTGGTTAGATGCCCGTAGGCAAAGATATCTGGCCCCCTGAAGACAGAATTATCTGAGCCTGATAATTGGGTAGGCTAACATGAGGTTATCAGTTTGAATCCCTCCTGAACTTGGGACCAAGCTGACTTGAACCCACAAAACAGACAAGAGGGTTACCTTGTTCTGTTCACTGTTCACAATTCTATGCTCAGAGGTTGACACTTTAGAAGTAGAGGGCTGACCTGCTGAGTGAGTTTATGACAGATTGGTTGGCAGTGGTGGCATAAACAATTTGGTGGTATAAGCTTTATTGTTCAGTGTGTCACCTTGAGACTGTTCAGCTCCCTTGGAAAAAAAGAAAGGCAATGTTTTATTTCAAAAGGAAACAGAACTATATCCCTTGGCTTACAGTCAAGTTCCTACCCATTTTATTTTTTTTCTAAAGTGTCAGTCAGATTAGCAGTAGTCAGGAACAATGGCTTCCAACTACAGCAGGCACACTGTAGAATACTTAAAGCAGTTGTGCAGGGACAGAGGAGTCCTGATCGAGGTGACAGCCAAAAAGCAGAACCTCATAGAGGCTTTGATAGTAGCAGATACCCAGAGCAGTGAGTCACCGACTGTGACTGAAAAGGACCAAACCTCGAGTGTGGCTGGGCTAGTGGCCAATGCTATGTCCAGGTCCAGTGAGGAGAACAGCAGGGCCACTGTCAGTGAAGGGTCACAGCAGCAGGGGATGGTCACCAGTATCCTGAATCCAGATGTACTTAGACAGCATATTGAGTTGCTCATGATGGAACTGGAGACAGAGCGAGAACAGAGGGAGGCAGACCGTGAGGACCATGAACACCAGCGAGCTGCAGAGGAGAAGAGAGAGTGAGAATGCCGAGATGCAGACTGTGAGAAGAAACGTTAGAGGCAACATGAACTGTAGAAGATATGCCTCTGACCAGCAGCACCAGAGCAGGTAAATGGCTTGGGTTTAACTGGGACTGCAGGACTGGGTTACAAATTGAACTCCAAATTAATAGCAGAGTTTAAAGAGGGGGAGGACATGGATGCCTTTTTAATTTCTTTTGAAGAAGTTTGTATTCAGGCTAAAATTCCTAGAGAGTCCTGTAGCTTCCAGCTATCCCTGCTACTTACCGGGAAAGCTCGGGATGCATTGGTAAAATGGACAATGAGGACAGTGTTGAATACAGCAAGCTAAAGGCTGCACTGTTAAAAAAATTTGAATTAACTGCTGAATCATATACAGCTAAATTCTGTAAGCTCAGGAAAAGTCCTGATATGAGCTACGAGGAGCTAGCCACGAAACAACGTCAGTTTTTAAAACATTGGTGGGAAGGAATTGAGGCAAACTCTGTTGATAAAATTGAAAATGAGATTTTATTAGAACAGTTTTATTGGGAATGCCCAGCAGAGCTAAAAACCTGGCTAGAGGACTGAGATCCCAAAACAGTGCAAGAGGTTGCTGAAATCTCGGACCGCTATGCCAAGAGCAGACCTGCTCTGAGAGTGAATGGGGCAGGTGTGGCAGCGCAGAAAGGGAAAAGCACACTTTCAAGGCAGCTAGAACTCTCACTGCTTCCACCGAAACCAGTTAGCCCCAGGTTTCAATGAAAAGATTTCTTTGAAGTAAGAAATGCATGTTGGTTGTGTAAAGAAACTGGGCATAATGCCAGACAGTGTCCCAAAAGGTGAGCCATAATACACAACAGGATACTAGATAAGAAGTGGGTTATTTGTGTGTCCCTGGGACCATGCCAGTGAACATGAGGGAACACATGCAACCAGTCATAGTAAATGGTGTACAGACACAGGGGTTAAGGAACACAAGGGCATCCCTGATCTTGGTAAAGGGGGATCTGGTACAGCCTGGTCAGCTTATACCCAATAAATTCATCACTGTACTAGGGTTTACTGGTGAAGAGAAAACATTGCCACTGGCTAGTGTTCTCCTAGACTGGGGTGAAACAGGGGGAACTGTGCAACAGGTGGCTGTAGCCAAAACATTAGCAGTGGATGTGATCTTGGGTAACAATCTCCAGCAGGGGATGGTATGTGCAGTTACCCGTAGCCAAGCAGCAAGGGAAAATTGTAGCTCCCTGAACCCCACAGAAATGAGTGTGGAAACCACTGAGAGGTTGGTTCCCCAGCCTGTGTCTCCAGATGGGGAGACTGATAAAAAGGGGTAGAAATTTCCCCAGTAGCAAGTAACCACACAGCTACAGAGGGTTACTCCGAAGTGGGAGGGGTGACACCTTGTCAGATGGTTGGGATTGACAGTGATCCTGAGGACCCTGATGCTAGTGCAAGGGACCCTAGTTTAGTGACTAAAGGGGACCTGTCCCATGCCTTGGGACTTTGTGAGGGGTTTTCAGCTGCTCAGAGGAGTGACCCTAGTTTAGACAAGCTGAGGGCTTGGGCAGACTCTGACGGAGCACAGGGAGGTGACAGCAGACATAAGGTTTATTGGGAAAATGGACATATGTATACACAGTCAGTACAGACAGAGGAAGGGATGCTAGGCAGGCAGCTTGTCATTCCCAGGGGTATCGTGAGCAGTTGCTCAAAATTGCACATGATATTCCCTTGTCTGGTCATCTGGAAATCATGCGCACTATGCAGCAGTTGTCCCAGAATTTCTACTAGCCTAACTTCACCCAGCAGGTGAAGGAGTATAGCAGGTCTTGTCACCAGTACCAAGAAATAGGGAAGGCGGGCAGGAAAAGCCAAGCCATGCTGATTCCATCGCCCATAGTGGAGGAGCCATTCCAGAGGGTGGGAATGGATATTGTGGGGCCTTTAAATACCCCCAGCTCCTCAGGGAAGAGATTCATCCTGACTGTGGTGGATTATGCCACCCGGTACCCAGAGGCAGTCGCCCTATCCTCTCTGAGGACTGACAAAGTGGCAGATGACTTACTTGGGATTTTCTCCTATGTTGGGTTTCCGCAGGAAGAATCACTGATTGAAGGGGTTCCTTCATGTTGGACCTGATGAACTGTTTATGGGAGAAGTGTGGGGTGGTGCAGAGATGCACGACACTGTATCACCCATAAGTCAATGGGCTTGTGGAACTATTCAATGGTACCCTAAAGTGAATGCTGTGGGCGTTTGCTGAACATCATGGGAGGCACTGGGAGAAATACCTTCCCCACCTGTTGTTTGCATACAGGGAGATGCCTGAAGAGTCAACAGGATTTTCCCCCTTTGAACTCTTATATGAACGCTGGGTACGTGGGCCCCTAGACTTGATCTGGGAGGACAAGCACGCCACCAAGATAACTCCCATTGTGCATTATGTCCTTAGGTTTAGGGAAAGGCTGAAGGAGATTATGGGGACAGCCCAGAGCAACCTGGCAGATACCCAACAGAAACAAAAGGTGTGGTACAACCATAGAGCCAGAGCTCGCTCGTACATGGTGGGTCAGGAAGTCATGGTCCTTATTTTGGTCTGGAAAGACAAGCTGCAGGCTGAGTGGGCAGGACTGTACAAAGTGGTTAGGAAGGTAAATGATGTGAAATACATTGTGGAGTTACCTGACCGTAGACAGACAGAAAGAATGTACCATGTCAACATGATGAAGCCATATGCAAATAGGGCTGACATGGTGTTTGCAGTGTGTAGTCATGAGGAAAGGACGAATGAAGGAGACCCCCTTCTGGGCTTGTTGGAAGAGATTAAGTGGGAGTCCTCTGTGGAGGCAGTAAAATTGTCTCCCCAGCTGACCTGGGCCAGATCCAGAAAGTAAGAGAGGTTTTAGCAGACTTTTCCCCATTGTTTAGCACCAAGCCTGGACTAACCCCCTTAGCAACACATGATGTGGAGACAGGGACACAGATGCCCATACAGTGGACAGCATATCGGGCATCAGAGGCTGTCCAAAAGGACATTAGGAGGGAAGTGAAGGAGATGCTGAATTTAGAGGTAATCCAGAGATCCCACAGTCCCTGGGCCTCACCCATAGTCCTTGTAGCCAAGCCAGATGACTCAACTCATTTCTGTGTGGACTATTGTGGACTGAATGCAGTCACGAAGTCAGACACCCACCCGATGCCCTGGACAGACGAACTCCAGGACAAGTTGGGAGGGGCAACCTACCTTACGACCATTGACCTGACAAAAGGGTATTGTCAGGTAGAGTTGACAGACAGAGCTAGGGAGAGGTCGGCCTTCATCACTCTGATAGGCTTATTTGAGTTTAAAGTAATGCCTTTCGGAATGAAGAATGCCCCGGCCACTTTCCAAAGGTTGGTGAACCAGGTGTTAAATGGTGCTGAGGAGTATGCCGTGGCATACCTGGATGAAATTGCCATCTTTAGTACCAGCTGGGAGGAACACCTGTCCCACCTTATTGAAGTGCTGGGCAGGATACAGAGGGCTGGGCTCACTGTCAAAGCCGAGAAGTGCCAGGTGGCCATGGGAGATGTGGCATACCTTGGGCATGTGGTAGGCCAGGGACAGCTCCATCCTAACCAAATAAAAATAGAGGTAATCCAGGCATGGCCCAGACCAGAAACTCAGAAGCAGGTCAGAGGTTTTCTTGGGACAGCAGGGTACTATAGAAAATGTGTACCCAATTACAGTGCCCTGGCTGCTCCCCTATCTGACCTGACAAAGAAAAGGATGCCCAAGAAAATTACCTGGGGCCCAGCCTGTGAGGAAGCCTTTTCCAAATTAAAGGAGGCACTGTGTAGTGCTCCTGTTTTGACAAGTCTGGACTATAGTAAAATCTTTATAGTTCAGACTGACACCTCAGATGTGGGTGTTGGGGCAGTACTGAGTCAGACATCCAGCCAGGGAAGGGATCACCTAATAGCCTACCTGAGTAAAAAGTTACTTCCCAGGGAGCAGGCATACTCCACGGTGGAAAAGGAGTGTCTGATCATAATGTAGGCACTAAAGAAATTGGTGCCATACTTGTATGAGCAGCATTTTGTGGTGCAGACTGACCACAATCCCCTGGTTTGGCTGACGCAGATGGAGAATACAATGGTCGATTGCTAAGATGGAGTCTTGCTTCGCAAGGTTATGACATGACCATTCTACATAGGGCTGGAAAACAAAATCAGAACTCAGATGGGCTGCTCAAGGTCTATGAGGAGTGAACTGATTTGGGACACTCTTCCCATGCAGGGAGATAGCTTCCCCAAATTCAGTCTGGGGGGAGGAATTGTCACACTTGGACAGCTGGTTCTGGTCCATGTATCATATTTTGTAAATATAAAAAAATGTGTGTTGGACTGTCTGTCAGGAGGAAATACGGGCTTGCTGAAATTGACACATCAACCCCCCCCCAGGGATAAGTTCAAAGGATAGGAGGTAGTTTAAACTGCAAATATCTGAGGTGCAATTACCTTGTCAATTTACTTTGAAGCCAGGAACCAATATATCCATTTTATAATGCCCTC
Organism: Neoceratodus forsteri; assembly: GCA_016271365.2. NCBI lineage: Eukaryota > Metazoa > Chordata > Ceratodontiformes > Ceratodontidae > Neoceratodus > Neoceratodus forsteri. Next base: position 767,057,824 of record CM057458.1, read on the forward strand.
AGGGAAATCCTTTGATTTGCACTAGGTGCCATAAGAAAAAGGGGCATAGGCCTGTGTTTATGGTATCTTCCCAGGAAGCCAGCGAATTACATCAAAGAGGCTTTGATGTCTTGGTAAAGCAGGTCCCAGACTAAATTAGCAAAGTCCAATAAGCATTTGCTTGGAGTATACAGTGAATTACATCAAAGAGACTTTTGATGTCTGGGTGAATATATATAAATATAATGAGCAGACCTTACAGAGATGACATTCATTTTCTGACTGAGAGAGAGAGAGAGAGGAACATCGAAGCACTGAAATATGAAGAAAGTAAGAATACAATTAGCTAAGACCAATCTGAGTGTATGGATTGTAGGAATTTGCACTTTTAAACTTGTTTTGTTTTTAAGGCTGTATGTGTTGGGATATCTTGTTCTGTATTTACTGTTTTGCTATTTTTATCTATTTTAAAGTAAAGATATATATTTTAAAAACAGAAACTGCCTGGTGTGCCTTGAAACTTCTTTTTTTAAAAGTGAAGCTTAGATGGTTATAGTTGACACTGTGCATGCGCTTATTGTGATACCAAACTGAGAAACAGAAAAGAGTTCTCTAGGTCCTACATAGAGTTCTAAGGGTTCATTTTGAAATACCTGTTTAAGTGCCTGTAGGCAAAGATATCTGGCCCCCCAAAGACAGAATTATCTGAGCTGATAATTGGGTACGCTAACAAGAAGTTATCAGTTTGAATCCCTCCAGAACTTGGGACTAAGGTGACTTGAACCCACAAAACAGACAAGAGGGTTACCTTGCTCTGTTCACTTTTCACAATTCTACTCTCAGAGGTTGGCACTTTGGGAGTAGAGTGTGGACCTGCTGAGTGAGTTTGTGACACATGGTACGACGCTTACCGCTACCACGCTCTCCCAGAGCTGCCCTCACCCCAGATATTCCCTCACCCTGGTCCATCTCTTCTACTGAGCTCCCTCAGTCCAAGCAATCACTACTCACACTGTCACACAACACACACACAGTTACATTGACACAGATAAACAACTAACTACTTATAAAGGTAAGAAAAATAAAATTTATAGAAAGAACAAATTAAGTAAAAAAGACTACAGAAAAGACAAAAAATGTAGCTTTTAAAAAAGCTGTTGGGTCAAAACCAAAGTTTAAATCTCCTCCTCACTCTGATCTCAAAGTGTAAGCAGTCACAAAACAAACCCCTCTCTCTCTCTGTCTTCTCAGGAGAAAGTAAAAGTGTCTACTTGTATGACTCACTTTCTTCCTGCCTAGCTAAAGAGCATGTGACTTACAGTACTGTAAGCCATGTGATGTGTGGCGGGCTGTCAAATCTGAAACACCAAGTGGATCACTTAGAATCATAATGAGGAATGCAAAGTCCATTAAAAACAATGACTTCACCTTTCTTTGCATTGCCATTCTGCCTTAACGCGAAGTGGTAATGACAAGGTGGAGTGAGCACTTTGCATTGCCCACTCTGTATAGCGGAGTGGCAAATTGAAGTGCCCACTTCGAGTTCACTTCGCCAGCAGAATTTAAATTTGCTGCATCTTTAATTGTAAGTTGTATAGTTGTATGGTTGGAATGGTTGTATATTTAACCCATGACTACAAGCCTAGTGTTATCCTTTCATGACATAATGTATGAAACCAAAATGAATAAAAAATTTAACTGTAAAAAAGAATGTGGCAATGATGCTCAATTTCGGAATGTGGCAGAGATGCATGATTTCAGAATGTGGCAATGATGCACAATTTGGGAATGTGGTAGTGACAAATTTGCAATATGGCATTGAAACACAACTTTGCAGGATGTGCAATTTTGTAATCTGGTGAGGATGCACCATTTCATAATGTGGCAGGGATGCGCAAGTTGGGAATGGGGAGGGATGTGCATTTTAAGAATGTGGCAGGGATGCATACATTTAGAACGTGGGTTGGATGCATAATGTTGGAATGTGGTGGGGATGTGATGCACAATTTTGAAATATCGTGGGTGTACAATTCTAGAATGTGGCAAGGACAAGCAATTTCAGAATAAAATGGCATGTCCTGTCACATTCCGACAGCATGCATCCCCACTATATTCTGAAATTGCCAATCTCCACCAAATTCCTAGATTTGCCTCACTTTCGCATTCCAAAACTGATTGTACCACATTTTGAGAAGGCACATCCCTGCCACATTCTGACATTGCATGTCCACTCCCCCAACATTTTAAAATTGTGCACCACCTTAACATTCTATGCCTTGGTTCAGTGCTGCATTCCCAAACTACCTACTGGCATTTTTTAAAGTTCAGTGCCATGCATTTGAACATTCTGGAAATGCAAGCACTGTGCCCAACCCTATGTAATTTTTTTTAAAGGATTACTATAGCTACAGTTTCTTAAACTTAGGAGAAGCAGGTCCTTTTAGTTTGCGTAAAGGAAGGACTGGACTGTGAGTTCAGGAGATGACATCATCAATAGCTCTTCACTGAAACTGGCTTTTTTGAATAGGTAATGAAATCAGGATTACAAAACAGCTCGTAACTTTAAAACAAAGTAATGTAGAAAAGTAATTTTCTGGTAAGACATTTATTGGAAGTATGCATATTCTAATTCTGCCATGTAGCACTTTTGGTGGGAGTCCCTCTTTAAAAAATATGCAACTGATTCTAGATGACACAAATGCCATAGCACTGATGTGCCACCTTCATAGATTTGTATCTGTGATGTCATGCACATTGCAAGACATACACACTGAAAGATAGATAGACAGACAGACAGAGACAGATAGATAGCAAGATAGCTAGATAGATAGATATGGTGGTAGACAGAGAGGTAGATAGATAGGGTGAGAGACAAAGAGGTAGATCAGAATTGGCAGTTCACTGCTCCAATTGAAGTCAGCTGCACAACTCCAACTATGGTTTCACAATTCAAGAAAGTTCTGTTCATGAGCAGTTATTTCATAGATCTCATGAAAGAACAATGGTTCTTTCATATGCCCTTATAAAAGAACTGTGAGAAAAAAAATGAGTCCCACTCTCTTATTTTGTGAGCTGACTTTCTTTTGCGACATCTTTCATCACTCACAAAAGTAGATGTTTACCTCATGAAAGAACTTTAAAAAACCTAAGTTTGTCCCTCATCTTTCATGAGCTGAGAGTCTTCTTTTGTGAGACCTATGAATGAAGAAGTTTGTCTTATGAAAGAGGATTTGGGACCCCTAGCTAAACCTTCCACCTCGGATTTCAGAGATATCCCAAAACCATATTTTGGGGTCTTTTTTTAAAAAAAAAAAAGTTGGCCCATCTGCACAGTGGTAGTGCTACCACCCACAGTGCCAGTGTCCCAGGTTCAGGCAAAAGTCTGGGTCTTTGGGGGCCAGCAGAGAGGAGGAGGTTTGAGCATTCCACAGGAGACTTTACTCCTCTGAAGGGGGGAGGGCTTTCATACCACCCCGTTATCACCACCTGTGGATGCATGGGTGGCAGTGCAGGACTCATGGTGTGGGGAGGGAAGGATGCCATTAGACTCCTGGCTGAGACATGCACCAGCTTGTCTAAATCCTGGACTTTCATCCTTCATGCTGGCATCTTCAGGAGTGGTGTTTCAGGGGCCAAAAAAGCAACAGGAAAAGTACAAAAAAATCCAGCCCCCACTGCCGCACATTATGATCCCCGACAAGCTGGAGGGGGACAGAGCACTGATGGTCAGTCTGCTACCACAGAGCCCTGCCAGCAGTGGAAGATAAAATATGATAATAAAGGCAAAAAACAAACAAAAACAAAACCACCAGAATCTAATTGAAACGGTCCAGTTGAGCTAGGTTCATGTGTTTGTTTTTCTCTGGGGCATAATTTTTATACATCTTCAAATTCCTCTTTTGAACAAACAAAACACAAGATAACTGCCTACAAAAGAAGATGTTTTTTCTCAGGAAAGACGCATTTTTGGCTCACAAAAAAAGATTCTTCTTTCATGAACTGGAAATTCCTCCTTCATATCAAACATACATATATATATATAGAAAGAACCTAATAGGCATGCTCAGAACTAAAATTTCAAATTCTTGTTACTCGGGAACAGGTTAATATTTTTTCAACAGACTAAAAGAAAGGGAACCTTTCTACAGCAAGCCCCTTCTACCCAGAACATTTCAGAACAAAATTCTAAAAAATGTGGGCTATAGGTGAGAGCAAAAGAGAAAAGAAACTGACAATTTTCCACTTTTTGCACTATCTGGATCTCGGAATTCAGAGATCTGACCATCACAAAACCTGCCATATCACAAGATCTCAGCCCCCAGACCATGCATGCATAATTTCATGCAATTCCATTGATCAGAGGAAACACTATTAAGATGCAAAATTAGAGGTTTAACATTAAACACCTTAATGAACCGAAACTATAACAGCGTCTGTCCGATTGGCTGTGGACCATCTGGAGGCAGCCACCATTGGCTTCATGATCTGTAGCTCCTGTCTCTATTGGCTGAAGCTGAATACCGGTTGTTTTGCTGTCAGGGACTCAAATTCGGCCATTGTAGTGAAACTTGCAACTGTGTTGTAAATCTGAGAGAATTTTTTGCCCTCTCACCCATCTCCACTCACCTCCTTAATTAAATACACCTTCTACCCACCCACCTTCTGCCAGGTGCCCTCCTATTGGCACAATAATGGACTGCTGGACTCTGATTGGTGCTTGAGCAAGGCTGCCAGGGATCCTCTTTAGGCACTTTTTTTGCCTGATTCCTTAGTGACTAATCTTATATTTATTGACCATTATGAAGGGTGTTGTCTCTATCTTCTGCCACCTAATTGGCCCGCTCACACTAGTCCTTATCTGTTATGCTATCCCTAGGCAAAGTACTGGCTCAAACATTAACTCATGTCACAGTACTCTATCTTCTCACCTTAACATGGGTTGTAATCTTATGTATGGTACTGTACTCATCACAAACCAGTTTCTCCCACTTCAACCAGCATCTTTTGTGCAGCACTGCCTTCTCTTCTCTGTCTGGGTGCTCCTCTTTGCATCTTTGGGGGGCGTCCGACTGAATCCTCAACCCACCCTTATCGCACTCACAGGAAGGGCCAGACTAAGATTTTCAAACTGACTCTGATTGCTATTAAAAATGTTTTACTGATCCTCCTAATCTGCTCTGGTGATGTTGAACTTAACCCTGTCCCACCCTCTAATATCTCCTCCCCTTCAGATATAGCAAACTTAAAAGGGTTACAAATCCTGCATGCTAATGTCTGTAGTCTTCTAAGAAAGCTGGACCTTATCCAAACTTGGATAAACCTCTCCACCCCTGATGTATTGGTTATTTCTGAGTCATGACTTAAATCCTCAACCCAGGACACTGAAATAAATATACCTTCCTTCAAAGTCTATAGAACAGACAGATGGACCAGAAGGGGTGGAGTTGCTATATATGTACAGGATAAGTACTATGCTTCTATCATCAGCTGTATCTCTGAGCATAAAGAATACAATAGTCTTTCAATCAAATTATAACTGTCCCCCTCCCAATCCATTCAAATCATTGCATGTTATAGACCCTCATTGGCTGGCCTAAAGATCATTCAGCACCTGAGCTCCCTGCACAATTCTGCATCCTCAGAGGTCATAGTCGTAGGTGATCTAAATCTTGATTGGTACACTACCTGTTCTAAACCTCTCAAGGAGCTAAGTGACGCATTTGGTCTCCATCAACTCATTATGGAACCCATCCAGCCAAACATCAAAAATACAGTCAACAGCTCCCTACTAGATATTATATTGGTTAACAAGCCTTGTCTGTTCTCCCACGTGGGAGTGCTTTTTAGCGATCTCAGTGACCACTGCATTGTTGCATGCACAAGGACTTTTCCAAAAATGATCTCCTCCTCCAGATATATGTAAAAAAGGTGCAGGTGGAATTTTGACATTTCTGCCTTCCTTACTGACCTGCAACATTCTAATTGGCAAGAGTTCTATCTCGCCCCATCCTTTATTGAAGAGCATAATATTTTCCATAAGATCCTCATGGAGGCAGTTAACCAGCATGCTCCACTGGTATAAACCAGTACAAAGAAAATCTCTTGCCCCAGGTTTTCTACCAACCTCAAGTCGGCTCTTCTGCACAGGAATGCCTTATGGAAAAAGGCACGGAAAACTAAGCTTCCTGTCAACTGGGCTTCCTTCAGAGCTGCCAGAAATCAATGCAATAAGCTTGTAAGGGCTGCTAAGTCCAGTTACTATAACACTAAACTGAATGAATCTACTCACAGCCCATCCACCTTTTGGAAGACCCTCAAGGAGGTTGAAGGACATAGGACATCCAACACCTGTCGATTCAAGATTTCCGTCAACAATGTAATGCTCACAGATAAACATGATATACTGAATGGGCCAAACAACCACTTTGCCACAGCTTAATTGGTCTTTGATTCCTCCCCTGCTAATGCTCTGAGAGACTAACTCTATGGGAAGAACAAGACACCCTTCCCCACTGCAAAGGCTGTGCCATACTTCTCCTTCAGTCTGGTATCTCTGAAACAAGTCGAAGACATGTTAATCAATCTAGACACTATAAAAAGTGCTGGTGCTGACTTCATTGATCCGTACTTTCTGAAAATCAGCTACCATGTATTAGCCATCTCCACAACCCACATCTTCAATCTGTCTCTTATGCAGAGTTCTCTTCTGGACCACTGGAAAACTGCCCATGTTGTCTCATTGTTCAAATCTGGGGATCCTGCAGACCTCAATAACTATCAGCCTATCTCTCTGCTTCCCACCTTATCCAAAATGTTGGAACAGATTGTCAGCCTGCAGATTAGAAACCATCTAGAACTGCATAACCTACTCATCCCTATACAGTCTGGCTTCAGACCTCAACATAGCACTGTCTCTGCACGTGCAAAAGTTATGAATGACTGGCTGAATGCATTGGACAAGAAACTTTTTGTAGGTGCCCTATTCTTGGATCTAAGCAAAGCATTGGACACTGTGGACCATGCCTCCTGCTGGATATCCTCTGCAACTTTATCCTGGACTGTACTGCTCTCAAATGGTTCAAATGCTACCTTGTGGGATGACTGCAGCAGGTTAAAGTTGAAGGAAACTTTTCCCCCATGAAAACCCTTCATAGAGGTCTACCGCAAGGCTCTATACTGGGTCCACTCCTTTTTGCCATCTATGTTAATAACATCCACACTGGCATCCATCATGCTGACATCCACTTATTCACAGTCAACACTGTCTTATACATCTCCGGACCTACCCCTGACACTTGACCTCCAACTTGAGTTTAACCACCTACAGAACAACCTACTGCAACTTAAACTACTGCTCAACACAAAACAAGTTATGCTCTTCTCTCCTTTTTCGAGGTCTACCCCTACTAATGTGATAGGTGGGCAAACCTCAATTACTACTCTTCTCAATGAACCTCTGAACGGGTACATAAATTCAAACACCTGGGGATGTGGATTGAACACAAACTGTCCTTTCTTGACCATATTGAAGAACTTTCCAAAAAACTTAAACAGAGGCTTGATGTATTCTTACGTATTAAGCACTTGCTAATGTTGGAAGTGAGAACCAGAATTGTACAATCCACCTTCCTCCCCTTACTCGACTATGGGGATATTCTTTATGGACAAGGGAACAACACAGCTCTAAAAAAGCTTGACATCTTATATCACTGGGCCTTAAGATTCATATCGGGAGCTCCCTAAGCTACACAACACTGTTTCTTATATGCCCTGGTCACCTGGACCTCCCTTAGCATAAGACAATACAGAAACGCAGCAATCTGGACCTACCATGCTATCACCAAGAAACTGCCCCTGTATATCTTGGACTGCCTCCCTATTTGCCTTCCTGGATCATATGTACTAAGAAGATCCACCTATATTACTCTTGTTTTTCCTAAAGTCAAAACTCAATTTGGCAAATTTTCCATTGGCTACTCCCTCCCTACCATATGGAACAAGCTCCAAAAAGTACTCCAAATTGCCACCTCACTTCCCCTGGCTACTTTCAAAGCCCTACTGGCCAGGACAGCTACAGAAAATTGTAAGTGTGCTTCATAAAACCTCTATGCATACACCTTTTCATCTATCCCCTACCTTAGGTCCACATCACTATGATCTCTTACTGCTTTTTATTTTCTTTAAAAGTGGTCCTGACTACCTGCAGTTTCTGGCCCACATTTCTGGCAGTACCTCAGCTAGCTATTGCCCTGGACTCTTACTCTATGATCTGTATTTGTTTTTCAACTCTCATAGGTGGCCTTTCCTCCCTGCAGACCTCTGCCCTCCTGGCAATTGGCTTGATATCCTGCCAGTCAGATTATACACTATCAGTATAAACTGGTACAGATAGCTAATATAATTGCTATTGTATTCTGTGTATTGTATTTTCTTTAAACCAATCTGTATATGTCCTAACCAATCTGGCTAATAGAATGTCTATTGTATTTTGTTTATTGCATTTTGTTTCAATAAATCTGTATATATCCTAACCAATCTGTATAAACATCCAATTGTATGTTGCATCTGCTTGGAATATCTACTCTATGAGGATGTGCTGTTGTGTACTCCAATGTTATTCTGTCACATATGTAATTATTACCAGGTCCATCTTGTAAATGAGTTATTCTCAATGATGTTTCACCTGGCTAAATAAAGATTGATTGATTGACGATAGAGGTGATATTTTGTCCCTATAGTTAATGGGGGTTCTAGAGTTTTTATGTTAAACCACAAATTTAGCAATTTAATAACTTTGTAATCATTCAATAGAGTTGCCCAAAAGTTTGCATGTGCAGTCTTGTGGAGGTAGATCTCTTGATGTGTCAAGTTTTGGTCTGGTCAGATATGCAGATTCCAAGATCCGGATAGTGAAAAAACCTTACAAATCACAATTTGTCGCTGTTTTTTTGTGTCATCACCTTTCACCCAGATGGTGTGGAATGTTGGTCTGAAATTTTTAGGGTAGAAAGGGCTTGGATCACAGAAGTGCCATTTACTTGTTTGGTGAATAAATATTACTCCATTCCACAGTTACTAAAGTTTAAATTTCCCATTATTTTCAATGGGAATTTCACCCTCCAGGATAGCTTCATGGAATGAAAAAAAAACAATTTAGTCTTATGAAAAAGGATTCTTTTTTGATAGTGGTCAATCCTTTTTCAAGAGGAACAATTCTTTTTCCTGAGCCACCATCTTGTTTTCCATTTTTTCAAACAAAAAAATGTCATAACTCTTCAAAATAATGTCTTGTAGAGACACCAAAACATGTATCTGGCTCATCAGGACTTCATGAGCTGGATTATTTACTTGTTTACTGCTGAAATGACCCTGGAACTATGTTTTATATTATTTACATCCTTTTTGCGACTTGCTAACATCATTTAACATGAATCCTTTTCATTCTCGTGAAAAAGAATTTAAAAAAATTAAGTCTGAAGTACTTTTTTGCAAGACGGGATCCTTTTTTCATGAAAACAAAAAAGGATTAATGGAAAAGGATCCTATCTCATGAAAATGGATTCAAAAAGTAACTAAGTCCAAAATCCTTTATCGCGACATGGGATCCTTTTCATCAAGAATAAAAAAGGATTCACGATAAAGGATCCTTTCTCATGAAAAAGGATAATCCCCCCCACAGAAAAAGTCCAAATTCCTTTTTTGTGAGACTAGTTCCTTTTTTGAGCAAATGGAAAAACATGTCAAAAATCATTTATTGACACAAAAAAGGATTTTGGGCCTGTTTCCCAGTCAGTTTCATTTTACCTGGTGTCCTGTGGTATCCTCCACCCCACCCTCCAATTGTGTCCTTGTCCCCATTAATTGGTAGTTAATAGCCCTGGAGTCTAGTGGCACCCCCACCATCCAATTTCCATACACTGTTTTTTTATACCACCCCACCATCCCATGTGCCTTGTATCCTGAAAATAAGAAAATGGTCCCTCAATGTTTTTTGTATTTCTTTTTCAATTTGTAAAACAAAAAGTCCACTGGTTATCACCCCCACACCCCCACCTGACCTCCCACTATGCACCCACCACCCACACCCCCTTAAACCCCCACACACACGCCCACTCACCTGAACTGATCCCACTGTGAAGATTCACTTGCCAATCAAAGACACATCTTGCTGCTGGAACCAATGACTGCTATATGAGAAATAAGGTAACTATGGTTCAGTGTATTTCAGTGGGATTGCTGATGGAAGTTACCTTACTTCTCAAACAGCAGTTACTTCAGGAGAGATCCCAGAGCCGAGATATTTGATTTTTTATGATCTGAATTTAAAAACAAGATGGCGGCCCTTATGATCAAAGAATTCTCGGGGTCAAAGATTCTTTAACTTCGAGGCTGCAAATTCTTGAACTGTGAGACTAGACCAGATGTCCAGAACCCCATTCTTTGTTCACAAAATAACCTTATAAATTTTCCCACTGACTTATAATGGGAACTTAAAGTGTTATAACTTTTGAATGCCTCAATATTCTTTCATGGAATGAAAAGCGGCATGTTCGGCCAGTGAAGCTCTTTCAAACAAGCCATGTCACAGAGTAGCACACCACATGATGGCTGTTCAGTGCCATGGACAATATCCCAAAAACTGTCTTCAAAACTGGATAATTTTGCATTTTTCAGCGTTTTCAAACACAAAAACTGTACGTTCGACCAAAACAAAATTTGGCAAATCAAGAGCTCTAACATGCCCCACTAAGCATACCAACTTTCCTGCAAATCCGTTGAACGGGTCCAACGTTATTGACACCCAAACTTTTGACTTTAACATAGAAGTGCCTTCATAACCTGAAATACAGTGGCGTGACCGCGCCACTATAATATATATTTGTACACTAGGGGTGAGAAAAATGAGTAGGGGATAAATCCATGTATCTTACACACAGTTATGTAAATCCTGGTAGAAAATCATACTGTGATTTTTTTACCAGAAATATTATCACAGTGTGATATTTTACATTTATACATACCGGGCTTACCTCACAGGCTGCTATTTTTACTGTGCTGATGTCACTCTGAAACCCTGCATAAAACAATAACTATCCTGATCTTCTAATTACATTCTGACCAATCAGAAAACTCAGCTGGACTCTGCTGAAGTAGATATCACTCTAGGCAGGTTTCCCTAACACAGCATTCAGGAAGGAACTCCACCAAACCCTCAGTAGCCTAGGAAACTAATCAGTATATCAGTTCCACTTGCAACTTACCTGCAAGCCCTAGAAAAGCTCATTGTGTTCCTGCAGAGAACCAAAGCAAGCTAACAGCAGCCAGTTTCATACTGACAAGAAGCCAAAAAAGAGCAAAGCCTTTCACATCCATGAACACCTCAACTACTAATGAATGCAGCCTGCTGCATCCAAATTGGCACATTAGTGTTTCAGCTTGTTCTAGCAGGTTTCTTATTTTGTGCAGTGTCTTTTGTTTATTCCATAAGATAAAGTGAACAAAAAAATAAAACATTCTGGAAACCCTTTTTATATAAATCAGACACATAATGTGCAATCATGTGCTATGGAAAATATTTTGCCTCCTGCATCGTGACGTCTGGATACTCTCATTCGTGCCTTAAGCACTCGTGAGTATCCAGAGCTCACTCTGCCGGAGTGAAAATATTTTCCATATCATACTTCTGCCCAGATCATGTATCATATAGTTATATATAGATATATATATATATATATATATACAGTACATATATAGATATTTATAAAATGGGTAGAACAAAATCAATCAATAATAGCATACCTGATTGGATAAAACACATCACATGACCATGCGTATATCAGAGCGCGACCGCACACTACTCTTTACCCCCTCAAAACAATTTTGACATTTTATAAGATAGATAAGCCACTCTGAGGTGTGCAGTCGAGCTTCCGATATACGCACGCCTTGGGCGGTTGAGCGCACACCAAGGCGTGCATATATCAGAGCGTGACCGCACACCTCAGAGTGGTATATCTATTACATATATATAGATATAGATATAGATCTATATACATATAGATGTATAAATTGCTGGCAGATAAGGACCACTAGGCCCATCTAATCTGCTTATAAGCCCTGTACTTGAGTATAGCTTCTGACTCTCCCTCTGCTTTACCTCTATGGTTCCCTTATGCCTGTCCCATGCATGCTAAAATCCAACCGTAGTGCTTGATCCCACCACCTCTTGTGGCAGACCATTCCATGTGTCCACCACCCTTTCTGTGAAGAAAAAATTCCTCACATTCCCTCTTAATCTGCCACCTTCCAGTTTCATGTCATGCCATGCCCCCCCATTCTTGTACTTCTCCTGTATTGGAAGATGTCCCCCCCGAACCTCGTTAATGCCATTGAGTTATATGAATGTTTCTATCATGTCCTGTCTCCCTCACCGCTCCTCCAGCTAGTACATATTGAGGTCCCTTAATCTCTTCTCTTATGTTTTGTGGTGCAAGCCATGTACCATCTTAATCACTCCTCTCTGGACCTTCTCCAGCTTGTTAATGTCATTTTGAAGATGTGACCTCCAGAACTGTATGCAGTACTCCATGTGAGGCCTGACCAGGGTTTTATATAATGGCATCAATACCTCCTGTCTTTTGCTAGTGATACCCTTGCCTATGCACCCCAGCATGCCACTGGCATTCCCTGCTGCCCTTGTACTCTGCTTTGACATTTTCAGGTCATCTGAAATAGTAAGCCCCAGGTCTCTTTCTTCCTTGGTGACTATCAACACCCCCCCCCCATCCTGTAGCTCTCTCCAGGGTTTCTATGCCCCAGGTGCATAATTTTGCACTTCTTTGCACTTCCTTGAATTATATAATGTTGTAAACTTAATTTCTGTATAATTTCTATCCTGTACCTATGTTGAAATGTATCTGTTTAATTGTTATTTGATGTGGAACCTTTGTAAAAGAGTTTATGCTCAAAAGTTGTTTCCGAATCTTTTCATCTTTAATAAATAAAAATAAAACCTCTGTTGCCACTCCTCAGACCATTTCTCTAGCTTCTCCAGGTCCTTCCTCATTTTCTCCACCCCTTCTGGAGTGTCCACCCTGTACAGATCTTGTTGTTATCTGCAAACAGGCAGTCCTTTCCTTCTAGCCCCTCTGCAATGTCACTGATGAAGACATTGAACAGGACTGCCCAAGGATTGATCCCTGAGGTACCCAGCTGGTCACCCCCCTCTCCCCAGGTTGTACCCCATTTACCACCACCCTCTTCCTCCTGTCTGTTAGCCAGTTCCTAACCCAGTTTACCACCTTGTCTTCCATGCCCAGACCACACATCTTGTTAACCAGCCACTTATGTGGGACAGTGTTGAAGGCTTTGCTGAAGTTGAGGTAGGCAATGTCCACCCCCCCGATTTACTTCCTTCATCACCCAGTCAAAGAAATCTATCAGATTCATGTAACATGACCTACCCATTGTGAAACCATACTTCCTAGGGTCCTGGGCACAGATGGCTACCAGATGTCCCACTATCCTTTCCTTAAGCAGTCCCCCACTTACTGAGGTGAAACTGACCAGTCTATAGTTCCCTGTCTCCTCCCTACTGCTGGGTTTGTGTAGTGGGACAACATGTGCCCCCTCCAATCCTCTGGTATCACTCCTGTGCTGAGTGACTCTGTGAACAAGGTTGCCAGAGGTTGTGCTAGCTCTCTTTGCAGCTTCCATAATATCCTCAGGTGTATGCCATCTGGCCTCATTGCTCTGTCCTCCTTCAATTTAGTGAGCTCCTGCAGGACTCTCTCTCTCTCCTGTGACTGGACTGCTGTTCATCTGTCTCCCACCCCCCCCTTGGCATCTGTTGCATGGCTTTGGTCCCTGTCCCTTCCCTCTTCCATGAATACTGAACAGAAGTATCTATTCAGTATTTCTGCCTTACCGATGCCTCCTTCCTTACACTTTCCTTCCTCCCCTTTGAGCTTAACAATCCCTCTCCTGATGGTCCTTCTTTTGCTGATGTACCTGTAGAATGTCGCCCTCTTTCTCTACTGTCTGCTCTAATCCTTCCTCAGTTCTTGTCTTTGCTCTCCTTACAGCTCTTCCTGCTTCCCTTAGGCACTATATGTACACTTCTCTGTCCTCCTCTCTTTTGGTCTCATTATAGTTCATACATATATCTATATATATATATATATATATATATATAGGAGGCAAAAAAATCCATTTAATGCATTAGTTAGGGTTGTTTCACAGCTACAAAAGTGAGGAAATTTGGTGTTAGGGTTGAAAGGCCCCCTTGGACCCCGCCAGTCCACCCCCCAACCGGCATTGGGGTGCACGTTGGGGTCATCGGCCCTAACTCTCACCCCATCACACGTGTGAAGAAGCAGAGGTATAGGATAATGGGGTGAGAGTTAGGACCAACGACCCCAACACGCACCCTGATGCCGGTTGGGGGGGTGGACTGGGGGGTCCAATGGGGGCTTTCAACCCTAACACTGAATTTCCACACTTTTGTTGCTGTGTAACAACCCTAACTAATGCATTAAATGGATTTTTTTGCCTCTAATTTCCCTTCTTTTTGAGAATGATGATGAGAAATAGTGAATGTAATGCAGCGATGGGAGCGTGTGGCCCTTTGTGATGTCTTGCGACATATTAACAGGAACAGCAATGCAAACACAAGGTGGAAACAGAAATTATAACAGTAAGGAAAATGCAAGTGCAAATGACAACGCAAAGGGTAATGCATACGGTGACGTACACGGGAATGGTAACGCAAACGAGGACATACACACAAGTTGAAACAGTAAGTGTAACACTAACGGAACTGCATACCCTGTTTTTGCTGGACAACTGCATAGAGAAACACAGTGTGCATGAAGCATGTATACATTTTAATGGGAATGGAAGCTTAAAACGAACATTGGAAGTACTTAATTGCAAATATCTCAGCAACCGTAGGATGTAGAAAAAAAAATTTATTTCACAGAAGTCATTATTTTCCTGGCTACTGTTTTGTCTTACATAGCCCATTGGGCTATGTAAGTCGCGATGAAAAATCTGTATCTCGCACCATTTTCGAAATACGAGCCCAGAAAGGCGCAGCTTATGCCACCATGTTAGTCTATGGGAAAAAAACATCAACTTTGGAGAACCGTAACTTGGGAGCCATACAATATTTTTTCACCAAACTACCAAAAGGCACATCTGTGAGATGTTGACTGCCTTCCCACCAAATTTCAGCTCAAAAGACCAATCCGTTCTTTTGCAGCAGGGTGATAAAAAGAAGTGTTGTCATTTTGGCCATAGCCTGGAAAAGTAGTCTCACAATTTGTAACACCTTTCGCAAATTTTGTGAAAGTGTCATGAGTGCGACACTACTTTTTGACACTACTTTTCCAGAAATTTGATAAACATATTTCTGGGGTGTTTAACCCCAAAATAAAGACATGGCTAGCATCCTCAGGGTCCAACTAGGTGAACACAAAAATAAGTGTGTCCCTAGAGGGTCCCAAATTTAAATGCCAAGCATTTCTGTGATCACTAACTGAAAAAAAATGGCTGACACTACTGGGGTCATTTGAGACACTAAAAACTGCATGTTCAACACTCGCACTTTTTGTTAACTTTTCCCATTGACTTTTAATGGGAACTTGTTTTTTGACTAACTTTTGAACTGTTTAATATTTTTTTATGAAATCTTCAAAAGGCACATCGGGGACCCTGGACGCATGTTCCCCGATGTTTTCAGACCAGTCGTGCAAACCGTGCGACCTGTAGGTGAGAGCAAAGAATTCGCAAAAAAGCATAAATGCATATTTTGTTGGTGCTTAATAACTCCACAGCTGTATATCTGACTGGTACGAAACTGGGTAGATCCCAAGATCTAACATGCCCTATCATGCATACCAAATTTTAGGCAAATCTGTCAAATGGTGGCAAAGTTATTAAGGTGCAAAATTTGACCCTTTAACCTTAAAATGGTTCCTCAACCATAACTATGGTAGCACTACCATCGAAAAAGCTTGAGAATTAGTTGAAACTCCCTGGATTCTCAGAAGCCCACTTTCTCATATCAGGGTACAGCAGCATTGGGGTCATTGACCCTAACTCTCATCCTATCACATGTTTAAAGAAGCTGAGGTATAGGAGAATGGGGTGAGAGTTAGGACCAACGATCCTAATGGGCACCCTGATGCCGGTTGGGGGATGGGCTGGAGGTCCGGGGGGCTTTCAACCCTAACCCCGAATTTCCTAGCTTTTTTTTGCTGTGGAACAACCCTAACTGATGCATTAAATGGAGTTTTTGACTCTAATTTCCCTTCTTTTTGAGAATCAGGATGATAAATAATGAAAGGAATGCAGTGGTGGCAGCAGGCCCCATGCTGACCCCAACGTGCACCCCATTCCGGTTGGGGGGGTGGGCTGGAGGGGTGCAAAGGGGGTTTCAACCCTAACATCGAATTTCCTCACTTTTGTTGCTGTGGAACAACCCTAGCTGATGCATTAAACAGAGTTTTTTGCCTCTAATTTCCCTTCTTTTTGAGAATGATAACGAGAAATAGTGAATGTAATGTGATTCCGGTTGGTGGGGTGGGCTGGAGGGGTGCAAAGGGGTTTCAACCTTAACATCAAATTTTCTCACTTTTGTCGCTGTGGAACAACTCTAACTGATGCATTAAACAGAGTTTTATGCCTCTAATTTCCCTTCTTTTTGAGAATGATAATGAGAAATAGTGAATGTAATGCAGCGGTGGGAGCGGGGGGTCCTGCGGGCCCCACGCTCCCGCTATGTGATGTCTTGTCACATAGTAACATTGTGCCTGCAAACGCAAATTGTAATGCACATGGTGACGCAAAGCGAAACAGAAAGAGAAACAGTACTGTAGACAGAAATGTTAAAAACAACGCAAACGCAACCACAAATGAAAACGCAAAGGGTAACACACATGGTGTCGTAGATGTGAACGGTAAGTGAAACGGGTACGGAACCGCAAGCGGAAACGGTAATGGTAACAGTAATGTAAGCACACAGGCTGGTTTTCCCCAAAAGCTGCATAGAGAAAGACAGTGAGTACAAAGAATGTATGCAAAATAATGACTCTCGGAACAGAAAATGAGGACTTGGAATAGTAAATTGCTTATATCTCAGGAACCGTATGACATAGAAAAAAAATTTAAAAGCCATATGAATTACCACTTTCCTAGCTAGGTTTGTTCTTAGCCCCCAGCAGGGGGCTAAGCATTTTTCTGATGAAAAGTCTGTATCTCGCACCGTTTCTGAGATATGGGCCCTGAAAGACACGGCGAACGCTGTAATGTTATCCTATGGGAAAAAAACAGAAGTTCAGAGTGCCATAACTTTGCCTCCCTCTAATATTTATTCACCAAACCACTGAAAGGCACATCTGTGGGATGTTGGCTGTGTTCCCTGCAGATTTCAGCCCAAAATACCAAACCGTTATTTTGCAGCAGGGTGCCAAATGATTGCTGCACTGTGTTGTACGCCGTAATGTTATCCTATGGGAAAAAGCGTCAACTTTGGAGTACCGTAACTTTGCCACCATGTAACATTCTTTCAACAAAAAACATGGAAAGGCACATCTGTGAGATGTCGGCTGCGTTCCCTCCAAATTTCAGCCCAAAACTCCAAACCGTTCTTTTGCAGTGGGGTGCCAAAGAATTGCTGTCATTTTCCCACAGCCTAGAAAAGTAGTGTCGCAATTTGCTAAAGCTTTCGAAAATTCATTCGACAGTGTCGCAAGTGCGTAAGTACTTTGTGAAAGTACTTTTTCCAAAAATGTGAAAAACATATTTCTGGGTGTTTTACCCCAAAATAAAGACATGGCTAGCATCCTCAGGGTCCGAATAGGTGAATATAAAAATAATTAGGTTGCTAGAGGGTCCCAAATTTAAATGCCAAGCATTTTTCTGATCACCAACTGAAAACAAAATGGCAGATTTGCGACAGTAAAAGTGCCATTTGCGAAAGTAAAACCTGCATTTGTGACACTGTCAAACTTTTTGTTAATTTTCCCATTGACTTATAATGGGAACTTGTTTTTTGAATAACTTTTGAACTGTTTAATATTTTTTCACGAAATCTTTGAAAGGCACATCGGTGACCCCAGCTGCACATTCCCTGAAGATTTCCCCTTAAGATTTCGGACCGGTCGCGCAAACCATGCGACCTGCAGACACGACCAAAGAATTCCAAAAAAGCGTAAACTCAAGTGCAGATCACGCTATTAACTCCGCAGTTGTATATCTGACCACTACAAAACTTGGCAGATCCCAAGGCATATGGGTCTTGATCATGTATTCCAAATTTCAGGCAAATCCGTCAAACGGTTGCAAAGTTATTAAGGTGCAACATTTTGGGTTTAACATGTAAATGGCTCCTCAACCCTAACTAAGGTAGCACTACCTTATATATATATATATATATATATATATATATATGTATGTATATATTATAGTGGCGTGTCGTGCCACTATAGTTAGGGTTGAGCAGCCACTTACATGCTAAAGTCAAAAGTTTGGACATTAATAACTTTGGACCCATTCAATGGATTTGCCTGAAATTTGTTACACGCATTGGGGCGCACTAGATCTCTTGATTTGCCAAATTGTGTTTGTGTCAGAGTGCTCGTCTTTGTGTAGGAAAGCGCTGAAAAATGCAAAATTATCCATTTTTGAAGGCACCTTTTGGCATTCTTAATGTGATCCTGCATGGTTGTCGTGTGGTGTACTGCTCTGCAATATGGCTTGTTTGAAAGAGCTTTGGTGACTGAACATGCTGCTTTTTGTTTGGTGAAAAAATATTAAGGCATTAAAAGTTATGGCACTTCTAAGTTCCCATAATAAGTCAATGGGAAATTTTATATGTATATCTTGCAATCAAAGAATGGGGGTTCTGGCCATCTGGTCTTGCCTGGCGATCAAAGAATTTGCAGCCTCGCAGTTCAAGAATCTTTGTTCCCGAGGAATTTTCAAAATTCTTTGACCATGAGGTCCGCCATCCTGTTTTCAGTTTTCCAAACACACAGCCACAAATATCTCAGCTCAGGTGTCACTTCTGAAGTACAACTCCGATGGGTTTTACTCAGGGGACCGTGATCTATCAAGCCATGGCTTTGGTTCCATCCAAATTGGTCAAAAAATATAGTTATAAGCTTTTAAAATTTTAATTTGCTGCTCGCTAACGATCTTTGATTGCGAGCCTGCAAATTCTTTGATTGTGAGATTCTTTGATTGCAATCTTGCATTGTGACCTAAAACACTAATATCTCAGCTCAGGAGTGGGCTAGGGACACAAATGAGGGCTTGTTTTGCTAAGGAGGGTCCATTCTGTCAAACCATGCCATTGGTTTAGTTCAAATTGGTGAATAAATCATGTTTCACCCTTTTTTATTCTTTGATCTTGAGCCTGCAAATTCTTTGATTGTGAGATTCTTTGATCACGATCTTGCATTGTGAGCGAGGGACAAGATGGCCGAATTTAAAAATCATTTTCTCAGCCCATGGGTGCCCTAGAAAGTCAAATCAGGGTGGGTTTTACTCAGGGGGCTTCATTCTGTCAAACCATGGTGGTGGTTTACTGCAATTCCTCCAATTTCTTGATTTATTAAATTTTTTATTCTTTGTTCATGAGCTTGCAAATTCTTTGATCGTGAGGTTGAAAATTCTTTGATCGTGAGATTCTTTGACCGCAATCTTGCATTACGAGTGAGAGACAAGGTGGCCCAATTTAAAATTAAATTTTCTTAGCCCAGGGGTGTCCTAGGAAGTCAAATGAGGATGGGTTTTACTCAGGGAGCTTCATTCTGTTGAACCATGGTGGTGGTTTACTGCAATGTCTTGCATTTTTGAATTATTAAATTTTTTATTCTTTGTTTGTGAGTCTGAAAATTCTTTGATCATGAGGCTGCAAACTCTTTGATCGTGAGATTCTTTGATCGTGATCTTTGATCGCAAAATAGGGACAAGATGGCCAGATTTCTTATAATGAAATAGATAGGGAAATGTTACCAATCTTTGACATTGAATATCTCAGAAATGGTTTGGTCTTTTTACTTGAAATTTGGAGGGAAGAAAGGCAACATCCCACAGATGTGCCTTTTATGGATTGGTCAAAAAATATTACAGGGTGGCAAAGTTATGGCACTATGAAGTTGGCACTCTTCCCATAGGATAACATTATGGCATCTGCCATATTACAGGAATTCTTTGCCGCTCTGCTGGAAAATAATGGTTGGGTCTTTTGGGCTGAAATTTGGAGGGAAGAAAGCCAACATCTTACAAATGTGCCTTTTGGTGGTTTGGAGAAAAAATATTACAGGGTGGCAAAGTGACAGCACTCCGAATTTGATGATTTGTCCTATAGGATAATATTATGGCATCCGTCGCATCTTTCAGGCCCCATATCTCAGAAACGGTGTGAGATACAGACTTTTTGTCAAAAAACTAGCGAGGAAAGTAATAATTCATGCAAAATTTTTATTTTTTTCCTACGTCATATGGTTCCTGAGATATATGCAATTTAGTATTCCTAGTCGTACTTTTCTGCTCTGAAGTCAATTATAATGCATACATTCTTTGTTTTCAATTAGTTTTTTCAATGCAGTTTTTGGGGAAAAGAAGGGTGTGCCCTTTTGTTACTGTGACAGCTAGCATTTCCAGTTGTGCTTCTGTTACCATTCAAATCACCCTTCCCGTCTACGCCACCGTGTGTGTAACGGTTAGCGTTTTCATATGCGCTTGCATTTCTGTTTCTGTTGTCTTTACTGTTGCTGTTACTGTTACCATTTAAGTTTACTATTGCTGTACCATGACCTTATGTGTAACAATTTGCGTTTTCGTATGCTCTTGCATTTCTGTTTTTATTGGCTTTATTGTTGCTGTTACCATAACCATTTGCATTTACAACTGTGGTTCTGTGAGTGTGTGTACTACGGTTTGCGTTTTCGTACATGCTTACATTTCTGTTTACTTGGGTGTTACTGTTGGTGTTACTGTTACCATTTGCATTTACAATTGTGGTACCAAGAATGTGTGTGTTACCAGTTGAGTTCTGTATGCACTTCTGTTTGATGTCTCCGTTTCCATAACTGTTTGGTTCGGCATCACTTTACGCTTGTGTTTCTATTAGCGCTTGCTTTGCTACTTACATTTGCTTTGCCATGTGCATTACTGTTGTCGCTTGCATTTGTTTTGCAGTTCCTGTTACTATGTAACAAGACATCATGTGGTGGGAGCGCCGGGCTCTTCAGGCCCCGCACTGCCGTCACTGCATTCCTTTCATTATTTATCATCCTCATTCTCAAAAAGAAGGGAAATTAGAGGCAAAAAACTCTGTTTAATGCATCAGTTAGGGTTGTTCCACAGCAAAAAAAAGCTAGAAAATTCGGGGTTAGGGTTGAAAGCCCCCATTGGACCCCCAGCCCACCCCCAACCAGCATCAGGGTGTGCATTGGGGTCTTCGGTCCTAACTCTCACCCCATTCTCCCATACCTCTGCTTCTTTACACATGTGATGGGGTGAGAGTTAGGCTGATGACCCCAACACACACCCTGATGCCGGTTGGGGTGGGCTATGGGTTCAAGGGGGGGCTTTCAACCCTAACCCCAAATTTCCTAGCTTTTTTTTGCTGTGGAACAACCCTAACTGATGCATTAAATGGAGTTTGCTGCCTCTAATATATATATATATATATATTATAATGGTGCAATAGTTAGGGTTGAGTAGGCAGTTTAATGCTAAACCTAAAATTTTGCACTTTAATAACTTGTGAACTGTTCAATGGATTTGCACAAGATTTTGTATGCACTGACCCATGGAGTAGATCTCTAAGTGTACTAAGTTTTGTTTCAGTCAGGTTTGCAGATATCATGCTGCGAATAGTGAAAATACTGTAAAAGTCGCTTTTTTTGCCTGTTTTGTCTGTTTTGTTCCTCATCCGCTGCCACTGCCCCATTTGGAATTTCAGTCTGAAATTTTCAGGGGAGAAAGAGCTTGCCCCAAAAAACAAGCCAGCATTGGTTTGGTAAAAAATATATTAATCCATTCCAAAGGTATTCAGTTTTGAAATTTTGGGTTCTGAGCATACTCAGATTAGTCTTCTGGATAGCTGCATGGTGTGAAAAGGGATTTAGTGCTCAAGAAAAGGGATTCTGACAGCTCACAAAAAGGTATTCATTAAATCCCTTTTTGTGAGAAAACAATTCCCTTTTTGCAAGCTGCCATCTTGTTTTCATTTTTTCAGCCAAAACAAAACATTATAGCTTTACCCAGGGATATCTTCTGCAGACATCCAAGTATGTATTTTGTTCATGTGGATGTCCTTTACACTTCTCTGCCTTTGGTTTACTTTACTGTGGCCTCTGAATGGTTATTTTTAATTTTAACAATCCCTTTTCATGACTTGCTTCCTATCGAGGAATTTTGACACCTCAAGAAAAGGGAATTTCATCTCACGAAAAGGGATTACCTGCAGGGCCATCTTGTCTGACAACTCAAATCCCTTTGAATCGGCTCACGAAAAGGGATTTTGACACCTCATGAAAAGGAAATTTAAAAATAAATACTTTTTGTGAGCTGTCAAAATCACTTTTGGCAAGCCAATTCCATTTTCACAAGATGTTGTGGGACCAGATGGCCCTATCCTTAATCCCTTTTTGTTACATGAATTCCTTTTTCATGAGCTGTCAAAATCCCTTTTCACAGGATTTTTGCAATGGAAAAATGGATTTTGACACCTCATAGAAACATAGAAACACAGAAGTTGATGGCAGATAAGGACCACAAGGCCCATCCAGTCTGTCCATTTCTTTTTCTGCCTTATAAATGTGCCATCGGCCTTTACTGTATCAATGGCCTATCTATTCATACTCATCTGTATTGCTCCCTTATGCCTATCCCATGGCTGTTTGAAGCCTTGCACTGTATTCATATCCACCACTTCCTGAGGTAGGCCATTCCACGCATCCACCACCCTTTCTGTGAAAAAGAACTTCCTCACATTACCCCTTAATTGGCCTCCCTCTAATCTCATGCTGTGTCCTCTTGTCCTGCTATTTTTCTTATATTGAAACATGTTAGACTCTTTCACCTTGTTAATGCCCCTGAAGTGTTTGAATGTTTCAATCATATCACAGCTTTTCCTCCTTTGCTCTAGGGTATAAATATTGAGCTCAGTAAATCTGTCCTCATACATTTTCTGATGCAGTCCCTGCACCATTTTGGTTGCCCTTCTCTGGGCTGCCTCAATTTGGTTAATGTCCTTGGGAAGGTATGGCCTCCAGTACTGCATGAAGTACTCCAGATGGGGCCTAACCAGTGTCTTGTAAAGAGGGATTATTACCTCCCTCTTTTCTGACTTGTGATACCCCTACTAATACACCTTAACAGCCCTCTAGCCTTACCTACTGCTTTAGTGGTCTTCTTGGATGATTTCAGGTCATCGGTGATGATGATGCCCAAGTCTCTTGCTTCCCTTGTGACTGCCAGCAACTCCCCTCCCAGCCTATAGGTGGCTTCAGGGTTTCTCTTCTCTATGTACATGATCTTGTACTTCTTTGCATTAAACCCCAGTTGCCACTCTTCCAACCATATTGATAGTTTTTCCAGATCTCTTATCATTCTGCCCATGCCATGTGGATCATCTACTCTACAATGTCACTGATGAAGATATTGAAGAGGAATGGCCCCAGGACTGATCCCTGAGGTACCCCACTTGTGACTTGCATCACTTCTAACTGTATACCATTTAATACCACTCTCTGTTTTCTGTCCGTCAACCAGTTTGACACCCAGTTGACCAACTTCTGAAAAAGGATTTTTAAAGTTTACTGTTTCTTTGCCACTTCACTGAAAAGAAATAGTTAGGACTTTCAGGATGACATTTTCAGGGTAGAAAAGACTTGCCCCACAGATGTGACTGTTGCTCATTTGGTGATGAAATTGACATCGCTTCTATACTTATCAAAGTATGAACATGTCCCATAGGATAACATTGTGAAGAACGCAATACCTTTCAGTGCCTATATCTCAAAAATAGTTCAAGATATGGATTTTTCACTAAACGCAGCTTAGTACACCTTCAGGTTTCAGGTGTACCTTGGAGTTGTCAGCCCTTTCTCTCACCCCATTCTATGTGTAAAGAAGTTGAGATGGTACAGAATGGATTGGGGTGAGAATTAGGCCCTAACTCTTATTCCATTCTACATGTAAAGAAGCTGAGATGTATAGCTACAGTATAGGAGAATGGGGTGAGAGTTATGCCCGACAACCCCAAGACACACTCCGATGCCAGTTGGTATGTGGTGGGTGGGGGTAGACATTGAGGTGTACTAAGCAACAATGCAGGTTGCCAGCCCATGATTACAACAGTGGTGGAATTTTTTCCAGTGTTCCTATGGTTACTGAAATATTGCACCTTTTGCAGCACAAGGGTTACTTGGAATGTCTCTATACCTGTGCTGTGTCTCTACATTTAAAGGTAGATGGGAGTGCAGGGCCCGCTTCCATATATAGATACCATTATATGGTACTGGGCATGCAGGGCCTTCCATTATGCAGTAGTGGAGATCATGACAATGTCTCTACACTTATGGATAGATAGGAATGCAGGATCATAGGGCTATGCGCTCCCACAAATGGATACTAATGACCCCATGTCACACCCAAATGCCTGTTGGTTTGTGGAAGATAGGGAGTGGGGGGGTTAGATGCTCAACCCTAACATCTAATTTCCCTACTTTTGTCACTTCAACCCTAACTGATACATTAATGAAGTTTTTTGCAATGAATTTCCTTACTTTTTGAGAAAGTGTAATGTAACTGGTAACTAGAACATGTTGGTGGGAGCGCAGGCCGTCCGGGTCCTGTGATCCCTTCAAGATGCCCATTTTTTGCATAACGATATGTGGCTGTGGGCACATGGGCCCTCCAGGCCCTGCGCTCCCACTTACACACAACTATGGAGCCATACAGCTGCCCTATAGGGCTTAAAAGGAACCCTTGTAACACTAATTTACCAATATCTCAATAACTGTAGCAACTATAAAAAAAATGCCACTGCCGTTGTAATCATGACTTTGAAACCTCCACATGAGTTAAGAGAACTAAACCCGTATCTCATATCATTCCTGAGATACAGGCACCGAAAAGAGCTGTGAGCACTGCAATGTCATCCTATGGGAAAAAATTTCAGCTTTGTAATGGCATACAATGGAATGGTGTGAGTGTTAAGGTTGGCAACACTAGTGCCACCCCACTCTCCCCTGACACTTTCTGGTCTCCACATGGTAGGGGTGGGGTGTTAGGGTGAAACCTTAATGCTTTATTTCCCAACATTGGGGTGTGGCATGGGGTCTTCAGGCTTAACTCTTACCTCATTTGCCTGGTTAAATAAAGTTTGATTGATTGATTGATATCTATGGAACAGATAATATTTTTAACACCTAAACAACATACGTCACATCTCTGGGAGACCCCCTTTATATCTTGCAAATTTCAAGCCAAAATCCCAAATGTTTATTTACAGTGCACTTGCAAAGTCTGTTAAAATTTTTATTGGAAAGTGTAATGTACCTGGTAACTAGCACAGCAACAAAAGTATGGAAATGTGATGTTAGGGTTACTAACTCTATCACCTGACCCCCCTTCACCCTCCTTACATCAACAGATGTTGGGGTGTGGCATGGGGTCATCAGGCCTAACTCTCACCCCATTCTCCTATACTGTAGCATGTCAGCTTGTTTACATATAGAATGGGGTGAGAGTTGGGCCTGACAAGGCCATGCCAGACCCCAACACCTGTTGATGTGTGGAGGGTGGAGAGGGGTGGGTGTGGGGTGATAAGAGTGGTAACCCTAGTATCACATTTCCATACTTTTGTTCCTGTGCTATCAACCCTAACTGATGCATTAACAAAGTTCTTTTGCAATGACTATATATATATATATATATATATATATATATCTCAATAATGCATCAGTTAGGGTTGCCGTGACAAAAGTATGGGAAATGAGGTATTAAGGTTTCACCTAACACCCCACCCCTACCCTGCAGAGATCAGAAAGTGTCAGGGGAGGTGGGGTGGCACTGGGGTTGCCAACCTTAACACTCACCCCATTCCATTTTAAAATAAGGTGGGTGGCAACAGTATAGGAGAATGAGGTAAGTGTTAGGGTTGGCAACCCCAGTGCCACCCCCTCTCCCCTGACACCTCCTGGTCTCTGCCCAACAGTATTCATAAAACCCTCTGCTCCCATCCCTCCATCAAGATAGTAGAACAGTATCCATATGTTATGGTGGGAGTGCAGGTCCCATCCCTCCATCAAGATAGTACATCAGTGTGGTGGGAGTACAGGGTCCTTCAGACCCAGCACTCCCAGCCCTCCACTGAGATAGAAAAACAGTATCCTTATTTGAGCCAAATTTTCAACATAGCCTTTTTATGACCTCACCACATGTACCTAGCATTGAAAATGTTCAAATCCCCACCAAAACATAATTCTGCACAACCGCAGCACCATTCTACACCAAAGGTGGGAAAACATATTTTGAGCAAGTTGTGAAAAATGACAGCTGTACTGTTCATGAGGAGGTGTGAAAAAAGACAATGTTGGAAATCTGGAGTAAAAATATTAAAAAATGGTGAAGTTATGAGTGTGCATAGAAATCGAACAACACACGCTCATAACGTGGTCAATTTTGGGATATTTTGCACCACATTTTCAACATGGGCTTTTGGGGACCTCCCCTCATGAACAGTGGCATTGTCATTTTGTTAATTGATCCCAAAAGGTGATTCCACACAGTGACCACAAAAGCACCTTTCAGGACTGAGTAATGAAATGGCAGTGCCAGTGTTCATGAGGTGGGGTCCCAAGAATCCCATGAGGACAATTTGGTGCCAAAATTACTAAAAATGGCTGTGATATCAACATAAGTTGAAAACCCCACTGACAGCAATTATACAGCTTTGATTCTTCAGTTTGTGGTTCAGCTTTCAAGAGTGCAGACATGTCCCGTTCCAGAGAAGATGACAGGGCTGACCTCTGGAGGCAAGTATGGGGTAAATGGTGGTGTGGGGAGGTGGTTGCACAGAGGGAGGACTGGGATGGGGCAGGGTAGATGATGAGGGACCATTTTCTTTTCACAGGTTAAAAAAAAATGACGGTGGAGGACAGTTTTCTTTTTTTCCACAGGTATAAAATATATATTTTGTGGCACTGGGAGTGGGCTCTCCAGTGTCCCACATTGCTTTGATGTAGGGAGCTTCATAATGCCGACACAGGGATTGAGCAATCTGATGTCAGCAAAAATACAATGGGCTTGGGGGTTGGGGGCATCCGACACCAGAACGCCCACTCATAACTTTTGAAATTTTAAATATTTTCACCCCAGATTTCCAACATAGCCTTCTTATTATCTGACCTCATGTGTGGCACAGCTGTCATTTTCCAAATCTTGACCAAAATGTGTTTTCGCACCTGTGGCATGGATTGGCATTGAAGTTGCACAGAATTACATTATGGCAGGGATTCGAACATTTTCTGTAATGGTTACATGAGGTGGGGTAATAAGAAGACTGTGCTGACAATTTGGTCACTGTTGTACTATAAATGGAAGTGCAGAGCCCAGAGGACCCTATGCTTCCACAGCTACATACATCCATGGAGGGATGGAATTGCATTATTTAAAGCTGAACTGCAAACTAAAGAATCAAGTAAGTGTCATTTAATGGCAGTCAATGGCATTTTGAAACTTATGTTGATATCTCAGCCATTTTAGGTATTTTTCCACCAAATTTTCAACATAGCCTTTTTAGGACCCCACCTCATGAACACTGGCACTATTAGTTTGTTACTCAGTCCTGAAAGGTGATTTTGCAGTCACTGCATGGAATCACCTTTTGGGATCAAATAAAGAAATGACAGTGTTACTGTTCATGACGTGGTGTCCCCAAAAGGCCACGTTGAAAATTTGTGCGGCCATTGAAATTTTGCTACGCACATGCTTAACTTTGGCAAATTTTAATATTGTAACTCCAGATTTTTTACATTACCAGTTTTTCACACCACCTCATTAACAGTACAGCTGTCATTTCTCACATCCTGCCCAAAATGTGTTTATGCAGCAGTGGCATAGAATGGCTCAGTTGCTGCACGAAATCACCTTTCAGGACAGAGTAATGAAATGACAATCAGTGTTCATAAGGAGGGATCCCAGAAAGGCCATGTTGAAAATTTGGTGCAAAACTACATAAAAATGCCCTAGTTACATGCAGTCATTGGAATTTTTCTATGCACATGTGTAACTTTGGCAATTTATCACATTTTCACTCAAATTTTCAACACTGCTATTTTTTCACACCACCTCAAGAATAGTACAGCTGTCATTTTTCACATCATGCCACAAATATTTTTCTGCACCTGTGGCGCATAATGGCATTACAGTCAGTTGCACTGAATTACATTTTGATGGGAATTTGAACATTTTCTATATTGGGTACATACGGTGAGGTAATAATATTGAACATTTTGGGTGAAAATTATTTAAGATGGCACAGTTATGATTATTTGTTGCAGTTTCGCTGTCTACTCGTAACTTAATGCATGGAAATGCAGGGGCTGGAGACCCCTGTGTTTCCACAGCGAGATACATAATTGCGTCTGTGAAGGGATGGAATAAAGATACTATTATATTATCTCAAAAAGTAAAGAAATAAATTGCAAAAATCTTTGTTAATGCATCAGTTAGGGTTGAAGTGACAAAAGTAGGGAAATTAGATATTAGGGTTGCACCCCTAACACCCCCTACCTCCCAGTCCCACCAGCTCACCCACACCCTCCCTCCACAGACAACACATGTCTGGGTGTGCCTTGGGGTTGTCAGACCTAACTCTCACCCCCTTCCATGTGTAAGAAAGTTGACATGGTGCAGTATAAGAGAATGGGGTGAGAGTTAGGCCCGATGATCCCAAGGTACACCCTGATGCTTATTGGTCTGTGAAAGGTGGGTGTGGGGTGGGGTGGGCTGATGGTTAGGTGGGTGGGGGGTGCTAAAGGCTCAACCCGAATGTCTCATTTCCCTAATTTTGTCGCTTCAACCCTGATGCATTAACAAAGTTTTTTGCAAGATCTAGGTAGGTAGCTAGATAGATAGATAGATAGATAGATAGATAGATAGATAGATAGATATATTATACTGGTGCAGTAGCGCCAGTATAGTTAGGGTTGGGTGCAAAGTCCTATGCTAAAGCCAAGTTTTTGAACCTTCATAACTTTGGAATCTTTCAATGTATTTGTGCAAAATTTGGCATGTATAATCTCCAAGAGTAAGTCTTTTCCATTTTGTTGTTTTTGATATAAGGAGCATCAAAAAATCCTAAATTTACCAGTTTTTTGCTGTTTTTTTTCCATCGACCATATCTCAAAAATGGCTTTATGTAGTGGTCTACAATATTCAGGGTAGAAAGCCTTTGGGTCAAAGATGTGCCTTTTGATGGTTTGGTAAACAAATATTAATCTGTTTAAAACGTGTAACAATTTTAATTTTCCAAATATTTCCTATAGGAAAAGTGTCCCCCTCAAAAATAATATTGTTTGCAGAAATGATGTGGTATGTGTGAAAATAGCGTAGACTTTTTTCGCACATGCTACATGTTTGAATTTCAAATATGTACTTGGAGCACCACATTGCTAAATAATATAAAAACAGACTGTTAAACATTTGTCCCCTGTGATACAGAGGACAAGGCACAGGGAAGGGACACCAATGGGCCTGGGTTTGAGCCCAGTCTGGTCTTTTTTCTCACCCAGAATGAAGGAAAAATCAGTGAAAAGAGCATCAAGCCCAGGACCCCCAGGCCCATGGACAAGCGCTGTGTCCTTTCAGCCACAAGAGAAGAACAAGCTGCATGTTGCTGTGGCCCCCACCATGCCAAAAAGATAACACACATAGCCCCCCAAGCAGTTTTGGACACTGGGGAGGCCACTCCCAGTGTCCCCAAATATCCATTTTTTATTCCAGCTGACATCTGGGTGCCCAGTCCCAATGTTGGCACTGGAAATGTCCCCCCCCCATTTGCAGCAGTGTGGGACACTGGGGAGCCCACTCTCCGTTTCCCAAAATAGCTATTTATTGTTTATTAGCCAACATCGGAGTGCCCAAACCCCATCTTGGCACTGTGGGATACCGGGGAGCCCAGTCCTGGTGTCCAGAGCAGTGTTTCTCCCCCACAGCAGTGTGTGACACGCGGGAGCCCACTCCCAGTGTCCCATGATCTCCCCCAACCCCACCAGCAGTGTGAAACACTGAGGAGCCCGCTCCTAGTGTCCCAACTCATGTCTTGTCCCCCGCCAGCAGTGTGGGACATTGGAGAGTCCACTCCCAGTGTCCCAAAATATGTTTATAATAACCTGTAAAAAGAAAACAGTCCCTCAACATTTTTTTCCTGAAAAAAAGAAAACAGTCCCTCATCATCCCCTCTGTCTCCCACCCCCATCCCGAGCCTCCCACTGAGCACTACCCACCCCACACCCCCATGCCCTATAATCACCACCAGAGGCTATCCACTGTCATCTTCTGTTTACTAGGATGTGTCTGCACTCTTCAAAACTGAACTGCGAACTGAAGAATCAAGGTAAGTGCTGTATAATGGCTGTCAATGACATTTTGAACTTATGTTGATATCTCAGCCATGTTAAGGTATTCTGCACCACATTTTCAACATGGGATTTCTGGGACCCCACCTCATGAACACTGTCATTTTCATTTCATTATTTGGCCCATAAGGTGATTCCGTGGACACTGTGCAAAATCACCTTTCATGACTGACTAATGAACTGACAGTGCCAGTGTTCATGAGGTGGGGTTCTAAAAGCCCATGCTGAAAATTTGAAGCAAAAAACACCTGAGTTATGGGCAGTCATTGAAAGTTTTCTATGCACATGCATAACTTTGGCAATTTTTAATATTTTCACTCCAGATTTTCTACATAGACATTTTTTCATACCACCTCATGAACAGTACAGTCATCATTTATCACATCCCGGCTGAAAAGTGCTTAGCACCTATGGTGTGGAATGGCATGGTCACAGTGCGAAATCATGTTTCAGGGTCAAGTAACAAAATGACAGTGCTAGTGTTCATGAGGTGGGGTCCCAAAAAGTCCATGTTAAA
Organism: Neoceratodus forsteri; assembly: GCA_016271365.2. Classification (NCBI taxonomy): domain Eukaryota; kingdom Metazoa; phylum Chordata; order Ceratodontiformes; family Ceratodontidae; genus Neoceratodus; species Neoceratodus forsteri. The sequence continues at coordinate 767,088,988 of CM057458.1, forward strand.
AATTTGGAGCAAAAATACTGAAAAATACTTGAGTTACATGGGGTCATTGACATTCTCCTATGCACTTGCATACCTTTGCCAATTTTTTTATTTTCACTCCAAATTTTCAACATAGACATTTTTTTCACACCACCTCATGAAAAGTACAGTTGTCATTGCTCATATCCTGTGATAAATGTGTTTCCTCACCTGTGGCACAGAATGGCATTTTGACACGGATTAAAAAAAAATCACCTGTGAGGTGGGATGATAAGAAGACTATGTTGAAAATGTGGGGTCAACATATGAAAAAATGACAATGTTATGACAATTCTTTGCAATTTCACTACGCACGTTCGTAACTATGAACATTTTTAATTTTTTGATCCAGATTTGCAACATAGCCTCCTTATTACCCCACCCCATGTATGTCACAGCTATTCTTTCTTAAATCCTGCTCACAATATGTTATCACACCTGTGGTGCAGAATTATGTTGCAGTGGCACAGAGTTATGTTTTGGCTTGCATTTCACAATTTATCTGTACAGGGATACATGAGGTGGGCTAATAAGATGGATTTGCTTATAATTTGGTCACTGTTATTCTACACACCTACATACTTACCCACATCTTTGGACCCTGCTGTCCCACAATAAAATGGAGATACTATTTTACTATCTAAAAAAGTAAGGAAAATAATTGCAAAAAACTTCATTGATGCATCAGTTTAGGTTTTTACTAAAGTGACAGTAGTTAGGAAATGTGGCATAAAGGTTTCCAACCCCAAAGCCCCACCCCAACCCACAACCTGTGGACACTGACAGGTGTCGGGGTTCTACCTTGGGGTCATCGTCCCTAACGCTCACCCCATTCCATAAGTAAATAAGCTGGGATGTGCACAGTATAGGAGAATGGGGTGTGCATTATGGCTAACACCAAGGTACCCCCCTGATGCCTGCCAGTGTCTGCAGGATGGGGTGTGGTTGGGTGAGTATTAGGGCCAATGACTCCAAGGCAGACCCCTGATGCCTGTCAGTGTCTACAGGCTAGGAGTGAGGCATTTGGGTTGTAAACCCTAACACTACATTCCTCTACTTTTGTTGCTTTAGTAATAATCCTAACTGATGCATTAACAAAGTTTCCTATAGTTATGGTTGAGCAGGCACTTTAATGTTAAACCCCACATTTTGCACATTTAATAACTTTGCAACTGTTTAATGGATGTGCAGTAAATGTGGAATAGACTGTGTTGGGTGGTAGATCTCTTGATTTGCAAAGTTTTGTTTCAATCAGATTTACGGATTTCATGCAGCGAATCATCACAAAAAATCGCTAATTTTTGCAAATGTTCCTGTTTTTTCATCACACTGCACCCACACCATTTGGAATTTTGACATGAAATGTTCAGGGTAGAAATAGAATATCTGAAGGAACAATCCAGCATTAGTTTGGTGAAAAAATATTAATCTGTTCCAAGGTTTTTACATTTTGAAAGTTTGGGTTCTGAGCATGCTCAGTTTAGTCTTTGGGATAGATGCATGGTTTCAGTCAAGGATTCCTGGTAGTGAATGGATGACAAAAAAGGATTGCAAAGAGGGACTGGAAAATCTCAGAAAAAACCCTCTTCATGAGAAAAATCCCTATTCATCAGCCGCTATCTTGTTTTCTCCCTTAGCGAGGGGAGAAAACAAACCCTCATAACTTGCCTCAGGGTCGCCTTTTCTGAAAACTAAGACATGGGTTTTGGTGAGGGTGATATCCTCTATCCGCCCATGCCCTTTTTTTTTTTACTTTAATTATGGCACTTCTGCACTTTAAAATTCCTTTTTGCAATCTCTTTTCACCAGCCAATCCCTTTTCACCAGAATGGCTGGCAAAAAGGGATTGAGAAAAGGGATTCTTAAAGCTAACTGTGCCATTTTCCTTAGTGTCGAGTAGAACCCCGACTCCCTTAAAAGATTCATTCCATGGTGTCTAGTGTCCCCCCACCCTCTGAGTGCCCTCTCCTGCTTTTTTTCTGAAGTCAGGATGCCCACCTCTGGTGTTGGATAACCCCGGCAACAGTCCATTACTTTAAAATATGCCAACATCTGAGGACCCAAGCCCCATGTCAGCTTTTACCTCCTCAAACCCCCTTCCCCAGTAGCTTTGGACACTGGGAAGCCCACCCCTAGTGTATGAAAATGTGTTTTTATTTTTTTATGTACCTGAAAAAAAGAAAACAGTCCGCTGACATCTTTTTTTCTATGCAGAATCCTGCATCAAAATTTTCAGTGCAGAATCCTGCATCGAACTGCCCCTCTATGCTCATATTTTTCACTGCCATCAGGGTGAGCAATCCTCATGTCAGTATTTATTCCCCTTCCACTACTGTGGCACACTGGGAGCCCACCCCAGTGTGCTGAAATCCACTTTAAGAAAAAAAAAACTGTGAAAAAAGAACACTGTCCCCGAAGTCTTTTTTTACTTGAAAAAAGAAAATGGCTCATCGTCATACCCATCGCTACTCTCCCCCATCCAGACACTCCCTATAGGCACTCACCTCCCCACATCCCCTCTTACCCTATACTTACCTCTGGAGGTTGGGCACTGTCATCTTCTGTGGAGTGGGACATGTCTGCACTCTTCAAAGCCAAACCGCAAACTAAAGAATCAAGGTAAGCACCGTATAATGGCAGTCAATGGGGTTTTCAACTTATGTTGATATCAGCCATTTTTAAGAATTCTGATCCCAAATTTTTAACATTGAGTTCTTGAGACTGTGGAGGGGTTGTGGGATACAGATGGACCAGACACCAAACTTCAGGTTCAACACACAATCTCTGCATGATGTTTATTCAGAATATAGGAAATAAGATTCAACAATAGCATTTTCCTTTTTCAGTACATTAGTTTGCAGTAACAGACTATGAATGTCCTTTTTCTGCATTTAGCCAGCACTACTGACACTGATCTCTGATCTAACCACTTTTCAGTGAAAACCTTTCATCCCTATGTGGGCCCCATTTGCTTGGGTAGTGGGGGCTCAAAAAGAAAACAAAAACAAGCTAAAAACAAAGAACCTCAGTGCAGAAACACTGAAAAAAGGGTTACCCTGAAGGGCAATGGCAACAAATCAAGTTTCAAAGAAATACAACATCATACATACTTCCATAATGCAAAACATCATGGGATATATGCAAATCACCATGACATTTCAGACTTGTTCAGTTTACAGCAATTTACATGGATTTTAAATAGCACAACTAACTTAATTTCTATAATAGTCACCTAGTACTTTTTACCTTTATCAAAAACACCGAGAGCCATGGTATTTTCAATATTTACAGGCTTCATAAACATAAGGTATATACATCAAGGTATTTCATGACAGTGCTATTACATACTAAATCCAACAACGATAAACGCAACCTGTTTTACATACGTTTGGAGGTCACAACAATAGCTTCCCTGTATGAGGACCTGAGAGGAGAAAAAGAAGATTAAAGAGAACACCATAGTATAGTTAAGAAGGGGGGATGCCCATAGGTGGACAACCTTATGGATTAGAAATTGTAATGGATAGAACAGACTAAGAAATAGAAGAACTGTTGCAACAGATTTAAGAAAAGGTTGGTCCTCAAGAGTGGCAGGAGCTCCCGGTCACTGAGACCCCACCTCATGAACACTGGCACTGTCATTTTGTAACTCGGTCCCAAAAGGTGATTTCACAGTTGCTGCATGGCATCACCTTTTGGGACCAATTAATGAAACAACAGTGCCACTTTTCACAAGGTGGGGTACCAAAAAGCCCATGTATGAATAGAATAAATGGTGGGTGGGCAGAGGGGGACAGTGAAAAAGCAGGAATACTGAACGAATATTTCTGCTCAGTATTCACAAAAGAGGAGGGGGAAGTGCCTAATCCAATTAACAGAAGCGCTCTTGATAGGGGGGTCGATCCCAGTCCTTTCACAAAAGAAAGGGTTCTGCAAGAACTCCTAAAACTGAAGGTGGACAAAGCAATGGGTCCTGATGGAATTCACCCCAGAATTCTAAAAGAATTAAGGAGGGAACTAGTGAAACCACTGGCTACTCTTTTTAATAAATCATGGGAGGATGGTGTGGTACCCGAGGACTGGAGGAAGGTGGAAGTGATTCCCCTTCACAAAGTGGGACCAAGACAGAGGCAGGAAACTACAGACCTGTCAGTCTGACCTCTGTGGTAGGGAAGTGATGAGTCATTCTGAAGGAAAGAATAGTTGAGTACCTAGAGGTCAGTGGAGCACAGGATCCAAGGCAGCATGGGTTCACAGCGGGAAGGTCATGTCAGACAATCTAATAGATTTCTTTGACTGGGTGACCAAAGTAGTAGACCAGGGAGGGCTGTGGACATGGCCTACCTAGACTTTAGCAAGGCATTTGACACAGTCCCACACAAAGATTATTAGTCAAATTAAGCAGCCTGGGAGTGGGTCCCAGGGTGGTAGCCTGGGTAAAACATTGGCTGGACAACAGGACACAGAAGGTAATTGTAAATGGAGTCCGCTTCTGAAGAAAGGGCGGTTACTAGTAAATCGAGGGTTCAGTATTGGGTCCAGTCCTTTTTAATGTCTTCATCAGTGGCATTGCAGAGGGACTGGAAGGAAAAGTATGCCTTTTTGCAGATGACACAAAGATCTGCAACAGGGTTGATACACAAGGAGGCGTGGAAAGGATGAAAAGGGACTTGGCAAGGTTAGAGGAATGGTATGACATATGGCAGCTAGGATTCAATGCAAAAAAGTGCAACATAATGCACCTGGGAAACAAGAACCCAGGGGAAGAATACACAATGGGTGGGGAGGTAGTAACAACAACAAAACAGGAAAGGGACCTGGGGGTAATCATATCAGATGACCTTAAGGTTAGCAAGCAATGTGAGAAGGCAGTAGGGAGGGCTGGGAGTATACTGGGATGTATAGGGAGAGGCATCAGCAGCAGAAAACAGGAAGTTTTTATCCCTCTGTACAGACAGTTGGTGAGACCCCATCTGGAATACTGTGTCCAGTTCTGGAGACCCCATCTCCGCAAGGACATAGACAGGATAGAGGCAGTCCAGAGGAGGGCAACTAAAATGGTGCAGGGTCTGCAAGAGAAGCCATATGAGGAGAGACTAAAGGAGCTTAATATGTATACCCTTGAGGAAAGAAGGTAGAGGGGGGACATGATAGAAACTTTCAAGTACTTCAAGGGAATCAACAAAGTCCAAGAGGGTAGCATCTTTCAGAAAAAGAGACTTGCAAGAACAAGGGGACACAATTTAAAGATAGAAGGAGGGCGGTTCAGGGCAATGTGAGGAAGTATTATTTCACAGAGAGGGTAGTGGATGCATGGAACAGCCTGAGGAGGTTGTGGAGTCTAAAACTGTGGAGAATTCAAGAATGCATGGGACAGACATAAGGCAATTCTTGTGGGGGGCAGGAAGATATAGGCTGTTGGTTAAATAGGATCTGCGGCCTATCCTGTAGGTAGGGAAATGGGCAGACTAGATGGGCCTAGCGGTCCTTATCTGCCATCAAAGTCTATGTTTCTATGTTTCTATGTAGCAAATTTAGGGAAAAAAATTCAAAGAAATGACTGAATTACAAGTGTGCATTGTGCAGTCTCTACGCACAATCATAACTTCACCAATGTTTAATATTTTCACTCCAGATTTTCAACACTGCCATTTTCCCACACCACCTTATAAACAGAATAGCTGTCATTTTTCACATACTGCCTGAAATATGTTTTCGCACCTGTGGTGAAGTATGGCATGGTCACTGTGCAAAATCAACTTTTGGGGCAGATTACAAAATTACAGTGCCATTGTTCATGAGGGAAGGTCTCAAAAAGCCCATGTTAAAAATTTGGTGAATGAATTCCCCAAAATTACCACATTATGACTGTGTGTTGTGCAGTTTCTATGCATGCTCATTACTTCACCAATTTTTCATATTTTCACTCCAGATTTCAATGTTACTATGTTTCACACCACCTCATGAATAGTACACCTGTAATTTTTAAAATTCTGCCAAAATTTTTTTTCCAGACCTGTGGTGCAAAATAACATTACAGTTGCTCAGAACTGCATTTCAACGGGGATTTGAAAGTTTTTTGTACTGGGTACATGTAGTGAGATGATAAGGTTATGTTGAACATTTGAGGTAAAAATTATTTAAGATGACACAGTCATTACTATCAGGGGTTGAAAAATGTTTTGGGGATGCATAAGTCCAGGACTTATGGTACATTTTTTGGGTAAGTCCTTATCAGGATCCAGTAAGTCATAACATTTTTCATATTATTACTAGAAAAAAATAATTATTTATTTTTCCCCCTTTTAGGATGCTCCAGTGACAGTCAGAGAAAGGTTACAGAGAGGCAGAGAGAATATTATAAGACAGCAATAGTACTTCAGCTTGCTTCAAGCTGATTTTCTTCTTCTTTTGATGGACATTTGTGACCAGAGGAATGGATAGTTCCCAGACTACTGTCAAGCCAGTACTTTATTGATGGCAGTGGATCAAATTCAGAGATGGATGGTCCTGTAGTCATGATAAGCAGCTGGTTCTCAAAAGACTGTTGTGTCAGGGTTGTTCGTAATTTGTTTTTAATGAAATTAGCTTTTGAAAATCCTCTTTCACATTCACTTGTGGAAGGGGAAATCGTGAGCAGAATCTCAATAAGCTTTTGCATAGGGCCCTTTGTGGAGTCTGGGCCACGTTCACCAATTTTCATTTGTAACACCAACTAGTACATAGTTATGAGAGGTTTGGTTCAGAATCGAGAAAGGTATAACTTCAGCTGCACCCACTCATCTATAGCAGAATCTTTATCAAGTTCTGAGAAGTGAGAAGAGAAAGGGCTATCTGTGATGAGTTCAATTAGTTCAGCATTGCCAAATGTTGCTAGATCTTTCTTTTCCAGTGGCCAGTTGTGATAATTCAAAATCTGAAGTAAAGACAAAGGTTTCTCTGAGAGAACACCAAACCTGTTCTGGATGTACGTGACAGTATCGTTAACAAATGTGTGAAGTTCAGCTTCACTTCCAGGTGTTCCATGAACTTTTGTTTTGCCAAACATACGTCTTCATGTTATACTGTCCCTGGAATTTTGTAAGATATTTTCCAGGAGTACTTTAAGTGCTTCTAGCTGCAGAATGGCTTTCTCTATATGTTCTGGTATCTCAACAATTAAGTAGTCTTCCAACTGGAAAGTTTTGATAATCTAGCAACAATTGGCAAAAACTCTAATAAGAAATAAAGAACTTTAATGAAATGCATAGAGGTCAGTTCCTTGAGGTACCCCTTAGCTCTGTTAGCATCGTCTGCCCTGTTGCCATCCACAAATCTGTGCTCCAGATGCATTGTCACAATGTCCAGGTTTTTTTCTAATGCCACAACTGCTCTCTCTTTGCTTGCTAGCCACCTGACTTGCTTTACAGCAGTGAAATGTGCAAGATGCTCATCGAGAACTTCAGCAATTTCTTTAAGTTCTTTCCTGCGCTTTGGAGACCAAAAATAAAAACTGAAAATGCCTTTTAAACACTCTTCAAATTTGGCCATGTATTTGAAATGTTTATTTGCATCCAAAATGGCAAGCTCAAGTTTGTGGGCAACACAGTGAATGCCAATAATGTCTGGCAAAAGTGATTTGAGTCTAGTAATGACTCCTGTCCGTTCACCAAGATTAACTGATGCACCATCAAAATTAACACATACAAGTGCTGGATGTCACTGCCTGTCAGTTCTGGTAATAGCAAACCCACTGATTGTAAGGCTTTCTCAACAGCATTAATACGCCCTCAGCACTTGCAGTTTCAAGTGGTGACACAGATATTAGATGTGTGACTGGCAAACAGTTAGCACCTACATATCTCAGGTAGACAATTTCTTGTTCAACGATGGAGTGGTCTGTACTTCCATCTGCAAGAATACTCACAAAGGAGGCATTTTTTACCTCTTCAATTATTGCTGAATGTATTGTTTTAGCTATGTTGTCCACAAACAAGCGGCAACCTGCTATATTCATGTAGTTGTTGCCAACATTTAAACCATTTTTACGCTGGATCTCACAAATGATTTCAAAATCAGAAAAAGGTTTCCCATTCTTTGCCACAGTGTATGCAGTGTTAAATAAAATTTTGTATTTCTCAACTTTTTGTTGTCATGTGTCTTTTTTGAAATGACTGACCCAGAGCAGTTTCTGACAGACGAATGGGTGGTACTTTAGCAGTATCCTTTAAGTAATGTTTTGTGCAAGTGATGTGTTCCCTCATCAAATCATGCCTCTTTATGGGGTCTAACTTAAGATCTCCTGAACCTTTTACCATAGCTGAGTTAGGATCACAGATTTGGGGGCAGGCTTTACAATATATGCAGTACATTACAGATTTTTCTTCACTGTAATCCAGCCATGGAAATTCTTTTTTCCATTCAGGACGGAAATTCCTGACCCTTTTTTCTCTGTCATATCTTTGATCCTTGGTAAGGCCATCGTCAGAACTTTTACGTGTAGCAGAACTGGATGTTGTAGCACTACTAGTACTTGCTCCACCAGATTTTGAGAAACCAAATTTTAATAAGCTAATTTTGCTGTGAGAAACTGCTCTGGGTAAGATTAGAAGAAGTTTTTGTAATTTAAAAATGTTTACTTTAATGAGCAAGGATGGAAATACATGTGACTGTTCACTATTATGGCCCAGAAGTGTTGGCTTAGGTTAGTAAGTTAGGGCACACAGACAGAACACAAATGACTAAATGACTGACAATGAGATGATGCTAAGGGGTGACACTATGAAATGTTTTATTTATCAGTCACAAGGGAAAAGAGGTGTGCTTCTGCAAACTTTTTCAGTGACACACTGATAACTTCAGAAAAATATTTAGTGACTGTAGTGACTTCTCTCTCAAACTAATTATAGACCGAGACAGGTTTTGCTTCAGCCCAGAAAAATATTTAGTGACTCTAGTGACTTCACTGACTCAAACTAATAAATGCAAGCAGGCTTTGCTTCAGCCCAGAAAAATATTTAGTGATTATAGTGACTTCTATCTCAAACTAATTATGGACCGAGACAGGTTTTACTTCAGCCCAGAAAAATATTTAGTGACTTCACTGACTCAAAGATGCAGGCTTTGCTTCAGCCCAGAAAAATATTTAGTGACTGTGACTTCACTGACTCAAAGACGCAGGCTTTGCTTCAGCCCAGAAAAATATTTAGTGACTGTTACCGATGCAGACATTGCTTTAGCCCAGAATTAGTCTCAAACAAAATGATCTGATCCTGTAGTTGCTTTCAGAGACTGAAATAATATTATTCGTAGCAGAACTTGTTTTTTTTTTATATCATGTCCCCTTAAACTCTGCTCTATTTCAAAGGCAGAAAAACAGCAGTGAGATCATTTTTATTGTGCCAACAAAATAATGTCACACTTTCTGACTTTAATTTCAGTCAATTCTCAAGCCAAGAAAAATTCTTAGTCTTCAATGTTAGCTATTTAGTCGGGGGCTGCAGTGCTTAAGAATGGTAGATTTCTTTAACTAGAGCTCTTTCCTGACAGCAAAACACTATCTAAACGAAAGGGTCAGGTCCAAATAGTGTGCCCTTCTAGTCTGTGTGTCAAAAACAGAACTTTTGTGAGGGTCAGTGAGTGACCCCCAGACAGTGCTCAAATCGATGCCAGGGCCTAATATTAGGCTTTTTTTAAAGTAGAAATAATGACAGCTGAAGCCCCTTCACTTTTGTCCACTCCCACCCATTTTCCACAAAATGATTTTAAGCCCTATCTGATGAGCTAAACATCCAGTTCACTTTTGTTCACTCCCTTCCGTGTTCCACAGCAGATTTTAAGCCCCAAAATGAAACTAAAGCCCCAGTTCACTTTTGTTCACTCCCTCCCATTTTTCCCTGCACTGCAGACTTTTCCACAGCAAAATAACCCCAAACCCCAACAGACAGTATAATTCTGCTTGTTTTTTTATTTTTTTGGACCCCCGAGTAGCCGAAAAGCTCCTTAATATGCCATAATAGTCAGCCTAATGGCTGACAGAGACCGAACGTCCAATTCCTCTCAGAAACTGATCAAAAGTGATGGCGCACTAGCGATTGGTCTGTACATGTGCAGCACAGCCACCACCTGATCACAATTACAACACTCATGTGATCTCCCTGGTGGCTGTTACTGCAATTCACATCCAATCCCCGCGAGTCTTCCTGTGTCCTGGGTGTGCCACAAGCCCTGGAGTCACCCGAGGAAGCCAGTCAGGAGTTCCCATTACATCCAGCACTCCGCCTTCCAGTACAACGTTCCCCCACCCCCTCCAGCGTGTTTCTGAAGTCAACAATGTCAGGAGAGGTAAGCGTGGTCCCGGGGGGGAGATTCAGAATCTGCCTGCCGGAGAGAGACTGCACATGCGTGCAATTACATTGAACTGCAGAGTCGGGAGCCAAGTCTGTCGGACTGAATAGGGCTCTGCAGTTCAAGTCCGCCTGCAGTTTAAATGAGTCCCGGACCTCGGACTTGGGGATTTTTCATCCCCTATTTGTTGCAATTTCGCTATGCCTGCTCTTAACTTAATGTGTGGACCTCTGTGTTTCCACAGCTAGACACATATGCACATCTGTGGGCCCTGCACTCCCACAGTAAAATAAAGATGTTATTATGCTATCTCAAAAAGTGAGGAAATAAATAGCAAAAAACTTTGTTAATGCATCAGTTAGGGTTGAAGTGACAAAAGTAGGGAAATGAAACATTAGGATTCAGCCCCTAACACCCCCACTCACACTGAACCCAACCATCCCACCTCACACCCACCCTCCACAGACAAACATGTGCTGGGGTTTGCTTGCAATTGTCAAGCCTAACTCTCACCCCAGTCTTCTATATTGTACCATGTCAACTTTCTTATACATGGAATGGGGTGATATTTAGCCCTGACAATCCCAAGGCACACCTGGATGCATGTTTGTCTGTGGAGAGTGGGTGTGGAGTGGGCTGGTGGTGTTGAGTGGGAGAGGGGCTGTTAGGGGCTCAACCCTAATGTCTCATTTCCCTGCTTTTGATGCCTCAACCCTAACTGATGCATTAACTTAATTTTTTTTATATATATATATATATATATATATATATATATATATATATACACAGATGGATATATTTATTTCATTGGTGTGGTAGCACCCCTGTAGTTAGGGTTGAGTTGGCTGTTTAATGTTAAACCCCAATTTTTGCACTTTAACAACTTTGCCATCATTAGCCAACATAGCACAAAGTTTGGCAGGTGTTGTTTAGTCATCAGCATCTCAAGTCATAAAAAGTTTTATGATGGCATTTTGTATGGTTTTGGAGATACGGAGCATAACAAATTAAAAATAAAATGTGTACTTAGCATTGCATATTTTTGGCTCTTACCTATAACCTAGATGGTGTGAATTTGTTTATTTATTTGCATTTTATCCTCCTCCTGGAGCCTGGCTGGTGGCTCCAGCCCCTCCCCCAAATGGGACTCTGTCTCCAGTCCCAACATCCCCACACTCGACCCATCCGGTGATCCCCCATGGACAGGGCTGAGGTGGAGGACATCAGCTTTCCCTCCCCCCAGGAGACCAACATCCAGATTCCAGAGGGCCTGGTATGGGTGCTGTAAGGCCATAATGGAGCCTGCCAGCTACATTTTCCACCTTGTTTTATCCACTCCCCTTGCAGTAGTGCTTGTGTGTGTGTGGAGGCACGCGCATGGAGCAACCCATGACTCCCTCCCTTTCCTAGTTACTCCTGTCTGCACTACCCCTGGGCCTCCAACTGGGAGCAGCCTTGCAGTGGGAGCTGCTCAATCTCCACCCAAGAGTGGAGAGCTGCCCTACAGCCACTCAATCCATCTCCTGGCCTCCCCTCACTGAACCCTGACAGCTCAGGCTCACTCCCAAACCTGGGTCAACCGCATAGCACAAGGTATAATTTCCAGTGCCTCAACCCTCAGTACCACTAATCCAGCCATGGTGTGAAATGCTTGTATGACATTTTCAGGTTTGAAGGGGCATGTGTCAATGATGTGTCTTTTGAAGGTTTGGTGAAGACATATTATACTGCTTTAGAGTTATAATGATTTTTGAGTTAATATTCAAGTTCAACAGGTAAAAACAATCTTTTGCAAGTGCTTGTTTTCATGACTTACCTCTCGTGCACAAAAAAATATCAATTGCAGATTGCCTGCAGATTGGCCATAGGATGTGATCATCTCACGCACACCTGTGACCTCCATCTACGCTCATCATGGCTAAACTTCCAAAGATGACTTGTTTATCAGACCTGCCTAATGGCCAAAAAAATCCAGTTGGGCCTAGCCCCTCCAGGCTGTAAAAAGCTCCTCCTAAAGAATCTCCCGGCTCGTGCCACAAAGACACTCTGACACCACCACATTCCGTGTCCCCTTTGTAAATACCACTGCTGGCCAAAGGTCCTTTTGCTTCAGGGCCCCACTCTGGATTAACTCAATCCCTGACTCTATCTTAACAATTCCCAGGCTTGGGCCTTTTAAACATGAGCTACTTAATCACATTATGTCAAACTCCCACTGTGGCTGCAGATGAAACCTGAAAAAACATTAATGCACCTTTGTTTCACAATTGACGATGTTCCATGTCTGTGTATATTGTTATCTTGCTTTCTGAAGGTTACTGTCATTCTCTTTGCTTGAGTTGTGTCTATATTGTGTATTCTATGTAATACTGTGTTCTAACCCATTTATGTACGACGTGGAGCCTTTGCAAATGAGTTTCTGACTCAAAGGGTTGTACTTCCTAGACCTTCAATAAATAAATAAATAAAATTGTGATGGCCACCATTTTTGTCTCCTTTTAAACTCATAAACGTTGAAAATACACAAAACTGGAAAGGGCACCACAATCAGCACAAGGGTTGTGTACAGACCCCCATGTCAGGGGGAAGGAATAGACAAGGATATGATAGAAGGCATTCTTAGAATGGCAGAGAAAGGGGAGATACTGTTGATGGGAGACCTGAATATGTCAGATGTTAACTGGAGCACATTTGCTGCAGCCACATCCAAGAGCAGGGCCATTCTTGATGCCCTACAGGTGGCAGGCCTCAGACAGCTAGTTTCAGAACCCACTCATGAGGAGCAATCTTAGACCTCATACTCTCAAGCGGGGGCAGTAAGAGGATCTCAGATCTAGAAGTGGGTTGCCATCTGGGAACAAGTGACCATCAAACAGTGTGGTTCACATTAATTCAGCTACAGAGTCAGCTATATAAAAGTGAGGGACTGGACTTCAAGAGGTTGATCTTGGCAAGATTGGTGAGTGCTCTCAGAAAAGCACTAGCAAACAGGCTAGAAGGAGGTGTGAGCAAGAATGGGGAATCATCAAAACTGCCATCACAGAGGCAACAAGCCTTTGTGTGAAGCAAATAAACAAATCAAAACAAAAGAAAAAGCCACTATGGTTCTCAAAAGAGGTGGCTGTGAAAGACAGGAAGAAAAAGATAGCATTCCAGAAGTATAAGGAAACACAGAAAGAGCAGGACAGAGATCTGTACCAGTTAAGGCAGAAGGAAGCAGGGAGGGAAGTCAGAATAGCAAAGGCCCAAACTGAGGAAAAGATAGCCAACTCAGTTAAGAAGGGGATAAAACCTTTATAGGTACATCAGTTGATGAGAAAGACAAAGGAGGGATAGTGAGGCTGAATAGAATGAACGGTGGTGGGCAGAGGGGACAGTGAAAAGCAGGGATACTAATGAATATTTCTGCTCAGTATTCACAAAAGAGGAGGGGACTGCCTAATCCAATTAACAGAAGCACTCTTGACAGGGGGGTCGATCCCAGTACTTTCAAAAAAGAAAGGGTTCAGCAAGAACTCCTAAAACTGAAGGTGGATAAAGCAATGGGGCCTGATGGAATTCACCCCAGAATTCTAAAAGAATTAAGGGGGGAACTAGTGAAACCACTGGCAACTCTTTTTATTAAATCATGGGAGGATGGTGTGGTACCCGAGGACTGGAGGAAGGTGGATGTGATTCCCCTTCACAAAAATGGGACCAAGACAGAGGAAGGAAACTACAGACCTGTCAGTCTGACCTCTGTGGTAGGGAAAGGGATGGAGTCACTTCTGAAGGAAAGAATAGTTGAGTACCTAGAGGCCAGTGGGGCACAGGACCCAAGGCAGCATGGGTTCACAGCGGGAAGGTCATGTCAGATGAATCTAATAGATTTCTTTGACTGGGTGACCAAAGTAGTAGACCAGGGAGGGGCTGTGGACATGGCCTACCTAGACTTTAGCAAGGCATTTGACACAGTCCCACAAAAAGATTAATAGTTAAATTAACTAGCCTGGGAGTGGGTCCCAGGGTGGTAGCCTGGGTAAAACATTGGCTGGACAACAGGACACATAAGGTAATTGTAAATGGAGTCCACTCTGAAGAAAGAGGGTTACTAGTAGGGTACCGCAGGGTTCAGTATTGGGTCAAGTCCTTTTTAATGTCTTCATCAGTGGCATTGCAGAGGGACTGGAAGGAAAAGTATGTCTCTTTGCAGATGACACAAAGATCTGCAACAGGGTTGATATACACAAGGAGGCATGGAAAGGATGAGAAGGGACTTGGCAAGGTTGGAGGAATGGTCAGAAGTATGGCAGCTAGGATTCAATGCAAAGAAGTGCAAAATAATGCACCTGGGAAACAAGAACCCAGGGAAGAATACACAATGGGGGAGGTAGTAACAACAACAAAAAAGGAAAGGGACCTGGGGGGTAATCATATCAGATGACCTTAAGGTTAGCAAGCAATGTGAAAGGCAGTAGGGAGGGCTGAGGGTATACTGGGATGCATAGGGAGAGGCATCAGCAGCAGAAAACAGGAAGTTGTTATCCCTCTGTACAGACAGTTGGTGAGACCCCATCTGGAGTACTGTGTCCAGTTCTGGAGACCCCATCTCCACAAGGACATAGACAGGATAGAGGAAGTCCAGAGGAGGGCAACTAAAATGGTGCAGGGTCTGCAAGAGAAGCCATATGAGGAGAGACTAAAGGAGCTTGATATGTATACCCTTGAGGAAAGAAGGGAGAGGGGGGACATGATAGAAACTTTTAAGTATCTCAGTGGAATCAACAAAGTCCAAGAGGGTAGCATCTTTCACAAAAAGAGATGTGCAAGAACAAGGGGACACAATTTAAAGACAGAGGGTGGGCAGTTCAGGGGCAATGTGAGGAAGTATTATTTCACAGAGAGGGTAGTGGATGCATGGAACAGCCTTCCTGAAGAAGTTGTGGGGTCTAAAACTGTGGGAGAATTCAAGAATGCATGGGATAGTCATAAGGCAATTCTTGTGGGGGGTAGGAAGAAATAGGCTGTTGGTTAACTAGGATCTGCGGCCTATCCTATAGGTGGGGAAATGGGCAGACTAGATGGGCCAAGTGGTCCTCATCTGCCATCAAAGTCTATGTTTCGATGTTTCTTTGTTTCTTGACTCTTTGTGAACAAATTCTGATCAGATCCGCCACGGCTGCCTAATGAAGTTAGTGAAGTTGTGTGGAATTGTTAAGGAAGTATGGAGAAACAACACAATGATATGTAAGTAGTAAGATTTGTTTTAGTTTCTGTTCTAAGGAAGGCACACACATTATGAGGAAAATATATGGAGGTGTACATTTTAATGGAAGGAATAAGAAGCAATATAGGTTTACAAAAGAACCCCAGAGCAAATGCCACTGATGCATGTGTTATACCAGATAATATTGGCCAGACAGCCACATTTTTTATTTATTTTTTTCATTTAAAAGTTTATTGATTTTTTATAACAAATACAGAGCGTTGATCCATCATAATTATGACACATACATGCTTGATTTGAGAGGCTAGAGGAACAGTACTCTCCTCCCTTTTCCTTCCGTAACCCTCACCCCTTTCCCTCCCCCACCACCCAACACAGAACCACTTCAATGAGCCACATCACAATACAGAAAAGGGGTTGCTATTTATCATTTACAGTGAGTATAAGGTTTGCAGGAGCCCCATATCTTGTTGAATCTTTTGAGTCTATGGTTAAGACTTGCTATTGTTTTTTTCAGTCCTGAGATTCGCCAGAATCTCATGTAACCACTCCGTATAGGTAATTTCTTTACTGTCTTTCCAATGTTTCAGAACTAGTTTCTTGACTAACATTGCATTAAAGTTATATGATATTTGCGACTAAGTACATGAACATCTGAGAGATCTCCTAATAGACAAATGCCTGGATTAAACAAATCATTCAGTCCCAAAAGAGGGTCCGCCTTCTGTTTATTAAGGGTCCATAAATTGGACACTTTTGGGCAGGTCCAAAAAATATGGAGCAGGTTACCTTCTTCTTGTAAACACTGAGCACAAGTGGAATAGTCTGAGTAGCCTAAATTAGCTGATTTCTGAGGGGAATAGTATAAGTTATGCAGTATCTGAAACTGCATAAGTCTCAGCCTATCTTGAGTAACTAAATGGTGGCAGTTCTGCCACAGAAGAGACCAATTAATAGTCTTTCATGGGAAAAGGGTGGACCAGAAAGCTGTGGGACCAAAGCATTCATTTCTGGATATTTCAGGTTATATAGGGTCTTGTACATTTTGAAAACTGCATGTGGAAGTCCCACTAATTGTCGTAATTCTGTCCAGAAAGGTGAGTTGGGGGAGTTGGGTGGACTTGTCTGAATGTTTTAACCAGAAGGTGGTGAAGCTGATAAACTTTGAAAATATTGGACTTTGGGATACTGGCTTTGGCTAGTATTTTGGTGGAAGTGAGGCATGTCCCATTTTCCTTAACATAGCTAAGTGGACAGTCTCCTAGCTGTGGTAACCATCCAGATAAGAGGGTTTTACCTTCTATCGTAATACTGGTATTACCCCGTATGGTTTGGAACATGTAACAAGTATGAGCATATTTAAAGAAATTTAACAGCTGAGAGTGGATTCTGATGGAAACAGCAATGGGAGATGTCTTTAATGGTAGTGGGAGAGATTTCAGATTAATTTGCAGAAGAGAGGCTGGGGAAAGCCCCTGTGCTTTTAGGTGGTCCTTTTCGATCTTAAGCCAAATCAGTGTAAAAGGAGAAGAGGTCTGCTGGTTTCTGGAATCTTTCCATCTTAGATATTTATTGGCCTGGCTGGCCCAATAATAAAGACCAATGTGTGGTAGTCATAGACCACCTTTAACTTAAGGAGCGGCAAGTTTTTGAAAAAACAATCTGGATCTTTTTCTGTCCCAGATATAGTCTGTAAAGAACCCATGTATTTTTTTAAACCAAGTTAAGGGGAGCCAGAATTTTAAAAAGTTAAGGGGGTAAAAGAGATGAAAAAAAACATTCATTTTTATCAGGTTAATTTTGCCCCAGAGAGATAACAGAAGAAAAGACCGTCTTTGCAGATCTTGTTTAATTGTATGTATGAGGGGGTCTAGATTTAGTTTCTGAAGACAAGTGGGGTTCCTCATTAGTTCAATGCCTAGGTAATGCAGATAATCTGCTTTCCAAGAGAGCCCCATAATGGAGATATCATGTTTTACAACTTTATGATTAAGGGGAAAGACTACCATTTTTTCAATATTTAACTTATAATTGGACATTTTGCCAAATTCTTCAATAATTTCTAAAATGTGAGATATATAGGTTGCTGGATGTGACACTTGAAGATGCAGGTTATTTGCGTACACTGAAACTTTGACTGTATGACCTTGGATGGTAATACCTTGGACCCCTGGTGCTGCAATCAATCTACGGATAAGGGGTTCCTGATATAGATTGAAAAGCAGGGGTGACAAGGGGCATCCCTGTCTTGTACCAGATTGGAATGGGAATATTTCGGATACAGTCCCATTACTGGAGATATGGGCTGTTGGAAATTTATAAAGGGTACCCATCCATTTTCAGAAGGTCTGGGGGAAATGGAATGCTTTCATGGTTTACAAGAGATAATTCCAATTGACCTGATCAAATGCCTTCTCAGCATTCAGGGACACCAAAGCAGCAGGAAAGTTAGCATCCCTGGACAAGACATGGAAGACATGCTCCAGGGTATGTAAATGATCCGATGAGGATCAACCTTTCATGAAGCCAACTTGTTCTGGTTCTATCAGGTCCGGGAGAACCATATTAATATGGTTGGCCAAGAGTTTTGATAATATTTTAATATCTTGATTGAGGAGTGAAATTGGGCTATAATTAGTCACTCAATCAGGGTTCTTGTTGGGTTTAAGTAAAAGGACAATAAGAGCTTCGAACAAGGATTTATCAACCTCGGCCCTGGACAATATATACTGGAAAAGTGGTACCAGTAGGGGTGTCAGTTGGTTTGCAAAGGTTTTGTAAAAGTTAGGGGAAAAACCATCTGGTCCAGGGATTTTCTCGGTAGGGAGTTCCTTAATTACTTTGTCTACTTCTGTTTGTGAAATAGGCATTGTCAAGGTGGTCTGTTGTATATCTGAAAGATGGGGAAGGTGAGCATTTGTCAGGTAATTATTGAGCTGTTGAATGGAGGGAGGATCTACCATAGGGCCATACAATTTTTTTAAATAAGTACAGAATTCAGTTACTATCCCTGAGGGAGATGTTTGTAAGGAACCATTTTCCATGGAGCATATTGCTGCTATTAACCTGCAGGATTCTTGTTGTTTAATAGGTGAAGCCAGTAAACACCCCACCTTTCCCCCTGATCAGTGTAAGAAGCTTTAGCTTTAAGAATTGCAAATTCTGCCCATTCTCCCAGTAATTCCAGATAGGAATCATTCAGTTTAATCAGCACCTGCCTATAATATTCTCAAGAATGAGGGAAACGTTTGGCCTCTTTTGAGCAAATTTTTAATAGAAGAGACTCCAATTTGCTTTCTCTGTCTTTTTTTCACTTTGAAGCCAGACCAATTAGTAACCCTCTCAAATATACCTTAATTGCATACCATTCCACATCTGGTTTTTCTGTGGAGTTAAGGTTAATGGTAATAAACTGAGCAATTTGGTCAGAAATGTATTTGACTACTCCTGGATCTTTTAACAGTTGGTTATTGAGTTTCCAATGGGTTCCTTGTTTAGGAAGGGAAGAGAATGAAATCTGACATGTGATCAGGGAATGGTCTGATGGGAGCCCTAGGTAGATAGATGAGTCTAATACTCCAGGAAGAGTGATTGTGTAATTAAGAGGAAATCAATATAGGAAGAGGTCTTGTACACTTGGGAAGTGAATGTATATTGCTTCTCAGTAGGATGAAGAACTCGCCAAATAGCACATAGACCTAATTGATCAACAAGGTCCCGTACTGCCCTTTGGGCTGGAGAAAGACCTTTATGGGAGTTTCTGAATCGATCTAAACAAGGGTCAAATGTTAGGTTTAGATCACCCCCAATAATCATCAGGATGGACAGGAAGGGAGTTAGTAAATTGATTAAATGCATAACAAATGTAGGAGGGGCTCTAGAGACCCAGCTTCAAGGCAGCACATTTTTTTCAGCTGCTGTACACATCGTACTCCCTTTTGATGATCCAACTACAAGTTCTTCTTAGAAATTTATCATAAAAATAATCTCAACATACTCAGCTCACTGTGGGCTTTTAGAAAATACTAAATTTGATATGGGTCACACAAAACAAATGCAACTGTACTCCTCTGCTGTGCAACAGCTTATACAACTGCACCAACAGGTGACTGAGGGATCAGCTACAGCCAGAGGTGCAGTGCAGTCTCTGAGGTTGACTTCCACCAAAGAACCTCCATGGCAGACCATCTCAGAGTCAGTAAGGGTGAGGGACTCTAAAATCAAAAAAATTCCTGGCTAAATTGGAGAACCACAATGCGGCCCTTGCCTCGCTAACCTTGATGGTGCAGGATGCTGACAAAAGATCTCTTGTGGCTCAGAATACCTCTGCTACCCTAGTCAAAGAAAATCAGTAGTTAAAAAGCAGATTGGAGGAAGTGGAGAATGCCATGAGGGCAGGGAACGTCTGAATACTCGGAATACCTGAGGGTGTTGAAGGGGTGAACCTACTGGTCTACTTAAAGAACTGGCTGGCAGAGGACTTAAGCATTCCTGAGGAGTCTGAGTGGTCAGACCACAGGCAGGCGTAAAGAATTTCACCGAGGGTACGGCCTGTGGATGCCTTCCAGCCCAGGACAGTTGTTCTATGGACTATCGGCCCTGAAGTTAGGGATATACTCATCAACACTGCTCGTGCATCCTGCCATCTGGATATACAAGACAGTGACTTAAAGTGCTTTCCTGACCTCTCCTACCAGACCCACTCCAGATGCAAGCAGTTTGATGCAGTTAAGCTGAGATTGTGATCACTGGGGATTGTACACTCCTTCCTCCTCCCTGCAAGACTCCAAATAATGTACGGAGGTAA
Source organism: Neoceratodus forsteri (assembly GCA_016271365.2). Classification (NCBI taxonomy): domain Eukaryota; kingdom Metazoa; phylum Chordata; order Ceratodontiformes; family Ceratodontidae; genus Neoceratodus; species Neoceratodus forsteri. The sequence goes on from CM057458.1 coordinate 767,109,345, forward strand.
AAGTTGGCAATTTACTGACCCCAAAGACGTGGGTTGCTGGACTGAGAAAGCGGACGCTGAATTTTTGAACAAATCTGCAAGGGTTCCTAGTGCTGACAACTAGAATTTGGAGGGGTGAGTACCAGAATTATTACAACATTCTTTAGTGACTCATTTCAATTATTGAGCATTTTAGGCTGTATTTGGATATTTGAATTTTTTTTGGCTAGTACAGGGGTTGTTTAAAAGTGGAGAGGACTACTATAAGAAAATATAAAGGTTATAAAATGAAGGCGTAAATGACCTTCATGCTTATGTTTTTTTTTTTTATTGTTAACTGCACCTCACCTAAAGCTCTTTTACTGTTGAATTACTTTAGATATAGCATGATGATGTGAGGTTTCTCAAGCCTATAGTCAAATGTACTTTTATAAAACTAATGTTCTCTTGTAAAATTAATAATTCAGATATTTTCTGTGTGAGGTTGGTGAAGGAAGGGAGTGTGAGGGGAGTAACTGGTTTCAACAAAATTTTCCTATTAACTTTCTAGGTCTTAGGGTTATAACACTACTGGCTAGTGTGGTATAAAATTTCTGGATAGTCTACCTATGATATGGTCAAAAACCCAGGCCACTTTAGTGGCTGACGTTATGGACTTTTCTTTGGGACAATTGATATATCATATACCATGTAATGTTGCTTTTCTCCCCAACTCCTAATGTACCAGGATGTAAGAGCTAACTTGCTATGCTATTAATGTACTGGAAACTGTAGTTTCCTTGTCCCTCGAGCATGAAGATCTTGAATTTATTGTTAAAAAAAAAAAAAACAATAAACAGAAATGTCAAAAAAACAAATCCAGGAGAGTCAACATTCAGACCATATATGCTGCAAAATAGGATATCCACCGTATGTAAAGTACCTTTAACAAAAATGAACCTACCCTTGGGATCCCTAATGATTAGGGATGGGGAAAATTGTATGGACCTAGCAATTAAGATCATTACACCACAACTTTTAGTGGAGCCTTCTGCTGTGAATACTTGCCCTATCTGTTGTCTTCTTAATTTAAGGGCTTCTAAATCCAGCATGTGAGATTCTTGTAAGCAGACAACATCTGCTTTCAGTAGGTTTAAATGCTTTGATATTTGATAATGCTTTATTTTCTGTTGAGCCCCTTTAACAATCTATGAAGCCCATGTTTAAACTCTTGCCAATTGTCCCTGATTTAAGTAGTCATGAAACATGCATAGAAATATAGAATCTGATGGCAGATAAGGACCGCTTGGCCCACCTAGTGTGCCCATTTCCCTACCTAACAGCTAAGCTGCAGATCCTAGTTAACCAAGAGCCTACTTCCTCCTACCCCCCACTAGAATTGCCTTAAGTCTGTCCCATGCATTCTTGAATTCCCCCACTGTTTTTGACTCTATGACCTCCTCAGGAAGGCTGTTCCATGCATCTACAACCTTCTCTGTGAAGAAATACCTCCTTACATTACCTCTGAGCCGTCCCCACTCTATCTTCAAATTGTGCTCCCTTGTTCTTGCACATCTCTTTTTCTGAAAGATGCTACCCTCTTGGACTTTGTTGATTCCCTTGAGGTATTTGAAAGTTTCTATCATGTCTCCCCTCTCCCTCCTTTCCTTGAGGCTATACATCTTAAGCTCCATTAGTCTTTCTTCATATGTCTTCTGGTGCAGACCCTGCACCATTTTGGTTGCCCTCCTCTGGACAGCCTCCAACCTGTCTATGTCTTTGCAGAGATGGGGTCTCCAGAACTGTACACACTACTCCAAATGTGGTCTTGACAACTGTCTGTACAGAGGGCCAACAACTTCCCTGTTTTGTACTGGTGATGACTCTCCCTATGCATCCCAGTATCCCCACAGCTCTCCTTACAGCCTTCTGACATTGCTGGCCCACCTTTAGGTCATCTGATATGACTAACCTCAGGTCCCTCTCCATTTTTGTTGTTGTCAGTATCTCACCCCCCATTATGTACTCTTCCCCGGGTTTTTGTTTCCCAGGTGCATTACTCTGCACTTCTTTGCATTGAATCTAAGCTGCCATACATTTGACCATTCCTCCAACCTTGCCAATTCCCTTTTCATCCTTTCCACTCCACCTTGCGTATCAACCCTGTTGCAGATCTTTGTGTCATCTGCAAAGAGACATACTGTACTTTTCCTTCCAGTCCCTCTGCAATGTCACTTATAAAGATATTAAAAAGGACCGGCCCCAGTACTGAACCCTGCAGTACCCCACTAGTAACTCTCCTTTCTTCACTGTGGACTCCATTTACTATTACCCTCTATGTCCTGTTGTCCAGCCAGTGTTTTACCCAGGCTACCACCTTGGGACCCACTCCCAGGCTGGCTAATTTGTTTATTAATCTTTTGTGTGAGACTATGTCAAATGCCTTGCTACAGTCTAGGTAGGCAATGTCCACAGCCCCTCTCTGGTCTACTACTTTGGTCACCCAGTCAAAGAAATCAGTTAGATTTGTCTGACATGACCTTCCTGCTGTGAATCCACGATGTCTTGGGTCCTGTGCCTCACTGGCCTCTAGGTACTCAACAATTCTTTCTTTCAGAAGTGATTCCATCATTTTCCCTAGCACTGAGGTCAAACTGACAGGTCTGTAGTGTCCTGCCTCTGTCTTGCTTCCACTTTTTGTGAAGGGTAATCACATCCACCCTCCTCCAGTCCTCAGGTACCACACCATCCTCCCATAATTTATTAAAAAGGGTAGTCAGTGGTGTTATGGAAACATAGAAATGTAGAAGTTGATGGCAGATAAGGACCGCAAGGCCCATCCAGTCTGCCCATTTCTTTTTCTACCTTATAAATGTGCCATCAGCCTTTGCTCTGTCAGTGGCCTACCTATTCATACTCATCTGTATTGATCCCTTATGCCTATCCCATGCCTGTTTGAAGCCCTGCACTGTATTCATAGCAACCACTTCCTGAGGTAGACCGTTCCATGCATCCACCAACCTTTCTGTGAAAAATAATTCCCTCACATTCCCACTTAAATGTCTTCCCTCTAATCTCATGCTGTGTCCTCTTGTCCTGCTATTTTTCCTTATATTTAAACATGTTAGACTCTTTCAACTTGTTAATGCCCTTAAGATGTTTGAATGTTTCGATCATATCACCTCTCTCCCTCCTTTGATCAAGGGTATACATATTGAGCTCTGTTAATCTGTCTTCATATGTCTTCTGATGCAGTCCCTGCACCATTTTGATTGCCCTTCTCTGGACTGCCTCAATTTGGCTAATGTCCTTGTGAAGGTGTGACCTCCAGTACTGCGCAGTACTCCAGATGGGGCGTAACCAGTGTCTTGTAAATAGGGATTATTGCCTCCTTCTTACAACTTGAGATACCCCTACTAATACACCCTAACATCCCCCTAGCCTTACCTACTGCTTTAGAGGTCTGCTTGGATGATTTCAGGTCATCGGTGATGATGATGTCCAAGTCTCTTTCTTCCTTTGTGACTGCCAGCAACTCCTCCCAACCTGTAGGTGGCTTCAGGGTTTCTCTTCCCTATGTGCATGATCTTGCACTTCTTTGCATTAAATCCCAGTTGCCACTCTTCTGACCATTTTGTTAGTTTATCCAGATCTCTTCTCATTCTGCCCACCCCATCTGGATCACCTACTCTGTTGCAGATCTTGGTGTCATCTGCAAACAGACAAACCTTACCCTCTAGTCCATCTGCAATGTCACTAATGAAGATATTGAAGAGGACTGGCTCCAGGACTGATCCCTGAGGTACCCCTCCTTTCCTTGGTTCTTTTAGAATTCTGGGGTGAATCCCATCATGCCCCATTGCATTATCCACCTTCAGTTTTAAGAGTTCTTTCAGAACCCTTTCTTCTGTGAAAGGACTAATATCACCCTCCCATCCAGAGTGCTTCTATTGACTGGATTAGGTATCTCCCCCTGCTCTTCCACTGTGAATACTGAGCAGAAGTATTCTTTCAGTATCCCTGCTTTTTCACTGTCGTTCTCTGCCCAACCACCTTCCTCTTTATTCTGCCTCAGTATCCCTGCCTTAGTCTTTCTTTGTTCCCTAATGTACCTATAAAAGGTTTTATCCCCCTTCTTAACCGAGTTGGCTATCTTTTTCTCAGTTCGGGCCTTTGCTATTCTGACTGCCTTCCCCGCTTCCTTCTGCTTTAACTGGTACTTTTAAGTACTGAGCTCTTTTCTAGTATTGCAGGTAATAGTACTAGTATTGATTCTTTGCTACCCACCCCCTTCAGCTCCCCAACCTAGCAACTCCCCAGATCCTCTTTATACTTCTTACCCCATAAGTATAGTAATGAAGTAAATAACATCCCTTACCGTCCTGTCCCCATTACTGTTATGAACTGTACTCTGCAGTACACTAGTCATTTACCCCCCCAGCCTTCCCGTCCTTCCCCAAGATTAATAACTATGACTATAATATCTCTGCTAGACTAAAGAAACATACAAACTCTCTACTTGACCTTTATAACTATACCAAATGTGAACCTTTTCTTACAACAAACATAATAAGTTTAGCCTTTTGAGTTAAGCAAATTTTGTGTGAGAAATACCTTAATAATGCAAGCCTAAGTATTAAGCAAATAATCTTTCCAACAATAAAACTGAAAGAAATAAAGCAAATGAGTCATTAGGCTGGGATATTGTCGGCCACCAGCCAAAACCAAGGAAAAATAAGACTACTTTAAAATTTCCTGAAGTTTTGTAAAGAACAGCATCAAAGGACTTAAGCCAATCCGGTAATCTCCAAAACATAAAGTGAGAAGCAAGTTTAGAAATTCCGTTTGCCACCCATAGTATCATAGGAAGTGCTCCCATTGGTAAAAATTGGACACCAGTTCTATCCATAAGTCCAGAGTCTTAGCAAATGAAGACCTCTCCCTGTAACAGACCCTTTTGTACCTTGTAGACAGGTGGTTGAGGAAATAAAATAACATAAAATGAGGTCTGTATGTTATGAATGCACAGGGGATCATAAAAGGGTTACTTCATTGTACTACCCCCATCTGCATACTGCAAAACATAAAAGTAAAGTATTGCTTTTGACTCTCAGAGAAAAGTTACATCCGGAGCACATTTCTAAGGAGGTCTCTAAAGTAGCCTGGTATTAAATCTCTAAATAAGTTCCATGCTTCTATTTTTAGAGCTGACTGAGTCTTCAGAATACAGTGTGCAAAACCACTATGAATAAGGAGGGTTACCGTTATTTTAAGTCGGTAGGTCATTCATTGTAAGCGGTTTACTCCCCTCTATTGGTCGATGATGTGTACTGCCATGTAAGAGGTTGTCTCGATTGTGGCATTGCTCGTGTGCATAATCGCAGAATAACTGTTACAGAAATAGTATTCCGTTACATCCCTTGTGTGTAAAAAACATTTGCTTTGTTCCCTTGGTGAACATTCGTCCAAACCCCAATCTCTGCTTCTTGCAGTTTGCACTAACGTGTTTCTTTTGATATGGCTGAGTAAAACAGCCATTCCGGTACCACTGCAGAAACTGCCATTAGAGCAGCAAACTCTGGGGGAGCCAAAACAAATGGAGGCGGGATTACCCGGAATACTTGCAGGGGTGTAAAAGGAAACCTGAACGCAACAGAGTACATCGGCGCCACACAGGTAATGTTTATTTCGTTTTACAAACCTGGGTGTAAAAGCGCCTTAAGGCACCCTTGATACCTGTCACTGGCTGCAGGGTGGGGATGAGGGTGGAATAGTGTGAGCATTACTGTTGACAATCCCAAGTCACACCCCTGATGCCTGTCAGTCTCTACAGGGTAGGGTGTTATGGTAAGAAATTCTAATGCCCTGGGTGTTTCTTGATATTTTCACTTCAAATTTTCAGCATGGGCTTTTTGTGACCCCCCCCCCACATGAACAGTGACACTATCAGTTCATTAGCCAAAAGGTGATTTTGCACAGTGACTATGCCATTTGGCACCACAGGTGTAAAAACACATTTTGAACAGGATGTAAAAAATGACAGCTGTACTGTTATGAGGAGGTGTAAAAAAATGGTAATGTAGAAAATCTAGAGTGAAACTATAAAAAATTGATGAAGTCATGTCACTGCTCCAGCTAATGTATACTTTTTTCAAATTCCTATGCATCCCATTGTTTTCACCTCTATTGCTGTTATGTGACTTCTTAACCTAGCAACAGCATTTAATGCATTACATTATGACAAGAAAATGTTTTTAATACATTTATAGACAGTTACATAAACTTAATTTCCTTCACAGAATAATTTAAATTTAGTAACAGTGGTAGTACAAAGCAATTACTCAGATAACTTGAAAACTATAACTACTTTATATTGTACATTGACACCCCATAAGGACCTCCTTGAAATTGAGATGCAAATGTCACACATTTATCAGGAATATTTTGCTATCCTAAATACATTTCTTGCTTCAGTAACTGCTCAGCACATCTGTTGCATGACCTACTTACCGACATTTTACAACAGCTATGCAATGTATTGTTGCTTACTACACCAACATCATGAACCATAAAACAGATGACTGTTATAACTAGGTAGGCAGTATAGCACAATGGTTTAAGGTTCTGAGCTGCAAATCTGGAGATCTGGGTTTGAATCCCACAGCCCGCACTTGCATACTGGGTGACCGTGAGCAAGTCACCTAACTTCCATGTGCTCCCAGGTTGCCCCTGTAAACAAGCTTTCAGCTTGGTGTGCCACTCCTGGTTAAACAATTGAAAGAAAAAAAGAACAAAATATATTATTTGTCTTGCTTTATTTTGCTACTACACACTTTAACTAACACTTCCATCCTTAAATGTACTTTTTATAGCTTATGTGTCTGTGACCTAGGCAGAACTAAACTTAAAAGCTCACACATAAATAAATAAATAATCAGAATGGCATTTATTTTAGTAGTATCTCCTTCCTTTTCAGGTGCCCATGACACTATGTATATATATTTATATATTTTAACTTCAAAGCACTAAACCTATTCAAATGCACAACACACAACACTTTATTCTCTTCACACATCACTGTTAAACTTCAGATCCCAGAATGGCCAAGAAACAATTTAGACTTCACTCTTGCATGCCACTGTCTTGCCCACTTTTCAAGCAAACAACAATCATTTACAGAAACCCTTTCATTTCTGTGCTATGCACTCTTACATCAGAGAGACATAAATCTTATAGAACTGCTATAAAAACAAATTTATCAGGACTGGATTTCTGAATTAAAACCTGTTGTTTACAGTACCTATGTAAATAATAGTTTACTGGTTACAAATGATGCGACAGACATGACATTAACAAAATTTCTATTTTACATGGAAAACATCCATATAATGAACTTGTCATACAGGATTTGTGACCTTCTTTCTGCATGTATCTGGCAAAGGAAAAGGCACCTGCTTGATCCTTTTTTTCTATTTTATTTTTATGCCCAACTTGCTCATACTGTTAGAGCCAAATATTGACATGCTTAGAGTAAAAAAAAAATCATGATGTCTATGCGTGTGTGTGTGGGGGGGAAGATATGCCTAGATACAGTTTCAGGCACTCCTTAATTACTTCCCCAGGCAGCTCTGATAGTCAGTTGTTCAAGCATGATAGATCCACCTCATGCCCCTCTTATATGAACCAAAGCACAAGGTGGGGGGGTGGATCTTTTGGGGCTTCTCAAGTGGAGGTGGAGGTGGATCTTACTCCCCCCAAAAAAACTAATGCTGCCTCCCACTACTCAGGTTCCAGTTTTTCTACCTCCCATTTACGAAAGAAAATAGTGCCCTGCAACCATTGACTAACATGAAAGCGTACTTATTTGATGGTGGAACACATTTCTTGGAGGAGGGTAAGGTGGAGGAGACTATTTATACCTTCAGTCAGTTCCACGGATAGAAAACATGACATCACTCCTTTTGTACATGCAAAACGTCTGCAGTCTCTGCCCACTGCAGCCGTAAAAAAACAAACACCTACACCTAGCTAAATGGGAGCTGTTTAGCTAGATCCTGCTGTCTGTTTATCAAAAACATTGGCAAAAACAATTTTTCTGGGCACCCTTAAATCTAGGATGCCAGCTTTGTGAGAAGCATCATTCAGTCATGTTCACTGTATGAGAACAGTGGGACTTTCTTGAGTGTCCTGCTGTGTGTGCAGTGCTAGCAGTGAGCTGCCAATCCCCTGTTCCCCTTTTCTTTCTCTGTCTCTCTGGCTTTGTCTGTCTGTCTATCCATTCATCTATGTATATAATTTATATTTTTATTAAGTGGACTGGACTGCCCATCCCCAGTATTGCTTCATTTATCCCCCTTCCCTCCAAGTCACCCTCCTTACCAATATATATATGGTGGCACTGGGATGCCCACCTTGGTGCTGCCAAACCATAGCCTGACACTAAGGTGCCCACTCCACAGTGTTAGGGTGTCACTATCAGGTCCCCTGTAAAGAAGAAAATGGTCCCTCATTGTTTTTTTTTCTTGCAATAAAGAAAATGATCCCTCATCAATCTGAACACCTCCCCCCCAAGGCTGACTTCTCACTCAGCACCCACTGCCCCACAGCTCCCATATCCCCTTACTCACTCGAACAAGTCCCATTTTGTAGATCCACTCTCCGGTTGAAGACACATATTGCTGCTGGAACTGCTGAGTGCAATATGAAACTAAGGGAAGTGTGGTTCAATGTATTTCAGTGAGGTTTTGAACCTTGATAGTCTGGGGGCTGAGGCCTGGAATTTTTGGTGATGTAGCACCCCTCATACAGAAAGCAACAACTATATTATTTTGATAGAAGTGTCCCTTTGGTACTTATCTAGGGTGGATGTGGTCTTGTTAAGTGGTAGCAAAGTATGCCAATGCAAGATTTTTGTACCCATGTCAAAACAACATTTTGGACAAGTGAAAAGGCAACAAAAATGTACTTAAGTTGTCAAGACAAGTTTGAAAGTAAAAATTACAAATGAAATGTAATTTAAACAATTTATTTTAAAAGACAAAAACACATTTTAGTCATGTAAAACATTTGTTTGACACAAATTATTACTAATTTATTTTAAAAGACAAAAACAAATTGTAGTCATCCAAAAGGTTTCTTTGATACAAATTATTAATAAGGCTCATTACTTAAAGAATGTTGGCCTTGTGGTTTGCATAGATAAATGCATAGCTTATTCACTGACACAAAAGTTTTAAATACTGTATAAATTATAATATAAGTCAGGTATACTATTGCACACCATGGTGCTAGCAAAACAATAATATACAATGAATCCCCTCTCAACAATGGGCAATATGACAGTATATATGTGCGTCTAGCCCTTTCAATATATTTATAACATACTACATGTCTAAGTCTATCATCTGTAGTATCAGACTCATCTGGATCCACCCTGGCAACTTTATGAGAATTATAACAGTCCTCACCACCAGTACACAAGCAAGCCTGTGTGCATGCCATGCTTTGCCAGGAACAACTGCAGCTGTGCTCACACTGACTTTTTTAAACCCACATGTAATGAGTTCCAGGAGTGCTTCAGGGGCAAGTGTCTGTGTCATTAGTATTGGAGAAATGAGTCCATCCTTGTCATGATGCCAGTCATTTCCAACTGGGGATGAGATGTCAGGCTGAGCCTCCATGGCATGGTTCCAGATAAGGGTCTGGTAAATTGCACACTTGGTATGTTGCAGAAGACTATCAGAAGTTGGGGGGAGTGCTTCATTCCAGACCTGTTGGTGACAGAGAAGCTTATATTGCCAAGTTAGCTGTTGGGTCCTAAAGAAGGGTTATCAGATGTTCTATAATTTCAGCTGTGCAGGAGGTATATCCACTGTAGTGCCAAACTTGGTAAGGCTTCACAATTTGTGCAGATTCTTCCTGACAAGCTTCCATGGCTTTAGTTTTCCAACCTTTGCAAGACTGCTGGTTGAATTGCATTCAGACAGTGTGTGTGTACTGCTGGCAACATTCTGCATAGTTGATGGTCAAGTTCAGTTGCAATGGTGTGGGCGTCTATAAACCTGGCTTTATCCTTCACGCCAGTGCAAAACCAAAGCTCTTGAGTTGCTTCCAACTTGTGAATAAAATGTACACAGAGAGCTGCAACGTTAATGTTTGGGGACCACACCACTACATGAGGGTATTCTTGTGAAGCATGTGCAACATGAAGTAGAAGCCAAGTATCTGCTTCTTTGTGCGATGAAAATAGATCTTCTTGGTCTACAACTCCATCTGAAGTGATCATGAAAGCAATGAGGTCATCCCTGAATCCATTTGCAATAACCAGTTTCTGATCTGGGCCAAGTAAAGTTTCTGCCATATCATACCATGATTCTGACATGAATTGTACCAGATATTCTTTTTTCTTGGGATTTCCAATGAACTTACTCTCTGCATTGGGATGGGTGTTTCGGGACCATGGATTTTGACTTCATTGCTTTGTGAGAATTGCTTTCGTGCATGCTAAAAAGCTTTAATTGAATATTTGACATCATATCGATCAAAGACGATATCTATTCTTTGGCAGCTCTCATAACTCTGTAGAGGCTGGTGTACTATTCTGAAGACCAATTCAGCAAGTTATTCAAAGCTAGTTTCACCTCATTGCTCAACCATTTGTATAAAAGCCATGCTATCCACTGTCCAAGTTGTGGTCATGTTGGATGCTGGCAGTTGATACATTGACTCTGCTTTTTTTTTCTAATTCAGGTAATAGCTTACTCTTTGCAGTTTTGTTCAGGGTATCTTCAGAGTGTGCTACGGCATATGGAACTGTGGAAAACTCATGTGTGAAAACTTCCTTTAGATCAATCTCTCTTGTTTGTGCGGCTACTACAAGATGGCTGAACAACTGCCTGTCTGCATTAATAGTCACTGTCTTATCATTACTAAATTTCAATTTGATCTTCTTGCTTAGAGATGCAAATGTCTTGATGTTTAGCTTGTGCAGTGGTTCAAAGAATACAGTAGTATTTGAATTTAGTCTGTCTTCCACAAACTGTTTCATTGCTTTGATTCCTGTATCATTCTCAGTAACAAGCCTTGTGGCAACCTCCACGGGTGCAACAATGCCAGTTGCAATGCTGGTGAGTGCTATCAAGTCAGCATTCAAATCAAATGAGTTTTTCATGGAGTCAGTGATTGCATTAACAATCTTATTTACATCTCTTTCATCTCATTTCATGCGATGCGATGTGGTGCAGCCTCCTTGTGTTTTCCTTGTGAAATGTCTGAGTCTACCATATCACACATTACCTTTATGGAAGTTGTGATAGCTGAGCAATCATGAGCAGTGATGAACCATATAGCCAAGGCTCCTGGTTTCAACGTGAAACCCACTATGCTCCCTTTTACTTTACCATCACAGTTTACTGTTTGTAAAAAGTGCCATGTATGTCCAGAATTTGCTGAATTCTAGACTGAGCTATAACATGATTTCCTTGCCCAAACTGCCCATAAACATCAGGGAACACAAGTCTGGCAGAAGATTCATATCACTGATGTACACAGATACCCAGCAGGCATAGCTGGTGTGGTCAAAGGCCACATACAGTCGTAGCATTTCTACAACCGCCACAACATGCAGGTCCCAGTAGCTTTCACATTCTGCTCTAATGAACTACATTAGAATGTTAACCATTTCAAGGTAATCATCATGGAATGCAAATGTTTGGGAAGTTGCTTTTCCAAAAACTGCAGAATCTGTACACTGCATCCTGTACATTCTTGAGGGCATCACTGAGCTGGGAAAGTGTTGCTGCTGGCTTGTTGTATCATTGTTTGATACCTCATTTTGACATTCCTGGAGCTTGCTGTTGATGAGGACTACATTACAATCAATCTCATTGTCTTGTACCCATTTACAAAATGTCTGCTACTGGCTGGACAGAGCCTCCATTCCAAGCGTGAGGGCCCTCACTCCATGGTTATATGATTTGCCTTTAAGTAGATAGCTTGTTGTGTTGCTAACATACACCTGCAATTCTATGAGGATGTCTTCCAGAACAGTCTCTTCATAACTTCTTTCAAATTACAGACAGAAATGTCTGTGCTATGTGGCAACCATCTATTCTCAAGACTGTTTTCTGAAATTCCTCCGGGTACCTCCATCAAATCTCTTTGGCCTTGCAATATAGAGCCTTGTCTAATGTCAAAACACCATAATATTGGCCAACCTTGACCCTGGGCAATGTTATACAACTCACTTTAGGATGTGTCTATCTTCCTTTGAAGGATGCTTACAACATATTCCCCTCCTTATAGCTGTCCTCTCTAATCTCCCAAGTCACAATTCTATCCTCTGCAGAGACTTCAATATTGACTGGTTAGTCAAAAAAAAAAAAGCTCACTCAGTTTTAGCTGACTCCAGCCTTACCCAACACATATCTGATCCCGCTTGACTAAATACAAAATCAGGGAACTACTCTCTACCTGATTGGTTTGTTTCCAATTGCCCTCACTGAATATAGTCTGCTGAAGTGCTCTCCGACTGCCTCAGTGACCACTCCCCTATGCTGTGCTCCTGGAGTAACATAAGCCTGAACCCTCCTCCCAAAATCACAGAATTCAGAAACATGTCTTGCTTCGACCCATCAGCCTTCCTGGCATCCCTCGCTTCTGCTGACTGGCAACTGATCACAGCTTTGCCCGATGTGCACCAGGCTCTGGATTACTTTTCTAATAGACTAAACTCAATAATTAATCTGCATGCTCCTTACAAGACAGCAATCCAAAAGTCATGAATCTCCATGGCTTACTAAGGACTTAATGCATCTCTTGGTGTGATGGGACATGGCCTGGACAACCTTGAAGAAAAGTGGTAATCCCTCTAACAGGCAAACTTTCAGGCAACTGTGCAACTCATGCAAAAGCAAGCTCTGCAGCACCAAGCATTCATATTTCCACTCCATGCAAACCAAAAATCTTAGTAACCCAAAAGTATTTTGGAAACAAATAAACACACTTCTTATAGGTCACCCTACCCCATGTACCCCAGTTCCATACAGGTCGGTGCCTCTATCCTTACCAATTGCAGTCAATTGTGGATGGTCTAAATTATTTCTTTACTGACCTCTCTAGCTACATCTCACACTTCAGCACCCCCCCCAACTTTGATCCCTCCTTTGCAGGCCTCCTCTCTCTCATCCAGAATTTTACCTTAAGTTGGTCACCTGTAAAGATGTACTGAAACTGCTTCTAAAACTCAAGGAAAACAGTTCCCCTGGTTTTGATTCTCAAATCACGCTTCCTAAAATTAGGTGCTCCTGTCCTTGCTACTCCAGTTTGTGCCCTGATAAACAAATCCATTATTAGCGGGATGGTGACAACTAAATGGAAGGTGAAACTAAACCAAAAATTGGGATTTCCGTATAGAAATGTGAACTCCCTGACTGATCAGGCCAGAGTAACTATATCTAAGCAAGTTCTCATGCCCATTCTAGAGTATGGGAACATTATTTTCTATCAAGGTAATGGTATCTTAAGTCCAAATATAAAACTCTGTCTAACAATATATGCAGATTCACACTAAAGGCCCCACTAAAAACTCATCACTGTATTCTATACACTAAACTAACTGTGTTATCTCCAGCAAGGTGGTTACAAAGCTTAGTAGCTATCTTCGCATATAGAGTTGCCAACTTAGCAGAACCACGGGTTCTATTTAACTCCTTGTCTCAGAAAACTAATGAGAGTACAAGGACTAGTGGCTTAACACCTTATCAGATCCCTGCCTTTAAACTTCAAATGAGCAGGAAGTCTTTTATATGGCATGCACCTACTCTGCTAAATGAATACAGAAGCATGATATGTAATGCAAATACCATTTTGCACTTTAAACATATGTTGCACAAACATCTGTATGTTTAAAAGGTGTGTAAATGTATTTAAATGTTTTATGTGCTTTGTTTGTTGTTGTTGTTCCTTGTAAGTGATGTTTTATGTGTCAGGTGTGACTGAAAAAGGACTGAGCCCAGACCACCTCCTGGTGAAAAATAAAAAATAAAAATGCAACTTGTCATACCATTGCATGAAGGGGAATACTCTTGGTTGAAAACTTCAGGCCAATTTCGATCCTCTGCCCTCTAGCCAAAATTCTAGAACATCTCTTCTTCAACCACCTTCAGACCTATTTGGAATATCACATCCTGATTACCAAGTGTCAGCATTGCTTCAGAAAGAATTATATCACCCTCACTGCCCTTACTAAGGTAACCTCTGATATCTTCAACTCCATGGTTAAAGGTCTCTGTCCTGGAGCCATTTCTGTTGACTTAACTAAGGCCTTTGACCTAGTTAATCACACCTTACTTTTGCGTAAACTATTACTTCTGGGCCTGGACCTCCATTCTATATCATGGTTCAAAAACTACCTATCAAATCGTTCACAAGGGGTAAAATAGACTGGGGCCCTCTCTTCATTTAGAGCCATATCTCATGGTGTACTCCAGGGTTCCATCCTAGGACCCCTTCTGTTCTCGTTATTTATAAACAATCTTCCAACTGGCAAGGGGTCATAGTGTCACAAGACATTATGCCGCAGTAATATACCATGCTGCCAATACAGCATGATATATTGCAAATGGCATAAGTCTTATATACTTCCTTTTGCAGTTTTGCACCCTCTCACTCCTCCCTACCACACTGTTCCTACCTTGCAGTCATGTCGTGCACTGTAGCGCATACAACATATTGACCCGGTAGGCTTCCAACTCACTGCGGCAACTCATTGGTTCAACTCTATGCTGATGATGCTGTTCTATACTGGTCCCACAGCGATATCCAATGGCTTACTCAGAACTTGGAAACCAACTTCTAAATACTCGAGAACTGGTTCTTTAAGAATCACCTTGTTCTCAATACCAAAACAACTAAAGCTATGTTATTTTTCAACCCTGCCTCTAAAGTTACCTACTCCCATATGGTTCTCATAAAGTCCATCTCAGGAGCTACCCTTGAATCAGTTCTGCCATTTAAATACCTTGATATGCTGCTTGACCCCAGTCTCTCCTTTCAGTAACATGTATCAATGAACACAAAAAGCTCAACCAGAAACTTGGATTGCTCTACTGCATTTGTACCCTTCTCTCTATAGACTCCTGTAGCAAGATTGTCACTTCCTCCCTCCTCCCTTTACTCTTTTATGGCACCCCCCTCCTTCTCTCTGCTAAAACTTCTGTTCTTTCTCAACTTAGAATACTCTGCCATAGGGTGGGTCACTTTGTCCTTAGAGTTGACTGTCAACACCATCACTGTAAAGTACTAATGGCTCTAGGCTGTCCTATCTATGACCATAGGTTGCAGTTCTTCTCCCTCTGCTTATTCAACAAACTTACCTTCATCTTCTCTCCCCAAGTCTTAGTGATTTACTTAAGCAATAAGGCACGGCAAGGTGTGGTATATCATAGGATATCGTCATGCCTTGGGTGGTTGAGCACAAGGCTGCAGGCCGAGTGTCTCCAACCACCTGAGAAGTGATGATATCCCATGATATACCACACCCTGGAGTGACTTACTGCTGTTATGAACTGAGTTTAAAGTCTTATAAATAAAAAAATAAAAGAAACAGGTTTTACAGTGTTTTATGAATGAATTTTTGAGTGGTGTAGGAGTACATTTTGAAAAATAGTTCTCAGACAGTAGAGGACAAGGAGGCTGGTGGTGCCAGAGCTTTTTTGAAGCCGTGATGATGATGTAGCCCAATGTCATCATGGCTTCAAAGAGCTCTCAGACAATCAGATCCCTCTATTTGTGATTCTCAGTTCATAATGATACTTAAACCTTCTCCTCAGCTAATTAGATCCTCCTCTTCTCCTCTACTGTCTACTCCACCCCCTCACTTAGTGATAGGCAGACGTTCATTTACCTGTTCTGCCCTTAGCACTTGGAGCTCTCTTCCTTTTTCTTCTCTCTCCCTCAAGTCACTTGCTGCGTTCAAGCACTCTTTTTCTCAATATCTACTTCATTCCAAATCCTGTACTTGCTTTGCTTAGTTGCTCTATCTTTAGTACTCTTTCTGGGTCACAAATAATATATTTATACAATTCTTGCACCACTGTGTATATAGATTGTAAATGATATACTCCATCCTATTGTGTACATATGCATTATATTGTCTACTTTTGCTGTTATATTTTTGTCTGACATGCTTTGTATAGCCATTGTCTTAAATGTTTACTTGCTGTACACATGACACGGGTTGCCCCTGAAAAAGGGACTGTACTGTCTCCGTGGGCTTACTCGATTAACAAATTTCAAATAAATAAATAAATACAATAAAAAGTGTCCTAGACATCTTGCAGACATTCTTCATTACAGTGAAAAATGTACCCCATTCAGTAGGTGATGTTGGCAGCATTGGACAGTATCCTATAGATGTTACTGTTGGTATGGTAGATGAAATCATCATGATAAATGCTATCCATCCAGGTAGTTGCTGAGCATTCACCTTTTCAAACTCAAGCTCAAATAGCTTGGTTGGGCAGCATCATAGAATTAGCCATTGCAGATCAAGGTTGGCTGCTTGTTGGCTGGCCTCAACATTGGTATACCAGTTACTTTTCTCACAAGATTTGGTGTAGGGTGTCTGCCATGAGGATTGTACTCCAGAATGGCTTGGCACATTGCAGGAGTTTCAAGTGATTGTGTTTGCAGTGCTAGTTTCTTTATTTGAGCCTGAGCTGCCACTGTGCCAAAGCTGCCTTCAGGAATTGTGGAAGTCTGATGTTAATATACTACCATAGTTGTGCATGGTTCATGTGCTTTCCATTTAATATTTTCTCATTGATATTGTTCTTGTCAGCAGAAAACTGAACAAACTCCCCATGCTGTATGTTTGATGGAATTATGATATTGTCTCTGGCAGCTTTTTCATGCTGATCCATTGCAATAGCTGTGTCAGTTCTCACTAGGGCTTCACAGGGTTTTATTTAACTCTACAAAATTGATTAGCGTTTTGCTCATAAAAGTTCTAAAACATTGTGAAAATACATAGCACTTGCCTCACTGTGTTTAACAAACATAACACTTCTAGAAAACCTATATAAATGCTTTCTGTACAGTTAGCATTGTCCCAAGAAAAAAAACTGCTAATCAATTATTTAAAACCCCGGCTTCATATCTGACACAGTATGCTAGCTTGTGCACCATTGCTACTACCTGTTTAGAGCTTGTCATACAGCATATGGATATTGCAAGCCCAACATGTTTAGGTGTCTGCTTTGCACCTCTGGATACTATATGATTGAAGTCCTGACCAACTGATAATATCTGTCTGTGGAGGGCCTTGTTAATTGCTGTTACTAAAGGACTGCCATCTTCAATAGGTTTATCACCAACATCCCCCTTGGAATACCATTTCAGGAACCTATACACATTGTCAGGAATCATGTCTAAGGCTTGTTCTTCTCTGATAGTGGAATTATCTAGTGGATTGATATCCAGTCCCTCACTCATTTTGAGTTCACTACGTAGGACCTGTGCTGTATGAAACAAGGTAGATACGGTTGAATATTTATCTTCTTCATACTGTTGCTTTAAATGCAACTGGGAAGCTATGTTGATGACGTGTTCCAAAGAGAGCACTGCTATACACAAACTCTGGTTTAAATGGGTCATGCTGCATTTGAAAAATGATTTGGTCACCAAAATAGTTTGCTAGTCTATTTTTTAACTTCTTACTTTGATAACTCTCATTGCTAGGAACTTTGCCTTTCAGAATATCCCGGTATCTCCATAACAAGTAAGACATGGACAAGGCTTTTCTGCTGATTACAAGGTTATTCTCATTTTCAGAAATCAATTCACTGAATCATGCTTTATATACAGACTCATCTTCCTTGTCACTGGATAGTGAACATTGTGTGTGTATGTTTCTTTTGATGGTGAAACTACTATGGCAGTCTTTGTGATACTTTGCTTCAAATGCAATTAAGTCCATTCCAGTTATTCACTTTAGGACTGTGTCATCTTCTCTGGCTTCAGCCACATCAAACAGAGTTTCTTGCCCTCTGAAGGTTACAATCTGTGATAGATTTTTGTCTTTTTTGTGATACTCCTTCTGGCATACTATACACAAATTCCAGTTAACAGGCTGACAAGTCGATTGCCTACTCTGTGAGCTTGAACACTGACCAGTATCAGCAGACAAGCCAGGATTTTAACATCTTCCTTGACCTTCAAAATTCTTCAGGTTTGTTTTGCTGGTGTAGCACTGATGACATCGTGCATGATAATGTACTACAGGCAAAGCTAATAATGTGTCAATGTCTAATGGCTGCAAATGCTGATGAACATGGTCTTTTCTAACAAGGCATGCATTATAAAATGCTTTAGTCCTCCAGGTGTTGCAGTCCTTAGGTGTTCCTGCATTGTTATTTGGCAGATGATACACTTGGACCATTCCTAGTCAAGCAGGGTTTTTTGATGAGGATAGTAAAAGTCTCAGCAGGGTCTTTAGCCATTTTGTTGCCTCTCAGTTGTTGTTATTACATAAAAAAAGAGAAATGCTATTAGAAATATCTTAATTAGTACATTATTCATCTTGTAAAATTAGAAAAAGAAAACACCCTGGGTTGGATATTTAAAGCAGTTGCACATGGCACAACTGAGATGCACCTGCACAAGTAAGGAAATGCACCAAAGAGCGATATTCAGCGGGAGCCATTGCACTGCATAATTTGCAGTGCACCAATGTGCAACCCTAATGAATGTATGCACAAGTGCAGGGGGCATAGCCATAAATAAGCAATGCAGTGCAAGCTAATGGTGCAAGTGTGGAACAACAGGGACATGCACGGAGCAAACTTTAACCCATAAAAAGAGGGAGCAAGCAAGGGACGGAGGCTTGCACCACAGGGGAGCAATAGAGAGGGAGAGGGAGAGCAAGTGGGCAGACAGGACAACAGGAGGGGTGCAAGACAGAGACAGAGATGGGCAGGAAGTGCAACAGAGTGTGGGACTGGGTGTGTGACACTGATTGTGCCTGCATGTGTGAGCGACTGTGTGCGTGCGTGTGAGACAGGTGTGGGGGCAACAACAGCAGGGTGTGTCTGCAATACCAGGCATAGGAGGGGCAGCAAAAGTGCCCGGATGGATGGGAGGCACAGGCTACAGCCAACAGGCTGCCAGCTAGGAACCCCGAACACAGGTGTGCACCTAGTGCAGGGACACATGCAGCGGCACACAGCCAGGGGTGCCTGAGGTGACAGCCACCCGGGGGGGGTAGGACAGCCCAAGCCATGGCCAGTGCTGTCTTCCAGATGGAGGCCATAATGAGGGGTGTGAGGAGGCAGGAGGCAGTGTGGTGCGGCTGTGGAAGGGCCCATCGGTGGTATGCCCGGAACAGGTGGTAGCGTGCCAGCACCACCATTGAACAGTACAGTGATGCAGAGATTGTGGGCCAGCACCACCTGAACCAGGCATTTTGAGGCAGCTCTATGAGCTGTGTAGTATGAGAAGCAGGCACTCACAAGACAGAGCCATGCCCTGTGGGTGGAGACCAAGGTCACAGCCGTCTTGTGCCTGCTTGCCACGGGTACCTTCCAGAGACCAACAGGGGACACCAAAGGGCTAACCCAGTCAGCCGCATCATGGCTCCTCACACAATTCCTCAATGCACTTCTGTCACATGCTGTGGAATACATCCATTTCCTCAGCACACAGCCAGAGCATATGCGAATATGCAGGAGTTCCACAGGGTGGCACGTATACCTGGCATGCTAGGGGCCATTGACTGCACCCATGTAGGCATCCGCACACCACCTGGCCTGGAGGGGGTAGCCTACATCAACAGGAAGGGCTACCCCAGCATCAACTGCCAGGTGGTGTGCGATGCCAGGGGGCACATAACCAATGTTTGTGCCACACACCATGGTGGAGCACATGATGCCTTCATCTGGCACCAGTCAGCACTGTGCCACTGGTACAAGAGTTGGGACATCCCCACTGGCTACCTAGTAGGTGAGTATGCTATTTGAATCAGCAGCCTGGCACAACAGGGCAGGGTGTGGGGGATGATAGGCCAGGGGCATCAGAGGGTGTGGCCAGGAAGGCAGAGGGGTGCAGCTATGCAGACCACCATGTTAACCACAAATGTCAACACACAGGTGACAGTGGATACTCATCTGGCCCTGGCTGCTCACCCCATACCAATGCCCATCGACCTCAGTGCAGGAGCAATACAACGAAGCACACGCCAGCACATGGAACATCATTGAGCATGTGCTTGGGCTGCTGAAGGCCCAGTTCCATTGCCTGGACAGGTCTGGTGGTGCCCTACAGTACAGCCTCTCAAAGACCTGCAGCCTATTCCTGGCCTGCTGTATGCTACACAACATGGCCACTGACTGTGGGATGGTTGTTGAGGTTGAAGAGGGGAACAGCAGTGGGGACAACATGGATGCTGGGCCAGGTGTTGGTGAGCAGCCCCCTCTGGGTGAAGGGAACCCCGGCTGAACAGGATGGCCCTGCAGCACTGGGACACAATTGCAGAGGAGCACTACTGTGCATGCAGGTAGGTGAACATGACCACATGCACATCCCAAGGACCATGGCACAGCATTCAGTCATGCAGGGCTGGGCCCCATGACAGTAACAGCTGGAGGGTAGCATGGATGGGTATGAGACTGGACTCCATGGAAACACCCTGTACAGCACTGCACACCTCACCCACACACAACCACACCCACTCACACACACATGCACATGCACACGGGCACCCCCATGCGCATGCCCAGAGGCTGCCAATGGGCATGTGTCATATGCTGAACACTGGTGCACATTAGCGGCTGGCATTGTGTTGGCATCATCATGCACATGCCACAGTGGCCAGCGGGTGAGTGTGTGTGCACAAGTCCTGTGTGCAGCATCGACCATGGATGCCACATTCCTGGAATGCAGATGCATGTGCCACACCAACGTGCACATAGGGCAGTGGGAGACAGTGGACAGGGAGGATGGTGGCTCAGGACCGCCATGTGGTCGCACGGCTGCTGCAGACACATGGACGGCCCCACTGAGACTGCCCAGCAGATGCAGGCTGTGTGACAGCCATGGGGGTGCCTCTGATGGTACTACAGGTGTGTCACTGTGGGAATGCGACCAATCCCTCGCAGGTGTCTGCAGCCTCCCGAACATGCCCACTCCAGGTGTGCCCAGAATGCCCACAGCGGATCCCGGTGTTGACACAGAGGGTGTCGCATGACGCCGTGACTGAGGGGTGGAGAATGCACTCCACGCAGTTTGTGGTGGATGGCCATGCACCAGGGTGGCCAGTGGTACTAGGCCAGCTGTGACCGGAGTGGTAAGACGATCCAGGGCGGCGGTTGTGTCCTCTCGCATACATGTGGTCTCAGCCAGGAGCTGCTCATAGTACTTGTCACACCTCTATCTGGCCTGGCACAGCTCTGTGCAGTGTGCACACACTTCTGCCATGACCAGCACCTGTTGTTCCATGGAGGCCTGTAGCAGACGGTTATGCTCGGTCAAGGGGTCAGCACCTGGAGGGCATGGGCATTGTGCCAACCCTCGGGTGGTGCTTGACCCTGCAGTCCAGGCCTCCATGCTGGTGGGGGCTGCACAGTGGGGCCCCCTTGGGGCTGCTCATTCTGTGGTGCAACGTCAGTGGCCACTGCTCCCAAACCCCCTTCTACCTCATCCAGCTGCTGCTACTGCACCTCAGGCCACTGTGCACTGATCTGTGCCAGTGCAGCTGCACCACCACCACCACCCCTTCAGCCTGCACTGCACTGATGGCGCCCACAGCAATGCAGGGTGTGGGGGCCGGTGGGTGGACAACTACCACAAGACACCATCTGCGCTGCCATGGCAGGTGTGTGGTATGGGTGCCTCCCCTGAATGGTAACACCACTATCCAGAATAATGGCCACATCATCATCGGTCCTGGACCCTGCACCAATCTGTGTCTCAGCATACTGGATGCCATGGCTGGTGTCATGCTGAAACACAGCCAGGGCCTCATCTGCAACCATGCCACAGGCATCCAGAGGGACAGTGAGGTTGGGCTGCCTGTCGTCTGGCTCCCGGACACTGGTGGAGGTGGATGAATGGTCCTCCAGGTCCAGGACTGCCCCATGGCGGACACTCCCATCCCTGCCGCTGCATGCAGGTGCTCCACAGCTGAAAGGTAACACAGTCACACTAGTGCTGCTGGCACACACCCCTGACCCCCTGCTCCAGGTGCTGCCGTACCTACCATGCAGTGATGGGCTGCCCCTCATCTGGAACCCACTGCCCAGCACCCCCTTGATGGTGCTGCACCACATGGACGCCACCACCAACTCCTCCTGTGGCTGCTGCTGTGGTACGTCAGGCTGTCCACCGCCCATGGCAGCACGTGCGGCCCAGATGGCAACTACCTTCTCCTTAATCTGCCACCGGTCTGTGCCGACCTTCTTCTTGCACTCCTGTGCAGTCCATTGATGGATGCCCTGCTGGTTCATGGCCCTGGCCACACCCTCCCATGCTGTTGACTGGGTCTGTGGGGTGCCTGTTGAGCCACTCAGGAGAGGCTCCTCATCCAGGTAGGCCTCAAATAGGGCATCGCTCTCTGCCCTCGTGAAGTTGGGCCTGCGCTTCCATGCAGGCCCACGCTCCTCAACCTCTTCATGATCCATCATGCTTAGTCCTGTGGGAATAAACATGTGGTCAGTGATGGCTACAACCCACAATGCCCTCCCATTCCACTGTCCCAACAGGCCCACAGCCTGGTGGCTTACCTCTGAAGGATGCAATACCGGTCTAGAGCCTGTGCAGTCCTGTGGCGCCTTTATAGTGCATGGCATGCAAATGAGGGAATGCATAACTGTAATGAGATGCAAATGCCTCCAATGTGCTGTGGATATGCTGATTAGCTAATCTGCATATGCCAGCTGAATATTGCGAAATTGCACATGGCGCATTGGTGTTGCGCATGCACAAGCCATGGCACAACAGTGTGATGTGCTCAATAGGCCCAGCAGTGTGCATGTGCGCAGTGCCATTGTGTACGTCAGTGGTGCAGCCTAAGCACACTGCGCTATACACGGTACAGCGATCTGCCACTATTGGGCATGTGGCACTCATGCATTGTATGCCCTATGGCCCCTGGGCACTATTGGCCCATGGACCATGGGGCCCACATGCCCCTATTATGCCCCATGCATGGTGGGCCCAATTGCGCTGCCATGCACGGTGCACATGCCGATGTTTGACCTCACAATTGCCCTTTGACCCTCTGGGTGATGTGCAGCACGTGCCAGTGCTGCACCAGCTGTGTCGCTCAGCCCCGTGGCTACACAATTGGTAATGGCAGTGCATCACCGAGTGAGTCGTGCACCCCCAGTATGTGTGGCTCATGCACTACTGGGTGCAATTTTAGTTGTGCTACTGCAGAAACAACCATGTCATGCCACAGCAGTGTCAGGGCACCTAACTGGTCACAAGTGGAGCTGGTAAACCTGGTGGCCCTTGTGAAGCCACATGCAGGCAGTCTGTTCAGCCAGGTGCCCCTGAATCAGCCACGGATGGAGGTGTGGCAGGAGGTGGCTGAGGGTCTGGAGGAGGCCAAAGTGGCACAGTGCAGCAGTGAGCAGTGCCTCCACCACTATGAGGACCTGCAGCAGAGGGACCTGGAGAGACTATGGGCACTACTGGCACACGTCCGAAGGGGTGCCGTGCCACGTCCAGGTAAGTGCACTACACCCATGTCCGTGCCCATCCAGTGTTCTGTGGGTTCCAGTAGGATGGTACACCATGCTGCGGGGGGGCTGGGGCTGCATGTTCTGTTGGTGGTGGCAGCGCACTGGGCCAGGGGGCATGCTGTACTGTGGGGGGCATTTGGGGTTGCCGGGTACTGATGTGCCTTTCTCCATGTTTCCCTATTAGGCCCTGAGGATAGAAGGAGGGCACAGCTAGCTGGCAATGCAGGTGAGCCAGGGCAGACCACCACAGGGGCTCAGACGCAGGATGCAGGCCACATGGGTGGTGCTGCTGGATAGGCACAGGGTGCACCAAAGCAAGCAGGTAGGCACTGTTCTGAGGTATGATGTTGTGCAGGGTAGGGGTGGGCCACAACCCCCTGTGCACAGAGCCATTCCAGCTGTGCACCACCCACGGTGTCCATTGCACTGTGCCATGGCTATCGCAGATATGTGTGGATGCTACAGATGGGCTGTTGGTGCTCCCAGATTCCAGCTGTGCCACTGCCATCCCACCACTTAGCCCTGTCACCTGGCTGCCATGGTTGTGGTGTGCAGCACATGGGTGGTGTTGGTGTACAGTGTTCTGTGTGGCTGTGGATAGTCAGATTGGCAGCTCATGTGGGTCTACACAATGCAGGATGCTGTGTGCCATCTCAGGGGTGCATGCCACCGCAGTCTGCTGCGCATGGTGGGTGGGCTATGGTCATACAGCCATGCACTTATACCATGTCCCTTCATTTGTCCTAGGTGTCCATTGTCTTGATGTCAACACCAGGCTCCTAAGGCAGATCCTTCGGGTCACCACTTCCATGCTCCAGGTGGCATGGCTGCTACAACAGACACTGTGAGGCTGCAGCGCAGATGTCAGCATCAGGCACCGGTGGGGTGTGGATACCCATAGGGCCCATTGGTCTGCAACTGTTTCTCTTCCCCATCCCCCCTCCCTTGCCCTCCCTTGTACCCTTGTCTAGTCATATCCCCTATCCCCCTGCCTCCCTTCTCCGGCCTCCCAGTTTGTATGTGGCCTCCCCATTCCTTGCTGCCTGTACCCAGTTACTTGTTAATATGTATATAGTTGTTTTATGCCTGTTTTAATACACATTTCTATGGTTAGTCATCTGTGTCTGTGTCTGGTTTGTAGCTGGTGTGTGGAGCCATGCTGAAGTGGTGTGCATGGTGGCTGAGTGGTACATCTGGGGTGGACTGGGGGTTGTGCCTGGTGGTCTCCACCCAGTGGCTGGTGGCTGTGGGCCCTCTGTTCATGTTGTGTGGCATGTGCGTTGTGTGCTGTTGGCCTGTGTGTTGCCAGCTGTGGTGCAGGTGGCGTGTCATGTGCCTTCCTGTGGGGTTTACCGGTGGCTGCCAGTGGCCATTGGTGCCACCCTGCCTCCATGCACCACTGTAGTGTGCATGGTCAGGGGCCTACTGCTGTGTGTCTGTCATGCCTCCCTCCTAGCATCCACTGCTCCCTGGTTGTGATCTATCCCACTGTGTCGGCATACTCCTTGCTGTGCCTTTTGTCCTGTGTCCTGGCGCATGCACCTCTGCCCCTTGTGCAGCCCTGGTTGCACTATGGCACATCCCTCCAATATTCAGCCATGTTGCACTGGCACTAGCTGTCATGCACAGTCTTTGAATATCATGTTCAGTGCACCATAGTGCAGTGGACTTGCACTGCACCGCTACTGTGCCTGCCTCTGGTGCATGTCTGAATATCCCATCCCCTTTGTACATGTTTCACAGCTGTAAAACATGGTGTTGAAATAATCTAATTTTTTATAAATTATATAGTGTAAGCTGTTCATAAATTATACATATAGACAAAACAGCAAGCAGACAACATATTTAAAGTAAATTTGAAATAATGACATCAATATATAGGATGAAAACACTAAAATTATACACATGTTAAAGGAGAGTTATTATTCTGTCTAATTCAAGAAATTTGTGAAAGCAATTTGTCATGATTTAGAAAAGCATTAATATTTCTCAAAGTTACAACTGCATAATACCACATCACCCCTAAAATCACTCCTGGGGGTTCATCCCTTCATAAAAAAAGTGTTAAACCTTTTCTGTAGGGGGTGTGCTAACAATTTCAAATTTAGGTGGGGTTTTCCATTTGGGCCCTCAGACTACTATACGTGACAGTTTTGCATATTGTGACCACAAATTTTCAACATGGCCTTTTTGGGACCCCACCTCAGGACCAATGGGAGTGGAATTATGCAAATGAGATCCAAAAGGTGATTTCATGGTCACTTGGCAAAATCAACTTTTATGTGGGATTTGAAAATTTTCACCACCTTTATCATGAAGTGAGGCCATAAGAAGGCAGTATTGAAAATTTGGAGTCAAAATCTGTAAAAATGGCAAAGTTATGCACATATATTGAATATTTCCTATGCTCGCTGATAACTTTAACAATTTTAAATATTTTGACCCCAGATTTTCAACATAGTCATTTTTTCACACCACCACATGAATGTGACAGCTGTCATTTTTGAAATTGTGGCAAAAAATGTGTTTTTGCACCTGTGGTGCAGAATGACATTTTTGTGGGATTTGAAATTTTTCACCTATTGAGTTCAAGAGGTGAGATAAAAAGAAGGCTTTGCCAAAAATTTGGTGTACAAATATAACATGCCCAGGTTATGAGTGAATACTGCAGTATGTCAATGTTTACTCATAATTTCACCATTTGTTACTATTTTGACTCCAAACTTTCAACATAGTCATTTTTCCATATCACCTTAGACATGTAACATGTGACATTTTTTAGATCCTGGACGAGATGTGTTTTCACACTTTGGTACCTGGTTGAAATAGCGCTACCAGAATAGGCCAGTCAACTGAGTGCTAGTCTGGATAGCACTACCATGGACAGTGAAAGAGGTATTTACAGTGCTTGCAGTAAGTGCTCACCAGGTTGCTATCCATGGTGCTGACAAGGAACAAGAGCACCAGAATGCAGGAGACTGGCTGAGCTGCTCCCATGGCATGGAGGGCTGGTGCATACAGCAACTCTGCCAGGCAGCAGTGGAGACCAGCATTCTAATCCTGGTCTCCTAGGATTTTTGTGTATCAGGACTTTGTTTTCTTTCTTTACTCGGGGCCATGGAAACAGTATTCCATGGCCCCACAAATTTCAAATTGCATCATGATCCGCTCCACCCCCCTGGAGTTAGAATCTAATAGTAGGGGGCTGTGGTGAGCAAAGCCACCCAGCATCAGCGGGGTGTGCAGAGGGTCGAGTCTCCCATAGAAAGAACTGATGGCATCATTGTCGTGCGGTTCTTGACTGCACTATTGTTGTCGTGATGTTACAACCCAGTGCCTTACACTTCTAGTGCAAAATGACATTTCAGCCGATATGCTATAAATGATATATATCATGTTTGTAAGGTGAATCGTAAAACAAGCAGTCTCAAACTTTGAGGTCAAAATTAACAAAAAAAGTATATATAATAGTGCCAGTCTTGACCCCAGCAGGTATTCTTTGTGATGCTGTGCTGGTGAACTGAGTTCATGGGGAGCTCAATGACCCAGCTGGATGTGGTGAGGCGGGATGGATGGCGCTGTTATGTGTCACCCCCCAGCTAGGGAATAGGAACATAGAAACATAGAATGCAATAGCACATAAAGGCTGCTGTACCCACCCATATCTGCCCATTTTTTACCTTCATTTTTTGATGCACATCAGCTGATCTGCACCATTTCTTCCCCTCCCTTCCTAACCCCTATGATTCCCTTGTGCCTCTGCCAGGTATGTTTAATTCCACCACTGTCTTCGCCATCACTATCACTGCTGGTAGGCTGTTACAAGCAACCACCAAGCTTTCTGTGAAGCAGTTTTTCCTCACATCACTCCTGAATGTATCCCCTACAGCCTCATAACATGCCCTCTTGCTGTATAGCACCTTTTTTCTCAAAAAAATATGCCCTCTTTTACCTTATTAACCCCTGTGAGCTATTTAAAGTTCTGAGTCAAATGCCTCCTTTCTCCTTTCATCTAAAGTGTACATATTTAGATCCTTAAGCCTCTCCTGATTGGGCTTTTAATGCCAACCCTGCACCATTTTGGTAGCTTTCCTGTCGACCACCTCCACTCACTCTATGTCCTTCCTGAGATATGGTCTCCAGAAGTGGAAACAGTACTCAAAGTGAGGTCTTATCAGTGATCTATATGGGGCAGCACCTCCTCCCTCGCCATGTTGAAAGGTGCCGGGTTGTCTACACAGGCCTGGATACTATATAGTGAAGACAACAGTCCTCTTGGAATAGACCCCTGCATCTTTCCACCTGTGGGTGCAGAGGGCCCTATGCATTGGCTGACAGATGCAGTCTTTGCCATGTGCATCTGTATCTGCAGCCACATACAAACACAGGTACCATAGGGCTCTGCTCTTCTGCAGCCCACCACACAGACTAAGAATTCTTCACATCCTTCACTGCACTTCTGTAGGTGGACAGAGTTTTCCCAGGGCACAGGGCATCTGCTTCTGTTCATGCAGGTCCTGAAGTGACCTGATTAAATAAGGATATTATTCCACTATTTTAAAAAGAAAGGAAATTCTTTGCAAAAAACATTGTTAACATACCAGTTAGGGTAACTTAATGCCACAAAAGTAGGGGAATGTAGTGTAAGGGTCAACTTACCACCCCCACAAGCAGTAAAAGGAAAAAAACATAAGGGTTTTAGGTCTCTAGAGTCTTTGCTAATCAGTGTTGGGATTGTTGTCATCCTAATGCCCAGCCCATTCCCCTGAGCAAACAACATCACACATGGCGTCCTTTCTCTGAGTTAATGAAACTACAATAAATTTTTTGGCAACATGTGGCAAGACATACTTTTCTACCCTGAAGAGTGTATCATTATGAGGCACTGACCTGTAGCTGAACCTTGTGCTTCAGACAGGAGGCTACAGACTGGGGGTGAGGGGTGAGCATTAGATTTGAGAACACAGAAGAAGACCCCACCACTGAGTTGCCAATACACTGTAGACCCAAATCCCTATTTTTGTTCTTTTGCTGCTTGGGGGGGAGTTAGGGTTGGAAACCCTATGCCACATTTCTCTACTTTTGTGGTGTTAAGTTAACCTAACTGGTGCATTAATGAAGTTGTCTTGCAAGGAATATATACTCTTTGAAAAACAACTGTGTTAATGTACCAGTTAGGGTTCAGATTAATGCCACAAAAGTTGGAAAATGTGGTGTTAGGGTTTCCAACCTTAATTCTCTACCTCTCCAAGCAGCAAAAAGATTAAAAAAATAGGGTTTGGGGTATTTGGAGTCTTGGCAAATCAGTTGATGGTGGGCTCTTCCTTGGGGTTGTCAACCCTAATGCTCATCCCTTTCCCTGGTCCTTATCCTACTATATGAAGCATAAGATACACCTTCAAGCCAGTGCTTCATACTGATATACTCTTCAAAGGTAGTAAAGTACATTTCTCAAAATGTTGCCAATACAGTGTGTTGTAGCTTTCTTCGTGCAGGACCCTGAGTGAAGAAAGGAGATTATGTCTGAGCATGTTTGCTCAGAGAATGGGGTGGGTTTTACGGTTGACAAACCCAAGGATGAACCCACCACTGACTTGCCAAGGCTCCCAAAACATGATGTTTTATCCTTTTACTGCTTGGGGGATGGGGGGTGAGGAGTTAGGATTGGAAACCCTAATTCCACATGTCCCTACTTTTTTGGTCTTAACATGAACCCTAACTGATGCATTAACACAATTTGTTTTCATAGAACTTTCTTTCTTTTTGAGACAGTAAAATCATACCCTTATCCATGCAGGTCACTTTGGGACCTGTTTCAATGCATGCAAATGCACAGGAGCCAAGGAGAGAAAGGGAAGTCTCCATTCACTTATTGAAGTGCAGGCCCTGCACTTCTGTACAACAATAGATGCCATGAATTCATGGGGCTGTCTAGTGGGCTGCAGAAGTGCAGCATTCTCTGTTTCCTGCACTTCAATGTGGCTGCAGATACAGATGCACAGGGCATAGAGTCCATCTGTCAGCCAATGCACAGGGCCCTCTGCCACCCATGGGCTTAGATTTGCAGGGCCCTATGCCAAGAGAAGTGTTGTCTTCACTACATGGTACCTGGGCCCATGTGGGAAACCCTGCAGCTGTCATTCCCTGTCTGGGGGACAGTGTTGCATAACATTGCCATCCCCATCCTCACCCCATCCAGCTGACTCACTGAGCTTACCCCCAGCTCAGCCTACTGAGACAGGATACCAAAGCATACCCTCTAGGATCAAGTCTGACACTACATACAATGTTTCATAATAATTATAATTATTTGCTTTAATTTGTACCTCAAATTTTCAAGATAGTTATTTCAAGACTCCCCTTATAAACATGACATGTGGCATTTATAATATATTGGCCGAAATGTCATTTCACACCAGAAGTTCAAAAACACATCTCATCCAGGATTTAAAAAGTGACACCTGTCACATTTATGAGGTAGTTTGAAAAAAATGGCAATGTTGGATATTTAGAGTCAAACTATTGAAAATTACCAAAGTTATGAGTGAATGTTTGAAATATTACAACATTCATTCATAACTTTGTATTTTGCTGTATTTGTACACCAAAAGTTTCAGCATAGCCATCTTATGATCCCACTTCATTAACCTGGTAGGTGAACATTTTTGAATATCTGCCAAAATGTCATTCTACATCACAGGTGCAAAAACACATATTGGCCAGGATCTGAAAAACAACAGCTATCACATTCATGTGGTGGTGTGAAAAAATATCTAAAAATAGCTTGTATATAAAAAATTTGGTATTAAAATATTGAAAATTATCAAAGTTATGAGTGAGTGTAGAAACATTTCAAAATACACCCATAACTTTGTCGGTTTTCTTTAAACATTTTGATTCCAAATTTTCAACAAAGTCTTCTTATGATCCCACCTCAGGAACAAGAGCAGTGGAAATGTTTAAATCCTGTCTGAAAGGTGATTTTGTGCCTTTTGGGCCAGATTTGCATAATTCCACTGCCCTTGGTTGGGGGGGGGTCCAAAAATATTAAAAAATTACAAAATTATAAAGAAAAGTTCAAACCCCATTGAAACACAATTTGGTGTTAAAAATATTTAAAAATGACAAAATTATAAAGAAAAATTCAAACCCCAGTGAAACATATTCAATCAGAGTTATGCTATTTTCATATATCATAGTCTCCAGTTCCAGCAGCAAGACATGTCTTTGATCAGAGAGTGGATCTACACCATGGGATGTGAACAGGTGAGTCAGGGTGGGTGGAGGGGGTGGAAAGGGGTGTGGGGTGGTGGGTGCTGGAGGGTGGTTAGGTGTGTGTGGGGGGTCAGATAGGTGAGGGACTGCTTTCTTTTTGTACAGGTAAAAAAAAATGAGGGATAGTTTTCTTTATTGCAGGTGACATTCTGACATTGGCAATTGGGCACCTCAACATTGAGCTAGCATTTGACAGCACAAGTGTGTGCACCCTGTTGCCATCAGGCATAACAACAGATGGGGGGTGGATGACCTGCAGAGGAAGGAGGGTAAAGTGAAGCAGTACCAGGGGTGGACATCCCTATATGCATATAAAATTTATAAATTAAATATGGGAAAGGGGGGGGCAACCTGGAGGAGAGAAGGAGAAGAAAGCAGTATTAGAGGTGGGCACCAAAGTCCATTAGAGAGAGAGAGATAGATGGATGGATAGATAGATAGATAGATAGATAGATAGATAGATAGATAGACAGACAGACAGACAGACAGACAGACAGACAGACAGACAGATAGAGACAGAGAGAGAGAGAATGAGAAATGGAAACAGACACAGGGAGAGTAGGGGATCACCAGCCCACTTCTTTAAGTGAAGCCAGCAACATGATTCCAGTTGCAGCTTCAGAATTCAAGAAAGCCTCACTGTTCTCATACAGAGAACACAGGTGAATGGCTCCTATCATTATGTAAGGCACCCATTATTCTTGGGTGCCCAGAAACACATTGTGGGACATGTTCATGTGAGTAAGGGTGTGTGGGGTGTGTTGATTGATGGATGCTGAGTGGGAGGTCAGGGTTGGGTGGGGAGGTGTGGGTCAGATCAGCATGGGAGTGTTTTCTATTTTACAGGTTAAAAAAAAAACACAAGGGTCAGTTATCTTTATTGGAGGGGACGTGCCAACACAGGAGATTGGATACCCTAGTGTTGGGCTAGTGTTTGGTGACACTGGTGTGGGCACCCCACTGCCACCAGGCATATAATGGGATGGGAAATCAGGATGGAGGGGTGAAAAGAAGCAGCACATGGGGTGGGCACCCTGGTCTGCTTATAAACATTATAATACAAATTAAACATGGGAAAGGGGAGACCAGTGACAAGGAGGGCAGGGTGGAGAAGGAAGCAGTACTGGGGCAGCACCACAGTCCACTAGTTAGATAGATAGATAGATAGATAGATAGATAGATAGATAGATAGATAGACCCAGATTTCCTATAACAAATACCAGAATCTGGCTATATGGGTCTGTTTATCTAGGTTCAGGTGTTTGTTTGTTTTTTAAAATATCATTTTTATCTATTTTCAATGTTGGTGAGTTAAAAAAAAAGATGGTGGCTGGCAAAATATATATAAATATTTTTTTCCAATTTCTATTTATCTCCCACCCTGAACCCAGCTACAGTACCTGATGGATCACCTGTGGATTGACCGTAGGAGGAACCACCCATGCTGCCATGGCCTACCACCCCCAGTGGGGACCAATTGGGAGTGGGCAGCCGGGCTGCTCAAGCCACCTCCTCCTTAATACCTTAGTCCTCATTGGGATCCTCTCCAGAGATGCTCCAGCTGGTGGCGAGGGCCTTCCTAGCCCTCTTATCAGTGCTGTGCTGGGTTGGGGCCTTTTTCCATGTGTACTCCCTCCTGGAGACATGGCATGCACTTGACACCAAGGCTAACGCTGGTGTCTGACATACTCCACCCCCTCTGTAAGGCTTGGGCATGCTGAACCTCCAGTTTCTACTAGTTGTCAGACATGCAGACACTGAGCTAGGGTTCTCCCTTCCCCTTGGAGGAGATGAACAGTCCAAGGGATGCTCAGCCTCCTCCCACCTGGCCAGCCCTCCAGCAGCCTGAGTCTGTTTCCGAACCCAGGTCACCAGAGTCTTGAGCAGTAGTGCTACTGCAGCACCGATGGGCTGGCCCCACAATCAATATGTTTTTCCCCACATGACAAGTAAATAACGAAAATGACTCACGATCAATCACATTTCTTGTTTATCCCAAAAAATCCGTATAACTCTGGAATCATATAAGATTTTTTCATGAAACCTTCTGAAAGCACACACTGACACAAACCCCCTCAACCCTAAAAAATGTCATGAAAAAATTCCACACAGCTGAGGGTGTACCTGAGGTTAAAAAACAAAAAAACAAAACATAATGTTACATATAGGTAAACCAAAAATATTTTTTTTGTTGTTGTTTGTTGGCACTCTGTATCTTGAAAACTAAACAAAATGTCAGCAATGTCATCACAAAAATGTTCACATTTTTAGCCTCTGACAACATGACCATGCATGTTAAGGTTTGTACTATTTCATCAAACACCAAAGTTATTAAGGTGCAAAATGGGGGGTTAACAAGGATGCAGCAAAAAGATACAAAGGTAAGGGGATCAGTGAATGGAAGGGAACCCCCCCAACATCAAACTAAAGGAAAGAGGCATGGCTATGAGCAAGGAGTGGCCATAGGTAAAAAAGGAGGGACCTCAGGTAAAGTACATGAGGGGTAGACACAGAAAAGGGGTATGATACTGGGGTTGTAGCAGAGGGGAGGGTCCATGATTGGAAGGCTATGTGCACCAATTCCTGCAGCCTGGGTAACAAAATTCCGGAACTTGTGACATTAATGGCCTCCAAGGAACTGGATATCATGGCAGTCACAGACACATGGTGCAATAGCAACCATGCCTGGCAGCTAGCCATTCCAGGGTACACCCTGTACAGGCAGGAAAGGGGCGGCAAGAAGTGGAAGGGGTGGCACTGTATGTTAGGGAAGAGATAAAAGCAATAGTCTCACAAGAGAAGGGGGAAAAGCAGAGGCATTGTGGGCAACCCTTTAGGTGGTGAGAGGAATAGTACTTAAAACAGGAGTGATATACAGACCCCCAGAGCAGGCGGAGGATGTAGACAGAGAACTGCTGGAGACTATAGAGAACATGGCAACAAAAGGTGAATTGCTGCTGATGGGTGACTTCAACTTGCCAGATGTGGACTGGAGCATCCCAGTGGCAGCCTCAATTAGGAGTAAGGGATTCCTACATTCCCTGCAAGGGGTGGGTCTCACACTGCTAGTGAGGGAGCCTAGGAGAGTGAATGCAATTCTGGATCTTGTCCTAAACAATAGAGACAGGATAAAGGAAGTCACAGTGGGGGAGAATCTAGGGACTTGTGAGTATCGAGCTCCGGGATTCACCATAAGGATGTTGCAGGAGGCTAGCCACACAAGGACTAGAATCCTGGATTTCAGGAGGACAGACTTCAGTAAGACAAAGGATGAATTCAGGAAATCTATGCAGAAAAATGATGATATAAGGGGAGTGCTTGGAACAGTGGAATAAGATAAGCAAAGCCCTGCACCTAATAGCAAACCATTATAACAGGCCCTGCAACAAGAGCAAAAGAAAGAAGAAACCACTGTAGTCCTTCAGGGGAGTAGCAGAGCTAGTAAGAGGAACAAAGATGGCATTTCTGAGGTTTAAGGCAACACAAAGCAAGGAGGACAGGCAAAAATATTGGAAAAATGAAGGGAAGCGAACAAGGCAGTATGGGCAGCAAAGGCTGAAACCAAGGAAAAGCTGGCTAAATCAGTGAAGGAAGGAGTGAAGGTATTCTTTAGGTATATTAGTGAGAGGAGGAAGATGGAAGGGGGATTGTGAGACTTAGGGAAGAGGAAGGCAGGGTAGTGGAGAAAGACATTGACAAGGAAACCATCCTCAACAAATACTTCTGCTCCGTATTCACGGAAGAAGGCAATGGGGACGGTCACACATTAATGGAGAAGAACAAACAGGGAAAAAGGTTGGACATTAGACCTTTTTCAGAGGACAGAGTAAAAAGAGAACTAGAATGGCTTCGGGTGGTGTAAGAGTGATTTTACTATAATGTGTGTCTTTGCACAAATTTTAATAGTTGGCAGGGGACTGGCTACAAAACCCCAAGTACAATCTGATAAAGCCAGTAAGTGGGTGCATGAGCAAATACACAGAAAGACAAGAGTATAAAAAAGTATGTATACACAACACAGTTACAATATAGTTACAATACAAAATGGTGGTTAAAAACAAAACTTATGCGTACAAAACGGTGGTTAAAAACAAAACTTATGTGTGCAAAATGGTGGACAAAACAAAACTTATGTGCTGCATTTCCCCAAAATGATGTAGGCATTTCTTATAAATGCTATGTGTCATATTTGTCATAGCTCTTACTTATCATAGTTACACAGTGACCTATCAAAATGTGACAGCAGCTTGTTAAGGAAAAAAGTACATATATGGTTATAAAGTATATTGCATTTCTTTGTAACTGTCTGCTAAGATGTTAATAGAATTTGAACCATATATCATGTACTAGCTTAAGAGTAAGTATATCTTGTTAATGCTAATAGTTTAAACTGCAATGCAATTTTTATTTTTCCGTATAATAGAAAAAAGGGCACAGTTAACAAAATCAGCTATGTATATGTTAAGCCTGTGTGCATGCATGTCATTTAATACAATGCTGCCATCTTGTGGGGATTGGCATTTATTGCATTAATTTCAGTCACCAAATTTATGTCATTTAGCCCATACTTACTACAGGATATGCAGATGTAAATTCTCCAGTTACAGAGCTAACATACCAACATTGCCTTGTTTGAAGATAAAATGCACGTCCTGTGTTTGTTCAATAATATATAAAGCTTTGTAAGTTCTGCCTAAAACAGAATGGCTTTTTATTTTTGTAACTGAAGCTACAACCTTTGTACCAGCTTAAATGTTGTATACTGACCAAGTAAAGCTTCATGAAATCTCCTCCATTCTCCATGTGGTCTGCAAATATATATCTAGGTGGTTTAATAGAAAGTATCGAGGAGGGACCCAGCCCCTCCTCGGAGATCCCATTGAGATCTCCCTGTTACATTTGGGGCCGTGACTCAGATTGCTAAAGCTGCTGTCAATTAAAGGGCCAAACTGAAAGTAAAAACCACCTAGAATTTATGACCATTCGATAATTATTTTTGTCACCAGCAAAACTCTTTTTTTCCTTATTGAAGCAATCTGTCCATGGAAAGACTGATCAACTCACTGGGTGACAGACTGTAACAAACATAAGGCAAAGGAAAATGCAAGAGACCAGGTATTAGTATACTATCTAAATGAAGGCTTGTAATAGGGAAAGGGATTGTTTAATTTTGGTGATTTTATTTGTCATTTGTTTAGTTATATTTTGGTGGATTATTAATATACCTGAACAATCTCAGAATACTAGTGTGATTAATTATAGTAAGACAACTGTGTAAGGGCATAGGTCTTAAGCCTACTAGATGAAGGCACTTTGCCTGTGCGACCAGGAGTAATCAAACTAATAGACTGGCAGGATACACAGAAGGTTGAAGGGGACACCCAGAGACCCAGTAGAGACACTTACATAGTAAGTGTAATAGTGAAGGCCTTATTAAGTATATACAAAGCCTCCCTAGGGAAAGGGAGTAGAGTCTCGTCTTGGGTATGTGAGACCAGGAAAAACTATAAACAAGTGCCTCCCCAGAGAGGGGGAGTAGAGTCTCATCTTGGGTGTGTGACACCAGGAAAGACTGTAAACAAGAGCCTCCTCAGAGAAAGGGAATAGAGTCTCGTCTTGGGTGTGTGAGACCAGGAAAGACTATAAACAAGAAGTGTACACAAAGCCTCCCCAGGGAGTGGGATTAGAGTCTCGTCTTGGGTGTGTGAGACCAGGAAAGACTATAAACAAGATGGAAGAATTAATCAATAAATATGTAGAGAAATATGGTGAGTTAGGTCCATATGAAAAACCTACAAGGGATCAACAATTAAGACCATATTTTAACCAATGTGTCTTAGAAAGAAATGCAGGCTGCAAAAATGAGAAAGAAAAATGTGCCAATGCATTACAGGCAGCAGTACAATATTTAGACTATCTTAATAGAAGACACAAGGAGGTAAAAGAATTACTGGCTTGCTCAAAAGAGGGGAATAAAACATTGGTATTAGAAAAAAGGGATCAATTAAAAGCTTTACAAGACAGATGGGATCAGGATGTTAGGTATATGACAATAAAAAAACAAGAATTAGAGAAAGAGGCATAAAAATTAAGATTAGAAAATCAAGTTTATAAACAACAGGAAGACCTCAGGAAAATAAAAAAGTTGCAAGACCAGTATAATAATACAGAAGAGAAAAATTATTTAAAGACAAAACTACAAATGGTGGAGGAAGAGAGAAATGAGACAATAGCCATAGCAACCCAAGTGGCAGAGGTAGTTAAAATCTATCCTGAATTACCAAGGGCTACAGCTGATAAAGAAGAGGCAATAAAAATCAAAACAAAAAAGTAACTCCAAATACCAATGGCCCCATATAGAGTCATAAATGACAAAGGAAAAACGGATAAAAGGGTTAACAAAACCACAGATCAGATGAATGACCTAAGTGACATGATACATTTCTTGTCTAGGAAGATAGACAAAGTGGAAGAAAAAAGGCAATTATGTGGCCTCAACAACAGGCAGAAATAATTACACAATTTGTAGAACTTATAGTGCAGTCTACATACAGTGCCCCAAGATACGTACTGACAGGAGACCTAAGAGGCATATCAAATCAGAGATCCACAAAATGGGTACTAACCATTCAACAAACAATGTCAGTTTTGAGTCAGTACAACATCCTATGTTTATACAATACACAGACTATGAGGGTGCACGCCACGATTGTGGAAAGGTAGAAACAGAAATTCTGGAGAGCACCCCCATGGGTATTATGTGGATGGTGTGCTGTATACTGGAGCAGCAGTATATTCCCCAACACACCATGGAAGTGAAGACAAAGCTTTGCAATTTGCTTTGGGTGGAGACAAATCAGCACAGTATGCAGAACTAGTAGCAATATATGAGGCCATCATTAGACATGAAGGACAAAAAAATAACCATACACACTGACTCAAAATGTGGAGAATTGTCACTAAACAAGTGGACACATTTGTGGAGAAAAAGAGGAATGGTCAAGGCAGATGGACAAGATGTCCAACACAAACAGTTACTTAATGCTATTTGGGACCTAGTAGAAAAACACCCACACACAGTAGAAATACAAAAGGTTAAGGCACACGTGACCAAAAACCCAAACATACACGAACTTGCAAACCAATTGGCTGACCAAGCAGCAAAGGACAGGGCAAGGGGGCCACGAATATGGCCAGGCATAAGACATGCCACTGTTAGTAGTGCCATCCCAAAAGAGGTCCAGGAGATAGATATAGGTAAACTACAAAGTACAGACCAATGGATTCAAGAGAAAATTAAAGAAATAAAGGAAATGGGAACTAATAACAAAGATCACCTGTTTAGGAAAGGAGAGGTTTTGTGGTGGAGGGACCTAGATACTAAAAAGGCCAAATGGGTGCCCCCAGATAGTATGAAACAACAATTTGTTCATCTAGAGAACCACAGATGGGCAGGCCATCGTGGTAAAGACAAAACCCTGCAGATCATCAAGAATAAGTATTGGTGGCCAAAAATGGAGGCCACCGTAAATGACACATTGGATACTTGTCTTGTATGTCTCCAGCAAGACCCAAAAAGAGAAAAACCTAACTTAAATAGGTTGCCGTTGATAGATGTCCCCTGGGATGCATTACAAATCAACTATGTGGGGCCACTCCCAACTGCAAAAGGAGGGTATAAATATCTACTCGTTATAGTGGATATGTTTTCAAAATGGGCAGAGGCATTCCCTACTACAAACAATACCAAGTTTGTAGTAGATGGGAATTCCCCAACATAATTCAATCTGACAGAGGTACCCATTTTGTTAATGAGACAATGAAATACCTTTGTGAAATTATTGGAGTCCAACAGAGATTTCATCTACCATACCACCCACAATCGTCGGGGATGGTAGAAAGGATGAACAGGTCACTAAAAAATGTCCTGAAAAAGGCGGTGATGGACTCAGGGAAATACTGGGTCGCTCACTTGCCAGGAGTTCTCATGGCCATAAGGGGAACAGTTCAGGCTAGTAATGGTCTGTCCCCTTACGAGCTCATGACAGGGAGGAGGATGAGGCTGAACTACCCATCGGAATTACCAGAACCTCCCAGTGTGTTGAAAGACTGTCAAACACAGTGTTTTTTTACATCAAGTGTAAGAACAGTTAAAAAAACACATCTACCATATGCTTGTTGGCACATGTCCCAAGCATAGCAAAGAAACCTAAAACAAAGGGAACCCAAAATAGGGTGGGGAGAGCCACTGCAAGTGGGAGACATGATGATGATTAAAAATTGGGATCAGAAAATACCTTGGAAAGATGCCAACTGGCTAGGGCCATATAAAGTTACAGAGGTCCTGGAAAATACAGCAGCATACGTGGAAAGAATGGGAAAAGGAAAAGGTAAACACAAATTGGTCCATGTGGACCAATGTAAAAAGGTATCAGACAAACTATTAAAAGAATAAATACTGCATTTGATTTTCTTTCCAGGTATGCAATCAAAGCCACAAAAAAGGAGACCATTGCCAGCATCTGTATACTATATTGCCTTGTGTGGCCCATTTGGACTATAACAAGCAAGTGTGATAATAAAAATGACATTACCATATCACACTTCTGGCAGGCAAGAAATAATGGAACTCACAGTGGCCTACTGGACATTGATTTGTATAGTATATGCTTGGGGGGATGGGGGCAATAGATCGATGTGTGGACTATTCTGGCTTTCCAGTACTTGAGGTTTTAGTGAACAGTCCAATGTATACCATATTATTTGCTGTTCCCTTTGATACATCAAAGGGGCCATGGGACATAGAACAACCTGACTTCTTGGAGTGGTATCTAGAGGACCCAAACTTGCCATCAGAGTGGACAGAAACCACTGAGCCAATGCATCCGTCACCTTCCCCTTATTTAAATGACTAGAAATATGAATTTAAATGGCATCAGAACACCAAAAGGGCAAATACATATGGAGTTTATGTTAGCAAGATACTTACCAGAAGAGTGCACAGAGTAAACTCTCAAACTCTAGAAGTACAAAAAGCTGTGAAAGCAAAACTACTTAACCATTGGTACACACAGAACAGAGGAGTCGATACTGACAGACCTAGAAGTCTAACTTATAAAAATTTCCAAGGACTGGAGAGGTTTTTAAATTGTAGTAATGATGTTGACAGAGAAATTACCATAGCTGTATTAAGAAAGTCAATAAAGGTTGTTCTTCCTAGAAGTAGTAAATATAACTTGATAATACAGAAAATACCAGTTTATTTCCCTCCAGGCCTCAGAGAACATCCAGATGCTATGCCATGCAAAATCTGGATGGAAGACCCCAAGTGGTACCCAGGGAATCCAAGTGAGTGCTTACATAGGTTTAGTACATCTTACTGGTATGGACGCTTAAACGCACCACCATGGTTTCCGACCAGGGCAGTACCAATATCTTTTGACTCTAGAGGAGAAACTCGAGCGGAGATGCTGCCCCCATCTGGGGGACTTTTAACAGAGCAGGAGGGAGTCCAGATCTACTACCCATGTCAGACGCAATATTTTCCAGTATTGTTAAATCTCTCTGCCCCCGAACTGCCCTCAAACTGCTCCCAATTTCAACAACTTATAAAACATAAACTTCAATACCAAGAGCTCCTAGTACAATTTTTAGAAAGAAATAGCCTATACTAAAAACATATAAAATGCGGTCCTTACTAGGTTTTGGAGAATGGATAGGGATAGGGTTAGGTCTGGCTAACTCAATAGACACCATAACCCTGAGGAATCAGATTAATATTTTATGAGACGCAGTAGAAACTCTAATAGGTAACGAGGTAGGACAGACCCTAAAGCTTATCTAATGGGACAATCAAGATACCTGTTGGGCTCTTTTTGAAACAGAAAGAAATTACCCTATCTTGGATAAGATAGGAAAACAGGTTGTCAATAAAGGTGAGCAAATAAAAACCACCATCACATATAGCACCTGTTTAACCCTGGAAGCACATGCCCTAGCTACCCTCAGAACTGAACTGCACCAGCTGGGGGGGGGGGGGCAACCACCTTTTGATATCTCTAAAGAGGGATTTAATAATATGATATCCAAGGCAGGTGAATGGGATATTACCAATGGCTAATCTAGTCAAGGTTCAACTTTATCCGCACACCACCACCTCTGAAAACATGTATATAGTCCCTGCAATGTTCACGGTTCCACTGTGTATGAATGAAAGACCCTATAACACATGGAGCCTTACAAATATAGAAACATAGAATTTGATGGCAGATAAGGACCGCTTGGCCCACCTAGTCTGCCCATGTTCCTACCTAACAGATAAGCTGCAGATCCTAGTTAACCAACAGCGTACTTCCTCCTACCCCCCACTAGGACTGCCTTATGCCTGTCCCATGCATTCTTGAATTCCCCCACTGTTCTTGACTCCATGACCTCCTCAGGGGGCTGTTCCATGCATCCACAACCCTCTCCGTAAAAAATACTTCTCACATTACCTCTGAGCCATCCCCCCCTCTATCTTCAAATTGTGCCCCCTTGTTCTTGCACATCTTTTTTTCTGAAAGATGCTACCCTCTTGGACTTTGTTGATTCCCTTGAGGTACTTGAAAGTTTCTATCATGTCCTCTCTCTCCCTTCTTTCCTCAATTGTATACATATTAAGCTCCTTTAGTCTTTCTTCGTATGTCTTCTGGTGCAGACCCTGCACCATTTTGGTTGTCCTCCTCTGGACAGCCTCCATTCTGTCTATGTCTTTGCAGAGATGGGGTCTCCAGAACTGTACACAGTACTCCAGATGGGGTCTCACCAACTGTCTGTACAGAGGGATAACAACTTCCTGTTTTCTACTATTGATGCCTCTTCCTATGCATCCCAGTATCCCCCCAACCTTACTCACTGTCTTCTCACCTTTAGGTCATCTGATATAATTACCCCCAGGTCCATTTCCATTTTTACTGTTGTCAGTATCTCACCCCAGATTGTGTACTCTTCCCCTGGGTTTCTGTTTCCCATGTGCATTACCTTGCACTTCTTTGCATTGAATCTGAGCTGCCATACATTTGACCATTCCTCCAACCTTGCCAAGTCCCTTCTCATCCTTTCCACTCCATCTTGTGTATCAACCCTGTTGCAGATCTTTGTGTCATCTGCAAAGAGACATACTTTTCCTTCCAGTTCCTCTGCAATGTCACTTATAAAGACATTAAAAAGGACCGGTCCCAGTACTGAACCCTGCAGTACCCCGCTAGTAACCCTCCTTTCTTCACTGCGCACTCCATTTACTACTACCCTTTGTGTCCTGTTGTCTAGCCAATTTTTTATCTAGGCTACCACCTTGGGGCCCACTCCAAGGCTGGCTAACTTGTGTATTAATCTTTTGTGTGGGACTGTATCAAATGCCTTGCTAAAATCTAGGTAGGCCATGTCCACAGCCCCTCCATGGTCTACTACTTTGGTCACCCAGTCAAAGAAATCTATTAGATTCATCTGACACGACCTTCCCATAGTGAATCCATGCTGCCTTGGGTCCTCTGCCCCACTGGCCTCTAGGTACTCAACAATTCTTTCCTTCAGAAGTGATTCCATCATTTTCCCTACCACTGAGGTCAAACTAACTGGTCTGTAGTTTCCTGCCTCTGTCGTGCTCCCACTTTTGCGAAGAGGAATCACATCTGCCCTCCTCCAGTCCTCAGGTACCACCCCTTCCTCCCATGATTTGTTAATGAGAGTAGTCAGCTGTGTCACCAGTTCTACCCCTTAGTTCTTTTTAGAATTCTTGGGTGAATCCCATCAGGCCCCATTGCTTTGTCCACCTTCAATTTATTAGTTCTTTCAGAACCCTTTCTTCTGTAAATGGAGTGGTATCACCCCCCATCTTCAGAGTGTTTCTCTTGTTTGGTTTAGGTACCTCCCCCTCCTCTTCCTTTGTGACTACTGAGCAGAAATATTAGTTCATTATCCCTGCTTTTTTATTGTCCCCCTCTACCCACATTCTCACCCCTTTATTAAGCCTCTGTATCCCTCCTTCGGTCTTTCTTCGCTCCCTAATGTACCTATAAAAGGTCTTATTCCCCTTCTTAACAGAATTGGCTATCCTTTCCTCCGTTTGGGCCTTTGCTATTCTGACTGCCTTCCCAGCCTCTTTCTGCTTTAACTGATAAAGTTATCTGTCCTGCTCCTTGTGTGTTTCCTTATATTTCCTGAATTCTATCCTTTTCTCCTTAAGCTTCCCTGCCACCTCTTTTGAGAACCATAGCGGTTTTTCTCTTCGGTGTGTTTTATTGATTTGCTTTACACAAAGGCTTGTTGCCTCTGTGATGGCTATTTTGATTACTCCCCATTGTTCCTCCACCCCTCCTTCTTGCCTCTTTGCTAGTGCTTTTCTAAGGCACTCTCTCATTTTCCAAAAGTCAGCCCTCCTAAAGTCCAATACTCTTGCTTTTGTATGGCCTGATTGTATGGCTGTGTTTATCGTGAACCACACTGTTTGGTGGTCGCTTGTTCCCAGATGGCTACCCACCTCTAAATCTGAGATTCTTTCTCCGTCCCCATTTGAGAGTACCAGGTCTAAGATTGCTCCCTCACGAGTGGGTTCCAATACTAGCTGTCTGAGGCATGCCCCCTGTAGGGCATAAAGAATGACCCTGCTCTTGGATGTGCCTGCAGCAAAGGTGCTCCAGTTAACATCTGGCATATTCAGATCCCCCATCAACAATATCTCCCCTTTTTCTGCCATTCTAAGGAAGCCTTCTATCATTTCCTTGTCCATTCCCTCCACTGAGATGGGGGTCTGTATACAACCCCGGTGTGGATTTTGGTGCCATTTCCTGTCTCCAGAGTGATCTAGAGTGCCTCATCTGCTCCCTGTTTACTCTTTAGTTCTGTTGCTTTGATCCCTTCCTTTACATAGAGGGATATTATTACCAAACTCCACCACAGTGTATGCCAAGGTGGAGGGCAACACCATATTAGAGATCCCTAATATAAATGGTCCAAGTACGTACCATCTATTTGATGACACGCTCTGTCATAATTCCTCCACACTACGAACATGTGGAGAAAATATAGTCCCTAAACCTTGGCCACCAGAAAACCTTCAGCTAATTTTTGAAAGCAAAGACCCTATTCATAGGGCAGGTAGGTGGAATGGTTCCTGGTGTGTCCTAGATACTGAAACTAAAACATGGGGGTGTAACTCAAAAACCTGGACAGTAAATAATCGGACCTATTATCA
Organism: Neoceratodus forsteri; assembly: GCA_016271365.2. NCBI lineage: Eukaryota > Metazoa > Chordata > Ceratodontiformes > Ceratodontidae > Neoceratodus > Neoceratodus forsteri. Next base: position 767,153,547 of record CM057458.1, read on the forward strand.
GTGGAGCTCCCCCAGGGCACCCAGAAATACTACCTATTTTAATGTAACAGGCCAGTGGTTAGAGGAGCTTACTACCATCTTTGACCTACCAGAAGTAACAATACCAAAATGTACCCCATTGGAGACCCAGAGACTTAAAACTAAAGCTAGGAGAGGTCATGTATTACTACGGTAAATAAAAGAAGCAAATGAAAAGGTAATAAAAAAGGCCAAATACCTCCCCTATTTATCATGGTGGAACTTCCTGACAAATTGGACAATTAATGTATTTGGAATCAGCCCAGCCCTGGTGGTAGTGGGATCAGTGGCATTAGGCCTAACTATACTACTCTTATGGCAGTGTTATCTGATGAAAAGATTAATTACATTAACCCATGAGATAGATGAATTGCAGACTAGACAAAAAATAATAACCAAAATTGTTCAAAGAAGGGAAGGTCAAGCACTAATCTAAGTAAAATAATGATACAAGAATGCAATGTTAACTCTGCTATTGCAACAAATTTCTTTACAAACCATAATGTAATCAAAAGTGTTGCTATATTTGCTACAAGAAAATATAGTTTTTTAGATTGCATGTTAAAAATACCCCAATGGGATTGTCCCATGGGTCGCTTTTGCATATGTAATGTATGATATTTTTGTACAAAACAGCATTTAAACTAGTCAAGTCAGTATCACTAGTACTGATACCTTGGATACATTTTGCATTTCTTTTTTTTAAAAATGTTAATGCACAACATTTGGTGGCTTTGTCAATTGTATGCCTATGCTTAAATTAGGCCGAGTACCTGTAAAGTTCTTAAAGGATACCTAAACAACATTTTGACAACAAACTATTCAAAAATCTGACTCTGTAGGTGACTAAAGGAAAGGCTGCTGTATTCATTAAGGCTAAAACTACATTTATATAATTTACCTAAATGTGGTTCCAGAGCTTTGAATATTGTAAAGTCAGCCTTCTAATTTCAAAAAAATTGTCTTACCTGCTTCCTAAAATGGCCACCAAATGTGTTATGTGATGACATCATTGGAGCCAAAGTCAGAAAGATATATGGCTCTCTATAGTGCTAACTAGTTATTTTTTCCCTTTGTGTGGAATTGTTTCACCCAAATGGTCAAAACCATGTGCATTATTTTATATAATGCACATGCTAGGCTATGGTTATGTTCATTTTGTTTATTTTAACATGCTAAAATTGTGTTTTAATCCAACCAAATTTCTCTGTGGCAAACCACAGTGCAGTAGTACAAATCTTGAATAACCTGGTGGTCTAGTGGGTATAGTGGATACAAGATGCTACAGTGGGGGTGTTGGGGTGGTGTGCATGCTTAATATGAACTTTTTAACATTTTTATTAAACCTTTATATTTTCTGCTATTCTTTTCTAGTACGTTGACAGAACCTACAAATGCAATCCATAGTTTGAATGTAAACATTTGTACAATCAATAAATCAGACTTCTTCAACAAAGTGAAATACAGCAGCAGCAGCACGCAAGTACATTACTATGTGTGTGTGTGGGGGGGTGCAACCACACCCTTCACCACCCCCTAGAGCCATCACTTTTTTGTAGCAAAGTTCTTGTTCAGTCCAATGTTAGAGTTCATACTTTCTCAAAACTCAAATATATGCTTGTCTTGTCTTCTTTTTCCATGGGAAATAATAATAAGAATCTGCATTTATACAGTGGTTTTCATACATATTGTATCCCAAAGTGCTTTACAAGCAATACTAGACTGGTACTGAAGTGACTGAACATGTAGTGGCAGCCATTTCATACAATAATATCCACACACAGCTTTGGACAATTGCATGAACTGGTTTTATGGGAAGGGGATTGTTGGCGAGGACAATGGGGTCAGGTAGTGATCAAGGTGCTGGCAGCCCACATCTTATTTCTCACAGTAATCTGCTCATATTTCTCTCCTCTGTCTTCCCCTTCCCTGAATATAGCAGTACCTTGCAAAAGTGGTCTTCTCAGTCCCCCTCTGGTATTCAGTCTTCATATTCCTCATCACACCAAAATCTGGTGAGCTCATCACCCTTCTGCATCATGAAAGCAAGTAGTATTTTGACATATCAAATAAAACATATCTTTCCAGTAAGTCAGGCTGATAGCAACAGGGAACAAGGGGAGTGATAGGCTTTCCTATCCTTAAAAGATGTAGGCTACCTTTGATTAGGCACTGCTAAATGATGGGCGTGCACATCACTATGCATGTCATTTAGTAGTGCCTAATCATAGGTGGCTTAGATCTTACATGGGTAGGAAAACCTATTTTTCCACTTGTGCAATGCAGCTATCAGCCTGGCATACCAGAAGATCATGTTTATTATTAATATGTAAAAAATAACATGGGAGACTGTACTAACCACATTCATGATGCAGAAGGGTAGTGAACTCACCAGTTTTTGGTGTGGGGAGCAGATGAGAAGAATGAATGCCAGAGAGGGACTGAAGAGGCCATTCCAGCAGAGTATAACTATATTCAGGTTAGTTGAAGACATGAAGTAGGACGTTGAGCAGATCACTGTGTGATCTGAAATGTGGGGCTGCCAACATCATGATCACTACCCAACTGTGGATGAGAGTAGCCAGCGATGAAAAATACTCAGAGTGGCAGGGGTGCACCTAAACTGTTACTTGAGTTCAGTGTAAGGAGATTACCTTCGGGTGGGGGGGTGTTGTTTGTTAGGACAGTATTGAGGGAGTTGTGTATAGCTCATTCAAGATTTGAAAGGGTGGTAGCCAGTCAACTCAAATTGTGGAGTACAGCACAGAAAAGTGCTGTAGAAGAATTGCAGGGGACTGTCCTGCGGAGTTCTGCAGATCACAGGTAAAGGAGTAGACTGACACTGGAAGTCTGGTGGATTTGCTCAATGTATTAGTATGACTCTCCTGCTAATAAATATTGTTATCTATTGTAAGTGCAGCCCTTATGAGGGCATGAACAGCCGTTTTTCTGGTGGGTCATGATGCTTATTGCTTGGCCCTCCAGGAAGACCTAGTTGTTGGTTAATGAGGTGGGAAAAAACACAACAGGGGAACTGTACATACTACCATCACTTTGCAGAAGGGTGGTGATCCACTCAATGTTTACTATGGGAGCAGAAGTCAAACACTGAGAATGTGGACTGGAGAGTGATTTGGGAGGCATTTTGTAACAGTGCCAGCGGATGATGTATATTGGCACAACTCTTTGAGGTACAAGATTACAATTTGAGGTATGATAATTCTCTTCATGAGACCGTAAGCACATATGCAACACCAGGCAGTACTAAGAACAGGGTATGGATGGTGGGGTGTTCAACAGAAGGCAGGCTAGATGAAGGAGGTTCACGTGGAAAAAGAAAGCTTTATTTGTGGATTAACAAGAGAGCATGGGCTTTGGAACTGAACCAGACCAGTACTTTGCTCAGTGACCCTGAACAAGTCATTACACTTCCTTGTGCTCCCAGGCCATGCCTGTAAGCAAGCTTTCAGCTTAGTGTGTCTCTCCTGGTTAACAAAAAACAAAATGCAGTGCATCACATAACCACGGGATCATCAGTTAATTGAACTGTTGTACTGTAATGCAGTTTGCCAAGGAAAAAGTCAGCTGGATTGCAAAACATTTTCTGCAAGTTAAAGTAAACAAAATGAACAAAATCATAGCCTAACATGTGTACTGATCAAAATAATCCACAAGTTAATACATGGTGTTGATCATTCTGGTACAACAATTCAAAACAAAGAGGGAAAGAAGAACTTGTAAGCACTATAGAAATATATGTGGGTCTCTGTCTTTGGCTCAAATGATGTCATCATGACTCATCACTTAACAGATTTGGCAGACATCTTAGGGAGAAACCAAGGCTGTTTTTTGAAAGTGAAAGGCTGATGTTTACATTTGCTATGAAACTTCATTTATATTATTTACATAAATTCAGTTTTATCATAAATGTAAACAGCAGCCTCTACTTTACCTTGTTATGAAGCCAGATTTTGGAGTTTTCAGTTTTAAAAAACTGCTTGTTTAGGTACCCTTTAAATAGATTATGGTACCAATTCCCCATCATGCCACTGTGATCAGTGTGCCTGTGGTGTATAAGCCCTAAGCAGGAATATACACAAAGGAAACAAATACCAGTACAGGGGCTGCCAACTAGGTTTGGAGTCTCTGTCCCAAGCCCTATTATTAGTGAAGGGTGGGAAAGTAATATATTGTTTGCTCTCGGTCAGCAATGGCATAAATACACAAGAGACATGATGTGCAAATAAATAATAATAAAATGTGTGGCAAAGCCGCAAAGGAGGGCTTGTAAAGAGTGATTTTACTATAATGCGTGTCTTTGCACAAATTTTAATAGTTGGCAGGGGACAGGCTACAAAACCCCAAGTACAATCTGATAAAGCCAGTAAGTGGGTGCATGAGCAAATATGCAGAAAGACAAGAGTATAAAAAGTATGTATACATAACGCAGTTACAATATAGTTACACTACAAAATGGTGGTTAAAAACAAAACTTATGTGTGCGAAATGGTGGTTAAAAACAAAACTTATGGTGCGAAATGGTGGACAAAACAAAACTTATGTGCTGCATTTCCCCAAAATTTTGTAGGCATTTCTTATAAATGCTATGTGTCATATTTGTCATAGCTCTTATTTATCATAGTTACACAGTGACCTATCAAAATGTGACAGCAGCTTGTTAAGGAAAAAAGTACATATATGGTTATAAAGTATATTGCATTTCTTTGTAACTGTCTGCTAAGATATTAATAGAATTTGAACCATATATCCTGTACTTGCTTAAGAGTAAGTATATCTTGTTAATGCTAATAGTTTAAACTGCAATGCAACTTTTATGTTTTCCATATAATAGAAAAAAGGGCAGCGTTAACAAAACCAGCTATGTATATGTTAAGCCTGTGTGCATGTATGTCACTGACTACAATGCTGCCATCTTGTGGGGATTGGCATTTATTGCATTCATTTCAGTCTCCAAATTTACGTCATTTAGCTCATACTTACTACAGGATATGCACATGTAAATTTTCCAATTACAGAGCTAATATATCAACATTGCCTTGTTTGGAGACAGGATGCATATCCTGTGTTTATTCAATTATATATAAAGCTTTGTAAGTTCTGCCTAAAACAGAACAGCTTTTTATTTTTGTAACTGAAGCTACAACCTTTGTACCAGCTTAAATGTTATATCCTGACCAAGTAAAGCTTCCTGAAATCTCCTCTGTTCTCCATGTGGTCTATAAATATATATCTAGGTGGTTTAATATAAATTATCGAGGAGGGAGCCAGCACCTCCTCAGAGATCCCATTGGGGTCTCCCTGTTACAGGTGGATAAAGCTATGGGTCGAGATGGGATACACCTGAGGATCCTAAAGGAGCTCCAGGAGGAACTGGCTAAACCTCTGGCTAAGCTGTTCAGTGAATCACTGAAAACAGGCATGGTTCCAAAGGAGTAGAGGAGGACACAAGTGGTACCCCTGCACAAAAGTGGTAGCAAGGAGGAAGCAGGAAACTACTGCCCTGTCAGTTTGACCTCAATAGTAGGTAAAATGATGAAAACCCTGCTTAAGGAAAGGCTGGTGGACTACCTAGAGAAAACGGGGCTGCTGGACCAAAGGCAACATGTATTCACAGCAGGGAGGTCATGCCAGACCAACCTGATTGATTCCTTCAGATGGGTGATAAAGGAAATAGACCAGGGCAGAGTGGTAGATGTGGCCTATCTGGACTTCAGGAATGCCTTTGACACAGTCGCATACAAGAGACTAATCCACAAGCTGGCAAATCTGGGAGTGGGGACAGAGGTAGTCACATGGGTTAGAAACTGATTGAGTAACAGAACACAAAGAGTGCTGGTAAATTGGGTCAGCTCACAGGAGGGACGGGTAGCAAGTGATGTACCCCAGAGATCAGTGCTGGGACCAGTGCTCTTTAATGTCATCATAAGCGATATTGCATAGGGTCTAGAAGGGAGGGTTAGCCTCTTCATGGATGATACAAAGCTATGTAACAGGGTAGATACACAGGAAGGTACAGAAAAAATGAGAAAAAATCTGAAGAGGCTAGAAAACTGGTCCAAGGAATGGGAGATGGGTCTCAAAGCAAAAAAGTGCAAGATTATACACCTAGGGAGAGAGAGAATCCTAGGGTTGAGTATGAACTAGCTGAGGTAACACTGGAGGTCACCAAAGAGGAAAGGGATCTAGGGGTAGTCATAGAAGACAACCTCAAAGTGGATAAACAGTGTGACAAAGCAGTCAGAAAAGCTAACAGAATACTAGGGAGCATAAGGAGGGATATAACAAGTAGAAGGAGAGAAGTGATTGTACCATTGTACAACTCCCTAATAAGGTCTCATCGGGAGTACTGTGTTCAGTTCTGGAGGCACCATCTCCAGAAAGCCATAGACAGGATGCAGACTTGTACAGAGGAGGGTGACAACGTGTGTGTCCAGGATGCAGCATTAAGTCATATGAGGAGAGACTCAGAGCTCTGAATATGTACTCCCTGGAGGAAAGAAGAGAGAGATGGAACATGATAGAGACCTTCAAATATCTGAGGTGTGGAAAGGATAAGACGGGACTTAGCAATGTTGGAGGAATGGTCAGAAGTATGGCAGCTTGGATTCATTACAAAGAAGTGCAAAATAATGCACCTGGAAAACAAAACCCAGGGGAAGATTACACAATGGGGGGGTAGTAACAACAATAAAAATGGAAAGGGACCTGGGGGTAATCATATCAGATGACTTTTAGGTTGGCAAACAATGTGAGAAGGTGGTAAGGAGGGCTGGGGGGATACTGGGATGTATAGGGAGAGGCATCTCCAGCAGAAAACAAGAAGTTGTTATCCCCCTGTACAGACAGTTGGTGAGACCCCTTCTGGAGTACTGTGATCAGTTCTGGAGACCCCATCTCCACAAGGACATAGACAGGATGGAGGCAGTTCAGAGAAGGGCAACTAAAGTGGTATAGGGTCTGCAAGAGAAGCCATATGAGGAGAGACTAAAGGAGCTTAATATGTATACCCTTGAGGAAAGAAGGAAGTGGGGGGACATGATAGAAACATTTAAGTATCTCAGTGGAATCAACTAGGTCCAAGAGGGTAACATCTTTCAGAAAAAGATGTGCAAGAACAAGGGGACACAATTTGAAGATAGAGGGGGGACAGCTCAGGGGCAATGTGAGGAAGTAGTTTTTCACAGAGAGGGTGGTGGATGCATGGAACAGCCTTCCTGAGGAGGTTGTGGGATCTAAAACTGTGGGAGAATTCAAGAATGCATGGGACAGACATAAGGCAATTTTTGTGGGGGGTAGGAAGAAATAAGCTGCTGGTTAAATAGGATCTGCAGCTTATCCTCTAGGTAGGGAAATGGGCAGACTAGGTGGGCCAAGCGGTCCTTATCTGCCATCAAACTCTATGAAGGGGATCAACAGGGTACCATTGGATCTGTTTCTACACCATATTTAAAATTCTTGAATATTTCTTTGCTTGTATCTAATATTTTCAATATCGCAGTTTTCTCATAATTAATTTTAAATCCTGATTCTTTCCCAAATTGATCTGTTATTTGTATATATTCCGTTACAGAATTGTGATCATTATCAAGTACAGTAAAGCATTGTCTGTAGAAACAGATTCATTCCAATATTTAGGGATCATAATTACAAAAAATACTGATAATGTATATATACAGAATTATGATAAAATATCGCAAACAACAAAAATTGATTTAGAGAGATGGAGGAGTTTACCATATACTCTAATAGGCAGGGTCAATCTGGTAAAGATGCAGGTATTACCTAAAATCCTGTATCTATTCCAGGCACTACCAATAGAAGTCCCCATGTCATTGTTTAACTCCTCAAAAAAATATTTACTAATTTTATTTGGTTAAACAAAAATCCAAGAATAGCACATAATAAATTGGTGCTCCAGGTAGAAATGGGAGGTCTGGCTCTACCAGACTTTTATAAATACTATTTCGTTTCACAGGTGGTTATAATATGGAACTGGATAAACTATCAGATGGAAATAAGAAATTAAGTTATAATGGAACAATCAGAAGGGAATTACCCTACTCTAATGAATCTTATATGTTCGGGACAGGAAAAGCATGGAGTTAGGTTAAGGATGTTTCCAATCTCTGTGAGAACAACACTTAAAAGTTGAATCCAAATTCATAAGATTATGAAATATGATTTAAGCATCTCAAAATATACACCTTTATAGAATAACTGGAATCATCCTCCATCTATTAAGGATCAGATTACTAAACTCTGGTCTTCATATGGCTTGATAGAAATAGGTCAACTATTTGATAAAGAAGAACTGATTTCATTTGAACAACTAAGAGAAAAATATACCCTCCCATATACACACTATTTCAAATATATACAAATTAAACAATACATAATAACAACTAATGGTGACCTAAAATTAAGAATGACACCAATTCTAGAAAAATTACTGGAACAAAAGGAAAATAAAAAGTTGATATCAATATTATATGGTTTCCTGTTTGGACTGCCCAGTAAAGAGATGGTCAAATTAAAACAAAAATGGCAAATTGAATTAAGGGCCGAAAGTGAGGAAGAAAAGATAGAAGATTTATGCAAGAGATCTTGGCATCAGCAATTGTGAATATAAAAGCAACTAATTTAAGACAAATTCAGTATAACATCTTACAGAGAACCTATCTTACACCGTATAAACTGCATAAAATGAATAACGAAATATATGAAAAATGTTCAAGATGTACCACTACAATGGGCACATTGATGCATCTAATCCATAATTGCCCCTTTCTAACAAATTTCTGAACCAATATTTATAAACTAATAAAGAAAGTTATAAATAAACAAAAAAACATTCAAAATTTTGTTTACTATGTTTGGAATAATGGAATATGATAATAAGATTGAACAGCCTCAACAAGTGTTTGTATCAATAGCTATGATGACTGCAAAAAAATGTATCTTAACAAAATGGAAAGACCCTAATCCACCAACTTTTAAAATTTGGTTAAATCATATGGTGGATGCAATGAATATGGAAAGAATTCAATTTATTAAAGAGGGACAGGAGGAGGAATTTGAAGGAATATGGCAACCTTTTCTAGCTAATATATCAGAAGGAATATAAATAAAGATAAAAAAACATACAGAATAAAAGGATAAATATGAGTAAGGTAGGTCTTAGAACAATAAGCCTGGATCATGTCCCTAGAATAGTGTAGTGTAGGAGGTTATGATGTTAACGAATTTAATGGGTAATAGTCTGGTGCGTTATGAATAACAGAGAAATCATATTTCCCATCTCTTTGCATTTGTTAAGACTCAACCTCCAAAAAAAAAAAAACAGTGTACCAATGGGAAACATCTTTCACATGAAGGAAAATAGCAGAAGAAGTGGGCACAGCATATGACTAAAAGGGGGAACATTTAGGGTGACCTTGAGGAAGTTCTGCTTCACTGAAAGGGTGGTGGAGAGATGGAACAGTCTTCCCCAGGAAGTGGTGGGGCAGCCACATTTCAGGGATTCAAGAATACATGGGATAGGCACATTGGAATTATTAAGCTAGGGCAAGGGGGGGACTTGTCGTAGCATCTAGGGTACCTTAAGCATTAGAAAGAGGGATGGGGCAGATTAGATGGGCCACAAGGCCCTTATCTGCTGACAACATCTATGTATCTATGTAACATTAAACAACCTACTCAACCCTAACTATTGGGCGATACTGTACCCCTGTAAGATATATTTCTGTACCATAGTGACTGTAAAATACATGTGAATCATTTTTAGCCAGTCAGAATGCTGAGCAACTGCACATTACTACTATTCCTCCATAACTGAAACTAATCAATGATACAGTATGCTTATTTATATGCTCTGGTTGACTGTTGGCATACTGCACAACACATAGCACTTACAGATGGTCATCTTGGAACCCTTCCAAAATTGTGCACATAAAATAATATACATGTACACCAAAAAAAGGTCAATAAAACCAATACTCATGAAAAGTAAACAACATTGTGACACATTATTTTAAACTTGGAATGGACACTAGGTTCATCATGTCCATTGCCATTTCTTCATAAGCAGGAACAAAAAAGTATTATGTGCAAACATCTACTAATTCATATGGCTTACCTGCCCACTCTATTATGCAAGGTAACTGTTGATTCCCTTGGTGTGCATAAATTTGTCCTGGCTTAACTAGAAGGTCTTTACTTTCTTCCTATCCACTGTATCCACTGGTAACCTGCTTCAAAGACTTACCACCCTTTAGGGAAATAAGTCCTACTAATGTTACCCCTGAATTTACCACCTCTGAGTTTCAGAGTGTCTTTCAGCATTCTGCTGAATGGCACTAGAAACACAGAAACATAGAATTTGATGGCAGATAAGGACCGCTTGGCCCACACAATCTGCCGATTTCCCTACCTACCTACTGCATAAACTCCAGATCCTATTTGATCTGCAACATACCTTCTCCTTCCTACCACTAGGATTGCCTTCTGCTATCCCATGCATTCTTGAATTCACCTATCGTTTTTGCTCCCATGATCCCTCAGGGAGGTTGTTCCATGCATCCATCACCCTTTCTGTGAAAAAATACTTCCTCTCGTTGACACTACATCAAATATTTCTATATGTTCAATGTTAGTGATACTGCTGAGTATGCAGAAGACTGATTGTCTCTCTTATCAGCCTCATTTTCTCTGAGGTGAACATGTTAAATGTATCCAACCTCTCCTCATAGCTCTTTTCTCCCCACAATCATGATCATTTCGGAGGCCTTGCATTTCACCCTCAATGTGTCATAGAGACCTTGCATGACAATGACTTAGGACCTGTGCTAGAGTTGTCTATCCCACCAGGATTTTATGTGGTACAGTGCTCAAGGTAGGAGCCCGGGGGCTGGGGTGGCTATCTGTTTTATATCAACCTTGGGGCTGACAGTGGAAACCATTTCATCTGAATGCATGGCTGTCAAGGGTAGGCTAGATGTGTGTTACAAGATCATTTTATATATACTGTATCATCCTGAGGGCCATGGGAATGGATTCTTACAGGAAATGGGGAGTTTCTTAGCCGATATGGTGGTTGACTCATCCAGTTTATTGGTGCTGACTGATTTCAGTGCTTGGGTCAACAATGAAGCTTCTTTTTTTGTAAAAGTGTTCCTCCAGTTAATGATACCTCTGGGCCTTGTGCAGGCAGTTGCCACCGTGATCTACCAAATAGGCCCTGCATTGGATCTGGTTTTGTATTTGCTCTGACATTGGTACTGTCAAGGTTAATCTGGTCACTAGATCAGATCATCATATTGTAGAGTTCTTTTGTACGGCCACCCCCAATTGACAACCCTCTGGCTGAGATGGTCAGATGTTGTCAAGTTAGAAATTTGGAGCCTAATAACCATCTAGCAGTACTGAACATATTGGATACAGTGAAAGTGTGTGCTGGGGGGCACGGAGAATGCTTTGGAGGGCTGTTGCAAGGCCCTTACAACAGCCTTCAACTCGCTGGCAACCTACTGTGTTGTCCATTGATTTCTGCCATAGGGCACCATGGTTTGATGACCTTAGGTAGTTGAAGACTAAGGTATAGCGGTTAGAGAGTTCTTGACAGATCAAAGTCAGAGAACAGTGAAAACTCACTATGGTGAGTATCAGTGGCAAATTGCTCTGAAAAAGAAAGTGTTCCTGTTAAGGGTGATCTCTGAAGGGGAAAAATTGACCAGCTCAACTCTTCAACACTGTTGATAGTTTGTTAAATGTAGCCTGTTTTTTGTCGGGAAGAGTTTTTTCAGCAGAGAAATGTGATGAGTCTATCTGGTTCTTCCTTTATCATCTTTAAATGGGACTACATTATGAGCTGTGGATAGAGTGAGAAATCTCATCATTGTGGACTGTGGTCTGACAATGGAATATCAGGAGTTGGCAGTGGTCTGCAGTGGCTTTTTATCCCCTCATAAGGTAGTGTGGATTAACTTGAGCTTATCGACCTGGCGACTCTGGTCCACGCTTTTGTTACTTCAAGACTGGACTATTTCAATGCCCTTTTCCTAGGGCTATCTGTGGGATTGGTGTGTTGCTACCATCTAGTGCAGATGTTACAATCCAGCTGATTGCTGGGACTTCATGCTCTGAGCATTATGCTGGTCCTGTATGTGCTGCACTAGTTGTAAGTGTGGCGACATCTCAACTTCAAGATATGTTTTTTAACGTACAAAACTATGCACATATTGGGCCCTGGCTTCCTAAAAGACCTTTTGCCTGAATACACTCCTGTCTTACTCCTTCAGTCTTCTGAAGTGGGTCTCCATTAGAACTGTTGCAAATTTTTAATTTGCTGGCAAATGTGGTCTGAATCCATTAGATTTTGCATTTGTGAAGAAATTCACTAATTCTGTGGCTAAGCTGCCATTTTTGCTGGCAGATTTAAAAAAAAAACCTCCCCCCAACCTACTGTGCAGTGAAATCACTCCGTCCCCCAACCAAGAACATAAAAGGTAAGATTATACCCCCTTCCATCCCCCAAATGGCACACTTCACATTCCTCAGTCATGCCACACAATTCTGTCTTATGGCTGCCTGTGGCATTTTTAAATGGAAATCCCTTCCCCCACCTGCCCACTAAACACACTCCACCCAAATCTCCTCCAACCCAAGTCCCAGAAAAAGAACCTCACCCAGTTCCCCACCCAATTCCCCCTCCGGTCCCCATCACACTCCTGCCCCCCAAACCACCCACAAAATTAACTTGCAATTTTCAAATAAAGAAAATGGTCTCCTGATGCAGAGCATCTGCTCTGTTTAGAGCCAGCAACTCTCATTTCATAATGGCGCAAATGAATGACTGGTGGCATCTTTGCTCCTAGTAAAACCTGATTACTTGAATTTTCAGCCAATCAGATTTTAGGAGGGTTAACAACTTCACCATGCATTCATTAAAGCCATTACAAGATGGGAGTCTGCATTGAACAAAGCAGACATGCTGTACCAGGGGACCATTTCTTTATTTGTACAGTAGGTACATTTTATTGGTGCTGGTGGGGGGAGGAGGGTGGTGGGGACCAGAAGTGGTTGGCAGCATCATGTTCACCAGGGCGGGGGGGAAGAGGGTGCCAATGAGGTGTTATGGAGGGTTTTTTCAACACAGTTTGCCTTGTTCTTTGTCAGGTGAACTGGTCATTCACCATGTGTATTTGCCCAATCTGTCTGGTGAAAAACAATGTGAATTGCAGTCCCCAGCTCTGAGAATTTGCCAAAAATCTGTGGATTTTTTCACACAGCGAATTTTGGCAACTTCACATATCTCTTGTCTCCTTAGTGTTCCACAATCTCAGTTTAAAGTTTAGGGGGATTGGGCCTTTGGGTGCTGCCCCTTTGCTGTAGAACTCTGCCCCACCAGACATCTGAGCAGCCCTATCAGTGAATGTTTTTAAAAGTTTTATTAAATTAAAAATGTATCTTTAAACTAGCATTTGGGTCAGTAAAATTTCTATATTACTATTTTTACTCTTATTTAATTGTCATTTCATGTCTTTGCTGGTAACTTCCTTGACTTTTTGATTTGCTGTATGGTGCCCACAGTCATATGGGATGGGCGCCTAACAAATAAATCTTCCTTGCCTTTGCCTCAACTACTTCAGTGTCCTTCTTTGTTGAGGAGCCCAGAATAGCATGCAGTAGTTCTGATAAGGCCTCACCAGGAGTGCAAAAATAGCTGGTTTGAAACAACCCTAAAGCTAAGGAAAAGGATACACACAAGCAAAAAAACACCTTGCTCCCATCTACCCGCAAAAGACATAACCAATAGCTTTTATTGCAAACTGTAAAAATCTTTATTTTAGATTCAAAAAGAGTTACAAAAAGGCATATTAGCAGTGCAACAGTACAAACTGGGAAACTCAACACAGCATGCATCTCGTGCTTTCTCAATAGTGACAAGAACATGCGCTGGACAATATATGAGTCATTCATTTAGTGCCATTGCACTGCTGCTGCACTATGTTGTTTTTTTAACTCTTTTTTGTATCTACAATTAAATTGTTACAATTTGCATGAAGTATTAGTTAGTGCCTTTTGTGGGTGCACGGAGGCTTTGTTTGCGACTTGGAGACCCACCAGTGCCTTGTAAAGTGGAATGAGTACTTTCTCTTCTCTGCTAATCACTCCCTTTTTGATGAACCCCAACAATCTCCTGGCCAACTTGACAGGAGCCCTGCATTGATTGTCCTGCTTCAGCCCCTAGTCTGTTATGACTCCAGGTCCTTTTCCTCCTCCAAAGCAGCAAAAGGAAGCAGTTTGTAACATTATATGTAGCAATAGTGTGGAAAGTGGCTGTGGGAAACATGGGGATAAATGATTTGCAACTCTGTGCACAATTTGGTCTTGGTAGTTTTGAGCAGCAGGCTATGTTTATTCCATTGTATACCTAGCACTACATTGGGGCTATTGCCTAACAATTTGAAATATTCATTCTAACAAGAGGAAGAAATGGCAAGTCTGGCAGTGCAACAGCTCAGGAGCTCCTGCCCATGTCAGTTCTCTAGGTTTGTGTCTTAAATTAAGCCTGCAGTGTTAGGCTGACTACAGGAAGCTCTTCTCAAGGTGGAATAGGAGGAAGCCTGCACTGCACAGTGGGCCTTTGGTAGCCTGAAAAGTGCTATTCTGATGCCAGCAATGAAGATTTGTAGCCTGTGTGAATGGGGAAGGATTAGGGAAGAATACCCTTCCCCGCATTCCTTCATTTTCACTTTGATAAAAAGCTAGTCTCAGTATCAGTTTTTTTCTACTATTTGGCAATCTCTGCACAAATTAGCCATTGGCCTCAATTGAGTGGTATTGATTGGTTTTGAGTTTCAGTAGCTGGCAACTGATCTGGCTATCAGGAGTCTGACAGACATCTTGCTGGCCTATTCCTTTCATCCCTTTGTGTCATTTCCAGCCTCTTTTTGCTCTGTTCCCTTCTATATTATCAGCCTGTTCCTCTACCAGACTTTCTCTCTTGTTCTTCCTTCCAGTTTCTCTTCCTATTTTTTGGCTTACTCCTCTATATTTCCAATGATTTTCTGCAAGCCATTGCTACTGTTTCCCCTTTATTGTGTTCCATTAGGCTGCTGCTGACACTGAAAAGTCTACATGCATGTTCACTACTGAAACAAAAGCAGCAAAACAGCAGGACTATTTAACAAAAAATGCTGAAACTGAGCCCATGAATGGAAGTTCAGAGGGGCAGTTATCCACTGCCAGGATGTGTGCTGATTCTATATATAGTGAAATATGATTATTGTCTGTGGGTTATGATTCCATTTAAAGTATCTACTGCATGACTAAGTCTATGCTTGTAGGAGTTTATTACACATTACTGCTATTGTGAGAGGCTCTGTTGCTTGGGGATGATTGAAATGACTTGCACTGCATTTGGACTTAATCATTGGAGTTCATGTCCAGTCCACTGCAGGCACTGAAGAACCACCTGTTCTGGGATTCATTCCTATCAAAGTACTTACAGATAATTATTTCTGGCTGTATAGTAGAGTAGGATAATTAGCACCATTTGTAAACAAATCAATAATGCACAGTATGCACTTAGACTTCGGCACAACTTTAATTCTCACATGGATCTGCGTAGTCAGTTTCTACTGGGAATTACTCTGTATTGTATTGAACTTAATGGAGTTTAACAGAGACAGTGCAAAAAAAGTGAGGTTTGCTTTCTTTTCTGATGATAAATAAACAACAAATCTGTGGACAGACTGTTACTGAAAGAGCCACAATCCACTTCTCCAAACAGCTGCAGTCTTCATAGTTATATGTCCTGTGCTTAAAGACTCATCATTTTGTCATTCAGCATCAGCATCAGCTGCCAATTCTTACCATCAGCATAGAAATATAGAAGCATAAACATTGCTGGCTTATATAGACCAAGGAACCATCCAGTCTGCCTGTTTATGTTTCCTACTTACTTGAAAACAAACTAGCAAAACAGTATTACTTCATACAAATACATGGTTCCATAAATGGGAATTAAAATGTTCATTTTAATCCTCATCTATGGCAGTCTGAATCAGGTCTGGCATCTTAGCTAACCAACATAATGGCTATTAACCATAAAGCCCTGTAAAGTCATAGGTACTGTATCAAGAACAATATTGATCTTTAACAGTGGGGCACATCTGAGATGGCAACGTCTGCTGAGAACTGCATTAACATAATTTATTTTCTATCTCAACATTTATTTTGATTATTTTATGTAAAGAAAACTGTGAAAACTGTTCAATCAAATCCCCCAAATCAGAAAAAGTTAAGGGACATATGGAGATACATTCTTCTTCAGTAGATGATCATTTGCCTAAGAAATCTAGGCAAATTGAATTCTTCTCATGTGAGTTTAGATATTTGGCAGTGTTGACTGTAGCAACACCTGAGGGTGCAGAAACGGGAGCCAGTGAGAGCGATGTCTGTAATCTTGCATGTAGGTGATCAATGGGGGGATGTGAAAACCTTTACTCCTGAACAACAACGCTTTAACATGTATCTTTTATGGCATGGTTTAACTTGTGTATTCAATCAACTGCCATGGAGCGTTGTTTGGTAAGTTGCAATGCTTTTGTTTTTTCAATTTATGTTTGTTAACAAAAGGTACAGGTGAAAGTTATAGAATCAACAAGTACCAGTATTCAGTATTGCATTAGACTTCATGACATTTGTATAAATGCATTAAAGTGGATTACAGTCAGTATGTTTCCTCCAAAGTTAAGTGACAGAAAACCCTGGGTTCCTGTAACATGCATCAAGTACAGCAGGTTGTATAAAGTATCCTGTGTTGAGTCCCAAGTTATCACATGGATTTTGTGCAACAAACTTCTCATTCCTCCCTTTCTTGTTTCAGGCTAGTAACATTCAGTTTGACAGAATCCAACATACATGTTTTGGCTTTGGAACTGGTGCTATAAATAGATAAGTATGTGGTTGTACTTTTGTTATCATTGAATGGTGCAGCATTCGAGATATTTAAAGTTTGTGGGAACAAGATTTATGAACTTTGGTCTACCTAAATGGTGTATTACAGTAAAACTTGATTAGTGCCCATAAATGAAATACTTTTGCTGTGAGAGGTTTACTGCTGCATCGTGGATTAAGAGAACTGAGGTGATCTCAACTGTATATAAAGTATTATAAGACTATACAGAGAAATGTACAGTGACCCTGCTGCCTCAGTATGGCTAGTCAAGTAAATTAATTATTTATTTTGTAATTATATAACAGTGTACTTACTTGGGCTGTCTGCTCTGTTCACTTAAAGGGGCTTACCCCCAATGCAAGGCAGTAATTATATTAGTGGTTCACATGTAGTAAATCATTTACATTAATAGTATATTATTTTTTGTTTATATACATTATGTTGGTTGTTGAATGCATGGATTGCTATACTCTAATTTTATTTTGGGCAAAGGACATAAAAAGTAAAAATGAAGTAACTGCAATTGATAAGGTCTAAAGCTTAAGGATCCCTAACATGACAAAACAAAAGAGTCTAATGGGTTTTGCTTAGTTAAGGGTACTTTGGGACCTGCAAACAGATTTCAAAGTTCCCTTAGGCAGCCATTTGGGGAGTAAAATGGTGAGCACATCTACAACATACAGAAAACCTAAAGACAGTTTGTGTGCCAAGACCAGAATCCCAGTATTGGCTAGCATAGCGGCTCAGCTCCACCCATATAGATGAGTGATGCCTCCCATGATTGCCTATGACATCTGGCATGGCATGGTTGCTTTCTGGCTCCCCAGGAGGGATAAGTAACCATGCCTGCAGGCTTTGCTTTATGAAGCAATGGTTTAACACATGAACATAGTGTCTGCTCTTGACTGTGTTGGCTGTGTATATATGCCTCTCTGTGCTGAATGTGCATGCCCCACTTTGTGTGCTGTCCCCTCCACTCATCTGAGTGTCAGAAAGGGACCTTTGCCCTTAGAGTTCTCTACCTGGAAGGCATGCTGTGGAAGTTGGCTTGCTTTGGGGAGGACAATGCAGGAGAATGGTCTCAGCATGTGCAGTAGTGTAGGTTCCTTAAAAGGGGAAATGTCTGGGGGAGAAAAATGCAATAGGGAAGGGGATAAACAGTAAAAATGAGAGAAATTGAAAAATAACTAAGAACTGGGAGTGGTGGTGATATACATCATGCCACTGCACATAGTTCCTAAACAACAACAGTGGCTGTCCATGGGGTGTATCTTTTATGCTTGAACTGTTAGTGGAAGTGTTCTGCACCCCAAACCTTTATTTTGCTTTTCTCTAATAATATTTTCCTGTTCATTTAGTCCCAAAAGGGTATTTAGTTTTTCATTTTTGCAAAATTTCCATTTTTATAAAATAGATTTTAAAACCAGCAATTGGATATGGCATTCAACAAGCCATTTCACACAATCCTCAGTGGCAGTAACAATGTGGCAAGAAATTTGTGGGATCCACTTAGGGACAGGAGTGGAGCTAGAAAACAAACTGTACATTATTTTGGACACAGTACTGTAACTCTGTTTGTTGTCCCTGGTCATATACATAACACTGTTTATTGCCCTACTGTTGTGTCTTCAATGTTGTGTTAATCATGGAAGAAAACTAAAGCGGCACTTAGCTGTATACATTTACACACTGGCTTGCTAACACAGAGCACAACAATCATGACAGTAGTCGATGGGACAAATGGTACACTTTTGGTAGGGCAAAATGTTGTCCTCAAACATATATCAGTACACTATGGCTTGCATGATGTATGTATTCCTACATCCTTGCTTAGGGAACAGAAACTCCATTTTTTCTCTTCCACTTTTTCTTTAATGATTCTCAGAGCATTCTGGTCCTATGCTGCAAACCCATATTAGGGTACAAAGATCCCGTTAGTGTATGCTTGTGGAGACAGGGTAGAGGACTGGTTAAAGTTGTGCAAAAGACCCACATTCTAGCTCAGTTTTGAACATGTTCTCCTTTATCTGGGTCATTTAGATACTTCTCAGTCAAAGTAGTAGCTGGTTCACTTAAGAAAAACTGACTGTTTTGATTAATTTCTTACATAAAATGTTTTCTCCTGTGACAAATCCATTGTCACCATTTTCTTTTAGATTGCCTAGTATCACCTTGTGATGCTCTATTAGTCAAAATATCTATCTGCCCATATATTCAAATGAACTGTAGAGGTTATTAACTTGCCCTTGGCAAAAAGATTTAGTTTTCTAGGGCAAATGCCTTTATAAATTCTATGTGACAGTTTTATTACATATTGTAAATAGAATACCCTGCCAGATTTTTTATGACAGACATCACTAACTCATTCAGCCTCTTATTACTTTCCAACCTCTGTGTACCTGGCATATTCATTTTTAAGAAAATTTTAATGTGCCTATTTATGTAAAGTATACTCTGTTAGCCTGCTGCTAGAGATACATATATAGTAATGATACAGAAAAATGAATGTTGTCTTTGAATTGTACATGTTGCAAGTAACTTCAATATGCCTGTACAGAGGGTTATTCCAATCATGTTCAATTTCTGGACTTGAAAGTATTATTATTTCATTCTGGTGCATTTTCAGTGGTGTGCCACTGTTCCAGGAACTTGTGCCAACAATACACCGCTTAGTTGCCAGCTTGTTCAATCATGTCACACTAGTGTGACCCCAGAATTAATTTTAATGTATGTCTTTGTCTACACATATGAGTTCTGATATTAGATCCTGCTCTATCTTATGATGAGATCTTTTCCACGGGGGTGGCATATGTTTATATGTAAAGGGAGTATAAACCTTGTTTTACATTTTTTTACTATAACTAAAAACATGGGCATACAGTATGTGAAGTCTCTTTAATATTCCCGGGACATTGCTGTATGTCTTTTGAAAAAAGGCCTTCAATATTATTCTCCTCATTTAGAGCTCCCTGTTGGGGTAACACAGTTCAACCAGAAACAGTAAATTACCAATACCAACAGTGATTTAAGAAAACATTACACGTGTTACAAAATCAAAGTCAGAACACATAGTTACCAACACTGATAAGAGAATAAATTAGTATAGTTGCAGAAGTCAAAGCACACAAAACAGACTAAAGTTATAAGCCATTAAATAATAACATGAGCAGGAGTAGCCTGAGCAGTACTCACCAGTATGGCTACAACAGGGTCACAGGGGGACTCAGCTGGGACAGGTACAGTGGCAGTTCGTAAGCAGTATGTTCCTGAGGGAGGCTAGGAAGGAATTATGATTGGTGCAAGCCTGGGTATCAGGTGGGAGGTTGTTACATAGCCTAGGAGCCACAGAGACAAAGGATCTTTTGCTGGCAACTGTTGCTGTTCTAGGGACAGTGAGGAGCAGCTGGGAGGAGGACTTGAGAACTCTTCTGTGTGGTTTTACTTCCAGGATTGAGGCAAGGTTGGAGAAGGGTCTACTATCTTGGGCACCAGGCAGAGGGTGGAATAGTGAACTCTGTTTTCCAAGGTGGGTCCAATTTAGCATGGACAGTATCTTGCAGTGGTGATTCCTATTCCCTACTCCCACCCGCAAACCTTGATGTTCGATAGTGCAAGGTTTTAGGCTTAGTGAGCTCAGTGTTTTTAAGTGAGGATAGGACAGGGGCACCATAAAGGATAGTACAGTAGGAAGTAAGATACTATTAGCTATGGATACTCTGGCTTCAATGGGGAGATATGGGTTTAACAAGTACAGGAGCCTTGTTTTTGGTTTACTGTTTGGTCACCTAGTCAACATGAGGTTTGAAAGAGATGCCATAGTCCAGCATAACACCCAAGTACTTGAGGGAGGATACAGTTTCAATGTGGTCCCCAGTCTGTGAGCATAGTTTTAGTAATACACTCCTGTTGGGTCCGAGATGGTAATGGTCGAAGATGATGGATTTGATTTTCTTTTCATTTAATTAAAGCTTGTTTGCTTTAAACCATTTAACCAGTAGTTGAAAGTCAACTATGAGGCCTAGCTAAATTGAGGCAGTATCTGAATGACTTTAATATGGGACCATGTCATCTGCATTCAGCAGTGCTTTGGTACTGCCACAGTGCTTTGGTAGATCACTTATAAACAGGGAAAACAACAACGGCCCATGGCTAGAACCCTCAGGAACCCCTTCAGTAATAACACTCAGTGTAGAGTGGCTGCCTCCCAATTTCACCAGCTGTTTAGGGTGTGTTAGATAGCTAACGACCCAGGAGCAGGACTGTTTATCTAGACAATGTCCCTTCAACGTGTGCAACAGCAATCCATGGTTGACTAAGTCAAATGCCTTAGTCAAATCTATAAAGATAACACCTGTAGATTTGCAAGAAAAGGTTCACTACCAACATCCACTCGACTTTGGAACTAATAAGTAATTAAATATAAATAATGGGTATAAAAAAGGCAACATTAGTAAGGGACCCTAAATAATGAAAAATTAGACAATTCAATAGAACAGTACACTGAGGAAATAAAACAGATGTCACATATGGTAGGCCAATATGTCCTGTAGTATTAAAATATGTAAGGAACTGGAAGATCCAGAAGCAAATGATTTGATACCTTTTAATGGACCAACATAGATGTAACAACCAGAACAAAGTGCTCTAGCTTTCGGACCAACCAGTCCTTCTTCAGAAGGAAATGGAAGCGTAAGGGAATGACCTTTTATATTAATTAATGTCATGGATTTTAGGTTCTTACTCAGTGAACGCAAAGCAATGATTAGCTGCTAGTGCCACTATTCCAGTTGCATATTACATGAAAGTGAAGACTGCAGCACAGTATGTATGTATGAGGAATCTACAGGTAGTAATGGCAGATAAGGAGTAGCTAGTTATATACAGTAATTACACAGTTATCAGTAGATATCAGATACGTTGAAAACATTACACTTGTGATTGTGTTGCTAATATTGTTGTAAGCTGTATTGTGTTTGCTTCCAAATTAGTAAATGTGAGACACTTGAACAAACTGTACACTATTTGTTTACAGTTAGGCTTTCACAGTGCTGGATTAGTGACCTACTTATCAGTATGGATTTTCCATTCATTGCCCAGTTGCACTCTGTATGCAAAGCATTTAAAGGCTGATCAACAGGAATCTTGTGCAGACACAATGATAAATTGTTTGATGCTTGTAGCTTAACAAATAGTCCAATAAAGATAATTGTTTTCCATCCATTCACATCATAACCATGCTGAGCTGGCATCTCAACAGGCATGGTGTTTTCTGAATAGAACAGCTTTGTGCATGCAGAGTTCTGTCTAACCGTTGTTTGTGTGCAATGTACATGGGTCCTTCCCCATAGAAAATAGTGGTGGGGAGGTAAATAACTGTTTAAAATCACATGTACTGTGTTTGTGCATAAGACTCTCAGAAAATTCAAGTGGAAAATCATTGCAAATGTATAAATACAGCACACACAAACACTAAAAGCTACTGTATATGCCTTTTGTAAGTACTTTATGACAGGTGAATTATACTGTTATGGAAAAGTGTAGTTCAAACTAAAATGCCTAAGTGCTTTTCTATTTTTATTTTATAAAAAGAATTTAAAGCACTTAAGCTGATCACTAAAATGTATATTCAAGCTGTGCATGTGCACAACTGGTGCAGTAGTTAAAGAAAACAATTCCTTGAGGAGCTTTCCATTCATGGGCTTCATTTTAATATTAAAGAGCAGGCATCTATCAAGCTATCTAATTGAACTTGCTCAGTGATGCAATGGCTGTGTACTGCACTGATGCCTTGGAGATCAGGGTGTGTTTATAAGCCCTGGAGTCCCAGTCTGAGGCTAACTGAGGGTTGAACACATCCTGGAGGTGATGTCTTGGACCCCAGGTAAAGAGAGTACTGGGCTGCCCAGTATTTGCATACTGCCTGCTGGGTGAGCACAGAGTGGCATCTGTTGGGAAGGCATCCATTCACCTGTCCTCCAAGCCAGAGGAAACGTACAGCCATAACAGGAACCTAGATCACTGAAGTGGGGTACAGGAAGATCCACAAATACAGGAGCTGAATTTATGTGCTCCCTGCATTTTAGTTATGCAATCATTTACCACATTTAATATGATTTCTTAATTGCAAATTGTTCATCCCTTGGACATCCTCAAAAAATAACTTTTGCTCATGGAATTTTCATGGTAAAACAAATAAATGAAATGAAATAGGGTGGAAAAGATAGCAGTTTTACAAGCAATTCTGTTTGCATCAGTAGCAGTTAACCTAATTGTTATCCAGCTGCTTTACGTAGTCCTATTGTCATACATTTAAATGTTTAGCATGAACTATTACTGTACTTATTCCTTATGAACTGTTAGTTATTCCTGGTTCCACATCTTAACAGTGAATGTAAACAGCGAGTAACAGAAACAGTGATGACAACACAGCGTGGGAACATACAGTGAGAGCACCTTTTAAGGGGGACTCCATCCCCCACATTCCCTTTACTACAAATAACCAACTCTGGGGGGGGTCACTCGAGGAGGGGTGAAACTGTAAGTCACCGGAATGGCAAGCGCTGTGTTGCCATCGCTTTTTCTGTTCCTCGACATTTTACACTTGCTCAGACCCACTAAGAGGAATTTCGGGTCCTGGGAAAAATTCAGACTCTGGGGCTCCTACAAGCTTACAGCCCCTTTCCTGCCTACAGAATGCTGGGAGACCTGGGCCCCTCTTGGAGCTGGGCCCCAGGAATTATCACCTGCTCCCCCACCCTCTCAAGGGCCCTACACTCACTGTTATGATAGGTTACCTTTATTCCTTATTATACTGAGTTTCAAAAATATGTTACTAACTGACCTCACAGTTGCTATGAATGTGACATCAGAGCCTGTTGTTATTGAAAGGATTGAAATGTAATAAGGTGGTGCCCAGTGGGGTCTGAACCATTTTATGAACATTTTTGATCCTAATTTCATGGATAAGCTGGCCAGATGAAAAAAGCTGAGAAGAAAATATGAAATGAAAGGCTGTAAATGAATCTCTAGTGTACTGCAACAGCTATGTAAATTATGTTTAAAAAAGGACATACCAAAGTGGTTACTCGGCACTAGATTTTCCATTGGCCATTTCTGACTAGAGGAGTAACTGCATGACTTGGCTTACCCCACAGCAACCCCTTAATCCAAACTTCAGATTTTGTAAGATTTAGGAAAAATGGAATAGAACAGAATAGAATTTGGTTTTATATAATATTTTACACACTGTATCCAAAAGATCTGTAAAAAACAATCTGTAAAATACTGGTAGTACAGGGACTGCCTGTAGCATACATTTAGCAGTTATTACATGAGCTACTGTAATACAACACTCACAGAGGTATTGCATTAAACCCTGTGTTATTGAGAGATAAGACTTACATTTCTTTTTTTCATTCCACAATTTATTTACACAGGGGAGAGGGGGATGGCTAGCTGCTGGCAAGATGGAAGTTTAATTCCTTTGCTGCTACTGCTTCACCCAGGGAGAACTTGACTGCATCCGTGTGTTACTAACTATTGACAGTTCTTTAAGTGGTAGCTTTCGCCTGTCCTTACCTTAAGGACTCAGTGGGTGTGTTTGTTTTGTTGTAATCTGAGAACTGCTTCATGTAAACCTTCTAGATAGTTTCAACTGTAGGCCCACTGTCAGCTGAGAAACTTGAGAAACTGACAGTAAAGGGTGAGCCATGCAGCAGCCGTATAGACACCAGGCCCTGCTCTCAGTTTAGACTCTCACTATCAGGATACTTCTACAGTGACAACCTCACTAGACATGTCTCACATTACTGAGCTCTTGGAATTAATTTGGGCCATCACTGCAACTATAAAGCAGGTGACAGATAACACTAATACAGACTTGCTGGCACTAGGGGCTCATGTAGAGTGCACCAGACATTGAGTAACTGACCTGGAGGGAAAGATGCAGACATGCAGACTTGTCTCAGTAAGCAGGACAGGTCTCTCTAATATTTACTATCAAGGTGGATAATATGGAGAACAGGGCTTGAAGCAAAAATCTTTGGTGGGTGGGACTGACTGAGGGAGTTGAGGGTCCTGATTTGAACCTGTTTTTACATAATGGTAAGTTGATTTGTACTGTACTAGATGCTCCCAACTGCCCAACATTTGAGATAGAGGGGGTGCACAGGACTTTGGCTCACCAACCAAAGTAGAGAGACTGGAAAAGACCCATTCTTCCAAACCTTCTGAGTTACTAGGTCAAGGAAAACATTCTGAGTCTTGCCAGAGAGAGGAAACCCTGCAATGTGAAGGCCATTGTTTGTCCTTTTTCCAGGACTTCTCTATAGAACTCTCCCTCTACAGGCAGACATATGCCACTGTGAAATGGAAGCTGCAACGTATGGGTCTAAAGCTGTTCTTCACTACCCGGCTTAGTTAAAATATCTCTGAATGGAGACCACTATATGTTTTATGCACTGGTGGTGGTAGAGGACTTCACCCACAAGCAATGGCCTGACTATAAGTTCCCTCTGTCTTCTTATGAATTCGGACCTTGGCTGGAAGATACCTCTCTGATGAACACTTCTGATACACCAAAGGGTTAACTCCCTGACAACATCGCATTGCCTGGTAATGATTCCAGTGAGCAGGTGAAACAACAGAGGGGCAGATGAAGAAAGTGGTACAAGGCTAAAATGAGATTGGTGGGTGGCCCACAGATCCAAGAGCAAAGATCAGAATTCTCCTATGATTGGTTCTTCCTCCAGCCCCTCCCTGCTATTGATATTGTCTATTCAGAACAGGTTTAACCTGCTAACTCAAGCACCTGCCCAGTGCACAATGAGATCACAGACAGCCCTGACTACTGTTGCTTCCCCGACCATACCAGCACAACACAGCCCAGGAAACAACTATGCAAATGCCCAAATAGTGGACCAAATGGGAAGCAACTCCTCCTCTACAACCTCTGGTGTAACCCCTGCATCCAGAGCCTTACCTCGCTCTCCAGCAACAATATCCTCTGCAGAAGCAGCCATGTTGAAGGCTGCAGTAGAACTGCAGCTGCTGTTGCGTTTGTTGTGAACATTTGTTGCCGGCTGTTATTCCTCTGAGACTGCATTGATTTTTTGTTTGTCTATCCTGTAGGTGTGTCACAGGTACTATGGTGTTTCGTGTGCTTTTCCACCCTACAGCTTGACCCCTGCAAACTGGCAGCCTGTCTGGCTGGGGTGAAGTTTTGTTGGGGACTTTCATAAAGACACATGTTTAAACTAGTATCTGTGAACTGGGCAACTGTTTCCATTAGTATCTTGCTCGAGTCTCGAACCCCTGGTTGCTGGGTGAACATTCATCCTCAATTGTGTGATTGGAGTGCAGCATTGACTTTGTACCCAGTTACCACTCAAGGGAGATATCCTTTCTACTTATGCAGTATGCTTAAAAGGGTGTTAATCCTTTAAGAATATACACTAGCATGGTTACATTTTTTTTCCCGGTACTAATGTTTCCATTTCAGGGTGCACAGGTTGTTTAGTTTGCAGATCTTCAGCAGTAGCTGGGCCACAAAATTTCTGAATCCCATGTGCTTTGCCTTACATCGTTGAAGAAGCAGATCAAAGGTCAAATTTGTGTCTCTGTCTCCAAGCACTGCCTTATGTGCTTTCTGCATTTTTCAGTGGGCTTTGCTGATCCCCTTGTCTTCAATCCCACCTGGTTCCCCCCATTCCTTATTTATTGCTGCTGGAATTTTTGCCTGGCAGCTGCTTTTCCTCCTTCTGCTGCTACTGAGGGGCAATATCTTTCCTCTTTTCTGTCTTTTCAATCCACGTTTGATCTCCTGCTTCCCCCTCCCTTCCCCTCGTTTTCCTGATGATCTGCTTTAGACCAGAGGAGATGGTGCATCCTTAAACTGTAGTCTTCAGCAGTGATGGTGCTTTTCACACTCAAGGAATGTTCTACAGAGTGAGTTTGTGTGCAGCTTGAGAATGTTCCACAGTAGCCTGTGGCAGTATAAGTGGAACTGACCTTTCTTACTGATCATTTTTCCTCCCCAGACTTTCAAGCTTCAGTTCATTACTAGCAAACCCAGATGTCACACTCTTCCCCCACATCAGAGCCACTGTAGTGGGTTTGTTGTTGGGATGAGGGTTGCATCTCCAATTGTTGAATCCAGGGTGCCTGTGGTGTATACGCCCCATGGTCTCTCTGCTTGTGGACATACACATCCCTCTCTATGTCTCTGGAACACTGATTATTTTGGTCTGATGGCTGTTTACTCTGAATCTACAACATCATGAGGGATACCCCACCTTCATATAGTAGGTTACAGAAGTGTCCCTCCTCTCCTTCTCCTTTGTAATTGTGATGTTTTCTGCTCCTTTGATCAGTTCTCCTCACCTCCCCCTACTCTTTGGCACTGATACCTTTCTTCCTAGCCACTGCTGTGTCCTCTCTGTTAGACCCCCTCCCCACAAATGAGCAGTTTAGTGCACACTCCCTCCCACCCCCTTCCTTTCATAAATTAGGGGATCAAGGACTATAACTCCAGATTATTTAATTGATTCTAATATGGTGCTTTTGTCACTTCAGTATTATTTCGGTTTATTGTTATGGTTTTCCTGGGGTCAGCAGTTTAAGACGTGTTTCCTGTTTGCTCTATGCAATCTGGTGAGATACTTTTCATCCCAAATCTGTGCAGCCTAGAGCCTTGAGTTATTCATGCACCCCGCTGGTGTATGGGCCACACAGTTTACGATGGTTGTCCAAGATTAGCCACAGGTTGGAATACAGATGAGTTTTATTTACCTTTATTACTTCTCTATTTGGCCTTGAATGTTATTTTGGGTCTTCTTGTAATTCTTGTAGCTCTAGAAGTTTATTGTTGCAGTTTAGAAAGACAGCACTATTACTTGCAAATCTGTGAAAGGCAGCACTATTACTTGCAGATCTGTGAAAGGCAGCACTTTTACTTGCAGATCTGTTTGATGGTATGGAATCCAAGAGGGTGATTTAGGTTCCTTTCACCCATTCAGTGTCTCTGTCCGGAGCAGCTCCATGCCTTCCTGTGTATGGCTACTTCTTTCCTTCACCTTCCTGAACTGCCCTTTCAAACAGAAAAGGGTTTTACATAGGTTAAAATCCATGAAGGCCCAGGTGGCATTGTTACAGAAAACTAAGCCTGCCTTAGCCAAGGCTATCAATCTTTGTAGAGAATGAAAGGTCTTGAGGTGCATAGAAGTGCTCCTCTTCTAAGGCTGGAGTCTCAATCCTTATTCATAAACAACTCTGCTGAAAGATAATCCAAACTAAGAGGGACAACTAGGACAAGTGGTTGGCAATTAAGGTGGACATGCCAGGGGACCTACTTGTACTGGCCAATGTGTATGGCCACAAATAGGACTCTCCTGATATGTTCCTTGCCCTGAGCAAACTCTATAAGTGATGTGGCTACACATGTATTTATAGGTGGCAATTTTAATCTCACATTGGATGCTTGCATGGACAGGTCCTCTGGGAAACCAGAGTTTCATGCTCATACTCCCATAAGCATTAGGGATATGATGGCTATCCTGTGTCTTTCAGACAATTGAAGACCTCAGCACCCTCAGGACCGAGATAACTCTTGCTTCTCCTCAACTTACTCCACTTGTCATATTAACTTCTGGCTGGCCTCCCTGGCCACCACCCATATGATGATTTCCTCATGCATTACCCACCTTTGCCTCTCAGTCCATGTCCCGGTTGTACTGACCTTACTGTTGGGCCCACATGACAGGTCAACTACCTGGTGCCTGGACCTTCTGATGCTCTAGGATCCTTCCGTCTCTGCCTGGTTTTGGGAGGAGATCTCAGTTTTCTTTCAGTTAAACAATATGGGTGACACCACTAAAGCTATGGTCTGGGAGACTTTTAAGGCCACTATTAGAAGCCACATCATATGGCATGCAGCAGCCATCAGAAGGCAGTGTGAGGCTGAGGAAAACAATCTGGAAAAAAAGCTTTCTGAAAAAGAAAATTGTATTGTATTGATAGGCTCTCAAACAGATTTTCCTGATGCAGCTCAACACACTTGCAACAAGAAAAGCAGAGCTGGTAGTGTTCCAGCTGAAGAACATGTAATGGGGTGGTGACAAGGTGGAAAAGCCACTGTCTTATAGGCTTCAGAAACAGTAGGCTGACAGATATATTGATGGACTGCGTGATTCTGGGGGGACACTCCAGACACTGCCAGATAAGATAAATGCCATCATGTGCTTCTTCTACCAGGATCTGTATGCTTCCTAGGGCCCCCTGGATATGGAGCAATTTGATGCCTTCATTGACAAGATTCAGTTCCTCTCCATCACTGCTGCCCAGAAGGCATCCCTGGAGGCTCCCATCTCCACAGAGGAGACTGCATCTGCCATCATCAAACTTACCACACATGAATCCCGTGGTGGGGATGGTATGCCAACTGACTTTTATCATGTTATTCATAACGTAGTTTTTCAATCTTGGGAGATGTCCTCAGTGATGCTTAGCATATTTCTCTTCTCCATCTCACAATTTGTGAAGTGGTAATCACAGTTTTACCAAAAGAAGGGAAGGATCATGCCTTACCAGCCAGCTATAGGCAGATTTCTTTAATAAATTCAAATGCTAACATTCTGGCA
Source organism: Neoceratodus forsteri (assembly GCA_016271365.2). Classification (NCBI taxonomy): domain Eukaryota; kingdom Metazoa; phylum Chordata; order Ceratodontiformes; family Ceratodontidae; genus Neoceratodus; species Neoceratodus forsteri. The sequence goes on from CM057458.1 coordinate 767,183,184, forward strand.
AAGTGCTAGCCTTTAGACTTGAGGCCTTCCTCCTTTCTCTGATACACTCTTCCGCAGGTGAGCTTTGTGAATGGGCATGTCAGCTGAGACCAACACAGATCTCTCTTTTTCCCTCATGGCTTGCACCTGCAGTGATCCCACTCCAATGGTGGCAATGACCATAGATTTTGAGAAGGCTCTTGATTTGGTGGAATGGGAGACCTGTATGAGGTCTAGCAGAAACTGTTTTGGCCTGCATTTTGCAGGCTGGATTTGACCATTATGTAATCAGCCCTCAGCTAGGCTATTTATTAATGCCACACTTTCTACCCCATTAATTCTGCATACAGGAATGTGCCAGGGATGTCCCTTTCTCTCATGTTAGTCATCTTGGTCATAGAACCATTGGCAATGGCCATTAGACAAGACCCAGTATTGATGGGCATCTTTTAAGGAGAGACCAATCACCATGCTTTGCTGTACCCCAGTGACTGCCTAGTCCTTTTGAAAGATGCTGCAAAGTGTATCCCTGTCTTTCCATCACTTTTGTGGGAGTTTCAGATCATTTCCAGGCTTAAAGCTGACCCTTCTAAGACAGAAGTTATCTGGTTGACTACCCCCTGTACCTCAACAGCTCTCACAAATGTGGGGCTCCACTGGGCCCTGAAGTGCACTAGATACTTGGGGCTTTGGATTCAACCAGGCTACATGGGCATGGTCTCTAATAATTTTACACTCCTTCTCAGGAATTTGAAGGAGGAGTGTGACAGGTGGAAACTTGTACATTTTCCATTGGTGGTCATGATCGTTGTGATTAAGATGGTTACTGCACCTAAAATTCTGCACTGTCTATCCCACCTCTTGGTCCATATCCCCTGGTCATGGTTCTCCAAGATGGACAGCCTAATTAGAGATTTTCTTTGGGAGGGGAACCCCCTCCTCAGAATAGCAGAGCCAAGCTTCGTGTTCACTGGAGCAAGAGGGTGGGCTGGTCTTTTTATGTATTCATTTTTTTGTTTGTTTTTGGTAACTGGGTAAGTACACTAGACATAGGATATGCCTATTTTCAGGAATGACCCAGCAGAGTACAAGTAAAAGAAACAGCATACATAAATACAGAAGAAGACAAGAAATTATATATATATATATATATATATATATATATATATATATATATGTACATATATATATATATATTGCCAGGAGAACAAGTAATTACAGTATACATTTCCAAGTAGGTGTCCTAGGCAATTAGATGGCAGTGAAACAGTAACTTGAGAGAAATAAGTGTAAGCACCCTCTGGGTACTTGCTAATTCATTTTAGGTTCCTAGGTATAGTTTGGCTGGTTGCTAAGTGCAGCTAGGCAGGAAGAGCTAGTGGTGCTGTGAAGTCTGGATGTGAGCCTGCTTGATGCCAGCAGGAGGCCCCTCCTTGGGGGTATATAAGGGAAGTTTTTTGGTGCTTAAGAGAGAAAGGGGAGAGACCTGGAGAGAGATCTGGGGGGATCCACCTGCAAGTTCAGCCAGAGGGCTGTGGCAGTCCATTTGCCACCCTGGCCCTTCACCCTTGAAGACCCATGATGAAGAGCATCTGTTCAGGTGTGCAGAAAGGGGAGCAATGAAGCAAAGCATAGGGGCCTGTTGATGCATTTGGGAGTTGGAGCCCAGGGAGAAGAAATGAAAATGGAGGCCCACCAAGTGAACTTCAGCACCTTGGTAAGGTAAGCACCAATAGGACCTAAAATCCCTAAAAGAATAATTGCCCGTGGGTGAGTTAAGCTGTTGGGTCAGGTTTGGTGTTGAGTGGGCCTGCTGTATCAGTATGGCTTGGGCATGGCATGGAAGTGACAGCCCTGGCAGTTAAGAGTGTAACAGTGGCAGAGTTACCTCTAATCCCCAGGCTGGAGGCTGCTGCAGAGTTGGGGCCCATGAGGTGAGCTTCTTATGGAGGCAGGAAAAATCCATTTGGGGAAGTGATGTTTGGGATCCCAGTAGGGTGGCAGTTCATTGAGTGATCTGATGTGGCATTGGCAGAAGTCCCCTCGATGAGCCAGTTCAGAAGCTGGAATTGCTGCATGAGCGGAGCGTGCTCGGAGTTACTGGGGTAAAGGTCAGGAGCACCCAAAACCTCCCTGAATCAGGCCCAGCTGCTGGCTCAGGCATTAGTGACTGGATGTCTGAAAGGGTTGTAATTGTTTGGTTCTTGCTAAAAAGAACATCTAATGAAATTATTGCAATAAGATTATTTTGGAAAGTTAAAGTGTATGCTCCAAAAGAATTAGCCCCTGGGGGGAGGGGAGAAAGTATGCAATCAGGCAGTTTGGAAGTTACTGGAAAGAGTCAGATGGTTTGGGACACTAGAACCATCTCATGCTGTCAGAAGCCCAGAGAGAAATGTAAATGAATGGAGGTGCAAGGTGAGCCTGAATGCTAGAGAGAAATGGAATGATACAGAAGAACCGGAATGGACAGGAAATGTAGTGGCTGAAAAAGAAAGCTAAGGAGCGAGATATGAGTTAAGAGAGAGTAATTGTGTCAAGCTACTGTATGTCAGACGATGGCCTTTTCAGCGTCAAGATGCTTCCAGAGGTTTAGTCTTCACATCTTAAGGGAAACTGCATGAAATAAGTAATCTGTTAGCCCAATAGACTGTTGTAAAAAAGATTTTCCAGCAGTGTCTTTTAATTAAACCCACCGTATTTCATGCCCCCTGCTTCATGCAGTGGTTGTTACTGTTTTTCACATTTAATTAAATAATATTTGCATGATGATCTTGGAGTGGACAATGAACTTAAACAGTGTGACTGTACATGTTAGCCTGATAACCCATTTCCCCCTGCACCCTCATGAACATCCTAGCAGCAGATTTAGTTCCCTGGTTACCGTGATCTCCCAGTCACAACAAACCAATGAACCAGTTAACGAGTCATTCTATGCTGTTTCCTTGAACTGTGGTTGCTTAAGTTGTGAGGTGCCCCTCTCCCATTATTACCATCTGGATATCCCTAGATGAGGGGAGGATTGCATAAGGATAATAAAAACAATGAATAAGATAACCTGGGAAAGGTACAGCATGCTACATATATACCATAATGTAGTTAAGCATGTAGAGTCCAGTGTAAACAAGAGTACACATCAGTGACACAAGGTAAAAAGCAATTCTGCAAACTGCAAGAATATATCATCATAACACAAGGTAAATATACAGTGCTACAAACTGCATGGATGCTAAGGAGGAACAACAAGCAAGTAAGCCGTTTTGGGATATCCTATTGACAGGAACATTAGGAACAAGGGCAGAGTGGGTTAATGGTATTAGCAGGGGGCAAGAAGGGGAGATAATAAATAACTGCAGTTGAGGGAGAAAATGGTGAGGGACAAGAGTTGTCTTGTGATGGTAGGAAATTATGTAGTAGGGGAGCATGTACATGAATGGGTGAGAGAGGGGTGATGGTGAAGTTCACTTTTGAAGAGTCCATGACAAATGAAGAGTCTGACTGAGACTGGTAGAGAGTTCCAAAGCTTGTGGTCAGAGTAGGAGAAGGCCTGAAAGCACATGTTGGTGAGGCATCTGGGGATGGAAAGTAGGGACTGCATCTCAGAGTGAACTTGTTAAGGGAGAGACAGGGGAGATGGTAGTGAGGCAAGCAAGGAGGGAACTCCAGTACAAGCAATTTTTTCAATGATAGTACCCAGGGTATATGTGCTGTAGGCATCAGGGGACAGCCAGTTTAATGCATTATAAAGTCAACAGCAATGGGTAAGTTGGTGTGATGAGAGAGCAAAGTGACAAATATTGTTGTAGGTGGTGATCTATCTTTAAAGACAATCTTTGTTAGCACTAGAGTAGACTGCAGTGCCATAAGTAAGAGTAGGAAGAATTATACCCTGAGCAGTTTGGTCTTAGGGTAGAGGGTGTAAAGGCATAGCTAGCGCTATATGCAAGACCAAGTCTGAGATTAACTGCCCTGCATGTATTGGCAATGTGTTGAGCAAAGTCAAGTGAGGGGTCCAGGGTTAGTCCAAGGAATTTAAAGTGGGAGACATTATCAAGAATAGTGCCATCAAGACTGCAGATAGAAACATAGAAACAGACTTTGATGGCAGATAAGGACCACTTGGCCCACTCAGTCTGCCCATTTCCCTACCTACTGGATAAGCTGCACATCCTAGTTTACCAGCAGCCTACTTCTTCCTATCCCCAACCCCTAGAATTGCCTTATGACTGTCCCATGCATGCTTGAATTCCACCATTGTTTTTGACTCCACAACCTCCTCTGGAAGGCCGTTCCATGCATAGAAACATAGATGAATAGTTGTCTAGGGCACATCCTATGTCTAGGGGCAGAGCCAAATAACATGAGTGAGTTTTATTGCAGTTGAAAAGTACTTTATTGTGAGATTACAGGAGTGAGTTCTATGCAATACAGAGGTAAGAATGAAGTTGAACTCTTCCTGGATTTATGTCTACTCAAGCACTGCAGTGGCTCCTTCCTCTCATGGCAGCATCACCACAGTGGTTATGCATAGAGGTTGCCCTACTTTAAGGAGTGCACTCCTTGGTTCTTCACTTAATAGGCCTGGTAAGCATCTAGGTAAGAGTCCAATGTTTGACCCAACTATACACTCTTGGAGGATGCAGGAAGCATTGGTGTTCACCCCCTGGCAACTAGGTCACTTATTCCCTTGTGGTCCAACCTGGTGATAAGCATATGAGGACAGCTGGTGCACTGGAAAACTTGGGAATCAAAAGCCATTGCTAGAATGCAGGACCTATGGCAAGTTTCTTACAACACACTTTGACTCTTTTGAGAATCTCTGAGGCTGCTACAGCCTTTTCTACAAGGAATTGTGGAAATACATCCAACTTTACTTGTGCAGTGCAATTTATGCTGCACTTCGCACAGTCCCTCTTGAATTCTGTTCTCCCTATCTCAGCAGCTGGGTTCATGGCTCTCATCCAGCAAAGGGGCAGCTGGAAGCATATACAAATCCATTAGAGATGACTTGCCAGATCCCACAGCAAAAGCCAGACTGAAGTGTTTGTGCACTCTGGGAATAACTATCTCAAAGTCCCACTGGGCTCAGCTGTGGATGTTAATACACAAAGCCTGTCCAAATACCAGAGGCCTGCTTATCCAGAATAAACGTATGCAACACTGGTACCATACTCTGGCCAAGTTCATATCTATAGGCCTCTTATCTCATGCTCAATGCTGGAAGTACCACCTGGAGTGTGCAGACCATATGCACATCTTGTGGTCCTGTACATAGCTTGACCAATTCTGGCACCTGGTACATGGATGCTGTACCTCCATTCTCCAGACAGATTTTCTTCTCTACCTTCCTCTGTGCTTACTGAGGATCTCTCCCCTTGGCTTCCCCATATCCAAAGCACAGTTGCCCTGGCTCTTGATGGTTAGACTTGAAGCCAAATGACTAATCTTGCAATGCTGGCAAACAGACAGTGTTCAGTCTGTGGTACAATTGCTGGCTGCAGTTTGCAATCTTGGTTCTAGTACAAGAATGTCACATTTTGCTAGGAAAACTCCTACCTCATACCAGCTGATGTAGGCTCACTTCTCACACCTGCTTATGCTGTCTTAGACACCTTGCCCCCATAATACTGTCCCCTGGGCTTTCACAATGTCTACCCTCCCCTCCCCCTCTCTGGACATTCCTTCCCTCCCCCAATGTTAATCCCAGGATTGATGATTGATATCTGATATATTCTACATACACTAGCATACTATTCAGGATAATGCATTTTGATGTAAACTGTACTTTGAGCATACTTTTCCACTGCATTGCTTTGTGCTGCTATATTGTATATTCTGCTGTTTTCTTTTTTGTGATCTGCTAGAGCTCTGCATGTATCAGGATGTTGTTTTAAAACTGAATAAAAAAAATAACTGCAAAAAAATAACCCAGAATAGTCAAGCTGAGATGCAAAATCTCTTTAGCACTGGGGTCTGGATTTTACACATTTCCCAGAGCCAGGTGGGCTGCTGCACTGGGAGGGTAGATGACGTGCCCATGGTTCTGCAGTGAGCATTTGGCTCTAGCAGGGTTTGAACCTACAGCATTCTGATTCCCAAGTCAGTGCTCTGGCCACTAAACTGCACTGCTTCCACATAATGGGTATCACACTGAGGAAAATTCCTATACTCTTTCAAAATGTGCCATGGCATTCCCAGTTTCCACATGGATATCCAACATAGATTGGTATAAGGGATTTTGTTTTAAAAAGCAGCTCTGTATTACAATAAAATACTTCAAAACACTAGATTTACACCAGTTATGTTTTAACTTTATTGTTTTCTAGTTATTTGCATGTTTTTTACTTTCCCTTGCTGTTGATCAACTCAATATTGTTGACAATGGAGCAATAATTTCACTTAGTCTTTCAAAAGGTGTCTGACTCTCTCCTGCTAAACACACAGTTGCTGTTTGTGACATCACAGTCTGCTGTCACGGTGAGCACTATGATGCCATAAACAAAGGTACTATGAGGTTAACAGGGGAGAGGTAAATGTTTTCAAATGTTCTCTGGACAGACTTTTTAGATGGACTACCAAGATGTGCTATAAATCTCAGATAGGAACATTGAAAATGAAAACAACCGTATTCTGTAGTAAACTGTAACAGCTGAAACATCTTATTTATAAAGCACATGTTGAAGTGCAGAGTTGCTCTTTAACATGTCACTCAAAGAATTAAAACTTCAACAGTGAAGCAATACCCAGTGCAAAACTGCAGTGTTAATATTGGGTAGCAGCACAGGTAAGTGCCTGTCAAATGGCAATCTGATTGGCCTGGATCAGAGGTGACAGTGATAACAGAAGAGCCACTGACATGGTAAATTCTGTGGATATGTCAGCCTGTCTCAGTTGGTAGTGTGACGCTTGGCAGCTGGTTATGATTATTGTATGATATTTGTAATATAAAAATAGTATGTGAGCCTGTGCTTCCAAGGGTGCCCCCGCCCCTCCCCCCAAGGTTTAAGTGAAGCTACAGGATATGTAACTGACCAGGAGATCTCTGTAATGTAATTAACTTCCTTGAGAAATTGCATTTTATTGCCTTTTTATGACCTGTTGCTGCTTTGAAGTTGGGAAGCTAAATATACATTTTATTACAGGACAGGACATAATTTAGCTGATTCCTGTTGGTTATATCACACCTAGATGATGGATTGCAGGGTTGTAAACCTCAAAGGAATTGGTGGATCAAAGACTCATAATTTGGGAAATTAGTTTTTGCTGATCTCACCTTATTTAATATACCTCCTGATAGGACATCATGTTTGTATTTTTTTGTATACTAAAAGGATGAGCTAGATGACTTACAGAAGGGGTGTGGAGACACAGTTAAAACTAATATTTGTGTCTGAAAGGTTTGTCATATACCATCTTGGGACTCTAGAAAGACCCATCTCTCTGATATAACTTAAGCACTTCCAGAGATAATACATTAGATAGAATAGATCCAAATGTATATTGGTAGGAGTTTGTTCCATAGTTTTCCTTGTTTTTCTTTTATGTGATGGTGATGTTTTTTGCTATTTGTTCTGTATTTTATCGTACGGTTTTTATCCATTTTTAGTAAACCTATTCTTAAGAGACTGCCTGGGTGTCTGCCAGTTCTTTTTTTTTTTGCATGGGATGTACAGATGGTTAAGTCTGACAATTATTCAAGTGCTTGATAGGGTTACCAAACTGGGAAAAGGTAAGAATAAACCTAAGATTTCTTATAGAGTTTTAAGGGTTCTTTTCTTGGTAGCCTGGCTTGGTGCCCCTGGAGAAAGATTGTACTGCAATCCCCGAAGATGGTACATATCTGAGCCTGTACATTGGGTAAGCTAGTATAAGGTTCACAGTTTTAATCCCCCCAGAACTTGGGACTAAAGGTGATTAAGACCCAAAAGCAGATGTGAGGGATAACCTGTCTGTTACCTGTTCACATTATTGAGCTCTGAGGTTGGCATTGTGGGAACAGAGGGTCTGACCTGCTGAGTATGTTTGAGACAGATTTGGTTGACAGTGTTGTGAAAAATGTGGTAACACAAGAATTAACTGTTGAGTGTGTCAGCTTAATACTGCATAGCTCACTTGCAAAATAAGGCAGTGATTTATTTTAAAAAGAAAACAGCACTTTACTTACAGTCAAGTTGCTACCTGTTTTATTTTTTTCAAAGTGCAAGTTAGAGTAGCCGTAGTTAGGGAAGAAGATGGCTTCCAGCTACAGTGAGCACAATACAGACTACCTGAAGCAGTTGTGCAAGGAGAGAGGAGTCCTGCACGAGGGGAGAGCCACCAAGCGGAACCTCATGGATGCCCTGATGGCAGCAGATGCCCAGAGTGTCAAATCACAGACTGTGACTGTAAAGGACTGAACTTGGATATAGAGGGGTCAGCAGCCAATGCAGTCTCCAGATCTGGTGGGGAGGACAGCAAGGCCAGTGCAAGCCCAGGGCCACAGCAGAAGGGGAAGGTCATCAGCATTCTGGAGCCAGAGGAAATCAGGATGCAGATTGAGTTGTGCAGAATGGAGCTGGAGTTCCAGAGAGAGGCTGAGCGAGAGAAGTGAGCCGCAGAGGAGAAGAGGGAGTGAGAACAGAGAGAGGCTGAGTGAGAGAAGTGAGCTGCAGAGGAGAAAAGGGAGTGAGAACAGTGAGAAGCTGAACATGAATAGTGAGAGGTGGACTGAGAGGAGCATGAGTGCCAGAGGCAACATGAACTGGAGAAGCTACGACTCCAATCACCAGCACCAGAGCAGGTAAGTACTTGGGTTTAACTGGAACAACAGGACTGGGTTACAAATTAAATTCCAAATTGATAGCTGAATTTAAAGAGAGGGAGGATATGGATGCCTTTTTAAATTCTTTTGAAAAAAGTTTGTATTCAGACAAATATTCCTAGAGGGTCCTGGAGCTTCTAGCTATCCCCGCTACTTACTGGGAAAGCTCGGGATGCATTGGGTCAAATGGACAATGAGGACAGTAATGATTACAGCAAACCTAAAGTTGCACTTTTAAAAAAGTTTGATTTAACTACAGAAGCATACAGAGCTAAATTCTGTAAGCTCAGGAGAAGCCCTGACATGAGCTACGAGGAGCTAGCCATGAAATAATGTCAATGTTTAAAACATTGGTGGGAGGGAATTGAAGCAAACTCTGTAGATAAAATTGAAAATGCTATTTTGTTAGAACAGTATTATTGGACATGCCCAGCAGAGCTGAAAACCTGGCTGGAGGACCGAGATCCCAAAACAGTGCAAGAGGCTGCTGAACTCTCGGACCGCTATGCCAAGAACAAACCTGTTCTGAGAGTGAATGGGGCAGGCGTGGCAGCTCAGAAAAGGAAAAGTGTGCCTTCAGGGCAGCAAAAACCCTCACTGCCTCCACTGAAACAGTTAGCCCAAGGTTTCAAAGAAAAGATTTTCTCAGAAAAGAAACGAATGTTGGGTTTGTAAAGAAACTGGGCATATTGCCAGACAGTATCCCAAAAGGACGAGCAATATGCAAAATGGGGCTAGGAAAGAAGTGGGTTGTTTGTGTGTCTCTGGAAGCATGCCTGTGAACATGAGGGAACACATTAACCCATTCACAGTGAATGGTGTACGGGCACAGGGGTTAAGGGACACAGGGGCATCCCTAACATTAGTAAAAGGGGATCTGGTACAGCCTGGTCAGCTTATACCCAATGAATTTGTAACGATACAAGACTTCACTGGGGAGGAGAAAACATTGCCACTCGCTAGTGTTCTCCTAGACTGGGGTGAAACAGGGGGAACTGTGCAAAAGGTGGCTGTTGCCAAAATTTTAGCAGTTGATGTCATCCTTGGCAACAATCTCAAACAGGATGGTGTGTGCAGTTACCCGTAGCCAAGCGTCAAGGGAAAATTGTAGTTCCCTGGACCCCACAGAAGCCATTGTGGAAACCACTGGGAGGCTGGTTCCCCAGCCTGTGTCTCCTGATATGGAGACTAATGAAAAGGGGGTAGACATTTCCCCAGTAGCAGTTAACCATACAGCTATGAAGGGTTACTCCAAAGAAGGAGGGGTGACCCAATGTCAGAGGGTTAGAGATGACAGTGATCTAGAGTGCCCTGACGCTAGTGCTAGGGACCCTAGTTTAGAGACTGAAGGGGACCTGTCCCATGCCTTCGGAATGTGTAAAGAGTTTGCAGCTGCTCAGAAAAGTGACCCTAGTCTACAGAAGCTGAGAGCTTGGGCAGACTCTGATGAGGGACGGGTGATAGGCAGGCAGCTTGTCGTTACCCAGGGTTACCGTGAGCAGTTTCTCAAGATTGCACACAATATTCCCTTGTCTGGTCATCTGGGAATCATGCACACTACACAGCACTTGGCCCAGAATTTCTATTGGTCCAACTTCACCGAGAAGGTGAAGGAGTATTGCAGGTCTTGTCACCGGTGCCAAGAAATAGGGAAGGCAGGTAAGAAAACCCAAGCCACCCTAATTCCATTACCTATAGTGGAGGAGCCATTCCAGAGGATGGGAATGGATATTGTGGGGCCTTTCAATACCCCCAGGTCCTCCTGAAAGAGGTTCATCCTGACTGTGGTGGATTATGCCACCCAGTATCCAGAGACAGTTGCCCTAGCCTCACTGAGGACAGACAAAGTGGCAGATGCCTTATTTGGGATTTTCTCCCATGTTGGGTTTCTGCAGGAAGTTATTACTGATCAAGGGTGTTCCTTCATGTCAGACCTGATGAAATGTTTGTGGGAGAAGTATGGGGTGGTACAGAAGTGCATGACACCTTATCACCCACTAGCCAATGGGCTTGTGGAAAGGTTTACCGGTACCCTGAAGTCAATGCTCCAAGCGTTTGCTGAACAGCATGGGAGGGACTAGGAGATATACCTTCCCCACCTGTTATTTGACAGGGAGGTGCCCCAAGAGTCGACAGCATGTTTCTCCTTCAAGCTCTTATATGGATGCCGGGTGCGTGGGCCCCTAGACTTGATCCAGGAGGACTGGGAAGGCAAGTGTGCCACCCAGGGCACTCCCATAGTGGATTATGTCCTTAAGTTTAAGGAAAGGATGAAGAAGCTTATGAGGACAGCCCAGAGCAACCTGGCAGCTGTCCAGAACAAACAAAAAGTATGGTATGACCACAGAGCCAGAGCTCGCTCATGCGCGGCGGGTCAGGAAGTCATGATCCTTATTCCAGTCCAGAAAGACAAGCTGCAGGCTGAGTGGGCAGGACCGAACAAAGTAGTTAGAAAGGTAAATGACATGAATGGTATCATAGAATTACCTGACAGAAGACATACAGAAAGAATGTGCCATGTCAACATGATGAAGCCATATGCTAATAGGGCTGACATGGTGTTTGCAGTATGTAGTCCTGGGGAGGGGACGGATGAAGGAGACCCCTTTCTGGACTTGCTGGAAGAAATAAAGTGGAAGTCCTCTGTGGAGGCAGTTAAATTGTCACCTCAACTGGCCCCTGACAAGATCCAGGAAGTAAGGGAGGTTTTAGCAGACTTTGCCCCACTGTTTAGCACCAAGCCTGGACTAACCCCCTTAGCAACGCACGATGTGGAGACAGGGACACAGATGCTCATACGCCGGACAGCATATTGGGTGTCAGAGTCTGTCCAAAAGGACATTAGGAGGGAGATGGAGGAAATGCTGGATTTAGGGGTCATCCAGAGATCCCACAGCCCCTTGGCCTCACCCATAGTCCTTGTGCCCAAGCCAGATGGCTCTACTCATTTCTGTGTGGACTATCATGGACTGAATGCAGTGACAAAGTCAGACACCCACCCGATGCCCTGGACGGAGAAACTTCTGGACAAATTGGGAGGGCAACATACCTTATGACTATTGACCTGACAAAGGGGTATTGGCAGGTAGAGTTAACTGACAGAGCTAGGGAGAGGTTGGCCTTCATCACTCTGATAGACTTGTCTGAAGTTAAGGAAATGCCTTTCGAAATGAAGAACAAACTGGCCACTTTCCAAAGGCTGGTAAACCAGGTGTTAAATGGTGCTGAGGAGTAGACTGTGGTGTACCTGGATGACATTGCCATCTTTAGTGCCAGCTGGGAAGAACACGTGTCCCACCTTAGGGAAGTTCTGGGCAGGATACAGAGGGCAGAGCTCACTGTCAAAGCTGAGAAGTGCCAGGTAGCTATGGCTGAAGTGGCATGTTGTAGGCCAGGGACAACTCCGTCCTAATCAAGTAAAAATAGAGGTGATCAAGGCATGGCCCAGACTAGAAAAGCAGAAGCAGGTCAGGAGTTTTCTAGGGACAGCAGGGTACTATTGGAAATTTGTACGCTATCACAATGCCCTGGCTGCACACCTATCTGACCTGGTAAAGAAAACGATGCCTAAGAAAATTACTTGGAAACCAGCCAGTGAAAAAGCCTTTACCATACTGAAGGAAACATAGAAACATAGACTTTGATGGCAGATAAGGACCGCTTCGCCCATCTAGTCTGCCCTTTTCCCTTCCTACAGGATAGGCCGCAGATCCTAGTTAACCAACAGCCTATTTCTTCCTACCCCCCACAAGAATTGCCTTATGTCTGTCCCATTCATTCTTGAATTCTCCCACAGTTTTAGACCCCACAATCTCCTCAGAAAGGCTGTTCCATGCATCCACTACCTTCTCTATGAAATAATACTTCCTCACATTGCCCCTGAACCACCCCCCTCTATCTTTAAATTGTGTCCCATTGTTCTTGCACATCTCTTTTTCTGAAAGATGCTACCCTCTTGGACTTTGTTGATTCCACTGAGGTACTTAAAAGTTTCTATCATGTCCCCTCTCTCCCTTCTTTCCTCAAGGATATACATATTAAGCTCCTTTAGTCTCTCCTCATACGGCTTCTCTTGCAGACCCTGCACCATTTTAGTTGCCCTCCTCTGGACTGCCTCTATCCTGTCTATGTCCTTGCGGAGATGGGATCTCCAGAACTGGACACAGTACTCCAGATGGGGTCTCACCAAATGTCTGTACAGAGGGGATGACAACTTCCTGTTTTCAGATGGTGCTGCCTCTCCCTATGCATCCCAGTATACCCCCAGCCCTCCCTACTGCCTTCTCACATAGCTTGCTAACCTTAAGGTCATCTGATATGATTACCCCCAGGTCCCTTTCCTTTTTTGTTGTTGTTACTACCTCCCCCCCCCATTGTGTATTCTTCCCCTGGGTTCTGGTATCCCAGGTGCAATATTTTGCACTTCTTTGCATTGAATCCTGGCTGCCATACTTCTGACCATTCCTCCAACCTTGCCAAGTCCCTTCTAATCCTTTCCACGCCTCCTTGTGTATCAACCCTGTTGCAGATCTTTGTGTCATCTGCAAAGAGGCATACTTTTCCTTCCAGTCCCTCTGCAATGTCACTTATGAAGACATTAAAAAGGAATGGACCCAGTACTGAACCCTGCAGTATCCCACTAGTAACCCCTCTTTTCTTCACAGTGGACTCCATTTACAATTACCTTCTGTGTCCTGTTGTCCAGCCAATGTTTTACCCAGGCTACCACCCTGGGACCCACTCCCAGGCTGGTTAATTTGGCTATTAATCTTTTGTGTGGGACTGTGTCAAATGCTTTGCTAAAGTCTAGGTAGACCATGTCCACAGCCCCTCCCTGGTCTACTACTTTGGTCACCCAGTCAAAGAAATCTATTAGATTCGTCTGACATGACCTTCCCGCTGTGAACCCATGCTGCCTTGGGTCCTGTGCCCCACTGGCCTCTAGGTACTCAACAATTCTTTCCTTCAGAAGAGACTCCATCACCTTCCATACCACAGAGGTCAGACTGACAGATCTGTAGTTTCCTGCCTCTGTCTTGGTCCCACTTTTGTATAGAGGAATCACATCCGCCTCCCTCCAGTCCTCGGGTACCACACCATCCTCCCATGATTTATTAAAAAGAGTAGCCAGTGGTTTCACTAGTTCCCCCCTTAATTCTTTTAGAATTCTGGGGTGAATTTTATCAGGCCCCATTGCTTTGTCCACCTTCAGTTTTAGGAGTTCTTGCAGAACCCTTTCTTCTGTGAAAGGACTGGGATCGACCCCTCATCAAGAGTGCCTCTGTTAATTGATTAGGCACTTCTCCTCTTTGTGAATACTGAGTAGAAATATTCATTCAGTATCCCTGCTTTTCACTGTCCCTCTGCCCACCCACTGTTCATTTCTATTCAGCCTCACTATCCCTCCCTTTGTCTTTCTACGCTCGCTGATGTACCTATAAAAGGCTGTATCCCTCTTCTTAACCAAGTTGGCTATCTTTTCCTCAGTTTGGGCCTTTGCTATTCTGATTTCCTTCCCTGCTTCTTTCTGCCTTAACTGGTACAGCTCTCTGTCCTGCTCCTTCTGTGTTTCCTTGTACTTCCGGAATGCTGTCTTTTTCTTCCTGACTTTCACAGCCACCTCTTTTGAGAACCATAGTGGCTTTTTCTTTCATTTTTATTTGTTTATTTGCTTCACACAAAGGCTTGTTGCCTCTGTGATGGCAGTTTTGATGATTCCCCATTGTTGCTCCACACCTCCTTCTAGCTTGTTTGCTAGTGCTTTTCTGAGGCACTCTCCCATCTTTCCAAAGTCAGCCATCCTGAAGTCCAGTACCCTTACTTTTGTATGGCTTGACTCTGTAGCTGAGTTTAACATGAACCACACTGTTTGATGGTCTCTTGTTCCCAGATGGCAACCCACTTCTAGATCTGAGATCATCTCACTGCCCCTGTTTGAGAGTATGAGGTCTAAGATTGCTCCCTCATGAGTGGGTTCCAAAAATAGCTGTCTGAGGCCTGCCACCTGTAGGGCATCAAGAATGGCCCTGCTCTTGGATGTGGCTGCAGCAAATGTGCTCCTGTTAACATCTGGCATATTCAGGTCTCCCATCAACAGTATCTCCTTCTCTGCCTTTCTAAGAATGCCTTCTATCATATACTTGTCCATTCCTCCCCTGACATGGGGGTCTGTACACAACCCTGTGCGGATTGTGGTGCCCTTCCAGTCTCCAAGGTGACCCACAGTGCCTCCCTCCTCCTCCCTGTTTACTCTTTTGTTCAGTTGCTTTTATTCCTTCCTTTACATAGAGAGCTACTCCTCCCCCTCTTCTCCCCTGCCTGTCTCTCCTATAGGTTATGTACCCTTGTATGTTAACATCCCAGTCGTGGTTCTCTGTGTACCATGTTTCTGTGACTGCTACGATATCCAGGCATCCCTCTTCCATCAAGGCCACCAGCTCAGGGAGCTTGTTGCTCGGACTACGGGCATTGGTACTCATTACCCTCCATTTCATGATGGCCTTACTCCTTTTTGCCCCATCCCTGTCCTTCTTGCCTTTGTCACTTTCTCCATTTACCCCTGCCCTTCTCCCTATCGACACCTCTATGTTGGTGTTTATCACACTTACTACCATGATTTTTTTTGGGGTGGCTAGGATTTTCCTGCTTCTTTCCAGTGCCTCCCCCCTTGGCTAGTTTAAATGCTTGCCAATGAAGCATTTAAACCTATCTCCTAGGATCCTGGTTCCCCTCCTGGACAGAAGCAGGCCATCATGCCAGTGTAGGCTTGCATCAATCCAGGTGCACCCCCAGTCTCCAATGAAGCCAAATCCCTGAGCTCCACACCAGTTTTTCAACCACTGATTGAATCCCATGGTGTGGAACACTCTAGCCTCTCCTATGCCATAGTTGAGCAGCACCTCCAAGAAGGTACCGTGCATGCTACTTGACTAAGGCCCCTCCCCAGTTCCACAAACTCTTCCTGCACTTCTCTAATCCCTTTCTTAGCCAGGTCATTTGTCCCTAGGTGGACAATGACATCCAGGTCCCTCCCCTGTGCAGCTGCTCTGGCAATCCTGAGGATTCGCTCCCTGTCCCTCCAAGCCATGGCACCAGGCAGCCACCTTACCTCCCTCTCCCCCAGTTCTACCTTCCTAACAATGGAGTCCCCCACCAGGAGCTGTTTCCTTCCCCTGTGGGGTCCCCTGCCACCCTCCTGTGGGTCTCCTTTGTGGAGGTTCCCAGCATCCTCCTTGGTCTCCACTGCAGATGCCTCAGTAGAGAAGTCCAGTCATGCAGCAGTCCTTTCTCCTGGTGTCTTCTGCCAAGCTACTAGCAGAATCTTTCTAAGGCAGCCTTTAAATTTAGCTTCCTTCTAGCTAAGCCACTCCCCCTACTTACTAGATCTTTCTACAGGTAATTTAAACCTCACAGCTATCAAGTACTTTCAATCACCTGAGATTTACACCTAGATAACTATTCAGATAACCATTCAGTTCAGTTAACTTAGACAAACACACACTTTTTTTTTGTTTTGTTTGTTAGTTTTTTACCCTAAATTAAAGGTCCAAGTAACAGAGTTCTACTTCTTTAGTCCCAGCAGAGAAGTCCAGTCATGCAGCAGTCCTTTCTCCTGGTGTCTTCTGCCAAGCTATGCACTGTGCAGTGCTCCTGTACTGACAAGTCCTGACTATAGCAGACCCTTTATAGTCCAGCAGAGGAATACAAGATGGGGAGAGATACTAACAACAACAAAACTGGAAAGAGACCTGGGGGTAATTTTAACAGATGGCCTTAAAGTAGCCAAGTGATGTGAGAAAGCTGCGGGGAGGGCCAGAGGGATGCTGAGGTGCATAGGGCGAGGCATCACTAGTAGAAAACACGAGGTGGTGATGCCACTGTTCAGACAATTGGTTAGGGCACATCTGGAACGTTGCCTTCAGTTCTGGAGACCACATCTCCAGAAGTACATAGACAGAATGGAAGCAGTACAGAGAAGGGCAACGAAAATGTTGAAAAGAATGCACCAGAAAACATATGAGGAAAGACTGAAAGATCTCAGTATGTATACCCTGGAAGAAAGGAGGGAGATGGGGATAAGATAGAGGCATTCAAGTACCTCAAGGGGATAAACAGGGTCCAGGAGGGAAGCATCTTTCAGAAAAAGAGAAGTGCAAGAACAAGGGGTCACAGTATGAGGCTGGGGGTCTATGGGGTATATGATGAAGTATGTTTCACACAAAGGGTGGAGGATGCATGGAGCAGCCTCCCTTCAGGGTCACGGGGCAAAAACAATAGTTGAATTCAAGAATGCATGGGATAGACAGCAGGCAACCATAGAGGTTGGTAAGAGAAGGTAAGCTGCAGATCATTAAGGATCTGACGCTTATGTAGTATGGAAATGGGCAGACTAGGTGGGCCAGGCATCCTTATCTGCCATCAGTTTCTATGTTTCTATGATTTCAAGAACTGTTTCACATCCCATACTAAGATTCTGTTTCCATCACATGTATATGTTTCATAGACCTCTTCAGCCTAAGGTGACCATAGCAACTAAGCCATAATAAGTCAAATATCAAGGAGGGATTCTCTTATTCACCAGAAGTTCAAGAGGTGCTACTGATTCCTGTTCCTCCAGACAGTGCTTGAAGTTTAGGTCTACTAAACCGCAGACTAGTATTGATCTTTTTTCCATTGGAAATTCTGACAAATTCCAGGATAATTTTCCATTTCTTTACTTTAAGCTGACCTTCCTTAATATACTCAGGGGTAGTCATAGTTGCAGATTTCACAGGAAGGCAAAGCCTTCCCTGTTCCCAACTTTGTTGAAAGGTTCCAACCATTTTTATTTACCAATGGAACACAGAAACATAGAAACATAGGATTTGTCAGCAGAAAAGGACCAGTTGGCTAATCCAATCTGCTCAGATGTTCCCTGCTGCCTAATCTGTCTCTGCAAACCTTAACCGGTCTCTGGCAGCCCTCTCTCCTTTCCTGCCTGTTGTCTAATACCCACTATGTCTATTGAACACATGCTTAAGCCCCCATTGTTTTTACTTATTTATTTATTTATTTATTTAAGCGTTTTACCAGGAAGGCACACTGGACAAGCTACTGCTCGATTCCAGATGCGTCCTTGGGGAAGGGGTGGAACATACACAGTTGAGGAAGCAAATATTAAGTATAATACTTAATTCATTGAGCATAGTATCTAGTGGGATCTGACACAACACATTTGGTACTGATACATTTTTACCTCCACCACTTCTGCTGGCAGTCTGTTCCATCATCAGTCACACTTTCAGTGAAGAAATATGTTCTCACATCTCTCTTAATCTCTCCCCCCTCAGCTTCATTGCATGCCTCCTGGTCCTGGTGTTCCTTTTCATTTGAAAGAGACTTCCCTCCTGCACCCTTTTCACCCCTGTGAGGTACTTGTAGATCTCTATCATGTCACCTCTGACTCTCCTCTCTTCTAGGGCGTACGTGTTGAGATTCTCTTTCTCTCCTTGTAGAGCTTCTCGTGCAACTCCAGCACCATTTTATTTGCCCTCCTCTAGACTTCCTCCAACCTGTCTATATATTTCTGGGGTGCAGCCCTCAAAAACTTCACAAAGTACACCAGGTGGGGTCTCACCACTGAGTGATACAGTGGCAGCACCACCTCCATCCTCCTGCTGATATACTTCTCCTTATGCACACCAGCATCCCACTAGCCGTACCCACTGCATTGTCACACTGCACTGCCACCTTGAGGCAATCAGATATGATAACTTCAAGGTCCCTTTCCTGTTTAGTAACAGTTGGTACCCCCACATCCCCTACTCAGTGCCTAGGTTCCTATGCCCTCTTTGTATGATCTTGTACATTCTGGCATTGAACCCCAACTGCAGGGCTTTAGAACAACTCCTTGAATTTCCCCAGATCCCTGCTCATTCTCTCCCCTACCTCCTGAGTGTCCACCCTATTGCAGGTTTTGGTGACATCTGCAAAAAGGCATATCTTTCAATCTAGTTTTATAGCAATTTCACTTACTAAGGCACTGCAGAGGAATATTCCCAATACTGAGCCCTGTGGCACCCTCACTGGCCACTCATCCATCATTTTACTGAATGCTGTTTACCATTACCCTCTGTCTCCTATATGTTAATCAGTTTCTAATTCAGTTTGCCACTTTGGGTCCCACTCCCAAGCTGCTCAGTTTCTTTATTAACTTTCAGTGTGTCACAGTGTTGAAGGCCTCGCTGAAGTGCAGATAAGCCATGCCCTGTTCCTTTCCCTGATCTATTTCCCAGGTCATCAAGCCAAACAAATCCATCAGACTCATTTGGAATGGCATTCCCACCATGAATTCATGCTGCTTGTGGTCTTGCAGCCCACTGGATTCAAGATACTTAACTAGTCCATCCTTACGTAGGGTTTCCATTAATTTCCACACCACTGATATAAGACTGACCATCCTATAGTTGCGAACCTCTTCCCTGCTGCCAGTCCTATGTAGAGGGACCACATCAGGTCTTCTTCAGTTCTCAGGGACCATGCCTGTTTCCAGTGAGCTGTTGAACAAGGCTGTCAATGGGGCAGCTAGCCCCTCAAGGAGGTGCTAGCTGTCAGTGGGGCAGCTAGCACTTCTCTGAGTTCCTTTAGAACCCTTGGAGGTATCCCGACTTCCCAACTGGTCCCATAACTTTGTCCACCTTAAGAGCTGCAAGCCCCTTCCCAACCCTTTCTGCTGAAAATGTACTTGTGTCTGCCTCCACCCCCATTCCTTCTCCTTCTGCATGGTTCATTCCTTCTCCCTCCACTGTGAAAACTGAGCAGAAATACCTATTCCAGGTATCTGCTTTTTCTTGGTCCTCTTCTGCACAGTCTCCACATCTTCCCTTCTAATACCCACTATTCATACCCTTTCTTTTCTTTTCTCATTTATGTATCTGAAGATAGTCTAACCCCTGCCAGGGTGACCCCTTTCATGATTCTTTCCTCTGCCGTCACCTTTGTTCCCCTCACCACCTTGCCTGCTTCATACCGTTTTACTAGGTATACCTCTGTATCCTCCTCCCTGTGTCTTTCCTCATACTTCCTGAATGCCACCCTTTTTTCCTACATCCCCTTTTCCATTTTCTTAAAGAACAATAATGGAGACTTCTTCCTTCTGCTTTTACTTACTTCCTTCACACAGAGGTTAGTTGCTTTAGTTATACCTCACTTATTTTTGCCCACTCTGCCTCTACCTCTCTCTCTGGCAATACCCCCTTCGAGGCAGTTTCTGAGGCAGTCCCCCATTTATTTAAAACCCATCCTCCTAAAGATCCAATACTTATCAAAGTTGTGCGACCCTGGCTGGAAATTTGATATCATGAAAATAGAAAACTAGAAAGACATGGGATTAACCATCTCCACTCCTCCCTCTTTAATGTTGTGATATGCAGTTTCCCTTTTAAATGGGCTTAATATACTTCACCAACCGAACATAATGAAAATGCAGAGTTGTGGGGTTCTAAACAAACTGGTAATGGGTAAACATAACTAATAAAGAGAAATAAAGCAATCAGGTGGGTTTTGCTAAAACAAAGTGCTTTCTTTTGCAAAATGTTTTAGTTTTCCCAAAGCTGAACCTTTGAGAATGGAATCACAATGCAACCTTCCCATATTTAATTTAGCCATATCTGGTTCTAGGCCAAAGGTAAGCTCCAAAATGTTAATAGTAGTAACCAAAATATTAATCCCTACTTAAGTCAAAATGCCGTTTCTCTGCTGCCCAGTGCCTATTCCGGTACCCTTCCCCTAGTTAAGAGAGTCAAAGACTGATTCATATGATAAAATTCCTGTTGGATTTGAGGGTTTCAAAAAATGCACCCATCATCTGTGCAAGCTAATATCTTAATGGCAGGGGTATTGGGAAGGTGTACTAAACCACGTATTGCAGTATGGGCTTGAATATTTCAAAGTAATGTGTCAAGGCAGAAAATATATAGGATGAGAATAAAGGGCTATCACTGGTGCAACCCCTCCATTTACTTGTGCCAGAGAGCAGTACCACCCATTCAAAGGTGGCTAAACCTTATCATCTGTATACAGTACTGTACCTGCATTCACCATACAGATGCTTGTGGCAACACTTACTTTCTTTAGTACTACAAACATGATTCCATGTGACATTCTGTGAAAAGGTTTTTTGCCAGTCAACTGAGGGAATATGCCCATCTGTTTCTCCTGTATTCCCATGTTCTATGACTTCTTTTATGATAAACAAATGATCTTGTATTTTCCTTCCAGGCACAGAGCAGGACTGAAAAAGGAGAAATTAGACTGGTAGTAATGCCAACCTGGTCGTCAGTATTTTTGACAGTATCTTTTGGTCAGCATTCTTTAGATTAATTGGTCTCCAATTATTCAATGTATGTACATCACCTTTTATATGCAGGAATCATAATATTGCTGTTGACATAGATTCAGAAACTTAGCCTGCTGCTAAAACACAGGAATAAAGATCTGTTAGCATTGGGCTTAAAAAGTCTGAAAAGGTTTTATAAAATTCTTGGGGTAGGCTGTCTGTACCAGGAACAGTGTTATTGATTTTCATGACTGAATTGCTAACATTATTTCTTCATTTGTTACAGGACTAGTCTGATACAACTGATCAAAATCAGATAACACAAAATCTAAAGTATGGGGCAAAAAATAAAATGATAATATGAATAAAAAGTTCTATATAAAGAGCTGGCTCGGTACAGCTGCGTTGGTGCTACTGCTTGCCACACCAGTGACCCGAGCTCAGAAATGGACTCAAATCACTTGGAGGCTACTTGGGTAGAGAGAAGACTGTGCATCTTAAGGACAGCTCTTCTCTCTCAGGGAGGCAGATGCTGCATCTTGTTGCTTGACTGCCACCTTGTGGAGGCAGGGGGGCAGCAATGCAGGAGCAGATAGATGGGGGGAAGGGCAACCATGCAAGCATACTTCAGTATGCATGCACATCACTGCATGCCAGCACCTTTGGGGAGAAGACCAGGAGCTGAAGGAACAAGCCCCAGTCCACCATTACACTGGCAACCCCTGCAGGTCCTTACATGACTGACATGTTGGGCCACCCATCACTACTTTGATTCTGGGTAAATGGTGGCTAAGCAGCTAACCAATAAGTCCATGAGAAGATAAGTGGCAGGTCTGGGGAAGCTCTTGTGCAGGCCAGGGGGAGTGAGAAATAGTAAATTAAAAAAATGCTTAATAAATACAAATTCATCTTTTTCTGCATCATCTCCTTGCATTTATGCCACCTATTAGGTATAGTACATCACTCTGAAGACTTCATACAAAAAATGTAATGTGTTTTGAACTTAGACTGCATAAAGGATCAAAAGTTCTTGCCAAAATGTCCACAATTTTAACTCTAACTAGCCCCTGCAATACATTAGGAGGTGACTGAAACTTGAGTTCCTACTCTTGAAATTGTCCTTTTGCAATTAAATATTGTTGCACAACATGATGAAAAATATTCATAAAATATTTATTCAGAGACATGGGTCATTAAAACCTAATCTTATTTCAGAACTTCCTGAGAGACAGTAGGTGGCTGCTATTTTTGCTTGCTAGTTTCTCCTGGTTGTGAAATGCAGAATTAATATTTTTCCAACCTGCTCTCTAGAAGAAAACATTAATAATCAGATCATGCCATGACTAAATGGGACAATAAATGAACAATACTTGATTATAACTAAACACAATTAGATTTTGTAATCCCTGTTCAAAACAGTACACCATTAATTGTGTATATGCACACTTTATGACAGAACTCTATGCCTAAGCTTTAAGCATGGTTTGCATACAAAGCAGTGACTGATCAGCCAACAACAAATATTTCAAGTAATTTTTGATGCATTGACATGTATACAATGTATGTAGGAATTCCACTACTTAAATAAATGCATTATTTTCCCAAGACTCTGACCCAAGTGAAAGAAAAACAATGTTATTCACCCAATGGGTAAATAATACTGTTTATTTTTCACTTACCTACATCATGATCAACTTGATTGACAGACCATTTTGCCAATCCCACAATGAATCTGCCCTTCATTGTCACAAAGAACACAAACATTCTATACACAGAAAATACAATGGCCTGTGTACAAATATGTCATTAATTTCATTTTGTGAGGGGGTGGGACTTTCATAACTCACTCATGGCTTTGCCACTTGTGAGTTATGGCTCTGCCCCCTCACTCATGGAAATAAATTATTCTGTGATTTCTTGTAAGACTGTATTCACCCTGTATGTTGGAAGCCTGTAGTTGTAAACTGTATGTACCTGTTTTGAGATGAGTTCATTGTTTGTAAACTGTACTCTCCCAGGTGGTGCTTGAAAATAGGCAGGATTATTGCCTAATGCACTTACCTGGTTACCAAAAGTTAATAAGTAAATAAATATCTGAACACAGACTATTGTATAACCTCTGTATATGCATTGTTTTGCTTGGGGACTGTCATGATGATTTCCTGTTGTTAGTAGTGTCTTCTCTGATAGACAAAAAAAAGCATTCTATTGTCCATTGTTATGTAAGCAATAAATCACCATGGCATGGGGACATAATGTCACAGAGAATACTGTGCATATGACCATTGTGCAGAAGAAAACAGAGTGCAGAAACGATAGACAGCTGTGCTTCTGTTTTGCAGGGGGCTTTGCCTCCCGCAGCCCCCGAACTAATATAATCAACTCCAAGGGAGTGTGGACTCTGGGGTAAGAAATAAAAAATTAACTCTAAGAGATTCTCTACCAGGGAATCAAACCACGAAAACCCCCAACCTACGCACTGCAAGGTCAGGTGCCTTAGCCACTCCACTGTGGGAGCGGCTCAACTGAGCACCGACTGGCAGTACCTAAATACACTTCCTCCTTCCCTGTGAGCCACAGAGGATAGTGATAGTATTGCATTGCTGATATTCCCCTGTTGCTCTACTCCCCTACGCGCTACCTGTAATGTGCTCCTTCTCTGTGCCAATTAGAGTGCAAGGTTATCACCCGGTACCAATTACTATGGGGTGTGCATTTTGCTAATCTAACTGCATGCCCAGGGATGTAGTGAGGCACAACCCCAAAGAAGGAGAGCACTCTGTCCCTAGAGGTGCTTTAGATCAGTATAATACACACCCTGTAGTGTCTTATTTTGCTAATAAAATGGGCACACTAAAAACATTTTAAAACATGGCAAACTTTTTCTATTAAAACAGATAATTTATTTTGCTAGTAACTAGTAAAAACAAGACCCTCCCCAGCTGTAATGCTAGTGGTGAGTAAAAGTTGCAGCCATTTTTGCAGTCATGAACAGGAAGTTTTGAAAAGGCATTGCTGTTGTTATTGTGATGTGTCCCGATTACCAACAATTTATTTACCTGTGCATTAGACATATATAAGACACATGTGCCAACCAATCAGGATGCTGGATTTTCCATACCCATATTATAATTTGCTCTGTAATGAACCCAATTTAGTGTGAAAAGGTTTGTACTGTTTTGTACTCTATGCTGCTGCCAAATGTATGCACTGTACAGTAGATGTACCTTAAAAGTACAGTTGTATCCTAGTCAGCTTTCATGGTCAACAACAATTTAAAAGCTCTGTCCATGCAGTTCTTCAAAATACATGAAGCCAAAACATGCTTTTTGAGCTACAGTATGTTTGTTATAAATAAGTAGCATAAAAAATCCAATTTTGTTTGTCAGTTTTGTAACACTTATATGTGTCAAATGTAAACTCACTTTATAGGACAACAGTGGAAGTGAACACTCAGTGGTACTTCCTAAAATAAAAGTATAATTTCAATAAATGCATACAAACCACCAGAAGTATGCTAAACTAGCTTCTCACTTTCCTATTATAGTACTTACCAAACAAAAACTAGCTCTGATTATCAACAAGCCCTGTCATGCCTCTCAAGTTTCCCTGATAATGAGAGATGTTACAAGTTTTGCATCAATGATTCCCTTTGTCAATACTTATTTTGGTGCTGTTCTTCACTTTGATTAATACATATCAAGTTTAGAGTTTACAGTGAATCCCTACAGGGAAAGTACAGTATTCCATGTTTCAGTTGCTACCTGTTAACACATGCTTTGTCTTGTGCTCAAGGTAGGCAGTGTGCTCTAGTGGTTAAAACACTAAACAGGAAGACTGGAGGCAGCAGGTCTGAATCCCACCACAGCCAGTGGTTTGCTGTGTGATGTGACTGCCAATTCTTGCTCTCAGCCTTAGCTAAACTGGTTCTAAAACCCAGTATAGAAGGCAACTTCTGCCCTGCTAACACCTTGTTAGCCTACCTCCTGCATGACGGTTTGCCTGCTCATGAAGTGTTGCGCTGAATTTGGTTCCTCTGAGTGAATGTATGTGTGTAGTTTAGAGACATGTACAAGAATCATACCAAATGGATTTTTTTTCCTTGTATCCATTATGGATCCCACATCCTGGTCCTTTTTTAATCTGCCTTTCTTGTATGCTGCAGTACCTCAGAGTGTACTAAATGCCTTATGTGTGACCTTTAGCAAGTCACATGGCCCTCACATGTTGCTGTCCATCCAAGCAGTAACACCAAATATACAGGACTCCACTATGAGATTTTGAATCTCATTTTATCAATCCTGAGTACATATATTGTAAAAGAAAACAAACGAACACATTTTCTGAGCACTGTTCCTTATTTATTATACAGTATATGGCAAAGTAACAAGCTGATAAACTTATGGCTTTCTTTGCATTTATCTCTCAGTTTTCATTTATTGATTGATTGATGTATCCAAATGAAATATAAAGCAGTTTCAATGTGTGTGTACACAACTTAGTGATGGATATATGCTTGTGCAACTTCATTTATAGACTGATAGTATTTGAATGCTTATGTTGTTGACTGTGATAAACAGATACTTTGGCCATTAGCACTCCCTGTTCCATGGGGAACTACCACCCTGTCAGGGTACTATGAAGGCAAAGGAGCCTTCTTGAGGAGGGTTCTATTCCTAGAGGTGCAACCAGAAGATAATTCCTTTAGGCTAAAGGTACCTTAGGAAGGAGCCCCCCAAAACATTGAGCAGCAAGTGGTGAATGCAGAAACTGGACGAGCATGGATTAACAGAGTAGTGATAACATGTAGCAGACATAGGAGGATTGTAGAATGACTGACAATTGTGATATTGATAGCAGAAGGGGCATGGATTCCATAAGGAGAGAGGGAAGGAATGGCAAAGTAGAAAGAAGTTCACCATCCAAACCCAACTCAAATGCAGAAACCTACCTCAGTCAAAATGTACTACTCTAGAGATACTACTTGATAGATTACCTAACTTTTATGACATTCAGTATGGAGGAGAGGAAAAACTCCCTATGAAGGGGAAACCTTTGGGGATCCAAGGATTTGGATGACTTCCTTCCAGGCTTGCGACAAATTAATGATGGCTCACTACTGCAATTTAGTGATCCAATTCAGGTGAAATTTTTAGATGATGGGCTCTCACTCTAGCCCTCTAAGGGGAAGTTGTGGGGGTGCTGCTAGTAGGGACCTCTGCAGCTAAAGAGGAAACCTGCTGGGGCCAACCTCCCTCACCCGGATGAGGAGGAGAGCAACAGCCACTGAAAGGCACTCACCTGGACTCCAAGCAAAGCCTGCGGTGAGAAGTCAAACCCAGGAGGGGTAAGGCCAAGCCCTGGATGGGTGAGAATAAGAGGATTGAACAATCTTCACCCTTGTGGGGCAGGAAGGACAAGGGAGGGTATAGAATGGAGACTAGGTGAACCGTAGGCAGCTGTAGGGAGAATAACTTTTAAAGGTGATACCGATGCTGTCAGCAGCTAAAAGAGCCCCCTGGGACTTGGAATCCCCACCCTCCGGCAGCTGAAGTCTTAATTGCTACATCAAGAGGTGCCTCTGACACTGTCTGCATGGCCAAAGACTTGACCCACAGCGGAGGACCCTCTCACCATAATGGTACAAGAGCCGTGTTAGGTAGGGAGATGCAGGGATATGTTTGAGAGTGCAGGATTGGTAGTGAAACTCATAGACTTGAGAACAGCGATAGACATCATGAGTGGGCATGCAACTGTTAGCACTGAGTGTATGAGAATGCATGAAGTGAAGTGCATCTGTTAGCACTGAGGACAGAAAGACTGCATGGATACATTGAGACAGCATGAAGTGGAGTGCAACTCCAGTTGGTAGCATTGAGCATGGCAAGGAGGCATGCTGGAGCAAAGGAAAACAACAATTAGTACTAGTAGGAAATGGAGTTTCATGGGGAATCAAACTAAAAAGCAGTGTACTGCTGGAGTATGTAATGAAACCACTGATCCCAACTGGAGTGGTTGCTAGGCTACGAGCCAGGTGTAAGCAATTAAGAAGTTGTGATGAACAGGAGACTGCAAATGGTGCAAATAATATGGTAGGTAAGCAGGGATGCTTCATTTGGTACAAAAAGACAGCAAACACGAGAGCTTGTAGGAGCACAAATCAAATTAAAACAGCAAAGGCAAGGTACTAGAAAGACTACAAGCACCCAAAAAGAAACAGCAGAAAAAAAACACAGAACCTGAAAACAGGAGAGCAGCACAAAACAGCAGACAGAAAATACAAACAGCAGCCAGGAGCAAAATATTGACCTAGTAAGGAAGAGGCACAAAGCAAGCAGAAATCCCAAAAACACAAAATGAAGTAGGAGACAAAAATGGGGCAGGGGAACACAGAGCTCCAACAGAGCCTCCGGCTGCAGCAAAGAAAGAATACATCTGAATGAGACTGCAGGAAGCTGACTTGGATAGCTCAGGCATGGGGCATGGCTAGTTGCTCCCATCCATTGAACTACAGTCATACCCTTTGATAAACATTCTTTAGAATTCAGGAATGATTTTCACAAAGCAAACATTCCCATACATACAGCAAGAAAAGTTGCAACTGTAGGTCCTAATGCACTCCCAAAATTACTTCCACATGTGTGAGAATTTCATGGAGGTTGCTGTTTTGCACTCATTCTCCTGCTTTACAGCAGCTTGCAACAGGTAATTTGCACACATATTACACCTGGTACTACAAGATTTTGCCTGTATGCAGAGCAAGGAAATCAGTGCCCCTGCAGTGGAATTGCAGAAACTAGCAGTAGTAGTAGTGTAGTATAGAATGATCAGTAGTTACATAGAATACAACTAATTGTTAGATATCTCACACAAGGCAGCATAGTAATGTAAAGTCTGTAGGGACA
Source organism: Neoceratodus forsteri (assembly GCA_016271365.2). NCBI lineage: Eukaryota > Metazoa > Chordata > Ceratodontiformes > Ceratodontidae > Neoceratodus > Neoceratodus forsteri. Next base: position 767,211,184 of record CM057458.1, read on the forward strand.
CTATATTCATCTTGTTTGCTCCCCCCACCCAACTGTGCAAACAAGATGAAAACATATTCTGTGTAACCATATACTAACTGACAGAGATCCCCTACCTCATCTACTATATGCAGGGAGAAAGAGTGCCCCCTAATGTTAACCCTGATTTTATCACCTTTGAGCTTCATGGCATGGCCTCACATCCTGCTGGAGAACACCAGATCAAACACCTCTGTACATTTAACCTTGTTGGTATCCTTTGGTATGCTGAAGATTGAGGTCATGTCCCCCCCTCAGTCTTTGTTTCACCAAGGTGAACATGTCAAGGGCCTCTAGTCTCTGCTCATAGCTTTTGTACCTACACAGTAACACTGATAATGTTGATTGCCCTGTGTTGCACTCTTGATTGCTCCAATGTCCTAGTGAGCTGAGAAGCCCAGAACTGTATGCAGTGCTCCAGAAGATACAGATCAGGGCCATGTAAACTGGCAGGATTACTTCCCCTCCTATACTAGTCACAACCTCTCCCCACCTTTGATGTACCTCAGCATTCATTGGTCCCTCTAAGCAGCAGAACATTGCTTCTTCTGCTTGAGACCCATGTGTTTGATGAGTCCAGGTCCGTTACATCTTCGACTGTAGCAAGAGGATCCCAACACAGTATGTATATCCTACCTTGTTTTTCTTTACCAAGTGTAGCACTTTGCATTTGTCTACATTGAATCAGAGACTGCAGGTATTTGGTCAATTAGTCAGCTTGTTCAGGTCATTTTGAGGCTTATTTCCATCCTCAAGGGAGGCAACCACCATGGCCATCTGAGTATCACCAGCAAAGCAGTTGCCCTAGCACCAGTCTGATGGATGCCACTGTGCACCCCTCTCCACTTGTAGTAGTGCTTGTCTACAACCACCATCCTCTGCTTATTGTCCTCAAGCCAATATCTCATGTGTACCATGTCAGTTTATTATGTCCAGAAGCTTGTAGTGTGCCACACTATCAATGCCTTGTTGAAATTGGGATGGATCACATCCATGACCCTGCACTAGTCCACCTGCCTGTTCAGCCACATGAAGAACATGATCAGGTTGGTTTGGCATGTCTGCCCCTCACAGAAACAGCCTGAGAATGGCCAATTCCCATTGCCTTAACCAAGTGCACCAGCAGTCTGTTCTTGATAGACTTTCATGAACTTGCCCAGCACTGATGTCAGGTTAACTGGCCAGAATTTACTCTGGTCATACAGTGCCTTGCCCTTTTCTTGAAAATGGGGAAATACACTTTGAACTTTTCAATCCTTCAGCACCAGACCTCTCCAGACAGATTGCTGAACATTTGTAGCAAATGATCCTGCTAATTACTCTCTGAACTCCATAATGATCCTTGATGTTCTCCCATCTGCCCCACGGAATTTATCAGCTTGTTCTTTCCCAAGTATTCAACTACCAAGGTAGGTGTGATATCTGCCAGCTGCACTTTTGCTACCTCTGATGCCCTAGCATCTTCCAATAGCTCCCACCCCTATCAGGGTCCCCTTGCTGAACACTGAAACAATGTATTCATTCAGCATCTTAGCATTTGCCCCTGGCTGTCTTGCAGGCTGCTCCCCCTTGTCCTGTTTTTAGAGGCCCAATCACCTTCTTCACCTTCCTTATTCTGTTTATGCCCTTGAAATAGGCTTTGATGCCTGCAGCTCTTGCTGTTTTCCTGGATTCTAGTGCCTCCTTAACATTACAAATTCTAATCTTGCAGTCCCTCATGGATGCTCTGTACTTTTTTTCCGAGCCTGAAGTCAATCTGTGCCTTTCTAGTTGTCACCAACCTTCTTTTTGTTCAGGATCAGTTGCCTTAGATCCTTATTGAGCTGGGGGTGGGGCACGTCTTGGCACTTTTTCCTTTATAGTTTACAGTAATACAGACCATAACAGCTACTTCAAGCATCTTCTTCAATTAGCCTCACATGTGTTGTACATTACTAGCACCATGCAGCTCCAATATCATTGAATACCATGTCCTTCATCTTGATAAGTCTCCCCTTCCTGAAGTTTTTGGTCCTGGTGGCTGTGGCTCAGCTCATCCTCTGTTTCAGCAGGCAGAAGGTTACCTAGTTGTGGTCATTGCCTCTTGCCAGTGCTTGTATGTTCAAATTGGAGATGACCTCATCCCCACTACTGAGAACAAGGTCAGTGGTGGCCTCAAACATAGTCATCTTGAGAACACACTGCTTTAGGAAGCAGCCCTTGAAATGGAACGCTATCTTAGCCCTACTGTTAGCCTAGTCAAATCATCTGTCTATGCCTGTGAGATTAAAGTTCCCACAGGACCACCACTGCATCCAGTTTGACTGCTCTGTGCATTTTCCCTAACAGTTTGGTATCATGCTATACATGAGCAGTAGGGGAGTCCTATAGTACAGGGTGACTCTTCTGTACCATTTTACTCACGCTGGCCAAAAGGGACTCAGTGACACTGTTTGCCCCTGATATCCTCCATGACTTCTACAGTGACTCCATTCCTTGAAAAGAGAGCCACACCACCACCTTTTTTGTCAGGTCTATTTCTTCAGACTAGTCTGCATCTATCTTTATGACCCAGTAAATGTCTTATCCCAACCTAGTCTTAGTAAGTACCACAATATGCTTATCATCTAAGTGCATCTGGTATTCAACATTGCCACTTTGCTGGGTGCACTCCTCACATTGACCTGTATTCCAATGAGAATACTGGCCCCACTATTGTTCCTCACCTACCCCCCATCCACTCTAATGGCCTCCTTTCAAATTTCTCTCCTGCTCTGCTGTCCTTCTCTTAGTGTTTCCCTGCATCTGTCTTCTGCCATTTAAGATCCCTAAACCAGCCTCTCCACATATCCTCTTTTTAAATCCTCTTTGATTGCCCTCTGCATTCTCCTGGCAAGTAGCAACACTTCTTGTTGGTGTGGGTGCAGACCATCCTCAGTATAAAGGTATGTCTTGCCCCAGAATCCTTTCAGCTGGCCAGAAAAAGAAGTCCCTCCATCTGGCTCTGCTGCTAATTTTTTCTAGCCCTCAGAGCTGGGTGGATCTCAACAAAGATCACCTTGGATACCTCTCCATCAGAAACATCCTTACTTCCATGAATTACATCATTCCCTTGGATCTTGCACTCTGATGTGGTTTGTGCCAACATGGATGGTGACAGTCCGCTCTCTGCACAGCATTTTTTTGTTTTACAATTTACATCCTTTTTCATCAAGATCAAATTTTGAAATCTATATTGTTAAATTTAAAGTTTGGCAACTAGAAATATTGTCCCAGAAATGTATACAAACATCTGATGTGTCAGCTCAGTGTACTTTGGCTTAAATAAAAAAAATGCTTTTTAAAACATACTAAAATAAAGGAGAAAACTCTTGCATTTACTTATAAAATGTTAATTTCTTGAAGAGGGGCTTGTCTGTGGTCATAGCCTGTCAAACATTTCTGCCAAAATGATGTCAAAGACTCCAAACCAGTATTAATGAATATTATGCCTGTTTTGCAAACAGTTTTATGTGAATGAAATCCTTTGCAAGCTTGTCCAGTATTGTACTGTGTCAGGTGTAGCTTAGGGTGCAAATGAGGTTTGTGCTCTAATAGTATGGAAGCAATGAAGGTCTACAGGAGGAGGATTGCATGTTGTCATGGGTTCCTTTAACACTAGTGAGGGCAGGCACTCTAGTCAAATACTGCAAGCTGGTTGACAACAGAGTGAAGTTCAGATGGTGTTTTCTAAGTGGGAGTGGAAGTCCACAAGAACTGTGTCAGGACTGTTGTTTCATGCTCATGACTTTGTGTCCTTGTGGGTGGGGTTCCAAGGGTAAAAGTTAAGAAAATGGTTGTGTTTGGTAGAAGTGGACCCTGTCCCTCCACTCTCCAGTTTGAATGTCTTAGAACTATAATATTCACTTGTATCCCCCTTCCATGACTGTTCTATGTCTGTTCCCTTTTCATCGGAAAACACGCCTTGAGGCATTTCTGGGAATCATCCTTGTGACCCTGAGTTATAGACACAGAACTCAAACAATAAAGCTAAACGGAACTCCCCCTTCCAAGCGGGAAAGTTATTGACTTATACACTGCCATCTCAAGAACCACCACTAGTTGTCACTTTGTTGTTATTGCTCAGCTGCTACATTTAGACTACCTTTCCCCCATATACTGTACAGCGTTCTTGTTCTTAGTGGGATGCATCCCTAACCCTCTACTTTTATGTCTGTCTCCTTGAATTCAGCAGATGCCCTTTCATCTTTTTTGGAAGTTAAACCATCTCCAAGAGCCATACAGTAACTCTTATCATTCAGTTAACCCAAACTGGGAGTTTAGAGTGTTTCATAGACTTTAACACATAGCAGTCTGAAGAACCACCACCAAGTGTTGCATAACTGGTACAGCTGCTCACCACATTGGGGCTTTGTTCTTCTTAACTCTCACTACTAGATTATGCTGCTTTGTATAAAATGCATTTTCTCATATACAGCACTTATGTTACTAAACTAGATGTTTGGGCAGTGCTTCTCACCATGACAGAAGGGAAGTGATGGCCCATTGAGATGGAAGTAAGATCAACTGAAGCATGATGTCCATTTGGAGGTCATTCCTCCAGTAAATGATTCCCTGGGCATGTAGATGTCAAAAGGTAAACCCATCCTCCTGCTGAGGATGTCAAACAGAGTTAGAAACCTAAATCATTTGCATTGTGTTTATACTGTTTTTTTTTATGCTGAATAGCTCAGTGGAGATTCAGTATCTTATTTTCACTGGGGACCTGCTGCTACCCACTTCTACAGCTGAATGGACTTTAACACTGGGAGATTACATGACTTGCTCTGGGTCACAAAGGCAGTATTTGACTACGGTGGGCTTGGAATCTGTGATATCTTGTTTCACAAGCCAGTACTTTAGCTACTAAACTACTAAAACTTTAATATAGTTTGTGACAAGCTTCAACAATAAGGTAGCTTGCAGTGTATAAAATTGTTTCTTGTTTTATGTTGTCACATGAGGGCTTTCCTCAGACTGAGTCATTTCTTTGCACTCTGTGTTTTCCTTCTTTAGTGGTGGAGTTGAGTCCTCCTTATGCATCTCCACAATCTCTGATCCCATTGTCTCTGGAGCATTGCAAATTGTCTCTATATACCCATGATTTGACCCTTTTGTAACTGTTGGACCTACCCTTCCAGGGAGAGTCAGCTGGTGCTGAGTTTGTGCCAAGTGGTGGGATGGAGTCCTGAGCCCAAAGGTCAAGGGACAACAACCAACACAACTTACATTAACATAGCATAATTCCCTGAAGGAATTGCCTTGTTCCACTTGTAAAATGTTTAGCAATCTTTGTTTTTTAGCAGTATGTAGTGTTGTAATTTGGTGGTATATCTTTAAATGGCTGCCTTTAGGGCATTAACATAATTAGATATGTGGCAGGGGTAGCTGGGGTTAGTTTGTTCTGGTATGCTACACTAGTTGGGTGCAGTTGCACTGTAAAAGAGTGTGTTATTTTGCTGCTTCAAATAGGTATTCCTGAATTTTAACTTCCTGTAGTTCCCATGTGATCTGTAAGGTTATGATGAAAATGTGGGCTGTGCTTCCTGTTCTTTCCATGTGACTTGAGTCAGATCTAGTAGCCTAGGTTATTGTTTAGATGTCATGTGACCTCATTAAGTGCAGAGCTGGGCAGTTGAGATACATGCAGAAAGTTTGAGCTATCCTTTGTTTCTATGTATGCAGATATTTTATTAGCTTTCAGAGCAAAGTTTGTAAATGTTTTGCAGATGGTTTAGTGATGTATGTATGCATATTTCTGTTGTTGTGTAGAATCATAGTATTCAAATATATTTTGTGTTTGTATTAAGTGTTTAAAATGTTTTTCTTGTGAGAGCAGCAACAAGGCTGATTGGGTATGGATTGCTGTGTAGGAAGTTTTATGTTTTTTTTTCCAAACTGCTGCATGTATTTCCTCTACAGTTTGTGATTTGTGAGCAAAGTTGCTTTTGGTGGTGGGGGGGTGGCATTTTTTTTTTTATTTGCATGATTTCTTTTTGATGTTGTTGTGCTGTTTGATTTGTATTGTGATCTTTTTCACCCTGAGGATATGTAATTAACATATTGATCTTTTTGCCCCTGACTGGTTGTGCTCTCAATTAATGCACCTATATCATGACTTTTGAGCAATAGAATTATACAGTACTAAGTTAACACATTACCCTGTGATGAGGTCCTGACCAATTAGAAGTCAGAATTTACCAGAAGCCATATAATAAGCTCTGATAAACACACTCTTAGTGGTATGGTGAGGCCTCTAGAGATGTTTTTATCAGGATACAATCAACATCCTGGAGTGTTATTGTGCTTATTAAATGGGTATATGCTGAACTCTATTTAAACAGCTTAACAAATTGAGAAACATAGAAAAAATGGCCCATTTTGTGTTAAATAGTCACTCTTGCTTAGAATATTTGGTTACACTTTTTTTCTTAAGTTTGGTTTTCTTTTATGTTCATTTTGTTTTAAATGTATGGTATTTTTAAATGAGTTTAAATGTTCATCTCAGTTGTTTCTAAATGAGTGCTCACGTTTAAGTACAAATGCTACAAGTGACAGAAGGTGGAAGCAACAGCATTAGGACACTAGGCCACTGGCAAGACCAAGATTTTCTTATGGTCTTGCTGGAAGTGTGCTACCTTCTGCAGTGATGGGGTTTGTAAAACTGCTGGAGATCTCACCACAACTGCAGGTCAGTAGAGAGTGCGAGAGAGTGAGGCTGACTCTCATCATAACCTAGCAGATCAGCTGGCCCAGTGCCATGGAGGGCTGAGGTACCAATGCCTTACCTCCTGTCATGCCAATGACCTGTGTTTGCAGTGTGAACAGGTTGACGGGGGCCAGCCAGGGTGGGAGAGGATTGAGCATCTGGAGGAGTGCTCTCCACTCTTCTCCCAGGGAGGGTGGGGAACAAGGGCCCTTACTTGCCTGACACCTAGCAGAGGCTAGGTATTGGCACACCTGACCAATACAGTGGGGCACTGAGGCAGAGCAGCCAGTGGGCATGCTACATGTGGATGTGCGCATGGCACTCTGATTGTCAGCATTAAATGCTCCGCCACTTAAAGGAAAAGAGGGAAAATGTCAGCCAGGTCAAGTGGCTTGATGTCCATTCACCTAAAATGCACCATCTCTGAGGGCACCATATGTACTAGATCTGGTCCTGGTGGGAAGTTGCTGGCTCACCACCACCCCACCATTGGGGTAAGCCATGGGGGTAGCAAGGTGGTGGCCTGATTAGGAGATGGGTGCGGGACAGTCAGCAGCCAGAGAAGAATGGGATGCCTGGAAGCAGGAGCCGACCAGGGGCCAAGGGAGAGAAACAGTAATAAAAAAAAAAAATAATAAAACTAGCAGGTCTGCAGACTGGAATTGTGATTGAGCAGATTGGGAGGGACAGCAATTACAAAAAACACTACTTAGCATTGAAATTGTTCTTTGGTGGTTTCTGTGGATTGAAAGCGAGCATCTTGCTTTGAAACAACATGGTGGCAAAATAGTTGTTGAATGTTTCTGTTGGTGGCACATGGACTCTTTTTGTAATGTGGACACAGATATTGGGTCTTTTTTATCTGTGCTTTATCACAAAAAAAAAGAAATAACTAGAATGGCATCTGAGCCAATTAGAAACATAGAAACATAGACTTTGATGGCAGATAAGGACCACTTGGCCCACCCAGTCTGCCCATTTCCCTACCTATTGGATAAGCTGCAGATTCTAGTTAACCAACAGCCTACTTCTTGCAACCCCCCACTATAATTGCCTTATGTCTGTCCCATGCATGTTTGAATTCTCCCACTATTTCAGACCCCACAACCTCTCCAGGAAGGCGGTTCCATGCGTCCACCTCTCTCTCCGTGAAAAAGAATTTACTCACATTACCCCTGAGCCATCCTCCCTCTAACTTTAAATTGTGCCCCCTTGTTCTTACACATCTCTTTTTCTGAAAGATGCTACCCTCCTGGACTTTGTTGATTCCCTTGAGGTACTTAAAAGTTTCTATCATGTCCCCCCTGTCCTTCCTTTCATCAAGGGTATACATATTAACCTATCTCAGTCTCTCTTCACATGGTTTCTGATGTAGACCCTGCACCATTTTAGTTGTCCTCCTCTGGACTGCTTCCATCCTGTCTATGTCCTTGTGTAGATGAGGTCTCCAAAACTTCATGCAGTACTCCAGATGGTGTCTCACCAGCTGTCTGTATAGAGGGATAACCACTTCCCTTTTTCTACTTGTGATGCCCCTCCCTATGCATCCCAGTATCCCCCTGGCTCTCCTTACTGACTTCTCACATTGCTTACCCACCTTTAGGTAATCTGATATGATTACACCCAGATCCCTTTCCATTATTGTTTTCGTTAGTACCTTCCCTGCTATTGTGTACTCTTCTCCTGGATTTGTATTTCCCAGGTGCATCACTTTGCACTTCTTTGCATTGAATCTAAGTTGCCATATGTCTGACCATTCCTCCAACCTTGTCAAGTCCCTTCTCATCCTTTCTACCCCCCCCTTGTGTATCAACTCTGTTACAGATCTTTGTGTCATCTGCAAAGAGGCATACCTTTCCTTCCAGACCCTCTGCAATGTCACCTATAAAGACGTTAAAGAGGACTGGACCCAGTACTGAGCCCTGAGGTACTCCACTTGTAACTCCCTTTCTTCAGAATGTGTTCCATTCACTATTACCTTCTGTGTCCTGTTGTGCAGCCAGTTTGCTACCAGACTACCACCCCGGGACCCACTCCCAGGCTGGCTAACTTGATTATTAATCTTTGTGCAGGACTGTGTCAAATGCCTTACTAAAGTCTAGGTAGGCCATATCCACAGCCCCTCCCTGGTCTATTACTTTGGTCACCAGTCAAAGAAATCAATTAGATTTGTCTGACATGACCTTCCTGCTGTGAATCCATGCTGCTTTGGGACCTGTGCCCCGCTGGCCTCTAGGTACTCAACAATTCTTTCTTTCAGAAGTGATTCCATCATTTTCCCCACCACTGAGGTCAAACTAACAGGTCTGTAGTTTCCTGCTTCTGCCTTGCTCCCACTTTTGTGAAGGGGAATCACATCTGCCCTCCTCCAGTCCTCAGGTACCACCCCATCTTCCTATGATTTGTTAAAAAGTGTTGTTAGTGGTGTCACTAGGTCCTCCCTTAGCTCTTTTAGGATTCTAGGGTGAATCCCATCAGGCCCCATTGCTTTGTCCACCTTGAGTTTTAGGAGTTCTTTCAGGACTCTTTCTTCTGTAAATGGACTGGTGTCAACCCCACTACCCAGAGTGCTTCTACTGTTTGGTTTAGGCAACTCCTCCTCTTCTTCTTTTGTGAATACTGAGCAAAAGTATTCATTCAGTATCTCTGCCTTTTCACTTTCTCCCTCTGCCCACCTCCTCTCTCATTTATTAATCTTCACTATCTCTCCCTTACCCTTTCTGTGCTTCTTAATGTACCTATAAAAGGTTCTATCCCCCTTCTTAACTGAGTTGGCTATCTTTTCCTCGGTTTGGGCCTTTGCTTTTCTGACTACCTTCCCCACTTCTTTCTGCTTTAATTGATACAGTTCCCTGTCATGCTGCTTCTGTGATTCCTTATACTTTTTGAATACAGCCTTTTTCTCCTTAACCTTCCCTGACACCTCTTTTGAGAACCATAGTGGTTTTTAATTTGCTTTGTTTTCTTTATTTGTTTCACACAAAGGCTTGTTGCATCCATGATGGCAGTCTTGATTTTTCTCCATTGTTCTTCCACCCCTCCTTTCTGGCCATTTGCTAATGCATTCCTCAGGTATTCAGCCATTATGCCAAAGTCAGCCCTTCTAAAGTCCAGTATCCTTGTCTTTGTATGGCTTGTCTCCATGGTTGTGTTTATTGTGAAGCACACTGCAGTGTTCACTTGTTCCCAGATGTCTACTGACTTCTAAATTTGTTATCCTCTCCATTTGAGAGTATCAGGTCTAATATTGCTCCCTCCCAAGTGGGTTCCACCACTAGTTGTCTAAGGCATGCCCCCTGTAGGTCATCGAGAATGAGCCTGCTCTTAGATGTGGCTGCAGTCCATGTCGCCCAGTTAACATCTGGCATATTCAGGTCCCCCATCAGCAGTATCTCCCCTTTTTCAGCCATTTTGAGAATGTCCTCTTTCATTTTCTTGTCCATTTCCTCCCCTTGAGATGGGGGTCTGTATGCAACACCTGTGCGGATTGTGATGCCATTCCCTGTCTCCAAGGTGACCCAGAGTTGCTCTTGTCCTCCCCCTTTACTTTTTAGTTCCATAGCTTTGATCCCTTCCCTTATGTAGACAGCTACTCCACCTCCTCTTTTACCCTCCCTGTCCCTTCTGTAGATTGTGTACCCTGGTATGTTGACATCCCAGTCATGGTTCTCCATGTACCATGTTTCTGTGACTGCCACAATATCCAAGTGTTCCCCTTCCATCAGGGCTACTAGCTCTGGAAGCTTGTTTCTCAGACTACAGGCATTGGTACTCATTGCCCCATTTAATGTTGGCTTTATCCTTTTTACCCCATCCCTGCTCTATTGCCTTGTCCATTTTTCCATTTCCCCCGTTCTGCCCCCTCTGTCAAGCTCTGCACCTCGTGTGTTACCCCACTACCTGCCATGTTTTGTGGGGGGAGGCTTGAACTCTCCTGTTTCCTATCAACACCTCCCCCCTTGGCTAGCTTAAAAGCTTGCCAAGGAAGCCTTTATACCTGTCACCTAGGAGCATGTTTCCCCTTCCTGGACAGATGTAGACCATCATGCCAGTATAGACCTTCATCTCTCCAGGTGGACCCCCAGTCCCCAATGAAGCAAAAGCCATGTGCTCTGCACCAGTTTTGCAACCATTCATTAAACTGCATGGTGTGCAGTACCCTAGCCTCACCCCTGCATTAGATTGGCAGCACCTCTGAGAAGGTTACCATGCTTGCTACCTGTCTGAGGCCCCTCCCCAACTTCACAAATTCATCCTGCACTGCACTGATCTCATGCCTAGCTAGGTTATTTGTCCCAAGGTGGACAATGTTATCTAGTTTCCTCTCCTGTGATGCTGCTTCTGCAATCCTGAGGATTTGCTTCCTGTCCCTCCAAGCCATGGCACCAGTCAGGCACCTTGCTTCCCTCTCCTCTCCCTTCCCCAGTTCTACACCCCTAACAATTGAGTCCCCTATCAGAAGCTGTTTCTTTCCCTTGTGTTGTCCCTTGCCACCCTTTTGTGGGTCTTTCTTGTGGATGTCCCCAGCATTCTTCTAGGTCTCCACTGAGGGTGTCATCATAGAGGAACCATGATTTGCCAGACTGACATATGATTTGTGTAGAGGTGCAACTCGGGGGCTATGCCTCTGTTCCACCACCCTCACCCTCCCATAACCTACTGTGGTCCATCTGCTCTTCACACATGGCAACCTCTGAGGCAGGGATTGTGGAACTGGTGCTCTTTGGGTGGGGGAGGCCTCCTTAGTCCTTGCCAGTTCAGCCTGGAGGTGGGCAACCTCCTCCCTCAGAGCTGAAAGTTGCTTGCAAATAGGGCAGCAACGCAGGTTCCAGAATGTCTCCCAGAAAATTGCTGCCCCACAGCCAGTGCATTGCACCACTCCTCACATGTCCCTCTTCCTTATAATATACAATGACTAATATGTAGTTTTTTTGTGTGTGTGTGTGTGTGTGTACTTACCCTTTATGCACTGTGCTTGGTAATTAAGAATATGACAGTTCTGCCCCAAGACCTGCTGAGAGTGATGTCAGAACCTTGGCTAAAGGAAATGCCACCGCGTGGGGAGGCGGGGTGAGGGAAGGGTGGGTGGGTGAGCCACAACCACTGGTTACTGTTAGAAACAATCAAATACACCACTTCTCCACCACTCTGATGAGTACTGTCCTTTATAGTAAGTCAACCAACACCACAACTTACTAGACCACTACTCCTAAACAAACCACTCTACTGAGTCCAGGGATAAAAACGAACTCACTGCTCAGCCAGCAGGACACTTCTAAAATATTGCACAAATATCCTTCCAAATCCTAGGTGTCTAGCACAGAAATCAAGCAACTTCAGTTGTATTTCACCCCCTCTGGTTATAAAATTGCTACACTTCAATGGAATTCTGCAATTCTTAATGCCAATAAGAAAATAATGAAACTTTCTGCAGAAAGCGTAGCTTACCTTCCTAACTAGTCCCCAACAATATTATGTTTTACCAGGTTCCCAGTTCCCCAAATGCATTCTAGTTTGAACTCTGCAGTATAGCAAGTTTCTCAGCTTCCAACAGAAGCAGGCAAGTCTTTTCTGACTGGCTTCTCACTGTGTAGTTTGACTGACAGCTCAGTGATAAAAGCCCCACCCAGAATCAATTGATTGACTAGTGACACCTGTGATGTAAGCAGGCCTTTCAAGGAAGACAATTTGCTATGTCTGATTCTAATACATACACAAACCCTTTATCTGAAACCAGGGATAAACTCACTGCTCAGCCAGCAGGACACTTCTAAAATATTGCACAAATATCCTTCCAAATCCTAGTTGTCTAGCACAGAAATCAAGCGACTTCAGTTGTATTTCACCCCCTCTAGTTATAAAATTACTACACTTTAAGGGAATCCTGCAATTCTTAATGCCAATAAGAAAATAATGAAACTTTCTGTAGAAAGTGTAGCTTACCTTCCTAACTAGTCCCCAACAATATTATGTTTTACCAGGTTCCCAGTTCCTCAAATGTGTTCTAGTTTGTTCTCTGCAGTATAACAAGTTTCTCAGCTTCCAACAGAAGCAGGCAGTACTGTTTCTACTCATTACATAGTACTTAACACACTGCTATGAATTTTTGAGAACATTTTTCCATTTAGTAGTTTGTGGTATTTCCAATGTAATTTTAAAACTGCTGAACCAATTGTGTCCATCTACATTGCATTCTGGGATCTACTGACATTGATTTATACACTAAATTTCAGGCCTATGTATCTGCAATAGCAGGGAACTTACAAACATCCACATTATAGTAAGTTCTCACAATATTTCACAGCAAATAAACAGTGAAATTATGAACACCTGCAACTTATAAATAACTTATCTAAATCTGTCTATATTTAACTTTGTCTGTGACCTTTACAGAAAGTTTATGTATGCTGCTTTGCAGATCTCTATCACCATAAGTGAACAACTTTATGGCAAAACAAAATGTTCATAACATTTCACAAAATAAATAAACTGTTATATTTTGAGCCCTTATAAGTTTGGATCCACTGTTCCAAATGTCATGGTATTTAGTAGACCTTTAGGGATGCTGCTTACAAGTAAGTCGTGAGGAGACACATTTTCCTACAGTTTCACCATTATGGGGAGAAGAGCACAAGTACAGACCAGGCAGGAGCACACAGTTCTCAGAGGTACCCATTCCTCAGAAAACAAAGGTGACTGAGAAAGGGGAATGATAGTTGATAGGGAAAAGGGGTGGAGCTCAAGTGCTGCAAAAGGGAGGAGAACTCCAGAAGAAGCGCCATTTTCAAATAGATTCAGCCTCCTATCTGGAACAGAGAAAGAAGAGGCAGCAGGGGAGGAAGGAGTCTTGGATAGGAATACAAAGGTAAAGGGACAGGAGAGATGGAGAGGGATGATACAGTTAACCAGGGACGGCAGGGGAGAAGTAGCAAGCGTACAGGAGGAGCTGGAGTAAGGGAGAATAAGGCTCAGTCTAGTGGGAGATAGGGTTTAGTGGGAAGAAGCATAGAAACATAGAAGATGACGGCAGAAGGGGACCACAAGGTCCATCTAATCTGCCCAAGGTTTATCGGTTTCTACCCTCCTCTGGAGAATGATAACTCTGTGTCTGTCCCAAGCTCTCCTCAACCCCCCCCTACCATTTTGACACCCATGGCCTCTGGAGGCAGGCTGTTACAGGCATTCACCACCCTCTCAGTGAAGAAAAACTTCCTTCTTTCAGTCTCAGACCATGCCCCCTTGTTCTACTCCCTTCCTTGACATGAAGGAGTTCCTGCATCTGTACCTTATTTATACCCTTGATGTACTTGAAGGTCTTGATCATGTCTCCCCTCTCCCTCTTCGGATCCAGAGAGTAATGTTTAAGTCCCTCAACCCATTCTCATATGTTATCTGGTGTAACCCCTATAACATTTTTATTGCCCTTCTTTACACCATCTCTATCCTATCAATGTCCTTTCTAAGGTGTGATCTCCAAAACTGCATGCAGTATTTCAGGTGGGGGTGGACATGTACCCTCTACAGTGGCAATATCACCCTCCCTTCTTCTGCTTGTGATTCCTTTCCCAATGCATCCTAGCATGCCACTAGCCTTTAGTGTCACCTTCTCGCACTGTCTACCCACTTTCAAATCATCTGATATCATGATCCCCAGGTCATGTTCCTGGTTGGTTGCAGCTAGTCTTTCACAGCTGATGAGGAGTGGGAGTGGCTCAGAGGTGAAGGGAAGCACAGTTGAGGGGGACTTTGGGGACAGTGGGGTACACTTACCAAAGTAATGGAAAAAGGAAGTGAGAAGACAACTTATACAGAAGTAAGGAATAGAAGGGAGGGAGGGAGCATAGCAGAGGGGAACAGTGGAGTGATAATCATTAGGGGCTCCATGATTAAGGGTATTAGTTGAGGAAGGAAAGGGGACCCAGATGCCAAATTGATGATGGTGTGTATGCCAGGCATGAAGGCAGGGAGGGTGAGTTCAAACATAGGGGAAGGAGTAAAAGGAAAAATGGGGAGCCTAGCTTAGTAATTTACTTAGGCAAAAACGACCTAGCAGGGGAAGAGGTAGAGGTGGTAAAATGTTGGTTCAGGGAACTGGGAGGGACTTGCAGTGAGGTGGCTAGTTTACTGGCATTCCCAGAGATGATCCCAGTGCAAAGAGCTAGAACAATAAGGAAGCTCAGGATATAATAATTTCATGTATGGCTGAGGGATTGGTGCAGGGAGGAGGGATTTGCCTGTATAGGACACTGGGGGGGAGACGCAAGGAAATAAATCTCTCTGTATGCACCTGACAGACATCACCTAGACAGTGAGGGTTCAAAGATACTAAGGGACAAATTGGGGGGGTACATCAATCAGAAGTTACATTTAAACTGCTATGGGGGGAGGTGGGCCTAAGGGCAGAAGGACCATGAGTGGTGCCTGTAAAAGGGCCTCCCCTCCACAACAGCAGAGGGGGGCTAGAGGCTTATAATGAGGGACAGGAGAAAGCATATGGAGACAATGAGAAGCAGTAAGAGGAGGTAAAGGTGAGGACTAGATGTGAAGTAGAAGGTGGTGTCCCTGAATGCACGCAGTCTAGGGAACAAGATGGATGGCCTGCAAGCAGTATTTGCAGAAGGGAGTGTAGACATTGTGGCAATAATGGAGACTTGTGCCACACCTAACCATGATTGGGATCTCTCAGTTCCGGGATATAGGCTATACTGGAGTGACAGAGAAATAGGCACTGGAGGAGGGGAGGCATTATTCATTAGGGAGGGAATAACAAGCACAAGATAGGAATCAGAAGAGGTAAAGGCAGAAGCAATGTGTTTCCAACTACAGAGTGGCAAGGGGAGAAAGGTGAGGATGGGGGTCATTTAAAGACCCCAGTCAGGGTGAAGAAATGGATAAAGACCTGAACTTGCAAATTCATAAGGCTGCAGGGAAGTGGGAATTGGTGATAGTGGGGGACTTCAACCTTCCCAGGGTGAACCGGTGTGTGCTATCCATGACGTGCTAGGAGGCATAAATTTCTGGAAGTGTTTCAGAGGGTGTTTCTGACACAGGGAGCCACTGAACCCACTCAGGAGGAAGCAATCCTTGATCTGGTGCTCACGAATGGTGAGTACGTACAGGATATAACAGTCAAAGAGCCTCTTGGTGGAAGTGACCATTGCTTGGTGTGGTTCCGACTGGACATGGGCAAGGAAAGTGTCCCCTCAAAGACCAAAATCCTAGACAACAAAAGGGTAGACTTTAAGAAATTTGGGGTTCGGTACTGAAAAAGAACCTAGAATAAATCACAACAACTATGAAGGTGGACCAAAAATGGGCTATTATTAAGGAAGGATTAAATACTTTAATGGATAAATATGCTAAGTATGGAAGAAAGAACTCAAAAAGCAAAGCACCAAGCTGATTCAGCCATAAGGAAGCCCAGGCAGTGAGTGAAAAGAGTTTGGTCTATAAGAGGTTCAGGAGGACCATGTGAGAGGAGGAAAGAGAATTATACCTAGAGCTGGGATGAAGGCAGGAAGGGCAGTTCAGAGAACAAAGGCAAAGAAAGAACTGCAGTTAGCAGAAGACATTAAGAAGGGGGAGAAGGCTTTCATCTGGTACATAAGCAAGAAAAAAGACAAGAAGGAAGAATAGCCAGACTAAGAAGAGGCAATGGGTGGGTAGAGGAGAATAAGGAAAAGGCAGAGTTAATGAACAGATACTTTTGCTCTGTCTGCACAAGAAAGAATGAAGGACCAGTATTGATAGGGGGGAAAGGGGTCCAGAAACAGGAGGGGAGACAGATGGGGAAATAGATGGAGAACGAGTGACAAATGGTCTGCTAGCTTTAAAAAGAGACAACTCTCACCCTGCCTTGATGGAGTACACTCTAGGGGGCTGAAGCTGGCAGTGGAGCTTTCACAGCCACTGACAGACCTATAGAGTTGTTTACTGGAGAGAGGCATGGTGCTGCAAGACTGGAGAATGTCACATGAGGTGCCTCTCTTCAAGAGTGGACCCAGGGATGATCCAGGGAACTACAGGCCAGTCAGTCTCACTTTGACAGTGTGCAAGATTATGGAGACACTACTGAAGGAAAGACTGATTTGCATGAATTTACATGGAGACGGGAGGGAGGAGATCTTGTCAGATGAATCTGATCAACTTCTTTGACTGGGTCCCCAAAACAGTGAATGAAGGCCAGGTAGTGGACATCCTCTACCTGGATTTCAGCAAGGCTTTTGACTCTGTGCCACAAAGTAGGCTGATCAGGAAACTGACAGACCTCGGAGTGGGAGAAAAGATGGTTAAGTTGGTGGAAAGCTGGCTAGGGAACAGATCACAAAGGGTGATAGTGGGAGGAATGTTGTCTGGTACTAGGGCAATTATAAGTGGCATCCCACAGGGCTCAGTGCTGGAGCAGGTACTGTTCAACGTGTTCATTAATGACATTGGAGATAGCATCAAGGGCAAAATGTGCCTGTTTGCAGATGATCACAAGCTCTGTGGGAGGGTAGACACAGCAGAGGGGATACAGGACGTTAAGGAGGACCTAAGAAGAATTAAAAGGTAGTTTGGGATCTGACAGCTGGGCTTCAATGCCAAAAAATGCAAGGTCATGCACATTGGAACCGGAAACTCCAGGACAGAGTACTACCTGTGAGGCATCCAGGTATCTTCCATAATGGTGAAGAAAGATCTAGGAGTGATGCTATCTAGTGACCTAAAGCACTCTGAGCAATGTAGGAAGGCAGTGGCAAGGGCAAACAGGATGTTGGGTTGCTAGGAGACAGAAGGTGATTCTGCTCTTGTATAAGTCACTGGTGAGGCAGCATCTGGAGAATGTTGTGCAATTCTGGTGCCCTCACTTCAAAAAGTATATCAGCCTGATGGAGATTGTCCAAAAGAGGGCTATGAAGATGATTGCAAGGAAGCAAGGTAGTTCATATGAGGAGAGAATGATGGACCAGAACAAGGACTCCCTGGAGGACAGAAGTAAAAGGGAGACATGATTGAGACATTCCAGTACATGAAATGGATCAATAAGGTGCACAATGAGTGTTTCTTCAGGCTAAGTGGCAACAAAATTAAAAGGGAACACAGTCTTAAGTTGGAGGGGTGATATTTAAGAGGGAGATCAGGAGACATTTCTTCACAGAAAGGGTGGTGACCAAGTAGAATGCGCTACCAGAAGAGGTGATCTCAGCGAGGACAGTGGTTAACTTCAAGAGGTGTTGGGACAGATACAGGGGGAGGATAAGGGTCATGGGAGGGAGAAGGTGGTGGATGGAAATGTCGGGGAGAGGGAAGTGGGGACAAAAGGCTGAGCTGTTAATCTTGTTCATTGAGCACACTAGATAGATCAGAAGGCCTAATTCTGCTGGCTACTTCATATTTTTGTATATTCAAGATATGGGATGGTAGCTCCCTTGGGAGGAGGATCAATCCATTTGCAGACAGTGAACATTTACTTTCTTCAAGCACAGGGAACCATGTCAGGCCAAAAGGAGATGTAAAGCAGAGGCTGCTGGGGTGCAGTGCAGTGTCACACATTCAAAATGGATTAACTCCCATTGAAACTTCCCTATTTCCTGCAGTAACTCTGCAGAATTCTGCAGTATTCCGCATTGTGTCCTAAAGGCCTCCACTGTAGTAGAGAAAGGAAGAGCTAAGGACAGAAATTCTAGAAGCATAGACATACAAAAGTGCATCAGACATTTGATCCTCAGGGGCTGAGAGACCACAGTACAGTTTAAATAGCAGTTGGGGAGATAAGCTGGATAGAAAATGGGGCGAGGTGGAGATCAAGGAAGTGTAGGGTGGGAGTGAATTGAGAGTGAATAAGGTCAGCAGGAGTGGGGGAAAGGAAAAGAGGAAGAGCTACTGGACCATGTATTCCTTTCCACATGGTTCCCTCCCCACAGGCCACCCAGGGAATGTTCTATAATGGGGGAGTCAACTGCTCTCACCATGAGGTGCAGCATTTGTATGGTGCACCTCTTTTATCTCAGTCAGCATGAGATGGGAGTCCTAAGTCTTGTACATCACATAAACCCTGGTATCCTGTGAGATAAGCAAATGCATTTACCACTACACCACTAGGCAGCTTTTTCATTTTGAACTAACTGCTTATTACTTCAAAAAGCAGCTTTATGTCCTCATTTAATATATTTTTTCTGAATATGAAAGGCTTAGTTTGACCAAAGTTATGTTTGCAAGAGAATAATAACTTGGTTCGTTATACTGTTTCACAAATTATGCTGGACAGATACGCTGTCATATTTTCCTAGACCTTTATTATAAGAAAGTCCAAAACAAGACAAAGGTCTTTAGTTTTGCTGTAGTTTGCTGGAACCCAAGTAGATATTTCCCTTGCCAGAGTTAAAGTAGATTGCTGTAAAATGGACAATAAATGCTTTGAAATTGTTTTGCCTGATGCATTGCCAAACTATATTCATTTTTGTATTCTAAAAACTGATGCAGTGGACCAGTAAAAGTTACGCATTTAGAGACAGCCAGGTGGCACTGAGGACTGAGGCACTGGATACCACACCTCATGCTACGCTGGCTACCTATGTTCAGGAACAAGATTAGGTCACCAGGGGTTGGCTGGGGGAGGGGGGAAGAGGGAGCTGGATGAGCAGACATCAGGTAGCTATCCTCTTCTGAGGAAGGAGACAACTTCTCCTCAGCTCTTAGCTGCCACTGAGTGGGGGCTTGATGGCATCACCAAGCCAATAGGAGAAGTGATGTTAGGCCAGGTTCTGAGCATGCATGCGTGCCTCCATGAACGTGCATGCTAGGGTTTGCCAGGGGCCTTGGGATAGGTGGAAGAGAAACTGGAGGAAAAAGTAGAGGGGCATCACAGACTATATGAAGCCCTGAGGGGCAGAGCAGCTGGAAGCAGTCTGCAGGCCCCTGAAGGAAGATAAATACCTATATAAACAAACAAACAAAAAAAGTTAAACATTCAGGCATATGTTTGCAAACGTCACCCACAGAAACTGGCTATACTAACATACTAACATACTATTTGCCAGCAGATTAGGCCTTATGGTCTATCAAGTCTGCTCGAACCTAGATCCTTAGTTGGGTGCCGAGACCCTCCCATCCCTTGTGCTCCAGAAACCCCTATCATCCATCCCCACCCCCCCGGGACAGGCCATCATCTGATACATCCACTTTCTGTGTCTGTCCCACCCTCTCTTAAAGCTCTCCACTGTGGATCTCTGAACCAGCTCACCAGGCAGAGCATTCCAAGGGTCCACCACCCTCTCAGTGAAAACCTCCTCCTTTTCCCCTCACCTTCCACCTTCCAACTTCAAACCATGCCCTCTGGTGATGCCTCCTGCTTTAGTCTAAAGATCCCTCCATGTTTACCCTATTTATTCCTTGAGGTACTTGAAGACCTCAATCATGTCCCCCTGTCTCTCCTCTCCTCCAATGAAAACAGGCAGAGCTCCTCAAGTCTGTCCTCATAAGTCAAATCCCCAAGCCCTCGTATCATCTTTGTTGCCCTCCTCTGTACCCTCTCCAGGAGCTGTATGTCCCTCTTCAAGTGTGGTCTCCAGTACTGTACACAGTACTCAAGGTGTGGTCTAACCAGTCCATTGTACAGCGGCAGAATCACTTCCTTGCTCCTAGAGGTGATCCCCCTTGCGATGCATCCCAACATCCTGTTTGCCTTGCTAGCCTTTCCTGCACTGCTCAGAGTTATTCATACATGTATCCACCATGACCCTAGGTCTTTTTCCCTGTTGAGGCTTCCAGCACCTCCTCCCAGGGTGTACCTGTGTTTAGGGTTTCCCGACCAAGATGCAACACCTTGCACTTGGTGATATTGAAATTTAATTTCCATGTGTGATCCCAGCTTTCCAGGGTGTCCAGGTCCTTGCAGGGCCAACCTCCCTCTCTCCCTCAACTACTGCTCCCATCTTGGGAGTCATCCGCGAAGAGACTCATTTCACACCCTATACCATCCCTGATGTCTGATATGTATGCATTAAACAGGATTGGACCCAGGACCTGAGCCCTGTGGTACCCACTACCAACCTCTGTAGGGTTCGAGAGCTCCCACAGACCACTACTCTCTGAGTGCGTCCAGCTATCCAGTTTTCAATCCATCTGACCATCAAAGGGCCTACTTCTAACCCCATCAGTTTCTCCACCAGACCATTGTGGGGACAGAGTCAAACTTGCTGAAGTCCAAGAATAATACATCCACAGGCTTACCTCTGTCCAGTTCTGATGTTACCCATTCATAGAACTCCACAAGGTTGGTTTGACATGATCTACCTGGCACAAACCCATGCTGCCGACTATCCAGACCTCCCACCTCCTCCAAGTAAACCCCAATCGTTCCTTTAGTATACTCTCCATTAATTTTCCCACCACCGAGGTTAAACTGATGGGTCTATAGTTTCCTGGTACTTCCTTGACCCCCTTTATGGATTGGTACCACATGTGCCTCTCGCCAATCCCTAGGTACCCTCCTGTCTCAAGTGACCTGTTGAAAGCTCCGTCAGGTGCAGCCAGTATGTCCCGCCCACCTATAGTACTCTCGGATGAATGCCATCCGCCCAGGAGATTTGTCTTTCTTTAGGGCCTTGAGGGCAACCACCCTTTGGTGGGATGGCATCATCCGTCCCTCCACCTTACTGGTCTTTTATCCTTATCCAGATGTGACACCCTGGGGTACCTTTCCTCCCTTTGCTCCATTTCTGTTGCTCCCTGATCCCACCCTGCCGCTTCTATCCCTTTGTGCCTTGCTTTGTAGATATCCCATCCCCTCCTAGTGAACACAGAGGCAAAGTACTAGTTAAATACCTCTGCCTGGTCCCTCGCCTCTTCCACCCACCCTCCTTCTGATCTCAATCTGCTGAGATGGCCCTTAGTTTTTCTCCGCTCCCCAATGTACCGGAAGAACCCCTTTTCCCCTCCATGTATCCCCTGTGCCAGCCGTTGCTCTTTACTGGACTTAGCTCCCCTCACCATACGGGTGACTTTTCTAGATGCAAGCTGGTACATTTCCTTATCCCTATCCCCTCTTGTTGTTTTATATTTTTTGTAAGTCGCCTTCTTTTCTCTGACTGCTACCTGGACCTCACTGGACCACCAGCATGGTTTATGTGACCTGCTCCTTACGCTTCAACTTAGCGCAGATCCTGACTGCCTCATGAAGCCCCGCTTATGACCTCCCATCTCCTTTCCACACTTGTTGTTGAGGTAATCCCTTCAAGTGATCCTTGAGAATATTTCCATGCCCATAAAGTCTGCCCCCCTGAAGTCCACTGCCAGTGTCCTAGATCTCACCCCCACTCCCCCAATGCTTATTTGAAACCAGACACTATTGTGGTCACTCCCAGTCAGGGGGTCCTGTACAACCATGTCCCTTACCAGATCCCCATCTGCCAGAACCACGTCCAGGACATGCCCCTCCCTTGTGGGCTCCATCACATGCTGTGTTAAGAACACATCCTGGAAGCCATCCAGCAGCCTCTGCTCCTTGGCCACCTTAGAGGACATGGTTCCCAGTTTGTACCTGGCATATTAAGGTCCCCATCAACACCACTCCTTCCCTTTTGGACCACACTGGGCAATGATGTTGTCCAGCAAACCATCCTCTAGAACATCACTCATCCCGGGGGGCCTATATGCTACTCCCAGCTTGACCTTATCTCCTGCTGGGGATCGTAAGGTGACCCATAAGGCCTCCACGTTTCCCTCTGCCTCTTCTACCATAGCAATTTCTATGTCATCTCTAATGAACATAGCCACTCCACCCCCTCTGCCCTCCTTTCTATCCTTCCTAAGCATAGTGTACCCCCGTACATTTAGGTCCCAGTCATGGTTTTTGTTGGCCCACGTTTCCGTGACTGCCACCACATCCACCCCCCCCCTCGAACAGCATGGCCTGGAACTCTGGCAACTTGTTTCCCAAGCTCCTGGCATTTATTAACACTAACCCCCACCCTTGTAACACTAACCCCCACCCTTATGTAACACTAACCCCACCCCTTGTAACACTAACCCCCACCCTTGTAACACTAACCCCACCTTGTAACACTAACCCCACCCCTTTGTAACACTAACCTACACCTTGTAACACTAACCCCCCACCCTTAGTCCATATAGTCCAGAGTTCGAATTATACTTCATGAGCTTTGGGAGTTGGGGGTGGCAAGCTTTAAATTTAGTCCCTCTTCACATTTTAAGTCAGTGGCAGTGATACGTGAGCTACCAGGGCTCACTTTAGAGTTAGGGGGACTGAGCCCTGCCAAGCCCCCCTGTAACTCCAACACTGCTGTAGTCCATGTAAAAATGATTTCCTTCTCAACATGCTGAAGCAGCAGCAGAAAACTTACAAGCTTTACCTTGAGCTCTTGGAAAAATGACATGTGGAATTGAAAATAGCCTGAGACCTGTACCAAAAAAAAATGCTGCAACTTGAGGGAGTTCAGGGCTATCATCATTACTCTGTCACTCCTAAGGCATTGATTTTTTTATTTTATTTATATAAGTCTTTGATGGGCCTAGAAACATGTTGTGTGGGTGATTGGCTTGGATTATTAAATGACGAGATGGAAACAGCTAAATGTCAATCATTACAGAAATTGAAAATACAGTGTCACATTTTATATTGGATTCTGGATATAATTGGCCTTTGTTTACCGTAAATGGTTCAAGTAAATAGAAAGGTGTTTTTAAGAGAGCCATGCCAGGAGCTAATAAAATGGACTCATTGTTCCTAGAGGTGTTTGATCAAACTGGGTTGCAACAAAAAGTATTCAGTAACACCAGGGGTAATAATATACTGGACATAGTGTTGACTAACATGGGTGATTCAATTGATAATGTTAGGATTGGTTCCCCACTTGGTAATAGTGACCACTCTATAGTATTATTTAGCATCAAGGATACGAACACAATTATGATGCCAGGTTCAACTAATAAGTTGAATTTTTCCAAGGTGGATTTTGTGAAGTTTAGAGGAGAATTCTCCACATGGGATTGGGCTAAGAATTTCCAATGATGTTTGGCTGATGGGATATGGAGTATACTGCTTGCAAAATTGAAAGAACTAATCAGTAAATATATTCCAAGATTGCACAAATTTAAAAATAATAAGAAAAACAAACCAGGTTGGATGAGTTCATCCATTAAAAGAGTGATTAATAGAAAGAATATGATGTTAATAAAATATTCTAAGGATAAATATGAGCACAATTTCCAGAAATTTGGAGAACTCACAAGGAAGGTGAAATATCTAATAAAAAAGGCCAAAGCCCAACTGGAGGTCCATTTAGCTGCCAGGGTAAAGGACAATAAGAAATCCTTATTTTCCTATATAAATAGTACAAAAAGCAGTTCTAATGTTATAGGCCCCTTCAGGAATAGCAACAGTTCACTGGCTTCAGAAAAAGAGACAGCCGATATACAAAATAAATATTTCTGCTCAGTCTTTAATGTCGGGGGGGGGGGTTCATCCACACCCTCATTAGTGATTCCGTCATCACCAGGGCAAATTATTAATGACCTTAATGGTGTTAGGGACAGGTTACATAAGTTAGACATTAACAAATCCCCTGGTCTGGATGATACACATCACAAAGTGTTGCAAGAATTGGCAGACCTGTTGCCACCACCCCTTACTAAGATATTCCAGGCCTCCCTGGATAGAGGTGAAGTCCCACAGGACTGGAAAGTTGTGATTGTGGTACCATTGCATAAAAAAGGGCCCAAATCTGAGCCGGCAAACTTTAAACCAGTGAGCTTGACCTCAGTGATGGGGAAAGTCTTGGAGGGCATCTTGAAGGAAAGGATTCAGGAGTTTTTAGAAGAACAGAGTTTGTCTGATCCCCTTCAGCATGGCTTTACTAGGTCTAGGTCTTGTCAGATGAATCTGCTCACCTTCTACGAAAAAGTTAATTGTGAACTGGATATGGGAAACACAACAGACGTGGCCTTTATGGATTTCGCAAAGGCGTTCAATAATCTTCCCCATTTAGAGTTAATGAATACAGTAGCTAAGCTTGGGTTGGATTCTAATATTCTAAACTGGATCTCTGAATGGTTAAATGGGAGAAAACAAAGAGTCACTGTTAAAGGGACTTTGTCGGATTGGGCACCAGTTTCTAGCAGGGTCCATCAGGGTTCAGTGCTGGGGCCTTGCCTGTTTAATATCTATATTTCCACTCCTAAATTAAAGGACCCGAACATTTGGTTATCTCAGTTAGCAGATGACTGCCGGGTGGGTAGAATGATGCAATTGAAGCTCAATATTTGCAAAGGGCTATAGATGAAATCTTACAGTGGACTGGGACTAATAAACTAGAACTGAATGCAGCTAAGTGTAAGGTTATGCATTTGGGCCCTCATAATAAAAACTATGTGTATAAACTTGGAAAAGTCAGCCTTAATGTTACCTTGGAGGAAAAGTATTTGGGAATTAAGATTACTAACGATCTTAAGTTTAGTCCCCACTGTAAAGATCAGGTCAAAAGAGCCAATCAAAACCTCAATTGTATCTTAAGGTACATTGCCAGTAGGCTTGATACCATTGTATTGGGCACTGGTAAGGCTATATCCGGAGCACTGTGCAGAAGTGTGGTCTCCATATAAAAGGGAGGATATTCTTAGAATTGAGGGGATGTAGTGAAGGGCTACGATATCTGTTGCTGGGCTCAAAAACCTGCCATATTCAGATAAACTGGGGCATGTAAACCTTTATTCATTAGACTACAGGAGGCATAGAGGCGATATGTGTACACTTTTTAGAACAATGGGGGACTCTAAGCCGCGTGACGATTTAGGTCTTTTACTTAAGACAAACTGGTGCAATGGGAGGAGACATAGCAAGCAACTGTTTCTGCCTAGGTGGAATTCCAACTTAAGAAGATACTGCTTTTACTCAGAGGGTCATTTTCTTTTGGAACAACCTTCCTTCTAGTGCAGTGGATAGTTCAACTATGGATACTTTTAAGCATAACTTAGACAGTTTTTGTAGGGAAAGAACTACTAAGTTCTAAACATTGAGTGATTGGCAAGCAGAGTGGATGAAAGTATTTTGTTTGATACTACCTATGATACCTATGATGCCACTTGAAAACCAGTAGCCCTTACATCAGTACTGCAGTTTAGTGTTTCATTGTTCTTATTGTGGTGGGACAATAACAGTATTTAAAATTATTTCTGCTTTCTACAGAAATGGGTCTTGCATCAGCAGCAAGGTTTATAGGTATGTAATTATCAGTAAATTAATTTATTAGTAAAGAGATTATGGAGGAGGTGTATGGGGTGCATGGTGCTAAACATCCAGCAGTATGGTGAGTCATGCTTATGCAAAAATCCTCAGCAGACACTAACAATATTTAAGTAGTTTTTTTATGGTTGGCTTATACAGTTATATGAAACTATCCTTATTCTAGAGCTTTAGCCATTAAACTGATCTAGTGGCTTCCTGGTCATCAAATTAGTTTATTACGGCTGTGAAAGTATCCTAATATGCCATAAACAGAGACAAAGTCTACATCTTAATCCTGCCTGAACACCACACAGTTGCCATTCCTATTTAAATGCTGAAAAACTAAAACACAGGCTGGGTAAACAGGTGGCTAATGCCTCCATGGTAACAATACACAGCTCTTTTTTAAAGATATGGGCTGGAGTGTCAAAGTGTATGTCTCAGCACAATTCCTGATTTTTGGCTAAGCCTGCAGGTTCCAAAATGTGACAAATGCTTAACTGCTATTTTCAAACAATTTGCCAAATTTCCTGTACTTGCAACACTTAAAACAATAATCCATGCACAATATACCATATTAATGCTTGCTCCTTTATGATGGCAGCCAAAGCACTTATTTCTCTCACTCCTCTGTTGGGTTGGGATCTTTATAATGCTGCAAGTCACAGCAGTAGCACGCATAAAGTAGTTTACCTTTAAGGTGGTCAAACTTATTGTCACAAATGTGGAGGATACAGGAAAATTTTGCCACATGTCCCCAATGTTCTCCTGAAAATCCAGCCCAGAGGAGTCCATAGCAGGCGCAGTCCCTTTAAAATTACTATGAATATTACCTAAATAAGAGAATGGCAAAATTTAGCATCCCTACGTGTGAGGTGTGTGTGTGTGTGTGTGTGTGTGGGTGTGTGTATGTGTGTGTGTGTGTGTCTATCTAACTGTCAGTCTGTCTATCTTAAGATAGTGTGACATGTGAAGTCTGACTGCCATTCTACTTTGCTAACAGCATTGAAAAGCAGGCAGAAATCTTAATTCACAGAAGAGGAATCAAGCTGTTAATTACTGTGACATTCAGCATCAAAATGGTTAATTCATATTTTAATTCTGCCAAGCTAAATTAAAGGATTAGTACACAGTAAAAAGACCTAAGCATCTACAAAATGAGACCTTCCATACTGCTGTCCCTGTCTTGAGATAAAGCACTCAGTGCCTGTTCTACATAGCCCTTCACATTCTGAGTTGGGACTCTGTGGCAGCAACCCTTATCTCTCACAGGTTCCTTGGTGATTTTTAAAATGAACACTACCTACCCAAGTGGCGGTGACACCATCTCTCACTGAAGTCTTATTACTCTTTAAAGAGCAATTTGGTTGGTTGCACGGCTATTAGGATCAGACAGTCAGGCTTAAAGCTGTCAGTGCAACTGCTTCCCATCTTATTTGCTTTTACAATCTTGACATATTTTCTCTTTTCTGCTGGACACAGGTGGTGGTTTAGGTTTTTATGCATGTATGTATGTTTTTTTTTAAATCGAGTTCATGTTGAAAGCTAAGGGATGTAGTTCCAGAGAAAGCAGAAGTGGAATTCATTTTGTAGCTGCATCAGTAGCAGCACTAACTGAATGTTGTGTGGGGAAGCAGGATTCGTGAGAAAATGTGGCTTTCCTTAGGGCTACATCAGTGAGATATTACCTCGACATCTAAGGATGGCAAGGCAATTCTTTGCTCTCATTTCTCAGTGATTAATGACTTCTTCTAAAACCAACACAGTGGCGGAAGGAAGGATAAAAAAGATGTGAGAATTTTGTGAAAATAACTTGTGGAAATGTTATCTCTACAGAAAAGGGGAAAAATTACAATGCTTGAACTTCTTTTCTTTTTGATGTTGCTATTCTCTGGACCAACTCTGAGCAAGCTGAGTAGGACCAAGGGCAAACACTGGAAAGGTGGTAAGTGTCAAAAGTTTTTAAAAAGCCTGCTGGAATGATACTGCATCTCATCTTCCCCAGACTCTTGTGTTAGAAAGCTGCTTAGCTTATTACGTTCAGATTCTGAAAATGGATGGCATGTATTCAGAGGTTACTTGTGGTGTAAAAAGGAAACTGGTCTGTATACTTGTGTTCATCTTTTCTTCCACAGTAACTAAGAAAGGTTGTTTCCTTGTTCTGTCTTTTCTGATGGGATTGCTGTTGAACCATAGGTGTTCAGTAGCTATGGATGAAACATATCAGAGCACACATCTTTAGCTTTGAAGTTCAGCTGTTTTATTATAGATGGTTACAGACTGGGGGCATATTGTAACAGCCCTGGGGCAGATGAATGTACACAGTCGTGTTAAGGTTAGGCATGTTTTTTTTAAATAAAACAGGACCTGGGACCTATGCACTGGCATATGTTGACTGACATGCTTTATTAAAGAGCTTGATGTTATATTGTATTATTGGACCCTGTTCTACTGTGTTTAATTATAGGACTAGCAGCACTAATTAGATTGATGTGCTGGAGAGAAAGAAAAATGGCCATTAAGTTTAACACCATCAGAACAAATGTCTGTTGTCAGGAAAATCATTTCAGTTTCTGCAACTGCAGTTAATGTGTTTATGCTGGTAATGTAAAAATCTGGGGGATTTAACTGTAAACATTGAATTCTGCTGGGTTTTTAATATCCACCTCATGACTGTTCTAAATAAAGAGTAAGCTATGTAAAATGATTTTATTAAGGAAGAGCACAAAAGGCATTCACTGACAAAAATATACTGGCTGGCTTTATCCTTTGATATTACTTTAATTTACGTTTCTTGAGACTATGGTTGATTGAGTTTTCTGGTTGATCACAAACACACACACACACACATGCACTGTGGTGTATTAATCTCACCTTTAATACCACTTTCTATTTTACTCTCCTGTCAGTGTTATGATCTGGGGTTAAAGAGCAGCATCAACATTAAAAAAGACAGTTTTAATAATTTATTGCAACTTCTCAGCAGGAGCCCATTGCCCCCTTACTTGATATAATCCCTTTTGCTGGATTAAAGGCACGATTAATCATGTAGCCTGTTTACAAGGAAGAACTTCTGTAGGCATTTTGCCAGGTCTGTTCAACAAATGGTAGCTACTAAACTATGAAGTATTCAATAGTGTACTATAGCGTTATCATTAAAAGGCATCTCCAGTACACAGTACTATACATGTTTCCTACAACAGATTATTATCTCTTTTCAGTGTCACATGACTTGCAAGTGCATGCCATTTTATTACAGTATGACAAAGGTGCTAGTAGAGTTTTGTTTTAGCAAATGGTTCTTATGTTTTTTTATTGACCATGTAGACAAATCAACTGGAGCATGTTTAGCATCACTAACACCAACCATTTACAGTTGATTACTATTATTAGAAGTTCAGTTAATGATCTTTAAGTAAATGGATACTTATTCATATGAGTGAGGTCCTCTCTGATATCATAACTGACAAACTTACATGAACCGTCTTGCAATAATCCTGTATAATGGGAATTAAAAGCATTTTTTTATAGTGCAGAGTATCCTATGATATAATCAAAATACATAATGGGTGGGGACAGTGTGTGAAAGAAGTAGTATTGACTTACTGCATATTTCTCTCACTCATCAGATAAACTCTATATCTACAACAACCTTTTATGTGTTCTACTATATATGGTATGTTGCATAGGCCTTAACATAAAACATTCTTTAAGTTTAATGATTAATTAGTTATTTTTAATTTTTGATTCCTTGTCTATGGGGGAACAGTTGAATGCACACATCTGTTCCTTATATTTGAGTTGATACAGTACTTTTATCTACACCTATAGGAAATCTAATGATGTAGGAGGTTACGTTTATTCAATATTTTAAAATTATTGACTGATTTGAGGGTTATAGCAGACAACTATTGCCTTGAGGGTGCATGATTGGCAGTGGATTACAATGCCCAAAGCCACTGGCCAAGGGCAATATTTCCTCCTGGGGGTCACTTTCATCAACCCAAAAAGCAATAGATTTCACTATTTTTATTTATTCATTTTTATTTATTTATGTAAAAATTGTTTTATTACATAAGAAAACAGAGTCTGGGTGGGCTCATTTCCATTTGCACCCTGGGAGAGAGGAACAAAGAATAGCAGCAATAAAAAACATAATGCTACACAGTAAATATTGTGCCACCTGCTCAATCTCTTTTTCTCTGTCTGTTCTATTCCTCAGTCCTAGAAGATTGACAAAGTCCTTCCACTCCACAAAGATGATGACCCTTCCTTCCCAGGAAACTTTTGCCCTATCTTCCTTCTCCTTTCCCTTGCCAAGCTCCAAGAGAGGCTCGTCTACTCTAGACTCCTAGAGTACCTTACCTCTTTTGTTTTCCTCTCTTGTTTCCAGTCTGGCTTTGGGAAAGTACATTCAACAGTTTCCTGTTTGCTTAATGTCACTGATTTTATCTTCTGTGGCATAGATCATGGCTACATAATGGCTGCTATCTTCATATCTTCATTGATCTGTCCAAAACCTTTGACTTAGTGTCCCATCCACTCCTTCTGGACAAAATGAGTTCTGCAGGCCTCTCAGTTCCTGTAGTTCAATGGTTTTGTTCCTACCTTATGGGCTATCAACAGTTAGTTCAGGTTGTAGACACCTTATCATCACCAATTCCCATCAAGGCTGGGGTACCTCAAAGCTCCATCTTAAAGCCTATCCTGATTTCCATTTTTATAATTGACCTCCCTTCCATCTGTGCCAACTCTCACATAAACATGTATGCAGATGACACAGTTACCAGTGCCTCTGGTCCATTGACCACTTCTGTGGAAAATCAGTTCTAGCAGGACTTTCACAACATGCTGCACTGGTTTTATACCAACCATCTCAAGGTCAGCACCAAAAAAATGGTTTCCATGACCTTTGATACCAGCCAGAAACTTACAAGGATTTTAAGAGTTCCTATTTTTACCATGCTGGATGACTCCTGTCTTGACGCTGTTAATTCCATCAAGTTTCTTGGAGTGTGGTTAGACATTCAGCTTGACTTCTCTGCCCACATTGATGCCATCCATGCAAAACTTTGGCCCAATTTAGGTGCCCTGTACTGTAATAAACACTGCATTCCCCTTCTGGTGAATGGTGCTCCTGGCTTTTGACTATGCTGATGTGGTCTTTGGTTTGGCCCTTTTCACTTTTCACTTACCTCCTCAGACTGGATACCCTCTGCAATGCTTTTTGCCAGTTTGCAACAAAGTCACCTCCTCTTACACACCATTGCTCCCTTTACTCCTCTCTGCCCATGTCCCCCTCACACATCTTAGTCAGTTACATTGTTCATTCTGCATCTCTAAATACTGGTTTGGCTCATTTCTTTCCTTCCTCTCTTTACTTCTGTCTTCAGTCACACCTGCCCCTTTCTCTCTCCATTCCAAGGACCAGTGTACATTCTCCATTCTTCATCCTCATTCTTCTGCTGGCCAATCCATCATCTCTTATTGACTCCCAACTCTTTGGAACCAGTTCCCTACATCCCTCCATCATGCCACCATGGCTGGCTCTTTCAGGAATTTGCTGAGACTCCTTCCATCCCCACCTTGCTCCTGTTTCCCATAATTATCTGTCTTGCCAATATGATTGCAGCAACTTGATTTCTGAGTTTTACATTTACATACATTCCCTGTTTTTTGTAAACACTGCTGCAACAGAGTTTTATTGCAGTTTCAAGGGCACCTAGTTTGACTTGGTCTGAATAATTTGCACTTTAAAATATTCAATAATATGCCTGTATCTTTTTTAATAATAATAATAATAACTTTATTTTTATCGTGCCTTTCAAAAAATCAAGGCACCTTAACAATAAAAGATAAAAACGTATAATAAAACACAATTAAATACAGGTTACCATAAAATTAATAACTTCAATAGTCAGACAAGGTAGGCTTGGTGCTATAAATAGGTTTTTAAGGCCTGTTTAAATCTCTCCATGGTCATGCACTCCCGAAGCTGGCAAGATAGAGAATTCAAAAGGGTTTGGGCTACGTACATGAATGCATGGGCCCCTGATGATTTTAAAGATACTCTTAGAATCTCTAGCAACCCCTCATCAGTTGAGCAGAGTGATCGCCTGTGGCAGTAAGGATCCAGAAGCTCTTTCAGGTAGTCTGGGCCCCATCCATGTAGGGCTTTGTATATCAGAGGTCTGACTTTAAAGGTGGTCCACCACTGAACCATCAGCCAGTGCAGTTCATGCAGCACCAGAGAGATGTGACAAGTCTGGGAAGTTCCTATCAACAGCCAGGCTGCAGCTTTCTGCACCAGCCGCAAGCGGCGGATATCAATCCCACCCTAGATAGAGGGAGTTGCAATAATCAAGGTGTGAGGTCACAAAGGCATGGACCAATGTAGGAAGATCACCAGACAGAACTAGGTGGTTGACCCTGAAGATGCTCTTCAGATGATAGAAAGAGGGTTTGGTGACTGCCGACACCTGAGATCGCAGTGTCAGCCCATTGTCAAAAAATCAACCCCAGGTCCCACACCCATTCAGAGGTAGGAAGCTGGGAGCCTCCCAGGAAAATTCCTGAAGGCAAACCTGCTCCTGATCCCTCTATCCAGTAACCCGGGTCCACAACCATCACCTCAGTCTTTTCTGAGTTCAACTTCAGCCAGCTGGAATTCATCCAACCCTGGATTTCAGTGAGTCAGTTATTAAATACCAAAATAGCTCTATTCTGGTCAGATGCAAAAGACAGGTAGAACTGGGTATCATCAGCATAGCAGTGAAACCTCAGCCCATACCATCTTACAATGTCTCCGAGGGGTAACACATACACTGCAAACAACATGGGGGACAATACTGAACACTGAGGGACCCCACATTACAGGAAGACTAGGTCAGAGGAATAAATCCCTGACACAATCCTCTGAGTTCTGCAAGTGAGGAAAGATTTAACCCACCTCAGGACTGTACCAGACAGGCCACATATGAACCTCAGGCATTTGAGAAGAACCCCATGGTCCACAGTGTCAAATGCTGATGAGAGATCAAGAAGAACCAAGATGGAATGGTTTTTCTGATCTCTTGCAATCAGGAGATCATTGAGCACCTGAATCAGCGCAGTCTCAGTGCTGTGCCTCTTTCAGAAACTGGATTGGAGAGGTTCATAGATGTCATGGATGGTCAAATGGTTCTCCAGTTGTAGAGCCACTACTTTCTCCATCACTTTCCCCTCAAAGGGGAGCTTAGAGATGGGTCTGTAGTTAGTAGGGCAGCCTGGATCCAGACATGCTTTCTTCAGGAGGGGTTTCACCACTGCCTCCTTCAGGGAGCTAGGAAACTCACCCGACTGAAGGGAACACCAGACTATCTGTGCTAAGACCAGGCCAATGATATCACAACAGCCCATAATCTGGGTGGTTGGGCTCGGGTCTAAACTATAGTACATAGGGTGCATACCTTGGAAAATCCACATGACATCAGTGAGCCCTGGATGGTCAAAGGTACTCCCAGAAAAGTGAGTGACAATGACCGACCACTGATCTGTAGCATCTCCCATAGATTGTGCTGGTTGGAGCCCCACCCTGATGTCAACCACCTTATCCATGAAGAATCCAGTGAGCTCATCACACTCCACTTGTGAAAAGACTCTTCGAATTTGCAGGCAGACCAGGTTGCACAGTCTGTCCACAGTTTGAAAGAGCTGAGCCGGTTGGTTCTGGGCAGCGGCAATCTCCCCAGACAGGAACTCTGCCTTCTTACAGGAGATTGTAGATTAATAGACTTGATAATGTTCCACCAATCTGAGATGGTCAGCCTCCATGGTGGATTTCTGCCAGTAACACTCTAACCTTCGTCCTAGTCATCGCATCTGCCTCAAAGTTCCATCAAACCTAGGAGACCGAGGGCAAAGGAAGAAAGGATGACCATGGACAGGAGCAATAACATCCAAAGTTGTAGAAATGGCCTTATTATAGGCCAATACCAAGGCTTCTTGACTACCACTTGCCCCAGGAAGTGCCGATAGGTCAAGCACCGCCACCAGGCCTTCAGAGTTTACATCCCATAAAGGGCGGTATCTGACCATCTCCATAGGGGTAGGCCTACAAAGGGGAGCATGGAAACTGAACCCCGTGGTGTAGTGATCAGACCATCTGACAGGTTCCACCCCCAAGTCGAAGGCATCAATCCCCAGGAGGAAAACTAGGTCAAGAGAGTGACCGTGTTTGTGAGTGCCAGAGGTAACAATCTGTGTAAGGCCCAGAGATGTCATCAACTGGAGGAAGTGTTGTCCAAATTGTAAGAGTTCATCATCAACACAAGCATTGAAGTCACCCAGGACCATTAGCCTGGGTGACTCAAATGCCATGTCGATCACGAAGTCCACTACTTCCTGAAGGAAATGCTTTTCATCCCCGGGTGAACGGTAGAGGAGGGCGATCCTACAACCTACAGTTGCTACTACAGTACACTCAAATGACCTAGACTCCTCAATTGGTACACTCCTGAGACCCAATGCGTTCTTGAAACAGACTGCACCCCCCCCTCTGTGGTTCAATCTTGGGTGGTGTATCACCAAGTAGCTGGCTGGAATTGTGGCCTCCAATGTGGGGCTAGCATTCTCATCCAGCCAGGTCTCAGTGATGCAAGCCAGATCTGCTGTCCCAACAAGATCTGCAATAATTGCAGTCTTGTTTTTAATAGATCTGGCATTGCATAATACCTACTGAGTTGGACGGGCTTCTGGGGCTGCCCAAGCTGCCTGCCCACCAATATTGGTGGTGCCCTTGGGTATGGAAACCAGGCACGGGGGACCATGTTCCATGTTTCATTTCGCCCCAGGACATCTTCTGGGCCTAACAACCCCGATGCAATGGCCCCGCTCATTCATCGTCCACTGTTCGCACCTCCCAGCCCCTCTCACCCCCCAATGGGCAATACCCAGTGCTCTACAGTGTTGTTAAGTTGAAAACTGCAATGGGGGAGATGAAAGGGTGAAGAGCGTGAAGGGTAGAAGATGAATAGCACATGACTGTGGGGACGGGGACAGGCCTCCAACACATGACGTTAATCCCAATCAAAATAAAATCTCACCAAGCCAATATAAAAGAAAAAAAACTAATTAACTTAAACAAAAACCCAAAATAAATAAAATACTCCCACAGCTCTCACTTGGAGGGAATCAAATAAAACCCACAAAACAATTAAACAAACGACCATAAAATTAAAATAAATTAAACCCCTATCAGAATCTTTTCTTTTCTCTTGCACTGACAGGCTGAAAACTTAAATCACATAAAAACAAACATTATAATAAATACCCCTCAAACATCCACCTTCCATACATAAAATATAGTAAATAAATTTAAAATATAAATAACTCAGTTTCAAAGTCCAGGACAATGGTTTGGTCTGCTTGAAGAGAATCGGTCATAAAGTTAAAAATAAAGTTCCTTAGAGCTGTAACTTAAATCCAAAGGTATGAAACAGATCAAACAAAAGTAGCAGACATCTTCAGCCCCTAAGGCCATCTCACAGCCTAAGGAAGTTGTAAAATGCTTTCTCTTTGTGTCTGCAGTTTACTGCTGTAAGTTAATTTAAACAGTTTGTTTCTTGTTCCTCCTGATCCAACTACCCCATGTTGTACCTGGAAACGAGCCTCTACTCAGTGTATCTTTCTCAGTCACCAACTTTCAATTAAAATAAAACAAAAATAAATATTGAAATTGACTCCCACAAATTAAACATAGAGATGATAAAAATGATACACAGTAAAATACAGACTTTTCATAAAGACAAAACACTTTACAGAGACACATATTATACTGGATCCAATTATTTTGAATATGCAAAATGTAAGAAGTCATTATCCTTGAGATAAGGTTTTACAAGGGAGACAAGCAGAGGAGTAGTTATTATAGTAACAAAACTACTTGCAACATATGTCAACATTCCATGATTCTGATTACCAGCAAAGCTGAGAACAAATCAGATAGGTCTGGAATAATGACAGTATCTTGGTGGCCTATTTGAGTGGTACCCTAGGGGTACTTGTGGCAAGACAGTGGAGCCTTATAGTATTCCTTGATTTAGAGATTTCACAGTGTGGGAGTTGAGAGAAGTCAGCATTGGAGGAAGGCTATTGCAGATATTAGTGAATCAATTCCTGTCAAAGGCTTGTCTGTTTTTGCACCTGCGCATGGGATCCTAAATCTGCCTTCCTAAGACGTGAATGAGTTGAAGGGATGTCACAGAGAAAGGGGACAAGCATAATTCTTTATTAAATGATGTAGTGATGGCTATGAGAGGGGCAGGACAGGGCAAACTGACAAAGGTCGTTAAACAGTAGTGGGAGTTTGGATAGGGTAGTGATAGAGTTTGCAAAGTACATGACCTCACCATAGTCTTGCAAAGGAAAAAAATCATGCATTTGACTACATGTTTCCTAAAATTAAGTGGGGCATCTATTCACCTATATAGGCACCAAGCTTGGCAAAATACTGCCACAGTGTCAGATATGTGATCAGAGTCACTAAAGTGTTGGTCAAGATGCAGGCCTAGATACAGTATTTATAGCATAGAAGGTTACTGAATGTCTGACAACAATGATATTGTTTTCGTTTGATTCACTGCTAACTGATTGCTTAGTTGGAACCAATTTTGAACACTGAGAAAATCAAGCTGAAGCGCTTGTTTAATAATAGTGGAGGTAGGACTTGAAGAGAATATAATAGTATCCTCTGCATACATGTGAATTTTGAAAGCAATAGAGTGCTTTAAAGTTCATAAATGAAGACAGAGAATAGTAGGTTGCCCAGGACTGAAGCTTGTGGACCACGAGGGTAACAGGGAGAAAAGAATAGGTAGTGAAACCCAGTTTGACTGATTGAATTTGATCCAGCAGGTAGGATTCAAACCACTGCTTTGTAGAAGCTGGACACTTGAGGAAGCTTGCTTACTTAGGAGCAAGTGGAAGTCTGTAGTATCGTAAGCCTTGGCAAGGTCAACCTGAACCTGGTCCCTCATCCATGTGAGAGTGGATATGATCAATTGTTCTAAGCAGAATTTGTTTCTAAATTACGTATAATCCTTTCCTAACGACTTGGGTGCTTTCCAAATCATAAATGTAATAAATAAAAAATAATAAAAACAAGAAATAAATAATTCAAATAACCATGTAAAGGCCGGATTCTTAATACTGAATACAGAGGAAATTGTCAGGATGCCTCTATAGACTAATTAATACAGATGAAGCTTCAGACATCTCTTGAATGCTTCCATGAAGAAGAGTCTTACAGGTGGTCAGTTTGCTGAGAACTCCAGTCTGTCTTTCATGAAACCATTTAAAAAACATTTTGTAATGCTCTTTTACTAACTCTACCTGCAGTGCCGCATTCTGCTAAATTGAGCAGCCATGCTAGCTGAGTGGCACATCAGTAGGAAACTGTGCTGCAACATTTGTGGCCAGAGTCCCCATGTGATCTTCAAAATCCCACACTGGTACAAGTTTAATGACTCTGTGCAATACAGAGGAGAGGCATTAAACACTTGAGGAGTAAGGGAGTACAAAGGTCACAACTACAGCACAAAGCATTCATGCATCTCCGAATGACTGACCAAAGAGCTGCTCACTCACTTCTTTGTCAGTCGAGTTGTGCAGCTGTGCTTACCATCATCATTAGAGTGCTGCACATCAGGAACAGGAAAACTGGTAAAAAATCTGCAGCAGTTTTTGTGTGTTATGTTTACTTCCTTCCCTTGCCCAGCAGCACCCCACTCATTCAGGTCCAACAGTGGCTCCTTCTGACTGCCAGCTCACCTGTCATTGCCACTGGTGGTCCCATCCAGACCTCCAGTTATCACCCACATCACCCGGAGGCCAGTTTGTCTCTGCTGGTGTCCTCCTCTGGCTATAGGGGAGGAACAATACTCTCCTGATTCTCCTCCATTGCTGACTTTATCCCCACCAGTGGATTTCCATGGCCAAGAAGCAGGAATGGCTTGGCTTGTGAACTGATGAGGTGTGTTGGAGGTCTGCTGGTATGCTGTGAGAGTCAATTGTCATTTTGGGACCAATCAAGCCATCAACTGATACACTGGTAGAGAATTTCTGCCATTTCTCCCTTCTTCCATTTTCTTCCTAGTCTCACACATGCCTGCTTCTCTGTCAGAGGGATGTCAGATTGTTCGGGGTCACCCAAAACATCAAGGCGCCTCCACCAAGCTACCATCAGTAACTGTTGTAACAGTAGAGCAGTGAACATGTTCCCCACTACCCTAGGAGGGAAGCATCCATTGACCGTCTGACTCCTACCTCCTGGCCTACACTTCTAATGTCCCAGGCTCAGAGAATGAACCCAGGTAACCACTGTGCCAGAGTAATCCCCTATTATTCAGTATTACACGGCTGGAAAAGGCAGCAATTTTTAATGCGTTCTAACAGTGTTTACCCAGTACCAAGTGCAATTAACAAGCATTACAGCAAGTTTTAATTAGAAGCATAATTTTATAAAATTAGCAGCAACTTCTAGAGATCTGCAGGCTGGAGTGCACAGCTCATAGCCAGAGAATCTATTTCAGCTAATCAGATTGCTAGTTAAAATCCAAAGGGTTTAATTAATATATTAAAGTATAATGGCATGGTAGTGCCACTATAGTTATGGTTGGGTAAGCAGCTGAATATTAAATCCATATTTTTGCCCACCTGTATCTCTGCCATCTTTGGACCTAGTGACCTGAAAGTTGGTATATGCAGAGTAGGGGGGGGGGGGTCCTTCCATAAGGTCAGTTTTATACACTCCTTGTTAAATGCTGTAACAAACCTTTGTACTGAAAAGCAGCTTTGAAAAATCTTTCAAGTGGTTGTTGACATGGTATTATGAACTGCAAAGGCATTTTGTGGTTATTTTATGGGCACATAATTTGCTCCCTGATTGCATTGTGAGGAAAATACTGTTTGCATGATCACCAGATGGGTGTGAAAGGTGCTTGCATTTTGTCAGGAAATCTTGAGATGTTTGTTGACAAGTACGACATGTTGTTAATCATTTTCTTAAATGGTTTTCATATTAAACAAACTATGTGTGCCATGGTTTTGGGAAGTATGACAAACATTTCTGAATGGTGTCATATATGGTTGGTTGTTGCAACTATTACAGTACTTTCAAATAGTGTTGAAATTGTGCATGTATTAATAACTTATTTCATAAAACTTGACACATCATATTTGGTCCGTGAAAACAGTTGACACTTTTTCCCTTACTTATTGCACAGATATAGGATTAATATTTTACACGTCTGTGTACTAAGGCAAGTACCTTTTGAATGAGGAGTGTGGGCTTAGCACTGGATACCATGGCACATTCTGGGGCAGAGTGAGTATGAGTGAGTACCAATGGATGCCAGGGATGAAATTTGTTTAGGGCAGTGTGTGGGAGAGACATGACACTGGATACCAGATATTGCTTCTTTTGGGGTTGAGTGATGGAAAATGGGTCCAAATGGATGCCAGGGTTTGATAGGTGTAGGGATAGAATTGGTACAACTAAATGGTAGGGACTGATTTGTTTGGAGCTGGGTGTGGGAGGAGAGTGTCACTTGTTGTTAAGG
The DNA here is from genome assembly GCA_016271365.2 of Neoceratodus forsteri. Classification (NCBI taxonomy): domain Eukaryota; kingdom Metazoa; phylum Chordata; order Ceratodontiformes; family Ceratodontidae; genus Neoceratodus; species Neoceratodus forsteri. Next base: position 767,250,752 of record CM057458.1, read on the forward strand.
ATGGATTTGTTTGGGGCTGGGTGGTACTACTGGACATCATGGATGAATACATTTGGGGTTAGTTGAGGGTAATGCTGGACAATAGGGATTAATTTGTTTGGAGCAAGGTGTGGGAAGTGGTGCCACTTAATGACAGAGATTAATTTGTGTGGGGCTGGGTAAGGTAGGGAGTACCGAAGGATGCCTGAGATTAATTCATTTAGGGCTGGGTGGGGGGATACCTCTGCATACCATGAACTGATTAGACTCAGGAAGGGCAATGGTGGAAGAAGGTACTTGGCATCAGAGACTGCTTTGTCCAGGGTGTCCTGTGGGATGGGGTGCTGCTGTACTGCAGTGACTCCTCTGCACAAGTTGGGGTGAGAGTAGGGATTGGAACTGGGCACCAGGTATTGTTTGCCATTAAAAGAATTTACAGTACATCCCAAATAGGCAAAAATAAACCAAAAAGCAACATGTTCTCATAAGATCATGGGTGTTAAGAAGCCCACAGTGGTGCCAGTCAGGATGCAAAACAGTAATGCTGCAGTATATCACAAAATTCTGCAGTATTCTGCAGGCAACTGTGTAACTCAATAGCAATTATGCCCTCTTTTACTGCAGTATTTTGTGACATGCCATTTACTGTAAGTTACTGCATTGCACTGTGACTGGCTCCTCTGTATGTGAAACACCCAGATGAATGGACACATAAAATGATTTTATATCACTCAATAAAAAAAAATGGATCACCTTTTGTATAGATATGTAACATAATGGATAAACTACACCCAGCTGTACATACTAAGGGAATAAATATATCAAGGTGTTTAATGACATTTATGAACCCAGATGCCCAAGGATAGTTTGCTTGTTTTAGTTACCAGAAACCTGAGATACTGTAGCTTTAATTTATACCTCTATGTTTTGTACCATTGGGTGTAGTTTATTAATTATAATATATTTTAAAACTTAATAAAGGAAAATCTACAAAAGAACAAAAGTGAGATTTGTGTGGCTTAACAAGACAAGACAGTTGCAACAACAATTATTTTAATTTTGAAAGTTTTGATCAAGGCCCTGTAACATTTCAGAAAACATACTGTTATTGTTACTGTGAAAACTTTTCCCTACAGCATGTGGTTTGAATATGAGAGCAGTGACTGCAGTTAGAGAGATTATTATAATCAGCTAGTGAGATACTCAGCGCCGGATTCACAAAAGGCAACTCAGGATGCAAGGCAACTTGTGTTCACATAATTGGTGCCAGTAGCACTTGCATCATGAGTTGCTTAATATTGGGATTCAAAAAGGCAACCTAAGACATGCTGCAGGCTGTCTGCGCCCAAGTAGACCAATGCGCCATAAACCCCCTTGCCAAATGGCGTAAGGGGGTTCTTTTTTTTCTTATTTTATTTTCTCTTTATGTCCCCTTTTCTCCACTGTAGTCCCCTTCTTCAGGAGTCTCCAGTGGCCTTGTACATCTCTGCTCCTCTAGCCAATGACCAGCGCAGTCCATCCCCCCACAGAGCCTTGGTTGTACCCCCCAGGTGAGTACAGGGTGGGGCCCTTACACCCCGACGTGTCTGTATTTTTTGTCAGGGATGCTGGTGCTGGTGCCGGTAGGGGCATTGGAGATTGGGACCGGGAGCTCAGTCTACTGGGAACACTGCGGGGTGTTTTTCCTGATTTTCTGGTACCATCCCCTGAGGATGCAGGCATGCAAGGGGAGCCAAGGGGTGGAGCACGTAATGATATGAAGTCACTATGGCTCCTGGCCTATGTACTCTCCTCCCACTCACTGTCCCAGCTGCACCACCACCAGTGGTCACCCAGGTGGCAGTAGAGTAGCGAGATAGACAACCCTCCCATCCCTGGAGAAGGAAAGCGGCCGATGGGTGCTCGATCCTTCTCCCCCCGGCTGGCCCTCCAGTTACCCGAGTCCATTCCCAAACCCAGGTCACTGGCACAGTGAGTGGTAAGCCTACTGCTGCACCAGCAGGCCGGTCCAGCTTAAGGGGATTCATGGCAGCAGTTGCACCCTATTCAGGAAGGGTGGCTGCAAAGTCCCCAAACTGGTTTTCAGAAACATCCCCCGGTGGACATCAGTCAAAGAACACTTACACCAGCTATGAGGTGGCAAAAGTGTTCTTTGCTGTCCATCAGGAGTTGCCAATGTTCAGGCAGTGCTGCACAACTAAGAGGTCACTATGGTCCCCTAGAGCCCCACTCCCCTAGTGTACAGCACTGTCCCCCACCTCCACCCCAACATGCCCAATGTCCCCACAGTAATGTCCAAAAAGCTCAGTGTGGGCTATGGCCCCCCCATCCTGATCCTGATAGTGCCAGGGTAAAAGCCCTTATGGGCTATCTGAACATTCTCCCCAGCCCCGATGCCCATGTCCCGCACCCCGCCCCATCTCATCCCAGTACTACTGTTTACAACCCCCTCCGTGCCCCATATATCCTGGTGATCAGTGGCCCACCATCCCCCACCCAACAGTGTAAGTCCATCCCGCTCCCCCCCATACCTGGTGAGCCACTGACTGAGCTGTCTCGGAGTGCATACAGTTAATATATGCACTCAGTGAATGACAGTAACTGTCATTCACTGAGTGCGTATACTAACTGTAGATGCTCTGCAGACAGCTCAGTTGGTGGCTGGCCATGGTGATGAGAGGTGGACTGTGCCAGTCACTGGCTGGGTATTGGGAGGGGGGAGAAGGGTGGACTCACTCTGTCAGGTGGGGGATGGGGGCCATGAATCACCAGAGATATATGGGGCATTTGGAGGGGGGTTGTAACAGTGGTGCCAGGATGAGATTTGGGGGTGGGGTGCGGGACATGGGCCTCAGGGCTGGGGAGGGTGTTCAGATAGCCCATAAGGGCTTTTACCCTGGCACTATTGGGATCAGGATGTGGGCATAGCCCACACTGGGCTTTTCAATGACTACTGTGGGCACTTTGGGCATGTGGGGGGGCCCCACAGCTCACTTCTATGGGTGCATCTGCCGTCAGCCCATCCCGTGGCTTGTGACATTCTGGGAGGCTGCGCACTTTCTTGGATTAATGCCACAAGCCACAGAAAGCAGGCTCTTGGACCCTGTCCAATGCTTAATCGGGTGCAGGGTCCAGGACACAGGGGCAGTTGACACAGGCTGCCAATTTTGCAGCTTGTGGCATCCTTTTTGTGAATCCAGCCCTAAAAATCTTTCTGCAAAGTATTTAAATTGAAAACTGTGATAACAACACTCAATTTGTTGATGCTATTCTGAGAAACTGAGGATTTCTCCCAGTGGGCTTCTCTTTGCCAAGGTTAACCTGGGCTTTTACATAATGAGTTAAAAATGTAGCACTGTGAATTGAACATATATGGTCAGGCTTATTGATGCATTGGAGAAATGTAAGAAATTTGGGGGTGTGACATATTTATAGTGAACAAAATTTGTAATGAAAATGTTTTGAGTGAGAGTGTGGGACATTTGAGAACTGCAATTAAAAATTTTATCATGGAGACTGGGTTTTGCACAGAGACAGTTATACAACGACTGTTATGTCGAAGTCAAGATAGGCTTCTAGCTGGTGCATATGAAATGAAAATGGAACTTCATGTATACATTCAACTAAGCTGATATTTCATTTAAAATTTTTTGTTTGAAGCCAAATATATTGTAGTCAGTACAAAATCTTATCTCTAGAGTTTATGGTAGGTTTAGAAACTCAATGTAGGGGCACTTTGAGATGGAGTGTTGGACTTGTGCTGAATATAAACAGTTATGAGTGCAAGCTGTACTTAATCAATTTTATTAACTACGGGTTCTGTTTCCTAGCTGTGGATTACAAGATGGCAATGTACTGTACTGAATTTTACATGACTATAATCATTCACTATGTAATATACAGTGCTAATATAGTGTGTATATCAGAAATATATTTTACTCATGTTACTTGACCCCTGCTGATCTCACTTGTGACTTTACCACTCATGAATTCAGGTGTCAAGCTGTACTGAAACATATTTTTTTATAAGAACCATTTTTATTGAAAGATTTCAAATGTTATACATAAAAATAGTTTTCATGCAGCATGTGTACAGACGTATCCAGGAGTACCAACTTCGTGCCTATTTGAACAATAAATGTAAATACTAATTTAAAGATATACTCAGAGTAATTTCTGATATCTGAACTGGCCCCATTTCATGAAATATAGATAGATAGATACACTGATAGACAGACAGAACACATACACACGTTTACTTGATGTATTTAACATTTGTGAATACCAACTTTCACAGAATAGAGATAAATTTTAGACACCATTGTAGGCAAGATGGTTAAAGTTTGTTACACTGTTCTGTATCAATATTGTAAATGTAGTGCACATATCTGTGAAGTTACAGAGAAAAGCAAGATGAGTTCAACTTTTAAACCTCATCTGAAAATGTTCTATACTGTATACCCACATCAGTTTCCAAAATAGGTACACATCCGTTCTCCTTTAGCTTTAACATTGTATTTCAAAATATCAGTAACAGTTAAAATGGCAGATGAAAGCCTGGGAATATGATAGGGTGGGGATATGGAATGACAACTCTTTTATGGCCTTAGGTACCAGTTGTAACATAATGAAGTTACATTTTTCTATTCTTCAGAGGAAGGATACATGTGTTATATGAAATATCAAATAGGACAGCTCTGAAAAATTACACAATTTTGTCTCAGGGTTCTGGTGACATTTCTAAACCACAAGGCTTTGTGTTCAGTGTTAATTACTGTATATCTTTAGCACACTGACCAAGTGTGGAATACCACATATGCATACATACATGCTTAGACACACACACACATACATTGTACACATATTTATTTACTCTGTCAGTCTATCTATCTGTCTATCTATCTATCTATCTATCTATCTATCTATCTATCTATCTATCTATCTACCTACTGTATCTATCTATCTACCTATCTATCTGTCTGTCTGTCTGTCTGTCTGTATCTGCCTGTCTATCTATCTATTTATTTATTGAATTTCTCAGATTAAAACCTTTGAGAACAGGCTCATTACATAGGTTCCACGTCAAGGTCAAACAGCAAGAGACATAACAACAAATTACGGTTAAGCCGTGAGATAGGATGAAAACAATGGATAAGCATTTAGCAAAAAATTGTTACAGGGCACATAAGACTTAAATAAATGACAGCTATATTTACTAATAATGGACAAAACATAAGGGAAAAGGTGGATGGCAGTGTGGCACAAGGAGAGGTAAGCACAGGGGAGGGGGGCAGCAGAGAGAGGACAAACTACAAGGAGGGAATACTGCATGAATCAGCCCAGGTTGTGGGCCTCATCAAAACAGATGTCAAGATTACCTAGGATGCCAGATGTTGGAAGTGGAACAATGACCAATACTAAGTAGCAGGCACTGATTACCTAGAGAAGCCAGGCATTGGGCTGGAGCAGGACCAATACTGGGTACCAGGTATAAGTTCGGGGAGATGGGATAAGAGCTTACAGTGTGTCAAAGTGAGAGGAGGAACAAGGGGAGAGGGGGAAGGAGGTAGGTGGGGGAGGAACACTGGATGGTTCAGGAAGGAATGGGGTGGAGTAGAGGGAAAGGAAAGCAGTAGGTGGTGGTGTGGTAGGAACACAGTCAGGTAGGCCAGAGGCCCTATAGGAAATAGTCGCAACAAGCATTAGCAACCAGATGAGTTTGTAGCTCACATTTAAAGGGACCTAAAGCTAATTTAGTAGTGATGCTTGCAGGCAGGTTGTTATGCCATTTAGGTGCCTGATGGACAAAAGCTCATTGTCCTAGAGAGGTGCAACATCTGGGGATCTTGAAGACTGTACTCCTGGAACTTCTTGTAGGGCAGGTACTTTCATAGGGGTTGAGGAGCTTCTGGATGCCTGCGGACAGCATACCTAGACTTACTTTTTCGGACAGCAATTAGGTCTGGAACTTGAGCCTGCCCTCGAACTGAAGCCAGTTGGCCCAGGCATATAGGTCACAAGTGTGCGTGTACCATTTTGAGTTGGTGGAGAGGTAGCATGCTTTATTTAAGACAACTTTGATGCAATTGAGAGCTGAGTCCATTGCAGCCTCATAGATTACAATTCCATACTCAACAGGAGAGACCATACAGCTGCAGATGGCCAGGTTGAGAGCTTTGGAGGTTAGACTGTGCTTATTCCTATAACGAAGCCTGATGCGTATGTTGAGTGCCTTTACAATATTGTCAATGTGGTTGACAAAAGACAAGGAGGTGTTAGCTGTAACCCCCAGGTATTTAAATTGCTGTACCTGGTCCAGAGATACACAGTCAACATTCATAATGGTGAGAGAGTGTGTTCTGTGCCTGTTCTGCAGACTGCAGAACATCATAGCCATAGTTTTTTTTATAATTCATGACTAGTTTACGATCCTTGAACCATCTTTCTACTGCAGTGAACTTATCCTGTAAACTGTGCTCCAGGGTAATAGGGTCAGTGTCATTAGAAAATAGAACTGCATCATCTGCATACAGCAAAATTTTGCAGGGACAGGCATTTGGAAGCTGATTTAGGAATATGTTAAACATTAGGGGACCCAGTATAGAGCCCTCGGGAACACCAGAGTGAACCAGTCTGCTGTCAGATAAGACATTTTCAATCCTAACTTGCTGGGTCTGGTTGGAGAGGTAAGACTTGAACCATCCAAATGTGACATCGGAGAGATCAATAGCCACTAGTTGCTCAGCTAGGAGGTTGTGATTAACCATGTTGAATGCTTTCGACAGGTCAATCAATTGCTGCATAGACCAGATCGCCTTGCTCGAGGGAGTTGTGAATAAAGCCTGTAAACTCAAACAGAGCTGTAGTGGTGCTATGACCTTTGCAGATGCCATGTTGTTCAGTACACTATGTGTTATATTTATCCAGATATTCCACTAATTGATCCACGACAATCCTCTCAAGAGCCTCTGATAGGGGTGGGAGAATTGAAATGGGTCTATAGTTTCCAAGCAAGGATCGATCACCACTCTTGAAGACTGGAGTCACTAATGCCACTTTCCAAGGTTGAGGGAACTGCAAGAATCTTAGTGAGGCATTGATAATGTAGGTACGAGGCTCCAGAATGTCTTCCAAGGTAAGAGTTACAAATTTAAGGTCTATCTATCTATCTATATCTATCTATCTATCTATCTATCTATCTATCTATCTATCTCTTTCTCTCTGTGTGTCTGTCTTTCTGTCTGTCTGTCTATCTATTTCTCTCTCTCTCTGTCTGTGTGTCTGTCTTTCTGTCTGTCTATCTATCTATCTATCGATCTCTGCTTATCTATCTATCTGTCATCTAGCCACATGATCTTTGGGCTTCACTTTTAATATGACTAGCTAAAACATGAAAACATGACAGCAACTAGTTCATTTAAAGCTTCAGTTACATCACCGTTTGAGGCAGGGCTTCCTGTTTTGGGGATGGGGTTTATGAAATGGTATCAACTCAAAAAGAATGCTCTCACATACTCACCACTGAAACTGCAGTGTTACTAAAGCTCTACTCCATGACAGACTATTAGCTCTAATATGCCTATAATGCGGATCACACAAACATTTCCCATTCCCTTGAAATGCTGCAATAAATGAAAGTATTCCCACTTGCTTGCTGGATTCTGTTCTATTTAAGGCTGAGGCCATAACTAGCTCCTATTTCTGTGATCCCACTGTTACTTTCTGTGCAGCCTGCTCAAGCCTTATTTGCATCCTCTGATTTGGAGGTGCTCAAGACTGCTGACTCTGCAAGACAATTTAAGCGGAGGGTGGATCTGGAAGTGGGAGGGACAGTCTGTCGGTAATTGTGGGAGTGAGTTTGGAATGCAGGTGGCTCCGGCAGTGGGAGGGACAGTCTGTCAGTTACTGCAGAAGGCAGACTGGGTAGCAGGTGATTCTGGCAGCAGGAGGAACAATCTGTCCCTGGTATCTTAACTGTCTTCAACCCCCAACAACCACCACCCCCACCTCAGCCCTTACCCTTTTCAAATATGGAAGATGTTGGGGCAACTTTGCCACTTGCTGGCCCTTTAAATTTCTCCCTACCACTCTTTCAAAATAGTAGCTCTGCTGGCAGAAATCTACTACTTGGTAGCACTCTATCTTCATCCACTCCCACTTCCAAAATTTGCAATATGCAAATCCTAACAGTGTATAAGAGCATTGGAAATGCCTTAACAGGCTCCCAGAATACAATGGCTGTGACTCTGAGCATGCACACCAGTGCCCAGTGTACAGAAAAGCTGATGATGGTGCACATTGTCAGTCATATTCAATGTGTTCTGGCAACCTATTATGGCATTTGAAAAGCTTGTCCTCAGTGGGGTTCACTTTCCTATGACTTTGCTGGTGGCTTCTTTTCAACTATGTGGTTTGTTTTATAGGGTCATGAATTTCACATTTCATAATGTTTCCTGAAAGAGCAAAGACACATAGCTGCATGGGGTTTCCACGTTGGCCACATACAGTGATAATCTCTCAAAAGTTAGAACAATACCTTGAAATGAAGTGAGGTATGCCTGCTGAAGTAACTTCATTGCTTTCAATGGTAGTGTGATCCAATTACCTCTAGGCACCTTGAGGAACATAGAAACAGAAGGCATCTTTTCATTACTTCCACTGTAAGTATGTGCTGACATGATGGTAGCTGTTGGTGGAAATGAAAGATTCTGCATTTGCCATAATTGAGCAGAATTTCAGGATTGTTATGGAATTCTGTTTTTGTGGGATCTACAGAAATGTGCTATTTCTTGCAGGAAATGACAGACTCCACAGTTACTTTATGGCTAGTCTATATGTAAGAAAACACTGTAGAAAAATTCCACAGTTTATGGTAGATAAGCTAGAGTAAACATTTTGCTGTTTACATTGATACCTATTCTATTATGTTCTACATGTGAGGGAGAATTGCAGAAAAAATGTGGTTCATATTAATGTTAGTAAACATTCTGCAGTTTATATTGAGGTATATTATGTCCTATGTGAAAAAAAACTGTGGAAAAACAATCCTTAGTTTTACATTAATGGTAATATGATCTTTTAACGTTTACAGAAAAGATCCAGCAGTTTACATAATTAAAAAAAACATGAAAAATTTAGAAGCAGAAAGGCAATACTACAGGAATTTAACAGGTGCAACATTAGATTCTTCTGTCAGCAACCTGTCTTGTGTAACTTCCATTTATTTTAACCTCTAGTAAACTGTAATCCTTTTGTCTAACTGTACATAAATCCTGTTGTAAATACTTGTAGTCTTTTAGTAAAGCCTCTGTTGTTACAGAATCAGTGACTGCTTGTTTTGTTTAAAAGGGTAATTCTACTATTTCTGCTGTACTCTGTCTGCAGTCCATCTCTGAAGGGGCGCGCTAGCCACAGTTATTGTGTTTGACCTTCCTGACCTTGAGCAAAGAGGAGGTAAAAACAGGTTTCATGGTTCCTGTTGGTAATAACCTAGTGGGGGTGGTGAAACTGAAGTCCCGGTTGAGGGATTTTCATCACACTCTAACACTTCCAGCTTCTACAGGTGAAACATTAAATTGTTTACATCTCTACATAAAAGCTTCTCTACACAAAGCAAACCCATCAGGCCACCAAGGATAGAACCTGCCCCTGACTTCCTTTGCCACCTGGAATTGGGGCAGGCACATTCACTTAAGTTTATAATGCACATGAAGATGGTGATACACATCGAAGTGCCCCTGAAGACATGGCTCAGTACAGTAGGAGGGTAGAAAGGATTGAGAGAGGTGGCTAGAGGAGTTGGGTGGAGTTCTATGTTTGTGGAGGGGGGGTTGCACATCACTCACTTCCAGAAGGCTCACATAGCCCTTATTACCGTATATAGAGAGAAACATGATGACTTTGCATCAGTATCACTTGCTTAATTACAAACAACTTGCACAGCACTATACTCAGGCTTTGTAAGCAGTATATGCTCAATATTGTTCAGTATAGCTCAATGATCTGTCACCAATAGAAGCAAAAGAATATTTACAAGCATTTCAACGTGCAATAGGGTTTTTTACAGGTCTATGTGTGTACATGATCTGTATTAACACATTTTTTTTTATTTCTCAGATTATAATACCTTTGAGCCAGAAGCTCTTTTACAAAGGTTCCACATCAAGTAAAAGACAAACACAGTTACGTAGTAAGTTACAAAAAACAGGTAAAGTGAACAGTGCATGATAGACAAAAATAAAGTGCAAACTTAAGAAGAACACAGAATAACAATGCAGCCAGCAAAGGCTATGTCATGCTAAGTGAGGGGAATGTAGAATAGGAGCTGGGAGGGAAGTATGGGAAGGCGAGATAAGGCAGACAGAATAGGGAAACTTAGATTACTGGGAATGGGGATATAGGGAGGGGGAGGAGAAATAGAGGTCCGTGGGGGAAGTTTCATGATAAATGGTGGGGGGGATAGCTTAGGTCAAATTAGGTCTGTATGCATTTTATTTTTTTATTTGTAATTTGTTCACTGGGTAGGACCCAACAACATTAGATGCCCATTTTCAGGTGGAACCGGAGATGTAAACAAGAATGATGAAATTATTTTTATCATATTCTGCAACATGATAGAGTGCAACAAAGCAAGTAAATTATTCTAGAATATAATGAATTTATAAATAAAAGAACATTGGCAAAGGGAGGAGTGGAAGAGTGGGGGTCTCCTGAAGTCATGAGAATGAACAGATCTAGTAGTCAAAGAGCCAACATTGAGAATAGCATCAGCCGTAGACAAAAATCTAATTGGGCCTTTTAATAACTGTGTAAAACTGATGAGGGTAATGTAACTAATGTGTGAGTCAAACGGCCAGGCAAGGTGTTTGTGAAGAGTGCAATAATGAGAAAACTGGGACTGGAGGCAACAAATCTGAATATGGAGTTGTACAGAATTTTAACTCTATGCAAGTTGGTGACATTAGTAGTGGTGTAGATTGGAAGCTTACAGTTGGAGCTGAATGTATAATTAGAGTTGAAGAAAACAGTTTTCAGAAGAAATGAATCCCCTCAGTCTTTGATTGTTCATTTTTGGACAGCAGCAAAACTTGGGGTCAGCAAAATTAAAAAAACAGTTTCAGTTAGTCCAGTGGTGGCAAATGAGTGAACCACTTCCCCTTCTCTGAGACTCAAACCACTGTTGACCACCCAGACTACAACATCATGCATTTTTTGTCCCAAAACAGCTGATTGATTTTTCCTGTTACATAATTTCATAGCTGGTTCATTTGTACACTGGGAGCTGAAAAGAGCAGATTGAGTTTTAAGTAGCTAGGGATTATGCAGGCTGCTCAATTCAAATATAGATAGTTAGGAAGGCTCTTTTGAAAATGAAATTAATCCTGTCCCTGGGATTCCCTGGCTTCTGTACATTTGGAGAAAATAAATTCTGACAGCCTTCTGTTTGTTGCAGCTAGTGGTCTGATATGCACCTAGTAGTTCCATGCTGTTAAGGGATGTGCTGTGTTGCAATGCAGCTTGTGAAGTGTGTGCAATGTGTGTGTGTGTGTGTGCATGAGCCAACAGTGGACAAATCCAACCCTTAGAAAAAATATTGTAGCCAACTGCAAATAAGGTGTGATTTGTTTCTCAGGAGCAGATAATAGATTAGCTTGTAGCAAAATTATAATGTGTTTCTCATGCACGATATAGCGACCATTTACAGTGACTCATACCTGTCTGACTTGCTTTTTTCATGGAAAATCTGAACTCTTGCAATAAAGTATCGATCTAGGTTTGAGTTTGTCTGGGGCAAAGACTGCCCTTACAGTAACCAGTAGCAGTTACCAATGTATGCAAACTTCTTTTTAGCCTCACAGAAATTCAGCCCTTACAGTAGTCAAAAGAGTCTAAAGTGTCTTTTTCTTGGGGCACATCAATTCCTACATGAGCCAACCAGATGATGTAGTATGGGTCATCACTGTGCAGGTGTGCTGTTGTTCAGAGATTGTCCTGTGCAGCACCATGTAAAATAACTACTGAAAATATATGGTAAACCACATCCCTCAGTAAATAGTGGTACATGCACAGCAATGCATTCAAAAACAAAATACAAAAATGGGGCTAAGGCAGAGCGCAGAAACGGATGCTTGTAAATTGCTGCAATCAGTTGCTAAATATTAGGAAACTGCCCTAAAAGAATGCCGTCCCACACAGAAATGTTAGGTAGTACAAAAGGAAACAAATTTAGTGTAGCAGACCCCCATGCAAGTGCACCGTGAAACTGGCTAAGAAAAGGGACAGCCATAAGGAGAAAACCAAAAATATTTAAAAACAACCTCTAAAATAACTGAACGCCCTCATTGGTACAGTACATGAGGTTCCCTATATAATCATGGAGCCAGGGCAGTAGGCTAAGTTAGAGTCTTATTGTGGCAGTAAGGAGTAGGAGCTGGAAATAAAAGTAGATTCAGGTAGCACTTTGCTTGATAGATATTATATGTCAGCCTCCTCATCACTGTCTGGAGCAGTAGCCAGAGCCAGACACTCCTTCTCATTTCTTTATGCTCTTTATGTTCTGGAAACAAACTATACTAAATTGTTATGCAATATGTTAATAATTATAAATGATTATAAGTGTAAAACTGCACAAAATAATTAAGGCTTTTGACTTTAATTTTCTTCTAAAAAGAAATTGAACAAGATTTGACTGGTGCTAAGAAGGCTGGTCTTGCTTGTATATGCTGTTATCCTTATCAATTTTTGTAGCAGGCCAAACTGTCTAATCAGTGCCACTGTTATAATTGTGGTTATGTGAAGATCACATCAAACGTCAGTTTTACAGATTGTTTTTGTATACAGTGCCCTCTGTGAGGGTTTTGATGCAGTGGCACTGCTTTTCAGTAATGCTCCCTACACTGCACACAGTGGTTCAAGTCCACACAACTCCAGGCAACTAATCTCTTCCCCACAGCACCAAACTCATTTAAAGCCCCCCCATTACATTTTTTTTAATTTAATTTTGGATTGGACACCGGACCTGTCAGGTAGTTTGGATGAGAGGGCCATTTTTTTCTTTTTTTATTCCCTGATGGTCCAGATTGGACACCAGATCAATCAGATAGCTGGGGGAAAGGGCCAGATGTTTTTATTCCCTAATGGTCCTGGTTGGACATCAGACCCACCAGGAAGTTTGAGATAGGGAGACAGATTTTGTTTTAATTCCTTGACAGGTTGGATTTGGCTTGAGATTTGTCAGGTTGTTGAGGAGAAGGGATATATTTTTTATTCCCTGATGGTCCTAGTTTGGCCTGGACTCACCAGGTAGTTAGGTGGAGGAAAAGAGTCAGTTTTTTTTAAATACTCTAACAGATTGTGTTAGGCACTGGACCCATTAGATAGCTGGGGGATTGGGCCAGATTTTTATTATTCCCTGCTAGGTTGGGTACTAGAACTATCAGGTGGCTTGTGGAAGGAAAACCGATTTTGTTTTGTTTTATTCCCTGATGGACCAGGTTGGGCAACAGACCTTTCTGCTGCACAGCAGATTGGGTTGGAGCATGCATGGCAATGTGATTGCTATGCATGTATTGGGAAGAGTGCAGACCTTTGATTGAGGTTTGAGAAAAGAAAAGAGTGAGAGAGGGAGAAGTGGGCCATGGAGACAGGATCACTGGCACTTGGCATTACAGCCTCAATGGTGTGCACTATCAGTCCCCCTCTGTCCAGTCTCCAGTGCTAGTGTGCTATAGGCCAGAGGAGGTGGAGATGCATGAACAGGTTGGTAGTAGCCCTAAGCCTCCTGTGTAGTGTTTGAACCCCTCACTGTGACCTAAGTGGATAGATATGGGAAAAGCAGTGTTTCACTAACCTGCCTATTCTACCTTCTGCTCACAGCTTTTCCACTGCACCCCCTTATTTCTGTTCGGCTTAGTACATGGGCCAGGTTGGGCATAGGACCCATCAGGTAGAAGAAGGGAAGGAACAAATTTGTTTTATTCCCTAATGGGCCAGGTGGGGCACCCGACTGGTAAGATGTTTCTGGGAAGATGGACAGATTGTTTTTTATTCCCTGTCAGGTGAGTTGAGGCACTGGATCTGTCATGTTGTTGTTGGGGGGGGGCACCTAGATGAACACTGAACCTGCCAGGTTGTTGGGGGAGGGTTCTCATTTTCTTTTAATTCCTTGACAAGCCAGGTTAGGCATAAGATCACTCACATTGTTGGGGATGTGGCAGGGTTTTGTTCTTCATTCCTCAATGGGCCAGGTTGGACACTGGAGCTTTCAGGCAGTTTGGGGGAGGGGACAGATGTTTTTATTCCATGATGGACTACATTGGGCACCAGATACATCAGATATTTGGTGGGAGGGGAGCATATTTTATTTTTTTCTGATGGGCTGGGTAGCATACCAAGCCCAATAGGTAGTTTGGGAGAGAGGGAACATTTTTTTTTATTCCCTGATGGGCTGGATTGATTGGGTATTGGACCAGTCAGGTAGTTGGAGGGGGGAAAGGGCCAGATTGTTTTTATATTCCTCGACAGTGAGTTTATTATTATTTCCTTTCTTAGCTCAGTCATTCTAATTCTTGTCATCACACTGGTGTGGGGAAGGGGGTTAGGCTAAACAATCTGAGGACATCAGTGTATCTCCTAAGTCAGCTGCATGTGTATAATACATTCAGTACTTGCTCAAGGGTTTCTCATGCACTCTCCTCCTTGCAGTCAACAGTAAGTTAGCACAGCCTTACAGAAGCTGCAAAGAGTAACAGCAAAATACAACAATGTCAACATTCGCTCACTGACAACCATGAAAAAGTGTGTCCCAGTCCCCCAATGCATATCAATTGAACAGCTGCAAAACACTTCCTGATCTTGATTCCAGTAGTGACTGGTGTGCCACTCAGACATGCCCTAAAACAAAACAAAAATAAACTAAAACAGGACACTGAAATTCACTCTTCTGATTGAGTGGTAACTGCCATAGCACATGCTAACTGTACAGGCTGCATGCATGCCTTATCATTGCATGAAGGAGGGGCATACATACAGTGGTAGCCAGTGACATGAATCAAAATGTCAAGATATATTTTATTTATTTAAATAGTTTTACCAGGAAAGGCATAATGTGCAGGGTTGCTTGTTTCCTGATCCATCCTGGGGAGGGGGGAGGGGAAGAGGGAGTATACAGAATCAATATACAGTACCAACTAGCAAATGCATTACAATACAATGAATAATCTTGCAGGACATACACAGAAGGCAATAAAATGTGCAAATTACAATATGGCAAAACATTACTCAGGAGTGATAAGTGTTAGATTTCAGCACATCATAAGACCATGACAGAGAGGGGTTGCGGAAGGTATGTGCTGAGGCCCTAAAGAAAAAGAGGGAGTGGGGGATTAGGAGCAGGAGCATGAAGGAGAGGTAGGGCTCTAGAGGAGGGAAGAGAAGGAGTAAGGGGAGGAGGCTGAGTGGATAGCAAAAGGGAGGTAATTCCAAAGCTTGGGGAAAGGGTAAGAGAAGGCTGACTTGCCAATAGAGGAGGACCTGGAAGGAAGGGAAAAAGTATGATGCCCGAGGGAGAGAGGACAGAGGTTAGGTAACAGGGCAGGGATCTGAAACAGTACTTGACAGTGAAACTGACACAGTGGGTGAGATGCCTGTCTGGAAGAGAGGGGAAGGCAAGGGACATATAGAGGCCACAGTGGTGAGTGTGGGGAGTACAGTCAAGAGTGAAATGGCAGAAGGAGTGAAAGAAGCTATCCATTCTGGAGGGAGATGACTTAGGAGTGGTACTGTAGACTATATCACCATAGTCGAAGACGGAAAAGATCATTCTCTGAACAAGAACCCAATGTGCCTGCAGTGGGGTGCAGTTTCTTGTGGATGTCATCCACATATTCAGAGAAGTCGAGGTGTTGGCCAAGCCAAACCCTAAGGTACCTAAAGGAGGTAACATCCTCGATCATTGTTCCTTCAAGGTTGTGGAAGGATGGGAATGATGGGAGCCGAGAGAGTCTCCGCCTTGTGCCAAAGGTCATGGAGACAGACTTCTTGGCATTCAAGAACAACTGATTTGAGTGGAAGCACTGCTGGACATTGTTGAAATCCAGATAAAGTCTGGATGCCACATCAGAGGGGGAAGGGCCTGAGATGTACAGTACTGTATTGTCTGTGTTCTTATGACTTAAAGTGGATGTGCAGGTAGAGGAGAGCTCATTTAAAAAAATGGAGAAGAACAGAGGACCTGAGTAGAGCCCTGTGGGACCCCAGTCCTGATAGGGAGGGGAGAGGAAAAGGAGTCACTGAACATAACTGATTGGGTGCAATCTTGTAGGTAGGATCGGAACCAGTTTACTGCAAGGTCAGATAGTCTCCAGCACCAGCAAACTTACTGAGGAGGAGGGGGTGTGATAGTGTCGAACACTTTGGCAAGGTCAACAAAAATTGTTGTGGTGATAAGGCCCTGACTCATACTTGAGAGTATAGCATCAGTAAGCCTTATGAGGAAGGTAGTGGTTGAGTGAATTTTATGTAACCCAGACTGGAAGGGGTGCAAAACGAGGAGGAGTCAAGGTAGACAGAGAGCTGAGACAGAACAATGTGCTCCTGAAGCTTAGCAAGTACAGAAAGCAAGGAAATTGTTCAGTAATTTCCAAGATTAGAAGGGTTGCCACCTTTAGGAAAATGGACCACTGTGGCATGTTTCCATGCATCTGGGGCAGTGGTTAGGAAGAAGGAGAGATTGAAGAGGGAGGCAAGAAGGGAAGCAATAGAAGGGGCAGACAGGGAGAGAAGTCTGGGGTCTAGACCATCAGGGTTCTTTTCCTTAGCTGGGTTCAGAGCTAGGAGTACCTGGAGTGTGTCAGTGGGGGAGACTAGAGAGAAGAAGAAGAAGGATAGCAAAGAGTGAGGGGAAAGGGGAAAGGACGGGTGGGGAGAGGATGAGAAGGTGGATAGGGGAAAGGGAGGAGATTAAGGAGGCAGCACAGGAGGTAAAGAAGGTGTAGATCAGGGAGGGGTTGTGGACATGGCCTACCTAGACTTTAGCAAGGCATTTGACGCAGTCCCACACAAAAGATTAATATACAAGTTAGCCAGCCTGGGAGTGGGTCCCAAGATGACAGCCTGGGTAAAGAGTTGGCTGGAGAATAGGACACAGAGAGTAATAGTAAATGGAGTCCACTCTGAAGAAAGGGGGGTTACTAGTGGGGTACCGCAGGGTTCAGTGGGACGGTCCTCTTCAATGTCTTTATAAGCGACATTGCAGAGGGACTGGAAGAAAAAGTATGTCTCTTTGCAGATGACACAAAGATCTGCAACAGAGTTGATGCACAAGGTGGGGTGGAAAGGATGAGAAGGGACTTGGCAAGGTTTGAGGAATGGTCAAATGTATGGCAGCTTAGATTCAATGCTAAGAAGTGCAAGGTAATGCACCTGGGAAACAAAAACCCAAGGGAAGAGTATACAATGGGGGGTGAGATACTAACAACAACAAAAATGGAAAGGGACCTGGGGGTAGTCATATCAGATGACCTAAAGGTCGGCAAGCAATGCGAGAGGACAGCAAGGAGGGCTGGGGGGATACTGGGATACATAGGGAGAGGCATCACCAGTAGAAAACAGGAAGTTATTAACCCTCTGAACAGACAGCTGGTCAGACCCCATCTAGAGTACTGCATGCAGTTCTGGAGACCCAATCTCCGCAAAGACATCGACAGGATGGAAGCTGTCCAGAGGAGGGCAACTAAAATGGTGCAGGGTCTGCACCGGAAGACATATGAAGAGAGACTTAAGGAGCTTAATATTTATAGCCTCGAGGAAGGAGGAGAGGGGGACATGATAGAAACTTTCAAGTACCTCAAGGAATCAACAAAGTCCAAGAGGGTAGCATCTTTCAAAAGAGGTGTGCAAGAACAAGGGGCACAATTTGAAGATGGGGGCGGCTCAAGAGGTAATTTAAGAAGTATTTTCTCAGAGAGGGTTGTGGATGCATGGAATGGCCTTCCAGAGGAGGTTGTGGAGTCAAAAACAGTGGTAGAATTCAAGCATGCATGGGACAGTCATAAGGCAATTCTAGAGGGTGGGGGCAGGAAGAAGTAGGCTGCTGGTTAACTAGGATCTGCAGCTTATCCATTAGGTAGGGAAATGGGCAGACTGGGTGGGCCAAGCAGTCCTTATCTGCCATCAAATTCGATGTTTCTATGTTTCTATGTTAAATGTTGTAGCAACAGAGGGGTTTTTGGCTGGGGACACCGTTCACATTGAGGAGAGGTATGGGAGGGTTGTGAAGGAGTGGAGAATAGGGCATGAACTACCCTTCAGACTTTGGAAGGGTGGTTGATGTTTTTTTGGAAGGAGTTGGAGAATTACTCTGCCATCACAAGATGGGCAGAGATTGTATAGTATACCCCTCTGACAGTGACATTTCGACAGTGATAGCCACTACAGCGGCCACAGTGCCAGGTCGCTGTAGTGTCGGTGCTGGACCCCGGGACTGTATTCTGGGGGTCTTGCAACCCATCGCCTAATCAGCTCTGACTTGTAGTTGATTATATTTAGTGAGGGAGTGTGGGGGGCACAGCCCGAAGAAAACATGTTTGTATTTGTGAAACCTCATGCTGTTCACAAATGTGGTCGACATGATGGTTTCACTGTACGGTTGTTCAACAAAAATTGCGTCGACGACCGATCGTGGATCCCAGTTGTACAAGCATTGCAGAGGAAGAGGTAGTTGTGCAAATCAGAAGGGAAGCCTGTGGTCTTGTTGCACTTCAATGCCTGATCATGGGCATGCATGCAGACCTGTAGTTCTGCAGTGACCCAGGGGAGATGGGAACCCTTCATTCTGGATATTCTTAGATGAGCGTGCAGATCCCAGATATCAAGGAAAATGGAGGCTAAATTACTAAGACCAGTATCAATACAGCAGGCAGAAAGGATAGGAGACCAGTCTATTATTGCCAGATCATTTAGCAGGTGGACAAGGTCCAGGGACCTAAAGGATCAGAACAGTAGAGTTTGGGGGGGCACCTTAGCTCGATGAATTTTTGCAGATGCAGTGTATCAAGTGGTGGTCACTTAGGGCATCAGGAATTATACCTACATTGGTAATACAGAGATGGTGTGACATAAGAGCCCAGTCAATGAGAGTATGATTGTGGGTTCTAGAGTTTGAACTGGTTGGCTCAGTGATTAACTGGGACATGTTGAGTGAGGCAATGTCGTTACAGGTTTTAGTGTTGGTAGAAGAAAATCCATTTGGGTTGAAGACTCCTAAGATGTAGAGCTCACCAGATGTGGTGTGAGATATAAGAGTGGTAAGGAAACTGGTAATAGAGGCAGGAAGGACATTAGGGCAGCAGTATATACCTGCTAGAAAAATAGTAATAGATTAGGGGAAGGAGAGCTTGATGAGGATTAATTCAAAACCATATGGAGAGGAGATATAAAGTATAGTTGTATGCTGGATGGAGGGAAAGACGTATATTGCCTCTCCTCCACCCCTGCTGGGCCTGTCTTGCTAGATGAGGGAGTAGCCAGGGATAGAGATGTTAGCATCAGGGATTTTAGGGAGAGCCATGATTCAGTAATAATTAATATGCTTGGTTTAAGGATTAGCATAAGAGGTTGAAGATCGGTTATTTTAGGGTGGAGGCTGCAGATGTTTAGGTAGGCTAGTTTCAGTCCCTTGGGAAGTCTTATGGAAGAGGGCTGGGGAAGGCTGGGGTTCAGTTCAATATCACCAGCTGTTAGCAGTAGCAGTGAGATGAGGAGTTTAGACAGAGTTGATAACTGGCTTCAAAGAAGAGGTAGGGTGGGAGGGAAGGAAAGGGGGGAAGGGGCTTTTAGGGTCCTTGACAGACCAGTATAAAGGCAAACTGATGGGAGGAGTGAAGCCCTGGGGGCCAAGGGTAGTGGTGGGGGACAGGAAGCCAGGGGAAAGAAGGTATGGTAGGGGAGAAAGGTGGGGGGTAGGATGGGGAAGGAGCAGGACGGAAGGGACATGGGGTGATGTTGAGGGGGTAAGGAAGAGGATACACAGAAGCATGGAGAGTAGAGAGAAAGCAACTGACTGGCTGAAAACTGAGCCTATGATGTGGAATGGGGGGTTAATGGGAGGGGGGTGCAGAGGAATGGAGAAAGGAGTTAAGATTAGTGGACTGGACATATCATGATATATCACTTGTGTATTGTATCTTCTTTATACAAGACATTTGTTAGTTCAATAAAAGGCATCAGAATATCCAGTGACTCCTGATAATCACTGGAAATTATTTCGTTTTTGTTGACCGGGCAAGCGCACTAGACAAATCCTGCCTATTTTCAGGCACGACCCGAGGGAGGGGGAAACAGATGAATGCCAACTGACCTTGAACCAGATTAAGCTGTTGGTGGTATTTTTAGTGAATGAGGGAAATTTGGCCATGACACCGGGGAAATTCCCCATCTCTGTCGGTAGGAGGACGTGCTGTCTGACTTGGTGTCATTCTCCATCGGAGCGGAGATGGAGAAGGACGTGGAGGAGCTAGGAGTGCAAGTTGCACAGCTACCTGAAGTAATGACTGAAGTGGATACCTTTTTCAATGCTGAAGTGAACTTGGAAGATGCTGTTGCAAGTCCTGAAGGAGCTTCTGATCATGTTGCATTTAAAGTGAATCCTGCTTTTATCTCGGGACCTGGTTCTCTGTGTCGGTCTGCGGAGGTTAGTACCACACCGATGATTGCTGATGCTTGCTCAGTTGGTATAGTTGCTCCTTCTATGGAAAAAGTACCAGACTTGGAAAATGTAGCTGATTTACTTCCTTGTAGTCCTGGAGTTTCCCGGGTGACTGGCAGGAGTTGTCAACCACCGGAGCCAGCACTGAATACTCCTAGCATGGGTGTGTCTGATGACCGGGTTTGCGTCTCTTCCTCGGAACAGTTGGCAGTTTTTCAAACTGATAATCTGCAACAGGATGGGGTTTCTGTTTTTCATTTTGGCAGCATCTAAAGAAAAAACTGACTGTGAAGCGGGTTTCATCGTGGCAGGCATGGGCTGATTCTGAGATAGACATTTCAGTGCCTTGATCTGTGGAGACATCTTTAAGAGCTGCTGGTTGGGTGAAATCACCTTCATCTCAGCAATGGACATCTGGGTTTGCTCCCATCCGTATACCAGGTGTTTGCATTACTGAAGGTTTGCCTGCTTCTGGCCCAGTGGGTCCTTGTACTTCTCGTTCGGATACTGTACAGGACATGACTTGGATTTTGCTCTTGGGACTGGTTTGGGATTGTCTGATACTCCTACTTTAAATTTTGACCAGATGACTATGTTAGGTAACCAGGACTTGCATGTTCCCAAAGGGTGTAGAGAAAGTGACCATGGTGAAGACACTGCAAAGCTGTCTTTAAGGGAGGACTCAGCGGGCCAAGGCTCTTCTCGGGGAGGAGATGGTGGCCAGCATTCCTGGACTTATGCTTTTTTTCATAACAAAGTCCTACCTGCTAAAAGACATAATGCTGTCCGGATTGTTTATAAGGGGAGTTTAGAGGTGTTTCCAGATAGGGAATATGTGGGTAAAATACTGCTGAAGGACAGTCTGCATTTTAATGCTGCTGAGTTGTATTCTTTGATACATGTCTTGGGGGAGCATTCCTTCGATGTCAGTTTTAAAATGCAGAGTGGGTTGGAGTCTTTTTGGCTCAGATATCACAAAGTGAAAAGCTCACCTTTATGGGCCCCATTTGATATTATTCCCCTGATTAAACCTGCCCAAACAAATGTGACTATTCTATTTCGGAATGAGGGAGTGAGTGTGGCGGATTTACTATATTGGCTAAAACAGCGTTGTTCAGTGATGGGTCACCCTGAGGTTATCTTTGATAGTGAAAATATCTGGACAGAGGGTTGGAAAGTCTGGGTACTTTTGCATGAGGTAGATGGCTCTTTACAACATTTGCCAAATTCCTTTTTTCTCAGTGGGGACCACGGGGTTTTGTTTTATCTGGGACAGCCCAAAACATGCTATAAATGCGGTGTCCTGGTCATATTAGTAATGCCTGCAATAAGGTGCGCTGTTCATTCTGTGGAAAAATTAGGTCATACGTATCTCCAATGTACAGAAGATGCTTGTTGTAACGTGTGTGGCATGTCTGGTAATTCATATCACTCTTGTACGCAGGCTGCTTTTGGCAAATCTGGGACTAGAGACCTTGGGGAACAGCGGTTGCTGGTGGTGGTTGCTCAGCGAGAAATTATGAAATTGTGTCAGGCTACTCCTCGGGTGATGAGGCCTTTGGATCCACAGTGTGCCCCTACCTCTGATCAGCCTCCATTGCCCCACACCCTGAGTTTTGCTCTGATGCTCCCTCGGAGATTATGGCCAAGGATTTAGTGGACCAGAGCCATCTATTGTGGTGCCTCCACTCACTGCTAGTGTGGCAGCCTCAGTGGTGGAACCTACTGTTTCGTCTGTGGAAATGCCTCCCCAACCCACTGCTGGTTACTGTTGTGGAACCTGAACAATATGTAACTCGCCGTAGGAGTTGGAGACAGCCGGCTTCTAAGGTTCATAAGATCTCAGACACTAAAACCTCTAATAGGTTTCAGCCTCTTTTTCATGATCCCGGTACTTGTGGTAATGACTCTGACATTTCCTCAGAAGAGTGTCACTGCATAGAGCCCTTCTCTGATTCTGAGTCAAGTGAATTAGGGGATGGTGGTGGTCAGTCTGTGGAGCCTGTGAAAGGTAAATCTGCTTCTAAAGGGAGAAAAAAGAAGGTGGTAGGCTCTAGTAAATCAAGGGCATTTAAACCTCCTTGAGTCCTTTCATGTGTCAGTTTCCAAACCTCCGTCAATTAACTATTAATGTTAATAGTATTAAGACTAATCTGAAATGGGGGGGGGGTTCTCATTTGGTATCCTCTGATGTTGATATTATATTCTGCAGAATACCAGGTTGCACTCAACTACTGAGATCTGGTCTGTTCAACGGGAATGGTTCAAGGGGCCTTCTTTTTGGTCCCTCGGTTTGGATACCTGTACTGGGGTAGGAATTTTGTATTGTATGAACATTCAGCTTATTAAATTATTTGATTTGGTTCTGGGCAGGGTTTTGATATTAGATATTAAATATTGGGGAACTTATTATAGATTGATTAATATTTATGCCCCTCAGACTAAGGCTGAGAGGGTAGAGGTTTTTCTTCAAATACGCCCTTTTCTTTTTTCTGCTCAGACTGTGATCTGGGGAGGTGACTTTAATTGTGGTCTTACAGTTCAAGATAGGGGGAGTGGTACAATGACTAGACAAGTTTTTAGTGACGTGTCCTTTTTGTCTTCTACTGTACAATTGGCTCATATGGTTGATGCTTATAAATCCTTTCATAATTAGGGTGTGCCTACTTTTCAGAGGGGCACACATGCGATGCGTATTGATTTCTTTTTTGTCAGCAAAGGGATTTCGATCAGAGCTGCTCAGGTTGCTTCTGTGGAGTATTATGACCATAACACACTGTCCACTTTGCTGGGGTCCACAAAGCTCCCTAATGGACCTGGAGTGTGGAAGTTTAATTCTTTACTTCTTCAGGAAGCCACTATTGTACATCAGATTTTGTATTTGGTTTGTGGTAGGAAGACTTTATTTATCCTTTTTGATATTCCTATTTTATGGTGGGAGAATCTTAAATCTGATTTACCGAAATTATTATTAGCTATTAGCAAGCAGATGTCAGATTCCAAGAAAATGAAATACCAGCAACATAGGCAGCATTTACAACATTTATTTAGTTTGGCACATTCAACTGGTCATGATTTTAGTAAGCAGATTAAGGTTGTTCAAAGTTCAATAAGGGATTTTCAAGAATGCCAAATGGCTTCCCTTACAGTGCAACAGAGGTTTGGTACTCAGGGGAAAATGGACACTGTTTGTCCTTTTCTGAGTTGTAGAGTCCGGATTGCACATAAACAATTATCTGCAGTTTGGGACCTTGATCATGTAGTGGTGACACAGCCACAGGGGATTATGAGGGTAGTGTTCCAGTATTTGGGGGCTCAGTTTGAGAAAAAAGATATTGACTGGATGGCTTTTTCTCATTTTTTTCCTTTTTTAATGTTCTTGCCATTCCCTATGAAGTCGCTTCTAAATTGACCTTAGCTGTATCCTCTGCTGAAGTCCTGGAGATGGTTCGAGCCTTATCTAAGAGAAAGGTACCGGGACAAGATGGTCTTCCAGCAGAACTTTTTAAGATTATTGTCTCCTTTATTTCCTCTGAATTGGTTTGGGTTTATACATGCATGTTGGATACAGGGGCTTTCCCTTTGGATATGACCATAGGGATTGTGTCCCTCCTATATAAAAAGGGTGATTAGAATGATTTGAGTAGCTGGAGGCCTATTTTCCTTTTGAATGTAGATTTTAAGATTTTAATGAAAATTTTGGCACGTAGGCTGTCACAAGTAGCATCCCTTGTTGTCTCCAAATTTCAGTATTGTCCTGTCCCGGGGAAGATTATTACAGACCAACTACTGTTGTTGCAGGAAGTTTTTGAGTCTGGTGCTTTTCCTGGTATGGAGGGGTTTGTGGAGTCACTGGATCAGAGGAAAGCATTCAATTCCATTGATCATGATTCTTTGTGGTCTATTTTATAATTCTATGGCATTCCTGTTGGTTTTATCTCATGATTGAAGGCTATTTATGGCTTGGCTGCAGTTAAACCTTTAGTAAATGGTTTCCTAGTATCTATGATTCCAGTACATTGCGGGGTTCATCAAGGTTGCCCCTTAAGCCCTTTGCTCTTTGCTTTTAGTATCGATCCATTACTCAGACTGTTGAATGATATTCATTTTTTCATACCAGTTTCTGTTTCTGGACGTCATTCACCTTGGACTGCTGCTGCTTATGCAGATGATATTTGTTTACTTTTGAGATCTCCCACAGACATTGTAAGAGCACTTGATTTTTGCTCTTCTTATGGTGCAGCCTCTGGGGTACATTTGAATAGAGATAAATGTGTCGTTAAGAGACTTGGGGTGGGTGTGACTGCTCCTTATGTTGCTGGCATTTTGGTTCAGGAAGGACCTCTTTAGATTTTGGGGATAGCTTTTGATTATGGTCGTCAGGATATTCTTAGCTGGGATAGGAAATTAGAGCAGGGGAAGGCTTTGGCGACGGGTTGGTGCAAACATAGTATGGGAAAATTGAAAAGTGTGTATTTGGTGAGAACATATTTTTTACCACTTTTTTATATGTTAGTTTGGTCCCCCACCAAAGGAAAGGGAGTCCATTCTCTATGGTTTATTTTTTCAGGCTATTTGGGGAAGTAGATTGAATCCTCTTAAAAGGTATGTAAATTGAAGGTAAATTGGACAACAGAACACAGAAAGTAATTGTAAATGGAGTCCACTCTGAAGAAAGAAGGGTTACTAGTGGGGTACCCCAGGGTTCAGTACTGGGTCCAGTCCTTTTTAATGTCTTTATAAGTGGCATTGCAGAGGGACTGGAAGGAAAAGTATGCCCCTTTGCAGATGACACAAAGGTCTGCAACAGGGTTGATACACAAGGAGGCATGGAAAGGATGAGAAGGAACTTGGCAAGGTTGGGGGAATGGTCTGAAGTATGGCAGCTTGAATTCAATGCAAAGAAGTGCAAAATAATGCACCTGGGAAACAAAACCCTGGGGAAGATTACACAATCTGGGGGAGGTAGTAACAACAACAAAAATGGAAAGGGACCTAAGGGTAATCATATCAGATGACCTTAAGGTTAGCAAGCAATGTGAGAAGGCAGTAGGGAGGGCTGGGGGATACTGGGATGTATAGGGAGAGACATCACCAGCAGAAAACAGGAAGTTGTTATCCCTCTGTACAGACAATTGTGAGACCCCATCTGGAGTACTGTGTCCAGTTCTGGAGTCCCCATCTCTGCAACGACATAGACAGGATAGATGCAGTCCAGGTGAGGGCAACTAAATTGGTACAGGGTCTGCAAGAGATGCCATGCGAGGAGAGACTAAAGGAGCTTAATATGAATACCCTTGAGGAAAGGAGGGAGAGGGGGGACATGATAGAAACTTTTTAGTACCTCAGTAGAATCAACAAAGTCCAAGCGGGTAGCATCTTCCAGAAAAAGAGATGTACAACAACAAGGGGACACAATTTAAAGATGGGGGGGCAGTTCAGGAGTAATGTGAGGAAGTATTTTTTCACAGAGAGGGTGGTCGACACATGGAACAGCCTTCCTGAGGAGGTTGTGGAGTGTAAAACTGTGGGAGAATTCAAGAACACATGGGACAGACACAAGGCAATTCTTGTGGGGCGTAAGAAGAAATAGGCTGTAGGTTAACTAGGATCTGCAGCTTATCCTGTAGGTAGGGAAATGGGCAGACTAGGTGGGCCAAGCGGTCCTTATCTGCTGTCAAAGTCTATGTTTCTTTGTTTCTATAATTGAAGGTTTTGGACGAGGGTTTAAATATCGTCAATCCAGTGTTATTTCTTTTCATTAATTTTTTATTTGCAAATCTACGTCCATTGTGTCAGCAGGTACCTACTTGGTGAATGCCCTTGTTGGACTCCAAACTGTGAGCTTGGTTTGATGGTTGGGTCCCTGGTTCTTTAAAGATTTTTAAATCAGTTCCTTATTCCCCTGCTTATTATAGGGAACTGTTTATTCACATGAAACGCTGAGGTATTACTTATGGGGATGTGCTCCATAAATCCAAAAAATGGTTATATTCCCAGGTAAGGGATTCCCATTTTACCGAACCTTGTATGTTTCCTTTATGTTCTCTGACCTTTGTTCCCTGCCTCTTGTGCCTGCTGCGCAATGAAAGGATTCCAGTGAAATACTGGGATGTGTTATGGCTTTGTTGCCATGATAAACTAAATGTCAATGCAAATCATAAACATAAAGCTTTGATGGAAAGGAGGTGAGCTAGACCACAATGCCTGGTGCAGCTGGAAACGATGCAGCATTTATTTTTTTCTTGTTCTTTGATTCAGTCATTCTGGAGTTACTTAGCTGCCTGTTGGGATATGTTGCCATTGTGAACTGTCTCTTATGAGACTTTGATTTGTGGGTTGTATAGCCGGGACTGATGCATGTACTCTTACTGTGATTTTTTCTGTCATTAAATGGTATGTGTGGAATGCCAGGTGTTTATTTACATTACAGCAGAAACTACTTTCATATCTGGATCTTGCTGGTTGTATCTCTAAAGATATCCATGGTATACTGTATATTATGAGGAAAATCTCATCAAACTGTAGTGTATGTTAGAAATGTGTGGAGAAATGTTCCATGGGTAACAGATTTTGACTTACCTATTACATGAAGTACTTCCTGTTCTTTTGCTTTCTGATCCTGTATGTGACTTTTTTTTCTGTATTTTGTTTGTGATGGTTTGAATATCTAATAAAAACAAAATGCCCCTACTCTTTTTGATAAGTGCCATGGGATCTTCAACATCCACCTGAACTACCACCAATCCAGGCAGATGGGACCTCGGTTTAATGTCTCATCTGAAAGACGGCACCTCAGAAGTGCAGCACCCCTCACACACTGCACTACAGTGTCAGTACTGAGACATTAACCGAAGTGCCAGATGTGGGAACTGAACCCACAGCCCTCTGATCTCCCGGCCTCAGAGGTGAGTGTGCAACCTACTGAGCCACTGACACTGCTTTATTTACTGTGTTTTAATTAGAATTCTGTGATTGTTTTCAATACATCCTGATCTATAGTGCACCTTTTACTTGCTACTTCCATAAAGATGTGACAGTAGGATTTATTCATTTTTTAAATAATCCTAATTATTTTTTTAAAGGGAATGTCACATACCTCTGCCACAGATGTTATTGATTCAGTACTCCTCAATTAAGGTCTCCAGTGAATTTCCAAATTTTCTGATACTTGGAATGGTTCAAAATTTATAAATATAGAGCAATCAATTTTTCCTCACGTGCCATGTTTTTCCTGCATTCTATGCTAGTGCTGCTAATGACATTTGAGTCTGATTACTCATTCTCTAACATGGTGTCTGGTCAAAACCATGACATTAAATATGTGCGGTCAAAGAATGCGTAGTCATAACAGTGCATACCTCTCAACCTCCTGCCTCATAAATCAGGGACAAGGCTTAAAAAAATTAGGGACAAAAGACCAAAGTCAGGGACACATCTTCAAACTTGATGATATCCACTCAGGAAGTTGGTAGAGTATAGGGCTTAGTGCAAAATGCATTTTGTAAGGAAGAACAACTCTTTAACTTTAATGTTTGACATTATTTTATGCTTCCAACTCCCACTGTTTGGTCATGGAAACACAATTTTTAGGAGGGACAGAGTAAAATTTTGAGGTAAAATCAGGGACGTCCCTGAAAATCAGGGACAGTTGAGCGATATGTAACAGTGCCATGTGGTTTTGGAGTTTGTATATCTAATGTAGTGTGGCTTTAGAATGCGCGGTTTTGGACTTACCATGCAGTGCAGTTATTGACCACCCTGCTTTTCCTGTTGCGGTTTTGACATACTGCCCTCTAACACTAAGCATATGGTGCACTGCTTTTAACCTTATGTTCTCTAGGACTGTAACACCAAGACCCTATAGTTTTCCAAGGAAGTTCACTAAGACTTCTGGTTTTTGGCTAATGCACAGCTCTTAGCATGTGCTCTGAAGTTTTATTTGATCACTGCTCTGGCTACATCCCATGATGCTGCAATTCACCAAGGCCTAGATATCCAAACGTCTTTATGCATCTGCATCTGTGTAACTTTGCTAGAATATTTGCAGGTGATTTTCAAACATTCTTTTTCATTAACTCTATTTACACTCCTGCAGAAGGCTGTTGATATTACCCAGCAATCTACTGGGAAGATATTGGACACTGTCGCTTAACCCCAGGGTGAGGCTCCCCTGACCCCAAGGGGAAGGATGGAGATGCTAATCCATTCCCTCCACCATCCCTCAGAGAATGCTAGATGCAGCACTCGCGAGGGCCCTGATGTCAGTGTACCACTGTTTCCTGAGGTTTCTGGTTATGTTGCCTCTGGAGATGTGGAGATGCAATGACAACCATGCAGGGTGCATGCTCCCACATGTGCCCTTCACACATCTGGTGATGTCTCCTCCCAGCTGCATGATCCTGGGCAGACACTGTACTCCCAGCCTCATCTGGGAGACACACTTAAGCTGGGAGCCACAGCCCCTCCCCCAGGAGAGCTGTCCTGTGATGCCCATTCTACCTCCTCCTGGCCAGCCCTCTGACATTCTGGGCTCATTCCTGGACCTGGATTGCCAGAGTCACAAGCGGTGGCACTACCTCTATGCCAATATGCAAGCTCAATTTGCAAACATTCTGATGCATTTCTGACACTTTACATAGAAACATAGAAACATAGAATTTGACGGCAGATAAGGACCGCTTGGCCCACCCAGTCTGCCCATTTCCCTACCTACTGGATAAGCTGCAGATCCTAGTTAACCAGCAGCCTACTTCTTCCTACCCCCAACCCCCAGAACTGCCTTATGACTATCCCATGCATGCTTGAATTCCACCACTGATTTTGACTCCACAACCTCTCCTCGAAGGCCGCTCCATGCATCCACAACCCTCTGTAAAAAATACTTCCTCAAATTACCTCTGAGCCGCCCCTCTATCTTCAAATTGTGCCTCTTGTTCTTGCACATCTCTTTTTGAAAGATGCTACCCTCTTGGACTTTGTTGATTCCCTTGAGGTACTTGAACGTTTCTATCATGTCCCCCTCCCTTCTTTCCTCGAGGCTATACATATTAAGCTCCTTAAGTCTCTCTTCATATGTCTTCCGGTGCAGACCCTGCACCATTTTAGTTGCCCTCCTCTGGACAGCTTCCATCCTGTCTATGTCTTTGCGGAGATTGGGTCTCAGAACTGCACACAGTACTCCAGATGGGGTCTCACCAGCTGTCTGTACAGAGGATAATAACTTCCTGTTTTCTACTGGTGATGCCTCTCCCTATGCATCCCAGTATCCCCCAACCCTCCTTGCTGCCCTCTCACATTGCTTGCCCGTCTTTGGGTCATCTGATATGACTACCCCAGGTCCCTTTCCATTTTTGTTGTTGTTAGTATCTCACCCCATTGTGTACTCTTCCCTGGGTTTTGTTTCCCAGGTGCATTACCTTCACTTCTTAGCATTGAATCTAAGCTGCCATTTGACCATTCCTCTAACCTTACCAAATCCTTCTCATCCTTTCCACCCCACCCCTGTGCATCAACTCTGTTGCAGATCTTAGTGTCATCTGCAAAGAGACATACTTTCCAGTCCTTCTGCAATGTCGCTTATAAAGACATTGAAGAGGACCGGTCCTAATACTGAACCCTGCGGTACCCCACTAGTAACCCTCCTTTCTTCTGAGTGGGCTCCATTTACTATTACTCTCTGTGTCCTATTCTCCAGCCAGTTCTTTACCCAGGCTGTCATCTTGGGACCCACTCCCAGGCTGGCTAACTTGTATATTAATCTTTTGTGTGGGACTGTGTCAAATGCCTTGCTAAAGTCTAGGTAGGCCATGTCCACAGCCCCTCCCTGATCTACTACTTTGGTCACCCAGTCAAAGAAATCTATCAGATTCGTCTGGCATGACCTTCCCGCTGTGAATCCATGCTGCCTAGGGTCCTGTGCCCCTCTGGCCTCTAGATACTCGACAATTCTTTCCTTTAGAAGTGATTCCATCATTTTCCCTATCACTGAGGTTAAACTAACAGGTCTATAGTTTCCTGCTTCTGCCTTGCTCCCACTTTTGTGAAAGTGAATCACATCTGCCCTCCTCCAGTCCTCGGGTACCACCCCATCCTCCCATGATTTGTTAAAAAGGGTAGTCAGTGGTGTCACTAGTTCTACCCTTAGTTCTTTTAGAATTCTGGGATGAATCCCATCAGGCCCCATTGCTTTGTCCACCTTCAGTTTTAAGAGTTCTTTCAGAACCCTTTGTTCTGTAAATAGGCGGTATCAACTTCTGTATCTAGAGTGTTACTACTGTTTGTTTTATGTACCTCCCTCTTCCTTTGTAAATACTGAGCAAAATATTTGTTTAGTATCTCTGCCTTTTCACAGTCTCCCTCTGCCCACCCTCCCTCCCTTTATTAAGCCTCACTATCCCTCCTTGGTCTTCCTTCGCTCCCTGATGTACCTATAAAGGTTTTATCCCCCTTCTTAACTGAGTTGGCTATCTTTTCCTCGGTTTGGGCCTTTGCTGTTCTGACTGCCTTCCAGCCTCCTTTTGCTTTAACTGATACAGTCTCTGTCCTGCTCCTTCTCGTTCCTTGTACTTCCTGAATGCTTTCTTTTCTCTTGAATCTTCACTGCCACTTCCTTTGAGAACCATAGTGGTTTCTTACATCGTCTTGTTTTGTTTATTTGCTTCACACAAAGGCTCGTTACCTCTGTGATGGCAGTTTTATTATTCCCCATTGTTCTTCCACCTCCTTCCTGCCCATTTGCTAGTGTTCCTTAGGCACTCACCCATTTTAGCAAAGTCAGCCCTCCTAAAGTCCAGTACTTTAGTCTTTGTATGCTTGACTCTATTGCTGTGTTTATTGTGAACCATACTGTTCGATGGTCGCTAGTTCCCAGATGGCTACCCACTTCTACATCTATAATCCTCTCACCATCTCCATTTGAGAGAATCAAGTCTAATATTGCTCCCTCTCGAGTGGGCTCTAGTACTAGTTGTCTAAGGCATGCCCCCTGTAGGGCATCTAGAATAACCCCACTCTTCGAAGTGGCAGCTGCAACTGCACTCCAGTTAACATCTGGCATATTCAGATCACCCATCAGCAATATCTCCCCTTTTTCTGCCATTCTAAGTATACTTTCTGTCATTTCCCTGTCCATTTCCTCCCCCTGAGAAGGGGGTCTATATACAACCCCTGTGCGTATTGTGGTGCCATTGCCTGTCTCCAAATTTACCCACAGTGCTTCTTCTCCTCCCTGTGTACCTTTGCTCAATCTATAGCTGGAAAATGACACATTTTGTGTGCACAACTCATGGGACTTGGAACAAGACATCAGACCACATATTCTGAGGTCTTCTAACAGTCCTTCTGCAAATACTGCAAGTGTGGTCCAATTAAATATTTTAAAAAAAATTGTGGTTGTTTTGCTTGGGAATTGTTGGCAATTGCATAGAGATGCATCCCATGTTATTTTTAAATACTGTATTGCAGTCTTCCTTTTTTACCTAGACAACTGAAGGAGCCAATGTGATCTAGGGATTAGAGAACAGGTTTGAGAACTAGGAGATCACACTTCTAGATCTCATTAGATCCAAGTTGAAATAAAAGTTAAATATTCGTGACTGTGAAAGCAAACTGAGCTGAAATTCAATTTATTGTGTGTCTTGACAAAGAGGGAACAGTGAGAATAACAAATAACAATAATCTATAATAACTATAAACATTATACAAGGTGTAATTGTATGTAATAAGATA
The DNA here is from genome assembly GCA_016271365.2 of Neoceratodus forsteri. Lineage (NCBI taxonomy): Eukaryota > Metazoa > Chordata > Ceratodontiformes > Ceratodontidae > Neoceratodus > Neoceratodus forsteri. Next base: position 767,283,165 of record CM057458.1, read on the forward strand.
GTGTGATGAATAAGACCAGTAAAAAAGGAGCAAATAGCAACACTCAGCAATTATATCCACAAACCATTACACAAGGTACATCTTTGTATGAGACAGCGTGTAGTGTGCGTTAGTGCCATTATAGTTAGGGTTGAGCAGCGGTTTCTATCCTAATCCCCAAACTTTGCACTTTATTAGCTTCACAATTGTTCAACGGTCTTGGAGGCAACATCTCTTGACATGACAAGTTTTGTTCCATTCGCATGTGCAGATTCTGAGATCCAGATAGCAAAAAAAATGTGGTGGTTTGGCTGTTGGAATTGTGTTCTGAAATGTTCAGGACAGAAAGGGCTTGGGCACAGTGGTGCTTTTTTCTGGTTTGGTAGAAAAATAGTTATCTGTTCTAAAGTTATAAGAATCTGAAATTTCGGTTCTAAGCATGTCCCGTAGAGGTTTTTGAATAGCTGCTTAGAATTAAAAAAGATGCTTTTTCACATGGGGGTAATTCTTTTTTTTCAAAAAGCTTTCTTTGAAAACTCATAAAAAAGAGATCCTGCACAGACACCAACATATGCCTTGTTAATCAGGACCCCGTTTGGTGGATTCTGGAGTTACTTTTTGGAAAAATGACGACTCAGAACAGTGCTTTTCAGACATTTTGTATTCTTTTGTCATGACTTGATTTTTTTTATTTACATATGGCCATACAAAAAAGCAATTGGGTCATATGAAAAAGGATGCTTTCATGTGAGAAAAGAATTTGGACTTCATTTTTTTTAGATTCTTTTTTCAAATGAATGCATCCTTTTTCGTAAGAATGAAACAACCTCTGAAAAAAGGATCCCTTCATATGAAAAAAGAATCTGAAAAAAAAATAAAGTCCAAATTCTTTTTTCATATGAAGGGATCCTTTTTCATGAGGTTTTTTTTTTGTTGTTCATACCCAATCACACCAGATGGCATCCACAGCCCCCATCCTTTATATTCAATGAGTTTGGAGTATTAGGCAGAGGCAGAAAGTGGAACTGTGCTGGACAGTGGATATATATTTGGATGCCTGGGCCAGTACTATATTGAATTCCAAGCCCCCGTATGGAGCAGGGGCTGATGAAATATAGATGTCATCCAAGGACTGCCATATCTCCACCAGAATCACAATGTCATGGCCGTTCATACTGGCCAGAGCCAGCATATCCCCCAACCCTCCCTACCTGCCCAGAGAGCAGTGGACAGGTTGAGGGGGGCTCATTGAGCCCAATAGGGAGTCCTATGGCTAGATAGAGGGTACATAAGCAGTATAGCAGCCCCTCAAGCCATGTAGCCTCAGACCACTGTTGTGGTCCTCAGCACCATGCAAAAACTGCAGGGAATTGACTGCATGCATACCCTGACCTGTATGGCCATGTAGTAGTGGCCATCCTTGGGACTAGATGCCACTGGGCACAGCCATGGCTTAGGGTGCAGAGAGGATTCCATATATATATATATATATATATATATATATATATATATATATATATATATATATATACACATGAATTGGGACCACTGCATACCTCTGGCCCATGTAAACACCCCTCTGCAGGTGCGGTTGCCTCAGTGAATAAGGCACTGAGTCCCAATGTGATACTAAATCCATAACCTTCTAATCCAGGAAGAGACTGTTATCAACTGAGTCACAGTGAGGCACTTCATATGACAAATGACCTTAAGAAATAACTTTCATTCTACTCCTACCACAGATTTTCATGGAATCCTATGCAGCTACTGTAAAGATAAAGAAATTAATGCACTAATAATAGTTTAAGAACACTGTCAACATCAATATTAGTGCCAAAAGGAATTCATGCTTTATAAATTCATCTTTGTATGGCTCCTCATAAAAAACGATGACAAGTAACTTTCTACATGTATATTTCAGGCAGACCTGACAATGAAGAAATAACCTGCTTATTTAATTAAGTAGAATTTGTCGTATGACAGCTTTGAATCTTTTGTAGGCAAATAGTGGTTCATTTTAACAGAAATCCTGGTGGCCTTTGTCCTGTGTGATTTTTCAGTAGCCCATAGTGTTGGATGACCATGGTCTTGGCAACAAGTTTACAGTTTCAGTCCAGTGTTTCTTGTGTGCTTATTATAATTAGTTGGGTTTTTATATTTTTCCATTTACAATACATGTGTTCTATACAATAGATCAAAGAACTCAAATATGGGTACTGCAGTTCTAAGCTAAATGCATGTAACTTGCCATGTCTGTTCAGGGGCTTCGCCTTCAAGGTCATGTACATGCAGTATCAGAATGGGACAAGACATTTTTTAGGCATGTTAGTGAAAAAAGGAAGACAAGGGGAGGGATTGTAAGGTTAATGAAGGAGGGGGACTCAGAAAAGGCAGACATCTTGAACAAATACCTCTGCTCAGTGTTCGCAGTGGAAGGGGATGGGGAGGGACCCCGGAAAAGTATCAGGACCTTTGATGGGAGGGAAGTGGACACCAGTCCTTTTTCTGAGGAGAGAGTCCAGAAAGCACTCACTAACCTGAAGGTTGACAAAGCTATGGGGCCAGATAGTTTGCATCCAAGGGTACTATGCAAACTTACAGAGGTACTAGCTGCACCTCTGACAGGCCTATTTAATGGATCACTGGAGACTGAAGTGGTCCTGGAGGACTGGAGAAGGGCAGATGTAGTTCCAGATCAGAAAAGTGGTAACAGGGAAGAGGCAGGCAATTGCAGGCCTGTCAGCCTGACATCAATGGTGGGTCAGATAATGGAAACACTACTAAATGAAAGGATTGTGGAATATCTTGAATCCAGCAGGTTAACATACAAACATATGAAAATACCAGTAGATACAGGACAATCAGTCTATTGCATCTGCTCGATTGTGCGACACACAGTTAGGCTTCTGCTGCCACCCACCCCCACCTGCTGCTTTCCTTCCCTCTCTCCTTCCCACTGACTTGTACCTTGCCCTTGACCCTATCCCACCCCCTTTTAAATGTCCCCACTTTTATAAGAGATATAACTTCTTCAGGAAGTGCATTCCATCCTGCTACCACCCTCTCAGTGAAGTAGTGCCTCCTCATCTCCCTCTTGAATCTACCCCCTCCAACTCCAGACTGTGCCCCCTAGTAATTCCTTTTCCCCTTAATCAGAACATGCACTCTGTACCAACCCTGTTTATGCCCTCTAAGTATTTAAAGGTTTTGATTTATCACCCCTCTTCCTTCTCTCTTCCAGTGAGTACATGTTGAGGTCCTTCAACCTTTCCTCATAAGGTTTCTTCTCTATTTCTCTGATCATCTTGGTCACCTTCCTATGGACCCCCTCCAATTTCCTGACGTCCTTCTTTAAGTATGGGTTCCAGAACTGCATGCAGTACTCCAAATGTGGCCTCAGCAGTGATCTGTACAATGGCTGAATGACTTCCACCCATTTCTCTAGCAATGCATCTCAGCATTCTATTGGCATTTGCTGCTGCTTTCCTACAATGCAACGACTGGTTCAAATTCCTTGTGACCATTACCCCCAGATCCTTTTCCTCCTCAGAGATGGACAGCTGCACCCCTCCCAAATGGTAATTGTACCCTGGATTCCTGTCTCTGAAGTGCATGACCTTGCACTTCTTAGCATTGAAACACAGCTGCCAAGTGTCTAACCACTGGTCAAGTGTTACCAAATCTTCCTGGAGATCCTTTCCTCCCTCCAACCCATCCACCACTGTACCTGCTTTGGTGTTATCAGCGAATAGGCTGATCCTGCTCTTAACCCCAGCTGCTGTATCGGATATGAAGATGTTAAACAGCACTGGCCCCAGCACAGAACCCTGTGGGTCCCCACTGGTGACTTCCTGGGAGTTGAGAGTTCCTCTCTAACATCCACCTTCTGCTGGCTATGTGATTTTTTGATGTAAATTGAATTGTACCTTTGTCCATTTCATCAATGATTATAGGATGCTGAATTTGTAAGATGCTGAATGTATTGTTTTACTGTTATTTCCTCTGTATATTTTTACTTTGTGCCTCATGTTGTGACCCAGGTCATGCCTGAAAATGATCCCCTGGATCAGTGCACCTATCCGGTTGCCAAATACTTAAAAAGACTTAAATAAATATACCTTAACCAGTTACCAACCCACTTAACCAGTTTCTCCCCCAATACCAGGTCCCTCAATTTACAAGCTAATCTGCCATGAGATACAGAGTCAAAGGCTTTGCTGAAGTCCAGATACAGGACGACAACTACCAAGAGCTTTTGTCATCCAGTCAAAAAATCGATCCAGTTTGTTTGACATGATCTTCTGGAGATGAACCCATGCTGTCTGTCGTACATAAGACTGTTCACTTCCAAGATGATCATCAACCTTTCCTTTAGGACATTCTCCATGAGCTTACCCACAATGAATGTAAGACTGACCAGTGTATAGTTACCCAGCTGATCCTTGGGACCGTTCTTGTGCAAGGGTACCACATGTGCCATCCTCCAGTCCTGAGGCATGCACCCAGTCTGCAGGGGGAGATATTGAACAAGTCTGCCAGTGGAGTTGTTTGGACCTTGCTTGTTCCCTCAGGACTCTAGGATGTAGCCCATCTGGCCCTGGTGCATTGTCCATCTTCAATGTCTTAAGGCCCTCAAGCACTCTGCTCGCAGGGATCTTTCCAACTGTTATTCTTTCTCCTCCCTTCCCTGGTTTGCCATGCCCCTGTAGGATCAGCCCATCTTTCTCCCTGGTAAAAACTGAACAGACGTACTCATTGAGTGCCTCGGCCTGTTCAGCCCCCTTCTCCACCCAACCTCCATCCTACCTTATCATGGTGATTTGCTCCTTGCAGTTCCTCTTCTCCCTGATGTATGTGAAGAAGGCCTTGTCACGCTCCTTTATCCCCTGTGTAATCCTTAGCTCCTTCATAGTCCTGGTGGCCCTCACTACCCTACTCACCTCCCTGGTTTTCTTTGCGACTCCTCCCTGTCCACCTCCCTATTGGATGCCTTCCATGTTCTGGATGCAGTCTTCTTCTCCCTCACACTTATCTGCAAATCCTTGAACCACCAACTTCGCTTGTCTGTCCCTGTCATCTTACTGCTTTTCTTTATGCAGGCATTTGTGGCTTCCACCAGACCTGACTTCAGGATGGCTTATTTCTGGATGGTATCCATGTCTGGGTTGATCTTAGTCAAATGCCCCCTAAGGATGTCAGCCATCCTGTTGAAGTCAGCCCTTCTGAAGTCCACTGTCCTGGTTCTTGTAGATGTCCCCTCCGTACTCATATCAAGGGAGAACCACACTGTAAGGTGGTCACTGCCTGCTAAGGGGTCCTCAGTCCTAACACCCTGTACTTGGTCTCTGTCTGTCAGCATAAGATCCAAAATGTTCCCTTCCCTCATTGGCTCTTCTATCTTTTGTGACAGGAATATATTTCGGAAGGTTTCCAGAATGGCCTGTTCCCTAGTTCTTGTGGTAGACATGGTTTCCCAATCCAACCCTGGTAGATTGAAATCCCCAACTATCACAGTGCCACCCCTGCTACAGTGTTGCCTTATCTGATCTGCTAGTTCTCTGTCATCTTCCTCTGACTGTGAGGGTGGTCTATATACCACACGCAGCCTGACCCTTTTGCCTTTGTTGCTCTGCAGTTGAACCCATAAGGTTTCTGGCCTACCCTCATCACCCTCCTCATTGCTACTCACTATCCCCTCCCTCACGAATAAAGCCACCTCTCCACCTTTCCCTACTGTCCTGTCCCTATGATACAGTCTGTATCCTGGTATCATGAAGCCCCATTCATTGTGCTGGTTGTCCCATGTTTCAATGATGGTAGCTATATCCACCTCCCCATCTGCTAATAATGCTTGGAGCTCAGGTATTTTGTTCCCCAAGCTCCTTGCATTTAGGGTAACTACAGCAGAGGTGGCACTGTGATAGTTGGGGATTTCAGTCTACCAGGGGTGGATTGGGAAACCATGTCTACCACAAGCACTAGGGAACAGGCCATTCTGGAAACCTTCCAAAATGTATTCCTGTCACAAAAGATAGAGGAGCCAATGAGGGATCCCATGTTTACCCTATTTCTCTCCTTTCTTCTACCTCCTCCACTTTTTGAACACCCCAATTTCCACCTCTTGCTAGCTGCGGTGGGAAGCACTTGGCCTCCCTCTCCTTGTGGCTCTGCCTGCTGCCCAAGGTTAAGCCTCCCCCTACTCAGTTTAATTGGAAGGCTCTGCCTATTGTTCAATGGACAAGCACTCAGCCACTCCCACCTCCTGAGCTATATAAGCAGTTCCCCTCAGCCTCCTTCTGAAGCACTTTTTCTTTGCTGGCCGGAGGCTCAGTCCATTTGTTCTGTGCCAGGCTGGGGCCTACCCTGATCCCCCCCTTGCTGCTTCTTTCTGCTGGACTCTACATTTTGTTCTTCTGCTTCTAGTTTGTATTTTTGCCTCTGTCCATGTGCTTCCTTTTATTTCCTCCCTGTTTATTCTATGTTTGTGTCTTGGTTTTGTTTTCTTTTTTTTGGGGGGAAGGGTTGGTTTCTCAGCTCTTACCATTTGTCCTATCATTTGCTTGCTCCTGCCATTTGGCCTTTTTTTGCAGCCCCTGTTACTGTTTTGTCCTACGGTGGGGACTGGGAAGTGTTTGGGGAGTCATGGCCCCATGTGGTTAAGTATTCTGTTCTACATCCTGCCTTTGCCGTCGAAAATCCTCACAGTATTTGTCACCTTGATCTGGCTTTTTCAATGCCTGGCTGGCTTGCCCCACTATCATGTTGCCCCAATTTACGTTCATGTCCCATCATTGCTACTATGTTTTGCAGACCTATGTGTCTGTCTGACTATTCCTATTGCTTACTGACCTACGTGCTGGTCCGATTATTGTTATGCTTCCCTGAACAACTACCCTGCTTTACTGAACTACATCCAGATCAACCCCTGATTATGCCATCATTGCTCAACGCTCCCTGCCATCTACCCTCTATGAGGTCTCAGCACTTAATGCTTATTCAGCTACTCAGCAGTCCCTGGGCAAGTCAGCCATAGCATTCTGGTGTGGGTTTCCCTTGCAGCCTATGGTCTTGCTCTGCACCTAGAGTCTGCATCATGGGCATTTGAAGCCTGGAGCGGGGTCCTTCTCACCTGGCCCATAGCTGGGAATGTCCTCACTCTGGGTGGGACTTTAGTCATCAACCATACCGACAGCACCCCAAGTTATAGAATTTATGACTCAGCCAAGAAGGGAGTTTACAGCAATTTCCTTTAGCTCCAGTGTTTCTGCTATAATGTTGTCCATTGGCTTTAGTGGTTCCCTGGCAAGGCACCTTCACTGCATTCCCCTGACGACCACCTCTGGTTCACCTAGTTTGTTTTCTAGATTGGTAGGTTGGGTGAGTGCCTCAGTGGTCATTACTCTCCTCCTTCTGCCTTGGAGCAACGGTTGCAAAGCTACCGTCTCTCAACCCTCCACGGCATTCCTGTTAGAAGGATAGAGTGAGAGTTTCCCTCTAAATTGGAATATTTTCCACTCTTATTCTTTGGGGCTTCCAAACTGATGTAGCAGAGCTGTCTCCAATGAAATTATCCCATGCCTGGAAGGACAGTGACCTAGGCCTTGGATTCCCAGAGATTTTTTCTTCAAAGGGTTTTTTTCTCTCCTCCGTGCTGAAGGTCATAATATCTAGTTAGTATTTCTTAGTTCCATTAGATAGGATCCGCTGTTGGATGGAGGGGATGGTGTCCCTTACTTGACATTACCTCTCTCCTTAGGAAGTTCAGTCCCCTCCTTCTGCATCCCATCAAACTCATCCCATGGCTTCCCTGCTATCCCATTACATGATCAAGCTGCCTCATGCTTATTTATTACTATGACTCACAATTTCTGATTGTTTATATGTTTCTTACTACTTCCTTTTGGGTTGCCCATATACTTCATACTATTACTTTTTTTCTGGGGATTATTCCTAAGGTACCTTTAGCCAAGGGAAGCATCCCCTGGCACCTCTATGGGTGGAACCCTATAGAGGGTTCCTTGCCTTTAGGCCTCCACAGGGTGGTAATTCCTCCTGAATAGAGAGTGCGAATGGCCAAAACCTAAGTAACACAGTTGCACAAGCATAACACTTACTGGCTACGTAGGCCACTGAATTGGAAGGCTCCCCCTATGGTTCAATGGACAAGCAGCCAGCAACTCCCACTTCCTGAGCTATATAAGCAGTTTCCCTCAGCCTCCTTCTGAAGCACTTTTTCTTTGCCCCGCCATCCTCCCCATCTCCTTCAGCGGTGGCTCCTCCCTCCTGGGAATTCTTCCTAAGGTACCTTTAGCCAAGGGCAGTGTCCTGCGGCACCTCTAGGGGTGGAACCCTTTAGAGGGTTCCTTGCCTTTGGTACCCCTACAGGGTGGTAATTCCTCTGGAATATAGAGTGTGAATGGCCAAAACCTAAGTAACACAGTTGCACAAGCATAACACTTACTGGCTGCATAGGCCATTGAAATTATTTGGCTGTAATGAACTCTCCAAGTTTCTGTTTTAGGACACTGAAGCCCTCCTTGCTCAAGTGGACCCTATCTGTAGAGTACAGATTCTTGTTGCCCCATTCCCCCCAATGCCCCACCAATCCAAATCACATGGTTCCACACCATTCTGCAGGCCATACATTCAGTTCCCTGATCCTCTGTTTCCTGGCCATGCTTGCCCTGGGTACTGGTAGAACTTCAGAGAATGCAGCTGGTTGCCCCTCAATACTGCATAACATGCCCAGTTCTCTGAATCTGTCCTTTACTTCCCCCACTCTGCTACCCTCCAGATCATTAGTACCTCAGTGCACTACTTTGTGAAGCTTCATTGCCTGTCTCCTTGCACCTTTAGTGATAAGTTGTTCCACTCTTCCTGTTGTCATACCATGCATGCATTCTTCCCAAATAGAACTCTTTCTGGCTCTCTTGCCCACCCATTCTGACAGCTTTCACTATTGAGTCCTCCAGTATGATGACTCTGTTCTAATCCCTGATGCATCCCATTTGCTCTCCATCACTCTGTCCTTCCCCCCACTGTCTCACCCCTATAGCCTTGTCATAGACCACCTCTTGTCTCTGTTTCCTCCTTTATGCACACCCCAGGAGTTGCCTCTTTTTCCTCACTGGCATAGTGTTATTGTCTTTCCTTCTGTCTGCAAAGATCTACCAAGTTAATACAGGATCCAAGTCAGCATGGATTCACTGGAGGGATGGTGGGGTCACACCAAATAAATCTCATGCATTTCTTTGAATAGGTGACCAAGGAGATTGATCAGGGTGGAGTGGTGGACATAGCCTACTTGAATTTCAGCAAGGTTTTTGACGCCATTTCACACAGGAGACTGGTAAATATGCTGTGTAGCTTGGTGGTGGATAACAAGGTGATAACCTGAGTAAGAAACTGGTTAGGGAATATGAGACAGAAGATAGTGGTAATCGAAGTTCATGTCAAGGAATGGAAGGTAACCTGCTGGGTACCACAGGGTTCAGTGCTGGGACTGGTCCTCTATAATGCTTTTATTAGTGACACAGCAGAATGCCTGGAAGGGAAGGTTTGCCCCTTTGCAAGCGACACCAAGACCTACAGTAGGGTAGACACTCCCAGGGAGGGTGAAAAGGATAGACAGAGATCTGATAAACCGGAGGAGTGGTCAAGGGTATGGCAACTGGGTTTTAATACAAAAATGTGCAAAATAGTGCCCTTAGGCCATAGAATCCTGGGGGCAGAGTACATAATGGGTGGAATGATATTAACAATGACTGAGAAGGAAAAGATACGGAGTGTTATCATATTCAATGACCTAATGGTGGCCAGGCAGTGTGACAAGAAAGTCTGGAGGGCTGGTGGGATGCTGGGTTGTACAGGAAGGGATATCACCAGCAGAAAGAGGGAGGTGGTGTTTTCCCTACATAGATTGCTGGTAAGATCCCACTTTGAGTACTGTGTCCATTTCTGGAGACCATATCTCAGGAAGGACATAGACAGAGTGCAAGCAGTCCAAAGGAGGGTTCCCAAAATGGGGTAGGGTCTGCATCAAAAGCCCTATGAGGAGAGACTAAAGAAGCTCAATATGTACACCCTGGAGGAGGAGAAGAAGAAGGGGTGAGGATATGATATAGACCTTTAAATACCTCACAGGGGTTAATAAGGTACAGGAGGGGAGTATTTTTTGGAAGTAAATGGTGCTGTAGAACAAGGGACATGCTATGAATCTGGAGGGAGGTAGATACAGGAGAGATGTGAGGAAGTATTTTTTCACAGAAAGAGTGATGGATTCCTGGAGCAGTCTTCCAGCTATGGTGGCTGGGGAAAAACAGTGGAAGGAGTTCAAAAATGCCTGGGACAGGCACAGGGGCCTTGTTGGGGTAAGGAATGGGGGAGGAAAAGACAGTGCCAGAGTTTAAGTGGATCTGCAGCAGAAATGAAGGGAAAAAAAATTGGGTAGACTGGGTGGACCACGTGGCCCTTATCTACTGTCAGATTCTATGGACCAGATTCACAATGTGGCTGTTGGATTGATGCATGCTGCAGAAAACTGCAACTTGCATCAATCTCTGATGCGCCAGAGACCCTGCCTCCAATTTGCCATGAGAAGGGGTCCCGGTGCCAAAGTTCCCCAGTTTGTGGCAACTGCTAATTTGCATCAAAGTCAAGGCACACAGGAGGGGTTTGGAGGCAAGCTGAGGAGTGTTCAGGTGGCATCAGCAACCAGTGATGGAGACAAGTCTGGATGCTGGTAAGGTCATGAGGGATGGTCTAGGGGATTTGGAGGGCAGATTGAGTCCAGTTAGGTGGAAGGGGGTGGCAACAGACCCCAGATGAGGATATTGCATAGCTGCCAATGTGCCTGTGGTGTATGTGTGTGGGGGGGGCAGCGGCATGCCTGGCACCTTGTGGGGACCCTGTGGGCATGTACCTGCCACAGTGGTATACCACCAGCTGCTCCACTACCATCCTGACACTGTCCAGGTCCTGAGTTGGCACAGGATACCATGAGTGATAGCTCCATGGGTGTTGTACAGCCTCTTAAATCAGCTCTGGGCTGATCTGACTCTCACAGACTGTGCATCCTGTGGGGTGGTCATCTTGAATCCCATTTAAGAGGGTGCAGCAACACTGCCCTGGCACATGCCCCTTCCACCAAGGTGACCAGTGTATCCATCATAACAGATGGTGCAAGCCTGGCTGGCACAGATGGTTCTCCCACTGGTACAGGTTGTGTTGCTGAACTGGGAATGATGCAAGGTGCAGTGAGCTCCTTCTGTCATATTTGTTTGACACAAGAACCTTGTGTCATTTCCGATGCTTCCTGAATCAGGCCCCATTCTTCTATATTTCTATGGCATGATTTCTGCTACAAGGCTACAAAGAAGCAGGTGCAGGATTAGTTAATTTATGAATTTAGTTTATTAAATTTGACAAATAAATAAATAAATGACTATGCTTACAAAATATAGCAATAAAAATCAAGGCCTATGAAATGTCAGATCACGTGAAGATGTGACAGCTACCATCATCAGTAAAGCTGCTCTACGTGTTGGTGTAGTATGTAGAGCAGCTAATCTTTACTGTTGAATAATATTTCCTATAGCAGTTATTTTGAAATAGGCAAAAATATGTAGACTAATAACATGGGAATTAGGATGTAACAATTTTTGTTTCTGCACACTCTTGGTTTACAGTGACACTTAAACAATGAGTACAGTGGCCCACTGGCACAGAGAGATGAGGCACTTAAAGCACTTTACCTCTGCCATGCTGGTGACCAGAGTTTGGGAATGAGATTGGGCCACTGGGGGTCAGCGGGGGAGAAGGCAAGAGCAGGACTGAGCAGCCATCAGGCAAGCTCTCGTCTCTCGGGATGGGGAGGTGAGTTTCACCAGCTCTTGGCTGCCACCGGGTGGTGGCCCAGTGGTAGCATTGAGATCAAGGGGGGCTGATGATAGGCAAGGTGGGTGGAGCAGGTCCACTACTTCCAGCACATATGCACACCTCCACCTCCATGCACATGTACAACTGTGTCTTGCCATGGCCCTAGGGAAATAGGGCAGAAAACGCAAAGAAAAACCTATGCCCCCCCCCCCCATTGTACAGCATGATGGCCCTCAGCACTCCCTGGTCCTGCTCCATGCATGTCTTAGCTGTTCTGACAGTGGGAGGAGTGGCTGATGGAACTGGGGTCACTGAGCATAGACCCGATGAAAGGCACAAGGTGGAAACAGTGGGGCAAAAAAGCTATATAAAAGAAATGAGAGCAAAGTGTAGTGGTTTATGAAGGCCTCACACACACAAAATGCATAAAAAATGCATTGCCATAGGCAACATTTTTTTTGTTGAAAATATTTATTAAGAAGTTTTTCTGACACACAATCAAAGATAAATACATTGGCCCAGATAGCCCTCCATCAACATTCAAGGTGTGATCTGGAGCGAATTAATAATGGATGCAGTAAATAGTCTGATGATGTGGTATAAGATGTTTATGTTTAAGGACACACATTGATTGATATAACTGCAGATTTGTACACAATTTGGTTTGCTACTTAACAGTATATTAACAAGCGTTTGTATTTTTTTTCCCTGTTCTTTAAATGCTGTTTATGTAATGTCTCACCCTAGCGAGCATCTTTTCCATTTTCAAAGCCACCAGCATATCTTCATGCTACTCCTTACAGGATGTGACAATTCTCTCTGCTTTGAGGACAGAACATAAGTAGTTTGAATCAGTTGATGAGCTGCAGTGGTTTGCTGCTCTGTCATAAACAAAGTGTGATATCCCACTCATTTATAAATGGAGAATTACGCACTGATTTCAGTGATTAATCAATATTAACCAGTTATTATATAAAGCATTTCTACTGTATAACCACACAGTATAGGGTGACTTGTCTATGTTGCTTATAAAGTCTGATGCCTCTCAACATCTTGCCTCATAAATCAGGCTTAAAAAAACCAGGGACAAAGGGCCAAAATTAGGGACACCTCTTCAGAATTGATGATATACATTCATGAAGCTGGTAGAATAAGTAGCTTAGTGTAAAATGCATTTTCTAACGAAGACACCATCTGTAACTCTAATGTGCAATATTATTTTGTGCTTTCAATACCAATCTATTAGTCACAAAACACACATTTTAGGAGGGATAGAGTAAAAGTTTGAGGCAAAATCAAGGATATCCCTGAAAATCAGGGACAGTTGAGAGGTACGTCTCAACATAATATACAATAACTGCCTCAGTGTATTAGTAATGATGAACTACAAATCTATACTGCCAATTGGGAGAAGTTAGATCAGAAAAAGCTCAAACCAATCCAATGCAAAAAAGTATAAACTACTTTGCATATTGTCTTCCATTCACATCCTCCAATGGCAATGCTTTACATACTATAGTCTATAAAAAAGTACATTAATAAGGATTTGGGAACATAGAATGACTGAATAAAGTACAGCTCCAACAGCGTCTAGTTAAATGCAAAAGTACTTCCTGCTAGAAAGATAGTTTGTGAGATCACAACTTGAGAATGAAGAGTAAGCAGTTCATGAAGCCAGTGCCAGAGTTTAACAAAAAAAAAAAAAAAAGGCAGTGATGTGGGTTCCCTCTGCTCTAATTTTCTAAGAGAGGGCTATGAAACTACCTGCTAAACACCATTGATTTAGTGCTCTTACACTTGAAAGCATGATCTGAAGAGTACTTAGAATGCATTATCTTGTTTTGAGAGTCATTAGGAAACACCTAGAGAAGAAAAATGACACAAATTCTGTTTAGCTTCCAAAAGAAGAAAAAATGAACTTGATTATTAAGGTAAATCTTTTTACCACTCATTTGCGGGAATACATGTGTAATTCCACTGCAAATTGTTATACACCTCCTATATGTAATGTTGTTTTATATTGGTTTACTTTGCTGTAGCTCAAAACTGCCTTTCTTTCCATTGTAAAGTCTTTATCTGGTCTGATGTAGTATGTGTTCTGATTCCAGAAAGTAGCATGTTTTAAGTGGAAATCACATGTTCAGAATGAAACCTAAGCATTAAGGCATGAACTGGAGTTCAGTTAATCTAACCTTAGGGGTATGAGGCATGAGATGCAGGCAAGGGCCTTTTACCCTCTGGGTTAGGTTAACAAAGATACAACTTCTGGAGTGCCTTAATGATATTAAAAGTGTTTATTTTTAATAAATCTTTTTATAGTTAAAATTCTAATTGTTCTTTCATACATGATAGTTTTTAACCATATTCTAACCCATTTATAAGGCTCTCAGTCAATCAGAATGCTCCATTTCCAGCCATTGTTTAACAATACAGTAAGCTCTGCATTGAGCAAACTTGATAGGCCACAGAGCCTTTTCCTACTGCCAGTTTTGTATGTTCATACTCTATGTATGTAATACATTTTTGTACAACACCAATGGTCATAAATGTCTCTTAAGAAACTTGTTTATAAGACCATAGAGACAATGAAATATAGAAATTGTCAGCAGATAAGTGCCACTAGGCCCATCTAATCTGCCAGTAAGCCTTGTACATGATTACGGCTTCTAACCCTCCCTCTGCTTTACCTCTATGGATCCCCTATGCCTGTCCCATGTATGTTTAAATCCAATTACACTGCCTGCTCCCACCACCTGCTGTGGCAGACCATTCCATGCATCCACCACCCTCTCTGTGAAGAAGAACTTCCTCACATTCCCTCTTTACCTGCCGCCTTCCAATTTCATGTCATACCCCCTTGTTCTTGTACTCCTCCTGTATTGGAAGATGTCCCCTCCCTTCACCTTGTTTATGCCCTTGAGGTACTTGAATGTTTCTATCATGTCCCCTCTCTCCCTCCTCTCCTCCAGCAAATACCTATTGAGGTACTTTAATCTTTTCTCGTAAGTTTGTGGTGCAAGTCATGTACCATCTTAGTAGCCATTCTCTGGACGGTCTCCAGCTTATTAATGTCCTTTCAAAGGTGTGTCCTCCAGAACTGTACACCAAGGGTGTAGACAGGCATACTCACTGTACACATTTGTCCACCAGGGCAGACCTATACGTGGGGGAGCTGGAAATTAAATCTTACTTTGTGAAGATCCGACCATAAGACTGGTTCCACCACCAAGTCGAATGACTCGATCCCCAGGAGGAAGACCAGATCCAGTGAATGACCTTGATTATGAGTGGCAGAGGCAACTACCTGTATGAACCCCAATGAATACATAAGTTGGAGGAAGCCTTGATCAAACTGTGAGAGTTCATCATTGACCCAGGTGTTGAAGTTGCCCAGAACCATCAGCCTAGATGACTCAAAGGCCACATCGAAGATGAAGTCTGCTACTTCCTGCAGGAACAATTTATCACCTCTGGGTGGACGGTAGATGAGAATGATCCTGCAGCCCACATCTGCTACTACGGTAAACTCAAATGATCTGGCATTCTCAACTGGCCCACCAGCAAGGCCCACTTCTGATCTAAAACAGACAGCCACCTCCTCCAGCCCCTGCAGTCCGATCTCGAGCGGTGTATCACCAAGAACCTGGCTGGGACTGCCCCCTCCAGGATGGGGCCCACATTGTCATCAGGCCAGGTCTCAGTGATGCACGCCAGGTCTACTGTCCCAATAAGATCACCAATAATCGCTGTCTTGTTCCTAATAGACCTTATGTTGCATAGCACCCTTCGAGTTGGACTGGGTTTCCTGGGCTGACCAAGCTATCTGCCCAGAAGTACTGGAGCCCTTGGGTATTGCAGCTACACATGGAAAACCACAATCTAGAGGCCATTTCACCCCAGGGCATCTCCTGAACTGTACAACCCTGATACAGCCCCCTCACCCCCCTCCAAGGTCCAGGACCCCCAGCCCACCTCCACTTCCTACAGACAATACCCATAGCCCTGCAGTGATTATAAACTGCTGTGGGCAGGGGAGGAGAGAAACAGGGCCAGAGGTCCTGGAGTTCAGAGGGGGAGTAGTGCCTGACCCGGACAGCAGCAGGCCACCACATTTTCAAACAACAATAGATCCATACTTCCCCCACCCCTTAAAAGGAATATTAAAAAACAAACTATAATGCAAACAAAAGTAATCCTTACAACATACCTACTCTCCCCATAATTACCACATAATAATAATGTTTAAAATCAATTAAACAAACACTGCACCAAAACAAAAATATACAATAAAAAGAATACAAGATATAGTGGACCAGACTCCTCTCACCACTCCAGCTTTACATGTCCAGTATAGATCACCCCACTACCTCTCACGCAGCGGGTGAGATCTAACAGAAAAAAACAAACAAATAAGAATTGAATGAAGAACAACTAAATCATAAAACTAGCAGTCAAATGTAATCCAGTTCACTGGGGAAGGGGAACCCTGCTAGATAGTCCACAGTCCACAGCCTTTAGCCATAATCCCGCCACTAAACAATGATGGCATGTTGGATTCACAGAGTCAAACCTGAATTCGACACCAGGAAAAATGAGCCCAAATAAGCCAGACTAGCTGCCACAAAATGAACCTCAATGGCCAAAAGAAACCAAACCTCAGGCCAAGCTGAGTTCCAGGAGACCTCAGGTGCACTTCAGGGCATCAACAATGCAGCAATGGACTGGGCGTGCAAGCTAGCTCCCAGCGAGGAACCCCTCCTAACAATGCACCAAGAAATCATAGGCTTCACTATCCACCACCCGCGACCGAGCTACACTCCCCCAGGGGACAGACTACAGGGATTGCCCTGCAGGGATCTAGGCAAAGCCCAGCCAGAGCTCTGGCTGCCTGAAGACACAGAGTGCAACTCCTACCGTCGCGGGAACCACTGGCTGGCCACCAGCCTGAGGCACATGGAGGAGGCCCCCAACACAACACCCAGACACACTGCTTCACCACTTCAAGTCTGACATCCAGTTCTCTACTCACAGTACTAATCACAGTTCCTCTAGAAAGTTCAAGACCTGAGCGAGCTGCAGCACCAGCCTGGGATAGTCCAGTCAAACAGGTAACATAAGTCCCACGAGGTGTCTATAGTAGTCCACTGTGCCCCAAATAGCAGCAATCCATGTGTCTGACAGACAGACTAGGATCTAACCACAGGCCATCCCTCGAAATCATTGCAGGTCCATAGAACAACAGACCAAACAAAAATTCAGAAAAAAATGAAGACTATTGCACAAGTGATACAAATAAGGCAAAAACAAAATAAAATATAGAACAAGTGTAAGGTAAAAAACGGGCATAAAAACAGTATTCCATAGATATTCCACAAGCAGCACTTACAAGTAGGAAGCTCCTGATGGCTGGCTCAGCCTAGCCGCCATCTTGCCTTGCAGTAAGGAAGGCTGCCACTCCTCAGATCATTTCTCAAGCTTCCCCAGGTCTTTCCTCATTTTCTCAACCCCTTTTGGAATATCCACCCTATTACAGATCTTGGAACATCTGCAAACAGGCAGACTTTTCCTTCCAGACCCTCTGCAGTGTCACTGAAGAAGACATTGAATAGGACTGGCCCAAGGACTGATCCCTGAGGTACCCCGCTGGTCACCCCCCTCCCCAGATTGTACCCCATTTACCACCACCCTCTTTCTCCTGTCCATTAGCCAGTTCCTAAACCAGTTTACCACCTTATCTCTCATGACTAGACTACCCATCTTGTTAACCAGCCTCTTAGGCTTTGCTGAAATCAAGGTCAGAGATGTGCACCGACACCCCCCCATTTACTTCCTTCATCACTCAGTCAAAGAAATCAGATTTGTCTGACTTGACCTACTCACTGTGAAACCATGCTGCCTAGGATCCTGGGCACTTATGGCTTCTAGTTGTCCCACTATCCTTTCTTTAAGCAGTGCCTCCATGATCTTCCCCACTACTGAGGTGAGGCTGACAGTCATATAGTTCCACGCCTCCTCCCTACTGCCAAATTTGTGTAGAGGAACTACATGTGCTCTCCTCCATTTCTCTGACACCACTCTAGTGTTGAGTGACTCGGTGAACAAGGCTGAAAGAGGTTCTCTTAGCTCTTCCCAAAGCCCCCCTTAATATCTTCATGTGTATGCAATCTGGCCCCATCGCTTTGCCCACCTTCAATTTAGTGAGCACCTGCAGGACTCTCTATCTCCTGTGAATGGACTGCTGTCCACCTCTCCCCACCCCTTGGAATCTGTTGCTCAGCTGTGGTCACTGTTCCTCACCCTCTTCCATGAATACTGAACAGAAGTATTTATTCAGTATTTCTCCTTTTTCCATGTCTCCCTCCTTACACTCCCTTCCCCCCTTTAGGCCTAATAATCCCCTCTGTTTTTCTTCTTTTGCTGATGTACCTGTAAAATGTCTTGTCCCCTTTCTTTACTGTCTGTACTAATTCTTTCTCAGTCCATGCCTTTGCTCTCCTTACTGCCTTCCCCGCTTCTCTTAAACATTCTAGGTAAACCTCCCTGTCCTCTTCCTTTTGGGTCTCCTTCTATTTCCTGAACCTTGCCCTTTTAGCCCTTACTTTGTCTGCCACCTCTTTTGAGAACCATAGTGACTTTCTCCTTCTCTTGCTTTTTGATATCACTCTAACGCATTGGTTTCTCACTTCCACTATGGCTCCTTTTAGGTGCTCCCACTGCTCTTTCACCCCATCCCCATTTTCTCCAGTGCTATTTTTATACCCCTTCCCATTTCAGCGAAGTATGCCTTTTTGAAATCCAAAACCTTTGACCTAGTGTGACTTGACTGAGTCCCCATCCCCATGCTGAACCACAGTATGTGGTGATCGCTGGATCCCAGTTGCCCTTCTACACATACATCTGTGATTCTATCCCCATTGGTCTTCGCTAGATCCAGAATTGCCCTATCCCTGGTGGGATCAAGCACAAGCTGCCTGAGTCCTGCCTCCTGTAGGGAATCTAGGATGCCTCTGCTTCTGGCTGAAGCAGCTGCCTTGGTGGTCCAGTCTATGTCCGGCATATTAAAATCCTCCATTAGCAGAATTTCTCCTTTCATTGCCATCTCATGTATTTCATCCACTAGCTCCCTCTCCGCTTCCTCCCCCTGTCCTGGAGGTCTGAATATCACCCCGTGCATATTGCTGTGCCATTTCCAGGTTCAGTGTGACCCAGAGTGCCTCGGCCTCCCTCTGCTTACCCTGTACCTGTGTCACCTTTATACTCTCCCTGACATACAGAGTGACCCCCCCTTTCTACCTATCCAATCCCACCTGAACAGAGCATAACCCAGTACATTGATTTCCCACCCATGATGTACAGTGTACAAGGTTTCAGGTGTTGCTACTATATCCAGATCTGCTTCTACTATCAAGGTCTCCAGGTCTAGGAGTTTATTGCCCAGGCTGCGGGCATTAGTTTCCATGGCCTTCCACATTGTGCATTTTAGATTACTCCCTGTGCCCCTCTTACTGCTCTCCTGCTTCCTTTCCCAAATACAATTACTTTTATTTTGTGGTCCTGATTCCATCACTTTGGCCTTCCTTCTGGCAACTTCACCCCACAGGGCGTCTCCCCCTTCTACACCCTTCCACAATAATGGTAGCTACCTGCAGCTCCACCAAACCCTCTCTCCAAGTACCACATCTCAGGACTGCTGTAGAGCAACGATCCTTCTGCTGTCATGCTACAACTTGGCTAAATTCTCTCCCCAATCATATTGCTTTGACTCCCAAACTCAGAAAATTCAAAATCCTCCTCATGGTCATCTGCTCAACTCTAGTACCTGCACCTGCCACTAACCAATCATACCCATCTTCTCCCTGACAAGGGACCCTGTCCTGCCACCCCATCCCCCTACTACTCCTACCTGCCTTTGCCACCAACAAGCCTCAGCTAATTACAGCTGTTAACCATGTCAAGTCTCCACCCCCCCTTCCTTCCTTACTGCACCCCCCCTACCCATCCCTCTCTGACAAGGGACCTCCGTCCTGCTTGACTTGCTATTCCATCATTTCTCATTATTGTATTTGCAACCCATTTTCTGATTGTTTGACCTTAAATGTATAATGAGTACTGTAAACTGTTTTCTTTAACCTATCCTACTACTTATTGTATACTATTGTAACCAAGTTTGTATGGTCTTGTAACCTTGTCTCTCCTTTACATGGAGTCTTTGTAAATGAATCTCTGACTCAAAGGTTTGTAATTCCAATACTGTGGAATAAATAAATAACAAAAAAACATGCCATCAAATAATTTTCCTGCATGTGCCCTTGGGAGGGGGAAGGTGTTACTAAGCTTCCTGACCCTCCTGGCTCCACCCTTTTGACCAGTTTAAATGCTCGCTGCTGAAGCATTCTAACTTGTCACTCAGGATTGTGGTCCCCTTCCCAGATGGATGCAAACCATCATCCTTATAATGGCTCACATCTGTACAGGTGTGGCCACAGTCCCCCATGAAGCCAAACCCCTTCCTTTCACACCATTCCTTCAACCAGGAGTTGAATTTATGGATGCAGAGTGTCCTATACTCCCCCATGCTGTGGACAGTTAGAACCTCTGAGAAGGAGACAGAGTGTGCTGCCTGCTTCAGGCCCCCCCCCAGCTTCCTGAAATCTTCCTGTATTCTGACTAACTCCACCCTGTCTCCTGCCACATCATTCATCCCCAGGTGGACGATGACATCTAGTTCCTCCCTCCCTGCTATTGCCCTTGCAATCCTATTGATCCACTTCCCATCCCTCCATGCTGTGTTTCCTAGGATGCACTTGACCTCCCTATATTTTCTGCTAGGGTCCCCTAAAATGACTCCCCAGACAGTTGATTCCCCCACAATTAGAAGCTTCCTCCTCCTCCTCCTCCTCTGGGGTTCTCAACCTCCCTTCCCTTGGGCTCTATCGTGGAGGACCTGCTCATTCTCCCTGGTCTCAGCTGCAGGTGTACCTGTGTGGCTCTTCCATGCCTCCAAAATGGCATAGGAGTTAATTAGCTGGACTGGTTTGGGGGATGTGCCTCAGACCCTCCCCCACACCCTTCCTAAGCCCACCATGATCCAACCACTCCTCCTCCTAGGCATCCTTTGAGGTTTTGGTTGAGGACTCCATGGCCTGCAGGAGGGGATGAAAGCCCCCTGTAACCTGGCCAGCTCAAAGACAGGTGGCATCCTGCCTCAACCCAGAGGGGTGCTTGCCGATAGGACAGCATCACAGCCTCCTGAATGTCTCCTTGAAGAAAACCGCTCCACAACCGCTGCACTGAACCACTACCATCATGTTTGTTGTGGCTTTCCCATGTTTATCCTTGAACTACTAGCCTCTCCCCTTCCTGCGTAGATACGTACTAATTGGTGTACTCCCCTATAGTCCCATGCCAAATATAAGGAGTGGGGTGAGTGGATGGGATTACCCCTGGCAGTGTCCAAAATCAATCAGCTCCCCTTCCTGCTGACTGTCAGTTAGGAAACACTTGAATTTCATTTCAAACCACACTAATCCCCTGAAATGTGATATGCCTGCACTTAAGCTGCAGACTCAGCCAATTATAAACATTCACAAACTTACCATCAGACTGAATCCCCTAGTCCTGCTCAATTAAAATGAGGAAACCCACTGAATGTCAATTAGGAAAACACTTAAATTTCAAACCACACTAATCCCCTGTAATATGATATGCCTGCACTTAAGGTACAGACTCAGCCAGTTTACAAACAGTCACAAACTTACCATCAAACTGAATCCCCTAGTCCTGCTCAATCAAAATGGGGAAACCCACTGAATGTCAATTAGGAAAACACTTAAATTTCAAACCACAGTAATCCCCTTAAATGTGGTATGCCTGCACTTAAGGTAATAATAATAATACTTTATTTATTGTGCGCCTTTCAGGCATCAAGACACAGTACAATAAAATAACACAAAACAACATCATAAAAAGAGTACAGGTACAGACTCTGCCAATTACAAACAGTCACAAACTTACCATCAAATGGAATCCCTTCATCCTGCCCAAACAAAATGGGGAAGCCCACATCATCTATCTATGACCTTCAGTTCAAGAACAAGGGGGCACAATTTGAAGATGGGGGGGTGGATCAGAGGTAATGTAAGGAAGTATTTTTTCACAGAAAAGGTTGTGGATGCATGGAACGACCTTCTGGAGGAGGTTGTGGAGTCAAAAACAGTGGTTGAATTCAAGCATGCATAGGATAGTAATAAGGCAATTCTAGGGAGTGGGGGTAGAAAGAAGTAGGCTGCTGGTTAACTAGGATCTGCAGCTTATCCATTAGGTAGGGAAATGGGCAGACTGTGTGGGCCCAGCGGTCCTTATCTACCGTCAAATTCTATGTTTCTATGTTTCAGATATGTGTTTTTCTAGAGATTAAGAGCTGAATTTTCAAAGATTTATATCATGATGTTCATGTACTGTACTTCCGCTACCTGTAACATGAGTGTTAAATCACAGAAATTGTAGTCTGACCTACGTTGTAAGTGCCAGGATATTTGCTCCAGCAATTATGGATGCATCAAAACAGTGATGCATGCATCATTTTTGCACTGTAAAGTGAAAATAAAAATTTTGTAAATACATCATTATGTCTGAAAGCAGAATGCGAGTATTTTGACACATTTGCATGATGCAACCTGTATACAAAATAAAGACTTGCACCTTCATTATGCATTTTGAAAATCCAGCCCCAGATGTCGTAATCTCGATCCTCTACATGAGCATGAGAAATAAAAAAAATATGAAAGTTGTTTTCACAGTGCTGATGATATCCCAATAACCCTGTGCTACACTGAAACCAGCTGCTGAACTCACAGAAAAAAATTGAATCTTCCATCATACAGCTGATTAGTCAGTTATAACTTTAAAGCAGATGGTGTATATGGAGATTATATGATAGGTAAGTGTGGAGTACAGGGAAATAAATCAATTGAGGGAGACAACTGATGTCAATGAACCACAATTCTGAAGGTGGAATGGGATTATGACCTCATTTGGAACCCCAAAATGGGTTTATGTACCCTCTTACTGATTCTTTGTTTTATATAAAACATTAGAATGCTGGCATTCTTTGCTTATGTAACATTTACAATGATTTCTAGGGTTTGTGTTTGCATTTTTTCTCCTAGGGTATTTTCCTTAATGTAGCAGTGTTTGTCCCCCACCCACATGTTTCCATACTGTATATTTCTCCTATAAAAGGAGGTTGTCCTCTTGGCTGGTGTGGTGAATGGTGGGGAGTAACATGGTGCCTATTGTTGGGAGCACTAAACCATCTCTGATCAGGAATGGTGTGGTGAGAGCTGGGGAGTGGTAGGGTCAGGAATGGGGACCATCTGTGATCTGGATCAGTGTGATGAATGCTGAGGAGTGGCTTGGCATCTTTGGTTGGAAGCTTAAGGATGTTAGATTTGGCAGTAGCAACATGGTGGTTCTTGAGATAGGTGAAGAAGGTGACAGTCAGTGCCAGCAGAATGGAGGGCCTGCTATCTGAGTAGAGAGCTGAAGCATCAAGGGACATGTTTTTTCGGTGAGAGACAAGAGGGAAATGGTGTGCATGGAGGGCATTGTGTAATGTTAGCTGTAGTTTATATTAATTTTTATTTTTATGGGAAAAGTTTTATGGCAGTTGTGTTACTAATGAGATAATTGATGTAACTGGATCAGTGTGTTACTTGGTTAATTGATTTGGTAATTATTTGCAATGAGTGTGGTAGCATAGGGTTTTGTGTACTATACTTTCAAATGACATGGCACAATATATGACTTTTATATCTTATGACTTTTTTTAAATAAATGTCTTTAATTGCTGTGTTAAACAACAAAATACATTATGAGATTTTCTATTGCAGAAAAGTCCCAGATGTCTAGATTAAATCAAAAACACAATGGCTTAACTCACATCACACAATTCTCTGCTTGGGAGGGAGCAAGACATTCAAAGCTCACTCTTACCACTGCCATTTGCCAGCTATAATCTTGCCCCTTCTCACTTGTAAATAAATTGCATATTTTGAGTCAGGCCAAAACGTAACCCCTATTTATCCTAACTATTTGAAAAATGACAGCATTTACTAAACTCATTTATTCACATCTGTGATCTGTCGGTCTATCTATCTATCTATCTATCTATCTATCTATCTATCTATCTATCTATCTACCTATCTACCTATCTCAGTTAATTTCTGTACAGGAATAAATTACTCCATTGCAGCATCAATGTACCCTATTCACAAGTTGCGTCTATGGGAAAAGTTTCTTACAAGTTCTCTTACAAATACAAAAATACAAATTCAGTTTACACAACTAAATATAATTAACAATAGCTAGTAACTGAAAAGAGAGTTTCATACAATTTGTAACAAAAATACAAAATACAAAAGTTCAGTATACAAGCATACTTATGTTAACATTATCTAACACTTGTAATTCAATACTTTACCAGGAACTGGTTTATAGATTTTACCTGTGTTGCACATGTGCAAACAATTCATTTAAAACACTCACATCTGGGACGCGGTTCCTACTGCATGGCAGTACTAGATACTTTAGGTAAAATTTCAGTGGCACAAATAGATGATCGAATTTCATTCCAGTTATGTGCTGCCAGAAACTGGGATTACATTTTTACATATAATCTTCTTGATTTAAGTACAACAAAGTCCCTAGTTCCCCTGTGTCTTAGTGTAAAACCTTCATCTGGTATATTGTAACTAATATTTTGGTTCATATTGAAGGTTTATCTAATTATCCCCATCTTTTGTACAGTCATTTGTGTGTGCAAATCAATGCTCATCTTTTGTCCAGTAGGAGCCATCTCAATTTTGGTACATTACGCAATGATTTGTGCTGAAGTCACACAAAAGGGCAAACCTGGAAAATCTGTGCTAGGTCTTGCCTAACTTATGCAATTCCTTTTCGTTAAACATAGAAACATAGAATTTGATGGCAGATAAGTACCGCTTGGCCCACCCAGTCTGCCCATTTCCCTACCTAATGGATAAGCTGCAGATCCTAGTTAACCAGCTGCCTACTTCTTTCTATCCCCACCCCTAGAACTGCCTTATGACTGTCCCATGCATGCTTGAATTCCACCACTGTTTTTGACTCCACAACCTCCTCCAGAAGGTCATTCCAGGCATCCACAACCCTCTCTGTGAAAAAATACTTCCTTACATTACCTCTGAGCCCCCCCTCTATCTTCAAATTGTGCCCCCTTGTTCTTGCAAACCTCTTTTTTTGAAAGATGCAACCCTCTTGGACTTTGTTGATTCCCTTGAGATACTTGAAAGTTTCTATTATGTCCCCCCACTGCCTCCTTTCCTCGAGGTTATACATATTAAGCTCCTTTAGTCTCTCTTCATATGTCTTCCGGTGGAGACCCTGCACCATTTTATTTGCCCTCCTCTGGACAGCTTCCATCCTGTCTATGTTCTTGTGGAGACTGGGTCTCCAGAACTGCATGCAGTACTCCAGATGGGGTCTCACCAGCTGTCTGTACTGAGGGATAACAACTTCCTGTTTTCTACTGGTGGTGCCTCTCCCTATGCATCCCAGCATCCCCCCAGCCATCCTTACTGCCCTCTCACATTGCTTGCCCACCTTTAAGTCATCTGATATGACTACCCTCAGGTCCCTTTCCATTTGTGTTGTTGTTTGTATCTCACCCCCCATTGTGTACTCTTCCCCTTGGTTTTTGTTTCCCAGGTGCATTACCTTGCACTTCTTAGCATTAAATATAAGCTGCCATACATTTGACCATTCCTCTAACCTTGCCAATTCCCTTCTTATCCTTTCCACCCCACCCTGTGCATCAACTCTGTTGCAGATCTTTGTGTCATCTGCAAAGAGACATACTTTTCCTTCCAGTCCCTCTGCAATGTTGCTTATAAAGACATTGAAGAGGACCGGTCCTAATACTGAACCCTGCAGTACCCCACTAGTAACCCCCCCTTTCTTCAGAGTGGATTCCATTTACTATTACCCTCTGTGTCCTATTCTCCAGCCTATTCTTTACCCAGGCTATTACCTTGGGACCCACTCCCAGGCTGGCTAACTTGTATATTAATCTTTTGTATGGGACTGTGTCAAATGCCTTGCTAAAGTCTAGGTAGACCATGTCCACAGCCCCTCCCTGATCTACTATTTTGGTCACCCAGTCAAATAAATCTATTAGATTCATCTGGCATGACCTTCCCACTGTGAATCCATGCTGCCTTGGGTCCTGTGCCCCTCTGGCCTCTAGGGACTCGACAATACTCAATTCTGAGTAGCTGAGGAAGCCAAATCTCCAGCCTGATAACTTTCGAGGCAGCTCCCCCAAGCTAGGCACTCAGGACAATCAAGCAACTGAAGCAACTGAGGCAACACAAGCAGCTCACCTGAGTAGCTGAGGAAGCCAAATCTCCAGCCTGATAACTTTCGAGGTAAAGAGAGCCTCTTCTCTTCGTCTGGACGCCTGCAGAGGGGTGCTACCTGATGAACACTTATATTTTATGAACTTTGTTCCTGTTCACCACTGGGTGGGCTTGTTAGTTGCCTCTCTGTGCTAGTAATGCTGAAGTGTAAAGCCAGGGACTCACTGGTTTTTCTAGAGTTGCCTTGCTGATTTCATCTTAAAGCCAGATATACCAAGCAGCTAATATAGATCAGACATGTTTAATATGGTGGTATTTGGAGCTAATTGCTGATTACATTTTAAAGCCAGATATACCAAGCAGCTGATATAGATCAGACTTGTTTAATATGGTGGTATTTGGAGCTAATTGCTGATTACATTTTAAAGCCAGATATATCAAGCAGCTAATATAGATCAGACTTGTTTAATATGGTGGTATTGAGCAAATTGTGCTTGTAACTGAAGGCATTAGGTTAGCTGGGTCCTAGTGTGACCTCATTTTGGAATAGCCCTGTTTGCTTAGAGTGGAGCTCCTTTGTATAAGTCACAACATATTCTCCCGCTGCATAGTAATGAGAGGCTTTGTTTTCTCCACAACATAGGCAGCTCCCCCACAGCTAGGCACTTTCGGGACAATCAAGCAACTGAAGCAACTGAGGCAACACAAGCAGCTCACCTGAGTAGCTGAGGAAGCCAAATCTCCAGCCTGATAACTTTCGAGGTAAAGAGAGCCTCTTCTCTTCGTCTGGACACCTGCAGAGGGGTGCTAGCCTGACGGCGCTTCGTGCCGTCTGCCCTGCCCACCCCAACCACCCTCCCACCCAGGGGCGGCTGTCAATTTATTGATCCACCCCTTGACATCACATCCGGTGTCATCATGTCCTGTTGCCCAGAACCTATCTCCCCACTTTCCCATTTGCAGGTTATACCTGCTGGCCACTAGAGGGACCTATGCTCCCTCACTACTTCCCTCTCCTACCTGTACAGCACTACTTCCCTGGGATCTTGCTCACCAATGTAATGGGCCCCTGCATCATGCTCTTCCTGTGCCTATCCCCACTAGCAGTGCACTTACCCATCTGCTAGTCCACACTGTGCCCTGGCACCCCTCCCTCCCCTTGCTCCTGAACCTCCTCTCCTGCCCTTTGGGACCTCTGTGTGTCCCCATCCTCCCTGCCCTCCCCATAGCTTTCTCTTCAACTCAGGCACATCTGGGTGTCTTCTTATTCTTGCTTTCCCCTCCTGTACCTCCCTGCCCACCCCCTGCTCCCTTAGCCTCCCCCCCCCTCATGTCAATCGTAGGAAAACCTCTCACCATCTCCCAGCCAGGTGTTAGTCATGCTACTTACCCTGTCAGGGAACATTCATCCAAACCCTGGCCAGGTCCCAGGAGCCTCCAACTCGCACCACAGGCCTATGCATGGTCTCATGAATATCTGTAGCCTCCTAAAAAGTTTGACTCACTACAATGCCTGGTCACATCAATTAACCCTGATGTTATCACCCTGGTTGAGACTTGGCTGTCAATCCTCCCTGACTCCCTAGTCTCCCTTCCTGGTTTCCACCCTTTTTCTGGTCCGACCCGTGTTGGAGGCAGAGGCGGCAGCTGCGCTATTTATGTCAAGGGAATCTCTCGCGTAAGCCCTGCCACTCCCATGCTTGACTCCAGGGCCCAGGCGCTTACGCTTGAAACTAACCCCTGACCCTTTAAAGGACCCTTTATCTGACTACTGCATACGTGTCCCAGGACCAAATGCAGGCCATTGCCTCTCTTACAGAATACTTTACCTCTCTACCTCCTACCGCTGATCAAATTCTGGTGGGTGACTTAAATGTCAACTGGCTCAGCCCTCCTCCCTCTACCGAGACTCCTTTTCTGCAATAGACCCTACCGCAACTAGTTACCCACCCTACCAGGACTAACTCCAAGAGGCTCCAGTACCCTGCTTGATTGGTACTCACCAACCGCCCTAATCGGATCCCCAATGTACAAGTCCTCCCAGACTCTCTCAGCGATCACTCCCCCATTCTATTCCACTGGTCAACCTCAGTCCCCAAACCCATAGCACAGTCCACATGCCAGCGGTGTCTAATACCTGGTGGACTGATAAAACTTAACATAGAAGCATAGAAACATTGAAACATAGAAACATAGAAACATAGAATTTGACGGCAGATAAGGACCGCTTGGCCCACCCAGTCTGCCCATTTCCCTACCTATTGGATAAGCTGCAGATCCTAGTTAACCAGCAGCCTACTTCTTCCTACCCCACCCCCAGAATTGCCTTATGACTATCCCATGCATGCTTGAATTCCACCACTGATTTTGACTCCACAACCCTCCGGAAGGCCATTCCATGCATCCACAACCTCTCTGTGAAAAAATACTACCTAAATTACCTCTGAGCCCGCCTCTATCTTCAAATTGTGCCCTCTTGTTCTTGCACACCTCTTTTTTGAAAGATGCTACCTCTTGGACTTTGTTGATTCCCTTGAGGTACTTGAAAGTTTCTATCATGTCCCCTCTCCCTCCTTTCCTCAGGCTATACATATTAAGCTCCTTAAGTCTCTCTTCATATGTCCTCCGGTGCAGACCCTGCACCATTTTAGTTCCCTCCTCTGGACAGCTTCCATCCTGTCTATGTCTTTCGGAGATTGGGTCTCCAGAACTGCACACAGTACTCCAGATGGGGTCTCACCAGCTGTCTGTACAGAGGGATAATAACTTCCTGTTTTCTACTGGTGATGCCTCTCCCTAGCATCCCAGTATCCCTCCAGCCCTCCTTGCTGCCCTCTCACATTGCTTGCCCACCTTTAGGTCATCTGATATGACTACCCCCAGGTCCCTTTCCATTTTGTTGTTGTTAGTATCTCACCCCCCATTGTGTACTCTTCCCCTGGGTTTTGTTTCCCAGGTGCATTACCTTGCACTTCTTAGCATTGAATCTAAGCTGCCATACATTTGACCATTCCTCTAACCTTGCCAAGTCCCTTCTCATCCTTTCCACCCCACCCTGTGCATCAACTCTGTTGCAGATCTTAGTGTCATCTGCAAAGAGACATACTTTTCCTTCCAGTCCTTCTGCAATGTAGCTTATAAAGACATTGAAGAGGACTAGTCCTAATCTGAACCCTGCGGTACCCACTAGTAACCCTCCTTTCTTCTGGAGTGGACTCCATTTACTATTACTCTCTGTGTCCTATTCTCCAGCCAATTCTTTACCCAGGCTGTCATCTTGGGACCCACTCCCAGGCTGGCTAACTTATATATTAATCTTTTGTGGGACTGTGTCAAATGCCCTGCTAAAGTCTAGGTAGGCCATGTCCACAGCCCTCCCTGATCTACTACTTTGGTCACCCAGTCAAAGAAATCTATCAGATTCATCTGGCATGACCTTCCGCTGTGAATCCATGCTGCCTAGGGTCCTGTGCCCTTCTGGCCTCTAGATCTGTGACAATTCTTTCCTTTAGAAGTGATTCCATCATTTTCCTATCACTGAGGTTAAACTAACAGGTCTATAGTTTCCTGCTTCTGCCTTGCTCCCACTTTTGTGAAGGGAAATCACATCTGCCCTCCTCCAGTCCTCAGGTACCACTCCATCCTCCCATGATTTGTTAAAGAGGGTAGTCAGTGGTGTCACTAGTTCTACCCTTAGTTCTTTTAGAATTCTGGGATGAATCCCATCAGGCCCCATTGCTTTGTCCACCTTCAGTTTTAAGAGTTCTTTCAGAACCCTTTCTTCTGTAAATGGAACTTATGTCCCAAATTGACTGGTCTCCTATACTGGCAACTCCTGACATTGACACAGCTCTCTCCTTCTTTACCCAAACTTTTAATAATGCCTGTGATATCTTTGCCCCAGTGTTGACCCGCCGTTCTAAAAGGAAGAATGCCCCCTGGGTTGCCCCAGCTTTGATCCACCAGCTCAAACATAGGGACAACCTATGGCACCGTGCCATTGAGACTGGCAGGCCCAATGACAGGCGGTTATATGCTGCACCAAACAAGTGCACTCGGGCCATCAGAAAGACCAAGTCTGAGCACTATCGGTCCTCACTCACTGCCTCATGGGGAATCCCAGAACCTTCTGGGATAACATTAAACAGTTAAATGGGAGTGCACACTCCACCCACCCAGATCAACATTAATGGTGTGATCTCCTCAGACCCAGCCCTCATAGCCAACCACCTCAACACCTCATTCACTGACCTTAGCCCTATCCTCCCTACAAATTTTTTTGACCCTTCTCCCCCAGCACCTGCCGTAAATCTTTCTCGGCCTTATTTTCTCCTCCGCTGTGTTTCTGCCCAAGAACTTAGGCCACACCTTGTCACTGCTTTCAAGAGTAATAGTCGGGGCAGTGACACCCTGGATCCATGTATCCTACGGCTGGTCTTAGACACAGTCCTTACCCCGATCACATGCCTCATCAACCACTCTCTTTGCCTGGGAAGGTTCCAACTGCCTGGAAGTCACCACTGTCACCCCTATCTTTAAAGGTGGTGATAGGACTGTGGCTGGAAACTATCGACCGATCTCCATTTCTCTCCTCTCTCCAAGGCCTTGGAAAAAGTGGTGGCCTCTCAAATCTCTGACTACCTCTCCATCTACAATGTCCTTTGTCCTGAGCAGCATGGCTTCCAGGTGGGCCACAGTACCAACACAGCCCTCCTAGAGTTCTCCAACTTTCTCCTCCCTCCTTAGACACTGGTTCTCTGGCTGGTGCTGTCTTCATTGACCTCTCGAAAGCTTTCAACACTGTCTCCACCCCCTCCTTCTTGATGCCCTTAGTCTCTCTGGTTTTGCTGCTGGGCCTATCTCCTGGTGCACCAGTTATCTGTCTGACTGCTCACAGCATGTAAAATTAATGGGACCTGCTCAGACATCTGTCCCATCTTTCTGGGTTCCCAGGGCTCCATTCTGGGCCCTTACTATTCTCCCTTTACCTTAACACCCTTCCACACTCTTGCTCGGGGAACATTCTATTGTACGCTGATGATGCAGTCATTTTGCCTCAAGTCGTAACCCTATTGCCCTCCAGAACTCGCTGCAGAAGTCCTTCACTGAAGCCGAGGGCTGGTTCAAGGAACATAGATTGGTGATAAATCTTAAAAACAAAACTATGTTCTTCTCTCATCCCCAAAACAAGTCCTGCAACTTCAAACTCCTCATTCACTCTGGGTCCTCATTCCCACTCGAACAAGTTTGCTCCTATAAATACCTAGGGATCCATTTTGACCCTCCCTCTCCTTCCATGGACACATCGCTGCCCTAGCCACCCACTAATATCCGATTGGGCATCTTACATCGGTATAAACACTGCCTCCCCGGAGGCTCTCTGACTCATGATCATCTCTCATCCTGTCCCTAGTGGACTATGGACTGCCGTGTGTATGTGCTGCTGATCAGACCGCACTCCATAAAATTCGCACTACTATGAATAAGGCCTGCAGGTTAATTACTGGAGCACCTAGGATGACACACACCTGTCTACTGTATGCTAAAGTGCTGGTACTTAATCTCGATGAGTGCTTCAAATATCTTACCTGTACCCTTACAAAAAGACCCTCCTTGGGCTTTCCCACCAGGATTGGACCACCACCATACCGCTCTGTCCCACTAGTTCATACTGGACCTCTGGGAAAACTCTCTTGTTATCCCTAGAGCTAGGGCCTCTCACTCACGTGAGAGCCTTCAGCTTTAGGAGCCCCCTCTGGTTCAACACACTGCCCCCCTCCATCTGCGAGCTCAACTATATCGTGCTTCAAACTTCCTTACGTAACCACCTTATTAACACCGATGCTGTAACTGCCGCTAGTCAAAAGTCAGACTAATACTTATGACAAAGCTTATTACTAAGCTGCTAAGGACAACATAACTCTGGTATTGTTTGCATCCATCCTACCTGTACCAGCTTGTTTGTATCTATGTCTTAATTTACTGTTATACCTATGTGTTGTACTGCTATACTGTGTATTTTGGTTTGTCTTACTGTGACAAGGTACCTTTGTAAATGTGCCTATGGCTCAAAGGTTTTCCAAACTGTTGTTTAAATAAAATAAAAATAAATAAATTCTTTCCTTCAGAAGTGATTCCATCATTTCCCTATTACTGAGGTTAAACTAACAGGTCTGCAGTTTCCTGCTTCTGCCCTACTCCCACTTTTGTGAAGGGGAATCACATCTGCCCTCCTCCAGTCCTCAGGTACCACCACATCCTCCCATGATTTGTTAAAGAGGGTAGTCAGTGGTGTCACTAGTTCTACCCTAAGTTCTTTTAGAATTCTGGGATGAATCCCATCAGGCCCCATTGCTTTGTCCACCCTCAGTTTTAAGAGTTCTTTCAGAATCCTTTCTTCTGTAAATGGGCCGGTATCAACTTCTGTATCCAGAGTGTTTCTATTGTTTGTTTTAGGTACCTGCCCCTCTTCACTTGTAAATACTGAGCAAAAATATTTGTTTAGTATCTCTGCCTTTTCACAGTCACCCTCTGCCCACCTCACTCCCCTTTATTAAGCTTCACTGTCCCTCCCTTGGTCTTCCTTTGCTCCCTGATGTACCTAAAAAATGTTTTATCCCTCTTCCTAACTGAGTTGGATATCTTTTCCTTGGTTCAGGCCTTTGCTGTTCTGACTGCCTTCCCAGCTTCCTTTTGCTTTAACTGATATTCTCTGTCCTGCTCCTTCTGTGATTCCTTGTACTTCCTGGATGCTTTCTTTTTCTCTTGAACCTTCACTGCCACCTCCTTTGAGAACCATAGTGGTTTCTTACATCATTTCATTTTGTTTATTTGCTTCACACAAAGGTTTGTTACCTCTGTGATGGCAGTTTTTATTATTCCCCATTGTTCTTCCACCCCTCCTTCCTGTCCATTTGCTAGTGTATTCCTTAGGCACTCACCCATTTTGGCAAAGTCAGCCCTCCTGAAGTCCAGTACTTTTGCCTTTGTATGGCTTGACTCTATTGCTGTGTTTATTGTGAACCATACTATTCGATGGTTGCTAGTTCTCAGATGGCTACCCACTTCTACATCTGTGATCCTCTTACCATCTCCATTTGAGAGAACCAGGTCTAAGATTGTTCCCGCTTGAGTGGGTTCCAATACTAGTTGTCCAAGGCATGCCCCCTGTAGGGCATCTAGAATAACCCCACTCTTAGAAGTGGCTGTAGCAACTGCACTCCAATTACCATCTGGCATATTCAGATCACCCATCAGCAATATACCCCCTTTTTCTGCCATTCTAAGTATACTTTCTATCATTTCCTTGTCCATTTCCTCCCCCTGAGAGGGAAGTCTGTATACAACCCCTGTGCGGATTGTGGTGCCATTGTCTGTCTCCAAATTGTCTCACAGTGCTTCTTCTCCACCCTGTTTACCCTTTTGTTCTGTTGCTTTGATTCCTTCCCTTATGTAGAGAGCTACTTCTGCTCCTCTTTTACCCTCCCTGTCCCTCCTGTAGATAGTGTATCCTGGTATGTTTATGTCCCAGTCATGGTTCTGTGTGTACCGTGTTTCTGTGACTGCCACAATATCTGGATGTTCCTCCTCCATCAAGGCCACTAATTCAGGAAGCTTGTTACCCAGACTATGGGCATTGATACTCATTGCTCTCCATTTTTTATGGCTTTACCTTCTGTAGCAGCATCCCCCACTGACCTTTCTACTTTGGTCTTTTTCTCATTTAGTACCCTGTTTTGTAGGAGGAGGCTGGGATTTTAACATATTCATATACAGTACATGGTTCCCATAATCAATAATGGGTATTATTAGCTTATTAGCTATAGTTTGCTGTACCTTTATAGTCAAACAGAATGCCCCAATAAAGAAATGCATATTTTTTCTATGATTTTTAATATGGAGATTACATTTTAGGTGTTGATCAAATGTCACCTCCAGGTACTTGTAGCCAGTGAATTGTGATAAGGCAAATTCTTTGACAGCTTTTTTTTCCACATTTGGCCCTGAGGATTTAAGTGTATTTAAAGGTTGGAGGTGAAAACCCACATTTTGAGTTTTACTATTATTCATCACTAGTTTAGAAGACATAATGCACTTTTGCATGTTAACAAAATCACCCTGTAGTGTCTCCTCAGATTCATCATAATTCAGTCCTGTTGCAACTAGTACAGTATCACTGAAATGTAGTCATGCACTGTTCCTTAGGATTTGATCTAGTAGCTTGCAAATTGTTGTGTGAAAGACATAATGTGACCTAGTGGGAATTGAACCCAGACCCCAAGAATGCCATTCAACATCAGGAAATATATCTGTAACTAAGTTGATAAATAAGGTAGGGAAATGTTTAAGAGCATTATACTGACATAAAGGGTGCTTGGACTCAGAGACTAGGTTAAAGATAGTACAGTCACAAATTCTACCAATTTTAGATTATACAGGTGATGTTTTTGTAGTTTTAGGAAAAAAAACTTTAAAATATATAGGTTATTCGTTTATAAAGTACTGCTGGCAGCCATGCATGTACTGTTCTTTTTTAATGTCTTCTACAAGTTGTTTTCATGTGCCTGTCCCATTGAGTGATTATAGGCATGTGTGCATTGCATGGCTAGCAGTCAGCAAACACCATTCCATTCCCAAGTTTACATGTGATCAGGTGAGAAATTGCAACATCACAAACTCATCCCTGGTGTCTTTATTGTACCCCTCAGTGTATTTGATTTGCAACATTGGGAGCCCATCCTTGGTCTCTCTCAAGACCCCTTGCCACTGATTCCTTTACAACACCAGAGCCCATCCCAGTGTTGGTCAACACTGATTTAAAATGGCCATGGTAACCAACTTCCCTATCTTGTCTCCCTTGCCAACAATTTATGACACCCACTAGAAGCCCATCCTAAGTGACACCCACTGGAAGCCCATCCTAAGAGTTTCATAAGATTCACCCCCAAACACCACCATTAATGTTTCCAACACCATGCCTCATCCCTGATGTTAGTAATTTAAAAAAAAGTAATATTACCATGTAATCCTTGTGCTCTGTCTTCTCCCCCTGACAATGTCTTGCTGTACTGGGAGTCCACCTCCATTGCTGCCAATGATCCCTCTCTCAAACCCATTTCCTCTCCCTTTCTTGGCAGAGGGATGGCACAACCCCTCCACTCACCCTCTTCCCCCAAAAATGAC
The DNA here is from genome assembly GCA_016271365.2 of Neoceratodus forsteri. Classification (NCBI taxonomy): domain Eukaryota; kingdom Metazoa; phylum Chordata; order Ceratodontiformes; family Ceratodontidae; genus Neoceratodus; species Neoceratodus forsteri. Next base: position 767,318,600 of record CM057458.1, read on the forward strand.
CAACTTCTGAATCCATTATTGGGAACTGCAATGTGAGAACTGGATGAAAAGTGCATCTATAAATGGTTTTGCAAATTGCAAGAGTGAAATGAGATGGCGCTGGCTGAGGAGGTAATTGGAATGGTGTAACTGTTGTCATCTGTGGGAAAGGATTATAGTCCACTAGACACCAGTGATGTTTTAGGAATGGTGAGGAAGGGGGGTACCATTGGACGCCAGGCACTTGCATGCACTTTGCCTCAGATATTAGGTGAAGGAGGTAGTGTCACTGGATTACAGGGAAAATGCCAGAGACTGTTTGCCATGGGGATGGGATGGAAGAGAGGGTGGTAGTAAATGCTTAGGACAGTGTGACAAAAGGAGAGTTATGGGAGGGGTTGCTACTGGATGCCAGGGACTGCTTACTATGGGACAGAGTGATGAAAGGGATGCCACTGCACATCACCAACAGCTTGGTATGGGATAGGGTGTGAATGGGCAGTGGCACTGGACATCAAAAACTACTTGGCACAAAATATATTGCCAATATAAGCTAAAATATGCATTTGTTTTTACATATCATATTAAAAAAGGAGATTCTTTGCAATATACTATGTTTGGCATCAGTTATAGTTGAAGTACAAACCCACAAAGGTACAGAAATGAAACACTGTGGTAAAAAGTTCCCTGATACTTCATGACCATGTAATGCGCTATTCTTGGGGGGAGGGGGCTGAGCAATTGTTTGAAATAGGGTTGGCATTACTCTAATGCTGTATCATCTATCAAAACATGGTAGCGAGAGTACGTTTCAAAACAGTGAAAGCTGGTGGCAAAGTTAGTTATTTTTTTAGCAATAGAAGAATCTATAAATATGATTTCAATTTGCAGCAAACATTAAACTAAATGTAGTGTATCAGCAATCATCTTTTTGAATTCATTCACTACTTTTAGAGGTTAAACTTTTAATGTAGCAAATTATTTATTCATAAAAGGTCTTAAAGGCTGCTAGGTTATCTTCAACACATGTTTCTGCTTTTAGAAGCAACCTACACAGAAATGGATGCTGCTACAGCTTCATGCCCTGTAAGTTTCTTAAGCTACAACTAGCCCACTAGGACTTGCTACACATAACAAAGCTTGCTGTTATTATGTTGTGCTTGGAAGCACTCTGTACTGTAAATCTAGCCTATAATGTAATTGCATTTCTCTTTCAAATGTGCTTAGGAGTTTTACAGAACCTGCACTTCAGGTATTGTAGAAACCACTAAAATTGCACCCATGTGCATAGGCATGACAAGCAGTGATGATCATTTAAACATAATTATATTTACAAAGCAAGAGTCTTAGATTAGTATTGGGTTTATCTGTTGTGTGACCATAAGGGAAACAGAGCGACACAACTGCAAAGGTTTAAAGCAGCAGTACATAATAACAGTAAAGCACTCGATTCATAAGTTATTCTGTGTTAGAGTGCCCTTTTTCTCCTGACTGTAAGATGCTATTTTTTCATAGACTATGTCTACTTTAGCATTTTTTTAGATATAAAATAATAAATGAGTACTCCATTTAATATTACCATTACCTAGTTTGTATTAATAATCTTAGTTATTTTTGAACACTATTGTTTGACATCACTTTTCATATACCTATAATGGACAAGCATACCACTTGCAGTGCACTGCTCTCTAACTGACTTTATGGGACAATGAGCATTTACAAACAGGTGATAATAACAATGAAAATGCTGGGCTAGCAGTATTAAAAGGCATGTTCCTATTATTGTTTCCAATGCAAAAAGTGCTAATGCAGACTCAAAATGGGGGAAATAACATTGTACAAAACATGGGATAAGAGGCCAAAATGAAAATCAGTATACATCAATATTATAACCATAAAATGCATTTCAGCTTTGCAGTAGCATTCTTTGTATGTTAAATCTGCTGTTGCAATATATAACCAAAGCATAACTGAACGGGGAGGTGATCTAAATTATGTAGACACATTATGAAACTAGTGATCAGAGCTATGAGGAGTTATAGACGTAATGAGATTTATTTATTTATTCATTTAGTCATGTATTTATTTATTCACTTCCAGAGTTTTACCGGGATAGACATATAGAGCTGATAAAAGCTCATTTTCAGATGCATCTTGGGGGAATAATTACTTTATGCTCCTTGAAGTCTTTAGTGAAGCATTTATACTCTTTAGATAAGGAACAAGTCAAATGGTGGGATAAGAGTAAGAGAAATAGATGTGGTGTAGCCCTCTATGTTGAGAAAGGAATAGAGGCGTTAGGGGATGGAGCCATCAGGGGTGAGAATGAGATGTTAGAACCACTGTTGATGCTGCTCACAACAACAACAGGTAAGAAGCTGTGCATGGGGGTGATCTGTAGACCAGTGGGGCAGTGGGAAGTGGTGACAGGAAAATGGAGACAGCAATTAAGGAGGGTGTCACAAAGAGGATGTAGTGAAGGTGGAGGATTTCAATGCACCAGACACAGATTGGGACATTTCAGCAACTAAGAGTTCCAGTAGTCAGGCCCTGCTATGTAATATGCAGGACTGCCTGCTGGTGCAGCTTGCCAAGGAACCCACTAGGCATGCTGCTATTCTCAACATGGTACTCACAAATTTGGAAATGTTAGGCAGAGTGTAAGTTGGGAAGCCCATTGGGGTACAGTAACCGTAACACCATAAGGTTAGGAATGGCCCTAGGTACTAGTATTCCCTCATAAAAGGCTGAGTTTCTAGTTTTCAAACAAGAAGACTTTTACTAGATGAGGGAATTAGTTCAGGGTATGTTGGTTGGAGCAGATCAAATGCAGAAGGAGAGGTGGGGAGCCTTTAAGGAGCCTTTCAGAAGCAACTAAGTCATGCCTGAGAACACACACCAAGAGTAAGAGGTACAAGAGACCATTTGTTCTCTAACTGATAGCAGAAGGGAAGAGGTAACACTTCCCTTATATAGGTCCTCAGTGAGGCAACACATGGAGGACTGTGCCCAGTTCAGTAGTCCACCCCTCAGGAAGGATAGGGATAGGCTAGAGATGGTGCAGTGCAGGTTAACAAAAATGATTCAGGGCAAACAGGGCAGGTCCAATGAACAGAGCCTCAAGACACAGAACACATACTTGCTGAAGACCAGAAAGGAAAGTGCAGCTATTATACAGACATTCAAGTTCATAAAAAGAATTAACAAGGTGAACTGTGGGAAACTATTTAGCTTGGAGACTAGTTCACAGGTATGTGCACTTGAGTGGTAAGTGACAGAGGGAGATTCAGGAGGAAAATGAGGAAGAATTATTTTACACAAAGGGTGGTGGAGCTGTGGAACAGTCTACCAGATGAAGTGGTGGGTGCTAAAACCATTAGTGGTTTCAAGCATGGTTGGGGTAGAATGAAGGGTATAGTGGTTGCTCAAGGTGGCAGAAACTGGGAGGAGAATGGTGGAAGGTTGGGGAGGGCTAGGACCCTGGAAGAACAGTAGATCCCAGGGCTAAGTAGGGAACTCGGGCAGATTAGAGGGACTGCTTTTTTTTTCCTGCTATCATTGTCATTGTCTATGTTTCTAAAAATGTTGTGGAAGTAGTGAGGGCCAAAATGAGCTTTCATCAGATACAAAGAGAAACAGAGGTACAATAAACGGAGTGAATATCTAACAAAGATGAGGGGAGCCAAGACGACAGTCAGGAATGCAATAGCAGACACTGTATACAGTATTGCAAAGGGGTTCAGGAGACAGGAACAAGAGGTTTTAAGATACAGTAGGGAAAAAAGGATAACAAGAGGGGAATTGTTAGGCTTACAGAATGGGGTAGTTTAATAGAGGAGGACAAGCAGAAGCAATCTGTGCTTAATGTCTACTTCTGCTCTGAATTTACTGTGGAGGATAGTGGGCCCTTACAGAAAGCAGTTTGAGACTACTGGAAGAGGGATCTAAGAAATCGTGCAGGTGGTAATCACCAGGGAAAGAGACAGAAAAGGGCTTACTGCCCTGAAAGTAGATAAAGCCCCGGGGCCAGATAGACAGTAACCAAGGGTGCTCTGGGAACTAGCATGAAAACTGGCTAAACACCTGGCAGGACTATTCAGTAGCTTACTACCATTAGGAGTTGATATGAAGATTTGGGAGTAGCAGATGTGGTTCCACTCCACAAAAGAGGGGGCAAGGATTGATCAGATAGCTACAGGCCTGCCAGTCTTACCGCTATTGTTGGAAAACAGGTGGCGACACTAGTCAAGGAGGATCTAGTGGAGTACCTGGAGAGAAATGGGCTTACTCTGGGATAGTAAGCAGCATGAGTTCATGACAGGAAGGTCTTCTAAGATAAACCTGTTAGTATTCTTTGACTGGGAAATTATGGCAGTAGATCAGGATCAGTAAGTGGATTTATTCTACTTTAGCTTTAGCAAAGCATTCACCTCAGTGCCACAAAGAAGGTTGCTAATGAGGTTTGATGACCTGGGTGCAACAAAGGGCCTAGTTAGATCTGTGGAAAGTAGGTTGGGTGGGACAATAAATGGTAGTTATAAATGGGATCATGACAAGGTAGTGGGAAGTTACAAGTGAGGTGCTAGAAGGGTCAGTCCTGGTACCAGTCCTTATCAATATGTGCATCAGCAACATAGAAAGACTACAGGGCAATATGTGTCTCTTCACAGATGATACTAAACTCTTTGTCAGGGTAGACGGTAATGATGGCGGTAAGGAAGATGCAGAGGGACCTGCAGAAGTCAGAAGCATGGTTCAATATCTGGCAGTTAAAATTCAGTAACAATAAGTGCTAGGTGATACACACATGGAATAAGAACCTCAACATGACACATTGGAGTGGAGGATTAAGCAGGGCACTACTTCTGAGGAAAGGGACCTGGAAGTTAAAAAAAGTGACTCCCTAAATCAATCCTGCTAGTGCAACAAGACCTACAGCAAGGTGACAGGAATGTTGAAGTGTCACATCAGGGGTTAGGATAGCAGGAGGAAATAGGAATTACTACTTCTCTATAGATCACTCATGAGGCCGCATCTGAAATACTGTACACGGATCTGGAGTCCCCACCTAGGGAAAGACAAAAACAGGCTGGAGATGGTGCAGCACAGTGGGATCAAAATGATTCATTGCCAATAGGGCAGATCCTATGTGGAATGGTTTAAGAGTCAATGCACTGAATATGTACTCACTGGAGGGCAGCAGGGATAGGAGAGACATGACAGAAATCATCAGGTTCCTAAAAGATATTAACAAGTTAAACTGTGAGGAGCTATTCAAGAGTAGCGGGGAGTAAATAACATGGGAAAAAAGTGAAAGCTACGGGGGGGGGAGATTCAGGAGGGATGTGAAAAAATTTACTTTACAGAGTGAGTGGTTGAGCCATCAAACAGCCTACTAGCAGAAGTGGTGTCTCAAAAGCCATCAGTGGTTTCAATGATAGCTGGGACCGAGTTAAGGTATTTATAGTTACTCGTGGGGGGGGGTAACAGTAAGGTAGGTGGAAGTGGGGAAATAAGGGCATAGTCACATTAAGCCAGTATGTCCTGGGATAGCATAAGATATAACAGGGAAGACTGGATAGAATGATGGCATTTTTCTGATGACATTGTCTATGTTTCTATGTTTATAACTTCTGACCTACAACTCCAGTGATATATTTTTCATATGTCAAGCACTCACTCCCGTTCTTTCCATCTGGAGTCCCTTCCTCCCACCCCTGACTCACACTGCCAGTTCCATCTTATTTTATACTGCAGTTATTACCTCTCACTCTTTCCCTCTGTGTGTTCATTCCCTCAGCCCCTGATCCACAGTTGCCATGAAAGCAGCTGTTGGTGGTGGGGAGCATCCAGACACAAACACAATATACCTAGTGTTTTTGCTCCATACCATTACAGTGACCTAAAATCCCTGCACTAGATTCCTTCGACAGTGCTCCTAGATCAATGCCCATGGATATACTGGGAGCAGATCAGCAACTTTGCACCACTCTCAGCTGTCTAAATAGGTATGGGTAAATGCACCTAGTGTCTAAACTTTTTGAAGAATTACCTTGTTTAGAATAAAAAATATCTTGCCTTGTGATTGCATGGTACATCCATCCAGTTATGAGTAGCGGTATAATGACTTGGATGCAATAACTTTGTAGCCTGAAAAACACAAATCAAAATGTGCACATAGAAGTACCACTGATACTGCAAGAGCTGGCTGCCAAATCTTAAAAAACAAACTTTATCACTGGATCCATTAAGTGTGCTACTCTTTGTATTTTTTACCCTTACAGTCAGAGACTAATGAAGAAACAACTATATCAGGAAAGTAAAATCAAAGAAAAATTGACAAATGCTGGAGATCTTATGCTGTAGAGAAAGCTGACCTGATCACTCATGTTTTGGGAGCATGTAGCTAAGTGATATAATATTCGATAATATTAAAAGGAGTTGTTGGAGATTGTAGGGGAGATATTATGAACAGAACTAGATACAAACAATTTCTCAAAGAGACATTTGATGCGGACCTTTATATCAGTTTCACTCTCTGATCTACAGAAATATCTTCATTCATTCAGTTTGCAGGGGCCATTTTGAATTAGGTAATATAGAAAGTTTATACTCACATACTGTACAGTATGTGTTATAGGAGTGAGTTCTTCAGAAATACACAAAATTCTGGTTTTAACAGCAAAGTTAGTCACAGGTACACTTACTTTAGGGCAAATCAATAAGCAAACACATACACTGCACTACATCAGTGACAGGAAGTGCAGGCACTCTGAGAAAGAAATTAAGCACTGCTTGTACCAGTTTGTTGAACCACTGATTGTTTTTAAGTGCTTTAGTGGTTTGAAAGGATTCTTATCACAGCAGCTAAATGGTAGTAACTGCAGAAGAAAAATGTATCTTTGTATGGATCCCCTGATTTTATCTGTGGTCATTAAGTACAAATCAAAGTTGTGTTGCAGGTAAAATCTCTTTCAGTTTTGAGTGCTGAAACTTTTCATGAAAAAATCCCATGGTTTTAATTAGCCATGGCAAAGGCTAAATTTCACTTTTCTTGGGGCAGAGACTTCATGGGGCTGTTGCAGGTGACCACTATTCTGCTTTGTCAAAGGGCTCTAAGGGTCAGGATTGGGAGGTGAACTATAGCAAGCATGGGGGAAAAGAGGATCAAGTCAAGCAGGAGTGGGGCCTAGAGTGAATAACTGAACTGGTTTGCTCTCCTGAGCAACTTGGTGTGCCTAATCTTCCCCCGGGGTACCGGGACCCGTTGCCACTCAGGAAACCAGATCTGACCTTAATGTGTAATCTGTAATGATCTTAGATGAAAAGGTGAAGGTGAATACTAGAAGGGTATTCATGGTAGGGGTCTCCATCATTGGGGAAGGAGGTAGTGTATGCAGGGGATGAGGGAAACAAGATGGTTAGGTGTCTTCTGGGAGTATCATCTGGGAGATATGTACACAGGCTAGGGAGGATTGTCAAGAGCATGGGTGGGAAGTGCTCAAAGTCTTTGTCTACCTGGGGACTAATGACCAGGTTAGTAGACCTTTAAGGGAAGGGAATGACAGCTTTAGGGAGCTTGGGGAGATGTTTAAGATGGCAGTATCAACAGTATTCTTTTCTGAGGTCCTGACAATTTGATTTAAGGGAGTGGGCAGACCTTTCCTGGTCATTCACTTCAACTCTTAGCTAGAGGACTGGTTTCTTGGGAAATGGGCTTTGAGTTTATAGGTGGGCTTGGGGACACTCCTGGTGGGACAAGAGGCTACTCAAGTGTGATGGCCTACAGCCCACTGAGGAGTGCACTAATGTGCTAAGGCACAGATTTACATGGCACATCAGGGTGCTCTTAAAGTAGCAGAGAGGGGAGGCAGTACAGCTGCTGATAGTTTACTCCAACTGAGGGGGCCAAGCTGGCTTCTCCAGCAGTTGGTATCTCCAGGTGGAGGAGGCAGGTAGCATTGCCACTGTATCAATTGCCGGTAAAACCCCACATGGAATATTGTTTGTGTCTAGTTCCAGAGGTTGCACCTCACAAAGGACATAGACATGGTGGAGGCTGTCTAGAAGAGGACAACAAAAATGGTGTACGGGCTGCATCAAAAGTCCTATGTAGAGAGACTAAGGGATCTCAACATGTACACCCTGGAAGAGAGGAGAGTAAGAGGGAACATGACAGAGACCTATTAGTACCTCATATTAGTGAACAGGGTGCAGGAATAGAGTCCCTTTCAAATGAGAAAGATTGTCAAGATCAGAGGGCATGCAATGAAGTTGGGAGTTTAAGAGGGATGTAAGGAAGTACTACTTCACTGAAAGAGTGGAAGACCCTTAGAACAGACTGCCAAAGCATGTGGTGCAGGTGAAAACAGCAGGGGGCTTCAATCATGGGTGTGATAGACATAGAGTAATATTAGTAAAAGGCAGGGAGGAGGGAGGATCACCGGTGACAAGATCAGGTCTCCAGAGGCAGACTAGGCAGGGACAACCTTGGCAGACAGGTTCAGCAAAGCAGTTCAGTTAAAGAATGTTATGTTTCTTCCCCTCAGCACTAGTAAAGATGGAGAGTACAGCAGGGCATTAAAAGATTGGAGCCTGAGGGAAACAGAGAATACCAGGAAGGTAGTGGTAGTAGTCCAAAAAGGGAAGGGTGAGGTATGGCATGGGCAGTGATAAGGATGAGGCTAGGGGGCAGGTAGGTACAAAGGAGTCTCAGAATAAGAGGAAGTAAGTGGCCTGGAGTGCTACTGCCATGCATGCCACTGCCAGGAGCCTGGGCAACAAAACCTGTGATCTTCAGGCAATGGTGTTTGAAGCCCAGCTGGACTTAAAAGCAGTCACAGAGACATAGGAAACATAGCACCATGACTAGGACTTAACCATTCCAGATTATGCAATATTTAGGAAGGAGAGTGTTCAAGGAAGGAGCAGAGGTGGTTCTATATGCAAAGGAGGATATCAAAGCTATGGAGGCCAAGGAACTTCTGAGGAGCTATTGCACTAAAATGGTGTGGATGCATGTAGTTGTGGGTGAGGGGAGGAGCATCAGGATTGGAGTTTTATCTAGACTCCCATCTCAGACAGAAGTGATGGATAGGGAAATGTGAAAGGAGATTAGAAGGGCAGCAGAGCAGGGAGAGGTGCTACTTATGGGAGACACCAACATGCCAGATATAGCCTGAACCATCCCAGTGGCACCAAGTGCAAGAAATCAGTTGCTAGTAGAAGCATTTCAGGAAATCTTTCTATTACAGAGAGTTGAGGAATCTACAAACAAAGGAGCCATAGCTGACCTGGTCCTCACAAACAAGGACATCATCAGGGAGATCATAATTCAGAACCTATTAGGAACCCATGATCTGCCAGACCGTGCAGTTCAACATGAAACAACATTGCAGATGTCACAGTGGGCAGTCCACTAGGTACTAGTGATCACTATATAGTATGGTTTAAAATAAAGAAAAGAGGGAGACCGCACAAAGGGAAACAAATGGATCCACAGCGTGGTTATCAATCAGTCATGCAGAAGTTAGTCTGGAACACTCAGCCCAATATAAAACAGAAGTGCAGATTCTTCTTCAGCTATTGATCATTTATTCAAGTTGAACATATAAAAAACAATAAAAAACACACCAAACGTACACTGACAGTACTGCCTCATACTGTGAGTGTATACGTTTGGTGTGTGTTTTTTATTGTTTTTATATGTTCAACTTGAATAAATGATCAATGGCTGAAGAAGAATCCATTTCTGTTTTATATTGGGCTGAGTTTTTGAGACCAGCTTCTGCATGACTGATTTAACATAAAGGCCTGTCTTTATGTTAAACCAGCTGCGTGGAAGCTGGTAAAGTAGAGGCAATCAAGACAAGGATGAGGGTCCAGGACATCCGAAGGGTGGATTTTAGAGAACCAGGACCCTGCCTCAGAAACTACATTGTTGGGGGGGGGGGATTGCTAGGGAGGGGTACAGGCCCAGTGGGGAACAATCAAGAAGGGCATACTTAAGGCAACCAGCCTCTGCATGAAGGAAGAGAGCAAAACCAGAATGAAGAAGAGACCGCTATGGTTCTCTAGGGAAGTGATCATGGTGGCTAATGAAAACAAATGGTGGCATTCAGGAGGTGTAAGGAAATGCAGAGATAGGAGGAGAGGGAGGAATACCAAGTAAAACAGAGAGAAGCAGTAATAATGTTGTGGGGAGCAAAGGCACAGACAGAGGAATGGGTAGCCAAAGGGCTACCTGAAGGGGATAAGACTTTTGTCAAATAGATAAGTGAGAAAAGGAAAGCAACAGGAGGGATAGTGAGGACTAGGAGGGTGGCAGGGAGAGACTTCACAGAAAATGATTAAGAACAATCTGCCATCCTGAGCAGGTACTTCTGCTCACTCTTTACAGTGGAGTAAGGTGGGGATGGTCCACCAGGGAGTAGCAGTAGCAAATGGGGGTGTGTGGCGGACACAAGTCCATTACCAGAGGAAAGAGTCATGTGAGGACTTGCAACTCTGAAGCTAGTCAAAGCTATACAACCAGGCAGGATACACCCAAGAGTACTGAATGAACTCTGGGCATGCTAGCTGTCCCTTTGATGGCCTTATATAACAGATTAATGGAAACAGGCATGGTTCAGGAGGACTGGAGAAGAGCTGAAGTGGTCCCTCTATATAAGAGCAGCAGCAAGGAGGAGGCTAGCAAGTATGGGCTGGTCAGTCTCACTTCTGTGGTGGGGAAATTAATATAAACCCTCCTAAGGGAGGTTGGTAGGGTATCTTGAATCCAGTGGGCTGCAACACCAGATGCAGCATATATTCATGGGGGTGGTGCTATCAGCTGAATCTAAATGATTTTTTCAAATGGGTGAAAGAAAAATAGATCAGGGATGGGCAGTTGATGCAGCCTATCTGGACGTTAGAAAGGCCTTTCACACTGCGCTGCACAGGAGACTGATAAAGAAATTGAGTAGCCTGGGGTTGGGATCCAAAGTGATGAATTTGGTGGAAACTAGTTAATAGATAGGTGACTGGGTAGTGATTAATGGCACTTACTTTAATGATGAAGACAGTGGCCAGCGGGGTGCTACAGGTTTCAGTACTGGGATGGGTTCTCTTCAGTGTCTTCGTAAAAGAAAATGCTGAGAAACTAGAAGGGAAATTTTGCCATTTTGCAGATGACACCAAAATCTGTAATAGAGTGAACACACAGGAGGGGGTAGAAAGAATACACAAGGATCTTTGGTGTGTTTAGGAACATGGCAGTTGGGGTTCAATATCACAAAACGCAAAATCATGCACCTAGGGCATAGGAACCCAGGAGTGGAGTATATCATAGGGGAGTACTGACAATCACTAAGAAGGGAAGGGACCTTGATATTATTACTATGGATGAACTCAAAGCAGCAGGGCAGTGTGACAAAGCATAAGTATGGCTAGTAGGATGCTGGGTTGCATAGGGAGGGGTATTTCCAGCAATATGAGGGACAAGTTGTTTGTACTGTATTGCTCACTGGTGCCCAGTTTTGGAAACTGCTCCTCAAAAAGGGCATAGGAAGAGTGGAGACAGTCCAGAGGAGGGCAACTAAAATGCTGCAGGGGTTGCATGAACAGCCTCATGACAAGAGACTGAGGATATCTCAATGTGTACACCCTGGAAGAGAGGAGACTGAGAGGGGACACGATAGAGACATACAAGTACCTTATTGGGTGAATAGGGTGCAGGAAGGGAGTCTTTTGTTAATAAGAAAGAGCACAGGGTCCAGGGGGCATGCAATTATGCTGGAAAGGAGGAGGTTAATAGGGTATGTAAGGAATTATTATTTCACAGAAAGGGTGGTAGACATCTGGAACAGACTGCCAGCAGAGGTGGTGGAGGCAAAAACAGTAGGGTGCTTCAAGCATGTATGGGATTGTCATTGGGAAATATTAGTAAATAGGCAGGTAGGGTTACTGGAAACAAGTTAGGATCTACAAAGACACATTAGGCAGGGAACATCTATGCAGACTGGGTGGACCAAGCAGTCCTTTTCTGCTGACAAATTCTGTGTTTTTAAACTAGAGACAGGAAGCAGTCAACAATAAAGTTTCCGGACTGCAGATTGGCATTTTTTTTTAATTCTTTGGTAACTGGGTAAGGCCTACTAAGCACAAGTGCCTGTTTTCAGACGTGACCCACGAGCACTGGGGTGGTTAAGTGACTTGCTCTGAGTCATACAGTATGCAAGTAGAGGTTGTGGGAATCAATCTCAGGTCTGCTGCAGGTACCAAGCTCATTCACAGCTCGTGACTCTAACCTTTAGGCAATACTGCCAGTCCAGTAGGATGCGTGGGCTGTTGAGGGAGAAACTGGAGGGGGGCAGTAAAGGGAGTGGATAAGTTAGAATTTATCAAGAATGAAGTATTAGACGACACAAGTCTCTGTTTAAGGATTGTAAGGAAGAATACATGAGAAAAGAAACCCTGGTGGTTCACAAAAGAAGTGGGGGAGGTTGTAAGGGAGAACAGAAGGCCTTCAAAAAATACAAAACCAGCAGGGCAGAAACAGATAAGGTGGTGTATCTTAATAGGAGGAAGAAGAACAACAAGGCAATGAGGAGGCAAAGTTGGATGTCGAGTTGGGAATAGGAAAGGGAATAAAACAGGAACAACAATCTGTTTCATTACATACAGTATGGGAGAAGTGCAAAAGAAAGGATGTATAGTCAGATTGAGGAAGGGGAGCAGTGGGAGGAGGATGATAAGGATAAAGGGAAGGCGAACATACTGATCCAGTATTTCTGTTCAGTGTTCATGGTGGAGGATAAAGTGCCACTGCCTGATTGTGTCATCACGGACGGGGTGGAACGGGGTGCCAATATAGAATCAATTTCAGAGGTAGGAGTATTAAAAGGATTAAACACACCAAAGGAGGATAAAGCAATCAGCCCACATGGGCTGCATCCATGAATGCTAAAAAAGAATGGACAGGTCTTGGTCTTACCACTAGCAAAGCTCTTTAAGAGCTCAGATGAGTCTGGGGAAGTGCCAAAGAATTGGAGCACAGCAGAGTAGTGCCCCTGCATAAAATCAGAAACAGGGATGAACCATGAATCTGTAGACCTCTCATCCTGGCATCTATAGTAGGGAAGTTGCTAGAGAGTTACTGGAGACCATAATTAAGAAGAGGCTAGTGGGTTTCCTGGAAACAAATAGAATTCAGGACACTAGACAGCATGGAGTCTCAGGAGGGAGGTATCGTCAGACAAACCTGAGTGACTTCATTGATTGGTAGGTAAAGAGAATGGGCAAATGTTATGGTGATGGATGCAGAAAGTAGAGTGGAAGCCATACATGCATTTACAGATGGTGCATGGTGAATATGGGGGGTTTTGCCCCTATCAACACAGCCAGACAGAAAACGGCTGCACAGATTATTTTGGGAGTCCAGGCAGGCAGGACACCAGCACTTTTAGGCTCCTTTCATTTTATAATGCATGACAATCTCATTTTTTACTATGTGCCTACTATGGAATAAAATGTTTATGCAGCCTTCCTGGACTCCTGAAAGCCTTTGTGCAGCTGTTTTCTATATCTCTGATGGGGGATGTACTGTACTTTGACTTCAGCAAAGCCTTTCACGCTGTCTCACATGGTTTGTCAAGAAGATGAGTGATCTTTAGTTGGGGCAGGATTACACAATGGGTAATTCATTTATTTATTTATCTATTGAAAATGTTTCACCAGGAAAAGCACACTGAGCAAAAAGATGCTTGTCTCACAGTGCGACCTGGGGGGAGGGGTTACAATGGAGGCAGGTATACATACAAAAGTTGAATTTAGAAATAGCACAAGACAGATAATGTACATAGTTGGGTGGGATTACATTAGCACTTTTTACATAAGGAGAACAGTACAGAACATGAACATCAAGGACAGGGTATACATATCATGGGAACATATCGAGGGTAATACATGATTACTTAAATGCCAATAACAAGACTCGAGTGCCAGTAACAGGACTTGAGCTGAAGCGAGATGCACCTAGTTGACAGTAGGAGTTGGAGGAGAAGATGGGGGTTGTTTAGGTGGGGTGGGGGAAGGAGAGGGAGCAGCAGTGAGCAAGGCTGAAGAGCGTGGGTTATTTAGGAAGGAGGGGAAGGGAGAGATTAGGAGGAATAAGGGTGGTGAGGTGAGGAGGTCAAGGGTGCGTGGGGCGGTGTATAAGCCAGACAATAGGCGAGAGGCCGAGCCGCTGGTCAGGCGCTAAGGGGGATGGGGGAAGAGAAGCTATCAGAGGGGGGGTCAGGGGCAGTTGCAATTTGGTGCAAGGAAGTTAGTGAGGGCAGAGAATAGGGAGTGTTTGTATGATGAATGGCAGATCTGAGCCGGCAGGCCATTCCAGAGTTTAGGGAAGAGCTAAGAGAAGGCTGATTGACCGGCGGTGGTCCCACGGTGAGGGATGACTAATAGACTAGCATCAGAAGACCTGAAGGTGTGGGTGGGGGTAGGAGGGGAAGATAGGGGGAATACAAGGTAAGGAGGGAGGGAGCTGAGCCAGAAGTTGGACGTGAATTTAGCACTATGAAGTAGGCGCTGGTTGTGCAGGGATGGCAGGGCCAGTGAACGGTAGTGCTCACAGTGATGTGAGTGGGGCAGCATCAAGGGCAAAGTGGCAGAAAGCATTAAAGAGGGGGTCAAGTCTGGTTAGGGTGGTCTTAGAGGCGGAGCTATAAATGACATCACAGTAGTCGAAGGAGGGTAGAATCATTTTCTGGACTAATTCACATCTGACAGGTAGCGGGAGACTAGTGCAGTTTCGATAGAGGGCACTAAGTTTTGGGCGCAGTTTTGAAATAATGGCATCCACGTGTGTGGAAAAGGAGAGGTGGTGATCAAGCCAAACCCCTAGATACCTGAAGGAGGGCACTTCATCCAGGATGGTGTTATTTAGGGTATGGAAGATCAGGGGGAGATGAGTTTGGATAGATGCTGTCTAACGCCGAAAGACATAGAGACAGTTTTCTTGGCATTTAAGGAGAGCTGGTTGGTACTGAACCAGCGTTGGATTTTGTTGAAATCGGTTTGAAGTTTGGAGGAGACTTCTTCGTGGGTCCGGCCAGAGGTAAAGAGGACCGTGTCATCTGCATACATGTGGATTTTGGTAGTACAGCAAGAGTTAGGCAGATCATTTAGAAGGATGGAGAAGAGGATGGGGCCAAGAACTGAGCCTTGGGGAACGCCGGTGGTGATAGGGAGGGGGGGAGGTGTGGTCACCTATTTTAGTGGACTGGGTTCTATTTAGTAGGTAGGCACTGAACCAGTTTGTGGCAGACACTGCTAACCCAGCCCCTGATAGGCAGGATAGTAGGAGAGGATGGGATACTGTGTTGAAGGCTTTTGCTAGGTCAATGAAAATAGTGGCAGTGATTAGTCCTTTAACCATCCCAGTAAGAATGGAGTCCATGAGTCTTAGTAGGGAGGAGGTGGTAGAGCGGTGTTTTCGTAAACTGGACTGAAATGGTGTGAAGAAGTTAGTTTCAGAGAGAAAGTGGGGGAGTTGGGATGGCACTAGGTGTTCCTGGAGTTTGGAGAGGGCGGGGAGGAAGGAGATGGGACTTTAGTTAGTTGTGGAGGTAGGATCACCACCTTTTGGAAAGGGTATGACAGTGGCATGCTTCCATTCAGAGGGGAGTAATTCGGTGGTGAAAGAGAGATTTAGTAGGGCTGCGAAGGGAGCAGCAATAGCGGGGGCAGATAGGAAGAGGAGTTTGTTATCAAGACCATCAGGGGATTTGCCTTTTGAGGGGTTCAGGGAGTGAAGGGCATCTAGGGTTTTGGTGGGGGAGATGTGTCTTAAGGAAAAAGGGCTCCTACCAGAAGGTAGGGCGATAGATATCTGGGAAGCGGGTGTGGTTGCAGGAGGAAGGGAATCTAGGAGAGCCTGGGTGCAGGTAGTAAAACAGGAATTAAACTCAGAGGCTACCTTCAGGGGGTCAGAGAGGAGAGTCCCTTGGGTGAGGAGGAGAGGAGGGAGGCTTGTTGTTTGGGGGAAGAAAAGGGAGTTAATGACTTTCCAGAATTTAGAAGGTCTCCCAAGATTTGCATTTAGGGTGTTGTTAAAATAATCAGCCTTAGCTAAGTGGATGGCCTTTGTGCACTTGTTGCGGAGCATGCGGTAGGTGATATAGTTGCCTGGGAGGAGCGTGGATTTGTAGTTTCGGCAGGCCTTGTCATGGGCTTGTTGGCAAGCTATCAGCTCAGGGGAAATCCAGGGTAGGTGAGACCCCCGAACTCTAGTCTGGTGCAGGGGGGCGTGTTTGTCCCAGGCGGTGAGGAAGGTGTTCTGAAAATGTGTGAGGGCCGCATCCATGTTAGAGCAGCTTGAGCTCGGGACCCAATTAGAGTGAGATAAATCACCCAGGAGAGGGGAGAGGTTGAGGGATTTGTATGACAGTTGGAATATAAATTTGAGAGGGGATTTAACTCTGTGCATCTTGCGGACCAAGATTAGATGGTGGTCACTAATGGAATCAGGGAGGAGGCCTGAAATGATGACGCGGTGTGGGTGGGATGTAAGTGCCCAGTCTAGGAAGGAGTTATTACCAGACTTATGGTTAGAGCATGTGGGTTCCATAATGGTTTGACTGAGGTTGAGAGCGGTTATCTCAGTTTGGGTTTTGTTAAAAGTGGGTGCTAGCCAGTTGTGGTTAAAGTCACCCATGACATATAGTTCACCCGACTGTGCGAGAGATGAGAACTGGCCCAGAAGGTCGGTGACTATTGTGGTTGGTGTGTCTGGGCAGCAATAAATTCCAGCCACAAAGATAGGTAATGAGGAGGGAAGGGACAGTTTTACCATAAGAAGCTCGTAAGCTTTGGGTTCAGCTTTAGTGAGAGATACAGTGAAGTGTAGGGCTGATCTGATGTAGATAGCGGCCCCTCCGCCTGTGGAGGGCCTGTCTTGCCGTGTGATAGTGAACCCTGGAATAGTGATGGTATTATCTGGAAGGCTGGGGTTTAGCCAGGTCTCAGATAGGATGATTATGTTGGGGGCATGGTGGGCGGCTAGGACCTGGAGCTGATCGAGCTTAGGGGCTGGGCTATGAATATTTAGATGGAGAAGACATAAGCCACGGGGAAGGTAGGCAGAATGAGTGTCAGTGGTGGCCTTGGCTGAGGGGTTTGGTATGGGGTGGTCAGGGCCTGAGGTTACGGTTGGGTCGGGGTTAGGGTGTATATCCCCTGCTGCCAGAAGGAGTAGGGCAACGGTTAGGTGGCAGCGTAGAACACGGAGAGACTGGGATTTTGCCATGTGCAGGTTGGCGGTGGCAATAGGGTGGGCTGAGCAGAGGGAGTGGGTGCTGGAGTGGGAGAGAGAGGCCAGAAGGCAGCCAAAGGAATAGACCGAGGAGGAGGGGGCTTAGGGAAATGGGACCAGGAGATAGCTGGGAGGGATGCAGTGGACTTATAGGGGGATTTGTAGGATGAGTCGGAAAAGCTGGTGGGGGGGTGCTGGGTAGCCACTTGGGGGGGGAGTTAAAATGGGAAGGGACAGTAAGATGGAGGAGATCAGTAGTACAAGGGTTGTTGATGGGGACATTTTACCAGATTTGGGGAAGAGGTGCCCAACATAGTGCCTAGGTAAACAGGGTGGTGAATTTCAAGTATCTTGGTTGCCCCCTCTGAAAGCATAGATACCGCTTTGGAGTAGTGGTACTGTCATGGACTCTGGTGGACAGGGTACAAGGTTCAAGCCCCTAGCTGGGCAGTTAGGATAGGGCCTGGCTGAGAGTAAGGTTCCAGGTTGTAGGTGACTTAAAGTGGCTGGGTTTGGGTCAGGGTTGAAATAGTGACTCCTAGTGGTCACTGGGGTTAGCAGCAGGCTGGGTGTGGGTCAGACGATTGGGCTAGCCAGATGGCTGGGTGAGGGTGAGGTGTCGGCAGAGGTATAGGTGGGAGTAGGGAGAAAAGTAACCTAATCAGGTAGAGAGGTTACAGGAAGTAGGAGGGGATTCAGGTGGGGAGACTGAGGTGGAAAGGTCAGAGCGTCCCTCTAGTGGCTAGCAGGTGTAACCTGCAAATGGAGAAGTGGGGACTTAGTAAAAATGGACAACAGGATGTGATGTCACTAGACAGCACCTATAAAGGAAATGCCAAGCCAGGGTGGAGTGGGTGGGAGGCGGTCGATCATTCACAGCTTGTCAGTGGGCTAACACACAAAGGGTGCTGCAGATGGAGTGGTAGCTTATTTCCTCAAGGTGCCCACATGTAGCTTCGCTCCTGGAGGGAGCTCTGAAGGGGGTTATCCTGGTGACTGGGGGTCGGGGAGGCAGATCGCAGACCTCAAGGCACCTGCAATTGGCTAAGTGAGAAAACCCAGAAGGTTGTACTCAGTGGTGAGCACTCAGGGGGTAACAGAAGTCACCAGTGGAGTGCTGCAGGGAATGATCTTGAGACCAGTCCTATTTAACAACTTCTTTTGTGATATTTGGGTAAGGTTCCCAGGGAAGATTTTCCTCTTTGCAGACAATACCAAGACTTGCAGAAGAATGGACAGAGTGGAGAGGGGAAGAACCGTTAAGGAGATTCTGGAAAAACTTGAAAAATGGTCCAGGATATGAAAGTTGAAATTCTATGCAAAAATTGTAAGGTAATGTGAATAGGGGTAAAAAAGTAGAAAACAAAATACAGGATGGGAGACAAAGGTGTAGAGAATGTCTGAGGAGAGGAATATGGAGGTGATAATTAAGCAATAAGGCATGACAGGAGGTGTGTTATGCTAGGATATCAGCCCACCTCGAGCATGTTGAAGCATGAGGTGAAGCTAACTGCCTCCACCACCTGAGAAGGGCCATTAGCCCACTACAATGTACCCCCGGAGCACCTTTTTGCAGTTATGAAATGGGTCCTTTGTAGTAAATTGAATGTATTCTTTAAACATATTTTTGTTGAGCTACTTACAGCTGGGCTGTTGTGCTGGGATAATAACCCTGCTGAAAGTACCTCTTGGCCTATCAGGAGCCAGAATTCTTTCTACTTATTTAATAATACTGGACAATTTTAAAACTTCAATACAGTGCATTAGGGCAGTGGGGATGGTGAAAAGGATGTCAGGATGCATAGGAAGAGGGATATACTGCAGTAAGAGAGACGTGATTCTGTCCCTGTACACATTCCTCATACAGTACTTCCTCACCTGGAGTACTCTATGAAATTCTGGAGCCTGCTCTTGAAGAGGGACTGAGACAGGGTGGAGGTGGTGCACAGAAGGGTTAAGATAGCAGAGAAGAACTTACTAGGACAGGTTGGAGGATCTCAACATGTACATACTGGAGGCAAGAAGGGAGAGGAACATTATCATGCTGTATAAATACCTCCACTGGACAACTGAAGTAGATAAAGAGTAGTCCACATAAAGAGAGAACACAAGCACCCGGTGGAGCTTAGTGAAGCTGGCATGGGAGATTTACAGTAGGGGCGATGACAGGAAGTATTTCTTCAAAGAATTAGTGTGAATGTATGGAAAAGACTGCAAAGGGATGTTGCTTGAGTGAAATTAGTCTGAAGGATACAAACGTGTAGGAGAGACATTTGGGATTGTTAATTACATCAGCAAAAGAAGACGGTGGAAAAGAGGATTGAAGGGCCACGGGGGCCCTCACAAACAACAGCAGGAAGAGCAGGACAGACTGGATAGGTTGCAGAGTCTTTTTCTGCTGGCAACTTCTATGTTTCAATTTTTTTTATTCTCTTGTACCAGAGTCTGAGCCCAATTATTGTGCCCTTGGTGATGCACATACTGGATTGACATTTCAACATCATCATCAGAACAGCAGTTATTAGTTTCTCACCTTTCATCTGTGGAGTTTAACAAGATACACAGAGTAAATACAAATGGTGCTAGTGAGAGAAGAACAGGAATTAACCTAAAATATAAAATAGAAAGAAGAAAATAAAAGGGATAGTAAAGCCCAAAGTGGAATAGATGAGATGAGAGGGTTAAAATGTAACTGTTATCCCTAAGGAAGCCTGTGTAAAATAATCAAGCATGCCCTGGCAGGGTTCTATTAAGGTCAGACTAGCACATTGCCCTCTGTGTAGAATAACCCCTGGTAGCCAGACCTGAAAGGCAACATGCACTGCCATAGCAGTTTCTCAGTTGATTCCAAGCATATGCACACCACCACCAAGTGTACGGTTGCCACCATAGATATGTTCAGATATTTCAAGATATTTGGGGATACAGCATGCCTAAAGAGAATCCTTCTGATGGCCCACAGTGGTACTGCAGGAGGGAATTTCTCTAGAAATGCCACAGAAATTTCAGGAAATATCCAACTGTATATATAGTTGTATCTTTGGCTGCAATTGTAGCATAAAGTTGGCACTTCTACTTTTTTTTTTTAGAAATACTGTACTAATAGGTAAAATTGGCAAAGCATAAGCAACAGTTTCACCAGGCCTAATACACCAAACAAATGTACAGTAGATTATCCAGACCCTCACTTATACAGTGGGGTTTTAGTAAATAATTGCTTAACAGGAGTTGTAGCATATGTTCACACAATTTTCATACAACATTATCCCTTTCCCAGAATGTTTCTGGGTTACTTGTAAACAGTGTTCAGAGAACTGTAGCACAATTGCTGACTCAAACATCCTTCCTGGGCTTGGCTGCCCCGATGTCTTGATCCTCACTTGGATGAAATCTGGTTCCAATTTTCTTGGGCTGGTTTCGCAACTCACAGTAACAATTTCTGCAATTATTCAAATAATGGCAGTGATTCCTACACATGTTTAGGCCCTCAGGCACCCTGGGCTGGTTTGTTTTGCAGCCCCTCCTGTTTGCTTTCTCCTCTTCCTGGGCTATTCAGGACTAAATGGCTGCCTTGCCTTGCAACTACTTATAACTTTCTTGTGCAGCAGCACTTAACATGGATATGGCATTCCAAAATGGCAACACACTTCTACTGTTCCTGCTGCTGCTCAAGGGACCCTAATGACCTTCATAATATGGCCACCAAAATTGCTAAATATTTCACTAGGCATGTGATGAGCACTGCAGATTACACAGTGGGGCCCCAATTACTGTACATATACTGTAGCCTGAATTCCTGCAGCTTAGCCAGCCTCTTGCCTAAACACAAGGTTGGAGCAGGCATGAGGGGTTACATAACAACACCACCTCCAAAGAAAACTCATCAGTGTGTTGCAGGAAAAGAAAAAAAAAAACACTAAATATAAACATAAATCTATGAAGAAACATTGAGTATGTGAAAAGCTTTTTATTTTGCACACTGTTTTAAACTGATAACATTTTATGAAAATAAAAAAACAGAGTAGTAAATAAATCTAGTAGGAAAATTGATTAATTACTTTTATTAGGCAAGGAAATATTTGTTGCCTTATTGGTTCTTGTACAAAAAGATGAACAATGTGGGTGATTTGATACGTTTTACTGGAACAGCAAGAGATTTAAATCATTAAGCTTTCAAACTGCAGAGCTTTTCATCAGAAAATGGCAGGCTATACAAGGAACCCAGTGTAAGTACATAGCGTAGAATTGGTGACAAAAAAAAACTTTTGTACATGGATGTGACAGTCCTGTTGATACAGAAGAAGGATAATTAAGCAATAATACATGACAGGGTGTGTGTTGTGCTGGGATAACTTCACGCCTGGGGTGATTAGGCATGAGGCCACAGGCCGAGTATGACTAATCACCCCAGAAGTGACGTTATCCCAGCACAACACACACCCTGGAGTGCATTATTGCTATTATACAATGGCTCCTTTGTAAAATGAAATAAACAGATTAAAAATATGTTTAAAATTTGTTTTTGTCATTTTTTGATTGAGTAGGTATACTTAGTGGAAAAATAGTGCTATTCTATTTGCCCAGTAGGTGGTGCTGCTTCTTTTTTTCTTGTTCTATCTCCCCCTCCCCACCACCACACTCACACATACAGTTGTCTTTTGTTGGTAAATTTGTGGTGCCCCATACAGTTTAATTGATTTGGTCCTGCTGTCCCGTGGAAGATGTGTGTATTTTGATTAGTTTCTCCTAAAGTTGGAAATGTTCATCTGAGGAGCTGGGTGCACACTTCTGGTTTCCTGTATCAGTCTGTAAGACCCTGCTGATTGAACTAATGAAATCAGTTTGTTTCTAAAGGGGAAAAGTAATTTATATTTTATTTTTAATGGTGACCATAACCACTGCAGCTGTTTGAGGAAGCGAGCGGGAGTGTGGCAATATGAAAGGGCTTGTGTTGCTGCTGACGGGGAAATTGAAATGCCGTCTAAGATGAAAGCATTTTTTTTTCATTTAAAAGATTTGTTTTCTGTTTCAGGGAATACTGGTGAGGGTGTCAGAATGTTTGGTGGGCAATTTCCACTTTGATGGTCGTGGTTGTAGTTGGTCATCACTGGCAAGCTAGTCAGAAGCACTCACAGTGGGTTGAAGGCAGGTTGAGAACATGAATGACAAATGGGCAGGTTGCAGTGACGAGGAGCTCCATGGAGTGATTTCTTTTTTGTTTTTCCTTAACAACTGATGCAGTCATCTAGGTGTTGGGACTAGACCAGTGATGTTGTACTGGGATAACATCACGGGTCCAATCCCAGACTGACCAATCAGAGCCCAAGATTTTTTCCTGCCATTGTATAATTGAGTATTATTCGTAGAGAAAAAAAAAACAGTATTTGAAATCCTATTTGAGTACAAATCATATCCTTTAGAGGTGGGCGAAAGTTGTTTTTGGCAAAACTTCTGTGAAATTTTGCAATCTTCGTGGAAGTTTCCGAACATCCACCTGCGGCAGATTGGAAAACTTCCAAAGGTTTGGGGCAACATTTTGCCCTGTTCTGCTTACCTAGAGGTGGAAGAAAGAAAAGAAAAAGTAACCGGTAGTGTCCAGTGCCACCCCCCCAAAGCCCTGCCCTAAATAAAAATATTAAATCCCTGGTGGCTAGCAATCCCTTCCCCCACTCGATCACCCGCCCAACTAGTCCAGGACATCATCCCCGGTGTCTGACTCCAGTTAACACCCCATCCTGATCTTCCACCATATAGTGAAAACAAAACATATCTCTCTGGTAGTCTAGTGACTCCCCTCCTTATTCCCAATATATGAAGAAAAAGTTTATTCCCTGGTGGTCTAGTGTCCCCCCCACCCTTGCAATGTTCCACCACACTGCTCCCCCATCCCAAACCCGAGTGTATGACTGGCACAGCCCTCCTTTCTCTTCCATGTAAGACAGCCCACTGAGCTATCATTGAATGAGGGTATGCTTGTACAAGTACATGCTCATTTATAGATAGATCAGTGGGCTGCCAGCCATGGAGGAGAGAGGAGGGCTGTGCTAGTCACCTGCGTGGGTTTGGAATGGGGAGTGCGGGTTGGTGGGACAGTGCCTTCGGGGTAGGGGGTGGGAGATACACCAGATTACCAGGGAGTAAACTTTTAAATCACAGATTGGGGGATGGGGGAGCCACTAGACCACCAGGGAGAAATGTTTTTTTATTTATTTTCTTTTCACTATATGGTAGGGGATCAGGAAGGGAGGTTAACTGGAGTTGGACACCAATGCATTATGTCCAGGACTGGTCAGGTAAGTGATCGGGTGGGGAGGGACCACTAGGCACTAGGGATTATAGGGGTATTTTTTTAAGTATAGGACAGGTGATCGAATGGGGGGGTGGGACTGCTAGCCACCAGGGAATTAATTTAGTTTTATATATCAGGCAGGGGAGGCAGAATATCTGTGAAAGTTCTGAAATGGATTTCTGAACTTCCATGGAAGTGAAAGTCTGATTTTTGCTTCAGTTCCACCAACAAATTATTTTTTTTTGCACACCTCTAATATCCTCCCTATGGATAGAATGTGACAAAAAAAGGCCAATAAATTGTCAATAGCCTAATTACCTCCAACAGGGTTGTATTCGGACCCCCATCTCAGGGGGAGGAAATGGACAAGGAAATGATAGAAGACATCCTTGGGATAGCAGAGAAAGGTGAGATATTGCTGATGGGGACCTCAATATGCCAGATGTTAACTGGAGCACCTGTGCTGCAGCCACATCCATGAGCAGAGCCATTCTTGATGCCCTACAGGGGGCATGCCTCAGACAGTTAGTTTTGGAACCCACTCAGGATGGAGCAATCTTAGACCTGGTACTTTCAAATGGGGAAGGAGAGAGGATCTCTGATCTTGAAGTGGGTAGCCATCTGGGAACAAGGGACCACCAAACAGTGTGTTTCATGATAAACTTAGCTGTAGAGTTAAGCCACGCAAAAGTGAAGGTACTGGATTTCAGGAGGGCTGATTTTGTCAAAACAGAAGAGTGCTCCAGAAAAGCACTAGCAAACAGGCAAGAAGGTGGAGTGGAGCAACAATGGGGAAACATCAAAACTGCCATCACAGAGGCAACAAGCCTTTGTGTGAAGCAAATGAACAAATCAAAATGAAAGAAAAAAACACTATGGTTCTCAAAAGAAGTAGCAGGGAAGGTAAGGGAGAAAAAGATAGCATTCAGGAAATATAAGGAAACACAGAAGGAGCAGGAGAGAGAACTGTACCAGTTAAAGGAAAACTACACCCAAAACCTGAAAAATTATATGTTGTGCAGAGTGTTTTAATTTGTATGTGAAGTTCTAGTGTTTCCTTCCCTCTGACTGGTATTAGGAGTTTTTCCCAAATTAGCCTGCTAGCTTTATACTAGTTTTACAACCCCTGGGGATCTCCATACCTGATAGTGCAATTGTATTTCTGGTTCCCACAGTGCATTTTGTCTCATGTGACTGTGATGTAAGAGAGACCCAACATTCAACACACACATGCCAAACAAACTAAATATCTTGGAAACTTTACAAGCTGCACAAAAATTAACAGCATCAAAGTTTTTCAGGACAGTAAAACCTTTAGGATGAGGGTGGTCACCAAGCTGAATTCTACAGATTTTAAAATATAGCCATCTCTGTTGTTGTGAACTGATTGCAATGCAATGCTTTCTGCTGGATTTATGGTCTCTGCTACATCACCATTACATGAAACAAGGTGCATTGTAGGACAAAGAAATGCAATAAACCTATTTGATATGGTGATCTCCAGGGGTCGTAAAACTACCCTAAAGCTAGCAGGCTAATTTAGGAAAAACTTCTAATACCAGTCAGAGGGAAGGAAACACTAGAACTTCACATACAAATTAAAACACTCTGCACAACATATATTTTTTCAGGTTTTGGGTGTAGTTTTCCTTTAAAGCAAAAGGAAGTGGGGAATGCAGTCAGAATAGCAAAGGCCCAAACTGAGGAAAAGTTAGCCAATTCAGTTAAGAAGGGGGATAAAACCTTTTATAGGTACATTAGGGAGCAAAGAAAGATGAAGGCAGGGATACTGAGGCTAAATAAAGAGGAAGGTGGTTGGGCAGAGAGCGACAGTGAAAAAGCAGGGATACTGAATGCATATTTTTGCTCTGTATTCACAATGGAAAAGCAGATGGAGAGACCTAATCCAGTCAATAGAAGCACTCTGGATAGGGGGGTTGATATTAGTCCTTTCACAGAAGAAAGGGTCCTGAAAGAACTCTTTAAACTGAAGGTGGATAAAGCAATTAGGCCTGATGGTATTCACCCCCGAATTCTAAAAGAACTAAGGGAAGAACTAGTAACACCACTGACTACCCTTTTTAATAAATCATGGTAGGATGGTGTGGTACCTGAGGACTGGATAAGGGAAGATGTGATTCCCCTTCCCAAAAGTGGGAGCAAGACAGAAGCAGGAAACTACAGACCTGTCAGTTTGACCTCAGTGGTAGGAAAAATGATGGAATCACTTCTGAAGGAAAGAATTGTTGAGTACCTATAGGCCAGTGGTGCACAGGATGCAGATTCACAGCAGGAAGGTCATGTCAAACAAATCTAATTGATTTCTTTGACTGGGTGACCAAAGTAGTAGACCAGGGAGGGGCTATGAACATGGCCTACCTAGACTTTAGCAAGGCATTTGACATAGTCCCACACAAAAGATTAATAAACAAATTAGCCAGCCTGGGAGTGGGTCCCAGGGTGGTAGCCTGGGTAAAACACTGGCTGGACAACAGGAAACAGCGGGTAATAGTAAATGGAGTCCACAGTGAAGAAAGGAGGGTTACTAGTGGGGTACCGCAGGGTACAATACTGGGGCTGGTCCTTTTTAACATCTTTATAAGTGACATTGTGGAGGGGCGGGAGGGGAAGGTATGTCTCTTTGCAGATGACACAAAGATCTGCAACAGGGTTGATATGCAAGGTGGGGTGGAAAGGATGAAAAGGGACTTGGCAAGGTTAGAGGAATGGTCAAATGTATGGCAGTTTAGATTCAACGCAAAGAAGTGCAAAGTAATGCACCTGGGAAACAAAAACCTAGGGCAAGAGTACACAATGGGGGGTGAGATACTGACAACAACAAAAATGGAAAGGGACCTGGGGGTAGTCATATCAGATGACCTAAAGGTGGGCCAGTAATGTGAGAAGGCAGTAAAGAGGTCTGGGGGCATACTGGGATGCATAGGGAGAGGCATCACCAGTAGAAAACAGAAAGTTGTTGGCCCTCTGTATAAACAGTTGGTAAGACAACATCTGGAATACTGTGTACAGTTCTGGAGATCCCATCTCCGCAAAGACATAGACAGGGTGGAGGCTGTCCAGAGGAAGGGCAACCAAAATGGTATAGAGTCTGCACCAGAAGACATATAAAGAAAGACTAAAGGAGCTTAAGATGTATAGCCTCGAGGAATGGAGGGAGAGGGGTACATGATAGAAACTTTCAAATACCTCAAGGGAATCAACAAAGTCCAAGAGGGTAGCATCTTTCAAAAAAAGAGATATGCAAGAACAAGGGGGCACATTTTGAAGATAGAGGGGGAACGGCTCAGCGGTAATGTGAGGAAGTATTTCTTCACAAAGAGGGCTGTAGATGCATGGAACAGCCTTCTTGAGGAGGTCATAGAGTCAAAAACAGTGGGGGAATTCAAGAATGCATGGGACAGACATAAGGCAATTCTATTGTGGGGTAGGAGGAAGTAGGTTGTTGGTTAGCTAGGATCTGAAGCTTATCTATTAGGTATGGAAATAGGCAGACTAGGTGGGCCAAGCATCCTTATCTGCCATCAAATTCTATGTTTCTATTTTTCTATCTGACTGTGTGTGTGTGTGAGCTCAGAAGCACTTAAAGAGCTAGACCTGGAAACTGCCTGCAATTAATTGTATCTTTCAGATGCAGTCAGCTATCACTTGTTATATCTCAAGTATCTTTTTTTCTTTTCTGTTTGTTAATTAAGAGATTTACCACCTGGCAGTACTAGTGTGATGTGTGGAGCAGCATTTTGTCTGGAGGAAAAAAAAGTCAGTTTTGTTCCTCCCACTACATCAGTGCTGAGACCACACTGACTATGACATCACTAGTAGCCAATGAGAACCATTTCTCACTGCCAGGTTTCACTTTCACAGGAAGCAGCAGGGACTCACTCTCCCTGATTACTTGTGATGTCTCAATTTCCTGCATTTTGATTGGTAGCTTGTGAGAGTCACTGCTCAGGCTGCAAGGATTGTGGTGCCTCAAGGTGTTTGGTTTTAGTTTCTGATGCTGTAGTGGGAGGAACGGAACTGACTTTTTTTTCCTCCAAACAGAGTGCTGCTCCATGCATCACCCCCAGTACTGCCAGGTGGACAATCTTCTAATTAACAAACAGAAAAGAAAAAATACTTGAGATATAAGAAGTGATAGCTGACTGCATCTGAACATTACTTTTAATCCCATGCAGTACACTATCTCTTTAAGTGTGTATAAATCGAAACGTATGAAACCAATAGAATCTATCATCAAACAAACACACACACACACACACACACACACACACACACACACACACAGTCTGTTGTCCATGTTCAGGGAGGTAATTAGGCTATTGACATTTTATAGGTCTTTTGTTGCCACATTATAGCCATAGCGAGGATACGATTTATACCCAACTACTGTAGGATTTCAAAGACTGTTTTTGTCTCCAAATAATATCCAATTACCCTTCTGTATCAACAAAACTGACACAACCATGTGTAAAAGTTTCTATTATAGTCACCAACCCTACACTGGGGTCTTAGTATAGCCTGCCATTTTCTGATGAAGAGCTCTGTGTAGTTAGAAAGCGTAATTCTGTGAATCTCTTGGGCTAATAAAAGGTATCAAATCAACCACTTTTTTCATCTATCCAACAAAAAATTTATAGAGGAAAGATAACAAAAAAAAAAGTGGAAAAGGGATAGACAAAAGGGGGGAGTATGCATGATTAAGTGATATGCTGCAAGTGAGCAGTTGCCATCAGATACCGGGGATCACTGTAGCATTTAGAGTGGACATTGCTAGTGTTTCACTCTGTAGCAGGTTCTCAGGGAGACTCCACCTTGTGAAGTCTCTTCAGTATTCTCAGTTCCGATGAATTTTAGGTAAGCAGTGAGTCCATACTGTACTTCTTAAAAGTGATTTGCCATTCTAAATGTGTAATTGGAAAACCTTATGTCATTTTATGTTCCCTGATCCATATTTTCAAGGGTTTCTTAATTTGCCTGACATAGAGAAGTTCACAGGGGTTTTGTCATGTCCCCTTTGATAAGGAAGGAAGGAATAAAGGTACTGAAAGCTCCTCCCCAAGCTTGGAACCATGTCTACAGCAAATTCTGCCTCATACTTCCCATTTGAGAAAAGAACATTTGGAAGATGATCCTCACAGTATTTGACTATGAATATGTGGTTTACTGTCTCAACTCCAAAACAAACTTGTCAGGATGGGATCCCCACTTCAATTCCTTCCGCAGTTTTCTCCTAAATATTCCATCTCAACAACCACCACTGCACCCCCTACTAATCTCTCCCTCCCATCTCTGGAAGGTAGTTGCCTCTCCCTCTGATCCTCATATGGTATGTTTCTAAATTCTAATTCAATTCTCTCTTCTGATCACTCTTTCCTCCACTCCCCTTCCCTTACCAACTCCTGTTGTTCTGCTGAACTCTGATCTTTCTCCCTCCTCTAGTCCATAACCTTGTGTGAGCAAGCAGCCTTCTTGTATAGTCTCCCACATTTCTGAAATAACCTCTCCACTGCTGGTTTCAGAAACAATGTTAAAATATTTTACAATTGTGTTTGTTGATGCCAGTTATCATTTTTTACTAATGGCTGGAGTCCCTCTTTAAATGATGTAACTTTATAATTACGTATAAAATGAATGAGATGGTAACGATTGTGAGAACAGACTTCTTTTTTTCTGTACTTTCTGGTCACTATATGTAATACCCCAATTTTAAATAGTTTCAAAGCCTGTAATACACAAGTGATGACACAATAGTGATAATACATAAGTGATTATACACTTGTATTTAACTTATGTATTATGTCATTTTTGAAATGTAACCCAAATGGGGTATATTCATAAATGTGTGGATTGCCTACATGCCACAGATCTGTGATCTATTGGCTACCCTATGACTGAATGCCATGCACTGGGGGGTCCAGCAGAACACTGACAGCATTCATGGATGGGACACACATCCTTTCCAAACTGGATCCTCTGGTCAGTCATGCAGCTACACATGCAGATGGTCCAAGAGCATGTCTGGGGGCATACCTACACTCCACGCCATTCACAACAGTGTGGAGTGCTGGCAAGGGGGCAGCATATGGCAGCGTGGACCCTGCCATACATTTTGAGCCCCCCCCAATTACATCCACCAGCTTCAGTGGGAAAAGGAATCCTCCCACTGTGCTGCTCAGCCCCCCTGGTCTGACAGGGAGGGCTGGAGACAGCAACTCAGGCACTCATCCATGCTTTTAAAATATACAGACCAGCATATTTCCATAATCCCCTGCTCCATGTGGAGCAGGGATCCATCAGGACAGCAGGACTTGTATCCAATTAGACACCCATCTGTGTCCTCTGATCTGCCCCCATGCAGCTGAGCTCCATGGGGTGCGGCCATGGACAGGTGCATGGCAGTGCCCAACATTCATGCAAACTAGCCACCATGCGTCTGTCCAGTGTGCAGAGCTACAAGGGCCAGTCACACATGAATTTCATGTACCTGGCCCAGCGATAGTGCATAACCCCCATTGTTTCAAAAATTTAAGCTACCTAAACAACATAATCCTCAGACCAGTCAGGGTTTTACAATTTAAACAAACAAACAAAAACATACTTTAATAGCTTTCAGTTTTCTGGGTCCATCCCTCCTCAATCTTCTCTTAAGTCAATTAATTCAGCAAAATGAAAATGTTCAGCATTTGTGCGTATGGTGTCACAGATGAATAACTATAAAAAATTAAATATGGGAAAGGTTGTACAATTATACGTTTTTACACACCCTTGGTGTATGATATCTTCATAAGCTTCTTGAGCTTTGCTTTTGAGGTTTAAGGATATCACACACCTTAGGTGTGTAAAAAACCCTCATACTACACCTCTTCCTATACAGTACATTATTCTCTATGTCATACTCAACTCATGGCATCATACACTTTTGCTGAGTATATCAGTTTGTTAAACTTTGGAGAGTACCTCTCTGCAGTACTAGATTGAAATTTAAAGGGGACAGGTATTGATTACTTATGTGCAGCTGCTTGTAATGTCTGTATTTCACAAATTATATTCATACCTCTAATGGATCACTGTTTAACTGTGCCTGAATAAAAACTGAAGCTGTCAGTTGTGTTTTGTATTATTTTCTTTGTATGGACAACATTCCGTGCAGTTCCTTTCATGGAACCAAGAATTCAGAGTTTTGACTATGTCACTTCATGGTTTCAGAACCATGGGCACTGTACTGATAAGTTCATGCTCACATTTCTGAAACCATGAAGTGACATAGTCAAAACTCTGAATTCTTGGTTCCATGAAAGGAACTGCACAGAATGCTGTCCATACAAAGAAAACAATACAAACACAGCTGACAGCTTCAGTTTTTATTCAGGCACACTTAAACAGGGATCCTTTAGAGATATGAATATAAGTTATGAAAATAGAGATATTACAAGCAGCTGCACATAAATTATCAGTTCCTCTCCCCTTTAAAGCATGATGTATGAGCTGTAGTGCAAATACGGTACAGTAGTAATTTATTAGTACTGCACACTGAAGCATGGCACATTATAGGGTGAGCAGGAATCACTACAGACTCTTGCATCCATTTAGTTCAATTGAAATAGCTGCCTGCTTCCTCTTTCCTCATAACCATGCCAGAAAATACATTGTTATGCAACCATCACTGGCACAAAAACTTTTAGCCCCAGGAAGAGAACATATGTTTGTTTTTTTGTAAAGGAAATAAATATAACGCATGTACATGACAAAGGAGCATGATGTGTATTATGCAGACATCTCAACCCCTTGAAATAATGTACTTTTTTTTAAATCAATGGTGGGTGTGGGGGTTGTGCATTATTAGAAATGGGATTAACTTACTGATGATTAGTAGTCACAGGAGACATAGAAAGCATGCATGCATACAGTGGAAAATTACTTTGTGCAGCTCCACCTTTTCATAGCAGTCTTTTTTTACCAGGAGAGACACACTAAGCTGAAAGCTTGTTTACAGGTGTGACCTGGGAGCACAAGGAAGTTAAATGACTTGCTGAGGGTCACAGAGCATACAAGTGGGGACTGCGGGATTCAAACTTGGGTCTTCAGTTTGGTGTGCTTATCAGTTTGCGTCTGAAACAAAAACTCTTGTTACAGTACGTATTGTGGGAATGTTTGCAGCCATGCAGGTATCCTATACTAGTGGCCATGGGACTGTAGTGAAATGCTGAAAAATGTTTCTCTGTCAAGCTCTTTCACATCTAATTATAAAGCGTATAGGGGCATATGAGGCAGATTTGTTTATTTATCTTTTGAACATTTTGCAGAATTCCTTCGAACACAAGTGCTTTTTTACAAAGGATCAGCTTCCATAACAGAGATTACAAAGCAACATTACAAATACAATAATCAAGTTCTATTGGGATGATGTCAAACAGGTACAAATATAGTCTAACAAGTACAAATAAAAAGGCTGCAATCAACTGCATGCGATTTTACAATAAAACTGCTAGACAAAGTCAGTGCAGAACAAGCATAATAATGATAACTGGGACTTTATTTAGGATGAATAGCAGTTGCAGATGCATTGAACTGTTTGAGTTGCCCTTAGTGCTCTCTTAAACTGGTGAAAAAATCTTAGTTTAGGTTGATTAAGAAAGTTATCAGGCAGCTCATTTAACAAGCCAGCTGACCTAACTGTGAATGTAGGCATGCCTAGCTGAATACAGTGGAAAGGCAGTTCAAGGGCATTTGGAGCAATGCTCCTGGTGTTGTAGAGACTAGTGACAGGGCAGAAGCAGTGAGTTAGGACCAGGGGGTATTAGGCCCAGTAGCACTTTCTTGGCTAGCAAACATGTTTGAAACATAATTCTGCTAAGCCGAGGTAACCAATTCCTTTGCGTATAGAGGATGCAGCTGTGGGTGTGCTTGTCAGCCCCAAGTACAAAGTGACAAGCTATATTACAGATCACATGTATTCTTCTGAGAATTGAGTCACAGGCAGCTGCATAGACAGGGAGGCCAAAGTCAAGTAGTGACAGTACTGAGCTTACCAATATGAGTCATCTAGCATCAGTAGTGACCCAGTTATGGTACAAGGCTCCCAATCTTCTGTTTATCAAGGAGACAAGCTGGTCAACTTGAGGAGCAACAGATAAGCTGTCCAGGATCACTCTGAGGTATTTAAAGGTTTCCACCTGTTCAAGTATATGCCCCAGCTCATTGTGGATGATAAGGAAGGATGCCTTTTCCTTTATTTGTGGTGCTTTTGAATGGTATTGTCTTAGTATTTTGATAATTTAGAACCAGTTCATTTTGGGCTAACCATTTTTCAAGAGCCTCAAAATTACCCTCCAGGATGGAGGTAAGGCTACCAAGGTTAGGGTTCTTGGAATAGCTAACATCATCATCTGCACAAAGAAGTACATTTGCAGATTGACAGGCATCATAAAAGTGGTTTATGAATAAGCCAAATAGTTGAGGTCCCAGAACTAAGAGGAACACCAATGAATACATTCCTAATGTCTGACAAGGAGCCATCTACCTTAGCGCATTGCGTGCGATTAGTGAGATAACTATATAACCAGGTGACTGTGTTGTATGACAGGACAAGACCATGGCGTTTGTAGAGAAAGAGCATCTGACTAATCAAGTCAAAGGCTTTTGATAGGTCAATATAGATGATGCCAGCCTTGTCTCCATTGTCAATGGCCTCAAGGAGGAAACTGGAATTCTCAATTATTGCTTTATTGGTACTATGTTTTTTTCCATGCTTTGGGGATACTGTTTTTAATATTGTTCAAGATATGAAACGAGCTGATTGGACACTTATCTCTCAAGAGTTTTGGATGGGGTGGAGTATTGAAATCGGCCTGTAATTGGAAAGGTTGGCATGGTCACTGCCTTTGAAAACTGGTGTAACCAGGATTGGTTTCCACTTTTCAGGGAACTGAGAGTAGCACAGCAAGAAGTTGACATTTTGGAAATGGGGTGGGACAGTTCTTCAACTGCCAGGACAAATAGCCTCATATCAATTGAGTCAACCTCAATTCTGGTTTCAGCAAGCACCTTTCTTGTATAATTAGAGGTGTCCCTTATGGGCAGAGGTTTAAAATAGTATTGAGGATAACCTGACTCCAGGTCCATTGGCTGTGTGTCAACAGGACCAGAACCTCCACTGGAGGGCAGGGTTGCCACAGTGGGGATGACAGAACTAAGGTCAGTAAAGTCAACACTGAATTTGTTGGCAGTCTGGGTGGAATTAGTACCTCATGTCCATCAACCATGAGCACTTTTGGTAAGATTTTGTCACCCTTACCAAGGAGTTCTGAAACATTCTCCCAGAATCTTTTGCCATTGCTCTAGATCTATGTTTGCTAGGCCTTGCTACAGCTGAATTTGGCCAATCACAACTAGTAGTTCATTTATTCCTGGTGTCCTTGTGTTTTTGAAGATGGACTGGGGACAAAGTCTCCCTGGCCAGTGCCCAAAGATTATACCTCTCCCTCTTGACAGCAAGAAGTTCTGGGGTGATCCAACTAGCAGAAGTACCTTTTACTTTGCACTTTTTGAAGGGTGCAAATTTATTGCAGGCAGTTGTGAATTCCATGACAAAGGATACTACAGCTAAATCAATATCAGAGATGGCATTAAGGAAGCTCCTGTCTAGTTAGGACACATAAGATTTGAATTTTGGCATGCTCATTTTGCTTATGACCTTGCTGTTTATGAACCACGGGGGGAAGGGGGCTGTGCTGGTTTACTTCTCCCAAGCATTATACCGAGGAATGGTTACTAAGGGTGTCAGGCAAAACTTTGGCCTTTTTGACCCCATCTGGGAGAGTTACAAGTACCCAATTGAGTAGTGTTCTAGTGCCCAATTTATAGTCAGTTCCAGTGTGCTCAGTTACCATTTGTATTAGAAACAGATTGGTTAGCTTATCTCTTGGCCTCGTACTGCACTTTGCTATACAGTTAATATTAAAGTCACCAGTTACTATGAATTCCTAATTCCGGTTCACTTGTTTATGATAGTTAGAGATGGACTTCATATCCAATTGCTGATTACCAGGTGGGATACAGATCATCAGGTGGACAAGAGATTTTTGACATTGCCCCAGCAACAGTTTAATGGCCAGGCATTCACAGTCCCTAGACAGGTTCTTGATTTCATGTTTTATGGCTTGCAGTTCAGATCTGAGCGAGATCATGCAGCTACAACTCCCTTACCTAATCTGCCCTCTCTGAAGATATTGAAATCTGGTAGTGAGATGACGGAGTCAGATATTTGGGGTTAAGCCAGGTTTCAGAAAGGGAAATAATATCCAGTTGCACCAAGGCCACTCAGGCTTTGAGTTGAGCAAGTTTAGGTAGGGAGACTACCAATGTTTAGGGAGATTATGTTTAGTTTCCCTAGACTCCCTAGGCATGCCCAGTGCTATCTGAAGGGCCTGGATTTATATCATTTACATATCTGTATGTACAAAGTGCTGTAGTAATCTAAACAGTGTAAAATAAATCCATAAGTTGCATACAGTATATAGTATGTTCAGTGCTAGAAGAGTGACTAATGAGAGGGACTACAGTATTATGCTTATTTTAAAATGCTTACAACTGATATTTGAGAACCTTACAGGGAAGGGAGTATGACTGCAGACAGGCATGTACATCTGCTGCATCTACTCACTTCAAAAAGGGATTCAAGCCTTTTAAAATCAAAATATTGTATTCACCTTATCCAAACTCTTAGTATTTCTGAGCTATTATTTATATACGGGAAATATCATGGCCCTACTGAAAATATCACAGATATTTTTCCTGATTGCAGTTTGACCTTATGTCATCATGAGTGTTGAAGCCACGAGTGAAATCAAAAGGTCAAACTGAACTAGGTAAAATGTTAGTGAGTTTAGTAAGATCATGGTGTATTTGATTTATGCAATGCTTTTAATTATAAAATGACAAGAAAAAATCCTGCATTGTGATTGTTCAGTGTCCACCTTCAACACTGATATTAGCCCAGCATCAACATAAACAATATGGATAATTAGTATGCATCAATTTCCTTCATTGTCACTATGGACCTACTGTGTGGATAAATTGCCTACTGTGTGGATAAAATTTGTCTCGGTCTGACTACTCTCAACATATGGAAAATATTTGGTGAAATGTATCCTCATATGCTTATATATATATATATATATATATATATATATATATATAGATATAGATATATAATATGTATATATTTGTTTTCTTAAAATATCAATTGTTATTTCATATAGTAGTTCCCAGCAGACACTCCTATAAATCCATAGGGTGAAATGCAGTGCACCCCATCTCTGTATATCATTATTCAAATTTGGGCTGAATTTAGGATTCCAAATGAAAACCCAATATCCAGCAATGCTTTACCCACAAGTGTACTTTTACTTGGGCTTTTCTCAGCCATGATAAAGAGTGTGTTTATGTATAGATCTCGACAAATGTGCAAAGGAAGAAAGTATAGTACAGTATATTAGGATAATACCACTCTAAGCCTCCACAGAACAGCCTTATCAAAGACTGTGACCCTTAGTTACAAGGCACATCAGATTGCTATGACTGGCATTTACCTTATGGAAGTATTATAGCTGCAAGAAAAACACCCATTTCCATTTTATGACATGTTAAGTACAGTATGAAGACATGCAGCTGTCTAATAATTCAAATGTCAAAGTCAAATTTAAGATTTTTAAATGAAAGGATATTTAAACATTGAAATAACATCAGTTTACCATCATGCTTTCAAGTATACCAGTTAAATGTCTCCAATCCTTGTTGCCAGGACAATGTTGCTGGAATGAGCCAAAAACAGCATCCTTTCACTTTGCATTAGAGCAGACAGAGCAGCACTCAGCATAGTGCATTTCCAACTCTCTGCAATAAAAGTTTTAAGAGACAAGAAGCTTTTTCTATTTCAGGGTCACCATTAGCCTGAATAATGCATAAACAAGGGAAAAGGGTAGGAGTTCTACTGAGGATCACCGCATAGCTTCAATTAAATTATACATCATTATCACAGCTGCCAAGCCCGGTGTGGGATTTTAGCCCTCTGTCTCACTAAATGTACTATGTAGCTGTCTTGTCCAATTTTATTCTCAAAGTAACAACAGCAGTCTTTTGGAAACCTACTTGAAAGGCTAGACCTGGTTAATACTGAAAGGACCTTGAAGTGTCAATGGTCAACCATTGAGAATGAGAGTCAAGCTTCTTAAACCATAAAAAAGCAACTGGGGAGAAATCAAACCCCACTGAGTCAGGGCACACTGTGTTGTCATTGAAGTTCGTCTGCATGCACTAGCTGTCTACTCAGTAGTATGTCATGGTGGCTCTAATGCCTTTGTCATAAATCTGTGAGACTGCCAGCAGCTTGTACTGCTTTAATTGCTCTTGAAACTAGAAATACAATGCTAGCTTTTTTGTGCATCTGATGTCATTACAGAATAAGTGTAATGACTTGAAATGTTAGAAATATTATTATTAGCATATTTTTTAACTTCAGCTAGGCTATGAACACCCACATTGCTGCATGATATACATGAATTGCTCTGAATATTTTGCTGAATTACTAAATGAATATTAAATCAGTCTGTTTGTAGTATATATTTTATAGTGGCAAACAAATAGCTGTGCTTTAATGATAGAGCAAAACCAGCCCAATGGCTAAATGGTAGTTTAGCACTCTGCCATGCAACAGACCTTGGCTTTGGAGTAATCATGGGTCTCTCATTCCCTAGGTCTTAGGAGAGTGGATAAATCACTGATATAATGTCTATCCTCTCCAGGGAAGAGCCTAGTATAACTGACTTAGCAACAGTGGGATTTGGTGTCCGATTTGAAGGGGGCCATTTGCTCATGGCTGAGGTGTGGCATTCTTATATGGTTTAAACTGTGTCTGTGGGGACAAGGCATACAAAGGAGGAAACAAACACAAACAAATACTAGAGCAAGGGTATATGATCTGGAGGTGCAAACACAGTGCAAGGGTAATGTTTTAGTATTGAATCCTGAAGCATGGTATGCTACAGGGTGAAGACTTCCGCCTCCCAATAGCCTAATGAACTACTGTACAGTAGCTGCCTGCTCCCTATTTCCATCAGCCAGGTGAGAAAAGCATATTGTTATACCATGATCATTGGGGCAAACATCTTTAGCACCAGGAAGTACTCAGAGGGTTTAAAACACGTATTCATTTTTTTTCTTGTAAATTAAATAACTCTAATGTATAGTCATTAATTGTTGCCAATTTATAAAATTAGCTACTTTTCAGGGTGCCAAATGGTAGTTGTCCTAGCAGTTAATATTAACCAAGCCATTGACTGAAATCTGTTCTGCTAGCACACCTTAAACAACATGTAAAATCATTGTGTTACAATGTACCCTTTTTCTCCTTGTAGTCTCTAAATGAAGCCAACTGACAATTAATGTTCTATAGTGTCATAGCTCTGTGGATGCTGTGTATGCCCCTTTTCTTCTCTTTGTGTATTGTTAGTGTCTCACACGAAAATACTGTATACCAGAGAAAGGCAATAACATCTTGAGTTTATGCAGACAAGTATTCATTTCTGATCTATATTGTTGCTATTCATAGCTTTCACAGCTGGATTTTTTATAGTCTGTTATACAGCTAAAATGGAAAAAAAAAGCCCTAGGAAACTTATATTGATAATTGCAGATGGGAATAAAGATACTTACGCTTTTATACTGTAGCAGAAACTCTAAACTATTCATGTTAATGCCATTTTATGCCTTGAGTCACAATATTTGCATGGAAAATCTGAACAGTTGATAATGCAGTATCATTCATGAGATTATTAGATAATCTCTGCTTGGAAAATATTGCTATTAAACTATAGTCTGATAGGAAGTTTTAAAGTAAATATTTGCTTTTCACGATGACAGTCCCATATTACCCTCTTTATTTCCACAGTCAACCTGCAGTCCATTTAATTTACTAAAAACTGGAACATTGTTAAGCCTAAATAACCTCTAACAAATAGACCTTAATCCATGACAATGATAAAATTGTTTGTGTTTATGAGAGGACAAACTAGGTTGATGATCTACTTTGCCAACAAACAACACATTAAAGGGAAACACTGTCAACTCATTTTGCATCATAGTAGGTCTATTTCAAAACTCACATTTTACAATTGATTACCTTCTCTGAAATGAATTGATGTTAGTGGTCGTTTCATCTGCTTCCTTTCTTAATAGAACTAACATATATGATAATGGTGTAATTATGTCCAACCTTGTTTTCTTTCAAATCATTGATATACTCTTATTGCATACTTTCTGAACATTAGAAACTCCCCCAACAGTGCAACAACTCACGATGCAATAGCCTTCTCTCCTCCCACAGCATACTAAGTGTTAGACTGTGTTCAAGGTGTCCCCAAGACCAAGAGAGATGCAGTGGGAGTATTTCAAGTACTGTAAAGAAACACATTTTTTATGTGTGGTAACACCAACATGGTTGGCAGTCTGTTTTTGAATTTAAAAAAAGGAAAAAAGGAATCAGACTCAAACTATCAACTATAATATCAGTGAATTCTAGATAAGGTAAGCAATCATACAATATGTTTTTAAATTAGGGAAACTTTGAGGCCTAAGAGGGTTCACATTGCCCTGTTAAGGTTTATGTCTCTGCAAATGCAAGACAACATGTCATATCCAAAATCTAGTTTTGGAAGCAAATTTTAATGTTCGGACCTAAGTTACAACTGATTCTATTTAATACAGTCTAATAACACAGAATTTTTTTCCATAACTTCAGTGTTTCATGTTTAAATGTACATTTATTTTCCCCATGAGTCTCTTAGAGAAATAATAATTTATTCATAGAGAAATTAGACTGTAAAATGTTGTGGCAACTGATGACACTCTGAGGCAAAACTGGTAGGATGCCTGTGAGTCTCACTGTGTGTTCTTTTTGTGTGGGGGGTCGGTTATGCCTGCTGGTATTTTATTCAAATCAATAAAACTTAAGGAAATGTATTAAGAGCTTGATTTTGCTTTATTTGCAGTGGGTGGTACTTGAGTTTTTCTCTATATTTGCTTTGTAGTCTCTGAACCGCACCTGGCCATTGGGGTGGCTTGTTTCGTGAAAGCATGGATACCCTTGCTATGGTTGCTACAGAATTTGCAATGCTTCCTGCTTTAGAAACATTACAGACAGGCATTTAGGGTGTTCAGTAATGCCAATCATCATCTAAGGAACTGGGTGGGGACTTAGACTGTCATGTGACCTGACACTGATTCAGTGACTGAGAATGAGGCTAGAAGTGCGTGGGATTTACTCAATGTCTGTGACATTTTATGGGATGAAGTGCATGTGGGGGCCAATGAACCACATTGATGTAGAACAAGCCACAGGATAATTTGAAAATTTACCAGCATAGATATGTGCATGAAGATGATCATGAGGCTTGGGTGGGTGGGTTGGGGAACACTGAAGTAGTAGTATTGCTTTTGAGGGTAACTAAGAGAGCAAAGCAGTCACAGTTAAAAATACAATGATCTGGAAAATTTTAAGAGGGAGGTGACAGAATAACATAATACTGGAAATTCAAGTTGTCAGGAAACTAACTTAATGTATTATATATGACACATTGTGGAAAATGATAAATGTGATATGTTAATATTCATGGAATTTGTGAAGGTTTTCATAAATTTGTGTATGGATATTATTAAAGTTATCTGTTAGTTTTTAATGTTAAACACACCGTATTAATTGGTTTAAGTGTTATGATTTTTAATCAAAGAAGATAATTTATTTATTGTAACTTCATAAAAAAGTAAATGTTAATGTAATAATACTTTGATTTAGTAACATTTTTTCTGATGTTTAATACAGTGAAAGATAAGTTATTCATCAACTGTGCATCGTTATGCACTTACGAAATGCTTAGAAGTTATCTGTTGTATTTATGTTATTATTATGTTCTGAATCTCAATCAAGTATTTAAAACAATTATCTATTTAGTTGTTTTTTTTTACCTGGTAAGTGCGGTAGCTATACATGCCTGGATTTTCACACCATGTGCTGCATGTTTGAATTGCAGTCATGCTGCTTACAACATAACTGTTACACCACAACAAAAGGTGGTCTAACCTAAGGCCGCAAGTGCTGCAAGCTGCAAGACAAAAATAATGCACGTGCCGCAAAATGATGCCTGTATCATTTTTCTGACAAAAAGTGTGGAAAGTGCTGCAAATGCATCAAAACATTAGAAAATAACCCCATATGTTTTGGTGTGTATGCAACTGATGTAAGCCTTGCCCAAAGTGTGCACGTGTAATGAATTTTAAAAATGCAGACCATAATGCCCATTTTCAGACTCTGCCAAGGAGAGTACTGTACAACAAGAATAAATGCAGGATTTGAGAATATATATCATGTACAGAACACATTAAATGCACAAAAACCAGAGTTGAAAATGAACATCAAGTAAAACACAATCAAGCAGAAATAAAAGAGTTTTGAATTAACTGGAAACAGTGAGTATTTCTACACTTGACTATGCTACACTGTGGTATGTCTATGTTATTTTTTCTAGGTCAATCAAGTGTAAACTTATGTAATATGGCATGTGACTTTTTCCTTATATAGGTGAACCCTGTAACTCTGACACTCAAAACAACTTTGTAAACAGAACTATTATAAGTTTAACAATTATAGCCTGTCTAAAAATAACATTTTTTACTTCTACTAATAATAAACAAATTCCAGTCAGAGCCCACACGGCTGCAATTATGATTTATGAGTGCTAAAGGGGCCACCATAAAAAATAAGTCATGGAGCTCACGGGGGAACATCCACCTTGTTCAAGATGGCTGTGATGAAGTTGTGCATGTGCATGGAGCTATGGTAGTCATATTGAACATGGCAAATATTTCCATGAAGTCATTCATGCACACCAAGCTATGGCAGCCATCTTG
The DNA here is from genome assembly GCA_016271365.2 of Neoceratodus forsteri. Taxonomy (NCBI): domain Eukaryota; kingdom Metazoa; phylum Chordata; order Ceratodontiformes; family Ceratodontidae; genus Neoceratodus; species Neoceratodus forsteri. Next base: position 767,360,140 of record CM057458.1, read on the forward strand.
GGGATAGCAGATGTTTCCGCCATGAGCTTCTTGCACATTCATCATGGCAAACCCCGGAAGCACGGGCAGCAAGGAAGTAGTGTGTCAGTGGAGGGGGGGCTACTGCTTCAGTGGAGGGGAACTCTGGCCACAGAGAGGAGGGGCAGGGATAACACCACATGATGCCAATGAGTAGAGCACTGGAGACAAATGATGTCTGCACTCTAGAAGACGAGTAGAGCAGAATTTGGTCACCGTCCCTTTTCTCTTCTATACTGATAGCAACATTTCTGCAGAACTCTGCCCATGCAGACATAAGAAGGATAGTTACATAAAAGTGCAACTAAGACATACCAGTTTGTGCTGCCACAAACTGTAACTGAGAATGTGAATATCTTTGAAACCCCTTTTTTTAGATTCATAAAATGAGAAATATGTCAAGCATAGAAAGCTACTGTATGCTTGTAGTTAGGCATACCTGTAGCCTCCCACTGCATGACATCAAAATGTTCCATAACATTTTGGAAATGTAGAATCAATACAGGATAGACTAAGTTATCAACAGCTCTGGACTGCTGCCAGCTACGCACAAGCCCATTACCTCATTTAAACAAAAAATAAATGGTCTTACAAACTATAAGGGTCACTGCTCATTAATGTCCTCCTCTAAAGAAGTACAAATCACAGTTTAAAAAGCATTGAACAGCTTCATTAAAGGGAAACAGTCAACAGAAAGGGCCCCACACTCACAATAACTGGGATTGCTGGATCAAAGACAGCACAGGTTCATGGGGGGGGGGGTCTTGCCAAATAAACCTGATAGAGTTCTTTGACTGGGTTACCAGGGAGGTGGATTAGGGAGGGGCAGTGGATGTATCCTACCAGGTTTTCAGTAAGGCCATCGACACTGTTCCACACAGAAGACTAGTAAACAAGCAGGCAATCTGAGAGTGGGTCCAAAGATAGTAATATGGGTATGCAATTGGCTAAGAAATGGAACTCAGAGGGTTGTGGTAAATGGAGACCACTTGAAACAAGGTAAGGTAACCAACAGTATGCCTCATGGTTCAGTACTGTGACTGGTCCTCTTTAATGTCTTTCTTAGCAATATCACATTAGGGCTGGAAAGAAAGGTATGCCTGTTCATGGATTACATGAAAATCTGCAAGAGAGTGGACACACCAGGGGTGGTGGAAAAAATGAAGGGAGATCTGAAAAAGTTAGAAGACTGGTCAAGGGTTTGGCAACTTGGCTTCAATGCCAAAGAGTCCAAAATTATGCACATGGGGCACAAAACCCAAGGCAACATATCATTGGGGGGAGGTGTTAGCAACCACAGAACATGAAAGGGATCTAGGGCTCATCATATCTGATGACCTGAAGGTAGCAAAGCAGTGTGATAAGGCAGTGGGAAAGGCTAATAGAATGCTGGGGTGCATAGGGAGGGGTATCACCAGCAGAAAGAGAGAGGCAGTGTTAATCCTGTACAGATCAATGGTGAGGCCCCACCTTGATTACTCTTTCAAGTTCTGAAGGCCCCATGTCAGGAAAGACATAGACATGGTGGAGGCAGTACAGAGAAGGGCAACCAAAATGGTGCACGGCTTACATCAGAAGCCCTCTGAGGAAAGACTCAGGGAATTAAATGTGTGTTCTCTGGAGGAAAGGAGAGAAAGAGGAGACATAATAGAAACATTCATATACTTCAAAGGTATCAATAAGGTGCAGAAGTGTAGCATTTTACATAGGAAGAGATGTTCAAGGACAAGAGAGCATGATATGAAGCTGGAAATGGGAAACCTAGAGGAGATGTGAGAAAATACTTCTTTACAGAAATGGTGGTGGATGTCTGGAACAGCCTCTCAGCAGAGGGGGTAGAGACCGAAATGTCAACAGGTTTCAAACATGCATGGGATAGGCACAAGGGAACCTTAGTAACAGGGTGGGGAAGGAGGAGGGTAAGGCTTAAGATCAATTAGTGTCTACGGTAGCACAGCAGGCAGGGACTTAAGGCAGACTAGGTAGGCCAGGAGGTCCATTTCTGCCAACAGCGTCCTTGTTTCTATGTTTCTAAGTGTGGGACTGATCCCAATGTGAACTTCGTGGAAAAAAAAAATGATTTACTTTATGTGTACTGTAACATAGTTGATTATATCTAGAGTTGGTAGTTTTTTATTTTTATTTTTTTACAATTTTGATGGAAAATATTGATTTTTAATTTTAAACCTTTTTCCGCGAGATTTATCAATTTAAATTTTCACAGCTGCACAAAATTATGGGTTTTTAAGCATTTATTTCAATTTATATCAATTTAATTTTCACTGTTGAAGTTAATGACAGTAAACACTGAGGATTTACAAACTGATAAAAACACAAATTGTTATCTTCACATGTCAAAATAGCAATTTAACTTACTTTTCCTATCTGCAAATTTAGATTATTACTGATGGAAATATTTTTTTGTCAGTTTGTGTGAGTGCAGCGAAACCGACATTTATTATCATTTACTGATAGAAACATAGAAACATAGACTTTGATGGCAGGTAAGGATTGCTTGGCCCATCTAGTCTGCCCATTTCCCTACCTACAGGATAGGCCGCAGATCCTAGTTAACCAACAGTCTATTTCTTCCTACCCCCCACAAGAATTGCCTTATGTCTGTCCCATGCATTCTTGAATTCTCCCACAGTTTTAGACCCCACAACCTCCTCAGGAAGGGTGTCCCATGCATCCACTACCCTCTCTGTGAAAAAATACTTCCTCACTTTGCCCCTGAACCGCCCCATCTTTAAATTGTGTCCCCATCTAAATCAAATACTGCCAAGTCTAATTATATCAGACTAATTTTGCTTAGTTCTAGGCTGACATCTTTTACAACAAATTCCAGAATCCCCTGCAGCTGACATCAGAGCAGCAGGCAGTAGAGGGAGATTCAATAGCTTGCAGTGCATGTTAAAGATGTTATGATCTACAATCAGATGTTTTCCTAGTCTGCTTTTCTCCAGGGGCTAAGTACAGTCATTGGAGACAGGTGTGGTTCCAGAGGACTGGAGGAGGGAGGATGTAAGTCCCACTACACAAAAGTGGCAGCAGGGAGGAAGCAGGCAATTATAGGCCAGTCAGCTTGACATCAGTGGTGGGAAAGTTAATGGGAGCACTGCTGAAGGAAAAGATTGTGGGCTATCTTACATATGAGCATATGAATTTGCCAGCAGATAAAGGCCTTATGGTCTATTGAGTCTGCTCAAGTGTGCAGCTAGCAACCCTTATACTGCAGCTACCCTCCTCCCTCCCTCCTCCCCTGCTCCTCCTCTTACCATATCCCATCCCTTTGAAGCAGTCCTCTATTTTACAGGATACCACTTCCACAGGCAACACATTCCATCAGTGGGTTACAAGACCCAAGGCAGCGTGGTTTCTCAGGGTGGAGGGCATGCCAAACAAATCTGATAGATTTCTTTGACTGGGTGACAAAGGAACTTGATCAGGCTGAAGCAGTGGATGTGGCTTACCTAGAGTTCAGTAAAGCGTTTGATGCTGTTCCACATAGGAGATTAGTAAGCAAGCTGGGTAGCTTAGGAGCAGATTCAAAGGTGGTAAACTAGATAAGAAATTGGTTAGGGAATAGGTAACAGAGGGTGGTGGTAAATAGAGTTCACTCCAATGAAGGGAGGGTGACCAGCGGAGTACCTCAGGGATCAGAGTTGGGACTGGTCTTCTTTAATGTCTTTATAAGAGACATTACAGAGACACTGTAAGGGAAGGTCTGCCTCTTTGTGGATGACACCAAGATCTGCAATAGGGTGGACACTCCATGGGGGTGGAAAGGATGAGCAGAGAGCTGAGAAAACTAGAGGAGTGGTCATGGATATGGCAGCTGGGTTTCAATGTGAAAAGTGCAAAATAATATACTAAGGGAACAGAAACCCATGGATGGAGTAAAAAATAGGTGGAGTGGTATTGATGACCACTAAGCAGGAAAGAGACCCTGTGATAATCAAATCAGATGACCTAAAGGTGAACAGGCAGTGCAACAAGGCATTAGGGATGGTGAGTGGGATGCTGCAGTGCATAGGGACGGGTATCACCAGCAGAAAGAGGGAGGTGGTGTTGCCTCTCTATAGATCACTGGTAAGACCAAACCTGGAGTATTGTGTGCAGTTCTGGAGACCCTATCTCCAGAATGTCACAGACAGAGTGGAGGTGGTCTAGAGGTGAGCAATTAAAATGGTGCAGGGTATGCATCAAAAGCCCTGTGAGGAGAGACTAAAGGACCTCAATAAGTACACTCAGGAACAGAGGAGGGAGAGGGGAGTTATGATAGAGACCTTTAAATAGTTCACTGTGGTAAATAAGGTGTGGGAGGGGAATGTTTTTCAGAATAAATGGTGCTCAAGAACAAGGGGATTTGCTATGAAGCTGGAGGAGGGTAGATTCAGGAGAGATGTGAAGAAGTACTTCTTCACAGAAAGAGTGGTGGATTCCTGGAACAGCCTTCCAGCAGAGGTGGTGGGGGGGCCAAAACAGTGGTGGCATTCAAGAATGCATGTGATAAGCACAAGGGAATCATAGTGGAAAGGAAGAGGGGAGGGAGAAAGCTGTATATCAGGCACAGTCTGTGGTAATAGTGTAGGTAGGGAGAAATGGGCAGACTGGATGGGCTAAGTGGTTTTATCTGCCATCATTTTCTATGTTTCTATGTTTATATGCCCATACAAAGCCCATTGAGGACAGGAGGATTACCAAACAAAAGAGCAAAGCTTTTATAAACTCTAACATGCACTGCAGGCTATTGAATATTCTCACTACTACCTACTCTCTGATGTAATCTGCAGTGGGATTCTGGCATTTACAGTGACAGAAAATGGCAGCCTAGAACTAAGCAAAATCAGTCTGATATAATATAATAAACTGTACTACAGTAAACAGTAAGTAAACCAAAATGTTTTTGCACACAAACTGCACGCTGGTCTGGGACCATCCCCTGACTTGAGTTTAGAGGACCTTGAAGCTGACTGTTCCCCTTTGGCGTACATTGGATCAGACAGCACTGCTGGATATGTTTAGCAGTAAGAGTCAGCACATGTTACCAAAACAGTTGCCATTCTGTATAAATTTCTACCTCCAAACTTAATGGAAGCCCAATACACTGCCTTGCCATTACAGTTCTGCTTAGTTTGAAACAAAGGGAAAAGACTCATGCAGTGTAGAGGAACAAAGGGTAGTACAGTAGTATTAGTCTATCAAGGAAGGCAGTTACTAGTGAGCTAGTTCTTGCCATTTATGTGTGGTTGACAGTCCGAAATGTTATAATGTTTAGGACGTAATTCTTAAGACTACTGTATGAGGTGTAAAAATGATTTCAAAATAACGTGCAATGAACTTTGAGAGCTTAAACTGTCAGCATCAGTCATTAAATATTGTCATAACAACAGTGGGCTGGATTTTCAAACTCTTGCAAATGCTGCAAGCCCCGGGTGCACTGAATACATGGTGCAAGGAGCTTGTCACATTCACCTGGTCAGTGAACAGGATTTTCTGTCCCATGCACCAATTGCCACAAGTTAGACCAGCTATTTGCTGGTCTCCTTGTGTTCATCTCAGGTACCTTTTTCATGGGGATTGCACCAGATAGTTGGCACAAGCTGCCATAAAGTGGGAAAAGCTTGAAAACTATGCCCAATGTATTAATATGGGGTGCAGTTACAGCATACTGATTTGGCACAGCTGTGCCAAAAAAATGGGTTTCATGCAGGTCATGACTCAAACCCTGCATCACCCTTTGAAAATCCAGCCCAGTGTCTGCCTGGAGTTTTATATGAAAATCTACCATTTTATACCATTTTAGCAATTTGTTGCATGCTCTGCTTCAGCCACACTGTTAGACACTGAGACTTGCTGTTCCCTGTGGTAATCAACATGTCTCCACCCTGGTGATGTCATTTGGGGTGCTATTCTATTTCACCTATGAAGAGGCCTCAGAGATTGTCACATTGCTGAAGTCTGTAAAGAATCTTGTTGCAAGAAACTACAAGACAATCAGTGGTCTGATTGTGGTGTTGTCATGTTCAATGCCAGCAATGCATAAAATAATGTAAATTTACCATTTTAGCCTGTGCAGAAGTCAAGCAGAGAAGCATATTGCTTTAGGGTTTGCAGACTCTGTAACCTGTTGTGGTGAAAGGTATGAGTCCTGTTGTCATGTTAACAAATACTGTGCTTATTCACACCTGACATTCAATAAAGGTGATTTCTCAGTATGGCACTAAAAAGAGTTATCCCATCACCCTGTAAATGGGGATGGGAGAAGTAATGCTATTTTTAACCCTTACTAAGAGTTTCTGTGCACTAGCCAGCCCAGTGTTTTCTCCCTGGCAGGTTTTTCTTGACCAAAATTCATGCTCAGCTATTCTTACTAAACATTAAAATAATCTGTTTACCAGGGATAACACATCCATCCTTATTAGGAATTAACACAGATAAGACCCCTATTAAAACGTACTGTAAAGCAGACACTGTCTAACAGTAATGAAGTTACCAACTTTACAATACTAGTAACAATACAACTTCTAAACAGGCACAGTGGAGTAGCACCCCAAATGACACCAGCAGCCAGGAAGGATGCTGACTCAGCATCCAGCAACCTTTGAGAAATGGACCATACCAAAAAGACACTAAAAAGTATGAATTTGTTGACTTTTGTTACCAAACCTGGAACATACATAGTTTTTGTAGCAATGTTTATTGAAGGGTGCTAACAGTTTTCATTTTGAAAACACTGCACATGATCTTGAAAGTAAAATAAAGAATGATAAGAAAATATAAAAAAGTGGGTTTAATGATGACATCATCACTTTCAACAAAAATGGTCACAGGAAGATCCAGGGAGCTACAGACTAGTCAGCCCATCCTCCATTGTAGGGACACTCCTTGGGACTATAGTCAAGAAACAGCTGGTGGAGTTCCTGGAGTCTCCCTATCTTGAGAACAGCAAGCCGCATGGCTTTGTGAAGGGGTATTCCTGTTAAATGAACTGCACTTGAATTTTTCAATAACATGACTCTGGCACTGAATAAAAGAAAAGCGCTGGATGTCCTGTACCTGGACATCAGCAAGACCTTTGGCTGTATGCCCCACAGAAGGCTAGTGAAGACATTGGGGGACTAGCAAGACTTTAGAAAAAGTCACAAAGTGAGTGAACTGGCTTGGGGGGGGGCCCAAAGGGTCATACTAAACATTATGTAATCCATTGTCAGGCAAGCTTGGTGTAATAGAGATTGGTCATGGGTCAGATAATCTATTATTTGTTTATTTGTGACATTGACAAATGGATCTGGGGCAAGATATGTCTTTTTGTAGGTGACACAAAGATATGTTTCAGGGTGGATTTGCAAGGATGGCAAAAGGGAATCACAAAAGATTTAGTATTATCTTTGATGTTGGACCTAGAAATTGCTTCATGGTACTGTATTAGCTAAATTAAAATCTCTTGTTATCAAACTAGCTAAACTGAGCACAATTACAAGGCCATCTGCTGAACCCTGTTACAGATTATCCAAGTGTCATTGAAACATTGGTCAAGCATCATTGTATTATCATTTTGGTAGTTCTGCAGTTCTTTGCTACATTGTATCAGAACTGAAAAAAATGTGGGCACTTTACTACCTTACTTGGAGGCAATATAGCACAGTGGATTAAGGCTTTGAGCTGCAGATCTGGAGACCTGGGTTTGAATCCCATAGCCTCCTAGGTGCATACTGTGTGATCCTGAGCAAGCCACTTAACTCTCTTATGCTTCCAGGTCGCATCAGGATACAAACTTTGGCTTAGTGTGCTACTCCGGGTTAAACAATGTTCCCTTTCCTTTACTTAGAAAACATGTTAGCTCTAAAACACTTGTAATTGCTTATCTGCAAATTATAATCTCTTGTTTATTGTTACTTGATTGTGCTGTTGTTTGTACACTTTGACTATGGTCGCCTATGAAAATGGACAATTTTGTTCATTGGCCTTCATTTTAAAAGAAAGAAAAAAAAATGAAATGAAAAACTTATCAAGAGAAACTGGAATGGTGGTCCACGATTTGTCAATGGAAATGTAATGTCAAAAACTGCAAGGTTACGAACTTGGGTAACGGGAACCTGAAAACTCAATACTGGATGTGTAGGTGGGACAGGCTAGAAGAGATATCAGAGAAACGGGAACTTAGAATTATAATACAAGACAACCTGATGATCTTTACCAATGAAACAAGGCATATGGAAAGTCTAGCAGGATGCTGGGGTGCATAGGCATCGTCTTTTCAAGTGGAAGGAAGTATTCATGCTACTCTACAGGCCATTGGTGAGATCAAACCTGGAGTACTGTGTGCAATTCTGGAACCCTTATCTATAAAAGGAGAACAACTGCCTAAAATCAGTTCAGAGGAAAGTACACATACTGATGCATAAACAACAGGGGAGGACCACTGAGGAAGGCTTAGCTGACCTCAGTATGTACTCTCTTGAGGCCAGAAGGGAGGGGGCATACCTGATTGAAGCCTTCAAATATCTGAAGGATAGACAGGATGGCCTGCCAGCAACTGTTCAGTCACAATGAAGGGTCCTTATCAAAGGTCCATAACTATAAACTGGTTGGGGGGGAGGAGGTAGAACGTACTGTAGATAAGGAAGTATTTCTTCCTGGAAGGTGTGATGGAGAAGTCAAACAGTTTACTAAAGGGGATATAGTCAATGTCAAGAGGATTAGAAGCAGTAGACATAGTCCATACTCACCTTATCTGGATGCAACCCTGGTAACAGAGCCTGTCCTTTGGCAGGAAACAGAATCATCAGCCCAACTTGAATGGTTGCTGCTGTGAGGGACATTAACACCATCCCTTTCCAGGCTAGATCATGCTGCTGAAGGCAGCACAACCCCTGCTCTTTTCAACCTGCAACCCAGATGCAGATTCCTGAAAATGCTCCCAAACCCTGTACACCAGCCTAGTAATGTAACTCACTACCACTAGGCCACAAAACAGCCCCTGAGCCTCTGGAAAGCCACATTACAGCCTTTAAGATGCCAGTTTCTAGCTGGCTCTGTGGCATCAAGCGAAGGGGTTCGCTTGGCATGCTGGCAACCTGGGTTCACGTCATAAGCCTGGGTACCAGATGTGGAGGCCAGCAGGGAAGGGATTCAGAGCATCCGTTGGATGGTTCTCTTCTGGGGGGGTTGGGCCTTGGCACTCAAGTGCGGATTGGGTAATATGCTTGGTGGACATGGTGCCTCAACACGCCCCCTGTACTTCTCTGTCCGGGGTCGCTGTGGTCATGCTTGGCTGAGAACTGCTATAGGTGGGGTTGAAAATGGAAAATAGGAGCTCCCCTTCTGGCTGGATGATGAGTGCTGGTCCCCACCACCACAAAGCCCTGGAGACAGCCAGGATCTGCTCCGCAGCGCCCAGGATGCACCATTTGGCTGGTAAGGCACTTCCCCCTTCGAAGACAGGGACCCACATAATAAAGGGATATGTTGGGTTACTTGGGGGCTGCAGTAGGAGTTGATGGCTGGCAGCAGGGGTTGGATGGGTTGGAGGCCTAGGCACTCTGAAGGAGTGGCTGGATGGGGGTTACCAAATGAGGTGGAGCATAAAATATAATATATAAAAAAAAAAAGCTGCCAGATTCTTGTTAAAAGTAAATTGCTGCCCACTTGGATGACACACTCTGTATGTGAGAGATGTCACAGTTTACAGAATGACAAATTGGAGTAATTGTCATTGGAATACACTGAGTTCCTGCAGTGTCCATCAAGATATCACAACACAAACCTATTTAAGAGCACGTGATCCTTGTAAGAGGCACTGTAACTATTCCTTTTCATGTTTAAGTTCTATTTTTTTTTTATTAATGTGGTACTTTTACCAGTCCAAATATATAGCATAATGTATGGAAAACCATAAACATCAAGGCTGTTTTCCAACCGAGTGGTTATATTGATGACAGAATTATCCTGAGAGCAAAGCTCAAGAGGTACCTGTTGCCATGGTAACCACATGGTGGAAAAACGGTCTCAGTGTGTATGGTTTCCCATGTCTTATTTTAAATAGTGTATGGGCATTAAACAAGAACATTAATAGGGCTTTGGTTTCAGCAGTAGCTTGACTGAATGTGGCAATGCCTACCATTATAATCTTGGCTCACATACCCTGTAAAATAAAGATAATTAATTATTGTTGCGTGGTACTTTTGTAGACAGCAAGCATTACCCTGACTGGGCGATGAGCATGCCTACTGCCCCCAAAACCTGCCAACCCCAACTGTTTTGATTGGCTGTAGCTGTGGAATCTGGGGCCTGTACAGAGTCACTATTTATTGTCCCAGAGGGTATACCATGATGATAGCGACTGCATATGGGCGACTGTCATAACAATGATCCATATGATGGTGCTATCATCGCGGGCAATGGTAGGGGATGGAAAATGTTGTGACCACGTGGGCAGGGTGGGGGACAGGAAGGGAGGGTGGGTGACAGGATGTGGAGGGATGGGGAACAGGGTTGTAATCCTGTAGTGTGCCTGCTTCGGCTGAGCCAACAATGTGGTGTGGTGGGTAGGGTGGTTGGCTGTGACAGTGCAGGTTCGGGACTGGGAGTGGATACAATTTTGTTATGTCCGAAAATGTTTTTGGCAATGATGCAGGTCATGCTACTAGGGATCACCTTTTGGCAGTTGCTATTATCACATAGAACTGTCCCAAAGTAGTCTCAATGGCTATTTTGCACTACTGTTCTAAATTTCACCCATTTGAGCTGTACTGAAATTGTAATGATCCCATTCCCGCACCAGCATAATGGACATTGCATCTGCAAAATGAAAGGGGCGGGGCTGACATGCTAGTGAAGCACTGTGCTATGCACATATGCTTTCTGGCCCCAAGCAGACTGCCACATGCCTCGGAACTTCTGACACCCATGAAACTGCAAGAAGGACTCAAAGAGATGCTGACAGTACCACAGGACCATCGGAAACAAGCTATGCATGGGAGAACAAAGCTAAGTGTAGGTGGTCCACTGGATGCCAGAAATTAATATATGTAGAATAGTCAGGTTAGCACTAGATCACCACAGATAACTGGACAGGGACATTAATAGTGTAAACTACTGGATCCCTAAGTGGGCAATAAAGAATGGTGTTGGGGGAGAATGGAGTTCAACTGAGGTGTTAGTGCCTCATGCCATGGCCTCTGGGCATGACATGTGACTGATGCAGTGAAATGTGTAGAAGTCCATGAAGCCCAGAAGTGGTCTCAGTGTTGATGGTTGTGGTCAGAAATCCTGCTGGAAATCACAGACATCTGACAACTATCATTTGCATTGCAGCTTAGTTGCTGGGGAGACTCATTACCTGGTAGCTCAGTTAGGGCTTTGTGTATTGCAGTTTTCAGCAGTGGTGAACTTGTGAACCCCTTTGAAACCCTTAAACCTGTCATTCTGGCTGCTTCTGTGAATACTGGGCCCCAGATATCAACCAACTGTGGGAACAGCAAACTAGCACATACTGTATGCTGCATAAAATATGTCTGGCAAACTTGAAATGTGGATTCTTTTTGGGAAACAGGCCCATTCTCTTTGCAGAAAAAGTGTCTGGTTTTCAAAGTGTTTGCACCCCCATTTCCTAGCTTGTTACCTCTTGTATCCACATAACATGTGCAATTAATGCAATTAATTGACTGATGTTTTTTAATTCTTATAACTTGTATGTAAACAAGTTTCTAAGCAGTTACATGAGACCGAGAGGTAGTTATGGAAGAAGAGATGTGGGGAAAGGCAGTACAGTATTTTCAAATCACATTAAGACATTTATCAATGCAAGTTACTCCATTCCATGATGTGTGGGCTGAAGACCTTTATAACATAAGGCAGGCTTCTTTGACTGGGTAACCAGAGTGGTGGACCAAGGGGGAGCAGTTGATGTCGCCTACCTTGACTTCAGCAAAGCTTTCGATACTGTTCCACATAGAAGATTGATTAATAAGCTGGGTAGGCTCAGGTGGTTCAGAAGCTGGTTTAGGAGGAAGAAAGGAAAGGGAAGATGGCATCAAATATCATTATAGGACTGCTACAAGGCACCCACATGCCCCAGTGACCTGTGACGAGGACTTGTGATAAGTGAAACTGAATTAGTATTAGTAGTAGTATGTAATGTTTATTTATTATGTATTTATATACCATGAGGAAGAGAGGGAAGAGGAGGCTGGCATGAAACAGCTTTATAGGACTGCTATAATCCATTCATATGCTGCAGTGATGCATGATGAGGGCCCAAAATGAGTGACACTAAATAAGAATAATATCATTGTTATTTAAATATATATTTATTATTTATTTTCTATGAAAGTATGATTAAAATAAGACAGATGGGAGTCATAGGATTCTTAGGATCAGTACAAATTCATTAGCATTAGCCATTATGACTCGGACCATTAATAATCATATCCTGATATCCCCTTACTAATCAGATAAGAATGTGATCTATAACATCCACTTATACTTTTTTTTTTCATTTGATGGCAGTTTTAACTTCAGCCATGTTTGTTCTACCTCCATATTTATGCTATAATCTTCCATTTCAATAACTTATATATTATCCTGAATATAAATGGCTACTCCACCCATTTTTAGACCTGCTGTCTTTATGAAATAACTGTAAGTCTTCTATATGTGTATCTCACTGCTTGTTTTACCAAGTTTCAGTTACTGCACATACTTTGATGTTATCATTTTGAAGAATGTGCTCCAATTATTTACTTTCTTTTATTTCTTAGGCTGGCTCCTAGCATTAATCAATAATGCTTTTCCTGTCCCCTGGTCACTTTGTTTGATGACTTTTTGCCACTTTTTTTCTAATTTGTTTATTTTCATCCACCTTCCCCTCCAAATTAGTTTAAAAGTTTTCTTATGTTTAAATTCTATGCACCAAAACATTTATACCATATTTCTTTAGATGAAGTCCATTGGCAGCATATAATCTCCATTCACCCTCAAATCTCCCCCATTTCCAGAAAAGTAGAAACCCTCTTTCATACATTATCTCAATATCCAGCCATTCAGTTGTCTAATTTCATTTACTTTGCCTCCTCCTGCTCTTTGCACCAGCGGTATTATTGAAATTGTCACTGTGCAATTGTTCTGCTTCAAACATGTGCCTAATTCTTCATAGTATCACTGTATGTCTAGCAACCTTGTCCTTCAAACATCGTTTGCACCCACATGCAAAATTACAATTGGGTTTTGTACATCCTTTCATAAACCTTGTATGTTATTGCTGATATCCTGTGTGTTTACTCCAGATAGACTACACACCACATAATGTTCTTTCCTGTATCTGCAGATTGTTTCAGCTGTATATTTAATCACAATCTCCAACAACTACTATGTCCCTCTTGTTTTTATTCTCAGGCAGTTGTACTTGTACCTCCTGAACCTGGGATGTATGTGGGACTAGGTCAGTTCTCTGATTACCATTTTCATTATCTGAATGTGTCTGAGAATATCAGCCCCTTGGTGTCCTTTGTATAAGTTGTTGACTGTTAGCAGTGGTCTGATTTGGTGGGTTGTCCCGACTCATTTCCTTCTTATCCAAACTACCATTACTTTCATTATTAGATACCATATTTGTTAACTCCTGGATTCCGTCATCCTCCTGAAGATTTAATAACAGTTCGTAAATATTGCTGAGTGTTAGTGATATTATTTCATATCTTTTTTTTAGTTCTATTTTGCACAAAACACCATTCATTTCTATTTAGTAGTTCTTCATTCTCATCTGTTCCTTCCTTTGATACAGTACATGTTTTCTCTTATCCCATTCCCTACCATGATCTTTGTCTGTTTTATCATGTTCCTCCTCCAGTATATTTACCTTCCTTTCTTTGTTTTGTAACAGTAGGTTGGTACACATTTTTCAATTTCTCTGATTTCTGTTTGAAGCTCTAGTTTCCCTTTTAAGCAAGTTATTTCCTTTTCTAATGACTGAGTATAGACACATATTCTACTAAGTTGCTGTCAGTCATCTCCTTTTTTGCTCATTCTGCATGATTTACATTCTGTCCACTCTCCCCCATGCATCTCAATATCTGCCAGTTTGATGTACTTGTGCAATTAAACAGGGTCTCACAGTTGCCCCCTGCTCCAATGAAGATAGGGGGTGGCTTACACCATACAGCTTTGCAGAACTGCAAGAACACATGCACATACAACAATGATGTATGACAGTGAGACCTTAAGATGAGCTAAACATTATTATTATAGTTTTTTACGTGCATATTACTACACAGATATTTATTATGTATTTTTAAATAAAAACATGATTCAGGAGGAAGAGATTGAGGGGGAGGATGGCACCAAACAGCTTTGTAATACTGCTGGAATGCATGTACATGTTGCAGTGATACTGCTGTATGTGATGAGGACTTTGGTTGACTGAGGCTTTATTTTTGCAGTTATAATTATTAGTAGTATACATTATTTTTTATTTTTATTTTTGTTTGCTGTGAAAATGTAAAAAAAGGCAGGGGAAGGCTAGCCCTAAGGAAGGTCACTAAATTACTCTTTTACAGCTTCCTCAACCCAAAATGTTTGAATATGATTGAATTTGGGGGGGACATGCCATCCTCTATGTGTAGCATGGCAAATGGTCCTGATCACTACACTATTACCCAAGTAGGAGACATTAAGTGACTCAGTCTCACCTCGCTGTTACAGTGCTAAAGCTAAACCTTCTGAACTTTCCCTCAGGCTAAAAATAAATTAAACAAAAATTAAAGATGGATTTATGTGCCCTTCATGGCCAACACTCACTAATAAATATGTAAAATAAATACATCAATGCCCCCTATCCCAGCACCTTTCACAATCTGCTAAATTCACTTCTTGTGCTTCTGCTCAGGGCCTGCAGCTGACAGTTTAGGCTCATACTGTGCATGCTTTCTTCTCCTCTTCAGCACTATTTCTCTAGCTTATCTGCCTGAAACTACAGTTAAAGGTAGTGAATTATGCAACTGGAATGATAATGCAGCATGGTTCTATGATGATTTTAAAAATTTTTGATCCAAAGTCCATCTTTTTCACATAAAGGAAACTCATTTCTTTAGCCAGGAACTTCCCCTGTGAGTGAGAGATGGGAGGAGTGGAGAGAAAGATGGAAATGGCACGGAGATATGCCCAACAGGAGATGCTCTCAAATTGCAGAAATGCTGATTGACTACTGCAGGCCTTGTGGCTTGCCAGCAAATTGTATATGCTCAGTGTGTGCATTCTGTAGAAAGTTTTACATCATTATACTAAAGTGCCAAAGGTAAGCCAAGTTCCTTCAGCTGGTTCCACCAAGCCGCATTGACATGAATTGTGTAGATCAGCATTACAGCGATGTAGCAGCGAAATTAAATTTCACCAGCGAAATTCTGGAAAAAGATGGGAATTTTGCCTAGTGTAATATTTCATAAAATCTGTGCATTTCGTGGCTGTGAGCTATTTAAAAATTTTATAAAAAAAGAATCCCCCTTCCACGTCAAGATTCACTCCCCATTCCCCCATTCAGAATTGTAAATAATAACAATAATGTTAAATGTCCCTGGTGTTTAGTGGTCTCACCCTCCAGCTGGTCCCCAACCCAATATTTAGAATGACCCCTCCACAATGATACCCCATCCCTATCCTCTATTTCTGCCACCAGGCCCACCTGGTTGGGGGGAGGGTGGAGAATTACAGACCAGCTTAAAAATATTACTGGCACCAGATCACGTAAGCACAGACTGACCATTGAAGGGCCACAGTCCCAACAACCACCCCCCACACCACCTTGGTGCACTTGCTGTCTTGAACAGTCCCAACTATGGAGAATTCATTGCTGAGCCACAGGGATGTGATGGGTCAAATTTCTGTCCCCAATTAATATGAAAGTATTTTCTTCTCATTTATATGAGGGTCCTGTCTAAGACAAAGCCTATTCTGGCCGCTTACTCCACTCTCCTCCCCTCTACGGCCCACCCCTGACAAAGTCTACTCTGGTTGCTCATTTCACTACCCCTCAGTAGTGAGCCAGCCTGGCACTCCTATGCACTATACCTTACTCAATGAGTGATGACACTGTTAGTCCTTCCATGCTGTAAATATTTCCCTATTTGCTATTACACTATCACCTGTGTGTACTGTGTAACTTCTGTTAAGCGATGTCATGTCATGTTATGCTATGTCTTGTATTGTACTGTATTGACTGGCTTGGAACCTTTGTAAATGAACCTTTGTCTCAAAGGTATTAAACCTAAACTTAAATAAATAAATAAATAAGACAGCAACCTACAGGTGGCACATAACAATGAACTGGATTTCATCTACCGTCTAGTCTTTTCAATTAGTGATGTCAATCTACCCCACAACTAGGCACAGAACTGTTTGTGATCAACAATAGGTGGCACAACTATGTCTGCACATCATTCAAGCACACAACACTGGTTTGTACCATTCTCAGTGGTTGCTGCTGGTGTTTTTAAAGTGCCCCTTTGTACTGTAGGAGGAGTGGAGGATGCAGTAGCAGGAAGATGCCAGAGCGAATTTCCTCTGCACACAATGATATGGCAAGACATATGTAACTGAATTATCTATGCGTGGCACACAGCATTCAAAATCTCGAACTGACTAAGTACAGTGCAACGTAACTGACCGAAAATCATAAACTCCAAACACATACAATAACTCGCTGCTGTGATTATCTGTCAAACTTTGCAGCAAATCAGATTAGCAAACCCTTTTTTTCTAGCCTGATTCATTTTGTTTCTTCTAAAAATTTGCAACAATAAGAAAAATATCTAATCAAATAGAGTAATAGCGAATGCAGTCAAGGTGCAGTCATCCGTAACTCAAACACAAGACAGAGCTAATAGGAGCAAGACTGCATGTAGCACAGTGAGTTGGCCATCAGCAGCAAATCGCATATGGTTAGGTTTTAAAACTATTAAACAAAAAAGGAAAAGATGACAACCGTGGGATGCATGATGGCATGGGCCATGCAGAAATGCATGTCACATGACACATTCAGCAGGTGAGTGGTTGCGCATGCTAGTGATGATGACACCACATGTCTGAGCCATCCTGTGCGACACATTGCCATGCTGCCAACTGAATGCCATGGGCACAGGCCAGTTGCATTGCCAGCCACTGTGGAATCATGCTGAGACCCATTTTGTGGCCTTTCCAGTACATGCCATGCTTGTTATAGTGTGCAGGATGCCCATGCAGGAGGAGAGTGCCCACTGTGGTGTGCCTGTGTCCCATATATGTGCTCCTTGTCACACTGCCAAGATGGCGCCGATCCATGGGGTGTCACGGTGTACCGGTATGTGGTGTGCCTTGATGGTCGGTGTGAGTGTGTCAGTGTGGGGCATGTGTGGGGAGTGTGTGTGTGTAACGGACACGGTCATTGCTGTGGGATTCACCCCGTCACTGCGTGGCCGGTGTCTGCGGCTGCCCACTGCATGTGCACCCTTGTCCTGTTCCCCTGTTTCTCCTTTGCACGGCTATTGTCTGTATGGCATGCTGTGCCACCTGTATGCCACGTGACTGTTGGGCCATGAGGCCTGCACCTATTGCAGCAGCTGGGGCTGCCACTGCATGCTATGTGGCACTGTCATGCAGCGCCACCTGCGCAGAGGTTGATGGTTATGTGGCATCAGTTGGTGCCGGTGGTGCAGCCGCGGCCGGTGGTCAGGTGTGTTGCGAGGCCAGGTTTGTGGCTATGGCAAGGAGCGCCTCTGCTGTCCGCTCCTACAAGTGGGCACCTGCCACCGCTTCCTCTGTGAGTCTGTCCTGGGCACAGGCTTTTGTGGCAATGGCCTTGGCGATACATTCCTGTGCTCTTACACTGGCAGCAATGCACTTGGCCAACCTCTCCTACCCATGCACAGATGCTGCCATGACCTCCGTCATGCAGTGCACTGCCTCTCTACAGTCTCAGGTGGCCTGCAACTGGTCATGCTCCAGCCGGCGGAGGTTAGGGTTATACAGATGCTCACCAGTGCTGAGCCACTGCTTCCCTGCCTTCAATGCCTTGCAGGAGGGGGGGCCCTCTGAGACACCCCGTCCTGCTCTTGGGTGTCCAGTGGTGTGACAGGTGCTGACATCCCTGTGGTCACCATGCAGCTGTCCTCTGGTCACAGGGAGTCCTCCTCTGTGCTTCTGTCCATTAAAGGTGCCATGTGATCACCCTCATCATGGTTCATTGGTGTCCCACTATCCTCACTGGCCTGTGTGTCTGTGGCAGTGGCTCGGCTTCTGCTCTCCTCCTGCTGCTGTTCCAGCATCCTGCCATCATCACACCTCTGCTGGTTCTCTGCTGATGCTGTCTGCTGTGTGTCTCCCTCCTGTGTGCCATCAGGGCTTCACTGCGTACCTCGGGGTGCATTGTTTAATGCACATGCATGTCCATCCTGTGCTATGCACCACCCTGTGTCCATGCCACTACATACCTGCATTGCCTGACCACTGCAGTGCCCAACCACCAATCCAGAGAAGGTCCCTCACCAGCACTGTTATCATCTTGCCCTGTGGGTGGTAAGGGTGACAGATAGTTAGGGCCCATGTCAGCGGTACTGTGTGGTGTGGCCACCCTGTGTGCATGCTCAATGCACTCATCTGGCATGCTGTTGAGGTCATCGGGCTCCCCATTTGTGGTAATATCACTGATCAGTTTCTGGCACCATTTGTTCTATGTGTGTGGGGGGTCTGGTGGTAGGGGGCCTCCCCCAGTGCCACCCTGTGACTGTCATGCCCAGCTCATATTTTTCTTTACCTGGGACCAGAGGTCATGCAACTTGTGCTTTATGGCAGCCAATGTGGATGCCTCTGTACTGGCAGCATTTATGTCTGCCTGCACATCTAGCCATATTCTGGACTTTGTCTTAGGTGGGGTGCTCAGTGCCCAGCGGCCGAACAGCACATCATAGCACTGATGGACCTCTGTCATTAGGATGACAACATGTGCCCCCCATAAAGTTGGGGTACCGCAGCCTCTTGCTGCCTCCACCATCCATGCCACATTCCCCAGCCCCACTTGCCTGCGCTGTGGTCTCCACTGGTCCACGGTCTTCGTTCCTGACATCCACTCTTGCATCCTCCACCAACATGTATCTGCATCTGTCTGCATAGCAATGTAGCGTAGTGCTTCTGAATTTCCATATGTGGTGGGGTCAAGTGGCATTCTGGCATCTTGCACTGTCCCAGTCCTGCCCTTGTGTGTTGCTGTGTGCCTCTGCATACCCTGCCCCATCCACCTGGGGGGAGTTCTCGGCTTGTTAGTGCATGCCATGTATTTCATATGTATTGCGCCAGCATGCAGCTGTGTGCCCTACTTTATGCCACTTTTGCATATAGCGGTGATCCTTTTGTGCCCCATGAGAACAAGCAGTTCATATATATTTTGCATGTGAATTACAGGAACTGTAATTTCTTATGTCCAAATGCTATTTTACTGACTGTCTTATCTGATGGTTTAATAGATAACCCTGCAGACATTTTCAGTCCAGCTGGCAGAATCTTGGGTGAGAGCTGGTGTCATTTAAGCAACAATGACATAACTTTCCTCAAGGTCCTGACAGTTCAGTATGTACAGAGTATATTAGATTATACTAAGGTTCATACTAAGGTTATAAGAAAGAGCTAGTAGGCCAAAGCCCATAATGCTCCTATGCTAGGCCATAGAGTAGAATGTTAAGTCATACCCAGACATAATTAGCATGTCGAGACAATGTTTAAAAATCTCTTTAGTATTACTTGTTACTGCATCAGATGGAAGTCTAGTCCAAGGCCCAATAGTTCTTACAGAAAAGAAAAACTTAGATTATTATGTTTAAAAGATTTACCAGTTAACTGTAGGACATGACCTCTAGTATTATGTATTGATGACTTGAAAGAAAATCCTAACTCAGTCATGATATGGTGTCATGAATAATGTCATATAGGAGGAGAAGGTCACCTCTAAAGGGTCTGATAGTAAGAGGCATTAGTTTTAATGTATCCAACCTAAACTCATAAGATGAGGATTCGAGACCAGATATTTTTGTAGTGTATTTTCGCTGAACCCTTTCAAGAGAGTAACTATCTGATTTTTTAAAAGGACACCACAACTGTGAAGCATATTCAAGATGGGGACGGACATAGGACCTGAACAGAGGTAACAACACCTCCTGATCTCGAGAGCTAATATTATGCAAAATAGACCAAATCATTTTATTAGATGTACTAATAACCGAATGCATATGCTTGGAATATGTTAAGTCATCTGAAATGTTTATACCCAAATCCTTCTCATCATTAGTGGCACACAATGGTAAATCATCCAGAATATACTGGAAATTTAAATTATTAGAACCCAAATGCATTACTTTGCATTTTGTAGATTTTAACTTCATGCCCTATTTATTAACCCAGGTACTAATAATATCAAGATCATGCTGAATACAAGAGATTTGGTCTAAATTAGAACATGGTCCTTCGATCTTCATATCATCTGCATATTTAATTGTAAATGAAAGGCAGGAATTAGTTAAATCAGATATAAAAGCCTGAAAAAGACAGGGGCCGAGAACCAAGCCTTGTGGAACACCACTTAAAACTTTACCAGAGTTAGAAAATGCCCCATTAATCATCACCTTTTGAGTTCTGTTTGAAAGCCAATTATGAATCCATGTAATTATATGACTATTAATACCAAGACCTGTGAGTTTTTGAATTAGAACGCAGTGTGGCATGGTGTCCAAAGCTTTACTGAAATCAATAAATACAATTTCACAGGCTAACCGGTTATCCAAACAAGGACTAAAATGTTCATAAAAGCAGAGCAAATTTGTCAGACAGCTTCTACCCTTCTTAAAGCCATGTTGTTCCAAATCAGATGCATCAATAATAGGGCCAATAATATCCTTTAGTAGACTTTCTAACACCTTACATATGGATGAAGTCAAACTAATCGGCTGATAATTTTCCCATAGATGTTTTGATCCCTTCTTACATATTGGTACCACAAACGCCTCTTTTCATTCACAAGGGATAAAATTATATTGTAAAAAAAGGTTGAATAAAAGTCTGAGTGGAAAGGCAATATGTTTAGACAATAGGTAAAGTAAATGCCCTGCTATATTGTCTGGGCCTGAACAAAATTTACCTTTTAGTAAGTATAGTTTTTTAAGAATAGACTCAACTGAGAATGTGATAAAAGTATCCGATGGTGAAATCATAGGTACAGGTGATTGAACTTCTGATGCAGAGAAAACTTTACAAAATTCATTATTAAATACATCAGCCATGGCTTTTGGCTCATGGATAAGTATGTTTTCTGTTGTAAGAGGCCCTACCACACTTGGACTTTTCCTGAGGGAGTTTATATAAGAGTAAAATTGTTTGGAATTAGATTTACTAGCTGTTGTTGCCAATTTCATTTCCTCTAGATTTGGCCCTACGGATGACTAATTTACACTTCCTACTTGATTTTAAACAGGATTCCCAATTAGAAGTTGTCCTATTCTTTAGGTAGTTACGATGTTTTTTATTTTTTTACATCTATTAAACATTTTATGTTTTTATTTATCCATCTAGGAGTCTGTTTCCCATTAGAATTCTTATTTTTTGATGGAATATAAGTATCTTGAAGAGTTGAAATATGTGATTTGAAAAGTACCCAACTTTGATATAAGAACTGGTTATCAAAAAAAGATAACCAGTTTATTTTTTCAAGGTATAGACTGATACTGTGAAGATCAGCTTTGTCGTACAGGTATATAATTGAAGAATTAGTATTAAAGACAATATGTTTCTGCAAGTTAAATAAAATAGAATTATGGTCACTGCTGCCAATTGGTGATGAAATATGCACATCCCTAATATCTAAGGGGGTACTACTCAGAACAAGATCTAATATATTATTACCTCGGGTTGCAGAAGTTGTCCATTGCTATAAGTCCAATTCCGAACTAGTGGACAAAAATGTATTACTAATACTGCTAGATGTTGTGAATGACTGCCAATTTATATCTGGGAGATTGAAATCCCCTGTAATAATAACATAACCCATTTGAGTAGCTATTTCAAATTCGTAAAGAATGGCATCCGTAATTAAACTAGGTGAATTTGGGGGAACATAACATGTCCCAAGGATAATAAAATCCTGTTTGGATAGGAAAATTTTAAGCCAAAGACTCTCAGTTGGGAGATTATGAATTTTTATAGAACTAGAAATATTGACTGAGTTGATTTTATTTTTAATAAATGAGGCAACACCTCCACCCTTTCTTTCACTTCGATTCAGATAATAAGAGATATATCCAGGGAGTTGCTTGATCCAGTGGGAGTTATAATCACCCCATGTTTCACAAACCATAATAATATCAAAATCCTTATTCGAAATGACAGTTTGTAACTCATCGAATTTCTGTGTCAAACTTCTTGCATTAAAACTAAGAAACTGTAATTGTTTACTGGAGACTTTATAAGAGTGAGATGAAGAGATGTGTACATTTGCATCCCCCCCGACTATTTAGTTTAAATTTATGTTAATTGTAGATAGGAATTGTTGACTCAGCAATGCAATCCCTAGTTTGTTAAGATGCAAGCCGTCAGGACAGTAAACCTCAGATCTATCAGAGAACTCTTCCCAATGGGTCATGCACTGAATATTCTGTCGTAAACACCATTGCCTAAGCCAGTTGTTAATAATTTTAATTTTATGATTAAGAAACCGGGAGTACCGTGGTATGGGTAGAATCTCCGAAAAAATAATATCACACCTGAGATCAATCATTTTATTAGTCATAGAAACATAGGCTAATTTGATATTCTGAACAGAGTCCCTGTAGATGTTGTTGGCTCCAACATGGATAATACACAGTGGATTTATGTCTTGAGAGCTAATAATATTATCGACCATATATGTTAGATCTGAGATCTTAGCACCTTGAAACTAGAACAAGTTCTATTATGTTTGTCAGGCTTACATAAAACCCTATCCAGATGTTTAACTAAGGAATCACCCAGAACAAATATTTGTCTGGTATGTGAATCATCAGTATTAGGAACACACATAGAGGGTGCCTCTTCACCAGTTTGAATAGTAGCAAAATCAATCAAAGGAATATCAGTCATGGAATTAGGTGGTGGAGTTGAAGAATCTGTCATATCAACCATGACTTGGGTAGTGTTTTTAGAATTTAATCCTTCATTAGGGGACTCAATAGGAATACAATTAGAATCAACAGGGGCAGTGGACAATGGGTCAAAGCTATTATGTAGTGGAATGTTAAAATACTCAGCCTTTCTCCTTCTTTTTTCAGTAGCTTTAGACCCTTGCACATTATACCAAGTTGTATCTTCTATGCTGTTTACCAAACTGTTCTCATCTTCTCTAGCTCTTTTTTTAGAGACATCAGATGGATAAATCACTGAACTACTCATAGTAGTGTGATTATTCTCACTAGATATTATTTTGACAGAAGGGATGATGTAAGTAGAGGTAGAGGAAGTCTCATTTAAAGGGATATTTGTTACATGTAAAGCATCTTGAACTGTTATAGGTTCAGAATCATTTCTTGATTCGAATGCCAATATCCGTTTATAGTATAAGCTATTCTCACATTGTAATACAATGTTGTCAGTACATTTTGCACATTGAAAGGGGAGAGTATCAGCAATATCAGCTGATAAGCTAAACATATAGCAAGATGTGCATTGTATACCTGTTTCCCCTTTAGTAGTGGTTACAAACACATTAATATTGCTTGGTAGATTTAAGGAGGATGCCATTACCACACGTTAGAGGTGAAACAACAGAACCACATAATGTAATAGTACTCACAAGTATAAGTAGAAGGTGACAACACGGCCGTAATTATTCCACCTAACACGCCTTAACACGCTTTAATATGCGGAATGCGCGTGTCTTAGCACACTCTTCCATGCATGGAGTCACGACGCCTGCTCCTTTGCTCACCCTGCTCGCATAAAGTGCAATAAATGGAGAGGACCTGAAGTACTCAAACAAGGTCACAGAGCCCTCAAGATTTAATGTTTTAATGCTTTTAAAATCCACGAAAACCACTCATGCGTGAGCTGGTGGAGTATAAGGTATGCTAGTCCCCAAATTAAAAATGAAAAGTCTCTTTTTGAACTGTAGTTCTCGAGTCTGGTCAAAAGAACTACGGTCCCTCTTCCTGCTTCCTGACAAAATGTCAGCAGAGCTCAGTCACACACTCATAGTATGCACAAACACAAACACAGAACAGAATCACAATATTTTTTAAAATAGCTTGTAGTTTTAAAGCAAAGAGCCTGCAGAGAGATCCACACACTGCTTAGGTTTAAAAAAATGGCAGAACAGAACAAACAACCCAGGAGGTTTAAATAGGATATCGTGACCCGGAAGTACTCAAACAAGGTCAACAGGGCCCCTCGAGATTTAATGTTTTTAATGCCCTTTAAAACTCCACGAAAAACACTCATGCGTGGAGCTGGTGGAGTATAAGTGTATGCTAGTCCCCAAATTAAAAATGAAAAGTCTCTTTTTGAACTGTAGTTCTCGAGTCTGGTCAAAACAATTACAGTCCCTCTTCCTACTTCCTGACAAAATGTCAGCAGGGCTCAGTCACACACTCGTAGTATGCACAAACACAAACACAGAACAGAATCACAGTATTTTTTTAAAATAGCTTGAAGTTTTAAAGCAAAGAGCCTGCAGAGAGATCCACACACTGCTTAGGTTTAAAAAAATCAGTCATTGCCTATAATTTTCTGCTGGTGGCTTTTAATAATCAAATTATTCTAGTAAAACACCATGTGCTGGATTTTCTAATGAGTCTTTTTTTTGCAAGACGTTGGTGTGCCAAAGATATGGTGCATGGCAATGGGATTTTACATCCCGTGTGGCAATTGCCACAAGTTGGGCCACCTTTTTGTTATCTAGCTTGACTCAATCCCGGGGACCTGTTTTATGATGCTTGTACCAAATATTTGGTGCAAACTGAGGTAAATAAAGTAAATAGTTGCAACTGTGTCAGATCTACTAAAATCAGATGCAGCTGCAGCAAACCTGTTTGGTGCACCACCAGAAACTAAGTGTGGTGGTGCAGGGCTTAATGCAAGCCCTATGCCACCTTGTGAAAATCTAGCCCCATGAGAAAATATCTGGCTGTTCCCCTAAGCTGATTGCCAGTAATTTGTGCTCAGTGTCATTCCTCCCCTTCCCCAAAAAAACAACAACCTGACAGGCTCTTAACATGAACAGTTTTGCTTCCTTTGTTCTCTTCCAGCCCTGATTGAAGACTTTATATTTCAAAGTATTGTCCCATAAAAATGATTAATTAACCTGTAAAAATAAATATTTATCTGTGATGCTGTATTAATAAAATGTAACAGGCAAGAATCTTAAGACAAGTGAAAGTAAACACGAGTTGTTGCTATTTTACAATTCCATG
The DNA here is from genome assembly GCA_016271365.2 of Neoceratodus forsteri. Lineage (NCBI taxonomy): Eukaryota > Metazoa > Chordata > Ceratodontiformes > Ceratodontidae > Neoceratodus > Neoceratodus forsteri. The sequence goes on from CM057458.1 coordinate 767,385,612, forward strand.
TACAGTAGTGTGTGCTTTTGTATATGTCCTGAACTGCCAGGACAGAGAGGAAAATGATGTCATTGTTGCCTGAATGACATCAGCATTCACCCAAGATTCCACTATCTGGTCTAAAAAGGTCTGACCGATTTCTGTGAAACCATCACTTCTGAGAATATTAAAACAGCATCTGATGTCGTCTTTAATGTAAGGGGACCACACTTGGACACAGTATTCAAGGTGTGGCCTAACTAAAGCAGTATACAGAGGTACTGTAATAGTACCTCCTTGGAGTGGCTGACTACTTGTCTAAGAATACAATTAAGGTTCTGATTTGCCCTATTTAATTGAGCGGTACAGTGGGTTCTAAATTTTAAATCTGGAGTAACCAGTATGCCTAAGACTTTTTCTTGGGTGGTTTCTTGTAATATTTCAGTCTCCAATTTGTATTGAAAATGTTGGTTATGAGTACCCAAGTGCATAATTTTACATTTAGCATTATTCAGGACAAGCTTGCTAGTACAGGACCAGCTTGAGATTCTATCTAAAAAAAACCTGAAGAGCAAAACTTGCACTGATGTTATTTACTACGGTACCTATACGACAATCATTGGCCAATTTCAACATCCATATATTAGGGTATTCACTTGTAAGAGTGGAAACATATATATTAAAAATACAGGGACCCAACACAGATCCCTGGGAATACCACTAGAAACTGGTGCCCAATTTGAAAATTCTCCATTTATGATAACTCTTTGTTTCCTTCCTTCCAGCCAATTAACCATCCAATTCATATGATTATTATTAAGCTTGAAAGCCCTTAATGTATCAAGAAGCTCAAAATGTGGTAACTTATTAAAGACTTTTGCAAAATCTAGAAACACCAAATCCAGAGTTTCCCTGGTCAATTTCATCAGTGACCTTGTCATAGAAGGTTAGTAAGTTGGTTAAACAAGATCTAGACTTGATGAATCCATGTTGAAGATTGTCAGTTTGCTCACTGAGACACATATGGTCCAGGATAAAATCTTTAATGATATTTTCTAAGATTTCCCAATTAGTGAAGTAAGGCTAATAGGCCTATAATTTTCAGGGTTGTTTTTTGGTCCTTTCTTGTGGATGGGCACTACAGATGCTACTTTCCAGTCATATGGGACTTCCCTAGAATCAAGCGAATGCTAACAAATATTAGATATAGGAAGGTAAACAGATTCAGTAAGTACTTTTAATACCCTCAGATGAATTTCATCTGGGCCTGGGGATTTATTTATATTAACTTGTTTTAACTTATCCAATACATCGTTGGGTTGAATGTTGAACTGTCCTGGTATAGAAGTCCCAGGTTTGCTTGTTTTACCATGTACATTTTTGGTAAACACTGAAGAAAATTATTGGTTATGTATATCCGCTGCCTCCTGGTTTATTAGCTATGCTGCCTGAATTAGTAGAAAAGGGTCCTATAGTATTTGTCTTTCCCTTAACTTTATTAATGTGAGAAAAAAAGGTTTTTTTTTGTTATCTTCTACCCTTGTTGCCAACTGTTAACTCAAACTGAGATTTTGCTTTTCTAATTTTGGCTTTAATATTTTTTAGTAACTCCCTGTATTTGATATTTAAGTGGGTGAACCCCTTTTTTATTTGTTTAAATTGTTTATTTTTCTTATTAATCAAAGCTTTTATTTTAGGGTTCATCCAACCAGGAGTTGTGTTATATTTGGTGCCATATTCTTTTTTTTATATTGGGATGTTTTCTTTAATTAAATATTTTAATTTGTTTACCATAAGGCACCATTTGGAGTCAACAGAAATATTAGTAAATAATTCAGGCCAGTCCCAATGGTCTAGGTTATTTTTCATGTTGTTAAAACTGACTTTATAAAAATTTATCATTTCTGTGACACCAGTAGCAGCTTGAGGTTTACCACCTGAGATTGAACAGTGGACAGTATTATGATCACTGTTTCCCAGTGGTTCATTTATATTGATGTTAGATATGCAATGTGCGGAGTTAGTTAATATAAGACCTAATATGTTCTTATTCCTTGTAGCATGTTGGACCAGTTGCTCAAACCCCATTTCATTGAATAAATCCAATAAAAAGGCTGTCAATTTTATTGGTTGCAGATGCTGATGCCCAGTTTATACTGGGTAAATTAAAGTCACCCAGAATCAAGATGTTGTTTGAGGGATCAAGGTTCTCAATATGTCTTAATAGTTCAGCATCATTGTCAGGAGCCATGGAAGCAGGTCGATATACTAGACATAGGGTAAAACGGGGACCCATATAAGGGGATTGTTTAACCCAAAGGGTTTCAAGGTTAGCAGTGTCACCAGGAATTTCCTCACTCACTATTGTTTTGTGAATCTATATGTCCACACCTCCACCTTTTCTTTGGTCCCTGTTTTTGGAGTAAACATTATAACCTTGAATATTTTTATCCCAGGAATCATTTACATCCCACCAAGTCTCTGTGACAAGAGCAATATGGATGTTGTTAGTGATGAGAAGAAGTTTAAATTCATCAAACTTATTGGTTAAACTTCTAGGCCCAGATATTCAAACTGTGCCCAAAAAGTGCACAATAGCAGGAGCAAGTGCAAGTCCTTTGCACACATGCGCAAGAGGCGCGATATTCAAAAACTGAGCCGGCCAACCTGCGCCTACAGCCGACGACTGAATATTGCACCACCTGTGCCATAGCGAAACTAGGGAAGGGAAGCTGAGCAGATCTGATGTGCCATAATGCACCAAGGGATGGTCAACTGAGCAGTACAGAGGTGCCATAGTGCAACCAGGGACACCCCCTACAATGCAACTGCACAACCAGGGAGGTAGGAGCCAATCACCCATGCCACAGATGGGCAGAGGAACACACAGCAGAACAGACATCGTCCCCCCATACCCCATGCACTGCACAACTGGGGGAGGGCTGGAATAACCACTGGCCCATGGAGACAAACAATCAACCCACAGCTGGGCCATGGTGCCCCATCACACCCCCTGGCAAGCTGTGACTGGCACACAAGGAGGGCTGACCACCACATGCCACACCATCCCTCCAATGCAGAGCACACCCTGCACCATGACCCCCAGACACCATGCCCAGGAGCAGCATCCACCACTGCAGGAAACCCCATGCATGCCACCACCCCCACTGTGACAATGCAACCCTGTGCAGCTCAGAACCATGCAAGGCAGCCCCACCATGAGCACCCATCAGTGGGTGGCAGCACACAGCGATGCAACAACGGCATACACAGTGCCACCATGCACAGCCCCCCCGAGGTACAGCTGAGAGACCAGCCATGTGTCGGCACATGAGGTACCCCACACGGGACAGGGCATGCCCCAGACACCACCACCAGTGGTACAGCACCCTGCACACTCTCCAAAGGACACATCCCGACCCAGCACTGGCCACAACAGCCAGCGCAGACACCCACAGTGGTGCATGGAAGCATGCACCACACCAGATGCCACACAGTGCATGGACAGACACCCACCCATACCCAAGGGCACAACAACACAGGGATGCAGTAGCGGGGCAACCAAGTCCCCAGCGTGGGCCCATGTAAACTGCGTACACACAACCTACAGTCCTCCATGGCACAGGAGTGGCAGCCACCCTGCACAGGCACTGTGGACCTGTACACCACCATCATTTGCCCGGAGCACAAGTCACAGACAGTGGAGCACATCCCCTGCAACACACACAAACTACAGCATGGAGGTGGGTCAACAACTGTGGAGGCCACAGTGTCACCCAAGGCAGACATGCACCACACCAGTGACAGGAGGCAACCCAGCATTGTGATGGGTACAGTGGCTGCCCTGCATGGACAGCCACCAATGACATGCCAGCAGACCATGCAGGTCACAGACATGCATAGGTGTCAGCTGCACAGGCCATGGACGGGCTGACAGGAGTGCCATGGACACAGATCATGCACCATTGATCACTGTGCACAGTCATCCAGTGCACGGGGCACAACACACACACCACAGACACTGACTGATAGTTACCCCACACCATAGGCACCTCCCCAAGGACACACACACATACCCATGACTGCATCACCCCTGACACCATGCACACCACTGCAGCTGAGCAACTATAGCCCACTGCAAATCAGAGACCACCATAGAATTCATATCAAAAGATCTGTATTACAAAACAATATCAAAATGAACTATATACAATACTATATACAAATTTTGGGGGGAGGACCAAACAAGGTGGGAGGGGTAAGGGGGGGGTGAACAAATTTGACAGGAAAGGAGGTGTGAGGGTGGGTCCAGGTGGGTAGGGGATATATCAGGGACAAGGACTTTAATGGGAGTCCCTGCTCCCCGCTCTGGCTACACCGCCGCCGGTGCCTCCTTCGGACCCCAAGCTGGTCGATACGTTGAAGGATTTCTAATGATGCCCTTGCCACAGTCAAGATCTCACTCAATGCCTCCCTGATCTCCATCAGCTGGTGGACACCTAGGACAAGGGAGCACAGTCAATAGGTGTGAATGCACAGCCCCATACAGCCCACCCACTGTGCATGGCATACGGCCATGAGACATGCCTCTGTGATGGTGTGTGACCACCCACAGTGATCACGTCCACAAAACCTGCCCACCCAGGCATACAGCCATGTGGAATGCTGCACACACCACCGCCAAGTCATGCGCATAGCACCACCATGGCAGTTTAGTGACATGGCTATGGTGAGTGAAGGCAGTGGCACAGCCATGTACCCGGTGCACGCATGGACCACCATCGATGCACTCCCAGACATGCAGTGCCACTGGACAGTGCTGACTGTAACAAGTTGCGTGCATGGCAGTGGTGTCAATGGATGGTGGCCATGCCCGCTGCCTACCTTGTTACACAGCATGCAATAGTAATCATGGAGGTATGGCACTCACCATCATCGGGCCAGTCCCTTGGGTGCTGTGGACCGTTGTCCCTCCTCACATCCCTGTCCTCTTGGTGGCACCGCATTTCATGGGCTAGATGCTGCTCCTCCAGCCCTGTGGTGCAAACATGGAGAGAGGAACATCAGTACCATCCTGTAGCAAAGGCCCCCTGCCCCCAGGTGTGCCTCCCACCCAGCCAGACTCCACCCACCCCACACCCTGATAACACCACCACAGCCAACACCGATGGTCCCTCCCCATGTGCCGGACACATACAACCGTGATACCCATATGGAAGATAAAAGTGTGTGGATGTAACAACTACCTGGCTGTGGCACCGTGCCCCTCCTGGCACGTGCTCGCAGGCAGGCAAGCAGGTCTGGCTCCCTCCGCCGCAGGTCGCCATACCTGTGGCACCACTGCTCTGCTGTCTGCCCCCTTCCTGTGGCCTCCTCTAGTGCAGTGGCCACCTCCTCCCACACCTGGCTCCTGGACCGGTCCAGGGGTGCCTCCCCAAACAGTGGTCCATGGAGTGGCTCCACTATGGCCACTAGGTTGGCCAGTTCTACCTGGCTGCACTGTGCAGCCATCCTGTGTGCCATTCTCCTAGCTCAGTCAGCCAAAATGGCACTCTGCAGCATGGCTCCCCACGTGCAGATGCTGCGTGGTACAGCGCTGCCATTTCCTATCGCGCTGTCACCGAACAGCACGATAGTGGTGCACCCATGCCTGACGCATGCCGCCAAGGGGGCAAAGGTTAGGCACAGGGTCAAGGGGCTGTGGTGCATGGACAGGCACAGTGCCATTGGAAGCCAATGCATGTAGCATGATTGGATGCCTGTGTGCTACCTCCAGTAGCGGCCTACCGTGCTGTTGCCCCAGTGCACCTATGATGGCCCAGTGCCACAGTGCCATGTAGGTGAACATCGCTGCAGCACCACTGGCACAATGGTGACCTTGCCCTGCATTGCTTCCTGTGCACAGCATGTCAGCAGCACGGCAGACACCTGCGTCAGCAACCCGGGCATGCGCAGTGAGGTGTGTACTGCGCATGCCACAGAACTGCACCCTTGGCTCAGCACGTTCATCACAATTGTGCAAAGTGCAACAGTGTGATATTCAGTCATCATATGCAAAACAGCTAATCAGCCATTCAATGGTGCAGCACTGCAATTTGCATCCACTTAAAGTTGCGCCTCACCTCATTTGCATGGGTTGCGCTATAAAAGTGCGACTTTGGGCTGTACTGGCCATAGTCGGTTACTGCAGTCTATTGGTGAGTTGCATGCTGTTTGGGAGTGTGGACTGTGGATTTAGGGACATGCATGGGACTGCACAGTCACAGGTAACAACTGTCATTCTTACAGGCTAAATAATGACTGAGCGAGTTGTGGGAGAGGAGGAACACAGTGGTGGGAGGAGGAGAGGCCTAATTTCACCAAGGCCAAGACTGATGCCCTGTTTGAGGCCTACCTGGATCAGGAGCCACTTCTTAGCGGATGGCAGGGAACACCTCAAGCCCGTGCTGCTGCATGGGAGGAGGTGGCACGTGCAGTGAACCTGCATGGCAGCCACCAGCGCTCTGTGCAGGAGTGCAAGAAGATGGGCATAGACAGGAGGAGGATAAAGGAGAAGGTGGCTGCCATCAGGGCAGCATGAGATGTGACAGGTGGGGGACAGCTGGAGGTGGTACACCTGACCCCACAGGAGGAGAGGGTTGCTGGAAGCATGCAGCGTTCTGCCATTGAGGGTGTTCCGGGTGGTGGCTTCCAGACGAGTGGTAGCCCATCACTGCATGGTAGGTCATGGTCTGTCTATGGGGGGGCAGGGTAGGTCACATGCAGTAATGTGACTTTGTTTTCCCTTACAGATCCGGAGCATCTGTATGGGTCAGCGGTGGTGAGCCTGTCCACTGAGGACAGTCAGATGGAGATGGAGGAGGGCCCATCCACCTCCACAGGTATACATGGCTCAGTGCGACAGTGGGCCCACCTGGCTGTCCACACTGATGTTGTTGGAACAGGTGTGGAGGAGGCCCTGCCCGTGTCCCAGTGTGCCAGCGTCCACAGATGTCAGCATCCTGTGACTTGGACTGGTGCCGGGTCCATCACCAATGATGATGTCACTAACAGAATAGGCAGTGACATGTGCTGCCATGGGATGGCCACACAGCAGGTAATATCGCAGCCATGGCTGTGGGTGGTGCTGCCATGGAGGTCTGTTTGTCATTACAGACCCAGCCTGTGCCTGTCAGCACCAGTGGGGCAGCACTGGTGTGTGTACAGGACAGTGGGACTGTTGCGGCCACTGCGGCGGCACCAGTGAGCCCTGGGGAGCGGCAGCTGGAGGGGCAGCATCAGCAGTCAGCCAATGGGCTTGGGGGTACAGGGTCAAGGGGCGGTGTCTGTGCACCACCTGTGGACATGCCCAGACCTGGTTCTGGTGTGCAGAGCCCACCCTCAAGGGGTGCTGAGCATCAGGGCCGCAAACACCCTGAGGGACAGGATGCCGAGGAGGCAGATGACCTCTTGGACGAGCACACCCGCCTACTGCAAGCATCAATCCACCAGCAGACGCGGCTTGCAACATCGGTGGATGCACTGCGTGAGGCTCTGGAGTGGCAGAGGAGCGTTGCAGCAGAGACACCGCTCTAATCCTGGCAGGGATGGACTGGTTGCAGGAGGATGTGACCGCTGCCATTGACAGGCAGACACAAGCATTCACTGCTGTCATGGCCACAATGGGCACACAGTCATGTGCCCATGCATCGCAGACACCACGCAGTGCACTGTCCACACCCCATTCCAGGCATCGTACGACACCCTCCCTGTTGACACCGGGTTCAGCTGTGGGCATCATGAGCACGCCTGGCGCAGGCATGTTTGGTGTGCTGCAGACCCCTGTGCGAGCACGGTCATGTTCACGCAGTGGAACCCCTGAGGGACCATTGGTGCCACCCCATGAGGCCAGTGGTCAGCCTGTCAGTGCAGGCGGGTCTTGGCGGGGCCACCCATGCATCCGTGGCGGCCAGGGCACTGTGTCACATGACTGACCTGTCTCCCAATGCGGCTACTGTCTGGTGCTGCCCTGTGTGCATTGTGTCTTTCAGCGGGCATTGCACAGGTGGGTACCCGGCCCTGCACACAGACACACAGTCCATCTGCGCTCCCTCCCGGCTGCTGTCCACAGTTGCGTGTGCATGATGATGCCTGCATTGTGCTGTACTCCAATGTGCAATGGTGCTTAGCATCTGACACACGCACATGGACAGGCAGTGGGCATGGTGGTCTGTGGACATGTGTGTGGCTAGGGGTGGTGTTCTGGGTCGGTGTGCCTCCTACCCTTTGTGCATGTCTGGTCCATTGTGTGTGTGCATGTGTGTGTGTCCGTCCATGTGGCATGTTAGACCTCACCCATCCCTGGTTGTGTGTGTGGTTCCGTGCCCGGCCACTTCCCTTGACGGAATGCACCCCTGGTGTGTGTCCATGTGTGTTTGTGGGCTGTGCCTTAGCCACTGTTGGTTGCACATGGCCCCATGACTTACCTGGGTTGGCTGAAGTGCTCCTCGGTGATGGTGTCCCAGTGCAGCTGTGCCAGCCAGAGCAGTCGGGGGTCCCGTCGCCCAAGGGGGGACTGCCCATCACCATTGTCACTGGTGACCTCATCATCCCCATTGCTGTCCCCCTCTTTGACCTGTACAGCTATCCCACATTCATTAGCCATGTTTTGCAGGATGCAACAGGCCAGGAATAGCCCGCAGGCCTTTGAGGGGCTGTACTGTAGGGCACCGCTGGAGGTGTCCAGGCAATGGAAATGTGCCTTCAGCATCCCAAACACCCACTCGATGACATTACATGTGGTGGCGTCTGCCTCATTGTAGCATTGCTGCGATGGGGTCGCAGGCTGCCAGTATGGTGTGAGCAGCCAGGGATGGATTGGGTATCCACTGTCACCTGTGTGTAGAGGGTGTAGGTTAGTTTGGTGATCAGCATCACTCTGCCCGGGGCCATGTAGGCCACTATGCATGTCACCTCTGACCATGCCCCCCCGGCCCTATGATTGTCCATGTGGTTTGCATACTCACCCACTAGGCAGCCAGTGGGGATATCTCCACTCTCGAATCTGTGGCACAGTGCCGACTGTTGCCAGCTGAAGGCATCATGTGCTCCCCCAGGGTGCATGGCACAGACATTGATTATGCACCCCCTGGCATCGCACACCACCTGGCAGTTGATGCTAGCATAGCCCTTGCAGTTTATATATGTGTTCCCCTCAGGGCCAGGTGGTGTGCACATGGCCACATGGGTGCAGTCTATTGCCCCTAGCATGCCAGGCAATGTGCTACCCTGTGGAACTCCTGTATGTTTGCTGTGCGCTCCGCTGGTGTGCTGGAGAAATGGATGTACTCCGCAGCATGTGGCAGCAGTGTGCTGAGGAATTGGGTGAGGTGGTGTGATGTGGCCGACTGGGTTATGCCTGTGGTGTCCCCAATTGGTCTCTGGAAGGTACCCGTGGTGAGCAAGCACATGCAAGCAGTCACTTTCATCTCCACTGACAGAGCATGGATCCGTCGTGTGGGTACCTGCATCACATCACATCACTGCACAGCTCACAGAGCCACCTCAGAATTGCCCAATTCAAGCGGTACCGGCCCACAATCTCGGTATCACTGTACAGCTCGAAGCTGCAGGCACGGCAATTGCCTGTTGGGGGCATACCACCGACGGGCTCTTTCACGGCCACGCCCCCCTGCTGCCCGCATTCTCACCCCCCTCATTACGGCCTCCGTCTGGAAGGTGGCACTGGCCATGTCTCTGGCTTGTGTTCACCCCCCCGGCAGCTGTTTCTGTATTCCCCCCCACTGTCCTGGCTGCTACTTTCCCTGCACTGGAAACAACTGCCTGTGCTGGCCTCACTGCTGTGTGGTGTACTTCCCCCTTCTGCACTGTCTCCCCACACCTTCCCCTGTGCCTGTTGCTTCCAGGTGCCCTTTCCTGCCTGGCCCTGTGTGTCCCTGCTGCCCAGTTTTCCCTGCTATCTTTGGCTCTCATGTGGCTTCTCTGTAGCGTTCTTGTGCCTCTCCCTTGCTCCCTTTTATTTTGGCTCATTTCCACTATGGTGCAACTTCCGCTTGCTCCCCTATTGCGCATGGCGCATGTTGTTGAATATCGCGCTGCACCATTTATGCATGGTTCCTCCCCCTTCAGTTGTGCATGTATTCATTATCATTGCGCTGTTGCTCAGTGTGATTTGGGGGGGCGCAACTGCCTCCTGCTGAATATCGCAGAATGGTACATTTTTGCACTTGCGCAGGCGCAACCCTATTGCGCATGGCTCAACTCTTTTGAATATCTGGGCCCTAGTGTTTTATTAATACCCCATTCCATCCATAATATTTAGTTCTAGGAAGACTGTTGTTAAAAGTGTCTGGGTTACTAGAGAAGCAGTGCCCCGCCCCCCAGATTCCAGTTTAAATGGAATTTTATAACTTTGTTGATTTTTTTACTCATAACCCTAGTACCAAGGTGATTGAGGTGCAAGCCATCCCCCATGTAGAAACCTATGTTTTTAAATGTGAGGGAGTTGTCCATGAATCCAATATTTTCAGATATGCAAAATTGTCTAAGCCAACAGTTTAGTTCTTGGGCCTAATAATTTTTGTATGACTGTTTCCCAGTAATGGACAAAACCCCAGACAGTATAATTTCACTTCATTTGTCTTTAATCAGTTTGACAATTTTTTTGTTGTCTTCTTGCGTATTAGCTATAGTACATGAAAAAAGGTTATTCTCCCCCACGTGCGGGAGAACCAAGGATTTGTTGGTGTTCTCAAGTAGACCATCTAGTAAGACCACAATATCTCTGGTCCTTACCCCGGGGAGTGAACTAACTGTGGTGTATGCTCTGCGCCCTTCACATACTATGGTATCAACGCCCCTTAGTAGTGAGTCACCCATAACTACTATATCTCTGGGTAAATCTGGGGTATTTTCAGATGGTTTACATTCAAAGGGAACATTTGGGGGAGAATGAACAGTAACTAATGTTTTGGTGGTTATCAAATTGTGTTTTTTGACAACTCCATCTAGATCTAGTGCCAAAGTTTCAAATTTATTGGATAAAGTAATTGGATGTATATCATGCTTATGCAAACCATAAGCTGTAGATGTACAAGGTTCCTGTGTCAGCTTAATGAGGTGGGACATGATTTTTAAGTCATCATTATTTGCACATTCATTGTACATTGTGCTTGCTTCTCTAGCTGCATCATCACTTAAATTTTCCAGTACCGTTATCTCTTTTTTGAGTTTCTAGTCTCCTGTGTAATTGGTAAATCTCTTCCTGCAGTATAATAATTAAATTACACTTTTCACAGACAAATTCCTGGTTTGGTACATCATCTGAGTACATTATACACTGGGAGCATGCTTTTTTCTTAGTATTTTTTCCTTTCTTTCCTTTTACCTAAGCCATTATGGATATGAAAAGACTTCTCCAAGAGGACTTGGAGACACGCATTTAAGAATTTAATCCCCCATAAATGCAAATGATATTCACAGCCCAGGTCCCAGTGTCCTCAGTGGACACAGCAGACATGCACAGATGCGCGTGTCTCTGCACATGTCTCCAGGCGCTGTGCTGCACTCCCCACTCTGCTCGCATCGCTCGCAGCAGGGCTCACATAAATAGCGTAAACTGCCCCAGAAGTAAACAGCAGGGATCAGGAAAATAGTGAGTGTCAAAAGTCTCCAAATTGCTAAAATAAGCACCTTACAATCCTGGTTTAATGAGTGCCACTAGCATAGGACACCCCCAGAACCTTCGGGCTAAATAGCTTTTAAAATAAATAAGTAAAGCTGCAGCTAGGAGACCGCTGCATGGCAGGCTGCAAAGCAGTCTCTCTTCCTGGATATCTTGAGTAGCAACCAGGGCTCGGTACACAAAGTGCTCAAGGAGCTTGTACAGTCAGTAATGTTTCATTTAATGCACAATCAGTACTAAAGCACACACACTTCCCAACTATATCTGCCTTTAGTGCTATTATATTCCTACTTTAGAGTTATACTTCTATGGGAATGTTTCCCAGCCACGTCATTATTGTGTAGGTCTGTATTAATTGTATTTTAGTAAAACTTCAAAAAAAAAAAAAGTATGGAAGAGAGGACCGGTTAATCAATTTTTTTGTTCTTTATTGCTTTGTATTTTAAGGGAGTTTTATTTTAGGGCCTGGATTTTTTTTTTGTAAGTAATGGTGGTAGCTACAGTATGTTTGTAATGCCAATCAGGAACTTTTAAAAATGGATTACTACTACTAACGTTCTGTGTCCTGATTGTCATCACTTTTTTCCCATGCATTAGACACATCTAAGACAAAGGTTTCAACCAATCAGAACACAGGATGCTCCATATTAATCTTATAAGTATATGATATAAGAAATATGGGGCTTAGTATTCAAAAGTTTGCCCATGTAAACTGGGGGAATGCAAATGGGGGAGGAAATATAGGCCCAAGCCGATATTCAGCAGATCTGTGCCTTGCAAAGGGTTTAGCACGCTCTTTTTCCACTGCACAAATGTTGCCAAACAAAACTCCCTCTTACTCCACACAACTCTAATGGCTGCTGGATGTAATGTAGCCAACTAACTGGTTGGCCACTGGGGGAGCACACTTGGCCCTATGGTATGTGGCACCCCCCCCTCCGATTGCTAGCCTGTAGTTACAAAAATAACTCTCTGGAGCTAGTGGTCCCCCCTCTGATCACCAGCTCAATTTTTATATAACACTTCTTTAGTGCTAGTGGTCCCCCAAATCACCAGCCCATACTATAACTTAAACCCCACCCAACCAATTGGGGTCCTTAGCAACTTTTCATCTGTATTTTTTATGTATGATCTGGGTTTTGAGAATGTATGTTCTTCCAAAACAGCTGCCAGTGTTTTCTGATGAAGGATTCTGTATAATCCAAAAGTTAAAAGCACCTGTGTTCTTTGTAACAAATCTTTTGGTCCAATAAAAGGTATCAAATAATCTGTTTGTGTGGATCTTAAACCCCATCTGTCATCCAGTGGTTCCCCCTAGGAAAGATCTATGGTACCTCTGATTGCACATCTGTAATCCATGGTGTCTAGCAGTCCCCCCCCACCACCACCATGGCACCAAGCACCCACCCACCCCAGTCACCTTACCAGTATCCTCGGTGTCACGGGTCTGGATACAGTGACCAGTGCAGCCCTCCTCACACCACCTTGGCTGGCAACCATATGTCCAGGAAGGGAGTGCAGGACTTACTTTTAGGACATGGTGATGCACTCTGTCCTATCAACAAGTCATGTGCTCCCTGCCTGGACATATGTTGGCCAGCCAAGTTTGGCATGAAGAGGTCTGTGCCACTTGCCGTATGAGGACACGTGGCACTGAGGATACTGGTGAGGTGACTGGGGTGTGCTCAGTGCCACTGTGGGGGGCTGATAGGTGCCAGGATTAGAGACATGCAAGCGGAGGTGCCGTGGATCAATGCCAGGGGAGAACTACTGGATGCCAGTGGGGGTTTAAGTTATAATATGGGCTGGTGATTGGAGGGAGGGGAGAGGACCACTAGCACCAGGAAAGTGTTATTTAAACAATTGGTTGGTGATCAGAGATAGGGACCACTAGCATAAGGGAAGTGTTATTTAATCATTGAGCTGGTGATTGAGGGACCACTAACACCAGGGATAGCTACATAAGTCTTTCAACCAGGGAAGGGCGGGTGGTGCCACACTATCCTACCTCCACTACTCATGCAAATTGGCCCTTAATGGGCATGCATGGGTAGTGCCTAGCATGACCAATGGATTCATTTGAGTGGGTTCCCTTGAAAATTGCAGATAACACTCTGGTGCTATCCATTATTGATGCTCACTTTGGGATCCATGTCCGGGAAGCTCTGCTTGACTTAGTGCTGCACTGACATGGCCCTGTATTCAGTCAGATAGCAGCAGTGCATCATCTTATTTATTTATTTATTTTTTTTATTTATTAAAGTTTGGCAACCAGGTAGGCCCACTGAGCCCCAAAGGTCCCTTTTTCAGGGGTGACCCAGGATAACAATACAAATTATGATATAGAACAAGACAAGGTTGGGTTCCAGAAATCAAGTGTACAAAGGTTAAAATGCAGGTTACAGTCTTGGTTATCAACAAGTTACTGTACATGGTAGAGACTGGTAGGGATATGAAACATGAGTAACAGATAACCAGTACACAGGTGAAGTGCTGTCTAGCAGAACAGTAGAATGATCAAAGGGGAGGGGACACTGACAGGGTCCCTAGGAGAGAAAAAGGGGAGGGGAATCTAATGAGCCATGACAACGGCAAGTACTGGTGTCCATCATGTGGGACTTTAGTCTGGAGCAGAAATTAGCAAGTGAGGAGACTTCCTGCACAGGCGGAGGAAGTTGGTTTCACAGATTGGGGGCTAGGTAGGAAAAATACCTGCCTCCAGCATTGGACCTGATTCTGGGAACTTCTAGCAGTGTACACCCTGACATCCGTAGCCTCCGGGGGTTATGTTTGGTGGCTATGGTTCCTACAATGCTCGGCAGAGCCGATGGTCTGAGTAGCTTGTAAGTCAGACAGAGCAGAGGGTACTGTAGGCGAGCGTTCGGTGAGGGCCACTATAGCTGAGCCAAGGTATCACAGTGGTGACTTTGCAAGTGGTCCTGGACAGCGAAACGGGCAACCTTGTTGTACAATATTTGCATCTTAGTGACCTCTTGCTTAGCCATGCCTTGTATTATCGGAGCAGCAAAGGTCAGGGTGGGGAGCATTACACTCATACCAATAGAGAGCCTGGCCTCAGGGATAAGTTGGTCCTTGAGATGGTACAAGGTACCAAGTTTATGATGTAAAGTCTTAGTAACCTGGTCCACATGGTTCTTGAAAGCGAGGCACTGGTCAAGTGTAAGTCCTAGGTATTTTAAGGAGGGCACTACCTCAATGCTGCTACCAGAGCATCCTCAGAGCCCTGGCCAATTGCAAAGTGCAGTGCAAACCTTTGCACTCCATTTTGCACTTTTCAGAACATCAGGCCCATGATATTTATAACATACAGTACATGTTTCTATAAGGATAAGGAAGGAAGAATTCATTGCATTAACATTCCACAACAATGGGACTCCTTTTTGTGATCATTGCTATATTACATTGGAATGTGTAGATGTAAATTAGTATTAAATATATATTATTATTTTATATGGTTTATTTAAAAAAATTCTGAATTATGGCTGTAGAAAGAATGAAGACAAGATATAAGTTTGAATAGTTCAGTTAGGGAAAGTTGACTACATGACTTTTGTTTTATTTTGGTGTTTTTGGTGGACTTCCAGCACAGGGAAAGGAGCTGAATAAGGCACTTGGGAAAGCCATCAACAGAATAGAGGTGCAGCTTGTTGGTGACTTCAGTCTGTTAGATGTGGAATGTAGCCTTCCAACTGTTGCTTTGGCAAGGAACAGGGCCATCCTTGACTCCCTGCAAGTGGATTTTCTCAAGGAGTTAGTCCGTGAACCCAAGGGGCTGGAGCAGTGAGAGGTGGATCTTGTGCTTACAAGCAGGCACAGCATTGCAGATGTCGCAATGGGAAGTCTTCTAGGAACCAGTGATCACCATACAGTGTGGTTTAACATAAAGACAACAGCAGAGGTAAACCACTTGAGGACAAGGGTACTGGAATTTAGGAGGGTGGATTTCAAAGAAATAGGAGACTGCTTCAGAAATTGCATCATAAAGAGGATTGCTAGGGAGGGTAGAGACACAGAGGAGAAAAATAAGGGAGGGCAAAATGAAGGCAATCAGGCTCTGCATGAAGGAAGAAAGTAGAAGGAAAAAGAGACCATTATGGTTCTCTAGGGAAGTGGCCTAGGCAGTGAAAGAAAAAATGTGTCATTCAGGACATACAAGGAAACACAGAGAGAGGAGGACAGGGAGGCATACCGAGTAAAACAGAGAAAAGCAGGAAAGGAGGTGAAGGTAGCAAAGGTGCAGACAGAGAAAGAATAGTTGAAGGAGTTGCTGAAGTGGTTGCTAAAGGGGATAAGACTTTCTTCAGATACATAAGTGAGAAGAGGAAAGCAAGGGGAGGGAGAATGATGATTAGAAGGGTGAAAGGGGGAGGATGCACAAAAGAGGACCAAGAAAAAGCTACCATCTTGAAAAGGCACTTCTAATCTGTCTTCACAATGAAGGGATGGGGACAGACAACAAGGGAGTAGCAGGAATATGGAGGGAGGTAAACATAATTTAATTTTCAGAGGAAAGAGTCATCAGGGGATTTGTAGCTCTGAAGGTGAAGGCTATGTGACCAGACTGGATAAACCAAGGGTACTAAGGAACATAGGAAGGTGCTAGCTGCCCCACTACCAGCCTTTTTCAATAGTTCACTGGAAACAGACATTGCTCTGGAAGACTGAAGAAGAGTTTACAGCATTCCTCTACATAACAGGAGCAGTAGGGAAGGTGCTAGCAACAATAAGTCAGTCAGTCTTACATCAGTGATGCAGAAATAAATGGAAGCCTTGCAAAAGGAAAGACTGGTTGAGAATTTTGCATCCAGTGGCCTGCAAGAGAACAGGTGGCATGGATACACTGCTGGAGGGGTGGAGGTTTGGAGGTTATGTAGATAAATCTAATGATGGATTTCTTTGATTGCATGACCAGGGAAATAGATCAGGGAAGAGCAGTGGATGTGGCCTATCTGGACTTTAGCAAGGCCTTGAACACCTTGCCACAAGATGACTTCATAAAAAAAATAAGCAGCTTAGGGGTGGGATTCAAAGTGGAGAATTGGGCTAGAAACTGGTAGACAGACTGGAGACAAAGGGTGGTGGTTAATGACACTCACTTTAATGATGGAAGAGTGGCCAGCAGGGAGCCACAGGGCTCAGCACTGGGACCAGTCCTCATTCAATGTCTTTATAAGGGACATTGCAAAACTGGAAGGGAAGGAATGTTTTTTTGCAGATGATACCAACATTTGTAAAAGGGTAGACACATAGGAGCAATGGAGAGAATGCAGAGGGAGCTTGAGAGACTTGAAGAGTGATCAAGAGCATGGCAGTTGGGGTTCAATGCCAAAATAGTGCAAAATCATATATCTAGGGTATAGGCACCCAGGAGCTGAGTATAGGATGGGGTGGCAGGAACTGACAGTCACTAAGTTAGAATGGATCTTGGGATTATCATAACTGTGAACCTCAAAGTGTCAGTATGACAAACCAGTGAGTATGTCCAATGGGATGCATAAGAAGGGTCTCTCTAGAAGGAGGAGGGAGGTTGTGTTGCCACTGTATCACTCACTGGTGACACCCCACTTGTAGTACTGTACCCAGTTTTGGAGGCTGCACCTCACAAAGGACATAGCCAGGATGGAGGTAACCAGAGATGGGCAACTGAAATGGAGCAGGGGTTGCAGGAAACATCCTATGAGCAGAAACTGAAGGATCTCAGCATGTACACCCTGGAAAAGAGGAGATCGAGTAGTGACATGATGGAGACCTATAAGTACCTCACAGTGATGACCAGGATATAGGAATGGTGTTTCTTTTAAATGAAAAAGAGCACCAGGGCTGGATGGGGGCATGCAGTAAAGTTTTTTTTAAGGGGGGGTTTAAGAGGGATGAGAGGAAATACTACTTCACTGAGAGGGTAGTAGACCCATGGATCAGACTGCCAGCAGAAGTGGCGGAGGCAAAACTAGTAGAGGGCTTCAGACATACAGGGGATAGACATGCAGTATGGGTATATTAGCAAACAGGCAGTGAAGAGGGAGGGTCGCCAGAAACCAGTTAGGATCTACAGAGACAGATTAAATTCTATGTTTCTATGTTTTCAGAGAAACATTGTGATAAAATAGGATATTGCTTTTATATACAGTTGGTGGAATGGTCCTGCAATTCATTTATTATAGCCTTAGGAACTGTTCATTGCAATGATTCCTCAATAATAAAGACACTGAGAGTGGGAATGACTAAGCAACATTTGATGAAGGTTGAAGGTTCAAAGATGATAGCCTGTTGTTGTTATGACCATATATAATGACTAGTGCTCTACTTGACATATTCTTAGGACACACTATGCAATTCCATACCATTTCAGTGATGAACATCTGGTAATTACAAGGACCTGACCAATTGTGAGTGAAGTGGGATGATGTTAGCTAGAGCTCCAATCATGTACATATGAGACTGACCAATAATAAATCTGTGATGCACTTGCATGTCTGGGCCTGTGTGCCTGTTATGCTGGCTAGATCACACATCCTCTGATGAGAGGACAGAGAAGCTGTGTTTCTATAACTGGGGCAATGATGGTTAGGTATTGGATAGCTCACTATTTTGGAGATGTGGAGTGGTTGTGATTCCTTTGCTATTTTCTCTTGTTGTGTGTCCTATGGCTGACAGTGCTTTTTTTGATGTTTGGACATCTTGAGTTGACTGGGTTTCCCCACCATATCAGTATGTTTGGCAGTCATCTATAAATAACTGTCTGTTATCTGGGACAGTCTCAAACCATGTTTTTCTTTAAAATACTACTTTAAAGAAGGTGTACAACCTAAGTAAAGGTGTTCCATCCTGTTGATTTACAACCATAAACAAATAACTATGACTATCTTGCTTAGAAGCATAGAAACATAGAAGTTGATGGCAGAAGGAGCCTGCTAGGTCCAACTAGTCTGCCCATTTGTTTTAGACCTATTTTGACACTCTAGTTTCCCTTTGTAGTCAATGTTCCCTTGTGTATATCCCATGCATTCTTGATTCCCCCAGAGTGTTGATCCCCACAACCTCTTGGGGCAGGCTGTTCCAGGTGTCCACCAGTCTTTCTGTGAACAAAAACTTCCTGGTGTTGGTAGAGAACCTCCCTCCTTGCAGCCTGAGGTCAAGCCCAATGTCCCTGGAGCCCTTCTTGAAGTGAAAAGTTCTTCTGCCTGTACCTTGTTAATGCCTTTTATGTACGTGAATGTTTCAATCATGTCCCCTCTCTCTCTTCTCTGCTCCGGGGAGTACATATTCAGTTCCCTAAGTCTTTCCTCATAGGACATGTACTGCAGACCCTGAATCATTTCTGTCACCTTTCTCTGTACTGTTTCCACCCGGTCAATGTCCTTCCTGAGGTGAGGCCTCCAGAATTGGACTCTGTATTCCAGATGAGACCTGACCAGTGATCTATACAGTGGTAGTACCATCTCTCTCCTCCTGCGTGTGATTTCCCTCCCAATGCAGCCCAGCATTCTGTTGGCTTTCAAATGTTGCCTTCTCACATTGCTTACTAAGCTTCAAGTCATCTGAGATTATGATTCCCAGATCTCATTCCTGGTTTGATGCCACCAGTCTTTTCCCTCATGGGTAATACTCCTTTGTTGGATTTTTCTTTCCTATGTGCATGACCTTGCACTTGTTGGCATTAGCTTAGCCCTGAAAGATAAATATCCTCAAACCAGCATACAATAATTATCCCCTGAGGTCTGAAATCAATGCCCCACTTTAAATTCCAAAACTTAGAAGAAGGGTGGGGGAGTCTTCCTTTGATTACTCAGATCCATATGGAACTGCATTCCTACAGAGATTAGACATAGTCCCTCAGCTTTCCCATTTCATAAGAAGTACTGTGACCTATGGTCAGGGAGTCTAAGAGTGTCTGCCCCCAGTCTGTCTCCTTTTGATTGCTGATATTTATTATAGCTCTCTATTTGTCAATATTTTTAAAATGTATGTGCATTTATTGGTATTTTTATCTGATGTTTTGCATTACTTTTCTCCTAATTTTACAATGTTTTCCATGTACTGATTTATTGTCATTTTTGTCTTGACTTGACACTTTTTGTCATTGTGTTGAAAATGCTCTCTATGTGTTTTGTGTATTGTATTATCTCGGGTCATGCCTGAAAATAGGCATGTGTTTGCCTAGTGCACCTACCTGGTCAACAAAAACTAAATAAAATAAATATATATTTGTATAATCTTTAAATTAAAAAAATAAACTGATATCCAAAGTCCCAGATATGGTGGCCCCAGGCCACTCATAATCAGTGCTCTGTAATCAGATCATAAAACAAAACATTGAACAAAATAAATTAATAAATAAATAAATAGATAAATAATGTTTAAAACATTTAGTAAAACAAATGTGAAACTCACAGCTGACTCACTCCTACCATACTAGATTCAGTTCAGATCACCATAAAAAGAGTAAAACATCTCAGAATGCTGTATATACTAAAATGTTTGGTCACTAAATAAAAACTTCTCAGATACCTTCTACAAAGTCTCAGAACTCAAACTCAGTGAATAACATTATTTTCAACCAAATCTGACAGATTTTGTTCAGCATTCAGCGAGACACCTCCAAGACCTTCTGCTCTCAATCTCTGACTGCCCAAGCCTGAGGACCAATAAGGGCACAGTCTACAAAAGCATGCAGCATATTACCATCCATTTTCAACCAGAAATTACCCATGTGACATGCTCTCTGGCATGCGCTTTGCATAGTATACTGCATTTTGTCTGTGATGCATCACCATCACAAGACAATGAGAAGTTTCCAGCTCACTCCACCACATGTTTGACAGCATACTACACTACTTAAAAAAGTATAGTTTTTTTAAGAAAGATGCCACTAAGAATCATGGAGAAAACACTGACCATCCCTATGATTTACCTAATTATAATAACTGGGTTAGACTTTTTCCCATAGGGAAACCGTGGTGTAATTTGCCGTTATAAAGAAGCGTTCATAACGGCAAACACGTGCACGGTTTCCCTCGCTATGCACATGCCCAACCTACAGCTCTTCCGGGGTTTTCACCACTCGCCACCAGATTTCTTCATCAGTTGAAACCACACCGCCACCACTATCTCTAGGCAGTAAGTAACTATTTAAAAAAAAACTTCCTAACAAAAATCACACCGTAAAGGGGACAACAAAACAAGAAAGAGTAAACTGCTGCTAAGTGACTGAGGACTCGGGTAAACATCATCCAGACCGCAGCCATACCAGACCATTTATTTTATACAATTGGCTGTGGCGAAAAAGGCTAACCCAGCAATTATATAAAATAAAAAATGGTGTGGTGTGTGTAAACTCAAATTTTACACACACACCCTTGGGGTTGGATGCCTGGATAAACCCTTCGAGCTTCGCTCTCAGGATTTATATGCCATCCAACCCCTTGAGTGTGTGTAAAATCGTACACACACCACCCCATACTTTATTCTATATATAAAGTGATTGTGTATGCAGCTGTATGTTTCTTTCATTCCCTGGTGATATGCATTGTCCTGTAGAGTAGGTTTACTTTCTATTTGGATAATCCTGTAATCAAACCCATTAGGTAATTTCAGCATCCCATTAATGTCCTTATAAACAGTATTCATTAGAATATATGTTGATTACATTAATCGTTTCTTGCTTATGGTCTCATATTCTGCAGTCACTTATCTGTGGATTTCCCCAAGGGGCTTGCTCAGTATCTCTACTTGATCTAACAAAATGCAGCATCTTTGCCTTCAAAGATCACACAAATAAAAAATGAATTTGCTACCACAATTCAAGTATCCCATTTACATTATTAATTCTAACAATGGTCTTTTGCCTCTCACTCTACACTAATAGCAGAAACAAAAGCTACATTGACTGCAGAAATCTGTAAATGGTACAATAAGTTCTCCTCTCTGTAAATACTTACTTAATACATGGTCTTTCATTTGCCCAAATGTGTACAGAGGTCTTATAGATTTCATTTTTATTGTATTGTTTCTAAATTAGAATATCCTTGTTGAAGTGCAAGTCCTAATTTGCAAGCAGGTCATGGAGGCAAGATAAAATAGCAACAATTGCTACACTACAGTAAATGTTAATTTACGGTTAAGAAATATTTTACCTATCCAAGTCATAAGATGATACATAAAGCACACATATTCCAGTTGTGCTATTTACACACAGTTATACAATTTCAGCAATGATACAAATATACTGTATAGCTTGAAAGAAAAAGATAAGCCTGATACAGTGCAAGTTTTTCATTGGGTTCACTCTTAGTAAAGTATGAGATAAGTAAGGACATGCACAGTATGTGGTCCTTGTTGAAGCAGCGAGACTACACATTTTGCAAGAGTGCCAACAATCAATGCACTGAATAAAGCAGTCACAAGTCTTTGTAAATTTGCAGAGAGTCAGATTTGAAGATCATTAATTTCACTTACACTTCTGGCAGTGAGTTCCAACTTGCTTGTGCAGCATGTGCATAAGCTATTCCCTACACACCTCCTTATCACCAGTAAAATAGTATAACATCACTTTTATTTGTGTCCTTAAACAATATATGCATACTGTTGGCTTACTCAGACAGGGCAGTTTCCATTCACAGTAGTTCTCTTCTCCCATATAAGTGAAGAAGACTCAAATGACTACAGTAGTGTGATTGTCTCTTACAATCAATCACAAACAGAGGCTGCTGTATGTGTCCCCTAGACTTTGGAGTAAGGTGTCTGCAGCTACCCTGTATCTACATATTCTGATTAGAATAGCATAGATTGTGTAAGCATTAATCTCTGAGGCAGGAGGCATTTCCCCAGGAATGAATGCATGGTTGGGGTGCACTAGGCTGAAGACCGAGTGCTTCCCACCACCAAACCATGCATTAATTCCTGGGAAATGCCTCCTGTTGAGCAGATTAATGCACTTGCAACATGGCAAGTGCAATGTGGGAAATTCTCAGATCGGTGATGTGACTAGCAAAACTACTGAGGTCATAAATGATGCTTTTGCCGACTGTGAACACTACAACAGTACTGCCGCCCCCACTAACACTGTTCTTACCTCCGTTCACTGTCTCCCTCAGGACTCTAAAGCTGCAGTTTGCAAGTGGAATGTATAGGTTGGACACAGGCACCACTGCGCTCCCTACCTCCTACAGTATTGTGACCACTGTGCCACCTATATGTAGGGTTGAAAGTTTGGCTGAGAGGCAAGGTCCTGAAGTCGCCAGCCACTTTCTATGATTCTGCGTGTTGGTTGTGTTAGCTTTAAAATGCAGCCATGCATATCTAGGGAATTAATGCACGGCTATGTTTGGGTCACATTTCCTCTTTCCTCCAATCAGTGTTTAGTATTTATGTACTACTATTAGTGCCATGTTACAAATGAAGTTATTTGTCTTACAGCATAGTTGAATATGTATTTGTTACAATAACAGGGTCCCATGTTTTTGATGCAAAGTGTTCATTGTATTATTGTTGTGCATTTCATAGTAAGGCTGGTGTCTTTTCAGACCTCTGGGTAATTAGGCAACTATTCATGATATGGTGAGGGATATATTTGGATAGCACCATGACTTGGGCATGTAATGTGACATGAAGCCACATGTTATGTGCCTTACAGTATGTACCAAAAAAGTGGTGTTATTTATTTATTTATTTATTTATTTATTTAAACAGCAGTTTGGAAAACCTTTGAGCCATAGGCTCATTTACAAAGGTACCTTGTCACAGTAAGACAAAAGAAAATACACAGTATAACAGTACAACACAGAATAACAGTAACTTAAGACATAGATACAAACAAGCTGGTACAGGTAGGATTGATGCAAACAATACCAGAGTTATGTTGTCCTTAGCAGCTTAGTAAGCTTTGTCTATAAGTATTGAGTCTGCTTTGACTAGTGGCAATTACAGCTTTGGGTGTTAATAAGGTGGTTACGTAAGGAAGTTTTGAAGCACGATATAGTTGGAGCTCAGAGATGGAGGGGCAGTGTTGAATCAGGAGGGGCCCTAAAGCTGAAGGCTTTTGGCCGTGAGAGGTCCTAGCTCTAGGATAACAAGAGGTTTTCTCAGAGGTCCGAGCATGAACTAGTGGGACAGAGGCGTATGGTGGTGGTCAATCCTGGCAGGATAGCCCAAGGAGGGTCTTTTGTAAGGGTACAGGTCAGCTATTTGAGGCGCTCATCAAGATCAAGTACCAGTGCTTTGAGCTGCACAGTAGACAGGTGTGTGTAGCCTAGGTGCCCATGTGATTAACCTGCAGGCCTTAATCAGAGAAAGTAATTTTATGGAGTGCGGTCCGATCAGCAGCACCATACACCGGCAGTCCATAGTCCACTAGGGACAGGAAAGAGGAGATGATCATGAAGTTGAAGAGCTTCGGGGAGGCAGTGTTTATACTCGATGTAAGATGCCCAATCGGATATTATGGCAGTGGTTAGGGCAGCGATGTGTCCATGGAAGGAGAGGGAGGGATCAAATGGATCCCAGGTATTTATAGGAGCAAACTTGTTCAAGTGGAAAAGAGGACCCAGAGTGAATGAGGAGTTTGAAGTTGCAGGACTTGTTTTGAGGATGAGTGAAGAACATGGTTTTTGTTTTTTTAAGATTTATCACCAATCTATGTTCCTTGAACCAGCCCTCGGATTCAGCGAAGGACTTCTGCAGCGAGTCCTGGAGGGCAATAGGGTTACGACTTGAGGCAAAGATGACTGCATCATCAGCGTACAATAGAATGTTCCCCTAGCAAGAGTGTGGAAGGGTGTTAAGGTAAAGGGAGAATAGTAAGGGGCCCAGAATGGAGCCCTGGGGAACCCCAGAAAAGATAGGACAGATGTCTGAGTAGGTCCCATTAATTTTTACATGCTGTGAGCGGTCAGACAGATAACTGGTGCACCAGGAGATAGGCCCAGCAGCAAAACGAGAGAGACTAAGGGCATCAAGAAGGAGGGGGTGGGAGACAGTGTCGAAAGCTTTAGAGAGGTCAATGAAGACCGCACCAGCCAGAGAACCAGTGTCTAAGGAGGGGTGGAGAAAGTTGGAGAACTCTAGGAGGGCTGTGTTGGTACTGTGGCCCGCTCGGAAGCCATGCTGCTCAGGACATAGAACACTGTAGGTGGAGAAGTAGTCAGAGATTTGAGAGGCCACCACTTTTTCCAAGGCCTTGGAGAGAGGAGAGAGAATGGAGATTGGCCGATAGATTCCAGCCACAGTCCTATCACCACCTTTAAAGATAGGGGTGACAGTGGTGACTTTCCAGGCAGTTGGAACCTTCCCCAGGCAAAGAGAGTGGTTGATGAGGCATGTGATTGGGGTAAGGACTGTGTCTAAGACCAGCCATAGGATACACGGATCCAGGGTGTCACTGCCTGTACTATTACTCTTGAGGGCAGTGACAAGGTGCGGCCTAAGTTCTGGGCAGAAACACGGGCGGAGGAGAAAATAAGGCTTAGAAAGACGAATACGAGGTGCTGGGGAGGAGGGTCAAAAATTTGTGGGGAGGATAGGGCTAAGGTCAGTGAATGAGGTGTTGAGGTGGCTGGCTATGAGGGCTGGGTCTGAGGAGATCATGCCATTAATGTTGATCTGGGTGGGTGGGGAGTGCACTCATTTAACTGTTTAATGTTATCCCAGAAGGTTCTGGGGTTCCCCATGAGGCAGTGAGTGAGGACCGATAGTGCTAGACTTGGCCTTTCTGATGGCCTGAGTGCACTTGTTTCGGCAGCAGCATATAACCGCCTGTCACTGGGCCGCCAGTCTCAATGGCATGGTGCCACAGGTTGTCCCTATGTTTGAGTTGGTGGATCAAAGCTGGGGTTACCAGGGGCATTCTGCCTTTTAGAACAGCGGGTCAACATTGGGGCAAAGATATCACAGGCATTATTAAAAGTTCGGGTAAAGAAGGAGAGAGCTGTGTCGATGTCAGGAGTTGCCTGTATAGGAGACCAGTCAATTTGGGACAGAAGTTCCTTAAGTTTTATCAGTCCACCAGGTATTAGACGCCACCAGCATGTGGACTGTGCTATGGGTTTGGGGACTGAGGATGACCAGTGGAATAGAATGGGGGAGTGATCTCTGAGATAGTCTGGGAGGACTTGTGCATTGGGGATCTGATTAGGACGGTTGGTGAGTACCACATCAAGCAGAGTACTGGAGCCTCTCTTGGGGTTAGTCCTGGTAGGGTGGGTAACTAGTTGCGTTAGGTCTATTGCAGAAAAGGAGTCTCGGGTAGAGGAGGAGGAGGGGCTGAGCCAGTTGACATTTAAGTCACCCACCAGAATTTGATCAGCGGAAGGAGGTAGTGAGGAAAGGTATTCTGTAAGAGAGGCAATGGCCTGCATTTGGTCTCTGGGGGGTACGTATGCAGTAGTCAGATAAAAGGGTCCCTTTAAAGGGTCAGGGGTTAGTTTCAGTGTAAGCGCCTGGGCCCTGGAGTCAAGGATGAAAGCAGGCAGGGCTAGTACTGGGAGAGATTCCTTGACATAAATAGCACAGCCGCCGTCCCGTCTCCCAACACGGTCAGACCGGAAGAAGGTGAAACCAGGAAGGGAGACTAGGGAGTCAGGGAGGATTTCACAGCCAAGTCTCAACCAGAGCGATGACATCAGGGTTAATTGATGTGACCAGGCATTGTAGTGAGTCAAACTTTTTAGGGAGACTACAGATATTCATGGAGACCATGCACAGGCCTGTGGTGCTAGTCGGGAGCTCCTGGGAACCGGGCCAGGGTTTGATGAATGTTCCTGACAGGAGTAGTAGCATGACTAACACCCTGGCTGGGAGATGGTGAGAGGTTTTTCTATGATTGACATGGGGGGAGGCTAAGGGAGCAGGGGTGGGCAGGGTGTACAGGAAGGAAGGCAAGAATAAGAAGACACCCAGATGTGCCTGAGGTGAGGAGAAAGCTAGGGGAGGGCAGGAGGACTGAGACACACAGAGGTCCCAAGGGGCAGGAGAGCAGTTTCAGGAGCAAGGAGGGAGGGAGGGTGCCAGGGCACAGTGCGGAGTAGCAGATGGGTAAGTGGGCAAGTGCACTGCTAGTGGGGATAGGTTATACCAGTGTATCCCACTACTTGGTGTATTATTGTGATAATGCAATGGATTCTTTATTATGTAAGTGTGAAATACGAGGAAACACTTTTTAAAAGTATCTTTTTCATTTGTTTGTTTATATATTTTTATATTTTCATTTAGAAACATAAAGAAACAAACATAAATGCCTAATGCTAACACATAAATAATGAATAACACTAAAAATACAAGCTAACAGTAAGAAAACATTTTATTTATATATGTAAGAAACTGATTGGCATAGTAGATGTCAGTAGATGTAAGGATTCTAAATACCAAGACAGAAAAAACATACCATTCTTTTCAAGTGGGCAAATAATGTCCTCAGAATCATATTTCCTCATTGAGAGCACAATGATTCAATTGCGTCTCTAAACAGATTATTAGATAAATTACTTTCCAATCTATAAATGAAACAAGATGACAGAAAGTTCAAAATAAAGTACTGTATGTGAGTAGAAGAAAGGCAAAATAAATCACATTGGACTTAGCAGTTGTTATATAAAATCTATTGGTATGTTAAATGTATTTACTATTTTAAAACAGCAGTATTTGTTAGTCACCATATAGTTTTTCTTTTTTTTGTTGTTGTTTTTGTTAGTGATAATGTTTTCTGGCAAAAATATCCAGATATCCATATTTTTTGTTTGTTTTCTTTCATTCCTGAACCAAGATACAGGAATTTCAAGTTTTTATAACTTCCTGCTCGCATGCCATGCTTTCCATAAATATATACCTATCTATATACCTATATCTACAGGATGTCTATATCTATATCAACAGTATGTCTATCTATCTATCTATCTATCTATCTATCTATCTATCTATCAAATATCTTGGTACAGTGCTGTGATGCATACCATCAGAAACACGTTAACACTATCATAATGTATACACATTATGACTGTAGCATGTGCATTCAACAGGTAACGTCAGCAGAAGAAATGTTTACAAATTATAAGTGGTAGCCATCTTTAATGACATGAGTCCTTAATTGCAAAGTTAGCTATAAAAGCTATTTCGTAAAAAATATCTGAGAAAACTAAAAAAAATACTGTAGATGAATTTAAGAATGTCAGACATTCAGTTTTGCTAAAAAAAATTAACATTTTTTGCTAGCAAGTACTACTGCTTTAAATCAGATATGAGTTTCTCCATTTCAAGTCTCCAGTATTAGGGTGGATTTAAATAATTTCATTCAATATACATAGGTATATTTAATTGTATATCTGTGAAGATCATATTGTTTGTATATATCTATCTATCTATCTATCTATCTATCTATCTATCTATCTATCTATCTATCTATCTATCTATATCTCTGGTTCTGGTCAAAACAGTTATCTTTAAATGCTAAGGAAATGGTCTCTATGACCTTTGCCTGTCAGCAGAAACTCTCTAGGCTTACCTCCCTCCCTTCCTTCCACAGCTAAGATGTGACCACAATTGATGATGTTCCCTCATTTAAATACCTTGGGATATGGCTAGACCGGCACCTTGACTTCTGGGGACATGTGGATGCTATCCACAAAAAACCTCATCCTAAACTTGGTGCATTATACAGGAACAAAGGCTGCATCCCTCTTTCTGCTCACTGAACTGGCATTCTGAAAAGGATTCTCCCCATTTTCAACTATGGTGACATTGTCTACAGCGCAGCACCAAACTCCACCCTAGCTAGACCTGATCCCCTCTTTTACTCCTTCTGTCACTTTTTCATTAGACTGTACACCCCATACTCGCCATTACTCCTTATACTTCACCCTGTCCTTCACCTTGCCAGAAGCTAGATGCCTTGCTCATTGTGCCTCCTTTATACCAAAATTCTGTCTGGCCTTCCTCCTCTCTTACCGTACTTCTCTCGTCTCCAACCTGCCACCTTCCTCATACACCCATTGTAACAGGAGGATTAAAATATCCTGACAGTCATTTCCCCAACATCCAGAATCCCAATGCCACTTACCCCAAACCCATTTGCCCAACATTTAGATTTTGCCAGCAGCAGAGTTAGTTGTTAAAAGTATGGGCGGTGCGGGGGGTGAAACCACCTGAAACATGAAAGAAACCCCACCATGTGCAAAATTTTAAAGTCGGGCAAACTGGTTCTGGGCAATTGGCATCAGGATTCTGGGTGTCGGGGAAATGAATGTCAGGATATAATAGTATATCCTTTGTAACTCTAGCTTTCTTTCCTTTGCTCTGCATTCAAAGAAATCCCTTGCTGGTCATGCTGCTTTCTCCTACCATTTCCCCAAACTTTGGAACTCTCTCCTTTCCTAATCATTCACTCCTCCACTTCTAAACACTTGCTCTCCTCCCTTTCTTCATGACTTCACCTCTTTCTCCCGTAGATGCTCCTGATACATATCCCTGCCTATCCTTCAATACTCACTTCTCCCCATCTACCTTCCTCTTCCTCTTGTATTACATGTAGTTACCCTCTCCTTTGTTCTCCTCCCCTTGCTACAGCATTAGAGCCTAAGTAGCTTCCACACTCTGCATTGTATTTTCCTTTAAATACCCCCCAAGGTAGACTGTCAAATTGAACTAGTATAAATTTGCATTTGTAAATACTTAGTACTGTACTCTATAATTGTGTCATATAATTTGACTCTTCTTTATGTGCATTTGGATATACTGTATAATTAATTGCTCTGTCTGCTTCTTGTACTCCTCTTTCCTCCCTCCCTTAAGGACACATCTTGAAATGAGTTGTTCAGCTTAGTATATCTTTCCTGGTGAAACATTTGAAATAAATATATATACACACACACACAGACATATATATATATATATATATATATTACATACATATTTTAGGAAACATTAAAAAGTCTGGCTATATATAAAACATTAAATTCCACTAAAATTCATTTTCTGTCTTTCACATCAGTATTCATAGAGTGCTTGGATTTGAAATATGAAATCAAGACTCGAGTTATAAATAGAAAACAATACTACCAGTCAGAGTTTAAAGAGCAATTTTACTGGATGCAAATACACAATTTGTCATGGGCACCTGACCTGCCACAGAGTCAAAGGATGCACAGAAATATTTTTTTTTATTGCCAGAGGTTCAGGAGGGAAGTGATCATATTTAGGTTCTATGGAGCTGAGAGCTTGAACCCTTCCACTTTCCTATACTAAGCCATACCCCCACGGTCTTTCATTTTAAGATGTAAGTCTAGAAAGCATAGGGGTATGCTCCATTGGTTTCTTTGGGGCCATTTTTTAAATATGATTTTTAAGGTTTTAGAGGGCCAATTCAAACAAATCAGGGCCACCACTCAACTAAGAAGGACCATACAGGAGACAACTTTCATTCTAAGGCCAGAATATCATGATGGAATTATAAAAACCTTCTACTGCATTGCTGTGTCTTTAGCTAATATATATATATATATATATATATATATATATATATATATATATATATATAGAGAGAGAGAGAGAGAGAGAGAGAGAGATAATACAGAATACATGTTACTACCTCTATATGGTGTTTTCCATCTAATATCCTTTAAGACACATTCATGAACCAAAAGTATGGCAATGGTCACTAGCACTTTCTGCAGCATGAGGCAACTGAATTGAAATTTCAGTTTTTCAAACTGGTACCCCAAGGGTTTTAACACAACAAGGTAGACATGTCTTCATATAGTTAAAGTAGCAGAGACCCAAGTCAGACAAAAACTTTGACCATATTGTTTTTTAAATGTAACAGACTTCAAATATCTTCTGGTTTTATTAGCTGGTAAAACTGCCCAGTTCTGCTAGTATTAAGATATTTTTATAAATACTTAAAATAACTTTTTTCTCATGAAAAAAACATGCAGCTTCATTTGGTTTAGAAATCGCACTGCAAAGCTGACAAAGGGTTATGATCAAAACATAAAAATATGTTACAAACAGATTAGGAATCATCTAGGTAAGCAGAGTTAACATGTAAAGTATTACTTTTATTTATGGAAGAAACTAAGTTTTTTGGAAAACCATTTTTACTGCACTGCTGCTTTAAGTTGATAGAAAATTAATTTTACATAGTTAGCTGCCCTCCCCTTTTCTTTCCATGCCAGTTACTTTTCTGATACGCTTTGACCATTTTTGTTAAATAAACAATCCAGTTTTTGGGTGACCTAAGATGGATCCAGCCAGTAACATCGTGTCCTAAACAGCGTGGCACATTACAAAGTCGGGAAATCATCGCAGCCAACAATGTCGGCATGTACATAATATCATCGCCCAGCATATTGCAAGCAGGCAGTATGAGGTACTGCCCCTGGTTGCCGGTGTGTCCCCTATCCCAGCTGCCATGTCCCACCCACAGCAACCCACTACCCAGTAGTACACCGTAGTGCCCCCTCATCGCCGATCACTGAGCAGCTGCACCCCACTATCTGTCATAGTAAGCGGTAATGAGTGAGAACTCCCTGGTGTCTATTGGACACTCCAACCACCCCAGGTAGTCCCCCAACCCTAACCCAGGTTTCAATCATAGAGACCTACTCTATACAAAGGTTAATGAGTCTCTAATAGTTCTCCAAATTTTCCATGTTTTTATTTACAGAAATATCATCTCTCAGAGTATCTCAGTTTTGCCATATATCCTGATTTTCATGTCTGAGAGTTCTTTCTGATTTGTAAGGGACTGTTATTCAGCAGTAGCAATCAGTTATAATACTAGCCTGAGGTTTTTATCTACAGTGGCATGAAAAAGTATTTGCCCCCTTCCTGATTTTCCCTATTATTGCATATTTGTCACACTGGATGTTTTCAGGTCTTTAGACAAAATGTAATATTAGATAAAGGGAACCTGAGTGAACAAATAACACTTGTTTTTTTTTACTTATTTCATTTATTTAATGAAAAAAGTTAACCAACACCAACTGGCACTGTGTGAAAAAGTAATTGCCCCCTTACACTTAATAACTGGTTACACCACCTTTAGCTGTAATGACTGCAACAAAACGCTTCCTATAATTCAATATCAGTCTTTCACATCGCTGTGGAGGAATTGTAGCCCACTCTTCCTCGCAGAACTGCTTTAATTCAGTAACATTGGTAGGTTTTTGAGCATGAACTGCTTGTTTCAGGTCCTGCCACAGCATCTCTATTGGGTTTAGGTCTGGACTTTGACTAGGCAACTCCAAAACTTTAATTTTACTTCTTTTCAGCCATTCTGATGTGGACTTGCTTTTGTGTTTTGGATCATTGTCTTGCTGCATGACCCAACTACGATTCAGCTTCAGCTGACGGACGGATGAAAGGACATTCTCCTTAAGAATTTTCTGGTACAGAGCAGAATTCATGGTTCCTACAATTATGGCAAGTCATCCAGGTCCTGAGACAGCAAAGCATCCCCACATCATCACACTACCACCACCATGTTTGACTGTTGGTATGATGTTCTTACTGTGGCATGCTGTGTTTGCTTTACGCCAGACATAACGGGATCCATGTCATCCAAAAAGGTTCCACTTTGGACCCATCTGTCCATAGAACATTTTCCCAAAAGGCTTGTGGATCATCCAGGTGCTTCTTGGCAAATGAGAGATGAGCATTTATGTTCTTCTTGGTTAGCAGTGGTTTCCACCTTGCTACTTTCCCATGAAGCCCATTTTTGCCAAGTCTCTTTCTGATTGTGGAGTCATGAACACCGACCTTAGCTAAGGCAAGAGAAGCCTGCAGTTCTTTGGATGTTGTTTTAGGATCCTTTGAGACTTCCTGGATGATTTTACACTGCGCCCTTGGAGTAATTTTGGCAGGCCACCCACTCTTGGGAAGATTCACTACTGTTCCAAATGTTCTCCATTTGGGGATTATGTCTCACTGTGGTCTCGTGGAGTCCCAGAGCCTTAGAAATAGCTTTGTAACCCTTTCCAGACTGATAGATAGCAACTTTTTTTCTGATCTTTTCAGGAACTTCCTTTGATCGTGGCATAATGTGCTTGTTGAATCTTTGTGCTGGCAACGTGACTCTGATGGTAAGGGTCAAAATAAGTGAGGTTTATATTGAGCAGGGCTGGCTGTAATAAAGCCTGGCTGTGTTCAATCAGATGACTCTAATTATCTCTTTAATTGGGTTGATTTAATTAGGGGGGCAATTACTTTTTCACACAATGCCAGTTGGTGTTGGTTAACTGTTTTCATTAAATAAATGAAATAAGTAAAAAAAAACAAGTGTTATTTGTTCACTCAGGTTCCCTTTATCTAATATTACATTTTGTCTAAAGACCTGAAAACATGCAGTATGACAAATATGCAATAATAGGGAAAATCAGGAAGGGGGCAAATACTTTTTCACGCCACTGTAGTTTTGAATATAACTTTTGTAACATGCTTTATGAGTCTGGATATAATAAGATTTGGGAACATCATCAAAACTCTTAATTGTTTTGATTCATACCCCAGTGTGAGGTCAGGCTCAACTTTTGTTTCCTTTGTTTTAAAAGGCTTTTTTTTTTCAGCATTATTAGCTTTTTTGTTTTCCAGTCATCTGTTCTTTATTCACTCAGTTTAGCAGAAATGTCAGAGCTGGGGCCACCAGAATATGCTGCAGCTGTCTATTCACTCCCAACAAGTCCTATGAGGTGCCAGTTTGGAAGTGTTCCACTGGGCTTGGTCTGTCTCGTTTGCACAGGCTGTGTACATCAGATGAAGAGAAACTCAGGAGTTAACATTAGGTTACACTCCCCGAGCAACAAAACACAGGTCTTCAAGAAGCTGTACAAATTCTTCTGCTCATTCCGTAGTAAGTTAGAAAATGTTCATGGGGATATTGCCAATGATGAGGAGATAGAATAAGATCAGAGAGAGTTTATGCTCTCTTTAAATGTATTCGGTCAAACCTTTATGTATCATATTATTTCTAATTAAAAATGGACATTTCATGATTGCTTACCTTCTCTAAAATGCTATGATGTTGCTCATTATTTTATCTGCTTCCTTTCTCAGCAAAACTGAAATGCATGCTAATGGTGCACTTCTGCTTAACCTTGTTTTGTTTCAAATCCTTGATCTACTCTTATTGCATATGTCCCAAAAATGAAGAACACCCCAAGCAGTACAGCCACTCATGATGTAATAGTATGCCCACCTTCCACTGCATTATTGGCTTGTCTATGTAGGGGGTGTTCCTAAATCCAGGAAAGATGCAGTGGGAGTTGACCAAGGACTGTAAACAAACACGTTTTTGGGTGATAACACCATTATGGTAAGCAGTCTGGTTTTTAGTTTTAAAAAGGAAAAAATATCAGAATCAAAATAACAGCAACATCATCAAACTCTGCAGAACATGACAAACCATAAAATGTTTTTCTTTCCAACTAGAGACATTTTGAGGCCTAAGGAGATTGACAGTGCCGATTAAGTTGACAAGAAGCCCATTAATATCCTCAACTATAGTATTCTTTAGAACATAATAATGATTGTGGTATTTTTTTCTTGGCAATGATCTCATATTCTGCAGTGAATTATCTGTGGATTGTCCTAAAGGGCTTGCTCAGTATCTCAGCTTGATCCAGAGAAATGTCCCTTCTTTGTTTTAAAGACCATGCACGTAAAGATAGATTTTCTACTAAAATAAAGTATCCTAATTACCATTGTTAACTATAATAATGCTTTTGACTGTCACTATAAACTGATATGAGAAACCAAAACTACACTGTCTGCACCAATTTGTAAACTTAGAAACATAGAACATAGAAACATAGACTTTGACAGCAGATAAGGCCCACTTGGCCCACCTAGTCTGCCCATTTCCCTACCTACTGGATAACCACCAGCCTATTTCTTCCTACCCCCCACAAGAACATAATATGCCTTATGTCTGTCACATGCATTCTTGAATTCTCCCACAGTTTTAGAACCTCCTCAGGAAGGTGGTTCCATGCATACAGTACCCTCTCTGTGAAAAAAATACTTCCTCACATTGCCCCTGAGCCGTCCCCCCTCTAGCTTCAAATTTTTTTTTTGACACTCTTTATTACACCCATGGACTGGGCTTCCTTATGAGGTGCAGTCTTGGTCAAGCCTCTCACTCCTTGCCTGAACTCCCCACTAGTCAGATCTCCTCCCCCCTGACCTCAGGCAGGTCAGTCCCCCGGCAACCCAGCCCCGAGGAAAGGCTCGCCCATCTGTGGTGACCTTACAAACTCAAAGACCTACCTGAGCACCAGGGGCTACCTGAGGAGGAGGAGTCCGATGTGAGGGAGCCGGCAGTGGGATGTGGGCAGGACCACTGGTGCCCTCTTCATCTCTGCAGTCCAAGGGAGGATTTTTGCTTCCCAAATCCCCCCCCCAAGTGTGGCGTGCAATGATGCCATGGCACATGGAAACCCTGCCAGCATCCGACATGCTTGCCCCCATTTTGCAAGTCTGCATCCTGCAGTACCCCCACTCTCTATTGAGGGTCAGCAGGATGCCAGACTTCCCCAGAGCCCTCCCCCAGTATAGGAGAGCAGTCTACCAGACTCTCAATCCTCTCCCTCCTCTGCCGACCCCCCAGCACCTGAGTTCGCTCCTGAACCTGGGTCGCAGGGGTGACGTGAAGTGTGGTGTCCAGTGCCTCAACCCTCAGTGCCACCGGGCCGACCCCCTCTAGCTTCAAATTGTGTCCTCTTGTTCTTGCACATCTCTTTTTCTGAAAGATGATACCTTCTTGGACTTTGTTGATTTCACTGAGGTACTTAAAAGTTTCAATCATGTCCCCCCTCTCCATCCTCTCCTCAAGAGAATACATATTATGCTCCTTTAGTCTCTCCTCATATGGCTTCTCTTGAAGACCCTGCACCATTTTAGTTGCTCTCCTCTGGACCACCTCCATCCTGTCTATGTCCTTACAGAGATGGGGTCTCCAGAACTGGATGCAGTACTCCAGATGGGGTCTCACCAACTGTCTGTACAGAGGGATAGCAACTTCCTGTTTTCTGCTGGTGATGCCTCTCCCTGTACATCCCAATATCCTCACAGCCCTCCCTACTGCCTTCTCACATTGCTTGCTAACCTTAAGGTCATCTGATATGATTACTCCCAGGTCGCTTTCCATTTTTGTTGTTGTTACTACCTCCACCCCGCATTGTGTACTCTTCATCTGGGTTTTTGTTTCCCAGGTGCATTATTTTGCACTTCTTTGCATTGAATCCAAGCTGCCATACTTCTGACCATTCCTCCAACCTTGCCAAGTCCCTTCTCAACCTTTCCACCCCCCCTTGTGTATCAACCCTCCAGATCTTTGTGTCATCTGCAAAGAGGCATACTTTTTCTTCCAGTCCCTTTGCAATGTCACTTATAAAGACATTAAAAAGGACTGGACCCAGTACTGAACCCTGCGGTACTCCACTAGTAATTCCCCTTTCTTCAGAGTGGACTCCACTTACTATTACCTTCTGTGTCCTGATGTACAGCCAATGTTTTTCCCAGGCTACCACCCTGGGACCCACTCCAAGGCTGACTAATTTGTTTATTAATCTTTTGTGTGGGACTGTGTCAAATGCCTTGCTAAAGTCTAGGTAGGCCATGTCCACAGCCCCTCCCTGGTCTGCTATTTTGGTCACCCAGTCAAAGAAATCAATTAGATTCATCTGACATGACCTTCCCACTGTGAATTCATGCTGCCTTGGGTCCTGTGCCCCACTGGCCTCTAGGTACTTAACAACTCTTTCCTTCAGAAGTGGTTCCATCATTTTCCCTACCACCAAGGTCAAACTGACAGGTCTGTAGTTACCTGCCTCTGTTTTGCTCCCACTTTTGTGAAGAGGCATCACATCTGCCCTCCTCCAGTCCTCAGGTACCACACCATCCTCTCATGATTTGTTAAAAAGGGTAGTCAGTGGTGTCACTAGTTCTCCCCTTAATTCTTTTAGAATTTTTGGTGAATCCCATCAGGCCCCATTGCTTTGTCCACCTTTCAGAACCCTTTCTTCTGTGAAAGGACTGGGTTTGACCCTCCCTATCTAGAGTGCTTCTGTTAATTGGATGAGGTACCTCCCCCTCCTCTTCTTTTGTGAATACTGAGCAGAAGTATTTGTTCAGTATCTCTGCCTTTTTCACTGTCCCTCTCTGCCCATCCACCATCCATTCTATTTAGCCTCACTATCCCTCCCTTTGTCTTCCTATGCTCTCTAATGTACCTATAAAAGGTTTTATCCCCAATCTTAACTGAGTTGGCTATCTTTTCCTCATTTTGGGCCTTTGCTATTCTGACTGCCTTCCCTGCTTCCTTCTGCTTTAACTGGTATAGGTCCCTGTCCTGCTCCTTCTGTGTTTCCTTATACTTTCTAAATGCTATCTATTTCTCCCTAGCCTTCCCCCGCCACCTCTTTTGAGAACCATAGTGGCTTTTTCTTTCATTTTGATTTGTTTATTTGCTTTACACAAAGGCTTGTTGCCTCTGTAATGGCAGTTTTGATGTTTCCCCATTGTTGCTCCACCCCTTCTCCTTGCCTGTTTGCTAGTGCTTTTCTAAGGCACACTCTCATTTTGACAAAGTCAGCCCTCCTGAAGTCCAATACTCTCACTTTTGTATGGCTTGACTCTGTAGCTGAGTTTATTATGAACCAACACTGTTTTGTGGT
The DNA here is from genome assembly GCA_016271365.2 of Neoceratodus forsteri. Taxonomy (NCBI): domain Eukaryota; kingdom Metazoa; phylum Chordata; order Ceratodontiformes; family Ceratodontidae; genus Neoceratodus; species Neoceratodus forsteri. Next base: position 767,422,941 of record CM057458.1, read on the forward strand.
CACTTGTTCCCAGATGGCTACCCACTTCTAGATCTGAGATCCACTCACTGTCCCCAATTGAGAGTACAAGGTCTAAGATTGCTCCCTCCTGAGTGGGTTCCAACACTAGCTGTCTGAGGCATGCCCCCAGTAGGGCATCGAGAATGGCCCTGCTCTTGGATGTGGCTGCAGCAAAGGTGTTCTAGTTAACATCTGGCATATTTAGGTCCCCTATCAACAATATCTCCCCTTTCTCTGCCATCTGAAGGATGTCTTCTATCATATCAACAGCTTAATCTAGTTCAAGGCCAGTTGGCATTCATCTGTATCCCCCTTCCCCAGGTATTGCCTGAAAATAGGCAGAACTTGTCTAGTGCACTTAACTGGTCAACAAAAACTAAATACATAAATAAATATCCTTGTCCATTCCCTCCCCCTGAGATGGGGGTCTAAATACAATCCCTGTGCTGATTGTGGTATCATTTCCAGTCTCTAAGGTGACCCACAGTGCTTCCTCTCCTCCCTGTTTTCTCTTTTGCTCCATTGCTTTTATCCCTTCCCTTACATAGAGAGTTAGTCCTTCCCCTCTTCTACCCTCCCTGTCTCTCCTGTAGGTTGTGTACCCTGGTATGTTAACATCCCAGTCATGGTTCTCTGTGTACCATATTTTTGTGACTTCCGCAATATCCAGGCATCCCTCTTCCGTCAAGGCCACCAGTTCAGGTGTACTTTTACATTATGTTCTCCCTCTAGAACCATATGCATAATTCAGATTCTCTCATTTCCCCAAATTTGAAGTCTTATAGATTGTATTTATATTTTTTTGCTTGTTTGTTTCTACTTTACAATCACCTAATTTAAGTTCATGTTCTAATCTGCAAGTGGGTCCTGGGAGCAAGATAAATAGTAACCATTGGTACATCACAGTAAATGTCAATTTACAGTTATATATTATGTTACCTATCCAGGTGATAATATGATACATAAACCATATGTGTTCCTGATGTGATAGTTACACCAATATGTAGACAATTTAGGTAATGATACAAACATGCTGTATCAGTCAATTTAATGAAACAAGATAAATCTGATACAGTGTAAGTTTCTCATTGGGTTCACTCTTAGGATACTATTGGATAAGTAAGGACAGGTCTGTGGCCTGTGTTGTTGTAGGGGAATCAAGATTTTATAAGAGTGCCTGTCAGTCACAAGGCTTCTATAAATTTGCAAAGTCAGATGTAAAGATTATTATCTTCCAACACTTTTGAATGAATGTTTATAGGTAGCAGATTTGTATAGTTACTAATCAAATTGTGGGGACTAAAAAACAAAATTCAAGAAATGCATATCAGTATATTTTGCCATAATGGAAAAAGTATAGCTACAACATTAATTTTATAAAATAGCACTTCTGTCATTACGTAAATATATTTAAATATACCTAGAGAAAACCACCTGTTTCTATACTGATAGCATAATTACTACTGTTACATAGCAACACTATAATAACTTGGGTTGCCTTTTTTCCATTAGGAAACCATGGTGTAATTTGTTATTATAAAGGAGAGTTTATAATGGCAAATGTGCGCCGGTTTCCCTTGCTCTGTGTATGGACCAGCCACAGCTCTTCCTTTCAGACCGCTGAATACACACCACTCAAACTGGGAGCTAAGTGATCTTAAAAAACAAAATCTACTTCCACAAGAAAAAAATATATTTTGGCTTCTGACCAATATAAATAAATAAATAAATAAAATTGAAATCAATAAATAAAGAAGACCATGGACTGCACGCTGAAACATGACCGGACCGTGGAGGCACAGGAACGTCTTTTTATTTTATATCATTGCTGTGGCGAAAAAGACAAACCCAGCAATTATGTAACTAAAATATGTGGTGGTGTGTTTAAACTTGAAGTTTAAACACACCCTTGGTGTTAGATGCTTTCAAAGACTCCTCAAGCTTAGTTTTCGGGGTCTATGTAGCAGCTAACACCTTGTGTGTGTAAACGTCTCATTACACACACCACCCCATAATTTATTCTATCTACTGTATGATAAGAGCAACATTTCCTAATGGCCAGTCCCAAGCTTTCATTGAAAAAGATGAATAAGTTTCTAGCCCCAGCAATTCCAGTGATAGACCTTTCAAAAGATATTTTCCTTAAAATGTAATAACTTTGGAACTGCTGGGGCTAGAGAGATAGGCCCTGATTCTAGAAGGATGGTGCAAGTCACCACCAAAGGCAACTTGCACCAAATGCTGTTGTGCCAGGGACCATGTGCCCAATTCTCTATTGGGCAGGGTCCCTGTGGCTAAGTCCCACGACTTGAGTCAACTGTACAAGTATGCCAAACAGAAAGCATACTGGAAAGGTTATCTGCAAGCCTGTGGCATGCCAAAGTGAAGGGCTCAAGTCTCTCCACACACACAAATCCTGTACAGCCCCACAGGGTTAGCACCCCTCCAATGCCCCGATCCCCTAAAGACACTAAAAGGTTCCACAGGGCAAGCAGCCCCCCCATGCCCCGATCCCCAAAATACAGATGCAATATCCTGCAGAGCTACAGACACCCCCATGCCTTGCATCACCCCCAAAGCCATTGCAGAAGTCCGGCAGGGCTAGTGCCCCCTCTCCCCAAGCCCCTATCCCTAGCAATTGCAGAGTGCAATAAGCAAAAAATTACACATCAACCCCCAATATCCCTGTAAGTCTAGTGGCCCCCATCTCCCCCGCACAACTGTGCCATATCACCCAGCACCCCTGACCCCTACTCAGTCAACAACTGGCACAGCCCATCTCTCACCACCATGGCCAGCTACCGACTGAGCTCCATCTGAGTGTGTACTACTGTAAACAATATGCACTCAATGATTGAACTATCATTCATTCATTGAGCATGTACTATGTACAGTACATGCTCAGACAGAACTCAGTTGGTGGCTCTCCATGGAGGTGAGAGGTAGGTTGTGCCAGTTACTGGCTGGGTAGGGGTGGGGGGTGCAGGGTGGTCTGGCACTGCCAGGTGGGGGGCCACTAGACTGCTAGGGATAGCTGTTTGTGGCTTGCTATTGTTACAGTGTGCCATTTGTGGGTGGCTGGCATTGGGGATTAGGGGCTCGGGGGGGGGGTCGTGTTTAACCCTGCACAGATTTAAAAATATGTTTTGTGGCTCAGGGCATTGGGGTGGGCAAGATTAGCCCTGAGGGGCTTTATTTGAAATATTTGGGTGTCGGGGCATTGTAGGGGGGTGGAGGGCATGACTAGCCCTGCAGGGCATGTAATTAACCCACTCAGGGATCAGGGAATTGGGGAGACGTAATGAGCCCTACGGGGCTTAACAGTACACTTAAGGGAATTGGGGTATTGAGGGATGGTGAAATGTCATCTGGGGATGGGCCGGTGTCACATACGCGCAACTCCCAGAGGGCATAAGTACACTTACACCAGCTAAAGGCTGGTGTAACTGTACTTTGGTGGATGTCCTCCGGGGGTTGTTTGAGAAGAGAACCAGGAGGGACTTGGTTGCTGCCCTTCCTGAATAGGGCACAACTGCTGCCATAAACCCCCTAGTGCCATGTTGCAGGGAGTTTAGGGCATAACTGGTGGTGCATGTCCACTTTGGTGCAAGCAGCCTACAAAATGTCACAGGCTGCTTTGCAGAAAACGGTATGTCGCAACTGCTGGCATAACTTGCTACTTGCACCATTTATTTAGGTGCAGATCAAGTTACACCAGGCGTAACCTTTCGAGAATCGGGCACATCATTTTTTTTAATGAAAGCTTGGTGTCTGCTACGTGTAGTAGATATAGCAATCATAATTGCTACAAAGACCATCTATCAATTTAAAAAAAAAAAACATAAATGTTGCAGATTGAAATTAAAAAAAAAACATAAAAATGGTTCACTACATTTTTGAAGACCCATCGTTTTTACCAACACATTACATCAACATGTACAGACATGTAGCAACACAGGAGAACTGTGTCATTAGGTCCTATACATGTTGATCAGACTCCAAGATTTCATTAAACAAAACAAAACAAAAATTAAGTTTTATGATTGACAGATCAAATGTTACCTTTTGCAAAATATAATGTCAAGCATTACAAAATATATAATAATATTGTTGGAAATGGTTAAAAGATACAATAAGGCCCTTGCCTTTCCCCAAGGCCCCTCTAGCACTTCTGGGGCTCTCCTGTCCCAGCTCACTGCTCTTAGATCCAAGCTACTGGCTTGTTGTCCCAGCTCCCCTTTTAGTCCTTACATGTAATAGTTTTTCCTTCTGTGATGATTGCTTGATTTGAATTCTTTGTACTCTCTCTGTAAACATTGTTTACTGGTCTGACCACTGTATACACTGTGATGTTCTTGTAACCCCACTGATTTTGTTGTGTTGCTTGCTGACTGTAACTTTTCCTGCTATGATGTGCTGGTTTTGTCAGTAACTCTGCCGAGTCGTGCCTGAAAATAGACAATGTTTGTTGTCTAGTGCACTTACCCGATCAACAAAAACTAAATAAATCAAGCAATTAATAAAGAAATAAATAAATCAGTATTGTTCCAAGAATAAACACATTCTTTTCAAGTTAATTTCTTGTATACACTGTCTGGCAGTGATTTCCAACTTGGTGGTGTTGCAGCTGAAAAAACGTTTATCTCTACAAGCCACCTTATCTCCAGTATGTACATTGCACTGTACATCACTCCTATCTGTGTCCTTAAGCAATACATGCATGCTGTTGGTCTAAGCACTCAGGAACGTTTCCATTCACCTACTTACTGTACATACTGTAACTCTAGTGCATTGCCCAGTGTAGCTCTTAGCTCTCATTCAAGGGAAGGAGACATGACTGATGAATTATTACAATGGTGTGCTTGTCTCTTACAGCCAAGTAGAAATCTACAGAGGCTGCTGCATGTGACTTGAAGCACGTGGAGTAGTGAGGTAGTACCCCCCACACCCATATCTACCTATTCTGATAAGGAATCATGGATTATATGAAGACAGCCCATCTTACAACAAAGTTGAATAAGCATTTGTTATAATAGAGGTTTTCAAGTTTCTGATGCAAGGGGTTCAATGAATTATTGATGTGCATTTAATAAGTACGGTGGGTATTTCACCACACCCCTAGGTAATTAAACAAACAAACAACATTAAAAGGGATGTTTTTTTTTTTTTATTAACAGGGATATGTTGGGATAGTACGCCTTCATACATTGAAGCATGAAGCCACAGGCAAAGTGTTTCATGCAAACAGGAAATGGTGATACCACAATGTGTCTCACCTCTTGGAGTGCATTATTGTGATTACACAATGGATCCGTTTTGTGTGTAAATTTTAAAAATAAACATTTCATAAAATATTTTTTCCTCTGTTCTCTTTTGGCCAGTAGATGGTGCTATTGTAGTGAAGGTATAGGTAGTACCATCTTGGTGGACATGTAGATGTGGGTTGTATTTTGTGAACATTCCCATTTTGTGCACCGCCCCTGTCTCACTGTCGGGGCAAGTGATTTCTTTCCTATGTTTAAAGGCTTGTTAGTAAACAACATCGGTTGTGATGCCTCGATCAACCTTTGAATAAATCTGCATTAAGCAGCAATCACAGAAAGCCATGATTGAACTTTCTAAGGAAGTGACTCTGAACAGCAGTTACTAGAGCCCACAAGTGAGCCCACAGGGTTGACACTCCCAGAGGGGTGGAGAAGGTGAAGGGTGTGGTGGCTAGGATTCAATGCAGAGAGGTACAGGATCATGCACTTGGGGCACAGAAACACAGGGGAGGAGTACATGATTTTGTGGGGGTACTGACAGCCACCGGGCAGGAGGGGGACCTGGGGGTAGTCATACCTGATGATCTAGGGGTTGTCAAGCAGTGTGGGAAGGCTGTGAGGAGAGCCAGTGGAATGCTGGGATGCATGGAGAGAGGTATCTCCAGTGGAAGGAGGGAGGTGATGATGCCACTGTATGGAACATTGGTGAGACCTTGTCTGGAGAGCGGTGTCCAGTTCTGGAGGCTGCATCTTTGGGAAGATGTGGACAGGGTGGAGGCAGTTCAGGGAGAGGAGACGGGAGTGGTGCCGGGGCTGCACCAGGGGTCATGTGGGGGGAGACTGGAGGATCTCAATATGTATTCCCTGGAGGAGAGGAGAGAGGGGGATATTAAAGCAAGCACCCCGAGCATCTATCCTACAGAGCCATCAGGATGTAATGAAATTCTGATTTAGGCATTCTCTGTTAGCACCTTTATTATTTATTTAGTTAGTTTTTGGGGACTGGGTAAGTGCACTAGAAAAATTCTGCCTATTTTCAGGTAAGACCTGGAGGAGGGGGATACAGATGAGTGCCCACTGACTTTGAACCAGCTTAAGTGCTGTTGGTGGTATTTTTCAGTGAATGGTGGGAAATTTGGCCAGGGCACGGGGGAAATTCCTCTACTCTTTTTGAGAAGTGCCATGGAATCTTTAACATCCACCTGAACTACCACCAGGACAGGTAGATGGGACCTTGGTTTAACGTCTCATCCAAAAGACAGCACCTCAGGAGTACAGCACACCCCTCATGCTGCACTACGGTGTCAGTATTGGGATATTAACCCAAGTGCCTGGTGTGGGGCTAGAACCCACAGCCTTCCAAACTCCCGGCCTCAGAGGTGAGTGTACTACCTGCTGATCCACTGACACTGACCTGATCCACTGCTTTACCTACTAGTTACCTGGTTTCCCTGTGACTGTTCATAAGTTTGTATGCACCGTTGTATAATGTTAAGGTCTCCAACACAATGTATTGTTTTGTTTTGTTTTTCTTTTTTTTCTCTCTGACATGCTATGACATGTACTCAACTCAGCTGAAGACTGTTTTCAGAGGTCTTGTTTTCACACAACTGTATTGTATTGATTACTGTTTTGATCTATTGTATTTGTGTGTTATGGCTGCCAACAAGCGGCCCGGGTCATGACTGAAAACAGTCCTCTGGATCAGCTTGCTTGCCCAGTTAACAAAAACATACATACATACATACATAAATAAATAAAAATAAATTACAGAGACTTTTGAATACCTCAAGGGTGTAAATAAGGTGCAAGAGGGTACCAAACCGGGTAAGTCACACTTGCGTCCCAAAAATTACCATCCCATCTCCCTCCTGAACACAGACTTAAAAATCCTTGCCAAAGTCCTGGTTAATGGTCTCCTTGACACCTGGCAGGGCCTAATCAGCCTGACTCAGGCTAGCTTCATGGCAGGTCGACTGTCATCTGATCACCTACACAAAGTACTCCACCTTATCTTGATAGCGGGCAAGTCCCAGCAGTCTTAGTCTCTCTAGACACCGAGAAAGCCTTTGAATGTGTTTCTTGGTCTTCTTTGTTTGCCACACTCCAGAGATTTGGTTTTCTGGTTCTATTCTGTGACTGGCTCAAAGTAATATATTACCATCACATGGCCAAGATCTGATGTAATGGAGCATATTCCCCTTCTTTTCCACTTCAGCATGGTACCAGACAAGGCTGTCCGCTCTCTCCTTTCCTTTTCAATCTTTACTTGGAACCACTTATTCATTCCCTCCAAACCAAACCTGAAATCGGAGGAACACAGGCTGGTAAGGACAGATACCTCTTGTCTGCTTATGCAGATGACTTACTGTCACACCTGGAAGAACCTCAAACCTCCATACCTGCAGCTATGAACCCAATCAACAGATTTTCTCGTGTGCCAGGCTACAGATTAAATCGGGACAAATTAAAGATAATGCCTCTCAACAAACATGTGCAGACACAGTGGATTACGGTACAAGGCCTTTCCTGGGAACCTAAAGTTCTCACTTATTTGGGGATTAAAATCTCCCATTCCATCACTAAGCTGGTAAAATTTAGCTGGCTCCCTATATGTCAAATTGTTCAGGCCGGCCTCCAGAGATGGAAAGCTTTCCCGCTTTCATTATGGGGTCAGATGAACATAATTAAAATGAACATTTTACCCAAATATTGTATCCTTTGAACATGGTTAGCCCCCATCTCCTCAAAAGTTGGTTTGCCAGGCTCCATACCTCTCTGTCAGAATTCCTTTGGAATGGTAAAGCCGTCCGTAAAGCTTGTTCCAAACTGACACACCCAAAACAGTTGGGGGGGGTGGCTGAAAGCACCTGTTTTATTTTTCTATTACTGTGCCAGCCATAGTTGTAAAATCTTCAGGTGGAGTGCCTTTGCCACAAGGCACATGGATGGCTCTTACAGCCTTTAGTGGTTACCTTTGGAACAACACCTTTGTCATTCCCAGGGAGTTGATATAGGCAGTTTGGTTTATACCAAGCCCTAGGAAATTCCAAAGTCCCTTCGGGACTCCCCTATTTGGTGGTCCCTTAAGAGTCTTCACCAGATTTGTTCCCACCTTGGTCTCTCATTACGCTAGGATCCATCCTAACCACTATTTGGAAACTTACACTTTCGTATACTGAATCGTACGATTCCCCTGAGCTTCTGTCCTGCCATGGGCAGGGCCCCAATCTCATCTTTGCTTTGTGATGAAAAGTTTAGTTTGGCCAGGGTAATTCAGGACAGGTTTTCTATTCCTATATACCACCCTTTTAAGCACATGCAATTGGACAGGGTGTTATATTCCTTCTTGGGGCCACCCCCGTGGCAGGGTGCCTCCAGCCCTTTACTGCAAATATTAGTTGACACCGCTACTCAGCCACACACATATCCAAATACTATAACCTTCTACAGCTGCATGATCCATAAAGACCCTCGAGGGTTTGTTTTTACTGGAAAAGCTAATTAGATCTCAACTTGAGCGAGAAGGACTGGCAACAGATTTGGCAGTGCCTATACAAACACATTAAGGAGGACCGCCTCTGGTTTTTGCAATTCCGTGTCTTGCATAACCTTTACTTTTCTCCCACAAGGTTGTTTAGGATGGGCAAAATAACGTCTCTACTTTGCACTAGATGTGGGCTTGTAGATGGAACACTGAAACATACACTTTGGGATTGTGCCTTGGTGATTCCCTTCTGGCAAGCTATACAGAATGCTCTGGATCCCCTTTTGGGACTGGACTCTTACTTTACCCATCAGATATGCCTGCTGGGTCACTTTCCCAAAGATATATTAGCTTGTCATAAGGCCTATATGTCACTTATTTTGGTGGTGGCTAAACTAATAATAGTCAGACACTGGTTAGATCAAATCAAACCAAACCATCCTTAAGATAGTGGCATGCAGAGGTGCTCCAAGCTCTTGAGATGGAAGGACATATTGCTAGGAGGATGAATCAACAAGAGGCATTTGGTAGGAAATGGGTCTAGCTATTGGTCCTTCTCTCTATCTTGAACTGTCAATAGAATAATATTATTCTGGATGGAAGAGTGAGGCCCCCTACAGCACCTTTGCCTTGGGGTTGTAGGAACAAAGCTATGGGTCTATCCCATTTGTATATTTAGGTAATATGTTAATATGTGCTCCGGGGAGGGAGGGGAGGTTGGGGGGAAGGGGCAGATAAGATATAGTTACTTTTACGGATCAGGCCTCAACAGTGTTGTTTATAGTGATTATATATGCTAGGACTGGCATTTGTACTGTAAGAGCTTTCCCTGTGTTCATATGATCTTCCATCTTCTTTCTGTATGGGGTGGGAAGCTACCGGAGGATTGTTTGTATCTGTGTTGTTTATTCTTTCTCAATAAAATATACTAAATTGAAAAAAAAATAAAAAGGTACAAGAGGGTAGTATCTTTCAAAAAATAAAGACATTCAAGAACAAGTGGCCATGATATCAAGACAGAGGGGGGCAGATTTAGAGGTAACGTGAGACAGTATTTTTTCACAGATAGGGTGCTGGATCCAAGGAACAACTTCCTGTTAGAGGCTGTAGGGACAAAAATGGTAGGGGAATTCAAAAATGCATGGGACAGAAATAAATGAACTCTAGTGATGGGAAAGAGAGGGTAAGCCACAGATCATTTAGGATCTGCAGTATATGAAACAGGCAGAGAAAATGAGCAGAGTAGGTGGGCCAAGCAGTCCTTATCTGCCGTAAAAATTCTATGTTTCTATGTAAGTGGAGATTTGAAGAAAATGCTCTGAGCAGAAGTTACATGGGCTCATGATTTGGCCTATGAGTTCAGGCTAGAGATGAAGCAAAATTTAATTTCACTGGCAAAATTCTGGCAAAATCTAGAATTCTGCCCCACAAAGTAGTTTGCAAAATTTGTGCATTTCTCATAGTATTTTGCAGTTGTAAAATGCAAAATTTCACAGTTGAAATGTGGGATTTCACACTTCAATGGCAGAATTTCACCCACGGGTGGTGAAATTCCACATTTTGACAGTGGAATTTCACATTTTGCACCCACGAAATATTTTGCAAAATGCACAAATTTTGTGAAATATTTCATGGAACTAAATTTTCCAGTTTCAACCATCTCTAGTTCAGGCCAGAGAGAAAGTCTCTTGAAGCAGTAGATGTGGGAGGCTCAGATCAGGTCATGAATATAGGACCTCAGAATGTGTGTGAGTGCTGTTGCACTGAATTTTGTGTGTGGCTCCTTTGTGCTCCTTAACAGCTTGTGACAGGGAGTACTGCTTTTGTTTTAAAGAGTTTAACTGTTTTAAGCTGATGAAAGACATCTGGCATTGTAAAAGTGAGTAATGATTTACAGTTATTTGAGGACTGTGAGGAGGCTGTGAGCAGAGGAAATAGTGTCTTCGAGCGGTGTATGGGTAGATATTGCCATAGGTAAAAAGTCCACTCAGCCAATCAGGTCTGTGTATTTATAATAACTATTGCATAACATAAACTAGAAACCTATCTAATAGCTATCAAAAACAAGCATTTGTCAATGCCGAATGTTGCTTGTTTGTATGTGCTGTTTAGGTATTTGGAAGTGATAGTTCCATGCCTTCCTCCCAAGACATCCACGGTGTCTTTCTGTTCAGTATTCACAGACGAGTGGGAGGGGCAAGGGCCACAGCAGTACAGCAATTGCCAAGGGGGTGAAGAGGTGGACAATAGTCCATTCAAAGGTAAAAGAGTCCTGCAGGAGCTCACTAAATTGAAGGTGGACAAAGCGGTGGAACCAGATGGCATATGCCCAAGGATATTAAGAGAACTGCGAAGGGAGATAGCAGTACCTCTGGCAGCCATGTTCACTGAGTCATTCAGCATGAGTGAATTGGAGGATGGCACATGTGATCCCTCTACACAAGTCCGGCAGCAGGGAGGAGGCAGGGAACAATAGGCCGTTCAGACTCACCTCAGTAGTGGGGAAGATCATGGAGACATTACTTAAAGAAAGGATAGTGGGGCATCTAGAAGCCATCGGAGCCCAGGACCATACACAACATGGATTCACAGTGGGGACATCATGTCAGACAAATCTGGTTGGTTTCTTTGACTGGATGACAAAGGAATTGAATCAGGGTGGGGCAGTGGACAACGCTTACCTGTGATTTCAGCAAAGCCTTTGACACCATCCCATATAGGGGGCTGATAAACTAGCTGGGTAGGCTGGGCATGGAGGAAAAGGTGGTAAACTGGGTTAGAAACCGGCTAACAGACAGGAGGCAGAGAGTGGTGGTAAATGGGGTGCAGTCTAGGGAGAGGGGGGTGAACAGTGGGATGCTACAGGGATTGGTCCTGGGGCCAGTCCTGTTCAATGTCTTTATTAGTAACATTGCAGAATGTCTGAAGGGAATTTTTTCACCAAATTTTCAACATAGCCATTTTAAGACCTCTGCTCATGAACAGTGTCACTGTGATTTTCTTAATCTGTCCCAAACATTGATTGCACACATCGAGTGCTCCATTGTGCGCTACATGCATGGAAACACATTTTGAGCGACATGTGAAAAATGAAAGCTGTACTGCTCATAAGGAGATGTGGTAAAATGGCAATGTTGAAAATCTGGAGTGCAAATATGAACAATTTGCAAACTTCCGAGCATGCGTAGGAACTGCGCAATGCACGCTCATAAAACAATCATTTTAAGGAATTTTTTTCACCAAATTTTCAAAATAGCCATTTTAAGACCTCTGCTCATGAACAGTGTAACTGTGATTTTCTTAATATGTCCCATACATTGATTTCGCACATTGACTGCGCCATTGTGCGTTACATGGGTGGAAACATGTTTTCGATGAGATGTGAAAAATGACAGCTGTACTGCTCATAAGGAGGTGTGGTAAAATGGCAATGTTGAAAATCTGGAGTGAAAATATTGAAAATTTGCGAACTTATGAGCGTGCGTGGGATCAGAGCAACAAATGCTCGTAAAACAGTAACTTTTGGGAAATTTTTCACCAAATTTTCAACATAGCCATTTTAAGACCTCTGATCATGAACTGTGTCACTATGATTTTTTTAATCTGTCCCAAACATTGATTTGCACACACCGACTGCGCCATTGTGCGCTACATGCATGGAAAGACATTTTGGGTGACGTGAAAAATGACAGCTATACTGCTCATAAGGAGGTGTTGTAAAATGGCAATGTTGAAAATCTGGAGTGAAAATATTAAAATTTGTGAACTTACGAGTGCGTGGGACTGTACAGCACTTTTCGTAATACAGTCATTTTGGAATTTTCACCAAATTTTCAACATAGTCATTTAAGACCTCTGCTCATGAACAGTTCACTGTGATTTTTCTTAATCGTCCCATACATTGATTTCACAAACTGACTGCGCCATTGTGTGCTACATGCGCGGAAACACATTTTAGTGATGTGAAAATGACAGCTGTACTGCTCATAAGGGTGTGGTAAAATGGCAATGTTGAAAATCCGGAGTGCAAATATTAAAAATTTGTGAACTTATGAGCGTGCATAGGAACTGTGCAACACACATTTGTAAAACAGTCATTTTGGAATTTTTTCACCAAATTTGCAACATAGACTTTTTGAGAGCACACCTCATGAACACCGGCACTGTCATTTTGTTAATCAGTCCCAAAAGGTGATTTCGCGCAGTGACCATGAAATCACCCTTCGGGCCTGATTAATGCCATGACAGTGACAGAATTCATGAGGAGAAGTCGCAAAAACCCTATGTTGAAAATTTGGTGCCAAAATTCCAAAAAATGCCTGAGATATGCAGCAAAGTTGAAAAAACCCTATCTATCCCATTATACAGCTTACCGGCATTTCCTCAGTTTGTGGTTGGCTTTGAAGAGCGTGACGTGTTCCCAGTCTACCGAAGATCGTCGCAAAGGTCTGGAGGTAAGTATGGGGTGAGGGTGTGGGGAGGCAGGGTGTGCAGTGGGTGGGTGTGGGTTGTGGGAGGGGGGCAGGGAGAAGTGCAGAGGGACAGTTTTTTATTTGCAGGTTTTTTTTTTTTTTACTAAGACTATGAGGGACATTTGCAGCAGCTGAAAGGCTGTTTGGGGGGGCTGGAGCCGATGGGGGATTGGACACCTCCCGTCAGCCATAACAAGCTTTGCCACACTGGGACTGGCCCCCAGCATGGCACCAGGAAAGCTTTGGGAGGGGTGTGCAGCCATGGAGCCGACAGGGGATTGGGCACCCCCGTCGGCTATGACAGTTTTTGCCACACTAGGGTGGCCTCCAGCGTGGCACCTGGACAGCTTTTGTGGGGGACATGGAGCGATGGGGATTTGAGCACCCCGTCGGCCATACAGGCGTGGGGGGGAGGGAGCGTATCAGCACGCAATATGCATGCTTGCGTGTGTGTGTGTGGGGGGGGGAGAGCTCTGCTCACTGAAGTGGAGCTCTCCCTTTCAACTGTATGCCACTGCATTTTCAGCTTGTCATAGACAGCTGCAGCAGTGATTGGTGAACTGCGACCGCGCCTGAAAACACACTGACTGAATTGGTAGAGAGGGTGCCAAACCTCAGAAAACTCGGATGATGGCACTATGTTTCTTGGATATGCATGCAAGCAACATAAAAATGTCATGATGTTGATAATGTCCAGTCTATGTCCCCTGTTGCAAATAAAATATTATTGGTATTTGTTTGAATTTAACAGAAGTTAGTTTTGACATAGCTAGTTTCAAAGTAATTAAATGTCTTGTTAAAGTTTATTTAAAGCAGCAGTGCATGATAGCAATGAACATTTTGACTCATACTTTCTTATTCTACTATAGATTGCCCCTTATTTCCCAACTTGTATGACACCCTTTGTTCCCCATTTTGAGACTACTTCACATTTTTTTTAACAGTTGAAATAATATAAAGGAATTCTTGTTTTAATATGACTCAACCCAGATTTTCATCTGTATTCTCTGTTGTTTTTGAACACTTATTGTTTAACTTCACTTTTCTTGTGATATAATGAACTAACAAGCAGTAGGCACTGATTCCTAACCTTTTGCGACAATAGGAGTACAATAACAGCTCAAAATACCGATGAAAACTCATTCCAAGCCATAGTAAAATGTGTACTCTTTCTACTATATCAAATGTGAAAAAAAAGCGCTGAAGTAGGCTCAAAAGGGGGAAAGAAAGGTGTCTAAGTCAGAAAATAAGGGAAACTCAAAAACAGAATAAAACAATATAGGTTAAAATGTTTCCCATCATGTACTGCTACTTTAATTCTTTAACAGTGCTTGCTTGAGGTGATATCATTGAATCATCATAAAGGTGTATTTTGAATTTGTACAAACAAGTGGAGGATCACTCATGACTAGGGAGAAGGTGAGTGGACCTATTATTGACCCTTGAGGTACAACTTGATACTGTAAATTACTGTACTGGTCAGCGTGTGAGGTTATACCACCTATTACCACTATTGGAGACAGAACAAGTTTCTTGCACAGAAGTACACATTGGTTAACCAAACTGAAATCATTTTTAAGGCAAATAAACATGGCATCTGTATTGCTGGTTGAGGCGAAACTAAAGTCTGTATCATTAGTGACCTTTAGCAGTTCTGTGCTGTGGTAGAGGAGTAGTAGGGCAAAAATCTGAATAAAAGTGACAATTATGAATTGTAGAACACATTCTATGAGCTGGATATTCACCAGCTTTGTAAAGATCTTGTAGAGGGTATGAAAGACAGAGATTGATCTGTAGTTATTTAGTTAAAGTTTTGCCAAGCAATGCCCAGTGAGCTGTGAAACAGTTTGTTTCCAGTGGTGTACTGGGAGTTAAAGTCCACATTATAACCTGCCATGCAAAGTGTTGTGGTTAAAGCTTGATTTCTGACTTGAAGGAATTATGGGATATTAAAAGCAGTTGTCAGCTGCTCAGCTAGTAGATCTAGAGCTGGTTTAAATTGTTTTAGATCAATAACATTTGCACCTGGGATTTTCAAGATGTCAAGGCTCAGCACCATATAAAGTGTGTCATGTTGGTGAATTGGAGATGAAGTAAAGTTGATATTGCTTACATGGTTAGATGTCTGTTTGGATGACTGCAAGTGTGGGCTGAAAAGGAAATCATTATTAGAATCATGTTTTAATTTGTCAATTGCGGAGGCCACATGATGCACTCAGAGAGAAAGGCAGCTGTCCCCTCTTTTCTGTGAGTACAGAGAAATAAACACTGCCACAACCCTACATTACCCATTTACTTTTCCTACAAACAGTGTTTAGCTGATTCTCCATCCTGTCAGCTATCAGTAGTGTATTTCTGATAGAAAATGGAACAACCTGAAGCCTGTCAGATGGAGTTCACTGAAGCCCTGCTGTGCCTCCCTAGAGAACCAGCCTGTAGGCGCTTGTAAAAGAGATTGATTCTCAACTCTTCCCTTGGGGCAGTGTAAGAAGAAGACATGGGAGACAAGCTGTATCATTTTTTTCAGAGCTTGCCACTATGAATGTGGCAGTATAGGAGCTAGCTGGTGACTTTCATGTTTTTAAACCTGCCCTAGAGATGTTGATTACAACAATAAGTGATATCAAAGTTTGTATTAGTTCTGTGGAGGACAGATAAGTAAAGGAAGGAGCAGAGCTTGTGGAACTCTGCCAAAAAGGTGGCCAAACTTGAAGATCATATTGAAGACCAGGAGGGAAAAAGTAGACACAACTACCTGGTTCTTGTTGTTTTACCAAACTAAATAGAAGAAGGAATATGCTGTTATTCCTACAGAAAATCTTGCAAGAATTCACAAGTCCTCCTGAATATGGCACCACCTACACCATCAAAAGAGCCTACAGATTGTTGCAACCCCAACTGCCACTCAGGGACAAACCTGGCCATCATCATGAAAATGTTGAATTTCTCAGAGAAGGTCTATATTCAAGCCTAGGCTTGCAAGCAAGTCGCCCAGTCATACAGTGGCAAAAGACTTAACTTTTGTGATCTGATGCCTGCAGTCTGGGACAAGCAAATGGCTTATGAACAAATTAAGAAAATCTCCATGCATCACAGATCAAATTCCCTTATGTTACCATCCAGCTAGGCTCAATGTCACCACCAGCTGAGGCACACATGAATTTCCAGATGCTGTAGCAGCTCATCATGAACTGTTAGAACCCCTTCCAGGGGTGATCTCTTAAACTTCTGCCAATGATGGGAACAAGGGAGTCACTAAACCCACATGACTTTTCACTCATTCACCATCTGTTACGCTAACATGATCAGGTATGTGCTACTGTCCTGTCTTCACCACTCCACAGCTTTACTGACTCTCTGGGACTGCCCTGTGTGAACACTGTGCTTATGAACACTTCCAGGGCCTGTTACCAGGACTTGGTTTAAGGAAGGCTACAAAGACATTATACTCATTTACCTGTTAACTAGCTGTAATGCACAAGAAAATAGCAGCAGCAACAAAAAGCATGAAAGCATTACCCTGCTCCATCTTCCCTTTAGCACCCTCCTTTTCTGCCACAAAAGTATAACAATGACCACACAGCTATTGACAGTGATTTGAAAGATGCTGTCAGCCAGTCATACTACTCCAGTTGTGAACCATACCTCCTCGGACACACCTTCTGGGATTTTGTTGCCAATAAGCCTTTGAAGCAGCACTAAGCTGTGATTGGAGACCCACAGTGCCACAACATGCTGGTTGATGGAAGATGCACAACATGGTGGGTTGACAAACATTTGTTAAGGTTAATTTGCACCGGCACACAGCTGTGCAGGATCTTGGACTCATAACCCTCCTAAATGCCTCAGAAGACTTTACCATCACTGTACACAGAGCAGGTGTCTTCTGATCATCCAGGCAGCAACATTCGTTATGCTTCAATGCCAACCAGTTACCATCAGTGAACTGTCATTGGATTAGAGAGGGGAGCCACTATGATCATATTATCTCTGGCCTGCCTCTATGAGATCTAAGATGAGGCATGCCATCTAAGACTACAATGGCTGACAGAACTGCTGGTAACGGCCTGCCCAGTGGTGTGGAGGGCTAAGGCACAGCGCATCTTACCTCCTACCACACCGGCAACCCAGGTTTGGAAGCAGACTTGGGTCATCGGTGGTTAGCTGGAGAGGTAGAGGATACAGCATCCATAAGACTGCTCTCCTCTCCTGGGGAAGGTGGATTGTCATTCCCACTGAATGACTGCCACCAGGTGGAGGCCTTGCAATAGTGCAGTTCTTGGATGACAACAGATGAGAGGGTTCAGCGGGACTCTGCAGCATGCATTCGCCTCCACATGCACATGCTGATGCACACACCCTACCAATGGTGAATGAGGAGAAAATGGAAAAGGGGAGCCTGCAGGCTGCATGACGCCCTTCAGGCCTGAACGGAGCTCTCTCAAGTGAGACAGGGCCAAAGCCTCACCTGCCAACCTGCTGCTGGGTGAAAAAGCAATATGGGTAAAAAAAGAAATGCTGGTTACTTAGGATGTATCCTTTTTTCTTTTATCCTTCTATGTTTTGTTTCTGGACTGAGGTACTGAAACATGGGTGGGGGGTATACTACACATGGTAAGGCATATACACAGCATTTCCACCTGCTTATGCAGGGCTAAGTCCTCACCATATAACTTCTGGTGTTGGGGGGGAGGGGCAGAGTATTTAAAAAAACAGAGGGAAAAGGAAGGTTAAACCTGATAGCTAAGTTGTGATTTACAGGTCCACTGTATGCCCTGGGGCAAGTGGAACTCCCTCAGTCCAGTTCTGATCAGACTCATTTATTGGGCAGCAGCCCTTTCCTAACAGTAGTCCACTCAATCAATGGGCCAATACTAGGCAACAGTACAGCCCTTTTCTATCTGTCATTTGGCATCCATTTTTGTCCATATTTTCTTGTTTGTAGCTGTTGCTTTGCTTCATTGTTGAATATGTATTTGCTAAATGTCCTGTGCAACATGAGTGCTCAGGTGATACATATTGATGACCATATGCTACCTCACTCCAAGCAGGAACCTCATTTTACTCACTATTCCCCTGCACAGGAATTGATTATTTGCTCTGTTGTTGGGTTTATTGCCCAATGTAGGGACTGCATTAGGCTACGTGCTTGATAACCCCCCTGGTGAATATGCATAGATATTATACCTACCAATTCTCTAAACACATCTAATGCTATTGGACTTTAGGAGGGCTGACTTTGGCAAGATGGGAGAGTGCCTCAGAAAAGCACTAGCAAACAGGCTAGAAGGAGGTGTGGAGCAACAATGGGGAATAATCAAAACTGCTATCACAGAGGCAACAAGCCTTTGTGTGAAGCAAATGAACAAATAAAAATGAAAGAAAAAGCCACTATGGTTCACAAAACAGGTGGCTGTGAAAGTCAGGAAGAAAAAGATAAGTATCTCGGAAGTATAAGGAAACACAGAAGGAGCAGGACAGAGAGCTGTACCAGTTAAGGCAGAAGGAAGCAGGGAGGGAAGTCAGAATAGCAAAGGCCCAAACTGAGGAAAAGATAGCCAATTCAGTTAAGAAGGGGGATACAACCTTTTGTAGGTACATCAGCGAGTGTAGAAAGACAAAGGGAGGGATAGTGAGGCTGAATAGAATGAACAGTGGGTGGGCAGAGGGGGACAGTGAAAAAGCAGGAATACTGAACGAATATTTCTGCTCAGTATTCACAAAAGAGGAGGGGGAAGTGCCTAATCCAATTAACAGAAGCACTCTTGCTAGGGGGGTCGATCCCAGTCCTTTCACAGAAGAAAGGGTTCTGCAAGAACTCCTAAAACTGAAGGTGGACAAAGCAATGGGTCCTGATGGAATTCACCCCAGAATTCTAAAAGAATTAAGAGGAAACTAGTGAAACCACTGGTTACTCTTTTTAATAAATCATGGGAGGATGGTGTGGTACCCGAGGACTGGAGGAAGGCGGATGTGATTCCCTTCACAAAAGTGGGTCCAAGACAGAGGCAGAAAACTACAGACCTGTCAGTCTGACCTCTGTGGTAGGGAAAGTGATGGAGTCACTTCTGAAGGAAAGAATAGTTGAGTACCTAGAGGCCAGTGGAGCACAGGACCCAAGGCAGCATGGGTTCACAGTGGGAAGGTCATGTCAGACGAATCTAATAGATTTCTTTGACTGGGTGACCAAAGTGGAAGACCAGGAAGGGGCTGTGGACATGGCCTACCTAGACTTTAACAAGGCATTTGACACAGTCCCACACAAAAGATTAATAGGCAAATTAACCAGCCTTCGAGTGGGACCCAGGGTGGTAGCCTGGGTAAAACATTGGCTCGACAACAGGACACAGAGGGTAATTGTAAATGGAGTCCATTCTGAAGAAAGGAGTTACTAGTGGGGTACCGCGGGGTTCAGTATTGGGTCCAGTCCTTTTTAACGTCTTCATCAGTGACATTGCAGAGGGACTGGAAGGAAAAGTATGCCTTTTTGCAGATGACACAAAAATCTGCAACAGGGTTGATACACAAGGAGGCGTGGAAAGGATGAAAAGGGACTTGGCAAGGTTGGAGGAATGATCAGAAGTATGGCAGCTAGGATTCAATGCAAAGAATTGCAAAATAATGCACCTGGGAAACAAGAACCCAGGGGAAGAATACACAATGGGTGGGGAGGTGGTAACAACAAAAAGGAAAGGGCCTGAGGTAATCATATCAGATGACCTTAAGGTTAGCAAGCAATGTGAGAAGGCAGTAGGGAGGGCTGGGGGTATACTGGGATGTATATGGAGAGGCATCAGCAGCAGAAAATAGGAAGTTGTTATCCCTCTGTACAGACAGTTGGTGAGACCCCATCTGGAGTACTGTGTCCAGTTCTGGAGACCCCATCTCCGCAAGGACATAGACAGGATAGAGGCAGTCCAGAGGAGGGCAACTAAAATGGTGCAGGGTCTGCAAGAGAAGCCATATGAGGAGAGACTAAAGGAGCTTAATATGTATACCCTTGAGGAAAGAAGGGAGAGGGGGGACATGATAGAAACTTTTAAGTACCTCAGTGGAATCAACAAAGTCCAAGAGGGTAGCATTTTTCAGAAAAAGAGACTTGTAAGAACAAGGGGACACAATTTAAAGATAGAAGGAGGGCGGTTCAGGGGCAATGTGAGGAAGTATTATTTCACAGAGAGGGTAGTGGATGCATGGAACAGCCTTCCTGAGGAGGTTGTGGGGTCTAAAACTGTGGGAGAATTCAAGAATGCATGGGACAGACATAAGGCAATTCTTGTGGGGGTAGGAAGAAATAGGCTGTTGGTTAACTAGGATCTGCGGCCTATCCTGTAGGTAGGGGAAATGGGCAGACTAGATGGGCCTAGCGGTCCTTATCTGCCGTCAAAGTCTATGTTTCTATTGATACCATTATAGTATAAGCCACTTAATCAGGATGAGGATAATCGGGATGCCAGCTTTATTGGGACATCCCCCCATGGACAGATTAAGTGGACATGTATTCCTATGGCATCCCCATCCTTTTAATGGGGACAGGGATTCTGGATTACTGGGACAATTGAGTTTCACTCACTCATTTAAGTCCCCAACTCCTGGCTAGTGTGAGGGTCCTTAGCCATTCCTGCTGCTGAAATTAATGGGGTACTGACGAGCTGATAAGTGACTGATGGTGTATGAATGCATTGTGAATAATGCTGTCAGCACACACAAATTTTGTTTACTTCCTGGTCCTGTGCCCCCAACTCTCCACAGACTCTTTGCTGAAGATCTGGAGACCTAGGTTTGAATCCCACTGCCACCTAGGTGCATACTGTGTGATCTTGAGCAAATCATTTAACTTCCTTGTGTTCCCAGGTCACATCTGGAAACAAGCATCGGCTTAGTGTGCTACTTCTGGTAAAACAATGTTCCCATTCCCTCTCCCTTCCACTTCTAAAATACAGATTCATAGCACCTGGCAGATTGCAGTGTGTTTTGCAGAAATAAAACTATATAAAAGCAAGAAGCCTTCCTTTACTGCCATGACTCTGAATGAAGGATGGAGAGCCTGCTCTGTCAGTAAGTGACTGTACCACAAACACCATGCTAAATGAAAATGGGGAGGGTACAGTTCAAACTTGTTTAGCATGAATAACACATAACAAACTGCACTCTGGGATTGAATTAAAAAAAAATACAACTTCATAGAATTATACAAGTAGCTGGTAGGTAAGTGACACAAGGCCCACCTAGTCTTCCTGAGGGTACCCTCCAGTATGATTTCCACAGGTGGGGGTCCCAAACCCTTCCCTCCCCACTCAAAAATACCCATGTGTTTGTCCCATGTATGCTTAAACTGTGTCACTGTTTTATCCCCCACCACCTCTTCTGGCAGACCATTCCAGTCATTCACTACCCTCTTGGTGAAGAAAAACATCCTCACTTTGCCCCGACCCTGCCTCCCAGAAATTTCATGCAATGCCCCCTGGTGTTAGAAACTCCACTAAAGTGAAACAGCCCATCCATCTGAGTTGCATTAATCCCCCTTAAGTATTTAAAAGTCTCAATCATATCATCCCTTCTTCTTCTGTCTTCCAGAGACTACATATTTAGTTCCCCAAGTCTCTCCTCATATGTCTTCCCCTGCATACCATGTATCATCCTGGTCACCTTCCTCTGCACTGCCTCCACCCTGTCCCTGTGCTTGTGGAGATAGGGACTCAAGAGTTGCATGCAATAGTAGAGATGCAGATGCACAAACGTTACAAACAGGGGAAAAAGCACCTCCACCTCCTGCTTGTAATACCCCATCCTATGCATCCGAGTATCTGATTTGCCTTTCCACTGTTTTCCCACACTGCTTCATCACCTTAAGATTGTCTGTAATAATTACTCCCAGGTCCAGCTCCTCCTTTGTGACCTTTAACATCACCACCCCAAGTGTGTATTCCATACCTGGATTCTTATGCCCCAAATGCATGATTCTACTGTTATTTGCATTGAACCCCAGTTTCCACTTTATGGACCACTCCTCTAATTTCCTCATGTCTGCACACATTTTATCAACCCCCACCCCAAACATTCACCCTGTTACATAGTTATCATCGTTAACAAACAGGGTTACTTTCCCACCCAGCCTCTCAGTTATATCCCTTACATAGATGTTAAAAAGCACTGGTCCCAACACAGACCCTTGAGTTACTCCACTGGTCACCCTCCCCTCACCCAAGTATACCCCATTTACCACCACCTTTTGGCTTCTGTCACTAAGTGAATTTTCCACTCATTTCTCAATCCTAGTTCCCACCCCTAGTTTAATCGGTTTCATAACCAACCTCCTATGAGTGATGGTATCAAAGGCCTTCCTGAAGTCCAGGTAGGCTACTTCCACAGCCCCGCCCTGATCTAACACCTTGGTCACTTCATCAAAGAACTCTACCAGGTTGGTCTGACACGACCTACACCTGGTGAACCTGTATTGTGCCAGGTTTTGCAGCCCTCTAAAGAAAGACTTACTTCAAATTAAATCTTGCCATTAGAAGTTTTAATCTGACTCTAATCCACAGTGAGCCTACAACCTCGGCGCTTCACCATGGCTCAGAATAAAACTTCTAATGGCAAGATTTAATTTGCAGTAAGCCTTTTTTTATTCAAGCCTGGAGTGTAGTTTGTTATGTGTTTTTTTTGTCAGTGAGATGACTGGCAAGACATGAGGGATGGAGGGAGGGAGGGAGTGAGGGATGCATTTACAGATCTCAGCAGCTTACTGTGAGGTAATATGTTACTGTACTGCCGAAGGGATGTCTCCTGCCATAACTCAGTATGGTACTTCCATTTATTAATTTATTTAGTTAATCAGACTGTGATTCTGTTATGGGAAACTGCTTACTTCTGATAATTGGGACAGCAACTTAATCGGGATAAAAAGCCTGCCATTAGGCCATCACAATTAAGCAGCTTCTACTATGTCTGAAATATTAAAGAGATGTTAAAAAGGGCCACACCAGTGAAAGAGAGACCAGAATCTGAGGCACATTAAACCCACAGTGGCATAAATAGCCTGCCTGCAAGAGACTGACACAGTCTGTGAGCAGAGTAACTTATGGAGGTGAGACTGGATAGATCAGATCTTTGCCATGAGAATTAACAACAAAAAAAGGTGGTACTGTGATCCTTATCCATCAGAATCTCCCTTTCCACTTACTAGACAAACAGATCAACCCAGAAGGCAGATATGTTCTCATCAAGGGTGTAGTGGACAGAAGAACCATGGTCCTGATCTCACTATATGGGCCGAACAAAGACGATCTCCAGGTGTTTACCTATATCTTAGCATACACGTCCCCACTGTGGATACTTCAGCCATCATAACTGGACACTGGAATGTCATAATGAACCCAGACCTTGACAGGTCAGCCAAGAATAGATGTGGCCTTTCACCTTAACCAGAGAGCAAGTATGGGCCTACAGGACTCAGTAGGCCTGATAGAAATATGGTGTGCCCTCCATCCAGACCACAGAAAATACACTTTCTGGTCTGCTGTCCATCATACATCTTCAAGATTCGATTATTATCTAGTCAGTCAAGACCTTCAAGACCTGAAACTCAATGGGAAATCCTCCCTAGAGTAGTCTCCGATCCTCCCCATCTCCTTCTCCTTTCTACAAGTGGGCCCCATGGAGAAAGACAAAACCTGGAGAATTAATAAGAACCTACTGAAAGACCCTGTTATTCTACAGAAAAATAAAAGATTGCACCATTAATTTCTTTCAGGAGAACAACACCAGGGTAAGCAACCCAGCCCACCTATGGGATGCTTTAAATTGTATTCCAAGAAGGGAACTCATCTGATTAGCAGCCATAAAAATAAGAAAATGAGTGGCAGACAGAAAATAGCTTCTCACCGAGAACCACATTCTTGAAAGAGGGATCTCTAGCTCGTCCTTCACTGAAGACTCACCCCATTTAGCTCTGGCTGCATTAAGCTCCTAAGAGAACAAGCCAGGTTTCCTGTTCAAAGAGCTAAAACCAAGTACTTCAACCATGGTGAGAAAGCTGGCAAGCTACCAGTCCTAAGGCTTTAGCGACAGGAAATGGCTTGCACAATTAATGTGATGGGGTCATCTTTGCTAGGCTCACTCCCCACAGCCCCTAGTAAAATGGTATCTGCCTATGGGGAATTCTACTCCACACTATATACTGAAGACCCTCTCCCCTAACTGTATGAACCCCTGATCCACCAATTTCTCCAAAAAGCCCAAGCTTTCCAAGCCAGAGCTGCATATCTAGAGATGCTCAGTATTATGTCCTATAAATATGAAGTGTGCTTCCCGACTGGACATAAGGCTGCCAGCTGAGATGGTGTAAGGAGGCCTGCAATGGTCACCATATGTGCACCCACAGCACCAAGGATTCTGGTAAGATGACTGAAGGGATGGATGCTCAGTGCCATGGAGAGGGGTGTTAGATGCCCAAGATTACAGCCATTACAACCAGAGGTACCATGGATCGGTGCTGGAAGGGGAATAACTGGATATCAGGGGGGTTTAGTATAATATGGGCTGGAAATTGGGAGGACTACTAGCATGAGGGATATATTGTTAGTATGGACTGGCAGTTGGGATGGGGGACCACTAGCACCAGGGAGTTTATACCTGCTACGGGCTGGTGATTGGATGGAAGGGGGAGAAAACTAGTACCATGGAGTTTATTCCTACTAGAAGCTGGTGTTCAGAGGGTGGAGAAAGTTTTAATACATTCTCAAATATGGTGTCACTTGTTTTATATTCTGTAGCTGCTCAGTAACTATTACTTAAAATGCATGGATACTCAAGTGCATCTTACAGTCCAACAAGATTTGTGCAAAAGTTGTCACTAGCAGGTCATAAGTACGCTTGTGCAGATGGTATGCTGTCTGATCCATGAAGAAATTTCAACCAATCAGGTTTTACTAGGAACTAAGACATCACCATTCATTCATTAAAGTCATTACAAGATCAAGTCAGCACTGAACAGAGAAGATGGTCTGCACTGGTGGATTATTTTCTTTATTTGCAGATTACATTTTGTGAGAGCTGGTTGGGGAATGAGAGTTATGCGGACCAGAGGGGTGCTGGGTGGGGGACTGAGAGTAACTATTAAAGACAGTTGAACTCAGAATGGAGGTGGAGGGAGTGTATTGTGGATGGGGAGAGGGGTTTCATTTTGTTACAGTAATGCTGCCATGTGATATTTGCGGGGGTTGCCAGCTGAAGGTTTTTGGAAGGGGGTGACCATTTTTTAAACCCAATTCACTTTTGGATTTGCAGATGAATTTGCCATCTATAATGCTAATTTTCGTCACCCTGCCTCTTAAATAAGAACATGAATTGCAGTACCCAGCTCTGCAAATTTGCTGAAATTCACAGATTTTTTATTCAGTGTGAATTTTAGCAACTTTGTGCATCTCTAATGGATTACCCTGCACAACAAGGCTGTGTTTTCATTCAGGGGTTCTAATGACATCATATGGACCTCAAAAGCCAAGTTTGAGCGGGCATGGATGTCATCAGAACCCCAAGATAAAAGCAAAGTCTAGTTGTGCATAGTTGCTCATGTGTTATTTTGTATTGCACATGCTTTGAAACCTAAAATTTAAAAAAGGCTGCTTTACTTCTTGTCAAGAAGTCATGGATTAATTTTTTTTTATTATCTAGAAAAAATAATACCTTCACCCAGATGCTCATAACCCACATTGGTGAGGGGCAAGTTTCAGTCTTTTTTTTTAATGATGAAACAAGAGAAGAGTTTGTGTTTGGAGAAAGTATGGATACTGTGTTTGGGGGATGGGCAGTAAAACAGTAGGTGGCATGAGCTTTCATTCTAATTAAACTTTGTATTGCATCACTGAAGGGTATAACAACATTCTATGAACTCTCAACTGTGGTACAGCAGCTTTTTAGCTACACTGGAAATCCATGCACAACAAGGGGTAACCATATACTATAATATATTAATTGAATACTTTTGTCCATGAAATATGCTTCTCAGCTTAAAATTATTTTATGAATATCCATCCAGCTCATGGGATATCAAGTTTTAATTTTTATGACCAAGGCTTTTGTTATAAATGCCAATATTTCATTTGATTGCATAAACAGTTCACATTATTACAATATATAACAGTGTTGAAATACAAATAGCAGGTGCCTTACAGTTGTCAGTGAAAAACTACTTTGCACTTCTTAACAAATGGAACTGTGATGTATATTTGGAAGCTTTGTGACATATTAAAGTGGTTTATGAGGCACAATTTGTTTTGGTGGTCTGCTCTGATTGATGACATTCTATCTGCTCCTGCCTCATCTGCTGTGGTATTTCTGTAATAAATGTTCATTCCCAGACATTGCTTAATGTATTGCATCTAAATCATTTGTTACTTATAACAAGTTTCAGTGTGTATGAATCAAAAGTTGCTTATATTCTTCTAAAGGATTTATGATCCTGAAGCAGCTCTATCACTTTAAATGACTTAAACAGGAACAGCTAGAAATGGCCCTTCAGATAACTGTATTGAATTCCAGGATGATGATATACTGTAGACAGAAGAAAAGAAGTCTGCTTTCAGTTCAGTGAATTTTTATGAATTGTTATATATTTTTTGACAATTCAAAAAAAAAAGGAATTATAATAAAGCTTCTGTTTAATTTTTGTAAACGTGGTACTGGTTTGATGTTTTGTGTAAATAGAATTGTTGCTCATTTGAGCAATATTGATGTAAAATATTCAGAATTAACTGCTAGCATGTACAGTACAGCTGGAAATACTATTATAAATCATTGGCACTGATTCAACTAATCAGCACTGAGTATTTGATTGAATGTGAGGACTTCTTAAAACCATAAGTATGCATCACATGCAGTATTTGAAAGGATGTTTCAGATTTCTTACAAGACCACTTACCTTCTAGAAGTAAAAGGAATACACCTTATACATATTGTATATCCTCAAATGCAGTTTGCTGATTTATTATCAGTTTATAGGGAAAGTCAGGCTACCTCTTATGGTTATAATGCTGTCACCACTTGCATCCTTAGGGCACTTTTGGTCCACAGGCCTCTTGCTCTAAGAGTCTGATTGGAGACACTTTTACAGCCAAATGAAACAGCCCACATGTCCCTATAAACTTAAACCTTAGAAGCCATCCAATTATTGTTTAAGGAAAAATGGGCATTTGGACAAATATGTCACATGTTCAGGGTAATAACGTGTATGTTAAAACATGTTACTGTCTGTTTTTATTTTGGAAAAAATAGGAAAAAATACACATACTAATTTATATTTGTTTCAGGGTTTATTAAGGTTTTTTATTTATGTATTTTCAAATGTTGCATCTAGGGGTGCTTTTCAGCTATGGATCACCTCATATACAATAAGGCCTAAAGAGAAAGAAGCAGCAAATTGCACAGATTTGACACAAGTTTACACTTCATTTCTTTCGATGTACATTATAAATCAATCATGCAGCAGAATCAAATATAACATATCAAATATATTTATGACAGGCAGATGACATATTAAACTTATCACACAGTGGTGGCTTACAAACTAGAGTGTATAAATGAATAAAATACATTTGGATAGTACACTATCCATACCCATTATCTGAATAAACAGATCAAATACACTTGGATAGCATGCTACAGTATCTCTACCCTTTATTTGGATAAAAATATCAAATGCTATACATTCTAATAGTGCACTATCCCAACACATCTTCTGGGAAAGATGGAATATGTACATTCGGATAGTGCACCATCTGACCCATTGTCTTGATAACTGGATTAAATACATTCGGACAGTGAACTACCCGTACCCATCATCCAAGCTAAATGGATTAGATAACTTTAGATAGTGTATGTCCCAACTCACAGCTTGGCTAAATGGATCAAAAAGATTTGGTTAGTGTACTATTCCAATCCATTACCTGGGCTAAATGAATCAGATTCATACAGACAGTGTGCATTTCAAGCTTTTGGATATTCTGGTGGGTCAGATAGTAAACTATTCACATAATCATTGTTAAAAACACTCAATTTGTTGTCAATCTTTAAATCTATGTACTATACATGTTGTTCCAGTGTAAAGGTGCAAAATAAATAAATGATGTGCTACCAACAATTATTTTCTTACACAATTGTTTATCACTTGTAATGGTGTGCATTTCAATGAAACAACTTGATGCTTGTTTATGCACAAACTTTCAAATAATTGTACACCAGTGTAATTCTGCTTGGTTACATAGTGACAAAATATTCAATTTGTTATACAAAGTACGTGGATAAGTATATGGATCCTATCATAAAATTTATCTACATAATTTATTATACAGTTTGTCAAGCTTACTTAAGTCAGTCTTCAAGCTGTGCTAGTAAATTACGTCATCATACCCTGTTACTGGAAGAACTGTAATTACTGTTTTACTATTTTCAATCTCATTTATTCACTCAAGCAGGATATGTGTCTAATCAAAGACCTTGATTTTGGATTAATTTTCTTAATTGTATTTGCAATATGCTATGTGAATTATCAAGATTCTGTTAGTCAATATCCTTAATTACTTACAGTGCATTACTACTTAGAGTTTATACCTCACATTTCTTTGTAACAGGCTTTAAAGAGGACAGGAAATACGTTTCAGTTTGCAGCTGTCTATAAAGTTCTAATTCTTAGCAATGATATTTATTTCCCTGCATTATCCATATTTAACAGTATCTAAATAAAAAGTGATATGAAAAACAGTATTTTGCATTGTTTTTTTAACTCAGCTTTATTAGGACATCTTATTACAAGCATGACAAATCATCAATAATGCATACAGTCTATGAATTAAACCATACCGTGAGAGGTAATGACATTTTCTAAATATTCAGTAACTTTCCAGACTTCAGTGCTTACAGACCGGACAGTGCCACCAAATTTAAGCATGAAAGCTCCATTTTAATCACTTCATCTATGCAGCACCATTTCCATTAGCTAAGTTCTCTCTTTATGTCCCTGGAAGAATTGATACACCTAGACTTCCTCCTTGCACACCGAGTTTGCCATAATAAAGCCAAAACTGAAGAACTCTTAACATAGGCTGAGGACCCATCTTACAGGGTCCCCAAGCCTGGGCCTCACCCACATGGCCCCCGGTTGACTTGTGCCACCCCTTCCTCAACTATGTCCCCTAATCCCACATTTATCATGTCCCCTGCCCTACCCCTGATTTCAAGTCAAGAGCAACTCCCTCCAAATGAGTTCCAACCTGTAGCATTACTCTTTACCCACCCCACTTATCAGCCATTCCTCCCAACCCCTCCATCTCTCAACATGTTTGTCCAAACTTAATCAAAGTTTTGCAGTTATCGATTCCATTAGAATCACTTCTTTCATCCTATGGACCCAGTCTCCCAATTTTGGAGGGTCAGGTGTCAGCCATCTCCCAGTAACACACTTCAGGATCACCACTGCCATAGTTAATAAAGTTTTCCTGGTCTCTGCATCTTGGTGTGTTATAGTGGGCAGGCCCAACACCCACTCCTCCCCAGACAGTGGAATCTTCACCTTTGTAATATTGTAGACTGCTTTCTGTATCTCCTGCCAAGAAGGGATAAGCACTGGGCAGCCCCAAAAGATATGCCAGTGATTGCCTATCCTGCCACACTGTCTCCAGCATCTATCATGTCTGGACATTTTATAGTGCTTAGTCACAGCAGGGTAATGGAAGAAACATGACAGTATCTTCCAATACAATTCTCTCCATACTAGAGCTGATGTGGCTCTCCAACCCCATTTTAGTCTATGGTTCCAGTCAGACTCTGAGATAGTGATACTCGCCTCCTTTTCCCAGGTTTTCCTGGTTTTCCCTAAGTGGTCTCCACCCCACTGTAAAAGCATTTGATAAATGCTAGAGATATATCTAGTGTGGCCTGCCACTGTAACTGTACTGTATAGAACATTTTCCCAACTGGAATGTGGGTGAGACAACCTCAGGACATAGTCCCCAAAATTTATATAATGCCTCACCTGCATGTACAGTAAAAATTCAGAGTTAGGCCAGTGGAATTTCTCCTTCATTCTGTGGAAGAAGATACATAGATCTCCCTCCAGAAACTGGGAGAACCTAGTTACCCCTATAGTGGCCCATCTGGCATATCCCAGATCTAGAGATGGTGGGAAGAATTTGAGTACAAATTGAATCAGCAATAGGGGGGCTAACCAGTTGGGGTGTTGAGCATTTTCCTAATCTTATTTATTATATCTAACCCATGTGTAACCCATCAATTCTTACTTGTTTCCTATATTAAGGCAAGACCTCAGTCCGGACCATTGAAAACAGAGGCCTGTCCTTCAGGGCTGCTTCCACTATAGTGTACCACTGGGAAGTATCTCTTCGTTTGGCCTAGGTCATTAGTCCTGCTACTTGGGCTGCCAAGTAATATGAATAAAAATTGGGAAGGCCTAACTTCCTCTCTTTCTTGGGTCACTGAAGAATTACTCTAGCTATTCAGTTTTTTTTGAGATTTCAAACAAACCTGGAAATCACTCTGTTTATCTTAGTCCAGAATCTGCCAGGAATTCAAAGGGGAAGGGACTGGAACAAGAAAAGCAAGTGTGGTAATACATTCATTTTGATGGTTTCCACCCTGCCCACCAAGGAGAGGGATAGCAGCCCCCACCTGGACATCTCTAGTTCCACCACCCTCCAGAGTCTTTCCTAGTTCTAGGTAAATAATTTGGATAGGTCTGTCATAATTAGGATATCCAAATATTTAATTTGGTTGTTTGGGGCCCATGCAAAGGGGAACCATTCTTTGAACTCCTGTGAGGGATCCCGCTCAGGATCATCACCTCTGATTTAAGAGAATTAATTTCATAGCCTGATATTTCACCCAAATGATCATAGGATGTCAGCTAGGTGAGATAAGAAATTGTTCAGGTCAGACAGGAAGAAGATAGAATCATCAGTATAGAGTGAGGGTTTGTATTCCTGCCCGCATGCTATAGCAAATTTTATCCCAGGGTCTTGTCTGACCTTAGCAGCCAGAGGTTCTAGGCTCAAGGCAAAAAGCAGGGGTGATAGGTGGCAACCATATTGAGTGCCCCTGGAGATTGGGAAGGGAGTCGAGCTGATACCATTCACCTGGACCAGGGCTTCCAGTCCAGCATACAGGTGAGACACTGCTTGTAGAAATTTTGGGCCAAAATTCATTTTCTCCATGGACTGTTTTAGAAAACTCCAATTAACTCTGTCAAATGCTTTTTCAGTGTCCATGGATATTGCCAATTGGAAAGCCAGGTGGGATTGTTGGGCTGAAATAATGTTTAGAAATTTCCTGAAATTGTTAGATAAATACCAGCCAGAAATGAACCCAGTTTGGTCCTCGTGGATCACCTGAGAAATTACTTCCTGTAGCCTTTTGGCCAACAGGCTGGTAAATACTTTGAGATCTACATTTAATAAAGATATTGGTTTATATGACCCGCAGTCCACTGGGTTCTTCCCTTCTTTGTGTAATACTGTAATCTGGGCTGTTTGCCAATATTTTGGGACAATGTTGCCCTCCATTACCTCCCTATAAATATCTAGCAGGAGTGGGGCTAATCTGTCCTCATAAGTTTTATAAAACTCGGACAGAAATCTGTCCAGTCCTGGTGATTTCCCACCTTTATGGGCCTGAAATTGTACTGTCAGCTCCGCCAATGAGATTGGGGATTCCAAAGAGTCCCAGGCATCCATGTTCAGGGCTTTGGAAACTGTCCCCTGAAAGAACCTCTGACTTTTCAAGTCCAGGTCTGCTATCGGTTCCTGTGTGTAGAGCTTTCTATAGTAAGAGGCGAATAAGGCAGTTATTTTCTCAGGGTGGCTGGTGTCACTATTATCATCTGGGTTGGTTACCTTTAGTACAAGTCTGCTCTCCTGCTGTGTGAGGAGAGTGCTGGCCAGCAGCTTCCCTGCCCTATTTCCCCCGTCATAATAGCTTAGGCGTATGCACCAGTAAGAACCCTCTTGTAAAGAAATGAATATCTTCTCAAGTCTCTCCCTAGTTGCTTTAAGCTGCTGCCTTGTGTCTGGATTTAGAGACATTTTGTGTTGAAATTCAAGGTCAGCAATGGAATCCTGTAGTTCTCTAATTTCCCTATTCCTCCTTTGTTTTTCTCGGGCCACAAAGCTTATAATAGTCCCCCTCAGAACTGCCTTTAAGGCTTCCCATCTACTAGCTGCGGTTGAAGTTCCTGCCTGCAGGGTTATTGGCTAGGTAGTAATCAATAGCAGTTTCAATGTAAGTTTTGAATTCTGTGCAGTTGAGGAGGCCTACATTTAGGCACTAGTGGGAGTTTCTGGTGGAGGGAAGTAACGTAAGCAATGCCCAAATGGGTGCATGGTCCAAAATGGAGCGGGGGAAAATGGTGCACTGATCTACAGAATAAACCCATTCCTCTGACATCAACAGTTGTGTCTGTTGGACTAGTGGGAGTAGTCTCTCCTTTGGCCATTTTTCCATCTCCATATAACCACCAGACTCCAGTTCTGTAAAGACCTGTTTAGAATGGAACTAGTCTTCTTTGGAATGGGGAGAGCGGTCCCCCCACACCTATCTAGGGTGGTAGATAAAGTCATGTTAAAGTCTCCCCCTAGAATGCAAAGTCTGACTTCTGCCTCTATCCACCTTGGCAATTGCTTCTGGAAGAAGAGGCCTGCCTCCCGGTCCTCATTTGGAGCATACAGACTAACTATTGTGCAAGGAATCTCCCCAAAGAGCCCTGTCACTTTAACAAATCTTCCTTCTGGATCTGTAAATACACTCTGCACTTGGAGGGGCAGGAATTATGAACAATAATTGTGGTCCCTCTCCTATGTGGGTGGGCTAAAGAGGAGGAGAAGTAGACTGACCTCACCAACCTACGACACAATTTCCTGTGCACTACCTCTGTGAGGTGAATCTCTTGTAAGAGTGCAAACTGGGTGTTAAGCCTCCCCAGTTCCTGTAGGATCCTGGATTGTTTGATCAGGTGATTAATCCCCCTGACATTATAAGTTACAATATTTAGCCCCTCCATTGCAGCAGTGCAGTAAGAATCCAAATGTGGAAGCTGAGGGCCCCCGTCAGGACACAAGGTAGGAGTGGGCATACCTCTCAACTGTCCCTGATTTTCAGGGACGTCCCTGATTTTACTTCAAAATTTTACTCTGTCCCTCCTAAAAATTGTGTTTCCATGACCAAACAGTGGGGGCTGTAAGCACAAAATAATGTCAAACATTAAAGTTTCAGACTTGTTCTTCCTTAGAAAATGCATTTTACACTTGGTCCCTTATTCTACCAGTTTTCTGAGTGGATATCACCGATTTTGAAGATGTGTCCCTGGTTTTGGTCCTTTGTCCCTGATTTTCTTAAGCATTGTCCCTGATTTATTAGTCAGGAGGTTGAGAGGTGTGGGAGTGGGTACACAGCAGAAAGAACATTAAAAACCAAAAACCACAGTAAGTGAACCTGAGTAACAATAGCAAGAAACATCCTGCTTTTGAATGGTTCCCCAATTAGGGGATGAAACCATTGCTCTCTAGAGCTCTGCTTTATCTTCCAAGGTGCAATGAGTTGCCCACCATCTGCCATCCAGTGAAGTCTGGTGAGAAATGCTGGGAAATACCCAGCACCTGGCTGCGAGTGTTGGAGTACATCCAGCACTAGCTGCATTCGTGGAGACCACATGTCCAATGTAGACCTTCCCCCATCCCCCCGGACTCACCATTCCATTGAATGAGGGTGAACGGCTTGGATCCAGCTGCTCTGCCATCACTACATGCCCCCCCTTCCCCATTCACCCACTGGGCATGAGAGATCCTCTTATTTTACATAGCAGCTCTCAAAGAGTCCCATCCCCCCATAGTAAGCTATCCTTGATTTCTTCAGAGGAGTCCCTCTGATCAAAGCATAAGGATCACCAACAGGAAGATAGCAGGGAAGGGGAAACCCCAAGGACCCACTGTTCCCTAGAAAAGATATATAGAAATGTTCATTCAAGTCCAGCTAATGTTGTATGCAAAGGCTCACTGCCTATGATGGCCCTTGCCAATTCATACCAGTCCTGAGAGCTCGGCTTGAAATTAGCCGAGAGGTTCTCTAGTTCTTCAGTTTGAGGGTTTCTGGGCTTTTTCCACTAAGTGGCCCAACAAAGTAAAACTGCCTGCTTTGTTCAGGGAGTTGCTTCTTCGAGTCCCACCAGCGCCCACCATTTGTCATTGCCATCTCTCAGTCTCCTTAATCAGCATGAGGGGGACCAGTTCATCCGCTTGCAGTTCTAGGGAAGAAATGTATTTTTTTGCCTCACCAACAGTGTTGAAGATCTTAGTACCAGCATCTGATGTAACTCTGAGTTGGGCTGGAAAATCCACCCTTGCTTTCAAGCCCTTCCCTCTGAGGGTCTTCACGATGGGGAACCGCATCTTCCTTCGAGCACTCATCATGGGGGTATAGTCGGGTTCAAAGAATAGCTTAATGTCCACAAAAATTATATCTTTCTTGGCCCAGGCTTTTTTGAATACTATTTCTTTCATTCTATAGTCCTAGAAGGCCATGATAACCGAGCACAATTGCGCTTTAGGATCTTTGGAGGGTGCAGACAGGGCTCTGTGGGTGCGGATAACATTCAGAGGGATGTCTTGACTGATGTCTAGCAGCTCCCGAATTAGGCTCTGGATGAAATCAGGCATACTGCCATGTTCAGTATTCTCAGGAAGGCTGTGGATCCTTAAATTAATCCTTCTGGAATGATTTTCTAAATCTTCCATTCTTCCCATGAGAAGCTGTATTTAATCAGGGAGCTGAAGGATCACGCCATTATGCAGATCAACTATTTCTGAGTAAGTTGTATGCTGTTTGGATAGTTCCTTCAGTTGCTTGCCTTGTTTGGAGATATTGGCTGTGTTTTCTTTAATGTCAGCTTTAATGGAATCCAGGGAATTGCTAAGCCATCACAGTTCACAGCACAGCTGGTGGGAGGTAATCATAAAATCCTTCCCTTCTTCCTCCGAATCACTTTCCCAAGCTGGCTCTGCTGATTTAGAGGCCTCCTCGTTGTGCATCAAAGGTCTGAAGGGCAAGTTCACTTTTTATTGTTTGAGCCCACAACCCGACCCTGATTTGGATCTATTTCTGGTCGCAATGACCACAGGAGATGAGTTCAGCTTTGAATGGATTTTTGCCTTGCAGGAGATAACTATTTTAATAATGGTAAGTCTAGGGGTTAGAGAGAGCTTAACACCCGTGTATCAACATCAGTCAGTGATGTCACCAGAAGTCGCATTGTTTCGTTTTTATTGGCATTATTCTACTACAGTTCTCTTCCTGGAATCTGTGCTCTGGAGTTATAGCTATGTCACAGATTGTGTACAAAACTCTGAACAAGGGTTTGCTAGGTCAACAGCTGATAATTAGCATTATTGCAGACATCCTGACATAAAACTCCAAACTACTGGTTCCATGAAAAGAACTGGGCATCATATTATCCATAAAAAGAAATCAATTCAAAACAGTTTTTCACATCAGTGTGTATTCAGGTGCAGCCAAATATTGACCATTTGAAGATAAGAATTTCATTGTTGTAAATACAAATGGGCAAAGTCAGCAAAATTTAATCTGCAAATCAACTTGTGAATTTCACGCAATTCATCAAATTCGATCAATTTGAGAAGCATGAATCAACCAAGAAGTGCAAAGTTTCACAGCAAAGTGCAGAATTTCGAGGGCAAAATTCTGCACTTCACTACAAAAACTTTACTGGTGAAGTTGAAGTTTCTCAGGTCTGGGGAAGCTTTATGAAGCTCCGTAAAGTGCAAAGTTTGCCCACTTCACATAAACTTCACCAGTAAGTTTTACTTCACCACATCTCTAGCGGTAAATAGGAAAATTACTAACTACTGCCAAGTAGCACACATTTCCTGACCCCTTTATGGCTTTATATAAGACTCCAGACCTCATAGAAACATAGAATATGTCTGCAGAAAAGGACCTCTTGACCCACTCAGTCTGCCTAGATGGCCCCATCTGGTCACGGTGCTCTTTCACATTTGAAAGAGACTCCCCTCCTTTACCATGTTCACCCCCCCCCCGTGAGGTATTTATAGGTCTTTGTCATGTTTCCTTTCACTCTCCCCTCTTCAACGGTGTAAACTTTGAGATTTCCCAGTCTCTCCTCATAGAGATTTCAATGCAACCCCTTCACCATTTAGTTGCATTGCTCTGGACTGCCACCACCCTGTCTATGTTCTTTCTGAGATGTGACATCCTGAACTAGGCATGATACTTCAGGTAAGGTCTCACCAGCAAGCAATATATTGGTAACACCAACTGCATCCTTCTGCTGGTGCTACCTATCCCTATGTACCCCAGCATCCCAGTGGACCTACTTACTGCTTTGTTGCACTGCCTTGCCAAGTTGAAGTAATCAGATATGATAAACTCAACACCCTTTTCCTGCTTAGTGACTGTCACCACCTCCCTCCCATCCTATACTCAGTCCCTGGGTTCCTATGCTGCAGATGCATGATTTTGCACTTTTTGGTATTGATTCCCACCTGCCATGCCATTGACCACTACTGAATTTCCCACATTCCCCATGCAATATCTCCATCCCTTCCTGGGTGTCCACCCTATTAAAGATGTTGGTGTCATCTACAAAAATACATACTTTCCTTTTCAGGGGTAAGGGTACAAAAGTATTACCATTTAACACAAGGAGAATAGAGGTCAAGAATGCTGGTAGTGGTGCAGTGCAGATGCTATGGGATGGCAGTATCCAGAGAGACATTTGGGAGACTGCATTGGTTCCCCATCTGCACATACCTCACTGGATTGATGAATAAGGTCACTAGGCCCCAGACCAAGTTGACTAGGATTCTGGGGACCTCTCCCCCCTCCCAGGGTCCACCAAATCTGCCACTATTACTTCAGAGGATGCCAAGGAGGAGAAACAGCTGTGCTATGGTGAGCTCTGGAAGGGTAGGGGTGGTGGGACAGAGGCACAATCCTCTACCGGTACCACTACATAATGCCTATACCACTCTGACAGGGTGAGAGTGCCAGGAGGAGGCACCCATGGTAGTGACCAAGGGGGATATGAGGGCCCTCCATAGTGGAACCCCAAGGAGTGTGGTAGAGGACCCAGAGGGGGAGGAAGCAACTTCAGGTGGGGGACTTGACTATAAGGGGGGATAGATCTGGGAATAGGAAAGTGGGAGAGAAGCAGTTTAGGAGCCAATGTGGTGCCATGTCCCAGAAGGATGGGAACCAGATCCTGAGGATTGCTGGGGCAGCAGAATAGGAGGGAGAGAGGGATGTTATTGTCCACCTGGGGACTAATGACTTAGTTGGGGACAGGGCTAGGATAGTGCAGGGAGAGTTTAGAAAGCTGGGGAGGGGTCATAGACAGGTAACTCACTCAGTGGCTTTCATTGAGGTGCTGCCTGTCTACTACAAGAACAGGAGAGGGATTGTCACAACAGGAGCTTTAACTCATGGCTGAAGGACTGGTGCAGAAAGGTAGGGTTCAGCTACATTGGGTACTGGGGACCCACCTGGGAAGATAACGGCCCATACAGGGGTGATGACTTCCATCCATTCAGGAGGGGAACTACAGTCCTCAGTGGATGATTTAAATGTTACTTCAATGAACATTTATATACATCAAGGGGAAGTGACAGAAGGAAGCAGGAAGTCTAAAAAAAAGCTGTCCCCACAGGCTGAAGAAAAGAGTAAAGAAAACCTGAGGGGAAAGAAATCCACAAAGGAGCAAATTAATAAATAATAAAGGAAGCAAGATAGTAGATATAAAAGCAGGGAATGGGAGCATTGGGAATGGGAGCATTAAAAGGAGAGGCAGGAAGGAAGGAAGGAGGGCAAAAAGGAAAAAAAGGGTGCAAAAAGCAGAGTGGAAACAAAATCTGGAAGGCCATGTGTGTGAATGTGAGAAGTCTATGAAATAAGATTCCAGACCTAGGTGCAATCATGGCAGAGGCTAAACTGGATATTGTGACCATTACTGAGTCATGGTGCACTGAAAACCATAACTGGGACATGGCCATACAAGGCTATATTGTGTTCAGAAAGGACTGGGTGGGAAAGAAAAGAAAGGGTGTGGTGCTTTATGTTAGGGAAAGCATAAATGCACTGGAGATACAGGGAATACAGGGGGAGTCAGAGGTACTTCAGGCCACTCTGGAGACAGGGAATGAAGGCACTATTCACACTGGAGTGACCTACAGACTTCCAGCAAAGGGGAGAGGACTTAGACAAGGTACTGGTGCAAGCCAGTGGCAAGATGGCAGAAAAAGGGGAGATGCTGCTAGTGCAGGTCTTCAATCTGCCAGCTGTAGATTGGAGTATCCCAGCAGTGACTTCAACTACAAGCAGTGACAGGCTGGAGTTTCTGCAGAGGGCGATCCTTAGGCAACTGTTTTAGTAAACCCATGCATTGTGGGGAAATACTGAACCTGGTACTCAATAACAGAGACAGTGATGCAGATGTCAAGATGAGGGCCACTTGGTGTGGTTCAATATAAAGGACAGCTGTGGATTCAAACCATACAAGGGCAAGTGTATGGGACATCAGGATGCCACATCTTAAACATATGGGTGAATGCCTCAGGGATGACCCAGCAGGGGGCATGAACTGGTGAGCTAGAGGAACAGTGGTCAAAGATAAAAGGAAGCATAGTAAAAACCAAAAATCTCTGCCTCTAACAAGTGAGCAAAAGCAAGAGGAAAACGAGAATGCTATGGTTCTCAAAAGAGGTGTCTGAAAAGGTAAAATCTAAAAGGGTAGCATTCAGAAGGTATAAGGAGATGCAGAGGGAGGAGGATAGGGAGATGTATTGGGGGGAAACAGGGGGAAGCAGGGAAAGCAATAAGGAGTGCAAAGGCACAAAATGAAGAGGGAATAGCCCAGAAGGTAACGAAGCAGGACAACACATTGCTTAGGTATGTAAGTAAAAAGAGGAAGGCCAGGGGAGGGATTGTAAGGTTAAAAATGGAAGGGGGGGCTGTGCAGATGGGGACCAGGAGAAGGCAGACATCCTAAACAAATCATTTTGTCTAGTGTTCATATAGGAAGAAGTGAAGGGGCCATAAAAAAGTAACAAAAGCTTTGGTGGGAGGGAGATGGACACTAGTCCTTTTTTGGAGGCAAGAGTCCTGAATGGACTTGCTATTCTGAAGGTGCACAAAGCAATAGGGCATGATGGGGTGCATACAATGGTATTGTGGGAGCTCAAGAAAATACTGACTGCACCTCTGACAGTTATATTTAACAGCTCACTGGAAACAGGAGTGGTTCCAGAGAACTGGAGGAAGGCAGAGGTAGTCCCACTACACAAAAATGGTAGCTGGGAGGAGGCTGGCAATTATAGGCCAGTTAACCTGACATAGGTAGTGGGAAAGTTAATGGAAACACTAATGAAGGAAAGGATTGTGCAATATCTTGAATCACATGAGTTATAAGGTCTGAGGCAGCATGATTTCATAGGGGTGAGATCACATCAAACTAATGTGATATATTTCTTTGACTGGGTGATCAAGGAACTAGATCAGGGTGGAATAGTGGACATGGCCTACCTAGATTTCAGTAAGGTGTTTGATGCCATTCCACACAGGAGACTAGTAAGCAAGCTGGGTAGCTTAGCAGTGGGTTCAAATGTGGTAAACTGGATAAGAAATTGGTTAGGGGATAGGCAACAGAAGGTGGTGGTAAGCGGAGTTCACTCTAAGGAAGGAGGGTGACCAACAGGGTGCCTCAGAGATCAGTGCTGAGACCGGTCCTCTTTAATGTCTTCATAAGTGATACTACAGAGGAGCTGGAAGGGAAGGTTTGCCTCTCTGTGGATGACACCAAGATCTGCAATAGGATGGACACTTCGGGGGTGGAAAGGAAGAGCAGAGTCTTGAGTAAACTATAACAGTGGTTAAGGGTGTGGAAACTGTGTTCCAACGCGTAAAATTGCTAAATAATGCACTTCAGCACAGAAACCCAGGTGCAGAGTACAAAATGGGTTGGGTGGTATTGATGACCACTAAACAGGTAAGAAACCTGGGTAGTAATCATATAGGATGACCTAAAGGTGGCCAGGCAATACGAAATGGCAGTAGGGGGGTGATTGGAATGCTGGGGTGCATATGGTGGGATATCACCAGTAGAATGAGGGAGCTGGTATTACTTCTGTATGGATCACAGGTAAGACCCCACCCGGAGTATTGTGTTCAGGTCTGGAGACCACATCTCCAGAAGGATATGAGTGGTGGTTGCTTATCCAGAGGAGGACAACTAAAATGGTGCAGGGTCTGCATCAAAACTCCTATTTGGAGAAACTAAAGGACCTCAGTATGTACACCCTGGAACAGAGGAAGAGGAAGGGGGGTATAATATTGACTTTTAAATACTTCATGGGGTAAATCAGGTACAGAAAGGGAGTATTTTTCAGATGAAAAGATGCTCCAGACAAGGAACATGCTATGAAGTTGGAGATGGGTACATTCAGGAGAGATGTGAGGAAGTACTTTATCATAGAAAGAGTTATGGATTCCTTGAACAACCTTCAAGTAGAGGTGGTGGGGGTGAAAATGGGAGCACGACAATACACTCCCGATGATACGCTCCTTGACATGTCGCTCCCGACAATACATCTCTGAGTCAATTCACTCCTTTAATTACCCGCTGTGGACAATATGCTCCTTGTGTGAAAAAAGCATCAGCAGCAGTTAACTAGCTTTAAACAAAATTATTTGCCAGTAAACAATTTCATCATTTCTTAAAATGGAAAAAACAGCAGCAGTTAACGAAAGCATTATTAGTAAACAATTTCTGCATTTCAGAAGCATTTCAGCAGTGTAACACAGACGACAGCATTATTAGTAAATGATTTCTGCAGTTCAGAAGCGTTTCAGCAGTTTAACACAGACGATTTCTGCATTCTACCTTAAAACAGAAAAAACTAAACTATTTTCCAGTAAACAAAATTTTGCAGCAGTTAACTAGCTTTAAACTAAATTAATTGCCAGTAAACAATTTCAGCATTTCTTAAAATGGAAAGAAACAACAGCAAACAAAAGCAGCATTTCTAGCTTAATACAAAATTATTTGCCAGCAGTGAAGATGTGATGAAGTGGCGACTTACCTTTTTAGCAAAGGTGGATTGGGAATGCTTCAAAATCTTTATTCAGTTAAATATTAAAATCTGTGTCTGTTTATTAAAATAGTTAATTACCAGATAAATTAGTGCAGTTTATACAGTGATTAGTTAATTGATTGCACTGTAGCTTACTCTATTAATCAATTATAGTGCTTTGGTCTGTAAGGCATGGTCAAAGGACT
The DNA here is from genome assembly GCA_016271365.2 of Neoceratodus forsteri. Taxonomy (NCBI): domain Eukaryota; kingdom Metazoa; phylum Chordata; order Ceratodontiformes; family Ceratodontidae; genus Neoceratodus; species Neoceratodus forsteri. The sequence continues at coordinate 767,464,530 of CM057458.1, forward strand.
TTCACAGCGAGAGCGGGAGCGAGTTTGAGTAGGAGCGAGTAACAATGGGGACGAGTTTGACAGGAGTGAGTTGTCGGGAACGATTATGTGGGGAGTGAATTGACGGGAGCGAATTGTCATGTACCCAGGTGAAAACAGTGCTGGTTTTCAAGAATGTATGGGATAAGCACAATGGAATCAAAGTGGAAAGGAAGGAGGGAGAGGGAGAAAGAACTGTAGATCAGGCACAGTCTGTGGTAATAGTGTAGGTAGGGAGAAATGGGCAGATTGGATGGGCTAAACAGTTCTTATCTGCCATCAAATTCTATGTTTCTGCAATGTCACTTATGAAGAAATTGAAGAGGACCAGTGCTGAGCCTTGCAACATTCTATTGGTCACTTTCCCAGTTTTAAAGTGAGTGCCATTAACTAACACCCTAGGTCACCTATCACTAACTAGTTTGTTACCCAGTTTACATATTCCTCTTCTGTGTGGCACACTGTTGAAGGCCATGATAACATCCAGATTAGCCATGTCCACTGCCTTCCCGTGATCTATTTTCCTGGTCACCCAGGCCAAAAAAATCATACACTGTACAGTGTATTCCAGTGGAGAATCCCAAAGAAAGAGCAATGAGCAGGGATCAAAATGGCCCCGTGTGCCTTGAATTCATTTTTCTTACATTCACAGATAGGAACCATTTTCTTGCCATGAAAAATATGTTCCCAGTTTTTTGGTGTGATGTAAGTAGTGCAGTTATATACCCCATCTGTTTTTTGTTAGAGTCCTGTCTATTAACATGTATTTGAAGTGACTTGGTAGAAGGTACCATATTCTCAAAACATGGTACAGATTAGGCAAAACACTTTTCAGGGTATACCCCAGCAATTTGAAAAGAAATCTATTGTACTGTATAGAAAGTACATCTCAACATTGCAGATGGTTGGCAGCAGGGTGGAAATGCCATTCCATGGTTGGCAGAGATGCATGTCTTTCATCTGGTACAGGAATACTTTGAAACATAAAAAATGCTAAATGAAAAAAGACCAAGTGTCCATCATCTTTTTTTCCTGCTATTCAGGCAGCTGCAGCATTCAGTATTATGAGAAACAGCTTTAGACACTCTTTGAAAAAAAAAAGGTACCAATAAATTTTGTAGATGAAATCTGAAGCAAAATTGTGCATCTGAGATTATGTAACCCCCGAGTTCTAATTTGGTACTCTGTCTTACTGTGCAACTCTATCAACTGAGTTGTCTAGGTACTACATCTTAATGATATGGAGTCCATGTTTCAAAATGCAGGCTGGGGATTCACCCCCCCGCCCCCCCAGTTCCTCTCCATTGCATCTAGCCATAAGCTTCCATGTGGCTAAGCAATAACTTTAGGAGTTTGGAGGCCTATCCCATGGTACAGTAGCATTTATGTAAGTTTAAATGTAAGGATGGTCTAACCCTTACTCTGTCCTGTATGTGTCCAAATTACTTAAAAATATGACACTCTCTGGATCGACACAGTCATCTACTTCAAGATGCTTTTGAACTCTTGCAGGGTGCATATGGGATATAGGCATATAAAAAATCTTGCCCTCTTTGTATAGAGAAATTATGGATTAGGACATATTTTTGTTTTGGCTCAGTCAAGTCCATGAACTCACATCATTCCTTTTGCTTTTCTCTAATGGTCTGTATAACAGTGCACATCAAAGACACACTTCAACACAATAGTTCTCTGACAAATGAAAGCAACCAAAATGAATTTAAAAAGGAATACATGATATACAAATTGAAAACAAAACAAACCTAAAAAAAGATGAAATGTGAGTGCAGGGTATTCATCACGCTCATTCTACAGTACTACCTACAGTACATAACTGTATGTAATGGACTTAAATAGTAAGCATCCCATGAGCTTATTTACTGTATTTATTTTTTAGCTGACAAGCAACCAATCATGTGTTACTATTGGAGACATCATCATTTATGCATGCTTTGTGAGACACTGAGGGAAGCATGATCACTCCACCAAGGGATACTTTTTGTATTTCTAGGTGTATATCCTTAACTCTGGGGGCTTAGTGTGAAAGAAGGAAGAACACTGGGTGTTGGAAGGTGGGTAGGGTGGGGTGGGGTTGACATGTGATTTCAGGATTTGGGGTGTCTTATGAGGTGGTGGGGGGGTGAGTGGTTAGGCAGTTTAGTGTAGGTGAGGTGAAAGGATTTTATACTATTCGCTGAGTCCAGTGAAGAAACTTCACCTGGATGGTAGTGAAAAGAAGGGAGTTAGGTGCTAGAGGGTGGCAGAGTGTATGGTAACTATTCTTAAAGATGTGGGTGGTGTGAGGGGGTGGGACATGGTTGCGTAGTTAGTGGGGATGGTATACTTGTTAAGAAGGTTGTTGTGTAAAAGAAAAACTGTGCATAGTTTTTTTGTCTAACACTTTGCACTATTCAAAATAGGGAAAAATTTGAGAAGAATTATGCAAAGTAAAGTTCCTCAGCTTTGCACACATCTACTTGTAGTGGTGTGTCTCACAGGTATCCAGCTACTGATACTGCTGCTGCTTCTAGTAATGATAAGGTAGACTGTGTCAGTGGTGCTAGTGCCAGTGGGAGTCCATGGACATATGCCACCAGGAGGTGTGGAAGTAGAAATAGTAGCTATCACCTGGTGGATATGTGGGAAATCAACTGCACAGCTAAAGTTGGCCTGTGGCACTGGAAGTTGAGCTTAAGAAAGGCTAAGAATTAGAGCATACATAAAATAAAGGATTCTGCTACATCAAAGATCACCGGTTCAGTGGGCCAAGGTTGCTAACTCAAGCATTTACAAAAAAAAGAAAGAGCTTACTGAACATACCAAGTCATACAATAAATGTAGAGGTGCATAAGACTAATTTTATTGAGTATAACACAAAAATATGGGAAATACAGCACTTACACCTTAGAGAAGACAAAAGCAGGTGACTTGAACTGCCAACAAAACCCACCCCAATGTTTCACTTTAAAATCTGAGGCTTCAATAGAGTGCTGAATTTGAGCTTCACTGGACCTAGTCCTGAGAATGTTGTGAAGCAATATTCATAGTATTACTGAAACATCTTTCAGAAGCAATAGGTGTTAGAGGGCATCAAAGAAAATACTAATCCCCATTAAGCAGTGCAGGCCAAATGACTTGCATATCTTGACAGAAATGGAATGGAATGGATCAGAATGTTTGCTAGACATTGGCTCTTCTAAATAAGCCTGCACCTAGTATTCTGGTGATAAATCCAAGTCATCTTGCAAATCTTTTGAGAAGAGCCAGCATGCCTCATCTAAAAGCATCATGAACAGGGCATCATGTATGTACATTTGTTCTATATTTTTCAAGCTGGTGTTGCTGCACTAGCATAACAGTAAGCATCAGGATACCAGTATGCAAGAGTTTCTGTTGATATACCCAGTCCATCTAATAAGATAAAACATATCTTTATAACTGCAATCCAGTAGTGTTACAGTAACAAATAGTGTGTCTAATCTATCTGCAAGTAGTATAAGAAACATCAGTGCCACTTCTTCAATGAGTATTGCACCCAGATGCTGCTGGGAGGACTCAGATGAACTACAGTGGTGTGAAAAAGTATTTGCCCCCTTCCTGATTTTCTCTATTATTGCATATTTGTCACACTGGATGTTTTCAGGTCTTTAGACAAAATGTAACATTAGATAAAGGGAACCTGAGTGAACAAATAACACTTGGTTTTTTTTTTTATTTCACTTATTTAATGAAAAAGTTAACTAACACCAATTGGCACTGCGTGAAAAAGTAATTGCCCCCTTACACTTAATAACTGGTTACGCCACATTTAGCTGCAATAACTGCAACCAAACACTTCCTATAATTCAATATCAGTCTTTCACATCGCTGTGGAGGAATTTTAACCCACTCTTCCTCACAGAACTGTTTTATTTCAGTAACATTTGGTAGGTTTTCGAGCATGAACTGCTCGTTTCAAGTCCTGCCACAGCATCTCTATTGGGTTTAAGTCTGGACTTTGACTAGACCACTCCAAAAGTTTAATTTTACTTCTTTTTCGTCATTCTGATGTGGACTTGCTTTTGTGTTTTGGATCATTGTCTTGCTGCATGACCCAACTACGCTTCAGCTTCAGCTGACGGAAGGATGACTGGACATTCTCCTTAAGAATTTTCCGTACAGAGCAGAATTCATGGTTCCTTTAATTATGGCAAGTCATCCAGGTCCTTAGGCAGCAAAGCATCCCCACACTATCACACTACCACCACCATGTTTGACTGTTGGTATGGTGTTCTTACTGTGGAATGCTGTGTTTGCTTTACGCAAGACAGTATGGGATCCATGTTGTCCAAAAAGTTCCACTTTGGACTCATCTGTCCATAGAACATTTTCCCAAAAGGCTTGTGGATCATCCAGGTGCTTCTTAGCAAATGAGAGACGAGCATTTATGTTCTTCTTGGTTAGCAGTGGTTTCTGCTACTCTCACATGAAGCCCATTTTGCCCAGTCTCTTTCTGATTGTGGAGTCATGAACACTGACCTTAGCTGAGGCAAGAGAAGCCTGCAGTTCTTGATGTTGTTTTAGGATCCCTGACATTTCTTGATGATTTTACACTGCGCCTCTTGGAGTAATTTTGTTAGGTCACCACTCCTGGGAAGGTTCACTACTGTTCCAAGTGTTCTCCATTTGAGATTATGGCTCTCACTGTGGTCTGATGGAGTCCCAGAGCCTAGAAATAGCTTTGTAACCCTTTCCAGACTGATAGAGGGCAACAAAATGTTTTTCTGATCTATTCAGGAACTTCCTTTGATCATGGCATACTGTGCTTGTTGAATCTTTGTGCTGGCAATGTGACTCTGATGGTAAGGGCCAAAATAAGTGAGGTTTATATTGAGCAGGGCTGGCTGTAATCAAGCCTGGCTATGTTCAATCAGCTGACTCTAATTATCCCTTTAATTGGGTTGATTTAACTAGGGGGCAATTACTTTTTCACACAGTGCCAGTTGGTGTTGGTTAACTTTTTTCATTAAATAAATGAAATAAGTGAAAGAAAAAAAGTGTAATTTGTCCACTCAGGTTCCCTTTATCTAATATTATATTTTGTCTAAAGACCTGAAAACATCCAGTGTGACAAATATGCAATAATAGAGAAAATCAGGAAGGGGGCAAATACTTTTTCACGCCACTGTACATAGATACATAGATACATAGATACATAGACAGTGTCGGCAGATAAGGGCCTGTGGCCCACCCAGTCTGCCCATTTGAGCTTGTAAGTTCAGTTTATGTTTTCCTAGAAATCTGTTGCCCCTTACCCCGACCTCCAGAATTCATTTATGGCAATCCCATGCATTCTTAAATCCTGTGATTTTTCAGCCACCACCACTTCCTCTGGCAGGGTGTTCCACTTGTCCACCACCCGTTCTGTGAAGAAATTCTTCCTCACATTTCCTCTGAATCGTCCTCCCTCCAACTTCATCCCATGCCCTCTAGTCCTGGAACATCTTTTTCATTAAAAGTAGTGTATTCCTACACCCTCTTCCTCCCTGTAAGATACTTGTATGTCTCTATCATATCCCCTCTCCCCTCTCCTCCAGGGAGTACATATTCAGTTCCTTCAACCTGTCCTCATAGGACTTGTGATGCAATCCATGTACCATCTTTGTTGCCCTCCTCGGAACCTTCTCTACCCTGTCTATGTCCTTATGTAGGTAAGGTCTCCAGAACTGTACACTGTACTCCAGGTGAGGCCTCACTAGTGTCTTGTATAGTGGAATTATGACCTCCCTTTTCCTGCTGGTGATGCCCCTGCCTATGCATCCCAGCATCCTATTTGCTTTACCTGCTGCCTTGTCACACTGTTTGCCTGCACTTGAGGTCATCAGAGATGATAACCCCAAGATCCCTTTCCTGCTTGGTGCATGCTATATCCTCACCCCCAACTGATATATTGTGCCAGGTTTTTTGTGCCCCATATGCATTATCTGCACTTCTTTGCATTGAATTTTAGCTGCCAAACCCTGACCCATTCTTCAAGTCTCTACAGGTCCTTCTCATTCTGTCTACACCCTCTGGTGTGTCTACTCTGTTACAGAGCTTTGTGTCATCAGCGAACAGTGAAATTCTGCCTTCTAGGTCCAGTGCAATGTCACTGATGAAGATGTTGAATAGGACCGGTTCCAGCACTGATCCCTGTGGTACCCCACTGGTCACTCTTCCCTCTGTGGAGTGACAGTCATTTACCACCACCCTCTGTGTCCTGCCGCCCAGCCAGTTACCTACCCACCACACACTGTCCTGCCCACACCCATATTCCCCCGTTTGTGTAATTTTCTTCTATGTGGCACAGTGTCAAAGGCCTTGCTGAAGTCCAGATAGGCCATGTCCACTGCCCTCCCCTGATCCACCTCCCTAGTCACCCAGTCAAAAAATTCAATGAGGTTGGTCTGACATGACCTCCCCCTGGTGAAACCATGCTGCCTTGGGTCCTGTAGTCCATTGACAACCAGATGTTCCAGCAGTCTCTCCTTCAGTAGTGCTTCCATAATTTTCCCCACTACCGAGGTGAGGCTGACTGGTCTTTAGTTCCCGCTTCCTCTTTCTTCCCACTTTTGTATAAGGGGACTACACCTGCTGTCCTCCAGTCTTTGGGTACCTCCCCTGTTTCCAGTGATCTGCTAAACAGGATAGCCAGAGGTTCAGCCACCACCTCTCTTAGTTCTTTAAGGACTCTGGGGTGCACCCCATCTGGCCCCATTGCTTTATCAACTCTATTTACTTCCAGCTCCTTCAGGACCCTTTCTCGAGTGAAGGGACTTGTGACCATTTCTGCACCATTCTCACCCCTTGTACTCCCTTCAGACCCATTACCGTCCTCTTCCTCAGTAAAGACTGAGCAGAAATACCTGTTCAATATGTCAGCTTTACTGTTGTCATCCTCCATGCCGCCCCCATCCTCCCCCTTCAGTCTCACTCTCCTTCCATTTGCCTTTCTTTTTTCACTTATGTACCTGTAAAAGGTTTTGTCCCCACTACCCACTGATTTTGCAATGTGTTCTTCTGTCTGAGCTTTGGCTTCCCTCACTGACCTCCCTGCCTCCGTTTGCTTCTCCTGGTAATTCTTCCTATCCCCTTCTGCCTGTGTCTTTTTGTATTGCCTGAATGCAATCTTTTTGGCTTTCACTTTCTTTGCTACCTCTTTGGAAAACCATAATGGTATCCTCTTCCTTTTCCTCTTGCTAACCTGCTTACTGCATAATTCTGTTGCTCTCATAATCCCCATTTTAAATACTGCCTACTGTTCCTCAACCTCTGATTCCTGCCCCATTTCCCTAATGCGTCTTTCAAGTATCTCCCCATTTTCCCAAAGTCTGCCCCCCTAAAATCCAGGATACATGTTTTTGTGTGGTTTGATTCTGCTCTTTCTGTGATTTCAAACCACAATGACTGGTGGTCACTGTTCCCCAGGTGCTCCTCCACTGTTACCCCCATCACACTGTCCCTGTTTGTGAGCACAAGGTCCAATATTGCCTTCTGCCGAGTTGGTTCCATGACCAGTTGCTTGAGGAAGGCACCCTGAAGGGAGTCCAGGATAAATCTGCTCCTAGTTGATGATGCTGCTGCTGGGATGCTCCAGTCCATGTATGGAATATTGAAGTCTCCAACCAGTACTACCTCACCCTTGTCTACCATTCTTTGGATTGCTAGCATCAGCTCTCTATCTGTTTCTTCCTCCTGGGCTGGTGGTCTATAGACCACACCTGTGCAGATGGCTGGCTCCATTTTCCTTTCCAGCTTAACCCAAAGTATCTCTCCCCCATTTTGTTCCTCCTGGATCTCTGTGGCCCTTATGTCATTTTTCACATATACAGTGCCACTCCTCCTCCCTTCCTACCTGCCCTGTCTCTTCTGAATATGTTGTGGCCAGGTATGGCCATCTCCCAGTCATGGTTATCATTACATCAGGTTTCAGTGATGGTCACAATGTCCATGTCTGACTGCACCATGACAGCCTCCAGATCTTCCATCTTGTTGCTAAGGCTCCTGGCATTGGCACACATGGCTTTCCATGATTTGACCTCCCTAGACTGTTTCGCTGTTCTACACCAGCCCCTTCCTTGGTTGTCCTTTATCCCTGGTTCTCCTTGCTGTCTGCCTTTCTGCCGAATTTTGCCCCTTTTCTGCTGATCCACCTCTTGGGTGCTAATCTCCATCTTTTGCACACTGCTTTGTAGAGATAGCCACTCCTCTGGTTCACTGGTTCCACTGCTAGCTGTGGGGCGTGAGCAAGTAGGTACCCTCCTTGCTGGCCTGCCACCCCCCTTTGCTAGTTGTCAATTCCTTAACCAACATTATTGGGTCATTATTAGTGCCATCACCAGTGCTGCCATGACTACTGCCATTAGTACTGTTTCTTTCATTTGCTTTGGGATATTCAAAATAGCAGCATGTGAAACAAACTTTTGTACAGTTACAGAAGACATTGCACACAAAAAAATATATAATCAAAGTATTAGTGCGTTTATTTTCAAAAAGATACAGACTGTAAATAATCAGACCTGGCACTTCAGGGCACTCTGCGTCTTCTTTCAGGGGAGATCCCCCCCCCAACAACAATACAGAGTGCCTTGAAGCATTCTGAATGCAAACTGACTGAGTGGTTTATCAATTCTCAGTCTACAAGGACTTGTACATGAGAAGAGAATTAATTGATTTGCTCTTTCTTGTCTGCACTTGTTTATGCTATACATAACACTTGTATTTTAAAACACTGTATTTTTATCTTTTTTATGTGTGTTCGCTATCGTTTTATACTTACTACAGTAATTGTATAACATGTTAAGGACATCTAGCATCATACTCAGTATTTACAGTATCAGTGCCTCATGAGGTAGCACACTCACCTTGGTAGATGGAAGAGCAGATGGCCATGGCTTCTAGCCCAACTCCAGGTACTTGGTGTAATATCCATAACTGACACTCTTAGCAACACATGGGAAGATACAGCAATGGGAACTGGGTGCTGCTGAGAAATACATAGTTAAGGCAAAATAGGAGTAGTGGCACCCACCACCAAGTAAGGATCCACAGGCAGAGGAGTTGGTTCTCAGTTCCATTTATTAAAGTGTCTCTGGTTCAAAAACACTAACAAAAATAAAACAAAACAAACAAAAAAAATGCCACTGGAGCAATTGCCTGGTGCATTTCATACAAATATTGTGCATTTTCAGATGTACAGCACCTAGGGTTAATGCAGTAAATAGTGATCCTGTTAAAGTTTGACAGCTTGAATAAGTGTACACTGTCCCATTAACAAGACCACGATTTATTGCATCAGTACCTAGGTGCCGTGTATTTAATTAAGCACAATATTTGTGTGAAACAATTCAGGCAATTGTTTCAGTGGTGCTTTTTGTTTACAGTTTGGTACTGGGAACTCTTTAATAAAAGGACCTGAGCACCACTCCTATGCCTATCAATTCTTACTCAGTAGTGAGTGCCACACCTACTGTTTTGCAATAACTGACACTGTAGTGCTGTATGAGGGGGTACTGCACAATTGAGGAGCCAACCTTCAGACAAGATGACAAATCAAGGTTCCTTCTTCCCTTCTCTGGTCACTGACCAGGTGGAAATAAAAGATCTCATGGCACTTGCTAATGAAGAGTAGGGGAGTTTCCCATGTATCATAGCCAACATTCCTGAACCAATAAAACAGGTCAATGCAACCACCCCCAGGATGCACAAGGAAACAAGCTATCACAGCTTTGTGTGCCATTCCTGGTAAAAAATTGTAAACAAATAAATATATTTACTTTTGTTGTGCTTTCGTTTTAAATGCTGCAATCAGGAGAGGCATGACCTGCCTGTCAGTTTTATTCAGATAGGAAAATTCACTGAGTTACTGCAAAACCTTGTTTGGGATCATGTATAATAGCTAAATACTGTAGATAACAACTTTTCAAGTTTACTACACAGAGACCCTTGAGCCTGATTCTTGCTGTCACTTGTTAAGGTCAAACTTGTACTTGGGGTAATAGGAAGAAAGGAAGCGTCAATGCCAAATTCGTACACACTGAATGGGCAAAAACTAAGCGCATTTACCTTCAATTTGATCAATCTACTTGAACGTTTGGGCCAGTCACTTGAGATCGGTATGACCTTTGACAAAATAATTTAAAAAAATAAATAAATAAAAGTTTTGTCCTTCCAAGATGGCCAGGGATTGACTGATGGCAATCCCTTTCCTGCACTGGTAATGTCTCCCCGCCCACACCCTCTGCAGACATATTTTTGTAGTAAAAAATAAAAATTAAAATTCTGGCCCATGGCACTGTGCCAGGAGTCGATGGAGTTTTTTCTTTTTCTAAAAACTGACAGGAGGAACAGGAGAGGGGGAAAAGGGTTGACAGTGATTGTACTAGGTGAGAGGTGGTAAAGGAGTGTCACTTATGCATATGTGCAGCTGCTAGACACCCATATCAAGGGCTCAGTGTGTCTCTCTGAAAAGTCAAAGCCAAACCAAAACCAAACAGGTGGTGTTCAAAGTGAAGCCAAACCAAAGTTACAGTTTTCTCATTCACTTACCCTTATGTAGAAGTTCTAAGGTGGGGAGGTGGGAACACTTATTGAATCAACGGCATTCAGGTGAAAAGGCAAACTGAAACATAGAAACATAGAATTTGTCAGCAGAAAAGGGCCTCTTGGCTCACCCAGTTTGCCCAAATGTTCCCTGCCTGATCTGTCTCCACAGACCCTAACTGGTCTCTGGCGGCCCGCTCCTCAGCCCATTTACTAATATTTCCTTATGTCTATCCTATGCATGCTTGAAGCCCCCCACTCTTTTTGCTTCCAACACTTTCCCTAGCAGTCAGATCCAGGTGTTTACCACTCTTTCAGTGAAGTAGTACTTCCTCACAGCCCTCTTAACCCCCCCAGATTCATCACATGTCCTGTGATCCTGTTTCTCATTTGAAAGGGACACCCCTCCTGTGTGCTTTTCATCCCTGTAAGGTACCAGTAACTCTGTATCCTGCACCCTGCACCCTCTTGCTCTCCTCTCTTCCAGAGTGTACACGTTAAGATACCTCAGTCTCTCCTCATAGGGCTTCTCAAGCAAGCCCTTCACAATTCTGGCTGCCCTCCTCAGACTGCCTCCACCATTTCTATGTCCTTTTGGAGAAGCAGCCTCCAAACCTGGATACAGTTCTTCAGGTGGGGTCTCAACGGTGATGATACAATGCACCCCAGCAGCCCATTAGCCCTACCATTGCTTTGTCATACTGCACTGCCACTCTGAGGTCATCAGTTATGATAATTTCATGGTCCTTTTCCTGCTTAGTGTCTGTCAGAACCTCCCACCATCCTATACTCTGCTCCTGGGTTCTAATGTCCTAGGTGTATGATTTTGCATTTTTTTGTTATTGAACTCTAACAGCCATGCTCTTGACAGCTCTTAGAGTTTCCAAAGGTACTTGGAAGCTGGTGAGGTGCCCAAAGACTGGAGGCAAGCTGATGTGGCCCCTCTATGCAAAAGCAGAATCAGAGAGGAAGCTGGGAACTACAGACCAGTCAGCCTGACCTCAGTAGTGAGTAAGATCATGGACACACTACTAAAGGAAAGACTAGTGGAACATCTAATTGTCAATGGTCAACAGGACCCATGACAACATGGTTTTACTGGAAGAAGGTTGTGCCAGACTGACCTCATTAGTTCTTTGACTGGGTGACAGAGGAGGTGGATCGGGTTGGGGGTACACTGGATGTGACCTACCTGGACTTCAGCAAGGCCTTTGACACTGTGCCACATAGAAGGTTGTTAAACAAGCTGGGGAGCATGGGTGTGGGTAATGTGGTGGTAAAGAGGGTAGGGAATTGGCTAGATAACAGGACACTTAGGGTGTTGGTAAATGTTAGCCATGTAAGGGAAAATTGACCAGTGGAGTACCATAAGGATCAGTGCTGGGTCCAGTATTCTTCAATATTTTTTATCAGTGACATCACAGAGGACCTGAAAGGGAAGATATGCCTATTTGCAGATAACACAAAGCTGTTCAACAGGGTGGACACACCAGATGGAGTGGATAGAATGAGGAGAGATGTGCAGAAACTGGAGGACTACTCAGGGGATTGGCAGTTGGGATTTATTAATTTATTTATTTTAACATCAGTTTAACAACCTTTGAGCCAGAAGCTCATTTACAAAGGAACCTCGTCACATAGAGGACAAAAACAGCAGTACAATAGGCAACAGATAGAAATTTAATAAAATATTTATATTTTTTAAATTTATATTTAATATGTAATATTAATATTTAATAAAAAGAAGTGTAAGATAATGCACATGGAGCACAAAACCCAGGAACAACATACCAGCTAGGAGGGGAGATTATAGAATGCTCCAGGAAGGAAAGGGATATAGTGGTTATCATAACTGAGGACCTCAAGGTAGGAAGCCAGTGTGACAATGCAGCAGGAAAAGCAAACAGGATGCTGGGATGCATAGGCAGGGGTATCACCAGCAGAAAAAGGGAGGCATTAATTCCACTATACAGGACATTTGTGAGGCCACATCTTGAGTACAGTGTCCATTTCTGGAGGCCTTACCTACATAGGGACAAAGACAGGGTGGAGGCAATTCAGATGAGGGCAAATAAGATGGTGCAGGGATTACATCACAAACCCTATGAGGGTAGACTGAAGGACTTAAACACATGCTCCATGGAGTAGAGGAGGGAAGGTGGGTTATGACTGAAATGTTTAAGTACCTAACAGGGAAGAACAAGGTACAAGACAATTCCATTTTTCAAAGAAAAAGATGCTCCAGGACAAGGGGGCATAGGATAAAACTGTAGGGAGGGAGGTTCAGAGGGAATGTGAGGAAGTACTTCTTCACAGAGAGGGTAGTGAACAAATGAAACAGCCTACCAGAAGAGGTGGTGGGGGCAGACACAAATACAGGATTTAAGAATGCATGAGATAGACATAAGGGGATGCTGGTAGTTGGGGGAAGGGGACAAACCAATTCCTTGGAAACTTGAAGGAGCACAGTTAATAGTGTTCATGTGTAGGCTAGGTAGGACAAAAGGCCCTTATCTGCTGACAACATCTATGTATCTTATATACTTCCATAGTCTCTCTATCCCCTCCTGCGTGGTCCACCCTGCTACTAACCCTTGGCACTAAAAAGAACTCAGAGGCAGACAATTTGGAACAATTTTTTTTCTTAAAGCTAGGGTCCCAGTGTTAACAGTGCCTGCAGCACACCTGTTCAGTCTCTTCCTAACTAGCCATGAAATTCACATACTTTGGAAAAGGGCTCACCTAATTCCACTTTTCAAGACTGGTGATAAATCTATGGCAGGTAACTATCAGTCTCTATCTATCTTGCCTGTCCTAGCTAAGATCTTGGAAAAGCTAGTCAATGAACAATTCCAGTGACATATTTATTTATTTATTTATTTATTAATTTCAGTTGCAGATTAATATCTTTGAGCCATCAATGCTCTTTTACAAAGGTTCCATGTCAGGTAGACTACAGACAAGAATTACAAAGATTCCATAACAATAGGACAAGGTTAAACAATAAAATGTCACCAGACACAAACATAGGTTCCATGTCAGATGCGCTACAGATAATTATCTTATCAGTAATAATTTAATTTCCCCATCCCAGTCTGGTTTCTGGGATCTAAATATCATCACTACTGCTCTCATCAAAGTGACAAAGGAATAGTTCACTTCCCTTGACCAACAGCATGTAAAGGCTACCATTTTTCTTTACCTTAGTAAGGCTTTTGATACAGTCGACCATCAAATACTTCTACATAAGCTGTCTTCTAATATGAAAGATGACATAGGACTCGGAGAAGGACAATGTAGATTGGAGCAATTCAACAGCTTGGACTCAAAAGAGTTGTTCTCAATAGAAAGTTCCCTGATGTTAGTGTGGTGACTTGGTGGGTGCCGCTGGGGTTTGCTCTACGGAGTGACACTTTTTAACATGTAAGTTAGTGACTTTGAGATTTGAATGCAGGGGATAGTACAGTTGTTCATGAATGGCACAAAACTCTGAGAAAGTGGATAGAGGAGGAAATAAAAAGTATGAAAATAGATTTAGAGAGAATAAAGCAATGGTCTGTAGTTTTATAATTGAAATTCAATGTCAAAACATGTAAGGAATGTGTATTAATAAATAAATAATCCACACACAGGATATCACACCAGTAGGGTCAAGGTGGAGCATGTGAGGGAGTAAATGGAGCCAAGGTGATAATTGTCAATAGTTTTGAAATCTTACCACACTACAATATGGCATATGGGTAGGCAAATGGGATACACAGGCGAATCAATGGAGGATTTACTCGTAGCAGAAGTGAGGTGGTATTGCCACTGAACAGGTTATCAGTTCAACCACACATGGCATATTATGTCTAGGTTTGGAACCTACATCTAATGGAGGCTAAAGAGAGACTGGAAAATATTAATTGGAAGGCTACAAAATGATCCAGGGGCAGCAGAGCAAGACTTAAAAGTAGCGATACAAAGCCTCAACACCGACTATCTGGAGGGCAGAATGGAAGGTGGGGGGTGATATAACTTGCAAATGCATGAAGTGATTTAATACGATGCACTGCACAGAGTTGTTCAGATTGAGGAAAAGTGCAACCACCAGGGTGGCATTAATTTAAGCTGCAACTGGAAAATTCCAAAAAGAAAACAGAATTTTTTTTTCATGGAATGGCTGGTGGACAAGTGGAACAGCCAACCCTAAACTGTGATTATGGCTGAGACTGTATCAGGTTTCAGGTATGCTGCTTTGTACCCTGCTGTGAAGGAAAGAATAAATACATAATTAAAAAAAACACAATAGAACATCCTTAATGGGGTTACTAAAACAACAGGGAGAGAGGACATGGGGAGAACTTTGTGTGGGACATAAGGAGAAGAGTGGATGGACTTGTAGTCTTTTTCTGTCTTTAATTACCTATGTTTCTGTATATCATATCAGGTAGTAGGTACTGTAAGTAGGTAAACTTTACTGTTCAACTGATTTCAAGTCATTACAATAGGTTTAAAAAATACATACAACAACAGAGCAAATTGGTAAAGACAATACACAGTAACAGCTCAAATATGTGTTAAACATGATTTGTTTCATATTTTATTAACTTATTTCAAAAGTTTCAATGGGAAGTATATGTTCAGATGTTAACAGCTAATTTTCAGAGATGTACTGGGGGACAGGAGGGGAGACTAATAAGGCACACTAAGAACAATAATACAATAATAGGTAAATAAACATCCAAAATAAGAATTATGCAAAGAAAAGGATTGTGTGAGGTAAAATACATAATAGTACAATAAAGTGCTTCATGATAATGACATTTGCAATATGCAGGGACAATAGTGGGTTCGAGGGGGCCAAGGTTGTCAATTGGGAGCTGTGGATGAAGGGATTCCACTAGTGTTGGTGCAGGCAGAAGGGGAGCAGGGGTAGGAGGGTGGTGGGTAGCAGCCAGGGGACTAGTATCTTCAGGGGCAACTGCAAGAGTGAGTAGTGAAGTCACAGTGGAGAGAGTAGAGCATGTGGTGGGAAGAGGTTAATTGTATAGTAAATGGGAGAGAACCCCATAATTTGAGGAATTGTAAGGAGAAGACAGCTTGACAATCAATACATTTCCATGATAGGAGAGAATGAGGGTGATAGCCAGAACTAGATAGAGGGTGAGAAGTAGGATGGGAGAAGGGAGGCAAGGTAACAGGTGAGGGGGCCAAGCCAGTTTTCAGACTTAAAGGAAGCACAATGGGCGAGGTGTCTGACCTCAGTGGTGGGGAAGGACAGTTATGCAATGGAAGTGCAAATATATCTGGAAGATAAAAGCTGTTATTTTCACCAAAGACATACTGGTATTATTGCCACTGTGCAATGACACCAAATACCATAGCAAATAAGATGCATATTGAAGCTACTGTATCTCATGGGATATTTCTTATATATACAACTGGTGTGAGGATGACTTTGCCAAGATAAACGTTGTTAGGGGCAACATGAGCAAGATACATGAAATTGGTCACTGAGAATGCTCAGAAACATATCTCACTCATTTGCATTGCCATAAGCATGCTCAGAAATTTATTCTCACATGTGAAAATAAAATTCTTAGCATGCTCAGTGACCAAAGTCATTTATTTTCCCAAGGACACCTCTGGAAATAAGCTATTATGGCTCAGTAGAGATTTCCTGGTGAAACTCTTATGCTAAATAAATAAAATGTGAGAAGCCATTTATTTTTGAATACGCACTAGCCTATGTTGTAGCATGCTTTAGTTTTTGCTTTTGTAGCTTTTTATCAATTCTTCACAAAACCATCTAAACACCTGTTGTATAAATCAGATATGACATGGACTGACTTAAGACATCATTTTATCATCATTTGAATGTATTGGTCTATTGCTATCTCACTAGTGGTTTCAACACTCATGAGATATCAATAGACCAATTCCCTCTCATGAGGATGGAGATATATATATATATATATATATATATATATATATATATATATATATGTATATATATATGTATATATATATATATGTATATGGGACACATGATGGGCAGGAGTAAGATATGGAAAATATCCTCACTCCTGCAGAGTGAGAATATTTTCCATATGCCATGATCTGCCCATCATGTGTGTGATTTATACCACAGGGGTGAGAGCTGCAGGAACATTTTTTTCTGAGTCTGTGTGTTTCCTGCTCATTCTGTGTGTGCTGTCAGTGTGTGTGTGTGTGTGTGTTCTGAATGAACTGGGAGTCAGAAACACAGGTTAGTGTGTTTTGCAAAGCTAACTGAGTGAGTCAGAGGCTCAGTGAGAAAGCAGACTGCTGCAGGTAGCACTGAGAAACAGAACCTGCTTTGTAAAAGAATTTCATTTAGAATTCAGGTTGTTTTAAAGCTGAGATCAGCACAGTAATGGGCTAGCAATGTTAGAAACACAATGGGACATAGGTGAGACTCTTTTGCAAAGCTAATTGAGTAAGTTGTAGCTTCAGTGAGGAAGAGAAACTTTTTCTGAAGAAGTTTCCTTTGGAATGCAAGCTGCAGTGCATTTATCCTCACTCTGGTGACATCAGCAGAGTATGGATAAACGTTGATATCGTCACTCTGCTGATGTCATCAGGATTTATCCTCACTGCAGTGGAAATAACACCGGTTATCCAACTGAGAAAGCTCTCACCCCTGTGGTATAAATATATATATTATACTGGCCTGGTATGGCCAGTATATTTAGGGTTGCATGGTCACTTCTATGTTAAACCTCAATGTTTGCACTTTAAAAACATTGCAAACCTTTGTCTGATTTGTCCTACATTTTGCATACATGGCTGCCAACCATAGTTCTCTGGATCTGGAAAGTTTCATTCTGGTCAGATGTATGGTTGCAGAACCGTACAGCATCCAAAATGTGTAAAAAGGTCAACTTATGTGTATTTTTTCAGTTGGCCATAATGGACTGAAGAATGCATTTGAGTGGATTCAAATGTGTTTGTCTACTTGATGCCTGGATTGAACTGGTGCCTTTTGAAGATTTGGTGAAAAAATATAGCTCCATTCAAAAGTTATTCAAATTTTTCATGCCCTATTATAGCCTATGGGAAAATTTATATGTGCATAGCGACAACTTTCACGAAAACATTTTTTGGAGCGCAACATTTTTTCTTTTGCAACAACATGCCATTATAAGGTATAGAGCATAACGAATACATTTTTGTTGTCGCTAAAGCACTTTTGTTGCCTTGACAACATTACTCCACAACATTGTCCCATGTGCTGTTTTCTGTGTCACTTCATTGTGCCAAGGTGTATTATGCTTTTGGGCTGAAATTTGCAGGGTGTCAAGCCCTGGTCCCACATATGTGGCTTTTGGTGGATTGGTCCAAAAACATTCAACAGGCCCATAGTTACAGTGTTATGAAGCTGAGAAGTTTCCCATAGGATAACATTGCAGCACCTGTGGTGCCTTTCAGTGCCCGTATCTCAAAAACTAAGCAAGATATGGATTTATTGCTACCCACAGCTTAGGTTACCCCCTATCCTCCACAGACTGACAGATGCCGGGTGTGCCATGGGGTCACAAGGCCCAACTCTCACCCCATTCCATGTGTAAACAGGTTGACATGCTACTGTAAAGGAGAATGGGGTGAGAGTTAGGCCTCACAACCCCATGGCACACCTCAGTGTCTGTCAGTCTGTGGAGGTTTGGGTGGTGGGTGGTGGAGGGATTCAGGGCTCAACCCACCCTAATGTCTCATTTTCCCACTTTTGTCACTTTAACCCTAACTGATTCATTAAATGAAGTTTTTTGCAATGAATATATCTATATCTATATCTATATCTATATCTATATCTATATCTATATCTATATCTATATCTATATCTATAATACTGGCACAGTAGCACCAGTATAGTTAGGGTTGATTACAGTGTTTAATGATACACCCCTAATTTTGCACCTTAAAATCTGTGGTGGTATTAGACAAAATTGCCCATAATTTAGCATGTGTTGTCCATGAGACAAGTTCCCAAGACATGGAAAGTTTCATGACGGTGGCATGTGCAGTTTCTGAGATGCAGATGTGTAATATTACTATAATGTCAAATTGTTTCCTATACTTATTGCACTTTTTTTCTCTCAACTAAATCCTAAATGTTATGGATTTTTTTTCAGAACTTTTAGGATGGACGTGGCCTGTGCCAAGGTAGTGCATTTTGAAAGTTTCATGAAAAAATATGAATCTGTTTCAGAGTTATAAAGATTTACATTTTTTTCCTGAACATGCTTAGTAGTGTTTTAGGATAACCATC
Source organism: Neoceratodus forsteri (assembly GCA_016271365.2). Classification (NCBI taxonomy): domain Eukaryota; kingdom Metazoa; phylum Chordata; order Ceratodontiformes; family Ceratodontidae; genus Neoceratodus; species Neoceratodus forsteri. The sequence continues at coordinate 767,483,398 of CM057458.1, forward strand.
AGATATGACACAAAATGTTTGGTGTCGTAAGCATTTTGCCTTCACACCACTTAGTGTTTTTCAATTTATGAGAACAGTTTTCAGGTCATTATGGCTGCCATCTTGTTTTTTCATGGAAAATACTTCAAAACATTATATTTTTTTAAAAACAAACACCTAAACAAGCTAAATAGAACCCAATTAAGCTAGGTTCTGGTGTTTTTTTAATTAGTCCTACTATAGAAATATTTTTTCTGGGCACCCCCAAATCCTGGCTGCCAGCTCAGTGAGAGGAGTCATTTTTCATGTTGTTTCTCAGGAATTCCCCTGTCACACACAATGTGGTGTTACAGGGGAACTGGACTTTCACCTCTCACCCAAAACACTCATTTACATGTTACTTCCCTCTCCTAGCTCAGTCAACCCTCTTTTGTCATGCTGATTATCATCTTATTTTTTAATAATGGTCACCTTCCCTTGTCATTCCTTGTGTGGCCTTATTTTGTAATAATAGTCCCTCCCAATTCCAGCTCATTCAGCCCTCCCACATTCTTCCTGAATTATATATAGTTATTACAGTTATAAGTGATCCAGGGGGGCCACCCAGGTACTGCTTCACTTCTCTCTCCCCTTCAGATAACCCCACCCAATACATCTGTGCTGACACAGGGGTGCCCATCCCTGGTACCACTGAATAATAAATACTGACACTAGGTTACCCAGTCCCAGGTATCAGGTCCTATGCCTATGAAAAAAGAAAACTGTCACTAATTTTTTTTTGATTTTTTTGGTTAACCCGTAGAGAAAAAAAAATGGCCACTCAATTTTTTTCATCCTGCAAAGAAGAATTCAGTCCCTCTGTGATCTGAGCCCCCCACACCCCAACCCACTACACTCCAACCCCAACCCCTACTTATCATCCACCACTTCAACTACCTCACACATACTCTCACTAATCTAAAGATGATTTCACATTGTAGATACACTCTCCAAACAGAAATATGTCCTCCTCCTGGAAATGTGGCTGCTATATTAGAAAATAAGTTAAGTCTGCATAATGTATTTCATTGTGTTTTAAACTTTTACTAATAACTTTGTCATTTTAAAATATTTTTCCACCAAATTTTCAAGATGGTCATTTTGGGACCCCTACTCATGACCAAGGTAGGTGAATATTTTCAAATCTAACCCAAAAGGTGATTTTAATGTCACTCTGCAAAATTAAGTATCAGGCAGGATTTGAAAATGTTCACCTACTGAGTTCATGATCTGGGGTCATAAGATGACTATGTTCTCTCATAACTTCATTAATTGTCAATGTTTTTTCCAGTAAACATTCAATGTGACCTTTTTTAGTACTCATCTCATGAACAATGGAGATGGAATTTTTCAAATCCATGCTGAAAGGTGAATTCACAGTTCTCCACGAAATCACCTTTCAGGTGGGATTTACAATTTTTTCATCTATGGGCTCATGACATAGGGTCATAAGAACACTATGTTCAAAATTTGGGGTCAAAATATTAAATAAAAGAGTTATTAATATACATTAAAATGTTTTTAGAATCTATCATAACTTTGTATATTTTCCAAAATATTCAGTCTAAACTTCCATCATAGTATTTTTTTCACACCACTTTATAAATGTTACAGGTGGTGTTTTTCAAGACCTGGTCAAAACATGTTTTCACACTCATTATGTGAAATTACATTTCACCTAGAACTCTATAGATGCCACATGTTTCTATGGGAGAGTCATAAAATGACTATATTGAAAATTTGGGATCAAATTTAAAAAAACAAATATTAACAAATGTGTTCAGTTCCAGCTTTTGGCTCACTTGCTACTGATTTTTGATCCCATGCTAATGACCTGAGATAAGGGATGAGCTCAGTGAGCCATCTGTATGTGCTATGGCTAGAGGGATGGCATAACCATGCGGCACCATTCCCCAGCATGGGAAGGGAAAGTGCAGGGTGGCCTGAATGGGCCCAATTACCACATAGTGAAACAAACATTTCTACTGACATAGGGCCCTGAAACTCTGCACCCATGGCTGCCAGAAGGCCATGTGCTTTATCTGACAGATGGACTTTTGCCCTGTGTGTCTGTATCCACATGGAAGTGCAGAGCCCAGAGGGCCTTGTACTTATGCAGCCTGTCAGATAACCCTACAAATTCTTGAAATTCATTGCCACATGGAAGTGTATGGCCAAGAGGGATCTGCACTTCCTCAGGCAGACAGACTCTTCCCTTATCGTATGGCCCATATTGGTCTGTGTTTCTGTAGACAGAAGTACTGTTGCAATATGGGCATCATTTTTTTCTATATGTAGGTGCATAAGTTCAAGCCCCATAGTGACCTGAACTTTTGCAGCCAGGAGTTTGTCCTTATTTCTTACACCTGTGGCTGAAGAGGCAGGCCCTTCAAGGGCCTTCACTTCTGCTGACAGAAATGCTGTTGCAATTTTGGTATCATGGATTTCATGGAGCCTGTGCTCATGCAGTCAGAGTTTGGTGTATTTGTCTTAGACCTGTAGCTTCAGGAGTGCTGGTGCCTCCGGTGTGTATATCTTACAATGTGGATGAGTACCCATGGCAGATCAGACAACGTGAGCTATTTGTGTGTCACAGATTTGTATCTGTGGCTACAGGGGCCTGTACCTCTGCACACAGAAGCAGTGTTGTGATTTAGTATAGTGGATTTCAGTCTGTGGCCAGAACTGAGTTTGTATGCCTAGTGATATGTGTACCACAAATACAAATCTACGATGGTAACGCATCAGTGCTACTGCATTTGTGACATCTGGAAACAGTTGCATGTTTGACTTATGTGGTGATTGCCATCTGTTATTGCTTGTGCGGACTTATTTTGCTACTTGGGGGAATGGGGAAAGGAGTTAGGGTTGAACACCACTTTTCCCTACTTTTGTTGTATGCGTTGAAGCCTAACTGTTGCATTAACACAGCTTTTTGCAAAGAATACATACATATTATACTTGCGCAGTAGTGCCAGTGTAGTTAGAGTGAAAGGTAAATTCTATGTTAAACCTGAATTTATGAACCCTATAACTTTGGAACTGTTCAACAGATTTACATGAAAGTTGGTGGTAGTTCCCTTAATGTGCCAAATGTGCAAATCAATTGTGTAATTCCTGAGATAGAGTGTTGAAAAACAGAAAAATCAATTTTTCCCATTTCTTTGTCCAACCTGGATCATAAAAATGGCTTCAGGTAGTGGCCTGAAATATTTAGAGTAGAAAGCCTTTGCCTCACAGATGTGGCTTTTGAAGGGTTGGTGAAAAAATATTAACCTGTTCAAAAGTTATCAAACATTTAATTCCCTATTATTTCCTATGGGAAAATTTATATATCAGGCATGAAAGTTAGTAATTTTCAAAAAATACTAATTTTAGAAAAATACTGATGTATTTCTCCCAAATTACATAATTTTCAAAAAATACTGATGTATTTTGTGCACAGAAATGGGCAAGCAATGGATTGTTCAGACTTCATACGCAGCTATTGAAAGTAATGAGTTAATAGCTCAGGAAGCATTTAATTGATTTGCATTAATGTTAGTAAGCATAATGGCCAGGGTTAGGTCTGTTGATGTGCCAGATTTTGTGTAGATATGTTGAAGGGCTGCAAAGGTATTAAGGTGCAAAGTATGCAAAACTGGAAGACTGAAATTTAAAAAGCAGGTACATTTAAGGATGTTTGAGACACAGTATCTCAGAAACCGCAAAACACATTCACATGAAGTTTAGTACATCATGAGACCAGTATCCAGAGATTATGCAACCACATTTTCTGTACTTCTGTTGAAAGGTGCCAAAGTTATTAAGGTTCAAACATGCAATAAAAAATGGAAGACTGCAAAAATTAGAAAACAAAACATGTATATTTCAAGATGTTTGAGACACAGTATCTCGTAAACCACACAAGTTATTCAGATGCAATTCATCACTGCAACAGACCTGCATGACAACACAAGGCATGCACATGTTGATGCAGATATGCTGAAGCTTTGCAAAGCTATTAAGGTGCAAATTATGCAAAACTGAAAGACTGCAAAAAAAGAAAAAGGTACATTTAAGGATGTTTGAGACCCAGTACCTCAGAAACCACAAAAGAGATTCACACAATGTTTAGTACATCAAGAAGTCTGTCCCCATCAATTACATGCACCAAATGTTGCTGGTTCAAACATGCTGGAAGACTGCAAAAATTAGAAAAAAAGAAGTGCATTTAAAGATGTTTGAGACATAGTATCTTAGAAACCACACAAGTTATTCAAATGAAATTCACCACATTGACAGACCTGTACCACAAAACAATGCATGCAAAATATCATGCAGATATGTTGAAGGGTTGCAAAGTTAATATGGTGCAAAAGTATGCAAAACTGGAAGACTGCAAAATTAAAAAAGTACATTTAAGGATATTTGAGACACTGTATCTAAGAAAACAGATTCCCACAACATTTGGAATGTCAGGAGACCTGGGCCAGATTCCAGAAGCTGCTGTGACTGCTGCAGGGGACTTGCGGCAGGGCTGTTGACACAAGTGCCAACTTGCAACAGAATCGCTATTCCACAAGTCTCTGATACCGCAAAATTGACTATCCCCCTGCAGGTCTAACTTTGCATTTGTGGGGGTACCGCTAGTATGGGGCTTGTGCCAAACCTTTGGCACAAGCTGCCTTAAAGTGGGACAACTGTCACAACTGCACCAGCCCTTCTGGAATAGCACAGAGTTGCAGTCTAGAGCTTTGGCACAGCTACGTCAAACTTGGTGGTGGATGCAGGGCTTGGTAAAAGCCCTGTGCCCACCTCTGGAATTGGGCCCCTGCACTCTGAGATTATTTAGTCCAAAGTTTGTGCACATATGCTGAATGGTGCCAAATTTATTATGGTTCAAACATGAAAAAAACTGGAAGACTGAAAAAAAAATGTACATTTAAAGATGTTTGAGACAAAGTATCTTGGAAACCACACAAGCTAGGCAAAAAAGATTCACCACATCCACAGAACTCTACCACAAGTCTACATATGTAAACATTCATGCTGATATGTTGAAGGGTTACAAAGTTATTAAGGTGCAAATTATGAAGACTATTTGTGAAATAAAAAATGTTCATTGAAGAATGTTTGAGACACGGTATCTCAGAAACCACACAATGGATTCACACAAAATTTAGTATGTCAAGAGACCTGCCACAAGAAGCTAAGCAGTCCACATTTTGTGTGCATCCGTTTAACAGTGCCAAGGTTATTAAGGTTCAAAAATAAAAAAAAATACTGGCTAATATTTCACAAAAAACAGACAGAAATATGCTCAAATTACCAGTTGTGCACACAAAACAATTCTTATATGCCTGACATATAAATTTTCCCATAGAAAATAATGGGACATTTAAAAATGGTGTATCTTTTGAAGGGATCAGTGGCGGAGCCAGAGGGTGGGCTGGGGGGGTGGTTCCCCTCCTGGCTGCCCCACTGTGAGTAGTGGTGCCCTACCACCATCTTTATTCAATGTTTAGTGCCGATTGTGGAGCCCATGACTGACTGAATGGCCCCCCCTGACTCCAAAACCTGGCTCCGCCACTGGAAGGGATTAATATTTTTTCATCAAACCTTCTAAAGGCACATCTGTGAGGCAAAGGCTTTCTACTCTGAAAATTTCAGACCACAATTGAAAGCCATTTCTGAGATCCAGGTGGACAAAAACTTGGCAAAAAAATGGATTTTTCTGTTTTCTCAACACTCTGTGTCTCAGAAACCACACAGCAGATTCACACAAAATGTGGCATGTCAAGAGACCTACCCCTAGAAATTATGCATGCCATTACTGTTATACTGTCTCAATGGAGGCATGGGAGCACAGGGTCAAAAGGACCCTGCACTCCCAAAATAACATAAGGATACTATTATACTATCTCAAAAAGAAAGGAAATTCATTACATAAAGCTTTGTTAATGCATCAGTTAGGGTGTTTACTAAAGTGACAAAAGTAGGGAAATTTCCCATTAGGGTTTCCAACCCTGACACCCAACCCCCATCCTGCACACACCCACAGGCATCAGGGGTCTGCTTGGGGTTGTCAGCCCTAAAGCTCACTCAGTTCTCCTATACTGTACCCATCTCAGCTTATTTACTTATGGAATGGTGTGAGTGTTAGGGCTGACAACACCAAGGCAGATCCCTGATGCCTGTGGGTGTGTACAGGCTGGGGTTTGAGCATCAGGTTTAGAAACCCTAATGGGAAATTTCTCTACTTTTGTCATTTTAGTAAACACTCTAACTGATGCACTAACAAAGTTTTTTTGCAACTAATATATATGTGCATGTATATATATAAAATGGGTTTGAAAAAAGAAGCTAATCAGTTGGTGAAAGACCATCAGGTGACTGTGCGTATATAAGAGCGCGATTGCACACCTGCACTTTTGCACACTCCAAAACAATTTTGACATTTTATAAGATAGATAAACCACTCTGAGGTGTGTGGTCACACTCTGTTATATGCACACCTTGGGCAGTTGACACACACCAAGGCGTGCGTATGTCAGAGCGTGACTGAACACCTCAGAGTGGTTTATCTATTTCATATATATATATATATATATATATGTATATGTATAAAATTATACAGTGGGGGTGAGTGATAAATGAGTGTGATAAATCCTGTTATTTTCATCAGAGTGTAATAAATATAAGAACTGACATTCATCACACCCACGCAAACCTGCGCAAATGGTAACTTTTGCAACAATAGGGGCCCCCATTGTATAAATTGGATACATGATGTGCACTTCTGTGATATGGAAAATGTTTTCACTCCTGCACCGTGATCACTGGGTACTCATGAGTGGTGGTCACTCTAGAGGAGTGAAAATATTTTCCATATCACATTAATGCCCATCATGCATCCTATATATATATATTATGATAGCATGGGAGTGCCACCATAGTTAGGGTTGAGGATCCATTTCTATGTTAAACCCCAAAATTTTGCACCTTAATAACTTTGCAACTGTTTGACAGATTTGGCTGAAATTTGGAAAACATGATCAAGAACCATAGGCCTTGGCATCTGCCAAGTTGCATACCGGTCGGATACATGGCTGTGGAGTTATTAAGCGTGATTTGCGCGCGCGTTTATGCTTTTTCTGGAATTCTAGAGTCGCGTGTACAGGTCGCACAGTTTATGTTGACTCATTCTAAAATCTTCAGGGAATGTGTGGCCAGGGTCCCCAATGTGCCTTTCAAAGATTTGGTGAAAAAATATTAAAGGGTTCAAAAGTTATTCAAAAAACAATTTCCCATTATAAGTCAATGGGAAAAGTTAACAAAAAGTTCGACAGTGTGGCAAATGCATTTTTACTTTCGCAAATGGGCCTATTACTTTCACAAATCAGCCATTTTGTTTTCAGTTGGTGATCAGAAAAATGGTTGGCATTTAAATTTGGGAACCTCTAGCAACCTAATTCTTTTTGTATTCACCTAATCGGACCCTGAGGATGCTGGCCATGTCTTTATTTGTGGTAAAACACCCCAGAAATATGTTTTCAAATTTTGGAAAAAGTACTTTCACAAATTACTTTCGTGCTCACGAAAGTGTTGAACTTTTTTGCGAAAGCTTTAAATTGCGATAGTAGTTTTCACCTGTGGAAAGTGATAGCGATTCTTTGGCACTACGCTGCAAAAGAACGGTTGGGAGTTTTGGGGTGAAATTTGGAAGGAACGCAGCTAACATCTCACAGATGTGCCTTTCAGTGTTGTATTGAAAGAATATTACACAGTGGCAAAGTTACTGCACTCCAAATTTGACATTTTTCCTATAGGATAACATTACGGCGCCCAACGCATTACAGGAATCCTTTGGCTCCCTGCTGCAAAATAACGGTTTGGTCTTTTTTCCTGAAATTTGGAGGGAAGACAGCCAACAGCTGACAGATGTGCCTTTCGGTGGTTTGGTGAAAAGATATTACAGGGAGGCAAAGTTATGGTGCTCCAAACTTCTCTTTTTTTCCCATAGGATAACATTACGGCGTTCGCCGCGCCTTTCAGGGCCCGTATCTCAGAAACGGTGCGAGATACGGACTTTTTGTCGGAAAAATGCTTAGCCCCCTTTTAGTGGCTAAGTACAAAATTAGCAAGGACAGTTGTAAATAATATGAGTTTCAAATTTTTTTTCTATGTCATACGGTTCCTGAGATATAACCTATTTAGTATTCCAAGTCCTCATTTTCTGCTCTGATATCCATTATTATGCATATATTCTTTGTACTCACTGTCTTTCTCTATGCAGCTTTTGGAGAAAGCCAGCCTGTGCGCTTAAATTACTGTTACTGTTGCCCTTTCTGCTTGCGGTCCCGCACTCGCTTTCACTTACTTCTTGACGCCTGGCGACCATGTGTATCCTGGCTTTCATTTTCGGGTTATGCTTCTGTTATTTTTGCCATTTGTGTCTACAGTACTGTTTCTCTTTCTGTTTTAGTTTGTGTCACCATGCCCATTGAAATTTCCGCTTGCAGGCACCATGTTACTATGTGACAACACATCACGTGGCAGACCATTCCCGGCCTACACCACCCTGTGTGTTACCCTTTCTGTTCTCATTCGCTATGCGTACTCATGTGCACCACTGTTATGCTTCCGTTTGGCGCGGTTGTTCCTGCTACTATGCCTCAAGACATCATATGGCGGGAGCGCTGGGCTCAAGAGCCTGGGCCGGGCCCCTGCGGTTCGCCGCTGCATTACATTCACTATTTCTCGTTATCATTCTCAAAAGAAGGGAATAGGTAAAATCTCATTTAATGCATTGTTATTTCAAGCGATTAAGTGAGGAGCTGGCTGTGTTGAAACCCTTTGACTTCCCTGCCCCCAACCAGCATTGAGTGTCATTGGGGTCATCGGTCCTAACTCTCACCCCATTCTCCTATACTTCTGCTGCTTTACACATGTGATGGGGTGAGAGTTAGGGCTGACGACCCCAATGCGTTGGGGGTGGGCAGGGGTCCAAGGGGGTTTTCAACCCTAACAGCAATTTCCTCACTTTTGTCGCTGGGAACAATTCTAACTAATGCATTAAATGGAGTTTTTTGCCTCTATTATATATATATATATATATATATATATATATATACATACACACACACACACACAGATATATATATATATATATATATATATATATATACACACACCTATACATACACACTGTATATAGCCTCTTTTGTTCAATTAATTTTAGGAAGCCGAAAACTTTTTCATGGAGATTGTATCCTATAGGTTGAATAAATAAGCCACATTATCAGTTGGTGACAGAAATCTGTATGATAGCAATTACTGAATCCAGTTAGTACTTAAGAGATTGTTAACATGGGAAGTACAGTATGATGTCTTACATCTTCTACAACACCTGAGCCTCCTTTACATAATGGAGATCTTTCAGTTATTTTTTTAAATTATATCCGGCTTCTGTTACTGAATTTGGAAATGTTTAAAATCTATAAGACACATATGTTTTTCTTTCATTAGGGTTGATTATAAATTCAAGATATGGTTTAAGTCTATAGTATGACAAGTATTCAAAAATGGTAACCAAGGACTAAATCTGGAAACTCTAAGCAGGGCCATATCCTTTTGTTTTGGTATAGCATAAATGCATTCTCTAAATACATATTCATGGTGGGGATTGTTTTTGAATAATTTTACTAGAAGGGAATTGTTTAAATGAAGTTTGTTTCTTTACTTTTCCTTTAGTTAACTAGGTGTGGTTTATCAGGAAGGCCTGTTGGCATTGTGGCATATTGCCCTACATTCTAACTTACATCCTCAATCAACGTGAAAAATGTAGTTCTACACATTTTTATGTTGATTACGCACATGCGCAAGAAACACGTTGCGGCAGATTTCTCCAGAAGCAGGTTGTGGAGGTGTGGCACTGTTGTGCCCAATGCCCCCAGAGCCTGCAAAGGCTTGTCCCCCATCCCCCAATGCTGTGGTATGCCGCTGCTGACACTAGTTCAGCCAGAGTGCCACAACTTTCTAAAAAATCAGCCGCCGCAATCAGGGGCCACCTCGTCATTGCAGCGTCAGCCATCGGCTGCAATGAGAGAGCGACCCGTCATTGCAGGGCAGGATGTAGCACCCCTGATATTGTTTGTGAACATGGCGGTGGCTTGCTGCCATGTTCACAAACAATATTTTACCCCACCCATGTTTATTTGCCGATGGAGGAGCCCACTCCCCGTCGGCATAATGTACCCCCCTTTTTTATTGTCTGCTGATGGGGTGCCCAATCCCCATCAGCACAAAGAAACCCACCATTTTGTTGTTTGCTGACAGGGGTTCCAAATCCCCATCAGCAGAAAATAATTCCCCGCCCTGATGTTGTTTGCTGACGGGGTGCCCAATTCCCCGTCAGCTAAAGCTGCCCCCCCCAAAAAAACCGAGTCTGGTAGCACGCTGGGAGTCCACCCCAGCGTGCCACATGCACCTTTTGTTGTTTGCCGATGGGGGTGCCCAATCCCCCGTCAGCTACAGTTGTCCCCCAAAGCAAGAGTCCTTGGTGGCACGCTGGGAGCCCACCCCAGCATGCCATATGCCCCTGTAAAGCTAAAAACAGTCCCACAACATTTTTTTAATTTTTATTACCTGAAAAAAAGGAAACAGTCCCTCGTAGTCTCCCTGCCCCCCTCCCACAACCCACACCCACCCACTGCACCCTGCCTCCACACCCCCTCACCCCATACTTACCTCCGGAGCTCGGTGCGATGATCTTCGCTGGACCGCAAACATGTCTGCACTCTTCAAAGCCGACTGCAAACTGAGGAAATGCTGGTGAGCTGTGTAATGTAATACATAGGGTTTTTTCAACTTTATTGCATATCTCTGGCATTTTTGGGAATTTTTCCACCAAATTTTCAACATGGAGTTTTTGGGACCCCTCCTCATGAATTCTTGAACTGTCATGGTGTTACTCGGCCCTGAAAGGTGGTTTCGCGGTCACTGTGTGGAATCACCCTTCGGGGTCGATTAATGAAATGACAGTGCCAGGGTTCATGAGGTGGGCTCTCAAAAAGCCTATGTTGCAAATTTGGTGGGAAAAATCCAAACAAAATGACTGTTTTACGAGCGTGCGTTGTGCAATTGCTACGCACACTCGTAACTTCGTGAATTTGCAATATTTTCACACCAGATTTTTAACATTGGCATTTTGTCACACCTACTTGTGAACAGTGCAGCTGTCATTTTTCCCATCCTGGCTGAAATGTGTTTTCGCACTTCCGGCGCATAACAGAGCGGTCGCTGTGGGAAATCACTGTCTGGGACAGATTAAGAAAATGACAATGATACTGTTCATGAGCAGAGGTCCTAAAATGCCTGTGTTGAAAATTTGGTGATGATAGCCCATCAATTGACTGTGTTACAAGTATGCATTGTGCATTTTCCACGCACCCTTATAATTTCACAGATTTGTAATATTGTCACACCAGATTTTCAGCAGTGCCATTTTTTCACACCTCCTTATAAGCAGTACAGCTGTCATTTTTCACATCCTGACTGAAATGTGTTTTCACAGTTCCAGCGCAGAATAACGTGGTTACTGTGGGAAGTCAGTGCTCGGGACAGATTAAGAAATTGACAGTGGCACTGTTCATGAGCAGAGGTCCTAAAATCCCTATGTTGAAAATTTGGTGATGAAACTCCATAACATGACTGTGTTACAAGCATGCATTGAACTGTTTCCACGCACCCTTGTAACTTCGTAAATTTGTAATACTGTCACGCCACATTTTCAACAGTGGCATTTTTCCACAACTCCTTATGAACACTACAGCTGTCATTTTTCACATCCTGGCTAAAATATGTTTTTGCGCTCCTGCCGGACAATAGCACGGTCACTCTGGGAAATCAGTATTTGGGACAGATTAAGATCGACCGAGTGAGAGGGCGGAGGACTGAGCTCAACTGAGCTCTGTCGGGACTGCTGCAGATTTGTTTGTGGGCAGAAAAAGGCCTCAACACAAGAGCCCAGTACAAAAGGGCAGCCTGCAGCACCGGGAGAAACAGAATGAGAGAGCGAGTGAGAGAGGGGGAGTGAGTGAACTCACCGAAGTGCTGTCAGGACTGCTGTGGATTTATCTGTGGGTAGAAAAAGGCATCAATACAGGAAGCGGCCCAGTACAAAAGGCCATCCTGCAGCGGTGGGAGAAACAGTATGAGTGAGTGAGACAAGGGGACTTAGTGAGCTCAATGGAGCTCTATCAGGACTGTTGGGATTTCTTTGTGGGCAGAAAAAGGTGCTAATGCAGGCAGGAGCCCCGTACAAAAGGGCAGCTTGCAGCGCCAGGACAAACAGAATCAGCGATGAAAGAGGGAGACTGCGCAACCTCAAATGAGCTCTGTCGGGACAGCTGCAGATTTCTTTGAGGACGGACAAAGGTGCCAGCACAGCCAGGAGCCCCATACAAAAGCACAGTCTGCGGCGCCAAGAGAAACAGAATGAGCGAGTGACAGAGAGGTAGTAAGCGAGCTCAACGGAGCTCTACTGTGACTGCTGCAGATTTCATGCACTCGGGCCTTTTCCTACCTGGGGTGAGTTTTTCATAAAACAAGTATTCTGCATTACTTGTTTCTGAAAATACTATGGCTCGGATTCACAATGGTTGAAGCATGGCTTGCACCAGGCCTTGCATCAATCCTGGTGGCCATCAAAGCTGTGCTGAAAAGTTCACCAGAGAATGCACTGGATTCATGGTGTATTTACAACACTTTACCTGTTTTACGGTAGCTTGTTAAAAATCTTTAGCACAAGCCTCATAAAATGGATACCCGAGCCACAAGCTAGACCAGAAAAAGCTGGTCTAACTTGCAGCAATCAGTGCATGGGATTGAGAATCCTAAATGCCAGCTGGGGAATGACACAAACCCTGTGCACCATATGTTTGGCACACCCTGGGCTTGTTGTATTCTTGGCAAATTAGAGAGTCGGGCAGCACAAATTTACTGGCATACGTAAGTCATACTGTGTATCAAGTGTAATGTTCACACTATAAATAAACACCAGGTTGTTACACAATTTTCATAAAAATATAGATGGAAACTCCAGTGATCCTAATACATACACTGCAAGTGATGACTTGTAGTGATTGGATTTAGAATTAAGGAGAAAGTCACTGCAGTAAGGCAGATAACAATAAATGGTGATAATTTCACAGACCCATCATGGTTCTAGTTTTACTACATAGGGTCCTGTGGTTTCCTAGCAACTAAGAGCTGAAACATATAGCTTACAAAATCAGGAAGCAAGCCAGCCCACTGACGCAGCGGTAGGGTGTCTTCTTGTTATGCTGACAACCTGGGTTTGGAGATGGACGCAAAGTCAGAGGGATGGCAGAGAAGGGGAGATGGATTGAGCATCCTAGGGATGGCTTTCCTTTTTGGGGGGGGTGTAGTGGCAGATGCTTGATTGACCTCTAGCGGAGGATGGGGGCCAGCAGCAACTGGCACTTGTCTAGAGGAGATGCATGCTCGATGTTGCGCTTTGGCCATTCACTTCATTGCATGTCATGCCTCCTGGAGGCTTACAGCAGCAAAAATCATTGCTGCTCCATCTATGACTCCCCACCTCTCCACATTCATTCTTCCTGGGCACCTGGCTGGTGATGCAGTGACCTATGTTACAACAGTGTGAACTGGTCCCATGGCCCCACCCTGAGGGGTAAGCCAGGGAGGTCTCCTGGTGGAGATCCCACTGGGCTCCTCGACTACACATCCATTAGGCAATATCTAGCTGGCTGTCAGCCCTGCCCAGAGGGGATAAGCCTGGGTGATTGCCATACCGAGGTAAGTCCCTGGAGGTGGAGGTTGGAGACAGCCAGGGACTGAGCCTCGGGAGGTCGGACAACACAAAAAAAAAAAAAAACAGGAAGTAATGCATGCTTGTAAAGCTAGTGACTCACCCAGGAACCTGCTGTAACTTCCCATGGTAGATCTAAACACCACAACCACAGTCAGTGAAAGTCACTAGAAGCCTAGACTAATCGGTGATCAGGTGTCATAAGTTCAAAATCCTTTTGTTGGCTGAGAGATGGTTTTGGCACTGAACGTACCTGTGGAGCAATTCTTTGCCACTGAGCCAGTGAGGTAGTTCAAGGCTGCAATCCAGTGCAGCAAGATTGGTCTGCAGCATTCGTTTCTGTTTCTGGCCCTGCTCCACCAGTACAGAACGGGAGTGGGGGAAGGCGTTCAAGTCTTGCAGCCTTAGTGGATGAGCATGTTTCAGCCTGAGAAACAGGCAGAAAAACCCAGGGGATGGTCCTCAGAATGAGAGGTATCCCAGGTCCACTAGAGCAAAAGCGGAAGTAGAAAATATAATGTGTTTTCTCTTTAACAGAAAAGACAGCTGTTGTAGCCCTCTAGAGGCTATGTAGTATAATTTGCAGATGAGAAAGTAGACAAGTTCTGTCTGGGTGTATACTTAATCTACAGTATACTAAATCCTGGGTGGAATTATCCCCCCTTTCCATCTGATAGACAGAGTGAACTCCACAGAGCATGCTCTCAAAGGACATTCTTACCCTTCCATCCTGCAGACGATGGCACTATCCTCCCCTGGAGGACTTTGGGTCAATGTGGCAAGATCCTCCTATACAGGACTTGGAATTAGGAGCTGGATATTCCCTTAAAGGTGAAGAGGCTGACATCCACATCTTCTGTATGATTCCACATAGATTGCTTCTACTCCTTCCTTCCCTTTGCCATGTGATGCAGGGCCATAATATCATTGCACTCCTTCAAATGCCAGCCATCCTATGTAACTCCTCTATTTTCCATGTCTTGAACATTGCTTCTTGCTGCCTTTATCTAGCACTAATAGCCACCAGATATGTGATGTAATATCACTCCAGCTCTGGTGAGGAGATGATCCAATAGGGCCCCAGTCCTCACTCTGCCAGTCTTTGAGCCCAGGACACTAATGCACCAATTGGTGTCTTACCATTTGACACAATGGAGTCAGCTCAGCCAACATTCTGGCTGGATTCCCTATGAAACTATCTCTTCCATCAAAATGCAAATATGCCTTTTTGTTAAAATAAACCTGTTTTTTTAGTTTATAAAATAATTAAAACGAAGCTCAGAACTGACATAGACCACACATGGAAAAGGGTGCCTACCACTAAATGCAATCACAATTCAAATATGAGAAAAACTGAGTACTCACAACCCACTCTGTGGAAGAAAGACACTGCTGCTCTGGAAAACAGTGCAAAATGTCTGTCATGCATTGCACCCTCTGCCATGTGTCAATGTACAGGTGCTGGTGGTGTGCTATGCTGTGTGATGCTTTGAGGCTGTGCTGTACAATGGTATGTCCCTCACTCACACTCAATTCCTAACTTGCACTACCAACTCAAGACACAAGTGCCACCCTCAGCAGATGCTATGGTGAGGGGGCATTCTTGCTTCCTAGGTGGGAGGATGGTGTTACCCGACAAGGAGAAGCAGGAGTCATAGACAGAGCTCCAATGAAGAAACAGATTTTATTATTGAGGGAGGGAGGGGAAGGGATTACATGGTCACAGAGGAGTGAACTTACATGAAGATACAGTAAGAATGCTATATACAAATAATAAGTTATCATAAATCTACTAAGAGATGCACCTCAGCATATGGTTTGGAGTATTCCAACCTATAAAGCTCTAAAATGCTTATATGAGAACACTATGAAGACCATGCTGAACACTGTAGTTCTGCAGTTACATCAAACATTCAAGGATTTAGGATACTTTACAGTCAATCTGTTGTAGTGGAATCTGTGTCATGAATTCCAGGTGAAGAAAAGGACTTGGGAACTAAAAGAGACCTTGGTTGCTGATGGAACTGAAATGACTGAAGCAACCTTTGGCTGTCACTTGGGGTTTAGAAGAGGTTTGGTAAACAGACCATGGGTTCATTGCCAAAATCCCCTTTTATGGGTTGCTGGGACAAGTGAACATAACACAAGACACACAATTATAGAAAACATACGGCACAAAACCCTCCAGTGGGTTGCTGGTACAAACTGATGTTGAAGACAAAATCCAGCCACAGCCCTCCAATAGGTTGTCTGGACTAGACCAATGAAACCTGAAGCTTCATCACAAGCCCTCCAACGGGTTGCTGGGATGAAACTGATGTTGAAGACAAAATCCAGTCACAGCCCTCCAATAGGATGCCTGGACTAGACCAATGAAACTTGAAACTTCATCACAAGCCCTCCAATGGATTGCCTGGACATAACAAGTGAATAAGTGGAGAAGAAGAGATAAATCAGAATGGCAAAATGACCAAGATGATTCAGGTCTCTGGGTGAAGATATACACTGGAAGTCCTCAGATGGTGATTTGGAATGTTGACCCTGGACACCAACACTAAGGAATACTTGTAAAGGAAAGAAACAATAACAGATGGGATGCTGGATACTTACTCCTGGAGGGAACCTGTGAAGGAAAGAAAAATAACAAACTTGATGTGAATCCTCAGAACAGAGGAAACAGTCTCTGACAATAGAGCCCATTCAGCTCCTAAGATCACTGGATACCTTAACAGGGCTGGGATGAAGATGCAATGAGCAGCAGTGGGGCCTCTCCTAACTAGGGGCATCTATCTAGGGTACCTGACAGGGTGCAAGGCTTCATTGCAAAGTTCTCACAGTAGGATGCACTTGAAGAAAAGATCAGCAGCTTAATGGCATGTTGATTCTCAAATCTGGAAGACAAAGATGCTAGATGGCCCTATAGGGTGGGTGGAGACTGATTCCAGATAAAGCTCTGGTGGTAGCTGAAGGCACACACTTTGATGCAAATGTCTATATCAGCAGGCAAAAGTCTCAGTTCTGGGACAACTACTGGGGCAATTGACAGTTGCAGAGGGCAAATCAGACAGTTCTTGGCAATTACCGGTTGAACAGGGTCAATCAGACAGTTCAATGCAATTGCCATTTGCAGAGGGCAAATCAAACAGTTCAGGGAAGTTGCCAGTTGCAGAGGGCAAAGCAAAGGTTTGGGACAACTGCCAGTTGCAGAGGGCAAATCAGAAGGTTTGGGACAATTGCCAGTTGCAGAGGAAAAATCAGACAGCCCAGGGCAACTGCCGGTCACAGAAGGCAAATCAGACAGTTCAGGGTAATTGCCAGTTGCAGAAGGCAAATCAGACAGTTTGGGGCAGAACACACAGTTCAGGGGCAATTGCCAGTTGCTGGGACAGAACACACATTTCAGTACAGTTCAATGTTTCATTCACAGTAGCAGAATCAATGCCACTCTAAGTTGCCCTGATGCCAACCCAGGGAGAACTAGTTAGCCCTCCCTAGCCCTTGTCTTTGTCTCTAGCCTTTTAGCTGGCTTACAAGCCCACTGTAATGCTCAGCCACCTCTATGTGCAGTCCAGTGGTGGGGAAACCTATAAACCCCCACCCACCAATGCAGTCCCCAGTCGCTGACAAAGTGCCCTGAGTTCAACTTGTTTTACCCTATTAGCCCAAAACAGATGAGCTAGCCATTTTTATGAAAGGGGCTTAGTTTGCCCTTTTGTTCCATGTCTAGGAAATTTGCTTCTATAAATATTTATTACCCTTCACTGGGGCCTATAGCCCTTAGCTACACCAATTTGGACTTCCCTGCTGAATATTCATCGGCTATGATAATAGGGCTTGCTTGCCCTTATGCACCACCCCTGGGGAGCCTACTTATAAATATTAATTTTCCTCATAGTGGGCCTTATTGCCCTTTGGTTTGCCTCTGGTAGCTCCCTCACAAATATTTAATAATATCAGGCTTGTGACCCGCCCCCTTTCAGCTCTCGGCCATCACGTGCCCTATGGCACTTGTGTAGCACAATCAGGATTGCTAACCAGAGGAGGGGCAATGCAGAAGAGCTGATGGAACCAGCTTCAACACACAAGTAAGTTCTGGGCTTCCATTGCTCACTCTTGCTCCTGCTCCTTCCACGGCTCAGCAACAGACTCCTCCCAGGAAGTAACTTTTTTTTTAAACTACACTAGGGGTTTCAATTCTCGAACTCCCAAGCCCTTGTCCTACTGGTGCTTTTCTTGCAAAAACAAACACCATGAGCTGGGTAAAACATAGAAACATAGACTTTGACAGCAGATAAGGACCACTTGGCCCACCTAGTCTGCCCATTTTCCTATCTACTGGATAAGCTGCAGATCCTAGTTAACCAACAGCCTATTTCTTCCTACCCCCCACAAGAATTGTGTTATGTCTTTCCCATGCATTCTTGAATTCTGCCACAGTTTTAGAACCCACAACCTCCTCAGGAAGGTGGTTCCATGCGTCCACCACCCTCTCTGTGAAAAAATACTTCCTCACATTGTCCCTGAGATGACCCCCCTCTATCTTCAAATTATGTCCCCTTGTTCTTGCATATCTCTTTTTCTGAAAGGTGCTACCCTCTTAGACTTTGTTGATTCCACTGAGATACTTAAAAGTTTCAATCATGCCCCCCTTTCTCTCCTTTCCTCAAGGGTATACATATAAAGTTCCATTAGTCTCTCCTCATATGGCTTCTCTTGCAGACCCTGCGCCATTTTAGTTGCCCTCTTCTGGACTGCCTCCATCCTCTCTATGTCCTTGCGGAGATGGGGTCTCCAGAACTGGATGCAGTACTCCAGATAGGGTCTCACCAACTGTCTGTACAGAGGGATAACAACTTCCTGTTTTCTGCTGGTGATGCCTCTCCTTATGCATCCCAGTATCCCCCCAGCCCTCCCTACTGCCTTCTCACATTGCTTGCTAACCTTAAGGTCAACTGATATGATAATCCCCAGGTCCCTTTCCATTTTTGTTGTTGTTACTACCTCCCTCCCCATTGTGTACTTTCCCCCTGGTTTTTGTTTTCCAGGTGCATTATTTTGCACTTCTTTGCATTGAATCTAAGCTGCCATACTTCTGATCATTCCTTCAACCTTGCCAAGTCCCTTCTCATCCTTTCCATCCCCCCTGTATATCAACCCTATTGCAGATCTTTGTGTTATCTGCAAAGAGGCATACTTTTCCTTCCAGTCCCTCTACAATGTCACTTATAAAGGGGTACATCACAATTCACTCCCGTCAATTCGCTCCCTACAAAATCACTCCCGATAACTCACTCCTGTAAAACTCACCCCCATTGTAACTCGCTCCCATTCAAACTCGCTCCCACTCCCGCTGTGAAATCTTCTGACCATGCCTTATAGACTGCCACAGTACTATAACTGACCATGCCTTACTGACTACCAAAGCACTATAATTGCTTAATAGATTAAGCTAGAGTGCAATCAATTAACTCATCATTGTACAAGCTGTACTCATTTATCTGGTAATGGCAATTAGTATTGAATGAATGTAAACCGACAAACAACCACCAGCGGGTTTCTTCGTGTGTTTCTCCTGACAGTATGGCTTGCCATTTTCTAACGTCCGAATGACAGAAGAAGCTTGAAGATGAGTGTAATTTTATTTACACTCATCATAAGTGCAGATTTCAAGGCAAGACAATCTGGCAGTGTGAGAAGGCTGTGCAAAAACCAAAAGCATGTAACACAAGAGTACATATAGCTAGCTACAAAGAGCCCACAATTGTGTATCGATTCAGTCAGCATACACATGCACCAGACCCTGCATTAGTAGAAAAGGGTGAGGCAATTAACTTAGCCAAACAGCGAGCTGCACAAACACAGGACATCACTTCCCAAGTCCTAATACATGCAAAACAAAATGTGTCGTTGGTAGCTCAAGGTAAATTGGTGGAGAGGAATTTGAAACAGACAATACAGAGGGTACGCGTACATGGTGCACCACCCAATCCTAAAGACCTTATAGAGCTGGTAATACCTGAAAACTACAAGGCTTACAAGCAGACTCTGGTGATGCCACTGTCAATTTCCTGCTCTATGACAGCGACCCTTCACCTGACCGCATATTAGTATTTGGAACTGAAAGTAATTTAAGGTTTCTAGAGAAAGCCAAAAACTGGTATGCTGATGGAACTTTTAATGTTGCCCCACCACTGTTCCATCAAATGTATGTTATGCTTGGTGAAAGGTTTGGAAATATGCAGCTGGCTATCTATGCACTGCTCCCTGGAAAGAGAAGGGGGAACATATGAGCGCATGCTGCAGGTATTAAAGGACATAAATCCGAACCTAAATCCTGAGTTTGTAATGACAGATTTTGAGAAGGCATCAATAGCAGCATTCCAAAATGTGTTCCCTAATGCCAAACAAATCAGTTGCTTCTTCCACTTTACACAATGTGTGTACCGCAAAATACAGTTGGAGGGTTTGGCTACCAAATATACTCAAGATGCAGAATTTGCACTAAAGTGCAAGTACTTTCCTGCTTTGTCTTTCTACCCCCCCCTGAACAAGTGGTGCTGAGATTTGAAGAAGTAACTGATAAAGACCTTAATGTTTTTCCACCTGAGCTTGAGCCCATTGTAGATTACTTCGAAGACACTTGGGTGGGAAGAAGAAATCAAAGGGACACTGGCCGTCGACAACCGCTATACAGTATTGAGCTGTGGAACCACACTGCGAGTGTAAGGGACAAACATGCAAAGACAAACAATGTTGTAGAGGCATTTCATAGAGGTATGCAGAGCATACTCTCTATGGCTCACCCAACATTGTGGAAGTTTGTTGATGGGATCAGGGGAATACAGAAAAAATGGTATTCAGAGATAGAACAGCTTATCGCTGGTAACCCACCTATAGAATCTCACCGAGTATACAACGACAGTGTAGATCGACTTAATTTTATTCTCGAAAAATGCGAGGATCGTACTGCAGAGGAGTTTCTCTGTGGTGTCGCACACTGCTTCGATTATTAATTTGGTTTTCAATCCTCGATTTGATTTAATAAACATGGGCGCTTTTTTGGATTACATTAAATGAACTATTTTAATATTTTACTTAATAAAGATTTTGAAGCTTTCACAATCAACCTGTGCTACAAAGGTAAGTCAATACTTCATCACATATTCAGTAGCTGTGGGGAGGTGGGAGCATTAGTTAGGTATTTTGTGGTGATGGTTTTCGTTTACTTTGTTCATTTCGTTTAATGCACACTATGACTGCTGCAAATTAATTTACTGGCAAATAATTTCGTTTTAAGCAAGAAATGAGGATGATTTTCATTTTGTTTTATTTATTTCATTAACTTGTGTTAACTGCTGCAGAATTTAGTTGTGTTACACACAAGAAGGTGCAAATTAAAGTGGTGATGATTTTCATTTACTGGCAAATAGTTTTGTTTTGGTTCTTTTTAAGCTAGAAATGCTGCTGAATGCTGAGTTTCGTTTACTGGCAAATAATTTCACACAGGGAGCATATTTAGCAGGAGCGGGTATATAAAGGAGCGAATTGACTTGGGGATGTATTGTCAGGAGTGACATGTCATGGAGCATATTGTCAGGAGCGTATTGTTGTGCTCCCCTTATAAAGACATTGAAAAGGACTGGACTCAGTACTGAACCCTGCGGTACCCCAGTAGTAACCCCCCTTTCTTCAGAGTGGACTCTGTTTACTATTACCTTCTGTGTCCTGTTATCTAGCCAATGTTTTACCCAGGCTACCACCCTGGGACCCACTCCCAGGCTAGCTAATTTGTTTATTAATCTTTTGTGTGGAACTGTGTCAAATACCTTGCTAAAGTCTAGGTAGGCCATGTCCACAGCCCCTCCCTGGTCTACTACTTTGGTCACCCAGTCAAAGAAATCAATTAGATTAATCTGACATGACATTCCCAATGTGAATCCATGCTGCCTTGGGTCCTGTGCCCCACTGGCTTCTAGGTACTCAACAGTTATTTCCTTCAGAAGTAATTTCATCATTTTCCCTACCACAGAGATCAAACTCACAGGTCTATAGTTTCCTTCCTCTGTCTTGCTCCCACATTTGTTACAGGGAATCACATCCACCCTCCTTCAGTCCTCAAGTACCACACCATCCTCCCCATATTTGTTAAAAAGGGTAGTCAGTGGTGTCACTAGTTCTCTCCTTAATTCTTTTAGAATTCTGGGATGAATCCCATCAGGCCTCATTGCTTTGTCCACCTTCAGTTTTAGGAGTTCTTTCAGAACCCTTTCTTCTGTGAAAGGACTGGGATCGACCCCCATATCCAGAGTGCTTCTGTTAATTGGATTAGGTACCTCCCCCTCCTCCTCTTTTGTGAATACTAAGCAGAAGTATTCGTTCAGTATCCCTGCTTTTTCTCTGTCCCTCTCTGCCCACCCACCGTCAATTCTATTCAGCCTCACTATCCCTCCATTTGTCTTTATACTCTCCCTGATGTACCTATAAAAGGTTTTATCCCCCTTCTTAACCGAGTTGGCTATCTTTTTCTCAATTTGGGCCTTTGCTATTATGACTGCCTTCCCTGATTCCTTCTGCATTAACTGTACAGTTCCCTGTCCTGCTCCTTGTGTGTTTCCTTATACTTCCTAAATGCTATCTTTTTCTCCATAACCTTCCCTTCCAACTCTTTTGAGAACCATAGTGGCTTTTTCTTTCATTTTGATTTGTTTATTTGCTTCACACAAAGGCTTGTTGCCTCTGTGATAGCAGTCTTGATGTTTCCCCATTGTTGTGCCACCCCTCTTTCTTGCCTGTTTGCTAGTGCTTTTCTAAGGCACTCTCCCATTTTGACAAAATCAGCCCTCTTGAAGTCCAGTACCCTCACTTTTGAATGGCTTGACTCTGCAGCTGAGTTTATCATGAACTACACTGCTTGGTGGGCACTTGTCCCCAGATGGCTACCCACTTCTAGATCTGAGATCCTCTTACTGTTCCCATTTGAGAGTATGAGGTCTAAGATTGCTCCCTCCTATGTGGGTTCCAACACTAGCTGTCTGAGGCATGCCCCCTGTAGGGCAATGAGAATGGATCTGCTTTTAGGTATGGCTGCAGCAAAGGTGCTCCAGTTAACATCTGGCACATTCAGGTCCCCCATCAACAATATCTCCCCTTTCTCTGCCATCATAATGATTCCTTGTATCATATCCTTGTCCATCCCCCCCAAGATGGGCGTCTGTATACAACCCCTGTGCAGATTGTGGTGTCATTTCCAATCTCTAAGGTAACCCACAGTGCCTCCTCTCCTCCCTGTTTACTCTTTTCTTCTGTTGCTTTTATACCTACCTTTACATAGAGAGTTACTCCTCCCCCTCGTCTACCCTCCCTGTCTGTCCTGTAGGTTGTGTACCCTGGTATGTTAACATCCCAGTCATGGTTCTCTGTGTACCATGTTTCTGTGACTGTCATGATATCCAGGCATTCCTCTTCCATCAAGGCCACCAGTTCAGGGAGCTTGTTGCCCAGACTATGGGTATTGATACACATTGCCCTCCATTTCTTTATGACCCTACCCCTTTTTGCCCCATGCCTGTCCTTTCTGCCTTTGTTGTTATGTCCATTAACCCCTGTTCTTCTCCCTATCAACGTCTCTATCTTGGTGTTTACCTCACTAACTACCCTGATATTTGGGGAGACTAGGATCTCCCTGCTACTTTCCAATGCCTCCCCCCTTGGCTAGTTTAAATGCTTGCCAATGAAGCATGTAAACATAGGTTACTGGTTCCCCACCTGGACAGAAGCAGATCATCATGTCAGTATAGGCCTGCATCACTCCAGGTGGATCCCCAGTCCCCAATGAAGCCAAACCCCTGAGCTCTGCACCAGACTTTCAACCAATAATTGAATCTCATGGTGTAAAGCACCCTAGCCTCACCCATTCCATAGACGGGTAGCACCTCCGAGAAGGATACAGTGTGTGCTACTTGTCTAAGGCTCATCCCCAACTCCAGAAACTCCTCCTGCACACTTCTGATCCCTTTCCCAGCCAGGTCATTTGTCCCTAGGTGGACTGTGACATCCAGCTCCCTCCCCAATGCAGCTGCTCCCACGATCCTGGGGATTCGCTCCCTGTCCCTCCAAGCCATGGTGCCTGGCAGGCACCTTACCTCCCTTTCCCCTCCCTCCCCATTTCTACCCTTCTAACAATGGAGTCCTCCACCAGGAGTTGTTTCCTTCCCCTGTGTGGGATCCCATGCCATCCTCCTGTAGGTCTCCTTTGTGGAGGTTCCCAACATCCTCCTCAGTCTCCACTGCAGGTGCCTCTATTGAGGAAACACACTCTGCCAGAGTGGCATATGAATTGTGGAGAAGTACAACTGGAGAGATGCGAGAAACAGTAGTACTAATGTATGGACAACTTTGGCACCTGCTGCCTGCTGGGGGGGGGGTCTAGGTAAGAGCAGACAGCCAGGAAGAACAAAGGAACATGTTTTTTTTTCATTAAAAATTAGCTCTGCTCTACTGCCTTGCAGTGGGGAAGGGGAACACACCAACTGAGGGACCCCAATACAATGCCCCTATGCTCTGCATACACTACCTCAGTGCTGCCCACATTGCTCAGAGACTATAAGAAGCACTCTGTTTATTTAATTCTCTATTGGGTTCCACACTATGGGGCAGTACATATGCTTACTTTATTTTGGTGCCATTCACACAGTAAATATGCCTGATGCATTTTGGATTAAACAATCCTTTAAAAAAGGCAAAACAATTAGAAATATGGGCATGTGTGAAGTGAGCACAATATTGCCTGTGTATTGTTTTGTGAGTTTGTTTGACATAGTCTTATTTTTTCCTTATTTAGTGTCCCTTGTTAATACACCTTTATCTTTCCCAATATTAATTTTTAATTGCCTGTGAGTTCTATTATTCAGTCACATTTGTCGAGCAACAGCTTAGAGGGAAGCTTTCCGTGCAAGACTTCTGCTTAACTGATGTCACCATGTTCCAGAATTCATAAGTAATTAAACAATAAATATTGTGTAGGAAAAAGGTATTAACAAGGGACATTAAGAAAAGAAAAATAAAACTATTTTAACACAAACAATATATGAGGGGGCAAGAGCTACTAAATGGATTCCACACATATTCATATTTGCAATTCAATTAAAAAGTATAAAAAGCAAAGTTTATATCCCCTTTAAATTCAAGGAGTAGTACTAATCCCAGAATGATTTCATAAGGAAAGTAGGCCTTATGCTTTCATAACGTGTTGTGGTAGGCTACTTTACTATATTTAATTCATATTCAAGTCTCATGTGTTTTATTTATTTATTTAAGCAGTCACATAGGCTTTTTTCAAGACTAGTGCATGACAGAAAGAGAAACAGCATCAGAATACAAAACATATATTTCATTTAACATTAATGAAATATTAGCAGTTTCCCATACAAAATAAATGAACAACAAAAAAAAAAGCTAATTTATACAAAGCTTGGTTCAGAACCTCTTACCCATCCTACCATACCATAGGAAGACACATGCATTGTAAATATTATACAGTAAATACAACATGATTTAAGTGTTGACTAAGGAATATTAGCTTATGAAAATCCAGTACATACATTAATTTAAAATGGGTCCATGCTGCTCTAATAACAGGATGTTTAAACAAAACAGATATCAAAGAAAATTGCCTCTTGTCTTGATAGGCATAGATAACATTCAACAAAAGTAGTACATTAGCAAATACCTATGTGGTATGTATACTCATTTTGAACACCTATATTCCTATGCAAAAGAGCACTCTCTAAGTTAACTGGTGAATTTATGTAAATGCATAAAATACAGTACATCTACTGGAATTTACTGTCAGAGTTTCAGAAATATCAGAAATTTTAAAGTGTTCTGATTACAGCAAGTTTTTTTGCGTTACAGTGATATATAACAAAACCTCAGGAGGGGAAACACATTTGCTAGCATGGGTTCCATTTTATCATAGCCACATTTACACAACATTATGGAGATTGAACATGTGCCCTATTTTGTTTTATCAACAAAAAGTTCCCATTATAGACCGCAAATCAAAATCATTATACCTCAGTTCTTGGGAGTAGTAATTAATGATAAATATTGTACTTTCATAGATTCACTCTTAAATGTTTTATACCACAAATGAAGTTTAGATTTCTGCAATACTGATACATCATGTTGAGTTTCCATATCTTTAAATTTCAGTTTAATTTTCTGAATTATTTCTTCCCATGACTCATAGTATATTTTAATGCGTTAATTACCAAGGGTGCTTAGAATTAAATCAACTTTAGCTACATCATATGGGAATATAATGGACATTTAGATAAAATAGTAAGTTGTTCTTCAAAACAAGTATCGGGAAAACAATATTCTATGAGAGGAAAGTGATATAGCAGAAAAATCACCTACCTCTCCTAAGTAAGGATTATTATCAGGTACAGTATTGTCCCACCTCCAACCTTAACACTAAGGCTATCATGAAAAATATGCAGACTTTACTCAATCTTTTCTGTTAGGGAGAAGCATTAGTTAGACTCCAAATTTCAGCAACATAAGGAATAGAGGTTTTGATTTTTCCCTTGATAAATGTTAAAGTTATATCCAAGTATCTCCTACCATACTTGTAACTAAACAATTTGAAGGTATTGAGGGCCTTGTTAACTTTTGAGATCATCTTCAAATGCTCTAGCCATTTTATATTTGGTGAAACCCTTACTCCAAGATAATTATACAATGTTACTGTATTGATGGTCTCTTTATATATAATGTAAGCTGAGCATTGTGTAGTCCTATAACTAAAAAAAACATCAGCTGGGTCTTTTCTCTATTATATTAATTCAGTTAAGCAATGTACTGAAGCTGAACAATTGTATCAACTTTCCTTTGCAATGCAGTGAGTGACATCAAAATTATTAATTTAGTTTTTGTTAATCGGGTAGGTGCACAAGACAGTGAAATGCCTGTTTTCAGTCATGGCCCAAGAGGTTAAGGCGGGTCAGGGTCAGTAAACAACAGGCACAATTCAATAAAGGTATATTATATGGAAAAAGTTTATAACAGATTTACATAGCATATACATAGATAAGCAGAATATTGAAAAAAAATTAACAGAGGCTGGAGATGCCGGCTAACCTCTTGCTCTGGAAAACTGTCAAAAATAAGTTGACTATCAAGGTACTACAAGACAAACCTTAATAGCATAAGAATAAACACAAGTTAGGAACTTAAAGTAGTACGTAACAAAAAACAACAAATTCAAAATTAGTCATATAGACAGAGGCACATACTGAAGACTTAAGACGGTACCTTTGGTACCCCTTTCTGAAGGAGGTAACAGTCTGGCACAACCATAGGTCAGATGGTATAGAGTTCCATATCCTAGGGGCAATGTCAGAGAAAGAAATGTCTCCCAGATGCATCCCTGTTCTAGGTATGGTCAACAAGTAAAGAATAGAGGATCTAAGTGGATAGGCACCAATTGGGGATTTGAGAAGACTTGCAAGTGAATAAGGTGACTGGTTATGCAAAACATTGAAAATTACCCCTCCTAGTGCTAGATCACACAAGGTGGCAGGAGGAAGTCACCCCAGTATAGAGTATTATGTGAAGTGATAGGTATGGTAGTCCAGAGATGTCTTAAGTGACAGATGTTGCTGTATGTAACACCCCACGTTTGCAACATAGTTTTGGCTGATGCATTGATAACAGACACCCAATACCTAAGCTTAGGAAGTAGGACCCCAGGCTATAGCTAAGCAGACAGAAGAATTGAGATTATGCTTGATCTTATCCAAAAGGCTCGATTTAGTGTTCACAGATTTACAGATGCCCAGTATATGTTGGGAAAAATTGAGAGATGTATCAGGCATCACACCTAGGTAATTGAAAGAGGGCACCAATACAAGAAGGGTACCATCCCTATACAGAACAGTTAAGGGGTTAGAACAGCTTTTAATATTGGGAGTGGAGCCAAATAACATAGCCTGTGACTTTGCTGTGTTTAAAAGAAGTTTGTTAGCTAGAAACCAGTGCTGTACTCCTGGATGTCAGGGGGAAGATTTGTGTTAATCTGAGACATGCTACCTGACTTTAGGTTTACAGCCAGGTCATTTCCATAAAGGACTGGGATACTATAGGCAAAGGCCTAGTGAATGTCATTAACATGAAGGGAGAAAAGAAGACGTCCAAGTATGAAGCCTTATGGCACACCCACCTTGGTAGGGGCAAGGTCTGAGAAAGTGGTTCCAACTTTCACATGTTGACTCCTTCTATCAAGATAATTCCTGAGCCATGGTAGGGCAGAGGGGGATACCCCAGGATTTCTTAATTTGGTACAAAGCAGCTGTTGGTGAACCAAACTGAAAGCCTTAGTGAGGACTATGAACACAGCCCCTGTGTATTCACCCTTATCCACAGCATTTGCAACCTGTGCAGTGAAGGAGAGGAGAGCAGTGGTTAAACTATGTTTCTTTATGGAAACCATGTTGTGCCAGAGACCATAGGTTATCTTTTGCTTAGAATTCATTTAATGCAAAGATAAACTTTTCCAGTATTTTGTTAAGTACAGGAAGTATAGCAATTTGGCCTAAAGTTATTGACAAGTTTATCATCACCATTCTTGAAAGCTGGGATGATAAGGGAGAGTTTCCATAGCTCAGGTATAGCCCTAGATGTAAGTGACAGATTCAGAAATCTAGTATTGGGTGAAGACAATTCAACAGCATCAGACTAAAGGAGTTTTGGATTGATATATTCAGAGCCTGTTGATTTCACTGGAGGGATACACTGCAGTTGATTACGCACCTCAGAAACTTTAACCAATTGAGAGTAGAACTGTGGTTAACTCAGAGGGTCAATGATTGGCCCACTGTTTAAGGGTGCTGTCAATGGAGAAAGTTGGAAGGTCCCCACGTATAAAGAGAGGTCTGAGAAGAAACCATTGAATGCATCAGATATGGTTTTGGGATTGTTACAGTTGACATTTTTTATACACATATCAAGGAGGTGAGAGTAGAAGATTGCCCCATAAGCAGTTTTATACATTTCCAGAAATAAATTGGGTTACCAACAGAGGATACTAGAAGTATCCTATAAACTCTTATTTAGATGAATGGCTTTTTGCATATTTTTGCATAATATTTTACCCAGTCAGGGGCAAGCCTCATAACCTTATACACAGACCTGAATTTTCCCCAGCCTTGATCAGGGAGAGGATAGGTCAGTCATGCCATTTGGTCACAGGCCCCAGAAGCATCCTAGCAGTAAGAGGGATATGTTCATCCTGAGGTCCAGAGAATATCTGAAGTGAGAGACAGCCAGATTAATGTCATTGGTATAGCAGAGATCTGACCAGTTAGTGCCAGCAACATCTTGTTTGAAAAGAGTTGAATTAAAGTGAGAAATATCTCAAAAGTGAAGATGTTTTTTGGGAGAGAACACTGGTGAATGGTCACTGATTACATCAGGGAGCACTCCAGAACAAATTATCCTGTCAGCCTGGAGTGTTAGGATCCAGTCAATTAAAGAGGTTTTGCTCCCATTAAATGAGATTTTAGTGGGGTCAGAGATAATTTTGGTAAGGTGAAGCTTACTTAGAGGTAGGTCAATATCATTGTATACCTAAGAGGTGTAATGACTACTTTTACAATAAAATGAAAAAAAAAGAGAAAAAAGAATAATTGAAATAGAAAAATTGGTCATGGTTAAGACACCCCTATATATTTATACAAGGGAACCCCAAATCCTACAAGAATTGTCACAACTCAAAAATGAATATAACAATCTTGCAACAGAGGAAGCAGAATGTCAAATATTATACACTAAAAGTAATTATTATAAAATGGGGGAAAATAGAATAAGCTATTAGCATGGCAACTCAGATCCCAATGAGAGTAATCCAATATCACTGCTATCTATCATTCAAATGACAAAATTATTGAAGATCCAAATAAAATTAATCATTTTTTATGATTATTACAAGTTACTGTATACATCAAAAAGATATGAAAATGATGCAGAAAATGAAGACTTTCTTTCAGCCATTCCATTTCATAAACTAACATAAGAACAAGCAGAAATGGTAGATGCTCAAATTTCCATTGATAAAATTAAAACTCCTATTAAAATTTTTTTAACAGGTAAATCCCCAGGCCCCAATGAATTACGAATAGGTTTCTATAAAAATAATATACAGGATATATCTATTTACTTAAAAGTGGTCTTTGATCATATATTACAATCTCATAATTTACCCCTATTCCCTTACAGAAGCTAAAATACTTTTGTTTAAAAAAAAATAAGGACCCCTTGTATCAGGTATCATATAGACCCTGCTCATTAATAAATTTGGATTCCAAGATATTGGCTAAGATTCTGGTCACCAGGTTGGAATGGGTATTACTCCATATTATCAATCATAATTAAAATGGGTTCATTAAGGGATACACATTAAAGTACAATATTCATAGAACTTTAAACATTATAGACATGTTTAAAAATCAGGACCTATCTATTCTACTGTTGGATGCAAAAAAAGCCTTGGACAGAATAGAGTGGCACTACATTAAACAGATCATTCAAAATTTTGGATTCGGTCACCATTTTCAAAAATGGGTGGGTATACTCTAATCCAACCTGGTGGCTAGAGTAAAAAACAATTATATCATCTTGTATTCATCTGCAGCTGGGTACAAGACAGGGTTGCCCTTTATTCCCCTCTCATATTTGCACTGGCAATTGAGCCAATGGCCATTGCTATTTGTAATAGGGCATTTCAAGGTGTTAAAATTATTGGACTAGATCATCACATAAGCTTGTATATACTGTAGATGATGCCCTAATATACATGCCAAATTTGAACAAATATTATCCTATTCTGCATGATATAATCCACCAATCCAGATGTATTTCTGGATATAAAATTAACTGGGCTAAGACTGAGGTCATGGAATCTAATAACTATTCAGATAAATTTCTCCCTCCACATCATTGTCCAGTAAGGAAAGCGTCCACTTTGAAATATTTAGGTATTAATATTGATAATGAATTATATATAAAATAAATGTCAAAACCTTATTTAAAAAAGGGGGGGATTTAAACAACTGGCAGACACTTCCATTTACTCTGATTGGTAGAGTAAATACCACAAAGATGAATGCTCTCCCAAAATGTCTTTTTTTTTGTTCCAGAATCTCCCAGTTGAAGGATTTTTTTAAAGAAGTTGATGTATCACTAAAGAAATTTCTTTGGAAGGGTAAGAAACACTGCTTAAAATTAACTAAATTATATGATCCCCTGGATCAAGGAGGATTAGCCCTTTCTAATGTAAGATTATATTATTGTATAGCTAATATAGCAAATACATATGAGTGGTTTAAACCTGAAAATCTAACTCCGCTAGCCATTATGGAACTATCTTGGTCACCATATCAGAAACTACAACATCTTCTGTTTGCTGGGAATCACTATAAACAAATTAAAACCTTAACTATATGTATTAAAACAATTATTTATGCATGGCAGAAACTGGTAAACTGGGCCAAAATTAAAATTAAATGTACAACTTATTCCCCTATATACCTTATTTCTTATTTTGTACCATCTGTTATGGATAACACATTTAAATTATGGTATAATAAAGGTCTTCAAAAGATAGCACAATTTCTTTATAACGATCAAGTAAAAGATTCTGCAACACATAAGAATCAGTTTGGATTAAAGAACATTCATTTCTATGGATATTTGCAAATTTGTGACACTGTACATATGTATGTATTTTTCTTGTAATGTACTTATGTGCTTTTGTACTGTATTGTATGACTGTATTTGTTATTTGTTCAGACTTGTCACTTGTGAAAATGGGCAGTGATGCTCATCAAGTTATCAAGTATAAAAAAATCAAAATGAAAACAAAACATACAAAGAAATGTTTTGATATCCAACAATCTATGCTTGGAAGAAGTAATACACATATTATCTAGGCCTACATATAGAAAAATGATCTCAGCTTTATATGGTTGGTTCCTTAGAAACATTTCAGGGGATGGCCTCCATTTAAACAAACTCTGGCCAGAGCCAATATGGCTGTAGCTGAGAAATTTAGGGTAAAATCTGGCTGTGTTGGACCTATCAGACATGATGAATATGTGCAAGGAACTGGGGGAATTGGTTCCGGCCTATAATAAGGCTGTTACTTAAGCCCATGACTCCATCACACCTGTCTATGTTTGACCTCTCACTTTACACCAGAGATCCCCCTGGTTTGATGGTATGCTCAGGAAGATGAAGATGAGGGGTTAAGGTTAGAGCAGCGCTGGAGTAGATCGGGAGCTGTGAGTGACAAACTTATATTGATGTCCCATTATAGGGACTATCAATCAGCAATCTCCTGCAAAAAGGCAGAGTTCCTGTCCAGTGAGATTGCTGCAGCAAATAGCCAACTGGATCAGCTCTTCCGCACTGTTGACAGGCTATGTAATTCTGCCTGTCTTCAATCTGGAAGAACTCTTTTACAATTAAAGTGTGATAAGTTTGCTCAGTTTTTTGCTGATAAGGGTGCTGCCATCATGTCGGAATTCCAGTTGATGCCCTCCAATTGAGCATGCAGTAGTCAGTCTGTAGTTATGAGTAATCAGCCTGTCTGGTCTGACTTCAATGGATTGGCTGTCATAGATGTCATTAGAGTCATCCAGGAGATAAGGCCTACCGACTATGATTTGGATCTTGGTCCAACGAACCTCCTTGTGGGGTGCATTGAAGTTATCGGCCTGGTCCTAGCCAGGTTAGTCCATAGCTCTCTTGGTGAATGAGTCTTCCCTGATCCTTTAAAGGAGGCAGTGGTGAGACCCCTTTTGAAGTAAACTTCACTGGACCTGGATTGCTTGACAAATTACAGACCCATCTCTAACCTTTCTATTGTGGGTAAAGTTCTTTAGAAGGTGGTGACTCATCAACTGGAGACCTATTTGTCAACCCATGAGATTTATGACCCTCTTCAGTCAGGTTTCAGGAAGTAGCATATCACTGAGACTGGGTTTGGGTGCTGAACGATCTCCTGGTGACGAGAGATCAAGGAAGTTATTCCATTCTTATTCTCCTCAATCTCTCAGCTGCATTTGACATCCTGGACCATGGGGTACAGTTGGTGCATCTGCAGGTTTGTTGTGGACTGTCTGATACAGTCCCCAACTAGTTTTGATCTTTACTCACTGGCAGGATGCAGAGGGTGGTGTCGGAGATATTTTGTTTAGCACCCCTGCTCCTGCCATGTGGGGTCATGCAGGACTCTGTTTTGTACCACATGTTGTTTGCACTGTATATGCTGCCACAAGGGGACATTATAAGATGGTATAGGCTGAGTTGTCATTGCTATGCAGATGACACTCAGCTATACCTGTCTTTTCTGCCTGAGCAGGAGAAGGCGGTCTCAGTGTTCAATCAGTGCTTTTCTGAGATCCAAGACTGGATGAGAGCCAACTGGTTGAGGTTAAACTCAAACAAGACTGAAGCATTGGTAGTAGGACCTAATCACCTGGGGGTGGAGATGCAATCTGGGAAAGTCTCTGGACTGATGCTTGGGGACACCCAGTTGCTTACTTCAGCTAGAGTGAGGAATATGGGTGTTGTTTTGGACTGCAGTCAGGCACTAAAAGCACAGGTGTCAGCTGTCGTCCAGTGTGTGTATTCTCATCTGAGAAACATCACCCAGATTAAACATCTGATTCCCCTGAGTGAGCTCCCATCACTAATCCATGCTTTTGTAACTTTGAGGCAGGACTACTGCAATGCTCTTTACCTGCCGGGGGTTGATCTTCACCATCTGCAGCTAGTGCAGTATGCAGCAGCCAGGCTTTTGACAGGTCTTTTGAGGTTATGTCATATTGCTCCAGTGCTCTGTTCTCTGCATTGACTTCCAGTAAGGTGGCGGATCAACTTCAATGTCGGTTTGCTGACCTATAAGGCCCTGCATGGTCAGGGGCCTGGTTACCTGCAAGATCTTCTGTGCTCTTGCTGCTCTGTCTGTCCCCTCCACTGCACTCCACTGAAGGGAGGTTGCTGGAGGTTTCCAGGGTCTGCTTAATGACACTTGGCACTAGGGCTTTCTCCTTTTGTGCCCCAACCTTGTGGAACTCCCTCCCTCACTACATAAGGGACTCTCAATCCTTAGTAATTTTTAAATGAGAATTGAAAATGTATTTATTCAGTCAGGCCATTTCTCCAACTAGTTAGGGAAAGGGAAACGGAAGGGGAACATTGTTTAACCAGGAGTAACACACTAAGCCAAAGCTTGTTCCAGATGTGACCTGGGAGCACAAGAAGGTTAAGTGACTTGCTCAGGATCACACAGTATGCACCTAGGCGGCAGTGGGATTCAAACCCAGGTCTCCAGATTTGCAGCTCAGAGCCTTAACCCACTGCGCTATAGTTAGTTTAATCTTTTTAGTAGTTTATTATGTGTATATTGCATGTTTTTACTATTATATGCTATTATTATTTTTTTTTATGTATGTAAAGAGCCTTGAGTGGCAACCGGAAAAGTGCACTTAACATATAAAATTATGATGATGATGAAAATATTGTAAATTATTTTCTTAATATTTTTACACCAAATTTTTAACATAGCCTTGTTATGAACCTGCTTCATGGAGATGGACAGAAAAAATGTTAAACTCCTGGCTTAAAGATGATTTTGTGCAGGGACTGCAAAATCAACTCTAGGGACACTAATACACATTTTGGGCAGAAGTTTAAAAATGACAGCTGTCACAGTCATGAGGTTCTGTAAATAAATGGCTATGTTGAAAATCTGAGGATAAAATATTGAATATTACCAAACGTACAAGCCTGCATTCACAAAATTTAACATAGGCTCATAACTTTGTTGAATTTTAATATTGTTACTCCAGATTTTCAACATAGACTTCCTATGACCCCATCTCATGAACAAAGGCAGAGAAAATGTTCAACTCTTGCCCAAAAGGTGATTTTGAGCATGGACCAAGAAATCACCTTTCTGAATGCAAAAAAAAATGTTTTGGTCAGGATTTGAAACATGACAGCTACCACATTTATGATGTGCTGGAAAGATATGACTATGTTGTAAATTTGAGGTAAACATATTGAAAATGACCAAAGTTACAAGGTTGCATTCACAAAATTCAATATTGGTTTATAACTTTGTTGTTTTTTAATATTTTTACACCAAATTTTCAACATAGCCTGCTTATGACACCACCTCATGACCATGAGAAGAGGAACTTGTTAACTCCTGCCCAAAAGGTGATTTCTTACAGGGACCACAAAATCATCTTTTGGGACTTAAAAAAAAAAACATTTTGGCCAGGACTTGAAAAATGACAGATGTGACATTCGTGAGGTGCAATAAAGATATGGTTATGTTGTAAATTTGGGGTAAAAATATTGACAATTACCAGACTTACGAGGCTGCATTCACAAAATGTAACATGGCTCATAACTTTGTTGTTTTTTTTAAATTTGTACACCAAATTTTCAACTTACTCTTCTTATGACCCCTCCTCATGAACAAGGATAAAGAAAATGTTTTTAACGCCTGACCGGAAGGTGATTTCATGCAGAGAACATGAAATCACCTTTCAGGATGTAAAAAAAAAAACATTTTAACCAGGATTTGAAAAATGACAGCTGTTGCATTCATGAGGTGCTGTAAAGATATGGCTATGTTGGAAATTTGGGGTAAAAATATTGACAGTTACCAAAGCTATGAAGCTGTGTTCTCAAAATTCAACATAGGCTCATAACTTTTTTTGGTTTTTTATATTTTTACACAACATCTTCAATAGACCCTTTTTATGACCTGAACAAAATTGTAGTTGCTGACTGCAAAATTTCATGCTGGTGGAGCCAAGCTACATCAGACCCCAGCGCACCAGCAGTTAAGCCTTCATCAGGGGGTCAATTTTGCAATCAGCAACTACAATTTTGTTTGTGGTATTTATTTCTGTGGAGTGCAGTTTTCCTTAGATTAGTATGACTATTGGGCTTTCTGACCTCTACACTGTGCCTGTCCCTGTGTTTGTGTGGCATTTTCTGTGGATTCCTTCTTATGACCCCACCTCATGAACAGGGGCAGAGAAAATTGTCTACTCTTGCTCCAAAAGTGATTTTCCACAGGGACCGCAAAATCACCTTTCAGGACAGATTTGCCTAACAACAGTGATACTGCTCAAGAGGTGGGTTCCCAAAGAAGGCATGTTGAAAATCTGGGCCATAAATATGCAAACATGCCCAAGTTATACCTCTAAGTTCAAAAACCCATTGAAATACATTGAATGGCATACCTGTTTCTTCAGTTCAAGGTCCGGCTTTTAAGAGTGAAGCTGTGTCTGTGGTACATAGAGGATTATGGCACTGGACCCCCAATGGTTAAATAAGGGTTTGGGGGCATGGAGTGGTGGGCGCTAAATGGAATGGTCAGGTGGGAGGAATGTAAAAGCATAAAAGACATCGATGGATGGTTTTCTTTTTACAAGTTAGAGAAAAGAAAATGAAAACAGGACGAAGATGCCAATCGACACTGGAGGATTGGGCACCCCCAGTGTCAGTGATATGTTTCTGGGAGGGGTATGGGGTGGTGGGTGATTAGAGGAAGGGTCAGGTGGGGGGGAGGAAAGTTTAAAAAATATATTTATATACATAAGAAATCACCATGCGTGCATGCACAGTAGTGGAGGGGGTGATGGGACAAGGATTACAAAAACAGGGTGGAGATGCTGATCAACACTGGACAATTGGGCACACCCAACACTGTTATGTTTCTGGGGGTGGTGTGAGGTAGTGGGTGCTGAGAAGGAGAGTCAGGTAGGGGAAGGAAAGTTAAAGATATATATATATATATATATATATATATATATCTATATCTATATTTATAGATATATATATGAAATAACCATGCATGCACGGTAGTGGAGGGGGGACGGGATGTGGATTTCTGCACCTGGGTATTGGGCACCCCCAAGTGCCACTGTTATCTTTCTGGGGGGGTGCAGAGAGGGAACATCATTCACAAATCTGGACTGTCATGTACGGCATGGACTGCACACCCATTGGCTGTAGCTCTGCACCAATGGGCGTGCAGCCCTACCGGACAGTCAGTCGGCGGGCGGCGAGGCGGCAAGCGGGTGGGATGCTGTCGCCCGCCGGCTGTGGGGAGCGGGGTGGAGGCTTTGTGGGTGGGTGGGGGGACACTAGACACCAGGGAGATGTTTGGGGGTTGTGATGTGACATTCTGCCCGCGATCGGGCTTCGGGTTCACTGGACCACCAGGGAGATATTCGGGTTGGGGAGGTTACATTCTGCCAGCGATCGGGCACTGGGGGTTCATACACGTTCTGCCCGCGACCGGGCTGTGGGAGATGTGTGTGTGTGGGGGATTCATGTACCTGTACTGCCCACGATCGGGCTGTGGGATATGTGTGTGGCGGGGTTTCATATACCTGTACTGCCCTTGATCAGGCTGTGGGATATGTGTGGGGGGTTTCATGTAACTGTGATGGCGCGATCAGGCTGCATTAATGCGTCCCGGTCCCCGGCGGCTGCCTGGCAGGGTGGCCAGGAGCAGAATCTCGGGGGATCGGTGCACCTACATGCAAAATGGAATGCAAATGGGGCCATAAATAGATACAAATGGCCCCCCACCCTGCTGCATAAATTATGGCCCCATTGCATGTCACCTTTTGAATATCAGAAATTGAGCATGGTAGCAATGGTACTTGCCACGTTAAGTTTAATGCTCAACCTTGGCAACTTTGGCTAAGTTCCACTAAGCGCCAT
This sequence comes from Neoceratodus forsteri, assembly GCA_016271365.2. Classification (NCBI taxonomy): domain Eukaryota; kingdom Metazoa; phylum Chordata; order Ceratodontiformes; family Ceratodontidae; genus Neoceratodus; species Neoceratodus forsteri. The sequence continues at coordinate 767,521,073 of CM057458.1, forward strand.
GAACAAGTGTTGGGAGTTGGGGTGATATTCAAAGGAGTTGCTCAACAGCACTACTCCTTTGAATATCACCCCGGCCACACCCCTGCGTAACTATTTTGAGCAGCGCAGGGGCTTGCGCCTCAGAATGGCGCAGTTTGAAAATCTGGGCCCATTTATAATGTGACTTTCTGTGCACACAGAACTGTGGACCCTTTTCAAAGCAGCAGACTTATATGTTCAGTACTATACATATTGCACTCTTTCTTTCTTTCTTTCTTTCTTTCTTTCTTTCTTTCTTTCTTTCTTTCTTTCTTTCTTTCTTTCTTTCTTTCTCTTCCCTCATTATTTCATTTATGAAGCATACTTAAAACTACTCAAAACATGTTACATGTCAGGGACATGTGCACTATTTTACACAGTGTCTTCTTGCAATTGTATGAAACAAAGTACAAGGAAATGGTAAATATTCTAGGTAATCTGTGAAACAGTATGCTTCTGTTACATGTATATATTTTATACTATACACAGGGATCACAAGGACACAATTTGTTATGTGGTAACTGTACAACTCAGGACTGGACCAAAAGAGTTTCCCATGAACAAGCACAGCCTTGCAGTATGGAGCCAGATCTGTAGCTTGGCTTTGACCTACAAGGGTAGCAGATGGAATGGGGATTAAGAATGTTATTTACAAATTTTGAATATGTTGGTCATGTATGAGGTACTGCCACTATTGATACATTGCCCAATACCTGTAGCTTAGTCTTAGGTAAAAAGGTGAAGTGAGAGGGTGGGTGTGAAAGCTAGGCTTGACTACTCTTATAGCACATTTCCCAACTTTGTGGGCATTGGGTTGAAAACCATAATAGCACATTCCACCCTTTGAGTGTTTGAGTTGTGTGTGGTAGCAACCCTAATCTGCTTTATTGAAGTGTTTTGCAATGATTATCTATCTATCTATCTATCTATCTATCTATCTATCTATCTATCTATCTATCTATCTATCTATCTCTCCACTGGTTCATCATTACCCCTGCTCTTTCCCACCAATCTACACATCAAGGGTATAAGATCATTGACCATGGCATATGAAGGCAAAGACTCAACATTCTTATGGTCTTTGCTGCAGTATCTTTCCTGTCTAATAAAATGATCTTCTATATTCAGTCTGCCAGCTTACTGTCCTCCTTCATCCATTCCCACATTAAATGAACATTACTGTAGGTCATGTGTACAGTATATTAAATATTGTACCAAAGGTAAATTGAACTTGTGCTATTCTCACAACACAGAAAGAACAGATCAGAAAGAATGATATCACTGGTGGCATAAAAGGCTGACAATGCACATCAGAGAGGAGGAATAACTGACCTGAAAAAACTGAACCGCACACTATACTTTGTGAACTGCATATAGTTTTGCACTGGGGCTTAGAGGATTTCAAACTGTCAGGGAAGTTTTCTTCAGAATATTCCCAACTGATCTAGGGCCCTTTTTCAAAAGATTTTTTTTTTTTTTTTGCCTTAAGCACAGAATGAGAGAAATCCTTTTGAAAATAGGGCCCCTGTTGTTTTAAACAGACACCCTGGTAGCACTGACTGTAATAAAACTGGTGGATGTCTACAGCTGTCACATGCTGGCCAGGCAGAACTCCATGAGCACCATGAATTAATTTGACTGGCAAAGACTACTACATTGAAACTGTAACAGTATATTACTCCAAAGCTTTTGATAATTGTCAGTATTATTTGCATTGTAGATACATTCTGTTCATTATTATTGATGCTGAACAATTGTGTCAACTTTGCTGTAACTGCTTGTACCCTGAACCTCCTTGAAAATGATCTATGCTCAAAGGAGTTTATCCTGGTAAAACAAGTAAATACAAAAACAAATTGTAATTAGTTTTCAAGCACTTCTATATGTAAAAGTTTCCCTTATGTTTTTTTCTGCAAACAATTGGCAGTTAGATTGCTTGGATGTTCTTCAAAGCATCTTTCTGAGGACTTCCCTGAATTTTATCCTGTATCTCACTAAACAGTTGTCCAATGGGCCTTTTTGAAACAGTTAAAAGTTAGGTGATATTTATTTATTTCGTTTTTGTTGATCATGAGGTGTACTAGACAAAACATTGCCTATTTTCAGGAACGGCTTGGGGAGGTACAGGCAATATATAGACAGCAAGTTACAAAGACAGCAATAAATACTTTGGGATCCAAATGATATTCTTTCAACCCAGTTTCTATCTAGCATCTACCATGATATTTTTGTGCAGTAATTTGAGGTATAGCAGTCATTGCCTATTTTCCTGGGAATATGCACATGGTGGGGTAGCACCCATGTGGAACGCCGATTATTGAGCGCTGCACTTGTGAACGACTCAATAATAGCGCTCTACAAGACAGCGAGTGGTGCAATATGGCACTATATCCTGTATAGCAAGTACAGCAAGGAGTTGTACTTGCTATTGCAGGATATAGTATCCTTTGAGGCTGATTCCCACCAAGCTGCTTGCATAGCATAGTGGTGTACACCACCGCTTGCAATGCAAGCAGCCCCGGGTCCGGCTAGAGGCAGAACACATTTTTTTTTTAAGATCTAATAACTTGCCCCTTGGTCTGCACCAGCCTCGGAGTTGATTATTTAAGTTTTGGGGGGTGTGATGGGATCTTTGTATGGTTTTGTTAAGTATTGTAGCGACCGTCGTTATTTGCGACAGTCGCTACAATATCCGTCGCCCTTTTGACCGCAGGGTCAAGTTGATTCACTCTATGTGATAGGCAGTCTTTCAGACTTGCCTTTATCACATAGAACCCATGATACATACTAAATAGCTACTTGAGATCAGAAGGAATGGAAAGTCCTCCTTTACTTGATAAGCAGGGAATGATAAGTATGCAATGTGCACATGTACTAATTTACAGGGATCCCTTTCTACCTGGGGAACCCTGTAATTCCTGTTGTTGAAATAAGTTCAGGGGTAACTTGATGGCCTGTACTGTCTTCATATCCATTGTCTATCCTTATAGGCTGTTCCATACTGCAGGTTCACCATCCTCTAAGAGAAGTTCCTACTAACTTTATCACCACAGATCATCAGGACATGGCCCTATTTCCTGTGCAAGCACACCAGATCAAACATTTCCATCTGTTTGATTTTGCTGATATCCTTGAATATGTGGAAGACTGAGAGTATGCCCCCCTCAGCCTCCATTTCACCAGGGTAAACCTGGTAAGGTCCTACAGCTCCTCCTCAGAGATTTTGTCCCACAAACTGCTGATTATTCTGGTAGCCCTACATTGCATCCTTTTGACTACCTCAATTGCCTTTTGTATTGAGCAGCCCAAAACTGCAAACAGTACTCCAGGTGGGGGTTGACTAAAGCCTATTAGAAGGTTATAATTACTTCTCCTACTCTGTTGGTCATCCTACGTTTGATGCACTCCAGCATTCTGCTAACCCTCTTGACAGTGGCTGCATACTGCTTGCCATGCTTCAGCCCCTTATCTTGCATGACCATTAGGTCATTCTGCTCCTATACTGCAGCAAGAAGGTCCCCACACAGTATATTGGTCCCAGCTGTTTGTTTCCTCCCAAAGTGTATAACTTAGTAGTTGGTTACAGCAAATAAAAAACTCTGTGAGTCAGACCAATCAACTAGCCTATTAAGGTCCTCCTGAAGTTTATTCCTATTCTCAATGATGTCCACCACACACATTCAAGCTTAGTGTAATGTGTACACATAAGGTTATAAAGTACAGTGCTGCTCGGTGTCAGGTTCCTTTTTGTCTAGTCATGTTGTGGCACTACTGTCAGAATGCACTGAGTGGTGACTAGACATAGTAATAGGAAACATATAGCAATTAAACAATTAGCAGTGATGACCCTGTTCATTGTTGCCAGTTCTCGACTGAAGGTACTAATAAACAAATTAGACAAGAAGGAACCAGATGCTGAACACCACTGTAAACTTAATTCCTGTGGTACACCTTTAAATGTTGCTCTTCATTCTGTTTAGTGCATTTCAGTCACTACCCTCTGTTTTCTGACATAAGCCAATTAACAATTTACCTTAGGTATGCCTCATGTATTCTGTACTGGTTTACTTTGCTCAGGAGCATATCATGAGCAACGGTGTCAAAGCCCTTGTTGTGTTCTAGATCTCCAAGTCTAAACAATTTTGTTCCTGCTCAGCAAAGACACATTTTATTTCATGGCTTACAGCAACCTTGGAGATTCAGTAACCTGTATTGAATTCCATATGTTTTGCTACTTGCACAATTATTGCACATTTTCTGCAGACTCCTCTATGTGATATTCATTAGATTATTCAAAGTGCATTTCCAGATTAGATTTTATCTGGCTGTGTTTTCTTATTTTGCTCCTTTTTTTGCCTGGATGCTAATAATCATGCAAGTTTTTCTGAGTGAGCCTTATGCACAATTGAAAGCTAATTGCAAAAAAAAAAAAGTGTGTCGTTCACAATATATTTTTAACAAGGTATTTCTGAACTGCATTAACAGGGTCTAAATTGGTTTTGGTTGGTGTCACTGTCCTCTTCCTCTGCACTGCAGGCTTGTGTTCTCACACTGTGACTTCTTTAGGAAGTGATAAGCATTCTTCCCCTACATTTGAGCTATTTTTTTATTTCCTGTGTGTGTTTCATACTACTTGTACTATATATATATACAAACACATGTTCTCCTGGTATTCCCTGGACCTGTTCTCACTCTTATTATCTTTAGCTTTTTAACATCACCCTCTGATTTGACTCTTTGTTCTGATGTTTCAGCTTTTCCTTGCTTTGAGTAAATTACACATAGTAGCTCCACACCACTCTTTTTTGTTGCCCAGCTTCTGTTCTCAACTTTCAATTTATCATTTCTTCTTCTAAAAATACACCCACCTTTTTGCCTTCATATATATACATACCTATCCCTTAAAGGATGCACTGGAAAATTGTTTATAGTTCCATGTGTCTTTCTTGGGAAGGGCTTTTAAATTAATATACTGTATATATCCCATCCATGTACTATATCTACATCTATCTCTATAATGCAAATATTGACTGGAGTCAATGGATATATTGTAGAAAATATTGACTCCACTTGGCAAACTAGTGCCAGTCAATAGTTATATTGCCCAAAGGCCGAGAGCAAGACTGTTGGTCACACAATGAGGGCAGGCTGGTCTGTTGTTTGCTGCTACTATGGATTGTGTATTTTTTATCTTGTTTAATTAAATAAAGTACCTTATCTCCCAAACAAATGCTCTTCAAAAAAGTGGAATGCTTCAGACTTCAGAGGGTTGAGTGCCTCAGTTGTTGCCTTTTATATCAACCTTGGAGATTTAGTAATGCAGTGGATTAAGGCTCTGAGCTGCAGATCTGGAGACCTGGGTTTGAATTCCACATCTGCCTAGGTTGAGAAGGGTGTGTTGAGGGGGTGCTTGACAGATTGACTAGGCAACAGCTGAAAAAAATGTTGCCTGGTGTAGTGAACTATTGACAAGTTTGAAACTGAACTGTTGAACAGTTCCACTTAGAAACTGGTCAGTAGTTCATAACCCTTTAATGTCATGTTACTGGCTCTGAACCAATAGGAGACCAGGATTTTTTTTAATATATATGCATACATATATATCCATAAATAGGTATACCATTGGAACAATGAATCCAGGAGTGTGAAACCAACACAGCATCAACAACCCATTCAAAGTCCCAGTGCGAGTGGGTTGTTGGAGAGCTATACCGATACAGTGACTACGGTGTTGGCTGCTCTCCCCAGTATTCCACCCTCCCAGAGTTGATTATATTTAAGTCCAGGGGATGCAGAGGGCAGAGCCCCCTGCATGGGGAGTTGGGGGTGAAGCCCCCTGCAAACAGTCTTCAATATCCTGTCACCACACTGATTCATCAACATGTTTGCCAGGCGATACGATGGCCATCAGCAAAATATTGTCACTGTAAAGTCCATTGACAACTTTGTTGTCTATGTGACTTGGTGGAACCCCATATATACATATATATATATATATATATATATATATTAGAGGCAAAAAACTAAGTTTAATGCATTAGTTAGGGTTGTTCCACAGTGACAAAAGCGAGGAAATTCAGTGTTAGGGTTAAAACCCCCCCTTGGACCCCCCACACCCCCAACCAGCATTGGGGTGCACATTGGGGTTGCCAGCCCTATCTCTCACCCCATCAGATGTGTGAAGAAGCATAGGTATAGGAGAATGGGGTGAGAGTTAGGACCGACAACCCCAACACGCACCCCGATGTCAGTCGGGGGTGTGGGCGGGGGGTCCAAGGGGAACTTTCAACCTTAACACCGAATTTCCTCACTTTTGATGCTGTGGAACAACCCTAACTAATGAATTAAATTGAGTTTTTTGCCTCTAATTTCCCTTATTTTTGAGAATGATAATGAGAAATAGTGAATGTAACGTGGCGGCGGATCATATGGTAACATGGTGCCTGCAGACGCAAATGGTAATACGCATGATGACGCAAAGTGAAACACAAAGATAAACAGTACTGTAGACACAAATGGTTAAAATAACACAAATGCAAGTGCAAATGAAAATGCAAAGGGTAACGCACATTGTGCCGTAGACGGGAACAGTAAGTGAAACGAGTACGGAACCACAAGCAGAAGCAGTAAGGGTAACAGTAATGTAAGCGTACAGGCTGGTTTTCCCCAAAAACTGTATAAAGAAAGACAGCAAGTGCAAAGAATCTATGCATAATAGTGGGGCTTGGAGCAGAAAATGAGGAGTTGGAATACTAAATTGCTTATATCTCAAGAACCGTATGACGTAGAAAAAAAATTTAAATGTCATATGATTTATGACTTTCCTGGCTAGTTTTTACTTAGCTAAGTAATTTCTAACAAAAATTCCATATCTCACTCCGTTTCCAAGATATGGGCCCTGAAAGGCGTGGCGAATGCCGTAATGTTATCCTACAGGAAAAAAGAGAAGTTCAGAGGCCATAACTTTGGCTCCCTGTAATATTTTTTCACAAAACCGCTAAAAGGCACATCTGTGGGATGTTGGCTTTCTTCTCTCTAAATTTCTGCCCAAAAGACCAAACTGTTATTTTGCAGCAGGGTGGCAAATGATTCCTGTAATGCGACGGACGCCGTAATGTTATCCTAAGGGAAAAAGCGTCAACTTTGGAGTGCTGTAACTTTGCTGCACTGTAAGATTTTTTCACCAAAATACTGAAAGGCACATTTGTGAGTTGTTGGCTGTGTTTCCTCCAAATTTCAGCCAAAAGACCAAACCATTCTTTTGCAGCAGGGTGGCAAAGAATTGCTGTCATTTTCCTACAGCCTGGAAAAGTACTGTTGAACTTTGCGAAAGCTTTCGCAAATTTATGCGACAGTTTCTCAAATGAGAAAGTGCTTTACAAAAGTACTTTTTCCAGAAATTTGAAAAACATATTTCTGGGGTGTTTTACCACAGAATAAAGACATGCCTAGCATCCTCTGGGTCCGACTAGGTGAATACAAAAAGAATTAGGTTGCTAAAGGGTCCCAAATTAAAATGCCAAGCATTTTTCTGATGAGCAACTGAAAACAAAATGGCGGATTTGCGACAGTAAAAGGGCCATTTGCAAAAGTAAAAACTGCATTTGCAACACTGTCGAACTTTTTGTTAACTTTTCCAATTGACTTATAATAGGAAATTGTGTTTTAAATAACTTTTGAACCATTTAATATTTTTTCACAAAATCTTCAAAAAGCACATCGGGAACCCTGGCCGCAAGTTCCTGAAGATTTTGGACCGGTCACGCAAACCGTGAGACCTGTAGAGACAAGCAAAGAATTCCAAAAAAGCATAAACCTGTGTGCAGATCACGCTTAATAACTCTGCAGCCATATATCTGAACAGTATGGAAGTTGGCAGATCCCAAGATGTATGGTTCTTGATCATGTATTGCAAATTTTAGCCAAATCCGTTAAACAGTTGCAAAGTTATTAAGGTGCAAAATGTTAGGTTTAACATGTAAATGGCTCCTCAACCCTAACTATGGTAGCACTACTGTGCTACCATAAAATATATATATATATATATGTATATGTATATGTGTGTGTATATATATATATATATATATATCCCCTGCTTTCTCATTTTTGTCTTAAATAATTATTCTTAATTTTTTCTTGATAAATAAGATACAGTAATTCCAGAAAATGTACAGGATTTTCATCCAATTTCTTTTCTCAATCCTCTGAGCAAAATGTTAGAAAAGGTTGTGGCTAATCAGATAAATTAATATCTTTCTTATTATGAATTGAGTTCACTGCAGCAACGTGGTTTTTGTAAGAATTACGGAACTGGGACTGCCTTGGTCGGGTTCACAAACACCATCCTAAGGGGCTTTGAAAAAGTCTAATGACTGGTGTGGTGTTTGTGAACCTGGTCAAGTTATTTGATTTGATTGAGCACAACTTGACATGTCCTAAGCTGAGTGTTTTTGATTTTTGTGATGAAGTTGTACCCTGGGTATGGAATTACCTTACAAATCATACATGGTTTGTTAGTATTGGCTCTGACGTGTTTGAAACATCTATGATTTCCTATGGTGTCCTTCTAGGGTCATTTTTGGGCCCTTTATTATTTTCTATTTTTGTAAATGAACTCCCTTCCTTTTGCAGTACTTGTGACACCATCCTTTATGTGAATGATTTGATTCTTTTTTTCTCAAAGTAGTTCTATATCTGGTTTAACTGCAGCTATAAATTGCGATTTTGAAAGAGTATGTAAATGGTTTCAGGAAAATTCTCTGGTCCTAAATACAAAAAAAGACCAAATCAATGATTTCTGCAACTAAAACTATGCTTAATGATAATCCAACCTTGAATATGTATGATTTGAGAGGTTTAGCTGTTGAACAGGTAAATCAATTTAAATACCTTGGGGTCCTTTTGGACCCTGGGTTGTCATTTTTGCTACAGGTTCAAACTGTTACTCATGCTATAAATCAAAGACTAGGGCCTGATTCTAGAAGGGTTATGCCTGGTGTAATTGCAGTTGCACCAAGTAGAATGGGGCATGTAGCAATGTACGCCAGCAGTTGCGACATGCGTCATTCTACATAGTGGCCTACAACAAGGCAGAGGCCACTTGCGCCAAACAGCTGTTACGCTGCATAAACCCCCTGCTACATGGCACTAGGGGGTTTACGGCAGCAGTTGTGCCCCATTCTAGAAGGGCAGCCATAAAGTGCCCACATCAGGATTCTACAAGAACCCCTAGAGGAGATTGGGCAATGTACGTTATACCAGCATTTAGCTGGTATAACTTACGGACACCCCCGGGGGTCCTGTAGACATGTCAGCTGTCCGGTGGACAGTGCACAGTTTCCCTTCCCCCCATGCCAAGCACACCCCAGCAGGGCCCCACAGGGCTACCCATACCCCCAGGCCCCCCAAAACAGCCATTGGCAGGAGCCCCACAGGGCGGCACTGCCATCCCCCCACCTGTGCCCTGAACTGTGAGTTGCCTACTGCATATACAGCAATAATCCAGCCCTGGTAGTCTGGTGTCCCCCAAACTATACATAAATAAAAATGAATCCCTGTTTCCCTGATAGGCCAGTGGCCCCCCCCCCAAACTGTACATAAATAAAGAGAAGAATCCCCATTTCCCTGGTAGACTAGTGTCCCCCCCCAAACTGTACATAAATAAAGAAAGAATCCCGTTTCCTGGTAGGCTAGTGGCCCCCCACCACTGAGCTGTACATAAAGAAAGAAAGAATCCCTATTTCCCTGGTAGGCTAGTGGCCCTCACCCCTGAAGTGTATATAAATAAAGAAATAATCTCTGTTTCCCTGGTAGGCTAGTGGCCCCCCACCCAATTAATTTCTGAACGCGTCTCTGCAGTAGTGCTAATACTGCACTCAGTAGGCAGGTGGCTGTGGAGGTGAGAGGTGGGCTGTGCCAGTCACCGACTAGGGACAGGTGGGGGGTGCTGGGTGGGCTAGCACAGCTGGCTGGGAGGGCCTCTAGACTACCAGGGAAATGGGGATTCTTTCTTAATTTATGTATGTACAGTTCGGGGGTGGTGGGCCACTAGCCTACCAGGGAAACGGTGATTAATTTTTTTATTTATTTACAGTTCGGAGGGGAACTAGACTACTAGGGCAATGGGGATTCATTTGTATTAATTTACAGTTGGGGGGGCACTAGACTACCAGGGATATGGGAGCGATATGATTATTGTACAGTTGGGGGGCTGCTAGACTACCATGGATACAGGACTTTACATTTATTATTAACCAGTTTGGGTGGCCACTTGGCTACCAGGCTACCTATCCGCTGCATTTGCTGCTGGTGACTAAGGGGTCAGGGCATGGGTGGTGAGGGTTAATCATGCTGCCCTGCTGTTGCAGCTTGCGACATGCTCGCCAGGTACATCTGCAGTTCGGCATACCTGGCCACATGTCACAAGTCACAGAACTTAGCTGTGATGACCCTACCCCTACTAGAATAGGGCACAGGGTTAATGTTGCAGGTGCGGGTGGCTCAAGTTGCGTTCGGAGGCAACTTGTGCCACCCTTCTAGAATTGGGCCCTAGGACTGCTGTATAGATTTTACATTTTTTTTTTCTTTATGTAAGAAAATCAATTGCAATTGAATCACTGTTATTACATTTTGATTATATCTCGTATATTTACTTTAATCTTGGCAGTAAAGATCTGCATTCTCTGAAAGCTGCTTACAATAATATTTGCTGATTTGTTCTTTTGGTGCCATCACATACTCATCATTATGTACTGTATTCTCAGTTGGGATGGTTGGATCCGATGGCCAGAATAGAATATTTTTTGGGCTGTGTCATCTATAACTGTGTTTCCTTAAATTTTCTATTTCCATTATCTGATTTTGTAAAGTTGCAAAATACCTTGCCCAGTTTATGCTCCTCAGATGGTATTTTGTTAGATACAATTGTTACTAAGCAATAATAGCAGTTTAACTTTTCTCTATACCAGGCCCATGGTACTGGAATACATTACCTTTAACAATATGGCAGGCTTCATCTATGATAGGTTATAATGCACAGTTAAAAGAATATCTATTGTTGAAATTTTTATGCAGTTGTTTTGTGTAATTTATTGTTATTATGTATATGTATGTCACTGCTCTATTCTGAGTTCTTTTCATCTGGGTCATGCCTGAAAAAGGGCCTCTGGCCCAGTGCCCTTTACCCAGTTAACAAATGAATAAATAAAAAAAAAATCTGAGGGGCTGGCAGTATAGCCTAGACATTAGAGTAACGAGCTATGAATGAGCTTGATACATCTAGCACATCTGGATTTGATTCCCACAAGCTCCACTTGCTTACTGTGTGACTCTGAGCAAGTCACTTAATTTCCCCAGTGATCCCAGGTCACCCCTAAAAACAAGCACTTGTGTCTGGTTGGTGATCCCTGGTTACTGAAGAATAAGAAATAAATGTTGAATGTAACTTTATTTTCAGTGTTCATTAAAGCTAACCAGTGGTCAAATTGAAAATATTTAGGTGGAGAACTCCCTGATTTAGATTTGTAGGTCAGAGAGTCCCATCTGAATTTGTACATGGTGGTATTCTTCCATAGTAGTGAATGAAGAAAGATGAGAGAGGTACAGGAATTCTCATACGATTTTATAAGAGATGGGGAAATGAGTCCCTGTGGGTTCCTTTCCAGTAATCCCTGAAGCTACCTTTGGTTTTAGTTGAAGCTCTCATGCTAATGCATCACTGCTTTTTGTTCTTATATTTTGAATGATATTGTCTGAGTATTAAATAACACAATATAAATAATAGAATGCACAACATTTCATCACTCCAAGCCATACAAGGGCAATGTAGAATACCACAGCATGAAGTGTTGAAAGTCATTAATTATATCTGCTTATTGATTTTCCTTTTTTCCATGGGAAGTGCCCACATATTAATATTAATAATCACATCATTGGGAGAAAGTGTCCTTTCTGCCATATTAATTTGCCATCATTGGTGGTTTCAATAATTAACTAACTGTGTGGGAATCAAGTTATTATAAGCTATAGGAATGCTCCTCATTGCTTAATTATTGAATCAGACTGGTAATTAGTCAGTAAATAAGTGTGACAAGGTATGTATTCTTAATGACATTTTCACACATCATAATGTGCTTTGAGAAATGATGCAATACTGAGTGTAGTCAAGCACTAGAGAAATGGTGATATAACATTAAGATACATGTCCAGTATAATCACATTGCTGTTTTAAAATAACACATGTTTTCCAAATTTTCTTTTTGGGGGCTCCATTGAGCATCTGGTGCTCCAGTAGTAGTTACTGCTAAATCATTGTTTTACAGTGGCAGTCATAGATGCGTACAGTAGCACTGTATCGAGATATTCTGTATCACAGGAAAATTCTACTGATTAAAAAGGGATTTCTTAGTGTTTTGTCTAGATACCTGATATGCTTATGTCTTACTGCCACTATGGTAATAGGTTAAGATGTTACTTTTGAGAGCAGGGATGGCACAATAATATATGTTGTGCAGACTGGTAGCATCAGTGTTGATTTTAATGTCACACTGAGACATGTAATATGGAAAATAAATAATTTGTGTTTAAGAGAATGCCCATTTCTTTAGTGGAATAATGGTTTGTTGAAGAATGGTTCATTATTTGTAAATCAGAGAGCACTGATATCGCTTATATACTGTAGGTCAGAAGCCAATCACATTCAAGACTCATTTAAGGGTAATGCTGCAAGTTCAGTTATATTAGGGAACTGAACAATGACAGCTTCAGATTTTCCATCCTTGTGAACTGTTTTGAACTTTTGTGCCAATACCCAAACTTTTAGTTCAGCTGGTTTGAATGGTGTAAACCAGTCAAATGGGCAAACAGTTGAACATCAGTCTGCTTATTATTGAGATCACAAGACTGCCAAAGAGACTGTCACCTACATGGTAAATAGCTTCATTTTTATGTCAGCTCAACAATGGGCCACAGTGAGTGAGCTTACTCACATGAGATGTGTTAGGCTGTGATATAATAAGACAGCAGGTTCTGTATTGATACAGTACATAAATAAGCTAGGCATTAAAACAAAAACAGATTATGAAAATAAACTATTTTTAAAATAAATAAATGCAGCAGTCTTGAATATGTTTTTCTGCTATAGTATATCCATCCTGAAAGCTACAATTTTTGGGATAATTTTTAATTAACATCACTCCATTTAAAATGACAAATGCACATCTATTACAGTTTTTCAGTATGCTTATTAAGATTAATAGACTGTACAATATAGTGAGAATGACAGTTTTAATATAATTCTCTTAAATGCACAATTAATTATCTATCAGTTATATCCATGTAAAAGTGTATTACTGATTACAGTTTTAAGCCCTAATCTACATTTTATTAAGTAGCAATAGCTCATTTACTGTATATTTATTAATTAATATTTAGTCCTCTTAAAGTGATACAACATTGTTCCTGTACCTTTTTTTGGGGGTGGAGGGGTGGGATTAAAGCTGAGCTTTGCAAACCCTAATGTTTGCAGTCAACTAGGAAGAGAGTGTAACAATAGGAAGCAAGTGGGTTTGTGTTGGCACCATGCAAGGGGATGAAATTGTATAATAAGGGCAGACTTGTTGGACTTTCAGTCTCCTTCTGCCCTCAAAGTCTATGATTATATGTTTCTATGTGCCTGCTACCAGTAACATGGAATTTTTTAATTGCAAAAACAAACTACAAAAAAAACAGTTTCAGGATTTTCTGGAAACTGTTTCAGGATTTTCTTTGTGTGTGTCAGGATGGGCTGTGTTGAGCAGGTCCCCAAGTCTAGGATAGGATTTAAGGAGGATGCCTAGACACTGGGTAACAAGAATGTATTGGCCAGAAAAGAAGGACTAGAAAATACTGTTTATTTTCAGTCTCATCTTGGGGGGGGGGAGTGTAAATGTAGACCAACTTAAATTAAATCAGACTTAAGCAGTTGGTGGTATTTATAGTGAATGGGGAAAATTTGACCAGAGCAATGGGGAAATTTTCCTACTGTTTTCAAGAACTGCTGTGGGATCTCAAATGTCCACCTGAACAACCACCAGAACAAGCAGAGGGGTCTTTAATTTAATGTCTCTTCTAAAGAATGGCACATCGTGAGAGTACAGTATCCCCTTAAGTACTGCACTTGGGTGCCAGCATTTCTGGTATGACCCTAGTCTCAATGTGGGACTAGAACTCACAGCCACCTGGCACAGGAGTGGATGTGGTACCAACCGAGCCATGCTGACAACCCACCAACTGAGCTACACTGACACCACAGGCTGCCAGTTCCCAGTAATAGTTGTCGCTTTTCCTTTGTATTAAAATATATATATATATATATATATATATATATATATATAAAGCAATTTATTGTTTGTCTGCTGGCTTAAGCAAAGCCCTAAGGTCTGTAATTAGAGTGCAAGTTGGCTTCTAGGCAGTAGACAGCTAGTGGGAATGGGCTCACTAATAGCTGACACATTATGCAACATATGTTTCAAGATAAGATAGGGAATATGTGATGTGTGATTATGAGATATCAGGCCCAATTTTCAAAGGGTGACACAGAGCTTGCATAAAGCCTCATGTCAAACCCTTTTTTGGTGCAGCTGTGCCCGAACACCTTTTTGCCACAACTGCACCCGATTTTGGTATATTAGGTGCAGTTGTGACACTTTAGCTGATTTTTGGCAGCTTGTGCGAAATATTTGGTGCAAGCCCCATAAAAAGGGTACCTGCAATTGTTGCAAGTTAGACCAGAAAAAGTTGGTCTAACTCACATCAGTCGGTGCATGGGATGGAAAATCCTGATCACTGGCCGTGAGAATGCCGCAAGCCCTGTGCACTATATGTTCGGCACTCTGTGGTTATGGCATTCTTGGCCCATTAACAATCAGGACCATAATATTCATCTTCATGAGTGGTCAGTGACCTCTTGAGCTTCATGAGTGGAGAAGCCATGAATGTTGTCAAAAGAGGTTACTTATTATGAATGAAGGTAAATATCATATGTCTTAATAATCTCCTATCACATGTCCAGTTTATAAAATATACATTAGCATTTCTAAACTAGTGCAGTGTATTATTTTATTTAAAAGTGAAAATGTCCTTGTTTCTGTAGCACATTTATTTTTAGTACCTCCCAAGTTAGTAAAGGGCTGATTGACAAGTTGCTCATGTTACAGTGTCCATGGGAACAGGTATCTAACAAACAGTTGCTAGGCTGTTCCCATGGGATACTGTAACTAAGGAACTTTAACGAAATCGGCCATTAGTGAGAAGGGAATTTCAGTGCTAATCTGTGCATGTGAGAGTTTAGTGAGTGGCTGGACATAGATGGGGCAAGATATGGGGCTTTGAAGACCAGGATTACTGGTGAAGGTTAGCCAGCAGGAAGTGCTGTTTTTTTTGGCTGGTGGGGTAGGAGGAGCATGGTTGGAAATGTGTATGAGCAGCCTAATGGAAATGTCTGCTGAGGTTCAGGTTTGTGATGCAAGAACATATATGGTTGGGGTCCATAATAAAGTGAACGTTTGCTTTTTTATTTTACCAAGCTTGAAATTTTTTTTTCAGGTTACCCTGGGACCAGGACTATGGAAGAAATGTAGCCAGGGGAAGGGCTAATTTTTACAGGGTGGTTTTGTAAGAGGACCTTGGTCAGAACTCTGCAGTAGAGGCCTAAAAGAGATGTCTTCTGAAGTTTATACATGTGATGCAAGAGGACTGATGGTCTGGGATGAAGATGAAATGAATGTTTTATTTTAAAGCAGTGGTTTCAGAGTGGCAGCATCACACTGAAGTGGCAGAGTCAGTTTAGCTACAGTAGTGTTGGAGATCTGAAGTGTTGGTAGCTGCCATGGGCTGTTTGTTTAGAGGTAGCTCAAGCTGGCTGGAGTGCGCAGATCCATTAGTGGCTAGTCACAAGTGGCAGAAATGTTTTTTTGTGATGGACTCAAATAGCTAGATACATTTTATGATGTTACATACTGTGAAGATAAACAAAAACAATTATCTAGCTAATTGGTGTTCTCTGGTATGGACAGCTTTGTTATATAGTATACAAATGCTGATGTATATTGTATGAAAAGTTATATCTCTCTGAACATGAAAAGATATCTTTTCTATTTTTTTGTAAATATCTTTTAATTAAAAAAAATGTTGCACATAGATACATCATGAGTCTTCACAGAGGTAATGCATTCAAATATTACATTTCAGATAATAGATATTTTGAAGACTCAAAACAGGAACACTGCAAATGACCAGCTTCACCCCAGCACAGCATTTGGGGAAAGCAACGTGTCAACTCTGCATCAATCTCCCCTCACTTGGTGATTATCTAAAACTGCTGAGTGGGGAGGAGGAGGGGGCCAAAAGCATGTTTCACAGAGAGTATAATTGAAACAATAACTACCCACCTCTGGTGCCATATCTGCCTGTACTATATGAATCCCATCACAGTATTTCACAGGATCTTAATATCTAGGGTGCAAGATTAGAGTCATAAGACACAATGGCCCGGATATTCAAACTGCGCCATTCTGAGGTGCAAGCCCTTGCGCTGCTCAAAATAGTTGCGCAGGGGTGTGGCCGGGGCGATATTCAAAGGAGTTGTGCTATTGAGCAACTCCTTTGAATATCACCCCCCAGCCACAGCCACTGTGCATGGCGCAGTGGAACTTGCGCCACCGCAAGTTGTCAGAGTTGAGCATTAAACTTGCGGTGGCGCAAGTACCATTGCGCCATGCGCAAATTTCCGATATTCAAAAGGTGACATGCAAATGGGGCCATAATTCATGCAAGGCACAGGGGGGGCCATTTGCATCTGATTATGGCCCCATTTGCATGCCATTGAATGTAGGTGCACCGATCCCCGAGGACTTGCGCCTGGCCGCCCTGCCATGCAGCAGCCGTCAGGGACCGACGCACCCTGCAGCCTGATCGCTGGCAGTATGTATGCAGAAAACACCCGCCCCCCAAACATCTCCCGATGCCCGATCGGGGGCAGTATGTATGCAGACAACACCCGCCCCCCAAACATCTCCCAATGCCGATCACGGGCGGTATATCAAGACACCTCCCCCAAACAGCTCCCAATGCAAATGGGAAGAGCCGCACGCTCTGCCTGCACGATCAAGCACTGGGGTTGTCTTGATACATACTTCCCGGATCTGCATTGGAGCCGTTGGGGAGGTGTCTTGATACATACCGCCCATGATCGGGCATCGGAGCTGTTTGGGGTGTCTGCATACATACTGCCCGCGATCGGGCATCGGGAGCTGTTGGGGGTGTCTGGATACATACTACCCGTGGTCGGGCCTAGTGGGGGCACAGAGACTGAGTTGGGGCCAGCCCGGGTGGCAGCTGCTGTGTTGCGCCCTGCAATACAGCAGCTCACCTGTAGGTGGCCCTCAACTGATCCTTTTTTGGCTCAAAGTTGTGCAGGCGCAGGTTGGGGTTGCACCTGCACAACTCTGCACAGCCCGACTGAATGCTCGGGTTGTGCAGTTTGTCATCGTTCCTCCCCTCATGTTGAGCATGCATTCATTTGCATTGCGCTGTTGCTCAGCCTGTTTTTCAGTGGCACAACTGCCTCCTGCTGAATATACATGGAGATGGCGCAATGTGGGGCTTAAGCGCATCGCAACCCTGCGCATGGAGCAACCCCTTTTTGAATATCTGGGCCAACATGTATAACCCAGACTTTCAATATAGAGGTAAAATGTCAAGTTTGTCATTTAAGTTAAAAGTCATTTTTCATCTTATAGATGTTATTAACTGTAGCCTCCAGTCTTTCATGCTGCTGAGATGTGGGTGAGCCAGTTCTTCATTATGTATTTTTGAGAGCCAAGAGCATTATGCCTAATAAATACTTAATATACCTATCCCATAGACCCACAAGATAAAAGTAAAACAGACTGAGGTGTGGTGTGAAAGGTACAGGCACATGCAGAACCTGAGAGATCTCTTTGCAGATCTGTCAGAAAAGGCAAGCAAGCTGGGGAAGTCTGCATGATGTGTTTATGGGTGCAAAAGGACTCTCCACAATGTCTCCAACATGCTGCTGATCCTCGCCGTATATTTAGAGGTAATTGCTGGTATTTTAAAATACTGTATAAGATGCTTCCAGCATATTCCTCCAAATATGTGAGGTAGCAATCCTACTAGCTTCATAACAGTTCTTCTCCCAATCCTGTTGTGCAAGAGCTATCTTAATTCCTGCTTCCTTCATGTTGCTACTGTTTGTGTGTTCCCCTGATGAGTGTTCAATAGTGCTTTGCAAATTATAGAGGTAATGTGCCTTGTGGTCTACAGTGTATGTGATGCATCAACTCATGTATCAGGGCTGGGGCCTGTGTATTGTTTTGCACTATCAAAGGTCAGGTGGCACAAAAATGCCTGACCTGTAAATATCTAAAGAAGTCTCTTTGGTCTAATCTGAATTGTCATTACAAAAAGACCTGCTTGTGATACTCAGAAGGAGGGACAAGAGATGGAGTCACTTAAAGTCCCTCTGGACTGCAAGCAGAATTTTGACCACTACAGGACCCAGCAGAATGCATGTAGGAAACAAATGCAAATTGTAAAAAGCACATACTACAAGGGCCTTTTAAAAAGTGCTGCAGATGATCCTAGAAGATTCTGGGCTCATGTCAGAATGTTCATGGGCTCCAATCACTCCTCAATCCCAAATGACATGGTCCTCAATGGTATAAACTGTAATGATCCCTGCACTATTGCAGATTTTTTAACCAGCAGTTCTCTACCCTTACCCAACACACCTCCTCCTTCCCCTCTACTCTACCACAAAAGCTCTCACCTGTCCACTTGTACAGGAGCAAAGATGCCTAAGCGCTCACTTTAAAGCCATATCAAGGTTAGATGTCTTAAAACTCTTAAACACAATCTCGACATTGCTAGCACAGGTTCTGATCATCTTGAACCTCAGCTCCTAAAACTTGCAGCTCCTTTTATAAGCTTCACCACTGGCAAGGATTTTCACCCTCTACCTATGCCATGGCTCTGTCCCAGATGTCTAAAAATAGCCAGGATCACGCCAGTCTTTAAAAAGGAGACACCAAAGATCCCTCAAACTACAGGCCCATTGCCATCCTATTTGCCCTCAGCAAAATTCTAGAAGCTTGTTGCTGGGCAAACAATGGACTTCCTGCTCAAACATAATCTCCTCTTAGTTAACCAACATAGGTTTCATAAGCATAGCACCATCACTGCCTTACTCAAATTCACTACAGACACCCTTGTTTCTATGGACTCTGGTCTTCTCACAGGTGCTGTGTTTATTTATATGACTAAGGCCTTTGACCTTGTTGATCTCCTATACTCCTTGGCATGCTTCACTCACTAGGCTTCTCATCATCTGTGGTAGCCTGGTTCTCAATTACCTATTAAATAGGGTCCAAGTTGTTAAGAACAATAACACTCTCTTGAATCCAGCAACCATCACTATAGGGGTTCCCCAGGGCTCCATCCCGGTCCACCTTCTCTTTATATTATTTATAAATAAAATCACTTCTTGTGTCTCATTCTGCTCATTCCTTCTTTATGCAGATGATATTGTACTGTACTCAAACTCTAAATATATTTCTGAAACCAACTCCAACCTCTCAGTGGACTTTATTAATGTACACGCTTACTTACTGAAAACAAGCTGGTTCTCAATGAAAGTAAAACCCAGGCTATGTTATTTGGATCAGCTTCTAAACTTAAATCCTCTCAAGTGAATTTCAAAGTATCTGGCACTACCGGCTCCCCCAATTAGTACTGTTTCTTCCTTCAAATATGTAGGCATCACTCTGGATCAGTCCCTTAACTTTGACCTACATGTGCAAACCACTTGTAAACCTGTAAATTCAAAACTTGGCATAGCATATAAAACTAGCTATACTCTCACACCCTCTTCTAGGCTTGCTATAACATGGGGCATTCTGCTTCCCTCCTGACCTATGAGGTACCGACTTATGCTGCCATGCAAAATCTACAGTATGTAGATGGGATTTTATTTATAACAACATTTGTTGATATGCCTCCTCATCAAAGACTAAAGCACCATTGCCAGCTTTATTCCAGCCTAGGCTGGCTATCACCCTATGCAGTCAGACTACACTCCATTGGCTCTGTGATTAATAGTATCATGAGGTCCCAAACTCCTGTAGCCCTTGCTGCCTTGCTGCTTCCCCAGTCATCCCCATATGGTCTACACTGGTTGGGAAATCCCTTCTTCATGTCCCAAGATGTAAAACCTCAAAGGGCGCTAGTGCCTTCTCCCATTTTGCCCCAAATTACTTGAACACTCTGCCTCCTACTGTACATCAGTCTCCATCACATGGCAATTTTAAAATGACCTCCTAAATTCTTATCCTCTCTGAGGTTTGTTCTGCTTTAAACCACCATAATTTGATTCTCCTGCTCTTTCTCCCATCTCTCCCTACTAAACCTATTTCTTGGTTCTCACTTGTTTCTCTATTGACCTCTCCTCCCCACACCTCTAGCAAAGGCCACCTCCTTGCTAGGGTAGTGATTAAGTGCCTTCTGAACTCAGAGCTACCTTATCCTCTCATCTATACCTTGGCCCTGTAGTATGCCACACACTTATATCTGTATTGAGTTGTCAATATTTTCTTTCCAGCTGGTGATTCATTTGTGTCTTTCTGTTGAAATGTCTTAATCAATCATGTGTACCCTGTCTAAACATACTGTATTTAAACTTTTTCTTTTGTATCATTCTAATTTTAGTTATTACATCTGAAAATGTTCTTGTATCCTGTATAGACTATCCATCTATGTAACTTTTTTAATTGATTATCCTACATGTTCTCTGTTACTTTGCTGTGCTGTATTTGACTTTGTATTTCTCCCAGGTCATGCTTGAAAATAGTCATAACTTGGCTAGTGCACCCACCTAGTAAACAAAACTAAATAAATAAATAAAAGTCTTCAAATGGCTGTAGGGATCCTCCCCACACATCTGGCTAAGGTAGATTAAATTATGCTGCTGCAGTCCTGGAATGGAGAGTCCAGAGACTGGCATAACATCTTCAACTGTGCCAACAGGTATACCCAAAACAGCTGTGGGGTCAGTGCAAAGAAAGATACAACCCTGTGCCATGTCTCCCCACCCTGCAGAGCTAGGATTCTCCTCCAACCTCACTCTGAGGTGTAAATTTATACCAAGCAAATAACTAACCATCTGATGTGGGGACATCAAGTACTCCTCCATGGCAAACACTGTGGGACATATCCATGTATACACCACTGATAAAGTATTTAAAGTTGGGCTGCTGTACAATATAGCTGGAGGTTAAGTAACCCCCCAATGATTAGGCAGTAGAAATGTCTTAAACTGAATTTATGTGTGTTTCCCTGCCAGATGTTCCTGGAGACATCCATCTTCCATTTTTCCAGTCTGCCAGAGGTACCGCACCTGTACATTCTGAAAAATATAGAGAAATGGGAGAGGATGACCATTCTGGCTGAATCCACCCACCTAATGAGGCTAAGGGCAAGATTTTGCCACAGCTACAAGTGAGCAGCCAGCTGCCTGGATAAGGGCTATAAATAGCCTCATAAAGGTGACCTAATTGTGATGTTAGTTTAATCCCTAAGTATGTCATCTCATAAAATCCCAACAAAAGGGTAACATGTGCAGAATGCCTGGAGTGGGGAGTAGTTCAGTGAGAGGACCTCTGCTTTAGATGCTTTTAATTTATAAGCTGATATACTGTAGTGCTAAATGTGTCCAAAATAGGAAAAATTTCTGGGAGGGTTGTCTGCGGATGAGTTACATATAAAAGGACATCATTGACGTAGAGAGCTAACCAATGATCCTTACCAAGAAACTAATATTATCTTTTCATGATGTATTATGTCATAGTGTTATCGTTCCTTATACCAGTAGGATATAGTACATTCTTAACTCATTCACATTTAGAATTTTTGGCCTCAGTAGCAGTACTAACCACATTGAAATGCAAAATCTTAAAAACAAAAATGAGAGCATGGAACTATGAGTATGGACTTGTTTAGCACAAAAAATATCTACACAATGAGTGTGTTTCATTTATAAAAAACATTTAAAGTTTTATTTATAATCAGCAAAAACAGGAGAAAATTCCATCTGTTTCACTTTTTCGCTGAATGAAGCTGAATAACTTTACAACAAAATGAATAAAATGGGCATATAAAATGCTGGAAGCTGATTGGTCAGACTGGGGCTTTAGCCATGTGTAAATCTCATAACAAACACATGGCTAAAGTCCAGCTGACTTGAGCTCACCTGATCACATGAGTAAAAACATGTGGATCAAGTGACAGAACGTTGAGTATCTTGAAAACAGCCATTTGATTTATGTGAAATTGTACCATTTCTACATAGCACTTTCAGCATAAGTAACCAATCAGAGAAGCATACCGTTGAACTACTAACTGAGAAACCCACATAAAATGGAAACTACCTGTTTTGACCTCTGCAGTCGTTCTATAGAGGAGGTGGTTCTGTAGAGCTCCTCAACAGCCTTTGCAATCAAGAAGTCACCTTAGTGGCACCGGCGAGAATAGTAACATCTGTCCGGGACCCATAGCAACCAACAGTGTACCACAACAGTCATATATTTTGAATGCAGAAATCATGCCACTACATACTACAGAAGGAGCAGTCCTGCAGTTTGTGAAGCTACTCTTCTCATCCTTGAATGATAGCTGACACCAGTGGCTGTGCTAGTGATGATGTGCAACAGATTCCTCCCTCAGACACTGCCTTAGTAGGATATGCTGACAAAGGGTGGTGCTTGAAATTGTCTATTTTCATGATGCATTATGTCACAGTGCTATCTTTCCTTATACCAGTAGGTCATAGTACATTCTTAACTAATTCAACACATTCAGAATTTTTGGCCTCAGTAGCAGTATTAACCACATTCAAATGCAAAATCTAAAAAACAAAAATGATAGCATGGCACTATGAGCATGGACATTGTTTAGCACAAAAATATTTACAAAAGGAGTGGTGCTTATTTATAGATACCATTTAGAGTTGTGTTTATAGTCAGCAGAAAACAGCAAAAATTCCATTCGTTTCACTTTTTCACTGAATGGAGCTGAATAACTTAACAAAAAAGTATAAAATGGAAATATAAAATGCTGGAAGCTGATTAGTGAGATTGGGGCTTCAGCCATGTCTAAATCTCACAAACACACAGCTAAAGTCCAGCTGACCTGTACTCACCTGATTACATGTAAAAACATGTGGATCAACTGACAGAACGTTGAGTATCTTGAAACCTGCCATTTGATTTATATGAAAGGGTACGATTTCTACATAGAAACATAAAAGTTGATGGCAGATAAGGACTGCAGGGCCCATCCAGTCTGCCCA
The DNA here is from genome assembly GCA_016271365.2 of Neoceratodus forsteri. Taxonomy (NCBI): domain Eukaryota; kingdom Metazoa; phylum Chordata; order Ceratodontiformes; family Ceratodontidae; genus Neoceratodus; species Neoceratodus forsteri. The sequence goes on from CM057458.1 coordinate 767,544,492, forward strand.
TTTCTTTTGTACCTTATGAATGTGCCATCTGCCTTTGCTCTGTCAATGGCCTATCTATTCATACTCATCTGTATTGCTCCTTTGCCTACCCCATGCCTGTTTGAAGCCCTGCACTGTTTCATATCCATCACTTCCTGAGGTAGGCCGTTCTATGCAAACACCACCTTTCTGTGAAAGAACTTCCTCACGCTACCCCTTAATCGGCCTCCTCAATTTTCATGCTGTGTCCTCTTGTCCTGAAAATTTTCTTATATTGAAACATGTTAGACTCTTTTCACCATGTTAATGCCCTTAAGGTGTTTGAATGTTTCAATCATATCACCTCTCTCCTACTTTGCTCTAGGGTATACATATTGAGCTCTGGTAATCTCTCCTCATATGTTTTCTGATGCAGTTCCTGCACCATTTGGTTGCCCTTCTCTGGACTGCCTCAATTTGGTTAATGTCCATGTGAAGGTGTTGCTCCAGTACTCCATTTTATTTTTATTTTTATTTTATTGAAATCTAGGAAGTCCTTGGAACAGGGGTGTTTCTGATCCCTTTAAGGAGGCTGTCATTTGACAACTGCTTAAAAACCTCCCTGAACCCAGACTGTCTAGCTAACTTCAGACCTATCTCTAACCTGCCCTTTGTAGGTAAGGTTATTGAAAAGGTGGTTGCAAACACAGCTGGATGACCATCTTACAAATCACAATGTCTATGATACTCTCAGTCTGGGTTTAGGAAAGACATAGCACCGAGACAGCTCTTGTCTGGGTTTTAAATGATCTCCTAACTGCGAGAGATTGAAAGGCTTGTACTATTCTAGTCCTTCTTGATCTCTCTGCAGCATTTGATACTGTGGACCATGGTTTGCTTTTGGAGTGCCTGCGGCTTCTTTGTGGGCTGTCTGGTACAGTTCTACAGTGGTTTTGATCTTTCCTTACAGGCAGGACACAGAGGGTTGTCACCGAATTTATTCCTCTGACACCATCTCCCTGTCCTGTAGGTGCTGCAGGGCTTCATTTTGCGCCCATGTTGTTTGCAGTCTATATGCTGCCATTAGGAGATATCATTAGGCAATATAGTCTGGGTTTCACTGCTATGCAGATGACACCCAGCTGTATCTGTCCTTTATTCCCAGACAAGATGATGTGATCTCCATTCATAACAGCTGTCTGGCTGAAATCAGAGACTGGATGAGTGCTAGCTGGCTAAGGTTAAATCCAGATAAGACTGAGGTGTTGGTTGTGGACCTGAGTCACCTTGAGGTGGGTCATAGAGCTGAGCTTCTATGAGGCTTATGGCTTGATGGTGTCCAGCTCTTGACCTCAGACCGGGTGCATAACCTGGGTATTATTGATGATGGTTTGATCCTGAAATCGCAGGTGTCTGCCATTGTCAAGTCTTCCTTTTATCATCTAAGGAATATCACCCAGGTGAAACACCTAGTTCCTCTGGCTGACTATCCTACACTGGTCCACGCCTTGTGACCACCCACCTTGATTACTGCAATGCCCTGTACCTAGGGCTACCAGGGGTTGATATCCGCCACTTGCAGCTAGTGCAGAATACGGCAGCCAGGCTTTTGACTGGGACATCTAGAACTAGTCATATTACGCCTGTGCTGCATGGACTGCACTGGCTGCTGGTTCAGTGGCAGATCACCTTTAATGTCAGGTTACAGACCGATAAAGCCCTACATGAACAGGGACCCCAATATCTGCAAGATCTTCTTACTCCCTACTACCCCTCTTGTTCACTCCGATCCATCGATGAGGGATTGCTAGAGATTCCCAGGGTTTGTTTAACAACCTCAGGGGCACATGCGTTTTCCTGTACTGCCCCTTCCCTGTGGAATTCTCTACCTCATTGGATAAGAGAATGCCTGTCCATCAAGAGTTTTAAATCAGAGCTCACAACTTATCTGTTTCTTAAAGCCTATGGTGAACGATTTTATAAATGTTGATTGAATTGTTTGTAGATTTTAATTGTTAGGTTTAATTCCTCTGTACAGCACTTTGGTTTTGAAAAGCACTTAAAAAGTAAAGTTTTTTTTTTTACTTAAGATTACAAATACCTTTGAGCAGGAACTGCTCATTTACAAAGGTTCCAAGTCGAAGGAATTGGGGTATACATACATACAAAGGTCGATATAATAATACATAGTTACACAATAAAAGAAGCAAGAGACTGAGGCTTAGGAAATTCCAGTAATTCAAAATGTGCCAAATGTTAGGTAGCATGACATACCAGCCAAGGGCAACCTTAGAAATAAGTGCTGCAGGTGAGAGGGAGGGGGATATGCAGGCAGGAAGGCTGTTGTCGGAGGGTAGAGGGTGAGGTAGGAGCTCTAAAGGGAGGAGGGAGGAATAAAAGTCAGGAAATGCCCAGGGAGGAAAGGAAGAGGGAAAGGGTGGGCAGATGAGGCAGGTAGCAGGGGGCAAGGTGGGGAGAGCTAGCTGTCAAGACTGAAGTGGAGACAGTGAGCAGTGGGCCCCTGATTAGGCGAGAGCAGTCACAACGACTAGCTGAAATGAGATAAAGTTGGAGTTATCTCTTAAAGGGCCAAGATCAGCAGCAGTAAGAGTTTCTTTGTTGCGAGTATTGTACCACTGTAGTGCTCTGTGGGCAAAGGCCCTCTGTCCCATGGTAGTCTGGCATCTGGGGACAAGGAAGGTTAGTTTGTTGTGAATTTCTAGTTTGCTGGGTGCTGTGGTGGTCAATGAGGAGCTTTTCAATGCCTGGGGCATGAACCTGAGGAGGACATTTTGGCTAAGAGGCAGGTTTGATTCTGTACTTGGATGATGAGAGGAAGCCATCCTGCCCAAGTGTACAGGTCACAAGTGTGTGTAAGTCGGTCAGCCCCAGTTAGCAGCCGACATGCTTTGTTGAGTGCAACTGTAATTCTCATGAGGGCAGAGGCAGAGGGAGAGCCATAGATTGCTAGCCTGTAATCGATGAAGGAGGTGACAGAGCTGTTGATAGCCAACCAAAGAGTGTCAGGAGTCAAGCAGTGTTTGTACCTGTAAAGCAGGCCTATACAGATATTGGTGGCTTTGGCAACAGAATTTATGTACCGATGGTAGGAGAGTGAGCTTTTCAATGTGACACCTAGGTATTTAAAATCAGGAACATGTACAAGTAAGGTCCCTGTTTGGTGTAGGATGGTGAGGTCATGGGATTTGTACTTACTCCTGGTGTTGTAGAAGATCATAACCTTTGTTTTGCTGTAGTTCATGACCAGTTTGTGTGACTTGAACCATTCTTCAATGCACATGAATTCAAGCTGTAATTGTTTCTTGAGGAGCTCTGCGTTTTGGTGGTTAGTGAACATGACTGCGTCATTGGCATGAACAGTAATTTCTGGTGGAAGACACTGGGAAGGTCGTTGAGGAAGAGGCTAAAGAGTAGTGGCCCCAGGATGGACCCTGTGGGACCCCTGAAGGACTGGATTTTCTTTGAGGTGACACCAGCATTCCTAATCCACTAGACCCTCTCCCAAGGTAGCTTGAAAACCAGAGCAGCACTACATTGGAGACCCCAATGTTTTATAATTGCATGAGTAGGAGTAGGTGGTTCACAGTATCAAAGCTTTCATAACGTCGATGAATACTGTCCCTACACAGTTTCCTCGATCGAGCATGGTATGAATAAAGCCTGTGAATTCTAATAGTGCAGTGGTGGTACTGTGCCCTTTTCAGAAACCATGTTGCTCAGGACACTAGATGTCATATTTTCCAGGTACTCTACTGGCTGGTCTGAGGCAATGCGCCCAGGGCCTTAGACAATGGAGGGAGGATGGAGATAGGTCTGTGGTTGGAGTGCAGTGATTTGTCTCCACTTTTGTGTCCCTATGTGGTGGTCACCTGTTTCCAGTGAGATGGGAACTGGGACATCTTTAGTGATAGGTTGAACATCTTTGTCAGCAGTTCAAGGACTTCTTCAAGGACAAGTGCTAACAACTTCAGGTCAAGGGAGTCACCATTGTAGCCTGTGTGGAATGACATTCTGAATATAGGATCTGGCTTCATGCACTGGGATCTCCTTGAAGTAGAATTGTGGGGCAGGGTGTAGGAGAGGAGCAGTGGCAGGAGGGTTCCTACCAGAGGTGGCATCAAAGAAATTAGAAGGAAGGACACTGTCCAAATTGGAGAATGCATTGTTAAAGGTGTTGGTGATTGTGTACAGGTCAGATGTTGGTGTTCCATTTATGTTGAGCATGGTGGGTGGCGACTTAGGGTCCTTGGCTCAGGGTATTTCAAGTTGCTCCCAAATATTTTCCATCACCCAGGAGTTGAGAGAGAGCTTCCTTGAAGTATTTGCTTTTGGCACTCCTAACTGCCCATGTGCATACATTTTGGAAACTTTATATTTATGAATATCCCCAGGTTTGGATGTTGCACAGGCACAGTGCCAGAGATGGTCCCTATGTTTGAGTAAAGTGATTAGATCAGGGGTTATCCAAGGGTTAGCCCTACCCTGACCTTCAGCTTTTGATAGATGCAAAGATATTGCAGGCTGCAGTGAAGTGGCTGATGACAAGGTCTAAGGCTTGGTTTACATCAATGGTGGAGTCGATTAGTGTCCAGTTCAGGCAGCTTATGTGTCTTTAGTAGCTCAAGGTACCCTGCTTTAACACTCTGGTGTGGATTATTATAGGAGGGGCTTAATGAATTTATTTGTCCAGGTACTTGTGACCGGTGAGTGATCACTGATCCCACCAGGGAGCACTGAGAATTTTGAGATTCATTCAGGTTGATTAGTACGGCTCCAGTCCAGAAGTGTATGTGACCCTGTCCTATAGTTGCATCTGGTGGGGTGGTAACAAGCTGGATGAGGTTCTGTGCTGTGACAGCATCCTTGTAGTTTCTAGCCTCCAGTGATAGTCAATTTATGTTGAAGTCACCTAGTACTATGAGTTCAGAGTTATGGTGTAATCCCTGTAGGCTTTCCCATATGCTCATAAATCCTTTGAGCTGATCTTTGGGGGTAGGTAATTGGAGGCAATGGTGAGCTCCTTGATGTATGCCCAAGTAGAACTTTAATAGTGAGAACCTGCAAGGGTGGGTTAGGGTTTGAGAAAGAGAAGACTTGACCCAGATAGGAATTCCTCAGGTAGATGGCACAGCCCTCACCTCATTTGGAAACCCTGTCCTGCCTGAATATAGAATATCCAGAGATGATGACTGCAGCATCTGGTATCTTGGGGTTAAGCCATGTTTCAACATCAGAGGATACATCAGGGCTATTTTGCTGGACCCAGGTTTGCAAGATGTCAAGTTTGTTAAGGAGGCTGCAGACATTGATTGAGGCTAATGTGAGGGACCCTCTCACCTTTTTGTGGCATGGGGCACTAGGCGGTGGCCGGATTAGGATGAACATTTCCAGATATCAGAAGTAGCGTAAGTAGTATCCTGAGAAGATACATTTTAATCATTTGCAGACAAGTTTGTTGTAGGGCATCTAGTCTTCTTGGCCTTGCTGGTCTGCATTTGCCCTGTGATATTGCAGAGCACAATATATAATGCCATGTTCTCCAAGGTGCCACGTGATTGATGAAAATAATCAAATCCACAAGAAATGGTGAACTACTGGGGACCAGAAAACTGTTGTTACTGTAGATCAAAGACCCAGAATGTGTTAAATTCCTGAAGGTGTTAAATTCTGAAAGTGATGAACATTAGCCTGTGGCATATGCAGGATGCAAAAATCTTTGTTAGTATCTTCCCTTTGTTCTCCAAAATGGTTGTGAATAGACTCAAAGACAAGAACACATCCTTTACGAACAAAGTCAGATAGAAATGTGGATTCAATGCAGCACTCCAAAACTCAGAGCTTGTATAACAGATTTACTGACCTTACTTTTGCTTTTGATGGCTTCCAAAAAGTTGATTTATGATGAGAATGCCAATACCTGGTGGTGACGTTTTCAGTTTCTTAGTTCAGGAAATGTTCATAAATGTTATGTCCAAGAATAGTCCAGTTCACATGAAAATCACAAAACTAAACTACTGACAGAGACAAACACAAACAGCCAGCCACACAGGCTCTAGTCTCCCTATCATCGTACAGTATGCATGCAGTACTCAGATGGGACCTAACCAGTGTTTTGTAAGAGGGATTATTACCACCCTCTTAAGACTTGTGATACCCTACTAATATACCCCAACATCCCCATAGCCTTACCTACTGCTTTAGCGGTCTGCTTGATGATTGCAGGTCATCTGTGATGATGATGACCCAAGTCTCTTTCTTCCCTTGTGACTGCCAGCAACTCCTCCCAGCATATAGGTGGCTTCAGGTTTCTCTTCCCTATGTGCATGATCTTGCACTTCTTTGCATTAAACCCCAGTTGCCACTCTTCTGACCATTTTGCCAGTTTATCCAGATCTCTTTTCATTCTGCCCACCACATTTGGATCATCTACTCTGTTGCAGATCTTGGTGTCATCTGCAGACAAACCTTATCCTCCAGTCCATCTGCAATGTCACCGATGAAGATATTGAAGAGGACTGGTCCCAGAACTGATCCTTGAGGTACCCACTAGCATCTACATAGCACTTTCAGCAAAAGTAAACAATTAGAGAAGCATACCGTTGAACTACTGACTGAGAAACCCACAGAAAATGGAAACTATCTTTTCTGACCTCTGCAGTGGTTCTGTAGAGGAGGTGGTTCTGTAGAAGTGCTCTAAACAGCCTTTGCCATCACAAAGTCAACTGTGTGGAACTGAGCAAGAATAGTATCATCTGTCCAGGACCAACAGCAACTGATAGCATAGCACAGTCCTAATTTTGAATGCAGAAATCATGCCACTACATACACCAGAGTGAGCAGCCCTGCAGTTAGTGAAGCTACTCTTCCTAATCCTTGAATGTTAGCCAACATCAGTAGCTGTGCTAGTGATGACATCAACTGACTCCTCCCACAGGCACTGCCTTAGTAGAAGGAAATGACAATGGGATGGTGCTTGAAATTGACATGCAGGCCCTTCCTGAAGTAATGCAGACTCCACCCTCAGCCACACTGTCAATGGACTATATGGGTAATGGAACAGGCATTGAAATAAACATGCAGGCACCTCCTACAATGATGCCACCTCATCATGAAGTTTCCCTGTCACCTGCTTTGAGTCAGCATAACTTGGGTGATAGGCTACATAGTTTCCCATGGAGGGACTTTTTTTCATAGGTAGAAGAACAAAACCTTGTATTTCTGAAATTAATACAAATATTGATTTATTTTCAATGAACAACACATTTTATTCTTTATTGCATTTAATAATCACAATAATGCACTCCAGGGGATGGGTTGTTGTGAGATTAACAGACACCTTGGGTGGTTTACAGCACTTGGCCTGCAGTCTCATGCCATGCCACACCTGAGGTGTGTGTAACCCTCACAACAACACACACCCTGTCATACTTTATTACTTAATGGTAGCATGGTACTCTGAGCATGAAATTTGATCAACACAAAAATATCTACAAAATGGATGGTGTTTCATTTACACTGCTGGCACTCAGGGTGCTGGCATTAGGATGCCAAGCTATCAGGGTGCCAAATCCAGGATTTGCTGCAACCTCCTTGAGGTCTGCCTCCCCAGAGTTTGAATCTAAAGTTAGGGTGTGTGTGGAGGCATAGCTCCCCACATGGGTGGAGCGATATATGGGGACAGTGATTGGAGATTGTGAGAGGGAGGAGAAGGGACCACTGGACTACCAGGAAATATATTTTTATACAGGGATGGTGATCAGAGACCATAGGAGGACCACTAGACTACCAGGGAAAGTGTGTTTTTAAATATGGGAAGGTGATTGGAGACCAGGGAGGCCACTAGACTACCAAGGAAATTTTTTTGTACAAGGATATCAATTGGAAATGAGCAGAGACGGAGGACCACTGGACTACCAGGGAATTTATTTTTATTACACAGGGATGGCAGTTGGAGGACAGGGAGAGACTACTAGACTACCAGGGATAATAGTTGTACATACTCAGGATGATGATTGGAGAATGGGGAGGGACCACTGGACTACCAAGGAATCATTTATTTCTATGCAGATGGCATTTGGAGAGGGGAGCACTGGAGCACCAGGGAGGTTATTCCATGGATTCCAGGGATGGTGACTGCTGATTGGGGGAGGAGGGAGGAGGGAGCACTATACAACCAATGAGTCCTTTCTGTATATGAGGACAGTGATCAGAGACCAGGAATGGGGAAGGGACCACTGAACTACCAGGAAATATTTTGTTACACAGGGATGGCAACTACAGAATGGGGGAGGACCACTGGACTAACAGGAAAATATTTATGTAATATGAGGACCGTGACCAGAAATTTGGGAGGGAGGGACCACTGGACTACCAGGGAGTCTATGATTTAATACAGGGACAATGATCGGTGAAGGTGGGTGGAGGCAATACATGTGTTAGGTAATCTGGGACCATTTTACTGGACTGTGCAGTTGAAACATTTTGAAATCCTGTTCTGTGTTCTTTTTTGCAAATTGCAAAATAGAATCCTTTTCATGCTCCTTTTTGCAATTTGTGAAAAAGGATTCCCGAGCATGAAAAAGACACAGATAGAGGTTTTCAACATTTTGAAAAAACACGTTTATAAGTCATTTTCCAAAAAATAACACCAGAATCAGCTGAAAAGGGTCCTGATTAGTAGAACATATGTGTTAATTAACAAAACATCATTTCTGTCAGTTTTTTAATTTGTTTGCCTCACTAAGAAAACCCAAAATGATGGCAGCATGGAAAAATATTCGACATTTGGGACAAAGGGTTACCCATTTGTGATAAAGAATTCTTTTCGAGCAGGACATCTAACTTTCCCCATTGAAAATATTGGGAAACTTTAAAATTTAATAACTTCTGAATGGATTAATATGTTTTTACCACATCTTAAAAAGGCACATCTGTGACCCAAGACCTTTCTACCTAAAAATCCCAAGCTGTGTTTGTGCACCAGCATGACAAAGATATTTACAAAAAATGGTAATCTTTAAATTTTTGACACTCTGTACCTCTTCTCTCATACATCTGACTGGAAAGACTCCTGGCACATCAAGAGATCTTTGGTACCTGATGACATGCAACATCTCATGTAAATCAGTTGAATGGTTTCAAAGTTATATTCAAGTGCGACATTTCGAGTTTAACATAGAAGTGAATGTTGAATCCTAACTGTAGGGTGCAACCGCACCCTATGATAGATAGATAGAGATAGATAGATAGATAGATAGATAGATAGATAGATAGATAGATAGATAGATATAAATAAATAGGGATATGACATGGCCAAATAGAATGTATCATATTTATCTTCATGAGTGGCTAATGATACAGAGAATAATGGATGGGGAAGGGTTTGATATGAGAATTTAATGCACACCCAAGTTGTGGGATGCTACATGAAGTCTGAGGGTGTTCATTAAATTCTCATATAAACACCCTCCCATCATTATTTTTATAATAATAGACCAGCAATTTTCTCCAGCAGTTTGTGAGATTGTTTGGCACCGCCACATACAGAATGTTGGCTAATGAGGCAGCAGCATAGTTTGACTGGCATGGCTCATGAATGTCATAACAACCTGCTTTGTTCAGGCAACGTAGAACTCAACACTGGCCCCCAGAAGCTATTGCTTTGCCAGCAGAACTAGCAAATTTAAAAGGAATAAGCTTCTTGCATATTAACGTATGTAGCCTCTTATAAAAGATAACCTTAATACAAACCTGGGTAAATCATACCTCTCCTGACATACTTGTGATTTCCGAAACTTGGCTTAGACCCAGCACCACTGATAGAAAGTAAACATACCCAACTATGCCTTGTTCAGAGCTGATAGGCATGCCAGAGGAGAAGGTAGCTATCTACGTTAAGAACAAATTTTCTGCCTCCTGCTTATCCTCGGCATCTGTCGCCAGCGACCAATGCCTAATTCTCAAAGTGGAAATTACACAGACTACTGCACTTTATGTATTAGGATGCTACAGACCACCGTCTGCTGGCCTACACTTAGTGTCATATCTAAGTGACAAGTTGGGACAGGGCTGCCAGAAACTATTATTTTAGGAGACCTCAACTTTGACTGGCTCTCTAACACAGCTGCCCCTTGCATCCTTCTGTGATGAACATGGGCTGATACAACTTATTACTGAACCAACATGCCCAAACGTGAAGAACCCCAGTAAAGTACACTTTAGATGTGCTAATGGTGAGCAAACCTCATCTCTTCTCCCACGCTGATGTCTTCTTCTCAGACGCCAGTGACCATTGTTTTATTGCGGGGAGTAAGATCCACCAACAACCCAGCACCCATCAGCAAGTTCTCTATGAAGAGATGCAGGTGCAACTTCAATGAACATGCCTACCTAAATGAGCTTAAGTACTCCCTAGTGGCAAGATTTCTACTTGGCCAAAACGATTATGTCAGCTTACAATATCTTCCACAACATTCTATCAAGGGCCCTTAATAAGTATGCTCCCTTTATTAAAGTTCGAACTAGGACCAAAACCTGTAAATGGTTCACCCCTCAGATCAAGTCCTTGCTTCTAGAAAGAGATAAGCTCTGGAAAAAGCTCGAGACTGAACACTGCAGAGGATTGGAACCAGTTCAGGAGACTACGAAATTTATGTACCAAAACAATCAGAGAATCAAGGCCACCTTCTTCAAATCGAACTCGACTCTGCCACAAAGACCCCAATCAAGCTCTGGAACACAATCAGTGATCTGCTAGGCCACTCCCAGGAAATTCACTCCCTACCAAGATTACCTCTGGCAACTTGACTATAACCAAAAGATGGATTTACTTGACGATTCAATAACCACTTTGCTACTACAGGCATGGCATTTGATAACTCCTGCAAACATACTTCGCTCCCAGACTGCCAGCCAACTGCCTGAAACTCCGATAGCTTCACTGCCTTTCTCACTTCAACCTGCCACACTGAAAGAGGTAGAGGATCTCTTGCTTCAGTTGGATACTAGAAAAAGTGCTGGGGCGACTCCCTTGACCCTTACTTCCTAAAATTGCCTACCACGTACTACTAATACCCGTCACCCACCTTTTTAACTTATCCCTGTCTCAGGGCACCTTACCACCTATATGGAAGACAGCACATGTCATACCACTACTGTTCAAATCAGGTGACCGTGGCAATCTCAATAACTACAGGCCAATTTCCTCCTTCCGTCCTGTCCAAGCTCCTAGAAAAATTGTAATGCACAGCTGAGGACTCACCTTGAGTCTAGGAACTGCTAAATCCTATGCAGTCCGGATTCAGAGCTAAACATAGCACTATCTCAGCCCTCGCCAAAGTTACTAATGACTGGCAGCGTAATCTTGAGAGTAAAACTTTATTTGTGCTGTTTTCCTTGATCTAAGCAAGGCTTTGACATCGTCGACCATAGTCTGCTCCTCTCCCGCCCTTCAAACCATAGGTGTGGACCCTCCTCTCTGCGTTGGTTCACTGACTATCTTACAGGCGCTTCAACAAGTTAAAGCCGAAGGAGGCCTGTCCCCTTAAAAACTCTGCAAAGAGGGGTACCTCAAGGTTCTATATTAGGCCCTTACTTTTGCAATCTACATTAATAACATCGACTACTGTATAAAAGAAGCCAACATCCATCTGTTTGCAGATGATACAGTTCTCTCGTGAGTCGCCCAACACCTGAAGCTGCCTGCAATGACCTACAGTCAGAATTCAACCTTTGCAAAGCCAACTCCTCCAAAAGCTACTCCTTAATGCCAAAAAACTAAAGTGATGGTCCTCTCTCCTTTTATCCGTACAGCTAACCCTGTGTCCAGTGGGACAGTTCCTCAAATGACCACAGTTCTGGGTGAAAACTAGAATTTGTTACAAAATTCAAGTATCTGGGAGTTTGGATAGACCAAAGACTCTCCTTCATTGAACATATCGATACTTGCTTAAACGACTTGCAAAGGCTTGGACTGTTTTTAGAATCAGCCAATTTCTCAGCAGAGATGCCAAGAAACAACTGGTCCAATCCATTTCATATCATTGGTTGATTACGCTGACTTCCTCTACAGCCAATGCCCCAACTCTTACATGGCTAAACTGGACACACTCTACCATCGAGCACTGAGGTTTATAATGGGACTCCTTCACACACATCACTGCACCCTATACGTGCAGTGGATGGACATCACTAAAGTTCAGGCGCTACAGAAACGCCGCCTTGGACCTATAGAGCCATCTCTAATAAGCTGCCTTACTATATCTCCTGCTGTCTTCCCCTGAGTATAATTGGGAATACGTGTTAACAAATTACTCAGCTATTACACTTAAAGTACCCAAAGCAAAATCCCGCTGGCAGGGCAGCCATAAGCTTCTGCAGGTTGCCTACCTTTATGGAACGCTCTTCAACAAAAACCTCAAATTACGCACTCTAATTGGTATAAATGCTTTCAAGATGCTTTATTTCTGTACAATCAGAGAAGTATGTAACTGCTTCACCCACTCAGACCCAGTACTGGTGTCTGCACTGGTATATAGCCATACCTAGACCCAATTTTAAGTGCAACCCCCAGCTTGCTCCTCACCAGCCTAATTGTTCTCTCTCTTATCTCCCTGTCTTATCAACACTAGGCCCATCCATCCCCTTATTCTTCCTTTCCCAACCTCGGATAGGAGCTCACTACCCTGGGTTGTGACATCCTACCATGCCCTGTACTTTATAGCATTCAATCCCGGGCTCACACATACTCCTTTTCTCCATCCACTCTCTCTACATCCAGCTTTACCAACTCCTTTCTGTGCACCGTGCCCTCCTAGCCTTTCTCCCACTACTTCCCTCCTCTCTTCCCCTACCTTCACCTCTACCTGGTATATTTTTATTTTTATTTTTTCTTCCGTTACTTCCTCCTGCAACCTTAGATAACCTGCTTTATCTTCCTATAAACACTTCTATGTATGTAAATACCATGTAATCTGTACAATATCTGTATAATTCTATGTACATATGAACTTCTTTTCTTCCTCTCTGTAAAGAGTATTATCTGTATTGCCTTGTAAATACCTGTGTTGACCTGTATATACAATTGTTCATGCTCCACAGGTCCATCTTGCAAATGAGCTTCTGCTCAACGATGAGCCTGGTTAAATAAAGACTTGATTGATAAATAAAGACTTGATTGATTGATTGGTTGTTATGAAAAATATCAACCTGGTCAGTACATTGAGAGAAATTGCTGACCAGTTATTATATTATCATATCTCACAAGTGGTGAAGCCATAAGTGAGATATTTATTATTTGTCTGGGTGTTTGTCTGTTTATTTCCAAAGTTCTACCAGGAAAGTCATACTGAGATGATATCAAATATTTTAATATCTTTGGCCTTGAGTGAACATAAATATATCTTCAGTCAGGCCATATCATGTATGTTCTTTTATACAGACATATGTTTTGGGATAAACATGACTGGGAATGTGTGAAAAGTGATTGAGACTTTGAAATGAGTGACTACAGAAATGTTTGGCTTTTTTGTATAATTTAAGAACTTGTTTTGGGAGTGGTTTCTGATATTTACTGCTACTTCTATGTATATCACTGAACCCAGAGTTTTAAATTATGGGCAGTACATAATAAAGAAGTTTGATGTATAATTATTTTATTTTTGCCTTTTTGGTGGCATTTGTTAATTGAAAAGTGAAAACTAATTGAATTTGTTGCTGTATTTTTATATTAAAAATCTAAATGGCATCTATAAATGAAATCACTAATTTTGTAGATAGTTTTGTGCTGATCAACATTCATGTTCACAGAAGCATGCTATCATTTTTATTTTAAAGTTATTCACATTTGTTTATCGAAAAAGAAAAAATAGTTATGCAAATTTTTGCTGATTATAAAAATATGAAAAGGTATCTATAATTGAAACGCCACTCATTTTGTAGGTGTTTCTGTGTTGAAGAACTTTTGTATTCACAATACCATGCTATTGTTTTTGTTTAAAGTTATTTGCATTTGTTCATCAAAAAGTAAAAATGAAATTGCTGGCATTTTTGTTGATTATTAAAAATAACTGAAAGGTATCTATGAATGAAAGGTTCCACCTCTGAACGTGCCAGCATTACAGCACCGAACTATTAGGGTGCCAGTCAGCAATGTTGCCGACCACTGTTTTGCAAGCCAGAGTGAGTGTTGCTATAGCAACTAACACTTTGGCTTCAAATCTCTACTTCTCGTTGCCAACTCGCTTGCCCTCCTCTCACTGCAGTCAGTGGCTTTTACTGAAAAACAATGAAACCTAAAATAGAAGACATACTTTTTTACTTTTCTGAACACAGAGGGGTTTACTTTTAAACTCTGGGTAGCAATTCTTTATTGTCATTTACACTGCTCAGTCATGCTATATTTCACAAATGAAAGTGAAAGAGCTCTGCACTTGCTTTCCTGTCTGTGGAGAAGGTGGCTTCTTTACAGACATCTAACTAAAATAACCACAAAAGCTAAAGTTTTCTTACTTTCTGAACAGCAACTTTTTATTTTAATCATTTGGAAGTAGGTCATTTACCAGTATTGTGAGCACTCAGTCGTGCTACAGTACAGCAATGTATTTCTGTATAAGATACTCTGAAAGTGGCAGGATCCACTATATAATATTTTTAAGTTATGTTTCATTTAAAAAGTATGGCAGGATCAACCATATGATTGTGTACACTGTGAGACTGATACATTAGTTTACTTATGCCTGTGGAGGCAGCCTGAGTGCCAGCTGTGTATGTGACTGCCTGTCTATGCTAGATGTGGAGTGATCTCATTGCTGGTGAGAAGGTTTGGGGGCTGGAAAGTAGTTCAGTTGTGCGGTCATAATGGGAGGTGTGCAGTCATTGTGGAATAATGCATGGTCATGTGACATGTTTCATCCAATATGGATAGTGGGTTTCACTGATGTTTCTTACCCGTTTTATAAATACAGTTATGCAATAGGTGTGAACAATAAATGCATGCCATAAATAATGTGTATTGGAACTACTGTGTAAATAAAACCATTTATGCAATAGCGGTGGAGATAAACAGAGTGTGATAAATCCATTTATCTGAGTAACTGTGTACATGAATATCATTTATGTATACAGTGCTTATGTCATCAGCCATTTATCTATACAGTGTTTATGTCATTTAGAATGTTCAGATTCAGTAGCAGTATTAACATATTCAAATGCTAATAACTTTAAAACAAAAAAAAATAGCATGGTACTGTGAGCATGAAATTTGTTCAGTACAGAAATATCTACAAAATGAGTGGCATTTTATTTATTGATACCTTATATTTTTTTGATAATTTTCAAAAAAGCAGAAAATTTTTTTTTTGCCATTTTGTCAGCAAACAAATGTAAATAACTTTAAAATGAAAACGATAGCATGGTACTGTGAGCACAAAGTTAATTCAGCTCAGAAATATCTACAAAATGAGTGGTGTTTCATTGATAGATACTTTTAGTTTTTCTCATAATTAGCAAAATACAGCAGAAAATTCAATTTTGGTAATTTTTCATCAAACAAATGCAAATAACTTAAAAAAAAAAATGATAGTATGGTACTTTGAGCACAGCAGTCAGTTGTTCAGCATAAAATACCTACAAAATAGGTGGTGTCTCATTTCTAGATTCCCTTTAGATTTTCTATAATCAGCAAAAATGGCAGAAAATTAAATTTTATTCACTTTTGACTAACAAATGCCCCTCCAAAAACAAAAACAAAAGAATTGCATACGCCACCTTGAAAGTACCTGAGGTCAAACTGCTCTTGTGCAGAGAAATCATTTATTACACTTGCTTCCATTGCATATCCCTTATTTATATGATTAGTATGTCATCACTCATTTATGTACATAATTACTATGTCATCACTCATTTATATACACAATTACTATGTCATCAGCCAATTTAGAATGTTTGGCCTCAGTAGCAGTACTAATCCTATTCAAATGCAAATAACTTTAAAACAAAAATGATAGAATGGCACTGTAGGCACAAAAGTTGTCCAGCACAAAATATCTACAAAATGAGTAGTGTTTTATTTATAGATACTTTTTAGTTTTTGTAGAATTAGCAAAAACAGCAGAAAGTTAAGTTTTTTTGCACTTTTCAACAAATAAATACAAATAACTTTAAAATGAAAATGGACAGCATTGTACATTGAGCACAAAAGTTGTTCAGCACAGAATTATCTACAAAATGAGAGGTGATTCATATATAGATGCCTTTTAGATTTTTATAATCAGCAAAAATGGCAGAAAATTCAGTTTTTAGTCACTTTTCTGACAAATTCCCTCAAAATGTAAAACAAAGAACTGTACATCAAACTTTTTCATTATGTACTGTCCATAATGTAAAGTTGGAGCATCCATAGCAACTGCTCAGTAACCATTATGCTAGCTGAGCTACCCTGGAAAAACAGCAAAAAATCCGTGTATGTAACATGAACAATTAAATAAACAATTTAAAACAAAACTCCTACACAATCCTAAAGAACCCTATTGTATAAAGTAAATACAGAACAGGGACCTTGTGGAATACATGATTTATTTTCCTCAAAGCTATTTGACCTTGGGCACAGCACTCATAGCTTACACCACTCATGAGATTACCCAAGGTTAAACAGCCTTGTGAAAATAAATCATGTATTGCACAGGTCCCTGTTACATATCCCTTTATTATACACACACACAGCATGTGTATACTGATAAAGAGCAAGATAGAAAGTGTTATCTTGAACAAAATATCAAGATAATATCTTGCAAAGTAGGGTATGTCACAATGCATATTGAACCAATCAGTGTGCAGCTTTCACAATTAGAGATGCAGTGAATTTGAAATTCTACAGCGAAATTGTGACTAAGTGGTCTATTTTGCCCCATGTAACACTACACAAATTTTGGCTGTTTTCAGCTGTTTATGCCAGGTGAAATTATGCCTTGAAAGGCAAACTACACCTGAGGGAAGGCGATATTGCCTTGCCAAGGTGAAATTTTATCTAAAAGGCGCTTTCCGCCTCTAGAGGTGAAATTTCACCTTCCAGATGAACAGTTAACCCCTGTATTGGGCAAAACTCACTGACTAGGGATGCACCATTACTGCAGAGACATTGCAGAGACATTTCCTGTGGTATGTATCCTGCATCCTGCCCATAGTTTTCTTTCTCATCTCCTGTGATTTTAATAGACTTGTGACTTTACATATAGTTTTCTGTTTTATTTTTGTTGCTATTATCTTTATCCCTCACTGGAAACTTGGATTTAAAGTCTGTTTTCCTAGTTCACTGAACTGGTATAGTGTTACTTGGACCGAATGTGATGCATGGCATCTGAAGTAACTCTGTTCTTAATTTTGCTGTTAGATATGGGCTATATCTAACAGCCAATTATATCATATAGCTTTTCACTCTGGTACTACTATATATGTATGTGGCACGGATGATGTGTTAGTGTATCTTGTTATGCACAGAAGGTTTGTCAGCAATCGACACATCATTTTTGGAACAAATATTATTCTTTGTGGGTCTGCTGCACCATTGTCAGCATCCTTTAGTTTTGGGCAACATAAGCCTTATACAAAACTATGTATTTTAACAATGTTGGCTCTGTGGCCAACACTTCTGTCATCACACACATTTTCTATCCTTGGCTTTGCTTGAAGCCTTATCCAGAAGGTTTGTCAGTGATGAATGGACATAATTGTTTATACCAGTTGACTTCACTCACTGTGTACTTCTGAACCATAGTCTTCTTCAGTTTCTTGCCTTTTAAGCTATATAATTCTTTAAAAAAAATTGGGGGGGCAAATGTAAATGAATATTCTGTATCCAACAATTCTGTAACAACATATGTCAGTTTTATCAATGATGAAAGAACATTATTTTATAACCCATAGCTTTTACTGTAGGCCACTGCACCATTCTGCTCTTTTGTAGTTGACCTGTCCCAACAGATAGTAAATGCTTGTTATTTCAATCTTAATTAAGAAACATTTTTTTTCTGCAGTCAAACAAGGCAAACTAGTTCAAAAATTATTTGACTTTCACAAACATTGCCTGGTTCGACAGTCCATGTTCACAAGTTTAAACTTTAGGGTTCTCCCAGCTTAAAAGTGTAGTGCAAAATGGAGTGAGGGATTTTACCACCAAGTAGTCACACCCCACATGATCGGATTGTGGGAATATAATTCCTGAAAGGCAAATCTCTCTCACTGAAAGTGCCTTACAACTATTAAAGAACACTGTAAATAAAAAGGTTTTTTGTTAAATACAAATACTGTATATGAAACACAACAATGACATTTTTTCAATTTTTTTTCTGTATGTATGCTTCATTTTGTCACACTAGCCATAGAAGCTATTCATATCTGGCCTTTGTACTTACTAGCAGAATGGCTTGGATGTAAAATTTTCCTTTAGTCATCATCCAGCTGGTATTTCTTAACTTTTGGGATTTATTACTTAAAGAGCTAGAACACTGATTGACATTAACATTAACATTTTAAAGTACTCAGCTGCTTCTTCATGTATCTGAGTGACCTTTACATTCCCTTTTTGTCAATACATAAAAATACAGAAATTAAGAATTTGACAGCACATAAGGACCACTTGGCCCACCTAGTCTACACCTTTTCCTACCTACAGTGTTACCCGCAAACCCTACGTGCTCACCTGCTTTTTCTCCATCCCCCCATTTCCACAGAAAACTTTCTTATGCCTAACCCATGGATTTCTGAACCCCAGCACTGTTTTCACCCCCACCAACTCAGCTGGAAGACTGTTACAGGCATCCTCCATACTTTCATTGAAGTACTACTTCCTCACATCTCTGCTGAATCTACCCACCACAGTTTCATAGCATGTCCCTTGTTCTTGAGAACCTTTTTTTTTTCAGAAATATTCTTCACTACTGTACCTTATTTACTCCTGTGAGGTATTTAAGTCTCTGTTATATTTCCCTCTCCCTCCTCTCTTCTGAAATGTACATATTAAGGCCCTTTAGCCTCTCCTCATAGGTCTTTTGATGCAGATTCTGCATCTTTTAGTTGCCTCCTCTAAACTGCCACCATTCTGTCTGTTTTCTTCCAGAGCTGTGGTCTCCAGACTGGACACAGTACTCTAGTTGAGGTCTTATCAGTAATCTATACAAAAGCAACATGACCTCCACCTTTCTGCTAATGATACCCCTCTGTATCCCGGCATCACACTAGCCCTTCAAATGCCTTGTCGCACTGTCTGGCCACCTTTAGGTCATCTGATATGATTATCCAAGGTCTCTTTTCTGTTTGGTTGTCAGCAATACCGCTTCACCCATTTTGTACTCCACCCTGGGCTTCTGTACCCTAACTGCATGATTTTGCACTTTTGCATTGAAACCAACAGCCATACCCTTGATCACTCCTCGAGTGTTCTCAGGTTTCTGCTTATTCCTTCTGCCCATCTGGAGTGGCCACTCTATTGAAGATGTTGATGTCATCTACAAAGAGGCAGAAGTTCCTTCCAGTTCCTCTGCAATGTCACTTATAAAGACATTAAAGAGGGTCGGTTCCAGTACTGATCTCTGAGGCACCCTGCTTGTCACCCTCCCTTCCTCAGAGTGAACTCTGTTTACCACCACCCTCAGTCACCAATTCCCTAACCATTCCTAACAATTTTACCCAGTTTTCCATCCTTGAAACAACTCCTAAACTGCCCAGCTTCCTATGAGTCAACTATGGAAAAGTGTCAAAAACCTTACTGAAAGGTAGGTAGGTAGGCCACATCCACCGCCTCCTCCTGATGTAATTCCCTTGGTCACCCAGTCAAAGAAATCTATGAGATGTGTTTGACGTTAACCACTCCCCCCCCCCATGAATACATGCTGCTTCAGGACTTGTAACCCATTGGATTCATGATATTTCACAATCCTTTCCTTCAGTAGGGATTTCATTAACTTTACCACCATCAATGTCAGGCTAACCAGACTATCATTATCAGCCTACACTCTTCTACCACTTCTGTGAAGTCAGACAACATCTCCCTTTTCCAGACCTCTGGGACCACTCCTGTTTCCAGTGAACTGTTAAATAGGACTGTCAGAGGTACAGGCAGCACCTTGCTTACCTCCTTTGATGCAATACCATTTGATGCACCTTGTCTATCTCCATCACTTTGTCTTCTTTTAGATTAGCAAGTCCCTTCAAGACTCTCACATCTGAAAAGGATGAGTGTCCACCTCCCTCCTTCCCAGCTCCAGTTACTGTTTAGGGGTCCTCTTCTCCTTCTTATGTAGCTGCACTGGCTGCCTATTCAGTGGTGGATCACCTTTAAGGTTGGCTTGCTAAATTTTAAAGCCCTACATGATCAGGACCTGGCTACCTGCAAGATCTCCTGGCATCTAACAGCGCCCCTCTGTACTCTCCATTTCACTGATGAGGGATTGCTAGAGATTCCCAGGGTATGATTAAAGATGTCTGGTTCCGTGCCTTTGCTTTTTCAGCTCTGACTCCGTGGAATTCTCTGCCTCGTCGGTTGAGAGAATGCCTGACCATCAGTAGATTTAAAACTGAGCTTAAAGCTTATTTATTTGATTTGGCCTTCCCTAGTGATGGATAATGTAATTTTTATGTTTTAATGTTATTTATATTGGCTGTTTCTGTTTTTATGTTAAGCGCCTTGGTTTTGAAAAGTGCTATAAAAATAAAGTTGAATTGAATTGAATTGAAAATTAGACACGGAACTGAAATATTTGTTCAGGATGTCTGCCTTTTCATGGTGTCTCTCTGCAAAGTCACCCCCTTCCTTCTTAACCTTACAATCCCTCCCCTGGTCTTCCTCTTTTCACTTACATATCTAAAAATACTTTGTCACCTTTTGTTACTGTCTGGGCTATTCTTTTCTCAAGCTGATCCTTTGTCCTCCTTACTGCTTTCCTGAGTCACTCTGTTTCCCTCATACACCTCCTTATCCTCCTCCTCTGCATCTCCTTATACCTTCTGAATGCTACAGTTTCAGCTTTTACCTTTTAGCCACCTCTTTCAAGAACAAAAGTGGTCTCTTTTCCTATTTCTTTGCTCACCTATGTGATGCAGAGGTCTGTTGCCTCAGTATGCTCACTTATAGCATTCGACTATTCCTACACCCCACCTAGGTCATCCTCCCAACAGGTCATCCATCAAGCCTTAACCCACAAAAGATTTCTACCTGACAGTACTCTATGTGTGATGTGTGAAACAGTGCTGTACCTGGAACACTGACACACCTCCATCTAGTTCTAGTCCCTTCATTAACAACAAACAGAAGTCTTATCAAACAAAGCAACCTTTTTCTTCCACCAGATCACCAACTTTTCATGGTTAAAACATCACTTCTTTAAGCATGGTGATATTTATCTGTTGTTATACAAACATATACTCATGTTATACAAACATATACTTCAAAAAAAATCTTAATCTTGACTCATATGCTAGAATTTCAATTGTAAATTAAAATTAGAAATCAGAAAATATATAGGAATATACATGTGAAGTGCCACCCATGCCACTGCACATACCTCCAACAGTGAATAAATTAACAAACCAAGCTGGTAATCATAGAATACCTTATCATCAGTTGCTAATAAATATGTGCACCACCCAACACTTAATTATTCTGATTATTCTTTAAAAAACACACCTAAGAGAGTATATCTATCAGAGTTATGTATTGCTTTTAGAAATAAATATGGTCAGGTGAGGATTTAGTAATATTGAAGTAACAAGTAGCAAAATCATTGTTTCCTTCATATCTCATCAGCATTGTGATGACACAGAGTATGACAGGTAGAATAGAAAGTCAGTCATCTCCTGACAGACTGATCACCAGAGATATTGCATATGACAGGCTATGATGCTAACGAGGTACAGCATGAAATGGAATTGCACTGCATGTATCAGCTTCCATGGAGAATGCTGTTCTGTATCACATCTATTAATATCAGGTAAAACAAACATTTTAATCAACAAAATAAAAATAAAAACTTCAGAAATAAAAGTAATACCTGACTACTTTTAAACATTGCCATTTTTATGTTTGCTTGTGTGCATGCGCAAGGAACATTATGTAGCAGCTTAGGAGAGAAGTGGGTTGTGGAGGTCCATCACAGTGGCAGCCAATGCTGGCACTGTATTTGTGGGCTTGGCACTGTTCATCCAATGCAGGCCCAGTGTCCTGATGACACTGGTTCTGCAGAAGTGCCACCAATTTGAATGATTTGGCCGCCGCAATGAGGCCGCCTTGTCATTGCAGTGTCAGCCATTCCACTGCAATGAGGGAGCAACCTGTCATTGCAGGCAGTTCTTTGCCTGGTGTGCACATGTCCTAAACATGGTGGTGGCATAGCTGCCACCTTCAAGCCCCATGAAAGCTGACTGGCTGGGATGCCCAATCCCCTTCGGCATGTCCTGGCCCAGTTCATTTGCCAACAGGGTAATCCTCTCCTGTCAGCATAATGTCCCCCTTTTGTGTGTGTCAAGGGGTGCCCACTCCCCTTGGCATCATGCCCCCAGACAGTCACTTTTTGCCAATGGGAGGCCTAATCCTGTTAGCTTAAGTCCCCACCCAAAAAGGCAGGTGGCACACTGGGAGCCCACCCCAGTGTCCGAAAGTATCTGCAAAAAAAACAACTTCCCAAGATGTCTTTTTTTTCTCTCTGAAAGAAAGGAAATAGTCCCATGCCAGTAGGGTGCCCTCCCAACCCACATCTACCCATTGCACACCTTACCTCCCCAAACCCCTCACTCCATACTTACCTCTAGAGCCTGGCGTGATGACCTTTGGTGGACTGTAAACATGTCTGCACTCTTCAAAGCCAACCGAAACTGAAGAAATGTCGGTAAGAAGTATAATGGCATAAATGGGGGGTTCAACTTTGGTGCATATCTCGGCATTTTGGGAATTTTGGCACCAAATGTTTAACATGGGGTTATTGGGACTCCTCCTCATGAATTCAGTCACTGTCATGGTGTTATTCAGTCTGGAAAGGTGAATTGTGGTCAACAGAATCACCTTTCAGGACCAATTAATGAAACGACGGTGCCACTGTTCATGAGGTAGGCTCTCAAAAGCCTATGTTGCTAATTTGGTGAAAAATCCAAAAATTACCATTTTATGAGTGTGTGTTGTGCAGTTTCCACACACGCCTCATAACTTCATGAATTTGTAATATTTTCGCTCCAGAGTTTCAACACTGGCATTTTTCTACACCTCCTTATGAACAGTACAGCTGTCATTTTTCACATCCTGGACAAAATATGTTTTTGCACATCCGGCACAGAATAGCACGATTGCTGTTGGAAATCAGTATTAGAGATAGATTGAGAAAATCACAGTGATACTGTTCATGAGCAGAGGTACTAAAATTCCTATGCTGAAAATTTGGTGACAGAAGTCCAGAAAATGATTGTGTTATGAGCGTATGCTTTGCAGTTACCATGAACCCTTGTAACTTCGCAAATTTGTAATATTTTCACTCCAGATTTTCAACACTGGCATTTCTTCACACCTCTTTATGAACAGTATAGCTGTAATTTTTCACATACTGGCCAAAATGTGTTTTCACAGTTCGGCACACAATAGCTCGGTCACTGTCGGAAATCAGTGTTTGGGACAGATTAGGAAAATCACAGTGACTCTGTTCATGAGCAGAAGTCCTAAAATGCCTATGCTGAAAATTTGGTGAAAAACATCCATAAAATGACTATGTTATGAGCTGCACTGTGCAGCTTCCATGCACCCTCGTAATTTCACGCATTTGTAATATTTTCACCCAGATTTTCAACATTGGCATTTTTCGCACCTCCTTATGAACAGTACAGCTGTCATTTTTCATACCCTTCCTGAAATATACATTTACACATCTGACGATAATAGCATGGTCACTGTGGGCAATCAAAGTTCGGGACAGATTAAGAAAATCATAGTGACAGTGTTCATGAGCAGAGGTCACAAAATGCCTATGTTGAAAATTTGGTGAAATTATTCCACTAAATGACTGTGTTACAAGTATGCTATGCAGTTTCTATGTATGCTCAGAAGTGTGAGCATTTTAATATATTCACTACAGATTTTCAACATTGCCATCTCTTCACACCTCCTATGAATGGTACAGCTGTCATTCTTCACATCCTGCCCGACCTGTGTTTTCATACGCCTGGCACAGAATGGCATGGTCGCTGTGAGAACTCAAAGTTCGAGACGCATTAACAAAATCACACTGCCAGTGTTCATGAGAAGAGGTCCCAAATGCTTTCATTATGTGGGTAACAAAAGGCTATGTTGAAAATTTGTAGTACAAATACCAACAAATGCCCAGAGTGTTAGATTTTCTAACCATAGTGTCCCACCCTGTACAGCCTGACAGGCATCAGGGGTGTATCTTTATATTGCCGAATGTAATGCTCATGCCATTCCACCCCACCCCCAGCCAGTGACAGGCATCTACTGTAGGTATGCCTTGGACTTTTCAGCCCCAGAGTTCACCCCATTCTCCTATACTGCACCCATTTCAGTGTATGTCCTTATGGAATGGGGTGACTGTAAAGTCACACCCCAAGGCACACCTCAACATGTGTCGATGTCTGCATGTTAGGGTGAGGTGACATGGCAAGAATGTTATGGGTAACAACCCAAATGCATACCCAAATTCCTGTCCATCTCTACAGGGTGGAGGTGGGGCTGGCATGAAGTTACATAGAAACATAGACTTTGATGGCAGATAAGGACTGCTTGGCCCACCTACTGTAGTCTGCCCATTTCCCTACCTACAGGATTAGCTGCAGATCCTAGTTAACCAAAAGCATATTTCTTCCTACCCTCCATAAGAATTGCCTTATGTCTGTTCCATGCATTCTTGAATTCTCCCACAGTTTCAGACCCTCAACCTCCTCAGAAAGGCTATTCCATGCGCATACCACCCTCTCTGTGAAAAATAGTTCCTCACATTGCCCCAAGTCATCTCCCTGTATAGTCAAATTGTTTCCTCTTGTTCTTGCACATCCCTTTTTCTAAAAGATGATACCATCTTGGACTTTGTTGATTCCACTTAGGTACTTAAAAGTTTCTATCATGTCCCCCCACTTTTCCTCAAGGGTATACATATTAGCTCCTTCAGTCTCTCCTCGTATGGCTTCTCTTGCAGACCCTGCACCATTTTAGTTGCCCTCCTCTGGACTGCCTCCATCCTGTCTATGTTCTTGTGGAGATGGGGTCTCCAGAACTGGATGCAGTACTCCAGATGGGGTCTCACCAACTGTCTGTACAGAGGGATAATAACTTCCTGTTTTCTGCTGGTGGTGCCTCTCCTATACATCCAGTATCCCCACAGCCCCCACTGCCTTTTCACATTGCTTGCAACCTTATGGTCATCTGATACTTCACTGCAATTCTTATTCTGCATCTGTCTAACTCCTGCATTTCCAATGCTAATACCAGCAAGCAAACATTCAGCATTGACAAATGCTTGTTCTGTTGTTTTTGGTGCTGCTATCTCTTTACATAGTAGAGAGGGTGTAAATTTCAGAAAATATGGATTGGTGCTGAACATATTTGTCCTTGTCTTGATTAAGTTATAGTATTCATAAAATGACTGCTTTGTATTACGTATCAATTTAGTACAAGTTTTATGTTTGCATAATAACACTGCACTGTTATGGGAGAGTAGTCCATCTGCTGTAGAGAGATATAAGAACTAAGCAGAACGATTCAAGAAACTAGCATAACATGTATTACATATCATCTGGAATTTCAGACAGTATGCTTTGACACCTGGCTGTTTCAAACAGCATGTGCAGTTCATAAGAAACATTAAAAGATGAGAGAATCAAAGTAGTTATAAGTTCATGGCATTCTAATATTTTAAATAGCCTGCTCCTTTTCTCCCTTACAGTTATGGCTTAATGAAACAACATGTACAGATAGTGGACTGCTGCTTCAGCCCATTATTCAACAGAAACTGCAACTATCCATAATAGCATTCATACTATAGGTATCCAAAACAGTTACAATATTTCTAGCCAGGCAGTAATTATTCAGGTCAGGTAATCTGCTTGATCAATGTACCTGCGTGTTTTAAATGTGATAACTGCTATTCAAATTGGACAGTAACAATATGGTAAGCTGTCTTGGTTAGAAGATCTTAACCTATGAAATGATTCACTTCATTGGGCAAAGGCACTGCAGGAGCTCCTAACTCCTGGAGAGGCTACATAGTTACAGAGTTACTGTATGTCTTACTACAGAATGGCCCTATCCATTGACATCTGGTAGATAGACAGTGCCAGCCCATCAGTAATGCAAAATATGCCATTGATAGGGCTGTGAAAAATTTAACCTTCTACATCAGAATGTAGGAGAAATTATAATTCTACTTCCTCAAACTTTCATGGAATTTCAACAAACATTTTGTGAAGTTTAAAGAAAAAACATTTATTCTCATTTCATTAAATGATGGACACCACGTGATGCAGTCAAGCTAGCAGCTGCACTGATCTCGAGCTCCAGTCTACCGCCTCCAACCAACCCGATAAAAATAATAAATAGAGCTTTTGAGTAAATTGCAGGATTAGTATACACTGCTTCTCTTGAAACAACATAGGGTGTTAATTTAGCGATGGCGTAGCATACCGTTATGGAGTCAGAAATGAAACAGGCCACAATGCGAGCATTCCACCTACCACTCCAGAGAAATCATCCAAGAAATTGAGGAGTCAGGGGTCAGGAATCCTAACAAATCAAATATACCTAGTACCTCCACTACACCACTGTCAGAAGAGAGGTTCTTGCATGAATTACTATACTTCCTGAATCCCTAGCTGACATCACCTCTGAGATGAAATCTAATAAAAAGAGCTTACAGGTCTCCAGACCAGAATGGCCAACTCGGAGGTAAAGATATCCTTCCAGGAGAGATGGAGGGAAAAAGTCGATCCTGAGATTGCCTTGCTCAGGCAACAGCTCCATAAACTTCAGCTCAAGACAGAAGACCTGGAGGGAGAAGCAGAAGGAACAATATATTGATATTGGGCTTCCTGAATCCGAGGAAGGTGCAGATGTAATTGCCTTTACACAAAAATTCCTTTACAAGGTAGTGGGCCCTTCCCCACTGAACCCTCAGTATCATATAGAAAGAGCCCACCGGTCTCTTAGACTGAAACCTTCTGCAGGATCTCCCCACGACCCATAATCATCAAGTTCCTCAGCTATATCGAGAAACAGCATGTCTTGACTAAAGTGAAAGAGCTGCAAACAATTATGTGGAAGCCTCAAAGATCAGAATCATGCAGGACCTACCTCATAATCAGACAAAAGGCGGGCCGCCTTCCATCCCGTGTGAGCCAAATTAATTGCAGCCAGCATTCGCTTTAGGATGCAATACCGGCAACTACAAATTCTCCTGGACAATAACTGATCTCATTTGTTTCACCAGATCAAGCCATCAAAGACCTCACCCCCACTACCTGAACTCTTTAAAGCGGGCTGACTGTATAGTTACAATTTTGACTTTTATTAAGTTCTGCCTTTTTGTTAATGTTTTCCTTGCCCTTCCTTAAAATCATGGCTACTTTTTAGTGATATAGTGTTGATTTACCTGTGGGTTCATGACCGAGAGGAAGAGAAGCTCCGGTCTCAGTGGGAGTTGATAGGCCCAGTATCCCTTTCACTGGGCCAGAGTGTGTTCCGGAAGGGAGAGGACCGGAACTTTAGCATTAGTCACAGTTGGAGGGACTACTTCAGGAATGGACCGATTGGATCCTACTCCTGTTTGGGTCCCCTGCTTTGAATCACACTAACCGAGGGAAAATCACTACTTCTCTGTAAGTAGTTATAACTACTTTGTTTCGGTTTCCAGTTGTAATTGCTATGTAGCCCTGGGTTTGTGATGATCCTTGGCTCACCAAGATGGGCCATCTACCACATTGAGTAATCGGCATTGGTTCAACCCTGGAATGTGGGGAGGTCGCCGATGGGATGTCTGTCTAACTGGATTGCACCATGCGATAGTCTGAGGTGGTGTTTGATCAATGCCTGGGGCGAGACTCGCGCGGTAATAGGCTCGATCACTGCCTGAGTCAAGTTAGGCTCCTTCTGGGGCTTAAGGATGAACGGTTCATGGCCAGCAAGGATCCAATTAGAGATGGGCTGGAAGTACTAGGACTCGGGACAGATGGCACCTCACCTGATTTTACATGCTCGTTGGCCTGAACAGGACTAAGTAGCTTAAACTGGCATTAGTTTGTGGTTGTCGCACAGGGGGTGGAATGAGACTGACCTGTAAACAGCTGGGATCTATGAGGGCCCCATGGAGGTTGAATGTTTGATCTGCAAGTAATATCTGTTTTGGAATGGGGCACTGTTAATAAAGGTGAACATTTTCCAGGACAATAGCGATAAACTAGGGGTATAAGGTACCTAAAGATGCCTAATACCAGATGAAAGAAGGAGTTGTACCACCCCACTCAGGATAATTAGCTAATAAGACTCAAGTTTACCAAAAATGTATCGAGTAATAAGCTAGTTGTTATGACATTTAAAGTTTATTTCTAAATCTCTCCAAGGTAATACATGATCCATGAATGCTGGAAGACAGTGGTTGTTGGGGTGGGTGGGGAGGCTTGGGACAGGGATGTGCTTGAGTGACTGCATCGGAACTGAGGCTTAAGGACTGCATATATCTCAGAGGAACTCTGATCCTAAAGGGTCGCTATCAAATACAGGTTCAACTTTTCATTGTTCACTTACACGGACCCTCACTTACAATAAGTCAAGACACGGAATTAAGTTAGTTACCTGGTTATAGCCAGATGAGTTAGGGCCCATCTATTTGTACAGTACTACCAATTTGGATGTTTGGATTTCTATGGGGCCTTTGTTATACCAGTTTTTGGGGAGGGGTGGGGGCTTCATGACATTGTTTGGACTACCCTGACCTGGTTTTGTGTCTGGGCTAAGATGTCTGATGCAGTTAACTAGGGCTGTCCATATGGTCCTTCTTATATAGCATGGGGGAGGGTTGGAGTGTGCCATAGGGGCTGGTTATTTTGGTTTATGATGTCTCACGACGTTTACTGGTTAATGAGACAATACAGCAAAACCACTTAAATTGCCACGGAATATAAGAGGTATCAGAGACAAAATGAAGAGATATCAGGTTTTTAAAACTCTGAGATACTTAAAATAGATATTCTCATGAAACCCACCTACTAGATACAGAAGTACTTTGGTTATGCAGACAGGCTTCTCTCAAGTTTTGCCACTTCGCGGATCGTCATCAAGTAGGGAGTGGCTATTATAATGAAGAAGCATGTATTGTTTTTGGCAGGAAGAAGATAGTAGACCCAGAAGGTAGATTTATACTAGTAAAGGGCTCCTCAATAATAAAACAGTAGTGCTGGATCCATATATGGACCTATCGGAGGGGATGCAGAGTTCATTATGGGTTTAGCAGGAAGATAGGTGGAATTCTGCCTCCAAATAATTTTGGGAGGGACTGGAACATCCGCCATCCCAAGATCTGGACAAAACATTTTCATCATCAAAATTACCCACACCAGCCCAAAGTGCACTAGCAGATTTTAAAGATGTCCTGGGACTAACTGACCCTTGGCGCCTCCTTCATCCTTCGAGCCGTAGGTTCTCCTTCTATTCACATGTTCACTGATCCTGGTCAAGAATAGATTATATTCTCATCAGTATCTCACTTTTACCTGGCCTTTGCCAGACTAACATTGAACCTATCATTTTATCAGACCATTCAATTGCCTGGTCAATGCTCTCCCCAGACTTTAGCCTCCAAAGAGATACCACTTGGAGATTAAACACACAACTCTTGAAAGATGAACAAATTGTCTCTCGATCAGAAACTTAATTTCCTTCTTCATGGAGTATAATAAGGATTCTATACCTAGAGCCGATTTAGTCTGGTGCCCTCAAATGCTTTTTACGTGGCGAACTAATTAAGTTAGCATCCAAGAGGAAGAGAAACAGAGAAAGCAAAGCACTCTATCTCCTAACTCAGATTAAAGAATTAGAAAATTCCCTGTTGAACTCTCCGTCCTCCAATAACATAGAGACACTGCTAGTGTTAAAGAACGAATACTCAGATCTATTGAAAGAGAAAGCAGAATATGCCATTTGAGAACCCAAACCAAATATGTAGATCAAGGGAAAAAGCAGGTCAATTATTAGCTCTGAGATTACAGAAAATAGAAAGCTCAAGACTGATCCCAGCTTTGCAGGCCCAAGATGGCTCCACTAAAACCTCACCGGATATCACCAAAGTCTTTGAAGAATATTACAGTTATTTATATAGCAGAAGTCCCACCCCAGCACCCCTATCAGAGATTGGGAACTATTTGGAAGGCCTGAACTTACCCTGTCTACAGATGCACCATAAGCTAGCACTAACTTCCCCTGTCTCCATCTCAGAAGTGGAAGAAGCAATTAACGGCCTAGTACCAGATAAATCACGGGACCCGACGGTTTCCCATCCAATTTTTATAAAACCTTTCACAAAGAGTTAGCCCTTCTTCTTCTCAATTTATATGAGTATATGTATACTGCAGATACTCTAGATTCCACGTTACTGGAAGCCACAATAGTTCTACTTCTCAAGCCAGATAAACCGCCTGAGGATCCGACTAGTTACCGCCCATCTCTTTTAAATTGCAACATAAAAATATTAACAAAAGTACTAGCTAACAGGGTCAAGAAGTTTTGGACTCACCTATTGAGTCCCACAAGTTGGATTTGTGCAGGGCCACTCTTCAGCCCGATCACCTTAGAACTCTTTCACATATTTTTCAGGCCGCCCAAACTTCTCAAATCCCTATGGCCCTCATCTCATTAGATGCTGAAAAGGCTTTTGACTGAGTTAATTGGGACTTCTTCTGGGCTACACTCAATAAAATGGACTTTTCCGACTTGTTCATTAGATGGATCCAGACGGTATACAAGTCACCTTCACGAGAATTTATTGTAATGGTGTTTTTCATCCCGTTTCCCATTGTTTACGGGTACCAGACAAGGATGTCCATTATCCCTTTTCTTATCAATTTATATCTGGAACCCTTCTTCTCTCTATTAAACAGGATCCATATATACAAGTCTGTCCAATATATCAGCACACACTAACCTATCTGCATACGCAGATGACGAATATTCATTTGGCACTCCTGATACATCACTGGCTCACACGTTACAAATCATTGCACAATATAGTCAAGTGTCTAACTACAAATTAAACCTTACTAAATCCGAAATCTTCCTACTGAAAATTTTCACACAAAAGACAGTTTTCTGCAGTTTGGGATGAAGTGGTCCTCCCACTCAATTAAATATTTAGGACTGCACTCTCTACAGATCCTGATTCGCTCAAAAGCTTAACTTGGATGACTTAATGGTAAATATTCAACACGATCTTAAAAGATGGGCTAAACTCTCTCTCGTTATGGGGTAGGGTCAATATAGTTAAGATGAATGTTTTGCCCCTTTTTTATCCCTTGAATTTGCTTAATGTATGGTTTCTGTCGTGTGCCTGCAGCGCTTCCACTCCATACTCTCTAAATTTATCTGGCAGGGTAAATGCCCCAAACGTTCTTTTTCTATAAACTTAGTCTCCCCAAGAATTTTGGTGGACTACGTCTCCCCAATTTCATCTTATATTACTGGGCTAGTCACTTGTCGAAACTGGGTAGATGGTTACTAGCTAGAGATGACTAATTTACTTCTATCTGGCTACAGCTCGAAAGACAAATTCTGGAAACAAACAACCTTAACTCACCTCTTATTTTCTCTCTCTCATACTTGATACTACCATCTTTAATCAAGGAGTCCATTATTGGTACCTCACTCAAGGTCCTGGATCAGTGTTGGCATTTCTTTGGTATATCAGGCAAAGAGACATGGCACAACCTCTCACTCAATCCCAATATCAGAATTGGTGGCACACCGATTCCTTAAGGTGGCTCCCCAACTTCAAGGAACATTGATAGAAAACTTATTCCCATAGATGGCTCTCTTCTCTCTTCTCTCGAAATCATGGAATCTTTTGAAATACCACCAAAAGACATATTTAAAGTATTTCAATTGAGACATTTGGTCCTGAATAATTTTGGCACTGAACTTAAAGAATCTCAAATCAGACCCTTCTTTTCTTATATTCAAAGTTATATAAACTGACCGCACGCAATCTCGAGGATTTACTCCTTCTTACTAGGCCTCAAATTTCCCAAACCCTTACCGGTTCCACAGTCTGGTCTTCTTCTGCCAAATACTACATTTAATTGGTCTCAGATCTGGACAGATTTACATAGATTTCACACTCAGGATAAATTAAGACTCATTCAATATTACATCTTGAATAACATGTATTACACTCCAGTGAGACTGGTTAGATTGGGCAGGCTTCCTGATTCCAGCTGCACCAGATGCGCCAGAATGAAGGAAATCTGCTACACATTTTTGTATTGCTAAAAGGTGTCACCATTATGGCAGACAATTCAGGCAAATCTTAATCCATTACTGGGTTTGGATGGATTGTTTACTATAGAGATATGTATCCTGAGTATATACTCTGATATTCATATTATAGAATGTAAATTCCACATGGCATTAATTTCATGGTGGTTAAAAACTGGTACTCAAACATTGATGGACCAACAGAATATAACCTATGTGGAATGGCTAAAGAAATGTCTACCTGTTTTAAAAATGAAAGTCTGATAGCAAGTTTGAGTAACTGTATGGGTTCATTTAATAAAAGTGGGGTAAATTATACGCTTTGTATTTGCATAAATAATCTGGTGGATTTGTCTCTGCTGGAACCTCAGCCTGTTAGTGTGATATTACAATATCTTAATAAGATTTCTGGTTTAATTAGTTGGCACTGAGTGGGGGCACACTCCGGGGTGGTTAAGGGGGGATTACAAGGATGTTGGAATATATCTGTCGGTATTTGATGGAAATGGGCATCTCATGCTTTTCATGTTCTGCTGTACGATATTGTAATATTTGAGATGCTTAGAGAGGTAGTCCTCATCATGATGTAACTGAACATGGGCACTGAGTTATTTGTATCCTTAAACTTAATAAAGCATTGAAATTTCACATTTCATTAAAAGTTATCAGTTCCATATATTATAGATAGATATGCCAAGTTTCAGATCTCTGGCTAAAATGGTGGTTGAGCTATAAGCAGCCAAGCATTTGAACAGCTTTTAATTACATTTTATAAGTATGTTCAGTATATTGCAAAATTAAAAGCCATTACAACATTAAAACTAGGAAACAGTGCCACCACATCTGGCATGCTCGCAGATCCTTAAAGAATGCCATGTGCCAAATTTTAAATATCCTGCTTAAAGAGCTCGTGACAACGTTTACTTTGTTTGGGGTTTCTGACACCCGAGATCAGTTTTAACAAGGGTAGCCAGCATTAGTCTTTAAAGGATCATTTATACCCCCTTTTACTGCAAACTTCATACCACCCACGATCTATATAGTCTTCCCAAGTTGGCCAGATGCTGCCAGGCTAAACCATACGTGACATAATTTGTAGAGCTATACTGAACCACTGAGAAGAAGAGAATCTGAGGTTTTCATCCCCATACCCTGGTTACTCACACTCTGTAATTGTTTTCCTCTTTTTTAGATCATTATTGCCGCAGGTAGCAGTTGTTGTGTTCCTACGATTGGGAGCATATAAAAAATCTGGTTGAAGCGGTGTTTGCTGAGCCGCTGTCTCAGCCTGTCTGCCCTGTCAGCTGCCACTTTGTGAGAGAATGTGAAGTGGAGCAGCAGCCTGTTACAATTTTGCATGCGATTGCAGGGATTTTGTGTGAAGGAGGGAGTTCCTTTATTTCATTAAAATGCGCCATATGTTTGGTGCCATCCACTGTCGGCTTTTCATGTCAGCTGGTAAGAAACAGGCACATAAATAAACTTCTGTAGTAACAGTAACATCCCTTCATTTGACAGCATTAGGTGTCACTGTCTTGCCAGCTGACATGAAAAGCCGACAGCGGACGCACCAAACATACAAAAGTTAAAGGACATGGCAGTTCTGCAAGTATTTCCAATGGTCTAGTTTAGAGATGTTAGACTTGCCCTGCAGTTGAGAAAAGGACATAAGGACATGAAATGTTTCATCAGTTAAGTGACCAAGATTGAGAAGCCCTTGTCCATCCAATCTTGCCAGTAGAGATGGGTGAAATGGTCCCAATTCACTCTGTGAAGTGATTCACTGAGTGAAGGTGAATTTGTGGAGTGCTCCACAATGCAAAGCGGAGTACTGCTATAACAGGTAACGTAAAGTCTATTAAAACAATTACTTCATGTTACTTCACATTCCCAAACCACTACTCCACCAATTTTAAAGTGAAGTACATTGAAAACAATGTAGTTCAACTCACTTAGTCTTGTTTTTGAGCTACAAAGGTGAATTTTGCAGAGATTCATGGGATTTCAGGTCACATGGGCTCTAGATTGTTCTGCACAGCCTCAGTTTGGGGTAGTGTGTGTAGGAAGCTGTAGGAGACAATCTGCTTTGAGAGCTCTCTGTGATTCAAATCTTCTAAAAGCTGTTAAAAAGCCTTTTTGGGTCATTTTGTTTGCTGAAACTTTAGTTCATCGATTATTGGAAACCCTCCTGTGCTCATATCATTGAGTGTTTATTGTTTGTGTGTGGATTTTGAATGTTAATGTACAACATTCAGTCTGTGTACTGAGAGACAGTGGAAGTGAGCTTTGGGGAGAGGCGTTTCTGTGGTGTAGGTAGATTAACTTGGAGAAAAGACAGTACTTTCTGTTTTGGCGATATTTTCTTGTATAACTGTGTTAATGTACACACAGTAAAATTTTCAATAATTCTTGCTATTTTTTTGCTAATTGTGGTGCAGCAGTGCATACTTTTAGTTTGTTTAAAATATGTGGTTATATTAGTGAAGTTTTCAATTTATTCATTACTTAGTGTGTGTGTGAGTATGTGTGACGTGTGTCATCAAATCAGACACCTTTTATTGTGCCACATAATAATTTCATCAATGTGAACCTGCTATCCACTGCAGCTGTGTGATTTTGTACTACTTCTGGTATCTTTACTGGTACTAGTACTAGTGACTGTTACTGCGGCAGTGCAGTACACTGCCCCCATCATGTCCCAACTGGCAAGGGTATTCTTTTCCAGATCTGAATTTCTGATGGTGAGCATTGGTTAGGTGTTGTGCCTTTGCATCTGCATCTCTTCAATGTGCAGCGCAATCTTAATCTGTCTGTGCATTTGCATCTCTTTAGGGCCCAATCTCCATCTGTAACTTAAGTCACAGTTGTTTCTTTGGCTTCCTTTCAGAGTACTGGACATGTGTGGTGCTTAATTTTGCATGAACATTGTACTCATTAATATGCGTTTTTAAGTCAAGGCCATCATCACGAGTCACTCGTGATACAAATCCATTCTTCATCATCATG
The DNA here is from genome assembly GCA_016271365.2 of Neoceratodus forsteri. Taxonomy (NCBI): domain Eukaryota; kingdom Metazoa; phylum Chordata; order Ceratodontiformes; family Ceratodontidae; genus Neoceratodus; species Neoceratodus forsteri. The sequence goes on from CM057458.1 coordinate 767,579,971, forward strand.
GTCACAAATGCAGTCACAAATCACTATTCACGATCCGTCACGAATCACAACATAAATTTTTTACTAGTTACTGGGATGTGTTGTAAACCTGTTTTGTAGTATCTCTCAGGCTTCACCACCCTGCCATCATACTCATTAATAAGTTTTTTTATGTCAGGGAGTTTGTGCTACAGCTCATTAGGGAAGTACAGCCGTAGGCATTTGCGTTTCAATACAGTTTCATATTGGTTATCTCACACGTCGACACCAATCATGTTCTTCATCATCAAGGCCACAAATGCAGTCACAAATCTTGATTCAAGATCACGTCACGAATCACAACATTCATTTTTACTAGTTACTTGGATGTATTGTAAGCATGTTTTGTAGTTTCTCTCAGGATTCACCACTCCACCATTGTACCCATTAATAAGCATTTTTAAGTCTGGGAGTTTTGTGCTAGCCCATTGGGGAAGTACAGCCATAGGCATTTGCTTTCCTTCCGTGATAGCATGTGAGTTACAGTATTGTAAGTAGTGGTGGGCAAGTGGTCCCACTTTGCTCAGTGAAGTGATTCACTGAGTAATGTGGAATCTGTGGACAACTCCACAATGTGAAGCAGAGCACTTTGCTTCATAATGAGACACGAAATCCATTGAAACCAATGACTTTGCATTATTCCGCCTTCCCCAAACCCACTTCTCCACCAATTTTAAGGCGAAGTACATTGAAATCAATATATTTCACCTCACTTGCCCTGTAATTGAGCTCCAAATGAAATTCTGCAGTTATTCATGGGATTGCAGGTCACAAGGGCTCTAGATTGTTCGGCACAGCCTCAGTTCTGGCCTGGGTAGTATGTGTGCAGTGGTAGCTGGAGACAGTTTGCTCTCAGAGCTCTGTGATTCAAAACCTCTAAAAGCTGTTTAAATGCCTTTTTGGTAATATTTTTGCTCAAAATTTAGTACATCAATTGTAGAAACCCTTCTGTGCTCATATCATCGAGTGTTTATTGTTTTGTATGGATTTTGAGTGTTAATTTAGAACAGTCAGTCTGTGTACTGTGAAGTGTGCTTTGGGGAGGGCGTATTTGTGGTGTTGGTAGATGAACTGGGAGAAAAAGGCAGTCTTTGTGTTTTAGTTATATCTTTCTTGTATAATTTTGTTAATTTACACACAGTAATATTTTCAGTAATTCTTGACTTTTTTGCTGACTGTTGTGGTGCAGCAGTGTACCATTTGTCTGTTTAAAACACTTGGTTATATTACTAAAGGTTTTCAATTTTTATATGCATTACTTAAGTGTGCGTTTGAGCGTGTGTGCAATGCATGCCATTAAATCAGACACCTTTTATTGTGTTACACAGTAATTGCAGCAGTGTGAACCTGCTATCCACCACACTGCATGAATTTTTATACTGCTCTGTGGTATCTTTACTGGTAGTAGATTGTTACTGCCGTGCACTAATCCCCAACTGGCAAAATGTACCTTTCAGATTTGGATTTGTGACTTGTGAGCACTAGTTGGGTGTTGTTGTGCCTTTTTGTATGCACCCTTGAGTGTGCAGTGCAATCTTAATCTGTCTGTGTGTTTACATGGCACCATTAATTCTGGGAGACTACATTTCTTGATACACTCTCATTTCACTTTGTCAGCACTGGTGAATTTTCTGGACACAAGACAGTAACATTTTGGGGATGCATATTAATTCTGGTGACTCTGTGTGTGACCTGACCACTGCACACATGACTGAATGAACCATTAATTCTGGGAGACTTTGCATTTCTTGTTACACTCTCATTTCACTTCATCAGCACTGGGGAATTTTCTGGACACAAGACAGTAGCACTTTGGGGATGTTCATTCATTCTGGTGACTATGTTGGTGGGATGCAGCCAATATTGTTGTCACTCCACCTTACTTCACGTTTAAGGCAGAATGACAATGCAAAGTAATAAAAACAAGGCAAAGTGAGCTTTTCATAAGTGATTTACACAGCGAAGTGGCCAAGTGAAGTGGCCACTTCGTGTTCACTTTGCCGGTGGATTTTAAATTTGCTGCATCTCTACTTGCCAGTACATGGGTTTCTTATCTATTTAGGCTTGGGGCTTGTCTCTTAAAGGCTCATAGCCTCCTAGGGAAGCAGTTCCCCACTGAGTTATGAAAGAAGCTTTGTCCAGGTGTTCCTGGAGTACAACTTAGGTTTCAAGTGCAGCTCCCTTCTGTGAAATGTGTTGCCTGATGGAATGCTGAGAATGGTAGGTCCCTACAGCAAATGCTCAGCATCTGCCCATAATGGGTGACTTTCTGTTGGGATTAACCAACCTGTAAGGACCCGTTTTCATTGCAGTAGCTATATGATAGACTCACAGCCATGGTAGATTCCAACTGCCACATAGAATTGGAGCTCTTACAGTTTTCTACTGCTGTGTGATATTTTTTATCCCAAAGACAGAGAGAAATAAGTTTGCCTCTGTGGGTATATATTTTGGGAGATGGTTTCAAGGGTAAGTTGTTCAGGCAATAGATGAATTGGGGTAACACCATCATCTTGAAAGCAGTGATCTTCCTGGGGAGGAGAGATAAAGCTTTTGCGGTCTAGCAGTTTTTGTCCCAGTTCTTTCAAAAGGGAGATATACTACCAGTTATTAAGTCTCTACTTTTGGTGTTAACTACATATCAAGATATCTGATCCCTTTTGGGGATCATGTCAGTGTATCCTACCCCAAGTTTGCCATTAGTGGGGTGACATTTTATTGGGAAGCTGTCTGTCTTGTTTCAGTTAATTTTCAGGCCCAAAAGGGTTCCAAAATGTTGCATAATTGTTAATGCTCAAGGGACGGATTGGTGGACTTTTGAGCAGAAGGCCATCTGCATATGTTATGGATTTCCATTGCAGTGGCCCCATATTGAGACCGGTAATGCCTGGATCTTGCCTGATAGCTGTGCTGAGTAGTTCTGTTACATAAGACAAAGGCCAGAGGAACATGGAACCCTTGCTTTGTCCTTCAATGGAGTGAAAATTTAGTGAATAGTATTTCATTGGTAAGCACTGTGGCCAACAGAGGGCATATAAAGTTTTAATCCAAGAGATATAAGTAGGTCCAAAACCATTTGCTTTTAGAGTTTCAAATAAGTAATTTCACTCTGCCAAGTCAAAGGCTTTCTCTGCATCTGTTGCCACAAATGCTGCATTATCTACGCTGTGCTGAGCCTGATCCAGCAGATTGGCTACCATTCTCAGCTGTCTGACCCTTGTCTTCCTTTCATAAATCCTGAGATTTATGAATTAAGTGAGAATACTTTTCCAGCCTGTTAGCCATGGCCTTTGTTAATATTTTAGAATCTACATTTAGCAGTGAGAGAGGCCAGTAACTGCTACATAGGTTAAGCCTTTATTTGGCTTTGGAAGGATGGAGACAGTTGCTTTCTGCATAGTCTGAGGCAAGGTTTGCTTCTGTCTGGCCTCCTGAAACACCTTGGTCAGCTGATGCATCAGAAGCTTGTCAAAGCTCTCATAAAATTCTGTGCTGAGATCATCTGGTCCCAGGGCCTTCTTTTTGCCAAGATCTTTACTGCCATCAAAACGTCCCACTCAGTTAAGTTGGATTCTAGGTCTGCTGCCATATGGGCTGGTAGTTGAGGTAGCATTAGCATGCTATGAAATGGTTGAATGTTGCCTACCCTAGCATTCAGTTGTGAAAAGTATTGACTTGCATAAATTCTCTGACTGGACTGTGTCATTCATTTGTTTATGGTCTAGTGTAGTGGAGGCCCTGTACCTTAATGCTAGAAAGGAGGAAGAGCCTCACTCTGCTTTAAGTTGCAGGAAAGTAGTTTACTTGCTTTCTCCCCACCTTCCCAGTATTGTTTGAGGTGAAGTAAAATGCTTTCTCTGCCTCTTTCTGATGTACAACATTAAGCTTATATTTCAGGGGAGTGATGTCCCACAAATTTGCCACAGACCTGGTCATCAGGGTATAGTACAAAGCCTCGGCTTCTTTAAGCTGGCAGGTTAAGGTGGTTCTTTCCTCTTTCCATAGCTTATTAAGGTGTGAGGCATAGCTTATTATATGGTTTCTAATGGTGGCCTTAAAGGCATCCCACATCACTGCTTTGGTCACCTCTGAGCTACAATTTGCTTGAAAGTACCAGTAGATTTCCTCCTGTACCCATCCTTTGAATTGGTCTGACTACAGGAAAAATGGATTGAGCCTCCAGCTGGGTGTTTTAAGTGCTGACTGTATAACCATTGACATCATGACTGGGTCATGGTTTGTAATAATATTGGTTGCATGGTGCAGTCCATAACCTCTGAGGTGTACTGAGCACTAACCAGGAAATAGTCTAGCCTACTGCATGTCTTAAATCAGTATACCCCATACAGGGACACTTCTACAGCGACATATGTCGATATAAACAACAGCAACATGTTGCTGTAGAAGTCCGCCTGGGACCCGCAACAATTTCCCTATTCTGCACCCCATCCCGAACCAACTCTGACTCTGAGTTGGAATCTAAAAATATGGGGGTGTGGGATAGAACCCCATGTGGGGAATTTGGGGGCAAAGCCGCCAAAGAAAAAACACAGTCCAATGTGCGTGGCTCCTTGCTGACATTAGGTGACCTAAAAGTATAGTCTTTCAATGTGGGGTGATGTAGCCTCCATATATCTACCAGGAAGGCCTCCTGACAAAACAACTGGACTGACAATCTAGCTTTGGGATGGAGACCTATCCAACAAGGGGTCAAGTACTAAGTTTAAATCCCTACCCATAATTATGGTGCATTCTGCTGTTACAAGTCTACTATCTTTTGTGTTATGGTGAAATAAGATGCATTGTCCTCATTAGGGGCATATATATGCACTTGAGGACATCCCTAGACTTCATTTTGCCCTTCAGTATAACCATCTTCCTTCCTTATCTAACCGTGATAGCTCAGGAAAAAGGAGGCATCCTGACTGCAGTAAAATCACCACCCATGTTTCTTTTTGTTTTTGAGGAAAAGAAGCTGGAGAATTGTTGCCCTCCCAATCCCTAGCTAATTTTCTGATACTAATTTTGTTAAATGAATCTCTTGTGAAAAGCCACATCACATCTGGCTTACTTAAGGTGGAGTGGATTTATTTTTACTTTTAATGAAGCGGTGTATCCCTCTCCATTCCAGAATAGCCATTTGAAGTTAGTCATGTTTCCCTGTTTACCTGTACATTCTGTAAGCAAAGTATGCCCTTACCTAGTAGATATCCTGACCAAATCCTCTCTCATCCTATCCCTCTCTCCTGTCTCCTTCCACCAGTACCTGACCCCTTTCAGGTTTTTGCATCCTGAAGGGTTGCAGCTCCTCTCTCCTCCTCTAATTTCTGTTCTTCTTGCAGGGTTCTATGCATCCTGAAGGGGTCTAGGATGGTGGCACTCTACCCCTCTTCGCTACCATTCCCTTCCCCTTGAACTACAGTCCCATTGCAGGGTTCATGACATCCTGAAGGGGTTATGTTCAGCTAGCTAGTTGTCTCTCTCCTACTTCCTTCCCCCACATCCACCACCCCTGCCTTCTAATTCCTCTCCTTCCCCTCTCTCCCTCCCTCCCTTCCCTCTCTACCCCATCATCCCTTTTACTAAGATTTCTAAGATTTGATAGGAGCTAAAGAGCTGTGAGACCCATGATTTCTCCTAGATACTAATAACCAGAGAAGTGCCAGAAAGAATAAATGTGTCCAACCAGGACTTAAATATAGACTTGGAATTACTAATAATCACCTCCACAGGTGGCGCATTCCAGGGCTTAATAACACGTGAGTGTATAGAAACATTTGCTAGGCATAAGATTGAGATCGCCTTTTGTTGTAATTAGGCGGATAACCTCTAAGATTATAAATGTCCTTCTTATACCTGAGCCCTAGGCTAGTTAATAAGTAGGGATCATTCATGACATCGTACATTAAAAGAAGATCCTCTTAATCATCTAGTATAAAGGGACATCAAATTTAGAGAACTGAGTCTAGTTTCGTATGGAACATTTCTCAAGCATCTCACTATTTTGGAGAACCTTCTTTGTACCTTTTCTAGTTTCAAAATATCCTGTTTCTTAAACAGACACCACAATTGTGATGAAAAATCCAAGTGAGGGTGAACTTATGCTCTATAAAGAGGCATTAATACTCTACTATCCCTTTATTTAATGTTCCTTTGAATAGACCAGATGATCCGGTTAGCCTTGAGGATAACCTCATTAATATGAGAGATGGGGAGAAAATCATTGCATACCAGGACCCCAGATCCCAGATCTTATTTGTTCCAACTTAGTACATGGTCCATCGATTTTAATATAATCAGCATATTTGATAGTGTCGAATGACATTTGATTGTTATGTCAGCTATAAAAGCTGAAAGAGACAGGGGCTAATACAGACCCCTAGGGTACCCGACTCAGTAACACACCCCATGTCAGAGGTTGTCCATTAATCAGAACCTACTGTATACGTTCACTTAACCTATTTGTAATCCATTCAACAAGAATGGGGTTAATATTGAGCAGTAAAGTTTATGAATCAAGGCCCAAAGTGGGAGGAGATCAAAGGACTTGCTAAAGTTGATGTAAATCACATCGTAGGGAAGTCTGTTATACATTTGTAAGCTGACATCTTCATAAAAACATAATAAATTAGTCAGACAACTTCTGCCCTTAATAAAACCATGTTGCTCACTGTCAGTTTCAGTTAAATTGAGTTAAACAAATCCTTAATTAGACTTTCCAAGATTTACACATAGGGAAGTTAGGCTAATTGGTCTATAATTCTCCCAATGATTCCTTGGACCTTTTGTGGTTCAGGATTACATACATAATTTTCCAAAGTTCTGGGACATAATTATAGTTTATGCAATATTCATATAGTAGTTTAAGGGGTAAAGATAGACTGTCAGCCAATAAATACAGAAGGTGACCTGGCACATCGTCAGGAGATGCACTCATTTTCCTTTTTGCTCAACTAATTTTGCATGGACATCTGATTCAGAAATAGTAATGTAACTGCCCATGGAATCTCTAATTACATTGGCTCTTTGGTTGTTTTGAAATATATTGCAAAAATTTGTGTTAAATAAATTAGCCATGTCAAGAGGGTTATATATTAAGGTATAATTTACCTAAATTGGGCACACCATATATAAAGATTTCTTGAGTGAATTAATATAAGCAAAAAGTGATTTGCTATTATCCTTACAGGCATTTGAAGCTAACCTAAGCTCCAAATTCTTTTTGCTCTTCTAATACTATTTTAAAATGTTTTGGGATATGTAAATATAAACACTAATTTGTGGGAGTTTTGGATTTTAAATAGGCTGAATTGCATTTATTTTTCCTTTTAATAAGTTTGGTTATTGCCCTAGTCATCCATTTTGGTTTAAGTTGACTTGATGTGTTTTTATCCCAGTCGGTACATGGCTGTTTCTGAGATCAGTAATTTTACTAAGTAATGTGCTGAAATACACTCAACACCTACAGTTTTAAAGGCTGATGACCAATTCACACTATCCAAACCAGTTTTGATGTTAGGAATGTCTGCTTTCCTTACATATAAACCTTAGAACTATTTGTCACCACAGAGGCCACTACTTCCGTGGCAAAACTTATGGAGCAGTGGTCACTATTTCCAATAGGTGATGATACAGCAAAATTCTTAATCATCACGGATGTACTGTAAAGAACTAGATCAAGGAGATTATTACCCGGTAGGTTGTTTTACCCCTGCATTAGGTTACACTGGTGACACATATCAAGCAATTTCCTTCCAGAACTGGATACTGCCACATACTTTATCCAGTCAATATCACCCAACTTGAAATCTCTTGCTAGAATAATATCCCTAGAGAGCAAGCTGTTTCAATTTCCTCAATAATGATATTGAGATGTTCATTGGGAGCACTTGGGGGCGATAACAAGCACCAGAATAATGTGCTGATTTTGTTTAGCATTAATTTGATACATCTTGCTTCAGAAGGACTGGCAGGGTATTTAACCTTATTTGTAATTTCCACTCCCTGTAAGGAATTTCTTAAAAAATGGCTACCCTACCTGCCTTTTTATTTTGTCTGTTATAATTATATAACACATACCCAGGCAAAGAAGTTCCAACTAAGTTTCTCATCACCCCATGTTTCAGTAATTAACATAATATCAACTTTGTCCATTGTTAAAATGACCTAAGCTCATCCAGTTTATTGTGAAGGCTCCTGGCATTGAAATACAATCTTTTTAAATTGTTTAACTGAGTATGTTTAATCCAAGACCTCTTGGGAGGAACTAGTCTCCCCAGATCAAACAATTTAAATGTTTATTGATGTGATTTAATTTGTTTTCACTCAATAGTTGGTTCCCTTGTGGCTTAAATGTAATCCATCTCTACAGTACAGGTCAAATCTCCCAATAAAATCTTTGCAGTGGGTGAGACAAACTTGATTTTGCTTTAGACATCTCACATGGAGACAGTTATTGAATTGATGTATTACATTGCTAAACTCAACAAAGGCTCTAGGGACAGGTAAGACTTTAGAATGCAATCTCACACCAATATCCACCAAAATATTAGAGAGAGTAACAAGATCTTCCTTAATCTCAATTAAGCTAGAGTGCCAAAAATCATTAGTGCCTACATGGAGAACTACTAGTGGGTTAATACCACCATCAGCCAAAATATTATGAACCATGCTCGAGATGTGTGCAATCCTGGAGCCCCTAAAACTGGAGCATGTACGGTTTACCTTGTCCAGGTCACATATAGCCCTACCCAGATTTTTCACAATAGAGTCACCTATTACAAACACTTGTCTTTGAATATCTCCAAAGGGGTTGGGAGGTTTCTGTGGGGCAAAGAAATGTGCAGCATCAAGTACTGGGCCAGGCAGAGATATTTCTAGTGGAATTAAGGGGACATTGGAAGGAGAGGACACACAGTTGGGGGCCTTGATGACTAGTTAGTAGACTGGAGATGTCACTATGAGGGTCAGTGGCTGGTCTGTTTGGGAACATATCTTCTGTTGAGGAGGAATCATCACTGGTGCCCTTAGGTTCATTTAATAATTCAAATCTATTACTTGTGATCAGGGAAAATTGAGAGGCCTTGAGTCCTTTTTATAAACCCATCTACTTTGAACCTCATACCAATGATCATCAGAACAATCTGTACTCTCATTTTCTGGGGCACTTTCTAGAGCTGACAGTATATGTTTCAGGTATTGGGTCTATGAGACCATCACTGGATCTAATGGTGTCACATGTAGATAAAGGCAAAGCACTAGAACAAGGGAGATCTGTTGAGACACAGGTAGAGGTGTGCTTGAGTTCCAGAAACCTAGCCTGCATTTGGAATTGACTTGCTTCAAGTTCTGATAAGCCATCGTGGAACATGGCTACAGCTTGTTTAGCGATTTATTTTCCTCACACTTAAAGCAAGTGAACTCATTTTAACTCTGCACTCACTGTGATGCTATACATATTACATGATACACAAATTATGCCTCCAGATATGTAAGACATGGTACTAGACTGAGACATCCTAATGATCTTAATCAAACACTATTCATACAGTCAACCTATAGGAAACAGAACACAATAAATCAAAGAATAAAGTCCTTGTATTATACATGACTTGTATAGTCATATCTACTTACTCCATAGCTCCGTTGAACATGAGAACATGTGCAGATGCAAGTGCCTCTATGTGTATCTCCATGTGAGGCAACTTGTGCACCCTGCTCGGCTCTCCCTGCTCACCAAGTGTGCTGCTTTTAAGCTGCAACTGACCCGAAGTGATTTAGGAGAGGTCGCACTGTGCCTTGCTCAAAATTGTTAAAAACTATAACTTTTAAAATGCAGATCTTCAATCTGCGATCATTACATGTAGGAAACACACTGTTATGAGCCCCAGAAGTGAAAACTGAGCACTGAATTACAGAGTCTGTAGTCCGCTCAAAACACAGCGAACTACAGACTCTCTTCCAAGATACCTTTAATTCAGGAACAAGGGCTCTGCTCTAACAGAAGTAAAAACTATTCAACACAAGCACAATTAAAGTTTCATATGTAGCTACAAGAGGCTAGAGATGCATGTAGACATAAGCTGACAAACAGCTCCCTGCTCGCCTGGTGTTCTTTTTTTCCCTCCACTGCCCCTTCCCCAAATCTCCCTTTGCTTCCCGCCTTCTCCTCTACCTGGTCTTATTTTCTGCATGTAGGGTTCTCAACACTCGGAAGGGCTTGGGTCTAGGCTGCCCCTCCTTTCACCCAGCCCTCCCATTCTTCCTACCTACTCCTCCTCCTTTCACCACGATCTGCCCAAACCTACCCTCCTATGGCCTACTAAGCACTTCTCAACCCCATGCTCTATCCTCCTACTGCACTTATCCTGTGTCTGCCCCTCTATTCCAAGGTACATGACTGACAATAATTGCCAGTCCCTCTCTACTTAGGTTTCTCTTCAGGTTTATTTGGTTCCTCTCTCCAGATAGATACCACCCTGGTAAGTTTTTATCTTTGCTCTGTGATGTTATATATTTCTCTGTAATTTCTAAGTGTTTGTTTGTTTGCTTGTCCTCTCAACCTTAACCCCCCAGGACGTTTCTGGAAATGAGCTGTTCTAGAGCTCATGATGTCTTTCCTGGTGAAACATTTTCTAAATAAAAATAAATAAATAAAAATTCACTAGCTATTCAGTCTTGAGATAGTGAAAGTCTTGCTGCCAAACCCTGGCCAGGTTCCTGGAGACTCTGGAGATAAACCAAAGGTTTGCAACAGGTGAAAAGAAATGGTTAGCTCAAGAGTCAAAACTTACTTCCCATGCTGTTGTTTGATATCTGTACATTGTTACATATGCCATGTAGTTTTAAGGCTGCACTTACCCACACAAAGAGTATCAGTTTACAAAACCATAAGCTCATGAGATGAACTGGTATAGTTAAACCTGTTGCAAGTAATAAGTGAATTTGAATTACTGCTCTAGTTACTCACATAGGAGGATTCACCGTGTGGAAGAGTGTGCTATTCACCTCTCTGCTGCCATTTGTTTGCTAGTTAGGGTAACTATTGCTCCTGCCCTATTTCCCACTAAACCACTCAGCAGTATACCTGTCAATTAGAATCATATCCCTTGTTTGTGTGATGCTGATCTTCCCACTGCTTTCAGTGGGGAGCCATTAATAAATGCCCACTCTGATTCCCTGAGCCAGTGACTGCTTGCCTGCAGGTGCCCTGTCCCTGTTTGTCATGAGATGGGGGAATGTTTATCATCCTCTTTCCAGTACCAGGCCTCCACTTCCTGAAATGCTTTATGATACTGGGGTTAGGTGTATCTCTGAGATTGATCTTTTTCTTTCTTCAGAGAGGAGAGCATACAATCAAGTTTCTGTGCTTCTGAGTTAGGCTTTAGCCCCATGTTGAGGAGTGTAAGCCAAGGGAGGGAGAGTTAAGTATCCGGTTGACAGAGACAATGCTCCAACTGGATTGATGCCCATGTGCTAGGAAGAAAAGTCTGATGATTTCAGCCTATGACTCTCTGTTCTCGCTCCTCTCTGCGAGTCAGCATCCCATCTCTCATAGTGTGAAAGAAAAGGATTTATGCAATCAGGTAGAGTCCTGTGACAATACTTGAGATCTATGCAAGATCTCTTCTGGTAATTTTCCATTAGTATATGGGCTGCCTAATGTCTCTTGCCATTACTCCCCATTCCTCCATCAGCAAGTGTCTGCTGCAGGCTCCCATTCATACTGAATGTGTAGTGTTTTTGGGGGAAGTAGTGGGAGGAGAAATGCAACATGCTTTGCCCATTGTTGCATCCACTTAATTAATGAGATAGGGAGGTTGCCATATGGTCATGGTCATTCTGAGACAGATGCTGAATTTATGGTAGCATGGTATGTAATAGTAAGGAGAGAGGATTTTAGTGTATTCTAGCCAGCTTTCTGGAGGTTACAGCCCCATAGAGGAAATGGGGAATAGGATTAGGTAGGGGAATCTCATTTAGTGGTCCCTGTGGTGCTCAGCATTTGTGTCATCTAGTTAGTTACTGGGTTTGAGGCCACCCAGGGGTTCTGTACCCCATTGTCTGAGATCAGACAAAACAGTGCTATGCTGTGTAATGATCTGACATTTTCTAGACATACTGTTGCCTCCATTTCCATGTGTTAGTAAAACAGTCAGCTTGAAGACATTTGTAGGTTACCATTTATGGGTTCACCCACTTTAGAGTGAAAATGAACACAGTGAGGGAAATCAGATGCAGTCAAAGGATCAAGGCCCACACATGACAGTGCCCAGCAAATGCACCGCAGACACAGAACATTCAACTGATTTAGTGTGCACACGTTCATTCTTGTGCCCTGTTGATGGGATACCCAATTTACGCTGCTGAGCAACCTGCATATTGTGTCATGCCTGTAGAGCTTGCCCATCAAGTTTCCTGCCTCTCACTATGCTGTCTCTCACACCCATCCATTCTCAGCCATGGTGCTAACTGAGATAACACAAAGATTGTTAGGGAGTGCAGTTGTTCCCCTAGTCACCACTGCTCTACTCCTCCCATGTTATTCTCACACTAACATCTAATGTACAGGCATACACACCTTATCATGCAGGACTTTCCACAATCACCCCTGGACTTAATCTTATATACAGTAGCAACAGGTGCACCCTTTTTCCGCCCCTCTGCTGTTAAATCTTCCAGAAGATTATATAAGGCACACAATATCCTGGGCACCTGATCATCAGGTAACAGATCCTTGCCCCCTTGCACCCTGCTGCTCCCTTTTATCCCTTTGCCTGCCTCTCACATTTAAAACATGAGGAATAAGAAGCAGAGCATACCGTGTTAGAGAACAGGCAATATTAACTCTTCCCAGGCCACGGAGCTCTGCTGCCTGTCACTGGAAGAGAAGAGGAAAACAATACAAGAGTACCAGCAGTTGTTTTAGTGCAAACAGTACAGTCAGTCCCTCAGAGTTCATCTGGTTGAATTAGTGTCAGTGGATCCTCCCTGCAGCTGTACTGGTGCCTTCTTTGGTCTTTCTCCCAGGACATTCCTTCTACTATATCTTCTCAGCTTTGTCTCAGTGAGATGTTGCCCTCTGTGGTGGAATATAAGGTGCCTGTGTATCCTTTTTTCCTGTGGTTGAAGGATGACAGAGATCTGTGCCATAAGTGGATCTCCTCTGGTTCCCTGGAAAAGTTGTTTGGTAGTTCCTAGCCCTGTGATGCGTGCAGGATCCCTATGTGGAGGGCCATGAGTCCCCACTAATGCAGCAGTCTCTTCTAGGTGAATTCCATCTTTCTCAGCACTGTTTCTGTCCCATTGCCTCTGCCTTTTCAACTTACTAGTCTGACATAGTTCTGCTGGCAGGTTAGAAGGTTTGGCTGGGGCATTAGTTTTACTGTCCAGTACTAATCTCTGTCCCTCTATCTCCTGCCTTCTCTCTGATGCAGAAGTGTTATGCTGGGTCCCAGTGGATGGTGAGGTGCTGCACTGTTCCTGCCCCTATTTGACAGCTTGCATTGGGACATAAAACAGGTGGCTTCATAGCGGTGATTGAAGTTATACCATTTGTCTGACCAGAAAACCTGTAGTGTAGCAGGATACTTCATATTATAAGGAATTTTGGCTTGTGCTAGATCTCTTGTAATAGGTGTATAGGCTTTCCTCCTATCTGCTAAGTCTTGGAAAATCCTGAAATCTGTATACTCAGTGTCCATTCCAGTACAAAGGCCTATTCTGTCTAGCCAGCTGCAGAATCTGCTCTTTAACACTATATCCTGAACAATAAGCTGGAATGGGCCAGGAGGAGCACCCCTGCCTGATTTAAAAGCCAAGGATGTGTGGGATCACTCAACCTCTAGTGGTAGGTCCCTGTAGTAATTCAGTACTTGGTGTGTAAGGATCTGTATGAGTGTATATATGTCTTTCCTCTTGGATCCTTCTGGAATGCCCATAATTCTTAAATTATTGTAGCAAACTTGATTATCGAGGTCATCTACCTTGGCCCATAGCTGCGAATTTGCTGTTACAGAAAATCTATTTTATCTTTATGGCAGTCTGTCTGAGATCGCACCTGATTCATAAGCAGCTTTGAGTCAGCTAGTCTTATTTCAGCTGCATTCACTCTTTGCTCTACTGCTAAAACCAAGTTCCTAAAAATGGAGCTGTCATTAAGCAGTGTTTGCAGCACCTGCTTGTTTTGGATAGTTCACCAACTGTCATTTGTGCTGACACAGCTCTGACAGCTGCCATTACCTCTTGATCTGACAGGAATTCAGTCAGAGATGCAACAGGTGATAATCGTTGTTTCTTAACCACAGACAAATAGGAAGACCACCTTTCGGATGGGTGACAAACTTTATCCGTCAGGTATATTTAAATCCAGTGATGACAGTTTTTAGTAACAAGTTTTAAAGAATAAATTCCTGGCAAGACAGCGAAAAGTCTCTAAGGGGTCACCTAGGGTTAGACTAGTACCCCAATTAACATGTAAATCTTTTAATAGGCTGGGTCACTGCCTCCTCACTTCATGAGTCCATGACCTCCTACCACCTTGGGAAATCTGGTGTTGTTATGATTATGAACTGTCTGTCTCATGCACTCCGTTAATGACATTATGCTTCTTTCATGCAGCCTGGATCATATTGACAATCCACATGTATTGTTCTTGACTGTTTAGATAGAAAATGGTCCCCAATGTTTTCCCAGTTATTACTTTCTTTTCATTCTTTGGTAACCAGATAAGTTCCACTAGGCACAAGGCCTCTTTTCAAGGGTAATCCAGGAGCACTAGAGAGGTTAAGTGACTTGCTCAAGGTCACACACCAATGCAAGTGTAGGTTCTGGAAATCAAACCCAGGTCTACGTCTACTGATGTGTGCAGATCATTCACAGCTCATTACTCAAACCTCTAGGCTATACTGCCAGCCCCAATGCTTCTGTGATGTGGATGTGTTACAATGTTGACTTTGGTCTACTTTCATTCAGTAAAGCTGTTTGTCTGGATCTGCAACATCCAAGAGTTGGATGGAAACATATATTTTCTCTGTAATCCATGTTGTAAAAAATTCCTTTCATGGAGTTCTTTACACAGTCATTTGGATCCACAGTCCTAACAGCAACATATTTCATTTTAGACTAATTTCAGACTGAATATTGCTCTGCTGAATATTACTGCATTCAGACTTAATAACATGGATTAAATACCAGTTCTGTGCTACACAACACTGGTGTTTTGTACATCATGATTAACTGAAGCCATCATTATTTGCAGAACACGTGAGTACTAGCGGTAGAATTGGTGGGTCACACACTGAAACATCATCAGCATGAGTCTCTAGCATGCCACAGACAGGATGTATGGATCTATGGACTGCAGTAACAGACATCCCAGTGCTCACCATATAATGTTCATTTTTATTTTGGGCACATCAAAATATGAATTTTGATTGTAGTAATGCATACTGGCACTGACATCAAATGGATATGTAGTTAATCGCTAAGTCCTTTTACACCTTTCCTGTCTACCTTTAAAGTTGAATCTACACTGTACAGGCAACTAGTACAGTTCACCAAGTTAGCCATTGCATGCTCTGATATCCTAGGGAATGTCAAAAACTAGCTGCTACATTCTGCACTGTCTGCAAGTAATGGTCCTAACATGCTTGTTTGCCAATGAAAAGCATGTTACAGTATTCAAGGTGCAATGCTATGGGTATGTGAATTAGTGTAGTCAAATTATCACTTGCCAAAAGGTTTCATCCTCTGTGCTCTTACAATGCAGTAATCTTAGTTTTGACCACTGCAGGTACTTGGGACTTAAATAAAATAGCAAAATGATAAAGCAGTTGAGATGGTACAATGAATGATCATGAAAATAGGCTTAAGTGGGACAAAAGCAATGAGGGTGGCAAGATGCCCTTAATATGTTCACCACGGAGAAAAACAGGCTAAGAGAAGATAGGATCGTAGTCTTTCATATGCTCATGGGTATCAGTAAGATTGATCATATGGAGATGTTTGACCTGGTGTTCTCTAGCAACATGCCAAAATACATGCTGAAGTGCTGAGTAGTACTTTCAGGGTAACATTAGGAAGCAACAAACACTTTAAAGCATTGGTACACTCGACGGAGACACATTCTGAGAATTAAGGTACTTTAATGTGAGAATGCACAAACATTACCAAGGCGCTTGAGGAACAATCCCTCTTCATTAAGGGTACTTGCATACCACTGGTTGGTGAACATGTAGAGCAATCTGCCAGCAGAGACAGAAGCCATTAAAACAATACAGGCCTTCAAGATAAGCCAGGAAAAAGTCTGCTTACTAAGGGGATCAATGGGTACCTTGAATTGTAGGGTGAGGGGAATCCTGTGAGTTTGTATGTACTGTATTTGCACAGAATACTTTCTTCATCCCTGCTTATGAAGCAGGGGTAGACATAAAGGACTCTATGTCCTTCCAACCTTTACTTTGTTCAGTACAGTGCAGTGGCACTAGTCTAAGGTTTTATTGTAATTAAAATGTTATTGATATAAAGAAAAAAATATATACAGAATCAATAAACAGTTACCTAGCTGAGGCAGAGCTCCTTCAAAATACAACATTAGTGTTGACAACAGTGTCGGAACAATGTCCATTTATACATATGTGAGTAAAGTGAATTTGATTTTGGGACTACATCAGATATTCTTTGGGAGATCGGGATTTGTTTTTCAAATGAGTATGTTATATGGGTGAGTGCTGTGTTCTGCTTGCACACTAACCATTTGCAGGCTATACATAGCCCTTTATTAAGTTAATCACAAACTAAAGAGTACTCAGTGTATATAGAATGTTGGGGAAAATAACTGTAAATCCTAGTTCTATCTCCAGTACTTCAGAGAAGAAAATGGGTATCCTCTTATATTTCAATGTCAAAACTTCCTTGTTTTGCTTTTAGCCTATCAGAAAACTAAGCTGTTTGATATTGTATATTTGACTATAAATCACAGATGACATACTGTACATAAATACTATATTATAAACTGGGCATAACATATTCTGGAACTTGATTGACTGGACAGATTTTTACCCTTGGGCAAATCCTTTAATGACCCACAGGTAATGTCCCAGATAACCAAATAACATAGCTAAATAATAAGAACCTCTACACTTACTGTACCTATAAAAGATGTTTAGTTTAAATCCACAGCCATATTGCCTCCACTCTGTTTCTGAATTCTTCTTCTTAGATCCCATCTGGCCTGCCTGGCCTTCTAATATAAACATTTTAAGTCATGGTGTGACCACAGTTTCCTCATATCTGTCAAGCTGTGTGCCCAAACTCCCAAAGTGCCTCATTCATGTCACTTTCTGCCCTCTCTCTTGGGGAACAGTATTCATTTTAAACCATACTGCCACTCTGTCAACTGCTGCAGACACATTTCTCTCTCTGTCTGCATCTATTACTGGCTCCAGTTCACTTAAAGGCAGGTGGTATCTACACCTCTCACCATCCTGGTCAGTTGTGTCTTGTAACAGAACAAACTTAGATGATTGCTCGCCCAGCAAAGTGCGAACCATGGTATGGTGACTGTATTTCAGCCCTCTGATTCTCTCTCTCTCCCTCATCTCTCTCTCTCTCTCTCTCTCTCTCTCTCTCACTGCACAGCATCTGGTCCTCCCACCCCTACAGGTCGTAGTGCTTTCAGCCATAGTTTGTCCATTTCTTTCCTGCTGTGCCACCACACGCTCTGCTTCTGGCCTCCACTCCCACTTCTTACTGACTGCTGTTCTGCTGAGAACTTCAAATGGTTTACTCCACTTTTAGCCTTTACTCTATTGCTCCTCTGTGGGGGCTTCAAATAATATTTCTTAGGTGAGGAACATTATTATCATGAATCAATCCCTTTGAAAAAATTTGAAATTATAATTTAAACTTTTAATTTAAAAGTGTTTATATATTTTAATTAGGGGATCAGTGTATAGCCACTATATGACACTCCAGTGCATTGATAAATCCTCAAATAACTGGAGTGAAGGTTTATTGGGGAAGGTTTAAAAGGTTGTGAGAAAAATTATTTTACAGAAAGAGTGGCTGAGCCATGAAATAGTCTTTCAGCAGAGGTGGTGGGTGCCAAAACCATAAATAGCTCAAGCGCTGTTGGTATAAAGTCAAATAAGCATTAATCACCAACAGAGGAAGGCTCTACGGTGGATTACTGCCTGTTAGGGGGTTGGTGTTGCCCAAGGGGAGGCGAAGCCGAGGGTCCAACCACCCAGTAGCATTAATCACTGGTAGAAACCCGGCAGCTGAAGGTGATTAACACGCTGTAACATTGGCTCATTGCGGTGGCGACGAACCTATGTTACCAGTGTGTGGCGGTTGCTGTTGTAGACCCTATGGACAAAAGGACACGGAGACAGTCAGTTCAGCGGCAAAGCTTTATTTACCTTACAGTGACTGGAGTGGAGAAAACAGTTGTCGGGTACAGTGCAAGCTCCGGCAATGATCACAGTGCAGGGATAGTCCTGGTAACATCGGTGCGAGTACATTAATGCCAGGTGGCAGGAGGCTGTGCAGCGCATCGATTCCTGGTGCTTGCAGCAGTCAGGTGCGTGTTATGCAGATCTGCGGCTGGTGTGCGGGTCTCCAGGTCCATGTGGCCATGTGGCGTCTCCAAACAACGTCATGCAGAGCTCTTCCCCACTGTGGCTGGCTGTCCTGGGAGGCACGAGAATGTCACTGGGCCATTCACCATGATGTTCTCAAAGTGGAACAATTGGGCTACAGACAGCTGGTGGGTGAGCCATGGTCCCTTCTCCTGGTGGATGTCAGCGCTCGGTCTGTCACCTGTGGAGGTCGCCTGCTCCATCTTTCAGGTGTGTGCTTGGGGGTGCAGCTAGGAGGTCTTCAGCAGGAGCAGGGTGCTGTGGGTTGCTGGGTGGCTGCTGGTCGGAGGGTGGGCACAGCATGTCACCGTTGATCGCGGTTCTCCGGTGCTGTCATGCAGTGTGGCACTGGATGTGGGGACAGCCTGGACTGTGCATGGGTAGCTAGGCTGCAGGGTCCCCAGCTAGCTGGCAGCAGTGTCTGGGCACTGATGAGCACGGTCAACCACCTCTTCCGGTCGGTTGCTGAGGGGGACCAGTAGCTGTGGAGGCTGGTCTCACAGCGATGGCTGGTGACAGACATTATTTCTCTGCTGGTGAGACCAGCCTGGGACAACATGGTGACTACTGTGCTCTGGTTGCTGTGATTCATGTATCGGATGGAAGGTGGACATCGTCTGATATTTGGGGCATGAGAGCACCCAGGTAGTTCTTCCCATTAGTTGTCTGCTATACCAGCAGTCTTGGTCTCTGGGCCCCAGCTGGTCAACTCTGCGGTGCAGGTACAAGGTGGGGGCATTGGGTGGGCAGCTGTATGTATTCTCTGTACATAGCAACAACACAGTCCCTGCTGCCTGGGGTGCTGTACAGTACTCCCTCAGAGACTGGCGAGTTGCATCCCTGAGCTGTGCATGATTCTTGGTCTTCTCATTAAAGGCCAGGGCGAGGAACTCGTGACCCTCATCATCCACCTGCACTGTGAATGAGTTTTGCCGCAGCTCTCTCTGCCCCTCCGCCCCTGCGAGCCAGCCTCAGCTGAATTTCTCAAACCATAGCCTGTGGACCAGGCCATATGAGTTTCGGGGCTCAGTTTCTCACAGGTGCGGATCTTCACCAGATCGCTGGGGGTGATGCTGGGGTGGTGGGTGGCCGTGTCTTGGCCCGCATGCCTGTAGTCCTTTAGGACTGCTACAAAACATTGTTTGCAGACACAAAGTCCCCATCTGTGATGATGTTGAGTACCTTTTAATGTGGGGGCCAGTTAGATAGCACTGCAGTCTGGCACAGAGTCCAACAAAGGAGCTGAGGCTGTACTAGTCCCTCTGCTCTGTCCTGACAGAGGCATAGAACTGGCACAGGACTGCTGCTAGATCAGGTGGGGTTGCTGTTTTGAGGTCTACCTCCTTTCCTGTGGCTCTGAGCCAGTCAGTGAACAAACTGGAGGCCCACACAGTGTTTTTGTGGTAGTTGCCTCCACCCTTCTGGTCTCTAGGCTGTCCAGCTGGTCGTCTGTGACCAGGGCATGGTGTGTTTCCTGTGTGCTGCCCTCCCCCACTGAGCTGCTGCTCGGTGTGCTGTGATCAGTGCAGGTACTCCTGCCTGCGGTGCTTCACCAGCATTGTCTCTCACTGGACATCGCCAGCTCTCTGTCAGCCTGTCCTGACGCACTGGCTAGCCTACAGAAGATGCCCTCATCACACAGGACATGCTGTGCACCTCTGGCTCCCTGATTATGGAGCTCTTCATCCCGTGGAGTCTGCCTTACGGTCCCCGCTGCCTGCTGGTCTCCTCCACAGCTGTAGCTCAGCAAGCAGCCTCCTCTGGGGAAGCAACTTCCCCCACTGCAAACACTGCTACAGGCTCTATGTTCCACAGATGTGTGGACTTGCTGTACAGTTCATCAAGCGCAGGGCACAGCTCCACTCTGCTCTCACCTCCAGCTTGTGTGTGTTGCTCAGCAGTGGGACATTTGCCGTGCAGCTGTTGCTGCGGTCATTTCTACTGGGGCCGAACTGCTCTTCAACCCATCTCGCTATGCATCTGACCCCACAGACACTGAACTTGGCTACGCAGTGGTCCATCTTTCTGCAGTAGGTATCTTGTGTATTGCCATGATCTCTGTTGTAGCCAGTTGCTCTGAGTGCCTACTCTGACTGTCACTTTGCTCTGATGGCGCTGTGTCTGCTCACGGTCACCACCTCACTCTGCCTCATGAGCGCTCTGGCTGGCGGGAATAGGTGGTGACCTAGCCGGGCTGCTACTCTCTGCTGCCACGGTGGCCACAGGTAGTACTAGCCCAGGAGCATTACCTGTGGCTTAATCACTGCTCGGGACTTGTCACCTGATGCCTTTCCACGAATCAGCTGTGCGTATTTCAGAGCTGTGTCCAGAGCCATTTTACAAAGGGATATTAGGTACTCAGCAGGAAGTGTGTGCGTATGGGGCAAACACGGATGACAAAACGGGATATGTATAAGCAAAGACCCAAAATAGACACTAGATCTTGGGGTATGATAATGTAACATGGGCAGACTGGATGGACCATCAATATTTTTGTTTATGCTTTATTGCTTAATTCTGCTCTGAGACAGACCTTCAATAACAAATAGTGACCATCTGGTGTATGCATGTCTCTGTATATCCAGATGAGATAAATACTTTACATTCCATATTCCACTCACAGGAGTCACAACCCTTTAAGAAGAGGTTATCTGCTCCAGTTTACTCCAATCTCTACCAATATATTGGTGTTGAAATAAATAAATTCCATATTCTGATTTTCATCCTTTTGGCAAAAGGCAGTTTGGCATGGGATACCTGCCAATATATGGCGGCTGAGATAAATGAGTCCCCTATTCTTCTCTACATGCTTTTAGGAAAAACATAGTATATCAAACGGGTGTTTTGGGAATTAGGGAACATGTTAGTCACACACTGAAGAGGCAAACCCACTCATACACTACAGCCACTCATTATGCAAGAGTAAAATATTTTCCCCAATACAAGATAAACAAGCATTTGTCAATGCGAGCGTTAAACTTGCAGGTATTTGCAGTGGTGTTTGGCATGTATGGTCTTACTGTAATGCCCTGTGCCATTGCTGGTATTTGCACAATAAATTGTCAGCATGACCTTTTTGCTACCCCATTTATGCGCTACATAGGCGGAAACACGTTTTGGGCAGGATGTGAAAAATGACAGCTGTACTGCTCATAAGGAAGTGTGGTAAAATGGCAATGTTGAAAATCTGGGTGGAAATATTGAAAATTCGCAAACCCTATGGCGTCGTGTGAACTGTCTAGCATAACGCTAAATCTAAAACAGTCATTTGTAGGATTTTTCACAAATTTTCAACATTGCCATTTTAAAACCTCTGCTAATGAACAGTGTCACTGTGATTTTCTTACTGTGTCCCATACATTGATTTCGCACACCGACTAAGCCATTGTACACTACATGGGCGGAAATACGTTTTGGGCAGGATGTGAAAATGACAGCTATACTGCTCATAAGGAGGTGTGGTAAAATGGCAATGTTGAAAATCTGGGTGAAAATATTGAAAATTTGCAAACTTAGAAAGTGTGCGTAGGAACTGCATAACGCTGAGTCATAAAACAATCATTTTTAGGAATTTTTCACCAAATTTTCAGCACAGCAATTTTAAGATCTCTGCTCATGATCAGTGTCACTGTGATTTTCTTATTGTGTCCCATACATTGAGTTCGCACACTGACTGCCATTATTATGCTACATGAGGCAGAAACACATTTTGGGCAGGATGTGAAAAATGATAGCTGTACTGCTCATGAGGAGGTGTGGTAAAATGGCAATGTTGAAAATCTGGAGTGCAAATATTGAAAATTCAAGCGTAGGCGTGCGTAAGAACTGCTAGCATGCGCTTGTAAAACAGTGATTTTTGGAATTTTTCACTAAATTTTCAACATAGGCATTTTAAGACCTCTGCTCATGAACAGTGTCACTGTGATTTTCTTAATGTGTTCCATACATTGATTTCGCACACCGACTGCGCCATTGTGCACTACATAGGCGGAAACACGTTTGGATGAGATGTGAAAATGACAGCTGTACAACTCATAAGAAGGTGTGATAAAATGCAATGTTGAAAATCTGAGTGGAAATATTGAAAATTTGCGAACTTACGAGCCTGCGTAGGAACTGCATAATACACACTAATAAAACAGTCATTTTTGGAATATTTGCTGGAAGTTTTTCAACATGGGGTTTAGGGACCCCTTCTCATGAATGATGTCACTGTCATGGCATTATTCAAGGCTGAAAGGTGATTTCGTGCGAGTGACTGTGCAGTGCCTGCGAAATCACCTTGGCCTGAATAACGCCATGACAGTGACATCATTCATGAAGAAGTCCCAAATACATGTTGAAAATTTGGTGCAAAAATTCAAAAATGACTGAGATATGCATAAAGTTGAAACCCCTGTGTAGCCCATTATACAGCTTACCAGCATTTCCTCAGTTCATGGTCGGCTTTGAAGAGTGCAGGCGTGTTCCAGTCCACGAAGATTGTCGCGCGGAGTCTGGAGGTAAGTATGGGGTGAGGGTGTGGGGAGGCTGGAGTGCGCAGTGGGTGGGTGCGGTTGTGGGAGGGTGGGAGGCAGCTGCGGGACCGTTTTTGTTTACAGGTTAAAAAATAAAGACGGCGTGGGGCGTTTGCCATGCTGGGGTGGGCTCCAGCATGGCAGATGATGGCTGGGGGCGAGGAGCCGACGGGGATTGGGCACCCCGTCGGCAAAGTAACGACCGCTTGCCACGCTGGGTGGGCTCCCAACGGGCGGCAGGATGGCTTGGGGGCCATGGAGCCGATGGAGGATTGGGCACCCCATTGGCAACAACATTTACCACGCTGGGTGGGCTCCCAGTGTGGCACCAAAGCACGGGGGTGGCGTGACATGTGCGGTGGGGAGGGA
The DNA here is from genome assembly GCA_016271365.2 of Neoceratodus forsteri. Taxonomy (NCBI): domain Eukaryota; kingdom Metazoa; phylum Chordata; order Ceratodontiformes; family Ceratodontidae; genus Neoceratodus; species Neoceratodus forsteri. Next base: position 767,603,516 of record CM057458.1, read on the forward strand.
ATCACGTGGCGGAAGGTGGGCGGCGCTCAGTATGGCAGTGGTGCTTTCGCTTTGAAGCAGAGGAACACCGCTGTCATACTGACTGCACCCATTGGCAGGACCACCACGCCTGCTCAAGGGAGCAGTGCATTGGGTGAAGAGGCACACCTCCAAGTGTGCTACTCTCCCAAAATGTTCCTTGTGCATGGGTGCAAGCGAACATAAAATATATACAACACCCTCCAAAATAGTTCAGTTCTTGTAGCTGCTATAAGCTCCACTTCACAGTACCTAAACTATTACTTTTTCACAAGTTTGTTAAATGCTAGCATATTTTAGTGATGCATTACTGTAGATCAGAGTTCTAAAAACATTGTTACTGTCTCAGTCTTCCTGGAATGAGGACAATTGGCTCAGGATCCAGTGCTGAAGATGAATTTCATTTGAGAAGCACTATCAGCTGAAATGGAAATTATACATGTTGAAACAGAGTGAAGACTGAATTATCCAGTTTAGCTGCTCTGGTCCAAACTGTTGCTATCCTTGGTTTTCTGAGCTGAGAACAATGCATAATCCAAGAATCTTTATGTTTTATGTATATCAAGTTCCAAACTTTCTAGTCAGATGCAGGCAAATCAAAATCCACTGACTGGCAAACACCAGGGTTAGCCTGAAGTTCATACAGTTGTAGAGCAACCATAGAAAATATTGATAACACACAATGTCACCAGTTGACACAATGTGAAATAATCTTACCCTGCATTCAGTGGTCTCTTCTGCAGGAACATTAGGAGTGGATCTTTTCACTTCACAGCCAGGTGGAGGGCAGATTCATGTAACTTTTGAAATTTAAAATCTTTAAACATATTAAAAATAATGTAAACATGAATGATTTATAATATATAGAATAATACATTAAGGAGTTCATAATGAGAATTTTATGCACACCGAGGTGTGGGATGTTTTTAAACCCGAGGGTGAAGCCAAAAGGTTTATCAAAGCATCCAGCATGAGAGTGTGCATAAAATTTTAATTACACCCCCGTGTGTTGTTTTATGTAATTGCTTGGAGATTTTTTTACCAGCTTTGGTAAGTGAAATAAAGAGGACATTGTGAAAATCCTGGACCCACATTTACTTATTCAGACCGCTCACAAGCAAGTGAAAAAAAAACATGCCAAACATGTAAAGACTATAGTTGTTACTTTTCCAGTGTTTAGGTCGTTAAATTTGCCATTTAATAAAGAACAGGGTTGCTTTAAATGGCTAGGCTGAGAACAGCAATGTTTGCTGAAAATGGCAACTACTGAGAGACAGATAGCGTGCTGAAACTGTAAAGACAGTTAACTTTTCTTGTGCTAAAACATCCAAACAGTCAAAAACTAGCAATTAAACTTTTGAGAAAGCAGTATTTAGTTGAGAGGTTTCAAGTTTTATGGAGCTCTGGTCAGAGGTTGTCATGGAGATATGGTAATTAGGTACAGAGTTGAAATTGCCCATCAACTGGGAAATCTGGTTTATAGTGCCGAGCTCACAGGTTAATATGAAAAGCAGTATTTAACTAATTTCATTAAAGTTGTGAAATTCTGATGTCAGAAGTCATGGGAAGAGTGGCTCTATGTGTTTTAACTGCCGACTGATGGCAGCTGTGGAGACAACTACCCGACTTAGTGAGCATGAATGATGGAGCTGAGAAGCTGGCATGTGCTGGTTGTTATAACCCATGGATTATAAGAGCAAATTATAACCAGCTTCACCAATTTTAAAATATAGCTCCCAGTTATTACATGTTAATAAGGCCTCTAAGCGGTGTTTATTGTAGTATAAGAGACTCCTCTCAAGAGGTTTGGACAGTCACAACTGCTCAGCTCCACTTCATTGTCCTAGCTCCCAAAACCACATGCTTGGGGTCTTGTATATCATGAGACACCCAGCAGAGCCTCTGTTAACAAATAAACATCTTGTGCAGGAGTTTCAGAGATACATGTTCGACTTTTATTAATTCATTTGAAATTTCTGACCGGAAAGGCACATGAGCTATGATAGCATGTTTTGTATGTGTGTGTGTGGGTGGGGTCATGAACCTATTTTATTTACAGGACATGTTGCCCATGATAATATATAAATTCCTCTACTCTGCTTCTTTACAGTACTAATTTATGATGTAGGAATTGTATGGTTAAATATGGTAAATATTTAAATGGCAGGATAGATGTCAGTTAGTACTTCATCAAAATAAATATCACATACAGATTTAGAGGCTATACTCACAGGTCTTTAATGGCTTTGTACTATTAGAAATCAATAACCCTTTCCTTGATAAAGAGACATGAATTGTGGAAAACTTTGTCTTGAGAACAGAACATCTTCATTGATACAGCAAGGTGGCTGTTTACAGGTAAATTCCTGTAATTAGAGGAAGCAACTGGTTTAGTATTTTTGATTTTTTCTTTTGTTTTCTCTTTCAGAATTTTCTTTCCTGATCTGTAAACTTTTAACTTTGTTTATTCTCTTTCTCCTGTTTTTGTTGTCAGCTTGCTATGAATCTGTAATGACTTGGTAATGATCTTCATGTGTTTTGTTTGCTCATGTATATATTAATTGCAAAAAAAACTATGTTAATGAAGACATTAGGGTTGAAAACGTAAAGCACACAAAGTAGGAAATGAAAAACATTAGGGTTTTGGGTCTCCAAAGTATTGACAAATCAGTGGTGGGGTGTTCCATGAGGTTTTCAACCCTAATGCCCACTCCTTCCTCAGCCTCCTGTCTGAAGCACAAGGTACAACTCCAAGCCAGTGCCTAATAGTGATACACTCTTTGGAGGTAGAGAAGTATGGCTTCCCACATGTTGCCAGCAAAATTGTTCACAGCTTTCTTCATGTGTTTGCTCAGGGAGGGGAGTAACATTACGGTTGACAACAGCATTAGCGAAGACCACCATGGATGTGTTTTCTTTTTTTAATAAAAGGGATCGGGGCTGGAAGTCTGCTAGACCAGGGACATGGTTGTTCTATTCAAACCAGGATTGTGGGGGGGTGGTGGGCTGCTGCTAGCAACCAGGGATGAGCTGTTTTGTATAATAAAATGGGGATCAGTGCAATACAAACACGAAAACGCTATGCAAATTGTAACTCATGATGTACTGTTGTCCTATTTCATTATGTTTGTACTATTATATACTGTTGTGTTTTCATATAGCTTATCATATTTCATATGTTGGATCCCCATTTTAATAGAACAACCACTTCCCTGGTGGTTTTAGTGGACTCTCCAGCCCTGAACTCCTTTTTATTGAAAAAACACATCCCTGGTGGTCTAGTGGCTCCTCTTCCCTATTCATAATATGCCCATAAAATGTACAGATATCTTTGCCTGGTGGTGTAGTGGACCCCACCCCAACCCTAGCAGGCAGTGCCCCACCACCCACTCTCTGTGTCCTAGCCCAGAGCCAGTGCCTGTCACAGCCCTCTACTCTCTACCACAGCTGGGCACTGACTGAACTGTCAGAGACTGCATACTATCTACAGTATGCAGGAGCTGTCAGTCAGGGACCATGTATCATATACAGTACATGCTCCTTGACAGCTCAGTCAGTGCCCAACCATGATGGAAAGCAGAGGGCTGTGACAAGCACCCACTCTGGGATGGGACAGGGGAGGTCTGGGTGGTGGGGCACTGTGCTGGAGTGGGGTGGGGGTCTAATTTCCTGAAAACTCCTCTTTATACATTTTATGGGCAGATGAGAGATAGGGAGGGGTGTTCGATTAGACCAGAGTAACATGTTGTTTTTTCATCAAAAGGGATCAGGGCTGGGGGTCTGATAGACAACCAGGGACATGTGTGTTCTATTAAAATGGGGATCATGGCTGGGAGCCGCTAGCTACCAGAGGCGTGTTTTTTTTCACAAAATGGGGATTGGGACAATACAAAACACAATAATACTATGCAGTCTGTAACTTATGATGTACTGTTGTCCTCCTGTTTTGCTGTGTTTGTCCTATGATACACTGTTGTGTTTTCATACAGTGTCATCATGTTCATCATAAAATCCAATATATGAAACATGATAATGCTGTATGAAAACAGGACAGTATGTCATATGACAAGCATAACAAAATGGGAGAACAATAAATCCCAGGTTTGCAAAACTGAACTATCTGTAGAATGCTTATTTCTAACACTGTGCATGCCCAGGGCAAAAACCTTTATAAATTATTTAAGAACTACTTGACTTCAATACAACATCAAAATCACATACCCTGGGCCAAACTCTATCAAACCTGAAAGTTTCAGATTACAAATCCACATACTTTTCAGTTAATCATGAGCAAAACATGTTAAAATGGTGATTATTATATTTTGAACTTATGCAACTTTGCCCCACTGATCCAATTTACATAACATTTTCAGGATCAAGATATCCTGCCACAAATACCATGCTTTCCAAATTTAATGTAAATCGGTTTAATGGGGTAAAGTTATTAAGATGCAAACATTGGGGTTTAAAATTAAAGTGCATACTCAACCCTAATATACAGGTTTGACTTCACTTGTATAATATATATCTATATTTTTCTTTTAATACGTTTTCCATGCTCTTTGTCAGGAAGTGCTATAGGATCTTTAACTTTCACCTGGGCGGTAGCCAGACATAGTCATGAGTGACTGTGGTTTAGCATCTCATCTTAATGACAGTCCCTCAACAGTGCAGAACCCTAACAGTGCACTACAGTGATAGTTACAGAAGTACCTAATGTGGAGAATGAACCTACGACCTGCCAGTCTTCCAGTTCCATAGCCAAGAATGGTACCTACTAAATCACAAACAATGCTTTTGGATCAGTTGTGTGAAACTGTGACAGAAACTTAGATATCCTAAAAGGTGGTCTAAGTAAGCAATAATACCAAAGGGTGAGCAGTATTTGGCTATAACTGACTGCCCAGGGGCATAATGAGGCCCAATGCCACAGGCAGAGGGTCTAACAGCCCTGAAGGTCCAGTATTGCCCATACCACCCACCTGTAAGGTAGTATAATGCTTAGAAAATGGGATTTAGGCTAAATATTAGGGGAAAAGTTAAAAATGTAAAAACATTACTGTAAGTACTTAATTTTTAATGAATACAAATATTTTATGTAAAGTAGTCCTTGTACTTCTGTCATTGCCACTAGAGGTTCTGTTGTGTTTATGTTGTGCCAGTCTGCTGAAGGTCCTGTCCTCCCTTCAACAGCAGAGTCCACCTATCATTTTGTCCTCAAGCCTACTTGCCCTTTGCCCAAAATAGTAGAAGTTTTCTAAATGTCTGTTCTTGCAGCTTGAAATCCTACATCACTGTTTAGAGTTTTTTATTGTGGGCAGTAGATTGGTTTGTAACCTAATGTGCGATTGGGGCCTGGGATTGGGAGCAATAATGGTGCTGAGAGGTGGCTTGGCGTCAACAATCTGGTGATGGCAAACACAAAGATATGTGATTTTGGTGGTGCCACCCACCCAAGACTACTGTATTGTACTTTGCTTTTGCAGAATGGTTCGCAATGGCTGAGCTGGACACATGTGATAGCGACACTGTAGCATCAATGTAAGCAATGCTATTTTATTTTGTCCCCAGAAGATGGAAGCATGCTGCTGGTTTGCCAGAGTAAGTCAGGCAGGCAGCTGGAGGGATGAAGGAAGAGCCGCTCAATGAGCAGATGAGCAGGCAGACAGATCTGTTGTGCTATGTGACAGTGCAATGCTGTCAAAAATATATTTTTAATTTAAAAGTGTGAGGACAGCATTGTGAAGAGAGAAAGCAGGGGAAGTTATTCAGAATTCGGTCTCACTAAGTGAGGACAAAAATGGCTGCCACACAGATACTTAAATTCCATGGCACAGCAAGACTGAGATTTTATTATTTCCCAGTCTCTGTTGCCTGATACAGGATTGGGTGGTTGACTCTATGAGCCAGTCATGTTGCAGGATTTTTCAGACCCATTTTCTAGCTGCATCAAACTTCTGCAGTTTCATGCAGTTGTTCTAGAATGGCTGTCGTGCATCAAAATGCAAGCTCTGGTCAGAGCCAAGATGGCTACTATGCAATGACCTAGCATGCATACATATCATGGCTGTGATATGCATATACACGGACTCATGGCAGCCATCTTGGGCATGATTGGCTTTTTCATGCATCTACATCAGGACTATAATATCACGAATGTGCACTGAGCTCACGGTGGCCATCTTGGGCATGGCAGGCTCTTTCCTGCATGCGCATCACAGCTGTGATAGTCACAGATGTGCACTGAGCTCACATCAGCCATCTAGAACAAGGTGGACTCTTGCAGAACTGATGAGCAGCTACAAAATAGTGAATGGGTGGAGAGGAAAGGAGGGAGAGGAGGGACCAATGTAGTGGTAGAGGAGACAGCAGGTATGGAAGCAACAGAACAGCACTGACCATACCACTGTGGAAGGCCACAGTGGAGTTATCCAGTTTCATGCTTCCACAGTCCCTTTTCTCTCCTACTCAAAGCAATACATCAGCATGGTGATGTCACCATGCAGCCATAATGATGCATGCATTATTTTACATGAGCTGCCATCATTCAGAAAAGCTGTTGCAAAGTTGAATTCCTGAAGCAATACTGTACTCAAACTTTCACAGAAATCGGAGGGTGCAGTCTGTGGTTTTGACCCATTGGGAACTGTGTCTTTTATTTTAAACAATACAGGTTAGGACTTTCTAAGTAAGGGCTCTAAAGCATAGGATAGTTATCTCTTCCAAATGCATCCTCCTATTTGTGCCAGTATATGAGGGGCCAATTTACCTAGGTTCTTGATTTTGTAATAATTCTCCTGATTTCTGGCAGTTTGAATTAAAAAAGCACATACATCATTTTTTAAGACAAGTATGCTGTTTGGCACCTTTACAGAAACTGAGGCAGAAATGTGGCAATGGTTAAAGCACCTATTAGGTGGGATAAGCTTCTGCCACGATTTTCTGACTAACACCAAAATGGGACACATTTGTTTGAAAATTCTGTCCATAGCATTCACAGCCATTGTTATCAGTAATAATATTTATCACTGATGTGGAGAATGGAATTTAATGAGCAGAGTACATCAGTCAATAGATGGATTTGCAAATTTCTGACACAAATTCAGAGCACAATTTAAAAAGTTTCAGAAAAGTAGGGCTAAAACCCTTATTTTGGCTAACTCTTAAGGCTTGACTCTAAAACAGAATTTCACCTTACCATTTTTAAAGTAAATGATTACATAGTGTTTAAGAATATGATTAAATTAATATTATGACACATTTTAGAATACATGTACATTAGTAGTCAATAATGATATCAGTGATACAGTTTTGTCAGGTGGGCGAGTAGAAGCATAGAGATGCCTAACTTATTACTTCAGATTGCACCCATTTCTTTTTATAATAGTGTGCAAGTGGCAACTGTGTTCAGATATCAGGCAGTTAGAGTTTCCTAACTGCCGCTAATTTAAAAAGCATTGCAGTTAAAGGCAGGAAAAGTACTGCAGTGGATGACAGTTGCTTATTAGTGGGAATACTTCTAACAAAGGTTTGACTCCTTGCTGATTTTTCATACTACTTAAATGTAATGCTCATCACCTACATAGTTGAAGAAATATTAAAGAAGCTCAGATGGCAGCGGACTCACAGCTGGGGAAGAGAAACCATGCTAGCAGCAACTGAAGTAGGCTTGTTTTGAATATAATTTGCTGTATATCTCATCCATTTCAAGTGAGATAGCAGCAGCAGCTTCAAGTGATGCCACATCTTTCTCTTCAGACTGTGTTAAGGGCAAATCATCTGTGCTATTATCATCATAGTGAGTAACACTATTCTAAGAGTTAGAAGAACAATGATGTCAACTGTCTAGCCAATCACTTGTCTACCCCCTCCCTGCTAGAAGAAAAGTGCTGCCACTCCAGTTTTGTGGGTGGAGGGAAGGAGAGTGGGAAAATATATAATATCCTCCCCTACACAAAACATAGATTCTTGATCAAGGTATAAACAGGGTCATGCAAAATGTTTTACTGTGCATATGGCTTAGCCCTTTGATAATGCAAGCTTTTTCAGCCATGAATATGATAGCATGAATTTCTTAAGTTATTGCTGACAATACTAAACATCACATACCTTGTTTGTAAATGTCAGATTGAAGTACTCATGTTTAAAGACATTAAAGCAAGCTTATAGCTACAGTACATCTTATTGTATGAGCAGGAGGCTCTAAGACAAAACATACCCAGTTGAACTTTCTGCTAAGACATGTGAATACGATATGCAAATGATTAGTGCCACGGTTTTGGTAGTGCCATGTTTACTGTGCTGCACCTACAGAAAACTGTTTAAGTCCTAAAAGTGCCATATTGAAAGATCCCATTTTGTAGCTATAAGCTGTGAGTGCTAATGAAGGACAGACATGTATGCAAATTCCTATTTAGGGCCTCGTGTACAAGCAGCTTGACATACTCAAGTTTTTTGAAGTGCAAATGGGCTGTAAATGCAATACTAGTTAATGCTTTCAAAAGCATTTTATCGATAAGCACAGTGGTGTAAGTGCCCCTCCATATAGCACTGTTGCCATTTGTAATGTAAATAACACAGTGCTATGTAGCCCCATCATACTCAATGCCTTTACTGCCAGTGTTATGTAATAAATCCCTCCTGGTAGTTCATAGTTCCCCTCCCTCTCTCGATCTCAATAGTGCTAGTGTTATGTAATTAATTCTCCCTGGAAGTTTATTAACCCTGCTCACTCTCCTGATCCCTGTAGTGCCAGTTGAATGATGATAAAATATAGTCTCTGGTGTCCAGTGGCACCTTTAAGTGCCACCACCACCACCACCCAGAAACAAAAGGCACACAATCTTTACTAACTTCCATGGCTGACCACCATCTGCCCTGTAAGTCTGGTATAGTAATATAACTAGATGTATAAATTTAGCATGTATTGATACAAGACCTGCAGGAAAACCCTTCAGGCTAACTGTCTGTGAGTCTGAAGGGTATTCCTCCAGTCCCTGCATCACTATACATTATGCATCTAGTTATATCAATATGCCAGACTTATAGGGCAGATGATAGCCAACTGTGGAGTGAGTGAAGGGTGAGCCTTTCACCATCCAAAGGTGGGCAGGTGGTGAGGTAGATAGTACTTGAAAGCGGCACTACTGAGATTGAGAGAGGGAGTAGTGACCACAGACTACCAAGTGGTATTTATGAAATAACATTGGGACTTCTGTGATGAAGCGAGGGAGGGAAAGGAACCTGGACTACGGGTGGAGGGTTAATTCTTACAACAGGTGCTATTGTGAACTGGTGGGAGGGGTCACATCCTTGCACAGATTTTTACATTCTGTATGGACGAGTTTGTATGACCACACCATAGGATCATCCCAGCATGTAGGGGTGTGCAAGGAATGAAGAGCATTTCCCAAATACCATGAATAATGCACTACTCATTATTCAGATATGAATAATGAATAGTGGCACTATTATTCATACTTTGGAAATACTTTCACAAAAGTAAAAAGCAGTTGTTCACTCCTTCCCAACCCAACATTTGCTACATGTGCAAAAACATTTTGTGCCAGGATTTGAAAAATGACAGCTGTCAAGTTCATGATATGGTATAAAAATGGCAAAGGCAATAACCAAATTGAGGCAGTCAGAGAAAGGCAGCCAAAATGGTGCAGTTACTGCATCAGAAAACATATCAGGACAGACTAGCAGACTCAATATATATACCCTAGAGCAAAAGAGCGAGAGAGGTGATATGATCGAAACATTCAAACACCTTAAGGGCATTAACAAGGTGAAAGACTAACACGTTTCAGTATAAGAAAAATAGCAGGACAAGAGGACACAGCATGAGATTAGAAGGAGGCCAATTAAGGGGTAATCTGAGGAAGTTCTTTTTCACAGAAAGGGTGGTGGATGCATGGAGCGGCCTACCTCAGGAAGTGGTGGATATGAATACAGTGCATGGCTTCAAACAGGCATGGGACAGGCATAAGGAGCAAAACAGATGAGTATGAATAGATAGGCCACTGACAGAGCAAAGGCCAATGGCACATTTATAAAGTAGAAAAAATAGGAAGACTGGATGGGCCTTGCGGTCCTTATCTGCCATCAACTTCTATGTTTCTATGTTGCCCCATAAATGTTGATGTTATAACTCAAAGTTCAAAACTCTATTGAAACACATTGATCCTACTATGAGGAGGCTCTTGCAGTAGGCCAACATTACTAGGACTGAGCCATCAGGTGCCAGGACCACATGGGATCTTTCCAGCTAGCAGTCTTCCACAGGGGATCGCCTACCCAGCGTCACCCTCTGACGTTGGCCTCTCTCTCAAAGGCAGGTGGTCCCCACATCCTCCTCAGTTCTTTCCTGCCTTTGACCAATGCACATTAGACCACTAAAGCCACTGCATCTACAGTCAACTGCCATTTTCACACTTTCCATGCTTTTTATTTTTCTCATTTTCTTTAGTATTAACATCAAGTTTTTAGTGTTACGGATTCAGGTTTATATCTTCTCAACCTGTCTCATCTTCTGACTAGTCCACGAAGTGTGCCTGTAGCAAACAAATTCCAGAAAAGGATAGATATTCTGCTTGCATCCTGTATCTGGGCCCCAGCCACATCATTGAAGCCTGCCTGATCTGCCAGAAATTTAACCAGGGCACGCAGAGACATTACCTTAAAATTCTGGAGTCATCAAGCAGAAGCTCATCATGTTGGAACAGAAGAAACAAACACCAGCTCTTCTGCTGTAGCCCCCTGGCCCCACTGCTGCCTGTGTCGGTCCCTCTACAGGGGCCAAACCAATCCTTCTTGGCAGTGGCCTTGCAGACTACTGGCACCTCTCAAAGCCCAGTATCACCTCAGGCTTCACCAGAGAGGTCTTCCCTCGGGCGATAGTCTCTCCACTCCCAGCACCAGTGGATTCCCTCCCAGGCTTCCTCATCTGGTGCTCACTGGCCCTGAACCTACATTGCCTCTGCCGCAGCCTGGGGCCCAGCGCCATCCCCATAGCATGCATTTTCCAGGCCTCCATAGGAGTACACTATGCCGGCCCTGCCTGGCTCAATGCCACCCTTTCCATACCCAGCACCAGCATACCCCTATCCACCAGTCTACAGCTACCCTCCACCAGAGAACTATAATGCTCTCTTTACCTCACAGTGGTCTTTCATGCAGAAGCAGAATCCCACCCCTCAGGGCCCCATCCTGGTGGCCCATCAGTGGCCAGCCAGGGATCAACTCCCCAGGATCCAGTGTGTCTGGGTCCCAGTGCTCCACACACTCATGTGAACAGACCCAACACTGGTTCTGGTGGTCACCAGGATGGGTGCCCACTAGTTGACAGTGAATGGGATGAGGAAGATGAAGGACTCTGATTATTCTGAGTCTTCGTCCTTCATGGGGACTCATCTGAGGAAGAAGAACCTGCTAAGGCAGTCCCAAGTCCCCTCCTGATGACCCCACTTTTATGGACATCATGAGGCACATTCAAGCCAACATGGTCTGGGAAACAGAAGAACATGACCGGATTGATGTTGGATGGCTGTCTATCTGTGACAGCACCATGATCTGCCCTGGTGGTTCCTTTCTTCATTGACTCCTATGAGGATGTCACCAGGGTGGCTTTGAATCACCCTCTTGACCCCAGCAGTGCCTATGAAGGTCGATAGGCTTTACCACATTCCTGCTGGTAAGCCATTTTTGGGAGACAGCCCAAAGCTGACTCGGTGGTCATCAATGTGGTGCATGACTGCACCAAGAAACCTAAGCAACTCAGCTCCTTTCCACATGACAGGAAGTCTAGACAGCTGGATCACCTGGGCAAGCAGGTTTTGCCTCTTCCACCCAAGGCATTTGGACCATGAACTATTTGGCCCATATGGTGCAATACCAGAACATCCTTTGGGACCAGGCCAGGGAACTGGTTCAGTCATTGCCAGATGATCCATCCAAGAAACAGCTTGCTCAGGCTGTCAAGGCAGGCTCAGACATAGGACCCGAGTCTTTAAGGCTGCCTATGATGTGGTTGATAACTTGGGCAGAGAGGCGCCACTAGCATCTGTCTCTGGCACCACTCCAGGTATCAGGATTTGCTTCTGATGTACAGTCAATATTTTGTATATTCCCTTTCAGAGTTCTGTTCTTTTCTGGGGGGATGTCCAGAATCTGATCTCCATTTTTCAAGAGTAGGGATGGGCCCTCTGGTCTGTCCACACATTGTACCATACCAGCCGAAGTCTGGTCAGAGACAACCCTTTCACCACTCCTCCCAGAGACAGGCCCACCTTCCCTCCAAATGTCAGGAAACAGCAAGGTGGCATCAGCCCAATCCACAGCCTCCACCAGGGCTCATTGGTGACCATGGCTGCCTTCCTAGCACCGCTCCTACTAAATTCAAGATGGCGACCACGCTGGGTCAGCCATCAATTTAGCTCTGTAGCATGCTGTTTTTAAATGTTTTCACTATACTTTATTTGTTTTAATTTATTTGTTTGACAGTATTTGTCAACCTGGTGGCTAAACATCTGTAATCGTGAATAGTGTAAATCACAGTATGCTACATTTTTAATTCGATTGCCGGCTCTGGTATAATCGTGGTCTGCCTGGCATCTTCATCTGTTGGGATTGCTTGTGTTGCTGGCGTCTATTTGGCCAGAGTGCAGAACTTTGTATTAAGGTGCCTGCATAGCATCAGAGGTCTGGCCCTCAGCTGATTTGGGAGCTATCGCCTGGTGCTTGTTGGTGGCCGACTGCTGTGGAGAGCGACTCAGGAGGACTGTGATCGAGTTTGGGAGCTTTGGTGCCCTGTCTTGTTGGAATCCAGTTCCAACATGGAGTTAACCCTAGGTGGGACTGTTGCTGACTCATGAGTGGAGTTGGTATTCTGCTGTGGAAACATTATTGAGGTGATTGTGAGCAAGCCCAACCTGTAAAGGTCGGGAAGAATTAACTGAACCAATTTTCGTTTTCATGAGTATGACCTGGCTGAGTTGTTATTATCGGTACTGATATTAACTTAAAGCTTAGACAAACCTTTTGTCTTTGGATGTGAGGAACTACAGATTGGCTTTGTTTAGTAGTTTCCACAAACATGTGTAGCTGTTTTGAAGTTCACAGTCTTTCTACTTCATTCATACATGATTATTAAGCTTTTGCAGCAGACCTCACCGCTTTCATTGATTTTTAGACTTGGTTCCCCTTTGGCAGGTGTTTGGGAATTTGATACTCTTAATGAGTGCAAGTTTTCCTGACATCGTGGAAGGAAAGTTCTGCAGCCAGGCCTTGCCCTGAGGCGGCTGTGGTGGGTGAGATCCTCGGTCCCTGCTACCCGAGGGTGGGGGGCTAGTCGTCGACCAAGGGGCCTGCTGTGCTGGGGTGGTTGTGATACCACCCTGTCTCAGGGTCCTGACCCGAGGGTAGAGTCTGTTGGGCTCCCTCTCCCACCCAGCGTGTTCTAGGGGTTAAATCAGTCTCAAGTACCTACCTGTTTGGAAGATTTATGTGACTGTGAACTGATTTTGGTGACTATTGCTTCTTGGATGCATTTCTGAACTGAATCCTGTTTTCCTGGACCTAAATTCTTTGTTCGAGCAGTGAGAGTGCTCGGTTGCTGTCGTCGTGGGGAGTGTGAGTCCCTGCCCTCACAATTTATTTTTGTGTATTATATGTTATTTTATTTTCAGGTAGTGAGAAGACCTGATACCAATTTAACGTGTAGTGGGAGTACATGTTTTCTTGGCAAATTTATCATTTATTTTGGGGCTCTTTAGTCTTTATGTGTGTTCTTTTTGTTTTGTTTTTGAGTTTTCGGTGGGACATCCTTGTGAGAGGAGGGTCTCCCATCTATATTTGTATTTATTATTTTTATTATTATTTTTTGTAGTTTATTTTTAGTTATTTTCATTTTAGGTCCCGGAAAGTGGGTTTTGTTTTTGTTTTTGTTTTTGTTTCTGAGAAAGAGGGGCAAATGGGATTAATTTTAATTTTTGTTTACGTTATTTAGTAGATGTTTTGAAATTTGGGGTTTTATTTTTGTTTTGACTGTTAAAGTAAGGACTTTATTAGTTTTCTCTGTAGTTTTAGGTATGTGTTATATGCCCCGTCGTGCGCTATTCATCCTCCGCTCTTCTGCCCTCTGTCCTTTTCTCCTCCTTCTCTACCGTTTTCCATTTATCAACATTGTAGGGCTCTGGGAATCATACAAAGGAGGAGGGAGAGTGAGCGGGGGCCTGAACAGTGGAGGATGGATGAGAGAGTGCTCAAATCAGGATTGTTAGGTCCAGAAGGCGACCTGGGGCAAGAAATGGAGGTCAGAACGTGGGTTTCTCTGTCTGATCCCATACCTAAGGGCACCGCCGTTAATGACGGAGCCAGTAGTGGGGGATCCTCGGAACTCTGTCCAACTCGGGCAGTTCTGTGCAATGCCAGATCCATTGTCAACGAACAGCCGTCGTGGCGGACTTGGTGAGAGCAGTGGATCTGGCCTGTATCCTGAAACCTGGCTGCATGGTAATGCTGGCCCCATTCTTGAGGCGGTCGTTCTGGCTGGGTATTCGGTGATACACCACCGAGATTGGATCGCAGGGGTGGGGGAGTTGCAGTCTGTTTTAAGACAGAATTGGGTCTCACTAGTGTTCCAGTAGAAGAGACTAGATCTTTTGAATGTGTTGTAGTGGCAGGTGGGGGGCTATAGAGTGGCTCTCATCTACCGTCCACCTGGAGATGAAAAGCCATTCCTTAAGGAAGTGGCGGACTTTGTCGTTGACCTGGTATTGGAGTCTCCCAGGTTGATGGTGCTGGGCGACTTCAATGCCTGGATCAACGACGAACTCATATTGGTCAGAACTTCCTCCAATTGATGAATTCATTGGGCCTCTCACAGGTTGTTACTGCTGCCACTCATAAATATGGCCATTCTCTTGATCTGGTCTTCCTCCTGGGGATGGAAGCCTCCGGCGTGGGGTGGAACCTGTCAGATGGTCTGATCATCACACTGGGAGATTCAATTTTGCACCCCTTGCATAGACCTGCCCTGTGGAGATGGTCAAGTACCGCCCTTTATGGGATGTGACTCCCGATGGTCTATAGGGGTGCTTGACCTATCAAATTTCCGATGATGAGCATGGATCCTGAGGCCTTGGTTCTGGCCTATAATAGGGCCATCACCGAGGCCCTGGATTCTATTGCTCCCATCCATGTGCATCCTCTCTCTCCCTTCGCCCTCAGTCCCCATGGTTTGATGGGGACCTGAGGAAGATGCGTCGACGAGCGCAGGTTAGAGAGGTGTTGGTGGAAATCCGGCTCAGATGCCATACCTTAGACTGCTAGAACATTATCAACTCTACCAGTCAGCAATTGCCCGTGAAGGCAGTATTCCTGTCTGGGAAATTGCTGCTGCTCAGAACCGACCGGCTCAGCTCTTTGAACTGTAGACAGACTGTGCAACCCAGCCTGTCTGCAGGTTCGTGAAACTTTTCATAATATCAGTGCGAGGAGCTCGCTCAATTCTTTGCAGATAAGGTGGAAGACATCAGGGTGGAGACCTACATAATACTCTCTATGGGAGTTGCTGTGGATCCGGCCATGGTCACTTGCCCTCCTACTCCCTGAGGTTTCTTCAGAGGCGGAAATCGAGAATGTTATGAGGATTGTCCGGGGTTTGCCTTTCGTCCTGTAGTTTAGATCCGGGCCCCACAGCCTTGGTTATGGGCTGTGGGAGACTATCTTCCGGTCCTGATGAGGATAGTCCTGTGCTCCTTAGACTCTGGTGAATATCCTTGCTCCCTGAAGGAAGCAGGGGGTGACACCAGTGTTGAATAGGGCTTCTTTGGACCCTGACTGCCTCGGTAACTTCCAGCCTATCTCAAACCTTCCTTTGTTGGGAAGGTAATTGAGAAAGTAGTGGCTACCAGTTAGACAACCATTTGACCATCCATAACATCTATGATCCTCTTCAATCGGGTTTTCAGAAGAGGCACAGCACTAATACTGCACTGGTTCAGTTGCTCAATGATCTCCTGTTAGCGAGAGACCAGAAAAAGCGGTCCATTTGCTCCTTTTGGACCTGTCATCAGCATTTGACACAGTAGACCATGAGGTTTTACTTGAGTGCCTGAGAACCATCTATGGGCTTTCTGGGTTGGTCCTCAGATGGTTTACATCTTTCCTTACCGTAGAACTCAGAGGGTAGTATCGAGCGTTTTCTTCTGATCCTGCCTCTCTGTCATGTGGGTGCCTCAGGACTCAGTGTTGTCTCCATGTTGTTTGCCATGTACATGCTTCCCCTCGAGACATTGTAAGACGGTATGGGCTGGAGTTTCATTGTTATGCCGATGATACTCAGCTCTACCTGTCTTGCACCTGACCAGAATAGAGCATTCTCGGTGTTTAATAGCTGCCTCGGGAAATCCAAGATTGGATGAGGTCCAGCTGGTTGAAGTTAAACCCTGGGAAGGCGAGGTGCTGGTTCTGGATCCTGTCGCCGGACGGGGATAAACCATCCCTCAGGTTTATTCCTGGGGTGTGGAGCTCCCCACCTCTGAACAGGTGCGGAACCTAGGGTGATTCTTGATGATCGGCTGACACTATGTGATCAAGTGTCGGCCGTCGTTAAAGTTTCCTTTACCATCTTAGGAACATCACTAGGATTAAACACCTTGTTCCGTTCGGGGACCTACCTCGTTGATCCACGCCTTTGTGACTTCACGTCTCGACTACTGCAACTCCCTTTACTTTGGGCTTTCTGGGGTTGATATCCGCCGCTTGCAGCTGGTGCAGAATTCTGCAGCCCAGTTGTTAACTGGGACTTCTTGTTTTCCCCGGTGCTGCGGAGACTGCACTGGCTGCCGGTTCAGTGGCGGATCACCTTTAAAGTGGGTCTGTTGACCTACAAAGCCCTACTGCAGATTGGGCCCGACTACCTGAAAAGAGCTCCTGGTTCCCTATCTCCCAGAGCGACCGCTCCAGCTCGACGGCGAGGGTTGCTGGAGATTCGGTCATTTGAAGTCTTCTGGTGCCCGAGCCTTTGTGTTTGTGGCTCCGAATCTCTGGAATTCTCTACCATGTCGGATTAGAGTGACGACAGTGGGGGGTTCAAACAAGCCTTAAATCCTTTTATGGATTAAGGCCTATGGGGAAGTGACTGATTGATTTGGGTTTGATTTTATTATTGTTTTATGAATGTTTGCTGTAATGTATTAATTATTCATTGTATTTTATATTAATGTTTTATTACGCTGTGATTTCATAACTTGTACTGCACTTTGATTTTTGAAAAGCACATTATAAATAAAGAATATTATTATTATTATTATTATTCCTCACTACTTTCTGGACTCCTCCAGAAGAAACTCTGGGGAGGTGGTCTGGGGTCAGTTCTCCCTCCAGTATTACAGGTAATGAGGAATTACCTCGGACAACTGGGTACTGCTGCTCATAGAACATGGCCACACTCTGGAACTCCCAGAGTGGCCACCAGAAAGTCCTCTGGGCAACTCCTGTTAACCCCAGTTCATGGGCATCCTGTCTGGGAGGAAATACTGGCCCTTATACAAAAATCGGCCATACAGCCTGTCCGTCCAGCTTAGTGGGAGGGGTTCTCCCACTTCTTCCTGGTCCCCAAGAAGATGAAGAATCTCCAGCCCATCCTGGAACTGAGCCACCTAAATCTGTTCATAGAGTACAAATGTTTCAGTACTGTCATCCTTCAGGGTTTGTTGCCCCTCCTGCACCAGAGGGACAGGCTTTGTTATCTGGATGTGCAGGATGCATATTTACATATAAAAATATTCCCTTCTCACTGGTGCTTCCTCCACTTCCATTTCTGTGGAGTCCATTACAAGTTCAGGGCCCTTTCCTTTAGCATGTCCACAGTCTCTAGGCTTTTCACTGAGTGTCAAGTGATGGTAGCGGCTGCCTTGAGATGGTCACTCTTGGTTCAGACAGATAACATGTACATGGTATATTACATCAACAATCTGGGGTCTCACCCTACCCCCGTGCAGGGAGGTGATAAGAGTCTGATACTTAGTCATCGCACACAGTCTGGAGCTCTTGGACATCTCTTTTCCTGGTGTCCAAAAGTCCTGAAAGACAGTCTAATCAACTCTGGTCCAAGGCTCACAAGACCTCTTTGACAGATGGGGTATGTCAGAGTGAGACCTTTTGTGTCCCCACTCATCTCAAAACTGCCATTTTTACTAGCAAAACCACAGTCTGGAGTTTTCTGGTGAGGCGCATTGTCCCTCTCCTGGAAGAGGAGGTTTGGTATGCCTTCTCTCCTTCCTGCTCCTTCAGCAGGTGCTGCTTCAGATGGAGGAGGCAGAAATGATCCTCATAGCTCTTTTCTGGCCTTCTGGCATTGCCAGATCAGGTTCCTTCTGTTGCAGCAGCTGGCAATGGAACCACCAGTGCCCCTGCCCTGTGCACTGACTTGCTTTTCCAGGAGGGGGTACCCTAGTCCTTCCAGACCTCAAGTCTCTGCATCTCCATGCATGGCTCCTAAGGACATAGTCATTGCCAGGTTTTGGGTCACAGAG
The DNA here is from genome assembly GCA_016271365.2 of Neoceratodus forsteri. Taxonomy (NCBI): domain Eukaryota; kingdom Metazoa; phylum Chordata; order Ceratodontiformes; family Ceratodontidae; genus Neoceratodus; species Neoceratodus forsteri. The sequence continues at coordinate 767,622,076 of CM057458.1, forward strand.
GCCCTAGTGACCACCAGGAAGCCCTCCACAAGGGCTGCTATGCCATGAAATGGAAGTTCTTTTCCCTTTGGGCTGTATCGCATTCCATTGGACTCCTTCACCGCCCTGTGGCTCAGGTATTGGAGTATCTTCTCTCCTTTCTGACTTGGATTGGGGTGCTCCTCCATTAAGTACATTTTCAGCCATCTCCTAGTACCATGTTCCTATCGAAAGCAGGGCTGTGACTCAGCTTGAGGTGCCTCGCACTTTCTATGGGGCATTTGTATCTTAATCCTCCATACGGGACCTGGTCCCTCCATGGGAACTCAATTTCTTGTTGGGAAACTCACATTACCTCCCTTTGAACCAACCTCAAGTTGCAATCTGTGCTTTTATGGAAAGCACTCTTTTAATTGCTATTCCTTCTGCTCAAAGAATTTCCAAACTTCAGGCTCTTATGGGTAAGGAGCCTTATTTGTTTTCACAAAGACAGGGTGTCTTTGCATGCCAGTCTAAGTTTCTTCCCAAGGTGGTGTCATAATTTACTTTGAATCAATTAATCCAGCTACCTCTTTATTTTCCAGAGTATTCTAATCAGGTGGAAGTTTTGCTCCATACTTTGGATGCACATAGAATCTTACGATACTATACACATCAGACTGAGACTTTAAGAAAGTCTGATTAGTTATTTCTTTCATTCACCCATGGGGAGAGGCACGCCAGTGTCCATACAGTGTTATTCTAAGTGGTTAGCCAATTGCATTGTTTATTGTTACCAAAAATATGGCAAGAACCATCTGGGAGTGGTTAAGGGCCATTCCACAAGGTTATGGCCACCTCCATGGCTTGTTTCCAAAATATGTACACAATGTGGACATCTGTGCAGCCGCCATCTGGAGTTCTGTCCACACCTTCACCAAGCAAACCAGTTTGGATATTGCTTGTATGTGTATAGTCAACTTCAGCCTAGCCATTCTGCAGGGCCTTCTTTCCTTGGGTCTTGGCTGCTGTCTGTCCTCCTCCTGGTGCTGCTTCCTCTATGCTGTCAGAACTGCTTGGGACTCAGTCCTACCAGTGTTGGCCTGCTGCAAGAGCCTCCTTGAAATAAGATAGTACAGTTAAATAAGAACTTATCATAATAGTAGATCTTCAAGAGGAGCTCTTGCAGTAGGCATGATTCCTTCCCTCCCTCCTTTCCCTTCTTTCTGTCTGCCTTTCCTTGGTTGTATCCTCTTCCATATGAATGAGTCTTCTGCTCTCTCTTTCCATTTTCAACTCTTTGGAAACCTCCTCAGTTTCTTCTTCTGCTACCCACTTCAGGTCTCTGGTGGGAGAACTGAGGAAGGTGTGAGGACTGCCTTCCTTGGTAGGGTAGGCTGATGTCAAGGGTGACATCGTCGGGTTGGTAGTCTAATGGTAAACTGCTAGTTAGAAAGTTTTCATGTGGTCCAGGTGTCCGTTAGCTCAGTTATACTGGTGTTGGCCTGCTGCAAGAGTTCCTCTCAAAGATCTAAGAACTGTAAGTTCTTACGTAACTCTACTATCTGCACTCATCTTAGTTTCTCATATTGTAGTCTGTGGTTCCAGCAGCAAGAGATGTATTTGATCAGACAGTGGATCTACACTGTGGACATGTTAAGGTGAGTGAGTATGTGTGTTTGGATGTGTGGGGTCTGAGGGTATGTAGGGTGGTGGGTGTTTAGTGGGAGATCAGGGTGGGGCTCAGATCGATAATGGATTATTTTCTGTTTTGCAAGTAACAAACAAAAAGAGGATGGTTTCTTATTTTTAGGGATAGTGGTGACCTTACAACACTGGGGATTGGGCACACCAGTGTCAGGCTACTGTTTGGTGGCACTGGGGGTGGGCATCCTGGTGCTGCCACATATTTAGCATGACAACTTGGAGGTAAGGGCTTCATGAAAAACAGTACTGGGGTGGGCATCCAGGTCTGCATAGGTATTATAAAAATTATATAACAACATTGGAAATTGCAGGTGGATGACCTGGAGGGAGATGGGAGAAAGAGTGGCACCAGGGATGAACATGCTGGTCCACTTAATAAATAGATAGACAGACAGACAGATAGATAATCAGATAGACAGACAGACAGACAGAGTGACACAGACAGAACAAGGGATTGGCAGCTCACTGCTCTCATAGAGCCTGCAGCAGGATTCCAGCTGCAGCTGCAGAATTCAAGAAATCCTGCTGTTCTCATACAGAGAATGAAAGTAAACAAGCTCCTTTCACTAAGATGCGAACCCGGATTTTGTAGGTACGCACAGAAGGAATTTATGGCCATTATTTTTACAAACAAACATCAGAATGTAGCAAAACTGGCCCCATTTAGATATACTCAGGTGTTGTTTTTTTAATGACACTACTTTATGTATTTTCTGTGTTTTTTTTTAACATTTAACATTTTCTCCTACTGAACCCACAGTCCTGCTTTTTACATCCAGCCACCACTCCACTCCGTCGCTGACCCAAGTTGCATGCCCAGCTGGCAGTCGCAACTACACCTGTGAAAGGGGCCCCCATAGCTCCCATGCCCAGCGAGGAACCAGTACCAGCACATTCCTCCAGGCATCATCGGCTGGCAGAGCTGTGGATATCAAGCTGCCTCGGACCCGTGCTGCGATTTTTACCTTGTTCTTTACCCCATTGGGACTACAAATGTGCCATGGCGTCCACGCATGTACATGCAGATGTCCGCGTGGTCCCCCCTCCATTACACTGCTGCCTGCGGTACCTCCAGGCGTTCCCAGGGGTGACCACAGTGCGGTGTAAAGTCCCCATCCACCCCAGGACTAAGTGAGCTGTCTCCCAGCGCTCAATCCCAGTTCTCCCTGCTGACCCCCGACAACCCGAGCTCGTTCCTGAACCTGGGTGGCGGCGTACCGTGGTGTGGCGTCCAGTGCCTCAACCCTCAGCGCCACCAGGCCAGCTCATGTTTTTGTTTTATTATTTCAAGTGGGAAAAGATGGCGGGTCTCAAGGCACAAAAACAATTTTTGGTGCTGTGAGAAGCAAGTGATGAGAAACCAAAAATGGTCTTGCGATACAGAATTTTTAGTATAGTATCAGAACATTATCCCCATAACCTTACAGAGCATGCTCAGAGCAGAAAAAACAACAACATTTTGAAACTTTATAACTCGAACCCTTAATACTTTTTCACAGACTCTTCCAAAGGCACTACCTTGGCACAGCACGCTTCTACCTTGAAAAATCTGGACACAAATTCCATTTTGTGTAGGCTGCACTGAGGAAAACTCAAACCCATGTTAAGCATGGGAAAAAGATAGACATCTACAGGAAAATGACATATGTGGATTTCAGAAACCGCACAAGATGGTATCATGAAACTTTCCACAAATTTAGACCTTGCCTCCTAGACAAGAAATGCAAAATTTCAGCTAATTTTATCAAACACTGCTGAAGCTATTAAAGGTGCAAAGTTAGGGTTTAACATTGAACACCCTCAACACTATGGTGACTACTGTGCTCTATAATATGTATATCTATATGATATCAATGACAGGGAAAGGCACACTGAGTAAAGGAACACTGAATAAAGGCTCATTTCCAAGTGTGATCTGATGGAGAAGATTAAAGAACAAAGGGTGGGACAAACTGTTAAACAGAGAATACAGAGGCTAAATAAGCAAAACAATATACAATTTGACTTTACAGTAGTTAATGTATATTATATACTGGCAAAAAGAATGCTGGGCTCTCATTGGTCAGTCTGGGGCTGGATCCGTGATGTTATCCTAGCATAACATCACAGATCTAGTAACAACATACAGAAGACTGTATCAAAAGTAAAACAGACCACCACACATGCTATATCCAAGCTGTCTACACTTGGCATGGCCACTGTGCAGTTAGCCAGGACTTTTTTTTTTTTATAGAAATCTCTTCCGCCCACATTTATAAATTACAAGTAATGTGTCACACATGACACTAAAACATACTAATTCTGATACTTGCAGATTTCTGAATGAAAGGGAATGAAGTGAAACAAAGCCATCATTGCAATCAGCTTCACATGGTATCGAAACTGATTTCACATTACCTGCTATAGTTTCACTAACCTTGTTCAGCTGCTATAACCTCCCAAGTTTCTTAACAAGTACAAATAAATGCATTTCAAGTAACACCACCCCCAAAGAAGGAAAGGAAACTAAATGAAACCATCTCTGCAATTGGCTTCCATTGTGGTACAGCCCCAACTACGTGCGCATGTGTTTTAAACAGCACTGCATGCTTTATGTACATAAGGGAATGGCGCTGACTGCTCCAGATGGCAGCTTCAATATGTATATCTAAAGAACTTCTCCATGGTCCGCTGATTGTACGGAGAACTGAATAGTAAAACAGAGTGCATGTTGCTGGTTCTCTCCCTTGCTGCTCAGTTTTTCTGCCCAAACACAAAGAAAATTATATTCTGTAGACACAAATAAATAATAATAAATAAAAACACTCCAGATTAACCTGCTTGTGTGTGTTGGGGAGGGGCAGATGACAGAAAAGCAGCTTACAGAAAAGAGACATGCCACAGAGACACATTCAGTAGCATTAGAGAGGGAGGTTGGGGGGTTGGAGATGGCTAAGACACAGGTACACCACAACAGCTGCAGCTCCACCCACTGGGCAAAATAAATCAGCACTACTTTTTATGTATGTATACCTACTCATTCAGTTTAAATTACCTTTTAAACTTTTCATTTTATTTTTATGAATGAGTCATTGTATAATAGGAATAAAGCACTCCATGTGTGTGTCATGCTGGGATAATGTCACTTCTCAGGTGTTGGATGCACTCAGCCTGTGGCCTTGTGCCCAACCATCCAAAGCATGACTCATCCCAACACAACACACACCCTGTCATGCATTATTCTTTAATATCCTATCAGAATACATGGTCTGTCAAAACCGTACAGTATCTATTAATTATACAAAGCAAAAACATATGCAATGCCCTCTTGACACATTTGAGAAATATGCCAAGGTGCAGGGACCATAATTACCAAAATCTGAAGCATGAGCTAGTTGACAGAGCAGGTGTGAACAAAATGTAGTGCTGCAAGTTCCATTCTACCAAGAATTAAGCACTTCAAACTTCAGGTGTTGAATTCTTGCAGACTATAGCAAATGCAACAAGCATTTGTCAATGCTGAATGTTGTTGTGCTGGCATTGGCAGTGGCGAGCTAGAGATGCATAGCACTGTGATTTTGTTAATGTGCCCCAAAGGTGATTTTTGCACAGTGAGCACCGTTGTGCACCACAACTGCGAGCAGCGTTTTGGGCAGGCTATGAAAATGGCAGCTGGACTGTTGATAAGGAGGTGTGCAGAAATACCAGTGGTGAAAATGTGGCATGAAAATATTGCAGATGGATGAAGTTTCAAGGGTGCATGAAAACTGTGCAATACACTCTTGCAATACAGTCATTGTATGGACTTCTGGCATCAAATTTTCAACATAGGCATTTTAAGACCTCTGCTCATGAATAGTGTCACCGTCATTTCCGAAAACTGGCCAAAACTGATTTCTTACAGCGACCGTGCAATTCTGTACCAGACATGCAGAAACACATTTCAGCCAGCTGTACTGTTCATAGGGAGGTATAGAAAATGCCAGTGATGAACAGCTGGAGTGAAACTATTACAAATTCACAAATTCATGAGTGTGCATGCAAACTGCACAATGCACGCTCATAAAACACTCATTTATTGACTTTTGTCCCCAAATTTTCAACATAGGCATTTTAGGACATCTGCTAATGAACAGTGTCACTGCCATTTTCATAATTTGTCTCGAACATGGACTTTCCACAGCGACCGCGCTAGTCTCGCCGGAACTGCGAAAACAGATTTTGGTCAGGATATGAAAAATGAGAGCTGTACTGTACATTAGGAGGTGCAGAACAATGGCACTGTTGAAAATCTGGAGTGAAAATATTATAAGTTTGCTAACTACGGCGTGCATGCAAACTGCATAGCTGCTACTACGTAACACAGTCAAAGAGAAAATTGTTCTCAAATCTGCTGATTGCTGATACCTGTTCCTGCTTTCACCCTTCCTAATGACTGATGTCTCTTGCCATACAATAGTATTTTCTCACCTCTATATAACCCTCTTACTGCCTCAGCCTGTCGGCTCCCTTTCCCTGCCCATATACAATCTTGCACTGCAGGCATCTCCCTTACACTTACATATACTCATATAATCTAATTTCATGGCTTGCTCCCCTTTTCCTCACTTACAGACCTTTTCCTTAATGACACCCCCTGGTCTCAATGGTTATTTCTTCCTGTTGTATTACCTGTTTTTGTTCATCTTGTTCTGTTTATATGATATGTCACCTGTTAATTTATTGTCCAAGGTCCTCTCTATTCATTGCATAGGTAGGCACCTATGAACTTATGAATAGTCTACTCTGTATGTCTCTGATATATTGTATCCACTTTAACTCATTGTATATAAAGCACATATAAATTGTTTTCCTGTTAAGTTTCTGCATGTCTATACTCTCCTGGTCATGCCTGAAAATAGCCATTTATGGCTAGTGCACTTACCGGTTAACAAAAGCTAAATAAATAAAAAAAAAAAACATTTTATGGAGTATTGTCACCAAATTTTCTACACAGGCATTTTAGGACCTCTACTTATGAACAGCATCACTGTCATTTTTGTAATATGTCCCAAACACTGATTTAGCACAGCGACCGCACTATTCTGCGCTGGAAGTGTGAAAACACATTTTGGCCAGGATGTGAAAATGACAGTTATCGGTTCACAAGAAGGTGTGGTAAAATGCCAATGTTGAAATCTGGCATGCAAATATTCTTGGTCGCTACCTTACAAGCGTCTTGTATTTCATAGCAGCAGCTCATGAAACAGTCATTTTTAGATTTTTCCACAAATTTGCAACATAAGTTTTGAGAGCCCCCTCATGAACAGTGGCACTGTCATTTCATTACTCAGTCCTGAAAGGTGATTCCACACAGTGACTGTGAAATCACCTTTCAGGACTGCATAATCCATGACAGTGTAAGAATTCATGAGGAGGATCCAAAAACCCATGTTAAAATTTGAGGCCAAAATTCCCAAAAATGCCTGAGATATGCAGCAAAGTTCAAAAACCCTATTTATTCCATTATTCAACTTACGGCATTTCCTCAGTTCGCGGTTGGCTTTGAAAGTGCAGGCGTGTTCCTGGTCCACCAAGGCGCCCGCGCGGACTCTGCAAATGAAAATATAGATTGGAAGTGTGAGGAGGCAGGGTGCGCAGAAGGTGGGTGTGGGTGAGGGGTAGGGAGACTACAAGGTACTGTTTTCATTTTACAGGTGACAAAAAAAAAAACATTGCGGGACAATTTTTGTTTTTAGGGGATTTGGCATGCTGGGGTGGGCTCCAGCGTGCCACCTAAATATTTGGGGTCTGTAGCAGACGGGGATTAGGCACCGTTGTCAGCACACAACACTAGAGAAGTATTTTATGCCGACAGGAATTGGGCACCTCTGTCGGCACACAAAAGTGGGGGGCTGAGCTGAGGGGATTGGGCACCTTGGCATTTAACAATGGGGGTTCTTTATACAGATGGGGAGTGGGCTCCCCTATCAGCACACAAATAAAGTGGGGGCTGAGCCGAGGAGGATTGGGCACCCTCCTCTGCATTTCCAATTGGGCGGTGATTTATGCCAACAGGGAGTGGCCTCCCGTTGGCATATACAGGGGCAGGGTTAACTGACAGAAGTTAGGCACCCCTGAAGTCAGGGAGTTTGGTGGCCACTGTGCCGCCATGCTCATAATGTTGGCGAGCATGTCCAGGGAAGGTCCGCTGCATCTGACGAGCTTTGCTCGGTTGCAGTGGACCTTTCTTAGATGTGCTCACCACATTATGTATGCATGGTATGGTGCCAGCATGCAGGCTGATTGGGGAATGAGGGACGCACCTACAGGTGTGTGCCCTGCATTGCCAACAGTGACCACACCTCCAATGCTGCAATACCACAAGATGTTGGCTGTGCAAGTGCACCAACATAAAAATGTAGATTTTGTTTCAGCTGGTTTGCCTTGATGTGAATGGTACAGACCAGTCAGTTCAGAATTTAAGATGAACTACAGTTTGCACTGGAAATAGTTAACAATGCAGTGTGAGAGGTATCCAGTTTCATATCTCACTTGGTCCCACAGTACAGCAAGAAAGGTAAATTGGAAGCTCAGTCTCAGGCTGAGCGGTATGTTAAGCAGGCCACTCGTGAGAAGTTAGATTAACTAGGAAAATCTTTCATTGTTTTGAATATGTTTACTTTTCTTCACTAAATTTATTAATTTGTAATTTTTGACCAGGAAAGACACACTTAGCAAATATAACTTGTTTCCAGGTATGTCCTTGAGGGTGGGTTGCATTGACATGTTTTATTAACAGGAGAATGTTCTCCATGCACCAGGAAAACTCCTCTGTTCTTCTTTTACATTTTAGACTTCTGTTTCCCGGTTCATCCCCTGTATTGCGACATGAATCTGGTCACCGTAAATTAGGATGCCAGAAACATGTCACTCACCAATGACTGCAGCCTCACATTCTGCTGCAACCCAACTATGGTAACAAGGAAAGCAGGAGACAAAAGTTGATTTTTGTGGGGAGCTTTGCCCCAAACCCCCTGATGTGGGGGCTTTGCCACTTACCCCTCATCACTAAATATAATCTCCTCCAGGTCTGGACATAAGTGGACCAGAGGAGAACAGTGTCCATGATGACAACATTGTGGAGTGCAGAGTGCTGTGAAACCAGCACACCTGTCACTCACAACCTTTCCTATCACCATAATTCAGCACCCTAACTGTGTCACCCATCTAATAGCATATCGTGTTTCCTAAGGGATCAGATCAGTCCTATTTCTGATCATAGGAAGACACGTAAGAAAACTCAAGTTGGAAAAGACAGAGTCTACACTTCCAGTCAAATGTGGGATACAATTTGGCTAACATATCATGGTAGATTAGGGTTTATGAGATTCTCATAGACATAAACCAATATCTCAAAGGTACTGCCTCAAGGTTACACATAATGGAATTACAGAAAGCATAAATACATTTGTTTTGGATCATCTTTATGTTAAAACTTATATCTGTATATAGCACAGGTTTTGAACTGTCCTGAACATAGTAAAATTACATCTGTGATATTAATTTTTGTAATTACTTGAGATATGGCAAAAGTACCACCGAGTAATTTAAAGGTTGTATGTGACATGCTAAAATAATATGTATGCAGGCAAGGTGTCGGGTGATTCAACAACAGTACTGGACACAAAATAAGCTTTTTCTCTCTGTTAGAAGACAGGTACAGTTATTATATGAAGTAGAGAGACAAAAATATCAGGATTATAGCATAATAATTTATGGAAGCACTGTATGGGGTGTTTTGGGTAGAGGTTCTTTAATCTGAGTGTTGGCATGAGTTACACCTTATATTATTTGTGTTCTGTTTTGTCCTTTATTTAATGTTTGTTTTATTTCCTTACTTATTTCATCATAAAGTGGGGCTTGGGATTCATATGAATTGTATGTATTGCATATGGTAGTGTATCTGTAGGATTTCTGCACTTCATAATAAATTCTCCTGTTCTTTTCGACTCACCTTTGTAACATTCCCTATTCATTAGGTTTCTGATATTGTAATAGAATTTGTTTTGTTGTAATTTTTTAAATGTTTTCTGATTTTGTGATTTATTTCCTAATAAAATTCTCCTGCACTTCATCGACAAGTGCCATGGTATCTTTACTTTCACCTGGACAGTGACCAGAGATCGGCAGAAAGGACCTCAGTTTATCATCTCATCAAAGATGGCATCTCACCAGTGCAGCACCCCTTATACTGCACTACAGTGTCAGTTATGGATACCCCAATTCCTGGTGTGGGCTAGAACCCATAACCACCCAGTCTTCCAGACCCAAAGATGAGTGTGCTACCTTCTGAGCCACTTGTACTAATGAATAATTCAGACAAAATCATACAATAGCACAGCTGCTTCAGAGGAAATGTCTTACTTTACCTATCAGTAGGAAAAACAACAGAACAATTGTCTGTCATGCTGAGCAATGCAATGAAAAGTAGCAGGCCTCTGGGACCAGGAGCTTGGTTTTGGATCTTGGAGGGAAGAGAGTATTCTTGGACAGAATGCAGCAGGGAATATGGTTGTGACGATCTGCCAGTACCCAATTGATCTAAACTACCATTTTTTCTTTTTTTACAAGAAGATCGAGAGTAAGACTGGACTTCAGCAAATTTGTGGCAGTGAAGTGATTGCAGTGTTCTGCAGAATAAGCAGGGCATAATTGAAAGACCCTGAGGCTTGGTCAGAGGTAACTGGGCAGCAGGCAGTAAGTGGTGGGTATGTGCAGGTAGCCTGGAAGTGTCCATGTGTTCACAGCAAAAATACTTTTTTTCTTTTTTAAAGTAAAAGAATGAAGAGGACTGCTGCTGTTACTGCAATTTTTAAGGTTAAAAATACTCTGTAAACAACACACCTTTTGCTGTCTTCACTCCCAACTTCTTGGGGCTTCTCCTGTAGCATCTTGTGTGTCTTTCTGAGCTGTGCTAATGTGATGTGGGCAGCATACAGAAAGTGGTTTTCAGGTGGCAGTGGGCAGTGCCTGACCACTGCTAGATGACACTTTGTGACATCTTGCCAAAAAAAAAAAAAATACAGGCGTGTTTCTTACAGTCTTCATGCTACCAGCTTCCTGGGTTTACATGTAGCAGAGTGTGTGTGTGTGTGTGTGTGTGTGTGTGTGTGTGTGTGTGTGTGTATGTGTGCTCTCCTGCTCCTGAGCTGTGCTAGTGTAGTGTGATCTGGGCAGTAGGTAGAAAATGGGTGCTAGCTGGCAGCCTGCCGGTGACAGAGCAACTGCTATTTAACTTTTGGTGGCATCTTCTCAAAAGAAAAAAAATAGTATATTTTGTTCTTCCAGTCTTCACTTTCCAACCCTTCTGTGACTCATCCTATAGCTGTGTTAGCAATGCAACTAAGTAAAATTCCACCCTCGAAGTGGGCCCTTCACATTACCATTCCGCTATGCGGATGACCATTTATAGCCTCACTTCACCACTTCATGTTGTAATTATGACTTTGCATTATTCACTCCTACCTTAACTTGCCTAAAAGTGGGTGAGAAGTCTATTGACAGCCACACACATCACATGATAATAATAATAAACTGTACATGAACAAGAATACCTACAGCTGTACTTCCCTGACCTGTACCACACAAAAATACCCAATTTGAAAACTCATATTAATGAGTACAATGGTAGAATCAAGACATGAGATACTAGGAAAGAGGTTTACATGCAACTAACAACAAAAACGTATAGTTTTGTGAATCATGACCATGAAGATGAAGAACATGATTTGCCTCAGAGTCGAGTTGTGATGAGTTTCTGGTGTGACATGACTAATCATAGTAAACTGTATGTGAATGCTAATACCTACAGCTATACTTCCCTGACCAGTACCACACAAAATCGACCCAATTTGAAAACTCATATTAATGAGTACAATGGTGAAGCCAAGATCCGAGATATTACAAAAAGGCTACATGCAACTAACAAGAAAAAAATGTACAGTTTTGTGATTCGTGAATCGTGACCGTGAAAGATGAAGAACGCGATTTGTATTGTGAGTGACTCATGATGCTTGCCCTGACTTAAAACGCACATTAATGAGTACAATGTTCATGCAGAGATATGCACCACACAGTACTCTCAGGAAGCCAAAACAAACAACTGTGACTTAGGTAACAGATGGAGATTGGGCCCTAAAGAGATGCAAAGCACAGACAGATTAAGATTGTTATACACACTCAAGAGATGCAGATGCAAAGCACAACAACATCTAACCAGTGCTCAGAAGTCACAAATCTAAATCTGGAAAAGAATACCTTTGCCGGTTGAGGCGGGTGGGGCAGTGCATTGCAGTAACAGTCCACTACGGTAAAGATACCACAAAGCAATACAAGAAGAGCACACAGGTGCAGTGGCTAGCATGTTCACACTACTGCAATTACTGTGCGGCGCAATAGAATGTGTCTGAATTGATGGCACACGCACACACATGCTCACACACACACACTACAAGTAATGTGCAGCAAAGTGAAAACTTCATTAATATAACCAAATCTTTAAACAGACTGAAATTCTGCACTGCTGCACCAGAACAATCAGCAAATAAATTTCAAAAGTAATTAAAATATTACTGTGTGTACATTAACACAGCTATACAACAAAAATATAACCAAAACAAAATGACTGCCTTTTTCTCCCAGTTAATCTACCTACACACACACAGATCGCCCCTCCCCAAAGCACACTTCAAGTGTATGTCAGTACACAGACTGAATGTCTGGTGTAATGATAACCATGACTGGGAGATGGCCATACCTGGCTACAACATATTCAGAAGAAGACAGAGCAGGCAGGGAGGGAGGAGGAGTGGCACTGTATGTGAAAAATGACATAAGGGCCACACAGATCAGGAGGAACAAAATGGGGAGAGATACTGTGGGTTAAGCTGGAAAGGAAAATGGGGCCAGCCATCCGCGGGTGTGGTCTATGAACCACCAGCCCAGGAGGAAGAAACAGATAGGGAGCTGATGCTAGCCATCAAAGGATGGCAGACAAAGTGAGTGAGTACTGGTTGGAGACTTCAATATACCAGACGTGGACTGGAGCATCCCAGCAGCAGCATCAAGTAGAGACAGATTTATCCTGGACTCCTTCAGGGTGTCTTCCTCAAGCAACTGGTCATGGAACCAACTCGGCAGAAGGCAATACTGGACCTTGTGCTCACAAACAGGGACAGTGTGATGAGAGGGGTGACAGTGGGGGAGCACCTGGGTAACAGTGACCACCAGTCATTGTGGTTTGAAATCACAGAAGAGCAGAACCAAATCACACAAAAACACGTATCCTGGATTTTTAGGGGCAGACTTTGGGAAAATGGGAGATACTTGAAAGAGGCATTAAGGGAATGGGACAGGAATCAGGGGTTGAGGAACAGTGGGCAGTATTTAAAATGGGGATTATAAGAACAACAGAATTATGCATTAAGCAGGTTAGCAAGAGGAAAAGGAAGAGGAGACCATTATGGTTTCCAAAGAGGTAGCAAAAGTGAAAGCCAAAAGATTGCATTCAGGCAATACAAAAGACACAGGCAGAGGATGAGAGAGTACCAGGAGAAACAAAGGGAGGCAGGGAAGTCAGTAAGGAAGCCAAAGCTCAGACAGAAGAACACATTGCAAAATCAGTGGGTAAAGGGACAAAACCTTTTACAGGTACATAAGTGAAAAAGAAAAGACAAAGGGAGGGATAGTGAGACTGAAGGGGGATGGAGCAGCGTGGAGGATGACAACAATAAAGCTGACATATTGAACAGGTATTTCTGCTCAGTCTTTACTAAGGAAGAGGTAATGGGTCTGAAGGGGTACAAGGGTGAGAATGGTGCAGAAATGGACACAAGTCCCTTTACACGAAAAGGGTCCTGAAGGAACTGGAAGTAATAAGAGCTGATAAAGCAATGGGGCCAGATGGGTGCACCCAGGGTCTTAAAGAACTAAGAGGTGGTGGTGGCTGAACCTCTGGCTATCCTGTTCAGCCAATCACTGGAAACAGGAGGTACCCAAGACTGGAGGACAGCAGATGTAGTCCCCTTATACAAAGTGGGAACAAAGAGGAAGCAGGGTACTACAGACCAGTCAGCCTCACCTCGGTAGTGGGAAAGATCATGGAAGCACTACTGAAGGAGAGATTGGTGGAACATCTGGTTGTCAATGGACTACAGGACCCAAGGCAGCATGGTTTCACCAGGGGAGGTCATGTCAGACCAACCTCATTGAATTTTTTGACTGGGTGACTAGGGAGGTTGGATCAGGGAGGGCAGTGGACATGGCCTATCTGGACTTCAGCAAGGCCTTTGACACTGTGCCACATAGAAGACTATTACACAAACTGGGAATATGGGTGTGGGCAGGACAGTAGTGTGGTGGGTAGGTAACTGGCTGGGTGGCAGGACACAGAGGCTGGTGGTAAATGGCTGTCACTCCACAGAGGAAAAGTAACCAGTGGGGTACCACAGGGATCAGTGCTGGGACAGTCCTATTCAACATCTTCATCAGTGACATTGCACAGGATCTAGAAGGCAGAATTTCACTGTTCGCTGATGACTAAAAGCTCTGTAACAAATAGACACACCAGAGGGTGTAGACAGAATGAGAAGGGACCTGCAGAAACTTGAAGAATGGTCAAGGGTTTGGCAGTTGAAATTCAATGCAAAGAAGTGCAAGATAATGCATATGGGGCACAAAACCCTAGCACAATATATCAGTTGGGGGTGAGGATATAGCATGCACCAAGCAGGAAAGGGATCTTGGGGTTGTCATCTCTGATGACCTCAAGAGTGGGAAACAGTGTGACAAGGCATCAGTTAAAGCAAATAGGATGCTGGGATGTACAGGCAGGGGCATCACCAGCAGGAAAAGGAGGTCATAATTCCGCTATACAAGACACTAGTGAGGCCCCACCTGGAGTACAGTGTACAGTTCTGGAGACCATACCTACGTAAGGACATAGACAGGGTAGAGAAGGTTCAGAGGAGGGCAACAAAGATGGTGCATGGGTTGCATCACAAGTCCTATGAAGACAGGTTGAAGGAACTGAACATGTACTCCCTGGAGGAGAGGAGGGGAGAGGGGATATGATAGAGACATACAAGTATCTTACAGGGAGGAACAGGGTGCAGGAAAACACTATTTTTAAGCGAAAAGATGTTTCAGGACTAGAGGTCATGGGATGAAGTTGGAGAGAGGGCGATTACAGGAAACGAGAAGAATTTCTTCACAGAGCGGGTGGTGGACAAGTGGAACACCCTGCCAGAGGAAGTGGTGGGGGCTGAAACAATCACAGGTTTAAGAATGCATAGGATAGACATAAAAGGAATTCTAGAGGCAGGGTAAGAGAAACAGACTTCTAGGAAAACAAACTGAACTTACAAAAGCAAATGGGCAGACTAGGTGGGCCATAGGCCCTTATCTGCGAAACACTGTCTATGTATCTATGTATCTATGTCCAAAATTAACATTCAAAATCAACACACAAACAATAAACACTTGATGTTATGCATACAGGATGGTTTTCTACAATTGATGTACTATGTTTTGAGCCAAAAAATGGCTCAAAAGGCTTTTAACAGCTTTTATAGGTTTGAATCATAGAGCTCTAACAGCAAACTGTCTCCAGCTACCACTATACACACACTACACAGACCTGATGCTGCACAGAACAATCTAGAGCCCATGTGACCTGCAAGCCCATGAATCAATGCAAAATTCACCTTGGAGCCCAAAAACAAGGAAGTGATTTGAAGTACATTGGAATCAATGTACTACACCTAAAAATAAGACACAGAAGAGGTTTGGGGAGAGGCGGAGTAGCTAAAGTGCATTGAAATCAATGGCTTTGATATCCTCAATGTGACACTAAGTACTCTGCTTTGTGTTGCGAGTACTTTTGCAGATTCCCCACTGTCTGCAGAGCTAATTTCAGCCACTTCTCCCACCTCTACTGTGTGTGTGTATATCCCTGAGCTGTCCTAGTGTAGTGTGATTTCACAGTGGATAATAGAGTGGCTAATGTGAACTGTAGTATATGTGTTTGAGTTAGTTATCTGTCATTAACCTATAAACTGTTACCAATTTTATTTTAAGGAAAACAAACTGCTGGCTTTGAAGGATTTAATGTACAGTATACTAGGCAGAATGTGGTTTCAATTCAAACTGCTGGCTTTTCTGTACTAAACACAGCAGAGTGTGGCAAGTAGTAGGTGAGTGTGCAAAGCTGCAATAATGGGAGTATGATCTCTGCTAGTGTGAAGCGGTCAATACAGGAAGTTATTTGAATGAGCCTCAGTGGATGATCTTTGTCAGCAGTAAGCAGGGAGTGCAGTTGGCCACAACAATAAGGTAGTGTAAATGGAATGGAAAACAGTCATTTCTATTTTTTTTTTTTTTAGTTGTTTAACCAGGTATAGACACTAAGCTGAAAGCTTTTTACAGGAGCAACCTGGGAGCACAAGGAGGTTAAGTGACTTGCCCAGGGTCACACAGTATGCAAGTGGAAGCTGTGGATTCAAACCCAGGTCTGGTCTGCTGGATGTGCAAATTAAATTTGCATAAATATATTTAATATAAATATATTGCATAATAAATTAATTTGCAGGCTGAATTACACTAGTGAATGGATTGTCAGGCTGGTCATGAATGATTGTTTATATAAGTGAAAATGGGAGAGGAGGCAGTGATCGTAGGAAAACACATAAGAAAATCGAATTGGAAAAAATGTATACCAGTATTGAGAAAAATGGACTTTGGGTAATTGCAGGGTTGGTTTTAAACATATGGGTTGAGTATGAAAACATCAGAGCTGCAATAAAATGGTAGCTGTTTAAATAGAAAATATTCTGAACTGTGCACAAGCATTTCTTTTTGATATCATTGGTATTGACCAATCAGGATACAGGGCTTTTCAATCTATTTCTTTTTCTTAATTTCTTTTATTGATATTCATAAAGACATTACAAATACTTGCTGGTAATGCAATATACACTTCAAATGTTACACAATATAGAGAATAATGTATGAGGAGGTGGTTATAACGAGAATGTTACACACACCTGAGGTGTGGGATGCCACATAAACCCGTGAGCAAGCCCAAGGGTTTATTAAAACAAACACACTGAGGGTGTGTGTAAAATTTGAGTTTGAACCACCTCCTCAAACCTTATTTTATGTAATTGCTGACCTTCATTTTTTCACCCATAGGAAGTTAATTTGACAAATTGTGCCATTTTGTAAAGAGTGTGCAGTACTCTGATTCATTAACTGTATTTTATTAAAGGACTTTGTAATAGTAAAATAGATTTTAACTGAATGATTTAATTACAGTTCTTTTTTTAATCTTTGAAATTGTGTTAACTTACAGTACTTGAAACAGTGAGGTCCGTTTTGTAACCGGCTCAGTAACCGCGTTTTCTATGAGAAGAAAATCTTGTTTCTGAAACTGTAAACGGTGTTAAACGAAAAACGTTTAAAGATTTTGTAAGAATATTTTAAGTTCTTAGGTTTTTACTCATTTCTCTGTGCTAAATGAGGGTTCGGTTGCCATGGTTATGCTGTTAAGTAGAGCTGCTTAAAGAGCTTGTGATGCCTGTGGGGAGAAAGAGATTTGTTTAGTGTGTGTTAGGGATGATATGAAAAGTTTCTACCTTAGTTTAACTTATCTTGTTAGTCTTTCTCTGTGTTATAGATGACATAGGGTGTTGATTTTAAGCAGGAGGATGAAGCCAGCTGACTGACCGTGAGTTTCAGATTAAATGTGATTTGTTTCAGGTGTTGATGGCTCGAAGTTTTCCTAGAAAGCTGGTGCATGTTTGCTGTTATAACCAGCCAGCTGTTTATAACAGCAAATTATAACCAACTTTCTCTATGGGAAAAATGAAGGTCAGTAATTATAATGCAGTTATAGGTGAGCCTTCACACTGATTACCTTTGGTACTGGAATGGGGATATGCCATATAGCTACTGCTATGACAGAAACACTTGTAATCTAAATAATAGGCTAATATGCTGTCAAATGCTTGGGTGGTGATCTCATTAAATGAAAATGTCGCTAATCCATTAGCCTAACAATAACCAACAACACTGGAATTTCTCCTTGGTCAATAACCGAATCCCAAGCTCCTGCATAAACTTAGCAGTTAGTAACTGTAGAAACTGATTTAAAGATACAGTACCAAACAGTCCACAGTCCCAGAAGTGAATCAGGGCTATGATACTGCAACAGATTCCCAGATACATTACATTCTCAGCAGTTATTTACAGAAAACAGACCTTCACTCCACAGTCCAAGGCTGTGTATCTCAGTTCTGTCCACTGAGCACCTCAGAGATACTGACCTTAGGAGTAATGGCATGAAATGAGGTCCTCCACAGCAC
Source organism: Neoceratodus forsteri (assembly GCA_016271365.2). Lineage (NCBI taxonomy): Eukaryota > Metazoa > Chordata > Ceratodontiformes > Ceratodontidae > Neoceratodus > Neoceratodus forsteri. The sequence goes on from CM057458.1 coordinate 767,640,123, forward strand.
CATAGTGAAAGTGTGTGTTTTAGCAATGTCCTCCTGGCAATATATGGATAGTTATAGAGCCCTCAATAGTGTGAAATAACAGGCTGAATTGTATTCACCCTCTGACTGATGAAGTTGCTGGTACATACATAGTGCAATTCAGGCTCAGTTACAAAAATGCCCATACATAAAGTAAACAGAGATGTAGGGTATAACAAGCACAATATTAAATAAAAGGATATTCTAGTCTAATACATGCCAATTTAAGGGTCTTCATCCTCTTAATCAATATCCAGCTCCTGTTCTGAATCTGCAGTTGCTTCACATTCACTAGTAGTGATGCCAGATCTGTCCAGCCACTTGATTAATTTAATCACATACTTAGGTCAGAAAGAGTACAACCTATAATGAATTGTTAGGTGAAAATGGTCAGTCGGCAGTAAGGTGAACATTATTTTTCATTAGTGGAGTTATTTTTCATCCCATCAATAGCCATAGGCCATTGTAATGTCACATACAACCATCCTGAAAAATAGCACCTTGTGCCCATCCACAGATACAGAGGTCCATTTTGCTGCAAGAAACACCTGATCTTTATCTCTCACTGATAAAAAGAGTAAAGCGTGTGGTGAGGATGTGCAGTCTGCATTGTTGCCCTCCTCAAGGTTACTCTGTAGGCTTATTCAGGTTGAAGGGATCTTGAAGTTGAAGCTGTCTTTCACCAAGTTTCCATAAATCTAAGGGTATAATTGCCTTCTAACCCCTCTGGCAAACCAAAGAGTCAGATGTTTCTCACTCCTAATAGGTTTTGATGTTTTCTAATCAGATCCTCAGGTATATTTTCTTTCTTCTCTCTCTCTCTCTCTCGCCTGTGTGTCGGTGACTCTCAGGGCTTTGTCTATGTTTAATGGCCTCCTCCGTGTTAAGCTTAATGGCATTAACAGTCCATTCAATGGTACAGTAGCAATTGTCATTGTGATGGTATCTGGTTTCTTGTTCATCATTGTAACCGAAGAACAAAGTATTACTACCATTTTGTCTAGCACCTCTAAAGTTTTGCTAGCGTGGTCCTCTGATGTCATTGTTCCCAATATTTTAGTTGCGTCTGGGCTGGTGCACCATAGCTGGAAGGAATTCTGGAGCTCTGCTCCTTAGTCGTGATCTTTCTTGGGTTTCCCATGGCTGAAACCTGTCGTGTATGGCATCCAACTGTGCAGAATAGTGAGTTCTGCTATGATGTCCATTTGTTCTCCCCAAATCTGCAGTTTTAAATTGATTTTCATTAAGTTTGTGGACACTCTACAGGAGCTCAAATGAAAAGCTGCTGCTTAATGTGTCAGGTAGTCATTTTTAACCTATTTCATTGTGCAATATGAGGACAATCCCATTATTTGAATGCATGCAAATTGGATAGGGTTGTTTCTCACTCATCAGATATGCAGAATCCTTCACGGGTAGCATAGAGTAACAAATATGTACCTACACATGTACAGATGCTCATGTGCTAGTGAATTTTAATCCTTTTATCAGGCCCTGTGTAGTTAAATCATAGCAGTCAGTAAATATTGAACTATCTTTCTCCCATTGCAAACGTTCCTTTTGCAGTTTGAAGATGGGGATGATAGTGCTAGAAGTTACGTTTTCTTTGGAAAATCATTTACATCAAAAGTAGTATAGTGTATGCCCAACTGAAGACTGTTTTCATGAAAGGTTTACCAGGAAAAGTTGCTTGAGATACCCATTTTCTTTTCAAGAGTGCAATAGTTGGAAAAGAATATTGTAAGCATCCATAGCCGTTCTACAATAAATATTATTAGCAATACATCACATGCAGTATGCCCCATTCTAATGAATATCAATTAAAATCCACAATAATGCTTCAATAATTCCCCAAAAGACTTTATGAACTGCAGTAAGAAAGACGTAAGGGGACTAAAATGAATTTGACTCAATGCCTTCTGAATTCTTTTGAGGTGCCTGATATGAGCTTCTCATGGCCCTTTCATTTTAATACTACAACTTAGAATGTGTGAACCTCTGAAAGTTCTACCACTTGAACTTTCTTAGTAGAAACCAATTAAGTTCTACCTGGTTTTACCAAGTAGAATCAGGTTTTATCTGGTTCTACCAAGTAGAAACAAGTTCTACCAAATGTAATCAGGTTCTACCAAGTAAACCCAGGTTCTACTGGGTATAACCAGGTTCTACAAAATATAATCAAGTTCTACCTGATTCTAATTGACTGAAAACCACACAAATATTTTGCATGTTTAGAAAAGTACATGTAGTACTAATTAGGGTATGTTTTACAAAGTTTGGTACGTCCATGGCCATAACATGCACCCTCCCAAAGGGGTAAAGATCAAGGAAGCAGCCCCAAAAATCTGTTATGTCAACCAGTGTAGCAGCCATTACATTTCTCTGAAAAATTCTTTTGAATGGTCACAGATATATAAGCCCAATAGGCCTGAGGCAGGGTGATTAACAAAGGCAGCTGGGGAGATGATAGCCTGACTTGCTCCCATTTTCTTTATGGCTAAAGCAAGTTTTAAGGCACTTATGGAAATTGCAGTGTCAAAGTACTATGTCCCTAGCCAGACCTATTTCTCAATTGTTGCCATCCTAGATTTATATGAAATTGTTTGGAAAAGAATGTCTGATGCTATAAAGGTTTAGTGGGCAAAAGGTTCATGTCACTACCGATATGTGGACCAGCAGACAGACGACTGACTATATGGTAGTGACTGGCCATTGGAGCAACTTTTCTCCCTCGTTATTCTCATCATCATCATCTAGTGGCACTGTCAGTAGAAGCAGAAGCAAGATGCCCAGAACTTTCACTGTTCACAGGCAGGCAGCATTATGTATTTATGAATTTAAAAAGATCACAACGCTGAACATTTTTAGATGTACTTCAAGAAAAGTCTGCTGAGTGGTTGACTCCAAAGTCCTTTGCAACTTGGTTTTATACTGTCTGAAAATGATCAGATATCCTAAAATCAGTAAGACTTGGTAATTTTACATATACCATGCTTTTCTCACACTATAAACTTGTTGATGAAAGACTTCATAGATGGGGGCAGAAATGTTCAGAACTTGACTGCAGCCATCCACTGTTTGCACCACTTTAACCATTCTGAAAAAGCTGCAAGTTGTTGTGGCACATTCAGGTGGAAAATAGCCTCCTTCTCCACCAGAGATACAAGTTCCAACCCGGTGGAATTCCACTTACTATATGTTTCAGATAATGCTTAGGGCAACAGAAAGGAAGACACCAATATGTATTCCAACATGGCACTGGGAAAGTTGACATAACTATCAACCCCACTCAGTGACATCTGATGGAGGATGTGTGTTGTGTCCTTCAATCCTTTAGGGAAGCTAACCAGGTGGTACATGCTGATGATGCTGGGCTAAGCACCAAAACATAGAATTTGTTGGCAGACAGGGACCACTTGGCCCACCCAGTCTGACCATTTTTCCTGCCTATACTGTTACTGCAGATGCAACCTTATCTCCGAATAATCCCCTGCTCTCCTACAAAGATTCTTTTGTGCCTATCCCATGCATGCCTGAAGCCCACCACTGTTTTGCCCTCACCATCTCTGCTGGAAGACCATTTCTGGAGCCCACCTCTCTTTCAGGGAAGAAATACTTCTTCACATCCCTCATACATTTTCCAGTTACTGTATTATCCCTAATAGCCAGATACTACCACCTAATTTCACTCATCAAGCCAAGACTGGGGTGTCTGAAGTCACAGTCTCTTGACAAGGATTGTGTCAGTATTGCGTCAATTGTGGAGAAAATGTTCAACACCTTCCTGAGTGACCAGCACATTAGGAACATGTGCAAAACTGAACATTACATTTTGAACAGTGTTGGGTCCTCAGTTTAAGGAAACAATTGAGACATTCTTCCAACCACATGACTTTAAGGACTTTTAATATTATTGAGTACTGTTAAATGAGAAAGTGTCTTCTTGTATAGCTGAGCGTAAGTACTAAATCAATGCTATTACAGTCACATTTGGTATCTTCACAAAATCTGGTGGTGAGGAAGAGGAAGAGAAGGAATTCAATCTGCTGCCAGTGTTGCTTCTGCTATTGGTACCACTACTTATGTTTTTAGCTGCCAAATACCAACAAGAGCTGCTGCTACTGCTGGGAGGCTGCTGCTACACCAGAAGATGACAAACATGTCGTCTTTTGAGTACGATCAGCCCACCAGTCAGTGCTGTACTATGGTCTCTTTTCTCTGAACTGCCTCTCCCCAAGACCATCTCCCTGACTAGGCTGGTCTATTGGTCTATTGGTCTTTTGCCTGGATTTTACTACTGCTTGTGATTATTGCCTAGTTTTACTCGTATCATTGTCAGTATTGTTCTCTACTGACGGGACCTTGCTGTTTTTTTCCATCCTTGTATGCGTGATTGTGGTATCTCCTTGACACTTCTCCTGGGTGTGTTGTCTGCCCCTACAGGATGCTGGCCCCAACAGGTCCTGTCCCAGGGTTCTCCCTGTTCCACAGCCACTTCCCCCTTTATCACTTGGGGCACACTGGGTGGTCCCTCTCCTGTGAGTTAATTTATATCTCCCCAATCCTTCCATGGACCCCTATGCCTCAATGCTGTCCTACTAGCCACCTGTCCTTCAGGGCCCTTGCTCCCGGCCATGTGTCCCGCTCCCGGGCATAATCCCCCAGCCGGCAGAACTCCTACAAAGAGGCACCTCCTTTGGCTCCCCTCTCAACACTGCTGCTGGCGGGTGACATTGGAACAAACCCAGGACGTTCAACCCTCAGAACACCCCCGCAGCTTGGGGCATGGGCAGGGGCTTAAGGTAGCACACCTCAACATTGAGCCTGCTACACAGCGAGATGAGCTAGTCGCGTGGATGGCCTTCTACAAGCCCAACATCCTCCGGGCTGACCGAGACCTGGTTAAAACCCGACCCCTGACTCTGCCTGTAGTCTACCTGGGTACTGTTTACTCGACTAGACAGAGTGGGGGAGTAAAGAGAGGAGGTTTATTGATCTACCACAAAGTCACCTCAGCGTCTCCCCAGTTGCCCTCCCCAATCCCTCCGAGTCCGGTGTGAGGCACTTCACGTGCTACTACTACTTGGGAACACAAGAAACTGCATCTGATGTGCACTAAAAACCCACCCAGGGAGGACTCCTGGCCTGTCCCACCTCCTCGACTCCATCGGTCCCAGTGTTGGGGACAATGAACTCCTCATCCTGGGGGCGTCAGCCTCAACTGAGTTGGAGGCAGTTCAAAGCATTATGAGGCCCTACAGCTTCCTCCTCTCGACCCAGCTTATCCAGGATACCACCAGGCAGCCCGGTGATGGATCCCTGGTACTCTGCTGGACTGGATCATGTCAAATCGCCGGATAGAATCTCCTCAGCAGGCACTTGCGGACTCTATCTCAGACCACTCTCCAGTCTACTGTGTCTGGAAAATCGCCCCCAAGATCCCTCACAAAATCCTGCATGTCAGGAACTACTCAGGTTTAACCCGGGAGTTCCTGGAAGACCTCCGGCTTACCGACTGGTCCGAGGTGTATACGGCCACTGACCCCTCAGTGGCTACCTCCTCATTCATCACCACCTTTGGGATCCTGCAAGATAAGCATGCCCCATGGTCACCCGTAGGGGTGAGGGGGTCCGCCACCACTGGCTACATGGGAATCTCCTGGCCCAGATGCGGGAGAGAGACAAGTGCTGAGATCACTTCAAAATTCCAGTGATCCCACCTCCCTACAAAAATACAGACACCTGAGAAACTCTTGTAAAAGGCCATCAGGGCTGCAAAAGCAGCTTCTGCAAGTCCGCTCTTCTCTGCTCTGCCAGCAACCCCAGAAGTTCCTGGAAGGCATAAAATCTATTTTAATGGATCCTCCTTACTGGAGTATCTGACATGCTCATCAATGGGGTCTCCTACAAACCCCCATACCATTGCCAACTCCCTCAATACCCATTTCACCGACCTCTCTGCCTTCATGGCTCCCTCTCAAATCTAGCATGGACTGGCCCCCTCACTTCCCCCCTCGGCTTGGAGTGAGGTCACCCCCCAGGCACTGTTCAACCTCAGGGAAGTGACTGTGCTGGACACCCAGAGGCACCTGGCCTGCCTCTCCCAGCACTCCAGTCCTGGCCCAGATAACCTTGAATCAAAGCTCCTCAAGCTTGGAGCCCTCACCTTGCCCATCCTGTAGCCCACATCTTCAATCTATCCCTTGGAAGGGTACCTTCCCGATATCTGGAAAAGAGGCCAGGATTGTCCCAGTCCTGAAACAAGGCAATCCCAAACTTCCGGACAACTACCGCCCGATTGCCATCCTCTCATCCCTCAGTAAGCTCCTGAAAAGGTGGTGGCGAACAGATCTCGGAGCACATCCAGTCAAGGGAGCTGCTGTCCCTGGCTCAGCATGGGTTTCACAAGGGTCACACTACCACCATGCCCTAATCTTGGTCACATCTAAAATAAGATCAGCCTTGGATCTGGGCAGCCTCTCCGAGCCATATTCATCGACCTGTCCAAGGCCTTTGACCTTGTCACCCACACTTTGCTCTGCTCACAACTTTGGTCACTCGGTTTTCCCCTCTCGCCATGAACTGGATCACGGGCTACCTGCATGCTCAGAACCCAGCGGACCAGTTTCAACAAAATCCTCTGAGTCCTGTCCTGTGTGGTCCGGTGTCCCTCAGAGGCTCGGTGTGGGCCCTCTCCTCTTTTCCCTCTTTATCAACCAGCTTCCCACGGTGACCTCCTCCTGCAGTGCCACCCTCTATGCTGATGACCTGGTGATCCTGGCTCATGCCGAGGCGTTGCAACTCTAAATAGAGCTCTGTCGAAGGTTTCTGCAGCGTTCAAACCTGGATCACCAAGACAAACTGGTCCTAAATCTGAAAAAACTCAGGCCATGCTCTTTGGCTCCACAGCCAGGCTCAAAACCTCGTCGGCCTTGTTAAAGATTTCCTGTCTGATTGGATCCCTCCTCCTGTAGTGAATCTCTGTCAAATACCTCGGGGTCACCCTTGACTCCCAACTCGACATGGGTAGTCACCTCCTTAACATCTGTAGGGCAGTTAACTGTAAGCTGGGCCTGGCCTACAGGGCCAAGTTCAACCTCACACCACGAGCCAGACTAGCCCTTGTAGGCGTGCTTCTCCCCTCCTGAGCTATGGACTGCACCCTATTCGCCCGCTCCCCAGACTCACCTTGCACGGTGGCACGACATACAACAACATCTGTACGCTTTGCACTTGCTGTCCCCGCCTCACCCATCGCTGTGAGCTCTCGATAAACTAGGATGGCTCTCCCGCGAGGTACCTGGACTTCAGGGTGGGCTGCCTTACGACAAAGTGGTCAGAACGGCACCCCAGGCTGGCCCTGCTCCTCCGCCATCAGACACCTCTACCTACCACCTTAGGTCCAACACCGGGGTTGCTCAAGGTCCCTCCCTCCCGCACCCTCATGGGTAGCAGGGATGTTACTATGTATGTGCCCAGGCTCTGGAACTCCCTTCCAGAGCCGACCAGCTATCGTCCTCCCACCTGTGCTTCCGTAACTCCTCCAGGGCTTCCTGAAACTGTATCTCGTGTGACTGTTCCATGCCTCCCTAGAGTATTCCTCTATACGGATGCTCTTCCGGCTAGCTTGCCTCCCTCTGACACTACCTGATATCTTGTGGCACTCCCTGTCTCCCATACACCAGGCCACCTGACCCCTGATATATTGTCCTCGTCACGGTTCCCTGGTCACTGCCTCTCTCAATTTGTCTCTTCACGTGAAATGTGCAAATGCTTTCTGTTGTAATTTTGTGTGTGACCCACTCTTCCTGGGGTTTGTTACCTCAGCGGATATAAGTTGTATTATGTTCGTACATATCCCTGGACTATACAACTCTCTCAATTATGTTGTTAAGCTGTACTTACTCACTACTGTATACAATTGTCTGTATCCTTATATGTTGTACTCTCCAGGTCGTTCCTGAAAATAGGCATAATACTTGTCTAGTGTGACTTCCTGGTTAACAAAAGCTGAAATAAAAAATAAAAATAAAATAAATAAATAAAGATGTTAAACTGAGGTCCCATTTGTCTGTTCTGGTGGTAGTTTCAGGTGGATGTTAAAGATCCCATGGCATTTATTGAAAGAGTAGGAGAATTTCCCGGTGTCCGGTCAAATTTCCCTCATTCACTAAAATGTCACCAACAGTTTAATCTGGTTCAGGTCCGGTGGCATGCATCTGTATCCCCTCCCCACAGGTCGTGCCTGAAAATAGGCAGGATTTGTCTAGTGCACTTACCAATTCAACAAAACTAAATAAATAAATAATGCTGTCAAACTTTGAGCTGAAAAAGACAGCTGGAAAAAATAATTTAGCTCCTGTGATACCAGAATTCCATGCTATAAAAATGGTGAAGTATTATATGGAGGAGACTGTGCTTGCACCTCACTGGAAGGATTAACCATTACTGTACTGCTGCTAGAAGAAATAATTGTGGCCTTTAACTGAGATTGCCATTGAATACTTCAGTTGCAAACTCTCCAGCATATATTTAAAGAAAATTTTCAGTGCTGTTAACGCTATAGTGAATGACAGCAGAACATGCTTTCTACATAAAATGAGAAGAGGCTCACTTTCCAAAAAGAGCGATACCCAAATTCAAAACATATAGGTCAGATATTCAAAGCTCAGCACGGGCACAAAGCCATTGCACTGGACTAGTGAAATGAAGATATTCTATTGGGCATGGGGGCTAGGAGTCATGCAGGGGGTGGGGGACCTCTAGACTGCCAGGGAATACAGTCATTCGAGCAGCTACCGGGTCAGGAATCATGATGGGGACACTAGACTACCAGGGTGTTTGCACCTATAAGAACAGAGCCTTCATGGCTCAGATGCACTTCTTGGCCCCCAGCCTTCCCAGTCCTCAATAATATTGTGCCATTGTGGATCCTAGTATGCCTGCAGCCCTCGTCCCCCCTTGCCTCATGCCTGTTCCATGTAGCACCATGTTATTGCACCACGACTGCTGTGGGGTGCCACTGTTGTGGGGTGGGGCTGTCTCTGAGTGCCACGTTTGGATGCAGGCATATATACATATATATATATACAGTATATATATATATATATATATATATATATATATATATACACACATATATATCCATATATATATATATATATATATATATATACACCATATATATACACATGACTACATATCTGTGACTATATGTTGATGGACATGTCTGTATCTACTGTTCTGGGCTGCTTGCAGTGCTGCAGGGGTCAGGTGTATACCGCATGTGCCTGCCAACACCCATTTCTTGCAGCATCCAGCCTGTACTTCCATTCTGACCAACAGGGGATGCTGTGGGCATGGCGGCATGCACGCATCCAGCCTGTACTTCCATTCTGACCAAAGGTGGCGCTGTGTGCTCCAGGCAGTAGCACAGGCAAACCGCATGGCAATGTATGCTAAGCAGCAGTTAATGAGATGCAAATGTACCTGTTTGCCCACAGATTACCTAAGTAGGTTCATTTGCATGGGAGTTTTGAATATAGCTCCTGTTTGCCCCATGCTAACCAGTTTGCCCCAGGCTAATGTGTCAGCACTGTGCAATCAGGTTAGTCCGGCAAACCTCACTTCAGCATAGCACAGTTCAGCAGCATGTGGCCTACATTGTTGTTTGCAGTAGGTATGAGACATCTCTGTGCAATCACACACAGTTCTCCACCTGCAACACTGGCTTTCTCCAGGGTCTAATGAGCTGTAGTGGCAGTGCACACTTCCCTGTTGCTATATTCAGTGCTGTCTTATTCCTGGGTTATTTTTGCCCTGCACTTCTGTCCCTGTTTGCCTGCCTTACTTTGCTTGCTATATTCAACTGGACTTGCTCTGGGCTATTCCTTTTGAATATAGCTTGCATTGCTCCAGACTAAGTTTGCCCAGGTAGTGCTACTTTAGCCCGAGCACAGTTTGAATATCTGGCCTATACTGTCCAAAATGTATGCAGTCGACAACACCCAGATATGGTTTTCATCCTAGCATAGAAAATGAAAATCAAATTCGGTAATGATTTTTGAATTAGTTTTTAATAGCAAATAGTGTGTGTGTTGAAGTGAAACCAGGAAATATATTCTCAAACAGGTCAACCAAGCACTAGTGAATATATCAAGTAGTTGTAAACAATGGGAATTTTATTCTAAAAGGTCAACAAAGCACTAATGGGTGCATTGAGCAGTTGTGAACATGGAAATTTATTCCCAAACAGGACAATAAAGCACTTAGTGGGTGTGTTAAGTGAAAAGAGAGAACAATCCTAAACTGGGAATTAACATATAGCAGTACACAGCTGCTGCTTGTGAGAGTACAAACATAGGTAAATTTATTCCTAAACAGACCAGTAAAGTACCAGTGAGTGTGTTGAGTTAAATAGTGAATACACAGGAAATGTATTCCCAAATAGGTTGATAAAGCACTAGTGGGTGCATTAAGTGGTGTGATCTAGGGTGTACAAGTAATGATGAATAGTATTTCAAAATACCACAAATAGTACAATATCGTGCCCTAATCCTATTCAGTCAACATTATTATGGCAAAACAAATTTGCTCCACCTGCCTCACCCACAAGTCCTTTACAAAATACTTAACACTTGTCCCCTTACATCTTCTATAATTCCAGTCCCATGTCTCCCCACACCCAGTTTCATATTTTACATATTTTTATAAAAAAATCTCATGATCGCTAACAGCATATCCTGCCCACCTCCACAGTAGGAAGCAATCTTTAACACTCCTTTTCTGTGAAGGGAAATGTAGCCACCACCTCTTACCCTGACTGCCTTCTCCCTCCAGCACCTAATCCTTTTTAAAGAGGAAGCTTGGCATGATGAATAAGGCAACTTATACAACCTAAATGTCTTCTCAGTTGGCGCTACTGAAAAAGCTCCCCAGTCTTACTATACGAGAAAGCATGGGAGCACTTTTTAATTCAGTAGAAGGCAGCCAGCCTTCTTCTTTTAAGAATTGGGTGCTGGAGGACCTACCAGGTGGGGGTGGTGGAGTGGGGATATTTCTTTTACAAAAATTGAGTGTTAAAGACAATACTAACCCATGAGGCATGTGGGTTGCAACAGCTGCCCGTTGTTGGAATTTTTGAATATCATGTAAATATCCAATTGTGGGTGCTATGGGGTGGAGAATGGGATTAGGATTCATTCTCAGAGAAATGGGAGAGGGAGTTATATAATTCAAAGGATTGGGCTGTAGAGGATGGTGACGGGCTGTTTCCTTTTCTTTACCAATCACATGAATAACAAATACAGATCTCAATTACATGAATATTTGGGACCTTGAATATTTGCCCACATTTTCAAAATAAGGCATTTGTCCAACCATAGTGTGAACACAGGAGAATAATCCAAAGTGCGGCAATTAAGCAGAACATGACACAGCTGCTACTAGTGTAAACACAGTGAGAGTTATTCTAAACAGGAAAGCACTACTGGGTGCATTGAGTACTGTGAACACACGGAGAATAATCCCAATAGATGTGCATGTTTGGTTTAATTTCCCCTGAAAATAACATTTAGAATTTCTGACTATAAGGGCAATTATTCATGTAAGAAGACAGATGACAGAAAAGCCGTCTTGAGTTTAAAATCACATACCCTACTGCTCATGTTCTCTTCCCATATCATATCATATCATATCATATCATTTATTTAAAGTTTTACCAGGAAAGACATACTGAGCAGACTACCGCTTGATTCCAGATGTGTCCTGGGGGTAGGGGAATGGGATAGTACATACAAGTCAACATACAGAAATTTTTAGGACAGCAAAAAAAATTTACAAAGGTTACATACAATATGTAAAACATAGAAACATAGACTTTGACAGCAGATAAGGACCACTTGGCCCACCCAGTCTGCCCATTTCCCTACCTACTGGATAAGCTGAAGATTCTAGTTAACCAACAGCCTATTTCCTGCAACCCCCACTATAATTGCCTTATGTCTGTCCCATGCATGTTTGAATTCCTCCACTGTTTAGACCCCACAACCTCTCAGGAAGGCGGTTCCATCGTCCACCACTCTCTCCGTGAAAAGAATTTCCTCACATTTCCCTGAGCCGTCCCCTCTAACTTTACATTGTGCCCCTTGTTCTTACACATCTCTTTTCTGAAAGATGCTACCCTCCTGGACTTTGTTGATTCCTTGAGGTACTTGAAAGTTTCTATCATGTCCCCCTGTCCCTCCTTTCATCAAGGGTATACATATTAAGCTCTCTCAGTCTCTCTTCATATGGTTTCTGATGTAGACCCTGCACCATTTTAGTTGCCCTCCTCTGGACTGCTTCCATCCTGTCTATGTCCTTGCGTAGATGAGGTCTCCAAAACTGCATGCAGTACTCCAGATGGGGTCTCACCAACTGTCTGTATAGAGGATAACCACTTCCCTTTTTCTACTTGTGATGCCCCTCCCTATGCATCCCAGCATCCCCTGGCTTTCCCTACTGACTTCTCACATTGCATACCCACCTTTAGGTCATCTGATATGGCTACACCCAGATCCCTTTCCATTATTGTTGTTGTTAGTACCTCCCTGCTATTGTGTACTCTTCTCCTGGATTTTTATTTCCCAGGTGCATTACTTTGCACTTCTTTGCATTGAATCTAAGTTGCTATATGTCTGACCATTCCTCCAACCTTGCCAAGTCCCTTCTCATCCTTTCTACCCCCCTTGTGTATCAACTCTGTTACAGATCTTTGTGTCATCCATAAAGAGGCATACTTTCCTTCCAGACCCTCTGCAATGTCACCTATAAAGATGTTAAAGAGGACTGGACCCAGTACTGAGCCCTGGGTACTCCACTAGTAACCCCTTTCTTCAGAATGAGTTCCATTCACTATTACCTTCTGTGTCCTGTTGTGCAGCCAGTTTTCTACCCAGGCTACCACCCTGGGACCCACTCCCAGTCTGGCTAACTTGATTATTAATCTTTTATGCGAGACTGTGTCAAATGCATGCTAAAGTCTAGGTAGGCCATATCCACAGCCCTCCCTGGTCTATTACTTTGGTCACCCAGTCAAAGAAATCAATTAGATTTGTCTGACATGACCTTCCTGCTGTGTAAAAGGTTATATAATTACAATGAAAATAATCACAAATAATTACATGTACAGGATGCAAGAACAGAGAGTGACAGCATATTAGTAGGCAGAATACGAAGGGAAAAGTAGTGGCAATTAAATTTGATAGTTAAGCACTTGGGTGGACAATGTGGATCATTTGGGTGGTTTGCCATAACATTTTTGCTCTAAGTTAAGTCATGGCCCATGCTATCATACCATCAGCAAGCCTCATAATAATGTATTTTTCGTTCACTTTATATGGAGCTGTCTTACAGAAAAAGTACCACCACAACCAGTCACACAGTGTCTTCTATGGCAGGTCTACTATGGGCTGCTTCTCTTCAGAGATCAGTTTTGGCCAAGAAAATGTTTATTTCATTAAATAAAATTAGCATTTCCAAATGGCAAGGTTAATGTGGCAACCTCATTTATCAAGTTCCTTTCCCTTCCAAATCAAACAAACTCTAGTCAGAGATGATACGGCTGTGACGAGCTGCCAAATGACCGAAGTTACACGTGTGCATAGAAAATGTTGAATACCTTGGGTACAACTTGACCATTTTTGAGTTGTTTCACCAAATTGTCAACCTGGCCTTTTGGGACCCCACCTCATGGAGTGCCACTGTTATTTCATTCACTTGTTTGGAGAGGTGATTTTGCAAAGCGGGGCTCCACATGTACAAAACTAATTTCATGCAGGATGTGAAACATAACAGCTGTTCTGTTAATAAGGAGGCGTGCAAAAATGGCAGTGTTGAAAATCTGGGTAGAAAATATTAAAACTGGCAATGTTAGGGCGTGCATAGAAACTACGCAATGCACACTCTTAACATAGTCATTCTTTTATTTTTCACCAAATTTGTAACATGGGCTTTCTTGGACCCCTCCTCATGAACAGTGGTACTATCATTTTTTAATTGTCCCTGAAAGGTGATTCCGTTGCAGCGACAGTGAAATCACCTTTTGGACAGAAGTAACAAAATGACAGTGACAGTGTTCATGAGGTGAGTGAGTTCCATGAACCCCATGTTGAAAATTTGAGGCCAAATTTCCTAAAAATGGCTGATTTATCAACATAAGTTGAAACCCCTTTGACTGCCATTATAGCATGCTTACCTTTGATTCTTCATTTTGCGGTTCAGCTTTGAAGAGTGCAGACATATGTCCCAGTCCAGAAGATGACAGCGCCGTCCTCGGAGGTAAGTATATAGGCGTAAGAGGTGGAGTGCAAGGAGATGGGTGCTCAGTGGGAGGGTGTGGATGGGAGAGGGTGGACTGGGATGATGCCAAGGGACCATTTTCATTTTATATGAAAAAACAAAAGATGTTGGGGGACGGTTTTCTTTATTTACAGAGGAGAAAAAGTATAAATTTGGTCACACTGGGGTGGGCTCCCAGTGTGCTATATGAGATTGAGGGTTACATAATGCTGACACGGGATTGGGCACCCGATATTGACATGGAAAACAAACAAAAAAAAACATACATTTAGACACGCTGGGGTGGGCTCCCAGTGTGCCACATGAGATGAGGGGTACATGATGCTGACATGGGGATTGGGCACCTGATGTCAATGTGGGGAACTTAATAACATAAATTTGGGTGACACATGAGTTGGGGTACATAATGCCGACATGGGGATTGGGCACCCAATGTTGGTTGAGGGATGAGGAATGGAGGGAGCAGGAAGGACAGCAGCAATGGAAGGAAGCAGTTGGATTTTCCTTGCTGCTGGTGCTGGGAGGGAGTGAGGGAGGACAGGAGCAGTTGGAGGGTGTGGGAGAAGTGCCATTCAAAGATGGTGATGGTGATGCAACTCGCATGCATGCATTGCGCATGCGTAGTTGTGGTGAATGGCATTCTGCCATTCACAGGATAAGGGCACCAGCAGAACAGTGAGTTGAGCATGCACAGTTCTTGCCCTGGAATGCAGAAGTAACAGCCAAAATAGTGCGGCTGCTATTCCGTAGCAGCCGATCATGGAAGAGTGTTTCAAGCTCCATTGGACATTGGAATGATACTTCCAAAAGCTCAATGGGAGGTGCCACAATCAACCATTTTAAGGCAAGACATGCCAAAATGGCAGTAGGTTCTTCCCACAGCCATAAAAATCATTACAATGAGCCTGAATGATGGGAGACTACACATCCTCTCCCTCTCCCTCTTCCCTCCACCACCCACCCTACTCCAAGTTCAATATGATAAGCCTGCTTTGCTGTTTGCTCAGGATTCACTTTCCATTTTATCTTTCATATTTTCCTATGCCCCACACTCAGCAGTAATGGAGAGAAGAGAAAGTCAATGCTATTCATCTCATGTCATTTGCTGCTGTGAGATGAGTTCCGACTGCACTGTCTGTTTTTCTGCTGAGTGGCCCCACATGGGTCTCTGACCCAGTCCAATAATAAACCAATTGCCAGCAATCAAGTCATCTCCAGCATGATAACACTTGGTGGGGGGTGTGACTGTTGCTAGGCTAACACAGGCTGGGTAGGAAGTAGGAAAGTTGCAGAGAGATGGACATCATGTGATGTTCCCTTGCTGTAAAAATCCAGAGCATGCGTGGCTGGTGAGATGGGCTGCTGGAAGAGGTATAATTCTTATTTGTTTTTGTTCAAAATGAACCAATGTTCACAAAATAGGTCATTGTGTTCATGCACAGTAGACTATTGCGAACACCTCTGGTTTGACCATTTTGGCAGAATGCGTAAACTGAAGTTGCAACTCTACTGAAAATCTTGCAGATACTGACAAGTTAAACTGACAGTTAAGAAAGTAGTAGCTGGTCAGCAGTTAGAATGCCAGCTCCTGACTTGTAGTGTCCCGAATGTGCAGATGTGAGTCTGTGCTAAGGCTAGTGCTGGAATTCAAGCCACATGCTTGCCTGTCTGATATGAATTGAAACAGAGCATGTAAGCTCGGAAATGTCAGCATGTACCTGGTGACCACTGTCTTTTCTCAGAATGGTTTTATTGTAACTTAAAAAGCAAAAATTCATATCAGACAACCAAGTATATGGTTTGAATTCTGTGGTAGCTATAGCAGAACCTTTACACCTGGAAAACCTGACATAGTTGTTTGCCTTGGTAGCTAACATCAGACAAAACAATTCTTTTAATCTGAAGGGGCCTCATTAAAAAGACATAAAGTACAGGTCTGTTTATGCATTAATGGAAATTAGGAACTACAGTAGGCTGAAAAAGTACTACAGTCTCGATTCCAATGTGTCCATCCATTTGCAAGTATTTGAAATATCAGACTGAGTCTGGTTGGATTGAAGCAGTCTCACATTGTACAGTATATGATATTTCAGCATACTAATCTAATCACCACCATTCCTTCCTGTGACATCCTCCTCTTACTCTGTATCTTCAGCCAAAACAGCCGTGATAAAGACTTTATTAAATGAAAGATAATTCCGTTTTATGGAAGCTTAGTTGAAGAGAGCTATAAAAGCAGTATTTTCATTTCTTCAGATTACTGTTCTTTGTCCACTTTGCTTACATCTGTAAGCAATGGATGACTCCATTTATCAACAGTGTGCATTAAATAATATTAGAAAACTGTCACCAGATGTTTGGTGAAGATGTACATTTAATACAGTTGGATTAAATATATTGGATATCAGGTTTACTGCAGCTTTTCTATTTGCAGTCAGCATTATCAAAAGAACTATAACAGCTTGCTCATTAAACAGGAATTTTAATTATTCTATATCAATACAGCATACCAGAAAATTAGCAAGGATATCCACAACATTAATAATGCAAATCTTAATTACTTGCTGCATAATATGTATTACCTAAAAGTAATTTTATTGTGTATGTTCTTAGTAAATCAAGATTATGTGGATAACTGTGCCTATCTTAAATATCTCATATGTTTGAATGATAGCTTTGGAGTTAGTTCAGCTCTTTCATACTTGCTCCTTTATCCCTTGCAGAACAGTTCTGAAGAAATTACATAGTGTCTCTCACAAGAGGAAGGGGCAGGAGTGATCCAGGCAACTACAGGCCTGTCAGTCTTAGATCCATTAAAGGCAAGCTAATGGAGACCATATCAAAAAAACTTGGTTGCATACTTAAAGGACAGTGGTCTGCAAGACAACAAGCAGCATGGGTTTGTGTCAGAAAGTCATTCCATACCAGCCTGATAATGTTTTCAACTAGGTTAATAAGCAATTTATAAAGGACAGAAATAGATTTTCTCTACTGTGCCTTCAGCAAGGCCTTTGATTTGGTACCACACAGGCTGCTGAAAAATTTGGAGGACTTGGGTGTGGAGCAGGGCTTATACAGGTGGGTAGAAAACTGTCTTGGGAGGCAACAGAGGGTAGTAGTGAATGGGGCCCAGTTATGGTACAGAGAGGTCGTGAGTGGGTACCACAGGGATTGGCCCTGGGACCTGTCCTGTTTAATGTGATCATCAGTGACCTAAGAGAAGCTATCCAGGGCAAGTTATGTCTCTTTTCCGATGACACAAATCTATGTGTTATGGTATGCCATGAGGAAGGGGTGCAGGAGCTATAGACAGACTTGGAAAGCTGCACCATTGTCTAAGTGCTATTATGTTTGGATTCAATGCTAAGACATGCAAGGCTGAAAGTATAGAAACAGAATTTGTCAGCAGATAAGGGCTACTATGTCCACCCATTCTGCCCATTTTATCCCTACCTATTCAGTCACTGGCACTGCAGACCCCACCTAATAGCCTGCTACCCCACCCCATCTTTTCTACCATGATATATGTGTGCCTATCCCATGCAGGCTTGAAGCCCACTACTGTTTTAGCCCCAACACCTCTGCCAGAAGACTGTTCCAGGTGTCCACGCACATTCAGTGAAGAAGTTCTTCCTCGCATCCCTCCTAAATTTTCCCCTTCCATCATCATTGCATGCCTCCTGTTCTTGTGCATCGTTTCTTCTGAAAAAATACTCCTGTTCTATAGTGGTCACTTCCATGTGACACTTACAGGTCTCTGCCATGTCCCTTCTCTTCCTCCTCTCTTCCAGGGTGTACATATTGAGATCCATCAGTCTCTTTAACAGGCATGATATAGCCCCTCCACCATTTTAGTTGCCTTCCTCTAGATAGCCTTTACCTGGTCTTTGTCCTTCCTGTGATGTGGTTTCCAGAACTGAACACAGTACTCCAGGTAGGAGCTCACCAATGCTTAATACAGTGGTGGCGCCACCTCTTCTTCTGCTGGTGATTCCCACCCTATGTACCCAGCAACCCACTGGCCCTGCCTACTGCCTTGTTGCACTGCCTCACAACCTTTAGGTTCCTCCATTTCATACATAGCCTCTGGGTTTATGTGCACTAGGTGCATGATTTACCACTTTTTGTATTGAAACCCAGCTGCCATATCTACAACCATTGTTGAGTTTTCATCACTTATTCTGTCACCTCCAGAGTATTTACCCTAATGCAGATTTGGTGTTATCTGCAAAGAGGCATGCCTTCCTGCTAGTTTTTCTGCAATGTTGCTTGTAAATACATTGAAGAGAACTGGTCCCAGTACTGAGCTATGAGGTACCCACTGGTCACTCTCCCTTATTAGGTGAGTGCCATTTACCACCACCCTCTGGTACCAATCCATCAACCAGTTCTGTACCAGTTTGCCACCATTGGTCCCATCCCCAAACTGCCCTGTTTCCTTCTAAACCTCCTCTGTGGTACAGTATCAAAGGCCTTGCTGAAGTCTAAGTAGACTATGCAACCAACCACCCTGATCTATTTCCCTGATTACCCAGTTGAAGAAATCTATCAGGTTTATCTAACATGACCTCTCCCCATCCCCGTGAACCTGTGCTGCCTCAAGTCTTGTAACCTGCTGGATTTAAGATCCTCCACTAGCCATTCCTTAAAGTGTCTCTATTAACTTCCCACCATTGACATTAGACTGACCAGCTTATAGTTTGCCAGCCTCCTTCCTGCTGCTGCTTTTATGAAGCAGGACTATATTTGTCCTCCTCTAGTCCTCTGGAACCATGTCTGTTTCCAGTGAGTTGTTGAATAGGACTGTCAGAGGTGTAGCCGGTACCATCCTGAGCTCCCAGCACCCATACCCCATCTGGCCCAACTGCCTTATCCATTTACAAATTCACAAGTCCTCAGGGTTCTTTCCTCTGTGAATAGACTTGTATCTACCGCCCCGCCCCAGTGTTCCTGCTGCTTCTATGCAATCTGTCACACTGTCCCTCTAATGAGAGGACAGAGCAGAAATATCTTTTCAGGATATCTGCTTTTCCCTCTTCTCCTCGGCACAGTTTCCTGCTGCCCTTCTTAACCTCTACAATCCCTCCCTTGTCTTCCTCATGTCATTTATGTAGCTAAAAGGTCTGTTACCCTTTAGTTACCCCTTAGGCTATCCTTTATTTGTGCCTTTGCATCCCTCACCACCTTCCCTGCTTATCTCTGCTTTTCTAATACACCACCCTATCCTCTTCCCTCTATGTCTCCTTGTATTTCCTGAACTCCAACCTTTTAACCTTTACCTTCTCAGCTACTTCCCTCGAGAAACACAGTGGTCTCTTTTTCCTCCTTTTTGCTCAGTTCTGTCATACAGAGATTTTCTGCCTTTACTGTGCCATACCTTAATTTAGCCTACTGTTCCTCCACCCCAGCCAGGCAATCTCCTCCCTTTTAGTTTGTCCCTGAGGCATCCACCATTTTATGTTTGCTTGCGTGCATGCGCAAGAAACATATTGCTGCAACTTGCTTCAGTAGCAAGTTGTGGAGGCTCAGGCAGTGTTGTTGTAATTTCAGCAGCCCATTTTAGAGGCTGGTCTGTATGGCACCAATAGAAAATCCTGCTGTCCATGACAGCAGTACTGTAGCTGCTATAACCTTAAAAGAAACTGGCCGCTGCAATCAGGGAGGCGCCCCATCATTAAACAATCAGCTGTGTTTGTGGGGTGGTCCTGACTACAATAACCAGTTACAACAACATTATCTGGTGTCCCATTTCAGAGAAACATGGTGGTATCTTGTCTGTCGGCCTCTTCCAGTCCCCACAAAGCCAACAGACAGTCACTGCCTCTCCCAGTCCATGTTAAACCCAATGGGGTGCCCAATCCCCTGTCGGCATGCCCCTCCCAAGTTCATTTGCTGACAGGGTAGCCCAATCCCTGTCAGTGTGATGCCACCCTTATTTGTTGTGTGCTGAGAGGTTGCCCAGTCCCCTTGGCTCATGCATACTCCCCCAAGCACACTGTATGGTCAACAGGAGTGCTCAGTCCCCATTGGCTCCAGTCCTCCCAAAAAACACCCAGGTAGCACGTGGAAGCCCACCCCAGCATGCTCATGTGCTCTTCGCCATGCACACTGTATGGCCAACAAGGATGCCCAATCCCATTGGCTCCCTCCCCCAACAAACATCCAGGTGGCACAATGAGAGCCACCCCAGTGAGCCAAAGTGTCCTGCATCTTTTTTAAATTTCTGTTAAAAAGGAAATTGTCCCTTGTTGCATCCCTT
Organism: Neoceratodus forsteri; assembly: GCA_016271365.2. Classification (NCBI taxonomy): domain Eukaryota; kingdom Metazoa; phylum Chordata; order Ceratodontiformes; family Ceratodontidae; genus Neoceratodus; species Neoceratodus forsteri. Next base: position 767,660,740 of record CM057458.1, read on the forward strand.
CCCTCAACCCACATGTGCCTTCTAATACATCCCACCTCCCTACAACCCCCTCCCCCCATACTTACCTCTGGAGCCTGGCGTGATGATCTTCAGTGGACCTGGAACACATCTGCACTCTTCAAAGCCAGCTGGCTTCAAACTGAAGAAATGCTGGTAAGCTGTATAATGGCATAATGAGTTTTTTCAACTTATGTGGATATCTTAGCCATTTTTTGACTTTTGGCACCACATTTTTAACATGGGGTTCTCGGATCCTCCTCATGAATTCAATCGCTGTCATGGTGTCGTTCCTGAAGGTGATTTCACAGTCACTGCCTGGAATAACCTTTTGGGACTGGGAAATGAAATGACAGTGTGACTGTTAATGAGGTGGGCTATCAAAAAACTTAGGTTGCAAATCTGGTGAAAAATTCCAAAAATGACTGAGTTATGAGTGTGCATTGCAGTTTCCACCCACACTCGTAACTTAGCAAATCTACAATATTTTCACTGCAGATTTTCAACATTGCCATTTTTCACACCTTCTTATGAACAGTACAGCTGTAATTTTTCACATCCTGGCCAAAATGTATTTTCACACTTTGGTGCAGAATAATGCAGTTGCTGTGGGAAATCAGTGTTAAGGACAGATTAAGAAAATCACAGTGAACGTTTCACAGAGCAGAGGTCCTAAAATGCCTATGTTGAAATTTGGTGACAAAAGTCCTTAGAATGACTATGTTACAAGCATGCATTGCACAGTTTCTATGCACACTTGTAACTACAAATTTGTAATATTCCACTCAAAATTTTCAACATTGCCCATTTGCATACCTCCTTATGAACAGTACAGCTGTCATTTTTTGCATCCTGCCAAAAGAGTTTTTGTGCTCTGTTGTGAAGAATGGTGCAGTTACTGTGTGAATTCAAGCTTTAGAACAGATTATTAAAATCTCAGTGCCACTGTTCATGAGGGAGGTCCCAAAAGCCTATATTGAAAATTTTGAATGAAAATACCAACAAACGCCTGAGGCATTAGGATTTAACTGTTAACACCCCACCCTGTACAGACTGATAGGCATCGAGGTGTGGCTTGGGGTTCTCGGCCATAATGCTCATGCCATTCCACCCCCACCCTGCAGCCACTGACTGGCATTGAGGTGTGCCTTGGAGTCTTTGGCCTAATGTTCACCCCATTCTCCTGTACTGCACCATCTCACCTTATTTCCTTGTAAATGGGAGCATAAGAGTTGAAGTCTCCAAGGCACACTGTGGCACCTGTTACTGTCTGCAGGGTGGGGTGAGGTGCAATGGCGTGAGTGTTATGGCCGATCAAAAGGCACACCCAATGCTTATCAGTCAATGCAGGGTAGGGGTGGGGTTGGTGTCAGTTCACTACTTCACTGCCATTCTTACTATGTATCTCTCTAACTCCTGCACTACGAATGCCAATAGTAGCAAGCAAACATTCAGCATTGACAAACACTTGTTTTAATTTAAATCTGCCTTTCTGAAGTCCATGACCCTTAACCTTGTGTGGTTTGTCTCTGCTGCTGTCCTTATATTAAACCATACTTTACAGTGACTGCTGGTCCCAGGTGGTATCCACCTTGATATCTGCATTACTGTCCCTGTTTATGAGTACCAGGTCCAGTATTGCTCCATCTCAAGTAGGCTGTCTGACTAGTTGCCAGAGAAAAAGTCTAGGATGGCCCTGCTTCTAGCTAAGGCTGTGGCTGGGAGGTTTCACTCTACAATGGGCAGATTTAAATCTCCCACCAGCAATACCTCCCCTTTTCTCCATTATGCTGATTGGCTACCCCAGTGCCGTATCCAATGTCCCTGTTGATGGAGGTCCATATATCACCCCTGTATGAATAGTGGCTCTGGCTCCTGTCTACAGGCTGAACCACAGCCCTCCAAACCTCCAAACCATCTTTGCCCCAGGTTCCCTTGCATTTCCGTCACTTTGATATGTTACTTCACATACAGCACAACTCTTCCACAATTTCTCCCTTTCTATCCTTCCTGAACAGAGTGCAGCCTCATATGACCATGTCCCAGTCATGGTCTCCTGTTCCTACGACCCAGTAATGTCCAAAAGATCCAGGTCTGCCCCTGCCATGATGGCCTCCAGGTCCAGTAATTTTATTCCAAGACTCATGTGTTGGCACACATAGATTTCAACACTGGTATCACTCTGCCTGCAACACCCTTTTCTGCTTCCCACCATTGTTGCGCACTTGAAATGTCCTTCTTCCCTTTCACTACTAGAGCTGGGCAAGTTGAGAAACTTCGCTATGCAAATTAAACTGCGAATTTAGTGCAATTTGTGATTCATTTGTGGAGTGTGAAGTTCCACTTGTAAGTGAACAATGTTGCCCACAAAGTACAGAATTTCACCATGAATGGTGGATTTTGACATTCACAGGTGAAATTCCACCACTTGTTTGCAGGAAAATTCAACCAAAAGGCATAGTCACATAGGTGAATTTTGAGCCTAACAGTACAACTTTGCAGATTGCTCCATGGAGATGAATTTGCTGACTTCGGCTGGAATTTCATCTGTGAGTTTAAACTTTGCAACATCTCTATTCAATACCCTCTTTGTGTACTTCCTCCCCAACACCTCCCTTTCATCTTCTGTTCTAGTACCCGTTGTCCATTGCTATTCTTATGCTTCCTTTACTTTGTGTCCTGGGGAGTTTCCTCCTTCTGGCCCTCTCTTCCCATTACTTCAATCTGACAGGGGAGGGAGGCAGTTTATGCCTCCCTTTATATTACCACCTCCTTGGCTAGTTTAAACATTCATCAAACTAACATCTAAACCTTCCGCTGAGGACTGCAGTCCCTTCCCAGATGGATACAGTCCATCACCTCTGTATAGCCTATATTCTTCCAGGTCTGCCCCTGTAGTCCCCAATAAATCTGATCACCTTCTTCCTGCACTATTCTTTCAACCAAGTGTTGATGCCTTTGGTGCATTGTACCCTGGTTTTCCTTGGCCATAGACAGGTGGCACTTCAGTGAACACCATAATTCATGCTGCTTGCCTTAGGCACCTTCCCAGTTCCTGATCTCTCCCTATACTACCACCAGCCCCATCCCTCACTAGGTCTTTTGACCTAGGTGGAGAATGATGTCTATTTTCCCACCCTGTCCAGCTGCTCTAGCTATCCTTAGGATCTGCTGGCCGTCCCTCAGAGCCTATGGGCACCAGGTAGGCATCTAACTGCCATCCCACCACCTTTCCTGCTTGCAAATCCTTCACCCTGAAATTGATTCCCCAACAGAAGCTGCTTTCTTCTCTGCTGGAGTCTTCTACCTCCTATCTTGGAGGTTCCCTTTGGAGGACCCCACATCCTCCCTTGCCACATCTGTGGCTGCCTCCTCATGGCAGTCCCATCCCACCAGAATGGTGAAGGAATTTTGCAGTGGCACAGGCTTTGGAATGTGCCCCTGACCTACCAGTCACACCCTCCTGGAACCCACCAATGTCCAGTGGCCCTCCTCTGTTTAGGCAACCCCTGTGCACATGCAGCAAACTCGGTGGCCCCTGTGAGGGCAAGAGGTCTTCTGGATTCTAACCAGCTTAGCAGAGATCAGCGACCTCTGTCCTCAACCCAGAGAGGTATGTGCAGTTGAGACAGCACGTCGGTCTCTAGAATGTCTCCTGGAAAACTGCAGCTCTCAAACAACTTCCATGTCTGCTAATATCTTTCACTTCCTCTGTATTCTGAATGCAACATGCCACTACTGTCCCTTCCCTTTACTTGCTCCTTTCCCAGCTACATTCTCTATCAGGATCTTCTTTACCATACTACCTTAAATAGGGTGTTAAATGCTTTCCCTTTACATAATTACTATTCAAGGTAAAATTCTTCCTGTACCTTTCTGTCTTTTTCCTCCTTCCACTTGCTAACTTACTCTATTGTCCTTCCCTAAATTAATATTTTACTCTACCCTAGATAGGGTGCCTCTTAGATGCCAATCTGTAGCTCTTATATGTTTCATTTTTCCTGCAATAATCCACTACCCTGTCACCTGTAGCTACTTATGCAGTTTAACAGCGAGTGTTTCAAGTTGTGCACTTTGAGAGATGGAGCCCATGCACTGATTACTGAATGGAAGGATATAAGTTCACCACTAGAAGAGAGTACAGGGATCTGGGGGTCATAATGTATTCTGGATTTAAGAACTGCTATGCTTGACATATAGGGTTTATTCAGTAGTATCAAGAATGACACAAAGTTTTAGTAGATTTTCTTCACTCTTTTAAGAGACATTTTCAGTCACTCAGGCATCATATTGTTTTAGTCTAACAAAAATATTTCTTATAATTTTTTTTTAGCTGCAGTAGAAAGTTGATGTAGCTGGTTGTTTTTACCAACTTCCTTGTCTTAGTAAGTAACTGGGAAACAAAATGGCTGTTGGTATAATCATATCAAAATATGTTTTGTTTCAGATCTTTTCCTCATCTAACTGTAGCCTTTATGAAATTTAAGGTCACACATACAGAGCTCAGTAACGCATGATGCAAAAGTATGCTCCAGCAACATCTTGAGTAACTAGAATGTGTAGAGGTGCTCCCAAGATTCAGGAATGAGAGAAACATACTGTAGGAACATACAATTTGACAGCAGTTAGGACTGCTTAGTCCACCCAGTCTGCTCATTTTTCTCAGATTATCCTACCCTGTTACAGTACCTCCGATCCTACTATTCGATCTGCTACTTCCTATCCCTTGCTTCCCAATTAAGATTCCTTGCCTTATCCCATGCATGTTTCATTTGACTTCACATTATTGTTTTCAAGTAATTCACAAGAAACTAATCACATTCTCATGTAGGATGATAGGCAGATACAAAATGATGAACATACAGGCAATATCCCATATAGTTGATGTTCAAAGCAACCCACCTTCTAATCTGGAACAGTAGGGCACATTTGAAGCTCATCACTGTTTTCCCACCACTTCCACTGGAAGACTGTTCCAGATATTCACCACTAATTCAGTGAAGAAGTACTTCTTCCATCCCTTTAAATTTTGTCCTTCCAGCTTCATGGCATGTCCCTTGTTTTCATGTATGTTTTCCTCTGAAAATACTTCCTGTTGTTCATTATTTAACCACGTGAGGTATTACAGGTCTATGTCATGCCCCTTTTCTCTCTTATTGGGTGCACATATTTAGGTTCTTTAGTCCCTCTTTGTAGGGCTTATGGTGAAGCCCTGCACCATTTTAGATGCCCTCCTCTGGACAGCCACCACCTGTCTATGTCTTTCTTGAGATGTGGTATCCAGAAAAGGTGGTGGGTGACTAGAACAACCTGCCGAGAGAAGTAGTGGGGGTCTAGGAGACTCTGGGAGCTTCTAGCATGTGTGGGATAGGCACAGGGCATATTAGGTAGTGGAACAGAGTGGGGCATAACGCCTATGACCAAAAGGGTCAGTGGTGATGTAATAGGCAGCAACAAGTGACAGACTGGATGGACCTAAAGATCCTTTTCTCATGACAAAATCCATGTTTCTATATTTATATGTCCACCTCACCACCCTGATCTATTTCCTAGTTGCCAGTTAAAAGAAATCTATTTTCTTCTCCCAATTGAAGATATCTATTGTCCGACATGACCTCCACCATGAATCCATGCTGCCTCAGGTCCTGTAACCAACTGGATTTAAGATACTCCACAATCTTTTACTTTAGCAGCAGCTCCATTAAAGGGATTCCTACTGGCAAGGATGCTGGAGTCACTGGTGCATGGATTGTGGCTCAAGCACCTCCATTCTCCTAGAGTCCCACTATATATTTATTTATTAAATTATCTCACCCTTCATAAAATTTGATATCCAGGGTTGCAGATGGCATATTGATATCGTTGGATTGGAGCCTCCTCAGTGATCGCGCTGGCAAATACCGTGATATGATGATCCAGTTTGCCTCTTCCTCTGCATTTCCCATATGTACAGAGCTATTATAATCTCTGTATTTACTATGCCAGGTGTTATTTTTACAAAAGTGCCTGCGACCCAGAGTTTGTTTATAAATAAATGGGGGTTGGGTGTGGCCCCCAAATCCCTGTCACTCCAACTGCCAGATGGCAGATTGTTGGAGAACTGTGCACATGTCAGCAAGTGCCAACACCAACATTTATGCTGGTAACTTGCTTGTCACTGCGGCATGGGAAACTCTCCACCTAGGCATCCTCTGGGGCATTGGTGGTAGACTTAGTGAACACTGTGTAGGGAGAGGTCCCTGAATCCTAGCCAACTCAACCTGGGTTCAATGACCTCCTCTCCCAGTCCAGAGGGTGTGTTCTATGAGACAGCACCTTAGTCTCCAGATGAGCTCTCTGAAATCTGCAGCTCCACATCCACTGCAGTGCACCACTCCTAAAATTCCTATATCTTCACAGTCTGCATCTTATTGGAATTTACTTTGTACCTTACCTAGATAAGGTGTTTCTAGTGTTCCCCTTTCTTGCTTTACTTAACTCTTTATACCCTTACACTGTATAGGGTGTTTTAGTTTTCCCTTTCTTGCACTACTTAACTCATTTATACCCTTATCCTAAATAGGGTATTTCTACTTTTCCTTTTTGCTTTACTGTTACTTTTTTGTACCACTACCCTAGTTTGGGTGTGTCCTCTTTCCCAGTCAACACATAGTTACTACTTGTACAGCCTGTTCCCTCCTTCCATTATCCCTTATCTTCCTTCAGTACTGTCTTCCTCAGACATCAACAAGGCAAAAAGTAACCTAGAAATAAACTTTGTAACAAGAACTATTGATAACAAAAATACATTTTAACCATATTTGTAATGTTGGGGGGATAAGCAAAGTAGGACCATTACAACAAGATGACAATAAAATTGAAAGTGAAGAAAAGAATGGCTCAAATTTTCAATAACTACTTTTTTTGTAAACTTTATTTTCTTCATTTTCAATACAGTACACATAGCACAGCAGGCTAGGTATAAACAGAACATAGTCACCAGTGGTTTGATACATAGCTGAGTCACAGAATGAGGACAAGTTATCTGAAACCACTTGAGGACAGTTTCAATGACAATGTCTGAAGGTGAAAATCCCCACCAACAATTAGTAGCAACAATTCCACCGAGTAACCGAGTAGCATAACCCCATTCTCACCTCATGTCTCCCACTTCTCTATTCTTATAAAGTTTAAATTAGGTAACCTATGTGGTAAACCACTACTGAGCCATATTTCTTTGCCAAGAAATGGGGATTCGATCGGACACCTAGGATTGCACACTGGGCTGCTACTTTATTGGAGGCAATGAAACTAGTACATATTCAGTATAAAGAGCTGGGCCAAGAAAATAAATACCATCAGATATGGAACCCTTGGAATGGGCCTCAGCTCAGTAACTACTTCTTAAGTGTATATCAGGCAAAGACAAATGTAAGAGATGGTATCAATGAATTTTAATATTACTAAATTGAATATAACAAAACAGTATGTAAAAGGAAAATTAGATACATTACAAATTAACAAATCACCAGGTCCAGATGCCATCCATCAGAGGTTTATTAGGGAGTTATCAAGTGAACTGGCAGAACTAACTGCATCCCTGTTTAACTCATCCCTACAATACGGCTATGTAACAGTGGAATGGAAAGAAGCCTTATATTACACCAATCCACAAAAAGGCTCCAAGAGTGATGTGTCAAACTACCGATATATAAGTCTCAGATCCTAGCTTTCTAAATTACTGTCCACTCTGAATCTATGTGCTCTGCTGATTAGCAGGTGCAGAGAAAGGTAGCTATCCCTCCTTTGAAATCAGTCTCCAACTCACACTCTGCACTCAGGGCACAATAATTACCAGAGAGTCATTGTCTTCAATCAGTTATTTTATTGTGGATACAGGCATTTCATTCAGCATACCATTTTCAATACCAACAACTTCTGTCTGGTGCCTCCAGATTTTAAACTAAACCCAGCACTTCACCAGGTGTGGTCTTCCTCCGGGGATGTTGTTTGTTTAGTTACACCTCCTTAAATAGCCAACTTAATTATGAATATCTGGTAGCACCCTAGTGTTCATTTACACCAATAACATTTTTGAAAATGTAAGTGGCTCTGGAGGGTTTTGAACCTATACACTTACAAGTTCATTTTTTTACTTTTTATTCTTCTAAATCATCTTAAATATCAAAACATTTATCAAAAATGACAAGAAGGAAAATATGCAACTAGGAACTTCATTCCTGGCTCAGACTTGCAGGTTATATTCTTTTCATGAGTTTACATTTTAAAACTTTAATCACATTCATCTTATTTTACCAGTACTATCTATGAGCCATGCCACCTTTAAAGCTAATTTTTGTATGAAATTCAATCACTTCTAAAATTAATAACTCATAAGGGACTCTTATGAGCTTCCTCTTCGGATTCCTTTTAACTTTTATATCCAATAATTTTCTCAAAGTCTTCATTTTAGGACAAAGATACTCTACCTAGTTTCTTAGAGTCCAATAATTTTAGATAATACAGTCTTACTTTAAAATGTTTTTTAGTAATAATGTTGTGGGGGTAAATAGTCAGATGCAGTGATCACTTCCATTTATGCTTACTTTTTATTTTTCACTTTTTACTTTAACTGGGGATCCACCATTCTACCTTTCATTTACATTTTCTTTTATGATGTCTAATAGTTTTCAGAATGTTTACATTTGCTTTATTTAAAATGGCTTTAAATCCCACTCCGAATTCAAACCTTTGGTTGTACAGCATCTAAGGTAAAAATCCAGAAACTTTTCTTTGGAGAAGGTATTTAGTCTATCTCCTCCTCTTCTTTCCTATCAACCTTTTCTATAGCCATAAATTTGATGTCATCAGTCCTGTTGTTATGCTTTTCAGAAAGTGTTTCCTCAAGGATTTATGAAAAGAAAAAGCTTTTATATTCTGAGATGCTCCTGCACTCTGTTTAACTAGCTTTATAGTTCTCCTACATACATCAGGTTACATGTGCACAAGATTGTATACAGCTTAAGTGCTATTGCAGTTGAGAAAGCTTCTAATGTTCACCCTATAACTGTAACCATCCACCTGTAGCTCCTTTCCTTAATGGCAGTGTTCACAAACACATCATCTTCCACACTTGAACATCCCTACAAGGGGTGGTGATAACCACATTCTGTATGCTTCTTGTGGCGACTGGTGTCTGCTATAAACAGCTTGTTTTTATTGTTTCTGCTTTTGAAAAAGTAATTCTAGGATCTCTTCCAAGTTCAGCAGGGGTCGTTCATTAGAATGGGCCAGTACTTCCTAATGATTTCCCTACTTTTCCAGCCTGATTTCATACTGTGTAACAAAAGTTACCTGTTGTTTTTAGCTGTTTCAATGTTCACTTCATTTTGTTTTATTTTAGGCTTTAATGTGCTTCTTTCTTCCCTGACAGCCCTTTTCAAGGCTAAGTATAGCTGTTCTGTTTATAGCCCTCACTAGGAACCTGTTATACATTTCTACAGCATGACTTTCAAAATACAAAGTAGAACTTGGAAGATATCCTAGAATTACCCTCTGTAGGGATGAACTATAAGGCCAGTTAAACAGAAAGTGCAGGAACACCTCAGAAATATAAAAGCTGGCCCTATTAATAAACCCTTGTGGAAACACTTTTCTGAAAAGCATAACAACAGGACTGATGGCATAAAATTTATAGCTAGAAGGTTGATAGGAAAGAAAGAGGAGGAAATAGACTGAATACCCTTCTCCAAAGAAAAGTTTCTGATTTTACCTTAGATGCTGTACAAGCAAAAGGTTTGAATTGGAGTGAGATTTAAAACCATTTTAAATAAAGCAAAGGTAATCATTCTGCAAACTATTAGACATCATAAAAGAAAATGTAAATGAGAGGTAGACTGGTGGATCCCCAGTTAGAATAAAACATTGAAAAATAAAAAGCATAAATGGAAGTGATCACTGCATCTGCCTACTCATCCCACAGCATTATTAGTAGAAAACATTTTTAAAGTAAGAATGTATTATCTACAATTATTGGACACTAAGAAATTAGGAGAGTATCTTTGTCCTAAAATGAAGACATTAATGAAATTATTGGATATAAAAGTTAAAAGAATCAGAAAGAGGATGCTCCTAAGCAGTCCCCTTATGAGTTATTAATTTTAGAAGTGATTGAATTTCATACAAAACATTAGCTTTAAAAGGTGGCATGGCTCATAGACAGTACTGGTAAAATAAGATGAATGTGACTAAAGTTTAAAAAATGTAAAACTCATGAAAAGAATATAACCAGTAAGTCTGAGCCAGGAATGAAGTTTCTAGTTGCATAATTTCTTTATTTTCATTTTTCAAAATGTTTTGATATTTAAAATGATTAAAAGAATAAAATGTTAAAAAATGAATTTATAAGGGTATAGGTTCAAAACCCTCCAAAGTGACTTACATTTTCAAAATATTATTGGTTTAAATGAACACCGGGGCTACCAGGTGTTCATAATTAGTTAGCTATTTAAGGAGGTATAACTGAAAAACATCACCCCTGGGAAGACCACACCTTGGTTGAAGCGCCAGGTTTAGTTCAGAAACTGGAGGCACTAGAGAAAGTTGTTGATATTAAAAATGGTATGCTGAATTAAATGTTGTATCCACAATAAAAATAACTGATTGGAAGACAACAACTCTCCGGGTAATTATTGTGCCTTGAGTGCAGAGTGTGAGTTGGAGACTGGTTTCTAAATTACTGGAAGGATTCATTAAGAAGAAATACAGAAACACATTACTTCCAAAGGGTTAACAGATATAACACAACATGGCTTCTGGCCCAGTAGATCATGTCTCACAAACCTGTTGCAGTTCTTAGAGCTAGTTAGCACAGCCCTAGATTCTGGATTATTGGTGGGCATTGTATACTTGAATTTTGCAAAGGCATTTGACCTTGTCCACCACAAAGAGTTAATAGGCTAATAGAATGATAGTTCCACCCCACCATAGTACATTAGGTCAAATCTTGGTTGACACAGAGAAGACAGAAGGTCAAAGTAAGGGGCTATACATCTGACTAGGGTTACATTACTAGTCGAGTGCCTCAAGGTTATGCATTGGGTCCGTCATTATTCAATATGTTCATTTCATCTATGCAAACTTCCTGAAACACATGGCTCATAAATGTGCCACTGACACTAACATAGGTGTCTTAGTGAAGAGATAATCAACTTTCAAAAAGATTTAGATAACTTAAAAACTTTGGCACAACAACACAAGCTCAGATTTAATAATGATAAGTGCAAAGTCATGCATTTCTGGAAGAAAACAGGCTCAACAGATATATACTACATGGTAAAGAATTACAGGTCACAGACATAGAGAAAGATCTGGGTATCACTATTAACAATAAACTAATATTAGATGACCATACAAGAGGAATTGTACTGAAAACCAATAGAATACTGGGGTGTATCCAAAGATATATTAGAACAGAGAGGAAAGATGATCTTGCCCCTATATCGTACACTCATGAGGCCACAGTTGGAGTATTGTGCACCTTTTTGTCACCCCAAAATATAGGGAGTATAAAATTACTCAAGGGGTCCAAAGAAGGGTAACAAAACATTAAGAACTGTAAAATATCTGTCATATTTATATAGGTCGAAGTACCTAGATCTATACATGTCAGAGTATAGGAGCACTAGGAGACCAATGTCTAGTTATTAAAGCTTTCCAGGGCAGGGATCTACGGGAATGTATGGGCCTTATAAGTAAAACAATAAATAAAGACTTCAGAATGCATAAACTACAACTATATGGAGAACATTACAAAACTAAAACAAGAAATCAACGGTTAAATCAGGTGGTGGTGACTATCTGGAATTCCCTATCAGAAACAGTGGTCCTAGGCAAAATTTGGATGAATTCAAGAAAGCACTAGACAAGTTTATGATTCAAACTGACAAAAGAATCTTCCGCTGACATAGTGGTGAGTCTATTTGGCTAATGCTATTGACTCGTAACCTTCTATGAAATCTATAAATCTAGGAAGTAAACAGGTACTTCACATTTCCTTAGTGAACCAGCAGAGTTCCCTGCATGTTTGCTATCACCTGCGTACCTCTGTTAAAGTCTAAGATGCTAATCCTGTTCCACTGTTGTGCTGTTAAACTCACATGCAAAGAAAGTTGAGTCAAATAAAGAATTGGTTTGGGACAGGGAAGATGAAAGAAATATAGTAATAATTAAGATAATCTATTTAGTTGTAGGAGAAGGAACTTACTGCAATATTATTAATGGTATATGTTTGTATAGTTTAGTGTGTTATTTATTAATCATTTGTATAACTGATATAGGTCTGTATGTTGTATATTTAGATAATATGTTGGAGCGTAACTAATGTATGTGACATTTTTACGGATTTCACTAGAAATTAGTTTTTAACTCAGTTGAGCTGCTGATTCATTAATACTAATGAATGAAATGTTCTACTACTACTACTACTACTGCTACTACTACTTCTACTACTATTACATGCTGGGGCACGAACATGAATGGGACATGTTACAAGGGAGTCATAGAAGCATAAAATCTGATGGCAGATAAGGACTGCTTGGCCCATCCAGTCTGCTCATTTCTCCTACCTACACTATAACCACAGACCTTGCTGATTAACAGCCCTTCTCCCTCCGCCACTACTTTCCAGTATGATTCCTTGTGCTTATCCACTGCCTTCTTGAACCCCACCACTGATTTTGCCCACAGCAATGGATTACAGCTACAGTTACATTGCTTTTCAAGAATGGTAATAGATCAGATTGATTAAATTACAGACCAATCAGCCTTACCTCAGTTATTTGTAAAATAGCCTAGACCCACTTAAAACCAAATTAGAAGAACATTTTAAAATTATTTACTACAATAATATAAAGCAACATGGTTTCAAGCAAAATAGATCTTGTATAACAAACCAGTTATGCTTCTGATAAAGTAATTAAAAGCATATATAACAACAAGTTGATGTCCTGTATTTAGATTTTAAAAGCCTTCGACAAGGTCCCATAGTTTACCAGTAAACAAGTTGATAAATATTGGTATAGATGTTAGGTTAATAAATTGGATAAATAAATGGTTAACAACCCAGGATCAATGGGTTAGAGTAAAGGGATGCTATTCTCATAGTGGTAATGTGACCAGTGGAGTCCTCAGGGATCGATCCTGGGACCTGAATTGTTTTCCTATATATCAGTGATGTATAGTACATAATGATATCAATAACTGGGTGGTAAAATTCACTAATGATGTAAAGTTGGGTGGATCTGCGAATACACAGGATGAGAGAAAGCATCTGACTAATGATTTAGAAAAGTGGAGAGATGGGCTGAGATGATTGGAATGCACTTTAGTAAGGAAAATGTTCAGTTCTACATAGGAAATCCAACACAAGACAGGATTATCTCTTGAAAGAGACAAAATTTAAATAAAGTTGAAACTGAATGGATTTGGTACCATTGTGGATCAGAGCGTGGGCTCTGAGCACGCAGAACTGATTTCATAAAGAAATCAAACATCATGATTAGGAATATAAAGAGATCTTTTGTAAATAGATTGGCAACATTTATATTGAATCTTACAAAGCCTGTATAAGACCATACTTGGATTATGGGTGCCTCTGTGGAGCCCATAATTAGGAAGGATGTGGAGAAACTGGAGGAGTGCAGCGTGAGTAACACAAATGGTGAGGGGCTTGAATTGCCTTGATTATAAAAAGGCTATGAGATCCAATTTATTTAGCCTTGAGCACAGAAGGGTGAGAGGAGACTTATTATTGATGTTTAAAATCTTACAAGAATCTGAGTTAATGAATGGACTAGGTATCGAGATTCAGTTAAAACCAGACAGTCTAAGGACACATAAGCAGCAGATAAAATTGGACAATATAGTCAAAAATGTGGGATTTAATTTCTTCTTACAACAAACTGGTAGGTTGTGGAACCAACTACCTAGAGATTTGATAGAAAGTGAATCAGTATGTACATTCAAAAGAGATTAGATGATTTTCTTTTAGACAAAGGGTGTCGTTGGACCCTCTGATATGGGTGGATGGTTAATATGGGCTTATTTGCCTTTTTCCATTCATACCCCAGTATGATAACCAGTACGATAACCTCCACTAGGAGGCTGTTCCAGGAATCCACTATGCTCTCTGTGAAGAAGCATTTCTCACACCTCTCCTGAATCTACCCCTACAGCTTCATAGCATGTCCCTTGTTCTTGAGCACATTTTCTTCAGAAAAATAAAGGCACCTGTACATTATTAACCCTTTGAGGAATTTAAAGATCTCTGTTATATCCCCCTCTCCTCCTCTCTTCCAGGGTGTACATATTGAAGTCCTTTAGTGTCTCCTACTAGGGCTTTTGATCGAGTACCTGCACCATTTTAGTTGTCCTCTGCTGGACTGCCTCCACTCTATCTATGTCCTTCTGGAGATGTCTTCTCCAGAACCAGATACAGTACTCAAGGTGGGTCTTACCAGTGATCTATAAAGAGGCAACACCACTTCCTCTTTCTGCTGGTTATACCCTCATTATGCACCCCAGCATCACACTAGCCATCCCTACTGCCTTGTTGCACTGCCTGGCCACCTTTGACTATCCCAGGTCTCTTTCCTATTTGTGGTTATCAATATCACTCCACCCATTTGTACTCCACCCGGGTTTCAGTACCCTAAGTGAATTATTTTTCAATTTTTGCATTGAATCCCATCTGCCGTACTCTTTATCACTCATCTAGTTTACTCAGGTCTCTGCTTATCCTTTGCACCACCGCCCCCTCCCCAGAGTAGCCACCTTATTGCAGATTTTGGTGTCATCCAGAAAGAGGCAGATATTCCCTTCAAGCTGCTCTGCAGTGTCACTATAAAGACATTAAAGAGGACTGGTCCAGCACTGATTCCTTAGGCACCCTGCTGGCACAATCCCTTCCTCATAGTGAACTCCATTTACAGCACCCTCTGTCACCTATTCCCTAACCAATTTTTTATCCAGTTTACTACCTTTGGACCCACTCCTAAGCTACCCAACTAGCTTACTAGCCTCTGTGTAGAATGGTGTTGAAAGCTCTACTGAAGTCTGGATAGGCCAAGTCCACTACTATACCCTGATCCAAATCCTTTGTCATTCAGTCAAAGAAATCTATTAGATTTATTTGACCTGACCTTCCCGCTATGAAACCGTGCTACTGGTTCTGCAAGCTGCTGGATTCAAGATATTCCACAATTCTTTCCTTCAGTAGTAATTCCAGTAACTTTCCCATGACCACTGATGTCAGGTTGACTATCCTATTGCCAGCCTCCTTCCTGCTACCGCTTTTGTGTAGTGAGACTACATCTGACCTCCTCCAGTCATCTGGAACCACTACTGTTTCCAGTGAGCTGTTCAATTGAACTGCCAGAGGTGCAGTCAGCATTTCCTGAGCTTCCTCAATACCTTTGGATGCACCCATCTGGCTAAATTGTTTTGTCCACCTTCAGATTAGCATATCACTTCAGGACTTGTGCCTCCAAAAAGGACTAGTGTCCACCCCACCTTTCAAAGCTTCTGTTACTTTTTGTGGCTTCTCCTCTTCTCCTTCCTCTGTGAACAATGTACAAAAGTATTTATTTAGGATGTGTGCCTTTTCCTGGTCCCCTCTGTACAGTGCCCCTTCCCTTTTAACCTTATGATCACTCCTACTCTTCATCTTTTCACTTTCATACATAAAACATGTCTTGTCCCTTCTGTTACCTCCTAGGCTCTTACCTCTTTGGTTTGTGCCTTTGCACTCCTTACTGTTTTCCATGTTTTCATCTGTTTCCCCAGATACACTCCCTAAGCACCTGTCTCTGCAGATCATTATACCTGCTGAATGCTACCCTTCTAACCTTTACCTTTTCAGTCACCTCTTTTGAGAACCATAGTGGTCTATTTTTCCTCTTGCTTTGCTCCCTATTTGATGCAGAGGTTTGTTGACTTTACTGTGCTCCTTTTATCTTTTCCCATTGTTTCACCACCCACCCATGCCATCCCCCACCAGATCATCCCTGAGGTATTCACCCATCTTTGTAAAATCTGCCCTTCTGAAGTCCATGCCACTTATCCCCATGTGATTCAGTTCTACAGCTGTCCTTATATTGAAACATACCATACAGTGTTCACTGATGCACAAGTCACCACTGCCTTGACATCTGAAAAACTGTCCATGTTAATGACTACTAGGTCCAGTATTGCCCTATCTTGAGTGGGATCACTGACTAATTGCCAGAGAAATGCCCTGCAAGAGTCAAGAATGTCCTTGCTTCCAGCTGAAGCTGCTGCTGGGAGGCTCCAATCTACATCTGGCAGGTTGAAGTCCCCACCACCCCTTTGTTAGAGGTCTGTAGATTACTCCAGTGAGAACTGTGGCTCCATTCCCCATCTCCAGGGTGATCCACAGTACCTCTTCCTCCCCTGTATTCTCTTGATCTCCATCAGTTTATGCTTTCCCTCATATAAGCACCTCCTTTCCTTCCCACCCTGTCCTGCCAGAACAGAGTGTAGTCTGGTATGGCCATGTCCCAGTCATGGTTTTCAGTGCACCATGATTTGATAGTAGCCTCAGTATCCTGGCCGACTTTGCCATGTTGGCCCTGGGTCTGGAATCTTGTTTCCTAGACTTCTAGCATTTGCACACATGCCCTTCAGATTTTCTTCCACTCTGCTTAATGCCCCTTTTTCTTTTTGCCCACCTTCCTTCACCCCTCTCATTTTAATGTTCCTATTCCTTCCCCTTTACCTCTACCACCCTGATTCTTTTATTAATTTGCACCCTTGGGGATTCCTATCCCAGGGAGTTCTCCTTACTTTCTACTTCAGCCTGTGGAGAGGGTTAGTTCAGACTCCTGTCCTTCTGACACCCCTTGGCTAGTTTAAATATTCATCAAAGTAACAGTTAAACAAACCACTGAGGACTATGGTTCTCCTCTCAGATAGATGCAGGTCATCACCCTTGTACAGGCCCCTATCATCCCAGGTGGGTCCCAGTCACCAGTGTAGCTTAACTCTTCCTCTCTGCACCATTTCTTCAGCCATTAGTTTAAGCTCCTGCTGTGGCAATACCTCTCCTGGTCCCTGTCATGGACAAGTAGCACCTCAATGAAGGCCACTGAGCAAGCTACCTGTCTAAGACCCCTCTCCAGCCCCCTCAACTCATCATGCACTATCCCAGACCCACCCTAGTCCAGTCATTAGTCCCCAGGTGGACAATGACATCCAGCTCTGCCTTCCATCCTGCTCCCTAGTGATCCTCAAGATCTGCTTCCCATCCCTCCTAGCCATGGTGCCAGGTAAGCAACTAACCTGCTTCCCCACTTTCCTATTCAAAGCTATCCCCTTACAATCAATTGCCCCACTAGAGTTGCTTTCTCCTCCTCTGGGGTCTTCAATCACCCTTCTTGGGTTCTCCACTATGTAGGGCCCCACATCCTCCTTGGTCACTACCATGGTGCCTTCTCCCAGTGGCCCTGTCCCACCAAAGCAGTGAAGAAATTATGCAGTGGTACCAGTTGAGGAATGTGCCACTGTTCTACCATTCCAACCCTTCCAGAGCCCACTGTACCCCAATCCTCTTCCCTGGCATCCTCTGAAGTAACAGTGTCAGACTTGGTGGCCCCTGGGTGGGGAAGAGGTCCCCAAATCCTAGTCAACTCAGTCTGGAGTCTAGCGACCACTTCCCTCATCCCAGAGAGGTATGTGCAGATAGGGCAGCACTGCAGTCTCCATGAGTCTCTCTGAAACTGCTGCCCCACAGCCACTGCACTGCACCACTCCCAGCATTCCCATCTTCCATTCTCCCTGTGTTACCTGGAAACTCTTTTGTACTTTTAACCCTGAAAGGGCACTTCTAGTGTTATCCTTTTTATTTGTTTCTATTTGTGTTCCCCATGCCTTGTTAACATTTTTGTACTCCTACTACCCTAGATTTGTGTTACTTCTATTCCCAGTTTTTGCCTACCTTTGATCTTCTGCCTATCCCAGAAGTGACTATTACACAGTAGTGAACAGGTGACTTACCTTAGTTGAACAGAGTCCCGGCTTCTGCCTTCCCTTCTGGTGATGCCTGCCAATACCTATAAAGCCAGTCACCTGTTCCACCCATTGCTTTTCAACTGCTTCACTGGACATGAATGTGGACACGTTGGCTGTGGCTGCTTTTATGCAGAACCTGCTCCTTTCCTGATGCCACACTATTGGCTGTGGAATGTGAATTATCAACTAGCTGAGGCCCTGGCCAGACAGTTAGTACCCCTCCCCTCAAACTACAGGGCTATACACAGTTCTTATAATATGGTCCTAAATGTGGACTACTCTGGCTGCTCTCAAATGTACCCTTCACTCATTAATAAATACACAAATTCAAACAAGTTTCACCGCAACTTATCACACCTATGCTGTCTCAAAAAACACAAGTGTTTTTGTCAGTCCTGTGAGAAATGCAGAGAGATTATATACATAGATACATAGACAATGTCGGCAGATAAGGGCCTATGGCCCACCCAGTCTGCCCATTTGAGCTTGTAAGTTCAGTTTGTTTTCCTAGAAGTCTGTTGCACCTTACCCCTGACCTCCAGAATTCCTTTATGTCTATCCCATGCATTCTTAAATCCTGTGATTGTTTCAGCCCCCACCACTTCCTCTGGCAGGGTGTTCCACTTGTCCACCACCCGTTCTGTGAAGAAATTCTTTCTCATGTTTCCTCTGAATCGTCCTCCCTCCAACTTCATCCCATGCCCTCTAGTCCTGGAACATCTTTTTCACTTAAAATAGTGTTTTCCTGCACCCTGTTCCTCCCTGTAAGATACTTGTATGTCTCTATCATATCCCCTGTCTCCTCCTCTCCTCCAGGGAGTACATGTTCAGTTCCTTCAACCTGTCTTCATAGGACTTGTGATGCAATCCATGCACCATCTTTGTTGCCTCCTCTGAACCTTCTCTACCCTGTCTATGTCCTTACGTGAGGTATGGTCTCCAGAACTGTACACTGTACTCCAGGTGGGGCCTCACTAGTGTCTTGTATAGCGGAATTATGACCTCCCTTTTCCTGCTGGTAATGCCCTGCTTATACATCCCAGCATCCTATTTGCTTTACCTGCTGCCTTGTCACACTGTTTCGCTTCTTCTGCTTCCTTTTATTGTGATCTCTTAAGAAGGCTAGAGAAGTCTATTTGCTGACAACTGCTTTACTTCTGCCTAAGCCATACACCCCAAATTCATAGTTCTCTTCACCCAGCTAACTGAAAGGAGGGTGCAGTGGGAGTAGTTCAAGAATTGTAAACAAATATGTGTTTTGTGGGCTAATGCCAATGTGGTGAACAACAAGTGTTTCTCTTTTATTAAGAAAAAGAAAACAGATGCAAAACAAACTTTTATACCAGCAATTACTTGAAGAGAAAATTCCTGAAGTGCTTTTTGTTTAAACTAAGGACAATTGAAAGCTTAGGAGGGTTAACAGCATCTTTTTAACATGGTAACATGAATAAAGGCAGGGCTTCGTCAAGCCCTGTGTCCGACTCAAAGGGTCGCAGATGCCCCAAAGTCTCTCAGACACAGACAGGTCCAATTTACAAATGGGTGATGCATTTGCAACATTTTCCCCACTTTATGGCTTCTTGCACCAAAGGGTTGGCACAAGTGCTGCGATCCCAGACACAAAATTAGACCAGGCAGAAGCTGGCTAACACCCTACATCCCATGTTCTGGACTTGCGATGGGCATTTGTAGCACAGTACTGTGAAATCGCACTTGCCGCAAGTCACCACTTGCATTACACACTCTGCCACAAGTCTACTGCGTCACCATATCTCCTTGTAAAATTTGGCCCAAGGTCTCAACTAGAGATATTGTAAATTAAAATGTACCAGTGAAGATTTGGAAAAGTGACAGACTTCAACATCTGCAAAGGTTTTGCAAATTGAAAGCAAACGGGAAAGTTCACCCCCAAAAAATCACAAATGGTGAAAAAGTACCTTGGTGGCAGACTTTTACTTTAATTCACCCTTTAGTAAATTCTGAGGGTGAATAACTGTTATTTCAAAATAGAAAAGACTTATAAGAACTCTTTCCTTTACCCTCAGAGTACCTAGTCTCCCATCTGTCCCAGTGGCCCCAGTAAAAATTAGAAATGCCCCTTCCCTGCAACTTACTTAGCACCCCAACTTCAACGCTGTCCCCAGATGGTTCAAATAATAAAGAAATGCCCCTTTCCCCACAAACAAATTAGTGCTCCATCATCCAATCTCTTCCATTACCATATTGTTGATAATAAAGAAAAAGAAACTTAGTACCCATAACTCCCACATTCCTCTACTTCATTCAGGTGCACTGACTTCGTTAAAAAAGAGACTAATTAATGCCAAAATGGTGACAGTACAACCTCCTCACACCACAGTGGCTAGCCAGCATCTGAGTGAATGTGAGTCAAAGCACACTCAAATATAGTGGAGTCTTCCTGAATACAACACAGTGGAACAGAATCCTGCATGACAAAAGGGATTAACTGCATTTAAAATTACACTGTTTCCTGCAGTACCACTGCAGAATTCTGCAGTAGTCTATGCTGAATCCTGGAAGGCTCCACTACTATGAGTGCACTCACTCTCATTAATTTAAATGGCAGATTAACAAAGGTGGTGTGAGGAGAGCTGCACTGGTCACCATCTTTACATGCAATAATTATGTTTTCATAAAATGTGTTTTAGAATCCTAAAACATCATTGGTCTAAACACATCACCTGACCTCTAATTAATTCGGAGTGCTTGCACTTTATGCTGCAGGTGTAATCGGGACAGGAAACAGTATGGCCGACAGGAATACTGTTGCTTATGGAACATCGTCAGTGACATAACTGTTGTCTGTTATTCATAGGAAACACTAATGTAAGTAAAATCTAAATAAACAACAAAAATATTTCTGACAATGTATTTTGCAAGGAGCTGTGCCCCCCGCACCCCTCACATGGGAGGCTATACTCCTGCACCCCTTAAATACATATAATCAACTCCAAGGTTGCACAATCTTGAAGAAAAAAATTACAGAACCAGGCATCCAGTGTACAGTGGTGACCAAGGAGATTTAACATTCTAGCACCTAGATATTACTCACCCGAACGCAGGTGGAAGTCATGGAAACTGAACCCTAGTTGCTATATCCTACCTCAGTCACAGTCCCTTGCCCTAACCACTAAGTTAAATGAGCCAAACTACTGAGATAGTCTCCAGCTCTCAGCCTTATACTTTCACATGGCATCTTGTAATCCGAGTAGTGCACGAGTAATCCCTAGTATTATTCTTGGAGTGGCATGAGACTCTCATCCACTATACCACTTCCCATCCAAGGTGTCCAACATGACTCCTGTAGCATAAAGTGCAAGCAAGCCAGCAGTCAGATAGCAGTGTCTTCCTAAGAAGCATTGCTAATTACTGAAATGCATACCATCTGTGGGCACTGGGTCCAAAGCATGCTAACAAGAACAGTATTGGCATGGTGCGCTCAGTAAAAAGGCACCAATTTTATTTTGCACCCACCGACTTAAGGAATCTCAATCTGGGGGTGGACCATGGGAAAGGTTAAACTTTGTGGGGCCATGGAATAGGTTTCCACAGCCCCTCGTAAAAAAAAAAAAAAAAAAAAAACTTAAGTCCCAATGTGATAAACATTGGGGACCAGGATTAGAACGCTGGTCTTCATTACCACTGACTAGCTGCTCTATGCCTCAGCCCTCCACACCACAGGAGCAGCCCAGCCAGCCTCCTGTTCCTCACAGCCCTTGTCCTTTTGCAGGACCACAGACAGTAACCAGGGAGCACTTACAGCAAGTGCTGTAAATCCCACTGCTGTCCATGTGAGTGCTTACCAGACTAGTGCTGTGAATTGTGGCACTAGTCTGGTAGCGCATTTGACCAGGTACCCCATCAGTGCAAGTATACTAATAAGGCATTCTAATATCAAGGGTGAGGGAGAGAATGTTCACTAAGCTAGAACTCACATACAGAACAGAGGTTCCAAAATGACAGTGGAGGCTGAGAATTATACAGGATGGTACACAACAAAGAAAAGCAGGTCATGATACGTACCTGCAGGTCACACTGATGTGTCAGAATTTTAGAGACACAAGCCTGAAGAAAACAGTCAACCTAGAGACAAAATCTTGAACAAGTAAGGCTAGAGCTCATGTAATTCATTTTCATTTCTCTAAAACTCTTTATTTTTAATTAAACCTCTGATTCAAACAAGTGCAAATTTAAGAGGAAAAAGAGACCGCTATGGTTTTTGAAAGAGGTGGCTGAAAAGATAAAGGCAAAAGGGTAGCATTCATAAGATATAAGGAGATGTCGAGGGAGTGGGAAGGGGAGGAGCATCGGAGCACAGAGGGGACCATGGAAAGCAATAAGGAGCACAAAGATGCAAACTGAAGTGAGAATAGGCCAGGTGTAATGAAAGGGGCAAGGCATTTTTAGTTATATAAGTGAAAAGAGGAAGAATGGAAGTAGTATTGTAAGGTTAAAAGGAAGGGAGTTATGGTTCAGAGGGGACCAGGAAAGACAGACATCCTGAACAAATTCTTTTGTTCAGTGTTTACAGAGGAAGGAGAAGGGAGAGGCCACAAAGTAACAGAAGCTTTGAAGAGAGGGAGGTGGACACTAGTACACTTTAGGAGGCAAAAGTCCTGATGGAACTTGTTAATCTGAGGTGAAAGCAATGGGCCAAGATGGGGTGTACCCATGGGTGTTGAGGCAGCTCAGGGAAATACTGACTGCACCTTTTACAGTTCTATTTAACAGCTCACTGGAAACAGGAGTGGTTCCAGAGGACTGTAGGAAGGTCGATGTAGTCCCACTACACAAAAGTGGCAGCATGGAAGAGGCTGGCAATTAATGGCCAGTCAGCATGGCATCGGGTAGGAAAGTTAATGGAATCATTGGTGAAGGAAAAGATAGTGGAATATCTTGAATTCAGTAGCTTGCAAGACGTGAGGCAGCATGGGTTCACAGAGAGGTGATCATGTCAAATGAGTCTGATGGATTTCTTTGACTAGGTAACTGTGATGATGTGGGTATAAGAAAGACACCAGATTCCAATGGAGTACAACAAAATATTATTTGTTTACTAACAAAGGCGCATTGAATGACAAAATAAACAGAGGACATGAAATAAATGCAAATGCAAAATATAGAGATACACTAGAAAACAGCTAGTGTTCCCTTTAAACAGGACAGTATAGGTCTAGTCCCTTCAAGCTCTGCCTAAACAATGAAAAGGAACTCCTTTATACAATCAAATCATGTGATCCATGAAGCTCTACCCACTTTCTAAAATCTAACATAAAAATTCAGGTAAATAATCAATTGTTTTACTTTTCACATTCAATATACCCTTTATAAACGTAATACACATGATACTAAGGCAGAGTCATCAAATAAAACTCAGGGTATAGACATTTAGAATCACTAATGTCAAATTTAACCCCACCCTCCCTTTTCTAGTCTATAACATATGCAGAAGAAAGGCCGGCTGGCTCTATAGAAACAAGGCAGAAGAATAAACATGGCATCCACCAAGTGCTGGTAACCCAAACCTAGGTATACCTTTTTGTTCTTGTTTAAATATTCTTTTATCTCTAAAGATAAGTTTTTAAACCCCTTATAAGGTTTCTTTATAAAAGTTTCAGAACATTGTTCTGTTTCTCTATCCCTTTTTACTTTTATGCCAAAAGATTTACCTTGTTTATTTTCACGGATACTGAATAACCTTTTCGTAGTTAATAAACAGCAACCTCCATAAATGTATGCTTCTAGATAGAGTCACTAGAGCACTACCTCTTGTTGTTTAAGTTTGTCTGTGTAAAATGCTACAAACCCCAACCGGATCATTTTAAGGAAAGCCGTCAGCTTTAACAATCGCCGTAGTGGCTGTTGAGCTCAGGATAATGCGCTCTTTCAAATGTGAGCATTATCGAGCAGGAGATACTAACGATAAGCTGCTTTCAACAACACTACAGTTCTGATTGCCAAAAATCCTCCTGTGGACTCTGCACTCATTATACCAGGATTAACTTTATGCTTTTATTTTTCGGTGCTAACGCGTGCACTGTGTTACTGAAAATGGCAAAACGAGCCTATTCACAGTGCAATGAGGTGAGTGCAGGGAAACAAACAAACCGCTCTTTTCTTTCAAAATAACGTTAAATGTCCAGGCATAACTCAGACCTAAGGGAGAATAATGTAGTGGTTTTACATACTGTGGCAAACGAAGGGACTGAAAGACAAATGGAAGGATTATAACGTTATATGTACAAGTATTGAATACAGATGGCCAGTCTGTATACCAAAGGGCATGCACATATAATGTCAAATTCTCTAAGTTTTTAATGAGAAGAGTTAGGAATGAAGAAACACGAATAAATATAAAAAGCTGTTGCAACAGACTTAAAAGAAAACTTAAGAGGCTACACATGTAAAAGTAACAGAAGAGGAAACAATGCCCCTTTGTTTTAACAGTATCACCACAGTGACCAAGGAACTAGATCAGGATAGAGTGGTGGACACTGCCTACCTTTGATTTTAGTAAGGCTTTCAACACCATTTCACATAGGAGACTAGTACACAAGCTGGGTAGCTTAGGATTGGGTCCAAAGGTGGTAAACTAGATAACAAATTGGTGAGGGATAGGTGACTGAGGGTGGTGGTAAATGGAGTTCACTACGAGGAAGCGAGGGTGACCAGTGGGTGCATCAGGGGTCAGTGTTGGGATTGGTCCTTTTTAATGCCATTGTAAATGACATTGTAGAGGAGCTGGAAGGTAAGGTCTGTCTCTTCGTGGATGACAGTTAATCTGTAACAGGATGCACACTTTGGGGGTGTGTGTGAAAAGAATGAGCAGAGACCTAAGAAAAGGTTATGGCAGCTGGGTTCCATGTGAAAAGTGCAAAATAATGCACTTAAGAAGATGGGTGAGGTGCTAAGATTGCACCTAGAGGGCATCAGAGTGGACATGGGGTGGACCAAAATAGACCATCATCAAGGTTTAAATACTGGCTGCCACAGCGGAGTGTATTAGGCTTAGAGGGAAAAATTGGGGCCAAATCACCCATCCAATGAGGGACAAGAGTGCAACCTATAGGAGATACAGGAGGACTGCGAGTGAGGCAGATAATTAATACTTTATTTCAAGTGTTTAAGCAGGGTTACTACTGGACGTTGGCCAAAATGGCAGGCATGGTGATGCAGCAAGCTAAGGCACAGAAGGAACTACAAATAGCTGAATGGATTAAGATGGGGAGAAGACCTTCTTTCATTACATAAGCAAGAAAAGGGAAGAGAAGGACGGATACTTAGGCTTAAGAAGGGGGATATATGGGTGGAGAAAGAAGGCAGCAAGACAGAGGTATTGATCGATTACTTCTGCTTTGTCTTTACTAGGAAAAGAAGGGCCAGTTGCCACCTGGGTGAAGAAGGTGGTGGAGGCAGGGAGCACAAACGTAGTGATAGAAGTGGATAGAGGAGGGAGGGGCTGCTTGGAACTAAAGGTAGACATGCTCCCAGGACCAGATGGCATACACCCCATGGTGCTAAAGGAACTGGCAAAGGAGCTTGTGGGGGCCACTGGCAAGCCTCTTCAACAGTTCTCTGAGTTGGGGTGGTGCCACAAGACTGAGTTTGGCACATGTGGTGCCTTTCCATAAGAGTGGACCAAGGAATGACCCCAGGAACTATAGGCTGGTCTGTCTGATCTCAATCATATGCAAACTCATGGAGACCATACTTAAGAAGAAGCTGGTAAGGTACATGGAGGAGAATGATCTCCAGGATGAGAGACAGCATGGATGTGTGTGAGGAAGATTATGCCAAGAAAACATGATTGACTTTGACTGGTTCCTTTGGTGATGGCCAGGGCCAGGCAGTGAACATCATTTACCTGGACTTCAGCAAGGACTTTGATTCAGTGCCCCATAATGACCAGGTGGGTAGAAAGCTGGCTTAGGACAGAACCCAGGTAGCGGTGGTGGAGAGAGTTATCCAACACCAGGGAGGTCACTAGCGGTCTGGCAGGGATCAGTGCTGGGGTTGGTGTTGTTAAGTGTCTTATAAATGACACTGCAGCGGGCATAAAGAGCAAGATGTACTTGTCTGGATGACACCAAACTCTGGAGGATGGACACAGTGGAAGGATACAGGACCTGCTGGAAGACCTCAGAACATCTGAAAGATGGTAGAGGTTCTGGCAACTTAGCTTCAATGCCAAGAAATGGAAAGTGATGTACAGTACATTGGAGCTAGGAATCCTAGGACCAAGTACTACCTGGTGGGGGAGAGATAGCAGCAATGGAGGAAGAAGAAAGGGATCTGGGGTGGTGATTACTAGGGTTGGGTGACCCTAAAAAGTTTCAGAGGTTGTAAAATGTTCTGATAAGCAACAAAAGGTTTGGCTGGTTATACAAACTTTATCCGAACTTTTAGAACCCTTATACCTTAAATTAACTGATAAAAAGCTTTCTCTAGTTCCTTTTAAGTGTTTAGCAGATCCTCCCTGTCTCCCAAGAACACCCATATATTCATTTCCCTGGTGTCTAGCAGACCCCCTCCCTATCCCCAAGAGCACCTGTATAAATAATTGTCCTGGTGTCTAGCACACCCTCCTAACCCCAAGAGTGCCTATATTGCATATTAAATGTCCTTGTTGTCTAGTGGCCAACCTCTCTATCCACAAAAGGGCCCATATATTAATTTCCTGGGGTCTAGTGGACCCCTCACTATCACCAGGTCTGTATACTAAGTACCCTGGCATCTAGTGGACCCCGGTCACTGGCAGCCCATAAAATCTAACTGGTTTCCCTGGTGTCTGTGGCCCCCATCCCCACCCCAGCAGGTTGTGCCCCACCACTCCACTTCTCCTCATGCCCAGCCAGAGACTGGTATGGCTCTCTGTTTCCACTGCAGCCAGTTGCCAGACTGAGCTCTGTCAATGAATGAGTGCATACTTGTGCATGTTTGCACTCATTCATTGAAGGAACTCAGCTGACTGTAGTGGAGGGCTGTGCCAGTCACTGGCTTGGGAATGCGAGGGGCAGGGTGGTGGGGGCACTACCTGCCAGGGTAGGGATGGGGGGTCTACTAGACACTAGGGGAAACCTGTTTGACTATAATAGGGTGCTCAGGATGGGGTCTCTAGACACCAGAGAACTTAATATATGTACTCTGGGATAGGGATGAGATTCCACCAGACACCATTGAAATTAATTAGTATATGTGAAATTTCAGTGATAGGGAGGTGGGCCACTAGACACCAGGGAAATTAATATTGGGTATCTAAACCAATCTGAAGAAAAGTCTGGGATGTGGTTCAACCTTTTAATATTGTTGGTTTGGGGTGGTTGGTTTTAACAGAACAAGTTCACCCAACACTAATGATTACTAGTGATCTGAAGCACTGCTCACAGTGCAAAAGGCGGTAGGAATGCAAACTGGATGTTGGAGTGTATAGCCAGGAGTCAGCAATAGGTGGAACAAAGTCATACTGCCCTTGTACAGGTCACTGTGAGACTGCATCTACAATATGGGGTAAGATAGCAGTGTCCATACCTTAAGAAGGACATCAGCTTGCTAGAGAAAGTCCAAAGGAGGACAACCAAGATCACTGTGGATCAGCAGGGGAATTCTTATGAGGAAAGGCTGGGAGAATTGAGAAGGTACTTCCTGGAGGAGAGGAGAGAGGGAGTGATAGAGACCTTCAAATACTTGAAGGGATAAATAGGTAGACAGGGATGGTTTCATCAAGCTAAGAGACAACTGGAACCATGAGGGGCACAGATTTAGAGCGTGGGAGGAGGTTTAGCAGGAATGTTAGAAAGCACTTCTCTAGGGAAGGGTGATGGCCACATGAAATGCAGTCCCAGGGATGTGGCATCAAAGAAGGCAGTGGGCAGCTTAAGAAGGCTTGGGATTGGCATAAGGGACTCCATAGGATCATGGGTGGGCAGACAGGAAAGATGGTAAGACCAAGGGGCAGGGTCTATGGTGTAAACTAGGACCCTGCAATAGCGAGCAAACTTGATAGACCAAATGGCTTTCTTCTGCTGGATCTTTATATGTTCATACTCGGCACAGAAACCAGGGGCAGAGAACAAATGGGTGGAGTGGTATTGACAACCACTAAGCAGGAAAGATACCTGGGGTAATCATAACAGATGACTTAAGGGTGGCCAGGTAGTATGACAAGGCAGTAGGGAGATATGAGGGAATGATGTTTTGGCCCTCTTTTTTTATTTGTTTTTTATTCAAGCTGCAGCTAAAATGTGAAAGGAAGGGTGGAATACTGGGTATGCACAGCCCACCACCTTTCAGGCAAAGTTTAAAAAGCATCTTCTCTCTCTCTCTCTCTCTCTCTCTCACTCTCTCCTCTCTCTCTTCTTTATCCTAAATATTCTCTCTAAAGCTGCTTCCTTTGCCTTTGTTTTTCCCTGGTATTCTTCTAGGTAGAATATAGGAGACCTTGTTGGATTTAAGGAGCACCCGAGAGGAGACATAACTGGAGCATGAGTGCATCAGTTAATGGTTTCCTTCAGCTAACTGCAAAAGTACTGAGAGGACAAAGTTGCTAGCAAAGCCTGATATGGCTGGAGATATACTCAGAATGATGCCAAAGGAAACCTGTGTGTGGAGTATGGGCTTGGCAAGGTGATACATTGGGTGAGTCCTGGTGACACAGTTGGAGTCATTAACCTAATAAAATAAGGAAAGATTCCTCAAGCTGTTGTTTCAATAAGCTGTAGTGGAATAGTGATTTTACCTAGCCTGGTGAAAATCCAAAGTGTTGTCTGGCCCACTCGGTGTACCCCAACATTTTCTCCACCCTAACCTATTCCTTTTACTCTCTTTCATTTGTACTTTGTCAGTAGTTGTTATGAGGCAGTGTTTGGCCCATTTTACAAGCATTCTCCCATTTGCATTCTGCTTCTTTGTGTTTGCAAGCAAGCTCTCCATTCTACCTTTTTCCCATTGGGGATTGCATTCAATTTTTCCTAAGTTTTATAAGCCACCTGCCTGACTCCCATAATAGAGCTGTTAAGTGTGCTCTCAGTTTGAAAGGGCTAAATAACTTTACTTGAGTTTCAGGTGGGAGGGGGATTGATAATTCCTGAATGCTGTAACTCCATCCTGTGTGTGGTTCTCCTCTGTTTATGTTTAGGGGCAGGCTGTTCCTAACTAGATCTTAATTATACCCAGCTGGATCAGAGGAGGAGTGAGATCATCGGGATGGGATTAAGGCAGAACTATCATTTAGAGCATTTTATTCCTTACACTACATCAAAGAATTACTAAAATGCAATAAATTGTGTGTTGTTATGTGTTCTATTTATTGTTTTATGTTTTGTGGGTATATCCAGTATAAATATAACACATTTTGTAAATATAAAATTGAGGGAAATTTGAATGCAGAGGACAGGCCCACAGACCTATCAGGTGTGGGCAAGGTGTATAAATGTGGAGCTGAGGCAGACTGTGAGCAGCGCCTAATGAGCCACTGACAGTGTAGGAGCTCTGTTGGGCCCTGCTGTTGTTACTGCCTAGCATAGTGGTAGTTCTTGTCACTAAGTTCCCTCTGCATAAAGGATATTGTATATAGACTTGCATTTATTTATAGTAAATAAAATAGTATTTCAGGAATGACTGTTGTCTGCTGAGCCTCTGTCCTCACTACACCCACAACTCCTCACAGGAGGGTTACTGGGATGCTGGGGTGTAGGGGGGTATCACCAGCAGAAAGAGAGAGTGGTATTGCCTCTGTATAGATCACTGGTAAGAGCCCACTTAGGGTACTGTGTCCAGTCTCTGGAGACCACATCTCAGGAAGGACATAGAGTTGAGGCAGTCCAGAGAAGGCAACTAAAATGGTGCAGGGTCTGCATCAAAAGCCCTGTGAGTACAGACTAAAGGACTTCAACATGTACACTCTGGAATAGAAGAGGAGAGGAGGGATATGATAGAGACATTAAAATACCTCATGGGAGTAAATAAGGTACAGGTAGGAAGTATTTTGAGAAGAAAAATTATCAAGAACAAGGGACATATTATGGAGCTGTAGGAGGTTAGGTTCAAGAGAGATGTCAGGAAGTACTTCTTCAGAGTAAGAGTGGTGGATTCCTGGAACAGCCTTCCAGTGGAGGTGTTGGGGCAAAAACAGTGGTGGGTTAAAAATGCACGGGTTAAGCACAAGGGAGTCCTAATAGAAAGGGGGAGAGAATGAGCTGTAGATTGTGCACAGTCTGTGATAATAGTGTAAGTAGGGAGAAATGGGCAGACTGGATGGGCCAAGTGATCCTTATCTGCCATCAAATCCGATGTCTCTATGTTTCTATTATGTTAACAATGTAAACATAAAAGTAATGCAGTAAGCATTACTTTGTCAAGTGCATGCACTTTAGTCAGTTTCTTCAAGTTTTCAGCAGTTTAAAATGTTCTGTCTTTATTTCTTTTTTTATGAATATATTTCCCATTTTATAAGTTCAGTAAGCACCTCTAGGACATGGGTGTCTGCAGAATTAATGCATGCCCTGACTGAATAAGGCACATGGCCATTGGTGTCATGTCTTGCTGTGAAGCTGGGTGCACATTAATTCTGCATATGCCTATGTCATGTCATGGCTTATTGCCAACATTACTAGCTCAGCAAGACTGGGGAAGAGACTGAGAGTTGGGTACCAAGTGTTTTGGAGTTTTTTTCTTTATTATTAGGACCACGGGAGAGGGAGGAGTTAGAGTACTATTAGGTTTGGGTATAGGGTAAGTCTTTATTATTGGGGCCTGGGGTGGTAGGGAGGAGTTAGGGTGCTAAGTGGGTTGGGAAAAAGCTATTTTCTTCTTTTAATTGGAATCTTTAGAGGAGGTGGTGGAGATTGGGTGCTGCAGTACAGTATGTGGGCTGGGGAACAGTTAAAGTTTGCATTTCTTTTTAAAACCACTGTTATGCTTCATGTAGTAGACATGCATGGTGAATGTCGGCCTCCACAAGTTATCCCATTGACATGGGTTTACTGTACATCACAGAACGTTTTTCCCATTGAATGAGCACTTGCCCAGTGGACCCAATCTCCCTGCCCGATGATGGCTGTATCATTTAATACAGTCCCTGGTGGTCAGTGGACCTGCCCCTTAGCCCGATCAGGGCATTCAGTACTTTAAATATCCTGGTGGTCCAGTGGTACCCGTACCACCCTCCCAACCTGCCCACTCATTCCAGCCACCCCTCCCCTGGTCAGCGGTGGGCGGCAGCACCCTTACTCCACAAGCCACCTGGTCGCCTCACTGACCTGACAGCTGCACAGTATGTTATAGATCCATTGGTCCACAGCATGGGCCAAGGACGGCAGACGTATTGTACTACACAGTCCCGATATGTGACTGATCCATTCACATATTGGGACTGTGTAGTACAGTAAGGTCTGCACACCCATGCTGTGGACTAATGGGCGACAGCTGTACTGTACACCGTCAGTCGCTGGGTGGCTTGCAGGTGGTGCCACCCGCTGCTGACCTGGGGGGAGCGGGTGGTGGGAATGAGGGTGGGTTGGGGGGATATGAGTACCGCTGGATCACCAGGGATATTTACAGTACTGAATGCCTGTGATCAGGCCGGGGGTCAGGTCCACTGACCACCAGGAGTTGAATACATGATACAGATGCATTAGCAGGGAGATAGAGTCCACTGGACCAACAGGGAGTTTAATACAAAATACAACCCATGATCGGGCATTGGAGCACGCTGTTGGTGAGGGCTAGGGGCGCCGGTCCCTGATAGCTGCTGCCTGGCAGGGCGCCAGGCACAAGTCACCAGGGATCAGCGCACCTGCATGAATGGGCCATAATGCCATGCAATGGCCACATTTGTGCCTTGCATGCATTATGGCTCCATTTGCATGTCCACCACTGAATATCACAGTTGATGCATCTAGCACAACGGCACTTGTGCTAGCGCATTCCCTGCTCCTCTCTGGCCACTTGCGCTGGTGCAGTGCCACTGTGCCATGCGCTATGCAGGTGGCCACAGAGCACATTCAATGGTGCTGAGCCATGGCACAGCACTGCTGAATATCACCCTCTCAACACCCTGGCATATCCCAGTTGCATCTGCACCCAGGCTTGCGCCACAACCTGGTGCAGTCTGAATATCCTACCCATGATGTATAGTACAGTTAGTATGTTATAGAAAGCATAGGTGTTACTCAGTAAGCCAGTAATTTAAGGTCAGAATGAACTTAGGTCCTTTACATAGCCCCCCATTCACACAATCAGGGATGAAGTCAGTATGCTGTGCAGACATCCATGCAAAATAGGTTCCATACAACATGGTAGAAAACAATAGTGTGGTCAGCCCAACAGTGCAGTGGTAGATCTGCCATTCATGGTGCCAGTGACCCTGTTTCTGAAAGGCTTGGTCATTGAGACTGGCTGGGGAGAAGAGGCTCAAGATACCACAACACTCTCTCCTTCTCCAGGAAAGGGAGAGTTGCCACCTCCACTGTAACACTGCTACCGGGATGAATATGGGTGTTAATGCAGAGAAGGTACTATAGGGAGTGAGGATGAAAGCCAGGTTCCACACAAGCATGCAATGGCAAGCTTGGAGCCCAATGCATGTCAGGAATATTGAGGGTAGAGAACAAGGAAAATAGAAAATACCCTGGTGCATAAAGGATGTCCCTTCTAGATGCTTCGCCCTGCTTTCCACTACCAGATTCTCCTACACCGTGCTCTTCACCAGCCTCAGAACTGAGGGGCAGGCAAATTTCCTGGTTGTGGCCATGCCCCACGCTGAGGGCATGTGAGAGGCAAAGAGGAGATACGCACTAGGAATATGAGTGAATGGGGCCCGCAAAAGCAGAGGAAAGGGCTACAGCAGGAAAAATAGGACAAAAAGTGTAAATTAAAAATAAATAAATAAATTACGATGTGAACACATGGTGCAAAACTTGAAGTAATCCAGTGACATTTTGCCATTTAATCATCATGGGGTCTATTCACTAATGGTCAGGAATTATACATGAAATGCGATTGCCTGCCTGCACTGTTCTGCACCCCTGCATAGGCATGCAGCAGCAGCAAGCATTCATGACCACCGCTGACTGTCCATGCCCCCAACCCCTTGGTGCAAAGTCACATGGCAGAGGATCATTACAGCATGGGGCAGAGCACAGGATGCTGTGGGCATCCAGTAGGATGCCTTGCCTGGGTCCCATAGTGGATCACTGTCTGTGCGGGCTGGGAGCCCTGGGGTAGTATACACCTTCCAGTGAGAATGGCCACCTCTAAGGTGGCCTGGCAGGCAGTAGCAGCTGTGTGCATGGGGATCCCATGGCCACCACACACCACTGTTGACTTGTGGGGGTGCTAATAAGTCACACCAGGGTTCCCCTTATGTACATTTTGTAGTCCTAGAATGGCATGAAGTGCTAGTGTGCATGGGTGCAGCATTGGATGGGTCCCCTGGCCCACCCCAGTTCTGCCCCTAGTACTTAGCTGGTAGTGTGGAAGGGTGATCCAGCGTGCAGGTACTAGCACTCTTATGATGAATATCCCCAAGGTGCACAGATGACCACTGCACGGCATTCAGGTGTAGGAATGCCTGTGTGCCTCAGATACACGTTGCACAGGCATTCAAACCTACTCATGACTAGACCCTTATAGAATATTAATGCAAAACACAGTATGTCTCAGCTTACTTCTATCTACTGTACCATACTTACAGTCATTCTGTTTTCAGTCTCAGTTGAATCTATATTTAATTGTTTACTAAGAAATTCAGACATGCAGATAAATTGAAAGCGGTAATATGAATATACTGAAACCAATGTTTATAGGAAGGTCCCAACCTTTATGTAAACAGTACAGAAAATTGCCCTCTTAACGCCCACTACTTGGCAATCTTGGCTACATAGTAGCAGCCACAGACACTGCCAGCTATTTCCTGAAATTTCTGTGATATTTCCAGAAATATCTCCTCCTTTCTGCATTTCTATAGTAGGGGCAGCAGAGAAACTCTTCAGAAATGTCGTGAAATATCTGGAAATAGCTGGCAATGTCTGTGACTACAACTGTAGTTACACCTTTCCTGCAGCAAGCACCAATGCTATTCTGTGACTGGCAGTCAGGAGCACACAAATGCAAAGCAGCTTGCCTTCTCCCCATGAGGTGCGTGACATGTCCTCTATGATACACTCAACCCACAAGTGACCCGACTGAGGAATTCTAGGACTGCGCATATGGACCTCTGGTCACTCAGTAGTTACCATGATGTGCTATTCCTGTACCAACAAATCAGCTCAGAACAAAAGACTTTTAAGAAAATCATAGCGGGTGTCATGTTCTTTAGTTTCACCCTAGTATGGAATTCAATACCACAGAGTCTCTTCAGAGGCTTAGATTAGAATCACACCACTGCCTTGATGAGCATGAGCACTCTGCAGAGATACAGTACATTACCTCTTTTGCTCAAGAAAAGCAATATTTAAACATGTGACCTCTCTTATAACCATACTCGTAGAAGAACCTTGCATACTAAGCCTATATTTTTAACTCACTTTCAGACATTACCCCAAAATACATGGTATCTGCTGGATATGAAACTGCAAATTCTATGAACTGAATATGACATTTTGTGTCCTGTAGGCATGCCATTTTTGAGATATAGTCTCAGCATCTCAGCAATAGGGCTGTGTTTTGAAAACTAATTTTATCCCTACTGATCTCTCCATAAGGTAGTATTCAGCAAAATTAATCTCAAGATGCTCAAAATATGATACTGTCTGTGAAACATCAGACAGCCTTAAAATCTATACAAAACTATAACTAAATCAAAATCAAGTCAATAAATATGAATGAGGCATTCATTTGGACAGATCCATTTTATTGGGATTGGAAAATCTTAATTTTGTGATTTTATTTTCAAATATATTTTAAATATTTTATTATTTTTGTGACTGACTTCATTGTCCAGATCAGTCCTGTAAACATAATTTGATTTCATTTAACTTACGTGGTAAACAAAATGAAATAAATACATAATTGAATAAATAAGTGTTTCTATAAATGTTCTTTATTTGCACGCCTCATCAGATATATTACCTAAAAGTACACATGGTGATCATTAATCAGTTTCCATTTCCTATGTACAGTACACATTTCAGGAAAATACCATGTCCCAACCAAACCATCAAGTATTATTTTAACCCTCTTTCTATATCAGAAGGTTCACCAGCTCTGTATCCATATTTATACTTCTGTGTTTCAAATTGTCTCTTTAAGGAACAACATGACTAACCCTTTTGTGGCAAAATGCCAGCTATGGTGCCAAGTTATTGTGACCTTTGCCAGGTGAGTCTGTTTGATGGCCCCACGCCCTCATTTACAACTTTCCTTAGGAGCAGTATCTTCCCAGCTTGCTTATACAGTATGTGTTTTAGAGGTACAAGGTCCTCAGAGAACTATCACAACAGAGCACATTTATTATCCAATGCATCCTTCTGTAATCTCATGTGTTATAAGCTTCTTCATCTGATACATCTTGTTCAGCATGTTTCCCATTCCTTCCTGGTAGGAAATTATTTTCCCTTCTATCCAGTCATCCCCCTCTGCTCGGTTGCTCCATACCTGTCACCCTGGCATCCCTTAGAACTTACCTCATCAAACTCCTTGTTCTCCCCATATTTGCCTTGTGACAGGGTAGGTGGAGCTCCCCAACTCCCATTATGGATTGGAGCCATTCCAGAGGTGGTGCCTCAGTAGCAAGGCACTGGGCCTGTAAGCTGCTGGCTTCATCCCGCCAGTCATAGCATTTCTGTATTTCTGTGCCAGCATCTCCTAAGATGTCAGTGGCGTAGGTGCACAAACACACCTCCAAGCATTCACAGTGCTGCACCAGACAATATCCTACCACCACTAGCCTCTGATTACTCTGCCACCTGTGGTCACTGAGATGGAAGTACAGCAGCTGAGCTGACTGTCATCCTCCCCAGAGGAGGAAAGCATCCGCTGGGATGTTCAGTCTTCCTACCTCTGGCTGGCCCTATTGACTGTAACATGTGCCTGAGCTCGTCACTGGGGTCACAAGCAGTAGCACCAATTTTGCACTAATGTGCCAGTGAAAGAGAATTAAAAAATTCTAGTGATACATTTCTTGCTCAGAATACTATTTATTTCTATACTTTTTCATGTCTTGTTGAAAATGTCAAGCACAAACATTTCTGCTAACATTTCTGAACACTTCAGTTTGATATTCATTAAACCTAGGCCCTGGTGGTGGGGTGGGGGATCATTCAGAGGCACACAACATCAGAGGCCAGCCCATAGCAGTCATTGGTTACCACACCTGCCCTGGTGACTGACTATATAGAAAGATTCCCTGAAATCCTATTAAAAGCAAAGGGCAATGTGTAATTGTCACTCAGTTTTATGTCATTTGCTGGTTACATAGAAACATAGAAACATAGACTTTGATGGCAGATATGACCACTTGGCCCACCCAGTCTGCCCATTTCCTACCCATTGATAAGCTACAGATTCTAGTTAACCAACAGCCTACTTCCTGCAACCCCTACTATAATTGCCTTATGTCTTTCCATGCATGTTTGAATTCCCCACTGTTTTAGACCCCACAACCTCTCCAGGAAGGCGGTTCCATGTGTCCACCACTCTCTACATGAAAAATAATTTCACATTACCCCTGAGCCGTCCCTCTAACTTTAAATTGTGCCCTTGTTCTTACACATCTCTTTTCTGAAAGATGCTGCCCTCCTGGACTTTGTTGATTTCCTTGAGGTACTTAAAAGTTTCTATCATGTCCCCCTGTCCTCCTTTCATCAAGGGTATACATATTAAGCTCTCTCAGTCTCTCTTCATAAGGTTTCTGATGTAGACCCTGCACCATTTTAGTTGCCCTCCTCCGGACTGCTTCCATCCTGTCTATGTCCTGCATAGATGAAGTCTCTAAAACTGCATGCAGTACTCAGATGGGGTCTCACCAACTCTCTGTATAGAGGGATAACCACTTCCTTTTTCTACTTGTGATGCCCCTCCCTATGCATCCCAGTATCCCTTGGCTCTCCTTATTGACTTCTCACATTGCTTACTACCCTTTAGGTCATCTGATATGACTACACCCAGATCCCTTTCCTACATTGTTGTCGCTAGTACCTCCCCTGCTATTGTGTACTCTTCTCCTGGATTTTTATTTCCCAGGTGCATTACTTTGCACTTCTTTGCATTGAATCTGTTGCCATATGTCTGACCATTCCTCCAACCTGTGCCAAGTCCCTTCTCTTCGTTTCTACCCCCACCTTGTGTATCAACTCTGTTACAGATCTTTGTGTCATCTGCAAGAGGCATACTTTCCTTCCAGACCCTCTGCAATGTCACCTATAAAGACATTAAAGAGGACTGGACCCAGTACTGAGCCCTGAGGTACTCCACTAGTAACCCCCTTTCTTCAGAATGTGTTCCATTCACTATTACCTTCTGTGTCCTGTTGTGCAGCCAGTTTGTTACTCAGGCTACCACCCTGGGACCTACCCCAGGCTGGTTAACTTGATTATTAATCTTTGAGGGACTGTGTCAAATGCCTTCTAAAGTCTAGGTAGGCCATATCTACAGCCCCTCCCTGGTCTATTACTTTGGTCACCCAGTCAAAGAAATTGATTAGATTCGTCTGACATGACCTTCCTGCTGTGAATCCATGCTGCTTTGGGTCCTGTGCCCTGCTGGCCTCTAGGTACTCAACAATTCTTTCTTTCAGAAGTGATTCCATCATTTTCTCCACCACTGGTGTCAAACTAGCAGGTCTGTAGTTTCGCTTCTGCCTTGCTCCCACTTTTGTGAAGGGACTCACATCTGCCCTCCTCCAGTCCTCAGGTACCACCCCATCTTCCCATGATTTGTTAAAAGTGTGGTTAGTGGTGTCACTAGGTCCTCCCTTAGCTCTTTAGAATTCTAGGGTGAATCCCATTAGGCCCCATTGCTTTGTCCACCTTGAGTTTTAGGAGTTCTTTCAGTACTCTTTCTTCTGCAAATGGACTGGCATCAACCCCACTATCCAGAGTGCTTCTACTGTTTGGTTTAGGTAACTCCTCCTTCTTCTTTCATGAATACTGAGCAAAAGTATTCATTCAGTATCTCTGCCTTTTCACTGTCTCCTCTGCCCACCTTCCTCTCTCCTTTATTAATCTTCACTATCCCTCCTTTAACCTTTCTATGCTCCCTAATGTACCTATAAAAGGTTTTATCCCTTCTTAACTGTGCTGGCTATCTTTTCCTCGGTTTGGTCTTTGCTTTCTGACTGCCTTCCCACTTCTTTCTGCTTTAATTGATACAGTTCCCTGTCGTGCTCCATCTGTGATTCCTTATACTTTTTGAATGCAGCCTTTTTCTCCTTAACCTTCCCTGACACCTCTTTTGAGAACCATAGTGGTTTTTATTCTGCTTTGTTTTCTTTATTTGTTTCACACAAAGGCTTGTTGCTCCATGATGGCAGTTTTGATTTTCTCCATTGTTCTTCCACCCTCCTTTCTGGCCATTTGCTAATGCATTCCTCAGGTATTCACCAATTATGCCAAAGTCAGCCCTTGTAAAGTCCAGTATCCTTGTCTTTATATGGCTTGTCTCTATGGTTGTTTTTTTGAAGCACACTGTGCAGTGGTCGCTGTTCCCAGATGTCTACTGATTTCTAAATTTGTGATTTCTCCATTTGAGAGTACCAGGTCTAATATTGCTCCTCCTGAGTGGGTTCCACCACTAGCTGTCTAAGGCATGCCCCTGTAGGGCATCGAGAATGACCCTGCTCTTGGATGTGGCTGCAGTCCATGTTGCCCAGTTAACATCTGGCATATTCAGGTCCCCCAACAACAGTATCTCCCTTTTTCAGCCATTTTGAGAATGCCTCTATCATTTTCTTGTCCATTTCCTCCCTTGAGATGGGGGTCTGTATACAACCCTGTGTGGATTGTGATGCCATTCCCTGTCTCCAAGGTGACCCAGAGTTTCTCTTGTCCTCCCCTTTACTTTTTAGTTCTGTAGCTTTGATCCCTTCCCTTATGTAGAGAGCTACTCCACCTCCTCTTTTACCCTTCCTGTCCCTTCTGTAGATTGTGTACCCTGGTATGCTGACATCCCAGTCATGGTTCTCCATGTACCACATTTCTGTGACTGCCACAATATCCAAGTGTTCCTCTTCCATCAGGGCTACTAGCTCTGGAAGCTTGTTTCAAGACTACGGGCATTGGTACTGATTGCCCTCCATTTAATGTTGGCTTTATCCTTTTAACCTCATCCCTGTTCTTATTGCTCTTGTCCATTTTTCCATTTACCCCTGTTCTGCCCTCTGTCAAGCTCTGTACCTCAGTGTTTACCTACTACTCGCATGTTTTGTGGGGAGGCTTGAACTTTCCTGTTTCCTATCAGCACCTCCCTTGGCTAGTTTAAAAGCTTGCCAAGGAAGCCTTTAAACCTGTCACCTAGGATCATGTTTCCCTTCCTGGACAGATGCAGACAATCATGCCAGTATAGACCTTCATCTGTCCAGGTGGACCCCAGTCCCCAATGAAGCTAAAGCCCTGTGCTTTGCACCAGTTTTGCAACCATTCATTAAACTGCATGGTGTACAGTACCTTAGCCTCACCCCTGCTATAGACTGGCAGCACCTCTGAGAAGGTTACCATGCTTGCTACCTGTCTGAGGCCCTCCCCAACTCCACAAATTCATCCTGCACTGCACTGATCTCATGCCTAGCTAGGTCATTTGTCCCGAGGTGGACAATCATATCTAGTTTCTCCTGTGATGCTGCTTCTGCAATCCTGAGGATTTGCTTCCTGTCCTCAAGCCATGGCACCAGGCAGGCACCTTACTTCCTTTCCTCCTCCCTTCCCCAGGTCTACACCACTAACAATTGAATCCCTATCGGAAGCTGTTTCTCTCCCTGTGGTGTCCCTTGCCACTCTTTTGTGGGTCTCCTTTGTGGATGTCCCCAGCATTCTTCTTAGTCTCCAATTAGGGTGTCGTCATAGAGGAACCTTGATTTGCCAGACTGACATATGATTTGTGTAGAGGTGCAACTCAGGGGCTACGCCTCTGTTCCACCACCCTCACCCTCCCAGAACCTACTGTGGTCCATCTGCTCTTCACACATGGCAACCTCTGAGGCAGTGGTTGTGGAACTGGTGCTTTTGGGTGGGGAGGCCTCTAGTCCTTGCCAGTTCAGCCTGGAGGTGGGCA
Source organism: Neoceratodus forsteri (assembly GCA_016271365.2). Classification (NCBI taxonomy): domain Eukaryota; kingdom Metazoa; phylum Chordata; order Ceratodontiformes; family Ceratodontidae; genus Neoceratodus; species Neoceratodus forsteri. The sequence goes on from CM057458.1 coordinate 767,701,027, forward strand.
ACCTCCTCCTCAGAGCTGACAGTTGCCTGCAAATAGGGCAGAAACATAGGTTCCAAAATGTCTCCCAGAAAATTGCTGCCCCACAGCCAGTGCATTGCACCACTCCCCACATGTCCCTCTTCCTTATACTATACAATCAGTAATATATAATTGTTTTTTTTTTTTTTTTTTGTGTGTACTTACCCTTTATGCACTGTGCTTGGTAATTAAGAATATGACAGTTCTGCCCTAAAACCTGTTGAGGAAGTGATGTCAGAACCTTGGCTATAAAGGAAATGCCACGCCTGGGGTGGGTGGGTGAGGAGAAGGGTGGGTGGGTAGGCCACAACCACTGGTGACTGTTAGAAACAATCAAATACACCACTGCTCCACCACCCTGGTGAGTACTGCCCTTTATAGCAAGTCAACCAGCACCACAATTTACTAGACCACTGCTCCTACACAAACCACTCTACTGAGTCCAGGGATAAAACCAACTCACTGTTCAGCCAGCAGGACACTTCTAAAATATTGCACAAATATCCTTCCAAATCCTATGTGTCTAGCACAGAAATCAAGCACCTTCAGTTGTATTTCACCCCTCTGGTTATAAAATGACTACACTTTAATGGAATCCTGCAATTCTTAATGACAATAAGAAAATAATGAAACTTTCTGTGAAAGCGTAGCTTACCTTCCTAACTAGTCCCCAACAATATTATGTTTTACCAGGTTCCCAGTTCCTCAAATGTGTTCTAGTTTGTTCTCTGCAGTATAGCAAGTTTCTCAGCTCCAACAGGAGCAGGCAAGTCTTTTCTGACTGGCTTCTCTCTGTAGTTTGCCTAAGAGAGCACAGTGATAAAAGCCCCACCCAGAATCAATTGATTGACTAATGACACCTGTGATGTAAGCAGGCCTTTCAGTGAAGACAATTTGCTATGTCTGCTTCTAATACACACACAAACCCTTTATCTGAAACCAGGGATAAACTCACTGCTTAGCCAGCAGGACACTTCTAAAATATTGCACAAATATCCTTCCAAATCCTATGTGTCTAGCACAGAAATCAAGCAACTTCAGTTGTATTTCTCCCTCTGGTTATAAAATGACTACGCTTTAATGGAATCCTGCAATTCTTACTGTCATTAAGAAAATAATGAAACTTTCTGTAGGAAGCGTAGCTTACTTTCCTAACTAGTCCCCAACAATATTATGTTTTACCAGGTTCCCAGTTCCTCAAATGTGTTCTAGCTTGTTCTCTGCAGTATAGCAAGTTTCTCAGCTTCCAACAGGAGCAGGCAAGTCTTGTATTCTATGTAGATTTTAAGTTTTCAGGATTTTCAAAACGCTGGACACAGCACTTGCATCCTCATATTAGATGCTTGCTGCATCCACACAAACATGTCAGGGTGTGTGCATCCTATTTTCATACATCCTGATACATTCCAGACATTTTAATGGAGTATATGGCACTTTGGCTGCAGTTGAGGTACTTGTGTCCATTATCTGGTTGCAACTATGGTACTTGCACCATAAAGCTAGACCACCTATTTGAACTCTAACTTTTGTGATGGGCATGTGAAACTGAGTCCAGAAAATGGATGCATCTCTTTGAAAATCCCCACACCCCTCAAACATATGTTCATGTAGCTCATACTGTACCTGCTATGAACACAGAATCCTCTGCTTAATATGTAATAACCTGTTGCAATGGGCATGATTCTGATGTCACAAGTAAACAATTATGGCTTCAAAACAGGAAAAGAAGTGAAGACAGTTGAAGTTCAAGAAGCGAAGAGTCTGTTGTCAATATAGATGTCTTCAGCAATAATGAATGGAATTTCCAGAAATTCTATTTTTTATACATTAATGGGATTTAAGCCATGCCTATACCATCAGTATTTTTTTGTCAACACTTGGAAAATCATTATACTTTCAGATTCACTCCTAAGGAAAATATGTCATTAACATCTGGAAAAGATAGAAGAAGCAAGGCAACATGTACATTTTAATGGATCCTCTTCTAAGAGACATTCACATCGGCAACAAATTCCATCTATTACAATCAAGTTTCACCTCCTAAAACCAATCATTATCATTCTTCTTCAGTATATGGCTTTTGGGTTTCTGGCCATGGAATTCTCAAATATTTCCTTTCATTTCCAGCTCCATTTAGCAATGTTTTATTGGCCAGTACAGTATATATACTGCAGCTATCGCATTATGAATGTCTTCATTAGTCGTCATTTTTGTATTTTATTTATTTTACCAGGAGAAAGCTTCATTGAGCAAATGCTCATTTACAAGGAGATTCTGGATAGGACAACCACATGGATAATACTTATATTGAGGTGATCCTATTAATAGCTTATTCTGGAAAATTCTGATTTCTATGTGCTACTAGGATTTGAGTTGCAGTGTGCAGCACTGAAATAGTTCTACCTCCTCCCACCTGGGGACCTTGAGCAGGGGCCAGCTGGTGGAACAAGGTGCTTCATCACAGTGGCAACCTTTTTTGCAGCACAATAGACCCCCCACAGTAATCCCCTCCCATGGGTCCTTAAAATGTTTTGATCTCCTGGACTGAGAGATCACTAGCAGCTCTCTGGTCTCTCCTACCTTAACTTACTTTTTACATTAGATGGTGAAAAAAACTTGCAGGTAGAATGTCAGCTAAAGTCAGACTTTGCTTCCATGAAAGTTCAGAAATCATGTTAACAACTTTTGCAGCATCCTACCATTTAATATTTCCATGGTGTCTAGTGGCACTCCTCCACATGCTGCCGATCACCACCCTGATGTCAGAAGTCCTCCAAAGCCCCGCCCAAAATAAGAATTAAATTCCTGGTGGCTAGTGGTCCCTCCCCATCCGATCACCCACCTAACATCCATAAATATTTCCTGGTGACTAGCAGTCCCTCCTTCCACCTGATCACCCACCAGATGGATACAAAATATTTCTCTGTAGCTAGCAGTCCCTCCCCACCTGATCACCCACCCAATATCTATAAAATATTTCCTGGTGGTTTGCAATCCCTCCCTTGACTCGATACCCACCCAAAATCTATAAAACATTTCCCTAGTGATAGTGGCCCCTCACCCTCCAGATCACCCACCTGATATCTGAAAACATTTCTTGGTGGCTAGTGGTCCTCCCCCACCTGATCACCTGGCTGATCTATACAAAATATTTCCTGTTGGCTAGTGGTCCCTCACCCCACCTGATCACCTACCTGATATAGAAAAGGTGTGCCTGGTGTTCAGTGAACCACCCATCCTACTCCCCTGTGTAGAGAATGTAACCTGTCCCCATGGTGGCCTAGTGGACCCTAACCCTGACAGGTAATGACCCCACCCTGTTCCCATTCCAAAACCAAACCAGTGACCAGCACAGCCCCTGCTCTCTACACCACAGCTGGCCACCGACTGAGCTCTCAGTAGTGCGTTCTGTATACGTGCTCATTGAATGAAAGCTCACTCTGAGCTGTCAATCACTGTTAATGAGAGCATACTGTATACAGCATGCACTCCCTGAGAGCTAAATTGGCAGTAAGCTGTGGTGGAGAGAGAAAGGATGTGCTGGTAACCAGCTTGGTTTTGGGATGGGAGAGGATGGCAGGTTACAACCTGCCAGGGTTTGGTGTGGGGTACACTAGACCAACAGGGAGGGCAGATCTACATTCCCTATACAGGGGATCAAGATGGAGGGGTTATACTGGACATCAGGGACACTTTTTTCCATATCGTGCAGGTGATCTGATTGGGGGCAGGATCATGCCACCATGGAAATGTTTTATAGATATCTGGTGGGTGATTGGATGAGGGAGGGAATCAGCCAAAAGGGAAATATTTTATAGATACTGAGCAGGTGATCAAGTGGGGAGGGACCACTGAGCCACCAGGGAATTTTATTTATATTCAGGGCAGGGTTTGGGGTGGTGGGCCACTTTACACTAGGTAGTTTTTTTATCTATTTTAGAGTGGAACTGGGTGAAAATTCACCAAACACATTTGAAGATTTCTGATCTGCCACAGGCATAAGTTCAGAAATTTCTGTGAAAACTGTGACATTTTGCAGAAGTTCTGATAAAGCAGAATTTAGAACTTTGCCCAGCTCTTCTTAGCATGTGGTACATCTAGGAAGAGTATATCCTCTGTTTCTTTTGTGCAGTCCAGGGATACCCTCTTTCCTTGCCTCCTCCCTCCCTTTCTCATTCTCCTGCTTCACCACTCTTTATATCCCTCCCTCTCCACAACTCTCTCCCTTCCCCAGTTTTTCTTTCACAACAACTCTCCCTTTTCCCACTTTTTCTTTCACTCACCCTCCCCAAAAGTTGGATCCTGCCTCCTGTCTCCAATGTTTGGTTACTTCTAGTTTAATGTGAGCACTGAGCTCATCTCAGTTCATGAATGTTGACTGCATTATATGTGTTAATCACTGCTTTTATAATATCGCTTACTTTATTGCAGTTCTCCTGGGGAGAGTATTATTTGTTACCTAAAGTTTTCTCTCATTCAAAGTCAGTGGTCACACCTGGCTGGGGTGCCGGACAGAAGCAAAATATCCCAAATAATGAAAATCCCGATTCACTATCTTTTATAAAATCTGCTCACTCCATATGCTGGTGCCAAAATTCTTTATTAAAGTACTGGTGGACACAGCATCATTTCCTTACTGTTCAGCCTCGGGCTTTGGTGCTCCTCAGACCACCACGCTTTTAAGGACCAAATGGAGATAGATGGAAGTCATAAAATAGCTACAAGATGGAACACTATTGTAATTAACAAGCCTTTGATATACATATTTATGTGTGGCCTTGTTCTGTTTTAATGTTTTACATGTTTGTTTATACTGTAACATACACAGACAGAAGTGAACCCAGTTACTCAGACAATAGCAATAAGTGATATGAGATCAGAGAGGGCTAGATGGAAAACTACTCTGTAGGCACTTTTGTATGGGACATACCCAGTTTATGCCACACATATGCACTACCCTTATGGTATCCCTAACTTTATTTTCTGGAATGTGAGGGGATTAAATTCTTCTATAAAGAGGAAGTGAGTACTGACCAGGCTAAAATCTATGGGCTCTATGCACTATTGCAGCATATGGCACATGCTAAAGGTACATACCCCACCAGTGCAGCTCTGCACCAGTGGATGGATGCGCGTGGCCATATTCATGGACACCGCCAATGCTGCTCCCATACATGGCCCTGCCCTGGCACGCAGGCACGTGAGGACTGTTCTGTGGACTGAGCACCCATCCAATGGAATGTCCCAGTCTACTTCTGGATCCCTTGTGCTGGCAGGGCACAGATGTTGGCAGACAGCACACTGTGTGCCAGTGCCTCAGGGGCTGTGGGTGCCTGGTCGGCCACCCTCAGCTTTCCTTGTGGTCCCCATAGGCTGGGGCCGCTTATTGAGGGTCAGCTGTGATCCAATGTCCCCACCGCAGCTGGCAGTGGCAACCTAGGGGTGCATATTCCTTATGGCAGAGGACTTAACAAGCATAACATGCACCCCATGCCCAGCATACCACACCTTTGTGAATGGCGCGTGTGTGGGCATGCTTCCTGCCTGTTCCTGGCATGCTGCTGTCCACGCAGCTAGGGATGGGTGCATACCTGTACTGTGCCCCCAGTGAATTTCATGTGGCATTCAGACGAAGCTATGCCAGTGTGCCTGGTGTGCATGGCACATTGGCATAGTGAATACAGCCCTATGATAGTAAAAGTGTCACTAGTACAAGATACCAGACTGAACTGGTGGAGGCCACCACACCTACAGATAAGCAAAGTTTGCAATTTTGCTCCACAAAATATTTTAGAAATTTGCCCATTTCACAAAATATTCCATGGGTGCGTAGTGTGAAATTCTGGCAGCAAACTCAAAATTACACTAGTGAAATGTGGAATTTTGCCACTCAGGCAAAATTCCACTGTCCGTGGGTGAAATTCCACATTTCACTGGAAAAATTTCACATTTGCACCTGTGAATGTTTCATGAAATGGGCAGTTTTCAGGAAATATTCCATGGGGTGAAATTCTCGACTCGCCAGAACTTTGCCAGTGTAATTAAACTTAGCTGCACCCCTAACCACGCCTTGTAGGAATGGGTAGTTATGGAAGAATACAGCAGTGTAACCTCCTCAAAGGCAGGTATCTCTATCCTAATAAGTTATACAACTCTATTGATAAATTACACAAACAAGAAGGGACAATCTGGGTAGACGGGTAGTAGTTGAATATGACACTGCTGAAGGTCCCCTATTGCTTGCCCATGTATATAGTCATAACTAGTACAATCCTAACTTTTCACTACTTTAAGCAATACTTTTATGGAAATAGGTGACACCTCCACCTATCTTGTTATAAGAGAAGACTTCAGTGTCACCCAGATGCCAGCATGGACTGGAATATTGAACCCCATGTGAAAGCACTGTTGGCCCTCAAATACATAATGTTCTTACTATCCCTAACAGACATCTCGCAATTTCAGCACCCCCAGGACCTTGACTGTTTACTGCTTCTCCATGACTTATTCTACTTCCAGTTGCATTGATCTATGGTTGACTCTCCCAACGGCCACACAGATGGCAATCTTGCCCCAGTTTGCTCTTCATCTATCTGTCTGAATATGCTCTGTTTGATCTGGGCTTGCTGTGGGACTTGCCTTAACTAAATCAGCCTCATGGTGAATTGATCCATGCCTGCTTCAGGACAAGGCCTTTGGTGTTCTGGGTCAAAGAGGAGGCTTCCTCTTACTTTCAGATAAATGACAGTAGGATACAAGCAAGGCAACCATATGGGAAGCATTTCAAACCAGTATTAGGGGCTACATAATGGAGTAGTCAGCCCATGGACAGAAAAGAAAGGCAGAGTAAAAAGTGCTGGAAGAGCAGCTTACACCCAAGAAGAAGTTGTACACAGAGAATCAAGGACAGCAGGTGGATGCTTCATTGCTGTGGGTTATTAGGAATATCCGATGCAGCATAATGTCCTTGACACTAGAAAGGCTAAACTCACAATGCTTGGGATGAAACATAGGTTTTTGATGGTGGAGCAAAGGTGACAAACTGTTGCCTATTGGCTTAGAAAGCAGCAGGCAGACTTTTATAATTGAGTTCTCACGAGATGCAGTTGGTGCTGTACAGGTCAAATCTGACCTTATTAGCAAAATTATGCTCATGTTCTGTCTGAACCTATATAATTGCAGGTGGTCTATAGACATGACTAGCTTTGATGCCCTTGTTAACAATCTCCCCTTCCTTCTATGTAATATCTGGAGAGGAGCCATTGAATCTACCTTGTCTACAGATGAAACCCAGACAGGTATCTCCAGTCTCTCTCCCCATAAATCCCCAGGCAGTGAAAGTTTCCATCATAATTGTCTATCAGAACATTCCTGCTATAGCTTCATCTGTGTTGCATCATGCATTCCTGGATGCCCAGCAGTGCACCACCCTCCTCGATAAAATAAACTGTGATGACAGTTCTGAAAAAGGAAAGATCCCACCTTAACAAGGGAAGCTGTGATAACAATCCTTCTGAAAAACAGAAAAGATCCCACCTTAATTGCCAACTATTTCTCTGATTAATGCTGACTCCAAAATCTTGGCCAAAGCCCCTGTAACTAGGCTCAAACACTTACTTCCTCCTGTTGTGCACCCTCCTAGGTGAGCTTTGTTAAGGGCTATCTCTGCATAGACCATCATGGGTCACTCTTATCCCTCATGTCTCTGATCAGCTCTACCCTCACCCCTACCACAGCACTAGCAATTAAATTGAAGAAGGCATTTGAATCAGTGGAGGGGATGGTATCTGCACGTAGTATGTTGAGAACGGGACTCGTTTTCTCTTCTTTGGGTGGATTCAGGTGCTAAACAAGCAACACATGGCATGAATACTGACTAATTCTGTTCTATCTAACCGGTCCCCCATGGAGCACACATCAAGGCTGCCCCTTTCCCCAATGTTATTTGTCTCAGCTATTGAACCTTTGGTGATCATCATTCAGCAGCATTATGCACTGGGAGGAACTAAAGTGGGACAACATGATTTTCACACAATGTTACATGCAGATGACTGCCTTGTCCTACTGAAGGATGCTTCCTGCAGTATTGCTGTCCTCCTTGACCTATTACAAGCCTTCTAGGCCATCTCTTCCTTAAAACAAATTACAGTAAAACTGAGGTGCTACCTTTGAATCTTCTTTGCACTCATGACCCCGTAAATAACCTGTGTTTACAGTTGTCCCCCAAAGTATTACATACTTGGGATCTGCATTCACCCTGACTAGATGGGTACGGTAACAGGCAATCTATCCCCTTTATTTAAAAACTGAGGGTGGAGTATGACAGGTGCATACCCCTCCTCCTCTCACTTGTGGGGAAAATGATCACAGCCCCCATGCTTCTGCACAATCTTGCACATCTAGCAGTATATGCAAAAAACAGAAGTCTGGAAAACACAGCAAGGCAGAAGAAATGGAAAACCTCTATGCTAGATCTTGATAAAACACCTAGCAGTAGACATCCCCACTTTATATTTATCCAAATAGATGGGCTCATCAGTGAGTTCCTTTGGAATGGGACCCCACACACACCTGGTATTGTAACATTAAACTCAGGGTACACTGACATAAATTGGGTGGACTATGCCTTGTTATTATGCTTACTACTTTCATTTTATTAATTAATGAATTAATTTATTTATTTATTGTCTTGATTATAATATTTGAGCCTACAGGCTCATTTTCAAAGGTACTACGTGGCATTTAGGAGTGCTCAGACACTGCTGTGGCTCTCTCCTTCCTCAGATGCCCCCCCCACACACAACCCCACAATGGCTGAAAATAAAGGACTTTGCAGGACATGTATTCCTCTGTACTCCTCTACTCCCCTTCCTCTAAACTGGTAAGGAGAGTCCTACCTTCTTCACATCTCTCAAGACATGGAAGAAGCTGGAGTTTTGAGTTTAGACTTCCTAATGCTGAAGATCCATCTCCCACTATGGGTTAATCCTCAAATTCACATAAATGGGCATACATACATACAGTGCACTGGCAATTGTCTGAAGTTAGAGGTATATCTAAGGTTGAAGATCTGTTCCAGTCCTCACACCTATAATTAGACTCATCTGAGAATCTCAGAAAGCAGTACGACTACCACCTGGGGATGAAACTGCCCTCTTGGATGCCATTTATCACTCCTCTTCTTTTAGGGTCACTGATTGCTACCCAGAAATGGAAGGCAGGCAAAATTTACAAATCGGTTATCAGTATAATTCCAGACCACACTGTCAAAGCCTGACTGACATGGGGACAGGCATTATGCATGGCTATCCATGATGTCCTGTGGTCCCAGCTGTGGGTTTTAGCACACAAACCCAGCCCAGATACTAGGAGCCTTCTTATTCAAAAAAAATGTATTATTGATCTCACACCCTGGCCCAGCTTAATGTATTAGGCCTTTTGAGCCATGATGCCTGTTGGTGATGTCAACAACAACGAGTAGGTCTTATGCAAATTTTATTGTCCTGCACTAAAATAACTTAGTTCTGGTGCTGAATCCACACTTGCTGTACTGCCACTTGTGGATCCATCTCCCCACACACACACTTACATCTTTTCGGGATACCCACCTCACTCGCCCATCCCGAGGGAGCAGCCCATTGGCTCCTGATGGTGGGTATTAAAGGCAAAAGCTGATACTGCAATGCTGGAGAACTGATAACATCCCTTCACACATTCAGTGGCTATCTGCAGTCCGAAAGCTGTCCTGTAGGGCTAGTGGAATATCTCACTTTGCCCGGCTGTATGGCGCCATTCCTTGCCTCCACGTTTTCAGTGTTTGACCGCCTTAGTTGCTAAACAATTCTGATCAGGAGGTTATTTCACTCATGCTTCCCAGGTTAATAGCTTTTCTATATTGCATGCCTGACTGAAGAACTGTATTTGCCACAGTATGGTTATGCTTGCATACTTCTACCTGTTCAGTGTATGATAGTCATCACCTGATAATGCCTACTGTTCTGTGATGTTTCCTACATGTCTGTGATTGCTAGCATTATGGCTGTATTAGGATGTATTTTAAATCTAATAAAATGAATTAACTGAAAGAAAATTAAATAGCTTAATCTAGGTCATCATCAACAACCTGTCCATAATCAGTCGTGGAATCAAAATAATGTCAAGAAAGTAACAGTACATGTAAACACAGATTCTGAAGCACAAAGTGTTGATACCAATAGTTATAGAAAAACTCTGCTTTTCAGCATGTACTTCATAAACCAATGTTTCACTTATTGCAAATAACTACAGAATACATTTGATTTAAGTTTCAGTTTTCATTTCCAGGCTTTATAGCATATTTTGGTTTTCAAAATCAGATTTAAGCAACATAGCTCGACCGGGTCTGGTGCTAAGCTACAAAAGGCAACCAGCCAAACAAATACCATGGCACAAAAACAAAGCAGCACCAAGTGTGTTTCTGCAGCAATATCTTTTACTGGCAAAATTGAAGGATACAGGCAGTAATACAAACAGCAACTAGATGCCCTAGCCAGTAAAAAGATATTTTTGCAGAAACACACTTGGTGCTGCTTTGTTTTTGTGCCATAACATATTTTGTAGCATAAGAAGTATGTGTGTAGAGATGCAGTGAAATTTATTTTCTCACCAGCAAAATTCGATAAATTCGGAATTTTGCTCTGCTAAATATTTTTCAGTAAATTGCGTATTTCGCAGAATATTTCATGCAGAAAAAATGCAAGTACACAGCTATAAAACATTTTTTAAAAGTGTTTCCTTCCCATCCAGACCAGCACTAAAATTTGTATCCCCACATCCCCTGGAGGTCTAGAGGTCCGCAATCCCTCCGGTCGAGTGCTGGCCCAATATGAAGAATCTCAACCGAGATCTCAGCCCTGTCCCCATCCAGAATTTGAAATAAAAATACATTTCCTGATGTCTAGTGGTCCCACCCCTGGTCGATCATCGACCAAATGAAGAATGACCACACCCCAAGATTCACACTCATCCCCCCATTGTCCGTAAGTGCCGCCACCAACACCAGGGCCAACATCAGTTATCTTCATGTATTATACAAAAAATTCCCTGGTGTCTGGGGCACACATCCTCCCATCCTGTCCGGTAGTAACCACACCCCACCATGAGCATGTGCTCATTCATTGAAAGGGCTCACTCAGGCTCATTTGTAAAAGTGCTCAGTCAGGCTGCTGGCTGTGGAGGTGAGTGGAGGCTGTGCCGATGGCCCACTGGGCTCCTAAATGAGGGTGTGTGGGATGGGGTAGAGTTACTACTGGACAGGTTGGGGGATGGGGGTTCACTGGACAACAGGGAAAGTTTTCTTTTCTTTAATTACGTGAAGAGGACTGATGTTGGCGGCACTTATGGACAACGTGGGAGGATGGGTGTTAAGATCTTGAGGGGTCATTCATCATTTGACGGCCAACTGGCTGGGGTGTGGGGCACACTAAACACCAAGGAAATTTATTTTATTTCAAATTCTGGATGTGGGACAGGGCTGAATCTCGGTGGGGGTTCTTCATATTGGGCTGGCAATCGGCTGGGGGTGAGACCACTAGACACCAGGGATGTGGGGCTAAAGTTTTTAATGTTGGCTTGGATAGGAGGGAGAAACCCCTTTTAACATTATCATCCCTTCTGGCTTTCAAATGTGAAATTCAGCCTGCTAGTGGTGAAATTCCACATTTTGCTGGCAAAATTTGATTTAGCAGGCAAAATTCCACATTTTGCCTGGGAGGTTTTATTTGTAGTAGCGAGATATTTTGCTAAATGCAGGGATTACACAAAATATTTCACTGGGTCACATTTTCAGTTTTGCATTCTGTAGAAACATAGAAACATAGAAGTTGACGGCAGATAAGGACCGCAAAGCCCATCCAGTCTGCCCATTTCTTTTCTACCTTATAAATGTGCCATCGGCCTTTGCTCTGTCAGTGGCCTATCTATTCATACTCATTTGTATTGCTCCCTTATGCCTATCCCATGCCTGTTTGAAGCCCTGCACTGTATTCATAGCCACCACTTTGAGGTAGGCCATTCCATGCAACCACCACCCTTTCTGTGAAAAAGAATTTCCTCACATTCCTCCTTAATCGCCCCCCTCTAATCTCATGCTGTGTCCACTTGTCCTGCTATTTTTCTTATATTTAAACATGTTAGACTTTTCACCTTGTTAATGCCCTTAAGGTGTTTGAATGCCTCGATCATATCACCTCTGTCCCTTCTTTGCTCAAGGGTATACATATTGAGCTCTGTTAATCTGTCCTCATATGTCTTCTGATGCAGTCCCTGCACCATTTTGGTTGCCCTTCTCTGGACTGCCTCAATTTGGTTAATGTCCTTGTGAAGGTGTGGCCTCCAATACTGCACGTAGTACTCAGATGGGGCCTAACTAGTGTCTTGTAAAGAGGATTATTACCTCCTCTACGACTTGTGATACCCCTACTAATACACCCTAACACCCCTAGCCTTACCTACTGCTTTAGAGGTCTGCTTGATGATTTCAGGTCATCAGTGATGCTGATGCCCAAGTCTCTTTCTTCCTTTGTGACTGCTAGCAACTCCTCCCAGCCTATAGGTGGCTTCAGGGTTTCTCTTCCCTATGTGCATGATCTTACACTTCTTTGCATTAAATCCCAGTTGCCACTCTTCTGACCATTTTGCTACTTTATCCAGATCTCTTCTCATTCTGCCCACCCCATCTGGATCATCTACTCTGTTGCAGATCTTGGTGTCATCTGCAAACAGGCAAGCCTTACCTCTAGTCCATCTGCAAGGTCACTAATGAAGATGTTGATGAGGACTAGCCCAGGACTGATCCCTGAGGTACCCCACTTGTGACTTGCATCTCTTCTGACTGTATACCATTTACCACCACTCTCTGTTTTCTGCCCGTCAACCAGTTTGCTACCCAGTTGACCAACTTCTGACCCACCCTGAGCCTACCCAGCTTATTTATCAATCTTCTATGTGGAACAGTGTCAAAAGCTTTGCTGAAGTCAAGGTAGGCGACATCAACTGCCCCTCTTGGTCCACCACTCTGGTTACCCAGTCAAAGAAATCTATGAGATTAGTTTGACAGGACCTCCCATTTGTAAACCCATGCTATCTTGGATCCGGTGCCCTATGGATTCCAGGTGTTGCACTATCCTTTCCTTAAGGAGTGCCTCCATAATCTTGCCCACTACTGAGGTAAGACTGACTGGTCTGTAGTTCCCTGCCTCTCCCTGCTACCACTCTTGTGGGCGGGATCACATGAGCCCTTCTCCGGTCTTCTGGGACCTCTCCTGTGCTCAGAGACTCACTAAACAGTTCTGCTAATGGCTCTGCTAGTTCAACCTTTAGCTCCTTAAGTACCCTGGGATGTATGCCATCAGGTCCCATTGCCTTATCCACCCAGAGCTTACAAGCTCTTGTAGGGACCCTTTCTTTTGTGAAGGAGTAGTGTTCACCTCCTCCCCTGTGTCCATGGTGCTGAGCTGTGGGCCTGCCCTACCTTCTCTTCAGTAAATACTGAGCAAAGTATCTATTTAGGATAGATGTTTACATGGTCCTCCTCCCACATGCTCCTTTTCTCCATTAAGCTTAGCACACTTCTCTGGACTTTCTCCTTTCACTAATGTATCTATAGAAAGTCTTGTTACCTTCTTTTACTGTTCATGCTAGTGTTTCCTCAGTTTGGGACTTTGCCTGCCTTACTGCCTTCCCTGCTTCCCTTAGGGCAGTTTGGTATGCCTCCTATCTTCATCCTGCTGTGTTCCTTATATTTTCTGAAGGCCAGTCTTTGGCTCTGACCTTTTCTGCTACTGTATTTGAGAACCAAAGTGGTTTCCTTCTTCTTTGCACTTCCTTTTCTGTCTAACACAATGGGATGTTGCTTCAAGTATTGCATCCTTAATGCTTGCCCACTTTGCCTGTACCCCTCATCTGTGTTTCTTTTGCCAGGGCTAGCTTAACTCTGTTGGCCATCTTATCAAAGTCAGCTCCTCTGAAGTCCCATACTTTTGCCTTGGAATGGGATGATTTAGATGCAGTAGCCAAATTGAACCATACCATGTGATGGTCACTGGCCCCAAATGACCTTCTACCTGGAGATCTGTGATCCCTTCCCTGTTAGTCAGTACTAGATCTAGGATAATGTTCTGTCCAGGGGCTCACCTGTTGTTCCTCTGTAGCTGCCCATTCTCCTGGTTTCCCAGTGTCCACAACATCCAGGCACAGGTTCCTTAGTGCCCCAAGCCTCCACCAGTCCAGCGTTAACATTTTGCAGTGATTGGGACTGGAGGAGTTGAACCGCTGAGCTGCCATGCTGTTTTGCACTTCATTGCAGTCTGGAGGTTTGGCTTGCACATGCACAGTAGGGCATTTGGGTTTTGCTGTCATTCCAACGGCCAATTGGATGTCTCTTCAGAGGTCCCAGTCCCAAAATTCAGCAAATCAGGGACTGGAGACCCAGAGGGAGGTGATATAGGAGCAGCAAAAGTGTTTTTGGAGGAGCACCAATGAGCATTTCAGAATCAGAGCAGCCTCATGATTATTAATAAGGCAAATCTGAATATTGATGAGGGAGCCTATCTAGCACCTGGTAGTAGAGCAAAATGGCGCTAGCGACTAGTGGACAGCAATTTAACAGGGCAAAGGGCTGCTATAATTCTGTGATGAAATTGTAAAATATAAATGTTTATTCCATCTGCAATGGGACTTACAAGTTGGGACACTATGCAGACTGTCAGTGAAATTGTTTGACAGCAGCCATGTTTGCAGCCTTGTGATCACAGTTGAGCCAATCAGAGGGCTAGGATTTTCAGAGGATTTATGGGACTGTTAAAAGGACTTATGGGGAAAAGCTGGGGAAATACTTGGTGCCCTTTCACACAGCCAATCAGGTGTCTAAGAAGGTTATTGTATATTAATTTTCTAAAAGGAGAGTTTTGTTAGCCAATGAGGAGCTGTAGAAACCTCCCAGAAAGTGAGAGACTTTGTCCGAGAGTCAGTTCATTGGGAGACCCTCCGAGGAGAGGGGGTCACCCAGCCCCAATGCTGAAAATAGGGGCTGCATGACTGGGGAAGGGCCTCCTTGGGGTTGTTTCTACCTGTCCCCAGGGCCTGTGGGTCTGCCTTTTTCCACGTATGGAGGAATGTGGGTCAAGGAGTCTTGTGTGCAGTTTAGCAGAGAGAGAGAAAAGAGAGAGAGAGAGAGATGCAGTGTTCTCAAAAGGCTGCTGTGGAAAGGAGCTACACCACAGCAGTGAAGGTTTTTCTCAGAGGTCTGAGAGAAAAGTTTGTTTGGCATTTCAAGGAGATGGAGATCTTCTTGGGGGCTGTGGAGCCCATAGTACAAGAAAAGGTTGCATTCTGTCTATACCAAAGTGGTGAGTAACAAGGGATAAAGGTCCACTGTAGGAAAAAGGTTCTGCCTGTACCCTGGTGGACTTAATGCATGGAAAGGGAAGGACATTGGTCTAAAGAAAATGTTTATGGAAGTTTGCTATTGGAGTCTCCTGACATGCGGAGGCTTGGCCAGTAAAACCAAGTTAACTTATTATGGAAGTCTCCTGACATGCTGAGGCTTGGCCAGTAAAACCAATTAGTCTGCTGTGGAAGAAGATAGAGCTTCTTCTGGGTTGTTAGCACCAGCATGGTGAGGAAAGAGATTTCAACTATCAGGGACTGGTCAAGTAAAAGAATGTGTTCAGTCAGTGCCAAGTTCGGGGTCCTCAGGGGCCTTAGGTGAATGAAACAAAGTTTCTCTTGGACTGTGTGCTCAGTGAGAGTCCTGGGACTGAATTCTGTCTGCAAAGGGCCACAACTGAAATGACGTTAGAGTGGCTGAAGATGGTTTCTTAGTCGAAGTGGCTACATCTCTAAACTGAAAACTGTCAACCTGAGTAAAGTTTGAGAGATTGGGAGTTTGCTCATTTTCAACATGGAGACAGGTAGGAACAGCCAACCCCTACCAAGTAGGGCTAACTGGGCCATAGGGAGCCATGGGCACATGCATGAGTGTTATGGCACTCTAGATCCAGTGGGAGTCGATTGTGGGGTCACCCTGTGGGTTCCTTTGTGGTGTATAGAGCTTTGCATTCGTACTCTGCATCGCTACCTGTAAATAGGCTGAAGGGACATGCTGCAAGACCACCAAGCAAGTCAGAGGACCCAATGGCATAGTGCTTGCTCCACATCTCAAGTCTTTTCAAATCCAAGTCTCTGAATTCTGCTGTTTCAACTTTCCCCAGAGGTGCAGTCACAGTGCCATCAGAGACTATCAGCAGAACTGTGAGTAATTGCAGGGATGGTCCTTCACCGGGGTTGTACATAATTGTCTGCAAGTTGTGCCCAATGTCATAGTAGCTGCTATAGTAAGTGGATGTACAAAAAGAAAAGCTAAGTTTGATTTAATTTAAGTGCACCAACACAGCCAACCAGCTGCACCACAGGCCTGCAATGTGTCAGTAGGTACCAAGCTACGACTTTTAGGGATCGAAAACTGGAATCAGCGGGGTGTGTGTAAATGTAAGATCTGCAGCAGTTAGCTAGTTAGAGGGTTGGTGGCTGCAAGTATACATATGTTTGGGATTTAAAGGGAAGGATTGATCTAAAATGCCAATTGAAAATGTGATTACTGCTTATCATCTACTTTATTTACCCAGTCCTAACCCTCCCATGTAAATAATGTAGTGTTGTTGTTTTGTGAAATTCTGACTCATAAGCATGTTTTAGTGAGCATATTATTAGCTGAAATCAAAAATGCAAAGTGTTAAAATGGGGTTTTGTTTATGTTATCCATGTGTTGGGGTGACTATATGGGCGGTGGGTTGGTACAGCATCCCATGGGGTTGTACTGTTAAATATCTGACCAACTTGAAATGTACTCTGGCTGGTGGCACCACACTATTTATTGTTTAACTTGGGAGAGAACCTCATGAATATAAATGGAAACCCAGGCCCTTAACATGGTTCGCAGCCACCTAAGCAGGGGTAGTAGTCCTCAAGACATGGCAACAGGGCTGCATGTGTAAATGTCATTAGCTTGTCCTCAACAAACCTCATGGTTTCTTTGTTTAAGACATAGTGTTTACCTTGAAAACAGACAGTAGTGAGTTAAACAGCAATGGTGAGGTCATCAGTTCAGAACTGTCAAATGCTTTTTCAAACACAGTTAGCTGTGTCCAGCATTATTTGAAATATTTAGTAAACCAATAACTGCAGAAACTACTAATAGCTAGAAAAAACTAAATACAAAATAAGACTTGGGGTGTGCACAGATATTATCACACACCCAGTGGCGAGTGAGGTATGAGGCTGCAGACTAATTGCCTTCAACCCCCAAAGTTTGGTAATATCTGTTCAATGCACACACCCAGTGATTATTGCACTGATACAATGGGCTCTTCCTTTAGTTTTTATTCTTATAAAAATCATGTTTATATGTTGAAAAACTGCTTAACTTATGCAACTTATGATGAAGTAGTCCTTCCATCTACAAGACTATGATGTCACTGTACTTGCATCTGTAGTAACATTAGTATTTGCCATTAGTATCTTTACTGGCATCAATAGTAGCTGCTGTATCAGTACTAGTAGTAGTGTTGTGGAGTTTATTTCTGAAAATCACAGGCTAGAGAGAAAGAACTGTTTTGTTTTGTTTTTTAACCGCAAGTGTGGCAGCAGCATGAAAACAAACTAGGGGCAGGTGGGGACTTGGAGAGGTGGCAGAGTAGTGTCAGTAGAAACAGCCATTATGAACTAAAATTTAAACAGTTAGTTTGCTTTATTGAACATTTACTGACCGTTTCTACTATTTTACAAGTAAGTGGGCAGGATCTTGATTCTGAGAGAGAGAAAGAGAGAGAGAGAGAGAGAGAGCAGGAGTAGTTATGACGCAAGCTGTACCACGATGCCAGCAGTTATCAGGAGCCCCGATCAGTGGTTCAAATACCTGGAGCAATTATTATTTTTATTTGAGGGTTTGGAGAGTGTAAGTGCGGTTTTAGTCTCTCTCTCTCTCTCTCTCTCGCTCTCTCTTTGCAGTAGAGGGCATGCTGTTGGACTTTTATCGGAATCCTAAATTCAAACAAGTTAGTATTTTTTATATATATATTTAAGATGTGAAGAGCAGGAGATTTAGGTTTCTGTAGGTGGGGGTATGATATTGGGGACATAAATAAGCAGTGGCTGACAGTACCAGTAATGGAGAAGCAGGTAGAGATGGGTACAGTAACAGGCAGTTTCTCATATGTAAAATGACAGAGCAGGGCTGCCTTTCTTATTTAATGCTTGCCTCTTTTTCAGCTGATAGGGTAAAGAGGTGAAGAATGAGCTGTACACATCACAGTTTTCTTCATCAGCGAGCAACCCCGGATGAGCCAAGTCAGTGAGAAAAAAAATGGCAGCATTTTAAAACTTGAACATTCCGATTCACACAGTTATTTCAGTTCTGAGTCCTGCATTGGAACACTTGTTATTACCTGTGCATGAACAGATTAAATACACAGGTAATAACCAATCAAAATGCTGGATTTCCTCCCATTTCATAAAGTTACATCAGTAGTGCATATTACGGTGAGCTTTACATTTTATTCTGTTTTATGGTACCTACCACCTGATTTGTACAACACACCTCTTTCTCCATTTTGAGTTCGCTATGGACTTTTTTCATTATTTTTACATTTCAAATAATGCAAGGAGAGTTCCTTTAAAAATGGCTTAGAAAATGGATAAAAGTATTTGAGGCTTTTGATTGGCTGAATGGGTTTCTAGCTTGGCATCTATCGGACAACAGATGCCCAGCTATTAAAAGTACTAGCCCAGCCAACCCCATCACCAGGATCCTGCTCCCACCCTGTTCCCTAATTGGCTAAAGCCCCTCATCTCATTTTCACATGCCCACCATTTTCTGTCTCGCTTAGCAAGGGCTCACACCCAGCCCTGGTCATTCAACCAACCCCATCCCTCCCTCCCTACCGCCACAATCTTCATAATTTTTTCTCATCATGTATCCCTATGCCAGTTTCACACTAATTGCCATTTTCTCTGCTCTGTATGATTGATGAAACACTGATTAGCTGCAACACAAATACAGCAGAACCCTGCCCACCACTGAAATGCCAGTTTCATTGCCAGCCACACAAACCCTTCTTCATGTCTCGCCCCCTCCTCTGCATGGTCACCCACTTTCCAATGTACAGCAATGGTCTGAAGCCAGAATCAGTATGTCTGCAATCCAGGAATAAAAAAAATTCATAATTTCTGCAAGAGCTGCTGCCATTTGTTTCCACTCACTCACCTCTATCTCACCATGTGCTCCTGGACTCTCCCAACTGAAAACTACCAGTCGCTCTGCATTGACGACACTCAACGATTACCCAAAAAATAAATCAGTCACAACTTCTGAGTTTTGTGGCAGCTGGACAACACTCTCAAAAGCCGCATTTATGCTCTGAATACCATATTTTTAATTTAAAAGAGAAAACACTGTATTCTCTGCTGCCCTGCCACATTGAACTTCTCGCTTTGCACTTCATGCTTTTGTATGGCAGGGTAGCCCAAACTTTTAACTTCTGAGTGTTTGGGAGAGGGGGCATCTGGCAAAACAAAGAGAAAACTATTTATTTTTCAAACAACTATAGAAAAACTGCAAAACAAACTTCCTGTTTTGTTCTTAATGTGGTAAGGGGTGGGGGAGAGAACAGAATAGCTCTGTCAGGGGCATTAAGACACAGAACAGCACAAAAGGAGGGACTACTTTACAACATAAAAGTCTTTAACTTAATAGCTCTCTATTGTTTTTAATTTCTTTATTAATTTTATTAAGTCTCACATAAAAATGCCACAGGTAGCCCATTTTCTAAGTGCAATAATACCTCCAGGGTGGGTGTTATGGGCTATACCTGCCCTTCCAGGGCTATAAGGCCCTCCGCCTGCAGCGGCCTGGCCTCATTACGCCCACTGCGTGGTATGAGCTCCCACACCACGCCCACCCTGTCAGGTATTATTGCTTGCTTGGACCATGTTTTCTCAGTATTCTCAGTATTTCTGTACAGCACACTGTATTGCCTATTGTTCATTGTATTCAGAAAACTTTGAGCTAAAATAACCCCTTTCAGAGGTATGCATGTCATTTAGAAACAAACAATATTAACTAACAACCAAACAACAATTTCATTTGGAATTACATACCACCTTATTTAGAAATAGATTACCTCAGCTTTTAAAAGCATTAAAGTATTTAAACCACATATCTCAAATAAAAGGAGAATCCAGACTTTTGCTGATCTGATAGAAAAGGACATTCGTCCTCAGTTAGTTTTCCTGTAAGGGACTTGAAGTCTCTGACATGCCATGTTTCTAGTAAGAAACCTATTCAAGACCTGGTTAAAAAGTGATTGAACCCATTAGGTATAACCTAAAAGTGACTTTTGCACATAATGGCAAGATTATCATCAATTTAAAATGAAGTGGTGGCTAATTTAGAGCAGTATATAAATTATAAATTACATCTATGTCAGCCCTTCTACAATCTACAAGCCCTATTTACAGCAATATTAATTTTCTCCAAAATAGTATTATAAGCTGCCAAATAGACAACTAATCCATAATCAACAATTGAAAGGATCAGGCTATTCATAAGTAACTTTTTAACTTCCCCAGTAAATGATTCTTATTTTGATAAAGCAGAAGAATCTATGTATTAATACTTTTACAACATAGTCAACATGGCATGTAAAGACAACAAGGGGTCTAAAAGACACCCAAATATGTGAACAATTGAACCTGTTCAATATCTTCACCACTTGGAAAGTAATAGTTAAAAGCATGCATGTACCAAGACTATACTTACTCCCAAATAACACTGTTTTTTTTGCATTAATAACTAAACCATTTTGCTCAAACCAATCCCAGATTAGCTTAAAATCAGACTGCAAACACATCTTCATCTTATCAAAATGTACCCTAGAAGTAAAAAGAATAGTATTATCAGCATACAGAATTCTCCAGGAGTACTTAGGAACATTAGATACTGTGTTAATAAAAGATTGAACAACGGGGGTTCCAAGAACGACCCCTGTGGAACCCCCATTTCAGAGGCACTTTTACTCTTTGGGTTTGATTAGTTAAATAGTCATAGAACCATGCCATTCCATCAGATGACAGCCCCATCTCCTTAAGTTTAATTACCAATAATTTAAGATCAACAAGATTGAATGCCTTCAATAAATCCAGTAAGGCTGCTCCAGCATATTCATCCCTGTCCAAGGCTCCATGAAGATCCCTGTTAACTCAATTAAAGCAGTAGTCATATTATGTATCTTCCAAAAGCCATGCTGTTCCTTAGCAAGCAGATCATACCTAGAGATGTATTCCAGCAGTTGGTCACTAATAATCTTCTCCAGGGTCTTGGACAGTGGGGACAAAATGGAGATGTGTCTGTAATTTGAGACAATGGCATGGTTTCCATATTTAAAACTGCGCTAACATTGGCTTAGTTCCAGATATCAGGCAGAAGACCAAATTGCAATGAATAGTTAAACAGTTTATGTATAGATAATACTAATTCATCAATAGCCAATGCAAAAACTTCTTATTGAATTGATATGATCCCAGTCTATTTTGGAAGATGACTTAACTAAGTACTCTCTTAACAACTCGGGACAAATATTTAAAGTGAAACTTAGGCCTATTTATGTCTGACTCACCCTTAATATCCAAGTCAGACTTGATCTTTCTCAGTGGCAAATTCTGCCAACATCAACAAAAAATATTAAAGTGGTCAGCAGTAGCCTCTGAGACAGTAATATTCTGATGAGCAATACTCAACACAGAGGGATAAAAGTTATTTTTCTTCCCAAAATTTAATCTAAATTGGTCCACAGTTTCTTTGAATTGTAAATATCTCTTTGCTGTTTCTTAAAATAGTCATTCTTGGCTTTCTTCACTAATCTCTTACATTTATTTCTCATTTCTTTATATTCCTGAAGGTGTAATTTCAATCCACTATATTTTTTATATCTAGCCCATGCTATATCCCTTTATTCAAAGCATTGATTAATTCTGCAGTCGACCACTTATTATTATCCCTCTAACTCTCTTTTTCTTACAGTCGAATACAAATCACAAGCATTCTTGTTGTCTTATAAGATTGGGGAGTAATGTATTTTGCATGCTAGTTTTAGTCACAGAAAAAGTGGTGATAAACAATGGGTGTTCAAAAACCTGATAGTATTGATGAAAACCTGCATCAGCTTCATTAAAAGGAATACTCTTTATTATTTCAAATGTTAAAAGACTAAAGGATCAGCCAGTGGCCCAACAGCAGTGCATCACATTTCTATGCTGGAGACCTGGGTTTGGGAGAGAACTTGGAAGACAGCAATCAGGTGGCCAGACTGGGAGGCAGAGTTGATAATGGCTGCATATCCCAGCCAGCAGGAGGAGGCAGTGCATGCTGCTGCTGCAGCTGATCTTGTCAGTAAGTCTGGGAGCTTGCTGTCCCAGCAGGAGCTTGAGCATATATTTGAGGCAGATCCCCCCACACACACACACACATGCACACATATGCAGGCAGACCTATGGTTGTGGGTAAAATGGAGGAGAAAAAACAGGCTGAGGAAGGTGAAGACCAGACCCTCACAGGCCCCACACCACTGACAGGGCAACATTTTCCATTGAATCCATACATCCTGAAGGGCTCATCTCCAAAGACCCCACGATAGGTGAGCCATGAAGGACAGATAAAGTGGTAAATATCTGTGAAGGTGGGTGACAGGGCAGGAGGACTAGCTGGATAGGGCAAGCCAATAAGTCAGGAAATAAATCAGATGATGAAAGAGAAAATCCAAAGCAGACTCAAAATTGGGAAAATTGCATCACACAAGACAGGGGCTATGGAACAATCTAAACCAGAATGAAATAGATGAAATAGTGCAGGTCAAAATTTCTCTGCAAACATGCACCACTGCTTTAAACATAAATGTCTTATGGCATATTTTTAATCCTTTTATTTTACTAGATACTTGCTAGGAAGCTGTAAAATAAGATAGAGTATATTTAATTATGTTTTATTTATTAATTCAGCAGTAGAACAAATTATTTGGCTGGAGGCTTCTAGAATGTCCTGCCAAAACAGTGAAAGTTGTATTGCAGTGGTTAATATAGTATAAATACTATAATCAAATGCAAACAGAGCCATCACATTAATAAAAAATAGTATGAAAACATGGCAATGTTATTAAGAGCTAATCTTAGATAGACAGCACCTTGCCCCTAATTAGTAATAAAAGCTGAGCAACAGCAAAAAGTAATTAGCATATCCTAGACACACTTTATGAAGAAAGGCCATGAGGAGCAATAATATTAACAATAGTGGAAGAAGAAAAAGGCTAAATAACATTGTGCATTGATTTCACTAAATGCATAAATGCATACTTGACTGTAAGTATAAGTTGTAACTAATGTCTGTGTTATTTATCAAGCAGATCTAGTAAGATTAACATGAAAAGGGAGGGCAGGGCATAGGATCTAGAGGCCACTGGCAGGGATATTGAAGGCAGGGACAGAACCAAAAGTCAGTACCCTTCCTTTTGAAGCCTTATCAAGGGACAGAAATATATTGTGTGTAAAAATTTTTTATTTTTCTTTTATTAAAAGTCATCATTGTCTCAGTGCATTTGTGTCTTGGGTTTTATATTTACGCATTATAAAATGAATTTAAAGTTGCTAAATACAGATGAATCTTATTAGATCTCTATACAAGCTTTCCAAATATGTATAATGGTTATTGTATGCATACTGCAGAAGTTCCCTGAAGGAGACTCATCTTCGGTGCTTTTGGAAAGGAGGCTTTAAAGACTAATAGTCCATGGGCTATCAATACCTCCCTCCCATAAGGAATTTTGAAGACATTACTTTCTAAGAAGCTTACATTGTAATAGTTTACAATTTACTTGTTTGCCTTCTGACAATGGAATCTTTTGTTTGCTACAGGCTAACACGTGTGGCCAGTGTGTACCAGAAAAGAAAAAACAACAAAGATGGGGTAGAGGTAGTTTTTACTGATTAAAGCCTATATATGTAAGTCAAATAATTACAAAATGGGTACCAATAAAAAGGTTACATATTCATCAATAACTTTATTATAATTAGAAAAGATACAATCTCAATGGTAACATCAGCAATGATGTCAAATTGATGTATATATGAGTACTTTGCAATGTCATTGAAACTATGGAAATTGGTGGTATCAGAAAATAGATTTATAATAATACTTGTATAAGTGTATGATTAAACTGACATGCTGAACAGTAGTATCTTTGCCATTATAATTTAGTTGTCATATTCATCCCCACTGTTTTCATCCTCAGCATCAAAGATCTCATCTGCCAGGCTGGCTGAAAGAACATCATTGTCATCTTCCTCATCTGATTGATTCAGGGTCTCCTCCTGGGACAAAATGTCCACCAGTTGATGTGGTGTAATGTCACCATCAAACCAGTCATACTCCACGATTCCTGTTTCATCAAGTTTCCACCCATGTGTTTCAGGACTTGGGATGCTAGGTGTGACACGGGCATTTTTCAGACAAGGGCTTGGTAATTCACTCTCAGTACATGCATTCTCAATGTTGACTTACATGTAAGCAGTAGACTCAGATCAATGCCATCATAATTTATCAATAGTTGTCTGCTTCTTGTGTAAAATTTCTGCCTTGCAATGTCATAATGAAGTTTGCTGATATCAGCATATGACAGCTGCTCATACAAGTAGCAGACAAATCTTTCAAGGTCAGCATGGATGGCATCTGATACATGTTATGTGTCAACCAAGTGCTAGAAAAGTTGCCATATATGCCTTTGTTTTTGCAGGATGTTGTTGGGTTTGATTTTCCTTTCCTAACAAATGCACTTGTGCTGTTGCACCCTGATAATGCATGCAGTGCAATCAGTGCACTACACATCTCAGCACCGTGAATCTGGATTAGAGATTTGATGTTCAAAAGCTGACGCTTATTTGCCTCTCCTGTGTCAAAGTAGATGTTCTTCTGTATTTGATTGCCTTAGTACAGCAGCAGCAGAAATACATCTGTGTCTGGTGATCTAATGATGATGTCAGTTGAGGATGATGATGCCACTGCGTGAAAGCAGTGAAGCAATATTCACATATCCACTTCTTTCTGAGATGATGGTACAGGGTTGCTTCTGTGTTGTGATACCATCAAGGCCTGTCAAAGATATACAGTTTTCCTCTCAGACAAAAAGATTTGATGACCCATTAGTCTTGGTGCATATGTTTCCTTTTGCCACTCATTGAGAAGAAACTTGATCACATTTGCCTTTGTCATTTTTGTGAGAAAGGATTTCCAATCTCTTGGCACCTTTGTTGATGGACCTTTCAACAAGTAAGAATCTGTTGATCCTCATCTTCTACATTCAGCTGACTTTATGGAATTATATTTGTAGGTGTCTGTTACAAAGTCCAACCTTTGTACCTTTGGTAATGCACTGAAGACCTTTTCAAATACCTCTCCAAATGTTTACAGTAGACCAGTCATTGACTGGGGAAATGCATTGCCATTGCAAATGTAAACTTTGTCTTCATCCCTATTCATTGTACTGAGTGCTGTCTCATCTTCAAGTTTGTGAAGAAAGGTGGATTTCTCTGTCTTCACTGGTACACCATCTGAAGTTGCTAATGACCTTGGAAGTGGACTCAATGGATACGAGACAAGAGTTGTGATAATGAGCCTCCTTGCAATTAAGTCAACATTTCAAATGCTGCATAGTAGATAATCATCCTATTTCACCTCTGCTGCTTCTTTGATAGATATCGCTGCAGTTTTTGTTACACACTGCATCAGTTTTTCCTTAATTTTATTTTCTTTTTCCTCCAGAAATCCATTTATCTCTTTTTCCACATACACTAGTTCAAAGGAAATAACACTTGAGAGGGTGTTTCTGCTCCTCTGGGAGCTTGAATGCTTTTGTCCTCTGTGTCATCATCAACCTGTCACTTCCTTTCCCCAAGATATTTGACATTTGTAAATGACTGGTATCACTGTCTGTGATACCGGAGTGCATGTCATCAAGTTCAACAGGTATGTTCTTGCATATATCAACAAGTCTGATACTTGGGTCATCACACAATTGTCTTCAACGTGTAACCTCTTCAATTTTGGACCGACTGATCAATGTCAAAGGTCTTATTATGATGTAAGACTTGTTCTTGCTGTTGTGAATTATGCATACCTTCTCTACGGTACAGCATTAGTCTACCTTGACTTAAGTGCATTTAGTGCTACAGGATGCTCGTCAGTCATGATGTCTCAAGTCCTGAAAAAGAAATAAAATGATTTATTTCGCTTTTCCAGAATTATTTTCTACTAAAACAACAATTTTAGTATTCATTGATGCAATAATAATTTCATAGAAAATATCTTTGTATATCCCCATCTACAGTCTGTTTGATTTCCAAAACTGTTGGGTCAAAATTGTGACCTTATGATTACATTACTATTGACTTCATGAACTTCTAGATTATATTCATATGATAGAAAAATTAAAATCTTTTATTAATACCCATTTGGCCATTATTTTTAGTCACATACTTAAATTTATTACATGAAAGCTACCCCTACCCTTTGTCATTGCCCTTCAGTTCCTTCAACAATTGATGACACATATGACCCTGTGCCAATCAGAAGCTACCATCAGTAAATGGCAAACAAATAAATTCCAAATTGCTATGATAGAAACTTTTCAAATATAATAATCTTGAAAATTCCTGGTGGGGGTTCCACTATCTAGACCACGGACTATTATGCCTGGAATGGAAGAAGAATGAAAGAGTCAAAGCACCCTTCCTCTAAATGTTCACAACAGGTATGTGACCTTCACTATAGGGGGCAAAGATCCTGTAGGGGTTCCTACAATGAAACAGGGATCAGTAGAAGTGTACAGTACTCTAATCCACGTATTATAAGGGAGGCGGTAGGAAAATAGACTTCCATTTGTGCACATTTTGCCAAATGATAAACTTGTCATGCTGATCATTTTGAAGAATATCAGCATTTAGAAACATTGAAACAACCTTCTTCCTTCAGTTTTATCTTGTGCCCTCTCGTTTGTGAACATCTTTTCTTTGGAATATAGTATTCTCCTGTACTTTATTCTTCCCTGTGAGGTACTTAAATGTCTTGATCATATCCCCCTCTCCCTTCTCTCCTCCAGGAGTACATATATAATTCCCTTAGCCTATCTTCATAGGACTTGAGATGCAGTAACTGCACAATTTTGGTTGCCCCTCTGAATCGCCTCAAAACTATCTATATCCTTATGTAGATGAAGCTCCAGAACTGAACACAGCATTCGAGGTGCAGCCTCAATAATGTCCTGTATAGCAACATAGAAACATAGAATCTGTCGGCAGATAAGGACCATACAGCCCACCTAGTCTTCCCATTTGCCTGCTTGGTTAGGCAATCCCTACTCTTATCTGGACTGCCTTCCCCCACTCTGCTGTACAGCCAGGTGCCTTTATGCTTATCCTATGCACTTTTGAATCCCTGTATTGTTTTGCTTCCACCACCTCTGCTGGTAGACTGTTCCATGAATCCACCACCCTCTCTGTGAAAAAATACTTCCTAGCATTCCCCTAAGCCTCCTTCCTCCAGCCTCATGTTATGTCCCCTGTCCTTGTGCACTTTAGTCTCTGAAATATGGTCCCTCCTGTACTCTGTTTATTCCTCTAAGGTATTTGAAAGTCTCTATCATATCCCCTTTCTTTCTTCTCTCTTCCAGTGAATAGATGTTTAATTTCTTGAGTCTTTCCTCATAAGACTTGTGGTGCAGTCCATGTATCATTTTTGTTGCTCTTCTCTCAACTGCTTCCATTCTGTCTATGTCCTTTCTGAGATGCGGTCTCCAGAATTGGACACAGTATTCTAGATGAGGCCTCACCAGTGATCTATACAGTGACATCACCACTTCACTCCTTCTACTGGTTATGCCCCTTCCTATGCACCCCATCATTCTGTTTGCCTTCCCCACTGCTTTTTGCATTGTCTGGCTGACTTCAGGTCATCGGAAATGATAACCCCCAGGTCTATCTCCTGACTTGTGGTGGCTAG
Organism: Neoceratodus forsteri; assembly: GCA_016271365.2. Lineage (NCBI taxonomy): Eukaryota > Metazoa > Chordata > Ceratodontiformes > Ceratodontidae > Neoceratodus > Neoceratodus forsteri. The sequence continues at coordinate 767,729,180 of CM057458.1, forward strand.
AACTTGTCCCACCCATCCTTTATTCCTCTCTTGGGTTTCTGTGTCCCAAGTGCATTATCTTGCACTTCTTAGTGTTGAAACCCAGCTGCCAAACCCTTGACCATTCCTCAAGTAGTCTTAGGTCATTTCTCATTTTATCTAGCCCCTCCTGTGTGTTGACTCTATTACAGATCTTGGTGTCATCTGTGAACAGGCATACATTCACCTCCAGTCCTCTGTAATGTCACTTATGAAGATATTGAATAGAACTGGACCAAACACTGATCCTTGTGGAACCCCACTGGTCACTTCCCTCTTCTGATTTTATGCCATTTACTACCACCCTTTGGGTCCTGCCTTTAGCCAGTTACCAACCCATTTTACCACTTTAGAACCCACACTCAGATTCCCCAATTTGTTAAGCAACCTTTATGAGGAATGGTGTTGAAGGCCTTATTGAAATCCAGGTAGGCCACATCCACGGCCCCTCCCTGATCCACCACTTTGGTCACCCAGTCAAAGAAATTGATAAGGTTCATCTGACAGGACCTACCCTCAATGAATCCATGCTGCCTTGGGTCTTAGTGACATAGTGGAATTATTACCTCCTTTTCTGCTGGTGATTCCCTGCTTATGCATCCCAGCATCCTGTTTGCCTTTCCTGATGCCTTTTCACTGCCTACCTACCTTGAAGTTATCGAGATGATCACTCTCAGGTCTCTTTCTTGCTTGGAGCATGCTATTACCCTCCAAGTTGATATGTAGCTCCTGGGTTTTTGTGCCCTATGTGCATTATCTTGCACTTTTTGCATTGAAGCCTAACTGCCAATCCCTTGACCAATCCTCCAGCTTCCTTAGATCTCCCTCATTCTATCCACTCCCCTGGTGTGTCCACCCTATTGCAGAGCTTAGTTTTCATCAGCAGTCAAATTTTCTCTCCCAGACCTTCTGCAGTATCACTGATAAAGACATTGAAGCAGATTGGACACAGCACTGATCCCTGTGGCAACCCACTGGTCACTTTACCCTCTGCAGAGTGAATGACATTTACCACCACCCTCTGTGTCCTATTATCCAGCCAGTTCTCCACCCACTTCACTACTTTCTTTTCCTACCCCATGCTCCCCAACCTGTTTAACAGCTTTCTATGCAGCATGGTGTTGAAGGCCTTGCTGAAATTCAGGTAGGCCACATCCACTGCCCTTCCCAATCCACCTCCCTGGTTACCCAGTCAAGAACTCAATGAGGTTAGTCTGGTATGACCTCCCTCCTGTAAAACCATGCTGCCTTGGGTGCTGTAGACCGTTGACAACTAGGTGTTCCGCTATTCTTTCTTTTGGTAGTGTTTCCATGACCTTTCCCACTACTGAGGCCAGGCTGACTGGTCTGTAGTTCCCTGCTTCCTCCCTGTTTCCACTTTTGCATAGAGGGACCACATCAGCTCTCCCCAGGCCTTGTGTACCCTCCAGTTTCAAATGACATGTAAAACAGGGTAGTCAGAGTTCTGCCGACTCTTCTCTTGGCTCTTTCATTATCCTGGGTGCACCCCATCTGGTCCCATAGCCTTATCAACTCTTATTGCCTCCAGTTCCTGAGGACCCTTTCATTTGGAAAGGGACCTGTGTCCATTTCTGTGCCTTTCATGCCCTTATCACTTATTGCTGGACCATTTGTGCCCCATCCTTTGTAAGAAATGAACAGAGTATTTGTTCCATATATCCAATTTCTGGTGGTCATTCTCTACACTACCTCCATCCTCCCTTTCAGTTTCATAATCCCTCCTCTTGCCTTCCTTTTTTTTTACTGATGTACCTGTAAAGATGTTGGCCCCTTACAACTGAGTTTGCTATCCATTCTTCTGTTTGTGCCTCAGCTTCCTAACTGCCTTCCTGCCTCCTTTGTTTTCCTCATAATTCTCCTATCCCCTCACCCTGTGTCTTTTGAAATACTTAAATACTATTTTTTTTTGCTTTAACCTTTTCTGCTACCTCCTTAGAAAATCCTAGTGGCTTCTTCTTCCTCTTCCCTTGCTGACCTGTTTGACACAGAGTTGTGTTGCCAATGCAATCCTTCTTTTGATCGTTGCCCACTTTTCCTCTACCCCTTTTGCTCCCCTACTCTGACCAATGCTTCTTATAGGCCTTTTCCCAACTTTCAAATCTGCCTTCCTCAAGTCTAGCAATATTGTCTTTTTGTGTGGCTTGGTTCCTCCACCTCCATTTTTTCAAACCACACTGTTCAATGGTCACAGCTCCCCAGGTGTTCCTGTATTGTAACCTCTGTCACACTGTCCCCATTTGTGAGCACCATGTTAAGTAGTGCCATCTCCGTGTGGGTTTTATGACCAGCTGTTTGAACGTGTCTCCTGAGGAAGTCCAAAATATTCCTGCTCCTAGCTGTTGCTGTCTGTGGGAGTTCCACCCCACATCCGGTAAATTGAAATCACTGACCAGCAACATCTCTCCATTGTGCGCCATCCTTTGATTGCTAACATCATCTCCTTATCTACCTCCTCCCCATAAGGTGGTGGTCTATATATTACCACTGTGTGGATGGCTGTCCACTTACTCCTTTCTAGTGTAACCCACGGAATTTTCCCTTCTCCCAGTTTGACATGAATTTCTGTGGCCTTCATATTTTCTCTCACGTAAAGATCCACTCCTCCCTTTCTTGTCTACTCTGTTCCTTCTGAATAGATTGTAACCTGGTAGGCCACTTCCCAGCTTTGTTTTTATTACACCAGGTCTCCGTGATGGCCACAATGTCCAGGACAGATTCTTCCATGGTAGCCTCGAGTTCACCTGTCTCGCACTCAGACTTCAGGCATTTGCCAACATGGCTCTCAGGATGTGGAGCCCTTCCCTGCTTTGTTCTTTTATGCCTCTCCCTTTTCTAATCCCAGTCATTGTCAGACCATTCCAGTTTCCTGTCTTTGTGCTGACCGAAGGCCTCTGCTGTTCTATTTTCTTTTGAGTTCCTCAGTAGTTCCTGTGTTCTCAGGGAAGGGGCATATTATGCCTACTGTCCTTCTTGTTCCCCCTTGGCTAGTTTAATTGCTGCTAGTGAAGCACTTAAACTTTTCACTAAGGACCATGGTCCCCTACCTGGATGAGTGCAATCCGTCTCCCTTTGTACAGGCCCACATCCCTCCAGGTGAGGCTTCAGTCCCCTGATGAAGCCAACTCCTCCTCACCACACCATTCCTTTAACCATGAGTTGATCTTCTGGATGCGGAGTGTCCTAGCCCCCTTGCTGTGGACAGACAGTACCTTCGAGAAGGACATGGAGCTTGCTATTTGCTTTAGGCCTCTTCCCAATTCCTTGAACTCCTGTATTCTGCCTAATTCACCCTATCTCCTCCCAGATCATTTGTCCCCAGGTTGACAATGACATCCAGCTCCTCCCTCTTTATTATTACCCTTGCAATCCTCTGGATTCACTCCCATCCCTCCGACTGTGCCTCCAACAAGACATTTGACCACCTTCTCTCCCTTGCTACTTGTCCCCAGTTCCACTCTTGGAACTATTGAGTCCCCACCAGGAGTAGCTCCCTCTTATTTTGGGGTCTTCCACCCCCCCACCCCTGGGGCTCCATTTTAGAGGGCCCACTTATCCTCCTTGGTCTCACCCTTAGGTGTCCTTGTGGGACTTTCCCACTCCTCCAAAACAGCATAGGAGTTTCTAAGTTGGACTGAATGGGGGATGTACTGCAGACCTACTTCATGACCCTCCCGAACCAACTGTGGCCCATTCACTCCTCCACCTGAGCAACCTTTGACTTAGTGGTTGTGGACACTGTGGCCTCTGGGTAGGGATGGAGATCTCTTGCATCCTGACCAACTCTGCTCGGGAGACAGGCAACCACCACCGTCAACCCACAGAGGTGCCTGTAGATGAGGCAGCATGGCATGATTCAGAATGTCCTCTTGAATACAGCAGTTCTTTACCCACTACACTGCACCACTCCTGCATCTTCCCTTTTGCGCTGATTGTGCCTTCACCTTTGTCCTATGTAGCCTATATTCTATGTAAGCCCTCCTGCTACTCAACTTTATCTCGTGGCCCTGGTGCTTATCTTCTGTACCCCTTATGTATTTGTTGCTCCTACTGTCTGGATAATGTCCTCTAAATCAAGGTTAGTCATCCCTAGACTAGCACCTTCTACTGCCTTGCTAGTCCTCAATCTGAGTTCTACCCCAGGGGTGATTTTGGGGGTAGTAGCTATATCTGATGGGCTGTGTTTTAAATGTGTGCTAACCTATTCCGATTCTGGGCAGGAAGTTGTAAGTTTCTGGATGCCTATAACTGAACAAACAATTTGTGCCTTCCCAGTGTACAGATCAGGAGATGACTGCTGGGGGGCTGGGGCAGATACACAACTTTGCATTGATGCACATATCATTTAGTAACAATCAAGTACATAAAATACTGTAGTCATGGCCGATACTTGGAATAATTCTGGCAGGTACAAGTCTTTATCTATTCACGACAAAAACTATACATTTCTCAATAAATCTCAAAGAAAAGATAAATGTACAAGGGGATTTTTAATGGGTTGATCAAAGTATGGTATACTGTAGCTACATTTGCAAGTTCTAGTTATTTACTAATACAAGTACCTTAGCATTTATATTATTATTGTACAGTATTTAGACTGTGTCTAACATAATAGCCTCATTTAGGTGCAAAATTGGCTGTGCTTTTCTGTGAAAGAAGTTATGCATTGAAACTTAAGATTATCTTTCATAATGTGATAAATTTCCACTGGTACATACATTGTGGGCTTGATATTTCAAATGAAATCTTGAAGGAATAAGGCAGCATTGCCTTTTATTCAGTTTAATTAAGTAATTACTGTCATCACATCAAGAGAGTGACAAGACTGATAGAACACAGGTATATTTATACCAGTGTAAATGAGCTACAAAATTTCCAAAATACTTCCAAGCTCATTATTAGTGGGTGTGAAAATAGCAAAACAAGCAAATGGCCCTATGCTACTTTTAACCAGATATTCAAAAATCAGATGTTCTACTTCCCACCTCAGCAGATAACATCTAATTTTTCAGCTTAGCTTAAAACAATCTTTGTACCATTTACTTGCATTTATACTGCCTTTGCCTAATTATTGTACACATGGATGGCATTGTATGTTGATCTATTGTTGATTGTATGTTGTTTGAAGATAGAGGGGAACAGCTAAGGGGCAATGTGAGGAAGTATTTTTCACAGAGAGGTGGTGGATGCATGGAACAGCCTTCCTGAGGAGGTTGTGGGGTCTAAAACTGTGGAGAATTCAAGAATGCATGGGTCAGAGAAAGGCAGTTTTGTGGTGGGTAGGAAGAAATATGCTGTTGGTTAAATAGGATCTGCAGCTTATCCTCTAGGTAGGAAATGGGCAGACTAGGAGGACCAAGCAGTCCTTATCTGCCATCAAAGTCTATATTTCTATGTTTCTATCTCACCTAAACTGTAATTTGTTGTACACAATACTTGAAATCACATGTTGTTCTCACCTATATTGTATTACCTATTGTTTGTCCCAGGTCCACCTTGAAAATGAACTTGCTCAACGGTGTCCTACTTGGTTAAATAAAGATTTTGATTGATTGATTGATTGATTGATTGATTGAAAACCACTGTTTAGCAACATTAATGAACCAGTGGGTCCAAGTGAGCAATATTTTCTTGCAATTTGCATTTCTTTCTTCCACTGTTGTTATGGGAAAGAGATTTCATAAACTGGGCATCAAGGGTTCCGAACTGGATAGTGCAACACCAATTGTCATTATTAAGGTCAATTAATATTGCATCACCTGACTGAACATTTTCTGAAACAAGTGCAATATCATTAACCACTTTAATGAACAAAATATTCTCACCATGTTTAGATAATAATTCTGGTTTTTATTCTGCAAGAACCACATTTGCTAAGAGAAATAAATATATGTGTACACTGCTGAAAATATACTAATAAATCAGTTGTATTAAAACTACTTATATACGGAGCATACTGCCTTTCTCATTTGTGCATTGATTGTATTGTAACAGAAAAGGCATCTCCCACTTAATATTTTATTGTTTCTTCCCTTATGACTTCTGGCTAACTGCCCAACCTGTCTACCCATATGGAATGGGGAATTAAAGGCCTCATGTTTGCCTGCCTCTCAATTTGGATTTTCAATTATTACTGTATTTCTAATGGGCTGACATAGGAGTGGGATGGAAGAATTAGGTACACTGTGCTATCAAAGAATAGGGTACTGGTTACATTTAACATTGTAACATAAGAATTTGGATACAGATAAGGACAGCTTGGCTTACCCAGTCAGTCCATTTTACCCCTGCCTATATTGTGACTGCAGACCCCACTTGATCGCTGGCTCACTCCTCCCTTCCTTTTCTCTTATATTCCTTATGCCTATCACATGCATTCTTGAATACCATCACTGTTGTTGCCCTCAACACACCCACTGAAAGACTGTTCCAGGGATCCACCACTCTTTCAGTGAAGTACTCTCACATCTTTCTTGAATTTACCACCTTCTTGCTTCATTTCATGTCCCTTTTTTCTTGTATCTTTTCCTCTGAAAATATTCTCCTTCTGTTCCTGATTTACCCTATGAGGTATTTATAAGTCTCTATCATGCCCCCTCCTCCAGGTTGTACATATTGAGGTCCTTCAGTCTCTCCTTGTAGGTAGTGTTGTGTGAAATTGGAAAATTTCATCCAGTGAAATATTTTGCTTATTTTGGGTATTACACAAAATATTTTGTTAGCAAAAGCTTAATTTCATCATGGAGCAAGCAAATTTCACCTCGAATCAGCAAAATCTCATCATGCCCAGATGTAATTCCATCAACTGCAGGTGAAATAGTGGTCCTCCCAGCTGCTCACTGGCCCAAATTCCTAAATTATTTCTCCCTGGTGTCTAGTGATCCCCCGTGGTTGGCAATCTCCCATGGGTGTGGCCACCAGACACCAGGAAAAAATTCAGAATTAATTTTAAAATGTTGGCTGGTGAGCGGTGTGGGGAGGGGGACCACTAGACACCAACAGCCAGCATTTTGAAGACAAAATTGTGAAATTTCACTGCAGTTTCACAAAAATTTTGTTCAGCAAAATTGCTGATTTCAACGGCAGGTTTGTTGATGACATTTTATTTTGTTGCATCTCTACTTGTATGGCTTCTGATGTAGACCCTACAATATTTTAGTTGCCCTCTTCTGAACAGTCACAGCTATTTTTGTGTTCTTCCTGAGATGCGGTCTCCAGAACTGAACACAGTATTCCAGATGAACTTTCACCAGCAATGTATACAGTGGCATCACCACAGCCTTCCATCTGATGGTGATAACCTCCCTATACACCCCAACATTCCACTGGCCCAACAACTGCATTGTCATACTGTCAGCATGGAGTTTCTACACATTCACTCTGCACCCTCTGCAGTATCCACCCTATTGCAGATTTTGGTGTCATTCTGAATGATGAAGACATTTCCTTTCAGCTCATTTGCAATATCACTTATAAACACATTCGAGATGACTGGTCCCAGTACTGAGCCCTGAGACACCCCACCGTCACCCTCCTCCCTTCCCTGGAGTGAACTCCATTTACCACCATCCTCTGTCTCCCTATCCCCAAGAAATTTCCTACCCAGTTTACCACCTTTGTACATAGCTCTCACGCTGCCCAGTTTCCTCATGAGTTTCACATGAAGCATGTGCCAAAAGCCTTACTCAAATCTAAGTGGAACATGTCCAGTGCCAAACCCTGATCCATTTTCCCGGTCATCCAGTCAAAAATCTACCATATTTGTCTGATGTGACCTCTTTCCATGACACCATGCTGCCTTGGGTTTTGTAACCCACAGAATTCAAGACACTCCACAATCCTTTCCTTCAGCAGTGAGTCCATTAACTTCTCCACCATGGATGTCAGTCTGATTGGCCTATAGCTGCCAGCCTTCTCCCTGCTACTAGTATTGGGAAGTGGGACTACATCTACTGTATCATACAATCCTCCAGAACTGTTTCTGTTTCCAGTGAGTTGCTCAAAGGACTGTCAGAGGGTGCAGCTAGTACTTCCATGAGCTCCATCAGTATCCTTGGGTGTACCCCATCTGATACCACAGCTTTGTCCACTTTCAGATTTGTGAGTCACTTCAGCACTCTCTCTCTTTAAAGGACTAATGTCTACCTCCTACCCTCCAGTGCTCCTGTTGTTTTTATGTGTCCCATCCCTTCCTCTGTGAAGATTGAACAAAAGTATTTGTATAAGATATCTGCTTTTCTTGATCCTCTCTGCACAGTCCCCTACCATCCTTCTTAACCTCACAGTCCCTCCCCTTGTCTTCTTCTTTTCACTTTTGTACCTAAAATGTCTTATCCTCTTTTCAGTTATGCACGTAAAAATGTCTTGTACCCTTTCACTACCCCTGGACTATTCTGTCCTCAGTGTGTGCCTTTGCACTCCTCATCACTTTCCCTGCCTAACTCTGCTTCTCCTGGTACAAATCCATGTCTTCTTCCCTCTGTTTACCTTTATACACCCTGAATGCTACTGTTTTGTCTTTATCTTTTAGCCACTTCCTTTGAGAACTATAACAGTCTGTTTTTCCTGTTATTTTGTTCAGTTCCTTTGCATAGATTAAGTTTTCTTCCTTCGCTATGCTCCCTTAACTTAGCCCACCATTTGCTTTTTCTTTCTTTTTGCACCCATGGATTTACCTCCCTTGAGTCCTCCCTTCTCTCTGCTTCAGTCTATGGGGGCAGTTTGTGCCATCCTGATTTCTTCCACCACCCCACTGGCTAGTTTAAATGTCCTTCAATGAAGCACTTCAACCATCCACTGAGAACTGTTATTCTTTTCCATGGAGTGCTATAATACGGCAGTTACATCCACCATGGACTCTGCTGCACTTTATTGCATTTGTCCCTTGACCTCCCACCATAGTTCACTGTGGTATTGTGCAGAGCTATGTCAGTTGGAAGACAGAGGGATGGAGATTGGAGGATTCCTGAGAAGATCCAGGTCTGTGGAGGACAGACTGGCATTTAGAATTCATTTTGCTTAATATTGTATCACGCATCGATTGCTGCAGGGAAAAATTGCACAACTCAGCTCTTTTGCACTGTTGGCAGGTTATTGAATCCTCCGGTCTACAGTCCATCAGAGTAGCTTTTGCAGAAAAGTGCTAGGAGTTTGGATGCTATTTCACTGACAAGGTGTCAGCCATTATGTCTGGAATTTCTTTAAGTGGCCTGGTTTGGGTCGGTAAGTCATGCCCTCGATGATGTACAGTAGATTTGCCTTTCTAAGACTAGTTTTGACCCATTTCTGAGGCTGAGGTGCTTCGTGTTGTTGCCAGTTTGTGCTCCACCAACTGTATGCTGGATCCAGGACAAACATGGCTGATTTTCAGCTGTTGTGAGTTCCTGGGTCCAGTGTTCATGGAGATTGTGAATGAGTTCTTGAGAAAGGGTGTCTCTCCCATCAGCCTTAAAAAGGTGCTGGTCATACCTCTTCTAAAAAACATCCTTGAACCCTGACATTCTAGTGAACTACAGGCTTGTATCTAACCTTCCTTTCTAAGGAAGGTTACTGAGAAGTGGTGGTGGAGCAGCTGAATGATCGCCTGAGTCTTTTACATCTATGAAGCTCTGCTGTTGGGTTTTCAGCCCCATCACAGCACTAAGACCACTCTTGTCAGTGTAGAAACCCTTGATCTCCTCCTTGCAAGAGATCAAGGGCAACGCTCCATCTTGATGCTCTGGAACTCTCATCCGCATTTGACACAGTTGACCGTGGGGTGCCTTTTTCATAGTAGTATACAAGTTGGTAGCCATAGGTCATGTGACTCACCATTTGTTATTCCAGGTATTCAAATTTTTTGCTGCCCATGTACAGTACAAGTCACATTAAACTGTTCCACCAATGAGTTGGTTTAGCATTGTTTTTACAGTCAGCAATGCATTGGCAATTCATAATGCTTTATTTTTCAATGCTTAACCAGCTCTGCGCAATGTTCCTAAAATGTTTTGCAGCTTAATTGAATGCATCTGCAGTCCTGTCATAATGCAATCCAAAACTGGGCTTTAACTTTAAGAAACAGTTTGTGCACAGCACTGAACTGGATCCAGCAACACTTATGCAACTAAGTCAGAAATTCTACACCAACTCATTGGAGGAACAGTTTAATGTGACTTATACCATATATGTCTAATAATGCCTTAAAGCCTATCATAGATTTGCTCAGTACTACAGTACCTTGTTTTGTAAACTGTTTCAGGTGTTAGCTATTCTTTGATTGAACCATGCTCCTCATTTTTCAGTCCTATATAACACACCCCTTAACTGGTAGCAGTGTAGTTTGTTTTCCTTCCAGATTGTTTCATTTCCAGTCCAGTGCATTCCATGAGCTTCTCATTTTGTATAGCCCTATATACCTGGCATAGGTGCCCCCTTAGCATTCTGTACACTAAAGAGTACAAATTTAACTCAAATTTTGGATCACCTGAGGAACTATGTACAAACCTCTCAACCTGTCATCACCAAATGTGTGACAGTATGTGTGACAAAGGGCAAAATGTGTGACACATCATCAAAATGACATTGCAAGCTCAGAACACAGTCTAAACTTGTGCACTTATGTTATTCGTGTTTGCTGAAAACTGAGTATCATAGATTATTATGAATTTCTGCTTTAAAGTTTCAGTGGGCAGTGTGAAATATTACCTGTGCCATGTGAGATAGAGGATTTCTGAAAGGTAAAATGAGTGATGTACCTCGTAATGTGTGGCAGTTGAGAGGTATGACTATGTAGGCCTCACTGGTGCAGTTCCATGCTGTTATGAGTCCTACATTACTGGGGAATGCAGCAGTTTCTGGGAAATGTTACCTCAGCAGCATCTGTGTTGTGTTGTGGAATTCCTCAGGACTTGTTCCTTGTCCCCATTTTGTTCTCTGTACATATGCTGTCATTGGGGAAATCACTAGATTGTACAGTTTTGAGTTTCACTGCTATGTAGATGATACTCAGCTATACCTGTCTTGTTCTCCGGCGTTGTTTATGTGGCTTTATTGATGAGTCAGTATTTGGCTGAAATAAAAACTGGAAGGCCATGAACTGGTTATGTCTCAACCCAGGTAAAACAGAGGATGTGGTGATTGAACTGGGTCACTGGGACTTGTCTGCTTTGGATGTAGTGGCTCTTCTGTCCTGGTAGTGGTAGCCACCTCTCACAGCAGCTGATTTGATGATGAACCTGGGGATATTTTGGACAGCTGACTTACACTTGAACAGGTGTCATCTGTAATCTAATCTGGCTTTTACCACCTGTGTAATATCACCAGGACTAGCTGTATCTAGCCTATGAGGATTAGTGACAATCATCCATGCCTTTGTCACCTGCAGGTTGGACTACTGCAATGCACTCTACATAGGGCTATCTGGAGGTTAGATGTAATGATTGCAGCTGGTGCAGAAGACTGCAGTCTGTGTGATAGTGGGCTCCTCATGGAGTGACAATATCACACCAGTTTTTCATGCTGTACACTTGCTGCCTTTATGCTGCGTGCATCACCTTCAAGATCTGGTTGTTAACATACAAGGCCCTATGCATTCAGGACTGACTGCTTAAAAGAGCTCCTGTCTTTCTACTACCCAGACCACCTCTCCACTCCACCAATGCTGACCTTCTTGTCATCCCTCCATCTAGGCTAAAGTCATTGGGTGATACAGCTTTTGGAGTGGCTGCTCCAATTCTATGGAACTCTCTCCTTTTTATATTCATACAGTTGGTATGGTGGAGGCCTTTAAAGCCTCTTTGAAGACCTTTTATTTAACCATGCATTTCCTGATTAATTGCTATTTTAAGTATTGGCTATTTTTATTTTAACATGTCATAATCCATGCTTACTCTGTACAGTGTTTTGAACCTTGCTTGGATTGGGAGCTTTATAAATTACTTTGTCTTGCCTTTTCCCAAATGGATGCAGGCCATAATCCCTGTATAGGCCCTTATCTCTCCAAGTTGGTCACCAGTCCCCAATGTAACTGAACCCCTGTTCCCACACCATTCCTTCAGACATGAGTTGAAACTCCTGGTGTGGAGAACCCTGTCTCTCCACAGGCATAGATAGGAAGCACCTCAGAGAAAGCCACTGAGTGCACTCGCTACCTAAGACCCTCCACAGATCCCAAAAGTTTCCTGCACAATCCTATCCCTGTCCATAGCCAGGTCATTAGTCCCCAGGTGGGCACCTACATCCTGTCACCAGCTGAAGAATGTGCCGCAGACCAACCATCTCAATCCTCCCAGAGCCTATCACAGTCTAGTTGACTCTCCTCCTCAGCATCCTCTAGTGCAACGGTAGTAGACTTGGTGCACCCTGGATGGGGGAAGCAGTCCTGGGAATCCTAGACAATGTAGCCATGATTCTAGTGACATCCTTCCTCAGCCCAGAAAGGTGTGTGCAGATGGGCAGCACCTCAGTCTCCAGAAGGTCTCTGAAAACTGCGACTCCACAACCACTGCACTGCACCACTCCCAACATTCACATTCTTATACTTACTATGTTAACAGGAAACAACTTTTATTATTCATCCATTTGTTGGTTCATTCCATTTGTAGGAACTGTTTTCTATCCACTTCATTAGAATGCTTAATACAGCATTGGTGTCCTGGTGGGCATTGAAACACTGCTCATGCATCAGAACACAGCATAAAGAAATGAATTCTTATTTATGACAGGAACATTATGAGGTGGTTTCATCACTGTAAACTTCCTAACTGGAGTGGGTTTCTAATAACCTTCTTCTGCTTAGATGGGCACAGATACACCTCAGTCAATACCTCTCAGTTAGCGCTGATTTTATGGGATGCCCTGATTTCCACCTTTAAGCATTCTTCTGTTCCTCCAGAAATAAATGCTTAAGAGTAATGATTCAGAAGTACAGAGTGTCAAACATTAAAACTATTGTACAACTGTCCTTCAGAAAATGTGTATCACACTATAGGAACTCCCTGAGTTAATGGTACCATCCTTAACAAAGTGGTCCTAAATGTGATCACTTGTTTCTAATTGTTCAAAACCTTAAGTCTGGTTTGTTGATCATGGTGTTGAAAGGCACAACGAAGAGCTAGCAGGGCCAAGAACATTTCAACCCCCAAAAGTTCACAGTACTAATAAGCAATTTATAGGGTATGGCCCAAGTCACAGCTGCTATTGATTCCATTTCAGGGTGCAAGAGTTTCCACCACTACCAGAAACTGCTGTACACAAAGGGAAATCTAGGTCACCGGGGAGAATTCTCCTTGGTGATCACAATGCAAATTATATCAATATATGATTATGGTAGCAAATGGGGCATCCAGCAGTTAACATCACAACTCTGATCACCATAGAGGTCTGGGCATGTTACAGCAGCATCTGCATGGTGCACTTCCATGCTCAGAGTTGTTGTGAGAGGTGCTACCACCTTAGTTATACCCTATCATGCCTAACCTGTACCTTTTGGCCTGTTTGTGGGCTGCTACTATATGGAATGGCATGTCCCTCACTGGTCTTTCCTGGTGGTCCAGTTGCTCCATCCCCCAACCTCATCCCTGAGTATTGCTTTATCCTGTCATCCAGATGATCCTCATCCCTAACCTTGTTCCCCATGGCATGCTTTATTTTTGGTCCCTCAATGATCTAGGCCCCAATGATTCTTAAGTCCAAATTTGCACTCCCAGTACCCTCTGGCAAGTTGGGTGGTGCACATGGGTACTGTGAGAGCTATCATTCATCTGTGTATGGCATAGCACAAAATTTACATGCCATATCCTGCACCTTTCCCACACAGTTACAATGACCTGTGTGATTCCACAGGAAAGGCTTGTGACCTTCTTGTGCATTGCACAATTGGGTGCAGTATTGAATGGTGGCACAAATCGTTTCACTAAATCTTGGCTATGCATGGAACCCATGGTCCAGATTCCCATATCCTCTGAAGGTTTTGTTGGATTGCTCTTGCAAATTTTAAACACTTTATTTTGCAGAAAATACCTGCTCTGAAATTCTTGGGATATCACCAGACTATACAAGATGTTAAATGCAAGTGATGTCCTAAGAAATGTTGAGCAGTCAGTTTTATTCCCAAAATGATAACAAATTTGATCCCCTTCAACAAAAGTAGCATGTGCAAATGATTTTGAAAATCTGACCCTAGATATTCCAAAACTCTGCACATGAAATGTGTCACTTATGGAGTTATGGAGTTCATTTATTAGCATAGAAGTATTACCCTGCTCATTAACAAAGGAAATTAATTGTTCTTTCTGTTACTGCTTCAGGGAAAAAATTTAACTCAAGAAAAAGTAAAAAGGAAACTATCTCCATCCTCCTACTTCCTTTGCTTATCTGATGCTTGCTCTTTCCATAACCCATGTTGTAAATCTATGATTGGTCAGACTGCCTTTTTATTCAGCTTTCAGCCCTCACCCTAGCCAGCACTCATCTTCACTGCACTCTCTTAAACTACATTTGTTGGCACACTCTTAAAACCATACACCTGCAGCTACAGTAGCCTTGTCCCCATCTTCCTGGATCTTGCTACCTCCTCAGCTTTGTACCTATCTATATCCCAGTTCTCATCAGTACCTCTGCACATTACTACTACAACTCTGTATTATAATTTGATGGGTCCTATGAAGGATGTCTCATATGGTATAAGAGACTCTGAGCATAAGGTTTGTGCAAGAAGACCATGAATTGAAGCTAAGTGGTTCTGTCTGCCCCAATTTCACAAGCGGAGTCTCTTATATCATAATTGACAACTCTTGGAGGTTCTGTTATCTTCAAGGCACCGATTTTTGTTTTTTACCAGGAAACACAGTAAAATTCTAAAATTTTGACTGTTTCAACACTGGTAAACAGATTTTCATGAAAGTTGGCATTTTTGTCAGATCAGTGAATCTCCAGAACTTGTATTTTCTATAAATTTATTTCGGTAATATTTTCACGCTATGCTAGTTAATCTGCTGTATATTAGACCTTCTTTTATTCTGAACATGAATACACATACAGTAATAAAACTTAGAAGAATTCCAGTAAAATCCTGAAATTAGACTAATAATCACCAGTTCAATTCCCAGAATTTCAGATCTTCAAATTGAGTTTCTTTATTTCAGGCACTGAAAATCAGTCTCCTTGGTTATCTTACTATAAATCACTCGCATTTATCACAAGTGATTTCTAATAGGTTTAGAGTCTATTTTTTTATTGTGCCATCCTGGCCCTGGAGCTGAAATGGAGCGCCCCACCTAACACTCCTGCATGAGATCACACTGTACAGAGCATAAGAGGTGGCCAAACCATGTTAATGAACTGTAATGACATTTTTCAGGTTACCTCTATTTGAAATTTTAGATTAATGCCCTACCTACCAGATATCTGAGAGCAATAAAAATAAACATTCACACAAAACATACATAGCAGCCAGCAACACAGTTGTTAGATCATATCATTTACTGCATCTTCAATATCCATCTTCAACTAGCACTTTTACAAAGGAAAACACCATGGTTTGCAGTTATGAAGTTGTCAATTGTCTGGGTATCACTACCAAAAATCTAGAAATGGCTAAGGTGTCCTCAGTATGTATATACAGGTTAATTGGCTAGCAGATGACATCCAGTTGCTTTCTGACACATTTGCTTTGCATCTTCAGACAGTTCAGGATGGGTATCCATGTTGATTTAGAAAGAAAAGATACAGACAATGTTAAACAGGACATTTAGCACTCATTTTGAAGTAATGAACTAATGTAACAAGTGAAGGAAAATCCATTCCATAGAGAACAAACTGAGAATTTAATACCCATGCCATCACTACTCATACAATACAGGGAGCAAAATGAGTTTATAAACCAGGCTTACTGTGCATACATTTTATCCCTTTAAATTCCAGTGTCCTACAATTAAACAGGTTATTGTTACGAGCTGAAGTTTTCTCAAAAGGTTTCTCACCATCTATTAAACTAGGAAAATGTACTTTGGGCACCCTTTAGAATCAAAAGTTATGCTGTAAACATGGTGCTAATGGAATGTTGAGGTACCTGAGTCTTCAATCAGTACACTATTAAAATTGTTGAATCTCATTCTGGTCAACTAGTTGAGATCAAGAAAGATGTGTGTTATTCTCCATGCATGTCAACATCCTAGATATACACCAAGTTACAGTAGTGCCGATAATCTGGTTCCCTTTATGTCATCCATCCCCATTACCACTTTCTAGCTACCTATTTAGTGACTATACAGAGAATGTGTAAAACTCCTGTCATGGATAGAACAATGGAAATCAAGACAAAGGACTGTACCTAAGTCATCACTGCAACCACTTAACAAAGATAATACCTTGTGATACTGTATATACTGTAAGAGGCTAAAATAATACAGTGCCAAAAATAAATCTAATAAAATATTCTGATCACCTTTGCTTCTGCTTATGTCTGAAATCTTGCTGAATTGTTGTAAAGGAGTAATCCCTTTTCATCTTCAAAACATATAGGCTTCTTCTCCTTACACCAAATATTCTGAGACCATTAACATTATTATTTTAGGCAGATGATAACATGTCTCCTTTAATGGTGACCACTGTTGGGTCCAGCTACTAATATCTTAAAATTCTACATTGCATATGAATGATATTAGGTATATGGTTGTTTGAGTTATAAAATCATATTAATATATTTAAAATTTTTTTCAGGGGTTGGGGGCATGGTTTGACCACTGCAGCAATGGCTGCATAATTTCTTTAGCTCTCCTTACGGGATACCCACAGTGCTCTGGCACTGTAATCTGCAGACATAGGGATCCCCTTGCCCTTCTACATGTTCAGGTAGCATCCTTCTACTGACCAGTGACGTCTGTTAATGGATTCCAATGCAATTTGCAGTAGTCACAGTGCTGGGTATCCGTGAGCTGCTTTGGTGCTGTAAGCCATATAGGTCCATCCCTAACTGCTTTAATGGAAGATCTGCACTGGAGCACTCTGAATGCACTGCTGGGTGTTTCTACCCACCCACTCTCTGATTTTGCACAGCAGATTTGCAGATATGTCTAACCCCAACTCACTGGTGGCACAACCTCGAGGCACCCAGCCACTTGCACAGCTACCAGCCACACCAACATCTGTGGGAGACTCCTTACAATATATTACCACCATGCTAGAAACATTATTGGTGAGGGTCAATGATATTAGCTCTCCCTTTTCATGACTGCAGCAGATGTGAGACAGCTCCAAGACAAGATGAACATATCGAGCAAAGGTTAGATGCCCAGGAGCAGCAACAAGCCAAATTGTTATACAGACTTCAAATACAGGAGGAAAGACTAGCCACCTTGTGGAACAGGGTTGAGGACCAAGAAAACAGGGCCCAGTGCAATAATCTGCACATTATTGGTCTACCTGAGGGGTGAATGACCAGTCCATGGAGTGCTTCTAAATGAGAACCTCCCAGTGCTTCTCTGGGACAGATGGAGTGGCCCCATGGATGCTGAAAGGTCCCACAGAGAGGCTGAGAAAAGGACAAGACTGCTCAAACTTACGCCTATCATTGTCTACTTCCTTCTTTACACTATGAAAGAACATATTTTAAGGGCAGTCAGAGACTTAGGAGAGGTTCAATGGTAGGGTTCTGTGGTGACCTTTTATCAGGATTTTGCACAGAAAACAACAGCTAGGAGGAGGGCATTTGGACCAATTAAGAAATTTCTCTATTAGCACAACTTTCAATTTAGATTCTGGGATTTCCGACCTAATGGTTTCAAGGATGGGCATAAACTGGTAGCCGATCACCCTGCATTAATTGAAAAGTGGCTATCCAGGTTCTGGCCTAACTTCCTGTTCCCTTACTACAACTCCCAGAAGGCTCTGGGAATCAAGCTCCAAAGCTACCACTAGGGGATCAATAGGCAGAGCAAGCAGTTCCAGCAGGACTCTTTTCCAGCTAGAGATGCAACAGCCTACAATAGTCTGCCTGTTTCAGCTGTTTCACCTGACCACTTGCCTCCTCCACTGATGGACATAGCTCTCTCCATGCCTGGCTCCCTTCATCTTTACAAACTCGCCCTCTGGCTCCAACCCAAGACACCAGCAGAGAGCATTCCCATACCTCCTGAGCTGCATATGACTGACCCATCTGCAAAATATCTAGAAAAGACCACACTTAACCAATTTCTCCTGGCCACCATGGTGGTCTGGAGCTACCAGAAATGGACACCCGATCCTTCTGTGGACTGAGCTGACTATCCTGCTGCTTCTCTGGTGGAAGTAGTAGATGCAGTGACCCCTGTGAGACCTGAAACTCTCTCCTATGCTACTGTGGTGTCCTCAGGCTCCCAGGACCTCCCAGACACAGTTGGGCAGGCCAAGGTCCCATGATTGAAGAAATGGACTGGAATCCTGTTATTTTCTGAAATGTCCAGCCTCATAATTTGATTGATTTTCCCCTCGGCTGCTGCATCGGTGACCGCCGGGATCATCCACCAAACAGAAGTGGTCTACCTGGTTCAGTTTTGCCATGTCATGCTGGGTTTGGGGTTTGCTGTATTGGTTGGATGATCATTTTGCTCTCCTGCTCTTCTCAGGGCTTCGATCTTGGCAGGTTTTTCTGTTGGGGTCAGCTTGTTGGCTGCTCATGTTTGCCCCTGCCAGTGCCCCAGACTTCTGGTTACTTTTCCAGGGAGGCCTGCAATGCTGGCCACCTACTTTCTATTTTGGGCTACGACATTGTAGCACTGCTGATATGCTTGGATAGAGAGTCTACCCACCATTCCTTCTCTCTCTTCCTCCACCTTTTCCACTGTTTGTAGAACCAGTTTTTCCCCTTGTGTTCCCTCTCTCCCCAGGGCACCTGTTCCCCATCATTTCCTATTGTCTCCTGTTGATGTCCCGGTGCTCGACCGTGGATCAGCTGTCTCCTAAGGGAAGCTGTTCTTTACTGGGTTTTATGTGCATCCCCTGTTTTGGGTTTTTAAGGCCTGCCCAGCTGAGAGTGGTGCTTTCATCACTTTCTTTCACACTCGCCCAGAATACGCTAGGTTAGTGATGCTTGCTTACATTTTCTCTGAGGTTAATTCCTTAGTTATTACTAGTGTGTTAGTGTTTGTACTTCCTGATCTGTTGTTATAAATATTGATATCTCTTTCTCTGTGTTCTTTTCCAGTAAGCCTGTTGCCAGCTGCAGTGGTGTCTGCAGTTTATACTTACCAAACAGCGTTTCTACAGCTGTGTGCCAAGGTTCATTAGTGGTGTTACAACAGGGTCGACCCCTCTACTACTACTACTTCTGTTACCCCACCCTAGCCAACCTCTATTTGGTTGTCTGAGTAAGTATCTTGCTCCTATCTGTGAGGATATGGTCCCCAACATGTTCCCCTCTACTGGCACAAATCTAGTTTCATGGAATGTTAAAGGTCTTAATCACCCTATCAAACACATGAAGGTGCTCAATACCTTCTATCCTTTGCCAGGACATTGCTCTACTCCAGAGACCCATCTCCTGGATTGATCGATGCCCTGGCAGAGAAATCATGGATAGAGACATGCATGCCAGCTCTGCCCACAATAAATCCAAGGGGTGGAGATCCTGGTGTGGCTGTCATTGTTGGAAAGTCGATGATTCCCAACGGACTCACATGGGAGGTGGTGGTGGTTAAGGTCTCATCCTCCACTGAGCATCTTATTGTAGCCAATTTATATGCCCCAAGGAAGACCACGTTGATTTCTTCCCAGCCGCCAGTCAAGCCTTACATCTTGTCTGACCCCAGAGGCCCCTAACACTCCTATTCTGGTGGGAGGGACTTCAATGTGGTTTCTGACCCTTCTTGGATAAGTCAATCCCTCTCTCTCAAACATACCTCAAGGCTAAGACAGTACTGCAGGAGCTTCAGGACAGTGGGGCTTGGCGGACGTGTGCTGAGCAACCACCCGATGGGGCACACTATGCCTTTTACTCCCACATTCTTGTCACCCACAGATGCATTAATTTCTGGCTGGCTAATGTAGCTGCAAGCCAGGGCCTTTCTGAGAACACAATTGGGAATATTATAATATCTGACCATGCTCTGGTGCTCACCACCTACACTCCATTAGCACAGCAATATCAGAGTACCCGGTGGAGATGTAATCTTTTGCTGCTCAAAGACCTTGAGTTCTGCTGGGTGATTGCACAGTTGGACCATGACTATTTCTCCTCTAGCTCACCTGTGGACATGTCCACAAGTACAGTTTTGGAGGCCTTCTTGGCTGTCTTGCATGGCCACATCATTGCTTTCTCTGTGGCTAAAAACAGGCCAGCAGAGCTACCTAACTTCATTGCAAACAGACCTTGCGGGCTTGGAACAGACATTCCGCTCATTATGAACCCTTGGGAGAGATTCCTTCCTTTTGTGCCAGATTGTTGGCTTGAAATAAAAATTAATAACATTTACAATCAAAAGGTGGAATGGCTTCTTCTCAGGGCAAAGCATAAATATTGGGACAGGGTGAGAAGAGTGGCAGGCTCCTGGCCTTAGACTGTGTAAGCAGCAAGCATCTTCCACATCCATGCCCTTCAAGACGCCATGTGGAAAGTTGTCCATGACCCACAGGATATCAACCAAACTATGAGATCTTTTATACCTCCTTGTATAAGTCACACTCTCTCTGTCACCCGCTCAGATCCAACAGGGCCTAGCTCAGTTCTGCAAAGATTCGGTGACTCCAGTGCTGGCGCCACCCAAGCATACTGCCTGGATGCCCCACTTGAAGGTGTAGAGGTGAGACAAGCTCTATCCTGCATGGCACCCGGAAAGCCTCGGCCTGGATGGAATGACAGTGGAACTGTACCATGCCTTGGGACCTGAAATAATGGGTCCATTACTTGAGCTCTACAAGAAGTTCATAAAACCCAATCCTTCCCACCCACCATGAGAGAGGCGCTCATCACCCTTCTTCCAAAAAGTCTAATGATCCCTGAACTGTGCAAACTTCTGCCCCATCTCTCTGCTCTCAGTCGACACTAAGATACTAGCCAAAATCTTAGCCACTCGGCTGTTGGAGATTTTGCCTTCTATCATTCACCCTGCACAGGAAGGCTTCATGAAAAACAACTCAGGCTTGGACAACACCAGGTTGTTGCTCAATTTCAAATGGGTAGCATCCCGGGCGTCCATCCCTATGCAGCCTTGGCAGTTGGCTTCACTAGGCGTTCAACTCCATAGAGTAGAGCTATCTGTATGAAGTACTGCAGAGATATGGCTTTGGCCCACATTTTTGTCAGTGGGTGCATACCCTAAACAGCTCTACAATGGCACGTATCCCCACTAATACTACTATTTCTTCTCCTTTCCTCTACAGAGAGGAACCAGGCAGGGCTGCCCTCTCTCCCACCTCTTCCTCATAGCCCTAGACCCTGTAGTTCAGACCTTTTGGCCTCCTCAACCATTTTGGGATCAAAGTCCACGGCACCTCCCACCTGGTGGTGGTTTATGCTGATGACTTGTTGCTTACCCTCCCACCCCCATCGATCAACACCGCAGTGTTGGCCATCTCAAAGACTTTGCTGCCCTCTCAGGACTTTGTGTCAACCAGAAAAGACCATTCTGGCCCCATGAACCCCGCGATGCCACAGAGATTGCCTTAGCAGTACCAAGCTTGCCTGGGCAGAGAAGAGGGTTTCCTACCTAGGTATCTATATTCCCAAATCCTGGGCAGAACTGAGTCCTCCAGTCTTTCCCCTGCTGGAGCAACTCTCATCGGAGGGAGAAAGGTGATGCAGGTTTCGCTGTCCTACCGCAGAGTAGCAACGGTGAGGATAGTGTGTCTACCCAAGGTCATGTACCTCTAATAACCTGCTGATCCCCCTCTCCCTAAGCTATTCAACTCATTAGAGTGCCTCATGTTCAGCTTATATGGAATGGCAAACCTCCGAGATGGAGTAGGCAAAAGCTTCAGGCATTGGTCATGTGGAGTATTGGGAGTCCCTTGGCTCAAAGGCTATCACCTGGCATGCACAATGTCTGCTGCCACTTGTTGGTTTGCACTGGGGGCACAACCTGAGCTACCGTGGGTACAGGTGGAAACTGGTTCACTCAGGGCAGCCCCAAGGTGCTGCTCCACCAGAGGATCAAAGGCTCCATGCACTCTCCCCATTATGCTCGAGACTTGGAAATCATGGAGAACCCTCATGTCTCTATTTCATACCCCCTGAAAAGTCTGGGCCCCCTTTTAGATACGCCTCCTGTGGCTAACCCAGTCTTATTGGTAGGAGGTTTACCCTCAAATGGGCCTCCTGGTAGTCGAAAGGGATATATCGAGTTCAAGACATATGTGTAGGTGACTCAGACATCTTTCTCTCCTATGAACAGTTGCAAACTAAATGTTTGCTCCCCACTACAGATTTTTGAGATATCTCCAGTTGTGCAGCACTTTCCAAGAGTTGGCCAGGCTCTATGAAACTGATAGCAAATGGAGATGGCTGTGGGAGC
Source organism: Neoceratodus forsteri (assembly GCA_016271365.2). Classification (NCBI taxonomy): domain Eukaryota; kingdom Metazoa; phylum Chordata; order Ceratodontiformes; family Ceratodontidae; genus Neoceratodus; species Neoceratodus forsteri. Next base: position 767,751,679 of record CM057458.1, read on the forward strand.
TCCACAAGCCCCTCCCTGACTTATTGGCCAATTTTACAGAACCTGAGAGAAGCTCAGCCTGATCCCTCCTCCGGTGCAGACTCAAATGGGCAGAGGCTTTTAACTGCAATATTCCCAAGGCTATCTGGTCCCAATATCTGCAGGATTACCATAAGCAATACAAAGATATGAAGAGTTGATTTATCCAGCTTAAAATTCTCCTTCATTGGTATCGTGCCCCAGTGGTTTTGTGCAACCATTGCCTTTTGGACCAGTCTAATTGCTGGCAGTGCCAGGAATCGAAGCAAACCTCCTGCATGTCCTATGGACTTGTCTCTTGCTGCTACCATTCTGGTTGGTGGTGGCCACTGATTGTTCACAGGTAGTAGGCCCTTTGGCTTCCTTGGCAGATCCAAAGCTTCTGCTGGGAGACATGACATTGCTAGGAGCTCTCCTGCTCCCCATTCAAGAGTGGATTATGCTGGCCCTTATGGAGGCCAAATGCCTGCTTCTCATGTACTGGTGTCAGCTAATTTTACCCACCTCAGAAGAGTTGGCATGCTGCTTTGGCATGATTAGCTTCTCTTGACCTTCTATTGTATACCAGAGCCTTGAACAGATCATAAGGAAATGGGTTGCCTACCTACAGTTCTTTCTCTGCAAAATTCCTCCCCTTACAATAACCCCCAGTTTGGACCTTTGGCACCTTTCTAGCTTTCATTATTGCCTTTTCACAAGTGGCCTTGCTTTTCTAGCTTTTCTCAGAGACACTGCTTGGTTTTCCGGTTGGTTGTGTACTTAGCTCCATGATGCACTAGATAATGAACAAGCAAACACTTGCTAACTGGATGTTTTACTTGCTGTTTTGAATATGTGGCTGCAGTATGTACTCTGATTTCTATGAAAACCAATAAAATTCTTCTATGATAAAAAAATGTTACTCAGGAAAGGCATATGGACTATAGGTCTTTTCCAGGGAAACTGTGGAGTACAGGAAGAGTAAAGATTACAAGGTGCAAGATTGCAAAACAAATGCAGATAGACAAAATGTAACATCAACTCAAATCAAGAAAAAGATGCAGTGCTATAGGATGCAGAATTACAGAAGGAGGTGCACAGTTTCTAGTACACTAAGCAAAAACTTATAACAGCAGTTCACTGTCAAGGTGCATGGTTATGAGTGGAGGCACAATGAATCGATTAAAATAGAACTTAGAAAGGGAAAACATAAGTGAGGAAAATGGATAAGCAGATGAAGAAAGGAAAAACTGAGCTAGACAAGGGAGTAGCAAAATGGTCACTTATAAGAAATTGGGAAATGCGAGGAGGAGGAGCAGATGGGGTGGGGAGATTGTTCCAAAGACAATGACAAAGAGAAGAAAAGCACATTCACCAGATTGCCTAGCAGAAGTTTCACTGAGATGACAGAGTGAAAGATCAAGTGTTAAACAAGTGGAAGGAGTGGAGGAAAGGGTCAGGTGAGAAGAGTGAGGAGAGGTTTCAAGGAAGGGTACAGAACCAGCATTTAGCAAGAAAGGAGAAGCAGTGATGTGGCACCTCATCTCAAGAGAGAGGTGATAGCAGGATTGAGTTTAAGTCAGAAATGCCATGAGAAAAGAGTAAACTTATGTCAAAATATTTTATTCCATTTAAAATGTTGACAGACTAAAACTATGCTTGGGTTTGAAAATAAAGAAAATATGCAATATCCAGTTATTCTAAATGAAAAGTTAATAGAATGCTAATCGTGCTGCAGTATTTCACTTCCATATCTTTGTTCAATAAAAACAAATGTGCCAACTGCATGCTAATATAATTACTTTGTACAAATTACCATGTCTTTATGAGGTTATCAGATTTAAGTTATAATATAAAACATTATAAATTGTGCTGACAGATATTATTTAGTCATAATTGTTGCCATTCATCAAATCAAAGAAGCAGCAAATCAGACGCTAATAGAGTTACAAATTGTTTTACTCACAATCATTTTCTGTTCAAAACTAGCATAGCAAAGAACATATTCTGAAAGACTAACAGAAAATAACACTTGATACATTTCTCAAATGAAGAGTCACCTGCAATCTAGTTTATGAACATACTGGAATGCATTCAATTATACCATTAATGTTAGTTTTTGTTGATGATGCTTGACACATACAAATGTCTTGCACAGATTTCAGTACTAAATGTTGCAGTGTGCTGTTGTAATTAAAGATTCCAATAAGCTGTAAGAATGGTTTCTGATTCTTTAGAGGTACAGATACATAATTAAGTGAAACATACAAAGATTTCCATAAAGTGCTTGAATCATCTAAGCTACATGACACAGTAGCTTATTGCTATGGACACACCATTTCAAACTTCAACATTTATTTAACCATATTCATTTCTTGCTACTACAATGTAATGTTTTATTGAATTTAGAAAAAAAACAACACAACAGTATTAAAAACAAGGAACAGATAGCAACACTTCTGGAGCAATGTGTGCATTTAATTGTCTTAAAACAACTACTGCAAAGTGTAACAAATACATTACGCATTTATCTATATAAATATAAAATATATGTTTGGATCTTCCCCACAGGAGCCATTACCATATACTTCCCTTATCTACCTCACCAAATAAAGTTGTATGTCTCCCAATTAATGATAGCTATCTCTAGAGGTATAATGAGATACAACTGTAACCTCCCATTGACCCTCCCAATTAAGGCTCTATAGAAGGAAATACTCTCCTCCCCAGTCCAGAAACACTCTCCCAAACACTGAAAGCCTGTTTCTAGGTAACACTCTCATTATCTCAGGCACCCCAGCTCTCTCTCCACCTAAAAAATAACAATTGATGCTGGCTATAGGGAACACATAAGAAATCCCCCACATATTTACCAGCCAGCTCTCTGGCTCCTGCAATGCCAAGTTACTTGCCCCACTGGCTCCACTGGCCCAAAGACACTTGCCACTCCCCCATTCCTTGACCACAAACCATCCACCTGATCTCCAACACTGCTCCATGCTTTTGCCAACTCACCACCCCACAGCAATGTATGACTCACAAATGATCTAAAGGATGCCAACTCTGACACTCCCCTTTATAGGGGAACACTACAGTATGGAAATAGATCAGGCCAAAGGAGAGGACCTTACTAAATGCCACTACACTATGGAAAGACAAAGGCCACACATCAGCAAGGCAAGACAGAAATGGCCTAGACCATGGCTCAGCAAGAAACCTCCTGGACCCACATACATATCATATATTCTCTCTCTCTCTCTCTCTCTCTCTCTCTCTCCAGACACACATATATATATGTTGCAAAACAAATTTGTTAATGCACTAGTTGGGGTCAAGGGTGACAAAATTGGGAATGTGGCATTACAGGTTTACAACCTTAACACCCCCAGTAGCGCATCAGTTGTGGGGTGTGCCTTCAGGTACTGAAGCCTAACTCCACTTCATTCCACCTATAAATAAGGTCAGATGTGTACAGTTAAGAAAATGGGGTAAGTGTTAGAGTACCCCAAAAGGCACACCCCACACCTGATGTGCTGCCTGGGGTTGGTATTATGGTTGTAAACCTTAATGCCATATTTCCCAACTTTTATCACTTTGACCCAACTAGTAGACCCAAGAGTCAGTTGAAAACCAATTATGACTGACTTACTACACATTATGACTGATTTTTTCAACTAGTTTGAAATTTCTGACTTCAACTAACTAAACAAAATCCAACCAATCTTTTCAACTTTAACCATCGTTGAATTTTATTATGTAGTAGTTTGACAAACTTTTTAACTTTGTATCTTTTCTATTAAAATGTTGACTATAAAAGTTAATAAAATGTATGGAAAGTCTCTCCTTGAAATCGTGGGGCATACACACACAGCCTTAGCCTCTGGCATCACAAAGCAGCTGTGTGTGCCTACTGGTGTGTGTTGGTGGATTAAGGTCAGGAAGCAGCTCAATTTTTAGCATTTGGGATTTAGCAGCATTATAACTTCATAAATGGCAGAAACAAAAGGAATTATTTATGCCCCTCAACTCTGGGGCACATGAGGTAATGCGTATGTTGGAGAGAGCAGCAACTAAGCAGCAGCAGCAACAGCTAAGAAGCTGGCTGCTCTTTAAAATCTAAATACAAAGTGCAGTGAAACAAATCCATACACAGTAGGGACCCACTCATGCACAATAACCAGTCAAAACAACAACAAAATATACTAAGCCCCTGAAAGTAACAAGTTGAAGCAGGGCAGTAAAAGCATATCTGGTATAGAAAAATAAGCAGCAGCATACTAGTTACTTAGAAAAGAACTGTGAGTCTAAAATACAGTATAGGTAGGGTCTCTTAAAGAAACCTACCAAGCTAAATGAAACAGCCCCTACACCTGATATTTAGGTACTGTACCTCATTGGGCTGTTTCTAACATCTAACTTGCTAAAAATAATAACTAAGTAAAAAATTACAACAGTCAAATGAGAAATATTGAATCTAAGGGACTTCCCAGTTTCTGGTGCCACACCCACTACTCTGCACTCTGCAAATTTATGACGAATGCTAGGGAAAGCACGGGATGCGCCCCATTCTACTCTATGGGAGGCACCTTTTCAATCTTTTTATATTGTAATGGTCATTTGGTCATGAAACATGGCACTGGTTGACTAATCAAGGTCCTCAGTTATCCAGGGTGAAACACTGGCTGGACAACATGATGTAGAGGGTAATAATAAATGGAGTCCACTCTGAAGAAAGAAGTGTTACTAGTTTGGTACCGCGGGGTTCAGTACTGGGACCAGTCCTCTTTAATGTCTTCATAGGTGACATTGCAGTGGGACTGGAAGGGAAAGTATGCCTCTTTGCAGATGACACAAGATCTGCAAGAGGGCTGATACATAAGAAGAGGTGAAAGGATGAGAAGGGACTTGGCAAGGTTGGAGGAATGGTTAAAAGTATGTCAGCTTAGATTCATTGCAAAGAAGTGCAAAGTAATGCACCTGGGAAACAAAAACCCAGAGGAAGAGTACACAAAGTGGGGGAGGTACTAACAACAACAAAACAGAAAGAGACCTGGGTTAGTTATATCAGATAACCTAAAGGTAAGCATGCAATGTGAGAAGGCAGTAAGGAGGGCTGGGGGATACTGGGATGCATAGGAGAGGCATCACCAGTAGCAAATGGGAAGTTGTTATCCCTCTTTACAGACAGTTGGTGAGACCCCATATGGAATACTGTGTGCAGTTCTGGAGACCCCATCTCTGCAAGGACATAGACAGGATGGAGGTAGTCCAGAGAGGGCAATTAAAATGGTGCAGGGTCTGCCCAGAAGCCATATGAAGAGAGACTAAAGGAGCTTAATATGTATACCCTCAAGGAAAGAAGTTGGAGGGGACATGATAGAAACATTTAAGTGCCTCAAGGGAATCAATAAGTCCAAGAGGTTAGTTAGCATCTTTCAGAAAAGAGATGTGCAAGAACAAGAATGCACAATTTGAAGATCGAGGGGACAGCTCAGGGCAATGCAAGGAAGTATTTTTTCACAGAGGATAGTGGATGCATGGAACAGCCTTCCTGAGCAGGTTGTGGGATCAAAAACAGTGAAATTCATGAATGCATGGGTCAGACACAAGCAATTCTTGTTGGTGGGGTAGGAGGAAGTAAGCTGTTGGTTAACAAGGATCTGCAACTTATCCAGTAGGTAGGAAATGGACAGACGGGTGGGCCAAGTGGTCCTTATGACGACAAAGTCTATTTTTCTATGTTTCTATTATTTTAACACTCTGTACATTAGAAGCAGCCCATGAGGTCAGCACCTATACATCAGGTGCAGGGGCGAGGTTGGTAAGTCTCTTTAAACACCCTACAGAAGCTAGAAGGTACCCTTTGCAGACAGAGCTAACCATCAATATATGTTAGTTAACTAGTAGTCGTAGAATCTGTGAGACTAAAATAGTTTAAAGGAGGACCCTAGAAATACTTCCTGTATGGTATACCAGAACTGAGATGTATCCATAGTTTAAATTTAAAGCTAAAAAATTCATGCATATTTAAAAATCATTTTTACACAGTTTCTGAACTTGTTTTGGCTTTCAGCATGTACACTAATGTGTTTTGTAAAACTGTATTCATTTTTTGTGAGGACTTTAATATTTAGTCTATCTGATTCCTACAGTGGCAAACAACAAACATTTTCATCATGGCCTTCTTATGACCCCACCCTCATGAACAATGGTGTCCAAAAGGAGATTTTGAGCAGCGAGCATGAGATATCCCTTTGGGATAGATTTACTTACCATCACTTGCATTGTTCATGAGGTGGTCTCAAAAAGGTGTGTTGAATATTTGGGGCAAAAATATTGAAAATGCCCAAGTTATTCTACTAAGTTCAAACCCCATAGAATAAGTTCACAGCCCCATTGAAATACATCAAGTCGCATACTTGATTTCCTCAGTTCACGGTCCAGTGTTGAAGAGTGAAGACATCTCTGCTGTGGAGAAGATCACAGCGTCAGGCCCCACTGGGTAAGTAAGGGCTTGGGGATGTGGGGTGGTTGGTGCTGAGTTGGATGGAAGGGTCTCCCACCCAACTAATGGCACAACAGACAATGATGAATAGTTTTCTGTTTTACAGGATTCCAAAATAAACAAACACAAAAACAAAAAAATCAAGAGGAACGGTTTTCTATATTGAAGGTGATGACATCTGGGATTGGGTACCCCAGTGTCACTGCTACTTTTAGGGGTGTGTGTGTGTGGAGTGGTGGGTGTTGAGAGAGAGGATTGGGTGGGTGGAACAGTAATAAAAAAACAAACAGGATAGCTAACGGAGGATCGGGGTGGGACAGCACACAGAGGAGGGAGCAGGAGGTTTTAGCTATGACAGCCCGTGGGATGTGGCAGCCAGAATTACTAAAGTTTATATGATCCAAAAGAGCTCACAACTATACCAGTAAGGGTTATAACCAGGTAAGACAGTCTCAATAAGAGCAAGTCTAAGGACTGAAACTGGAATACAGGGGTCCAGAATGGAAAAGAGCAACTTGCTGGCTGCTCCTATATAAGCAAGATCACAGGGACACCTAATCAAAACACAACCTCTTTTGTTTGACAGGTGATGAATAGTTTAATTTCCCCAGGGGTGTATCCAGGATTTTTAAACTTGCACTGAAAACTGATGGCACTGTGCCCCCCCACAGATGGCACTGTTGGCCCCATCATATAAACATAAACCACAATATGCCATGCCATGCCACACAAGCAATAGGCCATCCCCATTTCAATCAAATAAGCAATAAGCCAATGCTTCTGCCTGATGAAATTTGACAAGTAAACTGACAAGGAGATGGTTATGAGAAAAGCTTGTCGAGAAGGAGGCATAAAATACCAGTCACAAGTGCTTCAAATATACCCAGATATTATTTCTGAACTTTTTAATAGACACCATGAGTTTGGGGAACTGAAAGATCTCTCTAAAAATAAATATATCCTTTGCTTTGTTGATGCCTGCTAAACTGCATGTTACTGTAAATGGTAAGCAGCACTTCTTTACTGAGCCTGAAAGCAAATGACTCTGTAGACACACTCAAGTGATTTTGGTAACTGGAATTAACACATGCCACTGGTTAATCTATAAATATTTTTTCACCACACTCTGCACTGCTAAGTGTTTATGTACTGGGACATCACCTGTTTTTGAGGTTACAAACCACTGCAGTACTAGTCTGGTGCCCACTTCACTAATGTACAGGTGGGTGGGGGCAATTGATATTAGTTAGGATATACAGTACAATTGTGGTGTCCTGTTATTTTGAGCTAGATGTAGCCTCAGTAGCTTTGCCATGCAGCTATCGAATCAAGCCACCATTGTCCAGCATGATTTGCAGTTCCAACTGTGCCACAAGTAAAATGCCAGCCACTCAGACATTGCTTCCCACAGCAATGCTACAGAGCCCAATGGAGCAGAAATGTCAGTCTTCTCACCAATTTGGACATTTCTTTATGACTCTTGGACAATGCCATGACTTCACTCATGAACAGCGGGGACACACTCCACAGACTTTCATGGGGACAGTTTTCAAAGTGTTTTTATACTTTTCCATGCCCTATTATGCCAAAGAATGCCACTGCTCAACTAACAATGTCTTTGTTAGTTGAGTGGTGGCCTTCCATTGGCATAATTGGCATGGAAAAGTATAAAAAAACACTTTTAAAAACTGTCCCCTAAAGTCCACGGAGCATGTCCCTCGCGCTTTTCATGTAGTGAAGTCACTAAGTGTGCTTGCATGGGGCATGTCAGCAAACCAGGAACTCAGTCTGCTTTGGAAGCCAAATATAGAAGTGAAAATTTTGAGTGTTTTTGCACAAACAGGAACAGAAATAGATGAAAATTCTGGGAGCACTCAATTTCAGGGCAGGTAAGCTACGGTATATGTTGGGAGAGGAGCAGTTCATAACTGCAAACCTGCTGGCTGGCTGCTAGAAGAAAATCACATTCTTGTGGTGTTGACACCTAAACAGCAAACAGTCTTCAGTTATACAATGCTGTGTGCCCCATGGTTCCTGTATTTCAGTGCATGCATCCCATTCAGCTGTTCAACGTTAGGAGTGGTATCCTCACATATAAAACCACTCATCTTGCCGGCTGGCTTTATGCAAATGAAAGTCTTGAAGCACTTTCTCATTGGAGCCCTTCAGTCCTTTCAAGTACAAGTTTATGCCCATGAAACTGTGCCCACCATCGTATCCTGTTTGCGTGGTCATTGGTCTGTCAGGATGAGTCCAATGTAGATTGCTCTGCATTTGGCTAGTCTGTGACACACCTCTGAAATGCTGTTCTCTGAAGCAAAGCAAAATTTTTGCTGCACATGTGCAAGGAAACATAAAAGGCTGTCACATCATGTTAGATTTTATTTGCACCCCAGCAGAAAAAATAATTCTTAAACTGGGCATGGTGATATTCAGACTTCAGAACATGGTTCTCCAAAGACAAACAAGCAATAAAATCATCTTTATACAGCACAGACTTTCGGAAAAGATATCCACTTACTCTTTAACATGAATAGAGTCCAACTTCAAACAGAAATACTGCTAGGGCTGTCTGCAATTGAGAAATTCCACATTTTCAAACTTCCAAAGGAGTTCTTTGAAATTCTATAGGATTCTTTGGTGGTTTGCAAATATTTTGAAATTTGTTTAGTTAGTTTTGATTCAGCCATTTATTGAGCTAAAGACCTGAAATTTGCCATGATTACCTTCTGTTAGATGTTCTAAAGACATACCAAAAATTGAACCATTTGAATAAGCAGTTTACAACTTACACTGTAATGGCTCAAAGGCTGCCATTTTATTTACATTTTGTGAAATTGTTTCACCACTATTGAGCTAGATATCTGCAAGTTAGCATGCTTAACCTTTGTGGGATAGTCACAAAATGTAAATATGGATACATTTGATTAAGTAATTTTGAGTTTATAGTGGTTCATAATTTCAGTATATAGACATTTATGAAATGTTGTAAAATCTTTTAAAAATATGGATGTTTGTGACATTCCTGTTGTTGCAGGTACTGTATAGTACTGAATTTTGGCATTCATAGCCAATGTCAGTTTATCCTGGTATCAAATAGTGCTAGAGAGACTTGGTTAAGTAGTTTTAAACTTCCAGTAGAGATATTGTAAATTACTAGTAGCAACATTTTCTCAAATGTTCATGGTAACATAATAGTAATACTTCAAGAATTACACTTGTACAATTTATCATTCACAAAGCACGTATCACCACTGCATCTGATAATCTGTGCTGAGCTGTTTTCAGTTCTGTAGTTCCTTAAATTTTTCTCTTAGCCTGACTAGACACACTTAGTGCAACTGATTGTTCCATTTATATCCTACTTGTTCTTCAAATTAACACACTCCCTTCAAAAGAGTCACCCACTCCTTTTCTTGTTGGACCTATCCCATTGGAATAGCCAAATTTCTCCTTCCTGGTGTGCCAGTCATTTTCTTCACCCACTACATCTCTCTGAGTACAGTACCTTTAAACCCTAAGTATACCAGTATGTTGGGCTCTTTAGCTAGTCAATTTTACTGTGTGGGATTCTTATATGGCTTGCATTTAAGTTGGAATTGTTGTCCATCTAGGTTTTCTCACTCTAGGTGGTGGTGCACTATTTCTATGCTACTCAGCTCAGCTCTACTTTTCTTGTGGAAGTTTAGACAGACCTGTACACACCAGTGCCAAGGGTTTGCAAGCCCCAAACAAGCCAAAACTAAACACTAGAAATGGTGCATACTTGAGAAAAGCAACAAAGATGGCAGCTACTATTGGCACAACACATAGACTCCAACAGGTGGAATACTTTGACAAACAAATTAAAGGTTAATTGAGTCAAAAAGCACAGAGACAGAAACACAATACCACTGGCTAGGTGTCCTGGCACTTAGCTCAATGGAGCTTTGTCATGGGCCCTTTTCTTGGTGAAGCTATTCATCTAGCACCTGAAATTAGTAAGCTCATGCACTGGCTGCCATCCCACCTCTAAGCTTTAGATGAAATTCCCAGACTGCTCTGTCAATTGACATAACCAGTATCCCCTTTCTCTTTGCACAACTGCAGCACAGTGTGAGGTGTGCAGGTATTCTTTGTACCAGAATGGCCTCTAAATTGCCATTAAAGAAGATCTCTCTCTTTAACAGAATTTTAGCACATGCAAGCTTGTCTAATTTCTGTTGCTGTTATTCCTCACAGGCCCTGGGAAGATAAAAGCTTTGGACAAGTTCCCTCTGGACATCTAGTAACATTTCTTATTCAGAAAATGACCACATCATGTCCTCATAACTCACAGTGTATGCAACAATCAACTCCACCCTATAGCTGCAGTGCTTGGCTATGGATCACACTCATGTGACTTGCATTGCAAGCAGTTAAATCCCCTTTCCTTCATAAGCATCATTGTCCTGCAGTTCCCTCCAACTCTCCTGCTACCTTTACAATGGAGCCCCCTATGAATCCAACCTTAGTATTGCTCTCATTAGCCTTATCTGTTCACCTCTGTGGGAGGTAAGGTGTTTGGCTGGGCATAATTTTGAACACGGCTTTCACAATATTATTTAAAATTCCACAATTTTCACAAAGGACTTATGAAATTTGATGGAAATACTAATTCTTTCTTTTGCAATTTTGGCAGTGTTTAACATGGACATCATTTAGAAAAGAAATAATATTAAAGAGGAGATTTTGTAGCATGTCTATGAAGAGTTAAACTAGAAAAGGGAGCAGCTTAGTAGTGTTAGGTACATAATTATAACTAAGGTGAACCTAATTGGCCCCACTCCAGCAAAGACTGGGGCTAAAATTGGAACTGGGCAGAAACATATACGAAAAGCATGGGGCAAGGGGTACTGGAGGTAATATGCACAAAATGAAAGAAGTCTAGGGAACAATCTCTGAATTTATTGGTGTTGGTGGTTGAAGCACAGCTGAATATAATAGCAGTCATAGAAAGGTGGGAAACATCAAACCACTACTGGGTCTTGACCATACCAGGCTATGGGCTGTTTAGAAAGTACATGTAGAAGGGAATGGGGAGTTCCGGTTTTAAATACAGTAAGGAAGGAATAAATGCCACAGAGATGAACAACACTGGGTGGGGTGAACTAAGGTAGCAGAAGTCAGGGAAGTGTTGCTATTGTAAATTTAATATGCTGGATACAGACTGAAAAGTCTCAGTGGTGGCATATGTGAGGAATCAGTTCGGTGGAGGAAATGCCAGGAAGCATTCCTAATACAGATAATATAGATCCCTACAAGAAAGAGTTCCACACTGGACCAGATTCTCGCCAGTACAAAGATAGTCCATAATATCACAGTCTGGTAACTGCTAGAACAACGACATAGGACAGCATGGATGCAGGTCCAAATAGAGAATGACAGAACACACAGAGACAAATTTAATGCACTTCATTAGGGAAGACTTTGGAAGAATACAAGAGATACTGAGAGGTACAGTAGCTAGAAGAAAAGTCTTGAAATAAAGGGGTAGAAGGCAAATGGGAGGCTTTTAAAAGGGAATAGCAGAAGTTATGACACTTTGTGTTATGGAAGAAAGTAACAGCAGAAATGTAAAAGTGCAAATGTGGTTCAGAAAGTGGAAAGTGAGGTAGTGAGAGAGAAAAGGAAGACATTCAAGCTATATGAAGAAAGCCAAAACAAGATAAGACGGAATTATACCTAACAAAAACAAGTGAAGCAATAAGGATAGTAAAACAAGCATTTGTCAATGCTGAATGTTGCTTCTTTATGTGCTGTTTAGGTATTTGGAAGTCATTAGGTGTAAATATTGAAAATTTGCGAACTTCTGGCGTGCATAGGAACTCGCAATGCTCGCCAGTAAAACAGTCATTTTTAGGATTTTTTTCACCAAATTTTCAACATAACCATTTTAAGACCTCTGGTCATGAACAGTGTCACTGTGATTTTATTAATGTGTCCCATACTTTGAGTTTACACCGACTGCGCCATTAATGGCAGCTACATGGGTGGAAGCTTACATTTTGGGCAGGATATGAAAATGACAGCTGTACTGCTCATAAGGAGGTGTGGTAAATGGCAATGTTGAAAATCTGGAGTGGAAATATTGAAAATTCATGAAACCTCGAGCGTGCTTATGGGAACTGTGCAACGCACACTCGTAAAACAGTCATTTTTAGAATTCTTTCACCAAATTTTCAACATTGCCATTTTAAGATCTCTGCTCATGAACAGTGACACTGTGATTTTCTTAATGTGTCCCATACACTGGTTCGCGATAGCGACTGCGCCATTGTGCGCCATGGCTGAAACATGTTTTGGGTGAGATGTGAAAATGACAGCTGCTACTACCATAAGAAGGTGTGGAAAATGGCAATGTTGAAAATCTGGAGTGGAAATATTGAAAATTCGCAAACCTACGAACGTGCAGCATAGGAACTGCTAGCAACGCACACTAAAACAGTCATTTTAGGAATGTTTTCACCAAATTTTCAACATAGCCATTTTAAGACCTCTGCTCATGAACAGTGTCACTGTGATTTTCTTAATTTGTCCCGATACATTTATTACACTTTACCATCTCATTCTGTGCTACATGGGCAGAAACACATTTTGGGTGAGATGTGAAAATGACAGCAGTACTACTCATAAGAAGGTGTGGTAAAATGGCAATGTTGAAAATCTGGAAGTGAAAATATTGAAATTTTGCGAACTGGCAAGCCTGTGTAGGACTACATAACACAACGCATTCAAAACAGTCATTTTTTGAATTTTGGCACAAATTTTCAACATGGGGTTTTGGGCCCCTTCTCATGAATGATGTCACTGTCATGGCGTTACTCAGGCCTGAGGGTGATTTGCAGTCACTGCACAGTCACTGCGGCGAAATCACCCTTCGGCCCGGAATAACGCCATGACAGTGAATCATTCATGAGAAGGGGTCCTAAAACCCCATGTTGAAATTTGTGTAAAATTCCCAAAATGGCTGAGATATGCAATAAAGTTGAAACCCCTTTATCTAGCCCATTATACAGCTTACCGGCATTTCCTCAGTTCGATGTCGGCTTTGAAGAGTGAAGACGTGTTCCCGGTCCACGAAGATCGTCGCGCAGAGTCTAAGTATGGGGTGTGGGGAGGCTGGAGTGCAGTGGGTGGGTGCGGGTTGTGGGAGGGGGCGAGATGCACCGGACCATTTCGGTCTTACAAGTAAAAAAAAAGACGTCGTGAACGGTTTGCCATGCTGGGGTGGGCTCCCAGCTGCAGCACAAGGATTGGGGGCATTCACGACGGGGGATTGGGCACCTCTGGCCGGCAAAGGATTGATTGCCACGCTGGGGTGGGCCTCAGCGGGCACCAACTACTGGGGTGGGGAGACGACAGCTCAGCCGACGGGATTGGGCACCCCGTCGGCTATACAGTGCATGCAGGGGCACACGCCTGCAGGTGGGGAGCTGCGCATGAGCAGCTTCTATCGCTGCTCACTCAAGCGTAGCTCCTCCTTTCAATCAGAGGCCACTGCATTTTGGAGCGTGTTATAGACAGCTCCAAAATGCATTAACTTATAGGCCGTGCCTGCCAGCACACTGCCTGAATTGGAGGAGGAGGTGACACACCTCCGAAATCTCCGATGATGGCACTATGTTTCTTGCACATGCATGCAAGGAACATAAAAATGATGTGTGAGGCAGAACTGAGATTAGAAGAGTTTGTGAAGCAAGGAGACAAAGCATTCTTCAGGAGTGTACAGGAGAAGCACAGGAATAAAGAAGGAATAGCTAAGTTATGATAGGAAGGGATGTGGAAAGAAAGGAGACAAGGGTAAACCTAACATATTGAACCACTATTTTGTTCAGTATTCAGAATAGAAGAGGATGGCCCATTATCTGACTGTGCAATTGGAGCAAATGATAAAAGGGGAGGATTCAAAAGTGTTTCCATCAGCAAAGGTTGAGTGCTGGAAGGACTGCACGTGCTATGAGTGTACAAATTTGTGGAAATAGCATGCACTCAAGCATGTTGAGGGACATGGTACAGGAGCTTGCAGTACAGCTAGCAGGTATCTACAACTGGAAGATTGTAGGACAGCTGATGTAGAACCCCTGCACAAAATAAGTGATAGTAAAGATCCAGGAAACTATAAATAACTTAGCCTGATGTCTATAGTGGGAAATCATACTATAGTTCATAAGATGTTTTATGAAGCTGAAAAAGTGTAATAGCCCAAGCAAACTACTCCCTATTACTTTAGTGGTAGTAGTCCATTAAGGATATAGATTCCATGTGTGAGTCTAAGTTCTTTTTAAATGATACCCTGTCTTCTGATGGTTTCCAGTGGCAAGTCATTCCATGTACCTACCCAGATTGAGTGGCAAGTCATTCCATGTACCCACCCAGATTGCTAGAATATATCCTAATGGAAGGCTGGTAGAATTCCTTGAGGCAAATAATCTGAATTTTTGGATTGGGTGATGAGAATGACTGATAAGGGACAGGTAGGTTACATACTTTACCAGGATTTTGGCAAGGCTTTCAACTAATTACCACACAGGAGGCTCTTCAAGAAGTTAAAATATCTTGGGGTGGACAAAGGGTAACAAGATGGGAGAAATCTGGCTGAAGTGAATGCCAAGATTGGTTATAAAGAATACTCAGAGGTTAGGGAAGTGAAAACTTTCAGTCCACAGTGTTCAGTCCTAGGCCCTTCCTCTTCAACATATTTATTTGTGACACAGGGATAGGAGTCCAGTGGAAGATCTGCCTCTTCACAGAGGCTGACAAGTGAGCAGAAGGTTAAAGCAATGAGACTGAACTTCAAAAGCTAGAAAAATAGTCCAGGATATGACAGTTGAAATTCAATGATGATAGATTACAAGGTAATGCACATTAAGAGCAAAACCTAAAACAAAATACCAGATAGTAAGGATTGCAACAGAGAATGGCCAAGGAAAGAGAACTGGGCATGGCAATTTTGGACTGCCTGAAAGTGTTGACCCAATGAAACAGAGCATTTGGGAGAGCTAAGGATTCTAAGGTGTAAAGGGAGAGGGATCAGTAGAGAACAGAAGGTGATCCTTCCCTTGCACAGGTCCTGATTCTCCCCATCTAGAGTAACGTGAAAGGTTTTGAAGCCTGCACATGCAGAAAGACTGTGACTGAGTGTAGACAGTGCAGAGAATAGTAACCAACATCATTCAGGGCTCTAGGAGAAAACTTATGTGGAAAAGTTGAGAGACTACAGAATGTATACCCTGGAGATGAGGAGACAAGAGAGAAATGTATTAATATCTCCATGGGTACACTGTAATGAGTTATTCACCCTGCATGCAAATACAACCATGGGGTAATCCACTGAATTTAGCAGGGGAAGTTCAGAAGGACATCCAAAAGTAGTTTTATACAACATAAGTTGTGGACTGGTGGAACAGACTGCTGAGTGAGGTGGTCTGAGCTAAAACAGTGGGTGATCCAAACAAGGGTGGGACAAGTACAGGGTACTGATTGGATCAGGTTATGCTAGAGCAAGCAGGTTAAAATGTGGATGGACGTCAATGAGGCACACGACAAATATAAGGCAGGGTTAGGCAAACTGGATTTTCAGATGACCTTTTTCTGCCATCATATTCTATGTTCTATGCTACTATGATTCTATGTTATGCATGATCACATGACAGTTTAACCTGATATGTTATTCTTAATATTACTTCTGGGTTATACAAGAGGCACATCCTGTCCCAGTGGACTTACTCATGCATTTAAAACCAAATGAACAAATGAATCAATAAAGTTACAATAAATTAGATTTGTTTTGACTACCCAAATGTACAGTATGATATAAAATAAACACCAAAAGAAGTGCTGAATGTTCATGACATAATACCATCTAAAGGAGTCTAATGAGTTCATAAATCCACATGCCTGCACTCAGAGCCTAACCTCATGACCCAAGGCCAAGCTTCAGATCTGAGGCCATGCCCATGTTTCTGCTTCTTCAAGTACAGGTCTGGGGTCATGCCCCATGGGTCTGCTGTTTCAGGTTACTGGACTAGGACTCTGCCGAACAAATTTGCTGTACCACGCCAGTCTTAACTTTCTTCATGGAGGGCCCTTGTACAAAGCACAAGATCAGTCTTATAACTTTCTTCATGCAAGGCCCATTGGGACCTCTATGAAGCACAAAAGCAGTCATTATTTTTGTACACTGCCTACATGAAGTAGGAAATCACTTGGAACTTTCTTCACACAGGATTCTGAGAGCTTTGGATGAAGTGCAACATCACTGGTAACTTTCTTCTAGAGGGCCCCGTGACCTTGCTCGAAGAAGGAGATCATTTATAATGTTCTTCACACAGGGTCCCAGACCTGTGCTATTAGCAGCAAATCCAACATGCATGGCTCCAAACCTGTATCATGAAGTAGTAGATCTGTAGGGCACTGCTCTGGACCTGTAGCTTGGCCTCGGGTCAGGCAGAAAATGATAAAGTGAGGTGGATGTCATAACAGAGGATTATGACTTCACAAAGCCTTAACTAGCAGAAGCAGATGGACCCTAGGAAAAGGATCTTGTTTGCATGCAAATGTGCCTAGTAATGAAGAACATAGGAAAGAGAAATATTGATAATCTATAATATTTAAACTGAATTCTGTCTACATATAGAAACAGAAACATACATATCATAAAAAGACTACTAGTTCATCTGGTATTCCTGTTAGTTTTCTACTTTACCCATTACCTACTGTTTAGGTGTGATTTTCACCCCTTCCCCTAATCTTCCATCATACTAGTTCTCCCTGTTGTAAATATCAGACCCTTTAATCTGTCCTGGTTGTACTTGAGCCCATTCATGTTCTTTGCTTCTACCACCTCTCCAGTAGGCTGTTCCATGCTTCAACCACCCCAAATCCAATTATCTTCCTTCACCCACTCTTATCTTTAGCCCTAAACAACAACCTCTCAATAAACTGTACCTGCTGGTAACACATTGCCACTCTCCATTCTCTGCTCTGACTGTTCTCTGCTCAACTTCGCCATCCTTTGTTTCTCCTTTCATCTACCTTAGCTCACTAAATAAGCTGAATCTCATATAGATTGCTCTAGCTGCTCTCTAAAGTGCCAACAGATGTAGTTACACTTGTACTTATTGTTACCTATAATACGCTCAGTACTTATGCAGACCCAGAATCAGGATACTATGTCCTGATCCTACTCATATTCTGTGTAATGTTTAGTTGGATTTCAGCAACTTGTAGTATTTTTTCGATGGTCACATACTGTCTATTACTGTAACCTGTTTGTATTGCTCATATTCACATCATTGTTCACTTGTCATTTTGACTGTCTGAATTTGTATCTAGTGTATGCTCCTTCTCCTGTCTACCTGTCCCCAGGATGCACTGTGAGATGAACAACTTGTTGTTCAGCCTGCCCTTCCTGGTGAAACTTTTAATAAATAAATAAACTCTCTGTGAAATAAAACTCCCTCACATACCGCTCTAAACCTCCCTCCTGCCTGCTTCCATTCTGGCACCCATGTTACTGTCTTACTATAGCTATTACATAGGTCTTCACAGTTCACCTTGTTTATACGCCTTAGGAACTTGAAGGTCCCTATAATGTCATCCTCTCCCTTCTGGCCTCCAGAAAGTACAGTATATGTTTGTACATGTTCAGGGCCTCTTCCTGCTCCTCACAGGATCTGCTCTGTTGGCCCTGAATCATTTTGATAACCCTCTGTTTTACTGATTCCAGTCTATCACTGACCTTCTCAGGAAGGAACTCCAGAACTGGGCACAGTATTTCAGATGGGGCCTCACCAGTGACCTATATTGTGGCAGTTTCATCTCTTTCTTCATATCAAAACCCTTCCAAGACACTGCTAATGTTCTGGTTGCCTTGGTTTAGGCCTTATTTCATGAATTGTATTTTTAGTTTGAGGAAGTCACATATGATGACCTCCATGTCCCATTCTTTGAATGTAGTAGCCAATCAAATACCCTAAATCTGCCATGCCATCCTAGGGTTACTTTGCTCTCTGTGTGTCACCATGCACTTTTGGTATTGAATGCCAACTGTTAAATCTTAGACCATCACTCAAACCTTTTCCCTGTCCCATAGCAACTCCTCTCTTCCTTTCTCTGTTCACCCTGCTGCAAAGCTTTGTGTCATCTTCAGACATACATATCTTACCCTGTACACTTTCCTCTGTATCTCTAATAAACAGTTTGAGAAGGACAGCTCGCAGGATTGACCTCTTGGTTACTTGGCTTAGTGGACAAAAGAAGGCAGTTGCCCATCGAGATTGTCCTCCACATGGGGATCATTAACCCATGTTACTTAACTAACCATTTTTTCAAGTTTATTCTTGAAGATTGTAATATTAGAAGAGTCCACTATATTTTGTGGCAGTGCATTCCATAACCTTGGTGCTATAATAGTGAAGAAATTTTGCCTTTTGTTGTTCTTTTTTGTTCTTTAACTTCCAGTTGTTTATTGTGTAACCTATCCACAATTTTTCTTGTAGAGTAAGCTATACCACACTGTTGCATCAGGACAGGTGATTGAAGAATTTTAAATAGCCATAGGAGATCGCCTCTAGTTCTTCTTAATTTAAGGAGAATAAGCCAATTTTCTGAAATCTAGTATCATAGTCCAGGTGAGCAAGGTAATGGGACAAGTTTGGTATCCCTACGCTGGATTTGTTCCATCCTTTTAATATCTGCGATTAAGTATGGGCACCAAAAGGTGAACCGTGAATCAGTATATGGTCTTTCATATGACCTATACAAGGCCATAATACATTGTTCATTTTGGAAATAAAGGTGATTTATCCTATGGAGAGAGCATTAGTTTGGTTAGCTATTTTATTACAATGAGATGAAGAAGATAATTTATTATTGATCAATATTCCCAAGTCTTTTTCTGTGTTTGATTCTCTGATACAGATGTTGTTTAGAAAGTATGATTGCTTTGGGTTGTTATTTCCATATGTAGTACTGCACCTTTTAAAACATTGAAGTGCATTCTGTTAGTATGTGCCAGTTTTCTGTAGATGCAAGATCAGATAGTAAACTTTTGTTGATCTCTTTGTTTACATTACCCTAGCTTTGTGTCATCAGTGAACTTTACTAAGATGTTACTAGTTACAATATTCATATAGCTGATAAAAATATTAAAAGAATGGGTCCCAGGATCTGAGCCCTGAGGAACACCACTTGTTGCCCTTCCTATATCTAATAATGCACCATTTACCCTAACCCTCTGAGTTCTATTACTCAACCAACTCTTATCTATGAAATAATAAGAGGATGAGAAACCTAGGTGGCTGAGCTTATTTACCATAATGGCATGAGACACTTTATCAAATGCCTTACTATGACCAAGAAGAATGATGTCAGAGGGATGTTAGAATCAAGGCATATACTGATGTGATTATAAAGGTAAACGTTGGTCATACAGGAAAATCTGGTTTAAACCCATGTTGTGCTGTATCTCTTATATTTAAAGTCTGCATTTCTACTTCTAATAGTGATTTAATTATTCTTTCCATTAATTTGCTGGGGATTGCGGTGAGACTGATTGGTCTATAATTTTCTACTTTTGCATGTGATCCCTGTTTAAAGATGGGAGTGACTATGGCAGTTAACCAATCAGACAGGACTCTGGATTCATAGAAAGATTTATTGAAAACAATGGTTAACAGTAAAGCAATGGATTCTTTTGTCCCTATAAGGAATTTGGGCTAATGATGTCAGGACCTGGCTTGTTGTATGTTTAGTTTGCTATTACTCCCTGGGTGTCGTGTAATGTTACTTTGTAATCTAAATAACTGAAGGAATGGGTCTTTGATATTGTTGTTAAAGGTTCGTGCTCAAATACTTAGCAGAAGTAATCATTAAACACAGTAGCTGTTTCTGTGTCCCACGAATAGTTGTATTTTAATAGTTAATGATCCTATAAATCTATTGTTCCTTTTGCTATTTAGGTAGGAATACAGAACTTTGTGAGTGTCTTTTGTGTGTGGAATTTGGAATTCTAGGTTGCGCTTTGCAAGTATAATCATTTTTATTTTAATTTTAACTGCTTCCCTATATTTAGTGAACATGTCCTTTTGATCCATAGGACATTTTTTTAATAGTGAGAATAATATTTTCTTACATGCATTTGTTTTTAATAGAACCATTAAGCCAAGGTGGAATTTTTCCTTTCATGTTATACTATTTTCTGGGACATATAATTGTTCTAGTTCATGGATTTTGTTCTTGTGGCACCCCACTTTGACCCTGTGGCTCCCCACTTTGACCTCCCTATCCCCAAACTTGATCTTGTTAACAATACACTCTGTCTCATTCCCAGTCAGTTTTCCACCCATTGCACCAAGCTTCAACTCCCACCTCAAGTCCCCCAAATCTTCAGCACCTTCCATGCGGTACCTAGTCAAGTGTTTTGTTGAAGTCAAGTAGAGTAGATCTACTGCATGTCCCTTATCTACTGCCCTTATAACCCTGTCAAAGAATACTACCATAGTGGTCTGAAAAGGCTTTCCTGTTATCAACCCATACTGTTTACTATCCTGAGCCCACTGATTTCCAAGTAGGTTACCAGGTGTTCCTTGACTAGTGTCTCCATCACTGTACTCACTGTACTCAATCGTGAGCAATACAGCCTGCATTATCATTCTACTTCTAATCCTGGCAATAATTATGACTCATAAGGCACTGATCCATGCTAAGTCAGAAGTCATCCCAGCCTGGGGAACCCACAATCATAGTTCCTGCTGCATCTTCATATTGCTTCCCTACTCTTAATCTGTTGGGTTTTCATTTTAATTCTCATTCCTCTCCTCTGGCCCTCCTCCCTTCACCAACGTCTTTCTGTGCACTTCCCCTGCTAGCCTTGAACATCCATGTCAGCATCTCCTATGCCCTGGCTAGACGTACCTCAATGACTGAACACCACACAAGAACCCATACTAAAAGAGCCCACTTCTACCTGATAAATGCCCTCAAGAAAATGTTTCTAATTCTCCTTTTCTGTTCAGGCAATGTCGAACTAAATCCATGTCCCCAACTCAAATCACTTCTCTGTCAGAGTTTGCAGCTGCCCTGGGATGAAACTGATGATGGTCAATATTCTAAGCCTGCTCAAAACTTGATCATCTTCAAGTCTGGGCAGCTCACACTGACCCAGATCTGATTATAATTACAGAGTCATGGCTAAAAGACCAACACTGATCCGTTAAATTACTATACCGGGCTTCAAGCCTTTAGGGCTGATAGGGATTCGGGGAGTGGTTGTATACACCAAATCAAAATTTGATGTTATCAGCATTTCCTGTAAAACTAAGCCCAAGGAATACGAGATTGTCTCGTTTAAACTTCACCTTTCATCCTCAGAGTGCATCACAATCATTGGTGGCTATAGACCCCGTCCAGGCACAGAAATTCTTAACTGTTGAAATCCATAACTTTGGCTGTTAACACGAAACAATAATCTTAGGGGACTTCAATATGGATTGGCTCACTGTTAAATCCACTCCTAAAAGCCATCTGTGATGAACTGGTCTTACACAGATAATAACTGAACCCACAAGAATCAATGCTTCTAACTCTGCCAACAGCTCACTCTTAAATGTCATCTTAACTTTGCATCCCCATAACTCACATTCTGCAGTTTTCCATAATGACATGAGCGACTACAGTATCATTGTATGTACAGATTCCAATCTAAACCCAGCAGCACCCTAAATTCAGAATCAAACACTTGTTCCATAAATTCAACTCAGTAAACTTCCTAACCGATCTAGCTATTTGATCAGGTGGCAAGACCCATATCTTGCCAAATCTGCTGTGCCGCCTCTGTCCCAATGACAACCTCACACCCTAATTAACAAGCATGCTCCTCTTAATAAAATGAGGGTGTGGAAAATCTCGCATCTGTGGTTCACCCAAGAGCTCAAATCTGCACTTACCAATAGAGACAAGCTATGGCTAGGGCCAGGCACACAAAGGACCCAGCAGACTGGCAGGCATTTAGAACTGCCAGAAATGCCTGTGTTAAAGTGTACATGCTACTAAAGCAAACTTCTACATCTCCCACTCTGAGCAGGCCAAAGGAACTCCCAAAATCTGGAAGACACTGAAATCCATTGAAGGCCATCCTGCTGCTTCCTCCCTTCCCACCAAGATTCTGGCCAAGGACGGATGGTTGAAAATAAACTGCTAATCCTCAAGAACTTAACCTTCATTACTTTGCCACTGCCAGGTTGGCATCTCGACTCCTTCCCCATACGCTTAGCCGAGTGAATAGCAACACTAGCCCAGATACTACACATGCTACTCCATCTCATCCCTTCCAGTTGTGCCTGTTTAGCTACAAAGAAGTCGAAGACATAATTCTAGCCTTGACACCAAGAAAAGTGCAGGGACGACGGCCTTGAATCATTTTTCTTGTGGTTAGGCTATGCCCAACTCACAGCCCCCATCCTTCACATCTTCAACCTCTCTATTACCACAGCCACTGTTCCATCCTGCTGAAATCTACCCATATTCTTCCTCTTCAAATCAGGAGATCCTTGTGACTTAAACAACTACCGGCCCATTCTCTATCTTGCGCAGTTCTCCAAAGTGCTTGAAAAACTTATATACAACCAACTAAAAATCACCTTGAAGCGCACTCACCCTAAACCCAGCACAATCTGGCTTCAGGTCGAAGCACAGTACCATCTCAGCCTTGGCTAAAGACTCTAATGACTGGATCCATGCTACGACACCAAGAAGGTTACTGGTGCAGTCTTTCTAGACCTCAGTAAGGCCTTCTACACTGTAGACCATCACCCCTAATCACCTGTCTTGCCTACATAGGTGCCACTCCACTTACCTTACAATGGTTTAACAGTTATCTCACAGGAAGGATGCAAAATGTCAAAGCTGATGGCCTACTATCTGCCCCCTTCCAATTGCCAGAGGAGTCCCTCAAGGCTCCATCCTAGGACCAATCCTTTTTCCCTGTACATCAACAACCTTGGCTCCCACATAAACAACTCTAGCATACATTTCTTTGCAGACAATATGGTTTTATACGCATCAGGCTCGTCCTTAACTGAAGTCAGGGAAGCACTCCAAGCTGACTTTATCCAGTTAGAAAGCAACCTTATCAATGCCAAGCTTCTCTTAAATGTCAAAACACCAAGACAATGATTTTCTGAGACTTGCCTTGTCTGGTGCCCTACCCACCCCCACCTAAAAACTTCATAGTTACCTCCGTAGGGTGAACCCTTGGAAGTCGTACTCTAAATTTAAATATCTAGGTATGTGGATGGACAACAAGCTTCCTTCAATGACCACATCGAGGATGTATCAAAGAGGCTAAAGCACGCTTGTTTCTTCTTTAGAAATAGGACCTCTTTTTCTCGGTGACCGCAAAAGACTTGTCCAAGCAACATTCCTTCCTTGCTTGACTACGGAGACATTATCTTTATCTTCTCCCCAACCTTGAGCCTATCTAAACTGGACATACTCTATCACCGTGCTTTTGCTTCATTACTAACTCTCATGTACAGGACCCACCACTGTGATCTCTATGCTGCAGCTGGTGACCTCTCTTGCCACCAGATGCCTTCTGCATGCTGGCATTTGGACCCTCAAATTACTACTCCACAAACTGCCTGTCTATTTAATGTCTCTCATACACATCTCGCATAGCCCTACTCCCTAAGGAAATCTGACCTTATCCTACTAGACGCTCCCAGGACACATACCACAGCTGGCCAAAGAGCTGTCTCATATGCCCTCCCAAACATTTGGAACCAACTAAAAGCCATGCTGAAGCTAACCAGCATCGTATCAATTAACTCCTACAAAACACTAGCTATCTCTAAATTAAAGACATATGTAGGTGCTACTAGGCCCCAATGCCAAGTCAACTTTCTAGGTACCAACTGGCCTTCTTCACTTATTAAGCTGAAATGTGTTGCATAATTTAGGCAAGGTTAAAGCTGGAATGTACTGCATATATAGCATAAGTGGGCTTCTATTGTGTATACCTCTTAGTATTATGTATTTTTTTGCTTTTTGTTCTACATTTTAAATCTCCTGTCTATGTAATTGCGAACTATATGTGTATGTGCCTTAGGACCTCCTTGTGAATGAACTTGTTCAACGGAGTCTTTCCTGCAATAAACTTGAAACTTGAAAACTTGAAACTACCTACAATGGAGGTAAGACTGACAGGTCTGTAATATCATGTAGCCAGCTATTCCATCCCTTGTAGATTGGGACCACACATCTCCAATCCCTCAGAATGAACCCAGACTGTAGTAGCTGTTAAATAGCTGTACCATTTGCTCAGCCAGTTCCAATACCACTTCCTGAGCACCCTTGGGTGCATCCCATCTGGACCCAGTGCTTTATCTACTTTCAGAGCAGCAAACAATTTTCTTATGCTTTCTACTATAATCACTACTGACTCCATTTCCTGACCTCCCCCTTCTTGCTGCCTTTTTCCCCATTCTGGTAGGGGCCTACAATCCTCCACCATGAATACTAGTCAGAAATTGTTCAAAATGGTTAACTTCTGCTTGTAATCCTCTTATCAGCTTCCCTACCCTGCCAGCCTATCAATTACCCAGTTATTTTCCTTTTGTGCCCTTGACTGCTTCTGCAATTTGCAGCTCTCTGTCTTCTTTGTGTGCCCCTGACCACCATCTTACTTTGGTACTCACTGCATTTGTTGCCTTGCTGCTTCTTGTAGTTAGTGAAGAACTTTTTCACCCTCATTGCCTCCTTTACATCTTAAAGAACAAGATTGGCATCTTGTGTTTTCCACTTTGGTGATAGTTCTCAAGAATTATTTAGCTGCTTTAATCATAGCTCTTTTAATTTCTCCCCAGATCTCTTCCACTCTCCAGATATTATCCACACCTTCAGATTTCCACTGATTATTTCCTCATCTGTTCAAAATCTGTCCATCTGAAATCCAGAACCATAGCTCTTGATGAAGGTTTACCATTACATTGGGCCAGTGAAGCACAAATGGTGTTATGGTCACTGGACCCAAGTGGCTTCTTTAACCCCTTGCCAGCCACTATTTCCTAGCTGGTGATATACGATTGAGAATGACAGTTTGCCTTGGGGGTCCCCTGACCAGTTGTCTCAGTAGGTCGTCCTGTGGTGCATTAGGAAGGTCCTGGCTTCTAGTGCTCTAGCTGCTAGGGTATTCAAGTGTATGTCTCGTAGATTGAGATACCCCAAAAACAACTTCCTTTTGCTGCCCCTTCTCAAGTTTTTCCTCAAGTTCTTGTCCTTCTGAACCTCCTGTCATGACAGTCTGTAAACACCCCCATTTGTAACTTTTTCCCAGAAGTTGTTTTCAGCCGAATCAAGAGTGATTCCATCTAGTGATTCCATCTTCCTCCCACTCTTTGATGGACCCATTCTCAGTGGCCTATATGCCATCCCCAACATAAAGGACCATCAAGACCCCTTGCCCTACCCCCATCCCCTAACACAGGAATAACCTGGTCTTGCCAGGCTCCAGTCATTATTTCCAGTCATTCATGTTTCAGTAATGGCCACCAGGTCTAACCCAGCATCCATCACCCTTTACCTGAGCTCACTGATTGTATTCCCAGATTACTAGCATTTAGGCAAACCACCTTCCAGCCCCCACTCTTACCCTTTCTATACATGTCACTGCCTCCTCATCCCCCAACTCTTTTCATTCCTAATGTTGCTCTTCCTACTTACTTTTTGTGACCCCTTCCATAGACATCCTTTTAAACTAGTTTGAGCCCCTGCTGTACAACTCCCAGTCTCCAGTCTCCTGCCCCCCATTTCTGGTGGAGTCCATGCCTATTTCCTTGTTCCCTCCACCTGCGAAGATTCCCCCAGCATCAGTTACCCCATCTCAGTTTAAATGTCCATTTATGTAGCCATCTAGTTTTTGCATAAGTGCATTGGATACCTTTCTTGTCAGCAGAAGGCCATCAACCTTAAATAGCCTTATATCCCTGCAGTCCCCTGTTACCCCAAAATGGAACCCTTCCTCCTGACACAACACTTTCAACTATTTGCTAAATGCTTCTATTTCATCCTTCCTCATCATGTCCTTACTCTTGCCCCACTCAGAAAGACATCCAGAAAGTCAAGAGAAGTTGTGTTTGCTTTCAGTCTGGCTTGCAGCCTGCACATGGTGAGCTCAACTGCTTCCAGAGACTGGTTTACCAGGTCATTGGTGCCTTAATGTTAAAGCACTCCAACTTTGCCTTCTGCCCTCTACCATCCTCCTTATTGTGTTCATATCCTGGATTGCTGATACCACCTGGATGCATCTGACCATCCTTCACTTTCCTAACCACCTACCACTTTCTACTAGGTCCTTACCATGGAATCAGCTACTGCTAGGAATTCCATGCTGTCTTTTTCCTGCCTTCTCCTTTGGGTGTCATATTGTTAGCCTGTTGTCTCTTCCTGGCAGATCGCAGACTCCTTTGGGGAGTCAGGTATCTGCATTTCCTCTAGCAGTGTAAAATAATTTGCAGTCAGTATCAAATGAGCTTGACTTTCCTTGCCATCTGCTGTGTGCCACCTTCCCCACCATCCCCCAGCCTCCTGGGCCAGTGAGCTTTGAGGGTGGTGGTGGAGATGTGTGTGGGATGTCAGCTCAACCAGTGGTGCAGCCTGGATATCTCACTCATGCAGCTAACAGCTGTTCTAGGAACTGTGCAAAATCTACAATGTGCAGGGCCTACCATTCAGAGCATGATCCAAGGGACGAGCACCCCATAGTCCCTACAGCTGGCCACTCCCACACATCAGTGCTACATACTGCCCTATGTCATCAACTAAGATAGTCCCCCATTCCAACAAGCCTTTTTGTCCCTAGATGCTACACTATATCACCCAACCCTATGTAGGGAGATTCCTTCCTATCTTACACTGTCTTATTTTTTCCTGTCTGAATCCCCTGAACGTATCTGTTATATCAACCTACCCTAGCTGGGTGTAAATTGATTACAGTTGATTGCCCCTTCTTACTTTACTGACCTATGTGGAGCAAAGTTCTCTGCTGAATGTGAACTACCTACAAAAACACTGCATATGGCCCTAATCAGATGCCACACTCCAAAACACTTCTTACCTTATAAGGTACATTTTATCAATTGTGTTAAAATATGAATATACAAACCCTGTTACACTTTCAGGAGTCATATTCAAAATGAGAGTCCTGGACACATTTTTAACATGAAAATAAGCATAATGTGATTTAAAGCTACAACACTTGTTATGGACAGAGATAGGAAAGAGCTTTAATGTCATGATACATGTTTACAGTGTGATATAGAGTAAAGAAGGATCATTTTATAAGTTTCTTTGTTTTACAGTTGTTAAAGATTTTATAAATAATTTACTTAAAAGCTATAATAACAGATTGAAAGGAAAGACTTTTGATTAACGGTAAAGATTTTTAAGATATGAAGATAATATTACCTTCTCTATATTCATAGAATAAAATACTAAAATAACAGCAAAAGCTGAAATAACACAGACTGTCACCTTTATAGTACATCTGGAACCAGGTATGCCACATTTATCAATTTAAGTATATGTTTTCTAAAAATAAGGAATTAAAATGTATAAGTAAACTATAACAAATAACGAAGACTGCTCACTAGCCCTAAACATAACTGTTATATGAATCTTGCCAGTTTAATCTTTTGAGACAAAAGCATGTACAGATAACAAAATTAAGACAATTTGAAGCTTTACTTATAAGTAAAATGTGATTTATCAAAATATACACACACATATATACATATATATATATATATATATATATAAACTGTAGTCCTGAAAAGGAAATGGTTCCTTAAAATGTTGACATTCCAACAGTACCAGAAAACAGGTGGTATTATAAGTGGTTAAAATTATTTTAGTGACTGAGTCTCATTCTCTCTAGATTCTATATAGTACTTATAGGGTCTATATCTGAAGCAGACTCCTCTCACTGTACTTCTGCATTACAGATGCCAGGCCACACTGGATCCATGTACACTGCTTCCTAAGTTGCCGGAGCACTGTGATTGGCTTCCTTAGGTCAAGTGGTCTCTCAAACCCTCACCAAATGGCCCTCAGATCTGTCTGCTTTCCTCACTGTCTCATTTTCACTCTTCCTCAATGCAAGCAGATGTAACACCATCACTGAAACATCAAAATTGTTCAGAAACATCCTATTTTGTTATGTCTTGCAAGGGATTGTGAAAAATGACAAACTCACTTTAAATAATTTTGAGTTTTTGGGGAAAGAATCTGCTGCTTACAAACAGTATATATTTTCATATCACCAGGAGTTCTCATGCATTTCCAGCAATCTGGTATTTTGCATTCTTTGCAGGATGTTTACTGCTATTGATGTTGAGGGGCTGGCAGATGCCTAGGTGACCAAAGACACTACAGAGCAGTCAAAATCAAGATACTGATAAAATCATTTTGTCCCATTTTACCTCAATGATCCATAATATCTGTGATCTTTCTGTTCACATCCTTCAGAAGGGTTTTCATTATTCTGACGGTAGAAACAACACTGAAAACAAGTTTATCATCTGCTTAGACTACATAGCCCTCTAGTTTAAATAACAGATTTTTTTACTAACTTGTCTTTAAGTCACCTTATGATGTTCCCTGAATTCATTCCTTTACCCTTCTGATCTAGTTGTTTCATGCAACCATGGCATATTAGTGTGTGAGGGCAGGTCTACACAGATCTACTGATGGTGTATGGTGACAATCAATGGGTATTTGTACTATTGGTGCATATCAGAAACTCACCCTCCTCATGCTAGCTGCAAGCAACAGCCGCGTACTCCTTCCTCCACCTTATGCTGCTGCCTCAACTGAACTAAACCCACCACCTCTACTGACTTTACCTTCCTACAACCCTCTCTAGCACTTATTAAAGATTCATTATGTAGAGCACTTAGTGTTGCGTTGTTCACCTTGAGATATTCATCACAACATGTTTTTTTTTTGCTCTCATTGCTGTATTATATTGATTGTAATTAGCTGTTATTGTTCTGTTAACTAATTCTCTGCATTCATTGTTTGTATTTCACTGCTCCTTTCCCCTGGTCACACCTGAAATTGAGCCTTGGTTCAGTGTGCCTTTCCTAGTTACCAAATGTTTAAATAAATAATAAATAAATAAATATCCATTTTATTGTCTCTTGGTTTCCTTTGGCTCATTTCACCACCTTTCAGCCTTCTTACTATACTCTGTGTATTAGATCTTACACTCCTACATTAAGATCCTTAGCTCATTCATTCCTACTATGCTTGTCCCTCCACATGAACACTGTTTTGTTATTCAGCTACTATTCTAACTTGTCTGTTATCACTTTTCTCCCAGATTCACTCAACTGTTTAATTCCACACATTTATTTATCTGCTTTACCTTTACCTCTCTACTAA
This sequence comes from Neoceratodus forsteri, assembly GCA_016271365.2. Lineage (NCBI taxonomy): Eukaryota > Metazoa > Chordata > Ceratodontiformes > Ceratodontidae > Neoceratodus > Neoceratodus forsteri. The sequence goes on from CM057458.1 coordinate 767,781,644, forward strand.
AGCTGTTCAATTTTTTTCTTTATTGATAATTCCTGAAGAAGACATATGATCAAAATAATGATTCTAGCTCTAGTTTCTGTTTTCAGTGTGCATTAAATATTAACTTTTTGTTTTATTTTCAACCCACAAGCTGATGCAATGCTGTGATTTTTAATAATATATGACTTTTCAGAGGATATACCTCTCTCTTTTTATCATAGAATCAGTGAAATGCTTTATGTCTTTTGTCCAATGCTACTTGATTCTGACAACCAGTTATAGTGTTTACACTGCTTTGTGTCCTGAAATTTTAACTGATGGTCAAACCCAGAACCTAGTGAAATGCTACATGGGCTGCTTCTAAGATCAGTCAGTCAGGAAGTAGTTACAGGCTGGCTGCTTATAAAGAACCACTGCTGTCTGGACTTATTATCTTTCAAACATCATAACTGAAAAGGGTACTTTCCAGAATACTGTAAATTAAGTGGATTAATAATACATGATGTGGTGTTGAATTTTTCATGTTTTGGGAGCTAACATTCTCAATTATTAAGCAATGTAAAATGTAGAAATCTTACATTCAAAGCAGTACACATGAGCCTAGCCAGGTAGGCTTGCTGTTACAGTGAAAATAAGATAAATAGCTTCTTATTTTATGATGTCAACACAGTAATATTCAGTGCTTTCCTAAACATGAATACTTACTGTTAGGCATGGTAAATCATCGCATCCCTAAACAGAAGGGAGTTGTAATTGGACACACTTATTTTAGTTACTGAGTAATATGTGTGACAGGCTATATTTTAATTATTTAATGGGGCAATCAATTTATATGTAAAAATGAAACAGGCTTTCTGTACGGATTAAGAATGTCAGTGTAATGAATAAAAATATTCTTGCATACCTATTTTCTAATCCCATTAGTTACTCAGTTCCAACTTTTCTAAAAAACCTTATAATGCATTTGCCAAGGATCTAGATGTAATATAAAGCTCCCACATGAAAAAAAATGTATCAGGCAACTTTTTACTTTACCACACATAACATGAAACAACTAATTCTGTCACATAATATTTTAAATCTGGTACATTGGGCTGTAGTGAGAGGCATTTTTTCTTATATTGCAGACTTTTCTAGGCTGGAGTTTCCCCACAACTGGCAGTTTCAGTAACCAGTGTGGACTCAATACTTGCTGCCTGTGACTTGTTTTTATTTCCACACTTGCAAATTTGTATCCATTGTTCTTCTGCATGACTTTTTGTACTGTAGGTTATATTGTTACATCTGGTGCTGTACCATCAAATGACATGACTCATGAATCAAAAATGGATTGTGGTCCCATTTCCCCATACCTGGCAACCAACAGGTAACTCACATATAGGTTTAATTCTCAAGAAAGGCTTGATGTGCATCTGCCCAAGTAGAGGTACAGATGTGTCTGGAATAGACATACATATAAGAAATATAGATATAGATATACATATACATATACATATTCATGGTATGTGTGTCTTCTCACTTGGTCAGATGCAGATCCAGCCGGTCCAGGTCAAAACATGAGTGAAAATGATGCAGTCAATAAGCATGATGTGCAGACACCACAAATAAGTATGGTCAAAAACCATGTTAATATAAATAAACCAACCTCAAATGCACTCGACGCTTTTATGCCCATGCATTTTTGACTGTGCCATTTTCACAAAGCAGTTTTAACTGAATACAAATTCAGCCTGTCCTGAGAATTAAACCTGGGACCCCAAGTCCTGAAGCTTTGACCATTTGGCTAAAGAAACACCCTCTAGCTGTGAGATTAGACTTCTCTTTGGAGTTTTATTTGCTGTCCCGTGAACCACCACTAAAGATGTCATTATGCTGTTACAATTACTCAACACTGCTACTGGCCCACATTTACAGCTTTACTGCTAGATGTCATTGTTTTGCAAAGGCTATCTTTTTCATTTGCAACACATTCCAAGGAGTTCATTCACTGAATCACTTTGTGAGTTTATTGTGTGGGGAAATTTTTTCTGAAGAATGCTTCTTGACAAAATGAAAATATCATAAACCATACTGTAAGTAGAAAAATAATGTAACATAGTTTTACTGATAAGACTGAAACAGGTAATAATTTGTTGGTAATATGTACTGGTGAAAATTACTTTTGTGGACAAAATATTAAATAATTTTTTTAAATAACATGTTCTTTTTTGAGACCAAATAGAAGTATCACACTTGCTATACTATACCTATCAACACATAAGAGACAGAAGAGGCATTGTTTAGTCTGTTATTTAACTTTAACTTTAACTGATTGATTTCAACCCCCATTGGCAGGTTTGTGTCTGGATGGGCACCAGTTAACAACAACGCTGTGTTCCCTTCAAGAGGTTGTCATGACAACCTAGTAAACCTCGAGGCACAGCTCAAGAGGTTTACCATTGGCATGATAAACTCAAGAAGAGAACACCATGTTTTTAACTGTTGTTAACTGGTGCTCATCCATTGTCTTTATAGTGTATGGGCACCAGTGAAACAAAATTTCCCCTTCATTTTCCATTTTTTGTTTGCCTACTCTCCTTCAGGGCCAAATTCTCACCACGTGGCTGTTCATCCCTATTGGGAAGTTAGAGACGCACATGCTCAAAGATCGTTCATGTTGTTATGCTATCATTTTGATGTACTCAAGTGTGTATAACAACCTCTTGACATCACAATGATAGCATAACAATGATACGAGTTCATTGAATTCCATCATTAGTAACCCTCTCCCATACATTATTAGTGGTTACTTTATACTGTATGTGTTCTTTAGAATTTCCCAATTTTATGGCTACCTAGGTGAAGAACACTACTGAAGTGTCTCCCTAGCTGTCAGTAGTTTTCTCCAAACTCTCTACCCAAATTGGAGTCCATCAGTAGTCTACAAATAGTATAACTGCAAATCTCAATTTCACTTAGCACTTATTTTGTTGTGTTGCATATAGGACAATGGATGTTATTTAGTCACTAGTGTCTTGGTAATTTTGTATTCAGTCATTTGCTTTAGTAACTCATTATTTCTGTATTCATTCTACTGTATAATGCCAAACATATCTGCTGGTTTGGTCTTACATCTGAACAACATGCTGTATAAAACTATTTTCTGATTAGCTTCTGTTTAAATGAAACAGACTGGTATTAAAATATACAACAGTTCTGTGCTCTGCCTTTCCTCTCATACAGTAAGAATTTTCTTAGGTAAAAATAGATCACAGTTTCTCTTCAATCTGTGTTCTGTACCACTATGGCATTGGATAAGTACCCTATAGGTATTTTGGCAGTGTACTTTGATAACAGTACAGTACACTTGGTTGCACAGCTTGTAAACTTTGATGTGATTATTCAGTACCTTATTTATTTATTTGCTTTTGTTAACCAGGTAAGAGTAAGCACACTAGACAGCCAAGTACCTATTTTCAGGTGCTACATGGGCAATTACAAGGTACAGACAAGATGGTTAAAACTTAAAGAGTATTTTTGGGAACTGTAATTTTAAATATTGTTTATGAGGTCACAATTGATTCATGAATGATGAAAGGCTGACATTTCTAAACATTGAAACCATCTTCTTTCCACTGGCCATAGTACTAAAAGTATCCATCAGTTATCTTGGCAGAATGCAGGATGAAAATTGTTTATTAATACACTTCAGAGCTTCTCAATGAGTAAATGTCGTAGTTTTGCTATGCTATGTCTGTACCTTTCTGAGTTGGACCATTACACACAACTGACTAAACTGAGATCACCAGTGACATGTTACTAGAAGCCTGATTTCATGTTCAGTATTAGAAATTCCAGTTTGTGAGATCTCACAACTACTGTATTCCTCACACTTACATTTTATAGTGGATCGATTCAATACCTACAGTATATGTGTGGCAGATTACACCCACTATGCAAGGTAAAAAATATTTTGAAATAGACCTTGCTTTATTCTAATTTGAAATAAATAGTGCCCTGATTTAGAAGTTCAAGAATATTTCACAAATCCAATTCATATGCCAAGATATTTTTGGCTGTAAAATGCCTAACTGGAATTTGTCATGAAGAACATCAGACTCGTGTTAATCGTATTGGTTCACTGAAAAGTAAGTAAATGCCCAATTGCAACAAATATCAGAAATCACTTTATGGGGCTCAGTTCTTGTATGAGCTTAGGTCTTGGTATTGTATATATCAGAATATTGAAAATATATTGTTACCTAGAAGATCTCATATGGTGCCCATGTAATTGGGTCCAAATTGAGTGGCCTGTTAACATATTTGAGATATAAAATTATATTCACGTGGTTAGCTCATGAAATAATAATTGACATAAACAGAATAAAGAGGAAACTAAAGAGAAACACTGTCAAAGCAATATGACAATAATGTATTGTCACTGAATCACCCACCCAAAGAAAACCAGAGCACACCATACATTCTTGAGTGCTCAATCAGCTACATCCTTAGTTATAAACCACAACACATTTGCATCTACAATTGTTTATCTCATACTCATATTACATAAGTCAAACTTTATTATTACTCCTATATTTACTTGGTTTACTTGGTTACAAGGGACAAAAGAAGGCTACTGCCCATCGAGATTGTCCCCACCACATTGGTGGGATAATTATACCCCAGGGCTATTCCACTCCAACCAATGATCTAACCCTTTCTTAAAGGCAAGAGTGGAGCTGCTGTCAACTAAATGTTGTGGAAGAATATTCCATAGTCTAGAGGTTTTACTGTGAAGTAATTTAACCTTTTGTTGTTCTAGTTTTAGAAACAAATATCTGTTCATTATGATACCATGGGGAATTCCAACTGGTTGAAAATGTAAACTACAGTGATGCAGTAACTCCTGAGAGTTCTGAATTTTATACAGGAGGAGAGATCACCTCTTGTACGCCTTTGTATGTAAAGAATGTAACCCGTGACCTTTAACCTTTCCTCATAGTCTAGTTTGGATAGAAAGGCACCATTTTGGTGGCTTTTCTCTGCACCCTTTCAATTCTATCCACATCCTGCCTTAAGTAGGGATTCCAGCATGGAGATCCATAGTCCAAGTGAGGCCTAATGAAAACTCTGTATAGTGGGATCACACATTCCTGAGTCCTAGACACAAATGAACGCTTGGATTCGGTGAGCAAGGCATTGGCTTTCCTGGCTATCATTGTACAGTGATCATTGGGAGATAACTTGTTGTTAATGTTTACTCCAAGATCTCGTTCCAGAGGTGACACATGAAGGGCCACATTGTTCATTAAGTAGGTCTGCCTCAGATTATTCTTACAAAATGCATAACATGACACTTATCTGAATTGAGTGTCATTTTGTTTAGAGCTGCCCATTCTTCAATAGATTTTAAATTGTTCCTCATAAATTCTCTGTCTGACGCTGTTAGAACAGAACCACACAACTTTGTGTCATCATCAAATTTTGAAAGAACACTTTCAGGGCCAACCTGCAAGTCACTGATAAAATGTTAAACAGGGTTGGCCTAACACAGATCCCTGTGGGACCCCACTGGTCACACCTCAATGACTGGGAAAGTGTGCCATTGATTCTGACTTGCTGATATCTATTATTTAACCAACCTGACACCCAATTAATTATGTAATGTGAGAAACCCATCTGTTTCATTTTATCAAGTAGTATGTCATGAGGAAATTTATCGAAGGCTCTACTATAATCAAGAAGTATTACATCCATAGGTATACCTTTGTCCATACCCATACTTACATGATTATAAAAGGAGACCAAATTAGTGGTACAAGAATATCCCTGTCTAAAGCCATGTTGTGTAGTATCAATCATGTTACCCTCTGTGGTTTCACAATCTAACTTCTTAATAACTTTCTCCATGATTTTACTTACAACAGAAGTTAGGCTTATTGGACGATAGTTTTCAGGTCTGGAGTGATTTCCTTCTTAAAATTGGGATTACTGTGCCAATGTCCAGTCCTGGGAATGAGTCCTTCATATAGGGATTTATTAAAGATAATAGTAAGGGGTTTAATAATAGCTGCAGCAGATTCAATTAGGAATCTGGGATTGATATTATCTGGTCCCGGACTAGAATTGGGTTTTAGGACAGTATAGCTTTTAATGTGTCCTCTTCAGTAATAGTATAAGAAGGAGTAATATTATTTAAATGCTTGAAGATTTTAGGGACTTCTTTGTGGTAAAAACTGAGCAAAATTGCTCATTAAATGTATCTGCTATATCCCTATCTGTAGATACAATTTTTCATTTACACATAGGGCCCCATGTATCTATTATTTATTTTTATTGTTAAGATAGGAAAATAATGCTTTATAACTATCTTTGATATGAGCCAGACAAAACTCTAATTTCTTTTTGATTGCAAGATGGCTTGTTTTAATGATTTAAGAATTTTCCTGTATTGAATAAGGAATAATTCCTTGGTTTCCCTTACTGTTTTTCACATGTGCAAAAAGTCTCTGTTTATCCTTGATTAATGCTTTAATTGTTTTATTATACCATAAGGGCATTTTCCCTTTATATTATATTTTTTGAGGTTGGAACATACAGGTTTTCCAAATAATAAATGGATGATTTAAAATAGTCACAAGATTTTTCCATGGAAAGGGAGATAATATAGTTTGCCATGCAACTGAATTTAATTGTTGATTAATAGCATTAAAATTAGCTTTGTTGTAATTCTTAAATTCCGTGAAGTTGGTGGTATAATGGCGAAATAACAATGAAAGAAATAGTATTATGATCACTTGATCCTAGTGGGGCATCAACTACAATTTTGGATATTAAGTTCCTATATTGGTGATAACCAAGTCCAAGATATTGACTCCTCGCATTGGTTCTATAATAATTTGTTCTAGTCCTGTATCAACCATGAGTGCAATTAAATCTTTCTCGGCCTCGTACCACCAGTTAAGGAATTCCAATTTATGGTTGGCATATTAAATCACCCAATAGAAGTATATTACCTTTGGAGGTCATGTTCAGAATTTCACTGTAAAGGTAGGTAGAGTATTCCTTATTAGATGTTGGAGGCCTATAACATGTCCCTACTAACAATTGTGGGTAACTCTTTAAACTGAATGTTAACCCAGATGGTTTCTATATCACTAGTGATAGGAGTTGAAATGAGGATATGTCATCCCTAACATAGAGACATACACCCCTCATCTGACCTTGACGGTCCTTATAGTATAGTTTATTCCCAGGAATACGCTGGGTCCCGGAAGTATCAGGATCCCACCAGGTTTCTGTAATGGAAATAAGTCCATATTTGTTCAATTGACACAGGGCTTCAATTCTGCCATTTTAACTTGGTTTAAAGATCTAGCATTCAAACTGAGTACCTCACACTCAAAAAGGTCAGTAGGACGGTCTTTTAGAGAACAGGATCTAATGTCACTGATCTAACCCCGGATTTAGTTTAAAAGTTTATTGATGGCAGTTACAAAGCTTTTGCCAGAGAACTACTCTCACGACTGAGATGGAGTCCATCCCAGCAGAACAGTGAGTCTTTTTAATAGAAGGTTTCCAAAGAGTTAGACAAAGAATATTCTGTTGAAAACACACAGTGTCTCAGCCAGTTGTTAAAGGCTTTTTATTTTGTAGTAATAACATCAGAAGCTCTGGGTACCGGAAGAATCTCTGAAAACATACTAAGCTATTTTTTCTGCTAACACATTATTAAGTGCTATGATGTCCTGTTTCAGTTGGTCCATACTACACTTTTATTTATATCATTGGTACCTGCATGTAATATGAACAAGTGGTTCTTATCAACTCCCTTCAGAATGTTTTTCACAGTAGAAGTAATATCTGATACATGAGCACCTCGCAAACTGGAGCATGTACGATTAAACGTCCACATTACATATAGGGTGGTCCAGATGTTTAATGATGGAGTCGCCAATAACAAAAATTTGTTTAGAAGTAGATGATACAGTAACTGGTTCATTGTTTTGATCATTTATATGGAAATTTTTGTGTTTAGTTTAGGTGTAGGGATCCCAGTATAACTGTTCTCCATTCTACAGGGTGACTAGAAACTGAAGGTTCACTGCTAAGGATGTTAAGTAAAGCATCCTGAGATGTAACAATTATGTCGTGTTTGAGGGCCTCATATTTGTTGTATAAGGGTTATTTAATAACCTTTTCCATTTTTTGAATTCATATTACAATGTCTCAGATGCACATCCTAGTGACTCCTCAATGCATTTCCTTAATTATCATTCCTTTGACATCCCATCAGGCCCAGATGCACAGCTGAGCCCCATTTGCCCTCTGGATGTACACCCACGGTACCCCACCTGGCTGGATGTCCACCCAGATGGGCTACTTCTTCTTCACTGCCCCTTCCCTGGTCCCTTTCTATACTTCTCTGCCCCTTTTCCCTCCCTCATTTCTATTCCTTTCCTCCACTAGCCTGTCTCCAGCTTCCCAAGTTGGAAGATGGGCTTCCACATCTATAGCTCCTTTTCTCCATTCCTCTATCTTTTCTGCCAGTTACAAGTTGTGTATCTCCAATCCCACTTCAGATAAGTGTACCCCATCTGAACGGTGTAACCCCTGCACACTGGGGTTCAATTTACTTATATTTACTTACCTTCCAAACACGTTAACTATGGCTGCCATCCTCCTTATCAGCCTCTTCCTGGCCTTGTCTACTGCCTTTCAGTCCTCAGCATGCCATCACAACCTTCTTGGTAGTGTCTTAGACCACCCTATCACCACATGGGGCCACCACTCAGTGATCTTTTCAAAATCTCTTTTATTTCCCATATGATGTCCAACCATGGTTTACTTCCCAAATCATTAACCCCCAAGTGGATAAACCAATAAGTCCAGCTCAGGCAGTTTCACCTTCATCTCTTCTAAAAATAGCAGCAATTGTGCCCATCTCATGCCCTTCAAACCCTTCCAGTGTATCTTTGTAGCTCCCAAGTTCTGATGTTGTTTGTCTTCCACCAGGCTGAGTTGCCATAGAAACATAGAATTTGACAGCAGATAAGGACCACTTGCCCACCTAGTCTGTCCATTTCCTAACTGATGGATAAGCTACAGACTCTAGTTAATCAACAGCTTACTTCCACCCTCCACTAGAATTGCCTTAAGCTAGTCCCATGCATTCTTTAATTCTCCCATTGTTCCTGACACCACAACCTCCTCAGGATGGCTGTTCCATGCATCCACAACCCTCTCTGAAAAAATACTTTCTAACATTCCTTCTGAGCTGTCCCCCTCTATCTTCAAATTGTGCCCCCTTGTTCTTGCACATCTCTTCTTCTGAAAGATGTTACCATCTTGTACTTTGTTAATTCCCTTGAGATACTTGAATGTTTCTATCATGTCCCCTCTCCCACCTTTCCTCAAGGTATTCGTATTAAGCTGCTTTAGTCTATCCTCATATGTCTTCTGGTGCAGACCTTGTACCATTCTGGTTGCCCTCCTCTGAACAGCCTCCACTCTGTCTATGTCTTTGCAGAGATGAGGTCTCCAGAGTGCATGCAGTACTCCAAATGGGGTCTCGCCAACTGTCTGTACAGAGGATAACAACTTCCTGTTTTCTACTGTTGATGCCTCTCCTATGCATCTCAGTATCCCACCAGCCCTCCTTACTGCCTTCTCACATTGCTTGCCCACCTTTAGGTCATGTGATATAATTCCTCCTAGGTCTCTTTTGATTTTTGTTGTTGTTATTAACTCACCCCTATTGTGGACTCTTCCCTGGGATTTTGTTTCCTAGATGCATACTTGCACTTCTTGGCATTGAATCTGAGCTGCCACATATTTGACCATTACCCCAACCTTGCCATGTAGCTTTCATTCTTTCCACACCACCTCGTGTATCAACCCTGTTGAGATCTTTGTGTCATCTGCAAAGAGACATACCTTTCCTTCCAGATGCTCTCCAGTGTCACTTATAAAGACATTGAAGAGGGCTGGTCCCAGTACCAAACCCTCACGGTACCCCAATAATTACCCTTCTTTTCACTGTGGACTCCGTTTACTATTACCCTTTGTGTCCTGTTGTCCAGCCATTTTTTATCCAGGCTACCACCTTGGGACCCACTCCAAGGCTGGCTAACTTGTATATTAATCTTAAGTGAGACTGTGTCAAATTCTTTGCTAAAATCTAGGTAGGCCATATTCAGCTCCTCCTGGTCTACTATGTTGGTCACCCAGTCAAATAAAACTATTAGGTTCATCTGACATGACCTTCCTGCTGTGAAACCATGCTGCCTTGGGTGTGGTGCCCACTGGCCCCTAGGTACTCAACATCTTTTCCTTCAGAAGTGATTCCATCATTTTTCCTACCACTGAGGTCAAACTAACTGGTCTGTAGTTTCCTGCCTCTGTCCTTCTCCCACTTTTGTGAAGTGGAATTACATCTGCCCACCTCCAGTCCTCAGGTTCCACCTCATCCTCCCATGATTTGTTAAAGAGAGTAGTCAGTAGTGTTACTAGTTCTACCCTTAGTTCTTTTAGAATTCTTGGGTGAATCCACCAGGCCCCATTGCTTTGTCCACCCTCAGTTTCAAGAGTACTTTCAAAACCTTTTTCTTCTGTGAATGCACTGGTATTGACCCCCATTCAGAGTTTCTCTCTGTTTGGTTTGGGTACCTCCCCTCCTCTTCCACTGTGAATACTGTGCAGAAATATTAGTTCAGTATCCTGCTTCTTCACTGTCACCCTCTGCCAACATTCCCTCCCTTTATTAAGTCTCTGTATCCCTCCCTTGATCTTTATTCACTCCCTAATGTTCCTATAAAAGGTTTTATTCCCCTTCTTAACAGAGTTGGCTATCTTTTCCTCAGTTTGTGCCTTTGCTATTCTGACTGCCTTCCTGCCTACTCCTCCTTTAACCGGATAAAGTTCTCTGTCCTGCTCCTTTTGTTTCCTTATATTTCCTGAATGCTATCCTTTTCTCATAACCTTCCCTTCAACCTCTTTTGAGAACCATAGTGTTTTTTTCCTTCATTTTGTTTTGTTTATTTGCTTCACACAAAGGCTTGTTGCCTCTGCGATGGCTGTTTTGATTATTCCCCATTGTTCTTCCACTCCTCCTTCTTGCCTATTTGCTAATGCTTTTCTGCAGTAGTCTCTCATTTTCCCAAAGTCAGTCTTCCTAAAGTCCAATACTCTTGTTTTTATGGCTTGACTCTATGGCTGTGTTTATTGTGAACCACACTGTTTGGTGGTCACTTATTCCAAGATGGCTACCCACTTCTAAATCTGAGATCCTTTCTCCTTCCCTATTTGAAGTCGAGGTCTAAGATTGTCCCTCCTGAGTGGGTCCACCACTAGCTGTCTGAGGCATGCCCCTGTGGGCATCAAGCATGACCCTGTTCTTGGATGTGCCTGCAGCAAAGGTACTCCAGTTAACATCTGGCATTTTCCAGTCCCCATCAACAATATCTCCCCTTTTCTGCCATTTTAGGATGCTTTCTATCATTTCCTTGTCCATTTTCCCCCCTGAGATGGGGTCTGTACACAACCCCATGTGGATTGTGGTGCCATTTCCTGTCTCCATAGTGACCTATAGTGACTCATCAACTTCCTGTTTACTCATTAGTTCTGTTGCTTTAATCCTTCTCTATATAGAGAGCTACTCCTCCTCCTCCCTTTTACCCACCCTGTCCCTCCTGTAGAATGTGTATCCTGGTATGTTGACATCCCGGTCATGGCTCTCTGTGTACCATGTTTCAGTGACTGCCACAATATCCAGGCATCCCTTTTCATCCACTTCTAGCCCCAAAACTCTAGTTGTCTAGTAGGACCTTCTGTCTTTTCTTCTGCCAATGGTATCCCCAACTGTCTGCATAAATGGAAATCCCCAGCATTTCTTCCATTCCCTCTAACACTGGGTCCAAAAGTGCTGGACAAGAATGCCATTGGCTAGGAGGCTCTACTGCAATAGCAGCACCTCTTTCTTTTGTGGGGGTCTCTGCCCTCCGGACCCCTCGGACTTAAGGATTCCCACTCCGGGGAACAGATCATGGGATAAGTGAAATTCTGCGACCATGGAATACCATTTCCACAGCCCCTTGTAAAAAAAAAAAACAAAGTCCCAGTGTTGGCAAAGTTGGGAGACCAGGATTAAAACCATGGTCTCCATTGCTACTGTCTGAGCTACTCCATGCCCTGGCCCTGTAAGCCATGGAGAAGCTTGGCCAGCCTCCCATTCATTGCAGCCCTTGTCCTTTTACAGGACCATGGACAGCAACCAAGGTAGTGCTTACAGCTAGCACTGTAAAACCCTACTCACTGTCTATGTGAGCACTTACCAGACTAGTGCCATATAGTGCGGTGCTATTCTGGTAGCACTCACTTGACAAGGTACCATTCCCTCTCTCCTTGACCTATCAAAATAAAATCATCCAGATAATGCACCACTGTTCTGTACCCATATTGCTTTCCAAATGCCCATTAAACCCAAGTACTAAATTGCTCAAAAGTGGTGCATGCCACTGGGCATCCCGCTAGCATTGCTTTGATCAAAATACCCCCCATTAAACTCAAATCCTAACAGATCTCAATCCTCTGGACTAACTGGCAGCAACTGGAAAGCCAACTCTATGTTGGTCTTAACTAGCCAGGCCCCTTTACTGGCCTGATCATTTGGACTGCCTGATCCAATGTGGTGTACATCACAGCGCTTTGCTTCTCACTGATAAAATTATTCAATGAGTCCCATTTAGGGTAGGATAGGCGGTATATTACCCTGAATTCACCCGACTGCTTCTTAGTCATAAAACCCAAAGGTGATACCCGAAGTATGGAAATGGTGGATTTTTGAATGTGCTTTCCACCCTCCCTGTCTGTTTTCTTTCTCTCTCTTTTTAGTCAGTATGTCCTCTTTGCCTTTTACTGATACTAAATGTCATACCCTCATGGTCCTCTTAGCACTCCAGTAGTGCAAGGAAAACTCCTCGTGAACCCTTCCCTCAGCAGTTTTGCTTCTACTTTATCCAAGTAACCCTCAAGTCAAGCCCTAGCCTTTATGTGTTGAGTGTCAATCATGCCATTCAACCCCTTACCTCTTCTTTCTCTCTCTTTCATCTCCCCATTCCCACCCCAAATCCTCATCTGAACCCGATATCCCTTCCATGTGTCTCTTGCCCCCAATGTCCCCTCTCTGGCTCCCCATCCCATCCTGAAATGGCTGCCCACTAACTGGAGGACTTGCACTCCTGTCCCCTTCCCCGACACCTCATCAGCAAGTGTGATCCTCCACATTTTGTTCAAGCATGCTTGAACCTACAGTTCAGCCACTTACAGTGCACCCTATTGTATCCACAACAATACTTCTGCAGCCCTTTCCCATTCTGGACCCTCCCTCCCTTCAGAAGGTAGTGTCATGGTCTCAAACCAGATGTCGCGTGCTTAAGTCCCATTGCACATCCCTGTTGGATGCCATCCTTTGCCTAAACTTCTCATTATATTGTAACCAACTAATCCCCCCCTTCTTTATCTGTGCATCCTGGATTATCAGGCAGTATGCAGAAGCACAGCAACTAGCTCTGGTCATTTCTATCATGAGTGCAATAAAAGATGTGAATCCCATCTGCTAAACATCTCTTGAATGCTCCTTATAACTCTTCTCCATTTCTGACTTTCCTAATAAAGTCAACGCAGCTACCATGTCTGTCTTCCCTATCCTCTCTTTTTCTTCATGTTTCTTTGCAGTGTCTTTACTGAGCAGCAGAAAAACATTTATATTTTCACCTTTTCAGATCTGTTCTTTTAAGGAGAGGGATATGGTCTCCAATCTGCATCCCCAGTTTACCTCTCTCTACACCTGCTCCTGCCCCAACTCCTGTGGCTTCTCCCCATCATCTGTTTTTCTTCATCCTGACCCCTTTCATTTCTTATCTCTCCCAACACATGTTATAATTCCCCAAGCCATTCTCTTACAAAGACCCAATTAATTGTTCTACATATTCTTTCTGGCTCCCTCTACTGTCAAATTCACATCATCCAACTTACTTGGGGGCATATCATCACCCATGCCCCCTCCGCCATTTGGCTTCTTCTTCTTCGGCTCTTCTCTGTAACTCATTTTCCACTTCTTCCCCTTCTTACTTGGTACGGCTCTTCCTCCCCTCTTCAAACATCTTCTGGACCTTTCCATCATCTCCACTTGCATCTTTTATAGCAAAGTGGAGACCCCTCTGGTCACCCTCTTTAGTTGCCTTTGCTACCCAGCACCCCACCTTCTGCTAGCCAATCCCTCTCACTTATTCTCTGACCCCACTTCCCCTAGCTTGTCACTCTTGTCTTCCCCAGCCCAGCCCCTTCCCACAACCCCCATCCTTCCCCTCCCTCTACTGATGTCACACCCTGCTTTCCTTCCTTCTCCTACCAACCCCACCCCTCTCACCTTCCTCCCTCCTTATCTGCCTTTGGTCACATGATTAGTGACAAAAGGACATGCCTCTGAAAGCAGGCAAGCCACCTTGTTTTATTAAAATTAAGAAAATATAGTGAAATGCAAATATCTATTTTGTCTTCTAGAAACTTACATTTTCCTAACCACTTAGCTGAAATCTGAATACTCATGTTGACAAGGTTTCATGTGATTGATTAATTTATGTCAAAGATTATGTTAACATCTTTAGTTTTAGTGCTCCTTCTCAAGGAGGTCAAAACATCAGAATCTATCAACTACTGTTCTGAATATACAAGCCTGAAGGGTGTAATTGTTTTGAAACTAAATTAATTTTAATAAAACCATAAAACAAAAAATCCATTCAAAGGTCTGACATCTCTTAGTCTGCAGTCCTTAATAACGAATTGCTTGGATTGATAGGCTAGTAGAAAAGAACCTGGCTTCTGTGACAGAGTTGTTAATCATGTCACTGTGACAGCAAAGAATTCCTGGTAGTAACATGTCTGAAAAGTATACTTTTGTATACTTTCTGTAAATTGCAGAGTTCAAGCTGCCAGGGCTGATTTTCATAATATCTGAAATGGCCTAGTGACTAAGACCATGTGGCAATTTCTCATGTTGCACAGATGCTATGCCTGGTAATACCAGATCAGGCATCTGCAGAAAACAAGTTATGCAAGCTGTCATGAATGAAGTAATAGTTTGCAAAAGACAACATTTGACATATGTTGCAGAAAATGTGACTGTACAAGGGGACCCTTCTTATGCAACTTTTTCTGCAACATGTTCTCAATTTTCTTTTTGTTTTTGAAAAACATGCCACAGTTATTTTAATGTTTGCTAGATGAATTTGATTCCTTGTCCTTTAATTCATAGATGTGCATTTTGATTCCTCCCAGTTGCAATATAATTTAAATATCTGATCTTGTTTTTGTCTGGTTGCTGCAATGTCTACACTATTTACACTTATGCTCTGAGTTAAATTTGATGTTTTCCTATAGATACCAGCTAGCCAAATGTCACACATGAGTGGAAGAACTAGTGTTTTCAGATTTTGTACTTTTGTGTATGGCTGTGCAGTAATTGTATGCAGACATTTAAAAGCATTGGCTTTGCCTTTCATACATTATGTACATTACTCCACTGTCTTTTGCCTATGACTTACTAAAAGCATGTACCACCACCGATACTGCCACTAACTCCTAAAGTACCTGGTAAGTGGACATATAGCATGCATGCATGCTATAGGAATAGCTATAGGAATTTACCTGATGTGGATACAATTATATTATACCATGGAGGTGCAAAATAGCAGAACAGTAATTTTTCAAATTTTGGGTCATGGAATTATCTTCTTTAACAAGTAGGAAAAAGCGGCTGTGGTTTTCCTTAACAAAATACCACTAGTACCTTCTGATGCTATAGCCAATATTACATCTAGCATACAGTACTACACCTTCATTTAATAGCTTGATATATGATTTGATATGCATTCATGTTGGAAAACTGTGTCAATATGACATGGCCGTGTCAACATTTTTCCAAACTTTCATTGAATAAACAAACAAATAAACAAACAAAAACTAGTAAACACTTAAGTTCCTAACACATATAGTTCTATAATTAGCCATTGTTAAAGAAATTTCCATTTGAATGTGAACATTCTGGAACTGTTACAGCTAGGAACATTTTTCTGAATGAAAATGTTTTGTCATTTTGCTATGGCTGTGGCATATTGATACAATGTTTTTGCATTAATACGTGATAATGCAGTGGTGGCTGTCAGTTTAGAAGTTATCTCCCAAATTTCTGGAGATTGCTTGGGAAACACATCTCTGTGACTGCCTATGCTGCAGGAAATCTCAATGATTTTTTCCTTAAAGCTCTCCAGAGATTTTGGAAAATAATTTGCCAAATTAACTGTTACTATTGTATTTAAATTGATGTTCTTTCTTTATATTGACAACAATGCAACTGCACTAGCCAATATCTTTTGAATCTTACATTTTAACCTCATGGTGTATACTATTGGACAGGACAGACCATCCCTTTCCAGTGGTATACAGTAGTAGTATCTAGCATGTAATTTGCAGAAATACTGGCAAATGTAGTTACACTGATGTAAAACAATACATCAATGTTTACATAACATTGATACCATCAGTGCATCAGTGCACCAATACTTTGCATCAGTATAAACATCAAACAGGTGTTTTTTGTAAAATAAGTATTTTTTTACGTTTTCTGATTTTTGGTTCATATATGGTATGTGAAAGATAAATAAAATGGCACACATTTGGACATGGTAAAGTATTTTTCCAAATGGTCTAATAACATCACATAATATATTCACCTCCACTTGCATACTGCGTGGTGGCTCTGAGCAAGTTATTTATTCTTACCATTGCTCCCAGGTCACCCCTGAAAACAGGCATTTGTGCCTAGCGGGTCTTACCCAGTTACCAAAGGCAAACAAAACAACATAACATTTTCCTTAAGTAACCACATATTTTCTTTGATTTTACAAGCTATGCCTGTGAAAATACTGGAAGATAATAAATGTTATAGACCTTGCCACTTATGATAATTGCTGACATAGCCATAAGGTGGATCAAAATATCTGAAGAAGTCAATATTTTTATGCTTTACTAAAATATCTTTGGACAATTGAAAACATTATCAGGGATGAGTTAGTCAATGATCTAACATGTACAAGTTTGTCAGACAAAACAGAGCATGGCTTTTCCAAAAATAGGTCTTGTGCCACAAATCTGATTAAGCTTTTACAAGTTTGTAAGCCTTAATATAGATCAGGGCAAGTGGGTGGGTATATTCTTTTGGACTTCAGGAAAGCTTTTATATTTTGCCACATAACTTCTTGAATAAGATTATGAAACTGTTTTTAAAGGAGGCTAAGTAAAGCAAATTGTAAGGGTTTGTGGATTTTTTCACGCACCAGTTATGCACTATCATAAAGACAATTAGGAATGGCAAAATTATATTTGCTTTTAATATGAGACATTGCTGTAGTTGAGATATCCATGGCTGGTTTTAACAATATTAAAGGAAAGAAAAACTCAAATAAATATGTTGGTGCTTTATTAAAGTAAAACTGTGCAATCCAGTTAACATATTTTGTATTCTAGAACTGCTGTCCATCAATCCATTAGCTGCTGGTTCTTAACAGATAAGTATTCATGAGCGTCTATTGTAATCTATTTGTTAAGTGTACTTCAAACAACTCTCAGAAGTGCTGTTTCTACAAGATAGTGATAAAACAGGCTTTTCTTCAGTCTGATTAACTCAGGAGATCAAAATGATGTTTAAAATGCATAGTTAACCTTACTATAAAATAAGGAAGACATCTATTTATATGAAAATTCTACTATTCTTATTTTTTATAGTATTTTACTCAAGTCACTGAAGGTGCCTACCCAGGCCTCCTCCCAGCCCCATCTACCAGCCATCTTTGTAAATTCCGGTTTCTTTTTATAGCAGTATTTCTCCCAGGCAAGTCAGCTCCAGCAGCTGTCAGTCCAGTCAGTACCCATCACCCACCATCTACAAACTCAAATGACCATACCTGTAAGGTCAGGGTAGTGGGCATATGGTGACACAGAAGCAGGGACAAGCAAGCAGGGCTTCACAAAGCTGGAGCCTTCCCTTTTCTGTTTTCATCCCTGTTCAACACACTGGGGCATGCATGAAGATGCATGTGTGTGGAGGCATGTGCACATCCCGGAGTCCTGCAGCCCTCCCTTCCACTGCCTACCACTTGGCCTCCACCAGGAGGCAGTCATTTGGTGTAACATGCAGATCCCCCGAAAGGAGAGATGCCATCGGGCACTCAGTCCTTTCCTCCCCAGCAACCCATGCTCATGATCGAACACAAGTCACCAGTGTGCCAGGGAGGTAAGGCACTTATAACGCCTCTTCCATTCACACCACTGGGCCTGCTTATATATTCCCAGTTTTGAGGGGTCCACTAGAGTATTTTCTCCTCCAATGATGGCATTTCCTGTGTGTGGTGGGCTCCTCCATAAAACCTAGAAAGATTTGGTCTCCATCAGGTCCATTGCGTATTGAGACTACATGGCAGTCAGGAGTGGTTGGGCCCTGGAGTGCAGCACCATGCTTATGATCTTCAGGATCTTTTCCTTCTTCTCTTTTTCCACTTAGGGATGCTGGTTGTGAGGACTCTGGTACATGAGCATGCAATACAATGCCTGTCCTGCATGTAGAGGCCTGGCTGTGTCCCTCCCTCCCTTCCTTGTCACTCCCCTGCTGCATTACCACCTGTGGTCACCTAGGTAGCAGTGTGGTAGCAGGACATGGCATGCAGTCATCCCTCTCTAGAGAACAGCATCCTCTTGGACATTCAGTCCTCCTCAGTCCAGCTGTCCTCTGATAACATGAGCTATTCCCAAACCCAGGACAGCAGTATAATGAGCTGTAGCCCAACCACAATACCAACTGACCAGGCTAAATTATTTTTTACAGTACTCAACTCAATTTTTTACTTAAGGTCTAAAATAACATGTGAAATAGTCATAGAAAATCTCCCTGGAAGCACTATTGTTGTTACCGGTTCCATATATGGGAACCCATTCTTTTGAGATTATTCCTCAGCTTTGGGTATAGAAGACAAATTGGAGATATAACAGAATGAATGATGAGTCACTAGAAAGCAATATCCATTTACCCATATTATAAGCTGGACATAGAATGCTGTAGCAAGATATAGTGGCACTGCTTAATAATCAATATGCAACTCATCTTTAAAATTTCTGAACTTCTACAAAGCTATGAACCAGTACTCATTTTAAAGAAAAGACTTCAGACATTGCTGAAAAGGCCACATTAGTCTTTTATTAAAGTTATGACTGGAATACAATAATATATTCTAGTTATATTATGTATGGAAAGTAAAAATCAGAGTTCAAATCTGATTTTAGTCCAGGGCTGGACAATTGAGTGCACTACTGTTCAGAACAGAAAAGCACTATGCTGCCATGTGGACTAGAACATGAAGACTATTCATTTTAGTCTTTGGTAACTGGATAAGGCTCACTAGGCACAAGTGCCTGTTTTCAGGGTGACCTAGGAGCACTGGTTGTTAAGTGACTTGCTTATAGTCACATAGTATGCAAGTGGAATTTGTAGAATCAAACCCAGATCTGGTCTGCTGGATGTACCAAGCTTGTTCACACCTCGTTACTCTAACGTCTAGGCTATACTGCCAGCCCTAACTATCTTAATACCTGTTGAAAGAAGAATAAAAAGTCAGTTTTGACCTTGTAGCCATGAGGTCACCTTCATGAATTATACATGAGGAATTAAAATAACACACAGTGTAGTTACGGTAGCCGTAATGTTGCTTGCATTTTCTTTATCAATGTAATAAAGGCTTTTATCAGTCATTTCCTATGAGACCCTAATAGATAAAATGTTACTTCTGATGGGGCACTCGATTGTCTGGGGAATGGATCTGGGCAAGGACAGTAGGTTGGAAAGGAAGTAAAGTGCATCTCAGGAAGTACATCTCAGAGGGAGGGAGTGGATCCAGAGGATTGCAACAGCAGTAGGAAGTGTGGAAGTCATTGTCCACTTGGAACAAATAAGCCATCCAAGGGCAAGACAAGCATGGATCAGGTACAGGAAGATTTCAGGGAGCTGGGATGGCAGCTGGGGAAGGAGGCAAGCTCCGTGACATGTTTCGAGTGCTGCCAGTCCACAGCTGGGGAGGATGGGAATCTCCACAACAGTAGCTTCAACACATGGTTGAAGGGCTGATGCAGCAAAAGGGTATGGCTTCAGTGGGGACTGGGACCCACCTGAAATGGTTTGACGACATACTAGAGACAGGCTATATCTGTCCAGGAGCGGAAAAGCAGTCCTGAATGAATAATTTAATTGCTTTGTTGCAGAGCATTTAAACTAGCTAGTTGGGGTGGGGTGGGGCAGCAGGTACAGGGAGACTCTAGCAGCTCACCCCTACAAGACAGAGAAGACAGAAATGAGGAGCAGGAAGGCAAGAAGAAGACAGTACCACCTACATCAGACATTGAGGGAGGACAGAGGTGGAAGGAAACATAAAAAGGAGAAAGGGGAGGGAAAGAAGCAGCATAGCAAGGTGCAAGTAGTGAGCACAAAGGCAATAGCACATGGAAGGCCATGGTTACAAAGCTCACAGTCTGGAGAATAAAATCACAGACCTAGAGGCATTGTTAGTGGGTGCAAACCTGGACATAGCAGCAGTAACAGAGACCTGGTACACCACAAATCATGACTGGGATGTTAGAGTACCGAGGGCATACTCTGTTCCAGGAGAGACAGAGGCTGGTAAAAGGGGGTATGAAAACGTATGTCAGGGAGGACATAAAGGCAACTGAGGTACTAGGTAGACAGGGGAGGCCAGGCACTGTGTGTCAACCCTGAGCCATTCAATGACACAGCAACCCACACAGGGTGATCTACAAGCCTCCAGCACAGCGAAAGGAGTTGGATAGGAACCTAGGGATCAAATTCATACAATGTTAACAAAGGTGAGTATTACTGCTGGGGATTCCAATATCCCAGATGTGGATTGGACCATCCCAGCAGCTGCTTCAACCAGAAGCCAGGATATACTGGATTCTGTACAGGGGCATGTCTAAGACAGCTAGTGACTGATCTCACCAGAGACAGGGCAATTCTGGACTTAGTACTGACCAATGGGGACAGAATCACAGACATCCAGGTGGAAGGTCAACTGGGTTTCAGCGACCATTACATGGTGTGGTTTAGCATAGAGACAGAGACGCAGTCTAGTCACACCAATGCAAAGGTCTTAGATTTTAGGAGGGTGGATTTGCTAAAATGGGGAGCTACATCAAAGATGCACTGGTGAGAAGGGTAGTTGGAGTGGGAGTGGAGGAGCAGTGGGAAAATCTGAACAGAGCCTATGGGGAGGCGACAAGCCAATACACCAGGGTGGTAAAAAAAGGGCAAGAGAAGGATGAAGCCATTTTGGTTCTCAAGAGAGGTGACAGACAAGGTGATGACCAAAAGTGCAGGGTTCAGGAAATATAAGGAGACTCAAAGGGAGGAAGACAGGGAGGTGACCTAAGGAATCTGAAGGAGGCAGGAAAGGCTGTGAGTAGAGTAAAGGTGCAAACTAAAGAAAGGTTATTGCAGATTGTAAAGAAAGGAAGAAGATATTCTATTGGTACATCAGTGAAAGAAGGAAAGCCAGAGGAGGGATTGTGAGGCTAAAGAGGATACAGGAGAGTGTAAGGAGGAGACATGGAAAAGGCAGAAATACTGAAAAATACTTCTGTTCAGTATTCACTGAAGCGGGAGGGTCAGGGCCCACAGATGGGTAAAAGACATGAGGGGTGGAGGTAGACACAAGTCCATTCAGCAGTAGAGAGTCCTGGAGGAGCTCACAAAACTGAAGGTGGACAAAGCAATGGGACCAGATGGCAAACACCGAGGATATTATTGGAGCTGCAAAGAGAGCTAGCGACACCTCTGGCAACCATGTTCATGGAGTCACTCTACACAGGAGTGGTTCTGGATGACTGGAAGAGGGCACCTGTGGCCCTTACACAAAAATGGTAGTGAGGAGGCAAGGAATTATAGGCCAGTCAGCCTCTCCTCAGTAGTGGATAAGATCATAGAGGCACTGCTTAAAGAAAGAATAGTAGCACACTTGGAATCCAGAGGTGCTTGGCATCTGAGACAACATGGATTCACAGCATAAAGATCGTGTCAGATGAATCCAAGTATTTTTTTGACTGGGTGACTAGGGAAGTCAATTGGGGGGGGCAGTAGCGTCCACTACCTCAATTTTAGCAAAGCCTTCAACACTGTCCCACACAAAGGCTGGTTAACAAGATAGGTAGTCTGGGAATGGGACACAAGGTGGTAAGCTGGGTTAGGAACTGGCGAATGGACTGGACCCAGATGGTGGTGGTAAATGGGATCCTGTCTGGGAGAGGGGATGACAAGTGGGTTACCTCAGGGATCAGTCCTGGGACTGGTCCTGTTTAATGTCTTCATTAGTGACATTGCAGTAGAGCTAGAGAAATGTAGAACATAGACTTTGATGGCAGATAAGGACTGCTTGGCCCACCTAGTCTGCCCATGTCCCTACCCAGAGGATAAGCTGCATATCCTATTTAACCAACAGCCTATTTCTTCCTACCCACAGAAATTGCCTTATGTCTGGTCCATGCATTCTTGAATTCTCCCACAGTTTTACACCCCACAACCTCCTCAGGAAAGCTGTTCCATCGTCCACCACCCTCTCTATGAAAAATACTTCCTCACATTGCCCTGAGCCGTCCCCCTCTATCTTCAAATTGTGTCCCCTTGTTCTTGCACATCTTTTTCTGAAAGATGCTACTCTCTTGGACTTTGTTGATTCCACTGAGGTACTTAAACATTTCTATCATGTCACCCCTCACCTCCTTTCCTCAAGGGTATACATATTAAGCTCCTTTAGCCTCTCCTCGTATGGCTTCTCTTGCAGACCCTGCACCATTTCAGTTGCCCTTCTCGAACTGCCTCCATCCTGTCTATGTCCTTGTGGAGATGGGGTCTCCAGAACTGGACGCAGTACTCCAGATGGGGTCTCACCAACTGTCTGTACAGAGGGGTAACAACTTCCTGTTTTCTGCTGGTGATGCCTCTCCTGTACATCCCAGTATCCCCCAGCCCTCCTACCGCCTTCTTACATTGCTTACCAACCTTAAGGTCATCTGATATGATTACCCCAAGTCCCTTTCCATTTTGTTGTTGTTACTACTCTCCCACCATTGTGTAATCTTCCCTGGTTTTTGTTTCCCAGGTGCATTACTTTCACTTCTTTGCATTGAATCCAAGCTGCCATAGTTCTGACCATTCCTCCAACCTTGCCAAGTCCCTTCTCGTCCTTTCCACACCTCCTTGTGTATCAACCTTATTGCAGATCTTTGTGTCATCTGCAGAGGGCATACTTTTCCTTCAGTCCTTCTGCAATGTCACTTATAAAGACATTAAAAATACTGGACCCAGTACTGAACCCTCTGTACCACACTAGCAACCCCTCTTTCTTCAGAGTGGACTCCATTTACAATTACCTACTGTGTCCTGTTGTTCAGCCAATATTTTACCCAGGCAACCACCCTGGGACCCACTCCAAGGCTGGTTAATTTGATTGCTAATCTTTGTGTGGACGGTGTCAAATGCCTTGCTAAAGTTTAGGTAGGCCATGTCCACAGCCCTCCCGGTCTACTACTTAGGTCACCCAGTCAAAGAAATCAATTCGATTTGTCTGACATGACCTTCCCGCTGTGAACCCATGCTGTCTTGGGTCCTGTGCCCCACTGGCCTCTAGGTACTCAACAATTCTTTCCTTCAGAAGTGATTCCATCACTTTCCCTACCACAGAGGTCAAACTGACAGGTCTGTGTTTCCTGCCTCTGTCTTGCTCCCACTTTTGTGAAGGGGAATCACATCAGCCTTCTTCTAGTCCTCTGGTACCACACCATCCTCCATGATTTCTTACAAACAGTAGTCAGTGGTGTCACTAGTTCTCTGCTTAATTCTTTTAGACTTCTGGGGTGAATTCCATCTGGCCCCATTGCTTTGTCCACCTTCAGTTTTAAGAGTTCTTTCAGAACCCTTTCTTCTGTGAAAGGACTGGGATCCACCCTCCTCTCAGAGTGCTTCTGTTAATTGGATTATGCACCTCCCACTTCCTCTTTTGTGAATACTGAACAGAAGCATTCATTCAGTATCCCTGCTTTTCACTGTTACTCTCTGCCCACTCACCATCCATTCTATCCAGCCTCTCTATCGCTCCCTTTGTTTTTCTACGCTCCCTGATACACCTATAAATGGTTTTATCCACTTTCTTAACCGAGTTGGCTATCTTTTCCTCAGTTTGTGCATTTGCTATTCTGACTACCCTCCCTGCCTCCTTGTGCCCCTAACTGGTACAGTTCTCTGTCCTGCTCTTTCTGTGTTTCCTTATACTTCCTAAATGCTATCTTTTCTCCCTAACCTTCATCACCACTTCTTTTGAGAACCACAGTGGCTTTTTATTTCATTTTGATTTGTTTATTTGCTTCAGACAAAGGCTTGTTGCCTCTGTGTTGGCAGTTTGATGATTCCCATTGTTGCTCCACCCTCCTTCTAGCCTGTTTGCTACTGCTTTTCTGAGGCACTCTCCCATCTTGCCAAAGACAGCCCTCCTGAAATCCAGTACCCTCACTTTTGTATGGCTTGACTCTGTAGATGACTTTAACATGAACCACACTGTTTGATGGTCACTTGTTCCCAGATGGCAACCCACTTCTAGATCTGAGATCCTCTCACTGTCCCCATTTGAGAGTATGAGGGCTAAGATTACTCCCTATGAGTGGGTTCTGAAACTAGCTGTCTGAGGCATGCCACCTGTAGGGCATCGAGAATGGTCCTGCTCTTGGATGTGGCTGCAGCAGTGTGCTCCAGTTAACATCTGGCATATTCAGGTCTCCCATCAACAGTATCTCCCCTTTCTCTGCCATCCTAAGAATGCCTTCTATCATATCCTTGTCCATTCCTCCCCTGACCTGGGGTCTGTATACAACCCCTATGTGGATTGTGGTACCACTTCCAGTCTCCAAGGTGACCCACAGTGCCTCCTCTCCTCCTGTTTACTCTTTGTTCAGTTGCTTTTATCTCTTACCTTACATGAGAGCTACTCCCCCTTCTGCCCTCCCTGTCTGTCCTGTAGGTTGTATTCCCTGGTATGTTAACATCCCAGTCATGGTTCTCTGTGTACCATGTTTCTGTGACTGCTACGATATCCAGGCATCCCTCTTCCATCAAGACCACCTGTTCAGGAGCTTGTTGCACAGACTACGGGTGTTGGTACTCATTACCCTCCATTTCTTGATGGACTTACCTTTTGCCCCATCCCTGTCCTTATTGTGTTTGTCACTTTCTCCATTTACCCTCGCTTCTCCTTTTGACATCTCTATGTTTGGTGTCTACCTCACTTAGTACACTGATTTTTTGGGAGGCTAGGATTTCCCTGCTCCTTTCAGTGCATCCCCCTTCTCTGGTTAAATGCTTGCCAATGAAGTATTTAAACTATCACCTAAGATCCTGGTTCCCTCCTAGACAGATGCAGACCATCACACCAGTATAGGCCTGCATCCATCCAGGTGGACCCCACTCCCCAATGAAGCCAAATCCTGAGCTCTGCACCAGTTTTTCAACCACTGATTGAATCCCATGGTGTGGAGCACCTAGCCTCATCCATGCTATAGACAGGCAGCACCTCCGAGAAGGTTACCATGTGTGCTATTTGTCTAAGGCCCATCCCCATCTCCACAAATGCTTCTTGCACTGCTCTGATCCTTTTCTTAGCCAGGTCATTTGTCCCTTGTGGACAATGACATCCAGCTCCCTCCCTGTGCAGTTGCTCCTGTGATCCTGAGGATTTGCTCCTGTCCCTCCAAGCCATGGCGCCAGGCAGGCACCTTACCTCCTCTCCCTTCCTCCCCAGTTCTACCTTCCTAACAATGGAGTCCTCCACCAGGAGTTGTTTCCTTTCCTGTGGGGTCCCATGCCACCCTCCTTTGGCTCTCCTTGTGGAGGTTCCCAGCATCCTCCTTTGTCTCCACTGTGGGTGCCTCCATAGAGGAGCAACACTTTTCAGAACGGCATAGAAATTGTGCAGAGGTACAACTGGAGGTATGCACCTCTGTTCCACCACCCTCACCCTCCCAGAGCTCACTGTGGTCCAGCCGCTCTTCTTTCTTGGCAACCTCTGAGGCAACGGCAGTGATCCTTGTGGTCCTTGGGTGGGAGAGGAGGTCCCACAAATCCTGGCCAACTCAGCCTGGAGATGAACAACCTCCTCCTCAGCCCAGAGAGAGCCTGCAGATGGGACAACACTACATCCTCCAGAATGTCTCCCGAAGACTGCTGCTCCACAGCCACTGCACTGCCCACTCCCATCATGTCTTTTTTCTGGCCACCTAACTGTTGTTTGGAATACTTACTCTTTCCTCTGTTTGTTTATTTTCTTTTTTTCTTTTTCTTCCCCTACTTACTTACTGCCTCTGTGCCCTTTAGCTCTGATCTTCCTGTTCTAAGACAGAAGTTCCTATGCAGTATTTCTCAGTAGTCTCCTTTCTTGCTCAGATTCAGACCTCCAGCAGCTGGGGGGACGGAGAGCTACTCTTGCCCTTCTAGGATGGTGAGTCTTTGGTGGCTCTGTGATCACTCACTTCCTGCTCCCAAACAGGAAGTCCCTGTTGTCAGTTAAATCCTGTGCCTATAAAAGTAGAACTGGTTTAGGGAGGGAGGGAGGAAGGAGGGCAATATAGTCCCAGTAGAGAAGTTTTAGTTATACCAGTAGCTCCTTCCTCCTGGTGTTCTGTCTGTTCTCTGGCAGAAGCTATCTAGGGCAGTGCTTAAATCTGGTTTTAACCTGGCTCCTTCTAGCTAAGCCCTCCCCTACTTTGCAAATCTTTCTACACTTAGTTAATTTCACAGATAACAGTTCCTTCTGACACCTGTGACAAGCACCTAGATAAGCACACAGATAACAAATAACAATTTACTTCAACTACCTCTGACAAACACACTAACTCTTTTTTTTCTTGTACCCTAAATTGAAGGTCCCAGTACAAGATTTCTAGTTCTAAGTCTCAGTAGAGAAGTTTTAGTTATACCAGTGGCTCCTTCCTCCTGGTGTTCTGTCTGTTCTCTGCAAAAGGCGGCTCCCTCAGGAGTGCAGCTCCTGCATGCTGCATTACAGTGTCAGTATTGAATTTAACCCAAGTGCCAGGTGTGGGGATAGAATCCACAGCCTTCTGATCGTCAGCCTCAGAGATGAGTGTGCAACCTGCTGAGCCACTTACACTGCATTTAGAGGAAAGGTCTGGCTCTTTGCAGATTACACCAATTTCTGCAACAGGGTGGATACTCCAGACGGGGTGAGAGGATGATGAGGGATCTGGAGAAGCTTGATAAATGGTCTGAGATGTGGTAACTGAGGTTCAATTCCAAGAAGTGCAAACTAGTGCTTCTGGGAAGAGGAAACCCTGGGGTGATCTACAGGATTGGGGGTTGCTGACGATCACCAAGGAAGAAAGGAACTGGGGTTATCATTTCTGATGACCTAAAGATGTCAAAGCAGAATACAAAGGCTTCAGGGAGGGCCAGTGGCATGCTGGTGGCAAATAGACTGAGATATCACTAGCAGAAGGTGGGAGGTAGTGATGCCTTTGTATAAAACTCAGTGAGGCCTCACTAGAGTACAGTGTGCAGTTCTGGAGGCCGCATTTGTAGGACATTGGCAGGTTGGAGGCAGTCAGAGGAGAGTGACTAAGATCGTGCAGGGCTTGTAACATAAAATATATGAGGAGCGACTTAGGGACCTCAATATGTACTCACTGGAGGAGAGGAGGGATCAGTGTGACATGACAGAAACATTCCAGTACCTTAAGGGTATAAACAAAGTGCAGGGGAGACATCTTCCAATACAAGAGTTGTACAAGAATGAGGAAGCATGATATAGAATTGGAAGGTGGAAGGTTAAGGGAAAAGTGAGGACGTTTTTCTTCATGGAGGCGCTTGTGGACACATGGAACAGACTGCCACAGGAGGTGGTGGGAGCAAGCACAGTAGAGGGTTTTAAACATGCCTGGGACAGGCATACTGGAACCTTGAGGTAGGAAGAAGGGTGAGAAGTCATTGACCTGTTAGGGTCAATGGCCACAAACTAGTGTAGGTTTTTGGGCAGACTAGATGGGCCTGTGGTCCTTACCTGCTGACAATTTCTGTTTCTATGTTCATTCTACCCTTAAACTGCATTTACAGAACAAATGTAGGATAACAGTTTGTCATAAATTATGACAGTGTGATGTAACTCTGAAATATGCCACATCATAGGTATTTCAGCTATAGATAATTCATATTAACACTGATCTTTATACAAAGGTTTATGGGTTCCCTGCCTATTCATAGATCCTATTCTTTCCACCATACCATAAAGTAAGCACCTTTCACATGTTCAAGAAAATGTGGATTGGATTGTTTTCAACTATTTTGTTAAATATATATGTGTGCAGCCGCTGTATTCACAACTATATTTGCCACTTTATACTAGGTTTCCATGTAAATGAGGTGTTCTCCCAGTTGGTTTATTCTGTAAAATAAATTTAAATCAACATAGAAAAGGATAAATGACACATTATTTTTTAATGGCTGAGGGAGAGTCATATAAGCCATATCCCACATTACAATCTCTCTTCTCCAGTGTTTCCCAAATAACTCCTGGTTCTGTCTGAACATACTCAAACTCAGTGTTGGCAAGATGCAAATAAACCTTGTCACAAAATATGCCTTTAGCTGAAACTCCACTACCTCCCTGCTCCTCAAATATGTCAACCTCCTCTTTTATTGCTGTGTGAAAAACCTTGGTGTTTTTCTTAGTCATGAACTCACTTGTGGCTCAACATATGCAGAATATTGTCTGTAGTTCTGATAACTAAAGAGCCTACAGAGTAACATTATCCATATATATCACCACCTTTCTTTTAAACTCTTTTATCCTCCTGCCTTCACTGACCCCAGACTCTCTCCAGTGTGGTCTCTCAGTGCTACCTTGTCCTATCCTGCCTGAAGCCCCAGCGCTACCTTCCAGGGGACTCCCCTCACTTTCTGGCTGATCCAACCCCTGGATCTAAGTTCCCCAGGGTGGGACCTCCGACTCCTTTCTGAAATCTAGATTGAGAACCAGGGAGTGATGAAGAACTGGAGGCAGGCAGAAGCCCGGCATTGGGTGTGCAGATAGGCCACTGGAGCCACCTTCATCTACTAGGGATGGGGTACTTTTTCCATGTTTTCTAGTTCCAGAGACCGTGACAGGCATTGACTCCCAATGCAGCATGGACACGCTCCTGCACCCACCTGCAGGACGTCTGCAACAGCTCTCAGACACCTTTCCATGAGCCCAGCAAGCCACTATACCCGGTCACCACCAGGAGCACTAAAGCTGTGTGATGCCTTAAATTCTGTCCTGGGAAAGAAGAGGTGCCAGTCTGAAGCTCAGTCCA
This sequence comes from Neoceratodus forsteri, assembly GCA_016271365.2. Classification (NCBI taxonomy): domain Eukaryota; kingdom Metazoa; phylum Chordata; order Ceratodontiformes; family Ceratodontidae; genus Neoceratodus; species Neoceratodus forsteri. Next base: position 767,811,122 of record CM057458.1, read on the forward strand.
AGTCCACACCCTGCTGACCCCTGGCAGCTCAAGCTCGGTCCAGAACCAGGGTCGGGTGTGGCATGAGATGTGGCATCCAGTGCCTCAACCATCAAGTGCCACCAGGCCAGCACAATACATCACCACCTTAACTTTATATTTTATGAAACCATAGTTCATGTCTTCATCTCCTTTTAACAGCTATTGCAACTTTTCCCTTTGAATTTGTAACCTCCCACACCAAAAAATATTGTAATGTTGGCAGCCTCAAACATCTTCCTGTAGCAGATCTTGAAATAATGGTGCATTAAATGTTAAAAAGGCTTTCAGCAGGAATATCCTAAAAAGAGAGTAGGTAGGAGCACTTCATGGAGAAATCTTTGGGGTTTAGACCATGCCTGTGACTCTGGCCATGAGTTGAAGGTGGGGGTGGCGGGACTTGGCAGATGTAAGGATTGGCAAAATGGGTCCTCAGTCTGGGTGTGGCAAACGTCTCCTATTGGATTCAGCCCCTAGGAAGCCAAATATACACTATGATATGACTGCACCAGAGGAATGGTGAAGGGTCTATGAGACACCCCTCAATAGGTTTATCCAGATTGCTATGCCATTTCTACACTCCTGAGTCATGTGATATAGAAAGTCAATAGCTCCAATTTAGTTCATTTGGAGTGGGTGAAGTCAGAGTATAAATACACTCCTTATGGAATATTAGTCCAGGTTCCAGTTATAAATGAGCAAGTCAAGCTTAATGCAAACAACTGGGACTTCAATGTCCACTGAAATCTATAGAGCTTGATCTAAATACCTGACACCGGGTAGCTGCAGGTGCAAGAGTGCTTTAAGGAACTGACTACCAAGGAAGCTAGGATAGACACAACCTGGAAAAAATAGAGGAACTTGGTGGCACTGGTGCCATGTTTGATACTCTGAAATCAAGAGGGATCAAGGTTAAATAATTAACATATTTATCACCAATGCAAGAATGGAGGTAAGGGGAACTCATCAAGTGTCATCAAGTGTCTCATGTTTAAGCCCACACCACACCATAATTCTAGTTGTTGTTTTCAAATCGGTGAGTCATATGTACTGACTTGATGAATTTCAAAGCTGCAGCAGTTTTAATGACTCATAGAGAAGAAGAAGGTAACTTCAACAACAGTTATGTTGACATTATTTACCATGTGATTCCCATGTAAGGCCTGCATATGAACCGTGAATAAACTTATTTCTGTTTAAGTGCAACTGGAAGTCAGTGGGCCCCTGTATAGCTACTTAATTCAGTGAACAGTAATTTAATGGTGCTGAGGTTTGAAGATGTGAAGGTAAATTAGGGAACTGTTGTTTAGTGAAGTTTTGAGTCAGTCACCATAAGAGGAGAGAGTGCTCATATGAACATATGAAAATTGCAAGCAGAAGAAGGCTGAATGATCAATCAAGTCTGCTTGAATTGCAGAGCTCTTTATCAGTGACTACTGAAGGCTCCCCCACCCTCCAACATGTCATCTTTCTTGCCCTCCTCCATAGATCCTGATCTTCCCTTTCACCCTATCACACCCTCTTGAACCCAATCACTGTCTCCAGGGAGACAACCTCTTCAATGAGATTGTGCTACCCTGTCACCCTCTCTTACTGATGAAATGCCCTCTGATCTCCTTCCTTAATCATCCCACTGCCAGCTTAAGGCAGTATCCCTTGTGTTTTTTATACTAAGTCTAAGATGTTCTCTGTATTCACCTTATTCATACCTTTCTTGTACAGTACTTGAAGATCTCAAGTCATGTCACCCCTTTCCCTCCTCTCCTTCAACGAGTAAATTATGGTTCAGCCTGCCTCATATGTCTTGCCCTGCTGACCCTGATCCATTTTCATCGCCCTTCTCTGGACTGCCTCTAGCAGGTTTATGTCATTTTCCAGCTAGGGTTGCCAGTATTGTATGCTATACTCCAGGTGCGGCCACATCAAGGATCCATAGAGTAGCAACAAGACCTCCCACCACCTGCCCGTGATTCCCTTGCAAAACAGAACAGCACTTTGTTGGCTTTGGCTGCCACCTTCCTACAATGTATCAGATGTTTCAAGTCAATTGTGATGATCATCTCCAAGGCCTTGTCTTCCTTTTATTTAGCCACCAGGACTCCACTGGGCTGTATTCAGTCCTCAGGTTCCTTCTTCCTATGTGCATGATCTTGCACTTCTTTGTATTGAACCCAAGTTGTGGTTTTCTCTGACCACTTCCATAGCCTTACTATAAGTTTCTTGAGGTTCTGCATACCTTCCACCTTTGAACCCTGCCACAGAGCTTTGTGTTGTCTGCAAAAGGCAGATTATGCCTTTATGCCTTCTCCAGTGTCATTTATGGATACATTAAACAACAACACTCAAAGTACCAAGCCCTGTGGAACCCCGCTGGAGACTTCCCTGGAGTCTAAGAGCTACCACCAACTACTACCTCTAGGTCCTACTTTCAGGCAGTTTGCCACCCATCTTGTAAGCTTCTCTCCATCTCCTAGAAACTTCAGCTTCCTGGTGAGCCTCCTGTGGGGTACCTAGTCCAAATACCTTGCTGAAGTCCAAGACAGGATGCTGGCCACTTGGCCCTTGTCTGTTGCTCTTGTTACCATGTCAAAGAAGTATATTAGGTTAGTTTAATAGGATCTTCCCTATCAGTGCTGTTTATGTTACAAATGTGATATTTTATTATAGCATTGGCTCATCTGTATTAGCATACGTCCCTTGATGGCCCCTCACCCTCCACTCTCATGGGTAAGACTGGTTTCAGCATTGTTTCCTAAAATCTGGAATTCCCTCCTCTGAAATACAACACTCCTCTTCCAACTACTCCCTTACCTCTGCCCTACATAATTACCTTTCCTCAGCTGTTCCTGCTTTAACCCACCTTAACACCTAGCCCCGTTTCTGCCTTCCTACTATGACCCACCTGGCAGGGTTCCCAACATCCTGAAGGGGAAATCAGGAAATGGCTACCCTTTCTCCTCATATTCAGTTCTTGCCTCTCCCCTCTCTTCTCCACCTGCCCTTCTGGGTCACCAGTGTGCACAACCCAACCCCGTTCTTTTTACTCCGACAGAACTTGCGTACTACCTCAAGCCTGCTGCTCCTGGTACACTCATCCACTATAAATGGTTCTATCGCATTATTTCTGTTTTGTACATGTATGTGTTCTTTGTATGATTTTGGACATGTATTGTAATTACCCAATGTTCCATTACTGTTTATTGCACAATACCGTGTTCCAACTGTTGCACAATCTTACAATGTTGTATTGTTTGTACTACCAACATACTATTGTAACTGATCATCCTTCAAACCCTATGTATCCCTCCCCAGGTTGCACTGTGAGATGAGCAACTTGTTGTTCAGTGTGCCTCCTGGTGAAACATTTCAATAAATGATCTGGGACTGTTTTTGGTCCCCAGCATGTGCAGGATCTTGGAGGAGCAGCTCTAACCTTTGTGTCTGAATACTTATCACCAGACTTCATTTTACCCGGATAGTTTTCCTCCTGGACTGTCATTTGTATTTCCATCAATGGACCTTTTTGCCAGCGGGCATTATTTATTTCTTATTTTTTCTTTTATATGTATATCATAGCCTGTAATTATTATGTGGACACTTTCTGGTGTGGTTTTGCCTTTGCACTTCTTAAAATTTTTAATAAAGATTAAAATAAAAAAAAGTTTAACAGGATCTTCCCACCATGAATAAGTGTTTCCTCACATCCTGTAGACCACTCACCTCCAGAAAACCTACAAGCCTCCCTTATGGATTATCTCCATAAGCTTACCCACATTTGTGGCCAGGCTGACAGCTCTAGTTACCCAGGTCATATTTGGGCCTACTCTTGTGGAGTGGCACCACATGTATGGTCCTCCATTCAGTTCTATGTGATAAAGGCGAGTCTGAAAGACCACCTATCACATAGAGCGAACAAACCCTGAGCCCATGGTCAAAGCGACAGATATTGCACCGACCATCACAAATAGCAGCGGTGGCTACAATACTTAACAAAACACACAGAAATCCCCACACCCCTAGCAAATAATCACCTGTGAGGGGTTGTGGAGTATGGAGACAGGATTATTGGACTGTGGAAAAAAATGTATTCTGCCTATGGCGGACCCGAGTCTGCTTGCATTGCAGCGGTGGTGTACACCACTATGCTATGCAAGCAGCTCGGGCAGGAATTGGCCACAAAGGATGCTACATCATGCAATAGTGAGTACAGCTCCTTGCTATACTCGCTATACAGGATATAGAGACATACTGCACCACTCGCCTCTATAGAGCACTCATTATTGAGTCGCCTCAGTGCACGCCTCAATGTGGCAGCTGTTATCCCATTCTAAACAGTGACCACTTCTGATCCACCCCATCACATCTCTGAGGCTAATCAGGTATTCACTAAACAGTCCTGGTATTTGGCCTTTCCTGCCCATGTCCACTTAGAACTGTATGATGGTCACTCCTTCCCAGGGGTCTTCCACCTTAATGTTCCGACCATTTGGATGACCTAGGTTGGGTTGAGAAGCAGTTGGTGAAGCTAAAAAGGCCTAGTAAAGACAAAAAACTATTTTTCAAGCAAGTGAGCAAAAACAAGAGGAAAAAGAGATCACTATTGTTTTAGAAAGGAGTGACAGAAAAGTAAAGACTAAAAGAGTAACATTCAGAAGATATGAGGAGATGCAGAGGAAGGAGGATAAAGAGGAGTATCCTGGAAACAAAGGGAAGCAGGGAAAGCAGTAAGGAACGCAAAGGCACAAACTGAAGAGAGAACAGTCCATGTAAAACAAAAGGGGACAAGATATTTCTAGGTATCTAAGTGAAAAGAGAAAGTCCAGGGAGGGATTGTAAGGTTAAAAGGGAAGGGGAATGTCCAGGGCCACCAGTTAAAAAATGTCATATACTTAATAGCGTATCACGAAACCCCAAAACTGCAACAGCATGGTATAGAACAGTGAGAGGGTGCAATACCATGAATGGTTCTGTGCGTGTTACTGCACCCTCTCACTGTCAGAGGCAGAGGATATCACCTCTGTTAGGATGGGCTTCCACTGAGCAGCTGCAGTGGCTTGAAGGGATGAGCCACTGCCAGGGACAGAAGCAGGCAGAGTGTTTGGGACTGGGTTAAATTCCCAGTCCCAGACACATGAAAATTTTCTTTTTCACACTTTGTGCAATATTTACTGGCCCCACCCGGAGTTAGATATTTTAGTTGAGGGGGGTTCAGGGCGGAGCCTCCACATAAATAAAGACTTATGCTGCATGCATTATATCTCACTGTTTTGGCAGCACAAGATGTGCATGGGCATAATGTCTTAGACATTATCACCCCGTGCTGTGCAGAGGGGACCAGAAAAATGCTGACATCCTGAACAAATACTTCTCCTCCATTCACAGAGGAAAGAGAAGGGAGAAGCCACAAAAAAGCAACTGGAACTTTGAATGGGGAGGTGGACTAGTCCTTTTCAAAGGAAAGATTCCTGAAGGGACTCGCTAAGCTGAAATTAGACAAAGCAATGGGGCCAGATGGGGTGCATCTGAGGGTATTGAGGGAGCACAGGAGTTACTGACTGCAGCTCTGACAGTTCTATTTAACAGTTCACTGGAAGTAGGATTGGTTCTGAAGAACTGGAGGAGGCAGATGCAGTCTCACTTCACAAAAGTGGTAACAGGGAGGAGGTTGGCAACTATAGGCCAGTCATCTTGTCATTGGTGTTAGGAAGTTAATGGAATCACTGCTGAAGGAAAGGATTATGAAATATCTTGAATCCAACACATCACAAGACCCAAGACAGCACAAATTAATGGAGAGGGAGGTGTCAAACAAATATGATAGGTTTCTTTGACTGGATGACCAAGAAATTAGATCAGGGTGGAGCAGGGATGTGGCCTACCTAGATTTTAGTAAGGCTTTCAACACTGTTCCACATGGGAGACTTGTAAGCAAGTGGAGTAGCTGGAGGTGAGTCCAAAGGTGGTAATCTGGGTAAGAAATTGTTTTGGGGATAAGCAACAGAGTAGTAGTAAACAGAGTTTACTTCCAGGAAGTGGAGACCACCAGCGGGTGTCTCAGAGATCAGTGCTGGGTCTAGTCCTCTTTAATGTCTTTATAACTAACATAGCAGAGGAGCTGGAAGGAAATGTCTGCTTCTTTGTGGATGACACCAAAATTTGCAACTGGGTGAACACTCTGGGGTGGTGGAAAGGATAAACAGAGACCTGAGAACATTGGGGACAAGTCATGGATGTGGAGATGGATTTCAGTGTGACAAAATGTAAATAATGCACACATGTGATCAGTAACATGGGGCAAAATACAAAATGGGTGGCGTGGTATTAATGACTACTAAGCAGGAAACAGACTTGGGAGTAATCATACCAGATGACCTAAAGTTGGCCAGGTAGTGTGACAAGGCAGTTGGGAGGGCTAGGGGATGCTTGTGCATAGGGAGTGGTATCACTAGCAGAAAGAGGAGGTGGTGTTGCCCCCATATAGATCACTGCTAAGACCCCATCTATAGTACTGTGTCAAGTTCTGGAGATCACATCTCTGGAAGGACACAGATGGAGAGGAGGAAGTCCAGATTAGGGCACCTAAATGATGCAGGGTCTGCACCAAAAACCCTATGACAAGAGACTTAAGGACCTCAATATGTACACCTGGAAGAGAAGAGGGAGAGGGAGATTTTATAGAGACCTTTAAATACCTTATGGGAGTAAACAAGGTACAAGAGGGTAATATTTTTCAGAAAAATAGGAGCTCAATGACAAGGGGACATGCTATGAAGATGGAGGGTTGTAGATTCAAGAGAAATGTGTGAAGTACTCTTCTCAAAAGAATGGTGGATTCCTGGAACAGCCTTGTAGAAGATATGGTGGGTTGAGAACACTATTGGGGTTCAGGAGTGATGGGATAGGTCTAAGGGAATCTTAGTGGAAAGTAAGTGGGAGGGAGAAAGTACTGGACATCAGTTAGAGTCTGTGGTGATACTGTAGGTAGTGAAAACTGGACAGACTGGTGGGCTAAGTGGCCCTTGTCTTCCGTCAAATTCTATATTTCTGTTTCCATTTACAGTAACATGCTCTCCATTCATTAGTACCAGGTCCAGGATGGTACCACCTTTTAGGCTCAGTGACACACTGAACCAAGAACCCACTCTGAACTGCATCCAGGATTAAATACCTCAGGTGCAGAAAGTGAATGAGATCTCCCAGTTTACCTTGGACAGATTGAAGTACCACAATATCACCATCTCACCTTGCCTCCAGCTCTCCTGATTATGGACCCCAGCTCTCCTTCCCTTTCCACTTTCTAGTTTGGTGATATGTATATTACCCTCAGCCTCACGTTTATTGCCTAAACAGTTTGCAACTATACCCACTGTACCTCTGCCTTCCCTTCCTCTGCTCCTCCCTTGTGCTAGTTATGCCCTTCCTTACACAGATTGCTATGCCTCCCCTCCTACTTATCTATGTCTTCTGTATAACTTGTCTCAGGAATAGAGAGGTCTCAGTCATAACCAAAATTTCCAAGACTCCTGCCATGTCCTTCCTCCCTCTGCCAACAATGCCTGCCCTTTTCCCTAGAATTCCTGCATTTAGGACACCAACCTTCATCACGACTCTGTACCTCTAATCTGTTTGGGCAGTCTGCCATCCCCTTTCAACTCTCTGACTACTGCCCCATGCCCCTCCCACCTCCTGACTCCCCAAAGTCCTCTGATTTCCTGTATTTAAAGCTACTAAATCATTATCACCATCTCCGACCCTGGAATCCCTCCTTCCATTACCTATCACTCTCTTCTCCCTCATACTGCCTGATTCTGTTGCTAATTTAACCTGTTCCACCTGCAGAAGGCTCCACCAGAGGTTTCTCAAGCCTCAAGCCATGCTGCTTGAGAAATCTCTGTGGAGTGAATGCAATGACTTTGTGTGGCCTTGCACATTCTTCATCATATGGGATAATTACCCTACTGATTTTGTGTATTTATTCTTGAATGCAACTCTAACTACCTTCAGTGAACTGAATGACACTACATCACAGACTTGGGACAATTAACTGTAGCCTTTCTGTGTTTACACTACTAAAGTGACCAGAACCACACTTCATTCTGGGACAGAGCTGGGCAAAATTAGCAAATTCTGATTTTACAGAAATTGTCATGAATTGGAATTCTGCAAAATGTTATGAAATTTCATAACATTTTGCTGAATTTTCTGATATTTTTTAATTGATTATAATGTGTTTATAATGTTGTTAGTGTTAAACTAGTCTGAATTGTGGCGCACATATTGTTTGGAAGACAGCCTAACAAAATATTAGGTTTTGATGACATTTGGATGAGGGCAGGGAAGTTATTGGGGCTTAAATCTGGCATTTTATTATTCAAGTGAAAATGTGAAAATATTTCTATGCATACAACTTAGCCACCTTTGAGCTAGGTAATAGAACATTTGTAAGCATACTTTCTTGGAAGAGTCATACAAATTACTAAATAAAGAGTCAATTGGTTGTATAAATTGTAAGTTACAGGAGTTCAATATTTCACAATTTATTTATTTGTTAAATTGAGTGAAAATGATCAAAATATTTGAATGCTTATCGCCTCCACTGCTATTGCAGGTATACACTCAAGATTTGGCATGCATAGCAAAGTAAATATGTCCTGGAATCTAATAAAACCAGATGAATGTGGTTTACAGGTTAAAATTTTTTGTGGATATTTTAGAAATTACTAATTGGCAAAATATACAAAACATAAATGAACACATAATAGGTAATGCCAATAGAATTCCACTTGTGGAATTTAACTTTCACAAAGTACTTAACACCACTTATTTACCTTACTTGCACTAGCATTATGGCTCTGCAGTACTCCTGAAACTCCGTAGACAGTGATGCCCAGCATCATGCTGCATAATTACTAAAGATATCCAGGTACTTCTTTCACAGTGGCCTAAGTCACAATTAGTTGTAAGGTTTCTCATGATTTGTTGCCATTGTTTTCAAACAGTAAAAGATACATTGTTATCTATAAGGTTGTTAAAGAGTCAGCAGGTGGCATTGTACAGAAGCAATGCTGCACGTGCATGTGCTTCCACAAATCATAAAGCCAGTGAGCTGTAGTCGTTATCTAGCATATTGCAAGAATTCATGCAAGTAACAGTGATGCCCATGACTATTCTTCAAGGTTCATCGTTCTACATAATAATTGAATACTGGTGCCACTATACTTTCATTATGAAGCCTTTTATGCAGCCTTAGCTTTGCTATAAATGTTGGCATATAGCCCCAACCTATGCACTTTTGTCCTGTGCCTTTTTGTCCTGCACTATCATATGTTCTATGTCTCCTGTTGCTTATACCTGCATATTACTGTGTGCTAAATGTTCCCTTGTATTGCTGCTACATGTCAAGTAATTGTTATATGCTCCATACAATATCCAATGTGCTCCATGTGTTGTTGCTTGTAGTTTAATGCAATTTTATCCATATGCTGCTATTTGCCTCTGCTATTTGCTCAGTTGATAACCTGCATGTTATCCAACCCCTTGTACCCCTCCCCAGGTTGCACCAGGAGCGAGCATCGTGTTAGTCAGTGTGCCTTTCCTGGTGAAACTATTTCAATAAATAAATAAACAAATATGAATGCTATATCATTGCCATACCTCTCAACCTCCTGCCTCATAAATCAGGGACAAGGCTTAAAAATTAGGGACAAAAGACCAAAGTCAGGACACATCTTCAAACTTGATGATATCCACTCAGGAAGTTGGTAGAGTATAGGCTTAGTGCAAAATACATTTTGTAAGGAAGAACAACTCTTTAACTTTAATGTTTGACATTATTTTATGCTTCCAACTCCCACTGTTTGGTCATGGAAACACAATTTTTGGAGGGACAGAGTAAAATTTTGAGGTAAAATCAGGGACGCCCTTGAAAATCAGGGACAGTTGAGCGATATGATCATTGGCACCCTATCAGCCTTTACTACCCTCTTCAATGGCAGCTTAATTGTGTGATTGAGCAAAATGTATGGACATGGCTTCAACAAAATATCACAACATTCCACAATTTCACAAAAGAGCATGAAGTTCAATTGTAATAACTAATGTTATTCTGGAATCTTTGGCTGCTTATAACTTGGCTAACCTTTGAGCAAGAGATCAGTCAGTTGACACACACAACCTTTTTTCCATACTGTTTTTTTTTCATGCTGGCAGCTTGTCTCTTTGGGATATATCCTGTTCACAGGGATATACCCTGATCAAGCTAAACCTTGCCATCATTCATTTGTCTGCATTGTTTTTCTCCAACCTTTTTCTCCTCCCATGTCCCCTAATGGTGGTGGTGCCTCTGTAAGCCTCACACAACTGCATCTTCCCTGTGGCAGAAGCAAGCTCCTGGTTCAGCAGTAGGGTCGCTGTATTGGTGGATGCCACTGCCAGCCATCCCAGCTGTGATGCACTGCTGAGCGGCAGCTGTCTCAGCAATGGGCTGCCTCCCAATGTGATTTCCTGGGCTCATGTCTGAACCCACAATGTTAGCATGGCAGTATAACACTCTGCAACTGGGCAGTGGGGTGGTCTCAAAGCCTAATATTTGGGGTCAATTAACCTAACAAAACTGGTGATATTCTGTTCTCTAGTTTTAATGTTATAAGTGCTTAAAAGTCTGTAGTTTATATAATTATGAAATGTAATTGTAACATTTCTGAAAGTTTGGAGTTTTTAACTCAGTCACGTTTAAAGATCTGCAACAGAGTAGATCAAGATGGGGCGGGCAGAATGAAAAGAGATTGGGAAAAACTGGCAAAATGGTTGGAAGAGTGGCAACTGGAGTTTAATGCAAAGAAGTGCAAGATCATGCACATAGGGAAGAGAAACCTTGAAGCCACCTATAGGCTGGGAGGGAGTTGCTGGCAATCACAAGGGAAGAAGAGACTTGGGCATCATCATCACCGATGAACTGAAATCATCCAAGCAGACCACTAAAGCAGTAGTAAGGCTAGGGGATGTTAGGGTGTATTAGTAGGGGTATTTCAAGTTGGAAGTGGGAGGTAATAATTCCTCTTACAAGACACTAGTTAGGCCTCATCTGGAGTACTGCATGCAGTACTGAGGCCACACCTTCACAAGGACATTAACCAAAATGAGGTAGTCCAGAGAAGGGCAACAAAATGGTGCAGAGACTGCATCAGAAAACATATGAGGACAGAATAATGGAGCTCAATGTGTATACTTGAGAGCAAAAGAGGAGAGAGGTGATATGATTGAAACATTCAAACACCTTAAGGGCATTAACAAGGTGAAAGAGTTCAACATGTTTCAATATAAGAAAAACAGCAGGGCAAGAGGACATAGCATGAGATTAGAGGAGGCCAATTAAGGGTAATGGAGGTTGTTCTTTTTCATAGAAAAGGTAGTGGATGCATTGAATGGCCTACCTCAGGAAGTGGTAGATATGAATACAGTGCATGGCTTCAAGCAGGCATGGGATAGGCATAAGGGAGCAATACAGATGAGTATGAATAGATAGGCCATTGACAGAGCAAAGGTTGATGGCACATTTCTAAGGTAGAAAAAAATGGTCAGACTGGATGGGCCTTGTAGTCCTAATCTGCCATCAACTTCAATGTCTAAAGTAGAATTTAGTGCAATCTATACAAATATTTTTTAAATTAGAAAGAAATAACTGAAATCACAGTTTTGGCAAAATTTCATGAAATTTCACCTAGCTCTATTCTGGGAATTGAAAAGATTTGTGCTGCAGATAAGAAAGCAAGTAGGTATTTCTTGATTGCATAAAATACATTAAGGGATAATCAGTGGCTCTCACATGTACACAGTGACATAACAAAAGAACCAGTGATTTCATCCTAAACCAAAACAGTTTATGATCAATGTGAGTGGTGGTAGACTGATCACACTCAAACTCCTTACCCTGGAAAGGATACGAATGAGAGGAGATTTAATCATAACCTATAGAGTTATAAGAGATGATATTATGATGAGGTGCTTAAACTTGAGATACAAAAGCAATTTGTAGGAATTAGAAGCAGCCATATACAGCTGCTGTAGAAACTCCAAAACTAATCAAAAGAAGAAATTTTGTACTCAGTGAGTGCTGTTAGTGTAAAATACACCACTGAAAGCAAAGAATGACAGCTCCTTAATTGGGATATTTAAAAAGGGTTAGGTGAGTACATAAAGAAAGAGGTAGTGAGAACTACAGTCACTAAATGGTTATGGCAGCACTCAATGAGCCATTTGTGTACCACATTCTGAAATGCCCACTGTATGTTTCAATGAGTCAAAGTGTATGAATGGTAGCCATGGTACAGTAATACATGTACACACACCTAACAAGACTGAAAAGCAGTTGTGCATGAAAGTGATCCTACCTAATAGTAACCAAGTGTATAAATCTGCTGCTGCCCATTATCAGTAAACATAGAAACATAGAATTTGATGGCAGTTAAGGATCGCTGGCCTCTAGTCTGCCCATTTCTACCTAATGAATAAGCTGCAGATCCTACTTAACCAACAACCTACTTCCTCCTGCCCCTACTAGAATTGCCTTATGTCTGTCCCATGCATTCTTGAATTCCCCACTGTTTTGACCTCCTCAGGAAGGCTGTTCTAGGTATCCACAACCCTCTCCATGAAAAATACTTCCTCACATTACATCTGAGACATCCCCCATTATCTTTCAAATTATACCCCTTGTTCTTTCACATCTCTTTTCTGAAAGATTCTACCCTATTGGACTTTGTTGATTCCTTGAGGTACTTGAAAGTTTCTATCATGTCCCCCTTTCCCTCCTTTACTCGAGGGTATACATATTAAGCTCCTTTAGCCTTTCTTCAGATATCTTCTGGTGCAGACCCTGCACTATTTTGGTTGCTCTTCTCTGGACAGTCTCCACCTGGCTATGTCTTTTGGGAGACTGGGTCTCCAGAACTGCATGCAGTACTCCAAATGGGGTCTCGCCAACTGTCTGCACAGAGGGATAACAACCTTCTGTTTCTACTGGTGATGCCTCTTCCTGTGCATCCCAGTATCCCCAGCCCTCCTTACTGCCTTCTCACATTGCTTACCCACCTTTAGATCATCTGGTATAACTACACCTAGGTCCATTTCCATTTTGTTGTTGTCAGTATCTCACCCCCATTGGTACTCTTCCTTCGGGTTTTGTTTCCCAGGTGCATTGCTTTGAACTTCTTTGCATTGAATCTAAGCTGCCATGCATTTGACCATTCCTCCAACCTTGCCAAGTCCCTTCTATCCTTTCCACCCCACCTTGTGTATCAACCCTGTTGTAGATCGTTGTGTCATCTGCAAAGAGACATACTTTTCCTTCCAGTCTCTCTGCAATGTCACTTATAAAGTCATTAAAAGGACCGGACTGAACCCCTGCAGTACCCCACTAGTAACTTCTCTTTCTTCACTGTGGACTCCGCTTACTATTACCCTCTGTGCCCTGTTGTCCTGCCAATGATTTACCTAGGTACTACCCTGGGACCAACTCCCAGGCTGACTAATTTGTTTATTAATCTTTGCGGGACTGTGTCAAATGCTTTAAGTCTATGTAGACCATGCCCACAGCCCCTCCTGGTCTACTACTCTGATCATCCAGTCAAAGAAATCAATTAGATTCATCTAAAGTGACATTCCACTGTGAATCCATGCTGCCTTGGGTTCTGTGCTCCACTGGCCTCTAGGTACTCAACAATTCTTTCTTTCAGAAGTGATTCCATCATTTTTCCTACCACTAACGCCAAACTGACAGGTCTGTAATTTCCTGCCTCTGTCTTGCTCCCACCTTTGTGAATGGGAATAGCATCTGCCAACCTCCAGTCCTTAGGTACAACAACATCCTCCCATAATTTTTAAAATGATATTCAATGGTGTTACTAGTTCTCCTCTTAGTTCTTTAGAATTCTGGGTGAATCCCATCAAGCACCATTGCTTTGTCCACCTTCAGTTTTAGGAGTTCTTTCAGAACCCTTTCTTCTGTGAAAGGAAGGATATTGCCCCTATCCAGAGTGCTTCTATTGACTGGATTAGGTACTTCCTCCCTCTCCTCTTCCTTTGTGAATACTTAGCAGAAGTATTCATTCACTATCCCTGCTTTTCACTGTCCTCTCTACCCACCATCCCTTCTCTTTATTCATCCTCAGTATCCCTCCCTTTGTCTTTTCTATGCTCCTAATGTACCTATAAAATATTTTATCCCCTTCTTAACCGAGTTAGTCTTTTCCTCAGTTTGGGCCTTTGCTATTCTGACTGCCTTCCTGCTTCCTTCTGCTTTAATTAGTTATCTGTCCTTCTCCTTCTGTACTTCCTTATACTTACTGAATGCTATCTTTTTCTCCTAACCTTCCCTGCCACATCTTTTGAGAACCATAGTGTTTTTTCTTTAATTTTGATCTGATATTTGCTTCTCACAAAGGTTTTTGCCTCTGTGATGGCAGTTTTAATGTTTCCCATTGTTACTCCACCCTCCTTCTTGCCTGTTTGCTAGTGCTTTTCTGAGGCACTCTCCCATTTTGACAAAATCAGCCTGCCTATAGTCCAGTACCTTCAGTTTTGAATGGCTGGACTCTACAGCTGAGTTTGTCGTGAACCACACTGTTTGGTGGTCACTTATTCCCATATAGCTACCCACTCCAGATCTGATATCCTTTTGTGCCCATTCGAGAGTACCAGGACTAAAATTGTTCCCTCCTGAGCAGGTTCCAACACCAGCTGTCTGAGGCATCCCTGTAGGGCATTGAGAATGGCCCTGCTCTTGGATGTGGCTGCAGCAAAGGTGCTCTAATTAACATCTGGCATATTCAGATCCCCATCAGCAATATCTCCTTTTCTCTGCCACCCTAAGATTGCCTTTTATCATTTCCTTGTCCATTTCCTCTCTCTGAGATAGGGGTCTGTATATAACCCCTCTGCAGATTGTGGTGCCATTTCCAGTCTCCAGGATAACCCACAGTGCCTCTTCTCCTCCTGTTTACTCTTTAGTTCCATTGCTTTGATCCCTTCCTTTCATAGAGAGCTACTTCTTCTCCTCTTCTACCCTTTCTGTCCTTCCTGTAGATTGTGTACCCTGGTATGTTGACATCCCAGTCATGGTTCTGTGTGTACCATGTTTCTGTGACTGCCATGATATCCAGGCATCCCTCTTCCATCAAGACCACCAGTTCAGGGAGCTTGTTACCTAGATTATGGGCATTGGTACTCATTACCCTCCATTTTTGATGGCCTTACCCTTTTGCCCCATCCATGTCCTTATTACCTTTGCCTTTTCTCCACTTACCCCTGTCCTTCTCCCTATTGACTTATCTATCTTGGTGTTTACCTCACTAACTACCCTGATTTGTTTGGAGGGACTAGGATTTTCCTTCTCCTTTTCAGTGCCTCCTCCTTGGCTAGTTTAAATGCTTGCTAATGAAGCATTTAAACCTATCACCTATGAACCTGGTGCCCCTTCTGGACATATGCAGACCATCATGCCAGTATAGGCCTGCATTCTCCAGGTGGCCCCCCAGTCCACAATGAAGCCTAAACCCCGAGCTCTGCACCAGTTTTTCAACCACTGATTGAATCCCATGGTGCAGAGCACCCTAGCTCACCCATATCATAACAGGCAACACATCCAAGAATCTTTCTGTGCATACTACTTGTCTAAGGCCTCCCCAAATCCACAAACAGAGTAACAGAGTACCTTGCACTTGTTGTTTGGTTGTTCATTTGTGTGTCCCTTTGTGGACCCCATTGATTTTCAGAGGTTCATTCTCAGTTTTGTGTCAGAGATGCATTTCTGTTTGCTCTAAGACTTTTGGACTTATCAGCATCTTGCCTGGGAACGACTGGACTGATATGCTTTATTGGAAGTCACTATCTTAATGTATGTTTGAAATTTTGTCTGATCCATGCAAAATCAGATCATGATTACTGTTGCTATATCTGTATTAGGATGAGGAATTGCTGTGAAGAGAGAATTACCTTTGTTTGAGTAATGTAATATACAGTTCATAATGTGGGCATGTTTAGACCTTATTGCAACCATATATGTGTGAATATTTTTAGTTAGATAGAAATGTTTAACCTTCATTCCCACGTCTCATTAAGTGTGCTTGAACTGATTTAAGTCTGTGAACTTTAGTACAATTAAAGGTGGGCTCTGAATGTTCTGATATGAGTAGTTCTCTCAGGGATACAGAGTGAATGAAAATGTTTTACACAACATGGTGATAAAATAAAACAGTTAGTTTTCCTGTTCATATTACAAAGAAGATCTTTAACAGTGTATTGAAGATAAATGTGCCTGCCTCTGAGATAAACTGCAGTGTGCAGGAGGAAAGATGAAAAGCTTTGGCAAAGGTACTGCACTCCATACAACTGCACAATGGCTGAACACAGGTTTCTTTAAGATACTGTACTATAGTAACATAGTAATTTAAGGTCAAAGGGCCCAAGATCATAGCATGTGTCTTAAAAACAAACTGCTAATGACTAACCCATTTTGTGTGTGTTTTTAGCCAAAAGTACAAAACATCAGATTATAAAATTGCTATTTGTAATTTGCTTTACAAGGCCTTTCAGTATTTCTATTTTAAAAAATTTAGTAACTGTTAAAGAATCTGGCTTAAATAATTACCTAATGGATACAAAAGAGTCCATCATTTTAACCTTTATAATAATGCCACTACTAGTGTATGCACTCATCTCCCCTTCACACCCAACAAGTACAGCACATCCATGGTGCTGACAAACATCCTCACTCCAAAATGAGGACTGATATTGAAGACCATCCTGGTGCCAAAAAGCACAGTCTCACCCAGAACTACAACACAGTTGCACTGAAAGTTCAATGCCAGTGCTGCCAAACAATGGTAAACAAAAACTAGGAGCTCATCCAGTGCCAACAGGCACCCCTTTACTGGGAGCTCCTTCCTAGTGCCATCAAACAACATCCAAATAGTAAAACAGCACTGGTATCTCCTTCCCAGTAGCACAGAACACATTCCAAACTGTGAAAGCAGTACTCCGAACCCCTCCTTGTGTCACTAAACACTATCTGAGCAGTAAAGCAACTATGGAGAACATTCTTGGTGCCCCAAACAGTAAAAGCAAAATCGAAATCAGACAGATAAAATGGTATAGTGCTAAAAGTCCATCCCAGATGATGCTAACCAAGTGCTCCCAACTTCAAGAGCAGCACTGGCAATCCATCCCCAGTACTTCAAAGCATCTCACTAAAGCTGCAGCACCGGAGCCCTCATTGACGCCTGCATAATTTCCCAACTTCTGAATCAGCTTTGGAAACCTAGCCTGAGTGAGGCCAATCACCCCATGTCCTCCCTTTCCAGTGGCATACCACAATAATTACACTCTCCTTTCCTAGAGTGGCCTTCACAAGCTTCTTCTCAACTCCTCAGTCAGCTGCATTTGCTTAAAAATAGCAGCAGACAACTATTATACTAAATTTTACTGAACAGGTCAGTAATAATAGATATTTTTAATAAGATGGCAGCTGGCAAATGAGGTAAGAGCAGAGCTGTTTCAGTCAACATCTAGGAGAAAGAAATGGTGGGGTGCTAGTAGGCATCAAGGAGCATTGGTGTGGATGCTTGGGGTAAGAAGCTGGAGGGGTGCCAGTGAAAAGCAAAGAGTGCCTAATGTGGGTCTGGGGTAAGGGAGAGGTACAGCTACAACAAAGAGCTCTAGGCAAATGACTAGAGAGAGAAATGAAAGAACTCTGCTATTTGACACCAGGAGTGCTAGCATTCAAGTAAGTGAGGGAATGGAATGCCAGTGGACCACAGGGTGTCCTTGGCTCATGCCTGCAGAGGGAGAGAGAGAGAGAAAGGGTCTTTCACTAGATCTCAGAAACTGCCTGTCATGGGGTAAAGAATAAGATGCTGCTGAACACACGGGAGTGCTTGGTAAGGGATGGGGACATGGAAAGGGGTGCTTCTTGGACACCAGACACTACTTGATACAGTATGGTGAGAGGGGCAGTGTCACTGAAGTAGGTAAGGTTTTATATCTGCACTGAGAATGTCAGCCTAATTATTTGGGTGGACACTTAAAATAAAAACTATTAAATTGTATTGCAAAAATGACATTAATAAAATGTCACTACGGCAGATAAAATGTGAAAAGTCAGGACATCTAAATTTAGGATTCTCGATTCAATAACACTAACAGTGACTGTTCTACCAAATTCTGGATGGTGGGTTGGTTTAAAAGCCCTCAACTCCTTGAGAAGAACTTTGAAAAGATAATATTTGGACACAAAGCAGCTTATATTCCTTATTAGTTCTGTACTGTATATCATATTCTCTTTATTTATTACTGAGGTCATATGCATGAAAATAGGTGAGTTGTTCTTTGAGGGTTCCTCAGCTCTTACTGCTTCTTCCCTACCTGAAGTCATAATATTCTGCTTGTGACATCACAGTTATTCCCACAGCAACAGACTGTGATGTCACAACATAGCATGACTTCAACCACAGAATAAGCTATAGATGCAGATGAACCCTAGGGATAAAGATTTTGTTTTGTGGGAGTTTGGGAAATCTATGGAAGATATATGAAATACAAGCTGAATTTTGTCTATTATGTTTTCCAAAGTTTTCCCAATGGCATCAGCTGCTCTTTAACAAACAAATTTTGTCTTTTTGTTACATATGTGGAAAGTGCAATTACTGGACTTTGACAAGATGGAGGAACTTCTGAAAGAGATAGTGATAGGGGTAGAGGGAGGCGAGGGGCAGAAGGAAAATGGGATGTCATAAAGATGGATGTAACACAGGTAATGGCAACATGCAGGACATAGGTAGGTAAGAACAAAAACACAAAATGTTAATTTAGTTCTCCAGAGCAGTGGGAGTGCAGCAAAGTGAAAAAGGTAACATTTGGAAAATACAAGGCATAGCAAAATAAGGTCAGCCAGGAAGATTATATGAAAAGCTGAAAGATGCAAGAATAATGGTAAGAAAAGTAAATCACAGATGA
Source organism: Neoceratodus forsteri (assembly GCA_016271365.2). NCBI lineage: Eukaryota > Metazoa > Chordata > Ceratodontiformes > Ceratodontidae > Neoceratodus > Neoceratodus forsteri. Next base: position 767,830,148 of record CM057458.1, read on the forward strand.
GTTGAGAATAGAGGAGGGCTCAGGGTGTGAGAAAACTTCTTTAGGTATATTAGGGAAAAGGAAATCTAAGGAAGATGTTACCAGATTAAAGAAAGAAGGGACATGGGTGGAGAAGGATGGAGAAAAGGATAATTTGCTGAATGATTACTTTTGTTCAGTAGTCATTGGCCCCTATACATGAATGTGCAGAGTGCCTACATGCTGCAGATCCATGGCGTGTAGCCACTTCACACCCATCACACCCCCACACAGGATGCCCAAAATGGGCGGCAGACCCTATGCACCGATCCCCAGCAGCGCAGCCAGCAATGCACCGGGGCTGGGAAGGAGCATGCTGGGATGTGCCAGCACTACATGCCATGCAGGAAGGTGAGTAGCTGTACACTGGGGTGCATTGAAGGCACTCTATGCCAGGGAGAACCCTGCCATAAGTTCCCTATGCACCCTTCCCCCACACATACTGGACCGCAGAACAGTCCCATGGCAAGTGGGCATCCCCCACACACACAGTGTGGGCCAGCCCCAACTACATACCCCTGAGGTAGACCCCCACACAGTGCTGCCCAATAACCACAATGCAGAACCCCCAACCCAGGACTGAATTGAGTGTCCAAGCAGCCCACCACCCAACATAGTGCCAGCAAGGCCCTGGAGGGGCTCAAGACAACCCCTTCCTGGCAACAACCATCCCCGGGTCTGCAAAGCCCCCCAAGGGCACCTGACCTGGGATACAAGTTCCTCCAACACAGATGTGCTCATTGAACCCAAGCCCAAACCAAACCCTGCCAGTGGTCACCCACACACACACACACACACATATGGCACCAACACCCCCCCTAGACAGGTAGGCTGGGTGCCATGGTTGGGACGGCCAGCAGCACAGCTCTCTGCACACCTCTTGTGGCTGCTGGCTGTCTGAACTACATGGGCATGCACCCACTGCATGCCCTGCATATGTTCGGGTGACCGGTGGTTGCAGAGGTGTGCAGAGGGTTGTGCCACTGGCCATCCCAAGCCATGGCACTGATGGATCTGTCTGGGGGCTGTTGTCAGTGCCATGGGTGTGAGAGGGGACCACTGGCCACCTGGCCACCAGGGATCATGCTGGGGTACTGAGTATGGAGGTTAGGAAGTGGACCACAGGCATGTGACTTGGGGGTGGGATGGGATATGGGGCACACTGCCATGCCAATCAGGGCCAGTCCTCTGAGTGGGGGTTCCCACACAATATGGGGGATGGGGCCCTGCAGGCTGGATTTTTGTCGATTGCAGCCAACATGCGGACATGGTCAGAATTTGCTGCCTGTGGGGAGTCCCCAGCATCTGGAAAGGTGAATGGGTGGCCACTGATGGAGGTCTTCTGGCCACAGGGGCTGGTATCATGTTGTGGGGACTGCTGGACTATGGTATGGCTGCATGAGTCCGGGTGCCCACGGTGCTAGTCACACACCCGGACCCATGCCTTACTGCTAGAGTGGGACACTCCAGGTCCCAGGATGGGCATCCACTGATGCCTGCCTGGGACTGCAACCCAGGTGGCTGCCTGTTTTGAATACCGCATGCATGCCTGTCTATGGTTGTGGAGCATGTGGGTGGGATAAGTGCCCCTAGCACAAAGTTCCAACCTGCTCATGGATAGAGGCCAATTTGAAGATGGGGGATGACCACTGATGTGCAAGTCAAAGAGAGGGTGAGAGGACTGAAGTTAGAACCAGTCTCAGAATAATGGTTTCTCAGGAGTCTCATCACCCTGAAGGTGGACAAGTGCCTGATCCTGATGGATTGCACCACAGAGTGGTGAAGGAGGAAGTGCAGACACTGGCAGCACCATTGACAAATGTGTTTAACTGTTCACTGAAAATGGAGGTCATTCCAGCAGACTGGAGGTAGCTAATATGATGCCACTTCACAAGAACAGGGACAGGGATAAACAGGGAACTATCAGAGTATTAAGTCTGACCTCAATTGTTGTTAGCCACTACAAACCATCATTAAGGAACAAATTGTGGAATTCTTAGAAGTAAATGGGTTGCAAGACAGGAGGCGTACAGATTTGTAGTGGTGAAAGCTTGTCAAGCTAAACTGACTGACTTAATTGGGGTTCAAAGGTGGTGGACAGGAGCCAAGCAATGGATGTATTGTATTTTGACTGTAGCAAAGCTTTTGATTTTGTTTGACACAGCAGGCTAGTAAAATGTGTGACCTGGGGAGAGGAAAAATTAACTAGAAGGATTGGGAACTTATTGGGGGAAGGACAAAGAAGGTAGTCATCAATGGGGTACACTTGGTGCCCAGAGCAGCTATGTGTATGGTAATGCAGGGAATGGTTCTGGGACCAGTGCTGTATGGTATAGAGAATAATACAACGCATCCATAGACAACGAGGCTGTGTTTTCATAAAGAGGTTGAGATGGCATCATATGGACCTTGAGAGTAAAGCTCAAGAGGTCCATGATATCATCTCAACTCCAAGATGGAAATAAGAGCCAAGTTGGACATGGTTGCCTATGTTTTATTATATTATATGGTTTTAGTGTATAGTATGTCTAAAGTGAGAATTTCAGTTTATATACAGTATAAAGTGGAAGCCATCTAGTTCCTTCCAGCTACTTTTCATTACTTACAGTCAGTAACTATATTAAAGATAAATTATTATGTGGATGGGTGAGGGGCTTAACAAAAGATAACCATACATATAAATTTGTTGTGACCTTTGAACTGTGCACAAGAAACTTATCATGACCGTTGAACTGTATGCAGCAACTTTGTATGAGCTTTAAACTATACACATTTGCCCATGTCAAGACAAATTTTTAGACTATGGAAATCCATACCCAACAACACTTAATCATATACTATATATTCTTCTGCCATATGGGAGAGGGAATCCAGAATGACGTGTTTCACTTTGTTGGTGATATTTAGATCTCCAGTAGATTATTTATATATATATATTGATTTATTGCGTTTTAGTAACTGGGAAGGCTAGACATTGACGAGAGTTAGAGTAATGAGAGAGACCTGGAACATTTAAAAAGTGGTCCTGATTATGGCAACTATTGTTCAATGCAAAACTGCAAGTGGTGCATGTGGTGGAAGAACCCTAAATGGACTACTTGATGGGAGAAGTAAGAGGTTACAGACAACTGGTGATCATCATTAGTGACAGCCTCAAGTCCCTGCACAATGTAATAAAGTGTATAGTAAGTCAAACAGAATGCTCAGATATAAAAAGGGGAGTTGATAGTAGGAAGAAGAAATTAGTGGTGTCCTTGTACATATTCCTGATAAGGCAGCACCTGGCACACTGCACACAGTTCTGGAGTCCACACCATATGAAAGACATGAGCTGCATAGAGATCATGCAAAGGAAGGCAATAAAGGTGATCCAAGGCCAGGGAGAGCATAGGAGGAAATAATGGCAGACATTAACATGTACAGTATACACTGGAGGGCAGGACAGAAAGGGGACATGACAGACATACGTGTACATGTTCTGTGAGGAATCAATGGGTAGATTGTAGACTTATTCATGAGGAATGAAGATGTACTAATAGAGGACACAGGTGGAGACTAGTGGGAGGAGATTCAGGATATATGTGAAAAGTTCTTCATGGAGCAGATGGTGGACAAATAGAATAAATATCCAAGAGATGTGGTTGAAGCCCAGACTGTGAAAGGGTTTAAACTTGGGCAGATTAGATATAAGGAAATTGTGTGACCCACAGTCAGAAGAGGTGAAGGACACCTGAGGAAACTGGTGACAACCAGCCCCTAAGGCTATCAGCTTCTAAATCCATGTCAGCATCAGGCCAAGCATGGAGATAGTACATAGTTTTATTCTTCTGCTTCTATATGTTTCTACTGTATGTATCAGTTGGGGTAATCACCTGAGAACCCTAACTTTGATATGTGTGTGTGTGTGTGTGTGTGTATCATAAATATATATATATATATATATATATATATATATATATATATATATATATATATATATATATATTATATATATACATATTCTGTATATATTATACTTGGTGAGTGCAAAGTTCTATGATAAAGCCAAATTTGTGAACTGTAATAACTTTGGGAACATTTGACAGATTTCAACAAAATGTGACACGCATAATTGCTAGGTGCAGGTCTCTTGACGTGCCACATTTTGTGTGAATCCATTGAATAGTTGTAAAAGAAAATGGAGCAAAAGAACAACTGGCATGGCCACATACAATAATATTCCATGCATCTTTACAAAGAGGTGTTGTGCTTAAGAATTGGAATTAGGCCAGTGTTGTCGCCATCTTCAAGATTGGACAAAGTTGGACTCAGAAACTACATACCATTCAGTCTGTTATCAGTGCTGGGCTAGGTTCTAGATGTTGTTAACAAATACAGAATAATTTATTTACTTTTTGATTACTTGGTAGGTGCACTAGACAAAAATATGCCTATTTTCAGTCACGAGCCAGAAGAGTACAGTTACAAGCATAATGGAGTACAACACAGTAAATAAATAATGGCATTAAGAATATTATGGTTTCACAAATAAAATGCATGAGAAGAAGCTTTACTATACAATACAAGACTGAAGTAGCAATGAGATAGTTAATTGCAACAAAACAACAGGAGCATAAAGTGCATCAGTAATAAGGTGCATCAAGATAATTAAATTCAGCAAACACTTTCATAGCATGGATAATGTAAACTGCACATAAGTATATTACTCAGGAGGCAAGAAGCATGTACAAGAGTTGACCATTAGATGGTAGTGGAGCTCTCCTTTGAAACAGGCATGGGAGATGGAGTACCAAGAGCAACCGGGAGGGAGTTCCAGTAATTGGGTACAAATTGGGAGAAGGTTTGAAACCCCATATTGGTAGTACATGAAGCCCTTGGTTGAGGCCAAAGTTGTTATTCTATCTCAGAATGGATTGTAGGACAGGCATATCACCTTCTTTATGGGGGTTACCAAGGAGATGAAGAGGGCCAAGACTGTAGACACAGTTTAATTGAACTTCAGTAAGTCCTTTGACACTGTGGTGCATGTCAAGTATTTTCACAAATACAGCAGTGCAGTATACATGTGGCACGCACAAGATGGACTGCTAACTGGTGGAGGCATGAAGCAAAAGGTAGCAAAGGACATGCTCTGCTCTTTTGTGGACAGAAGTATTTAGCAGTGGCCTGCATGTATCAGTGCTTGATTCACTGCTGTGCAACATTTAACAATGTATTTACTTCATTTTAAACATTTTATTTATTTTATGTTGTATTTTGTACACAAAGAGTTTCTTCTATTATTAGTATACAGTCAATCAACTTAAAAAAATTATCCTACTAGCTAATACAAAATTATATTTAGATATCTAAAGTCCACTAATCAGTTGAGAAAATTCAAGAGATATAAAGCTGAATACATCTGGAAGATAAATCAGGCTTAAGCTGGTTACAGGAGCATACAGCAAGTGTCAGTGGTAAACAATGCTAACAATTCATGATCAGAAGAGTTTGGCAAACTGTTTTCCAATATAAAACTTTAATAAAGAGAAAATTAATCAAAATACAGTTGAGAAACACAAGGAAGAAAAAGACAAAATGAAGGCTAACATGGGCTCTGTGCAATAATGATATGTGGTCCTACAGTATGTGTCATAATATGCAGTGCGTAGAAAAGTAATACACCATCCTAGGAGTCATAAGGGCACCTGTGGATGCACTGTAGCTTCCTTCCACTGTATATCCTCCCAGGCCTGACCTATACCTGTGCTCATTAAATTGCACTGCCGCTCAGGGCAGGAAGTGGGCTGTGGGCATGCCAGTGGCAGGCCAGCTTAATATGGCATTTAGATACCCTTTGCACTCTGCTAGCCCAGTGCTGGAAGGTAGTTTTATTCCTGCAATAGGACTGCCTTAATGAGTGCATTCTACCCCTGATAGCACTATGGAGGATACATCAGTGCCCAAAGTCATAAACCTCAGACCGTCTCCTTCTCACAGAGGACTAGGGTTAAGAGTGCAGTTGTGGAACAATGCTGAAAAATAAACATTTACAGTATCAGATGTTCCCCTGTACCCATGGTGCAGAGGATTTACTGTGGGACCCTCTGTGGCTTATGACTGGAGGCCCAAAGTCTGGCACAGGTTCAGCCCCCAGGTTTTCCCATCCCTTGTACAGAGTTACACACAGTACTGAGCCAGCTAGGAATAATGAATACCAGCCCTGTATGTCAGTCGAGGGCCAGGTGCAAGATGTGAAGCTGTGAGTCTTGGTACAAACTTTTCAAGTGCATAGTAAGCCTTGTCATGACTACTGTCAATTATGGGTATCTATAATTACTGTACCGTTCTTTGTGTGTCAGTTATGATTTTATATACAATATTAATTTATTAGAATATATGTATATTACTCTTTCAGTGGGATGGAAACGTCGACCTCTTCTGCTTTTCCTGTAGAATCACACCTACTATATCTGATTATTGGCCTTCCACTTCAGTTTTTCCATCTTTCTTTATAGAAGAAATTTTTCACTTGTCTTAGTAAAAAACAAAACACACACATTTTGGGGAATTAAAGTTAATAATGCAGTATACATGTAACAATATAGAAAATGTGTCCCCTATGTTCAGAATACTTTTTGTGTACCTATAAATCTCTTATAACATTGTTGAGTAATGGGAATGATATAAGGGAAAGGAATCAATTTCCTATCAGAGGAAAAGAATCAGTGTATTCACACAACAGATTGCAACACTCCTTTGCTAGATGTTAGTATACCAATTTACTGGTCACTTTCGAGGAGAAAGTCAGTATGATGGAACAGTTTTGCCAACACCTATTTTCTAGATACAAATCAAACAAATATATTTTGTATTTACTAGAAGCAGCAGCATCAGTCCCAGAATTAGGCTCAGGATCTCATCCCATATATAATCCATTTGCTAGTAGATATAGATTATATGGTGTGAGATCCTGAGCCTCATTTGTGGACGGATGATGCTGTTTCTGGTAAATAAAAATATCTATGAACTGATTTGGGGACCCTGGGGGTCAGCCCTGAGACTGGGGTGTGGGAGGCAGAGCCCCACAGAACAAGAGAATTAAAGAAATCGGCACGTGATCAAGTCGCACGGCATTCTGCCATGCAACAGTTTGATCCAGTGCCTGGCTGGGGACAGTGCAGAAGGGGGGTACAGAGGAAGCAGGATGCTAGGAGGCCAACATGGGTAGAATCTTGGGATGCAATGGATGTGCGGTAGTGGTTTGGTTGAACATATTGTGGAAGTTAGGAGTGTGTCCAATCTGCAAGAGGTTGAGGAGTCTGGAGGAGAGGCTGTGGCTTGGTAGGGAGTTGGGAAGGATGGGGGAGGGGGCATGAGGCAGGAGGTCTTACCCAGTGAATAACATGAGGACACCACATGGAAGGTACAGCTATTCAAGGGAAGGGTGGGAGGGAGTACAGAGCAGAACAAACCGAGGGTTTAACAGTTGTGAGGGGCTGTAGTCGTGGGGGAGGTAGCCAAAATACAGCCAGGCAGGAAGGGAAGGAAATAGGTTTGCTGTGCTGATGACACTTGTGGAGGAGGAGAAGGGTGTGCAATCTCCAGGAAGGGACAATGGAGGGAAGGGGGAGGAATTCCAAGGGACATGAGTCAGTCTGGGGAGAGGGCAGGGGTAAGGGAGACAGAAGTAATGCTGGTGGAAGGACGGCAGGGGAAAGGTAGAGGAGGAGCACAGGGAGGAGGAGAGGGATGGAGGACAGGGTGGGAGTAGTGAAGGGGACAGGATGGGGCAAAGGGGGGAAGGAAGAATTAGTTTTGTGGCAGGCTGTAGTAACGGGTACCTTTTGGAAAAGAGTAGGTCAGGATAGGGATAGAGGAGGGGGGTGTTAGTGCCGGGTGATTCCATACTGAAAAGGATCAGATGGGCAGCAAGAGGAAAGGCATAGTCGACATGGGTGGAGGCCTACAGGGGCCAATGGTGGACAGGGCGGGCAGGCAGTTCTGCGCGCAAGTAGGGGCAGGAATAAACCACATGTAGTGGTGCATGGGCACTAATGAGCTGGTGGGAGCAGACTGTGGTAGGTAAGGAGGAGGTTTGAGGAACTAGGGAGGGCTATGGGGGAGTTCGGGAATCAGTGACCATCTCAGAGGTGTCACAGTACCCTGTATAAGTACAGGAAGGAAAGGGAGGATTTGGGAGTTCAACACTTGGTTGAGGGAGTGGTGTTGGTCCAAGTGGTATGGGACAGTGAGGGACTGGGGCAGAACCTGGGACAATAAGGATCTATATGCAGGGATGGGCTGCACTTGAGCAGAAAAGGGGTATTAAAAGAGGTTGGAGGGTACATATCATCAAAGATTAAAACTAGGTGGGGGGTTCATGAGGACAGCTGGTAGGTGGGGATCCCAGAAAGGGAGCTAAGCATGCTTACCCCCAAACTATTGGAGAGGAATTTGAGGTAGGGGTGCAAGGAGGGATTAGGAGAGGGGACACCAGGAGGGGAAGGCACAAGTTGGAGGGTGGTCTCACTGAATGTGAGAAGCCTAGGTAACAAATCAGCCAAGCTAGGCTCCTCTTGGCAGTGGGGAGGGTAGACATATTGGCCATCATGGAACATGGGCCACCTAGTACCAGGACTGGGATATGATGATCCCAGGGTACAGGATATTCAGGAAAGACAGGGCTAGGAAAGGGGCATGGTGATCTACATGTGGAAGGGATAAGATGTATGATGGAGAAAGGGGAGGAGGGCAGGACAGAGGCCCTATGGATGCAGTTTCAAGACTGTAAAAGAAGGACACTGAGGGTGGGGGTGGTGTACAGACCACCAGCACAGGGGATGACCTGGATAGAGAGTTGGCTGAGCAGATTAGAAGGGTCTATAGGAAGGGAACACAGTAGTGTTGGGGGACTTCAACCTCCTGGGGTGGACTAGAACACCCCAACCACCACGAGTGCAAAGGAGCAGGTATTACTAGAGGCATTTCAGGACAGCTTCCTGGTGCAATTGGTCCGCAAGCCAACTAGGGTGTGAAGGACTCTGGACCTGGTACTAACAAATGTGGAGGCTGTAAGAAATCTGGGAGTGGAAGACCCCTGGCTGGAAGTGACCACCACTTGGCATGGTTCATACTCAATATGAGCAGAGAAACAGGAGGTACTGGTACCAGGGTGATATATTTTAAGGCGGGACTTTAAAGGGTGGGGAAATTTTGGTTTGGCATCTGGTGGGAATTCAAACTTGCATGGATGTTGGCCAAAAATGGGTTATTATTAAAAGGGACCAGCAGAGGCTACTGAAACTTGTAATGAGGACACTGAGCAAGAAAGGTAGGATATGAAGCCAAGTTGACTAACTTGGGAGGTCATGGAAGGGTGAGGGCCAAGAAAAAGCATTCTAGACACTCAAGAAATTGGGAGGCAAGGGGACAAGGAAAAGTACACCGAAGAAGTCCAGGGAGGTTACCAGGATAGTCAGGGTGGCCAAGGCATCCAGGGAGCTGAGACTGGCACAGGAATTAAGGATGGGGAAAAGGACTTCTTTGGATACATTGGTGAGAGAAGGAGAAGCAAAGACCAGACTGTGAAGATTAAGAATGACAGGGGTGGGTGGAGAAGGTGGGGGGACCAGGCAGAGACACTGAATGATTACTTCTGCTCTGTGTTCAAGCAGGAAAAAGGAGGCAGACACCTTATGGGAGAGGTGGAGTGGGCGGGGGTGACTGATATCAGGATTACTGAAGACAGGGTTCTGGAAGGACTAAGGGCACTGAGGATGGACAAGGCACTGAATCAGACATCATTCACCCTACAGTGCTTAGGGAGTTAGCGGAGATCCTGGCAGGACTACTGGTGGACCTGTTCAGTACATTTCTGGACACAGGATGCATGCCACAAGACTGGAGGATGGCCATGTGGTGCCCATTCATAAAAGTGGTCTGAAGGATGAACTAGGCAACTACAGACCGAAGAGCCTCACTTCAATCCTGGGGAAGCTCATGAAGGCAGTCCTGAAGGAGAGGCTGGTGACCTTTTGGAAGATAATGGTCTCCAAGACAGTCATCAACATGAGTTTGTCTCAGGCAGAGTCTGCCAGATAAACCTAGCTGGGTTCTATGACTGGGTGACCAGGAGCTGGACAACAGCCATGCAATGGACGTTCTGTATTTGAACTTCAGCAAGGCTTTGATTCTGTGTTGCATGGGAGGCTGCGGGGAAAGCTGGAATACATAGTGGTGGGAACAAAATGGTCAATTGGTTCACCAACTGGCTGAGGGTAGGCAAGAAAGGGTAGTGGTGGTGGGGAACTTTCATCACCAAGGGATATTATGAGTGGGATGCCACAGGGTTTGTTACTGGGACCAGTGCTGTTTGGGATATTCATTGCCAATATCTCATATGGCGTCTGGAGTAAGATCAGTCTGTTTGCAGATGATACCAAGATGGGAGCTGTGGTGGATGTCATGGAGGGGTGAAGAGAACTGCAGAAGGACCTGACTAACTACAGGAGTGGTCAGAAACATGGCAGATGAGGTTCAATGCCAAGAAGTGCAAGGTTCTGCACATCGGAGCTAGGAACCAGGAGAGGAAATATCAGCTGGGAGGGGTAGAGTTTGAATGCACCATGAAGCAAAAGGATCTGGAGGTGCTTATTACAGGAGCATGAACCACTCAGCTCAGTGCAGAAAGGTGGCTGCAAAAGCAAACAAGATGCTGGAGTGCATAGCAAGGGAATCTGCACCAGGAACAGGGAGGTGATCCTTCCCTTGTACAGGTTAGTAGTCAGGCTGCACTTGGAATACTGCATCCAGTACTGGTGCCCATTCCTAAAGAAGGTCATCAGATTGTTGGAGGGTACAGCATAGGGCAACAAAGATGATCCAGGGAATGGAGGGAAAATCCTACAAGGAGAGGATGGAAAAGCTGAAAATGTATACCCTGGAGGAGAGGATGGATATAGGAGATATAGATCAAAACCCTTAAATAATTAAAGGGAAAAACAAGACTAATACAGAAGAGATTTTCCATATCAAAGGGAGGACATCAGCTGAGACTGAAGGGGGATGATTCAGGAGGAATCAGGAGACACTTTTTCATGGAAAGGGTTGTGGACAAGTGGAATACTCTGCTCGAGGAAGTGGTATACTGTAGAACGGTGGGCGGATTTAAGAAGGGGTGGGACAGAGGTGGGGGTTGTTGTGAAGAGGGAGGGAGGGTGGGCAACTTCAAGCTTATGGGCAGGCTGCACAAATGAGTAGACTCAATAGACCATGAAGCCTGTTTCTGTTGGCATTTCATATGTTCATATGTATGTGTACCACATCCAACAACTTAATAATTCTTTTCTTTCTGAAAAATATTTCTTGAAAAAAATATATATATATATATACAATATAAGAAGAGAAGCAGACAGGACAGGAGGACTATATCAGAAAGTCATAGTGCCTCATTAATTTTGAGTGGGGGCTTCACATCTCAGATTCTGTGTTGCCCATCTCTGTGCCTGAACTACTACTAGGTCATATTCATTGTTCTCTGAGCTGGAGTCATAATAAATTATATATTTTCACTCCAGGTCCCCTACTGATGAAAATAATTTATTTGCACTTTTTTATACCCATTGATATATTATTATTTTTATATAGCCATCGGTCTAATCTGGAAGTTAGAGTAATGAGCTGTGAATGAGCTTGATATGTCTAGTAGACCTGGGTTTGATCCCTAAAAACCACTTGCATAATGTTTGACTCTGAGCAAGTCACTAACCCTCCCGGTGCTCCCAGGTCACCCCTGAAAGCAGGGCTTCTGGCTAGTGGACCTTAACCAGTTCAACAAAGAATGCAAAATGATAGATAGATAGATAGATAGATAGATAGATAGATAGATAGATAGATAGATAGATAGATAGATAGTAACAACCCATGACAGGGCATGGGGTTATAGGAATTAATCAATGCCCTGAGTGCATTGTGAGGCACAAGGCCGTATCTGGGAAGTGCAATACTCCCCATAACCCCATGCCCTGTCATGGGTTATTGTGCTTATAAAATGAGTTATTCTATTAAAAGAAATAAAATAAGGAAATGTATATGTACAAGTAGTTCACATAAATATGGAATAATTTCACTTTTATAGTAAACTTCGCCACCAGAGGAAAAGCTACATGCCTGTCCTGGGAAGAAACCCATGATTCTGCTACTGCAAATCAGCAGACCCTGAGGCTTTCTTCCCTGTTGAAACTGCTGCCTGGGATCCTCTGGATTTCAGTTTGTTGCAGGCCCAGAAATCTACAGAAACAGCAAAAGCAGTATACCCCTCAGGTACGATGGTATTTGGCACCTTTGGACATTCTGAATTTTCAGTGCCAACACCCTGATTGGAGGATCTCAGCCTCAATGACTTCCTCCTGCTGGTCTCCATTTTACCTTGCTTCATTAGAGACGTTTATCAGCGCTGCTGACCCTGGGACTATTCTTTTTTGTAAAGCAAGAAATTCCTTTTTTTTTTTGTCTACTTTCCCATTTGCAAATTATACTACACATCCACTAGAGGGATAAAACAGCTGACTCTTCTGTCAAAGGGGAAACACTTTATATTTACTCCTTCCTATTCTGCTCCAGTGGACCTGGGATATCTCTCTTTCTGAGTACCATCCCTGTGGTTTTCTGACTGTTTCTCAGGCCAAACCGTGCTCATCCACTAAGGCCGCAAGACTTGACGTCTTCCCTCATTTCCTTTCTGGGACAGAAACAGAAACAAAAGCTGCAGACTAAGCTTGCCACACCAGATTGCAGCCTAACCATCTCACTATCTCAGCTGTAAGCGTTGCTCCACAAGGAGCGTTCAGCGCCAATACCATCTCTCTGCCAACAAAGTTTTGAACTTATGACATCTGATGGCTGATCAGCAAGGCCACTAATTTTCGGTTTTACTAGAAAACTCGATAAAATTCCGGAATTAAAGCTGCCTGCACACCGGTAAAAAAAAGAATCTGGCATTTATATCAGATCAGTAAATCTACAAAAACTTGTATTTTCTTATAATTCCTTCCTGTACTAGTTTCAATTTGCTTTATTTAATGCTATGTATATTAAGCCTTCTTTTATTCTAATTATTTATCCACATACTAAAAGAATGATAGCAGAATCCTGGTAAAATCTAGAAATTAGAGCAACGATCGCCAGTGCAATTCGGAATCTGAAGGCTTGAAAATGGAATTTCATTGTTTTAATCACCATAAATCATTGGCCTTGCTGATTGGTCTAGGCTTCCAGTGACTCTCTTGAGATTGGCTGGCGCTATCTTTCAGCTCTCCGCCTACATTTCTGTAGCCATATGATAATTTCCTCTCTGGTTACCTTTGCTTCTCTGCCTAGCCCTCTGTGTGATACTTACACTCGCTTGTATAAACATGGCTCTTCGCTACATATTTGAGATGCTCCTATTACTTCTACTCCTACTTTGCCTTAACTGGATTGTTATAACTTTCCAGGATCCTATCCTCGAGTTCTCTGAATGCCCTACATGCTGATTTCAATTTCTCTAGCCTACTTACTGCATTTCAACCTATGCTTGCTTTTAAGCACCTCCTATTCTCTAAGGACTGTATCTTTTAGCAGTGACCACACTTAAAAACACCTGCTGAGTCAAGCAGTTCCTTTACTGTTTGACTATCAAAAATTATGGTTCCTCACTGTCTTAGCTATCCTTCTTGCAGGGGATGTTGAAATTAGCCTAGGTCCATGTGCCCTCTTTTCCTGGCTGACATCTCTGCAATTTCTAGTAAAGGACTTTTCATTGCCCATATGAACATCAGAATTCTCTCCCGAAATTTCAGTGATCTTGAGGCTTGGGTGGGTGTCTACAAGCCTGATGTACTCTGTTTGTCTGAAACATGGCTAAAGCCAACCATTCCTGACTCTGTATGCTCCTGACTGACTAATCCCTTATCCGTAGGGATAGGCTCTCCTCAAAGAGTGGTGGAGGTTGCCATGTTCTATAAAGATCATCTAAACATCACAGACTCCCTGTTCTCAACATCCTGTGTCTGTGAATCCCTTCACGCTACTCTCACCCTGGGAGCCAAGAAACTCCCATTGTCGGGCCTACAATCCCCAAATGGGGGCACTGTAGGTATGCAGGACTTATTTGATCAGACCTCTTTGCACTCCTAACATAATGAGGTCATTGTATTGGGTGACCTTAACCAAAATTGGCAGGACTGCCCATAGCACACTGCTTTCTCTGGTACAAATTCTAACTTCCAGCAGCTGTTAACGGAGAATACCAGAGTTACTCCTTCACTAAAATCTTCTTCTCTTATTGACTGGGTACTGCTAAACCATCTGGATCATGTACACCAAGCAGGCATCTTGGCAGATTCATGTACTGATCATTTCCTGTCTTCTGCATCTGGAATACTGAGGCTGCTCCATTCCCTCCACCACATTATGTAAACATTACAAATTTCGCCAACCTGGATATTGAGGCTTTTTGTCATGATGTCTCAAGGATAAACTGGTCTGGTATTTACCTTCCCATAATGTTGAGTCTGCATTAAGTATCTTCCTTAATGAATTCCTGGCCATCCAGTACAAGCATGCCCCAAGGTGACACAGAGGGTGAGGGGTAAACAAACAAGATGGCTTCACAAAGACTTGCTGAAAATCTATGCTCTAGGGACAAATGCTGGAAAAAGTACAAAGCCTCAGGACTACAGTCTGACTATGCTACCTACAGAACCCTACATAACTTCTGTAAAAAAACAGGTCGGAACAGCTAAGAGTGCCTATTGTAAAGAATTGCTGCTAGGCTCTGCTGAGGACCCTAGGAAATTCTGGGCCCATGTCAAGACCTTTCTCGGTGCATCCCAGTCAACTAGCACCAGTTACATGTTATTAAATGGAGTACATTGCAATGACTCCAACACCATTGCTAATTCCTTCAATCAAATGTTCTTGGACCTGTTTTAGTATACCTCTGTCTTCCCATCTACCCAGGCAGACTTTCTGCTTGCAGCATCAACACAGTCCACTACCCCAGCTATCCTTCCCACAAAATGTCTAAAAATCCTCCATTCTACTTCAAGGCAATCTCAAGGACTGAGGTCTTAAAATTATTATGGACTGTCTCTGACAACACTAGCTCTGGATCAGATATACTGAGCCTCGGCTCCTGAAACTAGCAGCACCATCATGACCTCCCTCTGGCTGCAATTTTCACCTTCTCTCTCT
Source organism: Neoceratodus forsteri (assembly GCA_016271365.2). NCBI lineage: Eukaryota > Metazoa > Chordata > Ceratodontiformes > Ceratodontidae > Neoceratodus > Neoceratodus forsteri. The sequence continues at coordinate 767,845,382 of CM057458.1, forward strand.
AATAGCCAAGTTCCTGACCTCTGTAAGATTGCTTGTGTAATGCTGGTCCTTTAAAAGGTGATACCAAGGAGATTACTACCTACAGGCCTATAGCCATCCTATCGGTCCTAAGTAAAATACTGGAAAAACTTATTGCAAATCAAACCATTGACTACTTCACAAAGTACAGCCTTCTCTCTGACACACAACATGGCTTCCGAAGATCACAGTACCTTTACAGCACTTCTCAAATTCACTACCGATGTGCTTACCAGTATGGACACTGGCCAGCTGAAAGGGGCAGTTTTATAGTCCTTACAAAGGCCTTTGATCTTGTTGATCACCCCTGCTCCTCTCCAGTCTTTGCAACCTGAGTTTTCACCCTCAGTTGTTGCCTGGTATGGAAGCTATCTATCAAATAGAACTCACATTGTGAAATTCAACTCCTTTTTATCTAATGGTGCTACCATCAATATTGGGGTTCCCAGGGCTCTCTTCTGGGACCTCTTCTTTTCTCACTTTTATCAATGAGGTTTTCTTTCTTGCTCATCTATTCTGTATGCTGATGCTCTTGTACTCTATTCAAGCTCTGATAAGGTCACCAGCATAAATGCATCCCTTTCTTCAGATTTCACAAATGTCAAAATTGGCTTTCTGCATATAAGCTTGTACTTAATGCTAAGAAAACCTAAGCAATGTTACTTGGATCTGTCCCTAAACTTAGGATATGTCAAACTCTCCTATTGGTGCAAGACTGCAGTGGCACACAAATAGAGTGTTTTACATCTTTGAAGTACCTAGGAATTCTTCTGGACCCCATCCCTGGACTTCAGCCTGCATATACAATCTGCCTGCAAGGTAGTGAATGCTAACCTAGGGGTTGCCTACAAGTCCAGTTTCATGTTGACTCCCTCTTCTAAACTTGCTATTGCCAGAGTCATATTACTCTCTGCTCTCACCCATAGCATGCCAACCTTTGCTGCCGCACACAAAACCATCCTTCATAAGTGGGATGTCACTTATAATAATATCTGTCGTCCGCCTCCTCGTCACCATGGTTTAAGCACCACTGCCAACTGTACAGGGACCTGGGCTGGTTATCCCCTCAGCTTGCCATCAATACTCTCTTGTCTCCTGACTAACTCTATACTCAGTAACTATACCCTTCAGCACTCACAACATTGCTGGTACCTCAAACCTCCTCCTATAGACTGAGATCGGTAGATAAATGTCTGCTGAATGTACCTAGATGTAACACATCAAAAGGCTCTGTTGTCTTCAATCACTCTGCTTCTAAGCTTTGGAACTCTCTCCCCAAGCACTTCGAATATCTTGATCTCATGACAGCTTCAAAAGGAGCTGCGCTTACATCTATCCTTTGCTGATCTCTGCACTTGTTTTAATCCTCCTAATCAACTCACCAGCCAGATGCTGCCTGGCCAAACTTTAACCTCCCTTCCTCATAGCACTTCTTACCCTTACTATCTCCTTGAGAGCTAATCTACCCCAACTCCCCTCCCCACACCTGAGTCTTGTTTCAGAGGCTGTGATAATGCATCCTGCCGAGTCAGGAATTTGCTCTTGCCTTTTTTCACTGCCTGTTTGAATCTTCATTGTTGTGACTAATTTGAACAATATTTCTTTGCTGCTATGTTGAGGTATCTCTTCTTAGACTTGCTGGTTTTCTCTGCCTAAAAATTTATGTGAATTACATTGACTGTGATTGTCCTGGCAGCATGTATTCATTACTAACTGTTTTGACCTATGCTATTGTAATTTCATTGTACTCATGTTATGTACCTGTCTTTGATTGTTGTACTCTCCCAGGTCATGCCTGAAAATAGTCATTTCATGGCTAGTGCACCTACCAATTAACAAAACTAAATAAATAATAACAGTTCCTTTAAAATTTATGTAATAACAAAATGATCTGTGAAGTTTGTTTTACATAAACACATTTTAACACTTTTTTCTGGCCATCGCTCTCTCCTCTCTCTCTCTCTCTCTTCCTTATCAACACTGACTGATCTCGTATAAGATATCCACTGCTCTCCCATCTTTCTCAGGCTGTGATGGGAAGTATTCCTGCCCTGATATCCTGAGACTCGTTGCCAGTCACTATGTGTCAGAAGCAGAGATAAGGTATTGGCTCAATGTCTGCCAACAGGCTTGCTTGCAATGCTCTGCCTTCATGGTGTAGCTGCTATATCAACAGCATTTCAACCAGGCTGCTCTCCCCAGTGCTTCCTGTTCTGTGACTGACAGAATGGGTGAGAGAAAGTGCACCGAGTCATAATGTCGTAAGTTAATAGAGTAGGCATTATGGAAACCTCGACCTGTGCGCTCTCTGAGTTGGACCCCCAGAGTTGGAATCTTTAGTGGGGGTCAGGGGTTCAGCCATTCATAATGGGGGTATGGGGGTTGAGCCCCCTGAGAACAAAGAACTACAGGAAATCGTGCAACCTAATTGTCGCATGGCATTCTGCACTGTGACATAATGACCCAGATTGAGAGGAAGCAGGTAAAGCCACACTACATGCACATGTAGACAGTTCTAGTTTGCTTTTCAAGACAGACTAGCTCATAAAAAAAAGTTGGAGCTCATCAGGAGCAGGAGCCAGGGATAAAGTGCAGATCAGTGTTTCTATGCATTGCCCTTTACTTTATCAGAATCTTAAACTTCCCTCTTTATGGAGGATATTGATTCTCAATCATTACAGACATAGCTAGGATGTAGTTCAGCTTGCCTGACTTTTGATTAAATAGGAGATTTAATCGATATTCAGGTGATGCTGTTTGACCAATCACATTATCAGTTTCTACAAACCCATTTTATAAATATAAAACATACACTTATTATATAAATTACAGTGTAAAATTAAACTTGCATACTGTTATATCATTTTTCATTATAGAGTATATAAAGACTTATAAAAGTAAAATAAAACTCAAATGTTTTTGACAGCATAACAAAATATACATATATTTAATGTTTCCTCCTCTCTTCCTCCCTCCTCTCTCATTTTCTTATCTTCCTTCCTGCCTTACCTCCTCCCACTAGCCTCTTCTCTCCTCCACCACTCCTGTTTATCTTTCCCATGCTTCCTGCCCTCCTTCTGTCACCATTTTCTCCACCTACTGCTCTTCCTCCTCCTTTCTCCTCCCTCTACTCCTTCTCTTCCTTTGCTGGGATAGCCCTTCTGGCTACTATGCCCTCCACTGCACTTTTCCCCATTCTTGAAGGCTGCTGTTATTGTCTGGTGATGCTTCAACCTGTAAATTATATCTTGTAATTGCTCTGTGTACACCTTGATGTTTATTTATGACATAATGTATTGTGCTTGTGTTTTATGCTACCCTGTATAATTTATGTAGTCTAACTGCACATGTAAAAATTATTGTACTTAATTGCACATGTAGATTCTCCTTCTACCCTCTCCCCCAGGACACATCTGAAATGAGTTGTTTGCAGCAGAATATGTCCTTCCTGAAGAAACTTTTTAAATGAATAAATAAATAAATAAAATGTGTCTGAGCCAATTAAAAGATGTATCTCTTTGAATTCTGAAAATACTATGTAGAATATATCTGTAGAAATGTGCACATATCTAAAATCTGTTTTAGATATTCTTAGTCTTCTGCAATTTTGGAATTGTTGTATCAGTCAGTCCATAAGGGATACACCAGATTTTTCTTTTTTCAAAACCTCTATGCAGCCTCCCGAGTTCCTTGTTAATAAATTGATGATTTGAATGACTTGGCTTAGAGAAGCATCTCTTTGCTAATCTGTTGAGTTGCTTCTTCAAAGGAATCAAGAGCAATGTAAGATGCTCCATGAGGCCCCACTGGAAATAATCCATCACATCTTCTATGTTGTGCTCCATGGTATATTCATGGACAGCTTATTTTTAACGAGAAGTCTCTCATACATGTAAAATGTTGCGTTCCTTCTTGTATGAACATCTTGTTTTAGTTGCTGTATTGAAAGCCATTTTTTTCTGGAGGTCAGCCAAAATACCACTTTATTTTACTGAGTGGCTAAAATGGCCACAGATTTTCATTGCAGATCCCACTAGAGTTACTATACTGTTGTCACTGGACAAGGAAGCTCATACTAAGAGATTTAATGAGGTGTAAAGCACAGAATGTAGTAAAACCACCATGTTTCAATACACTAACAATATTGGTGCCATTGTCTGAAACCACAAATCCAGTACTGAGTCCCAGGGATCTAACCAGTCAGAATTTTTTTCACACAGCTCTTCCAAAATTCTGTTAGCAGTGGTATGCTTACAAACATGCAAACACAAAGAGCTGCCATTCTTTGTCTTCCTTCCTGTACACTGCTGCTTGTGATGGTGTTTAAAACAACTGTGACACCCAATATGCTGTGATGTACATATAATCATTGGTTTGAGAACTCATCCACATGTCTGTGATCAGGAGCACAGCACCACAATCACTCTGTTTAAGAGCCAATTGTATTTTACTCTGCATACATTCATAGGCATACATTTTGGGAACAGAGACAGCTGCAAATATTTATATTTTGGTATATTTATGATTACGTGGAGCTAAATATTTTAAAAGGGCTCTAAAACCTCATTCTCCATCATAAACTGGTTGTAGGTCATTGGCACAATCACTTATTAACTGATTAATTTTTAATGTTACTTGATTGATGTGACCTACTGTAGGAAGTTTTTGTTCAAGCACTGCAGTAATGGTCTGCTGTTTAGTTTGTGCAGAGGGACAAAACCAGGGATTGCAGTGGTGAAGCTGTAGCTTGTCCAAATACTTTTGTCAGTGAAGTCAAACATGTTTTTTTTTCTGCACTGTCACCAATCTCTTCACCATCAATATTGTCTGTAGGATTATTTTCATCACAGATATTTTCCCTTGCTCAGGACTGTGCTTCCCAGCCAAATGGTTGGATGTGCTCTTTGGAAATGCCATTTTAGTAATGTTGTTTCAAACTGGCCCCTGACTTTCCCCTTGCTAACTTCTCAATGACAAAAGATGCTGAGCAAAACATTCACTTTTGGGACTTCTATGAAAACAGCTCACACAGCTGAGGTGGAACGTTGTTGTTGTCATACCAAGAACTGCAGCAATTTTGGTGGCTGGTGTTTCTGACCCTGATTCATCCACACTGTGGCTGTCCCCAGAAGAGCTACTATGATTGCTATTGATTTTTTCCACTACTGGCTATGGCTAGTAGTGGTGCTTTCTGTGTGTGTTTTTGTTTTTTCTTTTGGGTTCTGGAACCTAGGTGGCATCCTCGACCTCATCGGTATCACATTCTGATTCATCCCTTTGGAAGAGCATAACTGAATGATCATGAACTTGTTCTTGTACATTTTCAAACTTTTAATCAAAGGCACTGCTTTCAGATGAAGGAGCTGGATGTGCATGAGTGGCATATCATGGAGTGCCATGTCTAGTGCTACTAGCCAGAACATTTTCCTTAATCATTGAATTTCTAGTTCCGCTACGGCTACCTGTTTTGTGTTTTATCTGATTTTTCGGCAATGCTAACAGTGCTGCACTACTGATCAGGGATTCACCAACATTCTTTTCTTTTTCCAATTGTGTTGCTTCATTGTTATCAAATGTATTAATTATATCTGTCTCAATGAATTTCTTTTTTCTGAATTTTTCTGGAAATATTTTTATTGTTATGTGTACCAATTTCAGCTATACTGCTGGAATTGGCCTCATTATAACAGATTCTGATTCTGAATCCATTTTTTTGTGTCTGACTTAATTACTTAATTAGTAGTATTAGTGCAGACCCAGAGATGGGCAGCACAGAGTCTGAGACATGACACCCCACTCAACAAAATATGGGCTGCACTATGACCTACTACTAGTTCAGCCACACGGATGGGCAACACAAGTATAAGATGTGACACCTTCCATCAAAATGTAGTACAGCAGTATGACCTAGTAATAGTTCAGGTATAGAGATGGGCAACACAGAGTCTTAGACATGACCCCTTCAAAATCTGTATGGCACTACTGTGACCTTCCTAGTAGTAGTTGAGGCACAGTGATGGGCAACACAGAGTTACAGCACTATGTCCTAGTAGTAGTTCAGGCACAGAGATGGGCAACATGGAGTGAGATGTGGGTGACAACACCCACCTTCAAATTGTATAGCATTCCGACTGACAAACAGGATTGGAAAGAACAAGTCAGTCAAATAAAAAGACCTAGGGGTATGTAGCCCCTCCCAGCCTGGCACTTATGTAAGGTGGGCAGGGGCTTCTGCTGACTTGGGAGTACTCGTGCCTGGTCCATTGATGTGGCTGGACCTGATGCAAGCCTAGCTGTGACTGTGATTATTGTTGGTGCTAGTTAGGAACCAGGTGTCTAGCTAGAAAAGTGCATGGTACTTTTTGGATTCCTACAAAGAAAAGGCAGCTTCAACCCCTCCCCTCCAAAAGACTGCCTGCAGGCATGGGAGGCTTTGGCTACCCTCCCCATGGCAGAAAGAAGGAAGGGGTGGAGAAAGGAGGGCTAGAGAGAGAGGAGAGTTTGGAAAGAGAAGGAGAGCGGGTGGAGGAGGAGGAGGAAAGGGAATTGCAGGCCCCCAAAGGAAACCAGAGGGCTGTTTGGTGGTTTTGCCAGGCAAGGCTCCGGGCGCATCCCTCCACCCTCTCTCCCCTTTCAATCATAAGGGAACGGAAGGAGCCAGACAGCCACTGGGGCTGTGCAGGAGGACCCCTCAGGTTGGTTGCTCAAAGGTACTGAGGCAGAATGTTTGGCCTGAAGGTACTGTGACCTCCCTGGGGATTCTAGGAGGCTGCTGCATCAGGAGAAGCCAGGGAGACTAAAAAGCACTAGGAGAGTTGAACTGCTGTGCCCCCTCCTTGCAAAGACTCAGAGGAACCGAGAAGAGAAGGATGAACAGGCCTGTCTGGTGAAAGCCATATACAAAGGCCTGTGGGCGAAGATGGAAAGGCCAGGCAGGCAAAGAACTACGCCACCCATTTCAAGGGAGACGACATGCTGTGGACTGCAGGGGTCATTTCCCTCTCGGGCACTGTGAGTACCCCGAGCTGCAGCTCAGGGGAGACCATTGTTTTCTTTGCCAGAAGGGTCGGGAAGGAATCATCCTCACACCAGTTGATCTTTTGTTTCTTGGAACTTGTGTGAGTGTGTAAGGGCCCCAATGGTAAACAGCAGGCCTGCAGACTAAAGCACTGTGAGAGACCCACTAACTGTGACTGGTCTGGTGCACCCAGGGAAAGCGGGAAGTGGGGTTAAGTGAATGTCTGGCAACCAGGACGGTTTGGAGAAGTAGCCCCACCTCCTTTTTACTAGCTTGTAGTAATAAACTGGATATTTATTGTTCATGTGTTTCATCGGCTGTGTGTGTAAAGCCATTGTGGGGAGTGATTGTGGGTCTGGGGGTCATCACGGGCAGTCATTAGAGGTAAGACCATTATTTATCCTGGGGAAATGTTCTAACCTGTTCTACCCACAGGAGGTGATGCAGCGGCCCCAGGTGGAGGCAATAAGGCACCACAAGAAACTACGGTAAGGACTCAGGTCCCACCCCTCGGGAGTACTGCTGAGACCTCGGTTCCCGCCAGGGCAGCTCAGGTGAGTGGGATTATCGGGTGGTGTTAGCTATATGCTTTGCTTTTGTGCCAAAATAACATGCACATAGGTTTGGGCAGGGAGGGCCAACCAGAGTGCCAGACCTTGTCTGGACTGTGGGCTTCAACTGGAAGCTGCAGCTGGTCCATACTAAGTTACCTGCTTTGCTGGAGCAGGTTATCATGAGATGTTTGCCATTCCTGCTGATCTGCTGGAGCTATGTACAGTTCTCATTCACTGTACATATCCCCAGGATGTCAGCTGGACCAACAAACAAAGATCAGAATTTGTAAAACTCTAACATGCACTGCAGGCTATTGAATTTACCAGTTTTGCAGCTCAACTTTGACATCAGCTACAGAAGAGTCGGGATTTTTGGTTACAGCAAATTTCAGCTTGGGAGTCAGCAAGCTCAGCCAGATATTTATTTATTTTATTTTAGTCTTGGTAACCAGGTAAGGCCCACTAGGCATAAGTGCCTGTTTTCAGGGGTGACCTGGGAGCACTGGGTGGTCACACAGTATGCAAGTGAAGGTTATAAGAATCAAACTCAGGTTTTGTCTGCTGGATGTACCAAGCTCGTTCACACTTCATTCCTCTAACCTCTGGGCTATACTGCCAGCCCATGACCCCATGATATGATTTGCTATACTACAGTGACCAGTAAAAAGTGTTTTTGTATACAAACTACAAGCTGGGACAAGCCCCATACTTGGCAGTGGGTTTTAACTGTTGAATGTTCCACTTGAAACAACCCTTTTCAGTTTTGTTTTAAATACCTTCACACATTTTTGTGTACTTTACCACTCCCACCTTGCAACTCAATAAACCATCAATCTCTCAATCATGTCCTGGTTAGGGAAGTACCACATAGTCTCATTTTTATTTCTGATCATGCTATGGTGATTCTTTGAATGCAAAGTGGGGGATTATTTAAGCAATAAGGCCTGACAGGGTATGTATTATTGTGTAATAATGTCATGCCTCAGGTGGTTGAAGCATGAGGTTACAGGCCACAATACCACACACCCTGGTTTGCTTTATTGCTATTATACAATGGCTAATCTTCAAAGAAAAAAAATCAAAAGAAATACGTTTGAAACCATTTTTTAGTTTATTTTGTATGTGGAAGTGTATTTATATAAAAGAAAGTTCAATTTTTCCGTTTATCCTGTAGGTGGAGCTGTCTGGGAAATAGATGCATTTTTTGATTGTAAATCTGCTTCTCGATTGCACATGTGCTTTTTCACTTTGCTTTGCGCCTCTCCCAGCACCACTGTGTCTTGCTTGCAGTTCTGCCGGTACAGTTTATTTCTGTATTAGTGTATTAGTGTTGTGCCAGCAGATTATCATGCCGCTGTTACATTTTGAGTTAGTGAGGACTGTTTGGTGCTCCTGTCCCATCACCAGCTCTTGCCATTCACCCGCTGCTCCAGCTGTCAGTTGCATCTCTGGGAGATACAGGAAACGAGGTAGGAGGTGGAAGGAGAAGGTTTGCTTTTTGTGTTTAGAGGTCTAATAAAATAACAAACAAGGTAAAGTGACCTGGTAGAAAGCATACAGAAAATGTTGACAGAACAGTGTGGCACTAAAAGCCTACCACACACAGCACAGCTTTGTTGTGAGTCAGGTCTGAGAAATTACTCCTAACTGCAGATTAACAAGGGGAACAGCAAACAAAAAAATTGAGGTTTTGTGGTGCTTTTTTGTGGCAAGTTGGGATCTTCCAAGACCTGCAACACATTCAGGATAGAAGAGTGGTTTATTTTCTTGTCCACACTTTCTCCCTTAAACAAGTGGCTTCCGTTAACTGCAAAACCGAGAGTTACAGTCTACAAGGTTCATTCAAGCTGCTCAGTTGGGGAGAAAATGCTGGCAAGAAAATTAAATTAATTTTCACACTGAAGTGTGATATTTTCTGTGACTGCCAGAGTGAGAGATGGAATGGTCACTGGGAAGCGAGGGCAGTGTCTGGGGTTAAACTGGATAGCTCTTTATGTGTTTAGAGTGGGCTGACTTGGGATAGGTGGCATTATTTTTTATGGGGTCATATGGTCATGTGTGTGCTCAGACTTCATACAGTAATATTATTGTGTAGTAACATCAGTGTTCCAGGCACCCACTGACCAATCAGATTTCACGAAATGTCCTTGCATTGTACAATCATATTGTAGTTGTTGTCACTGGAAGTATCTTTACAAAGCTGGTAATGCACATATCATGGTTATATGAAACTGTTTGCACATAGTATGGACAGTAAATTGGGTTAACACATAGTACTGTTTGTATGGTGGTACAGCTTTTGCAATAACATTTTAATATTTAAATTAAAAGCTGGATTCATTTTGAGAACTGGTAATTTAGTTTGGACTGCAAATGAGAGTTGATTATTAACTTATTATTTATTTATTTTCACTCTGTTAACCGGATAAGTACACTGAGCCAAGGCCCCTTTTCAGGAATGACCCAGAGCCACAACACATGTGGCTACGATGGAACAACAATATACAATATACAATACAAAACAATAACATTCAGTACATACATGAAATACAACATTAAAAGCATTCACAAGTAGTTTGTTGCTGTAAATAAGATTTTAACCCAGTTTTACAATTTGCATGATTATTTCTTTTAAACAAAGGTGAGGCAATGTATTCCACTGTTTAGGTGCCTGTACTGAGAAAGTTCGCTCCCCATACAAGTTGAGATCTTAGGTATAATTAAATGGATAGACAAAGAAGACCTTAATGCTCTACCTTCCATTTTAATCTCAATACGATTGAATAATGGGAATTGATGTTTAAGTCTCATTATGTTGTTAAGGAACAATCCAGACTATACAAAAGTTTAACTTTGGTGATAGCTAACCAAGCTCATTGTATAATATACAATGATGGGTATTATATGGTTCTAAAGTTACAAATCTACAAACAACATTAAATGCTTGTTAACTACATTTAAGTCACTACCTGTCAACACTGTAAATAAAAATGAGTTATAAAATAACATAGGCAAAAGTACACTTTTTGAAACTGATTCCTGGCCTCTCTAGTTAAGCAATCCTTAAGCCTATATAAAGCGCCCAACTACTGATTAACTATTTTAAGCACTTGAATTCACTCACCCTCTGCAAAATGACTTCACAAGCCAGGCCTTGTTTTATTTTTAAAACTGAATATACTTTATTGGTATTTTAGGAAACAACATGAACAACCAGAAAACAAGGAACATACAATGAGCATCATCTTTAACCATTGTTAACAGTGACAAATGGAATCAAATACTTACATGACTCTTATACTTAGTAACCCACAAAACCCTCTTATAAACCCCTTCCTCCCATCTCTCCATCCCTCTTACCTCCCCCATGGCCCAGAGGAGAATAACTAACAAAATAGTATACTTGGCTCATCCTGATTCCATAATAGACTAATATAGGTCCACAGACAGATTAAGCAGTATAATACTGATCACCATAGGTTGATCATAAAAAAAGTATAACCACGCTCAGTCCTGTTAGTAAGAGCTGTCCCATTGATGGTATTGTAATCCAGAACCATTAAAGCACCATGTGTTGTATTCAAGCTACTGTACCACAAGAAGTCATGGAGCAAGGAATCTGGATAGCTATAATGTTAATAAAACATACAGGGTTCCATATCTTTGTATCTGTCTAAATGATCTGCCAAGCTGGTGATAGTATCTTCTGCCTGCAAACAGTATTTTCCTATACCAACCCAAGTATTGGGAACTAAATAATCATGCCAATGCCTTAAAATAACTCTTCTTAGCTCAGGCGGCAATTAATGCCATGTGAAATCGTTGATTCCCACCTAGGAGGCCAGCAAAATCGCCAAGCAAACACATTTCAAGGTAGAAATGCATCCTCCAAGCCCAATAAGAGATCCAATTGTTGGTGTATAGATCCTCAAAAGGATCCACCTTCTCACATGTCCAAAGAATATGCACTAAGGAGTTTATTTCCTTACACACCTTGAACACGTAGAGGTGGGCCTTGCCCATTTTGTGTAACTTAACCGTGTAATACAAATTGTGAATTATTTGGAACTGCATAAACCTGTATCGATCCCATTTCATAAATCTATAAACATTCTGCCATAACACTTGCCACTCATATGCACCTTTTGAAGATGGGAGTGCCTAATCCTAATAATAGTTGGGTTCTGCATCATAGAATAACATTATCTCATCAACATTTGTTGTAGAAATAAGATATTGCATGTGAGGGCAGCCACATTCGAGGTCAGAGGAAGAATATGCATACCATAGATGTTAGGCCACAACCCATGTCCAAAATGCTGCACTAAGGAGTGAGCAACTTGAAGGTACTTGAAACAACCTGAGGAAGGTAAATCATATTGTAATTGGGCTTGCTGAAAGTAAGAAGCTTGCAATCCTGAACCAGATAATCCACCATAGTAATCTCAACATAAATGGGTATTTCCTGATAATAAACTGACTGGCAATTTGTAAAATTAGAGTTCCCCAATAAGGGTTGGAAAAATCTTTGACAGGATCACTTTTGAGTAGAGAACACAGCTGCTTATGGACCTGAATTGATATCAATAGGTGAGCCCCATTAGGATTTAGGAACTTTCTTCTGGCAATATGGAGTAAAGCTTAAGATCTATCCCCAATTGAAAAGCTTAGTAATGTTTAAGGTCAAACCATAGGGCTACATATTCTGAACAGGGTCAAACTGTCTGGGCCATAGCCATTGAAAATACTTGGAGCTATGTATAGCCAAGTAGTACATAAACAAATTAGGACCCTCAACCATCCTTTATCTTTAGAAACCATTAATTTGGCTTGTGCTCAGGGTGGTTTGTTCTTCCACAAAAATTTAGAGATTAATCTATGTTCAGTCACAAACCAATACTTTGTTATGTATCGTGTAAGCATAGTTATGGATATAGTATCCTTGGGAGCACATTCATCTTAATTACATTGCGATGTCCCAAGACGGAAATGGGGAGGAGCTTTTGGTGATCTAAATTCTCCTAACATTCTCCACTATGGAGTCTAAGTTATATTTCTGCAACCTAGATGATGAAAGACTGAGATAATCCCACTCATACTTGAGCTTTTCCTCAACCCAGGTTAGGCCAAGTGCTCCACACTCACCCTCCCTGCCCATACATCTGCAGCATGACTTGTTTTTAGAGAGGTTCAATTAGTAATTGGAGAAATGGCAAACTGAAAATAATATCCAGTGCAGCAGGCAGGAAGTCTTAGGATGAATAATATGTGACAATACATCATCCAGGTAGGCTGGATAATTTATTTTGCATGTCACCCACTCGATACACTGCATCTGCAGGGAGGAATTAAGTTTCCTAAGAAGAGCTCCAGAAATGAATTAAAGAGAAAAGGAGAGAAAGCAAAACCCCTGTCTGGTGCCCTGCTGCAGTAAAAATCGATCTGACAAAACCCCATTGCACAATATATGGGCTGAAGGGTGAGTGAATGCATCTCAATCCAGTGAGTGAACTCAGAGGGGATACCATATTTAGGCAAGGTGTTAAACAAATAGCCCCATGAGACTCTATCAATGCTTTCTCTGCATCTAGGGAAACCAACATTGCAGGAGTAGAGGATTCCTCTGATGAGATAAGATGGGAAAGCTTCCGTATATGATTCATGGATAATCTCCCCAAGAAAAATCCAACCTGCTTTCAGCTAAGCAAGTGTCCTCAGACTGTATTGAGCTGACTAGCTAGTACTTTGTCAATATTTTAAAATCCACATTAATAAGTGAGATAGGCCAATAATTGGAAACAGACTGAGTATCCTGCCGGTTTCGGTAAAATCACTAGTCACGCTTCTGTGAGAGCAGAACTGAGATTCCATGCTTAAAAATATAATTTAAAAATTAAGCAATATAGGAGCTAGTTGTATTTTAAATTTTGTAAACAATTAGAAGATAGCTGTCTGGCCCGGGACTTATTAGGAGCCAAAAATCAGTAGCTGGGTTACCTTCTGAGGGTCAGGGGACCATGGAGGATATCCACTTTAGTACTCAAAAGACATGGCAACACAAGATCATTTAAAAAGGCTTGAAGTTAGCATGACTTGAGGGAAGTACCTGAGGAGGTAAATCTCCTGGTAGAAAGAGGGAACTGAGCTACAACTTCTCTGAGGGAAGAAATCAATTGGCCCACATCAGTCCTAAGAAAGGAGACAAATTTTGTCAGCTAGTTGGGACCTCAATCACACAGCTAAAAGCCTGGCCTTCTCGCCCAGTCAAAATTTTATTTATGTTTAATTATTAAATGCTAGGATTTGCTTTAGAGTGCAACAATAAGTGCTCAGCTTTCTCACACAAGGCAGCATGGTACTACACCCAGAGAGATTCCAGAGATTCCAAAGATTCCTAGTCTTCACTGGGGACAAGTCAGTAAATTGTGACTCCTAAATTTTAATCTGGACTAGAAGTGAAGAAGTTTTTTCATCTGTAATTATTTACATTTCAATGCTATTCATATTAACTCTCCCAATAGTACTTTTAAGCCTCATAACATATCCACTTTAGGAGTCGAGCAGAGTTAGTAGCCTAGTAAGAACTTATTAAACATTGAATGTGCTCTACACTTCCATAGATTTAAACAATTGATTATTTAATCTCCAGGATTTATCCAGTTCAAAATAGTTTGAGAAGATTAATTGGAGAATGATTGGGTTATGGTCCGGAGACCACCATAGCACTACAATGACAAAGAGAAATGCAAGGAAGGTTCTCAACCCCAACAAGAAAAATCAATTCTAGAAGAAGAGTTGTGGGAAATGGCATGGAAGGAATATTCATGTAACCTTGGTTAAGAGCTCTCCATGGTCAGTTAATCCTAGAAAGTCCATAAGGTCCCATAAAGCTGTTGGGGTTGAGGTAGCACTCTGACGCCTTGAACTGTCCTGTCCAAGGCATAAACAAGCACCATATTCCAATCCCTGCAAGTAACATGGGAAGGGAAAGCCACGGAAGTAATATTTGAAGGACACTGGTAAAAAACCTGGGTCTTCCACTCTAGGTCATAAACCACTCCCAAGACTACCTCAGTATGTCCCAACAATATCTTCACAAACAGATAGGACCCTGGGATTCGCCACCTCCTGCATTGTCTAAAGGGAACCCGTCTCACTATTAATATGGCAACCCCACCTTTACGGAATTTAACTTGGCCCCAAACACTTGTCCCACCCAGGAGCACCTAAGAAGTAAAGTCTGATTGGGGGAAGGTGGCTCTCTGCAAGAATCCAATATCAACCTGCAGCCTATGTAGATGTAACAAAACCCGGGCTTTTTCCCAGGACTGAGTAACTTTAATGTTCCAAGAACAATAACAAAATCCAGAAAACATCATACCAAATTATCAGCTTAGTATATTTATTAGTATGTCTAGCAAGTGTCAGGGACCCAAATATAAACCAGTAACTCCTCCAGTGCCTTCTCACTCCTCCAAAGCCCACCCTTCCCTCCAAACCAATAAAAATTTATTTATTTGGTTTTGTTTACGGGTAAGTACACTAGATGACAAATAATGTTGCTCTATATTCAGGCACGCCTCGCTATTAATATGGCAACTCCACCTTTACGGAATTTAACTTGGCCCCAAACACTTGTCCCATCCAGGAGCACCTAAACAGATAAATCTCAAAAGGGCATTTTGCTCATCAAAATAAAAATACTCTGAGAGCTATAGATATTCACCCCCACTTTCCCCAAACCACTCAGTTCATGATGCTTCAAAGAAAGACGGCACCACCCCTCCCCAGCCTCCACCCCAACCCCACTCCAGCCATCTAGAAAGCACCTCTAAACCCTCATATCAGCCATCCACCGAATACGATGTAACAATCTTAATTTCCTACTATGAAAACCCTTGAGAAAAATAAAATTAAAAGCCTCTGTTAGACCCATCAGTAAAAGAAACAGAATATGTAGCAAAACATGTCCGATCAATAATGAATTATATAGAAACAACCAAATTCCTAAACCTTTATATCAAAATATATGTAATTTTATAGTCCAGCTATGTATCTTCGCCTAAGGATTGTCTTCTATTCTGGCACCCCATATCCTGACTTAGAAGGGTCTTCATGTGAGGAAACAGATAAATCTCAAAAGGGGCATTTTGCTCATCAAAATAAAATTCAAACTGCAAGCCTAAAACTGAATGAAGAGCCCCAGAATCCCAACCAATAGGAAATCTGAGATACCATTCTGGGCACATAGTACTACTGTATAAGACATCAATTATAAGTGGGCATGAAAGGAAAACAAAAAAAGGACATCTGCTAATCATTCCACTCCATGAAAAAGATATAACTGTCCAAGAAATATATTGCTGTAAATGCTTGAACTAAAACGTCTCCAGCATTATCTTCTGCACTGAATTTAGGTCAAAGTGACAACACAAGTTCCAGGCTAGCAAGTCGTATACCCAGTATATTTAAACACAAGCACCTCTTGTCTCAAACAAAGATAGCCTCCAACTGAAATGAAAAAAGAATCCAATAGGACTTTAATGGAATGGAGCACTTGTCTAGAATATTCAGAGTCCCAAATAAATGTATGCAACTTAAAAACAGTCCAGAGCAAAACTTTGTCGAAGAAGGATGGAATCTTACACAGTCTCTATTGATCATGTTCTAGAGTGCAAAGCCCATCCATACAGTGGAGCCTCTGCAAAGGAGTCTATGACTCAAAGGATTGTAATTACGATTCTCACCATAAATAAATAAATAAAATAATGTTATGCCAAACTTATCCCAAGAAATCAGGCAGGAAAAGCTCCACATAGACGTGGCAAGAACCATTAAGAAAAATGAGGGAGTTGTCCTCTGAATGGAAAAGTAAGTTAGTCAACATACCATGACACACTTTGTAGATCGATACAGGATCCTGGTTCAATCCAACCCCAGCACTGGTATTCAATGATTAAACAACTCCAGCAAAAGTTCCTTAGAGCTGGAGTAGCTTGCTCAGTGGAGTCCCATGATTTGAGATGTCACCAATCAATATCTGGAGTCGGGTGGGATAAAGAACTTTAAACGGAGACCAGCTGCAAGAATTTTGGATACTATAGGGTGGTAAGCCACCCCATGCTGGTGAGCCATTTGCATCAAATCCTGCACAGTCCTTATCTTGGATCCTTCCTATGAAACCTCCTGTATCTCCTTGTTTTTTTTTTGTTTTTTTTTAAGTAGATGTTGTTTATCAAGATAGTTTAAAATGTGAAAATAAATGGGTGGGGCGGATCTTCAGCCAGCATTGGTCTTAAAAGTGATGTGCTCTTTCGATAATGTAAGTTTCTCCATTAGAGGATGGACCAGCTATTTTGGTGCACAGTTTCTGGGTGAAATGAATTGGGTGCATCCTCCCACTTTCTTTCTTTTTTTTTTAAATTAAGTATACTTTATTCATTTTATACAAATACATATACAACCTTACAAATTACAGAGGGTAACACATTGCAACAATGAATATATACAAT
Source organism: Neoceratodus forsteri (assembly GCA_016271365.2). NCBI lineage: Eukaryota > Metazoa > Chordata > Ceratodontiformes > Ceratodontidae > Neoceratodus > Neoceratodus forsteri. The sequence continues at coordinate 767,862,484 of CM057458.1, forward strand.
GCAGATGATGTTAACATCAAAGGCCCTCCCCACCTACCTACCTCCCCATACCTCTAATAATAACCCCCCGACCCCAATAACATCCCACTCCCCAGAGCCATTTCAATAGGGTGTAATAGCTCTTTGGTAGGAAGATACCAAAATAGGAAGTGTGGTTCGGGTAATGTCATAGAAGTCATTAAGGCTTGTGTTAGCCCTAAGCAGATCAGGGTCTTCGCCTTTTATCTTAATGTGTGGGAGCAATGGACCATAATGTGGAACTTCTCCATCTTGTGTTGTATCTGGATATTACATTCCTGACACTAGCAATTGTTTTTCAATTGTTAAGTTGAATAGCAAATCATTAATCCATTCCTGATAAGTGAGGACATGCTGGTTCTTCCAGTGTTTCAGTACTAGATGTTTCACTGTGAGTGATATTAAATTAATATAATATCTCCTTTCTTTCACCTCAGCAGTTGAAAAGTCCCTAAAATGCATATTTGTGGAGTAAAAGATTCTGCAACCCTAATAAGTGGTTCACCTTAGCTTTAATCAGGGACCATAGGGTAGCGACCTTAGAGCAGTCGAAGAAGATATGTAACAGGGATCCTTGCATTTGACCACACCTGAAACACAGATCATCAGGAGCTTCCTGTTCTGTATAGCTTGGTGGGGTTAAGTGCATGGTATGATTTACGAAATTGTGTTAATCAAAGCTTATCGTTAGCACTATAGCTATAAATTCCTTTCCATATGGATTCCCAGTTAATACAATTATCGGGAAAGTTTCTATCCAATAATGATTTTTCCACCCTATCAGGATGGAGTTTTAAGTATAAGGCTGCAACCAAATAGGAAACAGCATGTGGCTGCCAGGCAAGAGCTAGAAAGTCCAAATATGTCCCAGTGGTTAGTTCTCAAGGGTTTAATCCAAACCATGTAATTAGTATATGTGGAATCTGATAAATAAAAATGTGTGTTTTGGCGACAGTTGAAACCTCTCCAAAATATCTGGGACTGAGTTCACCCTGCCTTGGGATACTAAGTCATTAACCATAATACATGAGGTGTATATTCAGACTGTGCGCTAGAAGGGTATTTTACCTATTGTAAAACTGAAGTTACCAAACAGTGGCTGCAAAATATCTTTAGTATGTGTAAACCCAAGAGACCTGCATAGCTGATTATGCACCTTAATTATGTGTGTACATCATGTCACTATAGAGCCAGGCAGCTTTGAGGGAGTAATTACACCAAAGGCTACTGGGTAAGAGCTTAGTGCTTTTAATAATATTCCTCTCAATTTGCAGCCAAAGAGGAGTGTAACGGGTTTGGACTAGATTCGATTAGGTCTACTCATCTCATATATTTAGCCATATGATTCGCAAGATAATAATAATAAAAATTTGGGAGTCATAATGCCCTGTGGATTTTGGGGCACAGAGATGAATGTAGGATCTCCATGGAGGTTTGTTATTCCATAAAAACCTATTAATCAGATTCTGGACTTTCCGAAACCAAGTTAAGGGAGGTAAATATTCAGCATATTGAGGGTGTAAAACAATCTAGGCAAAACATTCATTTTAATGACGTTAATTCTTCCTTGAGAGAAAGATAAAGGGGACCATCTAACTAGATCTTGCTGAATGGTTACAAGAAGACTATCTAGGTTAAGTTTCCTCAAAGAAACTAGAGGACGCTAGTGTAATACCCAAGTATTTGAGTTTGGTAGTCCAAGTCATGCTGAGAGCTACTATGTCTGATTTATAAACATAAGAATTTGGGCAAGACCTTAGTTTTACTGATATTCAGTTTGTAATTGGAGAACCGACTATATTCCACAATTATTTCCAAAGTGGTGGGATAGATTTAGTCAGATCAGTGATATGGAAGAGGATGTCATCGGCATATGCCGAAGTTTAAGTTCCATAGGGCCACTTGGAATTCAATCAAATATGGCGATAGCTGTAACTTTCAAAGTAGGGTTCCAAATATAGGTTAAACAACATGGGTGACAAAGGACACCCTCTGTGCATACCACGAGTAAAGCAGAATGTCTAGGAAAAGATCCCATTACAATAAATTTTAGCACTAGGTTTGGAATATAAATGACCAACCCAGGAGATAAATTCGAGGAAACCCAAATGGGCCATAGTTTCAAAAGGAAAGGCCAACTGACCCTACTCGAAAACTTTCTCTGCATCCAGGAGACAAGGGCCAGGAGCTCCGCCTCCTGGATATGGAGAAGACATGAGCCAGAGCAGAGGGGTTCCTGCGCGATAAACCCAATCTGTTCAGGGCTGATTGATCTAGCCTCAGACTTTGGTTATACAGGAAGCCAAAATTTTAGCAAGTATCTTAATGTCGAATTCATCAAGGAAATTGGCCTGTAGTTTGCTACTTTGTCTTTAGTCTTACCCAGTTTTGGCAGAACTGTAATGGTTGCTTCTAATAGCGTGAAATCTGTAAGGCCCTGGGCAAAATACAGTTATAAAGATTCTGGAGGATAGGAACCAGCTCCATTTCAAAAGCTCTGTAAAATTTGATGGAAACCCATCCGCCCAGGAGCTTTATTTAGTGGGAGAGAGCGAATAGCAGAGGTCACTTCTGAAATTGTGATAGGGAGGTTAGTTGGGCTTGCTTGACAGGGTCCAGAGTGGGAAAAATAATTTTGGACAAGTATTCTTGTATTTCAGTCTGCAAAGGACTATTGTCAGGAAGTCTATAAAGTTGTTTATAAAACATTTCAAATTCCTTAACAATAGCTTTAAGGGTTGTTACCGTCGCCCGCCTGCTAAGGGAGCTATTGATGTGACCAATCTAGATTCCTCTTGCTGTCTCAGTTTAAGAGCTAAGAGGTGACCCACTTTATCACCCTGGTCTAAATACAGAACATGCATCTTAAAAGTGCATTTAGCCTTTCTCTAAGGGTGTCTGCATATTGATCCTTAGGATCACAAGTCTGTGCAAGTCATCCTCAGAAGGATGAGTAGCAACCAATAATTCCAGCTACTGGATGGATTCTAATAGGGATTTAGCCGCTGCCTCCCTTTTCCTTTCCAAGTTGCAGCTAACCTAATAAATTCTCCCTCAAAAACATTTTAGGGAACACCAGATTTTATCATATGCTGGAACAGAGCCCTCATTTTGTTCCATAAACTGTGTAATATGTGTTTTAAACCTATCTACTGTCTCATCATGAGAGAGTAAATGAAGATTAAGTTTCCATAAAGTAACCTTCGGCGTTCTTTGGGATATAGTGCCTTCAAACCATATCAATGAATGATCAGATAACACTCTAGGAGACACCATAGCTCACTGGGCCCTCAACATGGGCTGGTTTACCCCAAAAAATCAGTACGGAATGGGATTAGTGGTAAGCAGAATAGAAAGTGAATTCCATCCTGTTGGGATATAGAAAGCCAAGGATCACTTAATCCCAATATTGCAATCATTTTATGTAGAGATCTCTGTACAGGGGATAATCTATGGCCTCTCTGGGTAGATCTACCTAGAGTGTTATCATAAGTAATATTCCAATCCCCAACTAAAATTATAGGTAGATGCTTAAACAGAGCTAATATAAGGGTTAATATGGAAAAGAATTCAGGGAGGAATGATTAGGCCTATGTACAGTACCCAGGATTATTTCTCTGTGATCCAAAAGGCCCCTTAGGAAGAGAAACGTCCCAAGCGGATGACCTATTTCTTGCAACATCCGGAATTGGGTCCCTCTAGCTATTAGAATTGCAACCCCTTTTGGTAGAATTGCCAGCAGCATATACACAACCCACTTGCTCCCTCGGGAAAAGATTATGCTCTTAGTCGTTAGGTGTGTTCCCTGCAGTAACGAACTCCTGAGTGTATCAGGGCTAAGTGCTTTAAGATTTGGTGGTGCTTCACCCTGGCATGTGCCCTTTAATATTCCACAAAGTAATTTTCATAACCAGGCTGAAAAATAAACAGGATAACAGGCCTACATTTAATAGGGCTAAATATGCTTCATCAAGTACCCAGTGAATAAAATAATCCAATGGCTGGCTCCCAACATCCCCATCCCTACATCCCCAAACGATGTTATAGTACCTATATAAAGACTGACTTACATTTCCCCTTAACCCTAACCCCCAATGGACACATATAAATATAAACTAAGCATGCCCCAGTAGCTAAACAGTAATACAAAACCCCAGTCCTAGCGACTGACCCATCTTACATACATTTGGTGCAATGAATGTCATGCTACCCCTGAGTCTCCCTCCTCCGCCCTACCCTCAACAGCATCAATGTACAACATAGTCTAACGGGTACTAAAATCATGGGACTCCATGTAACCATAGGAGTCTTGGTTAATACTATATACTAATTACGCTCTAGGATAAAGTTCCCATATCAGTAAAAACTTGAATATCATCCACCCATCAAAGGAGGGGGAGACAACTGTAAATCATCAGAACTGTACATTCTGGGAACCAAACAATAACTTAAGCAAATTGACCATAGTGCACAACCACTCTAGAGCTAAATAGACCAGTTGGTAAACCATATCAAGTCTAAAACAGAAACTGGATGTTGTGCATGTGTATAACCATAGGGAGAAGACAAAACACATAAAAATAAAAAGAGAAGATAAAAAGAAAGGAAAGATTTTAGGAAAAATCCTGAGCCCCATATAGAGTCTCTCAATGCTCAATACAACGAAGCCCTTGAAACAGCTGAGCAATCTTCGAATATGGCCAGAAATTAGGTCCTTTCCTTTATTGCTTATAAATGTGGACCTCAGAAAAACAGTTCCCTCTATGATGAATACACCTTAAAGGCAGTTTGCAATACTTTAAATAACTACTAGATGTCACTCCGCTCCAGAATTAAATTGATTCCTTCTCATTTAATTAAGTCAGGATACCACTTCATACAAGCATCCCTGGCCAATTCCAATGACTCAAATGAGTGCCACAGACCATCTTAATTAATCTGTAGGGTTGAGGGTAGCGAACTCTGAATTTGATGCCGAGAAATCAATTTAGAGACTAGGTGATGAAGTGCTGACCGTTTCTGGTGAACCGAAACGGTAATTCCTGCAAGTGCGAATTTTCTTACCTGCCCACTGGATTTCTGCAATCTCCTTCAGGCGATTCAGCACATATTGCTTGTCCAGAAAGTTTAGCAGCCGAAAAATGAAGGGACAAAGGAGGCATGGGATGAAGGATCTATGTGCACTTTCAATGATATATATGGGGCCATTAGGAGAAGGCCCCACCAGCTTGTCACATAATTTTTGTGCAAAACAATAGCTTGCTATCCCTCCTCACCCTGGAAGGCCTAACACCACCATGTTGTTGTGTTTTGAATGCCTCTGAAGAGCTTCAAGGCAATCCTCCATTTTCTTCAGCCTATGGCACAGAGTAATCAGGTCTGGATCCAGCCTCCTCTCCAGTCATCCAGGGAGGATATATGGGCCTCATTATCTTTGGTGTGGATGGTGAGTTGATCAACTGAAGTTTTCATACCTTTGAGCTCTGAGGCTAATGTGATTAGGGTTTCTTTCATCAGCGCCAGCTCTTCCAGGAACCTGTCCTCAGTTAGAGCCACACTCTGTTTAGATATTGGGAGGATTCAGGTTCACTCACTTTAGATCATTTCACCTTGTCCTTGGCCAGAGTTGGAGGGCGTATGTCTGAGCTATGGCGTCTTCATCTCCATGTCCATTCTCTGGACGATTCGCAGACAGAAAAGAATTATTGTGACCTTCACTAGGCAATCCAGAAGCCTTCTCCAATAATTCTACTACCACTAAGTAGAGTTAACTGCTGTTCTATGTAGTATTAGAGGGAAGGCAGAGTCGATCGAAAAAGCGTCTTAGCAGGCAGTCCTTCCTGGAAGTCCTCATCCCTTCCACTTTCTCAGGGAGACCAAATACTACAACACTGGACCAATGGCTGTGCCCTCCAAGTCCTCTAATTTTGATTCCTGCTGGGTGATCTTTTGTTTCAGGCCTTGACAGTCTGAGTCTGTTTACCTTTCCAATGCACTAGCGAGAAGGCCCAAACTTCCACATCACCAACTTTTCATCCAATTTCTTGCACATCTAATTAATTTATTTGAGTTCGAGTGAGTAACTGAATATCTGTATGGGAAGAAGTAAACTCCACTGGAAAGCATTCTCAGTAAGGAGTGTACCTGCCTGAGATGCAGATGTGGCTGGGGTAGGAGTGGAGGAGCATCTGTGGCCTAATGGCTGGGCCTTTGATTTCTTAGCAGCCTGGTCTGGTGGCAGGAGGCATATACTGAGGAAGACAGAGCACATTTCGCTTCCATTTTTCTTGAAGTAAGCAGTCCCTCAGACCAACGATAACATCCTCCACAATATATGAGGATTTATAGTAAATTCCTTAGAAAATCTGAGGTAGAAATAGCTGGAATTTGGCATTGGAAGCAGGAGCCAAGGTAAAGAGCTGCTATCCGGTCTTGTGCATCATGTGACCTATAGGCCTTATTTTATGTGAACAAGATCCTGTGTGGGAGGAGAATGTAGTCACCCATTTCAGATTCAACTAGATTGATACCAGCATGCTAGAGTAAGCTCAGTTCATCAATATCACCTAGGGCAGCTTAGATGATGTGGCAGATATAATGATTTGTCCTAAACAAGGAACATTATCTCTTGAAAGCAAGTCTCAGAAATAATTTTGTTAGTCCAATAAAAGGTATCACCTGCAACATATTTGTTGTTTTTCTTCTACATGGCTGATATAAATAAACATTAGTGACAAAATGTAGCTTGAGCAATTTTGTATCTTCTTGCTTTAAATGACAATTCTTCTAAACAAACATGATTTTATTTGCATCTTTCACACTTTACAAACCTTATCATTCTATGTACTGTATTTTGCCATTGAAAAGTCTTAAGATAATCTGAGTACATAAAGAATCTGTTGCCAGAAGTGACGAGTCATTCAGACAAACGCAATTTCAGTAAACATCTGTGCTTAACTAAATGGGAAGTGAAATGATCTCTGAAGTGTGCTGGACAATGAATCTAAGAGTATTAAAATTCTCAAGGGACAACTTATGGTCAAGATAGCCAACAACTACGAGATGATGTACCTATTATACTGATGCTCAAGTCTATTGTATATTATGCATCGGCAAGTTCAGCGACCACCTGGGAGATCAACCACAGGACATTTTATTTTGTATTTCCTAAGCGTTCTTTTCAATCTGGAAGGCACACTAAGTTGAAAGACAACTTGCTTCCTGATGCATTCTGGAGCAACAGCAAAAACAGTGGAAGAGGGCAACAAATCAGTATTGTGAAATGGGTAGTAGGAATCACTGGCCTCTTGGCCTCCTGGCCTGCAGAGTAGCCTGTCAAGCATGTTTTTTTTCATTACTATGCAGGCTGCCCCATTACCAATAATATTAATGTGCCAACTCATAATTTTCATATTTACTGTGGTAACTATTCCCATCCCAGTATAAAAATTGCTTCCTTAACTTTACATCTTTTATGCATGTTTGTTCTCCAGAGTTCACTGCTGATGCCCACCACCTTCTGTCTGACCCACCCACTTGGTTCTCCAGTCTCACACTTATTCAATCACTCAAAGTGTAGTAATGCCTCTGATTTAATTGTTACTTGTGACTGTGCTGTCTCCTCATTGAGAATCTGTGTTCTGCACTGTCTCCTGGTTAATAAAATGAACTCCATGTTAATTAATAAACCCAGCTGCACACTGTAACAACTGATGCTCCTAGAGAACACATCAAACTAGAAAAAAATGACTGAAATCTGATATTTATAAAAATGACCAAGTTCTTCAACATAGTTTTGTTTTAAACAAACTTCTAATCGAGGGGTTGGAAATAGACTCCAAATGTTTGTGTTGGGAGGAGGACACTGACAAGAAACAGGCCACAATTGCACCACCAATTGGTGGAGGTCTATTTTAGCAAAACTACTCCTATTATGTAGTAATTATTTTACTAATTTTGCCTGCCTGAGAATCCATTTTATAAACATGATAAGACACTTCACATTGTTGGTAGTAGTAGTAACATAAATGCACTTAGAGAGGCTAAAACATGCATCCCATAGCCTTGTGCCTTACAATGCCACTGGGCTGTGTATATGTCCATATTGCCTACACTCTGTCATGTCTTACTGCTTATACAACACATCACCAAGAAAATTGTGTTGATCCTTATGGAAAAGTCAACAAAAGAAGTAGCATAGGCCCTGAAGTGGGACTTCCCAAATGACAAGAGTGACTGGACCAAGGTGTTTACTTAGTTGCTACCTCGATCAGTGAACTGTCTGGTGCAACACTTTTAGTTATGTGTCCCTTACCACTCCATGTTCCATTCATGTGCAAGGCACATAGCAGTTACCACTCATCTCTGCTGGATAGGATCCCAGTCAGCAGCTTCAGATGGAAAGAACACTCAGACACACTGTCACAAGTAGAAACAGTCATGCTGCATAGCTTTGTCAAAAGCAGTAAAGCTTGCAGGTTTGGTCTGAAATGTGGGGCACTTGTTTAAAATGTAATGTTTGTGCTCTGAAGCTGGGCTCTTGCACATACATTACAGTACATCTGACAACCTAAATGTTCCAAACTAATCTAGTTTATTTGGTGCTTTTGCCTTGATTCTTGACCTCCAGTTCATCTGTACGAAGCATAGTCCTGATTGAAATGCCCAAGGCATGCACTGTATCAGAGATTCAATATCTCCCCAGGTAAGAAGCCACTGCTGAAAGCACAGAGGCAGGGTCCTGGACAACTCTTTACCACTGTACATTGCACCAAACCAGTGGCTCTCGGTTAGATGTACATGTCAGCATCCTATAGTCCCATTCTATTCCCAAACTCATGCAGAACTATTCAGATGCACCAGTGGGAGTTTCAGTACACACCTTACTTTTGCAATCCAGTTTCTCTCACAGCCAGATGCCCCTATCTGTGTTACTCTATTCTTCCATTAGGGACAATAAACAGTCCAATGCCCTTAGTGGCCTTGAGACCCAACATCCCTGCCCAGGCAGGACCCCAGATCAATTGAGGTTACCCACTTACAGGGAGCTACATGGCATGGGCCTGGCACAGGACCTCCTTAAGACACTCCACTGCAACCAAGGAGCCACTGGCCAACCCTGCCAGGACCATGCTCATTCTCAACACTCCATCCTCATATGTACCAACTGTCCCTCTACCAATTTAAGCTATAGTGCCCCTTATACACTGTAGCGGGAGAGTGCCACTTATTTCTATGGCTCCCAACACCAGGGAGACTTGGGCATATTCAACATGGAGAATCAAAATAGGGGACCTAGGTTACAAACAGCACTGAACAAAGGGCTATGGTGTCAGCTCATTTCATTTTTATTTTATACTGAAAGGCATATGGGCAAACTTGCCTGTCTACATAAGCGTCCAATTGTCCAGTTGTAACAGAGGCAGATAAATACAATTTTAACAAACACATGGTTATAAATATACAATAAGGTACAACAGTATGAAGCAGGACAATTAGGCACCAGCACAGGGTGAATCAAATAGAAAGAACAATTAAATTTCATACAATGTGGGAAAGGAAAAAATGGCCTATGTACAGCAACCATAATATTCACAGCAGGGCTATACAATAAGTACATATTTACACAGGTGAAACCTAAATGGGAGGGTAGGAGAAGTAAACTATAGAACACTTATAAGGAGAGTGGCAAGGAACAGTCAGGTGCATAGGATTTGAGGAAATTAGGTTATGAATGAGAGAGGAGAGAGAAAGAGGAGGAAAAAAATAGAAGAAACTGTAGGAGTCATTTGTGACAGGTGCCTTAAGGTTTGACCTGGGTCATAGTGAAAAAACTGTGATAAACTACATAGGACAGTGGCAGGTGGATTTATTGAGCAGGTGTTCCTTCAGTTTAGCCTTTTGATTAGTGCTCCATGGCACTGATCAAAGGAATCAATCTGACACACTGTTTACCTGGGTCCACAACCCAAGTCAGTGACATCAGGTGTAGAGGCTATCAGGAGGGCTTAGGGCATCCATTGAATGCACTTCTCCTAGGGTGGAAGGTGCTCATCACATTGCTCATGTACAGTAGAGAATCCTGGTGTGTGTGGTGGAGGTCTCAGTGATAATATAGGCAATTACATGCCATTGCTTCCCAGGCCAGCAGCAAGTATGGGCAAGTCAGTAGGATGGAGGTGTTAGAAAAGCATCAGAAATGCCACACTAGCAGGCTGCATGATGGTTCTTGTAGCCCCAATGCCAGCAGCCACCTAGCATACCCTTGAGACCCCTCTGGCCAGTACACAGGTAGATAAAGTCCCTCTCATCTAGGCTAGAGGAGGCCCCCAGCACAGACAAGCTAGCCATGAAGACCATCAGGGCAGAGGAGATGATCCTTCACAAGGCCAGAGGAGGTTGGTTACTGGCAAGGATAAGATGGTCCCATGAGCTGATGAAGACTTTGGAGATCTGTTAGGTACCCAACAACAACAAGCTCTGGAATGAAGGGTGTGTTGAGGCAGGTGTGGAGCCTGGAAGGAGGGTATGCCAGTGGCATGACAGGTGCCACAAAGGGAAATGTCAACTACATTTACTGCAAGTGTCATGAATTTCAAAATTCTCATCGGCTGTAGTCATTTGTTTTAAAAAATGTCCCCATGTAGGTTTGTGTTTGGGTGAAAGTGGTAACATTGAATTTCCAGAATTCAGTGCTCTGAACAATGGTTTGAGATACAGGAAGCGTGCAACATTGGAATATCTTGAAACTTGGTATTGCAAGATGTTGAAAGTAAATAATCAAGTTATTTTAACTGATAGTGATTCCACATTTCGTGTTGATGAAAACTCACTGTTTTGCTACTCGCACTTGGCTGTCAACCTAACATCGAAGCAACCGATCCCCATGACTTGCAAATAAGATAATTATGCAGGTATCAGAAGAATAATATGAATAATGTAGTCTATTTCACAACTGTTCCTCAAGGCCAAATTGAATTTAATAAAGAATGGATGGCCCTTGGGCCAACAATTGGATATGATTTGCCGATTTACCAAACACCTAATGGCCTAAAAACTCTTTTTGATTAAACAAGCTGAGATACTCTATTGTTTCTGCTTCATTATAAGCCAATGATTAAACTATGATGAATGAAAATGTTGTATATTGTTCACCAAGGGCAAGAGGTAAATGTTTGTGATTATGAAGAAGAGTACAAGAGAGCAGGGAACAGAACAGGACAACAACTGCAGAGACCTCGGGGAATAAGGAACTATAGAATGGCAAATAGTGTTAGTTTCATGTAGGCCAACATGAGGAGTACACCCAGAAAACTGGGAGATCTTGAGGGCCTGATGCACTTTTAAGACAAAACATAGTGGCACTCTATAAAGACCTAGTTTGGGGGATTAAAATGATTAGGACACTCGGATAGAGATATTGAGCATATTCAACCGGGCATAGGCCTGACAGGAAAGGGGACATGGTAGCTGTTTTCATAAAGGAGAGTCACTGTAGTGGACAAGGAGGACATCAGGGTGAAAATGGTACCACAGAGTCCATATTAGCTGATTTAGGGAAAAGGGAGCAAAATAGTCAGCTTGGGATGCGGTATTGGCCTCTAAACAGTTTTGTTGCGATGATGAGCAGCCTTCAGGAAATTATAAGAATACCCAAATTTGATGCAGTGGTGATCTGGGGAGACTAAAATTCTCAGGAATAGACTGGTGTCTTGAGAGTGCTAAAGGCATGGCTGAGTGAGAGAGTCAGTCCACTTTCATGGACAGTTACCTGGAACAGTTATATGCAACAAGTATACTCGAGCTAGATGGAGGCCTTGATGGTTGTCCAAAGAACTACAGGGAGTTAAGAGATAAAAAAGTGTGTATGGTAAGTGGAAGGATTTTGGTGAAAAAGCAGTAGAAATAGGGTATAGGGCATAAAGAAGGAATGCAGGCCAACACTGAGCAGATCAAGCCTAGTCAGGAAAATTATATTGTAAAGAGGATTGAGGGAATAATTGTAACATCCTTGCTCAGCTTCAAGAGAAATCTTCTGTAATCTCAGTTATAGGCTTGCACATTAACAGTGGTAGCTACCACTACCTCCAACACTATTATAGGGTATAGCACACCACAGCCCAATACAGTTGTTCAAAACTGCATTCATCTAAATGCAGCCTTCCAATATTGGAACTTGCCATTGTGCACTATTTGAAAGTCATGGTAGCTACCATTGTAAGTTGCAGACTCTTGATATTTGCATCCCTGGTGTCAGAGGCAGCAGCTCTGACCAGTCTACTAAAAAAAAAAAAAACATTTTTAGCCAAGGTGTTTGACTGACTCTTGTTCTTGTATATGTCACAATTGTCCCTTTTTCCGCCAGATGGTACTTTTGCATATAGTTACTAATTCTGTATACATTACATCATTTTCTTTTTGTCATTCACCACCAAGTGACACTCTTCATCTGATATCATAGGTGGGAACTAAGCCTCATTAGCATAATTTCATTACTAGCTTTGTGTGTGTGTGAGGGGGCATCTTCTGTAGACTGAATTATTACAGGCTAGCACAGTGTAGTGTTGAACTCATGGTTCGATCTTTGCATCCCAAGTCTCAGAGGCTGCATCTCTAACCATTCAACTAAATCAAAAAATTCAACTAAGAAAACTTTTCAACCAAGGTATTCAATTGACTCTTGTTCTTGTATGTTGCAATTGTCCATTTTCCACCAGATGGCACTTTGCATCTAGTTACTAATTCTGTATACATTATATAACTTCTTTTTGTCCTTCTCGACCAAATGGCACTCCTCATTTTGAGAGTCAGTATAGCATTGTGATTAAAAGCATTGACCTGCAAACCTAGAAAACTGGGTTTGAACCTCACAGCCTCCATTTGTATACTGTGACCATGAGCAAATCACTTTACTTCCCGTGCCCCAGGATGCATCTGGAAACAAGCTTCATCTTAGTGTGTCTTTCCTGTTCAAAATTGTAAAATAAAACATGGTTTCATAGGAGAGGATTTTATCCTCACTATTAGTGTAATTTCCTTACCCTGCTTCAATGGTTGACATCTTCTGTAAACTGAATTACAAGTTTGCACATTTCAGTGTTGGACTCTTGGATTAATGTTTGCATCCCTAGTCTCAGAAGCTGCAGCTGCAACCATTCAGCAAGTTCCTAGCACCCAGAATGGCTTAACAAAGGCTGAACCAGACAAACCAACCTGATTGCTTCTTCAAGGAGGTAAATATACAGGAAAATAGTGTCTAAGCAATGGATGTAGTCTGTTTGTACTTCCGAAGCCATTTAATACTGTACAGTACCACATGGAAAATGCACAAGAAAACATCACGATATCGAGTCCACAATGTATACAGGAGGTGGAAAACAAATTGACAGATAGCTAGGAAGCAGACAGTTTGCCATTAGCGACAGGACATGAAGACAGCCCAGATTTCGTAGGTAACACTGGACACATTTCTGCTTACCAAGGGAATCATAGGGTGACCTTGGTACTTAGTAAGGTGTATGGGAATCCCTGTAATTTACTTCATGGACCCAGAGCCCCTTAAGTAACTATATTACCACACTATGCTGCTATGGTTGTTCTGTGTCACAACCTCTGCTATCCTGTAAATGTTTATGCAAGCGTAACTATTCTGCACAGTATCTTGCATGGTAATTGTGTTGTACCCTATTTATCTTATGCATATTATTTAAACACTCCAGAGTGTGACTGAAAATAGGAAATATTTTCCTGTTCTTTTCCCAGTCAACAAAAATCAATCACTCAATCACTCTGTCAATCGACTATTCCAACATGCAACCAATCCAACACAATCACTTAAATAAACGTTTCTGAAACTTAGAAACAGAGAAACATAGATGTTGTTGAAAGGAAGAGGCCCTGCAGCCCATCAAGTTTGCCGGCCCTACCTTCTTTATTTTTGTGAGAGCCCAAGTGGCTCTTCACTTCCTGCTCCTCCTTTCACCAGTCACATATTGTGTATCTATCCCACCCATGTTTAAATCCCTCACCAACTGTAGACATACTACAATCCTTGATAGCCTATTCCACCCTTCTATCACCCTTTCCATGCTGAAATGTTTTATTATGTCTCTCTGAATTTCCTCCCTACCAGCCTCATACCCCCTGGCACTGGTGTTCCCACACTATGTAAAAACTCTCCATTTTCTTCTTTGTTAATATCATGGAGGCATTTGTAAATCTGTATCATGCATCCTTTGCCTTCTTGTTGACTAGACTACAGTGTAGATAGGTATGTTGAGTTTGACAACTTTTAAGATTTTTCTGCTGCCACTGAATCATTCCCTCCTCTGTCCTGCTGCCACCTTGTCCCTCTCTTTATTCAAGTGCAGGCTCCAGAACTACACACAGTACTCCAGGCGAGAACATGCCAAGGACTTGCTCAGTGGCAGAATCACCTTACTCCTTCTTCTGCTAGTACTCCATCATATACATCCCAACTTCCTATTCTTCTTCTTCACTGTCCTGTTGCCCTCAATTTTCCCATACTATTGATCACTGGTCCATCTCCTCTATCGTGCCCTCCATCACAATCTCTGCCATTCTGTATTAACTCTTGGTTTTCTTGCCCCATGTACATTGCCTTACACTTCAGGACATTGAATTTTATGTACCAAACCCATGATCAATTCTCCAAGCTCTCAGATCTTCTTTAATACTTCTTATCCAGTCCTCACTGTCTGAGCTTCTATAGATCTTTGTGTCGTCTACCAATAGTCAGATCCTTCTCTGGATTCCTACTCCAGAATCGTAAATAAAAATGCAGACTTTGGCACATTGTCTACTACCTGTATCACCCAATTATAAAAGTCAATCAGCTTCAGCTGACATGACCTCCCCGTGAACCCATGTTGTCTGATCTCTGGAAGTTCATTCATCTCCATGAAATCTACATGCGTCTTTTTATTAAAGTTTTCAGGTGGTTCCTGCAATGGACATTAAACTGATTGGTTTGTAGTTCCCAGGATTATCCCTGCTTCCACTCTTATGCAGAGGAACTACATTTGCAATCCTTCAGTCCTTAGGTACCACCCCATCTCCGTGAGCTGTTAAATGGCTCAGGAACGGATACAGCCAGGTCCTGCCCATCTCTTTCAGAACTCAGGGATTCAGCCCATCTAGGCCCATGGTTGAATCTACCTTCAATGCATTTAGTCTTTTCACCACCCTATCCTCTGTGAAAAGCTCCTCGCTAACATCCCTCCCTTTTCCCCTTGTCTTAGTTATACAGACAAGTAATGGCCTATCCTCAATTGTAAATACTGACCATAAAACTGGTTCAGGATGTCTGCCTTCATTTTGTCTTCCTCCTCCTCCTTCTTCTTTTTGCCCTCCTTCAGCCTGACACTCCACTATTTTGCTTTGCATTTCTCATGTACTGTATGTAGAGAAAGAATGTGTACCCCCATCAGCTCTGCTGTTCTCAGCTTTGTGCCAGACTTTGCCCACACTCATAGCCTTACTAGACTACCTTTGTCTTGCATAGATATTCCAACCTGTCTCCCTTCTCCTGGCTGTTATATTATTTTCTGAAGGCTTCCTACTTTTCCCTCTCACACCATCACCAACCTCCCATGTGAACAATGGTTTCCTGCTTTTCCCCTACACTCTGACACAGTGACATGTGACCTCTAATATTGCATCCCTTATCAATTCTGATTTCTTTTATATCATGTCTACTACCTTTGCACCTTCTAAATCCTCCTGCAAAACTCCGCATTCTGCCAAGGTCCACCTCCAGAGGTTCATGACATTTGCCTGTGACTTCTTCTGCTTTGCTTTTAATTTGATAATAAATCACACAGATTGATGGTCATTGGTTCCCCACAGACCTGCATTGTGTTCTCGCTTATATGCTGCTTGCTTTTTGTTCATTAGGCTAAGCCAAGGATGTACCCTCCCATGTAGTCTCTTAATGCTTCCTGGGATACTTATAACAGCAGCAGATTCCTGCCACTTGCTTCTACTGGGAACCTCTAATCCACATCTGGCATGTTGAATTCAGCCATTAACAGCACCCACCTGCTTTGCTTTCCTTTAATGGGATTTACTTACCTGGTAAAGGTGATTATCTGAGTACCCTTTATAGTACTCCGCAGCCAATACTTGTGGGTATTCCTCGTCCATCCTATAGGTCGATGCATGAACCAATCAAAATGAAGTGGGGTGAAGACATACCTCTGTGGTCATCAGATCTTCTGCAGTGTGAAACTTCCATAGCTAATACAAGGAAGAGAGACAGAGACATACAGGCCAGAGAGAGAGAGAGAGATGAATATGGACACTATAGATGTGTGGATGCTTCCGCCCCTAGGTAGAGACTGTTCTGGCTATTGCCTGGTAGACTTTACTGTAATTCAGAGTACGATAGACAAGATCAGACAGTATTTACTTTGTTTATCTGTCCTTTAGTGGAACAGTCACTGAGTACATCAACATTTAATATACATATTCGCATAATGTGACGTTACTAAACATGCACTCTATCACTTCATGTGAGACATTTACAGACTGGGGGTAACCCCTATTGTTGCTTACTGAATACCATCTCATAAGCATGCTTCCGTTGAGCTTCCATGGAGCAATCTGCCCGTCCCTGGGTGGAGCTGCAGAGTACTTTAAAGAGGTACTCAGATAATCACCTTTACCAAGTGAGTAAATCACAATATATTTCATACCCTTTAGGATACTCCCAGTCAATATTAGTGGGACATTAGTAGCAGTGCAGATAACATGATTAATTACTCCTGGGTGGGTAGAGGAAAGGCAGATTGTTTCATAGCTGTGTGTGCCGTGACTCTGTCCTTAGAACTGACTTTGTGAAGGCTGTTCTTTCTTGTGAGACTATGTCTAGCCTGTAAAGCCTGGTGAACATATGTTTAGAGGACCAGGTTGCTGCTGAAGAAATGTCTGCAATTGATACATTCCCCATTCTGTCTATGATGCCACCACTTCCTGGTGGAGTGAGCCTTGATTCCCTCAGGTGGGACTGCCCTGCTGCCCTGTAGGCCTCTCTGATGGTCTGTATGATCCATCTAGCAGTGTGTCTTTGGAGGCTGCCTGCCCTACTCTTGGCCCTTGTGTAATACAAATAGTCTGTCTGATTTACAGATGTCCCATGTCCTGTCAGTACTGCCTCAGTAAATGCCTGACATTTAGTGGCAGAGCCTTGACTTGTCTGTGGGTTCCTCTGCCATGTAGAGTAGTACGACATCCTGTTCCCTATTGAATGTGGAAGCTATCTTAGGGAGGAAGGAGGGCACCGTTTGAGAACTACCCTATCGTTGTGGAATGTTATGTATGGTTCCCTGCATGATAGTGCCTGGATCTCCCCAATCCTTCTCATGGAGCAGATTGCTACCAGGAAGGCTGTCTTGATTGTGCACTAGTGCATGCTGTCCTGTTGGAGAGCTGGTGATTGTAGGGCATCTAACAGTGTGTTAAGATGCCAGGGGGCATCTTGGCTTTACCCTCGGAGATGCTAATGTCACTGCTCTAAGCAACCTGACAGTGTCTGGATGTGAGCCAATGTGGCCTATTCCTGGTAGTGGGACCCCAATGGTGGATATTGCTGACACTTGGACTCTGAGGGATGCTGGGCTGAGACCCTTGTTGGCCCTTCATTTAGAAAATCTAGACTCTGTGGGAGTCCTGCTACTGAGGAGGTTCCCATTTCTCTGCACCATTTGTGAAAAATCTGCCATTGTCTGTGGTAAGTCTTGTTGGTGGACTGTTTCCTGGATTGCAGCTTTTGATCCACCACTCTGGTGTGGTAGCCTTGATTCAACAGTCTGTTCCTTTCAAGAGCCATGCAGTCAGCTTCAGACTGGATGGGTTTGGGTGTAAATCGGTCCCTGTCACAGAAGGTCTGGTCAGTGAGGCAGAGCCATGGCCCATCCATTGCCATTACCTGAATGAATAAGTACTGTGGTCTCCTTGGCCAATTGGGTGCCACCACCACTACTGATGCCCTCGTGCATCTAATCTTGTGTAGTGGTTGTATAACATTGGAATGGGAGGAAAGGCATAGGCCTGCCTGAATTTCCATGGTGCTGACAGTGTCCACCTCTCATGCTTTGGGGTCTGAGAACCTAGAGTGGTAATCGGGTGATGCATGTTCTGTTGAGATGCCATGAGGTCCACTTGGAGGGCGCCCATTTGGCTTGTAACTTCTTGCAGACCTGTCAGTTCATTTTCCATTCCACCTGGTTGATGGTGGTTCTGCTGAGCCAGTCCGCCTCAGTGTTGGATGTCCCAGCTAGGTATATGGCTGTGATGAATTGTAAATGGCTCTCCACCCAGTGGAGTAGTTGTAGGATTCTTTGATCATTTCTTTGCTTCTGGTTCCCCGTTTGTTTATGTGGGCAATTATCACTTGGTTGTCGCATCTGATTAGAACTGCCTTGTGTCTGAGTAGGGTTATGAAGAATGCTAATGCCAGCCCTCATTTCCAGTTTGTTGATAGGCAATTTTTGTCTCCAAATGTGTTCAGAGTCCCTGGGTTACCTGGTTCTTGTAGGTTGCCCCCAGCCTAGCATGCTTACATCTGTGGTTATGTTCTCCGGGTTTCCTGCATCAGTGATCTCCCTTTCTGGATGTTGCGTTACAGCGTCCACCATTTGAGAGTGGTGATAACCCAGGGTGGGGATGATAATCGAAACTTGACAATCTGGAATGTTTTATCCCATGATTCTATGAGAAACCTCTGCAGTATCTGCATGTGCAGTCTCACCCATGGGACCATGTCGATTAGGGCCACCATGACTCCCAGGACTTGGAGTAGTCCCATACCACTCTGTAAGGTCTGCTAATAAGACCTGCTGTTAATTTATAGATGTTGAGTGTCTTCTCCAGAGTTGGCATCACCTTGCTGTTTGCCATGTCTATCCTGCGCCCAGGTGAGTGATGGCTTGTGAGGAGCGTTAATCGGCTCTTGGCAGTGTTTATTATCCAGCCATGGCACTGCAGGCATTCTATCACTAATTGTGTGCTGTGTCAAGCCTTATCTGCCATCCTGGCTCTTATCAGCCAGTCATCTAGGTATGGGATGATGTGGACCCCTAGTTTTGAGGTACACTGCCAGGACTACTAATATTTTGGTGAAAACTCAGGTGGCTGATGCCAGGCCGTAGAGGAGGCAGGTGTATTGGAAATGCTGGCCCTGAATGTTGAACCTGAGATATTGGTGGTGTGATGGCCAAATGGGAATATGGAGGTATGCATCCTTAAGGTCTATTGAGGTGAGGAAGTCCCCGGCTGTATGGCCAGCAGTGTTGACTGCAGGGTTTCCATCTTGAATTTTTGTAAGCCACACAGTGGTTCAGACATTTCAGGTCAGAACCAGGTGCATTCCACCTGTCTTTTGGAACAACAAAGAAGAAGTAGGCTCATGTGTCTTTTCCCTTGTGGGGATGGCGTACTAGCCCCATTGCTGATCAAGTCCCATATTGTCTCCTGTATTGCTTGAAACTTGCTTGGACACATCGGTAGGAGTGAAATAAGAGGTCTGTGTAATGATGGAATACTGCTGAATTCTGTCAAGTATCCCTTTGTCATCACCTCCAGCACCCATCTGTCTGATGTCTTTTGGGCCCATTGTCGCACAAACTACTGAAGTCTCCTGGCCAGTGGTAGGTCTGCATAAGCCTGCTTGCCTTCATTTTTATTATTTTGTAGCCTGAAGTTTGTTTGCATCCTCCATTGGAGTAATTGCTCCCTGTGTTGCCTTTGGATTTATTATTGTAGGCCCTGTGCTGGAAACAGGGTCTTTAGTTCCACTGTCTGGAGGCTGGTTGTTTGGATGGCTGTGCCTTGGGTTTGAAGTATTTATTTTGGGATGAAAAGTCTTGTCTGAGGGCAGGTAGACATCCTTGTTGACTTGAGTTTCTTTATCCCCCTGTGTTTGAGGTAGGGTGTCAGACCTTCTCCAGCGGTGTACCCTCTTTGAAGGATGCTTCATCAGTGCATTCTTAGATTCATTATCTGCTTGACACAGTTTAAGCCACCTGCCCTCCTTGCCTTGTTGGCGAGCAGGGCTGCTCTTGTGCTGAACTTGAGTATAACTGAGGAGGCATCTATCATGTACTTTACTGCCTGAATGGCGACTCTGCCATGTTGGCTCACGGGAGTCCTCTGGGATGTTCTTGGTGAGGATGTCTAGCCACCTGTGCTGTGCAGTGAACCAAACTGCTGTATCCACCAAGCGGAGCATACCTGATGCCTCGTGAATTTTTCTGAGATGTTCCTCTATCTTTTGTCCATTGGGTCCTTGAGGGCTGTGGTGCTTTCTATTGGTATGGTTATGCGTTTGGAGAGTTCGGACATGGGTTAGTCGACTTTGGGTGCTTTTCCCCAACAGTCGTGCTGTCTTTAGCCATAGGGGTACCACTTGCTCACCATGCTCTGTTTGGGGAGTCTGGTTGGCTCTCCTTTGTAAGGATATTGTCTAT
The DNA here is from genome assembly GCA_016271365.2 of Neoceratodus forsteri. NCBI lineage: Eukaryota > Metazoa > Chordata > Ceratodontiformes > Ceratodontidae > Neoceratodus > Neoceratodus forsteri. Next base: position 767,882,988 of record CM057458.1, read on the forward strand.
GGTTTTGCAGGATGGGAAATGAATTCTTTCCTCTGGTTCATCCATGGACAGGAGCAGGTCCTCCAAAGTGGAGGACTGTTCAGATGTTGGGGTATCTTTAGAGCTCCCAGACCATAGTGATGAGCTCATTGATATTGTCTCCATGGCATGGTCTGGTGGACTTGTCTGCAAGGGCATCCACCAGGTCTGCCATGGACTCGGTTGTTGCGCTGTCTGTATCTAATCATGGCCGTTTCTGAGAGGCTCTTCCATGGGTTTTGGGGTGCCCGTGAGTGTCAGCGGGGCCCCTTTTCAATGCCTTAAGGAGTTGGATGAGGAGTTGCACTTTGCTGGCAGCCAGTGTGATTGCTGCCATAGGGGGCTGTGGGGATTCCATTACAGATTCATCTTCTTCCAATTCCATCATGTCCTGCAGGGTGCAGACAGCACACATTGTGCCATCCTCCTCAAGTGCCGTGAGGCTATACCACATTCTCTGCATTTGGTCATGGTATGGCTTGTTCTGTGGAGATTAACAAAAATTGTATCATGTGTGGTCCATATGTTTGAGCAGGCCACATATTAAGCAGACTCGATCAACTGTTGAAAGACACCCAGAAAAAATGTTGCCTGTCCCTTTAATTGTGGCTGGGTTAGCTCCATGTGCTATAGAACAAAGGAGGGCCCAGGCAAGATAGTAACTATGAAATCTTGTGGGAGTTACCAGATTTTGGACCCTATCTTCAGTATGCAGCCCCAGTCAAGATGGTGCTGTAATCTCACGAGATTACGTGTGAGAATAGCCTGGCCCTTTATGCTGGAGGATGTGGAGCTCATGAGAGTTGCAGAGCATCATGGGACTTGTCTGTGGGACTGAGAGTAGTCAGTAGTGGCTGTTGTTGTCTCAGGAGTTGTGGGGTAATGATTTATGGCCCCCAAGACAAAGAACTTCTCTGAAGCCTGCCAAGAATGTCTGAGGGAGCTGGAGGGCTTTGAAAAACATTTCTGCCCCTCGACTGATGTGGAATCAGCTGAACACTGCATTTTCCAGGTAGGGATTGCCCAGCACTGTTTGTAGTTGTAAGGGAGATGTTTTGAAATATTACCTTCTTTGGGATTGCAGCTATTAGTGTAGCCCTGTATTGAGCTGTGGAGGTCACTACAGGAGGGGCTTCCACAAGCTTGTTGGACCATCTGCATGCTTCTTTTGCACTTAGTAGAGAAAGAGCCTCTACAAGAGGGACCCCAGCTCTAAAAGGTATTGAAAATGTGGCATGCAGAGGAGTGCTGGAGGAACAGGACCTGCTGCTGGAAGGGTGCCTGTCTCCAGAGACTGTTAAGGCTGAGATCTGCTTTGATAGTTTTATATATATGTATATATTTTATGGTAGCACAGTAGTGCTACCATAGTTAAGGAGGAGTCATTTATATGTTAAACCTAAAATGCTGCACTTTAATAACTTTGCAACTGTTCAACAGATTTGCCTGAAATTTGGAATACACGATCAAGAACCATGGGCTGGATATTCAAACTGCGCCATTCTGTGGCGCCAAGCCTGCGCTGCTCAAAAAGTTGCGCGAGGGTGGTGGTTCAGGCGATATTCAATGGAGTTGCTATTGGAGCAACTCCTTTGAATATCGCCTCTGACCACAGCCACTGTGCATGGTGCAGTGGAACTTGCGCCACTGCAAGTGGTCAGAGTGGAGCATTCAAGATGCGGTTGCGCAAGTTCCATTGCGCCATGTGCAAATTTCTGATATTCAAAGGTGACATGCAATGGGGTCATAAGTTATGCAAGGCACAGGGGGCCATTTGCATCTACTTACAGCCCATTTGCATGCCTTTAGCATGCAGGTGTGCTGATCCGACAAGACCAATGGGTGTGCAGCCCATACCGTACAAAACAGTCAGATATGTGAATGAATGAATTCATTCACAAATCTGAACTGCCTTAGATGTATCGGCTGTACGCCATTGGCTTTGCTCTGAATCAATGGGCGCAGCCCTATCAAGCTGTCCAGTCAGCGGGAGTGCGGGGCGGCATGGTGGGGTGCTGCCGCCCGCTGGCTGACCGGGGAGCAGGGTGGTGGGGATCTGTGGGTGGGTGAGGTGGGGGCCACTGTACCACCAGAGAAATTGGACTTTGGGGTGGGTTTGACTCTAATGCCCACAATCAGGGCTTCGCAGCCCACTGGACCACTAGGGATATTGATATTTGGGGGTTGAACTTCATTCTGCCCAGCATCGGGCCAGTCGGGGGTTCTTATACAGTATGCCGCGATCGGGCCAGTCGGGAGGGTTCTTATACATTATGCCCATGATACGGCTAGTGGGAGGAGAGTGTGTTCTGCCGTGATCAGGACTCGCGGGAGTTACTATTATGCCCGTGATCGGGCTGCAGGAAGTAATAGGAAAGTAGGGCCACCTGCAGGTGGCAGCTGCTGTGTTGCACCCTGCAATGTGGCAGCTCACCTGTGGGTGGCCCTCGACTTGATCCTTTTTTTGTCTCAAAGTTGTGCAGGCGCGGGTAGGGGTTGTGCCTGCACAACTCTGCACAACCAGTTGAATGTCGGGCTGTGCAGTTATCATAGTTCCTCCCCTCAGGTTGAAGCATGCCTTCATTAGCATTGCTGTTGCTCAGCATGACTTGGGAGGCGCAACTGCCTACTGCTGAATATCGCAGAATGGCGCAATTTCGAATTTTGAGCAGGCACAACCCTATTGGGTGCATGGTGCAACCTTTGAAATATCCAGCCCCATATATCTTGTACTGTTTGGATATACAGCTGTGGAGTTATTAAGCTTGTCTGCACAAGCATTCGCTTTGGGAATTCTTTGCTCATCCTACAGGGCGCCACGGTTTTCGCGTGTGGTCCAAAAATGTCAGGAATGTGCGGCCAGGGTCCACGATGTGCCTTTTGAAGATTTCATGAAAAAATATTAACGGTTCAAAAGTTATTCAAAAACAATTTCCCAATATAAGTCAATGGAAAAGGTTAACAAAAGTTCAACAGTGTCGCAAATGCACTTTTTAGTGTCGCAAATGGCCCTTGTAGTGTCACAAATCCACCATTTTGTTTTCAGTTAGTGATTAGAAAAATGCTTGGCATTTAAATGTGGGACCCTCTAGCAACACAATTCTTTTGTGTTTACCTAGTCGGACCCTGAAGCATAGGTGCCGTAACCGGGCGGAAGGGCGGTAGCCACTCCACTTTTATTTCTGTATGGCAAAACTACTATAGAAAATGTGCCTTTGCACCCTCATAAGTGTCCTTTGATTCTCAGCCCCTCAGCTTTTACCATGTTCCGGCCTGAGGATGCTAGGCATGTTTTATTTTGAGGTTAAACACCCTAGAAATATGTTTTTCAATTTCTGGAGAAAAAGTAGTGTCGCACCAGAAAGTGTCGCAAATCACAACACTACTTTTTCAGACTATGGCCAAAATGATAGCAGTAATTTGCCACCCTGCTGCAAATGAACGGTTTGGTCTTTTGGGTAAATTTGAGAGAAGGTGGCCAACATCTCACAGATGTGCCTTTTAGTAGTTGGTGACAAAATATTGCATGGATGCAAAGTTCGGTACTCTGAAATTGACACTTTCCCATAGACTAACATTGCGGTGTCTGCTGCATGACAGAATTCTTTGCCACCCTGCTGCAAAATAACTGTTTGGTCTTTTGCACTGAAATTCAGAGGAAGAAAGTCAACATCCCACAGATGTGCCTTTTGTGGTTTGGTGAAAAATATTACAGGACAGCAAAGTTATGGCACTCGAACTTCTCTTTTTCCCTTAGGATAACAGTAGGCGTTCACGCACCTTTCAGGGCCTGTATTCTGGAAGCGGTGCAAGATACTGACTTTTCATCAGAAAATGCTCAGCTCCCTACCAGGGGCTAAGTACAAAACTAGCCAGGAAAGTCAGAAATCATATGACTTTTAATTTTTTCTACGCCATACAGTTCCTGAGATATAAGCAATTTAGTATTCCAACTCCTAATTTTCTGCTCCGAGACCCATTATTATGCATACATTCTTTGTATTCACTGTTTCTTCTCTATGCATCTTTTGGGAAAACCAGTCTGTGCACCCATTACTGTTACCGTTCCTGCTTCAGCTTGCAGTTCTGTACCATTACACTTACGTTCCGTCTAAGCCACCGTGTGGGTTACCCTTTTGCATTTTCATTTTGTGCTTGGATTTTGTGTTATTTTTACCATTTGTGTCTACAGCACTGTTTCTCTTTCTGTTTCACTTTGCGTCACCATCGCATTACCATTTCTGAGCACCGTGTTACTATACGACAAACATCACATGTGGCGGGAGGCGTGGGGCCCTGCCACATTACATTCACTATTTCTTGTTATCATTCTCAAAAGAAGGGAACTTAGAGGCAAAAACTCTGTTTAATGCATCACTTAGGGTTGTTCCACAGTGACAAAAGCGAGAAAATTCAGTGTTAGGGTTGAAAGCCCCTTGGACCCCCAGCCCACCCCCAACCAGCATCGGGTGTGCATTGGGGTCGTCCAGTCTAACTCTTACCCCATTCTCCCATACCTCTGCTTCTCTCACATGTGATGGGTGAGAGGTAGCCAACGACCCCAGTGCATACCCCTCACAAAATCTGGACATCTTGAGAAGCTTCCCCATGGCTTGTTGTTAGGCCCTCACTTGTTTACAATAAACTTGAGGAGTCTAGGTGATGATACTAACAACTTGAACTGCAATTATGCTGGCCTGGTGATGCTGAGGGTTGAGGCGCAGGACATCACACCTTGCACCATTCCGTGACGTGGGTCAGGGAACGGACTCGGGCCACAGGGGTTCGGCATGGGAGGGAAGGGATTGAGCATCCAGAGGATTGCTCTCCCTTCCTGAGGTGGATTAGGGACTTGCACCACTCCTTAGTGGCCCTTATGGAGGTCAAGGGCCTTGTAAGGAAGCGGTGTCATAATTAGGGGTGGAGCAGCAGCAGATGTCAGCACATCAGTGTCTGGACATCATTGCATGTCCATGCTCCAGGGGCAACCACAATAAAAATACCCCAGAAGACCAGGGAGGCAATGAGGGCTCCGGGAGCCTGGCCCACATCCCAAACACCAGACCATCCCTCCACGGCTCTCCTGAACCCACCCAACAAGGACCAACCCTCCAATCTCAGAAAGGCTGCCAGATAGGTGGGGTGGACTCTCTCATGGGGGTGATCCAGTGGGCTGGAAGATCCTTGGGAGGGAGGAAGGTGCTCAGCAACCTCTTTCCCAGAGAAGGGGATTTAGGTAGGGAGTAGAGGTGATGGCTGAGTGGGTACCTCTGAGAGATGCCATGGTCCACTGGAGCAGTGAAAAAAGACTAAAAAACTTGCACTACAATTTACATGCTGATAACATGGTCATCTGTGCTTCTGTGGTCCTCTCAGATGTCCAGACAGCCCTTCAACATGGATTTGATGCCCTTTAAATGTTTTAATGTTTCTATGTTAAAATGAACTCTGATTAAACCAAACTGATGCTACCTGGATCTTCTGTAAAAAAAAGGAATGCACAAAACGATTAATTTATTGTTTCCACTTTGGATGTTTCCACTTTGGATGAACTAGTGGATCACTATAAATATTTAGGATTCTGTTTTGACTTGAATGGTACAGGCAACAATTATATGGATTGTATTGTTGAAAACTGGTGCATCAGATGGATTATTACATAGATGCAAAATTGTTTAACCACTGAGTGGTGGTAAAAGATTTTCAGACAGAAATAATTCTCCTTTCAAATACTAAAATATTATTTATGCTTACTCTTCTGCTGAAAAATTGAACAGACTTGATGCTCTGTACAATGGACTTGCCTTTTAGACTGATATTAGAATGCCCTAAAACAACTTATCAGCGTGGGTTATACAAAAATTGGGATGGTTGTCATTAAACAGCCATAGGAAGTTGCATAAAATCATTTTGCAGTGAAGAGGGTGTAAGAGGAAGTTCTTAATTTTTAACGGAATGTTTGTCAGGTAGGCCCAAACAGTGTCCCTAAGAACAGCTGGAATGTACAAGTTGACAGTTCATGGAGTTAATATCCAATGGTCATCTCATTTATTTAATTATTTAGTTTCCTATAGTACACATGAAACTCCCCACCAGAGAGTTTAAGGATGATTCAGAGCGAAAGCCTCCAAAAAATCACTGTTAGACTGGTTTTAAAATACTATCTCATTATTTTGGCCTTGCTGTGCAGGAGATAGTGGAATAACATAGTTATCTATGGTATAAATTACAGGTTAACACCGTAACAAAACTCACTCTATTGTTTATATTGCCAATACTATGTATGACATTTTTATAATGTCCTGTTTACATTTAACCATAGTGTATTAATGAATATTGAAACTGCACAATCTGGAGGGCACCATTGCACATGAGCTTGTCTCAATGGATAACTCCTTAAATACAATTGAACTGAATTGAATCAATGTTTATAGGAGTCCTACAAAAGTTGTGTTGATCTACCACTTTACTTGATTCCTATTTCCCTTGATAGCCTGTCCTCTGATATGCTATTTACCTGAGGGTGATCAACCTGTTACATACTGCTCAACAAAAGACTGTAAACTCCTTGTTGTACCTGCTGCTCTCCATAGTTACCATAGTGATCACAGTAAAACTCCTTGGTGGGTGACATCTGCATCTTATTGAACCTGGAGATACCTGGTACTGAGTCCCAAGTGGAACTGCACACTTTACTGCAGATCTGCAGTCTTCCTTCTGGTAGTCTGCACCCACAGGGTCACTCACAGAAGGTGTTGCTTGCACCTATAGGGCTTAAATTGTGTGAGGAGTTATTTTCCTGCTTGTAGCCAGTTGGCTGTGAAAGGTCATGTGGTGTGTGCCTCTATTGATGTCACTGGACATCCATGCCCACACTGTGTTCCTCCTATCATTGCCTCTAAATACTCTGAAATGTTGTTTTATTTCGGTTCTGTTCTGAATTTTCCTAACTACCCTTTACTTTTCTCCCTCCCAGCTCAGCCTCTACTGCACTCCACAGTGAAAAAAGCACTGCAAATGCCAAAATCAATGTGTTTTAAAACCTAATCTCCTCCCTCCTGTTTTAAGTCTGTTGACTTTAAGAAATTACATTATGTCTGTCCCTCCAATAATGAAGCTGGCCCTCACTGAACCTTCACTGTGTCCCTCCTACATCCTAACCTCTAGATATTGCCAGTGTGTTTTTTTGTTGGGGGTTCTTCCTAGTTCCCTAACTACCCCTTCCTTACTACCAGGTAAGCCTCCTCACTGATCCAGAAAGAAAATGAGCACAGTAAAAGTGAGACTTATCATGAATGCTTCATGAAGCCATATTTGTGGCCACAAATGTTTCTAATAATGTCATCTAGTGTATACCCTACATTTTATCCTCCATTTTTCTACACAGAATGTCTTGCAATATCAGTCAGTACACAGTTAATCATGGTAGACATTGATGGCATCTTTATATTTTGTATGGTCTGCCTCATTTTTCAGTTCTCTCTCCATTGCCACATTTCATTCACTAACTTAATATGATGACTCCGACAATGTCTTTGGAGTCCACCTGGTTTATCTGCTTGTTGCTTTTTTGGTTCAGCACACAACAGGCAGTCAGATGCATTTGTTGTGCTGGCTAAGTGTCAATTGCATAATCTTACTGTCAAACTGGTTTAGCCATCAGGTCACTGCTAAAGCTGATTACAGTGAAAATTAGCTATTTGGGAGGGTGAGGGAAGATAACATTAGTCCGATGTCACTTAGGAAAGTGAATTATTTAAAAAGAACTGCAAATCTTTCATAGCTTTTGTAACCTACAAATATTCAGGCAAAACTGATGAAAAAACTTTATGTGACCTTTGGAGATGCGTGTCGTATTGTCTTCTTAATAAAGGCAGTATGGTGTATGAAATGTGTTAATATACAGTAAATAATGTTTACCATAATAAAATATTGTACAAAACAATATATATATATATATATATATATATATATATATATATATATATATATATATATATATATATATAAACTCATATAAGGAAAATATGTTTATAGAAACATAGAAATGTAGAAACATAGACTTTGATGGCAGATAAGGACCACTTGGCCCACCTAGTCTGCCCATTTCCTACCTACAGGATAAGCTGCAGATCCTAGTTAACCAACAGCCTATTTCTTCTAACCCCACAAGAATAGCCTTATGTCTGTCCATGCATTCTTGAATTCTCCTCAGTTTTAGACCCCACAACCTAATCAGGAAGGCTGTTCCATGCATCCACCACCTCTCTGTGAAAAAATACTTCTCACATTGCCCCTGAACCGCCTCTCTCTTTTAAATTGTGTCCTCTTGTTCTTGCACATCTCTTTTCTGAAAGATGGTACCCTCTTGGACTTTGTTGATTCCACTGAGGTACTTAAAAGTTTCTATCATGTCCCCCTCCTCCTCCTTTCCTCAAGGGTATACATATTAAACTCCGTTAGTTTCTCCTTGTATGGCTTCTTTTGCAGACCCTGCAACATTTTAGTTGCCCTCCTCTGGACTGCATCTATCCTGTCTATGTTCTTGTGGAGCGGGGTCTCCAGAACTGGATGCAGTACTCAGATGGGGTCTCATCAACTCTCTACAGAGGATAATAACTTCTTGCTTTCTGCTGGTGATGCCTCTCCCTATGCATCCCAGTATACCCCCAGCCCTCCCTACTGCCTTCTTACATTGCTTGCTAACCTTAAGGTCATCTGATATGATTACTTCCAGGTCTGCTTCTATTTTGTTGTTGTTACTATCCCCCTTGTGTATCTTCCCTGGGTTTTGTTTCCCAGGTGCATTATTTGCACTTCTTTGCGTTGAATCCAAGCTGCCATACTTCTGACCATTCCTCCAACCTTGCAGTCCCTTCTCATCCTTTCCATGCCTCCTTGTGTATAAACAATGTTGTAGATCTTTGTGTCATCTGCAAAGAGGCATACTTTCCTTCAGTCCTCTGCAATGTCACTTATAAAGACATTAAAGGACTGGACCCAGTATTGTACTCTAGCGGGCACCCCACTCAGCAGCCCCTCCTTTTCAGAGTGGACTCCATTTACAATAGAAATATAGAAACATAGACTTTGATGGCAGATAAGGACCGCTTGGCCCATCTAGTCTGCCCATTTCCTACCTACAGGATAGGCCGCAGATCCTAGTTAACCAACAACCTATTTCTTCCTACTCCCCACAAGAATTGCCTTATGTCTGTCCCATGCATTCTTGAATTCTCCCACAGTTTTAGACCCCACAACCTCCTCAGTAAGGCTGTTTCATGCATCCACTACCCTCTCTGAGAAATAATACTTCTCACATTGCCCTGAACCGCCCCTCCATCTTTAAATTGTGTCCCTTGTTCTTGCACGTCTCTTTTCTGAAAGATGCTACCCCTTGGACTTTGTTGATTCCACTGAGGTACTTAAAAGTTTCTATCATGTCTCCCCTTCCTTCTTCTTTCCTCAAGGGTATACATTAAGCTCCTTAGTCTCTCCTCATACAGCTTCTCTTGCAGACCATGGTATCATTTTAGTTGCCCTCCTCTGGACTGCCTCTACCCTGTCTATGTCCTTGCGAGATGGGGTCTCAGAACTGGATGCAGTACTCCAGATGGGGTCTCACCAACTGTCTGTACAGAGGATAACAACTTCCTGTTTTCTGCTGCTGATGCCTCTCCCTATGCATCCCAGTATACCCCCAGCCCTCCATACTGCCTTCTCACATTGCTTGCTAACCTTAAGGTCATCTGATATGATTACCCCCAGGTCCCTTACCTTCTGTGTCCTGTTGTCCAGCCAATGTTTTTCCAGGCTACACCCTGGGACCCACTCCCAGGCTGGTTAGATTGACTATTAATCTTTGTGTGGGACTGTGTCAACACCTTGCTAAAGTCTAGGTAGGTCATGTCCACAGCCCCTCCCTGGCCTACTACTTTGGTCACTCAGCCAAAGAAATCAATTAGATTCATCTGACATGGCCTTCCTGCTGTGAACCCATGTTGCCTTGGGTCCTGTGCCCCACTGGCCTCCAGGTACTCAACAATTCTTTGCTTCAGAAGTGATTCCATCACTTTCCCTACCACAGAGGTCAAACTGACAGGTCTGTAGTTTCCTGCCTCTGTCTTGGTCCCACTTTTGTGAAGGGAATCACATCTGCCTTCCTCTAGTCCTCAGGCACCACACCGTCCTCCCATGATTTGTTAAAAGTGTAGTCAGTGTTTTCACTAGTTCTCCCATAATTCTTTTAGAATTCTGGGTGAATTCCATCAGGCCCATTACTTTGTCCACCTTCAGTTTTAGGAGTTCTTTCAGAACCCTTTTCTTCTGTGAAAGGACTGGCATCGACCCTCTATCAAGAGTGCTTCTGTTAATTGGATTAGGCACCTCCTCCTTCTCTTTAGTGAATACTGAGCAGAAATATTCATTTAGTATCCCTGCTTTTTCACTGTCCTCTCTGTCCACCCACCGTCCATTCTATTCAGCCTCACTATCCCTCCTTTGTCTTTCTATGCTTCCTGATGTATCTATAAAAGGTTTTATTCCCCTTCTTAACCAAGTTGGCTATCTTTTCCTCAGTTTGGGACTTTGCTATTCTGACTTCCCTCCCTGCTTCCTTCTGCCTTAACTGGTACAGCTCTCTGTCCTGCTCCTTTGTGTTTCCTTATACTTCCTGAATGCCATCTTTTCTCCTTGACTTTCCCCACCACTTCTTTTGAGAACCACAGTGGCTTTTTCTTTCATTTTGATTTGTTTATTTGCTTCCACACAAAGGCTTGTTGCCTCTGTGATGGCAGTTTTGATGTTTCCCATTGTTGCTCCTCCTTCTAGCCTGTTTGCTCGTGCTTTCTAAGGCACTCTCCCATCTTGCCAAAGTCAGCCTCCTGAAGTCCAGTACCCTTACTTTTTATGGTTTGATTCTGTAGCTGAGTTTATCGTGAACCACACTGTTTGATGGTCACTTTTTCCACATGGCAACCCACTTCTAGTTCTGAGATCCTCCCACTGTTCCATTTGAGATCACGAGGTCTAAGATTGCTCCCTCATTATTGACTTCCAAAACTAGCTGTCTGAGGCATGCCACCTGTAGGGCATCGAGAACAGCCCTGCTCTTGGATGTGGCTGCAGCAAATGTGCTCCAGTTAACATCTGGCATATTCAGGTCCCATCAACAGTATTTCCTTTCTCTGCCATCCTAAGAATGCCTTCTGTCATATCCTTGTTCATTCCCTCCTCCTGACATGGAGGTATGTATAACCCGGTGCAGATTGTGGTGCCATTTCCAGTCTCTAAGGTGACCCACAGTGCCTCCTCTCCTTATGTTTACTCTTTTGTTCAGTTGCTTTATCCCTTCCTTTACATAGAGAGCTACTCCCCTCTTCTCCCCTCCCTGTCTCTCCTGTGGTTATGTACCCAGGTATGTTAACATCCCAGTCATGGTTCTGTGTACCATGTTTCTGTGACTGCTAAATATCCAGGTATCCCTCTTCCATCAAGGCCACCAGTTCAGGAAGCTTGTTGCCCAGATTATGAGCATTGGTACTCATTACCCTCCATTTCCTGATGGCCTTACTCCTTTTGCCCCACCCCTGTCCTTATTGTGCTTGCCACTTTCTCCATTTACACCTGCCCTTCTCCCTATTGACATCACTGTCTTGGTGGTACACAGACACAACTGAATAAAAACACTATAAATGCTGATTCTTTTCATTTCCTTTGATGGACAAGCACTAGACACATTTGGGGCATTGTCTTTCAGTTTGCAGGATTTGGAGCAGATCAGTGCTCTGATATGAGCTGCATTAGTAAGTCAATCTGCCATGCTGGCCAGGCACTATACTCTTAATTCTGAACAGTTCAACCCTTTAAAGCATCACTTTAGGGTCACAGGTCAGTGTTCAGGCAAAATAGAGCTGTGCTACTGAATGATTTTCCATTATTAACCCAATAAATCAGGAGATGTTGATAGATGGAGCACTGGGGCAGTATGTCAGCCTAGAGACAATTATTGTTTAACAGATTCAGGTGATCAATGGTGTCAGAATCTTACTGTAGGAAAGGAAAAGCATGAAAATGAGAAGATAACAGCTGAATGAATAAAGAGAGTAATCAATGCATGCAATTTGTAAATTAAACCCAGCTTTGATACATATTAAATATAATGATTGGATGTTATATTAAACACCCACGTAGTCTTTCACTTTGCTCAGAAAAGACAGACTGGTTAATATGGATAATGGATTTTCAATACAAACACTGCCTGTCTCTTGATTTAAGAGCTGTAAAGAAAAGATAACGAAATATTGAATTATTAACGATTGATATGAGAAAGGTCTAATTAGATGTGGGCAGGTAACACCTCTACTCATGGAATAATGAAAATGCAGAAAATTGATAATGGATTTCATAAAAAAACAATTCAGGTTAACATTAAACATCTTGAATAAAGAAAGAATTCTCAGTGTTTAACGCTGAAAGTGCTTGATTTAATGAAATATTTTAAGTGTTTGACTTCTGCCTTAAAATGGGGTAGATATCATTGGCATGAAAATCAACTACATGATTCATCACTAATCCTTTAAATAACAGGAGCCCTTTTAAATTAATCCTCAAAAGCTAACTTAGTTAAAAATATCCATTTACAGGTCAAATAATCATAAAGGGTACTAGAAATATGGAATTGCGTTGGAAATCTTTAGCTTAATTTACCTTTTTATAATCATTTGAGCATTCAGTTTGGCAAGTATAAAACTGCTTCAAGAAAGATACATTTTCATTTTGTAAAGCTAATGTTTCATGACTATTTCTGATGAAATAACATTAGCAATGTACGTTGGACTTAATAACTATAACTCTAAGCTGTGGTACATGCATTGTCAGTTTGCCCAAAGTGTAATTCTAATAGAACTAGAATTTCTCATATTTTTTGTAGAAAAACAGTTCTGACTCTATTGGGGACATCCACAAATGTGATCAAAACTGTAGTTGTACTGAAAGGTAAATACATTATGTAATTGTAACTTGTCAACTAAAACACTAAATGTATTTCACACTGCCAAGAGGGTTTGCAATACTTAAACAAGGGTCTTTCTTTAGTGTTACAGGAAGGTTGTGGTTTTATGGGTACAGTGTTTTAGAGTTCATTGAGTCTAGAGTATGTGGGTTTATTGGTTTTGTTGGCTTGTGTGGGAGGTTTTTTAAGTTGCAGCACAATGTGTGTAAAGATAGTAACCCCAAGACTCAGCTACTATCTGTCCCAGCTCCTTGACATGTGCCTCTTCAGAGACTCTTTCTTGCCAGTGGCTGCTTATCACCACTGCAGGGTGTTGGGGATAATGGTTTAGGAGTTGGGTGTAGGTTCAGAAGATCTGATGGTGGTATTATGAGAATGAAGACCAGGAGAGTTTGCTGGGGAAATTTGATGCACAGCGAGGTGAAAATGGTTAGTTCCCATACCATGGCTTCCACAGAATCAAGTACTGTAGACCAGTAGCTGATGTGGCAGTGATATTCACCCATCTCCTTTGGGCAGTCCTATTCAATGTTGGGTCAATGATGAACAAGATTGCCATTATGGTAAATTTTATTTTGGGTTCCTGAGCCCATCTGGTATGCATCACAGAGACCTGGTTGGGGATGATGCCAGTCTGATTTTGGAGGTGGCAATTCAGTGAAATTATTTGTGTTACACTACCTGAGTGGGTATCACAGGGGTGCCATCAGAGTTAGAGCTGAGTTGAATTTCACTGTGCATCTAGTTAAGAAGACTCATTGTTTTTAATGTGGGGCTGTGCATGGGGGCCCAGGTGCAGGCTGTAGGATCCTCCTTGTGTACCATGCTCTGGGGAATTGGGTGTAATTCCTTCAGGAAATAGTGAACTTCATCACCAACAGGGTATTGGAGATGCACAGGCGAGTGATCCTAGATGATGTCAATGCTTGGGTCTCTGGATTAATCCAGTCAGTTGGTTGGATCCCTTAATGTTGTCATTTTCTTTCATGGCCCTTTCTTGTGGTCAACCACCTATAGAGTTGGTCTGGTACCACCCTTTAAGAGGGCTGGAGTCTGTAGGATTTCAGGCAGTTCTGAATATCTTGTGCATGTTGACATCTTATGAAACAGGGCTGGGGTACACAGTTGTGACCTATAATAGGGCCATCTCTGCAGCCTTTGACTCTTTTGCACCATCCAAGTACATCTGCTGGTCTCTCCCAAGGCTTGCTATAGTTTGATGGTGAGCTTTCACAGTTAAAGAGTATGGGTCAAAGTTGGAGTGTTCTTGGAGGAGGACAGACTGGCTCTGAACATGCACTACAAAGCATTCCAGAAGGCAATCTCCCAGATGAAAGCATCCTTTTCTGTCCAGAAAGAGTGATGCCAGTAGAACTCGACCAGCTCAGCTCTTTTGAACTGTAGTTCAGCTGCTTCCCAGCCTGTCGAGAGTCTATTAGAGTCTTTCATTGACTAAGTGTGAGTAGTTTGCTCAATTCTTCTCAGTCAGGGTGTCACCTCTTCAGACTGGGATCTGCCCAAGAGGGCTGTACCAGCCAATGGATTGAGTCTGCTTGTGGTAGAAGTACTCATTTTGTCTGAGGGAACATTTTGACCAGATAAAATAGAACAGTTTTGTGGGGGTGATTTTGGAGTTCTTTGAGCTGTGACCCCATTTTGTGAACTGAATGGACCCAACACAAATACTTGTGGTTGTGTGGGATATCTGGACTCAGTTGTTGCTGGGATTTTCCAGTATTCCTTACCAGAGGGGCTGCTAATGATAGCATTGAAATATACATTGGTTAGACCCATTCTGAAAAGAGGCATCTTTGGACCCAGGTAACCTGGCAAACTATATACCCTTCTCTAAACTACCCTTTCTGACCAATGTTATTGTGAAGATTGTGGTGTTGCAGCTTGAGGCACACCTTGCCCCTCTTGAGCCCCTCCAGTTCTGATTTAGGTCTAGCTATGGCACTGAAACCACATTGGTCAGAGTGCACAGTGACCTACCCAGCTAGGATGAGGGATAGAGGGTACAGTTAATTCTCATTCTCCTTGATCTCTCATCAGCTTTTGATACTGCAGACTATGGTTTGCTGTTAAACTGACTGAAGGAGTATGGAGGGCTCACTTGAAAAATCATCTATTGGTTTTATTCCTCACCGTAGAGACTGGGCACAGAGGGTGGTGATAGGAATTTCTCCTCATGCCCAATTTCAGTACCCTGTGGTATCCCCAGGGGTTGGTGCTATGCCCATGCTGTTCACAGTATATATATAACCCCTGGGTGAAATCATCAGATGATACAAGTTGGGTTTTCACTGCTATATGGATGATACCCAGCTGTACTTGTCCTTTGCACCCTGGACACATGATGCAGTGAAGATGCTGAACAGTTGACTGGCTGATATCCTTGACTAGATGGCACTGAACTGGCTGAGACTCAACCAGGACAACACTGAAGTGGTAGTGAACAATCCATGATAGAGGAGGGAGCAGAAGCAGCCAAAGGGTTATGGGGCATATGCTTTGGATTTCAGGGCTAGAATCCACTGCAAAGATAAAACATCTGGGGATCATTCTGAATGACAAGTTGTCATTTGAGGCTCAGGTGTCAGCTGTAGTCTAGAGTGGCTTTTACTATCTTAGGAACATTGGCCAGATAAAGTCCCTTATCCCCTTAGAAGACCTGAAATTGCTGATACATACTTTAGAGACATGCAGACTTGATTACCGTGCAAATCTTTCCCACAAGATGAATAAAGGTGTCAAATAACACCTACAGTTGGTGAAGAACACAGTGGCGAGTGTGCTGAAGGGTCTTTTGAGGACCTGTCATGTAAACCTGAACCTTTATGAACTACCTTAGCTGCTGGTGAAGGGAAAATCACCTTTAAATTTGGGTTACTAACACAGTGGCGTACCCAGGATGAAACCTAATTCTGCAGCATTTTGCAGCACTCTACAGAATGCTGCAGCAGACCTACTGAATTAGCATTGTATTTCAATGGTAATTAGTCACTTTTGTCATTCGGGAAAATGTGACAGTGCTAGGATGAAGTGAATGCACAACCATTTCCTGTATGACAAAAGGGACTAATTGCCACTTAAATTACATTGCTTTATTCAGTAGGTCTGCTGCAGCATATTGCAGAGTGCTTTAAAAGTAGTATTTCATCCTGTGAGCCACTGTGTATAGCACTATATGGGGTGAGCTCCCTGCTACATGGGTTGAACACCCAGCTCTTCCCAACAGTCTCACTGTCTGTGCTCCATGGATGTGGGTCTCCTTGATGTTCCCAGGGCTAGGTTAAAATTCTGTAGTGAATGGGCATTTGAAGTTGCTGCTCTGGTGATCTGGAACTCTCTCCTGTAAGCTCTAAGGGAGACTTCTTCAGTGGAAGACTTCAGTAGGATCTGAAGTTTAGTTTGTTTAAAGAGCAAGTGCTTAGTAAGGATATGTATCTTTAAGAATGAAAGTTCGGGGCCTTTGGATGCCTCTGTAAATCATTTTGTTTGCATTTTTTGTTTAGTCAATTATCTTTTCATCATTTTATTTGTATGTTGCCAACTACTAGTAAAAATAATTAAATGGAATTCTTGTATTATGATGTCAGAAATGTTCTACTGGTAAGTCTGGCAGTGTATTTCTATTTTGTATTATCTTTTACCTCATCCTATGTGCACCACTTCTGCCCCTCCTTCAGGCTTACCAATGCTGGCTCTGGTCTGTCTACCTTCCGATCCTCCAGTCCCATACAGCAGCCAGCCCCAGGGTAACCCAGAGTAACCCTTCTCCGGATGAGTCCCCTCCTCCGAGGGGAATGCACCAGTCCAGGGGGCAAGCCAGCACTACACTTGGCCCTGGGGTGCTGTTGGGATGGAAGACTCAGCAGGGACATGAATGGCACCAGAGAGCCGGGCAGCCATCATCTGGCTTAAAGTGGGGTGGTATTTCTGCTTTTCTGGTATGTCCCGATGTGCATCTGTTGTGCTCTGGTCTCCACCAGGGCTGCCACAGTGCAATGTCAACCCACTACCCACCCCAAGAGGAGAGCAATCCTACAGATGCTCAATCCTCTTCTCTTCTCTTCTTTCCTGCCAGCCCCGGCATCCTGAGTCCATTCCCAAACCCGGTCACTAGCGTGAATGAGGTAAAGACACCAGCATCTCAGCCTTCTATGCCACTAGGCCACTGGCAGTGTATTTCAGTGAAACAGCAAACATATTTTCAGACTTTTACAAAGAAATAACATTTTATACTAAATACATCTTATATATTTAATAGAAATAAGTTATTTTGTAAACTGTTATCTTTTTCTTCATAACCAGATTTTACTTTGGAAGAAGAAAAGAGAAGCCAATTACATTCAAATTCATACAGACATACAACACCACTGTAGTGCAAGCATATAAAAGTCGTTTGCTATCTAAAGAAGTATCTCTTTTTAAAAAGATAGAAACATATATTTTTTCTCATTGAAATACACTGGCTTATAAAGAACTCTGCACTTCAACGTGTGCTTACACAGTTAAGATGTTTCAGCTGTTACAATTGACTACAGAATACATTTTTTTCATTTTCAATGTTCTTTTCCAATGTACAGCACATCTAGGTAGTCTATCTAAAAGGTCTGTGTAGAAATCATTTGAAAATGTTTGCCTCTCTCCTGTTAACCTCACAGTGCCAAGGTGTATGACATCATAGTGCTCCCCATGACAACAGACTGCTATGTCACATACAGCAGTTGTGTGGTTAGCAGGAGAGCTATATACATTATGAAAGACTGGAGATTATTTGCTGCATTATCTACAATATTTAGTTGATCAACAGCAGGAAAAGTGAAAAAACAATTACTAGAAAACAATGACATTAAAACATAACTGGTATTAACTGAGGTGGGATATTCAGAAGGGTTATGGTGCAACACAGTTGTGCCATCGCAAGCCACTGATGTTCCCTGGCATGATATTCAAAGAGGAAAGTGTGTGGTACAAATGCCAATGCACTGGGGCGCATCAGTGATGTATTCAGTGCAAGAGTGGGGAAATGTGCCCATGCATACCCCGCACATCCCGATATTCAGCCGGGATATGCGGGCCATCCAGGCACAACCCCTACATGTGCCGCGATACAGTTGTTCCAAAAATAAAGGAGCAACAGCTGGCCACCCACAGGTGAGCTGCCATATTGCAGGGCGCAACACAGCAGCTACCAGCTGTAGGTGGCCACCGGCTCGGTGGCACCCTCCATCGGATAGCGTTCCCCATGCCCGATCACAGGCAGAAGTAGGAAATTAAATGGTCCTATATACCTGGTGATCCAGTGGACTGCTCGCAGCCCGATCATAGGCATAAGTAAAATAATAAACTCCTATATCCCTGGTGGTCCGGTGGACTGCTCACAGCCTGATCATGAGCAGAAGTCTAAAAAATGATTAGATCCCATCCCTGGTGGTCCAGTAGTACCCCTCCCCACCCTCCTACTGAGTCCTGCCACCCACTCCCCGGTCAGCGGCAGGCAGCAGCTCCCCACCTGCAAGTCACCAAGCTGCCCACCGACTGATTGCATACAGTACAGCTGTATGCCCATTGGTCTACAGCGTGGGCATCTGTGCAGATCCGTACTTATATACTAGTCCAGATATGTGAATGGATTCATTCCACATATCTGGACTGTGTAGTATAGTCTGCAGGCCCATTGGCCCACGCTGTGAACCAATGGGCGTACAGCTGTACTCGGTACACAGTCAGTTGGTGGGTGGCCAGGAGGCTTGTTGGTGGGGAGCTGCTGCCTGCTGCTGACTGGGGGTGGGGAAGTGGGGGCTTAGTGGGAGGGTGGGGAGGGGGTACCTGCTGGACCACCAAGGATGGGATCTAATCTTTTTAGACTTCTGCCCACAATTAGCTGCAAGTGGCTCATACTGGACCACCAGGGATGTAGGAGTTTATTATTTTTATACTTATGCCTGATATCGGCCAGGGCAATTTGCCACTTGTGCAGGGGCATCGTCCTCACGGCCGCAGTCTGGCAGGGCACCAGGTGCAAGTCGCCGGGATGGCACCCGCATGCAAATGTGGCCATAATGATATGCAAATTGCCCCATTTGTGCCTTGCATGCATTATGGCCCCATTTGCATGCCATCTTTTGAATATCGCGTTGATGCGCCTAGTAATGGCACTTGCGCTTAGCGATCCCCCGCCCCTCTCTGGCCAATTGTGTTGGTGCAGTGCCACTGTGTCATGCACAATGCAGGTAACCACAGAGCGATATTCAATGGTGCTAAGCCATGGCGCAGCACCCTTGAATATCACCCTGTCGAGTGCCCTGGCACATCCCAGTTATGCTGTGCCCAGGCTTCATACCAGAGCCTTGCAGTCTCGAATATCCCACCCCTAGGTGTTTTAAGCTATTTATTATAATACAGAGTTGCACTTAAGTAGTTGGCGTTTCTGACATCACAATATTAGAATTCTACTGAATTCTTTTTACTAGCAGTGTGAACAGTAAATGTGAAACCTGTGTGTTTCACTGCACTAACACATATTTTATTATACTAGGTAGAAAGTAATTACTAATACATTAAAATACGATAAATAGTCAGTTTGCTATTTATTTGATGTAAACACCTTTTTATTAAGGCTTTTGGGACTTCTGGATGAATCTCCTGGATAAGTACACTTCTGTTACTTATTTTACTAGGATATACTTGAGTTTTCGTTCACATACTGCATTTCATTATTTCATTCGCTGCTGTGTGTGTTGTAAGACACCCTAAGCCTCCAGGAAGGGTGCCATTGTTAAACTACTACTACCATTCCTTCTGATGATTAAGAAAAAGAAAAATCACTGTTGAAATACTATTAAAATGATACTACAGAATATCAATTTGTTTCAACTTTATGTAGAATTCTATTTTGTAAACAAATCAATGCAAATTTTACATATGAAGGTAAAAAAACATTAACCTTTGCTGTCCAGAATTCCTATATGTTCTATTTCTCTTGTCAGCCTAAGGTTAATTTCAAGATATGAACACACAAAGTTAGGACAGAAAGAAGACATGGTGCCTCAAGTTCTTTTCCCTCCAACTAAGGGGAGTTCCTGTCACATTCATTTCTTCAGATCACTAATCTTGTTTAAGGTTAATGGCTGAAAATGTATAAACAGACACCACCTGTTCTGGATGTCTATTCCAAGTGCATATCTACCGAACTTTAATAGTAACTTCCTATAATTTCTTCACTGAATGGCTGCTCTCTGTATCTCTTTCACTTGTTGTTAGCATCAAATTCAGTACTTGGGTTTCTGGCTGGACCCTGACCTAAAATATGATAAATTCAGATGTACAGATATTAACAACAACAAAAAAACAATAAGTGCAATACTGTAAGTACTCTATATATATATTCAAATCTAGTAATGTATTTATTAAATTTTTTTGTCAAGGAGTCAAACATGTTTACAAGGTGCAACATGGGGAGGTGAGCAGAATGTGAGACAATTAGTGGAGCACAAACGCAGATGAAAATAACAATTAACAAGACAAAATAAAACTAATAAGAGTAGCACAAAACAATAGATACAGCATGTCCAGTGAGTGCAGGAATGCAAAACAAGACATATGCACCAACAATCATAAATCGATAATTCTCCAGAAAACCCAAGAAGTATGCATTAAAATCACAAATCATAAATTCCATTAAAAACTTGAATAAACTCCTCCTACAGTTGATCCTGACAATACAGTACTGGGAAAACACTGCCTACATGACAACCCACAAAGCACTTTTTCTCCAACTTAACATAACACCTCTGACCTCTCTGACTGTTGCATAACATGCCCAGTATGATCCATGGCCTTTATTAACTTTTTTCTAAGTTATGTGCATTGTTTAGTCACTTATGCTAAACACACTTTATCCTACAACCAGCTCTCTCCTTCTAGCTGCCACCTCCCACTATGCTCCTCCACTTCCTGTTTTACCTGGCTTCTCACTCACCCACCTATTTCCCTTTTTCTTTCTTACCCAGTCTACTCCTTCCCATCAAATCCCATCCCCTCACTCCCCTTCCCTTCCCCCTACATACCCTAGCCACTCCTCCACTCCTTCCATCTCTCACCACCTACCCTCTTCTATGTCCTCCCATCCACCCCAGTCTGCTACACTCTCCTCTCCTGAACATTGAAGCCCTCCATCTTGCCTGTCTCTTCCTTTCTCTTCCTGTTTCCTCAGTCACCACCCCATTCAAAAGAGTGGAAGTCCAAATCAGTTCACCTTCTGCTTTCCTCTTCATCCTTCTTTCTTTAGAAGTTGAATCCAACCCCAGTCCCTGCCTCCCATCTCTCCTCTTATTCTACTGAATGGTCTCACCTTCTTCCACCTCCAGTGAGAAGTCTCCCTAAGCTCAACTCTCTGAAAGTATGGGTCTCTTAACAGTCCCCTGATATCTTATGCATCACTGAAACCTGGTTGATCTCCAGGATCCCTGAGTCCAGCATAGCTCTCCTGACTTCCATCTCTTTCAGCAAGACTGTGGTAAGCATGGTGGTGGTTTGTGTTTGGTATACCCTCTCCTTCAATCTCTCCTTCTGTGAAGCTCTCACCTCATCTCATGAGCTCTTGCTAGCTCAGCTATCCCTTCCCTCCACTCTCCCCACTTTGTTGGTGTTATTTATGACTGTCTAAAGCTATTTCCCCAACCCTGGTTAACTCCATCTCATTCATTGTCTCACTTGTAGCCTCCTATGAGATCATCCTCCTAGTGGATTTCAACTCCAATTGGCTCTGCCCTGTTTCTAAGCCCACTTTTCACACGATTTAATTCTTGAATTTCACTCAACTCATCAATGAACCTACCTGCCTCAATCCTCACTCCTCCAACCACCCTACTGCATTGGATGCTCACCTCCCACCCACACTACATAATTGCTGTAGGCATCTCTCTGATGCCCTCAATGACCACTGCTTAAGCTACCATGCCAGGAAAGTGGATCTCCCTCCATCACCCCTAAGTACATCTGGAACAGGCCTCTCAGGTTGCTAGACATTGAGACCCTTTTAAATGATCTTGTAGCATCTGATTGGTCTCCCTGTACTCTGCCCCTGACATTGACTCAGCCATCTCTCTTCACCACTACATTCAACAACATCTGAAACATCCATGCCCAGTCAAGAAGGCCAGGGTTAAATGCTCCCACCACCTGTGGGTCTTAGCTGACCTACTCATTCTCTGCAAATCCTGGGACCAAGGGTGGCATATTTTAAATCCTCCCAGTCCCTGGCTGACCTTCCAGTCTGTCAGTGCACTCATAAATACCTGCACTAAAGCTGTTCATGTCGCAAAACCTCTACTTCAAGGCCAACCTCCATTCTAATCTCACCTCACCCTCCAAGTTTTAGAAGGTTATCCACTTACTATTCAACCCTCCAGCCCAGTCAGCACCTCCACCCTCTCGTTAGATGACTTTCTTGTCTCTGACCCTTCTCTGTATCAGCACTTTTCAACAACTTCTTCACCACCTGTACTCTACCCTTTCACCCTGCTCCTGACATTAATGTCTCTCCCCTACCCCTACCTCTTTATGGCTTCCATTTTCACCTGTCTCCCCACAGGATGTCTGTCTTGCCCTCATGTCTCTCAACCTCTCCAAATCTAGTCCCGATGTTTTGACCCAAAGCTCCTATATCTCTGCCCTACCATAGCCCTCCATCTCTCTCACCTCTAAATCTATCCTTCTCCCTTGGTGCAGTTCCTCAGGCCTGGAAATTTGCCAGGGTTCTCCCTCTGCATAAAGGGTATGACTCCTCTTCCTGGAAACTACAGGCCAATATTTCTCCTCCTCTCTCTCGCCAGACTCCAAAATTCATAGTATACGCCCAGGCTTTCTGGCTTCTTACCTCTTGAAACCTTCTCTCTCATTCTAGTCTGGCTTCAATAAGAGCCACTACACAGTGTCCTCCCTGTTCTGTGTAACTGGCACCACCCTCACCAGGATGGATCAGGGACATCACTTCAGCCATTTTCACTGATCTAGTCAAGGCTTTTGACTCTGCATCCCACCCTCTGCTACTGAAAAGATGCACACATCCTGCATCTCTGCATCTGCTGTGGCCTGGTTCCATCATCACCTCACAGACAGCGTACAGTCTGTTCAGATGGGTGGAGTTCTGTTGCTTCTCCTCCCAATCCAATCAGGTGCCCCTCAGGGCTCCATACTCAGACCAGTCCTTTTTCTATTTTCTGAATGACCTTCCTTAGCTTTTGTCACCTCACACATCCACATGTATGTGGATGACGCGATCATCTACTCCCGTGGCCCCTGGACCCAGCTGTGGAGGTCCCCTACAGTGCGATTTCCACTTTGGTGCTGGTTTCAGCAAACAGCTTACGATGAACCTTAAGAAGATCAGTATGTGATCTCTGGCACCAGCCAGAGATTGGCTAGGCTCTCACCTTCCCTTGTCTTCACTGTTTTGATAGCACCCCATTGACACTGTCCCTGCCTTCAAATTCCTTGGGCACTGACTTGATATCAAGTTCAGTTTCTACACCCACATTGATGTGGTTCACATCAAACTTCTCCCAATCTCAGAGCCTTGTACTGCAACAAGGACTGCCTCCCTCCAAATCTGAAGGGAGTTGATTACTAAAATAATCCTCCTGGTTTTGACTATGTAGACATGGTCTATGGTACCACTCCTGCCTCTTCTCTAGTCAGACTGGACACCCTCTGTAATGCCTTCTGCACTTTGCCATCAACTCCTCTCCCTGTATGCACCATTACACACTATGTTCATGTTTCTCCATCCTCCCTCTTCCCCCAATGTTGCCTATTCAACTGCACCTCCTTTATTGCCAAATACTTGTTTTGCACCTCCCATACTACATTTCCTCACTCCTCTGCACCACCTGCCACTCCTCTTGCTCTCTACACACCAGAGACCCCAGAACTTTCAACATTTCCACCCTTGCTCATGCAGGGAAGCTGCCTCCTACCACCTGCCTTCTCTTTGGAACCAGCTCCCATTTTCCCTCTGCCTCTTGCCATCCCTCCATGCCTTCAGACACTTGCTGAGATCTACCCCAACCCCTGCTTCTGTCTCCCCTGTCCTAACCTTCCTCTCCTTTCACATTTATGCTGCACTACCTGGGATCCTGTTCTCCTGTTCATCCTCCCCACACATTCAATACTTGCATCTCACTTTTGGTTACTATTATCTACCCTGTCTCACAGCCTTTCATCTCATCATTGCTATAACCTGTCTCAAAGTCATGTTATGACTGGTCTCCTCTTCACGGATTTTATTTCCATGTAAACGTATTGTTCTGTATGGTGCACTTTGTCAGCCTTTCATTTTTTGATGCAATGTTTTGCCCTTCCACTTTGTTATCATCTAGACACACTCTTGCTAGTGTTACTGCTTGGGACTTTATGTTCTTTGTACAATGCACTTTGTAGTTGCTCATTAGTCCTTTACTGTTTTGCACTGTTACTGCACCTTTCCCATCCCCAGGGTTGCACCTGGAAATGAGCCTCGGCTCAGTGTGGCTTTCCCAGTTATCACATTTTAAATAAATAAATAAGCCATATAAAGAACAAGACATGAGAAAGGTGAAGTTATATAAGGAATAAGGCATGACAGATAGGGAATTATGCTATATTACTGAATCAGGGGAGGGTTATGGTCCAAGCCCAAAGGGCTTTGGACTTCAACCTCAACATATTAACTAGCATAAACCCAAGATGAAATTGCTTTATTTCACTTTTAAAATGGCTTGCAAACTCAAACTCACTAACTCACTGTGCTGTGCCATCTCTCTCTCTCCTCTCTCTCTCTCTCTCTCTCTCTCTCTCTCTCTCTCGTCATCCTGTCAGCTCTCTGTCTTCCCTGTCCACTGGCTTTTCTGTCTCATCATCCACCATCTCTCTCTCTCTCTTCTCCCCACATTTGCTCTGACTCACAGAAACAAGCATTTGTCAATGCCGAATGTTTGCTTGCTGGCATTGGCATTGGTAGTGGAGGAGTTACAGAGCTGCATAATAGGAATGGCAGTGAAGTATTGAACTGAAGCCAACCACACCACCACCCTGCAGATACTGACAGGCATTGGGGTGTGCCTTTGGGTCATCGAGCATAACGGCCATGCCATTTTACCATACCCTACCCTGCAGACACTGACAAGTGTCACGCGGTGTGTAAGGGTCTTTTGGCCCTTATGTTCACCTCATTCCATCCGAATATGGTGAGATGGGTGCTGTATAGGAGAATGGGGTGAACTTTGGGGCCGATGACTCCAAGGCACACTTGATGCCTCTCACTGGCTACAGGGTTTGGGTGGGAGTGGAATGGTATGAGCATTACAGGCAACAATCCCAAGTCACACCCTGATGCCTGTCATTCTCTACAGGGTGGGGTACTATAGTTGGAAACCCTAATGCCTCAGGCATTCATTGGTATTTTCACTCCAAATTTTCAACATTTTTTTGTGACTCCCACCTTATAAACAGTGGCAATATCAGTTTGTTAGCCAAAGCTGCTTTTGCACAGCGACTAGACCATTTGGCACCACAGGTGCAAAAACACATTTCAAACAGGATTTGAAAAATGACAGCTGTACTGTTCATGGGAGGTGTAAAAATGGCAATGTTGAAAATCTGCAGTGAAAATATAAAAAAACTGGTGAAGTCACGAATGTGCATAGAACTGTGCAACACACACCCATAATGTAATTAGTTTGGGGATTTTTACAGCAGATTGTCAACACAGGCATTTTGGGACCTCCACTCATGTACAGTGTCACTGTGATTTTCTTAATCTGTCCCGAACAGTGATTTCTCTGAGCGACACACATTTCTGCGCTGGAGGTGTGAAAACACATTTCAGCAATGGTGTGGAAAATGACAGCTGTACTGTTCATAAGGAAGTGTGGAAAAATGCCAGTGGTGAAAATCTGGACTGAAAATATTAAAATTCATGAACTTACGGCGTGCATAGGATTGCGCAATGCACACCCGTAACACAGTCATTTTATTGACTTTTTCACCAAATTTTAATATAGCTATTTTAACACCTCTGCTCATGAACAGCATCACTGTGATTTTCTTAATCTGTCCCAAATATTGATTTCGACACCAACTGCACCATTGTGCTACATGCACGGAAACACATTTTGGGTGAAATGTGAAAATGACAGCTGTAGTGCTCATAAAGAGGTGTAAAATGGCAATGTTGAAAATCTGGAGTGAAAATATTAAAAATTCATGAACTTATGAGCATGTGTGGAACTCACGCAACGACAATCGTAAATCAGTCATTTTTGGGAATTTTTTCACCAAATTTCCAACATAGGGTTTCTGGGGGCCTACCTCATGAACTGTGATACTGTCATTTTGTAAATTGGTCCCGAAAGGTGGTTCTGCGCAGTGACCACAAAATCACCTTTCGGGGCTGATTAGCGCCATGACAGTGCCAGAATTCATGAGGAGGAGACAAAACCCCATATTGAAAATGTGGTGCCAAAATTCCAAAAATGCCTGAGATATGCATCAAAGTTAAGAAAACCCTATTTATTTCATTATACAGCTTACTGGCATTTCTTCAGTTCGGTCGGCTTTGAAGAGTGAAGACATGTTCCGGTCCACCTAAGAACATCTCGTCGGCCTCCAGAGGTAAGTATGGGGTGAGATGGGGTGTGGGAGGTGGATGCCAGAGGGTGGGTGCGGGTTGTGGGGCAAGACAATCAACGAGGGACCATTTGTTTTTTCAGGTGGATGACACGGGACTTGTGCCATGCTGGGGTGGACTCCCTAGCATGGCAGCTAGAAAATTTTAGGGGCAGTGGAGCCGAGGATGACAACGTGGGACTTATGCAACACTGAGGTGGGGTCCCAGCATGATAGCTGGAAAAACATTTTTGGGGAGCATTGGAGCCGATGGGGAATTGGGCACCCCTATCTGCCATGCAGATGTATGCCACATTAGGGTGGGTTCAGCGTGGCAACTGGAAGTCTGTTTCTTTTGGAGGGGTTAATTTAGGCCGACTGGGGATTGGGCACCCCTCGCCCCTCCTGGAAAGATAGTCCAAGGAAAAGTTCACTTCAAACTGAATTTATGTTCCAGGAAGAGAAAGCAGAGATGTATACAAGCAGGATTGCTGGCAATATGCTGATCAACACTATCTTATCGCTGCTCACTGAAGCAGAGCTCTCCTTTCAACTGATGTCGACACTGCATTTTCAACTGCTGTCATAGACTGCTGCAGCATTCATTGGTGAACTGTGGCTGCACCTGCAAACACATGACTGAACTGGAAGACAGGGTGCCACACCTACAAAACCCAGATGATGGCACTATGTTTCTTGCACATGCGCAAGCAAACATAAAATGAATTCTCTGCTATCACTCCCAGTCCTGGCCTGTCTCTGTCTCTGTCTCTGTCTCTGTCTCTCTGTGTCTGTCTCTCTCTCTCTCTCTCTGTCTCTCTCTCTCTTTCTGTCTCTCTCTCACTCTGTCTCTCTCTGTCTGTCTGTCTCTCTCTCTCTCTCTCTCTCTCTCTCCCCCATCCAGCTTCTGCCTCTTTTCTTCCAATGCTTGCTGTCAGCTCCCCAAGGTATTTCCTGATGTACTGCTGGGGTGGGGTTACTTCAGTAGAATGTGCTACCTGACATGTCATTGGATTCACTGGTGGCTTATGGAGTCACAGGATAGTGGTGTTGAAGGGTGTTCTGGTAGCTCTGCACTAGTCATGTGTGTTTGTGGTATTGTAACCACTGGGTGAAGGCTTGGGTGCTTAAGTCTAATGGGAGTTTGAAAGGTGAACTTTTGACCCCAAAACGTTGTACTGTCAGTGAATGCACCCTTGTAGTGTTCTGTAGCAGTGGTATGTGCTGTTTAATATAGTACCATGTGATGGGGTTTTAACTAATAGGAAGCCAGAATTGAGCCATACCCATTTTATAAACCTTGTTAACAGTCCATGTGATAGGTTGATTTGTTTCAGAAAAGGAATCACGATAAGGGATCTTTTTTTTTTCTAATTCACAGTTTATCCTCCTGCCTCCCTGTCTGGTCTTTCTTCCCATTGATCCTCCCAGCCCCAACACCCAGCTTCTCTCAGGACATACTTTCTCCTCAAGTCCCCATGGCTTGTCCACTATAGCAAGGTAGTTAAGAATCCCTTGACCTGCGAGATATAGATCCAGATTCATAAAAGCCTGAGTCACTGGTACAGGGCCTGCAGAGGTCAGCGATCATTCTGTCAGGTGTTCCCTGTTTTGTGCTGCCACTCTTCCCCTCCCTCTAGGGACAGCAGTGTTGGGATTCATTGGCATGCTGATGCAATATGTAGCACCATGCTTCCCTCCCACACCATGTTATGCATGCCCTACAATCAACACATCTGCAGCTGGCAATGATGCAGTGGGACATGACATCTTCCTCCCCAGGAGAAGGAGAGAATTTACAGGATGATTTATCCTCCTCCCTCAGCTGGTTGACCCTCAATGGTCCAAACTCATTCCGAACCCGGTCGCCAGTGTCATGAGCGGTAGCACTACCGTTGTGCCAATGTGTCGGCTCACCAAAGGGATCTTGATGAGATTATAACCTGTACTCTTGAGTATTTTATTCTATTTTATAGAATAAAGTCTTACCAATACCTCCTCCAAATTGACAGAAACTTGGTCACAAGAGGTGACTCAACAAGGTATAAACCACTTAATTTATTCCATGAGAAGTTCCAGGTGAAACAGTTCATTATGCAAATCAAACACCACCACGTGACAAATCTACCCTAAAGAATGAAGCTACTTATATCTTCCCATTGCATATAGTAACCAAATCTACAGAAAAATACCTTTTCACGAAAAGTGAAGCTTGAAGATACCCCAATCCCCATCCATCCTTCATTAATAAAAGTAGCTAAATCTTTCCATTGCATTCAGTAGTCAGATTCAAGAAAGGAAAATGTTATTAAAAGTAAAGCACACAGATCACTCCTGTCCTTCACAAAGAATCCTACAGAAACCTTTTCATTAATTACAATCCTCTAGCTCAGGGGTTCTCAAATGGTGAGGCCAGCCTCCTGGGAGGCCCCAACCTGTTCAGGGAGGCTCAAGCAAGTCTGAAAAAGTACTTTATTTAAATTTTGAGTTTTATATATTTTGTGTGAAGAGATGAAGCAAATTGAAAGAGGATAATAGTAAGTGGATTTTCTGATTTATTTACTAATAAGTGACAAGGAAGGTGAATGACGAGGCTCATTTCAGGTATACCGGGAAGGGTAGGAGTGAATACATTTCAAAAGGTAACTACAAAACAATCAAGAAATACACAATGAACAATAGTGTAAACAAATATGAACAATAAACCAATAATGAGTGGTGGTGATTGATCAGTTTGTAGACTGATGGCAGAACAGCCCAAATACAAGGGTAGAGCATAGAACTGCTAAGAGCAATAGTAGGAAGGAGCAAAGTAATCCAGAGAAGTTGCTTAGAAGCAGGGAAGGAAGGGAGAGGCAAAGTATGTAGGAAGGTTATTTCATATAGAGGAAACAAAGAGCGTAGTCTGACCAATGAAGGTACTGCAACAAGGGGTAACAATGGTTCAGGAATGAAAATAGTGGAGCAAGTAGACTGGCCTGTGTGGGGGTTACAATAAGTTGAATAATAATATTTTTTATTTTATTTATTTGTTATTCAGATAACACCTTTAGCACGGAGCTTTTTCAAAGGTTCCACATCATATAAGACAAGTAACTGAATGAGGCCAAGTACTCAAAGGGGTTTCAATTTATTCATGGCGTACCATGAAAGTACAGTGTGTTATTTTTCTTTGGGGAGGCCCAAAATTATTTCAGTTTTGGGGAGGCTCAAAATCTTTTCCACGGATTTGGGAAGGCTCACTGTGACAAAGTCTAAGAACTATTGCTCTAGCTGACTCAAAATAGCAACTTCAGAGTAAACCACAGATACCCTCAACATCAAAAGACTGCAAAGTAAAACAAACCAAAGTAAAAATTACATAAGACCTCTGTTGCGAAAAAGCCAAGTTAAACTACATCTCCCAGAGTCACTGCCTATATAACTTTTGTAGGCCAAAATTGATCCAAGTTCGATTCATCCACAGGCTCCATTTTAGGGTTTCCCTATCATCCTGATTGGTCCAAGTCAGCAATTCAGGACCAAAATGAAAGAGCTACTCTGAAACAGTTCTTGCTGAAAGGAAAGCAGGTTAGACAAACTGTATTTTCATTATCACTCTAACAGATTTCTGGCAAGCAGTTATATATTCAACAAGGCTCCCTCTGCACATGTAGCGCAGAAAGCGGAGAAATTGACAGCAGCTCGGAAGGATTCGAGCATTAAATACACAGTCCCCCATACAAACTAATTAAGTCTGCAAGCAGACAGCTCTTAAAGAGACAGACACGGAGGCTCAAATAGCACTCACTTGGAACCACATTTAAAGAGTTTAAACGCCGAATCACCAGGCTTGGAGCATTCAGGCAAGCTCCTGAAAGACTTTGGGAACCCCCATTTGCAGAGGGGTTACACTAAGGCAATCCATGGAGATCTGCAACCAAGGTTTAGTAGTTATTATTTTCATCAAGGCAAAGGCATGGAATTCATTTGTTATGAAAGCTGTTAATTTTAGTCAGTATGATACAACCCTAAATTGGGCTACAGAAAACAATCCAGCTGGGACCAACTCTGCCCTAAGAACAGCAGACAGAGTAGAAAAGAAAGTCCCAATGCACTTCTGTTTAATCAGATTATAGTGGAATTTATGGAATCCAGTTTATTAATACCCCAAACTTCAAGCCCATAAAGCACCATACCATTAACGTTCAAATGTAGAAAAATGTGGCTCTCCTGGCTCCAGAAAGACAAGACACTTGATCATAGCATGAGAAAAATAGTTTATTTCATCTTTGGTTCACAGTTCTCATATCCTAAGAATGTGCAAGAGATCACTCTCATAACAGTAAGAGTGGTCTTGGCATGAGTATTAACATTCAGTAGCTTAAAATATTGATATTTCTACTAAATTATCAAAATTTCCTATAATCAATTTAAAGTCCTC
The DNA here is from genome assembly GCA_016271365.2 of Neoceratodus forsteri. Taxonomy (NCBI): domain Eukaryota; kingdom Metazoa; phylum Chordata; order Ceratodontiformes; family Ceratodontidae; genus Neoceratodus; species Neoceratodus forsteri. The sequence continues at coordinate 767,914,097 of CM057458.1, forward strand.
CAGAAGAATAATGTTACTGTCCAGATACAGTTGAAGAATCTTAGTAATGTGGTTCTCTGAAACAGATGATATTGTTTTATCATAGAATTTCAAGTTATTAGGGAGAATACATACTGTATGTTACAAGTAATCCATTGCAGTGTCCCTTGTCAAGGCTACAGTTAAGTGCCAGCTATTCTTGGCAAGATACTAATCAGAAAAAACAGAGGTTGTTTTAACATAAGGTGCACCCCAGCTGCTCTACCCAAGGCATTTTTTAAAGAGAGAGAAAAAAAGGAGTATACCTATTAAATGAGAAATTCTTCTCCCTACTGTATGGGTTGACATTGACTACAGATTTCAGCTTGTTCTTCACAGCACAGCTAATACTATCAGGTAGAAAAACAATTTCATGGGCATAAGGAAAATAATTTAAAGTAAGTAACAATTGGTCACATTTAAAAATAAGTAGCATTTGCTGCCTGCTACTTTGCACTACTAGCTTTTTAACAATAAAGAAAGGTGGCTTGGAATTCAGATTTATGTGGGGTTATTGAATAAAAGTAGAGTTCTGCTGATGATAACTGTGACTATTTTTTTTGTTGATGACCAGTGGCACTCTTTAAGAATCTCAGGGCCCAGGCCAGCAAGATAGTGCAGTGGCAGGATGTCCGCTTGTTTGTCTGGTGAGCCAGGCTCAGGTTAACAGACGGTATACCGTTAAAAGGTGACAGAGATTGAATGACTCAGATTTGAGTGACTCAATCTGAACGCTTGTGAGGAGAGCAACCCTGAAAGGCAGCGACCAGAAAGTGCAGGGTGGGAGGAAGGGCAACAAGATACCAGAAGGTATCCATAAGGTATGAGGGGTGGCGAGAGGGGAAGCCACCGAGTTGACCCAGTGGTATGGTGGTTAGTATGGCTGGCTCTGGTGGGGAGGAGTGCAGGGTTCGGAGCTGGGGTGAAGCACAATATTTTGTGCTTTTCTGCGCCTGTGTCTCTGTTTTTTTTCATCTTGGCTCTACCCCTCCTCGACGCATGCACCCCAGCCCACCCGGAGTTTGTTATTTTAGTAAGGGGGATGGGAGGGTAAAACTCCTGCATAAACACCTAACGGTAGTTTTGTGCTGTGAATGTACATCACCATTCTTATTTTTGGCGATGTCGTTCACCATAATAATGATCACCCTTTGGCAATCACCGTTATCACATAGAACCTTAGGGGCCAGCTGGGGAAGGCCCCAGCTGGATAGCTATTCTACTTTGAGGAGGAGGAACTCCATACTCCACTGCTTGACTGCTGCCCAGCAGAGGCTTTGTGGCAGCACATGTAGAGGCTGCCTCAGGCATTGGGGACTGCTGCAGATGCCTATGCATGCTGTACACAGCTAAGCACAACTGCACATGTGAACACTGGGTCATTGCATACTAGCAGTTCCCTGGACAGAAAATAGCACAGTGGCAGTATGGCACTTGCTCCTTGTGGATCCCACATTGTCGACCAGGCATAACCTTGTATTTATCCTCCTACCTCCACCATCACTCACTCACTCTTTCAGACCCCTCAAGTAGCCTTCCACAATGGCACTCGGTGCCCCAGGAATCTGCTCTTAGAGTGTTCATTCACTCAGGGACTCTCAGGTAACCCAGAATATCCCCCAGGCAGGTCGGGGAAGAACACTCCAAACCTTCCCCTCACAACAGTGGAGCAAATGGGACACAGTGGAGTCTGCCCGGTGAGCACCTGTGCGCGGTTTGGCTTGCAGGGAGTAGTCACCTAGGAGTGATGGGTTCCATTTTCACTTGTTCTGGTGAACCCCCATCCCTGATGTCAGTGTGCAATGAGGGCCAATGAGCACAGAGGTGCACTGAGACGTGCCTCCTGCTCAGCCCCTCTGCCAGCGTCTACCCTGTCCCTGTGCTGCTATTCCCTCCTACGCACCATCACCAGGCTCCCTAGGTGATGGTATTATAGTGGGAGCATACAGGTAACCCCCAAGAAGGAGAGCAGCCATTGGGAGCTCAATCCTTCTCCACCCTAGCTGACCCCCAGCGGCCCGTGCTCATTCCCAAACACGGGTCACCAGTGTAGTGCAAGATAAGGTGTCCAGCGCCTCAGTCCTCAGCACCACCAGGCCGGCCTAGGCACCCACCTCTGAACTGGATCCAGATCCCACCAGGAAGGCACACTTCCTGGTAGGCCCCTACCACTGTAGGCAAACCAAGCAGGAAGTTGGAGTTTGGAGGAAGTATCTGGGAATTGTGGGTTATGGGGCTGTGGGAACTGGTGAGATCAGTAGTAGAAATAATAGACTGAAGAAAGAAAAAAGAATCACAGGGCCCAATCCACAAAATATTTTTGCCATAGACACAGAATTTGAGAAACTGTTTTATGGATGAGGCCCTCAGGCCCCATATTCAGAAGGTTAGAATGATGCTAACGTAAATAGCATTACGCTAACCAGACATATTGCCCCAAATGGGTTGAGGCCATATTCAAAGGCCCTGTAAGGCAGCATGTAGTGGACAACAGGATCACACTAAATACACAACTGCCCCATGCAAATGAGGGCCCTCCTGCAAACAGGGCACAATGGAATATTTAGTTAATTTTGGAAGCATTAAAAGGCTGTCAAGACAGCTCTATGTAACACTTCAAAATTCTGCCCTTATCAATGTGCAGAATGATGGGTGACCCCTGCTCCCACCCACCCTGCAACACTGGTGCTTGTGACGCCCTCCCCTTCCCTCCTGCCCCAATCTCCATTATAATTGTTAAAGAAACCCTGGCAGACTAGTGGCACACACAGACTGGTGGCACATAAAGACTAGTGGCACACCAGAGCTACTAATGGCCACATAATGGCATTAAAATGTCCTTTTAGTAGCTTGTTTGCCACATATGTAGTCATTAGAATACAATACTAGCCTATGAAAATGGTGCCCAGGAGCAAAGGTGCTGTCCTGTTTGGGACACGCTACCACCTTTACTCCTAGTGTCTGTTGCTAGCAGGGTCTGTGATGCACTGAGCAAAGCACTGTGCACAGCGTTACGTGGATCCATATTTATACAGGCAGCACATGCCAGGTAGGGCATACTACCGATATGAATTTGTTTCCCTGGTGGCCGCACACTATTTCATGCACGTGGCTATGTTCTGTGTGAGGCAGAGGGCTGCTTTGAATATTAGGAACTTGGTGTCGAGAAAACAATAATCAAAGAAAATATATATGTTGAACATGCATTAAAGCACCATCAGCTCAAGTTGGTTCAATATCAACCAGTACATCCGATACCCCCCACACACACACACACACATACACAGACACCTCTGCATGAGGCTGAAAACAGGACAATATTTCCTGGTCAACAAAAACAGTTTAAATAAACTGATCCATATATGTCTTCAATTACAATATGTGCCTTGAAAGTATTGTTTTAAAACCAGAGCAAGATTGTGTGACCTTACACAGACTTGTACTTTCTTTGTCAGGTCAATATAATAAAGGTATCTTGCTATTGTACAGGACGTGTTTATTGTTTGGTTTTCTATACAGTCAACTGGATGAGCAGGAACACCGTTCTTTGTTACCTGGCATGCAAATAGAACTGAACTCGGTTTATTACTCACAGCCTGAGTCATAGGTGTCATAAAATCATTCAACATAAATACCTAGATACATATATAGCTAATGTACTTGATTTTACAGACTATAGTACTTCAACTCAGACTACGAATAATAAAGAGTTTAATACCATTTGCATGTCAGTTAACAAAGAATTTGCATGTCAGGTAACCAGAGCCAGAAATGCCACATTTTATTAAATGTGTGTCAGACCAGGGAAGCATATGTGGGAGAAAAAGTTTTTGTTATGCACACAAACTAATAGATTATAATTCTTATTCTGAGTTTTCTTTTAACATCACATGTTGAAGAAGAAGCAGAAGTACATTTAAAAATGGGATGTAAAGTACCTATTCTGTGTGCATCATTTTCTTGTGACTGTTCTCCTAACCCAAAGAACACAAATATTTAAAAGATAAGATGATCACTGGTCTGTAAATTCAAAGCATATCTCTTGGAAGGAAAGGAATCGTGGAGGTTAGAAGAAATGAAAGATACATAGTAAATGGGCAAGCAGATATTGTTTCGAGACATGCATACTGCAGATACTACCTTCACTGAAAGTGAGAAACTTGACCCCTTAGGCCTTAACACTGTCTAGAGCCAAGATGCAACATTCTTAAGTGGTGCCATCACCACAGGTTATGGGGAAATTATTATTTTGTTTTATTTGTGCTCCTACTGTCCCGGACACCCAGTCTATCAGGCTTTCTGCAAGGCACATCCCCAGACTCATCCTATACTGCTGGACCCTTTCCATAGGACTCCAGTACCTCTGTCATTAGATGGATCTGACTTATTCCTGTCAGTGAGCTCACCTGCTGCTACCAGGAAGAAAGCACCTTGTTCTGCCTGCCACTGCTAGAGGTGGAAGGAGCAGCTTACTGTGGGGCCAGGTAGCATGGGAAGGGTTGCCAGGCAAGACTCACCTAGAGTGCCCAGCATAGCCTTTTTTCTGGGTTGAGGCCCTACCACCACCCATGAGCTCACACTCTCAGCAGTATACTGGGATGGGGTGTGCAGCAGCAGGTGATTAACCATGCTGCCAAAATGCATTTTCAAAGCCACCATCAGGAGCCTCTATCAAAGCAGAGCACAGCCACCAACCGCAGGAGGGAAGTGTCTGATGGACATTCTGAATCCCTCCCTTCTGGCCTCAGAAAATGATTTTGATGAGAACAACGCTGCAACTAATATATGTAACCTGCATTATTTTGTTAACTCATCCAGTATATAGAAAATAAAGGGTGGGATGGTATGTGTAGCAGTTTTACACATGCCGAGGTGTGGGATGCTACATATAAAAAGCTACCCACACTGAGGGTGTGTGAAATCGAGTTTACACAGCCCATCTTTATTTAATATAATTGCTGCCCAGTGCTTTTTGCCACAGTAATTATATAAAATAAAAATAAAACAGAGATCAGTGTTGAGGCAGCGGGGACCAGTCGAGGATTCAGCACAATCTGCGGTCTGCCAAGATTTTAAATTACTTTAATGTTTTAAGGTTTCAGTGTGGACCTTTCCATTTTGTATTAGTTCGTGAGAGGTTTCCTTTCTGTTTTGAGGTGTTTTACTTACAGCAGTGGCAGTTGTGCCATCCGTCTAGCAAGAGCGTGGAGAGAGAGCAGCTGGCACATGGCGGAGCAGGGAATCCTAGTGCGTGTTTGCCGTTATAACCAGCTGATTATAATGGCATATTATAACCATGTTTCGCTATGGGAAAAAGTGCTGGCCAGTAATTATGATAATATTGTGCTAACAAATCAATTTGACATTCAAAAAATGAATCTTCTGCCTGACTACTTAATTGTAGCTGACCCTATCCTAACACAAAGTTCTTTGACCATTGATTCTACTCAGTTAAATAACCCTCTAGATAACTTGCTCCAAGGGTACTGAGTTAGAGTGTTTCCCATTTATCTAACCAAGGTTCAGACAAGGATTGGTATGACTTAAATCAACAGTTATACCTATTTTAAAGTGGGAGGTAGGGCCTCAGTATCTAATTGCTGCCCAATTTCAATTTGTCCTTTTATGGAAAAAATGTTTGAAAGATATGTATATGATCAGACTGTAGTGTACCTCTTTAAACCTCACTCACTCATTGTGCTCACTGTGACTTCATAAGTGTATTTATTTTTTTACCAGAATAATCTCCATTGAGCAGGGCTCATTTTCAAGGAGATCTTGGGAGAAAAGCAATGCACGCTTCAGTACAAGATGCAGTATAATTCAGAGATGAGGAAAAAGTTAATAAGGCACAAAGATGTTACCATTTATGAAGGAAACTGACCAATCTGGCAAAAGATGAGTGGCGCCTCTTGGTTAGTTGTGATGTCACAGTCAGTGTGTTTGAATACTGATGAGGTATAAAGGGAATAGAACTAGACATGTCAGCCTTCAGGTAGGGCTGATCCACAAATCATATCTAGTATTCTCAGGTAGAACATCTTCCTTAGTAAACGAGAGAAAAAGTACTTTATATGAAAAATATATTTAACTACTTTTAAAAGTTGATTAGTAATTGCAGGAAGTATACTAAATCTTTAAGGGCAACCACATGAAAACTGGAGATTTGTCCCTACAGTTTACTTATAGTTGAGGTCATTTCAAGAGCTGAAGTTGCAGTCCTTTGTGTATGACATCAGAGTGTGTTGCTGTGGAACTAAACTTGTACTCCCTGGAGGACAGGAGGAGGCGTGGGAATATGATTGAGACAATCAGATATCTCAAGGAAATGAACAAGGTGCAGAGAGAACATCTTCCAGAGGAAAAGATACTCATGGACTAGGCGTCACGATATGAAACGGGAGGAAGGGTAGGTTCAGGAGTAATGAGAGAGGTTCTTCTTCACATAAAGGTGGTGGATGACTGGAACAGCCTCCCAGCGGAGGTGGCAGGGGCAAGTGCAGTCACAAGTTTTAAGTGTGCATCGGATAAACACATGGGTATCTTGGATGAAGGAGGGTGGATGACAGTCCCCAGAAGTGACTTGGATAGCATTATTAGGGAGGATTGGGTAGACTAGATGGGCCAGGAGGACCTTATCTACTGACGGACTCTATAAAAATGTATGTTAAAGATCTACTTATTTGAGAATGCTTTTTCTACAAGCTGAGGGTGTACTACTTCTGCACTCTGTTACCTGTGTTGTAGTCTTTTTTCAAACTTATATTTTATTAATTTTGTAGAAAATGTAAAATTCAATTTTTCTGTTCAAGGAAGAGTGCAGCTTCTGGCACTGCCCAGATAGATAATATAATCTGACATCACACATTTGACCATATGAACATGCCAGCAGATAAGGCCTTACAGTCTATCTCATCTGCTCAGTTGTGCAGCTCCCAGTGTATTCACAATGGCAACAGCCCCTCCCATTTCCTTTGACCCCCCTTCCTCTACCTCCCCTCTCCACCCCCACTCATCACCTTCTACCCACAATTTTCCTCTCACCCTATCCCAAACCCTTTTGAAGCAGTCCACAATTTTTTAAATTATTTGTTTAGCCATTCCCCCTCCGTCCTAGGTGTGAGTGCACAAGTGTGGAGGCACATGCATGTCACGCACTGCAGGACGCCCCCACCCTACAGTTGCCTTGCCTACCTGCACCACAACCAGACCTCCACCCGGAGAGCAGTGAGACTGCAGGAGGGCAACCCTGTCCTCTAGAGAGGAGAGTCAACCCTCCCAGAGAGGACAGCCGCCATTAGGCAGCTTGATCCTGCTCCCCTACCTCCATGCAGGTTCCGATGACCCTAGTCTGTTCCCAAACCTGGGTCACCGGCATGGTGCAATTAAAAGTGTCCAGCGCCTCAGCCCTCTCGCCACTAGGCCAGCTCGTTGTTCACATTTTTAGGATACTGTCTCCTCTGGCAGCTCATTGCACTTCACCACCACCCTCTCAGTGAAAAGTTCCTCCTCATCTCCCTCCTAAACCTTTCCCCAACCAGATTTAGGCTGTGACCCCAGTTATCTTGTTCCTGTGATAAGACTGAAGGGACCCTCAGTGCTCACCCTTTTCTTACCCTTAATGTACTTGAAGGTCTCAATCACATCTCCCTCTCCCTTCTTTCCTCAAATGAGTATATGAAAAAGCCTGTCGGCTGAAGTGCTGGGTTCAAAAACAGTCAGGGTTCAAGCAGGGCTGGGACATCATGAAGAAGGTTCCATGTCATAATAGCAAATGCAAAACAGCGATCGCTATTATGGTGAGTGTATGTTGCCGAAAAGCAAATAGGCGATATACACTTCAGGCGACCGACTTCAGAATTTAAAAAGTGTTTCTATGTGACCCCCTCACGGGCTTTGCCCTCCACCCCTCTCACTTAGAATTCTCAGCTCCAGGGGTGCATATTGAGGGAGGACAAAATCTGGATCTCAACAAAATTTAAGTGCCGCAGGCTTGCAGCTGCGGCTGGTGCCAACCACTCCCATTCTCAAATCCAGTATCTGCTCTGCCAGAGCTAGCCTCCCATACCACCACATCACATGGCTAGTTCTGCAGGCATGGTACGAACAGTATCTGAAAACCCCTTCCCTGTCCCTCCCTTCCCTCACTATTGCTCCCTTCAGTTTGCTCTTCTCCTTGGTTACTATCCCATATCCTCGCTTATTCTGCAGGATAGCCCATCATAAAAGCACCCAAAATGAGTCGCTATATTTCTAGTCACTCATTTTGGGTCGCTTCTATGATGTGATACCTGAAGGGAATAGTGGTTACCAGGGGTGACAGGACCAAGTAGGAGGAGAATAGAGGGAGGACAGGGAGGGTTAGTGCCCTGGGGCACAGTAGGTTCCAGGGATTATAGGGAACTTGGGCAGACTGGATGGACCTCTGGTCTTTTCTGCCATCATTGTCTGTTTCTATATGTTGCGCTCCCTTGAGCCTCTCCTCATAGGTGTTGCCCTGCTGCCCTGGATCATCTTGGTTGCCCTTCTCTGGACCATCTCCAGCAAGTGGATATCCTTCTTAAGATACAGGCACCAAAACTGCACACTGTACTGCAGGGTGTGGTTTACCAGTGACCTGTACAGTGGCAGAATGACCTTGCAGATTCCTAGTGCTAATTCCCCAGGCCATGCAGTCCAACATCCAATTTGCTTTGGCTGCTGCTCTTTTGCAGTGTGCAAAGTGTTTCAGGTCACTTGTGATCATTACTTCCAGGTCATTTTCTTCTTCTGATTTGGTTACTTGCACTCCTGTAACCAGTATTTGGTCCCCAGATTCTTTGCCCCTTGGTGCACTAACTTTGCACCTTTTAGTGTTGAACCCCAGCTGCCAAATGCAGACCACATTTTTAGCCTGGCACATCCTCCCTGAGTTCACGCTCTTCCCACTTCCATGTCCACCCTCCCACAGAGCTTGGTGTCATCCACAAACAGGCAGATTTTACCCTTGATCCCATTCATGATGTCACTTATGAAGATGTTAAGCAACACTGGACTGAGCACTGAGCTCTGTGGGAACCCACTGGTCACAGGCCTCACTTCTGAGAATTCTCACCCAACTACCACCCTTCAGCTTCTGTTCTGCAACCCCTTTCAGTCCAGATACAGGACATCAGTTGCCTGGCCGTTGTCTATTGTTCTACTGATCCAATTGAAGAAGTCAATTAGATTAGTTTGGCAGGACCTCCTGACACAAATCCATGCTGCCTCTCATACTGGAGCCCATTTCCTCCACAAAATCGATCAGTTTCTATTTCAGGATGGTCTCCATCAGCTTACCCACTACTGAGGTCAGGCTGAATGGTCTATAGTTCCCTAGGTTTGTCCTTTAGCCCATTTTATGGAAAGGCACCACATGTGCCATTGTCCAGTCCTGAGACATGTTCCTGGACTCAGAGGTGACCCACAGAACTTCTGCCAGTTCTCAAAGGACCTTTGTGTGAATGCCATCTGGTTCTGCTGATTTGTCCACCTTTAGGGCTCTTAGGCCTTTGAGTACCTTTGGCTTCAATTTTACTATCTGTAACTTCCCCAGTCCCAGTCCTCACCTCCCTATTCCTTGTGGTATGGGTCCATCCTTCTCCCAAGTGAAGACTGAACAAGAGTACCATTAAGCACCTCCGCCTTTAATCCACTACCCTCTGCCCAAATCCCTTTTTTAGCCTGATATTCCCATCTTTTATGTTTCTCTTCTCATATATACCTGAAAAATGCCTTCTCATCTGCTTTTACCAGCTGGGCTAACTGTACCTCTCTCATGGCTTTGCCTCCTTACAACCCTGCTCGCCTTTCTTGCCTTTGTGTCACAGCCACGCTATCCTTCTCTTTATGAGTACTGTCTAAAGGCTGTCCTCTTGTTCCTCACCACTTTTGCCACTTCCTTGCCAAACCAGCTGGATTTTCACCCTTAGCTTTCTTACTTTCAATTTTGAAACACACTCACTAGCAGCCTTCATCAATCCCTTCTTTATAATGGCCCATTTCTGTACCACATCCATCCCCACCCTGATCCCAGTAAGGTGTCCTACTAGAACTACTCCCTGTCACAAATCCACTCAGCAGGTCAGCCCTCTACTCCCAAAGTGCCAACCTCAGTAGTATTGTGAACAGGAAACAGAAACAGGGTAACCCTCCTGTCTGTTCTGAGGGCTCAAATCAACCTTTAGTCTTGGTTCTGGAGGGATTCAAACTGTGAACCTCTTGTTAACATACCCAATGTACAGGCTCAGATAATTCTGCTCTTCAAGGCAGAGGCAGATATCTTCCACCTACTGGCACCTAACCAGGTGTACAAAATGAACCCTTAAAAACTCTAATAAAGACCTCAGATTACTCTTACCTTTTCCTAGTTTGGTATTACCATATAAGCTCATGCACAGTGTTGTCACACTCTTAACCATCCACATCACAGGCAAAAAAACAGAAGGACTTGGAAGACACAAATAGTCTATTAAAAAATGAGTTTACTTAAAAATAGATAAGTGTAAATACAGAACCATATATCACAAAACATATAAATCACTTAAAAGGATAAGGTTTAATACTTTATAGTACATTGTATCTTTTGCTCAGTCTCTGATTTTCTCTTCTTTCTCCAATGTTTTAGAACTGTTTAGTTATTGTGGCAGAGGTGTGGTACTGTGTTCTTTCTTGTAGTTCAAGGTGCTTTTGGAACTGCTGATTTCTATTGGTTTAAATGATTACATTTTTTTCTATTTTAAAAAGCTGCATCAACTTGGTATGTTGTCACCTGTTTGTTGTTGCTAAGTAGCAGATGTTTTTGCATTGTGCTCTGATTCTGTGATAGAATCTGTATTAGTAGAAGTAGATTATATAGAATAGTGGATGGGTGAACATCCACAACAAAGCTGTGTTTCCATCGAGGGTTGATGACATCACAGAGACCTGCAAAACGAAGCTAGAGGTCGCTGATGTCATCAACTGCCGAGATGGGAACACAGACTTAATTGTGGATGTTCACCCATCCACTGTTTTATATAGTATATGGGTGTTTTGTTCGGTTTTTTGCAATATTTTCTACGTTACTTGCTGCAGGCGCTGCTCCCATTCCACTGGTGTTCCTGCTTGCCCCGATTCCACTTGTGCCGCTAATACTCCTCCGGTTCTCATTTTAAAATTAGGGAAAAAATTATAGTATTTTCAGAATGGGAGCCATGTATGGCTCTCCATGTCCCGACTCCTGATTTGAAACTCAGTGGCTCCGCTGCCCAGCGTTCGCTAAATCATGCCGCCATGTTTGTTTTTCTTTTCAAGCGAGGCGTGCGTCTGAAAACCAATCAGGTGGCAGGTCAAGGGTAAAAAGTTGTTGTACTATCGATGTGATGTCAGAGCGATAGTACAACAACTTTTGACTTTGAACTGTACTACAACAAGATTTCAGCAGTTGCTGAAATCCATTGAGAATAGGCAGCACCCATATACTATATTGTGATTGTAGTTACCTTTTGATGGTAAGGATAAAGAGGTGAGATAAGTGTATGTATTTTCAAATATTATAGAGGAACAGTGGCAGGATTTTTAGGACAGTAAATTAATAAAAGGGAACTAGGAGAGCTTCAGTAGCAGACAAGTAGTGGAATAGCAGTATAATTGCAGTATAATGTGGGGAGTGGTGCAATGCAGTGGCTGTGGGCAGCCATATTCAGGCAGATCTTCTGGACACTGAGGTGCTGCCCTATCTGCATGCATCTCTCTGGACTGCGGGATGAGGTAGCCAGACTCAGGCCGAAGTAAACTGGGTCAGGAGTACCATCACCCTATCCAGAGACCACTCAGTCCAATGCAGCTGCCTCAAGGATGCAGAGAGCGAGGAGTACTTGGATGACAGTGGGCTCAGGGAGGGTTAGAGCAGTCAGGCAGAGGCACATCCCAGATCCTATTCCCTCAAGAACTCATATGCCACACTGCCAAATGGGGACAACCAAATAGAGGTACCCAGAGAAATGGAAGGAAAGGATGTGGAGGTTAGCCAAGGAGGTGACCTCAGCGGGAGAGCAGTGGACCCCAGAGGAGGAGGAAGCGAATCCTGGTGGGGACTCCATCATAAGAGGGATCCAGCTAGGAACACAGGAGGGGAGGACAGGAGGTGAGGTGCTACCAGGTGCCACGGCATGGAGGGATGGAAGGAAGATCCTGGGGATCACTGGGAAGGCAAGATGGGAGGGTGAGCTGGATGTCATTATCCACCTAGGTACTAATGACCTGGCAAATGGGGAGCCAAAGGAAGTTCAGGAAGAGTTTAGGAAATTGGGGAGGGTCTCAAGCAAGTAGCTACTTCTGTCACTTTCTCAGAGTACTACCTGCGAGAGAGCAAGGGAGAGCATAGGAGTGCATGCACCAGAATTTTAACTCATGGTTGAAGAACTGGTGCTGTGAGGAAGGTTTGGATTCATTGGTGACTGGGGACCCACCTGGAGGGATGGAGGTTCGTTCAAGCCTGACGGCCTGCATCCATCCTGGAGAATCAAGCACTCAATGATAAGTTTAAATGCTACATTGACAAGCATTTAAACTAGCAAAGGGGGTGGCAAGCCAGCAAGGAGGCACCTACTTGCTCGCCCCCACAGCTAGCAGTGGAACCAGTGAACCAGAGGTGCTGATCTCTGCAAAGCAGTGTGCAAAGATGGAGATTAGCACCCAGGAGGTGGATAAGCAGAACAGGGGCAAAATTCAGCAGAAGGGCAGACAGCAAGGTGAACCAGGGATTAAAGACAACCAAGGAAGGGCTGGAGTAGAACAGCGAAACAGTCTAGGGAGGTCAAATCATGGAAAGCCATATGTGCAAATGCCAGGAGCCTTAGCAACAAGATGGAAGATCTGGAGCTGTCATGGTGCAGTCAGACCTGGACATTGTGGCCATCACTGAAACCTGGTGTAATGATAACCACGACTGGGAGATGGCCATACCTGGCTACAACATATTCAGAAGAGACAGGACAGGCAGGAAGGGAGGAGGTGGCACTGTATGTGAAAAATGACATAAGGGCCACAGAGATCCAGGAGGAACAAAATGGGGAGAGATACTGTGGGTTAAGCTGGAAAGGAAAATGGGGAAGCCATCCGCACAGGTGTGGTCTATAGACCACCAGCCCAGGAGGAAGAAACAGATAGGAGCTGATGCTAGCCATCCAGAGGATGGCAGACAAGAGAGGTAGTACTGGTTGGAGACTTCAATATACCAGACGTGGACTGGAGCATCCCAGCAGCAGCATCAACTAGGAACAGTTTATCCTGGACTCCTTCAGGGTGCCTTCCTCAAGCAACTGGTCATGGAACCAACTCGGCAGAAGGCAATACTGGACCTTGTGCTCACAAACAGGGACAGTGTGATGGGGGTAAAGTGGGGGAGCACCTGGGAAACAGTGACCACCAGTCATTGTGGTTTGAAATCACAGAAAGAGCAGAACCAAACCACACAAAAACACATATCCTGGATTTTAGGGGCAAACTTTGGGAAAATGGGGAGATACTTGAAAGAGGCATTAAGGAAATGGGGACAGGAATCAGGGGTTGAGGAACAGTGGGACAGTATTTAAAATGGGGATTACAAGAACAACAAATTATGTATTAAGCAGGTTAGCAAGAGGAAAAGGAAGAGGGACCATTATGGTTTTCCAAAGAGGTAGCAAAGAAAGTGAAAGCCAAAAGATTGCATTCAGGCAATACAAAAGGCAGAAGGGATAGGGAGAAGTACCAGGAGAAGCAAAGGGAGGCAGGGAGGTCAGTAAGGAAGCCAAAGCTCAGACAGAAGAACACATTGCAAAATCAGTGGGTAGAGGGACAAAACCTTTTACAGGTACATAAGTGAAAAAAGAAAGGCAAAGGGAGGGATAGTGAGACTGAAGGGGGAGGATGGGGGCTGTGTGGAGGATGACAACAATGAAGCTGACATATTGAACAGGTATTTCTGCTCAGTCTTTACTGAGGAAGAGGAGGTAATGGGTCTGAGAGGAGTACAAGGGTGAGAATGGTGCAGAAATGGACACAAGTCCCTTTACATGAGAAAGAGTCCTGAAGGAACTGGAAGTAATAAGAGTTGATAAAGCAATGGGGCCAGATGAGGTGCACCCAGGGTCCTTAAAGAACTAAGAGAGGTGGTGGCTGAACCTCTGGCTATCCTGTTTAGCCGATCACTAGAAACAGGGAGGTACCCAAAGACTGGAGGATAGAGATGTAGTCCCTTATACAAAAGTGGGAACAAAGAGGAAGCGGGAACTACAGACCAGTCAGCCTCACCTCGGTGGCGAGAAGATCATGGAAGCACTACTGAAGGAGAGATTGGTGGAACATCTGGTTGTCAATGGACTACAGGACCCAAGGCAGCATGGTTTCACCAGGGAAGGTCATGTCAGACCAACCTCATTGAATTTTTGACTGGGTGACTAGGGAGGTGGATCAGGGGAGGGCAGTGGACATGGCCTATCTGGACTTCAGCAAGGCCTTTGACACTGTGCCACATAGAAGACTATTGCACAAACTGGGAATATGGGTGTGGGCAGGACAGTAGTGCGGTGGGTAGGTAACTGGCTGGGTGGCAGGACACAGAGGGTGGTGGTAAATGGCTGTCACTTCACAGAGGGAAGAGTGACCAGTGGGGTACCACAGGAATCAGTGCTGGGACCGGTACTATTCAACATCTTCATCAGTGACATTGCACAGGACCTAGAAGGCAGAATTTCACTGTTCACTGATGACACAAAGCTCTGTAACAGAGTAGACACACCAGAGGGTGTAGACAGAATGAGAAGGGACCTGCAGAAACTTGAAGAATGGTCAGGGTTTGGCAGTTGAAATTCAATGCAAAGAAGTGCAAGATAATGCATATGGGCACAAAAACCCTGGCACAATATATCAGTTGGGGGTGAGGATATAGCATGCACCAAGCAGGAAAAGGGATCTTGGGGTTATCATCTCTGATGACCTCAAGAGGAAACAGTGTGACAAGGCAGCAGGTAAAGCAAATAGGATGCTGGGATGCATAGGCAGGGGCATCACCAGCAGGAAAGGAGGTCATAATTCCACTATACAAGACACTAGTGAGGCCCACCTGGAGTACACTGTGCAGTTCTGGAGACCTTACCTATGTAAGGACATAGACAGGGTAGAGAAGGTTCAGAGGAGGGCAACAAAGATGGTGCATGGATTGCATCACAAGTCCTATGAAGATAGGTTGAAGGAACTGAACATGTACTCCCTGGAGGAGAGGAGGAGAGAGGGATATGATAGAGACATACAAGTATCTCACAGGGAGGAACAGGGTGCAGGAATACACTATTTTTAAGCGAAAAAGATGTTCCAGGACTAGAGGGCATGGGATGAAGTTGGAGGGAGGACAATTCAGAGAAACATGAGGAAGAATTTCTTCACAGAGCGGGTGGTGGACAAGTGGAACACCCACCAGAGGAAGTGGTGGGGCTGAAACAATCACAGGTTTTAGAATGCATGGGATAGACATAAAGGAATTCTGGAGGTCAGGGAGTAAGGGGCAACAGACTTCTTGGAAAACATAAACTGAACTTACAGACTTAAATGGGCAGACTGGGTGGGACATAGGCCCCTTATCTGCAGACACTGTCATGTATGTATCTATGTTTTAAAAAGTGCAGATTTCTCACTAGTACACTTAGAATTGTCTGTCCTAAGGTATTCTTATCTCACAGTGTTATAGATGTTAGCTTTTTCAGAGTCCAAACATTTAGTGTCAAAATGGAAAACAGAATACTGTTTAAAACTGGCTTTGCCAACCTCTTTGTGTGAGGTCAGCTAACTCCTCCCTGTCAGAATATAAAAATATATATTTATGCAAAACAAGATGTCTTTTCGGAAGGTAAATTAACATTCTGTGACCTCAGCAAAACTCATTTTCTCATATGACCCTTTGATCTATGAGCAGCTTCTCCTTTCCAGAACATCAAAGGATTTATGTCTCTCTCTGCCAGATCTCACAGAGGTGCAACATGCTTTGTATCACCATGTGAATTTTAACTGTTTCCTCTGAACGTTATAAAGTTTATGATCTCTCTTGGCAGTTGGCAAGCTGCAATTAGTCACATAAACAAGAGATGCTTCATTTACTCTCTTCTAGCCTGTAATTATCTCTTGGCCTTCCAGGTAACACGTTGTAGCTAAAACCTGGGAGGGTGTGTCATCTACCACAGGCTGTCAGCATCTCTCAAGAGACATTCAAGAACACATTTTATATTACAGAAATCATAGATTAATCAGAACAAGCTGTCTGAGTGTCACACTCCCATCCTACCAAAGTCAGCCTCCAAAAGTCCAAGACCCTCATTTTGATCCTGACTATCCCTCTGCCCATGTCCAGGTGAAACCACACTGTGTGTGATCACTTCCAGCAAGTGGTGCATCCAACTTCACATCTTGTACATGTGCATCATTGAACAGGACTAGATCCAGGATGGCCCTCTCTCTAGTGGGCTCCATGACACCTTGAGTTGGGAAAGCACTCTGGAATGCATCTCAGCAATACCTGATCCCTAGTACAGGAGGTAGCAGGGATTTTCTAGTCCACCCAGGTAGATTAAAGTCCCCCATTATTACTCCCCGCTGGACACATCTGTGATTTGGGACCCCAATACCTACCTAATTCCTCATCCTGGGAAGGCAGTCTGTAGACCATCCTCATCATTAGTTTCCTTTTCATGGATTGGATCTATACCCATGAAGCTTCAGCCTTGCCTCTGCATCTTTCTTTCTGGTGCAAATTGTCCTCTACTTCATGTACAGCACCACTTCCCCTTTTCAGTCCCCATCATTTCAATGCATCACCGAGAACTGCTAGATCTCAGTCGTAGCTTTGTGTGGCCCAAGTCTCAGTAATTTCCGGGCCGCTGTATCCACCTCTCCTTCAGCCAACAATGACTGCAATGCTACCATTTTGATCCCCAGACTTCTGGTGTTTATATGTTTTACAATGTTGGCTTTAAAACTAATTCTCTTTTCAGAGAGCGGAAAGATATAAGGACTTTGGGAATTGGCATCTTTGGGATAATTTACAAGAGGGGCACAATGGTGAGATAGTATGCTATACTTATCAAGATTTATTTAATTACATCATGTTCAGACAAGTGAATGAAATTTATTTTTATGTTTTGTACAGACACAGTGTACTTCACTGATGAAGAGCTGTTGCTTGAAACGCTTGAATTATATAGTACACTGTATGGTGTCTCTGCTTTTGTGAAAAAAAGAAACAAGAAAAAAGAACAAAAGAATAAGAAATAAAGAATATTGATATATTTTTAAATTGGGTGAGCAGGCTTTGTTTCCTACCAATCAGTATCTTTTGAGTCTTAGTCTTATTGGTAGATTAGCACCTCCCTTAATTGTATATTTTTTGTTTTATCAAGGTTGACTGAGCTGGACTTTATCCTTTTGAGGATTTCTAAGGCATTTTGGTGAGTGCTGGATCCAGAGGGCCACCTACTTGAGGACTTACGATTTTGGCATACTATCTACACCCCATGTTGTTTTTTTGTCTATTAGTGGACTATTAGCTTTTTCTTGAAAACTTCAAGCATAAATGGACATTATACAAAGATCTACTAGTCTCTGCGTCACTACTTTGGGACCAGCAGTTCTGTGAACTTGAGACAATGATTACTTTTGATGAACTAGATAAAATCAAAGACAATAGATCACTGCCTTTGTCTATTTCGGATGCTGAAGAAATGAGAATTTTACAAAACTTTAAATCTAATCGTGTTTTGAAGATTCCACACCTGTCAGGTTGGTTGTGAACCAGTATGAGTACATGAAACAAAACAAGTAAAACTTGAATGGCACACATTGACAACGACATACTATCTAAAACAAAAAGAATACCTAGGAGTTTAAGGATTTTTATACAAGTGAATTTGGGGTATAGTGATTTAGAATTAGACATCAAATGGGATGGGTTAGAACAGGTGTTCCCGTTGATTTCATGTTACTCATAGTGGAATCCATCGCCAGGAGCTGGCTAGAATGGAACCTGACATTGATGTAACCAAGGCAGAAGTGAAAAAGAAATACAATATTGATGAATTTAAATTATATTTAGAAAAAATGATTGTTCACCTGAAAGAATCTGAAGAAGAATTAAGGCAATTAAGCTTAGGAAGTTTAAGCAGGATCTTAATGATTACAAAAATAATGAAGTTTACACTTATAAAAAATCTGAAAGTTTTGTAAAGCAGATCCTTAACCTGAAGCAGAGTCATCAGGACCATCTTCAGGCAGAGATACAGATACTAATATCAACACAACTCAAGCTACTATAGCTCGTGGCCATTTTTTAGGGGGGGGGGCAGAAGAGCTTTTCAGGCAGACCAAGAGAGGTTACCAATATACACATATGTGGAGGGGATACAACAGAGAAGCAGAAGTCATCATAAGGCCATCAGGAGACATAGAAACCAAAAGAGATACAGAATCAGAATAAAGGAGAAAGAAAACATAAATTAGACAGGTCAAGAAAAAGGACTCAGATCCCAAATGAACAAAACCAATTTGCTTTTAATATCTCTAAAAAATTTTAACGGATCTGAAATAGAAGATACTTAAAGGGTTTATCCTTCTGCCCCCACACTTCCATGAATGTGTTTGGTCTCAAATTGGACCTCAATAGATTTTTCAAAAAATCAGATTCAGATATCACTTTGATTCACAGACAGTACCTTATAGTAGAGACCCTGCAGCACAACAGAAGCAGATAGAGCTTAGCAGGAAGTTGAATGTTAAGTCTATGTTTGTACCTCATGAGAAACCCCATATAATTGATACGTACATTGCATTAGTGAATAAAGATATAGAACAAATGATAGATGAAGAGCGTAATTAGGATAGAAGATCAAGAATTAATTTAAGTGCAGCACAGTTTGAAGCTCTGAGAAACTAGAAAATGATACGAACATAATAATAAAGAGTGCAGACAAAGGAGGAGGTGTGGTCATTTTAGATTATGACCATTACAGGAACATATGCTTAGGGCTGTTAAGTAATACAAAAAAATACTTGAAATTGCAAAAGGATCCTACAGAACAAGTTAAGGATTTTGTTCTGATACTTTTGAATACAGACTTACAAAATCAATGGATTACAGAATGGGAATTCAATGCATTATTTAGAAAACACCATCTATCCCAATGTTTTATATTCTACTCAAAATTCACAAGGATCTTTACAACCTTCCTGGCAGGCCTATTGTTTCTGGGATTAATTCATTATTAGAATCACTTTCTGTGTATATTGATTTCTATATCAGACCATATGTAAAACAGACTAGAACTTACATTAAGGATTCTACTGACATGATCCAACTTTTAGAAAGGGATGAATCAGATTTGGATACCATTAGTTGTATACTGGTAACCTGGGATTTGAAGGGTTTATACACATCTATTCCACATAGGGAAGGTTGTGAGGTACTGAGTAGAGTTTGGCTATAAATAGGAATGAGGAGCAACCACCCAATGGCCTGCTAACAAAAAATGGCAGAATTAGTACTGACTCAAAACTTCTTAAGTTTGAAAAGGGTTTTTCTTACAGGTCCAGGGAACAGCGATGGGGTCAAGCATGGCCCCATCTTATGCTAATTATATATGAGTGACTTTGAAACTAGACATATATTTTCTGAAGATAATGAATTTATAACACATATTCGAACATTTAAGCATTTTATATGTAACCCCTTTGTTACCGGGTTACTAGAATCCCAGTAAGACCTAGTGGTAGGCAGGAAGGCAGCTTGCGAAACTCCAGTTAAATGGGTTTCACACTGTCTCACTCTGTCCTCAGTCACAGCTGAGACTAGAGATGACTTCACTATAGAACTGTCGCAGCTGCATGAGCCACATTGGAATCTACAGCTCAGGAGTGAGTTTAGAACTTTGGAATTTCAAAGGGTCTTCCGTTTGTCTTTAAGCAGGAAGGAAGCATCAGTCTGCTGTTTGATCTCTCACTAAGAAAAGGAAGTGTTCCTGTGTTTACCTTTTTAAAGTGGTGGAGACTGCTCCCCGGTCTCAGTGCCCCCTCCCTCCGGGGAGTTCTCTGTGGGTTCCAGGGCAATCCCCTTCTCCCACCATGGAAGGAAGCTGCCTGATTTAATTTAGTCTGTTCTTGTATAACAGCAAAGGTTACAGTACTTCACCTGTGGGGCACCTGCAATGAATGGGTGAGTGTTTGGCTCCATTTGAAGGGGCAAACATATTGTTTTCCTTCAGTTGGGATATGAATGGGACTACTATTTGGGAGGACTATGTCAACTAGGACGAACAAATGGCGCAGTCAAACAGTTTAAAGTTTTAAATGGATTTAAAGTTCACTGTAGAGGGTGCTTGGTCATCCACCGCTCAATCTACATTTTAAAGTTCTAAAGTTTTCTGTGTGTCCAGAGAAATGGTCGGGATGGGCTGTGGGAGCTGGAAGTGGAAAACCCCCATCTTTAGTAACCAGGTCCACCTCTACGGATTTCCTCTTGTGTTTTGCTACTTGCCTCATGCACTTGGCCAGTGATGGGGTGGGTACCCAGGCGTGGGTGCAACTTGAAAATCTCTCTAGAGTCGCAGACTCTAAGTGGCGTGGGGAGCCACAGGATGGGAAAATTACTCCTTGTTTGATAGGAGTTTTGTTTGGAAGTAAGAAAACAAATCTCTCTAGGAGCACAGACTCTAAGTGGTGTGGGGAGCCACAGTTTGGGAGTCTCCTTGTTTGATGGGATGTCTTTCCAAGTAAAATTTGGGTTCATTCTTCAAGTGGACCATCAGTCGAGTGGCGGCAGGGCCGGGCCAGCAGGCTATGTATCCAAAGTGCATGCAAAGTCCGGGCTGAGTGCCTGGTGGGTCCAAAAGCCAGACAACTGTAGTATTGTGTTCATTCCTCAACTGGACCGCTGTGTTAACCTCTAATCTGCACATACAGTATCGAGCCTTTGGGGACCATGCAATCTTTATTTATGTTCAGTTAGTTAATAAATAAAGCCACACTGAAAAATCCCAATTCTGGTTCTGGACATTACAGTTATTGCTTCCTGTAGTTTGGATTCTTGGGTGCCCCTGTGCAGAGTAGCCAAACCTAGGTCCCTTGTGCCAGGTAATCTTATCCTTCCCTAGAACCCAGGTCCCCACCAGGTATTGCTGCCAAATGCCAACAGCATGCCACCTGTCGTTTTAGTAAAAAGGCAGGGGTGGGGACCCCGTATATGTGTACATATAGATTACATTTTTTCACCTGGATTGGAACAGATGATGAGCTCATGAGATTTAATGAGTATTTAAATACAGGACTGAGAATCTAATCTTTACAATGCAAAGGAGTTATGAGTATTGTACCATTTTGGATTTATGCATTTACAAATTAAATGGCAAGTTAGCAAAAAAATATATGGATGCCCACAGATAGGAATTCACTACTTACAGCAGACAGTTTCCACCCCAGACATTTAATACAGTCCATACCACATGGTCAGTTGATTAGGCCAAACGAAACTGCAGTGATCCTGAGGAATTTGAAAAAGCACAGGAAGACATGTGTGATAGATTTAGGAGAGGGGTTACAGGAAAGTGTTCTAGTAGGAGCAACAGAAAAAATAAGTGATAAAAGCCAAGTCAGCTTTGAATGCAATATGGAGAAATTGCTGGTAATGAAACAAACAAGAAAATTGTATGTGTGTGACTTTTCAGATAATTTTGGGACTATTAAACAAGTGATCAATAGACACTGGAAGGTGTTACAAGCCACCGAACTGGGGCACATATTTTCGAACACAGCATATAGTAGTAGCTAAAAAGAATAGGACACTTGCTAATATTCTTTTGAAAACTGTGCATACATCACCAGAGATCGTCCACAACATTTCATGACTACAATGGATCTCTGAGGAAATTTCCCTTGGGTCATTGTACTCATTGTCATAATACTTACAGGATCAAAACAATTAAGAATTTTGTTCAAAATGAGGAGATTCAGATACAGGAGTTCATAAATTGTTAACAGAAGGGTAATTTATATACTTAAGTGTCCATGTGACAAAATGTATATTGGAAAAACAGAAATAGCCCTAAAAACTAGAATAGGTGAACATAAGTCGATTATAATACTCTGAACCATGTGACCATATATGTATGTAACCATTTGTTTAAGTCCCTCCTTATTTTCCCCAGGTTGCATCTGGAAGCGAGTGGTTCTACGCTCAGTATGCCTGCCTGGTTAAACTCTTAAATAAATAAATATAAGAAGGCAAGATATTACCTCCCGGTTGCTAGACACTTTAAAGAAGCCAGACATACATTATCCCAGTTGAGATTTTTGGTTTGGAGAAATTGTACCTAACCCACAGGGGAGGGAGATTATAGGACATTTATATTAACAAGAGAGCCTTTTATATAAATAAATTTAAGGCTACAGATTCTAGATATGGATTGAATGATATGATAGACTGGCAGCCTATCATTTGAAGTCTGCATGCATACATCAGTTGTGTAATTAAAATACTAAAGAAATTCCCTTTAGTACTAATAAGCTCATGGCCTTCTTTATTACCTCTAACTTATTCTAGTACACGTGGGGTGTATTTTCTGAATCTTGAATATAACGTAAGGATTTATATTTTGGTTTTCCTTTTAGGAAACTGTTGTGTAGTGCCTTATGCTCATGACCTTTGTCTTGACCTTTGATTATATGTGTATCAATGGTAGGGTAGAATGGTTGTTTCCATTTATAGTTATTTTGCTGACTACTTCAAGAG
Source organism: Neoceratodus forsteri (assembly GCA_016271365.2). Classification (NCBI taxonomy): domain Eukaryota; kingdom Metazoa; phylum Chordata; order Ceratodontiformes; family Ceratodontidae; genus Neoceratodus; species Neoceratodus forsteri. The sequence continues at coordinate 767,936,919 of CM057458.1, forward strand.
AGTTATTAATTTGTAGATTTAATACTTTTGTTTGACCTCCGTTTAATGCATCTGACATGGTATGCCGTGGAATTAATGTAAGACAAAATGGCTTAAGTAGTGCATTTTGTTTGAGAGATATTATTTTCTTGAGCCCTTGGTAGGTCCCTGACTTGCAGGAGAATTTTGAACTTCACTCAGATGCTCAAGACCTTTTTACTGTAGGCATGTTAAGAAGGCATTTTGGAATTGTATTTAGATGCTCATGACCTTTTGACCTCCTTAAGTTGTGAACCCTACTATAGGAATACGAAGGAGAGCCTTTGGAATTTTCTTAGAGGTCCGTGATCCTCTTGACATCTTTAAGTAGTGTTTTCTACTGTGAAAGTAAGAAGGAACCCTCTCTTTTTAATCTTACGTAGATGCTTATGACCTTCTTGACTCCTTAACTAGTGCATTCTGTCTGAGAGAAAATATATATTTGTGAGCCTTTGGCAGGTCCCTGATTTGTAGGAGTAGTTTGAATTTTACTGAGATGCTTAAAACCTTTTTGCTTTAAGAGTATATAGGAGACTTTTGAATTTTGCTCAGATGCTCATGACCTTTTGACCTCTGACTGAATAAGTAAAAAGTGTGTTTATAGTATATTTTATTATTTTTAAGCTTTCCAAAATCCCATTTGGATTATTCTATCTGTATTCAGGAGAAATGTATACCCTTATCCAGTTACAAAATAGTGATCCACGGCATATTTAGCTTTTGTTGTATTTGAGGACACTGAGTCCAAAGTTAGATGTAGGAGTACTGTTCTTATTTGCTTCTCATTTTTGAACAAATGACCCTGTTTATAGAATTAGAACACATACAGAGTTTTATAACTTAGAAATACTAAGTGATTATTAGGTCACTTATTCACTCATATACAGTTATATTTTCTCTGTCGAGATGCCTGGCTTTAAGACCTTGCGGTCTGTTGCTAAGCGTTCTTTTTTGCAGGTCGGCCGCACAGGTGTTGAGAGTGTGGTCCATGTGATCTGCTCTCTCCTATCAGTGCGCCTGATTCTTGATGGAAGGATTTTCAAATTTGTCTTTATGAATGCATAGAATGCAGAGATTTTTGACTGACGAGAGCTAGTAAAAGTTTAGATGCTACCCTTCTCCAAACAAGAATCTGAAAAGAAAGTAAGTTTACTCTTAACTTAGATACAGATACAAACTAAATTCTGGATGATTACAGTTTCATAAGAGTTCTTTTAACATTTATTTAGAGACAGAGGATATTTAATTTCTAAACAGTCCTTTATGCACTTGTTTAGACAGAGACAAATTCTGGAAAGGAGAATACGGCTGTAAGAGCTATGACCGAACATATAACAGATTGTAAGACTATTAAGAATTCTGCACACAGCTGGATGAAATTGTGGATGGGGTTTATATAATAAGCTTAGAAACTTTAAAAGATTCTGTTTGGTGGCGATTTGAAATGGGGTACACACAAGTGGTGATGGTGTGCCTAATATAACAAAAGGTTTTGTTTGAGAAAGGTACAAGTTTCAAATGATATTTAATTATTTTGCAGCTTACATGAAAAGCAGGAACCTCTTATTTTTGAGGTATGTGTTACCTTTGACTTCACCATTGCGTTTTTACAAATGGCATAACAGGTTTATCTGTTCAGAGAATTTGTATGTTTTAGAACAGATGTATCCAATGATTCTGGCTACCAAGTGGATAGTAGGAGAATGAGTTCCTGTAAGTTAAATAGTCTGGCCACTTTTGGCCTGTGAGTAATGATATTTAATTAGTCTAATAGTATATGGTTTTTATGTCAAAAGAAACAGTATGTTTGTTCTTTAAGGATTAGGAAGTGTGCTTTTATGCACTTATTATACGCATTAATTATATGTTTTACAATGTTGGCTTTAAAACTAATTATTTTTAGAGAATGGAAAGATATAAGGACTTTGGGGAATTAGCATCTATGGGATAATTTACAAGAGGGGCACAATGGTGAGACAGTATGCTATACTTATCAAGATTTATTTAATTACATCATGTTCAGACAGGTGAATGAAATTTCTTTTATGTTTTGTACAGACACAGTGTATTTCAGTGATGAAAAGCTGTTGCTTGAAATGTCTGAATTATACAGTACACTGTATGGTGTCTGCTTTTGTGAAAAAAGAAAAAAACAAAATAATAAGAAATAAAGGATATTTATATATATTTTACATTGGATAAGCCAGCTTTGTTTCCTACCAATCAGTATCTATTGAGTCTTATCCTTATTGGTAGATTAGCACCTCCTTAATTGTAAATTTTTTGTTTTATCGAGGTTAAGCTGAGCTGAACTTTTCCTTTTGTTTAGAGACACTACCCTCCACTATGATTCTGAACCCCACTCTTGATCTGCCCTTTCTATCCCCTCTTCCCTTGATCCCTCCCATTTTCCCCCTCCCACCCCTTCCATCTTCCTGCTGTTCTGCTTGGGGAGACCTAATGGCCTCCTCCACCAGGTGACTAAGGGTATTGTGCTCCCTGCTGCTACCCCCATAAGTTTAAATTTAGATTTTTATGTTTGCTTGCATGTGCAGAAACATAAGTGCCACACTACGAGAATGTGTGGTGTGCCTCCCCACTTCAAATGCCCTACTGCCTTTTGCAGGCATGGCCACACGCACCAATGAATGTAGGAGCTTTCTGACAGCCATTCAGATGCAGTGGCATACAGTTGAATGCACAAAATGCTGCAGTCAGTGGCGGTAACATGTAGGCATTTGCATACTGTCATCCATGTCGGCACTGCACTGAGACAGCTGTCATAGACAGCTCCATCCCCGCATCAAGTAGCACACTGAGGCCCACCCCAGCATGCTCATGCTGCCCTCTCACACACACTGTATGGCCAACGGGGAGCCCAATCCCCCATCGGCCCTCTGCGCCCCCAATAGAGTTCCAGGAGCCACGCTGGAGCCCACCCCAGCATGGCAACAGTCCGTAAGGCTGATGGGGTGCCCAGTCCTCGTTGGCTCCCTGTATCCCCCAACAGACTTCCAGGTGCCACGCTGGGAGCCCACCCAGCGTAGCAACAGTCCGTATGGTCGACGGAGGTGCCCAATCCCTGTCAGCTTCACTGCCCCCCAAACAGCCTTCCGCTGTCATGCTGGGAGCCTACCCCAACATGGCAAAAGTCCGCATTGTCTTAAAAAAAATGCCCTGTAAGAAAAAATGGTTCCTCACTGACTGTCTTGACCCCCTGCCCCCACCCACACCATGCTCTGCACACCTTCCTCCCCAAACCCCACCTCACCCCATACTTACCTCTGGAGCATGAGCGTGACAATCTTCGGTGGACTGGGAACACATCTGCACTCTTCAAAGCCGACCACAAACTGAGGAAATGCGGTAAGCTGTATAATGGAATAAATAGTTTTTTTCAACTTTGATGCATAGTTCAGGCATTTTGGGGAATTTAACATAGGTTCTTTGGACCCCCACCTCATAATTCTGGCACTGTCATTTTGTTATTCGGTCCCAGACGTGATTTCACGGTCACTGCACAGAACCACCTTTTGGGACCAACTTATGAAACAACAGTATCACAGTTCATGAGGTAGGCCCCAAAAACCTATGTTGAAAATTTGGTGAAAAGATTCCCAAAAATGACTGTTTTATGAGCGTGCATTGCACAGTTCCTATGCATGCTCGTAAGTTCACAAAGTTTTAATATTTTCACTCCAGATTTTCAAAATTTCATTTTACCACACCTCCTTATGAGCAGTACAGCTATCATTTTCATCTCACCTAAAATGTGTTTCCGCGCATATAGCACACAGTGGCGCCAATCGGTGTACTGAGAAATCAATGTTTGGGACAGATTAAGAAAATCACAGTGACACTGTTCATGAGCAGAGTCTTAAAATAGCTATGTTAAAAATTTGGTGACAAAACCGCCAAAATGACTATGTTATGAGCGAGCATTGCGCAGTTTCCGCACCCTTGTAAGTTCATGAATTTGTAATATTTTCTGTCCAGATTTTTCACCACTGGCATTTTCCACACTTCCTTATGAACAGTACAGCTGTCATTTTCACACCTTAGACCGAAATGTGTTTCGCACTTCCAACGTAGAAGTGCATGGTCGCTGGGGAAATCACTGTTTGGGACAGATTAAAATCACAGTGACACTGTTTTATTTATTTTATTTATTTATTTATTTGTTTTTAACCAGGTATAGCACACTAAGCTGAAAGCTTTTTACAGGAAGCGACCTGGGAGCACAAGGAGGTTAAGTGACTTGCTTAGGGTCACACAGTATGCAAGTGGAAGCTGTTCATGAGCAGAGGTCCCAAAATGCCTGTGTTGGCAATCTGCTGTAAAAATCCCCCAAACTAATGACATTACAGGTGTGTGTTCTTCAGTTTTCTCACATGCTCGTGACTTCACCAGTTTTTTAATATTTTCACTGCAGATTTTCAACATTGCCATTTTTACACCTCCCCATGAAAAGTACAGCTGTCATTCTTCACATCCTGTTAGAAATGTGTTTTGCACCTGTGGTGCCAAATGGCGTAGTCACTGTGCAAAATCAGCTTTCAGCTAACTAATATTGCCACTGTTCATAAGGTGGGTCACAAAAACCCATGTTGAAAATTTGGGTGAAAATACCAACGACGCCTGAGGCGTTAGGGTTTCTGACCATAACGCCCCACCCTGTAGAGACTGACAGGCATCAGGGTGTGACTTGGGATTGTTGCCTGTAATGCTTATACCATTCCACCCCACCCACCCTGCAGCCAGTGAGAGGCATCAAGGTGTGCCTTGGACTCTTCAGACCCAAAGTTCACCCCATTCTCCTATACCGCACCCATCTCATCATATTTCCTGATGGACTGGGGTGAGCATAAGGGCCTGAGACCCCAAGGCACCATGACACTTGTCGGTGTCTGCAGGGTGGGTGTCTGTGAAATGGCATGGCCTTATGCCTGACGACCCAGAAGACATCCCAACCGCCTGTCAGTCTCTGCAGGGTGTTGGTGGGGATGGCTTCAGTTCAACACTTCACTGCCATTCCTATTATGCAGCTCTCTAACTCCTACACTACCAATGCCAATGCCAGCAAGCAAACATTTGGCATTGACAAATGCTGTTAATCATGAAGTCTCCAGCTTTCCTTCAGGACCCTTGTGCACTTTCTACTTAGATGTAACCTGTCTGGTGCATCAGGTCCTTGTTATCCCATATCCCTCCCAACCGCCAATGCATCCATACCTTTCCACCTCAAACCACACTCTAAGCCATTTATTAAATTTGGCAATCCTTACCATCCTTATCATACTAACCTTTGGGACTGGAAGCACATCTGAGAAGGCAATCGCCTTTCATTTCACCCTGCAGATTCTCCCACCTCCTTGAACTTCTCTTACACTACCTCCACCTCACATCCTGCAAGGTCAATCGTACCCAAGTGAACTATAATGTGAGATTTCCTTCCTCCCTGTCCCATGTACCATGCTACTAGAGGTTGCGCCATCCCTGCTGTCATCCCTGGCATGCATTCTATCCTCTTGCATTCTCGCCCTTCATAACTGAATCCCCAAAACCATCATCCTGCCCCCTCATCCTTGACCCTCCCTACCTTCTGTCCATAGTGCCGTCCATTCACAACTGCCTCTTCCTTTGTCTCCTGTCCCTCTTGTACTCCCTTCTGCTCCTCTACAACCACAGTCCCTTCCCTCTTCCTGAACCTCTCCCCCAAATGGCACCCCACAACCCTCCCTTCTTTTCTGCTTTTGGCCTGCCCCTTACCCTTTCCTGCTGCCGCACTTCCTGCCCTATCCCTCATTCTCCCATGCCCACCACCCCTTCCCTGCACCACCGACCTCCCCTCTCACCTCAACTCACATCCTGTCACCCCTTTACCCTACTTACCCTGACATCTCCCCCACCCCCCACCTCCTCAAACCCATCCCCTCTCATTGGCCCTTTCCTTATCACTACTTTCCTCCTGCCTCCCCATGGTCCAGTGAAATGAATCTGTTCATATCAGCAATTCTGTAGATGCTCCCCAGGCTCCCTCCCTTCCTGTCTTACCTTTCCCCCTTACTGTTATATACTCCCCTTCCTGGGCCTCCTCTCCTGCTGGTAACCGCCTAGTCTCCAGTTCCCTCCTACCCCACACTAGGGCCCCCGCCTTGGCTTCACTCTTGCCCCTCCCCTTACCTGTCTCAAGCCCTGTGGCCTCTTTACCCTTCCATTGTTACCCTACAAATCCCCACCACCACCAGTGCACCAATCTCATGCCTCAGCTGCCAAGCCTCTGCCATCAACAACCTAATATAATGACACACAGTATGGAAGGTATGCATTGATACTCCCAAACATGGAGAGGCTACCAAATTAGTTTTTCTGAAAATAATAATTTTTATTCAGTTTTCAGTATAACAACACCAACAAAAATACTTAAACAGTTTTAAAAAGAACAATTACTACATACAATAAGTGTACAATTAAAACAGAAATAACTACAAAGACTACCCTCTACTCCCCACCCCTCGGAGCAGCAAAATCAGGATATCAGCATGTCAAATTCATAATCCAGGTAGATAAAATATATACTATTTGCCAGCAGATTAGGCCTTCACGGTCTATCAAGTCTGCTCGAACTTTAGATCCTTAGTTGGGTGCCAAGACCCTCCATCCCTTGTGCTCCAGAAACACATATCATCCATCCCCACCCCCTGGGACAGGCCATCATCTGATACATCCACTTTCTGTGTCTGTTCCATCCTCTCTTGAAGCCCTCCACTGTGGATCTCTGAACTAGCTCACCAGGCAGTGCATTCCAAGGGTCCACCACCCTCTCAGTGAAAACCTCCTCCTCTTTTCCCCACCCTTCCACCTTCCAACTTCAAACCATGCCCTCTGGTGATACCTCCCTGCTTTAGTCTAAAGATCCCTCCATGTTTACCCTATTTATTCCCTTGAGGTACTTGAAGACCTCAATCATGTCCCCCTGTCTCTCTCTCTCCAGTGAAAACAGGCAGAGCTCCTTAAGTCTGTCCTCATACGTCAAATCCCTAGCCCTCGTATCATCTTTGTTGCCTCCTCTGTACCCTCTCTAGGAGCTGTATGTCCCTTTTCAAAAAGTAATTAATTTTTGTGCAGTAGTACATGAAGAAACTGTTCCAAATTCCATGCCATGAATCAGTAGGTAAATCTTCAACAAACTGGTAAGTAGGAGCTACCCCTACAAGATTTAAATGGAAGGAAAGAAAAAGTTCTGTATTGCCAAGGTCTCATTATCCTCTTTGATCTCCGGTGAAGTCCTTGTGGTCTTTATGGTGATGACCATCTTGCTGCCTGTTTCCTGCATCTCCTGGATCAGTGAATAAGTAAACTTTGCTTTCCTGGATCACCTGAAGTTTGGCAGGGAAGAGCATGGAGTAAGAATGCGGAGAGTCTTTAAAATTCTCCCAGCCCCATCAATCTTCTTTGTTTTCTCTGCCATGTAGCATAGAAGATATCAGGGAACATGAAGACTATTGCACCCTCCACATTGAGTTGTCCGAACCTCTTAGCAATGTTTCATAATCTATCCCTTGTCAACACATTATCCACTATGATCATCCGTATTTTGGCCATCTCATCTGGTTGTTTCCCTCAGGTTGTTTTCCTCAGGGCTGAATCCTAAATGGCTTGACCCACAGGAACTCTGAATATGGAGCTTGGGACCAAATTGTTCCCAGTCTGCAAGAACAGCACAGTATAATCACCTTTTGAACCCTCAGTCAGTCCAATTAAATTAATATTTATTTAGTTTTATTTACCAGGTTGGTGCACTAGACAAACATTTGCCTATTTTCAGGCATGACCTAGGAGATCACAGCAGAGGAAAAATGCACAATAACTGACAGTAAAGTACAATGATGATCATTACAAACATCAAGATACAATACAGAATACAGAGTGGAGCACTGGTGATGATAAACAAAGGTACATACAGCATGAACTAGTATCAGAATAATACCAAGCCTAAGCGGCTCCACGGTAATAAGGCTGATATCAGACACAAAACAGGAAAGCCCCAAAAATAAGTATAAACCAATTAGCGGCAGGAGCATGTTCTAGATTTAAGCAGGTAGGAGTGGTAGCCACTTTGTAATGGCTGGATAGAAGGACTCTGCTGAACTGTAGCCTGAATGGAGTTCAGAGTTTAACAGCAGAATATGGGGCGGTCTCACCTAATTTAGTTCTTGTTTTGGGTATGGACAAGAGATCAAGATTAAGGACCCTAGGGAACATGATATTCTACTAGGCAGTAGAAACAAGGTATGGGGCAAGGGAGACTATTTAATCTCAATGTTATAAATAATACCTCTCAATGGGAGGTACATTAGTTTTGTGTACAAAGCACATTGGTGAGTATGTCAGTTGGGGCCAAAAGGTAAATCGGCAGAGGTTATGATATGTCACATACCATATTTGCAGAATAGTTCTGGAACCTGAAAAAAAACAGACATCCCATATAGAAGTTTAGGAGTAAGATGCCATGGGCAATGGCAAGGTGAGCTTTGGAGGTGAGACTATGCCTGACTTTGAAGGACAGCCCCAATCTAGAATTAACTGCATTACAGGTAGAGGCCACATGAATTGAGAAGTCCAGTGATGGGTAAAGTGTGACACCCAGGTACAGTGGTTAAATGAGGAAACTGAAGCCATACATGTTCCATTATTGCAAGCTATGACTCCTGACCTGGTTCTCCAAAATTTCCCAGTGTGCATTGACATGCTGTGCTTCTTTGGTTTGCTGTGACATGGTGCTCCTGCAGGCCTCAGAATTACACCTAATGCCCTCCATTTTGTATGTAGAGAATCCACTGATTTCTCTACTGTGAGAATTCTTCCTATCTGTATATCATGCTTACTATTGTAACTGCTGCATTTTACAGCCAAAATATTATAGCGTTTTCTCTGGGTCATTCCTATCTATGGTGCCTTGCTGTACAGACCAAGTACCTGCACCTTTCCCTCCTCCATCTTTTCAACCGTCTCTCATCTGCTGGCAGCGATTTGGCTTCACCATGGTGGCAGAAAGTGTCTCTTTCTCCTCTCTTTGTCTCAGGATTGGTAAAACTTTATTATTTTCACAATGCAAAATTATAATATATAAAGTTAAAAAAGCATGTCTGAGGAGTTGAAGTGTTAGCGATTCACTGCTCAGGCTCCAAAGTGCCCACCCCAGTTTTATGACTTTTGCACGGTCCTCTGCCATTACATTTTTAAACCCTAGTATTGCCCTTACCATGCCACCCAGATTACTATGCTGTCTATTTTATTGTATATGTCCTTTTATGGTACATTTGTGTGTTTAATTGTTTTTCTACTGTGAAGCCCTAGAGATACTTTTATTCATATATACATATATATACATATATATATATATATATATATATATATATATATACACACACCATGGGGTGACAGCTTTCTCAGTAAAATATCCTGTGTTATTTCCACTGAAGTGAGGATAAATCATGAAGCAGAGTGAGAATATATACATATATATACATATATATATATATATATATATATATATATATATATATACACACACACACACCATGGGGTGGCGCTTTCTCAGTAGAATATCCAGTGTTATATCCACTGAAGTGAGGATGAATCCTGATGACACCAGCAGAGTGAGAATATCAACAAATATCCACACTGTGCTGATGTCACCAGAGTGAAAATATCTTCACTGCAGCTTGTATTCTAAATGAAACTGCTTCAGAAAACAGATTCTCTTTCTCACTGAAGCTGCAACTTACTCAATTAGCTTTGCAAAACACATTTATAACACTCCTAGCCCATTACTGTGGTGATCTCAGCTTCAAAACAACCTGAATTCTAAATGAAACTCCTTCACAAAGCAGTTTCTCTTTCTCAATGCTACCTGCAACTGCTTCTCTTTCTCATTGACACCTACAGCTTATTAAATTAGCTTTGCAAAACACACTCACCTGTGTTGCATTGTGTTTCTGACTCAGTCCATTCAGAACAACACACACACACACACACACACACACCACACAGAATGAGCAGAAAAAATGTCCTAAAGCTCTCACCCCATGGTATAAATCACACACATGATGTGCTGATCGTGGGATATGGAAAATATTCTCAATCCTGCAGAGTGAGCTGCACTCTCACTAGTGCCCTGGCACTTATGAGAATACAGAGCTCACTCTGCAGGAGTGAGAATATTTTCCATATCCCACTCCTGCCCATCATGTATCATATATATATATATATATATATATATATATATATATATATATATATATATATACACATATACATATGCAGTCAAACCTCGATTATCCAACCTCCGTTAACCGAACCGATCATGTCTCCGCATTTTCATGTTAGTGTTGTTAGTGCTGTCATAACATAGTCTGCTACATTGAGTGAATGCCCACATGACTTAATCCTCATCATATGCAGTCAATTACATTTAATTACAATAAATTAGGTTAATTGCATACAGTGCTTACTGTAGTAATCAGTTACAGTGCAGTTAGATGCTCAGAAACTCAGAACATGGCTGAAAGAAGCGGAAGTGCTGCATGCTTGACATCCAGCAGAAAATAAGAATTTTAGACTGCCTTGAACAGGGCAGAAAGCGGTTGATGTTGCCAAACAGTTTGGCATTGGCAAGTCTACTGTGTCCGATATTCAGAAGGCAAAGAGAAGCTCAGAGAATATGCTGTTGCTATGGAGAGCAAGCATGGTACTGAGCTTAGAAAGACAATGAAAAAATGCAATGACGAACAGCTAGATCGTGCCCTCTACATATGGTTCGTACAGAACCAGGTACATTAAACACCTATTTCTGGACCCATGGTAAAACAAAAAGCCTTGCAATTTCACCAGAACATTAGCAGTGCAGATGATAGCTTCACTGCAAGCAGGAGGACCCCTCAGGTTGGTTGCTCAAAGGTACTGAGGCAGAATGTTTGGCCTGAAGTGCTGCTGTGACCTCCCTGGGGATTCTAGGAGGCTGCTGCATCAGGAGAAGCCAGGGAGACTAAAAGCACCAGGAGAGTTGAACTGCTGTGCCCCCTCCTTGCAAAGATCAGAGGAACCGAGAAGAGAAGGATGAACAGGCCTGTCTGGTGAAAGCCATATACAAAGGCCTGTGGGCAAGATGGAAAGGTCAGCAGGCAAAGAACTCGCCACCCATTTCAAGGGAGACGACATGCTGTGGACTGCAGGGGTCATTTCCCTCTCTGGCACTGTGAGTACCCCGAGCTGCAGCTCAGGGAGACCATTGTTTTCTTTGCCAGAAGGGTCGGGAAGGAATCATCCTCTACACCAGTTGATCTTTGTTTCTTGGAACTTGTGTGAGTGTGTAGGGCCCCAATGGTAAACAGCAGGCCTGCAGACTAAAGCACTGTGAGAGACCCACTAACTGTGACTGGTCTGGTGCACCCAGGAAAGCGGGAAGTGGGGTTAAGTGAATGTCTGGCAACCAGGGACGGTTTGGAGAAGTAGCCCCACCTCCTTTTTACTAGCTTGTAGTAATAAACTGGATATTTATTGTTCATGTGTTTCATCGGCTGTGTGTAAAGCCATTGTGGGGAGTGATTGTGGGTCTGGGGGTCATCACGGGCAGTCATTAGAGGTAAGACCATTATTTATCCTGGGGAAATGTTCTAACCTGTTCTACCCACAGGAGGTGATGCAGCGGCCCCAGGTGGAGAGCAATAAGGCACCACAAGAAACTACGGTAAGGACTCAGGTCCACCCCCTCGGGGAGGTACTGCTGAGACCCGGGTCCCGCCGGGGCAGCTCAGGTGAGTGGGATTATCGGGGTGGTGTTACATATATGCTTTGCTTTTGGTGCCAAAATAACATGCACATAGGTTTGGGCAAGGGGAGAGGCCAACCAGAGTGCCAGACCTTGTCTGGACTGTGGGCTTCCAACTGGAAGCTGCAGCTGGTCCATACTAAGTTACCTGCTTTGCTGGAGCAGGTTATCATGAGATGTTTGCCATTCCTGCTGATCTGCTGGAGCTATGTACAGTTCTCATTCACTGTACATATCCCCAGGATGTCAGCTGGACCAGCAAACAAAAGATCAGAATTTGTAAAACTCTAACATGCACTGCAGGCTATTGAATTTACCAGTTTTGCAGCTCAACTTTGACATCAGCTACAGAAGAGTCGGGGATTTTTGGTTACAGCAAATTTCAGCTTGGGAGTCAGCAAGCTCAGCCAGATATTTATTTATTTTATTTTAGTCTTTGGTAACCAGGTAAGGCCCACTAGGCATAAGTGCCTGTTTTCAGGGGTGACCTGGGAGCACTGGGTGGTCACACAGTATGCAAGTGAAGGTTATAAGAATCAAACTCAGGTTTTGTCTGCTGGATGTACCAAGCTCGTTCACACTTCATTCCTCTAACCTCTGGGCTATACTGCCAGCCCATGACCCCATGATATGATTTGCTATACTACAGTGACCAGTAAAAAAAGTGTTTTTTGTATACAAACTACAAGCTGGGACAAGCCCCATACTTGGCAGTGGGTTTTAACTGTTGAATGTTCCACTTGAAACAACCCTTTTTCAGTTTTGTTTTAAATACCTTCACACATTTTTTGTGTACCTTACCACTCCCACCTTGCAACTCAATAAACCATCAATCTCTCAATCATGTCCTGGTTAGGGAAGTACCACATAGTCTCATTTTTATTTCTGATCATGCTATGGTGATTCTTTGAATGCAAAGTGGGGGGGGATTATTTAAGCAATAAGGCCTGACAGGGTATGTATTATTGTGTAATAATGTCATGCTCAGGTGGTTGAAGCATGAGGCTACAGGCCACAATACCACACACCCTGGTTTGCTTTATTGCTATTATACAATGGCTAATCTTCAAAGAAAAAAAATCAAAAGAAATACGTTTGAAACCATTTTTAGTTTATTTTGTATGTGGAAGTGTATTTATATAAAAGAAAGTTCAATTTTTCCGTTTATCCTGTAGGTGGAGCTGTCTGGGAAATAGATGCATTTTTCTTGTATTGTAAATCTGCTTCTCGATTGCACATGTGCTTTTTTCACTTTGCTTTGCGCCCCCCCCTTCCCAGCACCACTGTGTCTTGCTTGCAGTTCTGCCGGTACAGTTTATTTCTGTATTAGTGTATTAGTGTTGTGCCAGCAGATTATCATGCCGCTGTTACATTTTGAGTTAGTGAGGACTGTTTGGTGCTCCTGTCCCATCACCAGCTCTTGCCATTCACCCGCTGCTCCAGCTGTCAGTTGCATCTCTGGGAGATAACAGGAAACGAGGTAGGGAGGTGGAAGGGAGAAGGTTTTGCTTTTTGTGTTTAGAGGTCTAATAAAATAACAAACAAGGTAAAGTGACCTGAGAAAGCATACAGAAAAAATGTTGACAGAACAGTGTGGCACTAAAACCTACCACACAGCACAGCTTTGTTGTGAGTCAGGTCTGGAAATTACTCCTAACTGCAGATTAACAAGGGGAACAGCAAACAAAAAAATTGAGGTTTTGTGGTGCTTTTTGTGGCAAGTTGGGATCTTCCAAGACCTGCAACACATTCAGGATAGAAAGTGGATTTTATTTTCTTGTCCACACTTTCTCCCTTAAACAAGTGGCTCGCTAACTGCAAACCGAGAGTTACAGTCTACAAGGTTCATTCAAGCTGCTCAGTTGGGGAGAAAATGCTGGCAAGAAAATTAAATTAATTTTCACACTGAAGTGTGATATTTTCTGTGACTGCCAGAGTGAGAGATGGAATGGTCACTGGGGAAGCGAGGGCAGTGTCTGGGTTAAACTGAGATAGCTTCTTTATGTGTTTAGAGTGGCGTGACTTGGGATAGGTGGCATTATTTTTATGGAATCATATGGTCATGTGTGCTCAGACTTCATACAGTAATATTATTGTGTAGTAACATCAGTGTTCCAGGCACCCACTGACCAATCAGATTTCACGAAATGTCCTTGCATTGTACAATCATATTGTAGTTGTTGTCACTGGAAGTATCTTTACAAAGCTGGTAATGCACATATCATGGTTATATGAAACTGTTTGCACATAGTATGGACAGTAAATTGGGTTAACACATAGTACTGTTTGTATGGTGGTACAGCTTTTGCAATAACATTTTAATATTTAAATTAAAAGCTGGATTCATTTTTGAGAACTGGTAATTTAGTTTCGGACTGCAAATGAGAGTTGATTATTAACTTATTATTTATTTATTTTCACTCTGTTAACCGGATAAGTACACTGAGCCAAGGCCCCTTTTCAGGAATGACCCAGAGCCACAACACATGTGGCTACGATGGAACAACAATATACAATATACAATACAAAACAATAACATTCAGTACATACATGAAATACAACATTAAAAGCATTCACAAGTGAGTTTGTTGCTGTAAATAAGATTTTAACCAGTTTTACAATTTGCATGATTATTTCTTTTAAACAAAGGTGAGGCAATGTATTCCACTGTTTAGGTGCCTGTACTGAGAAAGTTCGCTCCCCCATACAAGTTGAGATCTTAGGTATAATTAAATGGATAGACAAAGAAGACCTTAATGCTCTACCTTCCATTTTAATCTCAATACGATTGAATAATGGGAATTGATGTTTAAGTCTCATTATGTTGTTAAGTGAACAATCCAGACTATACAAAAAGTTTAACTTTGGTGATAGCCAACCAAGCTCATTGTATAATATACAATGATGGGTATTATATGGTTCTAAAGTTACAAATCTACAAACAACATTAAATGCTTGTTAACTACATTTAAGTCACTACCTGTCAACACTGTAAATAAAAATGAGTTATAAAATAACATAGGCAAAAGTACACTTTTGAAACTGATTCCTGGCCTCTCTAGTTAAGCAATCTTAAGCCTATATAAGCGCCCAACTACTGATTAACTATTTTAAGCACTTGAATTCACTCACCCTCTGCACAAATGACTTCACAAGCCAGGCCTTGTTTTATTTTTTAAAACTGAATATACTTTATTGGTATTTTAGGAAACAACATGAACAACCAGAAAAACAAGGAACATACAATGAGCATCATCTTTAACCATTGTTAACAGTGACAAATGGAATCAAATACTTACATGACTCTTATACTTAGTAACCCACAAAAACCCTCTTATAAACCCCTTCCTCCCATCTCTCCATCCCTCTTACCTCCCCATGGCCCAGAGGAGAATAACTAACAAAATAGTATACTTGGCTCATCCTGATTCCATAATAGACTAATATAGGTCCACAGACAGATTAAGCAGTATAATACTGATCACCATAGGGTTGATCATAAAAAAAAAGTATAACCACGCTCAGTCCTGTTAGTAAGAGCTGTCCCATTGATGGTATTGTAATCCAGAACCATTAAAGCACCATGTGTTGTATTCAAGCTACTGTACCACAAGAAGTCATGGAGCAAGGGAATCTGGATAGCTATAATGTTAATAAAACATACAGGGGTTCCCATATTCTTTTGTATCTGTCTAAATGATCTGCCAAGCTGGTGATAGTATCTTCTGCCTGCAAACAGTATTTTCCTATACCAACCCAAGTATTGGGGAACTAAATAATCATGCCAATGCCTTAAAATAACCTTCTTAGCTCAGGCGGCAATTAATGCCATGTGAAATCGTTGATTCCCACCTAGGAGGCCAGCAAAATCGCCAAGCAAACACATTTCAAGGTAGAAATGCATCCTCCAAGCCCAATAAGAGATCCAATTGTTGGTGTATAGACTCCCAAAAAGGATCCACCTTCTCACATGTCCAAAGAATATGCACTAAGGAGTTTATTTCCTTACCACACCTTGAACACGTAGAGGTGGGGGCCTTGCCCATTTTGTGTAACTTAACCGGGGTGTAATACAAATTGTGAATTATTTGGAACTGCATAAACCTGTATCGATCCCATTTCATAAATCTATAAACATTCTGCCATAACACTTGCCACTCATATGCACCTTTTGAAGATGGGAGTGCCTAATCCTAATAATAGTTGGGTTCTGCATCATAGAATAACATTATCTCATAACATTTGTTGTAGAAATAAGATATTGCATGTGAGGGCAGCCACATTCGAGGTCAGAGGAAGAATATGCATACCATAGATGTTAGGCCACAACCCATGTCCAAAATGCTGCACTAAGGAGTGAGCAACTTGAAGGTACTTGAAACAACCTGAGGAAGGTAACCCATATTGTAATTGGGCTTGCTGAAAAGTAAGAAGCTTGCAATCCTGAACCAGATAATCCACCATAGTAATCTCAACATGGGGCCGGCATTTCCTGATAATAAACTGACTGGCAATTTGTAAAATTAGAGTTCCCCAATAAGGGTTGGAAAAAATCTTTGACAGGATCACTTTTGAGTAGAGAACACAGCTGCTTATGGACCTGAATTGATATCAATAGGTGAGCCCCATTAGGATTTAGGGAACTTTCTTCTGGCAATATGGAGTAAAGCTTGAAGATCTATCCCCAATTGAAAAGCTTAGTAATGTTTAAGGTCAAACCATAGGGCTACATATTCTGAACAGGGGTCAAACTGTCTGGGCCATAGCCATTGAAAATACTTGGAGCTATGTATAGCCAAGTAGTACATAAACAAATTAGGACCCCTCAACCATCCTTTATCTTTAGAAACCATTAATTTGGCTTGTGCTTTCCAGGGTGGTTTGTTCTTCCACAAAAATTTAGAGATTAATCTATGTTCAGTCACAAACCAATACTTTGTTATGTATCGTGTAAGCATAGTTATGGATATAGTATCCTTGGGAGCACATTCATCTTAATTACATTGCGATGTCCCAAGACGGAAATGGGGAGGAGCTTTTGGTGATCTAAATCTCTCCTAACATTCTCCACTATGGAGTCTAAGTTATATTTCTGCAACCTAGATGATGAAAGACTGAGATAAATCCCCATATACTTGAGCTTTTCCTTAACCCAGGTTAGGCCCAAGTGCTCCACACTCACCCTCCCTGCCCATACATTCAGCAGCATGACTTCTGTTTTAGAGAGGTTCAATTAGTAATTGGAGAAAATGGCAAACTGAAAAATAATATCCAGTGCAGCAGGCAAGGAAGTCTTAGGATGAATAATATGTGACAATACATCATCCAGGTAGGCTGATAATTTATTTTGCATGTCACCCACCGGGATACACTGCATCTGCAGGGAGGAATTAAGTTTCCTAAGAAGAGGCTCCAGAAATGAATTAAAGAGAAAAGGAGAGAAAGCAAAACCCTGTCTGGTGCCCTGCTGCAGTAAAAATCGATCTGACAAAACCCCATTGCACAATATATGGGCTGAAGGGTGAGTGAATGCATCTCAATCCAGTGAGTGAACTCAGAGGGGATACCATATTTAGGCAAGGTGTTAAACAAATAGCCCCATGAGACTCTATCAAATGCTTTCTCTGCATCTAGGGAAACCAACATTGCAGGAGTAGAGGATTCCCCGGATGCGGAGATAAGATGGGAAAGCTTCCGTATATGATCTGCGGATAATCTCCCTAAGAAAAAATCCAACCTGCTCTCAGCTAAGCAAGTGTCCTCAGACTGTATTGAGCTGACTAGCTAGTACTTTGGTCAATATTTTAAAATCCACATTAATAAGTGAGATAGGCCAATAATTGGAAACAGACTGAGATCCCTGCCCGGTTTCTAAATCACTAGTCACGCTTCTGTGAGAGCAGAACTGAGATTCCATGTTTAAAAATATAATTTAAAAAATTAAGCAAATATAGGAGCTAGTTGTATTTTAAATTTTGTAAACAATTAGAGTGTAGCTGTCTGGCCCTGGGACTTATTAGGAGCCAAAAATCAGTAGCTGGGTTACCTTCTGAGGGTCAGGGGACCATGGAGGATATCCAATTTTAGTACTCAAAAGACATGGCAACACAAGATCATTTAAAAAGGCTTTGAAGTTAGCATGACTTGAGGGAAGTACCTGAGGAGTGTAAATCTCCTGGTAGAAAGAGTGGAACTGAGCTACAACTTCTCTGAGGGAAGAAATCAATTGGCCCACATCAGTCCTAAGAAAGGAGACAATTCTGTCAGCTAGTTGGGACCTCAATCACACAGCTAAAAGCTTCCTGGCCTTCTCGCCCCAGTCAAAATTTTATTTATGTTTAATTATTAAATGCTAGGATTTGCTTTAGAGTGCAACAATAAGTGCTCAGCTTTCTCACACAAGGCAGCATGGTACTACACCCAGAGAGATTCCAGAGATTCCAAAGATTCCCAGTCTTCACTGGGGACAAGTCAGTAAATTGTGACTCCTAAATTTTAATCTGGACTAGAAGTGAAGAAGTTTTTTTCATCTGTAATTATTTACATTTCAATGCTATTCATATTAACTCTCCCCGAATAGTACTTTTAAGCCTCATAACATATCCACTTTAGGAGTCGAGGCAGAGTTAGTAGCCTAGTAAGAACTTATTAAACATTGAATGTGCTCTACCATTTCCATAGATTTAAACAATTGATTATTTAATCTCCAGGATTTATCCAGTTCAAAATAGTTTGAGAAGATTAATTGGAGAATGATTGGGTTATGGTCCGAGACCACCATAGCACTACAATGACAAAGAGAAATGCAAGGAAGGTTCTCAACCCCAACAAGAAAAATCAATTCTAGAAGAAGAGTTGTGGGAAATGGCATGGAAGGAATATTCATAAAAACCTTGGGTTAAGAGCTCTCCATGGTCAGTTAATCCTAGAAAGTCCATAAGGTCCCATAAAGCTGTTGGGGTTGGGTAGCACTCTGACGCCTTTGAACTGTCCTGTCCAAGGCATAAACAAGCACCATATTCCAATCCCTGCAAGTAACATGGGAAGGAAAGCCACGGAAGTAATATTTGAAGGACACTGGTAAAAAACCTGGGTCTTCCACTCTAGGGTCATAAACCACCCCAAGACTACCTCAGTATGTCCCAACAATATCTTTCACAAACAGATAGTGACCCTGGGATTCGCCACCTCCTGCATTGTCTAAAGGGAACCTGTCTCACTATTAATATGGCAACCCCACCTTTACGGAATTTAACTTGGCCCCAAACACTTGTCCCACCCAGGAGCACCTAAGAAGTAAAGTCTGATTGGGGGAAGGTGGCTCTCCTGCAAGAATCCAATATCAACCTGCAGCCTATGTAGATGTAACAAAACCCGGGGCTTTTTCCCAGAGGACTGAGTACCCTTAATGTTCCAAGAACAATAACAAAATCCAGAAAACATCATACCAAATTATCAGCTTAGTATATTTATTAGTATGTCTAGCAAGTGTCAGGGACCCAAATATAAACCAGTAACTCCTCCAGTGCCTTCCTCACTCCCTCCAAAGCCCACCCCTTCCCCTCCAAACCAATAAAAATTTATTTATTTGGTTTTTGTTTACGGGGTAAGTACACTAGATGACAACAATGTTGCCTATATTCAGGCACGTCTCGCTATTAATATGGCAACTCCACCTTTACGGGAATTTAACTTGGCCCCAAACACTTGTCCCATCCAGGAGCACCTAAACAGATAAATCTCAAAAGGGGCATTTTGCTCATCAAAATAAAAATACTCTGAGAGCTATAGATATTCACCCCCACTTTCCCCCAAACCACTCAGTCATGATGCTTCAAAGAAAGACGGCACCACCCCTCCCAGCCTCCACCCCAACCCCACTCCAGCCATCTAGAAAGCACCTCTAAACCCTCATATCAGCCATCCACCGAATACGATGTAACAATCTTAATTTCCTACTATGAAAACCCTTGAGAAAAATAAAATTAAAAGCCTCTGTTAGACCCATCAGTAAAAGAAACAGAATATGTAGAAAACATGTCCGATCAATAATGAATTATATAGAAACAACCAAATTCCTAAACCTTTATATCAAAATATATGTAATTTTATAGTCCAGCTATGTATCTTCGCCTAAGGATTGTCTTCTATTCTGGCACCTCATATCCTGACTTAGAAGGGTCTTCATGTGAGGAAACAGATAAATCTCAAAAGGGGCATTTTGCTCATCAAAATAAAATTCAAACTGCAAGCCTAAAACTGAATGAAGAGCCCCTAGAATCCCAACCAATAGGAAATCTGAGATACCATTCTGGGGCACATAGTACTACTGTATAAGACATCAATTATAAGTGGGCATGAAAGGGAAAACAAAAAAAAAGGACATCTGCTAATCATTCCACTCCATGAAAAAAGATATAACTGTCCAAGAAATATATTGCTGTAAATGCTTGAACTAAAACGTCTCCAGCATTATCTTCTGCACTGAATTTAGGGTCAAAGTGACAACACAAGTTCCAGGCTAGCAAGTCGTATACCCAGTATATTTAAACACAAGCACCTCTTGTCTCAAACAAAGATAGCCTCCAACTGAAATGAAAAAGAATCCAATAGGACTTTAATGGAATGGAGCACTTGTCTAGAATATTCAGAGTCCCAAATAAATGTATGCAACTTAAAAAACAGTCCAGAGCAAAATCCTTTGTCGAAGAAGGATGGAATCTTACACAGTCTCTATTGATCATGTTCTAGAGTGCAAAGCCCATCCATACAGTGGAGCCTCTGCAAAGGAGTCTATGACTCAAAGGATTGTAATTACGATTCTCACCATAAATAAATAAATAAAATAATGTTATGCCAAACTTATCCCAAGAAATCAGGCAGGAAAAGCTCCACATAGACGTGGCAAGAACCATTAAGAAAATGAGGAAGTTGTCCTCTGAATGGAAAGTAAGTTAGTCAACATACCATGACACACTTTGTAGATCGATACAGGATCCTGGTTCAATCCAACCCCAGCACTGGTATTCAATGATCATTAAACAACTCCAGCAAAAGTTCCTTTAGAGCTGGAGTAGCTTGCTCAGTGGAGTCCCATGATTTCCAGATGTCACCAATCAATATCTGGAGTCGGGTGGGATAAAGAACTTTAAAGCGGAGACCAGCTGCAAGAATTTTGGATACTATAGGGTGGTAAGCCACCCCATGCTGGTGAGCCATTTGCATCAAATCCTGCACAGTCCTTATCTTGGATCCTTCCTATGAAACCTCCTGTATCTCCTTGTTTTTTTTTTTGGTTTTTTTTTTAAGTAGATGTTGTTTATCAAGATAGTTTAAAAATGTGAAAATAAATGGGTGGGGCGGGGATCTTCAGCCAGCATTGGTCTTAAAAAGTGATGTGCTCTTTCGATAATGTAAGTTTCTCCATTAGAGGATGGACCAGCTATTTTGGTGCACAGTTTCTGGGTGAAATGAATTGGGTGCATCCCTCCCACTTTCTTTCTTTTTTTTTTTTTAAATTAAGTATACTTTATTCATTTTATACAAATACATATACAACCTTACAAATTACAGAGGGTAACACATTGCAACAATGAATATATACAATGCAGATGATGTTAACATCAAAGGCCCTCCCCACCTACCTACCTCCCCATACCTCTAATAATAACCCCCCGACCCCCAATATGCACATCCCTCCCCCAGAGCCATTTCAATAGGGGTGTAATAGCTCTTTGGTAGGAAGATACCAAAATAGGAAGTGTGGTTCGGGTAATGTCATAGAAGTCATTAAGGCTTGTGTTAGCCCTAAGCAGATCAGGGGGTCTTCGCCTTTTATCTTAATGTGTGGGAGCAATGGACCATAATGTGTGGAACTTCTCCCATCTTGTGTTGTATCTGGATATTACATTCCTGACACTAGCAATTGTTTTTCAATTGTTAAGTTGAATAGCAAATCATTAATCCATTCCTGATAAGTGAGGACATGCTGGTTCTTCCAGTGTTTCAGTACTAGATGTTTCACTGTGAGTGATATTAAATTAATATAATATCTCCTTTCTTTCACCTCAGCAGTTGAAAAGTCCCCTAAAATGCATATTTGTGGAGTAAAAAGATTCTGCAACCCTAATAAGTGGTTCACCTTAGCTTTAATCAGGGACCATAGGGTAGCGACCTTAGAGCAGTCGAAGAAGATATGTAACAGGGATCCTTGCATTTGACCACACCTGAAACACAGATCATCAGGGAGCTTCCCCGTTCTGTATAGCTTGGTGGGGGTTAAGTGCATGGTATGATTTACGTAAAATTGTGTTAATCAAAGCTTATCGTTAGCACTATAGCTATAAATTCCTTTCCATATGGATTCCCAGTTAATACAATTATCGGGGAAAGTTTCTATCCAATAATGAGATTTTTCCACCCTATCAGGATGGAGTTTTAAGTATAAGGCTGCAACCAAATGGGAAACAGCATGTGGCTGCCAGGCAAGGGCTAGAAAGTCCAAAAATATGTCCCAGTGGTTAGTTCTCAAGGGTTTAATCCAAACCATGTAATTAGTATATGGAATCTGATAAATAAAAATGTGTTTTGGCGACAGTTGAAACCTCTCAAAATATCTGGGACTGAGTTCACCCTGCCTTGGGATACTAAGTCATTAACCATAATACATGAGGGTATATTCAGACTGTGCGCTAGAAGGGTATTTTTACCTATTGTAAAACTGAAGTTACCAAACAGTGGCTGCAAAATATCTTTAGTATGTGTAAACCCAAGAGACCTGCATAGCTGATTATGCACCTTAATTGAGGTGTACATCACCGTGCACCTCATAGAGCCAGGCAGCTTTTGAGGGAGTAATTACACCAAAGGCTACTGGGTAAGAGCTTAGTGCTTTTAATAATATTCCTCTCAATTTGCAGCCAAAGAGGAGTGTAACGGGTTTGGACTAGATTCGGATTAGGTCTACTCATCTCATATATTTAGCCATATGATTCGCAAGATAATAATAATAAAATTTGGGAGTCATAATGCCCTGTGGATTTTGGGGCACAGAGATGAATGTAGGATCTCATGGAGGTTTGTTATTCCATAAAACCTATTAATCAGATTCTGGACTTTCCAAACCAAGTTAAGGGAGGTAAATATTCAGCATATTGAGGGTGTAAAACAATCTAGGCAAAACATTCATTTTAATGACGTAATTCTTCCTTGAGAGAAAGATAAAGGGGGACCATCTAACTAGATCTTGCTGAATGGTTACAAGAAGACTATCTAGGTTAAGTTTCCTCAAAAGAAAACTAGAGGACGCTAGTGTAATACCCAAGTATTTGAGTTTGGTAGTCCAAGTCATGCTGAGAGCGACTATGTCTGATTTATAAACATAAGAATTTAGGGGCAAGACCTTAGTTTTACTGATATTCAGTTTGTAATTGGAGAACCGACTATATTCCACAATTATTTCCAAAGTGGGTGGGATAGATTTAGTCAGATCAGTGATATGGAAGAGGATGTCATCGGCATATGCCGAAAGTTTAAGTTCCATAGGGCCACTTGGAATTCCAATCAAATATGGCGATAGCTGTAACTTTCAAAGTAGGGGTTCCAAATATAGGTTAAACAACATGGGTGACAAAGGACACCCCTGCTGTGTACCCGAGTAAAGCGAGAATGTCTAGGAAAAGATCCCATTACAATAAATTTTAGCACTAGGTTTGGAATATAAATGACCAACCCAGGAGATAAATTCTCGAGGAAACCCAAAATGGGCCATAGTTTCAAAAAGGAAAGGCCAACTGACCCTATCGAAAACTTTCTCTGCATCCAGGGAGACAAGGGCCATCGGGAGCTCCGCCTCCCTGGATATGGAGAAGACATGAGCCAGAGGGGTTCCTGCCGCCGATAAACCCAATCTGTTCAGGGCTGATTGATCTAGCCCAGACTTTGGTTATACAGGAAGCCAAAATTTTAGCAAGTATCTTAATGTCGTAATTCATCAAGGAAATTGGCCTGTAGTTTGCTACTTTGTCTTTAGTCTTACCCAGTTTTGGCAGAACTGTAATGGTTGCTTCTAATAGCGTGAAATCTGTAAGGCCCTGGGCAAAAATACAGTTATAAAGATTCTGGAGGATAGGAACCAGCTCCATTTCAAAAGCTCTGTAAAAATTTGATGGAAACCCATCCGCCCAGGAGCTTTATTTAGTGGGAGAGAGCGAATAGCAGAGGTCACTTCTGAAATTGTGATAGGGAGGTTAGTTGGGCTTGTTGACAGGGTCCAGAGTGGGAAAAATAATTTTGGACAAGTATTCTTGTATTTCAGTCTGCAAAGGACTATTGTCAGGAAGTCTATAAAGTTGTTTATAAAACATTTCAAATTCCTTAACAATAGCTTTAAGGGTTATCACCGGGCCCGCCTGCTAAGGGAGCTATTGATGTGACCAATCTAGATTCCTCTTGCTGTCTCAGTTTAAGAGCTAAGAGGTGACCCACTTTATCACCCTGGTCTAAATACAGAACATGCATCTTAAAAGTGCATATTTAGCCCTTCTCTAAGGGTGTCTGCATATTGATCCTTAGGATCACAAGTCTGTGCAAGTCATCCTCAGAAGGATGAGTAGCAACCAATAATTCCAGCTACTGGATGGATTCTAATAGGGATTAGCCTCTGCCTCCTTTTCCTTTTCCAAGTTGCAGCTAACCTAATAAATTCTCCTCAAAAACATTTTAGGGAACACCAGATTTTATCATATGCTGGAACAGAGCCTCATTTTGTTCCATAAACTGTGTAATATGTGTTTTAAACCTATCTACTGTCTCATCATGAGAGAGTAAATGAAGATTAAGTTTCCATAAAGTAACCTTCAGCTCTTTGGGATATAGTGCCTTCAAACCATATCAATGAATGATCAGATAACACTCTAGGGAGACACCATAGCTCACTGGGCCCTCAACATGGGCTGGTTTACCCCAAAAATTAGTACGGAATGGGATTAGTGGTAAGCAGAATAGAAAGTGAATTCCATCCTGTTGGGATATAGAAAGCCAAGGATCACTTAATCCCAATATTGCAATCATTTTATGTAGAGATCTCTGTACAGGGGATAATCTATGGCCTCTCTGGGTAGATCTACCTAGAGTGTTATCATAAGTAATATTCCAATCCCCAACTAAAATTATAGGTAGATGCTTAAACAGAGCTAATATAAGGGTTAATATGGAAAAGAATTCAGGGGAGGAATGATTAGGCCTATGTACAGTACCCAGGATTATTTCTCTGTGATCCAAAAGGCCCCTTAGGAAGAGAAACGTCCCAAGCGGATGACCTATTTCTTGCAACATCCGGAATTGGGTCCCTCTAGCTATTAGAATTGCAACCCCTCTTTGCGAAGTAGAATTGCCAGCAGCATATACACAACCCACTTGCTCCCTCGGGAAAAGATTATGCCTGTTAGCCGTTAGGTGTGTTCCCCAGTAATCTAACTCCTGGAGTGTATCAGGGCTAAGTGCTTTAAGATTTGGTGGTGCTTCACCCTGCATGTGCCCCTTTAATATTCCACAAAGTAATTTTCAT
This sequence comes from Neoceratodus forsteri, assembly GCA_016271365.2. NCBI lineage: Eukaryota > Metazoa > Chordata > Ceratodontiformes > Ceratodontidae > Neoceratodus > Neoceratodus forsteri. The sequence continues at coordinate 767,962,337 of CM057458.1, forward strand.
AACCAGGCTGAAAAATAAACAGGATAACAGGCCTACATTTAATAGGGCTAAATATGCTTCATCAAGTACCCAGTGAATAAAATAATCCAATGGCTGGCTCCCAACATCCCCATCCCTACATCCCCAAACGATGTTATAGTACCTATATAAAGACTGACTTACATTTCCCCCCTTAAACCCTAACCCCCCCCCCCAATCGGGCACATATAAATATAAACTAAGCATGCCCCAGTAGCTAAACAGTAAATACAAAACCCCCAGTCCTAGCGACTGACCCATCTTACATACATTTGGTGCAATGAATGTCATGCTACCCCTGAGTCTCCCTCCCCCTCCGCCCTACCCTCAACAGCATCAATGTACAACATAGTCTAACGGGGTACTAAAAATCATGGGACTCCATGTAACCATAGGAGTCTTGGTTAATACTATATACTAATTACGCTTCTAGGGATAAAGTTCCCATATCAGTAAAAACTTGAATATCATCCACCCATCAAAGGAGGGGGAGACAACTGTAAATCATCAGAACTGTACATTCTGGGAACCAAACAATAACTTAAGCAAATTGACCATAGTGCACAACCACTCTAGAGCTAAATAGACCAGTTGGTAAACCATATCAAGTCTAAAACAGAAACTGGATGTTGTGCATGTGTATAACCATAGGGAGAAGACAAAAACACATAAAAATAAAAAGAGAAGATAAAAAAGAAAGGAAAGATTTTAGGAAAAATCCCGAGCCCCATATAGAGTCTCTCAATGCTCAATACAACGAAGCCCTTGGAAACAGCTGAGCAATCTTCGAATATGGCCCAGAAATTAGGTCCTTTCCTTTATTGCTTCATAAATGTGGACCCTCAGAAAAACAGTTCCCTCTATGATGAATACACCTTAAAGGCAGTTTGCAATACTTTAAATAACCACTAGATGTCACTCCGCTCTCCAGAATTAAATTGATTCCTTCTCATTTAATTAAGTCAGGATACCACTTCATACAAGCATCCCTGGCCAATTCCAATGACTCAAATGAGTGCCACAGACCATCTTAATTAATCTGTAGGGTTGAGGGTAGCGAACTCTGAATTTGATGCCAGAAATCAATTTAGAGACTAGGTGATGAAGTGCTGACCGTTTCTGGTGAACCGAAGCGGTAATTCCTGCAAGTGCGAATTTTCTTACCTGCCCACTGGATTTCTGCAATCTCCTTCAGGCGATTCAGCACATATTGCTTGTCCAGAAAGTTTAGCAGCCGAAAAATGAAGGGACAAAGGAGGCATGGGATGAAGGGATCTATGTGCACTTTCAATGATATATATGGGGCCATTAGGAGAAGGCCCCACCAGCTTGTCACATAATTTTTGTGCAAAAACAATAGCTTGCTATCCCTCCTCACCCTCGGAAGGCCTAACACCACCATGTTGTTGTAGTTTTTGAATGCCTCTGAAGAGCTTCAAGGCAATCCTCCATTTTCTTCAGCCTATGGCACAGAGTAATCAGGTCTGGATCCAGCCTCCCTCTCCAGTCATCCAGGGAGGATATATGGGCCTCATTATCTTTGGTGTGGATGGTGAGTTGATCAACTGAAGTTTTCATACCTTTGAGCTCTGAGGCTAATGTGATTAGGGTTTCTTTCATCAGCGCCAGCTCTTCCAGGAACCTGTCCTCAGTTAGAGCCACACTCTGTTTAGATATTGGGGAGGATTCAGGTTCACTCACTTTAGATCATTTCACCTTGTCCTTGGCCAGAGTTGGAGGGGGCGTATGTCTGAGCTGTGGCGTCTTCATCTCCATGTCCATTTCTACGGACGATTCGCAGACAGAAAGAATTATTGTGACCTTCACTAGGCAATCCAGAAGCCTTCTCCAATAATTCTACTACCACTAAGTAGAGTTAACTGCTGTTCTATGTAAGTATTAGAGGGAAGGCAGGGGAGTCGATCGAAAAAGCGTCTTAGCAGGCAGTCATCGCACCGGAAGTCCTCATCCCTTCCACTTTCTCAGGGAGACCAAATACTACAACACTGGACCAATGGCTGTGCCCCTCCAAGTCCTCTAATTTTGATTCCTGCTGGGTGATCTTTTGTTTCAGGCCTTGACAGTCTGAGTCTGTTTTACCTTTCCAATGCACTAGCGAGAAGGCCCAAACTTCCACATCACCAACTTTTCATCCAATTTCTTGCACATCTAATTAATTTATTTGAGTTCCGGAGTGAGTAACTGAATATCTGTATGGGAAGAAGTAAACTCCACTGGAAAGCATTCCATAGTAAGAGTGTACCTGCCTGAGATGCAGATGTGGCTGGGGTAGGAGTGGAGGAGCATCTGTGGCCTAATGGCTGGGCCTTTGATTTCTTAGCAGCCTGGTCTGGTGGCAGGAGGCATATACTGAGGAAGAGCAGAGCACATTTCGGCTTCCATTTTCTTGAAGTAAGCAGTCCCTCAGAATAGCGATAACATCCTCCACAATATATGAGGATTTATAGTAAATTCCTTAGAAAATCTGAGGTAGAAATAGCTGGAATTTGGCATTGGAAGCAGGAGCCAAAGGTAAAGAGCTGCTATCCGGTCTTGTGCATCATGTGACCCCCATAGGCCTTATTTTATGTGAACAAGATCCTGTGTGGGAGGAGAATGTAGTCACCCATTTCAGATTCAACTAGATTGATACCAGCATGCTAGAGTAAGCGAGCCAGTTCATCAATATCACCTAGGGCAGCTTAGATGATGTGGCAGATATAATGATTTGTCCTAAACAAGGGAACATTATCTCTTGAAAGCAAGTCTCAGAAATAATTTTGTTAGTCCAATAAAAGGTATCACCTGCAACATATTTGTTGTTTTTTCTTCTACATGGCTGATATAAATAAACATTAGTGACAAAATGTAGCTTGAGCAATTTTGTATCTTCTTGCTTTAAATGACAATTCTTCTAAACAAACATGATTTTATTTGCACTCTTCACACTTTACAAACCTTATCATTCTATGTACTGTATTTTGCCATTGAAAAGTCTTAAGATAATCTGAGTACACATAAAGAATCTGTTGCCAGAAGTGACGAGTCATTCAGACAAAACGCAATTTCAGTAAACATCTGTGCTTAACTAAATGGGGAGTGAAATGATCTCTGAAGTGTGCTGGACAATGAATCTAAGAGTATTAAAATTCTCAAGGGACAACTTATGGTCAAGATAGCCAACAACTAACGAGATGATGTACCTATTATACTGATGCTCAAGTCTATTGTATATTATGCATCGGCAAGTTCAGCGACCACCTGGGAGATCAACCACAGGACATTTTATTTTGTATTTCCTAAACGTTCTTTTCAATCTGGAAGGCACACTAAGTTGAAAGACAACTTGCTTCCTGATGCATTCTGGGGGCAACAGCAAAAACAGTGGAAGAGGAGGCAACAAATCAGTATTGTGAAATGGGTAGTGGGAATCCTGGCCTCTTGGCCTCCTGGCCTGGCAGAGGTAGCCTGTCAAGCATGTTTTTTTTCATTACTATGCAGGCTGCCCCATTACAATAATATTAATGTGCCAACTCATAATTTTCATATTTACTGTGGTAACTATTCCCATCCAGTATAAAAATTGCTTCCTTAACTTTACATCTTTTATGCATGTTTGTTCTCCAGAGTTCACTGCTGATGCCCACCACCTTCTGTCTGACCCACCCACTTGGTTCTCCAGTCTCACACTTATTCAATCACCAAAGTGTAGTAATGCCTCTGATTTAATTGTTACTGTGACTGTGCTGTCTCCTCATTGAGAAATCTGTGTTCTGCACTGTCTCCTGGTTAATAAAAATAGAACTCCATGTTAATTAATAAACCCAGCTGCACACTGTAACAACTGATGCTCCTAGAGAACACATCAAACTAGAAAAAAAAATGACTGAAATCTGATATTTATAAAAAATGACCAAGTTCTTCAACATAGTTTTGTTTTAAACAAACTTCTAATCGAGGGGTTGGGGGAAATAGACTCCAAATGTTTGTGTTGGGGAGGAGGACACTGACAAGAAATAGGCCACAATTGCACCACCAATTGGTGGAGGGTCTATTTTAGCAAAACTACTCCTATTATGTAGTAATTATTTTTACTAATTTTGCCTGCCTGAGAATCCATTTTATAAACATGATAAGACACTTCACATTGTTGGTAGTAGTAGTAACATAAATGCACTTAGAGAGGCTAAAAACATGCATCCCATAGCCTTGTGCCTTACAATGCCACTGGGCTGTGTATATGTCCATATTGCCTACACCCTGTCATGTCTTACTGCTTATACAACACATCACCAAGAAAATTGTGTTGATCCTTATGGAAAAAGTCAACAAAAGAAGTAGCATAGGCCCTGAAGTGGGACTTCCCAAATGACAAGAGTGACTGGACCAAGGTGTTTACTTAGTTGCTACCTCGATCAGTGAACTGTCTGGTGCAACACTTTTAGTTATGTGTCCCTTACCACTCCATGTTCCATTCATGTGCAAGGCACATAGCAGTTACCACTCATCTCTGCTGGATAGGATCCCAGTCAGCAGCTTCAGATGGAAAGAAACACTCAGACACACTGTCACAAGTAGAAACAGTCATGCTGCATAGCTTTTGTCAAAAGCAGTAAAGCTTGCAGGTTTGGTCTGAAATGTGGGGCACTTGCTCTTAAAATGTAATGTTTGTGCTCTGAAGCTGGGCTTGCACATACATTACAGTACATCTGACAACCTAAATGTTCCAAACTAATCTAGTTTATTTGGTGCTTTTGCCTTGATTCTTGACCTCCAGTTCATCTGTACGAAGCATAGTCCTGATTGAAATGCCCAAGGCATGCACTGTATCAGAGATTCAATATCTCCCCAGGTAAGAAGCCACTGCTGAAAGCACAGAGGCAGGGTCCTGGACAACTCTTTACCACTGTACATTGCACCAAACCAGTGGCTCTCGGTTAGATGTACATGTCAGCATCCTATAGTCCCATTCTATTCCCAAACTCATGCAGAACTATTCAGATGCACCAGTGGGAGTTTCAGTACACACCTTTACTTTTGCAATCCAGTTTCTCTCACAGCCAGATGCCCCTATCTGTGGTTACTCTATTCTTCCCATTAGGGACAATAAACAGTCCAATGCCCTTAGTGGCCTTATGAGACCCAACATCCCCTGCCCAGGCAGGACCCCCAGATCAATTGAGGTTACCCACTTACAAGGAGCTACATGGCATGGGCCTGGCACAGGACCTCCTTAAGACACTCCACTGCAACCAAGGAGCCACTGGCCAACCCTGCCAGGACCATGCTCATTCTCAACACTCCATCCTTATGTACACCAACTGTCGCCCTACCAATTTAAGCTATAGTGCCCCTTATACACTGTAGCGGGAGAGTGCCACTTATTTCTATGGCTCCCAACACCAGGGAGACTTGGGCATATTCAACATGGAGAATCAAAATAGGGACCTAGGTTACAAACAGCACTGAACAAAGGGCTATGGTGTCAGCTCATTTCATTTTTATTTTATACTGGAAAGGCATATGGGCAAACTTGCCTGTCTACATAAGCGTCCAATTGTCCAGTTGTAACAGAGGCAGATAAATACAATTTTAACAAACACATGGTTATAAATATACAATAAGGTACAACAGTATGAAGCAGGACAATTAGGCACCAGCACAGGGTGAATCAAATAGAAAGAACAATTAAATTTCATACAATGTGGGGAAAGGGAAAAAATGGCCTATGTACAGCAACCATAATATTCACAGCAGGGCTATACAATAAGTACATATTTACACAGGTGAAACCTAAATGGGAGGGGTAGGAGAAGTAAACTATAGAACACTTATAAGGGAGAGTGGCAAGGGAACAGTCAGGTGCATAGGATTTGAGGAAATTAGGTTATGAATGAGAGAGAGGGAGAGAGAGAAAGAGGGAGGAAAAAAAAATAGAAGAAACTGTAGGAGTCATTTGTGACAGGTGCCCTTAAGGTTTGACCTGGGTCATAGTGAAAAAAACTGTGATAAACTACATAGGACAGTGGCAGGTGGATTTATTGAGCAGGTGTTCCTTCAGTTTAGCCTTTTGATTAGTGCTCCATGGCACTGATCAAAAGGGAATCAATCTGACACACTGTTTACCTGGGTCCACAACCCAAGTCAGTGACATCAGGTGTAGAGGCTATCAGGGAGGGCTTAGGGCATCCATTGAATGCACTTCTCCTAGGGTGGAAGGGTGCTCATCACATTGCTCATGTACAGTAGAGAATCCTGGTGTTGTGTGGTGGAGGTCTCAGTGATAATATAGGCAATTACATGCCAATTGCCCCCCAGGCCAGCAGCAAGTATGGGCAAGTCAGTAGGATGGAGAGGTGTTAGAAAAGCATCAGAAATGCCACACTAGCAGGCTGCATGATGGTTCTTGTAGCCCCAATGCCAGCAGCCACCTAGCATACCCTTGAGACCCCTCTGGCCAGTACACAGGTAGATAAAGTCCCTCTCATCTAGGCTAGAGGAGGCCCCCAGCACAGACAAGCTAGCCATGAAGACCATCAGGGCAGAGGAGATGATCCTTCACAAGGCCAGAGGAGGTTGGTTACTGGCAAGGATAAGATGGTCCCATGAGCTGATGAAGACTTTGGAGATCTGTTAGGTACCCAACAACAACAAGCTCTGGAATGAAGGGTGTGTTGAGGCAGGTGTGGAGCCTGAAGGAGGGGTATGCCAGTGGGCATGACAGGTGCCACAAAAAGGGAAATGTCAACCACATTTACTGCAAGTGTCATGAATTTCAAAATTCTCATCGGCTGTAGTCATTTGTTTTAAAAAAATGTCCCCATGTAGGTTTGTGTTTGGGTGAAAGTGGTAACATTGAATTTCCAGAATTCAGTGCTCTGAACAATGGTTTGAGATACAGGGAACGTGCAACATTGGAATATCTTGAAACTTGGTATTGCAAGATGTTGAAAGTAAATAATCAAGTTATTTTAACTGATAGTGATTCCACATTTCGTGTTGATGAAAACTCACTGTTTTGCTACTCGCACTTGGCTGTCAACCTAACATCGAAGCAACCGTATCCCCATGACTTGCAAATAAGATAATTACATGCAGGTATCAGAAGAATAATATGAATAATGTAGTCTATTTCACAACTGTTCCTCAAGGCCAAATTGAATTTAATAAAGAATGGATGGCCCTTGGGCCAACAATTGGATATGATTTGCCGATTTGCAAAACACCTAATGGCCTAAAAAAACTCTTTTTTGATTAAACAAGCTGAGATACTCTATTGTTTCTGCTTCATTATAAGCCAATGATTAAACTATGATGAATGAAAATGTTGTATATTGTTCACCAAGGGCAAGAGGTAAATGTTTGTGATTATGAAGAAGAGTACAAGAGAGCAGGGGAACAGAACAGGACAACAACTGCAGAGACCCTCGGGGGAATAAGGAACTATAGAATGGCAAATAGTGTTAGTTTCATGTAGGCAACATGAGGGAGTACACCCAGAAAACTGGGAGATCTTGAGGGCCTGATGCACTTTTAAGACAAAACATAGTGGCACCTATAAAGACCTAGTTTGGGGATTAAAATGATTAGGACACCGGATAGAGATATTGAGCATATTCAACCGGGCATAGGCCTGACAGGAAAGGGGACATGGTAGCTGTTTTCATAAAGGAGAGTCACTGTAGTGGACAAGGAGGACATCAGGGTGAAAATGGTACCACAGAGTCCATATTAGCTGATTTAGGGAAAAGGGAGCAAAATAGTCAGCTTGGGATGCGGTATTGGCCTCTAAACAGTTTTGTTAGTGATGATGAGCAGCCTTCAGGAAATTATAAGAATACCCAAATTTGATGCAGTGGTGATCTGGGGAGACTAAAATTTCTCAGGAATAGACTGGTGTCTTGAGAGTGCTAAAGGCATGGCTGAGTGAGAGAGTCAGTCCACTTTCATGGACAGTTACCTGGAACAGTTATATGCAACAAGTATACTCGAGCTAGATGGAGGCCTTGATGGTTGTCCAAAGAACTACAGGGGAGTTAAGAGATAAAAAAAAGTGTGTATGGTAAGTGGAAGGATTTTGGTGAAAAAGCAGTAGAAATAGGGTATAGGGCATAAAGAAGGAATGCAGGGCCAACACTGAGCAGATCAAGCCTAGTCAGGAAAATTATATTGTAAAGAGGATTGAGGGAATAATTGTAACATCCTTGCTCAGCTTCAAGAGAGAAATCTTCTGTAATCTCAGTTATAGGCTTGCACATTAACAGTGGTAGCTACCACTACCTCCAACACTATTATAGGGTATAGCACACCACAGCCCAATACAGTTGTTCAAAACTGCATTCATCTAAATGCAGCCCTTCCAATATTGGAACTTGCCATTGTGCACTATTTGAAAGTCATGGTAGCTACCATTGTAAGTTGCAGACTCTTGATATTTGCATCCCTGGTGTCAGAGGCAGCAGCTCTGACCAGTCTACTAAAAAAAAAAAACATTTTTAGCCAAGGTGTTTGACTGACTCTTGTTCTTGTATGTCACAATTGTCCCTTTTTCCGCCAGATGGTACTTTGCATATAGTTACTAATTCTGTATACATTACATCATTTTCTCTTTTTTGTCATTCACCACCAAGTGACACTCTTCATCTGATATCATAGGTGGGGAACTAAGCCTCATTATTAGCATAATTTCATTACTAGCTTTGTGTGTGTGTGAGGGGGGCATCTTCTGTAGACTGAATTATTACAGGCTAGCACAGTGTAGTGCTGAACTCATGGTTCGATCTTTGCATCCCAAGTCTCAGAGGCTGCATCTCTAACCATTCAACTAAATCAAAAAAATTCAACTAAAAAGAAAACTTTTCAACCAAGGTATTCAATTGACTCTTGTTCTTGTATGTTGCAATTGTCCATTTTCCACCAGATGGCACTTTGCATCTAGTTACTAATTCTGTATACATTATATAACTTCTTTTGTCCTTCTCGACCAAATGGCCTCCTCATTTTGAGAGTCAGTATAGCATTGTGATTAAAAGCATTGACCTGCAAACCTAGAAAACTGGGTTTGAATCCCACAGCCTCCATTTGTATACTGTGACCATGAGCAAATCACTTTACTTCCCCGTGCCCCCAGGATGCATCTGGAAACAAGCTTCATCTTAGTGTGTCTTTCCTGTTCAAAAATTGTAAAATAAAACATGGCTTCATAGGAGAGGATTTTATCCTCACTATTAGTGTAATTTCCTTACCCTGCTTCAATGGTTGACATCTTCTGTAAACTGAATTACAAGTTTGCACATTTCAGTGCTGGACTCTTGGATTAATGTTTGCATCCCTAGTCTCAGAAGCTGCAGCTGCAACCATTCAGCAAGTTCCCTAGCACCCAGAATGGCTTAACAAAAGGCTGAACCAGACAAACCAACCTGATTGCTTCTTCAAGGAGGTAAATATACAGGAAAATAGTGTCTAAGCAATGGATGTAGTCTGTTTGTACTTCGAAGCCATTTAATACTGTACAGTACCACATGGAAAATGCACAAGAAAACATCACGATATCGAGTCCACAATGTATACAGGAGGTGGAAAACAAATTGACAGATAGCTAGGAAGCAGACAGTTTGCCATTAGCGACAGGACATGAAGACAGCCCAGATTTCGTAGGTAACACTGGACACATTTCTGCTTACCAAGGGAATCATAGGGTGACCTTGGTACTTAGTAAGGTGTATGGGGAATCCCTGTAATTTACTTCATGGACCCAGAGCCCCTTAAGTAACTATATTACCACACTATGCTGCTATGGTTGTTCTGTGTCACAACCTCTGCTATCCTGTAAATGTTTATGCAAGCAGTAACTATTCTGCACAGTATCTTGCATGGTAATTGTGTTGTACCCTATTTATCTTATGCATATTATTTAAACACTCCAGAGGTGTGACTGAAAATAGGAAATATTTTCCCTGTTCTCTTTTCCCAGTCAACAAAAATCAATCACTCAATCACTCTGTCAATCGACTATTCCAACATGCAACCAATCCAACACAATCACTTAAATAAACGTTTCTGAAACTTAGAAACAGAGAAACATAGATGTTGTTGAAAGGAAGAGGCCCTGCAGCCCATCAAGTTTGCCGGCCCTACCTTCTGTTATTTTTGTGAGAGCCCAAGTGGCTCTTCACTTCCCGTTCCTCCTTTCACCAGTCACATATTGTGTATCTATCCCACCCATGTTTAAATCCCCCTCACCAACTGTAGACATACTACAATCCTTGATAGCCTATTCCACCCTTCTATCACCCTTTCCATGCTGAAATGTTTTATTATGTCTCTCTGAATTTCCTCCCTACCAGCCTCATACCCCCTGGCACTGGTGTTCCCACACTATGTAAAAAACTCTCCATTTTCTTCTTTGTTAATATCATGGAGGCATTTGTAAATCTGTATCATGCATCCTTTGCCTTCTTGTTGACTAGACTACAGTGTAGATAGGTATGTTGAGTTTTGACAACTTTTTAAGATTTTTTCTGCTGCCACTGAATCATTCCCTCCTCTGTCCTGCTGCCACCTTGTCCCTCTCTTTATTCAAGTGCAGGCTCCAGAACTACACACAGTACTCCAGGCGAGAACATGCCAAGGACTTGCTCAGTGGCAGAATCACCTTACTCCTTCTTCTGCTAGTACTCCATCATATACATCCCAACTTCCTATTCTTCTTCTTCACTGTCCTGTTGCCCTCAATTTTCCCATACTATTGATCACTGGTCCATCTCCTCTATCGTGCCCTCCATCACAACTCTCTGCCATTCTGTATTAACTCCTTGGGTTTCTTGCCCCATGTACATTGCCTTACACTTCAGGACATTGAATTTTATGTACCAAACCCATGATCAATTCTCCAAGCTCTCCAGATCTTCTTTAATACTTCTTATCCAGTCCTCACTGTCTGAGCTTCTATAGATCTTTGTGTCGTCTACCAATAGTCAGATCCTTCTCTGGATTCCTACTCCAGAATCGTAAATAAAAATGCAGACTTTTGGCACATTGTCTACTACCTGTATCACCCAATTATAAAAAGTCAATCAGCTTCAGCTGACATGACCTCCCCCTGTGAACCCATGTTGTCTGATCTCTGGAAGTTCATTCATCTCCATGAAATCCACATGCGTCTTTTTTATTAAAGTTTTCAGGTGGTTCCTGCAATGGACATTAAACTGATTGGTTTGTAGTTCCCAGGATTATCCCTGCTTCCACTCTTATGCAGAGGAACTACATTTGCAATCCTTCAGTCCTTAGGTACCACCCCCATCTCCCGTGAGCTGTTAAATGGCTCAGGAACGGATACAGCCAGGTCCTGCCCCATCTCTTTCAGAACTCAGGGATTCAGCCCATCTAGGCCCATGGTTGAATCTACCTTCAATGCATTTAGTCTTTTCACCACCCTATCCTCTGTGAAAAGCTCCTCGCTAACATCCCCTCCCTTTCCCCCTTGTCTTAGTTATACAGACAAGTAATGGCCCTTTATCCTCAATTGTAAATACTGACCATAAAAACTGGTTCAGGATGTCTGCCTTCATTTTGTCTTCCTCCTCCTCCTTCTTCTTTTTGCCCTCCTTCAGCCTGACACTCCACTATTTTGCTTTGCATTTCTCATGTACTGTATGTAGAGAAGAATGTGTACCCCCATCAGCTCTGCTGTTCTCAGCTTTATGCCAGACTTTGCCCACACTCATAGCCTTACTAGACTACCTTTGTCTTGCATAGATATTCCAACCTGTCTCCCTTCTCCTGGCTGTTATATTATTTTCTGAAGGCTTCCTACTTTTTCCCCTCTCACACCATCACCAACCTCCCATGTGAACAATGGTTTCCTGCTTTTCCCCTACACTCTGACACAGTGACATGTGACCTCTAATATTGCATCCCTTATCAATTCTGATTTCTTTTATATCATGTCTACTACCTTTGCACCTTCTAAATCCTCCTGCAAAAACTCCCGAATTCTGCCAAGGTCCACCCTCCAGAGGTTCATGACATTTGCCTGTGACTTCTTCTGCTTTGCTTTTAATTTGATAATAAATCACACAGATTGATGGTCATTGGTTCCCCACAGACCTGCATTGTGTTCTCGCTTATATGCTGCTTGCTTTTTTGTTCATTAGGCCTAAGCCAAGGATGTACCCCTCCCATGTAGTCTCTTAATGCTTCCTGGGATACTTATAACAGCAGCAGATTCCTGCCACTTGCTTCTACTGGGAACCTCTAATCCACATCTGGCATGTTGAATTCAGCCATTAACAGCACCCACCTGCTTTGCTTTCCTTTAATGGGATTTACTTACCTGGTAAAGGTGATTATCTGAGTACCTTTATAGTACTCATAGCCAATACTTGTGGGTATTCCTCGTCCATCCTATAGGTCGATGCATGAACCAATCAAAATGAAGTGGGGGTGAAGACATACCTCTGTGGTCATCAGATCTTCTGCAGTGTGAAACTTCCATAGCTAATACAAGGAAAGAGAGACAGAGACATACAGGCCAGAGAGAGAGAGAGAGATGAATATGGACACTATAGATGTGTGGATCGCCCCCGCCCCTAGGTAGAGACTGTTCTGGCTATTGCCTGGTAGACTTTACTGTAATTCAGAGTACGATAGACAAGATCAGACAGTATTTACTTTGTTTATCTGTCCTTTAGTGTGGAACAGTCACTGAGTACATCAACATTTAATATACATATTCGCATAATGTGACGTTACTAAACATGCACTCTATCACTTCATGTGAGACATTTACAGACTGGGGGTAACCCCTATTGTTGCTTACTGAATACCATCTCATAAGCATGCTTCCGTTGAGCTTCCCATGGAGCAATCTGCCGTCCTGGGTGGAGCTGCAGAGTACTTTAAAGGGTACTCAGATAATCACCTTTACCAAGTGAGTAAATCACAATATATTTCATACCCTTTAGGATACTCCACAGTCAATATTAGTGGGACATTAGTAGCAGTGCAGATAACATGATTAATTACTCCTGGGTGGGTAGAGGAAAGGCAGATTGTTTCATAGCTGTGTGTAGCCGTGACTCTGTCCTTAGAACTGACTTTGTGAAGGCTGTTCTTTCTTGTGAGGCTATGTCTAGCCTGTAAAGCCTGGTGAACATATGTTTAGAGGACCAGGTTGCTGCTGAAGAAATGTCTGCAATTGATACATTCCCCCATTCTGTCTATGATGCCACCACTTCCCTGGTGGAGTGAGCCTTGATTCCCTCAGGTGGGGACTGCCCTGCTGCCCTGTAGGCCTCTCTGATGGTCTGTATGATCCATCTAGCGAGTGTGTCTTTGGAGGCTGCCTGCCCTACTCTTGGCCCCTTGTGTAATACAAATAGTCTGTCTGATTTACAGATGTCCCATGTCCTGTCAAGGTACTGCCTCAGTAAATGCCTGACATTTAGTGGGCGAGGCCTTGACTTGTCTGTGGGTTCCTCTGCCATGTAAGGTAGTACGACATCCTGTTCCCTATTGAATGTGGAAGCTATCTTAGGGAGGAAGGAGGGCACCGTTTTGAGAACTACCCTATCGTTGTGGAATGTTATGTATGGTTCCCTGCATGATAGTGCCTGGATCTCCCCAATCCTTCTCATGGAGCAGATTGCTACCAGGAAGGCTGTCTTGATTGTGCACTAGTGCATGCTGTCCTGTTGGAGAGCTGGTGATTGTAGGGCATCTAACAGTGTGTTAAGATGCCAGGGGGGCATCTTGGCTTTACCCTCGGAGATGCTAATGTCACTGCTCTAAGCAACCTGACAGTGTCTGGATGTGAGCCAATGTGGCCTATTCCTGGTAGTGGGACCCCAATGGTGGATATTGCTGACACTTGGACTCTGAGGGATGCTGGGCTGAGACCCTTGTTGGCCCCTTCATTTAGAAAATCTAGACTCTGTGGGAGTCCTGCTACTGAGGGGGAGGTTCCCATTTCTCTGCACCATTTGTGAAAAATCTGCCATTGTCTGTGGTAAGTCTTGTTGGTGGACTGTTTCCTGGATTGCAGCTTTTGATCCACCACTCTGGTGTGGTAGCCTTGATTCAACAGTCTGTTCCTTTCAAGAGCCATGCAGTCAGCTTCAGACTGGATGGGTTTGGGTGGTAAATCGGTCCCTGTCACAGAAGGTCTGGTCAGTGAGGCAGAGCCATCGGCCCATCCATTGCCATTACCTGAATGAATAAGTACTGTGGTCTCCTTGGCCAATTGGGTGCCACCACCACTACTGATGCCCTCGTGCATCTAATCTTGTGTAGTAGTTTGTATAACATTGGAATGGGAGGAAAGGCATAGGCCTGCCTGAATTTCCATGGTGCTGACAGTGTGTCCACCTCTCATGCTTTGGGGTCTGAGAACCTAGAGTGGTAATCGGGTAATTGCATGTTCTGGTGAGATGCCATGAGGTCCACTTGGAGGGGGGCCCCATTTGGCTTGTAACTTCTTGCAGACCTGTCAGTTCATTTTCCATTCCACCTGGTTGATGGTGGTTCTGCTGAGCCAGTCCGCCTCAGTGTTGGATGTCCCAGCTAGGTATATGGCTGTGATGAATTGTAAATGGCTCTCCACCCAGTGGAGTAGTTGTAGGGATTCTTTGATCATTTCTTTGCTTCTGGTTCCCCCCGTTTGTTTATGTGGGCAACTATCACTTGGTTGTCGCATCTGATTAGAACTGCCTTGTGTCTGAGTAGGGTTATGAAGAATGCTAATGCCAGCCTCATTTCCAGTTTGTTGATAGGCAATTTTTTGTCTCCAAATGTGTTCAGAGTCCCTGGGTTACCTGGTTCTTGTAGGTTGCCCCCCAGCCTAGCATGCTTACATCTGTGGTTATGTTCTCCGGGGTTTCCTGCATCAGTGATCTCCCTTTCTGGATGTTGCGTTACAGCGTCCACCATTTGAGAGTGGTGATAACCCAGGGTGGGGGATGATAATCGAAACTTGACAATCTGGAATGTTTTATCCCATGATTCTATGAGAAACCTCTGCAGTATCTGCATGTGCAGTCTCACCCATGGGACCATGTCGATTAGGGCCACCATGACTCCCAGGACTTGGAGGTAGTCCCATACCACTCTGTAAGGTCTGCTAATAAGACCTGCTGTTAATTTATAGATGTTGAGTGTCTTCTCCAGAGTTGGCATCACCTTGCTGTTTGCCATGTCTATCACTGCGCCCAGGTGAGTGATGGCTTGTGAGAGCGTTAGTCGGCTCTTGGCAGTGTTTATTATCCAGCCATGGCACTGCAGGCATTCTATCACTAATTGTGTGCTGTGTCAAGCCTTGTCTGCCATCCTGGCTCTTATCAGCCAGTCATCTAGGTATGGGATGATGTGGACCCCTAGTTTTCGGAGGTACACTGCCAGGACTACTAATATTTTGGTGAAAACTCAGGTGGCTGATGCCAGGCCGTAGAGGAGGCAGGTGTATTGGAAATGCTGGCCCTGAATGTTGAACCTGAGATATTGGTGGTGTGATGGCCAAATGGGAATATGGAGGTATGCATCCTTAAGGTCTATTGAGGTGAGGAAGTCCCCCGGCTGTATGGCCAGCAGTGTTGACTGCAGGGTTTCCATCTTGAATTTTTTGTAAGCCACACAGTGGTTCAGACATTTCAGGTCCAGAACCAGGTGCATTCCACCTGTCTTTTTTGGAACAACAAAGAAGAAGTAGGCTCATGTGTCTTTTTCCCTTGTGGGGATGGGCGTACTAGCCCCATTGCTGATCAAGTCCCATATTGTCTCCTGTATTGCTTGAAACTTGCTTGGACACATCGGTAGGAGTGAAATAAGAGGTCTGTGTAATGATGGAATACTGCTGAATTCTGTCAAGTATCCCTTTGTCATCACCTCCAGCACCCATCTGTCTGATGTCTTTTGGGCCCATTGTCGCACAAACTACTGAAGTCTCCTGGCCAGTGGTAGGTCTGCGCAAGCCTGCTTGCCTTCATTTTTTATTATTTTGTAGCCTGAAGTTTGTTTTGCATCCTCCATTGGAGTAATTGCTCCCTGTGTTGCCTTTGGATTTATTGTTGTAGGCCCTGTGCTGGAAACAGGGTCTTTGGTTCCACTGTCTGGAGGCTGGTTGTTTGGATGGCTGTGCCTTGGGTTTGAAGTATTTATTTTTGGGATGAAAAGTCTTGTCTGAGGGCAGGTAGACATCCTTGTTGACTTGAGTTTCTTTATCCCCCCCTGTGTTTGAGGTAGGGTGTCAGACCTTCTCCGAACGGTGTACCCTCTTTGAAGGGATGCTTCATCAGTGCATTCTTAGATTCATTATCTGCTTGACACAGTTTAAGCCACACTGCCCTCCTTGCCTTGTTGGCGAGCAGGGCTGCTCTTGTGCTGAACTTGAGTATAACTGAGGAGGCATCTATCATGTACTTTACTGCCTGAATGGCGCACTCTGCCATGTTGGCCTACGGGGAGTCCTCTGGGATGTTCTTGGTGAGGATGTCTAGCCACCTGTGCTGTGCAGTGAACCAAACTGCTGTATCCACCAAGCGGAGCATACCTGATGCCTCGTGAATTTTTCTGAGATGTTCCTCTATCTTTTGTCCATTGGGTCCTTGAGGGCTGTGGTGCTTTCTATTGGTATGGTTGTACGTTTGGAGAGTTCGGACATGGGTTAGTCGACTTTGGGTGCTTTTCCCCAACAGTCGCTTCTGTCTTTGGCCATGGGGTACCACTTGCTCACCATGCTCTGTTTGGGGAGTCTGGTTGGCTCTCCTTTGTAAGGATATTGTCTATGGTTTTGCAGGATGGGAAATGAATTCTTTCCTCTGGTTCATCCATGGACAGGAGCGGGTCCTCCAAAGTGGAGGACTGTTCAGATTGTTGGGGTATCTTTAGAGCTCCCAGACCATAGTGATGAGCTCATTGATATTGTCTCCATGGCATGGTCTGGTGGACTTGTCTGCAAGGGCATCCACCAGGTCTGCCATGGACTCGGTTGTTGCGCTGTCTGTATCTAATCATGGCCGTTTCTGAGAGGCTCTTCCATGGGTTTTGGGGTGCCCGTGAGTGTCAGCGGGGCCCCTTTTTTCAATGCCTTAAGGAGTTGGATGAGGAGTTGCACTTTGCTGGCAGCCAGTGTGATTGCTGCCATAGGGGGCTGTGGGGATTCCATTACAGATTCATCTTCTTCCAATTCCATCATGTCCCTGCAGGGTGCAGACAGCACACATTGTGCCATCCTCCTCAAGTGCCGTGAAGGCTATACCACATTCTCTGCATTTGGTCATGGTATGGCTTGTTCTGTGGAGATTAACAAAAAATTGTATCATGTGTGGTCCATATGTTTGAGCAGGCCACATATTAAGCAGACTCGATCAACTGTTGAAAGACACCCAGAAAAAATGTTGCCTGTCCCTTTAATTGTGGCTGGGTTAGCTCCATGTGCTATAGAACAAAGGAGAGACCCAGGCAAGATGGTGGCTATGAAATCTTGTGGGAGTTGCCAAGATTTTGGACCCCTGTATTCAGTATGCAGCCCCAGTCAAGATGGTGCTGTAATCTCACGAGATTACGTGTGAGAATAGCCTGGCCCTTTATGCTGGAGGATGTGGAGCTCATGAGAGTTGCAGAGCATCATGGGACTTGTCTGTGGGACTGAGAGTAGTCAGTAGTGGCTGTTGTTGTCTCAGGAGTTGTGGGGTAATGATTTATGGCCCCCCAAGACAAAGAACTTCTCTGAAGCCTGCCAAGAATGTCTGAGGGAGCTGGAGGGGCTTTGAAAAAAACATTTCTGCCCCTCGACTGATGTGGAATCAGCTGAACACTGCATTTTCCAGGTAGGGATTGCCCAGCACTGTTTGTAGTTGTAAGGGAGATGTTTTGAAATATTACCTTCTTTGGGATTGCAGCTATTAGTGTAGCCCTGTATTGGAGCTGTGGAGGTCACTACAGGAGGGGCTTCCACAAGCTTGTTGGACCATCTGCATGCTTCTTTTTGCACTTAGTAGAGAAAGAGCCTCTACAAGAGGGACCCCAGCTCTAAAAGGTATTGAAAATGTGGCATGCAGAGGAGTGCTGGAGGAACAGGACCTGCTGCTGGAAGGGGTGCCTGTCTCCAGAGACTGTTAAGGCTGAGATCTGCTTTGATAGTTTTATATATATGTATATATTTTATGGTAGCACAGTAGTGCTACCATAGTTAGGGTTGAGGAGTCATTTATATGTTAAACCTAAAATGCTGCACTTTAATAACTTTGCAACTGTTCAACAGATTTGCCTGAAATTTGGAATACACGATCAAGAACCATGGGCTGGATATTCAAACTGCGCCATTCTGTGGCGCAAGCCCTTGCGCTGCTCAAAAAAGTTGCGCAGGGGTGTGTGGCCCGGGCGATATTCAATGGAGTTGCGCTATTGAGCAACTCCTTTGAATATCGCCCCCTGACCACAGCCACTGTGCATGGTGCAGTGGAACTTGCGCCACTGCAAGTGGTCAGAGTGGAGCATTCAAGATGCGGTTGCGCAAGTTCCATTGCGCCATGTGCAAATTTCTGATATTCAAAAGGTGACATGCAATGGGGTCATAAGTTATGCAAGGCACAGGGGGGGCCATTTGCATCTACTTACAGCCCCATTTGCATGCCTTTAGCATGCAGGTGTGCTGATCCCCGACAAGACCAATGGGTGTGCAGCCCATACCGTACAAAACAGTCAGATATGTGAATGAATGAATTCATTCACAAATCTGAACTGCCTTAGATGTATCGGCTGTACGCCATTGGCTTTGCTCTGAATCAATGGGCGCAGCCCTATCAAGCTGTCCAGTCAGCGGGAGTGCGGGGCGGCATGGTGGGGTGCTGCCGCCCGCTGGCTGACCGGGGAGCAGGGTGGTGGGGATCTGTGGGTGGGTGAGGTGGGGGCCACTGTACCACCAGAGAAATTGGACTTTGGGGTGGGTTTGACTCTAATGCCCACAATCAGGGCTTCGCAGCCCACTGGACCACTAGGGATATTGATATTTGGGGGTTGAACTTCATTCTGCCCAGCATCGGGCCAGTCGGGGGTTCTTATACAGTATGCCGCGATCGGGCCAGTCGGGAGGGTTCTTATACATTATGCCCATGATACGGCTAGTGGGAGGAGAGTGTGTTCTGCCGTGATCAGGACTCGCGGGAGTTACTATTATGCCCGTGATCGGGCTGCAGGAAGTAATAGGAAAGTAGGGCCACCTGCAGGTGGCAGCTGCTGTGTTGCACCCTGCAATGTGGCAGCTCACCTGTGGGTGGCCCTCGACTTGATCCTTTTTTTGTCTCAAAGTTGTGCAGGCGCGGGTAGGGGTTGTGCCTGCACAACTCTGCACAACCAGTTGAATGTCGGGCTGTGCAGTTATCATAGTTCCTCCCCTCAGGTTGAAGCATGCCTTCATTAGCATTGCTGTTGCTCAGCATGACTTGGGAGGCGCAACTGCCTACTGCTGAATATCGCAGAATGGCGCAATTTCGGACTTGAGCAGGCACAACCCTATTGCGCATGGTGCAACCCTTTTGAATATCCAGCCCCATATATCTTGTACTGTTTGGATATACAGCTGTGGAGTTATTAAGCTTGATCTGCACAAGCATTTACGCTTTTTTGGAATTCTTTGCTCATCCCTACAGGGCGCACGGTTTGCGCGACCGGTCCAAAAATGTCAGGGAATGTGCGGCCAGGGTCCACGATGTGCCTTTTGAAGATTTCATGAAAAAATATTAAACGGTTCAAAAGTTATTCAAAAAACAATTTCCCAATATAAGTCAATGGAAAAGGTTAACAAAAAGTTCAACAGTGTCGCAAATGCACTTTTTAGTGTCGCAAATGGCCCTTGTAGTGTCACAAATCCACCATTTTGTTTTCAGTTAGTGATTAGAAAAATGCTTGGCATTTAAATGTGGGACCCTCTAGCAACACAATTCTTTTTGTGTTTACCTAGTCGGACCCTGAAGCATAGGTGCCGTAACCGGGGGGGCGGAAGGGGCGGTAGCCACTCCACTTTTTATTTCTGTATGGCAAAAACTACTATAGAAAACGTGCCCTTTGCACCCTCATAAGTGTCCTTTTGATTCTCAGCCCCCTCAGCTTTTACCATGTTCCGGCCTGAGGATGCTAGGCATGTTTTTATTTTGAGGTTAAACACCCTAGAAATATGTTTTTTTCAATTTCTGGAAAAAGTAGTGTCGCACTCACGAAAGTGTCGCAAATCACAACACTACTTTTTCAGACTATGGCCAAAATGATAGCAGTAATTTGCCACCCTGCTGCAAATGAACGGTTTGGTCTTTTGGGCTTAAATTTGGAGAGAAGGTGGCCAACATCTCACAGATGTGCCTTTTGGTAGTTTGGTGACAAAATATTGCATGGATGCAAAGTTACGGTACTCTGAAATTGACACTTTCCCATAGACTAACATTGCGGTGTCTGCTGCATGACAGGAATTCTTTGCCACCCTGCTGCAAAATAACTGTTTGGTCTTTTGCACTGAAATTTGAAGGGAAGAAAGTCAACATCCCACAGATGTGCCTTTTGGTGGTTTGGTGAAAAAATATTACAGGACAGCAAAGTTATGGCACTCCGAACTTCTCTTTTTTTCCCTTAGGATAACAGTACGGCGTTCACCGCACCTTTCAGGGCCTGTATTCTGGAAGCGGTGCAAGATACTGACTTTTCATCAGAAAATGCTCAGCTCCCTACCAGGGGCTAAGTACAAAACTAGCCAGGAAAGTCAGAAATCATATGACTTTTAATTTTTTCTACGCCATACAGTTCCTGAGATATAAGCAATTTAGTATTCCAACTCCTAATTTTCTGCTCCGAGACCCATTATTATGCATACATTCTTTGTATTCACTGTTTCTTCTCTATGCATCTTTTGGGGAAAACCAGTCTGTGCACTTCCATTACTGTTACCGTTCCTGCTTCCGCTTGCAGTTCTGTACCCGTTACACTTACCGTTCCCGTCTAAGCCACCGTGTGCGTTACCCTTTGCATTTTCATTTGTGCTTGCGTTTGTGTTATTTTTACCATTTGTGTCTACAGCACTGTTTCTCTTTCTGTTTCACTTTGCGTCACCATCGCATTACCATTTCTGAGCACCGTGTTACTATACGACAAACATCACATGTGGCGGGAGGCGTGGGGCCCTGCCACATTACATTCACTATTTCTTGTTATCATTCTCAAAAGAAGGGAACTTAGAGGCAAAAACTCTGTTTAATGCATCACTTAGGGTTGTTCCACAGTGACAAAAGCGAGAAAATTCAGTGTTAGGGTTGAAAGCCCCTTGGACCCCCAGCCCACCCCCAACCAGCATCGGGTGTGCATTGGGGTCGTCCAGTCTAACTCTTACCCCATTCTCCCATACCTCTGCTTCTCTCACATGTGATGGGTGAGAGGTAGCCAACGACCCCAGTGCATACCCCTCACAAAATCTGGACATCTTGAGAAGCTTCCCCCATGGCTTGTTGTTAGGCCCTCACTTGTTTACAATAAACTTGAGGAGTCTAGGTGATGATACTAACAACTTGAACTGCAATTATGCTGGCCTGGTGATGCTGAGGGTTGAGGCGCAGGACATCACACCTTGCACCATTCCGGTGACGTGGGTTCAGGAACGGACTCGGGCCACAGGGGTTCGGCATGGGAGGGAAGGGATTGAGCATCCAGAGGATTGCTCTCCCTTCCTGAGGTGGATTAGGGGACTTGCACCACTCCTTAGTGGCCCCTTATGGAGGTCAAGGGCCTTGTAAGGAAACGGTGTCATAATTAGGGGGTGGAGCAGCAGCAGATGTCAGCACATCAGTGTCTGGACATCATTGCATGTCCATGCTCCAGGGGGCAACCACAATAAAAATACCCCAGAAGACCAGGGAGGCAATGAGGGCTCCGGGAGCCTGGCCCACATCCCAAACACCAGACCATCCCTCCACCGGCTCTCCTGAACCCACCCAACAAGGACCAACCCTCCAATCTCAGAAAGGCTGCCAGATAGGTGGGGTGGACTCTCTCATGGGGGTGATCCAGTGGGCTGGAAGATCCTTGGGAGGGAGGAAGGTGCTCAGCAACCTCTTTCCCAGAGAAGGGGGATTTAGGTAGGGAGTAGAGGTGATGGCTGAGTGGGTACCTCTGAGAGATGCCATGGTCCACTGGAGCAGTGAAAAAAAAGACTAAAAAAACTTGCACTACAATTTACATGCTGATAACATGGTCATCTGTGCTTCTGTGGTCCCTCTCAGATGTCCAGACAGCCCTTCAACATGGATTTGATGCCCTTTAAATGTTTTTAATGTTTCTATGTTAAAAATGAACTCTGATTAAACCAAACTGATGCTACCTGGATCTTCTGTAAAAAAAAAAGGAATGCACAAAACGATTAATTTATTGTTTCCACTTTGGATGTTTCCACTTTGGATGAACTAGTGGATCACTATAAATATTTAGGATTCTGTTTTGACTTGAATGGTACAGGCAACAATTATATGGATTGTATTGTTGAAAAACTGGTGCATCAGATGGATTATTACATAGATGCAAAAATTGTTTAACCACTGAGTGGTGGTAAAAGATTTTCCAGACAGAAATAATTCTCCTTTTCAAATACTAAAATATTATTTATGCTTACTCTTCTGCTGAAAAATTGAACAGACTTGATGCTCTGTACAATGGACTTGCCTTTTTAGACTGATATTAGAATGCCCTAAAACAACTTATCAGCGTGGGTTATACAAAAAATTGGGATGGTTGTCATTAAACAGCCATAGGAAGTTGCATAAAATCATTTTTGCAGTGAAGAGGGTGTAAGAGGAAGTTCTTAATTTTTTAACGGAATGTTTGTCAGGTAGGCCCAAACAGTGTCCCTAAGAACAGCTGGAATGTACAAGTTGACAGTTCATGGAGTTAATATCCAATGGTCATCTCATTTATTTAATTATTTAGTTTCCTATAGTACACATGAAACTCCCCACCAGAGAGTTTAAGGATGATTCAGAGCAGAAAGCCTCCAAAAAAATCACTGTTAGACTGGTTTTAAAATACTATCTCATTATTTTGGCCTTGCTGTGCAGGAGATAGTGGAATAACATAGTTATCTATGGTATAAATTACAGGTTAACACCGTAACAAAACTCACTCTATTGTTTATATTGCCAATACTATGTATGACATTTTTTATAATGTCCTGTTTACATTTAACCATAGTGTATTAATGAATATTGAAACTGCACAATCTGGAGGGGCACCATTGCACATGAGCTTGTCTCAATGGATAACTCCTTAAATACAATTGAACTGAATTGAATCAATGTTTATAGGAGTCCTACAAAAAGTTGTGTTGATCTACCACTTTACTTGATTCCTATTTCCCTTTGATAGCCTGTCCTCTGATATGCTATTTACCTGAGGGTGATCAACCTGTTACATACTGCTCAACAAAAGACTGTAAACTCCTTGTTGTACCTGCTGCTCTCCATAGTTACCATAGTGATCACAGTAAAACTCCCTTGGTGGGTGACATCTGCATCTTATTGAACCTGGAGATACCTGGTACTGAGTCCCAAGTGGAACTGCACACTTTACTGCAGATCTGCAGTCTTCCTTCTGGTAGTCTGCACCCACAGGGTCACTCACAGAAGGTGTTGCTTGCACCTATAGGGCTTAAATTGTGTGAGGAGTTATTTTCCTGCTTGTAGCCAGTTGGCTGTGAAAGGTCATGTGGTGTGTGCCCCTCTATTGATGTCACTGGACATCCATGCCCCACACTGTGTTCCTCCTATATCATTGCCTCTAAATACTCTGAAATGTTGTTTTATTTCGGTTCTGTTCTGAATTTTCCTAACTACCCTTTACTTTTCTCCCTCCCAGCTCAGCCTCTACTGCACTCCACAGTGAAAAACAAGCACTGCAAATGCCAAAATCAATGTGTTTTTAAAACCTAATCTCCCTCCCTCCCTGTTTTAAGTCTGTTGACTTTAAGAAATTACATTATGTCTGTCCCTCCAATAATGAAGCTGGCCCTCACTGAACCTTCACTGTGTCCCTCCTACATCCTAACCTCTAGATATTGCCAGTGTGTTTTTTTTGTTGGGGGGGGGTTCTTCCTAGTTCCCTAACTACCCCTTCCTTACTACCAGGTAAGCCTCCTCACTGATCCAGAAAGAAAATGAGCACAGTAAAAAGTGAGACTTATCATGAATGCTTCATGAAGCCATATTTGTGGCCACAAAATGTTTCTAATAATGTCATCTAGTGTATACCCTACATTTTATCCTCCATTTTTCTACACAGAATGTCTTGCAATATCAGTCAGTACACAGTTAATCATGGTAGACATTGATGGCATCTTTATATTTTGTATGGTCTGCCTCATTTTTCAGTTCTCTCTCCATTGCCACATTTCATTCACTAACTTAATATGATGACTCCGACAATGTCTTTGGAGTCCACCTGGTTTATCTGCTTGTTGCTTTCTTTGGTTCAGCACACAACAGGCAGTCAGATGCATTTGTTGTGCTGGCTAAGTGTCAATTGCATAATCTTACTGTCAAACTGGTTTAGCCATCAGGTCACTGCTAAAGCTGATTACAGTGAAAATTAGCTATTTGGGAGGGGTGAGGGGAAGATAACATTAGTCCGATGTCACTTAGGAAAGTGAATTATTTAAAAAGAACTGCAAATCTTTCATAGCTTTTGTAACCTACAAATATTCAGGCAAAACTGATGAAAAAAACTTTATGTGACCTTTGGAGATGCGTGTCGTATTGTCTTCTTAATAAAGGCAGTATGGTGTATGAAATGTGTTAATATACAGTAAATAATGTTTACCATAATAAAATATTGTACAAAACAATATATATATATATATATATATATATATATATATATATATATATATATATATATATATATATATAAACTCATATAAGGAAAATATGTTTATAGAAACATAGAAATGTAGAAACATAGACTTTGATGGCAGATAAGGACCACTTGGCCCACCTAGTCTGCCCATTTCCCTACCTACAGGATAAGCTGCAGATCCTAGTTAACCAACAGCCTATTTCTTCTTAACCCCCACAAGAATAGCCTTATGTCTGTCCATGCATTCTTGAATTCTCCCTCAGTTTTAGACCCCACAACCTAATCAGGAAGGCTGTTCCATGCATCCACCACCCTCTCTGTGAAAAAAATACTTCCTCACATTGCCCCTGAACCGCCCCCTCTATCTTTAAATTGTGTCCTCTTGTTCTTGCACATCTCTTTTTCTGAAAGATGGTACCCTCTTGGACTTTGTTGATTCCACTGAGGTACTTAAAAGTTTCTATCATGTCCCCCCTCCCCCTCCTTTCCTCAAGGGTATACATATTAAACTCCGTTAGTTTCTCCTTGTATGGCTTCTTTTGCAGACCCTGCAACATTTTAGTTGCCCTCCTCTGGACTGCATCTATCCTGTCTATGTTCTTGTGGAGACGGGGTCTCCAGAACTGGATGCAGTACTCCAGATGGGGTCTCATCAACTCTCTCTACAGAGGGATAATAACTTCTTGCTTTCTGCTGGTGATGCCTCTCCCTATGCATCCCAGTATACCCCCAGCCCTCCCTACTGCCTTCTTACATTGCTTGCTAACCTTAAGGTCATCTGATATGATTACTTCCAGGTCTGCTTCTATTTTTGTTGTTGTTACTATCCCCCCCCCTTGTGTAATCTTCCCCTGGGTTTTCGTTTCCCAGGTGCATTATTTTGCACTTCTTTGCGTTGAATCCAAGCTGCCATACTTCTGACCATTCCTCCAACCTTGCCAAGTCCCTTCTCATCCTTTCCATGCCTCCTTGTGTATAAACAATGTTGTAGATCTTTGTGTCATCTGCAAAGAGGCATACTTTCCTTCCAGTCCCTCTGCAATGTCACTTATAAAGACATTAAAAAGGACTGGACCCAGTATTGTACTCTGCGGTACCCCACTAGCAGCCCCTCCTTTTTCAGAGTGGACTCCATTTACAATAGAAATATAGAAACATAGACTTTGATGGCAGATAAGGACCGCTTGGCCCATCTAGTCTGCCCATTTCCCTACCTACAGGATAGGCCGCAGATCCTAGTTAACCAACAACCTATTTCTTCCTACTCCCCACAAGAATTGCCTTATGTCTGTCCCATGCATTCTTGAATTCTCCCACAGTTTTAGACCCCACAACCTCCTCAGTAAGGCTGTTCCATGCATCCACTACCCTCTCTGAGAAATAATACTTCCTCACATTGCCCTGAACCGCCCCTCCATCTTTAAATTGTGTCCCTTGTTCTTGCACGTCTCTTTTCTGAAAGATGCTACCCCTTGGACTTTGTTGATTCCACTGAGGTACTTAAAAGTTTCTATCATGTCTCCCCTTCCTTCTTCTTTCCTCAAGGGTATACATTAAGCTCCTTAGTCTCTCCTCATACAGCTTCTCTTGCAGACCATGGTATCATTTTAGTTGCCCTCCTCTGGACTGCCTCTACCCTGTCTATGTCCTTGCGGAGATGGGGTCTCCAGAACTGGATGCAGTACTCCAGATGGGGTCTCACCAACTGTCTGTACAGAGGGATAACAACTTCCTGTTTTCTGCTGCTGATGCCTCTCCCTATGCATCCCAGTATACCCCCAGCCCTCCATACTGCCTTCTCACATTGCTTGCTAACCTTAAGGTCATCTGATATGATTACCCCCAGGTCCCTTACCTTCTGTGTCCTGTTGTCCAGCCAATGTTTTTCCCAGGCTACCACCCTGGGACCCACTCCCAGGCTGGTTAGATTGACTATTAATCTTTTGTGTGGGACTGTGTCAAATACCTTGCTAAAGTCTAGGTAGGTCATGTCCACAGCCCCTCCCTGGCCTACTACTTTGGTCACTCAGCCAAAGAAATCAATTAGATTCATCTGACATGGCCTTCCTGCTGTGAACCCATGTTGCCTTGGGTCCTGTGCCCCACTGGCCTCCAGGTACTCAACAATTCTTTGCTTCAGAAGTGATTCCATCACTTTCCCTACCACAGAGGTCAAACTGACAGGTCTGTAGTTTCCTGCCTCTGTCTTGGTCCCACTTTTGTGAAGGGGAATCACATCTGCCTTCCTCTAGTCCTCAGGCACCACACCGTCCTCCCATGATTTGTTAAAAAGTGTAGTCAGTGTTTTCACTAGTTCTCCCCATAATTCTTTTAGAATTCTGGGGTGAATTCCATCAGGCCCCATTACTTTGTCCACCTTCAGTTTTAGGAGTTCTTTCAGAACCCTTTCTTCTGTGAAAGGACTGGCATCGACCCTCTATCAAGAGTGCTTCTGTTAATTGGATTAGGCACCTCCCCTCCTTCTCTTTAGTGAATACTGAGCAGAAATATTCATTTAGTATCCCTGCTTTTTCACTGTCCCTCTCTGTCCACCCACCGTCCATTCTATTCAGCCTCACTATCCCTCCCTTTGTCTTTCTATGCTTCCTGATGTATCTATAAAAGGTTTTATTCCCCTTCTTAACCAAGTTGGCTATCTTTTCCTCAGTTTGGGACTTTGCTATTCTGACTTCCCTCCCTGCTTCCTTCTGCCTTAACTGGTACAGCTCTCTGTCCTGCTCCTTTTGTGTTTCCTTATACTTCCTGAATGCTATCTTTTTCTCCTTGACTTTCCCCACCACTTCTTTTGAGAACCACAGTGGCTTTTTCTTTCATTTTGATTTGTTTATTTGCTTCCACACAAAGGCTTGTTGCCTCTGTGATGGCAGTTTTGATGTTTTCCCATTGTTGCTCCTCCTTCTAGCCTGTTTGCTCGTGCTTTTCTAAGGCACTCTCCCATCTTGCCAAAGTCAGCCCTCCTGAAGTCCAGTACCCTTACTTTTTTATGGTTTGATTCTGTAGCTGAGTTTATCGTGAACCACACTGTTTGATGGTCACTTTTTCCCACATGGCAACCCACTTCTAGTTCTGAGATCCTCCCACTGTTCCCATTTGAGAGTACGAGGTCTAAGATTGCTCCCTCATTATTGACTTCCAAAACTAGCTGTCTGAGGCATGCCACCTGTAGGGCATCGAGAACAGCCCTGCTCTTGGATGTGGCTGCAGCAAATGTGCTCCAGTTAACATCTGGCATATTCAGGTCTCCCATCAACAGTATTTCCCCTTTCTCTGCCATCCTAAGAATGCCTTCTGTCATATCCTTGTTCATTCCCTCCTCCTGACATGGAGGTATGTATACAACCCCGGTGCAGATTGTGGTGCCATTTCCAGTCTCTAAGGTGACCCACAGTGCCTCCTCTCCTTCATGTTTACTCTTTTGTTCAGTTGCTTTTATCCCTTCCTTTACATAGAGAGCTACTCCCCTCTTCTCCCCTCCCTGTCTCTCCTGTGGTTATGTACCCAGGTATGTTAACATCCCAGTCATGGTTCTGTGTACCATGTTTCTGTGACTGCTAAAATATCCAGGTATCCCTCTTCCATCAAGGCCACCAGTTCAGGAAGCTTGTTGCCCAGATTATGGGCATTGGTACTCATTACCCTCCATTTCCTGATGGCCTTACTCCTTTTTGCCCCACCCCTGTCCTTATTGCGTTTGCCACTTTCTCCATTTACACCTGCCCTTCTCCCTATTGACATCACTGTCTTGGTGGTACACAGACACAACTGAATAAAAACACTATAAATGCTGATTCTTTTTCATTTCCTTTGATGGACAAGCACTAGACACATTTGGGGGCATTGTCTTTCAGTTTGCAGGATTTGGAGCAGATCAGTGCTCTGATATGAGCTGCATTAGTAAGTCAATCTGCCATGCTGGCCAGGCACTGTACTCTTAATTCTGAACAGTTCAACCCTTTAAAAGCATCACTTTAAGGTCACAGGTCAGTGTTCAGGCAAAATAGAGCTGGGCTACTGAATGATTTTCCATTATTAACCCAATAAATCAGGGAGATGTTGATAGATGTGAGCACTGGGGCAGTATGTCAGCCTAGAGACAATTATTGTTTAACAGATTCAGGTGATCAATGGTGTCAGAATCTTACTGTAGGGAAAGGAAAAGCATGAAAATGAGAAGATAACAGCTGAATGAATAAAGAGAGTAATCAATGCATGCAATTTGTAAATTAAACCCAGCTTTGATACATATTAAATATAATGATTGGATGTTATATTAAACACCCACGTAGTCTTTCACTTTGCTCAGAAAAGACAGACTGGTTAATGTGGATAATGGATTTTCAATACAAACACTGCCTGTCTCTTGATTTAAGAGCTGTAAAGAAAAAGATAACGAAATATTGAATTATTAACGATTGATATGAGAAAGGTCTAATTAGATGTGGGCAGGTAACACCTCTACTCATGGAATAATGAAAAATGCAGAAAATTGATAATGGATTTCATAAAAAAACAATTCAGGTTAACATTAAACATCTTGAATAAAGAAAGAATTCTCAGTGTTTAACGCTGAAAGTGCTTGATTTAATGAAATATTTTAAGTGTTTGACTTCTGCCTTAAAATGGGGTAGATATCATTGGCATGAAAATCAACTACATGATTCATCACTAATCCTTTAAATAACAGGAGCCCTTTTAAATTAATCCTCAAAAGCTAACTTAGTTAAAAAATATCCATTTACAGGTCAAATAATCATAAAGGGTACTAGAAATATGGGAATTGCGTTGGAAATCTTTAGCTTAATTTACCTTTTTTATAATCATTTGAGCATTCAGTTTGGCAAGTATAAAACTGCTTCAAGAAAGATACATTTTCATTTTGTAAAGCTAATGCTTAAGCATGACTATTTCTGATGAAATAACATTAGCAATGTACGTTGGACTTAATAACTATAACTCTAAGCTGTGGTACATGCATTGTCAGTTTGCCCAAAGTGTAATTCTAATAGAACTAGAATTTCTCATATTTTTTTTGTAAGAAAAACAGTTCTGACTCTATTGGGGACATCCACAAATGTGATCAAAACTGTAGTTGTACTGAAAGGTAAATACATTATGTAATTGTAACTTGTCAACTAAAACACTAAATGTATTTCACACTGCCAAGAGGGTTTGCAATACTTAAACAAGGGTCTTTCTTTAGTGTTACAGGAAGGTTGTGGTTTTATGGGTACAGTGTTTTAGAGTTCGTTGAGTCTAGAGTATGTGGGTTTATTGGTTTTGTTGGCTTGTGTGGGAGGTTTTTTTTAAAGTTGCAGCACAATGTGTGTAAAGATAGTAACCCCAAGACTCAGCTACTATCTGTCCCAGCTCCTTGACATGTGCCTCTTCAGAGACTCTTTCTTGCCAGTGGCTGCTTATCACCACTGCAGGGTGTTGGGGATAATGGTTTAGGAGTTGGGTGTAGGTTCAGAAGATCTGATGGTGGTATTATGAGAATGAAGACCAGGAGAGTTTGCTGGGGGAAATTTGATGCACAGCGAGGTGAAAAATGGTTAGTTCCCATACCCATGGCTTCCACAGAATCAAGTACTGTAGACCAGTAGCTGATGTGGCAGTGATATCTACCCATCTCCTTTGGGCAGTCCTATTCAATGTTGGGTCAATGATGAACAAGATTGCCATTATGGTAAATTTTATTTTGGGTTCCTGAGCCCATCTGGTATGCATCACAGAGACCTGGTTGGGGATGATGCCAGTCTGATTTTGGAGGTGGCAATTCCAGTGAAATTATTTGTGTTACACTACCTGAGTGGGTATCACAGGGGTGCCATCAGAGTTAGAGCTGAGTTGAATTTCACTGTGCATCTAGTTAAAGAAGACTCATTGTTTTTAATGTGGGGCTGTGCATGGGGGCCCAGGTGCAGGCTGTAGGATCCTCCTTGTGTACCATGCTCTGGGGAATTGGGTGTAATTCCTTCAGGAAATAGTGAACTTCATCACCAACAGGGTATTGGAGATGCACAGGCGAGTGATCCTAGATGATGTCAATGCTTGGGTCTCTGGATTAACCCAGTCAGTTGGTTGGATCCCTTAATGTTGTCATTTTCTTTCATGGCCCTTTCTTGTGGTCAACCACCTATAGAGTTGGTCTGGTACCACCCTTTAAGAGGGCTGGAGTCTGTAGGATTTCAGGCAGTTCTGAATATCTTGTGCATGTTGACATCTTATGAAACAGGGCTGGGGTACACAGTTGTGACCTATAATAGGGCCATCTCTGCAGCCTTTGACTCTTTTGCACCCATCCAAGTACATCTGCTGGTCTCTCCCCAAGGCTTGCTATAGTTTGATGGTGAGCTTTCACAGTTAAAAGAGTATGGGTCAAAAGTTGGAGTGTTCTTGGAGGAGGACAGACTGGCTCTGAACATGCACTACAAAGCATTCCAGAAGGCAATCTCCCAGATGAAAGCATCCTTTTCTGTCCAGAAAGAGTGATGCCAGTAGAACTCGACCAGCTCAGCTCTTTTGAACTGTAGTTCAGCTGCTTCCCCCAGCCTGTCGAGAGTCTATTAGAGTCTTTTCATTGACTAAGTGTGAGTAGTTTGCTCAATTCTTCTCAGTCAGGGTGTCACCTCTTCAGACTGGGATCTGCCCAAGAGGGCTGTACCAGCCCAATGGATTGAGTCTGCTTGTGGTAGAAGTACTCATTTTGTCTGGGGAACATTTTGACCAGATAAAATAGAACAGTTTTGTGGGGGTGATTTTGGAGTTCTTTTGGAGCTGTGACCCCCATTTTGTGAACTGGAAATGGACCCAACACAAATACTTGTGGGTTGTGTGGGATATCTGGACTCAGTTGTTGCTGGGATTTTCCAGTATTCCTTACCAGAGGGGCTGCTAATGATAGCATTGAAATATACATTGGTTAGACCCATTCTGAAAGAGGCATCTTTGGACCCAGGTAACCTGGCAAACTATATACCCTTCTCTAAACTACCCTTTCTGACCAATGTTATTGTGAAGATTGTGGTGTTGCAGCTTGAGGCACACCTTGCCCCTCTTTGAGCCCCTCCAGTTCTGATTTAGGTCTAGCTATGGCACTGAAACCACATTGGTCAGAGTGCACAGTGACCTACCCAGCTAGGATGAGGGATAGAGGGGTACAGTTAATTCTCATTCTCCTTGATCTCTCATCAGCTTTTGATACTGCAGACTATGGTTTGCTGTTAAACTGACTGAAGGAGTATGGAGGGCTCACTTGAAAAATCATCTATTGGTTTTATTCCTACCGTAGAGACTGGGCACAGAGGGTGGTGATAGGGAATTTCTCCTCATGCCCAATTTCAGTACCCTGTGGTATCCCCCAGGGGTTGGTGCTATTGCCCATGCTGTTCACAGTATATATGTAACCCCTGGGTGAAATCATCAGATGATACAAGTTGGGTTTTCACTGCTATATGGATGATACCCAGCTGTACTTGTCCTTTGCACCCTGGACACATGATGCAGTGAAGATGCTGAACAGTTGACTGGCTGATATCCTTGACTAGATGGCACTGAACTGGCTGAGACTCAACCGGGACAACACTGAAGTGGTAGTGAACAATCCATGATAGAGGAGGGGAGCAGAAGCAGCCAAAGAGGTTATGGGGCATATGCTTTGGATTTCAGGGCTAGAATCCACTGCAAAGATAAAACATCTGGGGATCATTCTGAATGACAAGTTGTCATTTGAGGCTCAGGTGTCAGCTGTAGTCTAGAGTGGCTTTTACTATCTTAGGAACATTGGCCAGATAAAGTCCCTTATCCCCTTAGAAGACCTGAAATTGCTGATACATACTTTAGAGACATGCAGACTTGATTACTGTGCAAATCTTTCCCACAAGATGAATAAAGGTGTCAAATAACACCTACAGTTGGTGAAGAACACAGTGGCGAGTGTGCTGAAGGGTCTTTTGAGGACCTGTCATGTAAACCTGAACCTTTATGAACTACCTTAGCTGCTGGTGAAGGGGAAAATCACCTTTAAATTTGGGTTACTAACTTACAGTGGCGTACCCCAGGATGAAACCTAATTCTGCAGCATTTTGCAGCACTCTACAGAATGCTGCAGCAGACCTACTGAATATAGTACTGTAATTTCAATGGTAATTAGTCACTTTTGTCATTCGGGAAAATGTGACAGTGCTAGGATGAAGTGAATGCACAACCATTTCCTGTATGACAAAAGGGACTAATTGCCACTTAAATTACATTGCTTTATTCAGTAGGTCTGCTGCAGCATATTGCAGAGTGCTTTAAAAGTAGGTTTCATCCTGTGGGAAGCCACTGTGTATAGCACTATATGGGGTGAGCCCTGGCTACATGGTTGAACACCCAGCTCTTCCTAACAGTCTCACTGTCTGTGCTCCATGGATGTGGGTCTCCTTGATGTTCCCAGGGCTAGGTTAAAATTCTGTAGTGAATGGGCATTTGAAGTTGCTGCTCTGGTGATCTGGAACTCTCTCCTGTAAGCTCTAAGGGAGACTTCTTCAGTGGAAGACTTCAGTAGGGATCTGAAGTTTAGTTTGTTTAAAGAGCAAGTGCTTAGTAAGGATATGTATCTTTAAGAATGAAAGTTCGGGGCCTTTGGATGCCTCTGTAAATCATTTTGTTTGCATTTTTTTGTTTAGTCAATTATCTTTTCATCATTTTATTTGTATGTTGCCAACTACTAGTAAAAAATAATTAAATG
The DNA here is from genome assembly GCA_016271365.2 of Neoceratodus forsteri. Classification (NCBI taxonomy): domain Eukaryota; kingdom Metazoa; phylum Chordata; order Ceratodontiformes; family Ceratodontidae; genus Neoceratodus; species Neoceratodus forsteri. The sequence goes on from CM057458.1 coordinate 767,995,980, forward strand.
GAATTCTTGTATTATGATGTCAGAAATGTTCTACTGGTAAGTCTGGCAGTGTATTTCTATTTTTGTATTATCTTTTTTACCTCATCCTATGTGCACCACTTCTGCCCCTCCTTCAGGCTTACCAATGCTGGCTCTGGTCTGTCTACCTTCCGATCCTCCAGTCCCATACAGCAGCCAGCCCCAGGGTAACCCAGAGTAACCCTTCTCCGGATGAGTCCCCCTCCTCCGAGGGGGAATGCACCAGTCCAGGGGGGCAAGCCAGCACTACACTTGGCCCTGGGGTGCTGTTGGGATGGAAGACTCAGCAGGGACATGAATGGCACCAGAGAGCCGGGCAGCCATCATCTGGCTTAAAGTGGGGTGGTATTTCTGCTTTTCTGGTATGTCCCCGATGTGCATCTGTTGTGCTCCTGGTCTCCACCAGGGGCTGCCACAGTGCAATGTCAACCCCACTACCCACCCCAAGAGAGGAGAGCAATCCTACAGATGCTCAATCCTCTTCTCTTCTCTTCTTTCCCCTGCCAGCCCCCGGCATCCTGAGTCCATTCCCAAACCCGGGTCACTAGCGTGGGTCGAGGTAAGACACCAGCATCTCAGCCTTCTATGCCACTAGGCCACTGGCAGTGTATTTCAGTGGAAACAGCAAACATATTTTCAGACTTTTACAAAGAAATAACATTTTATACTAAATACATCTTATATATTTAATAGAAATAAGTTATTTTGTAAACCTGTTATCTTTTTTCTTCATAACCAGATTTTACTTTGGAAGAAGAAAAGAGAAGCCAATTACATTCAAATTCATACAGACATACAACACCACTGTAGTGCAAGCATATAAAAGTCGTTTGCTATCTAAAGAAGTATCTCTTTTTTAAAAAGATAGAAACATATATTTTTTTTCTCATTGAAATACACTGGGCTTATAAAGAACTCTGCACTTCAACGTGTGCTTACACAGTTAAGATGTTTCAGCTGTTACAATTGACTACAGAATACATTTTTTTTTCATTTTCAATGTTCCTTTCCAATGTACAGCACATCTAGGTAGTCTATCTAAAAGGTCTGTGTAGAAATCATTTGAAAATGTTTGCCTCTCTCCTGTTAACCTCACAGTGCCAAGGTGTATGACATCATAGTGCTCCCCATGACAACAGACTGCTATGTCACATACAGCAGTTGTGTGGTTAGCAGGGGAGAGCTATATACATTATGAAAGACTCGGGAGATTATTTGCTGCATTATCTACAATATTTAGTTGATCAACAGCAGGGAAAAGTGAAAAAACAATTACTAGAAAACAATGACATTAAAACATAACTGGTATTAACTGAGGGTGGGATATTCAGAAGGGTTGCGCATGGTGCAACACAGTTGTGCCATGCGCAACCCACTGATGTTCCCTGGCATGATATTCAAAAGAGGAAAGTGTGTGGTACAAATGCCAATGCACTGGGGCGCATCAGTGATGTATTCAGTGCAAGTGGGGGGGCGTGCCCATGCATACCCCCCGCACATCCCGATATTCAGCCCGGGATGTGCGGAGCCCATGCAGGCACAACCCCTACATGTGCCGCATACAGTTGTTCCAAAAAATAAAGGAGCAACAGCTGGCCACCCACAGGTGAGCTGCCATATTGCAGGGCGCAACACAGCAGCTACCAGCTGTAGGTGGCCACCCGGCTCCGGTGGCACCCTCCATCGGATAGCGTTCCCCCCATGCCCGATCACAGGCAGAAGTAGGAAATTAAATGGTCCTATATACCTGGTGATCCAGTGGACTGCTCGCAGCCCGATCATGGGCATAAGTATAAAAATAATAAACTCCTATATCCCTGGTGGTCCGGTGGACTGCTCACAGCCTGATCATGAGCAGAAGTCTAAAAAATGATTAGATCCCATCCCTGGTGGTCCAGTAGTACCCCCTCCCCACCCTCCTACTGAGTCCTGCCACCCCACTCCCCCCGGTCAGCGGCAGGCAGCAGCTCCCCACCTGCAAGTCACCAAGCTGCCCACCGACTGATTGCATACAGTACAGCTGTATGCCCATTGGTCTACAGCGTGGGCTAATGGCTGTGCAGACCGTACTGTACTACACAGTCCAGATATGTGAATGGATTCATTCACATATCTGGACTGTGTAGTATAGTCTGCAGGCCCATTGGCCCACGCTGTGAACCAATGGGCGTACAGCTGTACTCGGTACACAGTCAGTTGGTGGGTGGCCAGGAGGCTTGTTGGTGGGGAGCTGCTGCCTGCTGCTGACTGGGGGTGGGGAAGTGGGGGCTTAGTGGGAGGGTGGGGAGGGGGTACCTGCTGGACCACCAAGGATGGGATCTAATCTTTTTAGACTTCTGCCCACAATTAGCTGCAAGTGGCTCATACTGGACCACCAGGGATGTAGGAGTTTATTATTTTTATACTTATGCCTGATATCGGCCAGGGCAATTTGCCACTTGTGCAGGGGCATCGTCCTCACGGCCGCAGTCTGGCAGGGCACCAGGTGCAAGTCGCCGGGGATGGGTGCACCTGCATGCAAATGTGGCCATAATGATATGCAAATTGCCCCATTTGTGCCTTGCATGCATTATGGCCCCATTTGCATGCGCACCTTTGAATATCGCGGTTGATGCGCCTAGTGCAATGGCACTTGCGCTAGCGCATCCCCCTGCCCCTCTCTGGCCAATTGTGCTGGTGCAGTGCCACTGTGTCATGCACAATGCAGGTGGCCACAGAGCGATATTCAATGGTGCTAAGCCATGGCGCAGCACCCTTGAATATCACCCTGTCAGTGCCCTGGCACATCCCAGTTGCGCTGTGCCCAGGCTTGCGCCAGAGCCTGGTGCAGTCTGAATATCCCACCCCTAGGTGTTTTTAAGCTATTTATTATAATACAGAGTTGCACTTTAAGTAGTTGGCAGTTTCTGACATCACAATATTAGAATTCTACTGAATTCTTTTTACTAGCAGTGTGAACAGTAAATGTGAAAACCTGTGTGTTTCACTGCACTAACACATATTTTATTATACTAGGTAGAAAGTAATTACTAATACATTAAAATACGATAAATAGTCAGTTTGCTATTTATTTGATGTAAACACCTTTTTATTAAGGCTTTTGGGACTTCTGGATGAATCTCCTGGATAAGTACACTTCTGTTACTTATTTTACTAGGATATACTTGAGTTTTCGTTCACATACTGCATTTCATTATTTCATTCGCTGCTGTGTGTGTTGTAAGACACCCTAAGCCTCCAGGGAAGGGTGCCATTGTTAAACTACTACTACCATTCCTTCTGATGATTAAGAAAAAGAAAAATCACTGTTGAAATACTATTAAAAATGATACTACAGAATATCAATTTGTTTCAACTTTATGTAGAATTCTATTTTGTAAACAAATCAATGCAAATTTTACATATGAAGGTAAAAAAAAAAACATTAACCTTTGCTGTCCAGAATTCCTATATGTTCTATTTCTCTTGTCAGCCTAAGGGTTAATTTCAAGATATGAACACACAAAGTTAGGACAGAAAGAAGACATGGTGCCTCAAGTTCTTTTCCCCTCCAACTAAGGGGGAGTTCCCTGTCACATTCATTTCTTCAGATCACTAATCTTGTTTAAGGTTAATGGCTGAAAATGTATAAACAGACACCACCTGTTCTGGATGTCTATTCCAAGTGCATATCTACCGAACTTTAATAGTAACTTCCTATAATTTCTTCACTGAATGGCTGCTCTCTGTATCTCTTTCACTTGTTGTTAGCATCAAATTCAGTACTTGGGTTTCTGGCTGGACCCTGACCTAAAATATGATAAATTCAGATGTACAGATATTAACAACAACAAAAAAAAAACAATAAGTGCAATACTGTAAGTACTCTATATATATATTCAAATCTAGTAATGTATTTATTAAATTTTTTTGTCAAGGAGTCAAACATGTTTACAAGGTGCAACATGGGGAGGTGAGCAGAATGTGAGACAATTAGTGGAGCACAAAACGGCGATGAAAATAACAATTAACAAGACAAAATAAAAAACTAATAAGAGTAGCACAAAACAATAGATACAGCATGTCCAGTGAGTGCAGGGAATGCAAAACAAGACATATGCACCAACAATCATAAATCGATAATTCTCCAGAAAACCCAAGAAGTATGCATTAAAAATCACAAATCATAAATTCCATTAAAAACTTGAATAAACTCCTCCTACAGTTGATCCTGACAATACAGTACTGGGAAAACACTGCCTACATGACAACCCACAAAGCACTTTTTCTCCAACTTAACATAACACCTCTGACCTCTCTGACTGTTGCATAACATGCCCAGTATGATCCATGGCCTTTATTAACTTTTCTCTAAGTTATGTGCATTGTTTAGTCACTTATGCTAAACACACTTTATCCTACAACCAGCTCTCTCCTTCTAGCTGCCACCTCCCACTATGCTCCTCCACTTCCTGTTTTACCTGGCTTCCTTCACTCACCCACCTATTTCCCTTTTTCTTTCTTACCCAGTCTACTCCTTCCCATCAAATCCCCATCCCCCTCACTCCCCTTCCCTTCCCCCTACATACCCTAGCCACTCCTCCACTCCTTCCATCTCTCTCACCACCTACCCTCTTCTATGTCCTCCCATCCACCCCAGTCTGCTACACTCTCCTCTCCTGAACATTGAAGCCCTCCATCTTGCCTGTCTCTTCCTTTCTCTTCCCTGTTTCCCTCAGTCACCACCCCATTCAAAAGAGTGGAAGTCCAAATCAGTTCACCTTCTGCTTTTCCTCTTCATCCTTCTTTCTTTAGAAGTTGAATCCAACCCCAGTCCCTGCCTCCCATCTCTCCTCTTATTCTACTGAATGGTCTCACCTTCTTCCACCTCAGTGCAAGAAGTCTCCTCCCTAAGCTCAACTCTCTGAAAGTATGGGTCTCTTAACAGTCCCCTGATATCTTATGCATCACTGAAACCTGGTTGATCTCCAGGATCCCTGAGTCCAGCATAGCTCTCCCTGACTTCCATCTCTTTCAGCAAGACTGTGGTAAGCATGGTGGTGGTTTATGTTTGGTATACCCTCTCCTTCAATCTCTCCTTCTGTGAAGCTCTCACCTCATCTCATGAGCTCTTGCTAGCTCAGCTATCCCTTCCCTCCACTCTCCCCACTTTGTTGGTGTTATTTATGACTGTCTAAAGCTATTTCCCCAACCCTGGTTAACTCCATCTCATTCATTGTCTCACTTGTAGCCTCCTATGAGATCATCCTCCTAGTGGATTTCAACTCCAATTGGCTCTGCCCTGTTTCTAAGCCCACTTTTCACACGATTTAATTCTTGAATTTCACTCAACTCATCAATGAACCTACCTGCCTCAATCCTCACTCCTCCAACCACCCTACTGCATTGGATGCTCACCTCCCACCCACACTACATAATTGCTGTAGGCATTCTCTCTGATGCCCTCAATGACCACTGCTTAAGCTACCATGCCAGGAAAGTGGATCTCCCTCCATCACCCCCTAAGTACATCTGGAACAGGCCTCTCAGGTTGCTAGACATTGAGACCCTTTTAAATGATCTTGTAGCATCTGATTGGTCTCCCGTGTACTCTGCCCCTGACATTGACTCAGCCATATCTCTCTTCACCACTACATTCAACAACATCTGAAACATCCATGCCCAGTCAAGAAGGCCAGGGTTAAATGCTCCCACCACCTGTGGGTCTTAGCTGACCTACTCATTCTCTGCAAATCCTGGGACCAAGGGTGGCATATTTTAAATCCTCCCAGTCCCTGGCTGACCTCCAGTCTGTCAGTGCACTCATAAATACCTGCACTAAAGCTGTTCATGTCGCCAAAACCTTCTACTTCAAGGCCAACCTCCATTCTAATCTCACCTCACCCTCCAAGTTTTAGAAGGTTATCCACTTACTATTCAACCCTCCAGCCCAGTCAGCACCTCCACCCTCTCGTTAGATGACTTTCTTGTCTCTGACCCCTTCTCTGTATCAGCACTTTTCAACAACTTCTTCACCACCTGTACTCTACCCTTTCACCCTGCTCCTGACATTAATGTCTCTCCCCTACCCCTACCTCTTTATGGCTTCCATTTTTCACCTGTCTCCCCACAGGATGTCTGTCTTGCCCTCATGTCTCTCAACCTCTCCAAATCTAGTCCCGATAGTTTTGACCCAAAGCTCCTATATATCTCTGCCCTTACCATAGCCCTCCATCTCTCTCACCTCCTAAATCTATCCTTCTCCCTTGGTGCAGTTCCTCAGGCCTGGAAATTTGCCAGGGTTCTCCCTCTGCATAAAGGGTATGACTCCTCTTCCCCTGGAAACTACAGGCCAATATTTCTCCTCCTCTCTCTCGCCAGACTCCAAAAATTCATAGTATACGCCAGGCTTTCTGGCTTCTTTACCTCTTGAAACCTTCTCTCTCCATTCTAGTCTGGCTTCAATAAGAGCCACTACACAGTGTCCTCCCTGTTCTGTGTAACTGGCACCACCCTCACCAGGATGGATCAGGGACACATCACTTCAGCCATTTTCACTGATCTAGTCAAGGCTTTTGACTCTGCATCCCACCCTCTGCTACTGAAAAAGATGCACACATCCTGCATCTCTGCATCTGCTGTGGCCTGGTTCCGATCACACCTCACAGACAGCGTACAGTCTGTTCAGATGGGTGGAGTTCTGTTGCTTCTCCTCCCAATCCAATCAGGTGCCCCTCAGGGCTCCATACTCAGACCAGTCCTTTTTTCTATTTTTCTGAATGACCTTCCCTTAGCTTTTGTCACCTCACACATCCACATGTATGTGGATGACGCAGTCATCTACTCCCGTGGCCCCTGGACCGCAGCTGTGGAGGTCCCTCTACAGTGCGATTTCCACTTCTTGTGCTGGTTTCAGGCCAAACAGCTTACGATGAACCTTAAGAAGACTGTGTATGTGATCTCTGGCACCAGCCAGAGATTGGCTAGGCTCTCACCTTCCCTTGTCTTCACTGTTTTTGATAGCACCCCCATTGACACTGTCCCTGCCTTCAAATTCCTTGGGCACTGACTTGATATCAAGTTCAGTTTCTACACCCACATTGATGTGGTTCACATCAAACTTCTCCCCAATCTCAGAGCCTTGTACTGCAACAAGGACTGCCTCCCCCTCCAAATCTGAAGGGAGTTGATTACTAAAATAATCCTCCTGGTTTTTGACTATGTAGACATGGTCTATGGTACCACTCCTGCCTCTTCTCTAGTCAGACTGGACACCCTCTGTAATGCCTTCTGCACTTTGCCATCAACTCCTCTCCCTGTATGCACCATTACACACTATGTTCATGTTTCTCCATCCTCCCTCTTCCCCAATGTTGCCTATTCAACTGCACCTCCTTTATTGCCAAATACTTGTTTTGCACCCTCCCATACTACATTTCCTCACTCCTCTGCACCACCTGCCACTCCTCTTGCTCTCTACACACCAGAGACCCCAGAACTTTCAACATTTCCCACCCTTGCTCATGCAGGGGGGAAGCTGCCTTCTCCTACCACCTGCCTTCTCTTTGGAACCAGCTCCCATTTTCCCTCTGCCTCTTGCCATCCCTCCATGCCTTCAGACACTTGCTGAGATCTACCCCAACCCCCTGCTTCTGTCTCCCCCTGTCCTAACCTTCCTCTCCCTTTCACATTTATGCTGCACTACCTGGGATCCTGTTCTCCTGTTCATCCTCCCCACACATTCAATACTTGCATCTCACTTTTGGGTTACTATTATCTACCCTGTCTCACAGCCTTTCATCTCATCATTGCTATAACCTGTCTCAAAGTCATGTTATGACTGGTCTCCTCTTACGGATTTTATTTCCATGTAAACGTATTGTTCTGTATGGTGCACTTTGTCAGCCTTTCATTTTTTTTGATGCAATGTTTTGCCCTTCCACTTTGTTATCATCTAGACACACTCTTGCTAGTGTTACTGCTTGGGACTTTATGTTCTTTGTACAATGCACTTTGTAGTTGCTCATTAGTCCTTTACTGTTTTGCACTGTTACTGCACCTTTCCCATCCCCAGGGTTGCACCTGGAAATGAGCCTCGGCTCAGTGTGGCTTTCCCAGTTATCACATTTTAAATAAATAAATAAGCCATATAAAGAACAAGACATGAGAAAGGTGAAGTTATATAAGGAATAAGGCATGACAGATAGGGAATTATGCTATATTACTGAATCAGGGGGAAGGGTTATAGTCCCAAGCCCAAAGGGCTTTGGACTTCAACCTCCCAACTTATATTAACTAGCATAAACCCAAGATGAAATTGCTTTATTTCACTTTTAAAATGGCTTGCAAACTCAAACTCACTAACTCACTGTGCTGTGCCATCTCTCTCTCTCCTCTCTCTCTCTCTCTCTCTCTCTCTCTCTCTCTCTCGTCATCCTGTCAGCTCTCTGTCTTCCCTGTCCACTGGCTTTTCTGTCTCATCATCCACCATCTCTCTCTCTCTCTCTTTCTCCCCCCCACATTTGCTCTGACTCACAGAAACAAGCATTTGTCAATGCCGAATGTTTGCTTGCTGGCATTGGCATTGGTAGTGGAGGAGTTACAGAGCTGCATAATAGGAATGGCAGTGAAGTATTGAACTGAAGCCAACCCCAACACCACCACCCTGCAGATACTGACAGGCATTGGGGTGTGCCTTTGGGTCATCAGGCATAACGGCCATGCCATTTTACCATACCCTACCCTGCAGACACTGACAAGTGTCACGGTGTGCCTTGGGGTCTTTGGCCCTTATGTTCACCTCATTCCATCAGGAAATATGGTGAGATGGGTGCTGTATAGGAGAATGGGGTGAACTTTGGGGCCGATGACTCCAAGGCACACTTCGATGCCTCTCACTGGCTACAGGGTTTGGGTGGGAGTGGAATGGTATGAGCATTACAGGCAACAATCCCAAGTCACACCCCTGATGCCTGTCATTCTCTACAGGGTGGGGTACTATAGTTGGAAACCCTAATGCCTCAGGCATTCATTGGTATTTTCACTCCAAATTTTCAACATTTTTTTTTGTGACTCCCACCTTATAAACAGTGGCAATATCAGTTTGTTAGCCAAAAGCTGCTTTTGCACAGCGACTAGACCATTTGGCACCACAGGTGCAAAAACACATTTCAAACAGGATTTGAAAAATGACAGCTGTACTGTTCATGGGGAGGTGTAAAAAATGGCAATGTTGAAAATCTGCAGTGAAAATATAAAAAAACTGGTGAAGTCACGAATGTGCATAGAACTGTGCAACACACACCCATAATGTAATTAGTTTGGGGATTTTTTTACAGCAGATTGTCAACACAGGCATTTTGGGACCTCCACTCATGTACAGTGTCACTGTGATTTTCTTAATCTGTCCCGAACAGTGATTTCTCACAGCGACCACACATTTCTGCGCTGGAAGTGTGAAAACACATTTCAGCAATGGTGTGGAAAATGACAGCTGTACTGTTCATAAGGAAGTGTGGAAAAATGCCAGTGGTGAAAATCTGGACTGAAAATATTAAAAATTCATGAACTTACGGCGTGCATAGGATTGCGCAATGCACACCCGTAACACAGTCATTTTATTGACTTTTTCACCAAATTTTAATATAGCTATTTTAACACCTCTGCTCATGAACAGCATCACTGTGATTTTCTTAATCTGTCCCAAATATTGATTTCGACACCAACTGCACCATTGTGCGCTACATGCACGGAAACACATTTTGGGTGAAATGTGAAAAATGACAGCTGTAGTGCTCATAAAGAGGTGTGGTAAAATGGCAATGTTGAAAATCTGGAGTGAAAATATTAAAAATTCATGAACTTATGAGCATGTGTAGGAACTACGCAACGCACAATCGTAAATCAGTCATTTTTGGGAATTTTTTCACCAAATTTCCAACATAGGGTTTCTGGGGGCCTACCTCATGAACTGTGATACTGTCATTTTGTAAATTGGTCCCGAAAGGTGGTTCTGCGCAGTGACCACAAAATCACCTTTCGGGGCTGATTAACGCCATGACAGTGCCAGAATTCATGAGGAGGAGACCCAAAAACCCCATATTGAAAATGTGGTGCCAAAATTCCAAAAAATGCCTGAGATATGCATCAAAGTTAAGAAAACCCTATTTATTTCATTATACAGCTTACTGGCATTTCTTCAGTTTGCGGTCGGCTTTGAAGAGTGAAGACATGTTCCCGGTCCACCTAAGAACATCTCGTCGGCCTCCAGAGGTAAGTATGGGGTGAGATGGGGGTGTGGGGAGGTGGATGCGCAGAGGGTGGGTGCGGGTTGTGGGGCAAGACAATCAACGAGGGACCATTTGTTTTTTTCAGGTGGATGACACGGGACTTGTGCCATGCTGGGGTGGACTCCTAGCATGGCAGCTAGAAAATTTTTAGAGGGGCAGTGGAGCCGAGGATGACAACGTGGGACTTATGCAACACTGAGGTGGGGTCCCAGCATGATAGCTGGAAAAACATTTTTGGGGGAGCATTGGAGCCGATGGGGAATTGGGCACCCCTATCTGCCATGCAGATGTATGCCACATTGGGGTGGGTTCTCAGCGTGGCAACTGGAAGTCTGTTTCTTTTGGGAGGGGTTAATTTAGCCGACTGGGGATTGGGCACCCCCGTCGCCTCCTCCTGGAAAGATAGTCCAAGGAAAAGTTCACTTCAAACTGAATTTATGTTCCAGGAAGAGAAAGCAGAGATGTATACAAGCAGGATTGCTGGCAATATGCTGATCAACACTATCTTATCGCTGCTCACTGAAGCAGAGCTCTCCCTTTCAACTGTACGACACTGCATTTTCAACTGCTGTCATAGACTGCTGCAGCATTCATTGGTGAACTGTGGCTGCACCTGCAAACACACTGACTGAACTGGAAGACAGGGTGCCACACCTACAAAAACCCAGATGATGGCACTATGTTTCTTGCACATGCGTGCAAGCAAACATAAAAATGAATTCTCTGCTATCACTCCCAGTCCTGGCCTGTCTCTGTCTCTGTCTCTGTCTCTGTCTCTCTGTGTGTCTCTCTCTCTCTCTCTCTCTGTCTCTCTCTCTCTCTTTCTGTCTCTCTCTCACTCTGTCTCTCTCTGTCTGTCTGTCTCTCTCTCTCTCTCTCTCTCTCTCTCCCCCATCCAGCTTCTGCCTCTTTTCCTCTCCAATGCTTGCTGTCAGCTCCCCTAAGGTATTTCCTGATGTACTGCTGGGGGTGGGGTTACTTCCAGTAGAATGTGCTACCTGACATGTCATTGGATTCACTGGTGGGCTTATGAGTCACAGGATAGTGGTGTTGAAGGGTGTTCTGGTAGCTCTGCACTAGTCATGTGTGTTTGTGGTATTGTAACCACTGGGTGAAGGCTTGAGGTGGCAAGTCTAATGGGAGTTTGAAAGGTGAACTTTTTGACCCCAAAACGTTGTACTGTCAGTGAATGCACCCTTGTAGTGTTCTGTAGCAGTGGTATGTGCTGTTTTAATATAGTACCATGTGATGGGGTTTTAACTAATAGGAAGCCAGAATTGAGCCATACCCATTTTATAAACCTTGTTAACAGTCCATGTGATAGGTTGATTTGTTTCAGAAAAGGAATCACGATAAGGGATCTTTTTTTTTTCTAATTCACAGTTTATCCTCCTGCCTCCCTGTCTGGTCTTTCTTCCATTGATCCTCCAGCCCCAACACCAGCTTCTCTCAGGACATACTTTCTCCTCAAGTCCCCATGGCTTGTCCACTATAGCAAGGTAGTTAAGAATCCCTTGACCTGCCGAGATATAGATCCAGATTCATAAAAGCCTGAGTCACTGGTACAGGGCCTGCAGAGGTCAGCGATCATTCTGTCAGGTGTTCCCTGTTTGTGCTGCCACTCTTCCCCTCCCTCTAGGGACAGCAGTGTTGGGATTCATTGGCATGCTGATGCAATATGTAGCACCATGCTTCCCTCCCACACCATGTTATGCATGCCTACAATCAACACATCTGCAGCTGGCAATGATGCAGTGGGACATGACATCTTCCTCCCCAGGAGAAGGAGAGAATTTACAGGATGATTTATCCTCCTCCCTCAGCTGGTTGACCCTCAATGGTCCAAACTCATTCCGAACCCGGTCGCCAGTGTCATGAGCGGTAGCACTACCGTTGTGCCAATATGTCGGCTCACCAAAGGGATCTTGATGAGATTATAACCTGTACTCTTGAGTATTTTATTCTATTTTATAGAATAAAGTCTTACCAATACCTCCTCCAAATTGACAGAAACTTGGTCACAAGAGGGTGACTCAACAAGGTATAAACCACTTAATTTATTCCATGAGAAGTTCCAGGTGAAACAGTTCATTATGCAAATCAAACACCACCACGTGACAAATCTACCCCTAAAGAATGAAGCTACTTATATCTTCCCATTGCATATAGTAACCAAATCTACAGAAAAATACCTTTTCACGAAAAGTGAAGCTTGAAGATACCCCCAATCCCCATCCATCCTTCATTAATAAAAGTAGCTAAATCTTTCCATTGCATTCAGTAGTCAGATTCAAGAAAGGAAAATGTTATTAAAGTAAAGCACACAGATCACTCCCTGTCCTTCACAAAGAATCCTACAGAAACCTTTTCATTAATTACAATCCTCTAGCTCAGGGGTTCTCAAATGGTGAGGCCAGCCTCCCTTGGGAGGCCCCAACCTGTTTCAGGGGAGGCTCAAGCAAGTCTGAAAAAGTACTTTATTTAAATTTTGAGTTTTATATATTTTGTGTGAAGAGATGAAGCAAATTGAAAGAGGATAATAGTAAGTGGATTTTCTGATTTATTTACTAATAAGTGACAAGGGAAGGTGAATGAGCGAAGGCTCATTTCAGGTATACCCGGGGAAGGGTAGGGAGTGAATACATTTCAAAAGGTAACTACAAAACAATCAAGAAATACACAATGAACAATAGTGTAAACAAATATGAACAATAAACCAATAATGAGTGGTGGTGATTGATCAGTTTGTAGACTGATGGCAGAACAGCCCAAATACAAGGGTAGAGCATAGAACTGCTAAGAGCAATAGTAGGAAGGAGCAAAGTAATCCCAGAGAAGTTGCTTAGAAGCAGGGAAGGAAGGGGAGAGGCAAAGTATGTAGGAAGGTTATTTCATATAGAGAGGAAACAAAGAACGTAGTCTGACCAATGAAGGTACTGCAACAAGGGGTAACAATGGTTCAGGAATGAAAATAGTGGAGCAAGTAGACTGGCCTGTGTGGGGGGTTACAATAAGTTGAATAATAATATTTGTTTATTTTATTTATTTGTTATTCAGATAACACCTTTAGCACAGGAGCTCTTTTTCAAAGGTTCCACATCATATAAGACAAGTAACTGAATGTGAGCCAAGTACTCAAAGGGGTTTCAATTTATTCATGGCGTACTGAGCAAAGTACAGTGTGTTATTTTTCTTTGGGGAGGCCCAAAATTATTTCAGTTTTTGGGGGAGGCTCAAAATCTTTTCCACGGATTTGGGAAGGCTCACTGTGACAAAGTCTAAGAACTATTGCTCTAGCTGACTCAAAATAGCAACTTCAGAGTAAACCACAGATACCCTCAACATCAAAAGACTGCAAAGTAAAACAAACCAAAGTAAAAATTACTCAAAAACTTATCAAAATCTGCTGTCTCTGCTGTTTCTAAACAACACAGATAATCTGCCTTCAGAAACAAGCCTTCCCTAATGCAGGATATAATGTCAAACATGTCACCAGATCAAACAGCTGATGTATTAACAAAAGTGATCTCTTAGAAAATGCACTGAATAAAGACTTAAAAACATTCCAGTTGATTTCTTCATTGAACACATAATATGCCAGTTTAACCTACAGTGTTCATCACTGTAATCTATACAGCAGACTAGAATGGCAACACCTACTGCAATAGCCATTTGGAAATCATATTGGATCTGGTTGTGTATAGTTACTTTAAAAGGTTACAAACAACATTACAACCTCATATAGCACCTTTCAAAATACTCCACACCAGTTATCTGTGCCCACGGACTTAGATCTTTGGACTCAACGACTTACAAAATACCAGAAAAGGCAGGCATGCATTTGCCTACATAGTTCTCTAAGACAGGAACAACCTAAACAACAACATAAAACAGCATAAAAATATCCTGAATAGGAGAGAAGGGAGGGGGCTGGGGCAGCTGTAATCTAGGGGTGCTAGCTGCACACTCGAGCAGACTTTGATAGACCATGAGGTGTGTATCTGCTATCAGATTCATATGTTCATATGTTCATAATTACCTCAACCCTATGAATCTTCAAGACCCACTTAAAGCTTTTTAAAAAATCTGGAAACCAATGTGCTTGCATACTATCTAGAATTCACAGCACACAGCTGCTTTATTAACTCATTGCACTTCTGTTTATTTGGTGAGCCAATAGAACATTATCTCCTACCTTTTTGCAGTGATCTCATTGTTATACAATTCAATTGGATTATAAAAATGTATATAACAACCTAAGCAACATCAACCACTGTAATGTCTTTAAATGGTATACAGTGCACAAAGCAACCGCAATTGAGCGCTTACAAAAAGGGCAACTCAGTTATGGCGCCTGTGTTCAGAGCTACCTGGCAGAGTAGTGACTAGATATTTGGGTGGGTGAGGTAGGGCGAAAGGTTGTAATTATGCATGCATATGCACAGGGGGGAAAGAATGGTAAGGGAAGGTATGTGGGAGGGGGTGCGGTGGGCAGCTGCCTAGCTGATTCACTGGCATGGTGGGGAGGGTGGTCAGTTGGGTTGTGCAGGGTGTAGGGTTCAGGTCCAGTGCAGCATTGTGTTCTTGTCGGCAGGTGTTTTTTTTTTTTTTTTTTTTAAGTATTTCACCCCCCTCGACATGCACGCCCCCCTGGAGTTGAGAATCCTTTGGTAGGGGTGTACAGGGGGCGGGGAGCACAACCCCCACATTAAAAAAACAACCCACAGTTCTCTGGCTCCCTCTTGCTGTTCACTGCAAGTGTGCATCACTGAAATTCATTTTCGGCAATGTACACTCACCCAAACACTGATCGATATTGTGTGATCACCATTATGACATAGAATCTCTTTAAACCCCATCTGTTTTGTAAAGAATCATCTATGTGTAACTGCACTATGTACAGTAGGTTTATAAGTGTAAAACAGGAAAGCAAGTGTTCAGGTAGCATGGCCAAAATAACAGGGAATAGGATGTTACAAAACCTTAAAGGGTTTAAAGTAGATGAATCTATGGGACCTGATGGCTTACACCCAGGCATGCTTAAGGAGCATGTGGAGATGATATCATGACCACTTGCAGACATATGCCACTGCTCACTGGACACATGTGCTGTCCCTAGGGACCAGAGGACAGCAGAGATGGTACCACTTCACAAGAGTGGGAGAATTGATGAGCCAGGGATTTACAGACCAGCAAGCATGATGTC
This sequence comes from Neoceratodus forsteri, assembly GCA_016271365.2. Lineage (NCBI taxonomy): Eukaryota > Metazoa > Chordata > Ceratodontiformes > Ceratodontidae > Neoceratodus > Neoceratodus forsteri. Next base: position 768,011,472 of record CM057458.1, read on the forward strand.
TATGGTGTGAAAGCTTATGGAGTCTATACCAAGGGAGGAACTAGTGGACATTCTGGAGGGAAATGGGCTAAAGGACCCCAGACAATATGGGTTTGCAAGAGAAAAGTCTTGTTGCACAAATATGGTCAACTTCTTCAAATGGGTGCCAAGGGAATCCAATAAGGGATGGGCAGTCTATGTAGTGTACTTGGATTTCAGCAAGGCTTTTGACTCAGTCTCCAACAGGAAGCTGTTCAGAAAGTCAAGGGACATAAGGGTGGAGAAATATTTGACAACTTAGGTAAAGAAGGGAATACTCAGCGGTAAAGAACATAACAAGTGGAGTATCTAAGGTGTTGGTACTGGGTCTGATCATTTTTAGTGTGTGTGTTCACGAGGGGGTTCAGATCTACTTGGGATAGACATAAGGGTACCCTGGAGAGAGATGTGCAGAGCCACATTTCAGATAGGATCTGGAGCTGCAGCAGTGAGTAGGGAAATGGGCAGACTAGGTGAGCCATATGGTCCTTATCTGCTGACAGATTCTACGTTTCTAGGTTTGTTTTTTTTTGTGACATGGGGTAGACTTTAAGAGCTAGATCTGCTTGTCTGCAAATGAAGATCTGTGCAATAGTGGATATTGAGGAAGGAAAAAGGGAACTTTGGGATGCTCTGTGTAGGCTGAAGAGCTGGCCAGAGGTACAGCAGGTGGGTTTAATGCTAAAAATTCAAAGTGATGCACATAGGGAAAATAAACTGAAGCATGCAATATGAAATGGGGGATGGGTAAAGGAAAGCACCATGGAAGAAATGCTCCTAGTGGTCATGATATTAGAGTCCCTGAAAATAATAGCACACTGTAACAGAGTTGTAAGTAAGTCAGTTAGGATACAGTGATACAAATGTAGTGGGATAAAGAGCAGAAACCAGGAAGTGATCATCCTTTTGTACAGGTCAATGGTATGACAGCATCTGGAATATTGTGCAAGATACTGAAGTCCACACCTGAGGAAAGACTGCAACAAGGTGGAAGTAATACAGAGTAGGGCAACCAAGATGGTACATGGACTTGGAGTCAAGACATACAGTATAAGGAGGAGCTGTAGGACTTGAACATGTACACCCTTGAAAAAAGGAGGTGAAGGGGTGATATGATCAAAACATATAAGTACCTGATTGGGATAAATCCGGTGGATGCCAAGATGCTTTTCTTCTTGAGTTCAAATACAGGGACAAGGGAAAACTCAGTAAAACATGCAGGATGGGGTCAGGGGAATCAAAAGGGACATCCACAAGTACCTTTTTACAGAGTGATGGAGAGATCGGACAAGCTGCTGGGGAAGTGATATAGAACAAATCAGTTAGCAGCTTCAAACAAGGTGGGACAGACATTTGGGATTAGTTAGGAAAGGCATGGCAGAAACAAAGGAGGTGGCCAATAAGGCCACTGCAGAGCAATTAGGTAGGGTGGGCAGACTGGATAGGCCTATCAGCCTTTTTCTACTGGTATTATCTGTGTATCTATGAGTTTCCTGATAAACAAGTAGGAAAGGGAACTGGGCACTATAAAAAAAAACTACTTTATAGTTTATTGAAAAATAACCAAGATTAACTGTGTAACAGTACAAATATTCTGAGTAGGAATGCAACACTTGTGCATGAAGTGATATTAATGTTATTCACAAACACATTGTGTCCTGGCATGAACCAATTGATTGCAGACAGGTACTGAGTTACGTGAAAACTGGAAAATATACCCACAGTTTTTGGATACAGTATATACTGCATATCTGGCTACCACTCTCCTGCTAGGACTGGTACAATGAAATTGTTTTAATATTTTCATCCACTCACAGAAACAATATTTTTGATAGTGCCCATATTGAGGCAGGAAGGGGGAATGTTTTATACTTCAGATCTACAGTATTTAAGTATTTGGGGTGGGCGCATTTAATCATGCCGCTTGGCCTACAAAGGTGTTTCATATCCTTTTGATGTCTTTAAGCAGTGGCTTAGCATTTGATGATCCAATACTGCAGTCCTCTCTGTAACCCCCTTACCTACAATACTTCATATGTAGCATTGAGGGTTGGTGGGAATCTTAATGCTCTGTAAGACCTTTCTCACTTGGCACAGTTAGGGCTCTGGAATTGACACTTTAGGGATCCTAGTGCTTTGAAAAAATAAGTGTTTCATATTTGGTGACTGGCCATCAGCTGCCCAGCAATGGACAGAATAAAATAAATGCAGAAGAATAAATATTCAGGGTACACTGCTGTAGTGAAAAGAAGCACACCAATGCATACATGATGTTTTTACTCTATTACTGTTCCCAAAGAACAGAGATGAAACAAGGAAATGTACTGCATTTGTCACACAAGTCTGATTATCACTGGATGTTCTAATGGTAAAAGAATGGCTGCTGCATACTAGTATATAGCTTTATAAAGTTGTTTCCCTCTTTTCATTTTAGAGAAGCATAAGTGACTAAATCTCATTTGTTTCAAATTTTTCAAGTCATGTTTCAAAATGCTATTTATTTTTAAACCTTTAAACTGTTTGTGTTGAGGAATCAATAGTCATTTGTCTAGCAGACATATTTTTATGGGTGCTTAACTTAGTAATCACATGTATCACATATCTTTAAGGACTATTACATCTTCTATATTCCTGTATACTATCATTAGAGCCAGAAATTGCCCATGTTTTTATTTTTAATCTTATTCAAATTTATCCTAATTATACCTTTTAATTTGCTTCTCATCTGTGACATCTGCAGCAGAAACATCTGTCTACAATATTCCCCAATGCATCTTTTTACCTTGAAAGAACCCATTTTGAAACCCTGTCTATACAATCAAATGGGTTTATTTGAGCTTTTTTTGCCCTGTGTCCTGAGTTTTTGTTCCCGTATTAATGAATTTAATATATTATATTGAAACTTTCCCATTTTCTTTTTGATCTGATTAATTTGCTTTGTATACTGCAGTTCTGTTTAGCATCTACAGCCAGTGATAGCAGTTTTGCAACTGATGCCATAAATGTAAATATTTAAAATACTGATCCCTTTTTTCTTCCTGGCAATGGGCATACATAATTCTTTAAATTCCCCCATTAACTGCCTCCCACCAGTCCACTAAATTTTCATACATGTCAATAATAGTATATTTAGCGCTAAGAAAGTTAGTACATTTTCTCTTGCATGCTTATGTCTTCCAAAATAGCACAGTTTTGTATCCAAATCAGTAGTCTAGATTCAGGAACTGAATCCGTACCACTCTGAATGTGCTCCAGTTTGTGGTCTGATGTTTCCATCAGTATAATTTCTAATTTAGGTAAGGCCAGCTAAGGAGCTGTAAATAGGATATCAACCATGGATGAAACCGATCCCTTGAAGAAGATATTTTCACTAGGTGAATTGGATGCCATTGCAGCATCTACTAGAAACACAAATGAAATCATTTTAGTCACAAAATTAGAGCCACAATAGGTTTTCTTGTCATCCTGCCTTTTCAGGTTATGAAAGTATTCACAACTGAAGTCTACCCCTCCCCCAATATGTACATAGCATCTCATATAGTATAAAGAAAAGGCTGAATTGCTTTGAATAACTTTATTCTAGCTGTCTTGGTCTGTAGCAAACAAATACTGTATTTATTAAATGTAGTTCAAGCCCTTTGAACATAACTTTCAGTATCAATACTCTACCGGGTATTACATTATTTATTTAATGCACTTGTACCATATATACAAAGAATGGTATTGTATATTCAAACCTGAGCATCTGTCCTCCTCCAAAGACCAATATGATGGACCAGAAAACCAAGATATCTATAACATGTTTGCTGCTATAAGTGTATGGATATGGGTGTCCTGGAGGAAGGCAATGTCCGAACCTGGACTTTTGTAAGATAGAAAGTATGGTGAGTTTCGACTTCCTATTATGTATACTATTAACATTAAAGTGGTGAGAAATAAATCCTGATTAACACTAATACTCATAACAATGACAAAAGAGACATGTATGAAACAAAACATTATATTTGCTTTCTGCCTCCCTTCTTAACCATAATGATTTTGTGTTCCACTTTTTTCTTGAATTCATTGGTTTAGGGCCTTGATTCTCTATTCTAGAGGATGGATCTTGCTGCAAAGATGGAACAGAGGATGCATGCAAGTCATCTTTTGTATCACCCCATCTTTACTGGTTGCTAGAACTTCATACTGGTTCTCTAGATACAAGGATATTCTTATTGACATTTTTTGTCAGAGGAGGGTCCTTTTTTCTTCAACTTGCATGTCACCAGTTTGAAACTTTCTGTTTCAGGAGCTGGGGGGGAATTTCTTTAAATACTGGAGGAACTACAAGTGTGATCCCTTCTACATTTTCCTGTTTTATGTTCATCACTTCAGATACATCCTATGTACCAGTAGATTCTTCTGGGACTTTGATTGGTTCACCGGGAGCTGATGTTTTCAGTATGTCCTGTTCCAGTGTCTGCTCTATCCTTGGTACAGTGACTTCCTTCTCCCTTACCACAGCCTATGTGGTGGGGTTTCCTCTATCTTCATCTGTTATCTGTGATTTTCTTGGATGCCATTAGCATCCATTCCCTAGTTGATGGAATGAAGGTGTCCTTCATTCTGCTTCCCTTTAGGCTGTGTAGATGTAATTGTTTTGTTCAGCTTGATCCATTATGTCTCTTCTACTGTATGATGACCATGGGTAGGAGTAGTAGTATTGTCCTTCCTCATCCCATAAATTGCATCTTATTTTGTTAGAACACTGGTTTCTCAGGTGCCCCAACTGTGTGCATAAACCACATTTCCCACTAAACCATGTTAAGCTGAGGTGTATTTTGGCTCCACATGTGTAACGCTTTGAGTTGTCCTATGCAGAAGATAACACCTCTATCTCTCCTCATATTAAAACAGTTTGGAGGTGTTGTATTCCCTTTTTGTTATGCAGCAGTTTGACTCAGATGCACTATCTCTATATCCAGATAGTCTCCAAATCCATGACTGAGTCCAGAGTGCCCATAACTGTACATTTTTGTTTCAGCCAGTGGAGAAAGTCCAGAATTCTATCTGACATCTTCATTTTTTAACAGTATTGTGACTGTCTTGATCTCATATTTTATCAGTGAGATAATGGTAAATGGCATCCAAAGTGGAGTGTTTTTAACCTGATGATATTTGGTCCAAAATCTGAAGCTGACATTGAAACAGGGATCACCAGGCATATTTATTAGCACATGCATTTCTGTTGCATAGTGTCTTAAGCTGTCCTTCAATTGCCTCCTGGCTAAATCTGGTGTATCCTCTATGACTCCTCCACGTATTCAGTTCTTATTGCATTCCTTCTCATTACAGGTTTAATGTTGGGCCAAAACCAATCAGCATAGCTGCATTGAGCAGCTGGTCTTCAGTTTTTCACAATTACCACCCTCCTGCCTGTGAGGTTTTTCATGTATGTGTATTTGTCCTGTTGTTCTAGGGCTGTAACCATTTTTTGTCCTGTTCTGGAGTCTCATTCTGAATTCCAAGTCAAGTAGTGTGTTCTTGCATTGTTTCAAATGTTATACCCTACTCTTTCATTACTTGGCCCTCCTCCTACCCCATTTGATGATGTTTGGGAACTGGTCTCCACATTCTGAGATTGTACTTCTGCAGAACAGGGATGGCGTGGGGCTTGTGTGGCCTCCTGCTGTTTTAGACTTCTCAGCATTCAACTGCGGGGACCCCCAATACTGACTACGTCCAAGTTTCCTTTGTTATAAACAATTGTGACTCACTGCTGCATTGACATTAAAAAACAGTCCTGAATTTCTAGATCACAATCCTTGGCTGTTGCAACTTAGTGCACAATCTTTCTGCAGACATCCCCTGCAAGATGTTTACATTATCATTACAAGCTTCCATTTCCCAAATCTCACCTCCAGAAACAGAGCATGACTGACCTGATGCTGTGTGCTTTCCTTCCCCAGCTCAGTCCCGACAATTTCCGTGGGGCTTCTGTAATATCCCACACCCAGACTGCCTTCAGAAGTGCTGACTCCACTAAACATGCTGGCTCATATTTAGTGTTTTGTGGTAGGAAAAGTTATTTATTTATTTATTTCAAAGTTCAGAAATACACCTTTGAGCAGAAATGCTCATTTACTAAGGTTTCTCTTCAGAATAACAATTTCCTTACACCATGTCAAGGACAGCATTAAAAACTGATCAACAAAGGCTGGACAATATTGATTCAGTAACATAATAAAACAGAATGAGTAACATAAGTATCATTTTGGCAATACAGAGTAAAAAAAAGTTAGTATTCAACAGGTCAAACAATATAAAGCATAACATAGGCACTAGGAGCTATACCAAGGTAGCAGCCTATCTAGTCATTGTCAGATGTTACATCTGTGTGCTTTTATGGCACATTGGAATGGAGGAGAGTCACATGCATGAGGAGACCATGTAGTGGGTAAGGTTCTGGCATCATGTGCATGTGAAACAGGTGACCTTAGGAGGCAGAAGCACCATGATCAGATGGTGCAAGAGTTGGGTTGGGTAGGGGTGCAGTTGACAAGTGACAATGTATGGGATGGTGTTTCATTAGGAGATGCAGATACATTTGGAGCCAGGTAGGAGTAAATTTAGAAGTTCCCATTTGAAAGGACCCAGTTTAGTTAATGTCTTTTGTATTATCTTATCATTGAGCCAGCTTGGCACCCCGGTTGCAAAGGAGCATTTTCTAGAGCTGATTGGTTGAATGGAACAGCCAATGTACCGATAGTCATGCCTCTGGTTGGGTAAGGATTTGGGGCAGGTTGTAGGAGACTTTGTAGCATGGGGGGTCAGGCCCATGAGGGCTTTTATGCCTAGCAGGCAGGTTTGACATTTTATTCTGTCCTGCAGGGGAAGCCAGTTTGTGAAAGAGTAAAAAGTGCAGGTGTGCATGAGTTTGCCGGCCCCAGTGGAAGGCTTTGTTCAGGACTAACCAGACCCTGTTTAACACAGTGTCTGTAGCACTCCCATAGACTGGTAGGCCATAGTCAGCTATGTAGAGGATGGAATGTGTAACTGCCACTTTTTTGGATTCTGGAGTAAGGTTGTTCCTATGTCTATATAGTGCTTCTAGTCTCCTGTTAATATTGCAGATGATTTGGTCGACATGTTGTACAAATGTTAGAGTCTGTTCAATGGTAACCCTGAGGTATTTGAAAGTTTCTACCTGTTCTAGAGGGTCACCCTTACTGTTGAGAATATTTGGGACTTGTACCTTAGTTCTCTTCTGTGCACCTGAGAAAAGCATTGTTTTGGTCTTCTTGTAGTTGAGCACAAGCTTGTTCTACTGGAACCAGTTCCTGAGGGATTCAAAGTTGCATTGGCGGTCTCGAGTAAGTAAATCCTGGCAGGGGATACTTGCATAGATGACTGCATCATCTGTGTAAAGTAAGACAGTGGAACTAAACCAGGGTTCAGGAAGGTTATTGATGAAGAGGCTGAACAAAAGGAGCCCCAGGATCGAGCCTTGTGGCACACCTGATGTGGCAGGCCTGGCAGCAGAGAGTTTCCCAATTATCTTAACCTGTTATGATCTGCTTGAAAGGTAGCTTTTGAGCCAGAGCACGGTGTCCACATAGAGACCTAATGTGGTTAGTTTTGTTAGTAGTTGCACATGGTTTACTAAATCAAAGGCTTCAGTAAGGTCTATGTACAGTAGATAGAGCCCACCAGGTGTCCTTTGTCAAGAGCCTTGTGTAGTATGCTTGTGTATTCGATCAGTGCAGTGGAGGTGCTGTGCATTTTATGGAAACCATGTTGTTGTTCACACTGGACATTATACTGGCTGAGATATGAGATGATTTGGTCAGATATAATTTTCTCAAGTGCTTTGGACAGTGGAGAGAGAATGGATATACAGTAGGCCTGTAGTCTGTAACTAATATGTGGTCTCCACTTTTTTTATCTCCCCTTTTCCTTGTTTGTTAGTCTGAGGGCTGTGTGGGCTTGTACTGCCTGTTGTGAAAAAAGAGAGGCTGCTGCAAGCTGTGCCCTTTCCTTTCCATGGAAGCAGCTGTTTACACAGATGGCTGTCATGATTTGCACAGTCTCTTTTTGAAGTGCTGGATGAAGAGTAAAGGAGTTTTTATTGAAATAAAATCAAACAATACTCACAAAGGTGATGAAACAGAACTCAAAGTATCCAAAGATTATTTACAAAATTAAAAAAAAAATAAAAATGAACTACAAAAAGGAACAGAAAACCATAACTCCACCGATTAGTACCCCCACTCTTCCCCTGCCCTCAGAAATGGCACAATACAAAAACAAAGAGAAACAAAACATCCTGTGTAGTATTCATCACTAAAACTATTCCGAATTCCCCTAATCCAAAATGACATGAGCATCAGGCACAACCTGTTCCATTACTCTCTAATTTCCTTTATGAATCGAAGAGTAACCTACCCATAATGATTTAAGTTGGTTATTAGACATTTCCTTACAATCTGCCTTATAGACCTGTTTTAAAGCTGATTCACACATGTTTGCTAAAACTTCATAAATTACAACATTTGCAATTGCTGTAGCACAAGATGGCACTTCACCTGCCACAAATAAACTTTAAAACAGGCAAACAGCTCTATCAACACTCAAAGAGTAATCTTTCCAACCATGGACATTTCTGTTCATTCACTGCACATTTCCAGAAACCTTTTGCAGAACTACAATCCAGAAAGAAATGTTCTATAGTTTCTAGTTGTATTCCACAATCTGGGTAGGGACAAGTTCTTTCCTCTGTGGATTTATGTTTCTTGTTCCCATGCACAATTAATTTGCCATTAGAACATATCCATAGTATATCCTACTTACGTAGTGGCATCTGTGTATCCATTAATTGTGCCAACACCAAATGAGTTTTCTCCAGTTGGTAATACTTGAAATCTGGTTCCTGCAGACCAGTACATAACAGGACAGTATTATATAATAGTTTCCTACATAAAGTGTCTGATAAGAATCTGGGAATGTTTCATTTATAAATTTTGTGTATCACTGGCTTTATCAAATCTATCTGGGACCATCACCATTTGTGTATATTTGACCGGTGTTTCCTGCCACCTACCTACAAAAAAAATCAGCCAATTAGTATTTTATCCATGCACTGGTTCTAGCAGTCTGTAGCTGCAAAACAGATTTCAAAGTAGTAGACCAGAATAATGCATTAAAAAACACAGTATGGGATTTAGCATATTAACCTCTCCTTTTTGTTTTGGCAGATATGTCATCTCCCTTTTTATGAGGTTGAGATGACTCCCCCAGAGCATTTGAAAAAAAAAATGCTGTATACCATTGTCTCCAAATGAGCTGATAAAGGGAAAGGATAACTAATGCATAAAAGCACTGGAATTATAAATTGTTTAATAATCAGTACTCATTTAAATTTCAAGAATTTCCAGCATTTCCATCTTTGCACTTTTGTTGCACCAATGGCTAATTGCTCTGACCATTTTAAAGAGACCCTGCCATCTGCACCAAATTTAATGCTCACTATCTTAATGGGTCCTTTTGCTATTGGTATACATGCTATCATATATTCTCCAGACAGCATGTTACCCAATCGTATACCAAAACTTTTCATAAAATGTAAAGATGCACCAGTTATTTGTGAAACATATTTTAAAGAATTTAAAACTATACCCCAACCATGTTTGTCTTCTACATGTACACATATATCATCTGCATAAGCAAGAATTTTAAGCAAGCCTTTCCCTAATGGTCAGGCTAACCCTAGAATTTGTGGATTTTCCATGATATGTCAAATAAGGGATCCAAGGCAAAAACATAGAGTAATGGAATAAGGCGCATCCTTATCATACCCCAATCTTAACCAGTATATTCTTCCCTATTCTCCCATTACTAGAAGATGCTACTGATGCAGATTCATACAGTTCAATTATCCAAGAAACACATATTCATGATTAACTCTGTCAAAGGCTTTAGTTTGACCCAAATGACAACAGACAGCCATACTGATTTTGGTTTTTACAAAATTCTGTTACATATTAAATAATATATAGAAACATAGAAACATAGAACTTGATGGCAGAAGGAGACAGCTAGGTCTATCTAGTCTGCCCATTTGTTTTAGACCTATTTTGACTTTCTAGTTGCCCTTTGTAGTCAGGGCTGCCTTGTGTCTATCCCATGCATTCTAGAATTCCCCCACAGTGTTGATCCCCCACAACCTCTTGGGGCAGGATGCTCCAAGCATCCACCACTCTTTCTGTGAAGAAAAACTTCCTGGTGTTGGTAGAGAACCTCCCTCCTTGCAGGCTGAGGTCATGTCCCCCAGTCCTGGAACCCTTCTTGAAGTGAAAAAGTTCCTGTGCCTGTACCTTGTTAATGCCTTTTATGTACTTGAATGTTTCAATCATGTCCCCTCTCTCTCTACTCTGCTCCATGGAGTACATATTCAGTTGCCTAAGTCTTTCCTCCTAGGACATGTACTGCAGACCCTGAATCATTTTTTATTGCCTTTCTCTGTACTGTTTCCACCTGGTCAATATACTTCCTGAGGTGAGGCCTCCAGAATTGGACTCTGTATTCCAGGTGAGGCATGACCAGCGATCTATACAGTGATAGTACCACCTCTATCCTCTTGCTCGTGATTCCCCTTCCAGTGCAGCCCACCATTCTGTTGGCCTTCAATGTTGCCTTCTCATACTGCTTACTGACCTTCAGGTCATCCGAGATTATGATTCCCAGATCTTATTCCTGGTTTGAAGCTGTCAATCTTTTATCTCCTAGGTAATACTCCTTTCTTGGATTTTTCTTTCCTATGTGCTTGACCTTGTACTTCTTGTTGTTAAGTCTCAGCTGCCACACTTCAGATCATTCTTCTAGTTTCTTGAGGTCAGCTTCCATCTTGCTTACTCCTTTTGAGGTGTCCACCCTGTTACATAGCTTGGTGTCATCTGCAACAGACACACCTTCCCTTCCAGTCTGTCAGTGGTGTCTGCTATAAAATATATCCTATATACTTCTCAATGGTTTGAAACAGGTTGGGAATGGATGAATAATAATAGCTGATGTAACCTGCATTAATCTATTATATCAAAATTTGTTTAAAATTTTACAATCTGAATTTTGCAACTATATGGGCCTCTCATTTCCTAGAAGACTTTTATTACCAGATTTATAAAGAAGAATCAGTAAGCCCCTGGGAATAAAACTCTGTGGAAATTTGCCCTTCTGTACAAAAATTAGAGAATACTAAAACCAATCAGTCAGCTGATTCTTTTGTAAATTTTTTTTGTAAAATTTATGAGGCAGTCCATCCTGCCCTAGTGAAGATTCAGTTTGCAAAGATGCAATAGTATCTAAAATTTCTGTTTTTGTGATGGGTGTGATCAATTTTAATTTGATCTAGATGAAAAAGAACAGACACAGATGCCCCCAAAAAAAGGAATCCATGTCTGTTGAGACAGAAGAAGTCCTTCCAAAATTTTCCAAAATGTAAGAATCCAATATTCCCAAAATGCTCATAGGGTCAGATACTTCCTTACCCACTTGATTTAATAGGATATTTATGCAGGAAGACTCAACCTTTCCTTACAGGCTATACAAGGATTACTATAGTGAGTTCTTTGAGTGTCAGATTGTAATTCTGATTTAATGTGTCCACCCTATTATACTGATACTGTTGAATTTCAAGTTTGATATGTTGTTTCTGGTCAGAATAATTTCCAGTACCATCACTAGCCAATGAAATTAACTAGTGTACTTGTTTTTGTAGCATAAGATACTTAAAATAATCAGATTGCTACCTTTTCCTCACAAATTTTTGGAAAACTGATTTTATGTCTGATTTTTATCTTCCCACCAAATATCTGTACTGTCATAAAGACATTGCACTGATTTTTGTGCTTGCAACAGAAACTTAATTACCTGTAAAACATCTGGATACTGTAATGAGGCCATCTTTAACCTCTATCTTGTAGAGAAAGAGGTGGAGGCAAACTATGAATAGTAATTGTTAATAAATCATGACTGGAAAATTCTATTGGTACAATACTAACATGTTGTAAACACAGATTTGGCAAAATAAAAGTAAAATCAATTCTAAAGTGCAAATCCCCACTATGATAGGTACTGCCCATGTAGGATGCATGGTCCTATAACTATCTATTAAACCAGCAGTATCTATTACTTTCTTCAAGGCTAGGGAATCACAATATATATTTTTTTCCACTTTCATGCCTGACATGCCTGATTGAGGAATCCAAGGAATGATGAAAATCATCTCCGAAAATAATATGTTGAGATGTAGCCAAAAAATGCTGTACCAAGTTCAAAAGGAAAATAGTTCCATTTTTTTTCTGTGGGGCATAAAGAATAATACATCTGCATTTTCAGTTTTGCCATTGGATGTCAGGAAGTAATTCTTTTCCAGGAGAAATTTCTACTAATTTATTGACTGAAAAATTAGATCCCCCAAATAATATTCCTTCACTATGGCCTTGTTTTCCCAAAAGGACAAAAATGGAGGGCCCCATCACCAGTCCTTTATATTCCGTAGATCAGTATCATTGGCCATCCAAGTTTCCTCAAAAAAAAAACAAACAAAAAAAAAACATCACATTCTTACTAATACAACAAAGAAAAGATGGCTTTCTGTCTGTAAGAGGTCTTGATGCTACATACGTTTAAAGAAGTTGGAGGAATGGTCAGAAGGATGGCAGCTAGGATTCAATGCAAAGAAATGCAAAATAATGCACCTGGGGAACAAAAACCCCGGGGAAGAATACACAATGGGGGGGGGGAGGTAGTAACAACAACAAAAAAAGAAAGGGACCTGGGGCTAATCATATCAGATGACCTTAAGGTTAGAAAGCAATGTGAGAAGGCAGTAGGGAGGGCTGGGGCCCTGGGGGTATACTGGGATGCATAGGGAGAGGCATCAGCAGCAGAAAACAGGAAGTTGTTATCCCCTATGTACAGACAGTTGGTGAGACCCCATCTGGAGTTCTGTGTCCAGTTCTGGAGACCCCTTCTCTGCAAGGACATAGACAGGATAGAGGCAGTCCAGAGGTACAGAGGAGGGCAACTAAAATGGTGCAGGGTCTGCAAGAGGAGAGACTAAAGGAGCTTAATATGTATACCCTTGAGGAAAGAAGGGAGAGGGGGGACATGATAGAAACTTTTAAGTACCTCAGTGGAATCAACAAAGTCCAAGAGGGTAGAATCTTTCAGAAAAAGAGACGTGCAAGAACAAGAGGACACAATTTAAAGATAGAGGGGGAGGTGGTTCAGGGGCAATGTGAGGAAGTATTTTTTTCACAGAGAGGGTAGTGGATGCATGGAACAGCCTTCCTGAGGAGGTTGTGGGGCTAAAACTGTGATGGAGAATTCAAGAATGCATGGGACAGACATAAGGCAATTCTTGTGGGGGGGTAGGAAGAAATAGGCTATTGGTTAACTAGGATCTGTGGCCTATTCTGTAGGTAGGGAAATGGGCAGACTAGATGGGCCAAGCTGTCCTTATCTGCCGTCAAAGTCTATGTTTCTGTGTTTCTATGTTTCTACTTTTAATTGATCCATGGATTAGGTAGACAAAAGTGAAGTTATCCCACCATGTAAGTAATCAGGTCATCGCCACATACCTGTTCATCAGGCTGAAGCTGAGCTTTTTCTTTTTTTTCCACCTTCATTCCAGAAGCTGTGGTGCAACAGATGGTAAGGAATATAAAGAAGCCTCTGAATCCAAGTCCTTGTTTTCTGAATCACACCAGTTTTGTTTCTGTTTTAAAACCTCACATTTGGTACACTGGGGGATACCAGAAGAAAGGTGTGCAAGCATGGAGAATCTGGTGCTGCTTCTTTCTTGTTTTGGAACATTTATTGGTGGAGGAGCCATGCTTATATACTCCTTCATGGAGAGGGCCTCATCTTGTGAACTGGGTACTGTTAGGTTTCCTCTTTAAGTCTACTGGTGTAAAATCCTGTACTTCCCAACTTTATATACTGAAGGCAATTGCACACTCTTTATTGGTGCAAGATGAGGCGGTATCCTTCTAGGTGATGGTTCAGGGTATATAGAAATGGAAGAAACAGTCTGTGGCCAGATTGGAAATCTTGCTGCCATTTGACCATTGCCAGAAGATGCTGTACAGCTCTACTTACAGCTGTAGTAGGTGGATCTGAAGTGGGTCTGATTACTGAACTGGATTTTTGAGCAGTTTGTACCAGGTTATCCTGATCATATTTATTTGTTCTATTACAATGGGCCCAGGGACAGTCACATAACATGTGGCCTTATTCATCACCAAGGTTACATTTTTGCCAATTCTGGCATGTCAAGCTTATGTGTCTGAACTCTCTGCAGAGACCACAATGTAACTTGTAACAAGCACTGGATAGATAATTCCATTCTCCACATTTATAACAGCCTTGGCCTGGCCTGCATAAAAGCACACTCCTATGTGTCGGCCTAACAAAAAAAAAAAAAAAAAACAACGTTTGGGAAGATGACAAACCCCATTCACACTTTGTCTTAAACTAACTTTGAATTTCCAGCCTCTATTCCAAAGATATTCAGAATCAATTATGGCTTCTGGGGGTCCCAACTGAGCACACCATTGTCCTAACCAATAATGTATGTCTTCAACATTAACAATCTAATTTCTAAGCATTACAGCCACTGTTTTGACTATAAGTTTAGTAAGTGGGATAACTATGAAGGGGGTCCATAAGGGGTGAGATTTTAAGTTTTTCATATAGTCTCCAAAGTCTTTCAAATCCATTAGGTGTTTTAAAGTTTACATCAGAAGTATCCTCTCCTGATATATGGATCAGGGTATATATTTCAGGGGCTGTAAAGCCCATTGATTCTTTCAGCAGTGTTTTCCCCACAAAAACTCTATCCAGTCTGCCTGGTTTGTCTCCCTTACAATGTAAATAAATAGCATATTTCCATGGTGCAGGTTCTGGTCTATTTTGGAAAAAGTCAGAAAACTTCGGTCCACCCTTTTTATTGGGGGGGGATGGCACTGTGTGGCCTGCTGTTCCACATCTGAAACTGAAACATCAGATTGCTGCCCATTAGGGACCTCCATCCATGGCTACTGCATTTTATTTATTTATTTATTTAAATGTTTTACCAGGAAGGCACACTGAGCAGAGTACTGCTCAATTTGTGACCCAAAGTGACCTGCAGAAGTGGAGGATTCATTTTCATCATTACCCATAATGAAGTCATATACACTTTGTTATCCTTGACTTGCTAGGACAGTTATGCTATGTTCTTCCTGATTTCCACCACCTCACTATGCTCTGGTGGATTCAAATTACTGTTCTAAAGTGTACCAGCATTAGTACTGAGTCACTGTAGGAGGCTTGTTGTTCACGTTTCTCTATTACATTAATCCTCTGCACCACATTCTCCGTATTATTAGCCAAATTAGAAATCTCTTCTACATTTAAATTGGGCATCATCGTTTCAGCTGCAATCTGTGTGTGAGTCTGCAGAATTTTCATCTGATGCATTTCAGTCAGCAGACCACATTGCTTATAGTTTTCATTCATTGGAGAACTACCTTCCTTAGAGTAGGACAGTGGCCGACAGTTAAGGCTAGTCTCTGGTGTCACAAATTCAGTTCTAGCCTGAAAAGTCTGTGGTAAGTTTCAGGAAGGGTCTGGGATTCAGTATCCATCTAGGCCTTAAATCCACCCGGCTCCCAATAACACCTTTTCAGGCATTTATTGTGTGTTAACTGCTGGCTGAGACTGAGTGGAAAGATGAAACACTTCACGTATTTGGCTTTGTGCTTTTGGTGGGTTCTTTTGATATCACATAATCTGCTTGTTAGTGTCAGAAAGTTGTGTGCACGTTATAGATATCTCTGTAACCATCTGAGCTTCAAAAGCACTTTGCTGCAGTCGCATTCATTTTACTTGCAGGGCTCTATTTTCAATGGTTGACTCAGGGTTTGTAGACATACTGTATGCTGAACCTTTTGGTGGGAAAACCAAGTTGTTCCGAACACATAAGGCTGAATTTCCATGAAATAGCAACCAGAACTTGCTGGCTTTTCATGGATCTCCGATGTTGTTGTTTTTTTCCTCTCTTCTTGTTGAGCTCCTGTCTGTCTGTGACAGGTCAGAGCTTGTCAGTTGTGGGTTCAAGTGAAGATACTCTGGTTTGTGCATTTCCAAACTGAAGTACAGCTGGAAGAGCACTCCTCTTTGGCACAATTTGAGATGAGCCACAGAGGAGAGAGGAGCTCTTTCAGTTGAGCAAGTGAGTGGTCAGGAGGGAAGGGTTTACGACCATGGCCGGAGACAAATGTGTGGAGGAGTCAGACACTTCTTGAGCAATAAGCACAAAAAGAAAGAAAAGCATAAAAAATAAAAAATAAAAACACTGAGAGGGTGGGGCAGGGACTTGGGAGGGACGTAGGTCACAGACTGAGGAGCGAGACTATGAGTGGCCTTGTGGGAAGGAAAGGAAGGGTCTTGCTGGTACGAGTCTTTCACCCACAGCACTAATGAAATGGAGGGTCAGACAACTTAATAAATAAAAGCTGAGAGGGTCAGGACTCAGGCCAGGGACTGACACTGTGTGTGTGTGTGTGTGTGTGTGTGTGTGTGGAGGGGGAGTCTTAAAGTGCTGAACACTTGCAAGAATTGTGTGCTGTGAATGAGCTTGGTGGAACATCCAGCAGCAGACAATTCAAAATTTCTCAGTGCCTCAACTTGCATTGTGTGTGACCCTAGGCAAGTCAGTTAACCTACCCAGTGCTCCTGGGTCACCTCTGAAAACAGGTATCTGTGCCTAGTGGGCCTAAGCTGAGATAGTAAGGATGTGGAAAAAAAAAAAATGTCGCTAGCAGGACAGAAGTGAAAGTCAGACTTTCTTTTCTGTGAAAGTTCGGAAAATCTTTTCCCAACTTTTGCAGAAATTCCACCTCCCCTATAATTCACACAAAAAAGTTTCCCTGCCCCCTGGTAATCCCTGGAGGTTAGAGGTCCCTCTCTCCCCCCACCACCCCACAAGTGCCGAAACTATCCCTGGTGGCTAGTGGTCCCTCCCTCTACTGGATCATCCTCCTGACTTTAAAAACAAATTTCTCCTTGTTTTAAATAATTTTAAATAGTGATCCCTTCCCCCATCCCCTGCCCTACAGTGCCCACCACAGCCTGACAAATGCCCAGATGCCCTGGTAGCTAGTGGTCCCTCCCCTCCAGTCATTCACCCCCTGAAGTGTACAGTAAGTAACCCCCCCCCCCATTTCCATTGGTAGGGTACTGTTTAAAACAAATTCCTAGTGGTCTAGTGGTTTTAAATTCAAATTCAACCTTTGCCCCTCCCCATCTCCGATTCCCAGTCCCTGAATACATTCTTCTTTGTGGACTAGTGCCCCCCGCACCTCCTTAACCCAGCAGATGTCCCACCACCCCACTCCCACCCCCATCATAAACCCCAGTGGGCAGATGGGCACATCCCTCCTCTCTCCTTCACAGCCGGCCCACCTACTGAGTTGTCAGTGAATGAGTGCATTCCTGTGCAGGAATGCCTCATTCATTGACAGCTCAGTGGGCAGGTCAGCTTGGTGGAGAGAAGAGGCCTGTGCTGGTCCACAGGAATGCGCTCATTCATTGACAGCTTAGTGTGTGAGGTGGCCATGGCAGAGAGAGGAGGGCTGTGCTGGTCAGCCCACTGGGGTTTACGATGAGGGGAGCAGGATGTTGGGACACCTGCTGGGGTGGGGGAATGGGGGCACTAGACCACAAGGGATTGTATATTTGGAGACTGGGGATTGGGGATTGGGGATGGGGATGGGCCGGGGTTGAATTTGAATTTGAAATCATTAGACCACAAGGGATTTTTTTAAACAGTACCCTCCCAACAGAGATGGGAGGTATTTACTCTACAGTTGGGGGTGAAAAGGTGGGGGGAGGGATCACTAGCCACCAGGGCATCAGGGCATTTGTCAAGCTGTGGTGGGCACTGTTGGGCAGGGGATGGGGGAGGGATTGCTATTTATAACTATTTAAAAGAAAGGAGACTTTTTTTTGTAAGTCAGGCAGGTGATCAGGTGGAGGGGAGGTACCGCTAGCCACCAGGGAAAGTTTATATACTTGTGGGTTGGGTGGAGGGGAAGGACCACTAGCTACTGTCCAGGGCTCATATGAGCAAAATTTCACCTATAACCTTTGCGGAGGTTTTCTGCTCTGCCACCATCGGAATTTCGGAAACTTCTGCGAACTTTCCCTGATTTCCGCCGAAGTTCCGCGGGTGTGAAAAACTGCACTTCGCCCATCCCTATGAGAGAGTATTGACTGAGCTTATTCAGCTTAGCAGATATACTGGGCTGGCATACTGTGATGCAGTGGCTGAGGAAATCACAGTGTACACAATGCGATTGGTCAAAAACAGCCCACTCACCCAATATTTAAATATCTGAATGATTTTTACTCAGATTCAAATTTCATATATTTTTCTTTTATGGCACAAAACCACGTGCGATACAGAACAATAAAGCAGGCATTTCAGATAAAAAATCCTTTCTCAGTGCTGTGCTGTATCCCTAATACAAATAAAACATATGTAAATTAATTTTACTTCTATATTCTTACATTTTTAGTTGCTACTTCCTGTAGGTACATATGCAAAAAATGACATATAACAAGTCCATCATTTGGTTATTCTCACCTGAAATGGTTATACAGTCTAATTTCTGTGCTTCTCCATATATATGTGACAAAACTTCTTTCTCTTTACTGTAAAATAAAATCTTTAAGTAACCACACTTTTTCCAGAAACCACTTTCAGTGTGATTCATATTAATTATTTGTATGTTAATTAAACTTGCCTTTTACGCCCTTCTTGCTTCCAATTTAGTACTGCAAATCACCTTTTTCTCTTACTTCATTAACTATTAAGAAAGGAGCTGTAAGGACCACAGAGTAAGGATTAGGAAGGAGGGGGGTTCGGTGGTAACAGGACGCGATGAGGCAGAAGCACTAAATAGTACTTCTGCTCAGTATTTACTAAAGAGAAGGGGGACGACACCCAAGGGGAGAAATGGCAGAAACGGGGGGAGGGGTTGACAGATGGGGAAATCATGGAGGGCAGAGTTCGGGAGGGTTTGAAGGCACTGAGGGTGGATAAGGCGCCAGGCCCAGATGGTATCCACCCCAGGGTACTGAAGGAGCTGGCAGAGGTCCTTGCAGGACCTTTGGCAGACCTATTTAACACCTCACTACATTTGGGGTGTGTACCTCAGGACTGGAGGATGGCTCATATGGTGCCCCTCCACAAGAGTGACCCCAAGGATGAACCGGGAAACTACAGACCATCGAGCCTCACATCCATTGTGGGCAAGCTAATGGAGACTATCCTGAAGGAAAGGCTAGTGGCCCTCCTAAAGGCCAAAGGACTACAGGACAGCAGACAGCATGGCTTCATACTGGGCTGATCCTGCCAAACCAACCTGGTGGAGTTCTATGACTGAGTAACTAGGCAACTGGACAGGGGCCATGCAGTACATGTCCTGTATCTGGACTTCAGTAAGGCATTCGACTCGATGCCGCATGGAAGGCTGGGAAGTAAGTTAGTAGGCATAGGGGCAGGTGCAAAGCTGATAAGATGGGTAGGGGACTGGCTTCAGGGAAGGCAACAGAGGGTGGTGGTGGGTGGGGAGCTCTCACACCCAAGGGTAGTGACAAGCGGTGTTCAACAGAGTTTGGTGTTGGGACCAGTGTTGTTTGGGATATTCATTGCAGACATATCATTGGACATCAAGAGCAAGATCAGTCTGTTTGCTGATGATACCAAGGTAGGAGCAGTGGTGGATGAACTAGGGGGATGGCAGGGGATGCAGGATGATCTGGCAAAGCTTGAAACCTGGTCAGACACCTAGCAACTGGGGTTTAATGCCAAAAAGTGCAAGGTGCTGCATTTTAGGATGAAGAACCCAAGGAGGAGTTACCAGCTGGGGGGAGTGCAGCTAGCCCCGACAGAGGAGGAGAAGGATCTAGGGGTGCTCATTACAGGGTCAATGAACAACTCGGCACAATGTAGGAAGGCAGCTGCAAAGGCCAACAAAATGCTGGGTTGTACTGCAAGAGGTATATCCTTGAGGAGGGAGGAGGTGATTCTGCCACTGTATAGGTCATTAGTTAGACGGCACCTGGAATACTGTGTGCAGTACTGGCACCCGTATCTGAAAAGTGACATTAAGTTACTGGAGGGGGTGCAGCACAGGGCAACAAAGATGATCAAGGGGCTAGGGGACTTATCATACGAGAGGAGGCTGAGGGAGTTGAACATGTACTCACTGGAGGAGAGGAGGGACGGGGGGACATGACTGAAACCTTTAAGTACATGAAAGGAATAAACAAGACAGGTACAGAGGGGCTGTTCAAAGTAAGGGAGGGGAGGGACACCAGGGGCCATGATATGAGACTGGAGGGAGGAAGGTTCAGGAGGGAGATGAGGAGACACTTTTTTACAGAGAGGGTGGTGGCTGGGTGGAATGCATTACCTGCAGAAGTGGTATCCAGTAGAACAGTGGACTGTTTCAAAAGGGGTTGGGACAGGACAAGGGGGAGGGTCAATGAAGGGGAAGGTTGGAAGGGAGGGAGGGGCAGCTGCAGAATAAGGGGTGCTAGCTGCACGTTTGAGCAGACTTGATAGACCTCTAGGCCTTTATCTGCTGGCAAATTTCGTATGTTCATAAGGGACATTGTGTAACTACTCAGTTTTATAAGGCCTATTTCACATTTCAAATTACCAAATGTTTTAGGATGTAACCTCATTTTACCTCTTTAGGCATGTCCTTTTCTCCTTTAATTAGTTTATTTTAATGAAAATACAAGAGACCCCTTTTGAGTTTTTGAAGCACTAAGTGTTACAGGTGAATTCATTTTATCAAGTTTGTAGTTCTCTAACAATACTGAATAAGTTTCCGACTTACTTTTTGTATTTGGAGTGGTGAGTGACCTCCACACTTCTTTTCTTTAATGGAGGTAACACTGGCGTTCTTCGCAGAGAAATTTAAGGCTCCCTCCTGGTAGGAATTGGGTGCAGAGCCAAGCGTATCACCTGAAAGTGTCACTAGACACTCAGGCACATGTACAAGCACTGGGACCCTGACCTGTAACCACAGCACTTAGAATAGGTGTCCTGCCTTGGGGAGTTAAGTTACATTACATCAAAATCGTTTTCTTATTTTATAAAAATCACAAGTATAATCCAGTTATTCTACATATACACTTCTATTATCCATCGAATATTTATACTGCACTCTGACATTATGAGGCATCAGTGGGAGGTCATGGAGGTCAATCTCAGCAGAGCAAACGTGCACAGGGACAAAACTACTGTATTGGTATCACCCTCATACAGTGTATCCCACTTATAACCAAACTATTTGATTCTCTCCCCAGTATTTTACGTTCTCTTAGGTAGGTCAACATGTATTGCACAAGGTCAGAGAAGATATTTTCTTCTGTAGAACCTTATTCTTTTCAAATCTGCTATGATCAGATATTAGGGGGTAGACCAACCAAGGACATTACACATTTAAATTGCCTATTCTACCTGTAACTTGGCATCCTGACAGGGCACCAAGTGACAGGTAGAATAGGCAATTTAAATGCTGACTCAAAGAATTTGTAACAATGACAGATTTTCCCCTAGGGTGTAATGTCCTTGGTTGGCCTAAACCCTAATATTTGATCATAGTAGATTTGAAAAGAATAAGGTTAAGAACTTAGACTGTATAATCATTTTAGGTGAGAATAACCAAATGGTGGACTTGTTCTATGTCACTTTTTGCATATGTGCATACAGAAAGTAGTAACCAGAAATGTAAGAATATAGAATTAAAATGACTTTACATATGTCTGTGTTATTTGTATTAGGGATACAGCACAGCACTGAGGAAGGATGTTTTTATCTGAAACGTCTGCTTTATTGTTCTGTATCGCATATGGTTTTGTGCCATAAAAGAAAAATATAAGAAATTTGAATCTGAGTAAAAATCATTTAGATATTTAAATATTGGGTGAGTGGGCTGTTTTTGACATATCTGGTTGTGTGGATTATAGCTCATTTTGATTGGTTTAAGCTCCTCCCTGTAAGCAATTTTTCTTTTTTATCGAGATTGACTGAGCTGGACTGAGCTGGACTGCTACCTTATTCTGGAAAACACAGTGTCACCACCCCAAAGAGCAATGTCACTAGCAACTTCAACATAAGCAGGAGTCAGACATTTAGGACCATATCTTTTTTTGTGTGTAGTCCTGACAAATAAGGCTTGAATGTTGCATTACGTGTGAAATATTTTGGAGGGAGGGGGCAGTCCAACAGTTGAGTAACCTCTGTCTCCACAGTGTCACCAGCCATCTCCCACAAAAGCAGAAGTTAGGACAAGAGGATCATATATTTCTTGTGTTGTCCTGCCAAATAAAAGCTTGAGTCATGGGTGAAGCATTTTGGGGAGGAGGCAGCCCCCGTAGTTGAGTAGCCTCTGTCTGCACAGTGTCACCAGCCATTTCCCACAAAAGCAGGAGTCGGGACGGGAGGACCATATTTTTCTTGTGTAGTACTATCAAACAAAGTCTTGCTTCATGTGTGAAACATTTTGGAGGGATGGGCATCCTGGAAGTTGATTAGCCTCTATCTGCACAGTGTCACCAGCCATTACCCACACAAGTCAGATTCAGGACAGGGACAGGAGATCCATATTTGTTTGTGAGTGTGTGTGTGTGTGTGTGTGTGTGTGTGTGTGTAGTCCTTTCAAATACAGGCTTGCGTCATGTGTGAAATATATTGGGGAGAGGGCTGTCTGGCAATTGAGTTCCCTGTCTGCACAGTGTCACCAGCCATTTCTCACAGAAGCAAGAATAAGGACAGGGAGAGGAGGTCCATATTTTTTTTGTAGTCCTGTTAATTAAAGTCTTGTATCACATGTGAAACATTTTAAAGGGAAGGGGCAGCCCTGCAGTTGAGTAACCTCTGTCTGCACAGTGTCAACAGCCCTTTGCCACACAAGCAGGAGTCAGGAAAGGGACAGGAATATATATATATTTGTTAAACAAAATGGTTATATTAAATACAAGCTGAAAATAGAAAATAGAGTTAAAAATCTACGTTTCGACCTTAGGTCTTCTTCAGGAAATATCTAAAAAAGAAAAAAAACAAGTTAGTGTAGAGGAGAGGTACAATGAGAGAGATATATATGTGGAGAAAGAAGAAGGGGGAGGCTAAGGGAGAAGAAGTGATAAATGGTAAGATTAAGAGAGAATCTGTGAAACAAAAAGGTGATGATGGGAAAGATAAAACATAATGGAGAAAGAGCTGAGAGAGTTCCCAGAGTATGTGACTGATTAACAGAGGCCTTGTAAGAAAGGCTGAAAGGTGACAAATGTGAGAAAGGAGACAGAAATGGAGACATATGGTGAAAATGAAAAATAAATCAATTACAAAAACAAATAGACTTTAGGGAAAAAGGAGGGAGGCTGAAAGATGTTAGTGGAAAATAAGTCTATCATTTTAAACCAGAGGGCTGCTGGGAGCCAAAGGCGGATGAGCAGCTTGGCTTCCATGTTTTCTATGGTTAGGATCCCGGAAGCCTTGCTGAAGGCACAAACAGAAAGGTCATTGACATTGTGGTACCTGGAGATAAAGAGTGGGATACAATGGGTTTAGCAGTTTCCACCATTCTAGCCAGCTCTGTAATATTCCCTGAAGCAGTCAGCAAGGCGCCTACCAGTTTCTCCGATGTAAATAGCTGAACTCTCCTGCAAAAAATACAGTACACTACATTAGTGGAGGTGCATGAGAACTCCTTGGTGATGTGAAAAACACCTGTAGGCCCCGAATCTCAGTTACACTGGAAATAAATTTGCAGGTGTAACAGAGAGCCCTGTTACAAGGTTTGGTACCTGGGGAGGAACTGTTAGGAGTGGGTAGGCTGCTTTTACCAGGAGATTGCACAGGTTGATGGCGGCGGTGGAGGCAATAGGTGGTTCCTGTAAAGGAAGCACCAATGTTGAGATCGAGTTGCAAAATGGGGAAAGTTACTAGTGATGATCCTATGAGAGAAGGTGTGCTCTGATGGAGAAGGAAGAACTAGTGGAATTATACCGTTGTTCTTGTGTGACAGTATCCCTCCTGCGGAGGTCAGGTTACGGGCATGTTACTGACCGGGAGAGTGCTCTGTCCACTGTGCTTTTAGGGTACCTCTGTTATGCATTAGTTGGGTCTGCCCAAATAACCTTTGACCCCAGGAAGGATACTGTCACACAAGAACAATGGCGAATTCCACTAGTGCTTCCTTTCCATCAGAGCACACTTCTCTTCACAGGATCATCACCAGTAACTTTCCCATTTTGCAAACTGACCTAACATTGGTGCTTCCTTTACAGAACCACCTATTGCCTCCTACCACTGGCCACCTAACCTCGCAATCTCCTGGTTAAAAGCAGCCTACCTACTCCTAACAGTTCCTCCCTCCCAGGTACCAAACCTTGCAACAGGACTCGCTGCTACACCTGCAAATTTATTTCCAGTGTGACTGAAATTCAGGGCCTACAGGTGTTTTCACATCACCAAGGAGTTCTCATGCACCTCCACTAATGTAGTGTACTTGTATTCTTTGCAGGAGGTGTTCAGCTATTTACATCAGAGAAAACTGGTAGGCGCCTTGCTGACCGCTTCAGGAACATTACAGAGCAGTCAGGAATGGTGAAACTGCTAAACCCATTGTATCCCACTTTATCTCCAGGGACCACAATGTCAATGACCTTTCTGTTTGTGTCCTTCAGCAGGGCTTCGGGATCTAACCATAGAAAAACATGGAAGCCAAGCTGATCATCCGCCTTGGCTCCCAGCAGCCCTCTGGTTTAAAATGATAGACTTATTTTCCACTAACATCTTTCAGCCATCCCTTTTTTCCCTAAAGTCTATTTGTTTTGTACTCATTTATTTTTTTCATTTTCACCATATGTCTCCATTTCTGTCTCCTTCTCACACATTTGTCACCTTTCAGCCTTCTTACAAGGCCCTGTTAATTAGTCTCTACCTGGGAACTTCCCAGC
The DNA here is from genome assembly GCA_016271365.2 of Neoceratodus forsteri. NCBI lineage: Eukaryota > Metazoa > Chordata > Ceratodontiformes > Ceratodontidae > Neoceratodus > Neoceratodus forsteri. The sequence goes on from CM057458.1 coordinate 768,036,555, forward strand.
TCTTTCTCTCCCATTATGCTTTATCTTTCCCATCATCACCTTTTTGTTTCACAGATTCTCTCTTAATCTTACCATTTATCACTTCTTCTCCTTTAGCCTCCCTTCTTCTTCTTTTTTCCACATATATATATCTCATTTTACCTCTCCTCTACACTAACTTGTTTTTTTTCTCTTTTAGATATTTCCTGAAGAAGACCTAAGGTCGAAACGTAGATTTTTAACTCTATTTTCTATTTTCAGCGGTATTTAATATAACCATTTTGTTTTGCTTTTAGACCACATGCTGACGCAGCGTCTTGTCTTTGTTTTGTTACAACATATATATTTGTTAGACTGTTCTGTTAGCACCCTTTGCAAACTGTGTGAGAGGCCTTTCGGCACCATGCAATTCTGCTTTAAGTTGGACCAGCATAACATTCTGTGGTGATTTGCATATGCAGCCCATGATGCTTTGCATTGTGGGGGCATGTGTGATTTTGTATATATATTTGTTGGTGTGTTCCTGTAAAATAAAGGGGTTGTGTGATTACTAACAGCTGGGCCTTGCTAGTTGGCATGTTATTAAATTGTTTTTCTACAGAATTTAACCTGGTTTCCTTTATACAGTATTATAATTTAAAATGGAGGTACAGGCCATGTTTTAACTTGAATGGATATTGGCCATGAATCCAAAACCAAAACCAGAACCAAAACCAGAGATGATTTGACAAAACCAAAACTAAAACCAAATCCTCCCCAGTTTTGCACACTTCCCAGTGTAAAATCCATATTGTGGTGCATCTGTACCAATCTCCTTTGATGCAGCAGGACCTGATTTTAGTACATCTGGTGCAGTTGTAACAGTTTTATCAATTTACAGCACCTTGCACCAAAGATGTGGTGCAAGCTCCACAGAAATGGCCCCCCAAATTTTATACCAGGGAAAAGCTTGTCTAATTTGTGTTATTTGGAACTTGGGATTAAAAATCCCTATAGCCAATTGGGAGAATACCGGACCCGCCTTGCGCCAAACGATCGGTACACCAGGGGCTTGCAGCATTCACAGGGTTTGAAAATTGAGCCTGCTGTCTTTCATTTTTCATACTGCTTGTCCACATACAATATCATAATAAACAGCATTTGCCTCCTTTCCATCATTTCTGACTCCAGCTGATCTTCAGCCTCAGCAATATCCATCGCTGCTGTTTCTGGTATAACATAACTTTGTTTTCCAAATCTGTCATTATAGATATATGGTCAGTCTCAACTAACAAACACGCCTTATCAGTAATTCTGTTTTCCTCATTCTCCTGGCAAGCTACAGCAGTAGCTGGGAGGGACAACAACTTTCTAGCCTGCTGCACCTCCTCCTCCTCCTCTCCCGACATGGATTCCTCCATCTTGGTAAGGGTGCCAGCAGCACCCCCTCCCAAGAGTAGGGGTATTTTTTTATTGAGATGATCAAGAAAATGAAACAAACACAAAATGAAAAGGCATAATGCAAAAGTTACACATGAAAGTCAGCATGATAACATAAATAAATGCATCACATTCTGCTGTAGGGTACTATCTGAATCAAAAAGGCAAAGAAAAGGGAAAAAAAGGAAAGCAAAATAACACAGTAAACAATTTGTTAATGACCAAGCAGGGCTGGGCAGCAATCGTCTTTGACAGAAACACCTATGAAATTAAAGAAAGAGTAAATGACAATGGTCCCACAGGTCTGTCATGTGACAGCTTGAGAAAGCTTTTGCATCCCAGTCTAAAAAAGAGGTGGTGATATTTTTAACAATATCCTGGGGGGTGCACAGCTTCTGCTGCAGAACTGAACCCCAATGTGCTTGCCAAATATAGTATTTGAACAGTACCAGTATGATATACAGGGTTTATAAAATGCAAGTTACAAGCACACGCAAAGCCCATAAAGAGGCATTCTTTTAAGGGTTTGCATGTGTGGAGTTTCACATTACTCTAATTTGTTCTTTAAGCACCGCTTTTCCTTGTGCGCACACTTTTGGTAATCCACGATATACAGGGTGCAGGCATGGAAATGTGTCCAAGTGGGAGGGATGATATCCAGAACAATAGTTCATTGGACATCACTGAAAAAAAGGAAAATGCCAGTACTGGCCCAGGAAAGACCAGAAAGCAACAGCATAATCACATTCTAGGTATTGATGTTCCTGGGTTCCTAGAAGATTGGTACAACCCTGCCTGAGACAGACCCTCTCCGGTAGTGATTTGTATTTATGATTGTTACGTACACCTAGTTTCCCATATACGTTTAACCAGACCACATCCCAAGTGTAAGCAGGGATTCTATCATTCTTGAGTTGGGAAAGAGACAGTTGATGGTACTAAAGAAGTAGAACTCTTCTACTGGGACCTTTAATTTAAGGTAAAAAAAAAACAAAAAAAAATAATTAGTGTGTTTGTCTCAGTTAGCTAAAGTGGTTTTCTGAACAGTTATCTAGGTGTAAATCTCAGGTGACTGAAGGGGCTTGATTGCTGTGCAGTTTAAATTACTTGTAGAAAGATCTAGTAAGTAAGGGGAGTGGCTTAGCTAGAAGGAAACTAGATTTAAACACTGCCTTAGAAAGATTCTGTCGGAGGCTTGGCAGAGGACATCAGAAGGAAGGCATGCTGTGTGACTGGACTTCTCTACTGGGACTAAAGAAGTAGAACTCTTCTAAAAAACTTTATTTCCCACCTTCCCTCCCATGCAAAGCTAGTTCTACTTTTATAGGCACAGGATTTGACTGACAACAGGAACTTCCTGTTTGGGATCAGGAAGGGAGTGATCAAAGAGCCACCAAAGAAGCACCATCCTAGATGGGGAAGAGTAGCTCTCTGGCCCCCTCTAGCTGCTGGAGGTCTGCCTCTAAGCAAGTAAGAGGTCTACTGAGAAGTATATGATCTTCTTGTCTCAGAACAGGACAATCAGGAGATTAAAGGGCACAGAGGCAGTAAGTAAGTAGAGAGAGAAGGGAAAAAAACAGAGGAAAGAGTAAGGATTCCAAACAATAGTGAAGGGGCCAGAAATAAGACATGATGGGAGTGATGCAGTGCAGTGGCTGTGGAGCAGCAGTCTTCCGGGAGACTTTCTTGAGGATGCGGTGTTGTCCCATCTGCAGGCACCTCTCTGGGCTGAGGGGGGAGGTTGCTTATCTCCAGGCTGAGTTGTCCAGGATTTGTGGGACCTCCTTTTCCATCCAGGGACCACCAGGGCCACTGCCGTTGCCTCAGAGGTTGCCAAGAAAGAGGAGTGGTTGGAACACAGTGGGCTCAGGGAGGGTGAGGGTGGTGGAACAAAGGCATATCCCTCCAGTTGTACCTCTCCACAATTCCTATGCCATTCTGGCAAATTGTGGTTCCTCTATGGAGGCACCCACAGTGGAGACCAAGCAGGATGCTGGGAACCTCCACAAAGAAGACCCACAGGAGGGTGACATGAGACCCCACAGGGGAATGAAACAACTCCTGGTGGGGGGCTCCATTGTTAGGAAGGTAGAACTGGGGGAGGAAGGGGAGAGTGAGGAACGGTGCCTGCCTGGCACCATGGCTTGGAGGGACAGGGAGCGAATCCTCAGGATTACCAGAGTAACTGCACAGGGGAGGGAGCTGGATGTCATTGTCCACCTAGGAACAAATGACCTGGCTAAGAAAGGGATCAGAGCAGTTCAGGAAGAGTTTGTGGAACTGGGGAGGGGCCTTAGACAAGTAGCACACATGGTAACCTTCTCGGAGGTGCTACCTGTCTATGGCTTACAAGAGGCTAGGGTGCTCCATACCATGGGATTCAATCAGTGGTTGAAAAATTGGTGCAGAGCTCAGGGATTTGGTTTCATTAGGGACTGGGGGTCCACCTGGAGTGATGCAAGCCTATACTGGCATGATGGGCTGCATCTGTCCAGGAGGGGAGCCAGGATCCTAGGTGATAGGTTTAAATGCTTCATTGGCAAGTATTTAAACTAGCCAAGGGGGAACGCGCTGGAATGAAGCAGGGAAATCCTAGCCCCCCCCAAAAAAATCACTGTAGTAAGTGCAGTAAACGCCAACATAGAGATGTCGATAGGGAGAAGGGAAGGGGTAAATGGAGAAAGTGACAAAGGCAAGAAGGACAGGGATGAGGATCTCTACGTAGATGGTCTGGTACCACCCTTTGAGGGGTGTTACCCCAGAAGACCTGATGGCGGTGCTGGATCTATCGAGTTTGCCTAGTGAATACATGGATCCTGGGGACCTGGTTCTTGCCTATAATAAGGCGGTAGTAGGGGTCCTAGATTCCATTGCTCCTGAACGTGTTCGACCCCTCACCCTTCGCCCAAAGTCTCCTTGGTTTGATGAGACTTTGAGGGAGTTGAGGAGAGTGGGAAGAAGGCTTGAGAGATGTTGGTGGAAATCGGGCCTGGAATGTGACAAGCTTAATTTGATGGACCACTATCATGTCTATCAATCAGCAATTACCCGTAAGAAGGCAGAATTCCTGTCCAGGGAAATTGCTGCTGCACAGAATCGACCAGCCCAGCTCTTTCGGACCGTGGACAGACTGTGCAATCCACTCTGTCTTCAGCCCGAGAGCATTTTCACAGGAACGCTGTGAGGAGTTTGCTCGATTCTTTGCAGATAAGGTTGCCAAAACTGGTCCGATCTCCTTTAACTCTCTCAAATGGGAGTTGTAGTTTGGCAGGAGATGTCGGACACCCAGTTTGTGTGGTCTGACTTTGACCGACCCACAATCAGTGACATAGTGATGATCGTCCAATCACTGCGACCGACCAACTGTAGTTTGGATCCGGGCCCCACCCGCCTCTTAGTAGGATGTGTGGATAAAATCGGCCCGATCTTTGCTGAGATAATCTGGTTGTCATTGGAGAAGGGGATCTTTCCTGACCCCTTGAAGGAAGCCGTGATTAGGCCCCTTCTAAAAAAACCCTCCTTAGACCCGGAATGTCTGGCTAACTACAGGCCTGTCTGTAACCTGCCTTTTGTAGGCAAGGTTATTGAGAAGGTGGTTGCATTGCAGTTGATGATCATTTGACCAGCCACAATGTCTATGATTCTCTCCAGTCAGGATTTAGGAAAAGACATAGTACCGAGACAGCCCTTGTTAGAGTACTAAATGACCTCCTAATAGCGAGAGAGCGAAAGACTTGTTCCATCTTGGTCCTTCTGGATCTCTCTGTGGCATTTGATACCTTTGATCATGGGGTTCTTCTGGAGCACCTGCGGGTTATCTGCGGGCTATCTGGTTTAGTCCTCAGTTGGTTTCGATCATTTCTCGAGGGTAGGACTCAGAGGGTGGTGTCTGGGATTTGTTCCTCGACATCACTCCCCCTATCCTCTTGGGTGCCGCAGGGCTCTATTTTAGCACCCATGTTATTTGCGGTCTATATGCTGCCATTGGGAGTGATCATTTGGTGGTACAGCATGAGTTTTCACTGCTATGCAGATGATACTCAGCTGTACATGTCCTTTGTGCCTGATCAAGGTGATGCTGTCTCGGTCTTTAATAACTGTCTTACCAAAATTCAGGACTGGATGTTTGTGAGTTGATTGCGGTTAAACCCTGAAAAAACTGAGGTGTTGGTGGTGGACCCAGGCCATCGAGGGGTAGGTTTGTTGACTGGGTCACCCTCAGGTCTTTGGCTTTGGGGGACCCAGCTGATGACCTCACACCGGGTGCGGAACTTGGGCATTATATTTGACGATTGTCTGACCCTCAAACATCAGGTGTCAGCTGTTGTCAAGACCTCATTTTACCATCTGAGGAATATAGCCCGAGTGAAGCATCTGGTTCCCGTTGATGACCTTCCAACATTGGTCCATGCCTTCGTTACCTCCAGCTTGGACTACTGCAACGCCCTGTACCTAGGGCTACCGGGGGTTGATATTCGCCGTTTGCAGCTGGTGCAGAATGCAGTGGCCAGGTTTGTGACTGGTACGTCAAGGGTCAGTCATATAATGCCTGTCCACCGTGGACTGCACTGGCTGCCGATTCAATGGCGAATCACCTTCAAGGTCGGTTTGCTGACCTATAAGGCCCTACACAATCAGGGACCTAGTTACCTGCAAGATCTTCTTTGTCCTTACTGTCCTTTCCGTCGGCTCCGATCCACCGATGAGGGATTGCTAGAGATTCCCAGGGTTCATTTAAAGACATCAGGGGCAAGATCATTTAGTTTTATGGCTCCAACCCCGTGGAATTCTCTACCTCATCGGGTGAGAGAATGCCTGACTGTCCAAAGCTTTAAATCAGCTTTGAAGGCATATTTGTTTAACCTGGCATATCCGGACTTTTAAAATATAATTATGGATTGTTCTTATGATTTTAGGTTTTATGTATTGATTTGTTGTAAAAGCGCCTTGGTTTTGGAAAGGCGCTTTTTAGAAATAAAGTATTCATTCATTCATTTATTCATTCATTCATAAGGAGTAAGGCCATCAGGAAATGGATGATAATGAGTATCAATGCCCATAGCCTGGGCAACAAACTCCCTGAACTGGTGGCCTTGATGGAAGAGGGATGCCTGGATATCGTAGTAGCCACAGAAACATGGTATACAGAGAACCATGACTGGGATGTTAACATACCAGGATACGTAACCTACAGGAGAGACAGAGAGGGGAGAAGAGGGGGAGAAGTAGCTCTCTATGTAAAGGAAGGGATAAAAGCAACTGAACAAAAGAGCAAACAGGGAGGAAAGGAGGCACTGTGGGCCACCTTGGAGACTGGAAGTGGCACCACAATCTGCATAGAGGTTGTATACAGACCCCCAGGTCAGGGGGAAGGAATGGACAAGGATATGATAGAAGGCATTCTTAGGATGGCAGAGAAAGGGGAGATACTGTTGATGGGAGACCTGAATATGCCAGATGTTAACTGGAGCACACTTGCTGCAGCTACATCCAAGAGCAGGACCATTCTTGATGCCCTACAGGTGGCATGCCTCAGACAGCTAGTTTCAGAACCCACTCATAAGGGAGTAATCTTAGCCCTCATACTCTCAAATGGGGACAGTGAGAGGATCTCAGATCTAGAAGTGGGTTGCCATCTGGGAACAAGTGACCATCAAACAGTGTGGTTCATGTTAAACTCATCTACAGAGTCAAGCCATACAAAAGTGAGAGTTCTGGACTTCAGGAGGGCTGACTTTGGCAAGATGGGAGAGTGCCTCAGAAAAGCACTAGCAAACAGGCTAGAAGGAGGGGTGGAGCAACAATAGGGAATCATCAAAACTTGCATCACAGAGTCAACAAGCCTTTGTGTGAAGTAAACAAACAAATCAAAATGAAAGAAAAAGCTACTATGGTTCTCAAAAGAGGTGGTGGGGAAAGTCAGGGAGAAAAAGATAGCATTCAGGAAGTATAAGGAAACACAGAAGGAGCAGGACAGAGATCTGTACCAGTTAAGGCAGAAGGAAGCAGGGAGGGAAGTCAGAATAGCAAAGACCCAAACTGAGGAAAGGATAGCCAACTCAGCTAAGAAGGGGGATAAAACCTTTTATAGGTACATCAGGGAGCATAGAAACACAAAAGAAGGGATAGTGAGACTGAATAGAATGAACGGTGGGTGGGCAGAGGGGGACAGTGAAAAAGCAGGGATACTGAACGAATATTTCTGCTCAGTATTCACAAAAGAGGAGGTGCCTAATCCAACTAACAGTAGCACTCTGGATGGGTGGGGTCAATCTCAATCCTTTCACAGAAGAAAGGGTTCTGAAAGAACTCCTAAAACTGAAGGTGGAAAAAGCAATGGGGCCTGATGAAATTCACCCCAGAATTGTAAAAGAATTAAGGGGAGAACTAGTGAAACCACTGACTACCCTTTTAACAAATCATGGGAGGATGGTGTGGTACCTGAGGACTGGAGGAAGGTGGATGTGATTCCCCTTCACAAAAGTGGGACCAAGACAGAGGCAGGAAACTACAGACCTGTCAGTTTGACCTCTGTGGTAGGGAAAGTGATGGAATCAGTTCTGAAGGAAAGAATTGTTGAGTACCTAGAGGCCATTGGGGTACAGGACCCAAGGCAGCATGGGTTCACAGTGGGAAGGTCATGTCAGACGAATCTAATTGATTTCTTTGACTGGGTGACCAAAGTAGTAGACCAGAGAGGGGCTGTGGACATGGCCTACCTAGACTTTAGCAAGGCATTTGACACAGTCCTACACAAAAGATTAATAGTCAAATTAACCAGCCTGGGAGTGGGTCCCAGGGTGGTAGCCTGGCTAAAAGCATTGGCTGGACAACAGGACACAGAGGTAATTGTAAATGGAGTCCACTCTGAAGAAAGAGGGGTTACTAGTGGGGTACCAAGAGGGTTCAGTATTGGGTCCAGTCCTTTTTAATGTCTTTATAAGTGACATTGCAGAGGGACTTGAAGGAAAAGTATGCCTCTTTGCAGATGGCACAAAGATCTGCAACAGGGTTGATACACAAGAGGCGTGGAAATCATGAGAAGGGACTTGGCAAGGTTGGAGGAATGGTTGGAAGTATGGCAGCTAGGATTCAATGCAAAGAAGTGCAAAATAATGCACCTGGGAAACAAAAACCCAAGGGAAGATTACACAATGGGGGAGGTAGTAACAAAAACAAAAAAGGAAAGGGACCTGGGGGTAATCATATCAGATGACCTTAAGGCTAGCAAGCAATGTGAGAAGGCAGTAGGAAGAGCTGGGGGTATACTGGGATGCATAGGGAGAGGCATCACCAGCAGAAAACAGGAAGTTGTTATCCCTCTGTACAGAGAGTTGGTGAGACCCCATCTGGAGCACTGCGTCCAGTTCTGGAGACCCCATCTCTGCAAAGACATAGGCAGGATAGAGGCAGTCCAGAGGAGGTCAACTAGAATGGTGCAGGGTCTGCAAGAGAAGCCATATGACAAGAGACTAAAAGAGCTTAATATGTATTCCCTTGAGGAAAGGAGGGAGAGGGGGGACATGATAGAAATGTTTAAGTACCTCAGTGGAATCAACAAAGTCCAAGAGGGTAGCATCTTTCAGGAAAAGAGACATGCAAGAACAAGGGGACACAATTTAAAGATGGGGGGGTGGTTCAGGGGCAATGTGAGAAAGTATTTTTTCACAGAGAGGGTAATGGATGCATGAAACAGCCTTCCTAAGGAGGTTGTGGGGTCTAAAACAGTGGAGGAATTCAAGAATGCATGGGACAGATAGAAGGCAATTCTTGTGGGGGGGGTAGGAAGAAGTAGGCTGTTGGTTAACTAGGATCTACGGCTTATCCTGTAGGTAGGAAAATGGGCAGACTAGGTGGGCCAAGCGGTCCTTATCTGCCATCAAAGTCTATGTTTCTATGATGGTCGGGTGGGTTACAGCAAAGTAGCATGAGGGCAGATGGAAAGACCACTGCTATAAAGGCATTATACAAACCCTTCCTCATTAGGGTTAGTAGGGGATCACAAGCTATTCTTGATTTTATCAATTTCTGAAACATTGGTTTCACTGATGGGTGTATCTAGCAATTGACAGTGATAAGTTTATATTTAATTTGCAGCCACACCATTCTGCAGAGTCCAATCCAGTCAGTCAACACATTAGTCCAGTCTTGATGGTGAGGTCAGAAGATAGCACAAAAGTTAACATGTACAGCGGTAATCATGCAAAGGTTGACCAGTACCACACAGTGAGCAACACTGCATGTACCGCTATACATGTTATCTAATGAGTACTGCACTTGTATACCACACTACCGGTCAACTTTTGCAAGACTACCACTGTATGTATGCGCCATAATAAAAAATGAAAGGATTAATCATATTCCATCCACCATGTGCAGTGGGTCAGTATGTGGGTTCATGTTTAATGGGATTCAGGCATCTGCTCCAAAGGGCTTGGAAAAAGATGCTGTATATACTCATTCCCAGGGTCAAGGGACGGTGATATATATAGCTAACATGTAGGAAAATTGGTAAAAGCAGGGATTTGATTAAAAAACTCCTCTTACATTTCGAGAGTTGGCTAGATTTCCATCTACACAATCCCATTCATGCTGTAGTAAGGTGGGCTTCCCAGTTCAAGTTCAAATTTATTGCAGGAAAGCTCCGTTGAGCAAGCTCATTCACAAGGAGGTCCTGAGACATACATACATTCACATTGAAGTCCTACAGCTGACTTACAGACAAATAGTTAAGTGCTTACATCATAAGAAGCAGAATTCATAATGATAAGAGCTTACAACATAATACGTAGCAGGCAAAATGATAAAGCGCTCCCAGGATGCTCTTGGTTCATGAAAACAAATTTGTACTGTTTATAAAGGCAATACATTACATACATTGGAAAATAACAGTAATTCCATAATAATTCAACAAAGATTCCACCTAAGGCACTGATGGTGGTGCAAAACAGAGTTTTAAGGAAGTGTAGGAATGGAACCTGGGATATCATGGAATCACCAGTTTGTGTCCTAATGAAGGCAATTTATTAAAGACAGTTGCAGGTGTCTTTTAGTTTAGCCATAACTATCTTTTTAAAGAAGTTAACAGGGACAATACTGGCTAATTTCAAAGATGATTGTAGTCGATTCCAAATAGTTAGCAGTGAGCATGAAATAGCACGTTTCCCAAAGGAGGTGAGGGTCCTAGGTACGTCAAGTAGGAGAAACTCGGACTTCCTAATTGAATAGACACTGTGCGCTATATGTATTAAGGATGACAGGTATTGCGGTAGTTTGTTCTGAAGAAGTTTTAAAGTCCATATACCTGCATGGACTGTCCGTCTAACAGAGAGCGAGGGCCAGCCAACTAAGGCATATAGATCACAATGATGAGTTAGAGGGAGGGAGTTTGTTATGAATCGTAGGGAGCGGTGGTAGAGAACATCTAGTTTCTGGAGATTAGTAGAAGTTGAGGAATTATAGATTACATCGCCATAATCAAGGAGGGGGAGGAAAGTGGCCTGTACCAATCTAGTTCTATTTTCAGCAGGAAAGAAAGATCTATTATGGAAGAAGAAACCTAACCTAATTTTGAGCCTTTTAGCCAAGTCATCAATATGCTCATTAAAAGAAAGCCTGTTATCTAACCAGAAACCGAGATATTTGAACTTTGAAACTATTTCCAGCTGCTCACCTAGGGTAGTATTTATGAAATCATTGGGCAAAGCAGGGGCACTAGTGCGTGAGGAGCATGGGCGTAGGATCATAGCTTTCATTTTTTTGGCATTAAGGAGTAACTTTGCATTGATTAAGTTTTTTTCTAATTGCGAAAAGTCAGCTTGAAGAATGTCCCTAGTTGCTTCTAGCGCAGGCTCAGAGGCATACAGGACAGTGTCATCTGCAAAGAAGTGCAACTTGGACTTTGTAATCTGATGGCCGAGGTTGTTTATATATAAGGAGAAGAGGACGAGACCTAGAATAGATCCCTGTGGGACTCCTCTGACAGTAGGCAGAGAGGAAGAGAACGAATTTCCTGATTTGACTTTCTGGGTCCTGCCCGATAGGTAGTTTCTGAACCATAGGGTAGTAGATGGAGTAAAGCCAAGATTGATAAGGCTGATAACTAATAAGTTATGATCTACTGTGTCAAATGCTTTACTTAGATCCAAGAAAACCACACCAGTAGTTTTCTTAGAGTCCATTGCAGATACCCAATCGTTAGTAACTTTGGCTAGAGCTGTAATGGTACTATGGTTTGGGCAAAAGCCAGATTGAAGAGGGTTAAGAATATGTTGCGTTGCTATATGGTTTTTCAATTGGGCGTAGATCAGTTTTTTAAATGCTTTTGCGAGGATAGGTAGTATTGAAATAGGTCTATAATTATTGAGATCACATGGGTCTCCTGACTTAAATAGGGGGAGAATATGGGTGGATTTCCAACACAAAGGAACTGTGGCGGTTGAGATAGAGAGATTGAATATATGAAGTATCGGGGCGGTAAGATAAGGGTATCCAAGTTTTAGAAATAATGGATCTATATTATCCTCTCCTGCACTTTTTTTGATATCCAGGTTAATAAGTGACTCTTCTACTTCTTTATAGCTAAGAAGGAGCAACTGGAATGAGCAGGCTGGTGTGTTCGGTGCTGAATACGCGCTATCAATATTTCTAATTTGGGAGGCATGTGGGGAAGTATCAAATGCTAGGCTGGCAGCTATGAAATTGGAATTAAGTTCTTCTAGTATTTACTGTGAACTTTCAATGGAAGAACCATTAATGAGGATCTTTGCTGGAACAGATGGTGCAGTTGAGCGACCCTCAATAGACTTGAGAGTCTTCCAAATTTTATAGGAATTCCCCTTTAGCCTGCTCTAGGGTAAAGGCATAGTAACTAGATTTAGTTTCAAGAATGCATTTGACACATGTGTTCCTGGCTGCTCTGAAGGCCTGCCAATCTATGGGACTCTTAGAACGCCTTGCCTTGCAGTTTGTCATGGTTAGACAATTAGGCTTTGAGTTCTGACGTGAACCAGGGCTGAGAGTTTTACGTCGAACCTTAATATTAGGAGCATGTGCTCATTAAACTAGGGTGGTCATGTTACAGTTATGACATTAACAGCCCGCCTACTGATTTGGCAAGAAAAGGTCTCGCCATCTGACGCTGCTTAGATCGGTCAAGTAATTGTCAACATTGAACTTACGGAATGACCGTTTGGTTATGAATTTAGGGGGAAGGATAACTTTGGGTTGCGACCTAGTGCAGACAACAATGTTATGATCACTCATATCATTATGAAACACTGCTGTTTGTAGGATTTTATGTGGATGGGTAGTTAGGATAACGTCTAACAGTGAACTGTTGGCTACATTTTGGGCATTAATCCTAGTTGGTTCACTGATAAGTTGGGATAGTTGGGGAGTTAAGAAGAGTCAAGTCCGAACTGGGGCTACCGATATCCTAATTCATACAAAGGTGAATGGTGGAGATTTGGGGGTGTGGTCAGTAAAGAGATGGAGCATTTATCAAAATTGATTCTTGATCCAGAGTTCAGGGAAAAGAAAGTGAAGTGGTTCTCAGTCATGGACTCAGTTGTGGAGCTGTCAAGCACCAAGACCACATCATCCGCATATGCCAGAACCTTCACCAGGGTGAAGAAGGGGTGAGTGTAACTCCAGATATGGCAGGGCCAGTTAAAAGGCATCTTAGAAAGGGGTCAATACTAAAAGTGTATAGCAAAGAACTAAGCTGACAGCCTTGGTGAACACCCCTATGAATCAAAATCAAGTAGCCTGGCTAGCCATTGACCAGTGGGTGAACCATGGCCAAGGCATAAAATGTCTGAGGGAATGTCATAATGGCAGAACGTTCAAAAGAGATTGTTATGGGAGAGGCGGTAAATGCCATCTGTTGGTCAAGATTCAGGAGAAGGCCCTGGACACAACCCCTGCTTTCAGAAAAAAGCAAAAACAGTTCACTTAGCAAAATTAAATTATACTGAATACATCTAGTCAGAACAGAAGAAGTTTGGGCTGTGCAGAGTAGTCTGTCCGACATGCAAGCCAGGTGAGACATCAAAATTTTACTCAGTATCTTAAAATCAATGTTTATGAGGTAGAGTGTCCTCCAGCTAGTAAACTGCCATCTAGCCCCGTTCTTGTATAGAAAGATGAAGTGAACAATGCTCATGCAGGTAAGGAGTGTATGATTGTCCAGGATAGAGTTATACAGAGAGACCAATATTGATGATAACTTATCAAGAAAGGTTATATACAATTCTGAGCTGAGACCATCCAGTCCAGGCTAGAAGTTAGTATGCATGGTCTGAGCAACTGATACAATTTCTTCAGGTGAAACTGCTTGGGTAAGCATGGAAATCTCCTGAGGGATTAGGCAGCAGATGTTCAGGGAGGAAAAAAAGTTGGACAAGGACAGGTCAGCATCTGAGATCTGTAGGATGTGCTGATGGAAGTCTTGCATCACTGAAGACAAGCCTGCAGATGTGGACGTAACTGTTCCATCCTCTCGTCTGAGTGCAGTAAACATGCAGTTATAAGTCCGAGTCTTACAGTTCCTAAATAGGTGAAAAGCATGAAGCCTGTTGTGGGTGCCAAACTTCTTCTCATGCTGAAAGGAGGCAGTCCTATCATAATGCAGATGAAACATTTCCTGTTTCAGGTAGGCAATTTGGGGACCATAGTTATGAGTCGCGGTGTCAGCTTTTGAAAGCATAAAATGCAGTTGCCACCAGATCTTCAGAAAGCAAAGGTATTGGGAAGTAAGAGTACATCTCGAAAAAGTCTGGAAAAACTTTCTGAAGTCTGACTTTGTGTCATCCCATCAGTCCAGGATAGAGTCTTACATAAAGAGGACAGAAAGACAGGCATTCCATAAGCTGCACCATTTAGTCTGAATATCCAGTATGGGGCAATAAGGTTGTGTCAATACAACAAGTGCCTTTCTTGCATGTAGGGGAGAGACCCCAGTGTATTGTAAATAGTATGACATTACAGTCCGAAAAGGATACCGGCACAATTGGGAGTCTTGTACAGTCAAATTATAGGTAACAAAGAAAAAATCAATCCAGGTTGCAATGGCCCCATGGAAGTACATATTCCAACCCATGAGGTGACACACCCGATAGGCATCTAGCAGGTGCGCCATGTGAATAATGGAGTTCAGAGAATTAGTGTCAAAAACATTTCTGCATTTTCAAGGCCCTGTCAGTCAGGTGAAGACCATAGTTAAAGTCCCCTCCCCACACCATCAGTAGGGGGTTGTATAGAAACGGTTGTATCAAATGAAATAAAGCAATCATCTGACATTTCATCTGGGGGGCATAGACAGAAATAAGGCAGATCCTAGTAGCATGGTATTGTATATCCAATAGTAGAGCTCTCCCTAGTTCAATTTCCAGAAGCCTGGAGACCATATGTGGAGCATTATTAAATAAAACACAAATGCCATCACAAGGGGAGTCAGCAATAGACCAGAATGAGATACCATTGCTCCACAGCTTGAGAGGCCTGAGAGATCTCAAATTGGTTTTTCATCCAAGTATCCTGCAGGCAAAATATGTCAGCAGGAAATGTGCAAAGGGCTGAGAGAGCAGTTAGTTTTCTATGGTAGCTCTTGATGCTGTTTACATTCAGCGTGAGCAAAGACAAGGTGGTCTTCATGAGGAAGAGTCAGTTGTAGAAGGATAGGACCAAGTTCCCTCAGAATGGGTTTTGTTTTTTAAGGGGGACTCTAGGGTGAAGGTCCTCCTGGTCAGAGGAGAAATCCTTCGGGGAAGAGGCAATCGAAGAACCATCCAAGGCATCCTCCTCTTGATAAGTTCTCACCCCAGTTTTGGGGGAGGCAAGAGGTTGGAAGGAATTAGATAGAAAAAGAGAAGCTAATTTTGATGTAGCAGTCTTGTCTTTTCTCAGGGAGGAGTCTGTCCTTCCTATGGGGCTCTCAGGGTTGCTTTTTGGGTTTGACCAGGCAGAAAGTTGCAGTCTCTGAGTGGGGGGTGAGGAGGTGGCATGATGTCAGCTGTCAGGGTAGTAGTGGCAGGTGGTACATTCAGCTTGGGTTCAACAGGTACAGTTCAGGATCAGAAAGGCACAGAATGGTCTGCCACCTTTGGGGGCAGAGGGTGGACAGTCTCGGGTGTTAGGGTCAGGGTGGGGGGCTGGGGTGAAATGGCAACAGGGGATGCCATGTCCAGACCAGCAGATTTTGGGTCAATACACAGCTGGGCTTGCATAATGAGAGGTTCATGTGAGATGCAATCCTAGGTATTGTGGGATGCCCTCAGGCAACGAGTGGCCCTTTGCCTCACAGAGGTTGCAGTGAAAAAGGTTGACAAAAGCAGGAGCAAATGACTAAACTCCAGGTAGTCAGTGCAGCAGGGGGTGTTGCAGGCATTGCTAAGATGAAGATGAGAACCACATTTGTTGCAGGACAGGTTGTCAAGGGTAGAATAGGACACCCTATCCTCCCCCTCCCAGGTAGAAACTACTCAGCAGATGTGCAATGCCTTTATTTGACTTGAATAGCTTCACCTTGACCTTCCACCCTCCCATCCAAATTTATTCCAGTTCAGTAATGGGTTGGGGTTTTCAAGCACCTCACAATGTTTTTTCAGCTAGAACCAAATATCAGCCACATTGACACTCTCATTTCTAAATTAGATCATGGGGATGTGTACAACCAGTTTGCTAATGGGGATGGCCAAAAATGGCAGCCATAAGGGGTATCCTTATTCATGTTGTAGTGGCTCCAGAACCTATCCAAATACTTATTTATGATTTTAAAGGTGATATTAAAATTGTACTCTGAGGTATGTATCAAGGCAAATACCTCAGTAGCATGAAAGTTGCAAGAGTCATTTAAGATAGTCTGTGCAATATACACTCTATCCAGTGGCAAATCCATTCTGCCCTTGTACATGAGGTGGATAGTGTTTCTTCTGGGGACAGGTTTATCCTGATTTTGGAACAAGTCAGACAGCCAAAAAAGCAGTTTTAGGAAAGCCCTGTGTGTAGGGACCTGCAGGACATTCAGATCAAGTCCCATTAGGAGAGGAGCAGCATCCATGTCTTGAGTTGGTGGAGATGGAAGGCATATGGGGCACAGAGCTGAGGGAAGGTCCTCCAGGGCAGCAGCCAACAGAATGTCAGAGGTAGAAGTTCCAGTCAGGCTGGACTGCAGCCTTGACTGACCAGGCAACAGTGTTGCAGGGTCGCAGTTAACTGGTGCTAGGCATTCATCAGAAGGAGCCAAAAAAGGTATAGCAACAGGCTGATCCCAGTTAAGAGCTGGGGTCTGATGTTCAGGAGAAGAGATGGGAGAGCCTTCCCTGTATCACTGTACTGCCAGGTCCAATTGGTCCAGTATCCAAGTTCCCAGTTCAGTACAAATCCAGATGGCTTCCTGAAGTGCAGTGAGCACTATGTGGGGTAAGTCAGCAGCATTGGTCTGGGGGCAGATGGACGTTCAGGGCAGAAGACCATCATAATATCTTGTTGCTCAAGAACCGCCCGAGCAGGTCAGGAGGCAATTGGCACCAGCTGCTGTGTGGAAGAAATCTGTTGGGTAGAGTAGGATGAGTGACTAACAGCATCTGCAGGGGGGCTGTCAGCAGCAACAGAAGAACAATGTCTGAGCTTTGCCTTTGCAGCATGGAAGCTATGTTTCTTATCCACTATCAGGCAGTGCAGCCATCTTTTTTTTTCTTTAGGGCTTGCTCCAAAGGGAACTCTTCACAGTGAGTCAGAGTTGAGTAAGGAGTAGCTGAGTCCAGTCAGTTTGTGGCTGCAGCAAAACAGGGCTAGCCTTCTCTTAACTAGGAGAATCACAACAGTTAGCAGAGGAGTCTAGTGACTCATTCATAAATGGTAAAGCCTTAGAAGCTGAATGTTCAGTTGCAGCAGAAGCATCCATAGTTTCCATTGGATCACATGATGCAGAAAAAATGCAGAATCAGAGGACAGGTGAACTACACCGCCATCTTTCTCCATCTCTGTATTGGCCATGTGTGGCAGTCGGCTGGAAAAGTGAACTACAGATCCCCCTACCCAATTAGTAGATATATATATACAGTGGCGTGAAAAAGTATTTGCCCCCTTCCTGATTTTCTCTATTATTGCATATTTGTCACACTGGATGTTTTCAGATCTTTAGACAAAATATAATATTAGATAAAGGGAACCTGAGTGGACAAATTACACTTTTTTTCTTTCACTTATTTCATTTATTTAATGAAAAAAGTTAACCAACACCAACTGGCACTGTGTGAAAAAGTAATTGCCCCCTAGTTAAATCAACCCAATTAAAGGGATAATTAGAGTCAGCTGATTGAACATAGCCAGGCTTGATTACAGCCAGCCCTGCTCAATATAAACCTCACTTATTTTGGCCCTTACCATCAGAGTCACATTGCCAGCACAAAGATTCAACAAGCACAGTATGCCATGATCAAAGGAAGTTCCTGAAAAGATCAGAAAAACATTTTGTTGCCCTCTATCAGTCTGGAAAGGGTTACAAAGCTATTTCTAAGGCTCTGGGACTCCATCGAACCACAGTGAGAGCCATAATCTCCAAATGGAGAACACTTGGAACAGTAGTGAACCTTCCCAGGAGGGGCGGCCTAACAAAATTACCCAAGGGCAGTGTAAATCATCCAAGAAGTCGCAAAGGATCCTAAAACAACATCCAAAGAACTGCAGGCTTCTCTTGCCTCAGCTAAGGTCAGTGTTCATGACTCCACAATCAGAAAGAGACTGGGCAAAATGGGCTTCATGTGAGAGTAGCAAGGCGGAAACCACTGCTAACTAAGAAGAACATAAATGCTCGTCTCTCATTTGCCAAGAAGCACCTGGATGATCCACAAGCCTTTTGGGAAAATGTTCTATGGACAGATGAGTCCAAAGTGGAACTTTTGGACAACATGGATCCCATACTGTCTTATGTAAGCAAACACAGCATTCCACAGTAAGAACACCATACCAACAGTCAAACATGGTGGTGGTAGTGTGATGGTGTGGGGATGCTTTGCTGCCTAAGGACCTGGATGACTTGCCATAATTAAAGGAACCATGAATTCTGCTCTGTACCGAAAATTCTTAAGGAGAATGTCCAGTCATCCTTCCGTCAGCTGAAGCTGAAGCGTAGTTGGGTCATGCAGCAAGACAATGATCCAAAACACAAAAGCAAGTCCACATCAGAATGACGAAAAAGAAGTAAAATTAAACTTTGGAGTGGCCTAGTCTAAAGTCCAGACTTAAACCCAATAGAGATGCTGTGGCAGGACTTGAAACGAGCAGTTCATGCTCGAAAACCTACCAAATGTTACTGAAATAAAACAGTTCTGTGAGGAAGAGTGGGTTAAAATTCCTCCACAGCGATGTGAAAGACTGATATTGAATTATAGGAAGTGTTTGGTTGCAGTTATTGCAGCTAAATGTGGCGTAACCAGTTATTAAGTGTAAGGGGGCAATTACTTTTTCACGCAGTGCCAATTGGTGTTGGTTAACTTTTTTTCATTAAATAAGTGAAATAAAAAAAAAAACCAAGTGTTATTTGTTCACTCAGGTTCCCTTTATCTAATGTTACATTTTGTCTAAAGACCTGAAAACATCCAGTGTGACAAATATGCAATAATAGAGAAAATCAGGAAGGGGGCAAATACTTTTTCACACCACTGTATAACTGCATATGTACAGAAAATAAAAATTGTGCATGAAATAAAAAAACAAAACACTCACTGGGGAGAATAAAGGGAAAGGTAATATATATACAAAGGAAACATACAATTAAACATTTAAAAGAAAATGAAAAGATAAAAATTTAAATAAAAATAAATGAGGTTACCTTACCACATTGACTTCTTCCCTATCTGGCTGGCCAGCCTTTAACAAATTAAACAAACAAAGTATGAAAAGGGAAAGGAAAAAAAATATATATTTCTATTAAAAGGAAATATTTAACCATCCAAACTTAGGTTTCCAAAGACCATGGATTTTGACCCCATAAAGCCTATCTGGTCCTAATTTATCTTGTTCTGAAACATACTTTATCTCAAGACAGTTTTCTACTTGTATTACTTCATATTCATGAGTAAGAATCTTTTGTTGTAATAAAAGGGAATATCTAGCCTGCCAGAGGTAAAATTTACAGGCTGCAAATATGATTCCTAAAGTACTCACTTCGTATTTCCTAAGTTTAGGTGCATAAATGCCTAGGACAAGTAACTCATATGTTACTTGTAAGTATTGGAATGCTTTTCATCTTTTGCCTAAAGCAGTCCAAAAAGCTTGTGCAAAGGGGCATTGTAAAAAGAAATCTCCTGTGTCTCTAAAGATAGTGGACATGTTGTCCTGGGACACATTCGGTCTATGGGCTTGTGCTTTAATGTGTTTCTCACTCCCAGTCTACTATGACATGAGAGCCATACCACATCCCACATTTGGTAGGGGGATTCTGACATCTATCAGCTGTTTACAGGCTTCGGTCACAAGAGTGTCTGGACATTGTGGAAAAAGAGGTGGTTCAATCAAGATATCTTGTATAACGCTTGAGTAAAAAGTTTCCTATTTGTGGATAAAAGAAAGTGTTGTGTAACTTTCCAGTGTCTCCATTTAGTAAGGCTGGGTTTTATGAATGCTGGTATATTTTTGGTATACTATAAGTTATCATGGAAACAGATAAAGTTCCTAAACCACACTTGTCTCTAAAAGGGGTAAACCAAAGATAGGAGATTTATTGCCAAAAAGAGTGAATATTGTTCAGGATACATTTTTAAAGATAAAAATGCTATAAAAAAACAACTATGGGATTAATCATATTAATACCCCCTTGGCTAAATCCATAATATATACATTTTTTTATGGGGTTTAATCTGTGCCTCATAGGTCTTGAAAGAAAATGTTCAAAACTCAAGCTTCTAAGATAAAAGGGATGGGAAAAAACGGTAGCTACATGGGTGAGCTGAGGGACCAAAAAGATCTTAATAAGATATATTCTTTTCTTTTTCGAGATTGATTGATTTTTCCACTGATTTACAAGACCCTTTGCAATATTTAAAACTGTTTCCCAGTTATTGACAGCATCACTCATTATTCCAAAAGTAATCCCTAAAATTTTTATAGGTTCTGTCCCAACTCTTATATTATGCATCTGCGTAATACTCTTATTGGCAATATTTGGGTGAAGCCATATACAGTGCCTTTTTTTGTAAGTTTAATTGAGCATCTGAAATTTGAAAATGCTCTGATAGTGCGGTTGATAAATGTGGCTCCCCTGTTTCATCTTTAAAGCATAAACACAGATCATCTACATAAGCAAAAATGTTTTGGTTGTGTAATACAATTCAATGGATATTTGAATTGTGGTAGATATTCCTTATGAAAAGGTCAATTGCCAATAAATAAAGTAAAGGGAAAGGGGACACCCTTATTGTATCCCCTTTTGTATTCTAAAATTTTTCCCGAGTGCTTTATTTATACAAGGTTGTACAAATGCTGTTCTTCACAGTAGACCAATCCAATTAATAAAATCTGTAGGAATTTTGTAGTGTTTCAACACTTCAAATAAAATTATATGACAAACATTGTCAAAAGCTTTTTTTTGGTGTAAGGATAACAATATCCCCTGACAATGGTTAGACAGCCCGAGGTCCACCAGGTCTCATAAAAAAAAAATAGGTTATTAAAAATGGATCTCTCAGGTATAACAAAAGTTTGGACTGGTGAAATTAAATCTTTTGCAACTGTGGTGAGTCTGTGGACAAGTATAGAGGTCAAAATGTTGTAATCTATGTTAAGTAAACTAATAGGTCTCCAGTTATTTTTCCCCCTTTTTCAAATAACAATATTGTGAGCGTGTGTGTGAAGTCTGCAGGTAATTTATTCCTTTTTAGCATCAAATTAAAGAGAAAAGTCAAAATCGGACAAATTAAATCATGAAAAGTTTTATAAAATTCTGAAGTTAAGCTGTCTATTCCAGAGGAGGTGCTGTTTTTTAAATTTTTAATAGTAAAGCTTACTTCTTCTATCAATCAATCACTTTATTTAACCAGGCATAAACACCATTGAGCAAGCTCATTTTCAAGGTGGTCCTGGGCATAAATACAATACAGTACACTTCATAAGATTACAATTACGGTGGACAACGGTGCAAAAAAAAAGAAAAACATTGTGAAGGTGCCGGTCAATATAGGCCTATACATCCTGGCAAACATAATTAACATGCAAAGGTACATAATGATAAGCTTTACTGAAATGAGAAGAGACAACAATCCCATATAGTCTCAGCTGAGTAAGAGCTCATACCTAAATGATAAAAAATAAGGAGGTATGAAGGAATAGGGTAGAAATTGGGGTGAAAGAGTAGGCAGCCAAAAGGGAGGCCAGAATAGGTAAAAGGTAGAGAATAGGCAGGGTCATCTTGGATTAAGGGAACTAGGCTTGTAGGTCCTAGGTTTCTGTTGTTAGGAATGTGGGGTGGATGAGATACTTAGGCATAGAATTTGAGAGTGGCACCTGAGGCTTAGGGGTCATTGGCATCTGAAACAGTTGCATGATTCTTTCAGATAATCCATTAATAGAGCTTTGAATGTGAAAATTCTTGGAAGTGAGGATAATATTAATGAGTCTTACATAGTGTTCCAAAGTGATGGAAGTGAGAAGTTGATTGCTGCTGAGCCAAGGGTAGTTTTCACTCTAGGAATCTGAAAGCAGATTAAGGAGAAGCGTCTCAGGCCATAGGAACCTTTAGCCCATTTGAAGATGTTCAAGATGTATGCAGGGGAGATTATCAGATAATTTTCTAAAAAACCAGAGTAGAGCATTCCTTTTTCTTCCAGTTGAGAGTGAGGTCCATCCCGAAACCTGGTATAGATGACAGTGATGTGTACTACGGGGTAGATTTAAGATAAATCTTAAAGCCCGGTGGTAAAGGATGTCCAGTTTGTTTAGCATCGTTGATGGGCAATGACTGTAAAGGAAGTCAGCGTAATCCAGTATAGGTAGGAATGTAGTTTGTACTAGTCTCATTCTGGCTTCTAACATGAGTAGGTGTTTAATGCGATAGAATAAACCTAATCGCTGTCTTAGTTTCTTCAAGGTTTCATTTAAGTGTGAATTCTAATGAAATATCAGCCATGAAAATGTGTTTTGCTTCCTCTGAGAGGAAAGGAATATTTAAATAATTAAAGTAGGAATCCTTCCACACAGTTTTTAGTGGGGATCCAAAAATTTGCTGTAATTAGGTTTGTGCAATGTCTTGAATAGAGTAATCCTCCATAGTTTTAGTTGTACCAGTTTTGAAAAAGGAAGTTATTGTTGTGTTTTTATCCTATCTGCACAACTTTTAAATAAATCTAAAGATAGCTGACAACCCTGAGTTCCAAACTGTGCTTCTAGCTTTAAACTTAGTGATGTATTGTATTTAAACGTTTCCGGTTTTATATGCTTTATTTGTTTATCTAAGTTTATTTTACTTTCATATGCCCTAGAAATTAGTTTATGCAAGTTGTCAGTTAGTTTAAGGTACTTAAAATACAGTTGTTTCCCTTTCCAAGTGGCTTGCTTTAGGAATAGAGCTTTAATATCCTGTTTAGTTATAGCCCACCATTCAGTTATTTTATCATAAGCTTCTATAATTGAAATGTTTGCCTTGATTATTTGTTCACAATGCCACTTAATGTCTGCCTCTGAATAATAAAGCCTGCCTAATAAAGAATTAAGTGTCCTTCTTGATTTGGAGTTATAGTGATATTGTGGTCCTATAGAGCACAGACAAGAAACAGCAAAATGGTCAGAGGTTTTGATGGGGATAGTATTTACTTTCCGTACTAGAATTTGTTTGGAGAAAAATAGATAATCAATACACGTGGCTAAAGTGCCTTTGTAAAAGGTTTTCTTGCCTTGCTGACCATGGGTTTTACCTCCGTCATATAACTGCATTGCTAATGATAGTATTCAGACAGGCCATATCGTTAAATATTTTCTGTGTTTTTCCCCCTCTGTCTAAGGGTGATACACTGCAATTAAATTCTCACCTGAAAATAATAAGGTTTTGTGTGTGCAAGTATGGCTGTATTCATTTGAACAACATAACTCTAGCTGCTATGTTCTGTGTGGCATAAATATTTATTAGTCTGAAATCTTGGTTATTACAAAACATGTCTAGATATAATGTTCTCCCAGAGGAAATTTCAGTAAGCTTTATAATGGAAAAAATGGGTTCTTTCAGCAAAATGGCCACCTCATCACATACATCTTCCCCTTGGGCCAGTAATCCACTCACCTCCACAGCCAGCAGCCCATCTGTGTGCTCAGTGAATAAGCATGTGCTTGTACAAGCATGCACTCATTCATTGAGTGCTCAGACAGGCTGCTGACTGTGGAGGTGAATGGAGGGCTTTGCCAGTGGCCCAGTCGGGGTATTGGGGGAGCAGGGTGGCTGCTGACTTAGGGTGGGGGGTCCAATAGACACCTGGGACAGGGGATGGGATTTTTTTTTATTTTGAAGATTTGAGTCTGGAGTCATGGCTGGGGGAGGGGAAAATAACTAGGGTTGACTGGGGGAGGGTTCTTTACTTCAATTCAGCCAGTGAACGACTGATCTACTAGACACCAGGGACAGGAGAGGGGATTTTTTTTCCAAAGATTGGGGACTGGGGGCCTGGGGATAACTCTGGGTGACTGGGGGGCAGTGCTTTTGAATTTGGTGGGTGATCAGCCAGGGAGATGGCTAGACACCAGGGACAGGGAAAAATAAAATATAAATGATGGGGCATATTCAGGCAAAATTGTGGGTGAAATTTCACATTCTGCAAAATATTTCACAGAGTGAAATTGCCGATGTTGCAGCAATTTCACTGGCAAAATAACATTTTGCATCATCTCTAAATGATATGCTATATTATTGATAATATAAGTTGCAAAAAACTTTGTTAAAGCTTCAGTTAGGGTCAAAGCAACAAAAGTTGGGAAATGAGGCATTAAGCTTTCCCTAATGCCCAACCCTCCCAATCCAGGCAGGAGAGCAGCTGTGGGGTGTGCCTTAGACTTCTCAAGCCTAACTTGTACCTCATTCCATCTGTAAATAAGGTCAGATGTGTGGACTTTATAAGAATGGAGTGAGTGTTAGGCTTGAGCAGCCCAAGGAACACCCCACATCTGCTCTCCTGCCTGGTTTGGGAGCGTGGGATGATAGGGAAACCCTAATGCCTTATTTCCCAACTTTTGTCACTTTAACCCTAACTGGAGTATTAATAAAGATATTTGAAACTTGTTTCATTACTTTTTGAGATAGTACAATGGTATCTTTATTCTACTGTAGGAATCCAGGGTCATTTGGACCCTGCGCTCCAATCCCTCATGTATGTATGTAGCTGTAGAAGCACAGGGCCCTCCAGACCCTGTGCTCCCATTTCAAGGACAACAGTGACCAAATTGTCTACATAGCCACCTTATTACCCCACCTTATGTATGCAGTACAGAAACATTTTGAATCCTTGCCAAAATGTAATTCTGCACATCTACAATGTTATTCCATGCTACAGATGTGAAAACACATTTTGGGCAGGATTTAAAAAATGACAACTGTGACATACATGAGATGGGGTATTCAGACAGCTACAGTATTTTGAAAATCTGGGGTAAAAATATTTAAAATTTCTGAAGTTATGAGTGGGCCTAACGAAATTGCAACAAATGGTCATAGCTTTGGAATTTGTTTCATATTTTGACCCCAAATTTTCAACATAATCTTCTTATGACCCCACCTCATAAACCCCATAGGTGAACATTTTCAAATCCATGCCAAAACACCATTCCATGCCACAGGTGCAAAAACACATTTTGGACAGGATGTGAAAAATGACAGCTGTATTGTTCATAAGGTGGCGTGAAAACATGGCTGTGTTGAAAATTTGGACTCACAATATGGAAAATTAGCAAAGCTATGTGCATGCATAGAAAATGTTCAATGAATGCTAGTAACTCAGCCATTTTTAGGAATTTTTTCACCAGAGTTTCAACTTGTCCTATTCAGGACCCATCCTCATGAACACCGTCACTGTCATCTCATTATTCTGGCCCAAAAGGTGATTTTGTGTAGTGACTGCGAAATCACCATCCAGGCCTGATTAATGAGATGACAGTGACAGTGTTCATGGGGTGAGGTCCCAAAAAGGCCATGTTGAAAGTTTGGTGAAAAAATACCTTAAAATAGCAAAGTTATGAACATAAGTTGAAAACACCATTGAAATACATTATACAGCACTTACTTTGATTCATCAGTTCATGGTTCGGGTTTGAAGAGTGCAGAAGTGTCCCAGTCTACAGAAGATGACAGCCTATG
Organism: Neoceratodus forsteri; assembly: GCA_016271365.2. Taxonomy (NCBI): domain Eukaryota; kingdom Metazoa; phylum Chordata; order Ceratodontiformes; family Ceratodontidae; genus Neoceratodus; species Neoceratodus forsteri. Next base: position 768,062,287 of record CM057458.1, read on the forward strand.
GCCTCCGGTGGTAGGTATAGGATAAGGGGTGGTGGGGTGGCAGGTACTCAGTGGGAGGGTTGGGATGGGGTGGTGGAACTGATGAGGGACCATTTTCTTTTTTCCAGGTTACAAAAATAAAAAGACATCGGGGGAGTGTGTTCTTTTGTTGCAACTAATACCTGAGTACATGCACCCTGATGTTATAATAAACAATTTATAAGTATTTTAAAACACAGACTAAGCCCATATTTATTTGGGCTTTAAAATAGGAATCCTACTTGATATCAGGGTTTTATCTGATATCAGTTCATTACTGATACAAAATAAACTGAGGCAGTGCACGGAGTGAACTGGAGATTCTTACTCCCTGAAAAAAATTATTTTCAGTTTGTTTTAACTACTCACATTTATTGTTGAACATTATTTACTAATATTTAAAAATGCATACAAAATACCTTTACACTGTCAAGATAGTTGGATACTATTGGTACTGGGTTTGTACTAGTTTAGCTCAAATCAAGGCATTGTTTAAACTGATTAGTTAAAAACCTGCGTTTGTGTAAGTTAAGTAATATAAGGCTAGAGGTAGACATTAAACAAAATCAAAACAGTTAATTAAATGATTAATTCAAAGTAGGAATTGATACTGATTAGCCCTAAAAGTATTTAGGCTAATAAAGTTTCCATTTAATAAGGTCAACTCAATGTCCCTCTGCAGCACTCAATGTGGCACTGATAATGCACAGCCATCTCTCCTCAAGCTCAGGTGCGCTGTTGTTGACAGCTACTCCGTGAAGGGTGTGTTACCACTAGCAGCACCCCAGAGAAACCCACTTATCTGCATCCCAGATTTCCTTCCAACCCTGTTCATTGTTGAAGTAGTAGAAGACATTCACTACTTGACATCAACATGCACCGACTTCTGCCTCCTGCTGAATTGAAATGCTCTGCTTAAGCATTGTCACAATGCAGTTATATATTTATAAAATAAAAAGTAGGCAGATACACTTTGGAGTCAAACTTCAGGTGACTCAGCTAATCAGGGGGTCAGGATACTGACAAAGAGGTCAGACATCATTCCCAGGTTGGTGTCAGCTGCTTTTTAAGGAAGACGGGCAAAGTGAGAACTTAGAGTCCCTTACATCTGAGGGGCTACTCGAAAAAAACTGCATACTTGTAATTTTAGGGTGCTGCCTTTTTCTTTGTGCCTAAATTGCTTTGGCATCATTCGTGATCCTTTTTGCTTTGAATGAAAAAGCATTCACGACAAAGGTTCTAAGTGAGTGACGAAAAAAGATTTAAAACATAGAAAAAAACATTTCCAGATCATTTTGCTACCAGCCAACTGCAGAATCCAACTATTATAGTTCCAATGAGCAAGATCCAGCATTGTTTGGTATCCCTACAGCACCTCATTTTCGTGGGTTTCCATTTTTTTTTAAACAGAAAACGAGGTGGCTGCTCAAGAAAAAGAAATTTTCTCTCATGAAAAAGGATGTTGTTCTCATGAAAAAGAAAATGATCTTGTGAGAATAAATCCTTTTTTGAAAGATCAAATCCTTTGTTGAACTTTATACAGCTATCCTGAAAAATTAATTTCCCATAGGATTTAATAGGAACTTAAACACTTAATAACTTTGCACCAGTATAATATTTTTGCTTCAATCTAACAGCTGCAGCTCTGTTACCAAAGTATTTCTACCATAAAAAAAATCAGAACAAAATTCCATACCATCTGGGTGCAAGGCAATGAAGAAAAAACTTCAAAAAATTGTGACTTTTTACTTTTTTCACTATTCATATCTCAGAATCTGCAGATCCAACCATATGGAAACTTGCCACATTAAGAGATCTTCCCCACAGGATAGCACGTACCAAATTTGCATACTTGTAATTCTCCCTTAGCCTCCCCCTTCTTCTTTCTCCACATATATATCTCTCTCATTTTACCTCTCCTCTACACTAACTTGTTTTTTTTCTCTTTTAGATATTTCCTGAAGAAGACCTAAGGTCGAAACGTAGATTTTTAACTCTATTTTCTATTTTCAGCGTGTATTTAATATAACCATTTTGTTTTGCTTTTAGACCACATGCTGACGCAGCGCCTTGTCTTTGTTTTTTTACAATTTGTATGCTACATTTGCTGCGACCCACTATGCCTAACCTGAAATCTCTTCTGAATTCTCTGCGATGCTCCTTCATTTCTTCTATGTCTGCATTCCCTTCTCATATTTCTAAGCCTTCTCTTGAATTATTTTCTGCCATTTGCTCTAAGACTAAACTCTGCAGTCACTTACAGTTTCTTTCCAAATGCCGCCACCTGGGTATTATTCCTAAAGGTTTCTGTTTGAAATTTCACCCTTGTTCATTTGGATCTGAGACACATGTTTCCTCTACTAACAAGCTTTTGAAAACTTTCTCTAGGAAACTTATCATGCACACCATTCTCTCCATCAAAACACAGCTGATCTCTATGGACAAAACCATTCAAAGGCAAAAGGATTTCCTGCAGCGAACGGCTCCACATAACCTTCCTTTTATTAAGCACTGCATCCAAAACCTTAACTCCACTCTCTTTCCGTTTCTCAAGGACACCAAAGCTGCAAAACTCCAGTCTCTCACCCAGCAGATCAACAACCAGCATGAGCCCTCGAGTCAGACACAACCTAACAATTTGGTATTTTGTATTCCTCCAGACCTTCCCTGACACAAGATGAGCACTCACTCCTTAGCAAAGGTCTCTCTTTTGCCCACACCCAGATATCTTGATGCACCCTAGGTTCAAGTTGATCTGCAGTGCTTCTATCGTAGACTACGCTTGCAGCTCATTTTCTAATATGACTCCTCTTCCCACAGATCATGCAGGTATCACCAGAACTATCAATGACAGCAATCCCCAGCGGCGTATGGACACACACAATACCCCTCCAGGACGTGCTTTTGTTGCTAAGTTGATTATTTTGTTAACCAATGCATGGAAACACCATCAACTTTTAATCTTCATTGCAGGCACAACCATTCCAACCTGACACCTGGTGAGCTTGCAGCCCTCAGATCTCTACAATGTAGGAATGACATTGTTATTAAACCAGCTGATAAGGGAGGTGCTGTTGTGGTCTGGCAAAAGGAGCTATACATCACGGAAGCCACACAGCAACTCTCGGACACCAGGTTTTATTCTTCTCTTCCACAGGACCCCACTGCTGACCATCAGACGGAGGTCACCACCACCATCACCTCTGCTATTGAAAACAATGAGCTCCCTGCATCTGCTAAGAGACTCATAGTCCAGCATCCCCAGACATCTAGGTTTTATCTTCTTCCCAAAATCCACAAAACAGGTAACCCGGGTCATCCCATAGTGTCTGCCTGCCCTGCCCCACATCCCACATCTCCGCATTTTGGATGGCCTCATGAGACCTCTTGTTGAGTCCCTGCCCTCCTATGTTAAAGACACTAACCATGCTCTCCAGTTATTTGACAGGTTCAGATTCAGTGACTCTCATCAGCTCATCTTCACCATGGACATCAAATCTCTTTACACAGTGATCCCCATGATGATGGTCTGACAGCTTTGCAGCATTTCTTGAACAAGCGGGAAGTTCAGCAGCCACCCACACACACACTTACTCGTCTGGCAGAACTGGTTCTAACACTCAATGCTTTTTCTTTTAATAACAGTTTTTTTCAGCAAGTCAGTGGAGTTGCCATGGGTACCAAGATGGGTCCCAGCTTTGCTAATCTGTTTGTGGGTTGGGTGGAGGAATGTTTTTTTCTCTCATTCACAGGGACTGTGCCTGACCTCTACAAATGCTACATTGATGACTGTGTGGGGGCCACCTCCTGCTCCAGGGAGACCCTCCAAGTCTTCCTTGACAAGTTCACCACGGCTCATCCTTCCCTTCAGTACACTGTTGAAGTATCCTCCTCTACACTGCCTTTCCTGGATATCCAGCTCTCAGTCCAGAACACTGGTCTGAAGACATCAGTCTATTACAAACCCACTAACTCTCACAGTTTCCTCCTCCATAGCTCCTTCCATCCTAAACATGTCAAGAATGGCCTGCCCTATTCACAGTTTCTTAGACTTCGCAGGTTATGCAGTGAAGAGGATGATTTTGCTGAGCAGACCCAAATAATGCATAGTTTTTTTATCAACAGGGGATACCCTAAAAGCACAGTGGACAGAGCACTCTCCCGGGTCAGTAACATGCCCCATAACCTTGACCCCGCAGGAGGGATACTGTCACACAAGAACAACGGCGAATTCCACTAGTTCTTCCTTTCCATCAGAACACACCTTCTCTTCACAGGATCATCACTAGTAACTTTCCCATTTTGCAAACTGACCCTAACATTGGTGCTTCCTTTACAGAACCACCTATTGCCTCCTACCACTGGCCACCTAACCTGCGCAATCTCCTGGTAAAAAGCAGCCTACCCACTCCTAACAGTTCCTCCCCCCCAGGTACCAAACCTTGCAACAGGGCTCACTGCTACACCTGCAAATTTATTTCCAGTGTAACTGAGATTCGGGGGCCTACAGGTGTTTTTCACATCACCAAGGAGTTCTCATGCACCTCCACTAATGTAGTGTACTGTATTCTTTGCAGGAGGCGTTCAGCTATTTACATCGGAGAAACTGGTAGGCGTCTTGCTGACCATTTCAGGGAACATTACAGAGCGGTCAGAAATGGTGAAACTGCTAAACCCATTGTATCCCACTTTATCTCCAGGGACCACAATGTCAATGACCTTTCTGTTTGTGCCCTTCAGCAGGGCTTCCGGGATCCTAACCATAGAAAAAACATGGAAGCCAAGCTGATCATCCGCCTTGGCTCCCAGCAGCCCTCTGGTTTAAATGATAGACTTATTTTCCACTAACATCTTTCAGCCTCCCTCCTTTTTTCCCCTAAAGTCTATTTGTTTTTGTACTGATTTATTTTTCATTTTCACCATATGTCTCCATTTCTGTCTCCTTCTCACACATTTGTCACCTTTCAGCCTTCTTACAAGGCCCTGTTAATCAGTCTCTACCTGGGAACTTCCCCAGCTCTTTCTCTCCCATTATGTTTTATCTTTCCCATCATCACCTTTTTGTTTCACAGATTCTCTCTTAATCTTACCATTTATCACTTCTTCTCCCTTAGCCTCCCCCCTTCTTCTTTCTCCACATATATATCTCTCTCATTTTACCTCTCCTCTACACTAACTTGTTTTTTTTCTCTTTTAGATATTTCCTGAAGAAGACCTAAGGTCGAAACGTAGATTTTTAACTCTATTTTCTATTTTCAGCTTGTATTTAATATAACCATTTTGTTTTGCTTTTAGACCACATGCTGACGCAGCGCCTTGTCTTTGTTTTGTTACATACCAAATTTGGTGCAAATCCATTGATAAGTTACATAGAAACATAGAAACATAGAATTTGACAGCGGATAAGGACCACTTGGCCCACCCAGTCTGCCCATTTCCCTACCTACTGGATAAGCTGCAGATCCTAGTTAACCAGCAGCCTACTTCTTCCTACCCCCACCCCCTAGAATTGCCTTTATGACTGTCCCATGCATGCTTGAATTCCACCACTGATTTTGACTCCACAATCTCCTCCGGAAGGCCGTTCCATGCATCCACAACCCTCTCTGTGAAAAAATACTTCCTTAAATTACCTCTGAGCCACCCCCTCTATCTTCAAATTGTGCCCTCTTGTTCTTGCACACCTCTTTTTTTGAAAGATGCTACCCTCTTGGACTTTGTTGATTCCCTTAAGGTACTTGAACGTTTCTATCATGTCCCCTCTCTCCTCCTTTCCTTGAGGCTATACATATTAAGCTCCTTTCATCTCTCTTCATATGTCTTCTGGTGCCGACCCTGCACCATTTTAGCGTCTCCTCTGGACAAGCTTCCATCCTGTCTATGTCTTTGCGGAGACTGGGTCTCCAGAACTGCACACAGTACTCCAGATGGGGTCTCACCAGCTGTCTGTACAGAGGGATAACAACTTCCTGTTTTCTACTGGTGATGCCTCTCCCTATGCATACCAGTATCCCCCCAGCCCTCCTTGCTGCCCTCTCACATTGCTTGCCCACCTTTAGGTCATCTGATATGACTACCCCCAGGTCCCTTTCCATTTTTGTTGTTGTTAGTATCTCACCCCCCATTGTGTACTCTTCCCCTGAGTTTTTGTTTCCCAGGTGCATTACTTTGAACTTCTTAGCAGTTGCAAAGTTATTAAAGTGCAACATTTGAGTTTTAACTTTAAACAGGCTACTCAACCCTAACTAAAGGGGCATGACCATACTCTACAATTTCAAAGTCTCAGTGATGGCAAACTATATACTGTACATATAGATATTTTATGTTGTCCTCAGTTCAAGATTGAATTAAGAATGTACAGTAAGTTTCTAGCACTAATAGTTCCAAAGTCTGTCTGTTATAAAGATAATGTTTTAGAAAAGGGATAGCTTTGGAAATGTTACAGCTGTAAATACTGATAAACATTTTAAATTATCAATAATATTTTTAGATATTTTGAATTAAAAAGTGTATTGATATGTTGTTCTGATTCTAAATGTTCATTAACAAATGAACTTTTTAGCCATAACAGTTCCAGTGTTACTGTAGCTGTTTCAAAAGACAAATTCTTTGAAAGCGGCTAACCTTTGAATTGCTAGGACTAGAATGCATTTTTTTAAATGATAACTTGGAATCAGGGCATAGTAGAATAATTATTCTGGCACAGCTTGTAATTATCAGAATTTAAAAATATTATCAACAGATTTATGTTTGTTTATGAATCTTTCTAACCCTAATGGTTCTAAAGCTAGCTCTCTTTATATGAAAACAATCAGCACAAAAGGCACTTCTGGGCAAAAACATTTTGGTTTACTACTGTTCATTGTAGTAAAGTAGATTACATCAGACTAATTTTGCTAGTTTTTCTATAACTGCAAATCCCAGAATCCCCTGTAGCTGACATCAGAGCAGTAGGCAGCAGTGGGAGATTCAATTGCCTGCAATGCATGTTAGAGCTGTAATAATATCCAGTCAGAAGTTTCCTGTGACTACTATACTGTTCTTAAGGAGATAAGTGCAGACCTCTGTTATTGTACATAGCTCATGGAGGACAGTGAGACAAGCTAAGAAAAGATCAGAGCTTATATAAACTCTAAAATGCAGTGCATGCCATTGAATCTTCTCACTGCTGCCTACTGCTCTAATGTCATCAGCTGGGAATTCTGGGATTTATAGTAACGGAAGATGTCAGCATACAACTAAGCAAAATGAGTCTGATACAATCTACTATCCTACTATAAACAGTAAGTAAACTAAAATATTTTTACACATGAAGTGTACATTTGTACCTGCCCTACACTTAAGTATGGGGCCCTTGGTGGTGACTGTTCCTCTTTAAAAAGATGTTGTTTAGAAAGGACTAACTAGCCAGTTCCATTGCATTGAGCAATAAAGAACTGCTCTAGCATGCTGGCAACCTGAGTTCACACCCTTAGCCCAGGATGTTGTGAGAAGAAAATGGCAGTGTTGTGTGAGATCACTAATGTATGCAGTGTATCAGGGTGGCAGACTTGCCAGTAATGCCTCAGGCAGCATGAGTTACAATATGCTGCTGGGTGTCTTACCAGCATAACGTAACACTGAGATTGTCGACTTGGGTAAAGTGGGAAAAAGAGCCATCTGAGCTCATGCCTAACTTCATGGGAGCAGTGAAAGACCTGTTGGAGCCAGGAGACAGAAGTTGACAGTGATGGTTGTTTCATGTGAGCAGCAGGACCTAGCTCATTGAAAGCATAAAGGAGTGGAATGCTAAGAGTAGATGAGAAGAATAAAGAAATTGCATCCATAAAACCAGCTTTGGAACCTTAATGATTAGGAAATTAGTTCTGATTTAAACATAAGCTTTGGAGTCATGATGGTATGGCTTATCTGTTAATACAGTTTCCATTTGTTGCTACACATGTACAATAATACATGTCATTATACAATAATATACTTTTAACCATAATATTGTGCTTACAAGTGTACTGATGTATATTGATGTATATTGTCACATGTAAACTGTGCTGAAACAACTTATCCTTTATCTTTGCCACCTGTGACTTGCCATGAAACTTAGTCAAAAATGTGAACGCGATGATTCCCAAAATTGTTGAGTCAAAGTATGCAGAAGAAACCAGTTGCATTTCATTAAGGGGAACCACACCTTTTTTTTAGTTTCTGTTAAAAGTTTCACAGAAATGGAATAAGTGCTGCAGTTAAAAATGCAAGCATCACTAAAAGCAATGTTCTTGAAAATAAAGAACTCACAATTAGAGTATGGTCTGCCATTATTGCCTGCACCAACTGTTTACCAATGTAATGCATTAGATAAATGTTTTGCCACTAACAAGAGTAGGCAGAACAAAATAATATGAATAAATTCTAATTAGAAAAGGCACCCCTAAATGTCACACAGCAGACCCTTCTAATACAAGTCTTACCTTGATGTGCCCAGACAGACTAAACACTTCCTTAAATGTTTAAGCATTTCACCACTGATGACAATAATTTGGTGCTTACTAATTTACACTGTTGTTCTTGTTGAAAAATATGTTTTTCTTATAAGTGATTGTACTGTTAAATAAATTAGGAGTGCTATGTTAGTTATCACTGCTTTGCTAAAGGCATTTATTATGAGAACAATTCTTTAAGGTTATAAGTGTGGTTGCTTGTAATATTCATCAGAATTGTGGGTACAGTAGATACTTGCATTCTGAATGCTAAAATCAGATGTGTTCTGCTTTGTCTTAATGACTTTAATTGTAGGATAATTATATAGTGAACCTGTATTGTGATTATATATTGTTTTATGCCTTGCATGCCTTTGTGCTGATGTTTGGAAGACAAATGACAGGGCACCTAGAACACTTATGACGGATATATTGGGACTTCTTACTCAAGCTAATTGAACTTTCAAAGTAGTATGCCTTGAAGGGGACAACACATTTGAATGAATTTTCAGCTGTTTGTAATCTCTCTGTTTTAAGAAGTGATATTCATATCACCATTAAATGGTACCTCAATAAAGCTCAACTTCTTTTTGCTTTAAATACGTTTCACTGGTCCAGCGGGTAACTATGCATGGAGCAATTAGTGCAGCTGGTTCCTTAGAGGAGTGTGCTTGTACACCAAATGGATTTCAAGCATGACTAGCTTATGGTTAATGTAACCTTTTACATTTTATGATCTTACTGAACTAACACTCTATTAGGGGTACCACTGGCACAAGAACACCATTGAAGAAGGTTCCACCCCAGAGGTGCTGCAGGACAGCATTCATTTGGCCAAATGTACATTGAGGAAAATCCAAAAAAGTTGAACTTTCAGCAGAATGAGAGTCCACCACAGAGAGAGGAAGGCCATGAAGCTCTGTGACCAGAGAAGAATAGAAGATATGCCACTATCCATGTCCAAACCTGCCCGTTAGAATATCACTAACTATAGAATATCACTAACTACACTTTAGGAAACTTACCACATTTATGACAGTCAGCATGGATGAGAGAAAAATAAATCCCTCATGGAGGAAACCTCTGGGATCCAAGGCTTCAGGTTGCCATCCCTTCAGGTGTCAGATGAAACAATTAAGAAACCAGGTGCCAGAAAGGCCTGCTAGATACTCCTGCATGCTAAAGAAAAAATGAGTTTTTCCTTCAACCACAGAGGAGCTGAAGGTTGCTGTCTGGGAGCATAGGTGTAGCCATGCAAAGGAACCCTTAATTTTGAACACCCCAAGGAAAAGGAGACAATTACAGACAACGTCTTCAAGTTAAGCTCCATAAAATGATTCTGTTGGGGCTCATGGATATATGAAACTGATATCTTAAGGGAGTCAGATAAGTGCAGTATGAAGCCATTGAAGGTGAAAACATACTGATCATTGCAATATAAAATCATTGAAAATGAAACCATATGGAGCCCCTTGGGGCAGAGAGTGGGCACATGTCCAGTTGTTGAAGGGTGTGGGCCTGTATGTATTTGAAGCATGGACTCATTGATGATAGGTGAGGTAGTAGGTAAAGTAAGAACTGTAGACAGCAAGGGTAAAAGTGAGCCCTGAGGAAAGTACTAGACAGGCACTTGGGCAAACTGGTGGGGGTTATGGAGAGTGAAGCAAGGGCCAATGGTATACTTGGAGTGAGCTCACCATGGCTGCAGAGAAGCAGTAAGAAGGCAAAGCATACTAAGTCATTAAAGGGTGAGGCAGTGCAGACCCCTGAGCCTGAAGGGTAGCAGAAAGACTCACAAAGGTAGAAAGTGGAACAAGGCCAGAGTCATGGCCAGGAGGAACCCAAGGCAAGCAGCATAGAAACCATACAGCAGGAAGAATTGTGTAGATTGGCAAGCCCCTCCATGAGCAGCAGAAAGGGACAGGAATACAGACAACCCCAAGCATGCATTCTTCCATAGCAGGAGGGAGGCCCAGCCCAATCAAGCAGCCTCTGGCACAGTGGAGGACAGAAGCCTCAAGAAGAGCCAGCAGCTGGCAAAAGCATGGCAATAATAGAAAGACCCTCACAACATGACCTTGAGGTGAGGGAAAATAAGGGGGAGGTACAAGGAGAAAAATAAGAAAGTGCAAAGTGATGGAGGCAGCCAGCAGAGAAGGTGGGTGGCAGACCATGTGGCAGGCAGCCACCGGACATAAAGCATAGAGTACAGAAGCAGGGGAAAAGTAGCATGCCCCAGGAAAACAGGAAGAGTGGACAATGCACCAAGCCAACACATACTGCCTGAGACCTAGACAGAATAGAATAGAGATAGACAAGCCAGCTAACTGGAGACCACATTCACACCCAGAAGCACAGGGACAGCACCAGAGATGCCAGTGACAGTGGTCAAAGCAGAACTGAGAGCAGCTGACAACCAGTAAGTCAAAGCAGATAGTAGACCAATAGTCCCACTTTCACCAGAAAGGTATCCAGTTGGCTGTTAATTAAGTAATAAGGTATAACAGGGCATGCATTTTTGTCAGATATGAGAAGTGTCATTACTCCACACTATAGACACCCTAGATGCCTCATTGTATTTGTTTGTTTATTTATTCATTCATTCATCCATTCATTTATTCATTTAATTGATGTTGGGAAACTAGGTGGAAATCCCTGTGGACAAAATCCATTTACAGGGGTGACCTGAACATTGCACTAACAATATGGAGGTACAGATAGTGAGAAGTGAGTGAGCAATTACATTTCAGACCAGATAAAACAATAACGATTACAAAGGTACTGATTGTACAAATGTTTAAAGGGCCAAAGAGATTTTGTCTCCCTCAGGTTGGTCAGTAAGGTGTTCCAGAGTTTATAAGCAACAAATTCAAAGGAAGGCTAACCCACTGTGGTTCTTAACTGGGAAACTGACAGTAAATTTGCCAGTGCTGATCAGAGTGCCCAGGGCCTTTTTTGGAAAATAGAGCAGTTTGAATGAACAAACATATTTTGACTTATCCAACACTTCTGAATGTTGTGATCAAATGTTGTACCCTAGTTTTTAAAGTCTTTACACTCTCTACTGTTTTCCAAGTGAATAAGCCTGACATCTTTACATTTTGCAAATAACTTACATTCCCCTACCTATATATTACCATACAGTATAATGTTCCCTGTCTTGCCAAATTACATGCTTTCTATATTATGATACCTACTACTATATACAGTAAAACAATTGGGTGTAATCAACATTTAAAGATGTAACAGTATCACATTGCTTTTATTTATCTTCTATCTATATGCTCATGCAACCTAAAATCCTCAGACTTATTCGCTGAATCCATGTACTCCTAATTGATTTAAGTATTTATCATCAAAACCGCCATATAATTTTCTGATCAGAATTCTGCAAAACTGATCCATTTAATACAGATTCCCTTTTCTAGTTCTTCACCCCCAGTTAATAATTTTGCATTGATCACCATTCAACTGTATTACTCTTTTGCTAGCCTATCTGCATAACGTATCTAAATAATAATAATAATAATAAACTTTATTTTTATGGCGCCTTTCAAAAACCATGATGCCTAACAATTTTAAAATTAAAAATCAAACATCAATAAACATAAATCACATAAAATCAAAAATATCATCATACCATTAATCAATTAATCAGTCACTGAATGCCTGGTGCCATAGGAAAAGTTTTTAGGGCTTGCTTAAATACCCCCCACAGTTGTGCACTCCCATAACCAACAGGGTAGAGAATTCCAGATGGTAAGGGCCACATACATAAATGCTCTGGCCCCAGAGGATTTCAAACACACCTTTGGAATCTCTAGCAACCCCTCATCAGCTGAGCAGAGCGATCGCCCAGGGTAGTAAGGGATCAGGAGCTCTTTTAGGTAATCCAGGCCCAGTCCGTGTACAAGTTTAAAAGTCAGCAAACTGACTTTGAAGGTGATCCACCACTGTACTGGCAGACAGTGCAGTTCGTGGAGCACTGGCAAAATATGACAGGACTGAGACAATCCAGGCAAAAGCCAGGCCACTGCATTCTGCACTAGCTGCAAGTGGCGTATTTCCACCCCAGGAAGCCCTAGGTAAAGGGAGTTGCAATAATCTAAGCACGAGGACACAAAGGTGTGGACCAAGGTAGGAAGGTCACTAGACTGAACCAGATGCTTAATCCTGGAGATATTCCTTAGATGATAAAAGGAAGATTTGATGACAGCCAACACCTGTAAATGCAGAGTCAGCCCTTCATCAAAAATGACCCCCAGGTTACGCACCCATTCAGAGGTCGGAAGTGGTAAGCCACCAAGAAGAAGTCCAGAGGGTGAACCAGCCCCCAACCCCCCTATTCGGCAACCTGGGTCCACAACCAGCACCTCAGTTTTTTCCAAGTTCAACTTCAACCAGCTGGAATCCATCCACTCCTGGATATCTTTGAGACAGCTGTAAAAGACTGAGAGAGCTCCATTCTGGTCAGATACAAAAGAATGGTAGAACTGGGTATCATCAGCATAGCAGTGAAACCTCAGCCTCTATCTTCTTACAGTGTCTCCAAGGGGCAGCATATACACCGCGAACAACATGGGTGACAACACTGAGCCCTGAGGTATCCCACACAACAGAGAAACTAGATCTGAGGAAAAAAACCCAGACACCACTCAGTGTTCTTCCCATGAGGAACAATGTAAACCACCTGAGGACTGTTCACGATAGTCCACAGATGTGCCACAGGTGACCAAGCAGCACCCCATGGTCCACAGTGTCAAACACCGATGAGAGATCCAGAAGAACCAAGATGGAAAGGCTTTTCCAATCTCTAGCCATCAGAAGATCATTGAGCACCTGAACCAGCACTGTCTCGGTACTATGTCTCTTTTGAAAACCGGACTGGAGAGGTTCATAAATGTCATGGATGGTCAAATGGTCCTCCAGTTGTGCTGCCACTACTTTCTCAATCACCTTCCACAAAAAGGGAAGGTTAGAGATTGGTTTGTAGTTTGTATGGCAGTTTGGGTCCAAAGTAGTTTTCTTTAAGAGTGGTGTCACCACCGCCTCTTTCAGGGAGCTAGGAAACTCTCCAGATTCCAAGAAGCACCAGACTATCCATGCTGGGACAGGACCAATGGCATCAATACAACCCAAAATCAGGAAAGATGATTCAGGGTCCTAACTACAGCATGTAGGGCACACACCCTGGATGATCCGCATGACATCCATGAACTCTGGTAGGTTGAAGGTATTCCAGGAAGGGCGAGAAGCAGTGACCTCGTGCTGATCTAAAGCAATGCCCATAGAGTGTGCTGGTTGGAGTGCCGCCCTGATGTCAGCCACCTTAGTAGCAAAAAATTGAGCAAGTTCATTGCACTCCATTTGCGAAAAAGCTTTCTGGACTTGTAGACAGGCTGGGTTGCACAGTCTGTCCACAGTTCGGAACAGCTGAGCTGGTCGATTCTGAGCTGCTGCAATCTCCCCGGACAGGAACTCTGCCTTCTAATGGGTGATTGCAGTTGATAGGCTTGATAATGGTCCCTCAATCTAAGGTGGTCAGCATTAAGGGCAGATGAGTGAATGCTCCATTACTGCTTTGTACACACATCATATATTTCTGGTTGAGATGTCAGGGAACCCTTTCATATCAATTTCTGTGTGTGTGTGTGTGTGTGTGTGTGTGTGTGTGTGTGTGTGTGTTTGTATATCTCTGCACTTCTTGAGCCCATTTTCTATCACTATAGGGGTGGTGCAAAATGAGCATATTTCAGTTGTTGTGTATACCATCACCCAATTGCTCTCTTGTGCCAGGCATATGGCACAATGCTACTTATGTTGCAACCTGATTTTATTGTTGTGACCATGGTCTTCTTGGTCAAAAGTTTACCCCATCTGTTAACTTACCATGTCATCTGGGTATTCATGGTTGAGTAACCCACCGCTAAGTCAGTGATCAGTTACCAGGTGATCTAATCGACACCCCAACACCTGCTGCTGCTAAGTATTAGCTTCTCTAGTATTCCAGTGGTTTTCCCATGCATAGCCTCATTGGAACATTGTACCATGTAGTTCTGAGGAGTCCACCTAATCCATGTATAGTGCTTCTAATGCTGTGCCTGAAGTAATGTATACAGTACCTTTTACCACCTGTACATCTAGTTGGTAATAACAAAAGGTAGGCCCCAGATGCTATAAGCAGACTGACAAGGGCTGCCAGGGGCCCTTCAAGTCATTTGCATGGTGGCCACCAATCCCATATCCATTTGTGACCACTTGGAAAGAGATTATGATTCACATTCAGCATAGCTTGAAAATGTCACAATATTACTGGTGGCACTAAAGGGCCACACTAACAGCTTAGCAGCATCCTTTATTATAGTCAATGTTTAGTTGTGGTTGTGTATGTTTTTATGACTACCAAAAGGTAATCCACCCTCAGAATTGTCATGCTATCAATACAGTAAGATTTTTGTTATTATTATTAATACAATTAAATGTATTTCTAGCATTTGTGAGCCTGCACCATCAACAACAGTACTCACAACTCCAGTGGTTTCAGTATAGTGGTAATCACATGGGTGAAGTCTGATTAGACAGCTGAACTTTCATTTGCTGTTTTATGACAAGTTTCTTTATTTGGTGCATGATCATTCTCACGTGGAGTAGTGTTCAAAGTTCTGGAGCCCAAACCTGTGAAAGGGTGATAAAGCATAGACACATAGAAATTGTCAGCAAATAAGGACTGCTAGGCCCATCCAGTCTGCCCGTAGGCCCTGTACATGATGACAGCATAGGAGAAGGTAACCAAAATTATTAAGGTGCCATGGGAGAAAATGTGAGTAATCCAAAGAGATCAGGTGGGTCCTCTTATGTGTCAGTCACTCCTAGTAGTTTCAGCCAGAGATGCTGCTGGTTTAACAGTGGACCTGATAGTGGGCACAGTTAAAAAGTACCTGTTCAAAATGTGTAGACAATGAATATTTTGACACGCATTAGACAGTTATTTACTAGAAATGAACATTACTTATGGATTAATAATGAGCCATTTACATTAGCTGTAACTCAGGCAGATTCCCTCCCCTGAGGAAGCCCAAAGCATTGCATGAAACATTGGGCACTCTGAGTATATCCTGCTGAACTACCTTGTGGTAATAAAAGCTTCAAACAGAAATTCTCCTTGTTTGTGTGGCTGGTCCTTGGATTTTCAGAAAACATATGAGGAAAGGTTAAGAGACCTCAGCACATATACTATGGAGATGAGAAGAGATGGGGGCCATGATATAAATGTATAAATACCTCTGTGGGTAAACATGGTAAATGGAAATGAGTTGTTTACCCTAAGCACAAATACAACCACCAGGGTAATCCAAATAAACTAGTTGGCGGAAGTTGATAATCATCATCCGAAAGTGCTTTGTCATGCAAAGAGTGGTAAACGGGTAGAATAGACTGACAAGTGAGGTGGTTTCTGCTAAAACAGTGGGGGGTTCAAATGTGAGTGAGACACACACAATGGCCTGATTAGATCAGGGGATGCTATAGTGAGGGAGGGAAATAAGGGGATAGATGTCCAGTATTTGATGCTGCTAAGCTTTCTTCAGTTACTAACAGTGGAGAATTGCATATAATGTCTTGTCTTAGCCTGCCAGAATGCAACACAATACGAGTGCTACAGTATGTTGCAGTGAACAGAACAACTCAATGGCAATTAAGCCTTTTTTTTTCAGGCACTATTTTTGACATGTCATTTACCGAAAGGTACTGCAGTGCATCCTGGCTGGCTCCACTTTACATCAAATGAGTGTTTTACTCCAATTTATATAGCAAGAGCCAGCATAAGAATGTTCTGTCCTTGTAGGGAGGTAATAGCAATTTGTCACTTTTGGATTAAGTATTATAAAATGGCAAGAAAAAATCCAGAAAGCTCATTGGCCAAGAGGGATCAGCTGACCATACATTAAATCGCTATTTACGCTCAGTCATCCTGGTCATAAACCACATCACACAACAAGCAAATCAGTCCTCCCACAACCAGAACTATCTTCCATCAATCTCCCTACAACCAGAACTGATCTTCCACCACAAACATGGCTGCTACCCTTACACTGTAGAAACCTTCAGCTGGGCCCTAAACATAAAACTACTTTAAATATAAAATAAAAACAAATTCATTAAATATTGTTTACCAGATAATCACATTCTCCTTATACACATAAACAAATTATAAACATTAAGCATTGTTTATAGTTTACATTATAACTGTTTCTTTGCTAAAAGTGAAAAATCCCCCATTTATCTTTACCTGCTCATCAGAGAAATCTCTTCTGCTTGCTCTGACAGTTAGAAAAACAGGCATTTGTTGTGTATGTACAGTATGTTAGTAGAGGAACATTCTGCTTGCAGAACTGAGCAGAATTTTAAATCCCTGTATTCCATGGTAAACATCCCAATTCTTGAATGTGGGGAAACAGAGAAAAAAAAAAATAACAATGAAGAAAGTAAGCAATAATACTATATAAATCAAAGAGAAAAGGTGGTAAATGACTCACCCTGCAGTTTATCTTTTAGGACATAGTGAGCAGTTCATGATGCTGTCAGTGAGTGTGGCAGTTTTGAACATCGGGGAGCTGAGAATCCTTTGTTATGGCTTTCTTTTAGTTTTGTCTACAGAGTGAGGAGAATGAAATAAAATAAGGGTCAATGTGTGTCATACTTAGAAAGAGGAAAACAGCATTTGTGAATTGTTGTAGCTGGCAGGGGAATAAGAAGTTTAAGTGAGCAGGGAGGCACACACTGTGGAACACTAATTTAATCTAACACCAGTAGGTGGAAGGACTATTTTATGTTAAAATCACAGATTCACTTACATTTTTACTTATTTAAAAATGTGTTTTAAAATAAAAAAAACTACTTCTAAAAATAAAGGGCCATTTTATAAATGCAATGATACACTCCAAGGTTGTGCATTACAGTGTGATAACCTCAGTCCTAAGGACGACCAGCACTCGGCCTCATGCCTAACTATGCCCCTAAGAGTGCGGTTATCACACTATAATGCACACCCCATCATGTCTTATTTGTTACATAACACATAATAGTGTGATGGGTATACTGTAATTAGAAAATAATGTGTTTATTCTTAGATGGAACAACCACTAGCATCTTCCAACCATTTTCAAAAATAATCTTTCATGATATTTTATAATGCTTGAAATCATATTTTGGAAGCTGCAACCTTTGATCTGTTAATCACAGAAACCTAAGTTTTTTTTAATGACAACTTAGAGTCCAGTAAACATGTGTTGACCCTAGTGATGCAATTCTCCTGTGTCACTGCATGTCTATACATGTTATAAAATGGCAAGAAAAAATCTAGTAATTGCATTGGGTAAGAGACCTCAGGTGACTGTACATTAAATCTCTATAAATGCACAGCCTGCTGCCAAATCTCATTTCCCTCCCCCCAAAAACCTACTTACTGAACAATATCACTAAGCCCCATTCCAAACAGAAAGTAAGAAAAAATACAGTAGTCTCCATATTGAAATTACTAGCTTTTACAACCACAAAATTTCAAAGTAATGTCTTGCATGCTAAAACAAGCTTTTAGCAAAAATACTACAATGCCAGCATCATAGGATTAAAAAACATTACTATACTATTTAATTAAACAAATAACATTACCATACTAGTTAATTAAACTATTTTAGCTATCCAGACCTAAAAGGAGCTGTATGGTTCTATGGCCTCTGCCCCCCAAAAAAAAAACACAGTTTTCACTCCTTCACCCACTAAGCACTGCATGCAGAAAATGGTTTTCAATCATATCTACATAGACAGGGATGGGGGGGCATCAGTAAATAAAAATTGTCAAGCCATAAAATCATTACCCCAACTGCTGTCTGAGCTGATGAATTGTACCAAAAATAATACTGTTGTTACTTTTGTTTTCTTTTACTTAGGATTGCTGGATACTTGGCTGTCTATATTCAGTCCTGCTATTCTGAAGGAGGGAAAGTAATCATGCAACTTAAGCCACAATGAAATCCTACTGATGTTGCCCCTGTGGGGGCCAGGACAGAATGAATGATAGTTACTAGGAGTGTAGCAGGAGAGAGTCAGGATATGATAGAAAATAGGAACATAGCCAGGAGAGCTTTTCCTAGTGTGTCTCATTCATGTGAGAGCCCAGAAACAGTCCAGTGCTCAGAACACAAGCAGCTGACCGCCCCCCCTCAGATGACAAGAGAAGGAATGACAATCTCACAAAAACATGAACAAAAAGAACCTTGGCAGTCAAGTTTATTTAAATATTGAAAACAGCAGCTGGCTGGCTGGCCAAGTGAGTGATCAGATGGGGGGGCATATTATAATGTTTTACACAAATACACTGCTAGTCCTCAGCTCACTGGCCCAATTTCCACATTTTTGGGGGTTAGGAGAGCTGCTCCCATGCTACATATTCTCGTGGTGAGGGATATCAATGTACATGTGGCTTGGGCAGTGGCTTCTCACTAAAATATACGGTGATGGGATGCTTGACAATACAATAAATAAATGTCTCCCTCTTTTCCACTACCCAACCCAACTGGGGCAGTTCCTGGGGCCAATCACAAAGATTCACAACTAAACAGATCTTCCACTGCATAGTATCAAACTTTTTAAACTGCCCCACCTGCTGGCTAAACATATCAGCAATGGCACTATTTAATTAAGCATTTATTTATTGTTTACTTTTAAAACCAGTACAACTACACATTTAACCCTTAGGCTGCAAAAAGAATTAGAACAAATAGGAATTCTGGACTGATATATCAGCAAGGGTTAACATAAAAACAATACACACACTTTTTTTTTGTTTTTTTATTATAATTATAGTTCAAATAAATGAAGCAAACACTGCATAAGTGTGAAAACCCACTTCAGAGTGAACATTAAGGATTTTAATGCACTTCCCAGTGTCGTAAGGATGCTCAGCTTTCAGTCACATGTCTTAGCATGCCCCAGGATGTCTATTAAAATCCTTTAATGCACACCACCATGTTTCAGCTTATTACTTACATATAATATGTTGTTAAAAATGACAGGACTTTAAACATTTAGTGAACCATTTTATGTTTTCATATATCAATATGAAACAATAATGTTTTATACTGATAATGGTCACTGGTAATATCTTATCAATATGTCTACTTAGCTGACTACAGTCTTTCATTAAAATAAATAATGTCTCCAACCCTAATGATTATATAGTTATTACATTTTAAAGAAATTATTTTTTGAAAGGTCTAACTGTGGAACTGTTGGGATTAGAAATTCTTTTTTTTTTAAATAAAAGCTTGGAGTCCAGCCATTAAGAATGAGCTTTATGATACTGTATTTATGTATTGATACCAGTCTATATGTATTGATGCTACAGTATTTAGACCTACTTTTTCAGTATATTATCAATATATTGCTTTAGTCGTGACAGACAAAAAAGCAAATACATAGCGTCAATACAATTTTGCTGTAGCAATGCACTGTATCAATACTACTTTTTAATTGCTCCATAAAATTGCATGCCAATTTTAAAAATAAATTTGAATTAAAGAATATTGTTCAACTTTTCTAAATTATGATATTACTACACATTATGTAATTAGTAACTGTAGTTTTCCACTTAATTTTAATTCATCTTATTACCTTAATTGCATTGCAAACATTACAGTCTCTCCCATCAGTACCATACCTCACTTTTGCAGACCTCTCTGCAAAAGCATTGGAAGATAATAATGATCTGCCCCAGTTGGACTGAGGCTGCACGGCAAATGTGGTTATTACAACATAACTACATACCCTGGTGAGTGTTATTACATTCATACAATGAGTTCAATATTAATTTACTATAATTTTACTTTTGAACCATTTAAACTGGGATTACATATATTTTTGTATGGAAAATCCTGCCTCTAAAAAGCAGACTGAAACACACATATTGCATGCTGCACATAAGTGGGTGCAACTATGTATGGTAAACTAGAGCAGAAAAAACAAAAGGTAGCCCCTGGCTTTTTTTTAGAAGGAATAGTACTAGACAACATCATTTGTGACCTCTTCTCCAAGACAACCTTTTTATGGCCCCCTCTGTAGTAACTTCTCCTCTACACAATGGTTTGCTGGTTAATTAAAAACAATTATTTTGCATGATACACATCTCTGCTAGTGCAATGCGGAATGAAGAAATATGCCTTTGGGACTGGTGTAAAATGGCAATTTTGCTTCCAAAAAACTTTTGAAATTTCAGATTAAATTCCACTGAATCCCAAAATGCATTTTTATATAAACTGATCACAAAGACTTTGCAGTTTATGTAAACCTCAGATTATTTATCCATGAAAACCATTTCGCATGCAAATTTTGAAATTCCACAGCCAGTGGAATTTTGTGGAATTTTCTGAAATTTGGCAGAATTGCAACATTCTACACAGCACTACTCCCTGGCCATATTTCATGTGGTCTCCAACCTCATGTATAAAAAAGCTCTGTAAGTGCCAAGCTCACTTATTTCTTGATCACAGATGGTATTTCCAACATCGACATAGCTAATAAACAACCTCCCTCTTCACCATGTACCATACTTGTATTTATATCTGCAATGCCAACTCGAACATCATTTACTCAATGCATCTCAAATCTCACTGAGCCCTTTACTTACAGTAAAAAATGGTAGAGTCAGCAGTTCGGATTCAAGCTACAGTAGGATAAGATGTTTGGCATCTGGCTGGCAATAGGGAATTTTGTGCAGGAATAAAAGTTTAGTGAAGTTGTTACAATGTTTTCATCCTGTACATTTCATCAGATTTCACAAAGCAAATATATACAGACAGATGGCTAGTCATATGCAAGGATTATTTTCTATTTTACACAGAAGCAGTTTAATGGGCAGGGGATTACCAGTTGGAGTTAGGGTAAGGCAAAATGCAATTTACAGTGGTTTACTAGTGATCTAAAATATGTAAAGTGTTGTGGTGAATTAGGTACAAGGGAATGAAATTGCTGTCAATTTGGATTTTTTTAGTCTGATCTGAGTGGATGGATAGTCATTGTCCTATATCAAACCAAACTCCAAAAACTCCCAGCAGTGCAATCCTTAAAAAAATGATTACACTCCTTGTGTCATGATTGCACCTGGACAGTAAGATCACATGACTTTGTTACCCATTTTATAGGATTTAACCAACTATGAATTCATAGTATTAGATGCACAGAAGACCCTGAGTGGTGAAGAAGACATGTACTACTGATGTAAAGGCGTAACATGAACTCTCAGGTCTTGCGCAGAGTCCACAGACTGGATATTCTAAGTCTTGCAGAGTAGCAAAGTCACCAAAAGTAATGCAAGGTCCAACCTGCAGCACTCTTGTTTTTTCTAAGAATATGACGTTTGATGATATATGCTGTACAGTATGAATAATAAACGATCGCCATCCACAACCTTTTGTGAGAACATACTCCATCAAGTGATTATAACTAGTTACTTATTCTGAACACTGTGGTGCACTTTTTGGCATGATTTAGGATACTGTCTGGACACTTGGTGATACACTCAGAAAACCCAGGCATAAGGCTCTAACTATCACACAAGGATCATCTTTTCTGGCATAATGAGTAAGGTTTCAGCCTATGTCTGACTATAGTTCAGGTTAATCTAACTTTAGTATAGAGCCCAAAGATCATATTTAATACAGCAAGGTGCCAAATTCCATCTACATTTAGGTCTCATTTTCAGTTCACTGATTTTTCTTAGTCACTCTACATTTTAGAAGACTTCCAAATCTCTCTGTATCCCTAACACATAAAGATAAATATTTGAACTTATCCTGCACAATTTTAGCAGTCTTTCTTATATGCTTTTTGTAAGTCAGGGTAGTTTTTGTGTTGCTTGCACTAATGTGCAAGAAACACATTGCTTTCAGCAATTAGGGAGCATGCCACAATGCATCAAGAAATTCGGCCATGTCACCACTCAATCAGCTGTTTTGGTGCATTACAAGCTACCAAACCAGCCAATTGCTTGTTGTCCCCATGGCGACAGCTTCTCTGCCGGCCTCTAACAGTCCCCAGGAAGCCGAGTGAAAGCCACCACCTGCCAGTCAGTGTGCCTTCCTGGTGAAGCATTTCAATAAAATAAAAAATTAAAAGCTGATGGGGTGCCCAATCCCCCTGTTGGCATGATCCCCTCCCCAGTTAATTTACAGATGGGGTAGCCCAATCCTCGTTAGCATAATGTGCCCCCCATGGCTCATGTGTTCCCCCAGCACACTGTATGGCTATGGGGGTGCCCAATCCCCAATTGGCTCCACTGCCCCCCAAACAAACTTCCATCTGTAATGCTGGGAGCAAACACCAGCATGGCAAAAATCTCCTTGGCCAATGAGGGGTGCCCAGTCCCCCATTGGCTCCACTGCCCCCCCAAACAAACTGCCTGGTGCCATGCTGGGAGCCCACCCTGGCATGGCAAAAGTCCCCCGTTGTCTTTAAAAAAAAAAGACCTAGAAGAAAAAAAAGTCCCTCTTTGATTCTCTTGCCCCCTTCCCCAACTCGTGCCCACCCTCTGCATACCCCACCTGCCAACACCCCCACCTCATCCCATACTTACCTCCGTAGCCCAGAGAGATGATCTTCGTTGGACCGGAAACATGTCTGCACTCTTCAAAGCCGACCGCGAACTGAAGAAATGCCGGTATAATGGCATAAACTTTTTTTTTCAACTATAGTGCATATCTTGGCCATTTTTGGGATGTGTTTCACCAAATTTTCAACATGGTGTTCTTGGAACCCCACCTCATGAACTCAGTCACTGTCATTTTGTTATTCGGTCCTGAAAGGTGATTTTGCGGTCATTGTGCGGAACCACCTTTCAGGACTGATTAACAAAACAACAGTGTCACAGTTCATGAGGTAGGCCCCCAAAATCCCTATGTTGAAAATTTGGTGAAACAATTCCTCAAAATGACTGTTTTATGAGCGTGCATTGCGCAGTTTCTATGCATGCTTGGAACTTTGAGCAATTTTAATATTTTCTCTCCAGATTTTCAGCATTACCATTTTACCACACCTCCTCATGAACAGTACAACTGTCATTTTTTACATCTCACCTGAAATGTGTTTTTGCACATGTAGTGCACAGTGGCATGGTCAGTGTGTGAAATAAATGTTGGGGACAGATTAAGAAAATCAGTGACACTGTTAATGAGCAGAGGTCTTAAACTGGCTGTGTTGAAAATTTGGTGACAACTGTCATTGAAATGGCTGTGTTATGAGTGTGCATTGTGCAGTTTCCACGCACCCTCATAAGTTCACGAATTCGTAATCTTTTCAGTCCAGATTTTCAACATTGGCATTTTTTCACACCTTCTTATGAACAGTACAGCTGTCATTTTTCACACCCTGGCCAAAATGTGTTTTCACAGTTCTGGTGTAAAGTAGCACTGTCACTGTGGGAAATAAATGTTCAGGAAAGATTAAGAAAATCACAGTGACACTGTTCATGTGCAGAGGTCCCAAAATGCCTGTGTTGAAAATCTTCTGTAAAAAATGCCCAAACTAATTACATTACAGGTGTGCGTTGTGCAGTTTCTATGCACACTTGTGACTTCACCAGTTTTTTTATATTTTCACTCCAGATTTTCAACATTGCCATTTTTTACACCTCCTCATGAAAAGTACAGCTGTCAATGTGTTTTTGCACCTGTGGTGCCAAATGGCGCAGTCACTGTGCAAAATCACCTTTCAGCTAATGAACTGATCGTGTCACTGTTCATGTGCTGGGATTACAAAAGCCCATTTTGAAAACTTGGTGTAAAAATACCAAGAAACACCCAGGGTGTTAGAGATTTTGACCATAACGCCCTACCCTGTAGGAACTGACAGGTGTCAGGGCTGTGACTTGGGATTGTCGACAGCAATGCTCATGCCATTCCACCCCCACTCTGGAGCCAGTGGCAGGCATTGAGGTGTGTCTTGGACCCTTTGGCCCCAGGGTTCACCCCATTCTCCTATACTGCACCCATTTCAGTGTATTTCCTTTTGGAATGAGGTGAGTGTAAAGCCCAAACACTTCAAAGCACACCTCGACACTTGTAAGTGTCTGCAGGGTAGGATGAGGTGAAAATGTCATGTCCGTTATGAGCAACAACCCAAAGGCACAGCCCAATGCCAGTCCATCTCTGCAGGGTGCAGGTGGAGTTGGCTTCAATTCAACACTTCACTGCCATTCCTATACTGCATCTGTTTAACTCCTGCACTTCCACTGCTAATGACAGCAAGCAACACTTGGCATTGACAAATGCCTGTTTCATTCTCTTTCTTCTCATATTTGACAACAGCTTTGTGATGTATCAGGCTGTTGTGAAGGGATCTTCTCATGTCAGCAGTGTAGATCTGACCACATCCACATGCCATTTTGCAAACATTCAGTTTGTGGTCTGGAAAAGATGGAATCTTTGAAGTGGAAATACTAGTGCCCCAAGTAGTAAACTGCAGTATGCAGAATGGAAAAGGGAACTTATTTTCAATCCACAAAGAGAAGCACACAGAAAAACTATTCAATTCCTTTATATGTCCTTGTAGAGACCTTGATGCCAATACTGTATTTAAGATCATCTTAAGTAGAAGAAGAACAGTTGGCAAACCATTATCACTTTCATTGCTATTTTCCATTCAGCCACTCTCACAGTTGTAGATGTTTTGAGTAGTCTTAAGTATTTCACTATAAATCTAATAGAAATTGTCTTTCCTAGCAATAATTTCTAAAGTCTCACAATAATACATGATGCTGAATTTGATACTATGAATTTCTAAATAAAGAGATTCCTATTCAATAGATCTATAAACAAATTATAACCTCAATATGAAGTCATAACATTGCCATTGCTAACCATATCATTGCAATATAGTTTAGACAGAAATTGATTTTGCAGTTTGGAACTTGTCAGTGTATATTTCTACCTACAAAAAATACATCTGGTTTTACTTAAATGTAGGAATTTTTGTTTTTGAGATTTACTTATTACATCTAATAAAGTCTGCTATCTGTACTCCTTGGTGAGGATGAGGATCTAGATTTTATGTTGCAGTGTCATAATGTCATGTCTTGTGACACATGGATGCAAAGTAAGATATTCACAGCTTCCACAGAGAATACTTCACACGGAAACATGTTTCCTTTTGGGGGTTACAACACTGTTGGTTTCTTGCTTTTGGGAGCTTCAGGGAATAAAAAATGGAACATTATTTGTCAGCTATCCTATAGACTGAACTATTTGAGACTGGAAAAAAAATTATATAGAAGAGTTTAGTATTAAACAAGGATAACTAATCTCTGTAATGCTCTAAATAATGATGCATGAACATGGTACACAGTATAGGCTCCATATTCAAAAATTAGTGTGGAACTGACCCGGGCCAACAGAAGCCCTGGTGCTATTCTGTTTTGCGAGCTCCATCTCCTGTGGGACACATGCAGCCTTGAGCCATAACAGTGCAGACCATATACACTTAACACTGCACTGGCATGGCATGATATTTAGTCAGTTAACATGCTCTATTAGTGGGCCTTAACTGGCTGAATATAGCTTAAAGCCAGTCATGCGCTTTTTTTGGCACAGCCCTACAGGCTGCACCATGCTAGTGACCAGCTCTGAATATTGGGGCACAAATGTTCCCCACAATCCTTCAATAAGTACTGAAGCATCCAATAACTGTTTATAACAATATGTGTATGTGTTGACCATGACATATTGTATTTTAATCGGCATATCTTCTCCTATAGTTTATGTAACTTTGTCACCTTTTTAACAGGACTGTCATGTAAAAATGATTTTTTTTATTCCTAACATGAAATATCCCGTATAAAAATACACTCTCTATCTATTTATCTAACAATCACCATATGTTTCCACTGTCCCTAACTAGGGGCTATATTGGTTAGGTAAGCAGGCAGAAAAATATACTGTATTTGTCAGAAGCCTATCTTGGACTTAGAGGGCAGGATTTACAAAGAGGATGCACCCGGCACAACAAAAATGCACCAGCGCAAATCAGATGTGCCAAGCACAGACAGAGCCATTCACAGAGGCATGCACAGTGGAAAGCTTTGAGCACAACACCACTGTGAATAGCTGTAAAACATGACAGCATAACCATAGATGCACTGGTGCAATCTGAGATGCACCAGGGCAAGCTGGATGCCCTGTAGTCACACAGGGGAGCTATGCAGAGCAAGTGGAGCAGTGGGCATGAGGAGCAACCACATAGCTGGAACAATCACACCCGCAGACACAAGAGTTTAGAAAAACATGTTTATAAAATATTAAGAACATAAAAACTATACAACACATATGAAAAACAGCACCACAACAACAATACCAAAAGGGGAAAGGGAGGTGCAGGGATGGGAAGGAGGGCAGGAAAGGGACAGCAACAGTGGATAGTGAACATTAACTATGTACATGTGAGGACCCCAGTAAGAGGCAGGGGGCCACTAGCATCACAGTGCCCTGCCACGCACCACCCTGGCATGGCAATGGACCGGGAGCTGTAGCAGGACACAATGCAGGGCAGCTGACAGGCACTGAACAGTCCTGGATAGTGGGCACAGGGCTTCCTGGATGGCCACATGGATACTCTGGCCCACATCAACATGGGCACCACCACCACCACCAGCCACAGCATGGCAAGCCTGGAGACCTACAGCAATGACAGGAAGAACACACATTGAGGGCCTGAACGTGGACAACACCCCCACTCACCGGTAACCCTACAGTATCTGAAATGCAGCAATAGCAGAATGCAGTGCTCTCCTGCCCCTGGGAGGGCACCAGGCCTGGCACCCCTGATCCTCCGCATCTGCACCTCAGCTGCATCCATGGCCCACTGCCTGGCATCTGGTCCTGCAAAACACGAGAGACAGCACCATGAGTGAAAACTGCCACCATGCTGGATGCAGTGCCACAGTGCCCCACCTCACCAGCCTGTGGCCATGCAGCAGACAGTGATGACCTGCCATGAAGTACCCAGTAGTCTTCAGGCAGGCACAGCCATGCCCAGCCCCAAGGCACACATGGTATGGCATCACGGGACAGGTGCAGCCACTGCCATGTGTGCAGAACGCTGTGAGACACATGAGGGTGCCCCATGAGGGCTGTAACACACACATCCAGCATGCGTCACAGAAGGAGACCGATGAACAACACCTACCTGGTCTTGGCAGTGTACCCCTGCATGCAAGGTGCCGCAACTGTGCCAGCCTCTCTGGGTCCCACCTCTGGATGTCACCATAATGATGCCTGCACTACTCCCCTGTGTGGCATCCCTGTATGGTGCACACACCAAGATGCAATGGAGGCCCACACCTGGGCCCTGGGCTCATGGAGATCATCCTGGCCAATAAGGTGACCCTCCACAGCCATAACCAGTGGTACCAGATGCAGCAACTCCACCTGGGACTGATTCATGGCTCTAGGAGTCTGAATTCCTGCCCTAGGCATAATATAATGAGTATTGACAGTGGCAAGGTGCAAAAAGGCAATGCACAGTTGAGCAGCCATCATGCAACACATGAATCACTGAGGCACATGCATCACAGCACGCACTGAGCGTGAAGCATGATAGGTCAAAAGCAATGTGCCCACGCATGTGCATTGCACTCTGCAATGGTGAGGCAAGGCCAGAACCCGGTCACACATGTGTGATGAGCACTTGGGCACCATGTTGTGCATGGCATGTACTATGAACAAATACCGCATGCTGTGCATGATCCATGGGCTGTTCAAGCACAGTGCAGCATGGACGGTGCATAGTGGAACACACTGCATGATAGGGTACACAGCGCCATGGTCAGCAGTCCTGCAACAGCTCATCGGGTCAGCAGTGAAATGGTGTATCATAGGAGATGTGCTACCAGGCATGGTGACCACACATGCATGACAGAAATGTGGTCTAGAATGCCCCCTATACAGGAACATGCACCTACAGATACGCACATGCACCGGATATGCGCTGTATGGCCATCGGCACATCCCACAGATGCTCTGTGAAAATTGAGATAAGCTGGGGGCCTTTGTGCAATTCACAGAGAATGCACCCAAAACTGCCTCATCCAACATGCATGGGCAACTCAGCTGATTAGCATCTCAGTACCAAGGGCCCAGGCCTTATTTGCATGCCCTGAGCCATAAACGCTTCCAATTCAGCAGGCTAAAATCAGGTCACTGAGAGGAGTCAGTGCCTAGAGGGTGAGTACACAGCCATGAAAATGGGGCAACAGACCAAACTGGGGTAACTGACTGAGTGTGCACACCAGGCAATGCTCCAGTACTCCAGATGTGGGACCAGTACAACCAATATGTGGACCTCAAGGCCATAATGTGGAATACAGTGGTAGGGTTATACAGAAGGTGCACAGGGCACCAATGGACTGTTCCCTGTCATGTCCACAATGGCAGTATGTGAACCGGGATGTACAAATCCCAGCATGTACAACACAGATCTGCTGAGCGATGGTACAGTTGACATTGTGCCTAGGCATTGCAATGTGGAACAGGGAGGGCATGCGACATGAACAGATGGGCCGTCCACTGTACACAGGGACACAGGGGAGGTACGTATGACTGGGTGGCACCAGCAATGTGTGATGGATGCAGCAACATGCAACAGATAGGTCCGAGACACACAGTGGCACATGTGCAGGCAAGATGGCACTGTCGCCAAGCCACACACTGCTGCCAGCTGCACCGTGGTTGTTGCCACATGTCTGTCTCCCTCTGCCCTGCGGCCGTCGCATGGGTGTCTCCCAGGACGGAAGTGCCACCACTGAATACATAATTCTACTTTATTCTACATAAATTCATTGCATATATAATAAGCTTATTGTATATTGTGTTTGGTTTTGCTTTGGTTTACATCTAAAAAATGAATAATGACTTTGAGAGCCCAAGGTTCTTTTACAAATCATCCAATAAATTTCTGGTTCTAATCCAGTGTCCTGAAAACTTTAAACTAAGGAAACCAATTCTGGACCAGTTCAACACAGAAGCACAAACATAGACAGAAATGGCAGAAAAAGACCAAAGATCCATCATGTCTGCCCATTGGGCCCTATATAACATCATGGCCTAGTGTCAGTATAGGTTTCTAACCCTCCCCATTAGTCTTCCTATTCCTTTCCCTGTTTTCATCACTACAAGTGAGCATTATTCCTTTTGCTCTGCCCCAAGCCTGTTTGAAGCCCTCCATGGTTATAGTTCCCACTGCTTTGGCCAGCAAGCTGTTCTATGTTGCCACCACCCCTTCAGTAAAATAGTACTTTCTCACATTCCTTCTGAACCTTCCTCCTGTCAACTTCCAGTTGTGCCCTTGTGTTGTCAAATCGGTGTTCCTACTAAATAATTTCTCATAGTTCACTTTTTTTTTGTAATTAAACTTTATTGAATCAAAAAATAGTCATGAATACAAACTTAGAGAATGGTCAGGGGAGAGAACAGTAAAATAACCAGCAACAAATTCAAGTGAAATTGAGAGAAAAGGTAAAACATATTAGATATACTTAAACAAGCATTAAGCAACCAACATATAAACCTATGCTGATATCACCCATATATTACAATAGAGATTAACTATTCAAAACCCATTATAACTCAACATATTGTAAATTAATATCAAACAATACAGAGGTACCATACCAGACATTACAGCAATATCACAAAAGTAGAGGGATGAGCAGAATACAGATGTCCAACTACTATAGAAACTAGGTAGTGATTTATAAACTCCCTCGTAGTTCACTTTGTTTATTCCTTTAAAGAATCTGATGGTTTCTATCATATCTCTCATCTCCCTTCTGGTCTCCAGTGTATACATGTTCAATGCCCTAAGATGCTCCTCATAGGACTTCTTTTGCTGGTCGTGTATCATCTTCATTACGCTAAACTGAAGCACATCTGGCCTTTCCTTATGTTTTCTAAGGTGAGGACTCCAATACTGGGCACAGTACTCCAGGTGTGGTCTCATGAAGGATCTATAGAGGGGGAGTATCACTTCTGAAGTATCGCTTCTTTCTTTCTACTTTCAATACCCCTGCCAATACACCCCAGCATCTTGTATTAGTCTTAGTTCACAATCTTTTATTATCTGTCCACCAGAAAACCAACTTTTGGAGACTCTTATATTGGTCTCTTCCTCAGAGGCGACTGGTGAGTGGCTATATTGTTCTTTAAACGTGAAGCTAATATTAACCAGAATATCACTTATATGTTACAAAACTGGATTGGACCACTTCCCCAGATTTTACCTCATATAATATTTCAAATGAGAAAACTCAGCTGTTTACTACTTATTGAAATCATTTGATTCTTTAAATCAAACATAAAAACATTTTACTAAATAATGCTATTGTTTTAATAATATACATCATGTTGGTTAATAAATTAACTGCATTACCCAAATTAATAGTTTGCACTTCAAGATCTCCATGTTCAAAAAGATCATTAGGCATATATTTAAAAAAAACTGGGGTTGACCTATGAGAACAAATGAAAAAATACCCATAACTTCTCTTTGCTTACTGATTATATATTCAAAACTATTTTTATATAGAGGATATTATATGGTCTTTGGTTAATAATGATGCTGTAAACACTTTGAGAGGTTGCCATCACATCATTGTAAACCTCGAGAGTGTAGCTCAAGATATTTTTGGATTTCATGGCAACATCGAGAACTGTTTTCAGTGCAGTTGATAACCAAAGACCATACATTATATTTCATAGTGTATGGGCTACCAAGATTGTGTAATCACAAATTGAATTACTTTACTGAATTACTTTATGGAACATTGTTGTGTGCTTTCTGTTTTGTTATAGCATTAATATGACATACTCAAGAAGGGTTAACAACAGAGTGATGTCATAACAATGTGATTACAAGGTTGTAATCTGCTTGATTTCAGTTAATAATAAGGGCTCCCCATACATTATATGATAGATAAACACTCTTCTTGTAATACTTGTATCTCACTTGCTCCTTTTTCCTTACACTAACAGCTCTTAGAACTTATAAATCTTATATATTATACCTATATAAGAAGCAAACCTATAACAGTTAAAACTGTATAACAGTTAAAGCCATTTTTCTATTTCTCAAGGGAAACAATAGTGTCACATTTAAACTCCATCCCTGAAGGCACTATTCTTTGTTTCCTCATTTCTGTTTGGAAAGAAAAAAAATTATTTAGAGTTTCCCTACATAGTGCAAATAAATTTGATCTTAAACCGCACCAGCTGATTCCTATATTTAGCAGTGTGCATCTTGGTACTCACTTGGAATAGAGGTGGATCATTTTTGGCGTTCTTCACATGGACCTGCCACCATTTTTGCAAGGGGATTTGTCCTCCTTTCCCTACCTCCTTTATAGGAGGTTTGCCTCACACTGCTAGGCAGCTGACGACATTACATATGCAGAGCATCATGGGCATCATTGCATCATCACGCAGATCATGTGAAACAGTGTGCTGTCTGGTCTCCTCATGAGAAACTCTCCAAGCTGCAAAAACAGCTCACTTCTCTGAAGTACTGCATGAGAGTTCAGTGGGTCTTAATGAGTGACACTCACATAAACAAAAGTTTAAAAGGGACAGTAATCTGTATTTCAGTCTCACACATTGGGATCCTTACTGCAATAGTTTTTTGCATATTTAAGTATAAAAAAAATCTACTTTGAGTCAGAACTGAACAAGCATTTGTCAATGCAGAATGTTTGTTGCATTGAAAGATGTCCACCCCTACACCTTGTTTATGCCGTTGAGGTACTTGAACATGTCTATCATGTTTCCCCACTCTCTCCTTTCCTCCAATGAGTACATATTGAGGTCCTTTAATCTCTCCTGATATGTTTTGTGTTGCAAGCCGTGTACCATCTTGGTTGCCTTTCTGTAGACCGCCTCCACCCTGTCAATGTCCTTGCACAGTTGTGGCCTCCAGAATTGCACACAGTACTGTAGGTGAGGCCTCACTAGTGCATTATATAATGACATCACCACCTCATGCCTTCTGCTAGTGATACCTCTGCCTATGCACCCCAGCATGCCACTGACCCTTCTTGCAACATTTGTGCTATGTTTTGGCACCTTTAGGTCATCAGAGCTAGTAACTCCTAGGTCCCTTTCTTCCATGATGATTGTCAGCACCTCCCCCCATCCTGTAACTCTCCCCAGGTTTCCCTCTTCCCAGGTACATTATTTGCACTTCTTTGTATTGAACATCAGTTGTCACTCCTCAGATCATTTTTTAAAGCCTCTCTATGTCCCTGCTCATTTTTTCCCCCCTTCTGGAGTATTCACTCTGTTACAGATGTTGGTGTCATCTGGAAACAGGCAGACAGACCTTTCCTTCTAGCTCTTCCACAATGTCTGTAATGAAGACATTGAACAGGACTGGTCCCAGGACTGATCCCTGAGGTACCCTAGTGGTCACCACCCTCTCCAGGGACTGGATTCCATTACTACCATGCTTTATCTCCTATACATCAGCCAGTTTCTAACCCAGTTTATCAGCTTGTGCCCTGTGGCCAGACTATAGATCTTGTTAATCAGCCTTCTATGTAGGTCAGTGTTGAAGGCTTTCCTGAAATCAAGGTGGGTGACAGCCACAGCCCCTCCCTAATTTACTTCCTTACTGAGGCATTAGGGTTTCCAACCCTAATACCATCCCCCTTCCCCACCCTGCAGAGACTGACAGGCATTGGGGACGTACCTTTGGGTTATTGGCCATAATGCTCATGCCATTCCACCTCACCCAACCCTGCAGAGAGGCATCACAGTATGCCTTTGGGACTTCAGCCCTTATGCTCACCCCATTCCATAAGCAAATAAGCTGAGATGTGTGCAGTATAGGATAATGGGGTGAATGTTAGGGCCAAAGACCCCAAGGCATCCCTCAATGCCTGTCACTGGCTGCATGGTGGGGGTGGAATGGCATGATCATTGCAGCCAACAACCCCAAGTTACATCCCCGACTTCTATCAGTCTCTACAGGGTGGGAGAATGGGGAATTACGGTTGGAAACCCTAATGCCCCAGACATTTGTTGGTATTTTCACTCCACATTTTCAACATGGGCTTTTTGGGACCCCACTTCATGAACAGTGGCACTATCATTTTGTTACTCAATCCTGAAAGATGATTTTGTGCAGCGACTGTGCCATTCGGTGCTACAGGTGTGAAAACACATTTCAGGCAGGATATGAAAAATGACAGCTATACTGTTCATGAGGGGTGTGAAAAACTGGCAATGTTGAATATTTGGAATGAAAATATAAAAATTTGCCAAGGTTACTCACATGCATATAAAATTTCAACGACTGCATGTAACTCTGGCGTTTTTGGATATATTTGTACCAAATTTTCAACATGGCATTTTTGGGACCCCACGTCATGAATGATGACACTGTGATTTCATTACTCCATCCTGAAAGTTGATTTCAAACAGCGACCACACCATTCTGTGACACAGGTGTGAAAACACATTTTGGGCAGGATGTGAAAAATGACAGGTATATTGTTCATAAGGAGGTGTAAATAATGGCAAAGTTGAAACTCTGGAGTGAAAATAGCACAATGCGAGCTCATAACACGTCTTTTTTGGAATTTTTTCACCAAATTTGTGACATGGGCTTTGAGGAACCTCGCCTCATGAACAGTGGCACTGTCATTTTGTTAATTGGTCCTGAATGGTGATTACGCGCATCAACCACAGAATCACCTTTCAGAACTGAGTAATGAAATGACAGTGACAGTTTTCATGAGGTGGGGTTCCAGGAACCCCATGTCACGTTATTTGGAGCCATAATTCCTAAAAATGGCTGAGATATCAACATAAGTTGAAAAGCCCCCGTTGACTGCCATTATATGGCACTTAACTTTGATTCTTCAATTTGCTGGTCGAGTTTGAAGAGTGCAGATGTGTCCTGGTTGGGAGAGGATGACAGCACCATTCTCTGGAGGCAAGTATGGGGTGGGGGAATGTGGGGAAATGGGTGCTCAGTGGGAGGGTGGGGATGAGGAGGGGGGACTGGGGAGATGATGAGGGATCATTTTCTTTTTTGCAGGTTACAAAAAAAACGTTGGGGGACAATTTTAATTATTTCCAGGTAAACAAAATACATTTGGGCACACTGGGATGGGCTTCTAGTGTGCACCATGAGTTGGTAGGAAGAGATACTTGTGGCCGACAGAGGAATGCACCCCCATCAGCAAAGAAAGTGGGCTTGGGGGGTGAGGGGCATCTGACACTGGGAATGGGGATCCCAGTGTCAGAAAGATAAATAAATATAAAAAAATATTATCTGGGCACACTGTAGTGGACTCCCAGTGTGCCACAATGTGGTGGTGGGGGGTGGGGAAATACATGCTGACTCAGGGTTTGGGCACCCCGATGTTGGCAAAAAGATTTTGGGGGAGCAAACTAGTTCAATGCAGGATTCTGCACTGAAGAAAAGATGTTGGGGGATAGTTTTCGTTTTTCACAGGTTTATTTTTTTTAATAGCACATTTCAGCACATTAGAGTGGGCTCCCAGTGTGCCACAATAATGGGGAAGGGGATACATGCTGACACTGTTATTGAGCATATATAGGCTTCAACATAAAGCCACACCACGGCTAATGTTGAGGTGGGGATGGTGCAGAGAACCAAGCACTGAGAGAGAAAGCCACACCACGGCTAACATTTAAGCTTTTGGGATGGAGGTCAGAGGGAGCAAAGATGGTCAATAACTGTGGCCATGTGCATTAGTGTGCACTCTAATGCGTATGGCCAGAGTTCAGGCTACAGAAAGAAATAAAACGCTCCCATTGGAGCAGTTCATTTCTTTTAATTCCAGGGCATGCCACGTCAGCAAAGCTCAATTGCTGTCATGAGCAAAGTACCTAGTCATTGGTATGCACTGCCAAATCCATTGCAGTTTCAGATGTAATTGGCTTGGTAGTGACACACCTCTCATTTTCCATTAGTGTCCCAAGACATTTGGTGGACAAGCACATCAAACACAAAAAGTGATCAGATTTACAGCAAATGCATACAGTAAGGGAGTGAAATCACAATCTCAGTTAGTCATTATGTTTATGGAAAGCAGCAGGCAAACTGGCTGTTGTGTGAATGGACAGAGTAAGGGAGTGAAATCACAATCTCAGTTAGTCATAATGTTTACAGAAAGCAGAAAGCAAACTGGCTGTTGTGTGAACGGACAGATGGAACGTTCGCATAAAATTGACCCATTTAGTTTCTTAAGTAAGGCCATGTGTCTTTGATAAAGTGTTCAGTCTGTTTATACACCAAGCTTCCTGTCTTAAAAGCAATTAATCCCGGCTGCCACATCTTCTAAGTTACTGAATCTGTTCAAATGTAAACATTCTTAATGCTGATATCTGATGCCTCTCTTCCATAAAGTGCCTTGCTGAGGGCAGTTCTGATCATTTTGTTTTATGGCACTCGTTCTCTGATTCTCAGCTTCAGTGGGCATATTGTTTTGCCAATGTAGCTAGGACCACAAGACATTTAATGCAATGTACTACTTGATCTGAGTCACAAGTCAAAAAAATGTTTAATTACGCATCTCTCATTTCAACTGGTGTTTGAGATCTCTTTTGTCTTACTAGCATGCAAGCAATATGTACAATGGCCACAACAGTAACAACCATTATGTTTCTCCTCTAACCATTTTCTATGTGGTGCTGGTGGTGTCCAACATTGTGTCTTCATCATTAAACATCTTAGACTATCTGTCTTTCATGTGGTTATTCAGGGTCACTGCCTAGATGCTATTCTCCCTAACTCTGTGCTCTATAAAATACCCCAATGTTTGTGTATTACACCTTTTATCTGATAGAAATGATCATGGAAGGTAGTAATCATAAGATATTTTATTGATGTCCCTATTACCTGTCTCTTTCAGGATTTCATTCCTATCAACACCTGATGCTTTCTATATAGCTTCTAAAACCTCAGGTTTACAGCTTCTGTTCATGAAATTCTTCACTAATTCCTTACAGTTCTTATCACATTGTTCTTCTGATCTACTGTTCCATTTGTATCATAGTAACTAACTTTAGGGAATACTCTTTGTCAAGTTCTGTGAGCGATAACTACTCACATGAAGAAAAGTATTCCTGTCTATGGTTTTCTTGTAAAGATCTATAGTGTACCACCCACCTTCCTTCACTATCAGGAGATCAAGATATGCTTTTCTATTCCTATTGTGTTCCATAGTAAATTAAATATTTTGCAGGCAATTAAGATGTTCAAACAATTGTTTACGTCTTCACTATTGCCTTCCCATATTAAAAAAAAGCACCTATTAAGCATCCGTACATCTTTATAGAAACCAAATAGGGGTTAACAGCTGGATGAAATACAAATCTGATTTCAATATCTATCACTAAAATATTGCAAAATGTGGGGGCCATACTTGCCCCCATCACTGCACCCTTTTTCTGCAAATAAGTGTACCCTTCAAATTTGAAGTAGGTGTTATGGAGTACAAACTCAGCAAACTCCAGAATAAGGTTGTTCTGTGTGGTGGTTTATTTTATGTTCTTTCTTCTAGTGCTTTTGATAATGCTATTAACCTTTCATTATGTGGAATCGAAGTACTACATATAAACTTTAATCATCAATATTAACCACCAGCAGATTGTCATTAGCTATGTTCCACTTGTTAAATTCACCTAATATCCCAGTTAGATGTCAGGTGTATTTTAAAAAAAGAATGTGAGGTTTCAGTTTTTGACTTACAGTGAAAATCTATGCAACTAGATAAGGATTCAATTATTGAATCCTGTCATTAGATAACAGGGCATCCTGGGGGTTTAGTCGGATTTTTGTGAATCTTTGGTAAATAAAAAAATTGAGGAGTTCTGGGGTATTGTGACTTTATAGCTCTCCATATTCAACTTTTGATCCTACTATTCTCCTCTGCATTATCAACCACATTTTTAATTTTGCTCTTCAAGGCTTCCCAAGGGGTTTCATTCACCTTCTCATAGTTTGTTGTGTCATTAAGTTGGGAATAACATTTCTCCTGATAATCTGATTTGTTTAGAATCACAGTGCCTTGTTTTCTTATTTTAGTCTACTGTATATCCTAGTTCATTTTATTGTCTGCTCTTTCAAACTTTTTCCAGTGTAACCAAGTCTTGTAACCATTTGTTTCTTTCTGCTATTTTGCCTATGTATTTTGATTGTATTGTTTTAAGCTTGGTCCCATTTCTTCAGTAACATCATCCCCCCGGGTCACGCTTATAAATGGCCATGGCTCAATGTGTCTCTTCTGACCACCAATTGTTGCACATAATAAATCAATTTCTGTTTGTATAAATAAATATATAAGTGCATGACAATCACAAGAGTCAGAATCCAAGAATGTGTAAAGCCATGCATTAAGCAGGGAAACACTTGATTAATAAATCATTTTACACCTTTGATTTGCACAATGGAAGGGGGCATGTCTATTTTTCCAGGCACAGCATTCCACAATGCTGGAACTGCCACACTTAAAGGAGTAGTCCACCCAAAGCTTGCAAAAAAGATATGTTGTGCAGAGTGTTTTTATTTGTATGTGATGTTCTAGTCTGTCCTTCCCTCTGACTGCTATTAGGAGTTTTTCCTAAATTAGCCTGCTAGCCTTATACTAGTTTTACAACCCCTGGGGATCTTCATCTGAGACAACTTAACTGTATTCCTTGTTCCCACAGTGCATCCTGTCTCATGTGAGAATGGTATAGCAGAGACCAAACATTCAGCACATACATGGAAAACAAACTAAATATCTTGGAAGCTTTACAAGCTGCACAAAAATTACCAGCAGCGAAGTTCTATAGGATAGTTAAACCTTACGATGAGCGTAGTCACTAAGCTGAATTCAACAGATTTTAAAATATAGCGATCTCTACTGTTGTGAACTTATTGTAAAGCAATAATTTCTACTGAATTTATAGTCTCAGCTACATCATTGTCACATGAGACAAGGTGCATCCTAGGACAAAGGAATACATCAAGCTGTCTCAGATGGCGATCTCCTGGGGTCGTAAAACTACCCTAAAGCTAGCAGGCTTATTTAGGAAAAACTCTTAATAGCAGACAGAGGGAAGGGCAAACAAGAGCTTTAACATACAGATCAAAACACTCTGCACAACATATGTTTTTTGCAAGTTTTGGGTGGAGTACTCCTTTAAATTAGCATCCTTTGAAAATTTCAGGCAGGAATAAGGACTCACAGATGCACTTTGGCCATAGAAGGGGTGGATCTTGCTGGAACTTAGGAGATCAGGATAGCAAGGATTTTCAATCAGAATAACATATTTGTGATTCATGCATTATCAGCATGCAGTGTTCTCCATCATAAAGCCTGCTCCACATGAATTGCATGACAGCAGCATTCTTTGCTCCCGCATACTGTACATTATGAGTGCAGAGCACAGCATGGTAGGTGACACTAACCAGGGAAACAGACTGTGCCAGGTACCAGTCTAGTGACAAGATTACTGTATTCATATTGGGGCTCCTATATTTATTAAAAATGTAAACGTTCATTGATCATTGTCCTCTTGCCCTACCCAGTAAAGGGGCCATCACAGTACTGGCCAAAGTCAACTGAAGGCGTGCTCTAACTCCAGGATATGTCATGCTAGTGAAGGTATAGAATACTTGTGGCAAGGTCATCCAGGTGTACATTACACAGTACTGGTAGCCAACACCAAGTGTAGCTCGGAGCAAGAGCCAGAATCAGGTTGGAGAGAATGCATTAAGACTGGGAGGGTGTGGTTGCTGAATGTCACTAAGACTTCCTGCCCCAAACCTGTATGTGGAAAATAATGTCAAAAAATGTCTACACACTGCTTGTAAGTGGCATGCATGCTTCAAGAACAAAGCACTATATTATTCAGTAGCAGTGAGTTCCCTCATGGAAGTGGGTATTGCAAATAGAGTAATGTACAGACAATCATACACAACAAGGCTGTTTTTTTCAAGACAGAGCTGGTGATGTCCATGCTGTCATCTAAACCCAAAGACAGTCATTGGCAGCCATTGCCACACACCAGAGTGTCTTCAGCGGCCATTGTCACACACTGGAGGTCCTGAAGAGGGCTTGTTGGAAGCCAATCGGGAGGCAATCACCAAAAGAGAGTGAAGTTTAAACTCAGCAGCTGGGCTATTTAAGCCAGAGCCCAGCCACACAAGCTACTGTGTTTGTTTTGGGGACCTTTTCTTCTCCCACCCCCACCCCGCCTCCAGTATTAAATGGACCAGCTGGGCCACTTACCAGATGTGAATTCACCTATCAGGAGGGGGCAGGAGGTAGTGCATTCACTGTGAAATGGGCAGTGGAATCATTTAACTCTTAAGCTGCTGACAGAATTAGAATGTATCAGTAAATTGTTTTACAGCTCTGGCAGGCCAGGAGGAAGTGGGAGAGGAGAAACACAGAGGAGGAACTGATGATAGACTGGAGGGAGCTGGAAAGGGTGGGAGTACCTTTGGGGAAAGTAAATTAGGTATGGTAGGGGGAACAATTGTGCAGGAGGAAGCTGGAATGGGTAAGGAGTACCACTGGTATAAGTACATTACAGATGGTGGGTAAACAACTGTGCAGGAGGAACAGTAGGAGTCAGAAGGAAGGGGTTGGGGGAAAGGGAGGCCAGCTGATGGAAAAGGGGTGGAATCTTGGCGCTGGGGGACTCAATACTAAAAGGAGTCAGTTGGAGTAGCAAGGGGGAAAGGCATAGTTGCATTTGGGTGGAGGCCATGCCAGGAATGACAGCGGAAAGGGTCAGACAATTTGTTCTAAAGTGTGCTAGGAGGGGTAGGGAGAAACCTCATGTAGTTCTGCATTTAGGGACAAATGATCTGGCAGGAAATATGGTAGATGTAGTTCAGAGGAGGTTCGTGGAGCTGGGACTGATATGTGAGGAGGCAGGAAGACAAGTAACTTTCTTGGTGGCCAGCCCGGTGGCGCTGAGGGTTGAGGCGCTGGACCCCACACCTCACGCCATGCCGGCGACCCGGGTTTGGGAGTGAGCTCGGGCGCTGGGAGTCGGTAGGGGAAGGGTTGAGGAAGTGTAGCCTTGTGGTGCTGTCCTCCCTGGGAAGGAAGGGTGGGTTGCTCTGGCATACCAGCGGCTCCCGGTGGAGACCGAGGGCACTGCAGCATGCCAAGCAAAGCACGTAGCTACCGTGATCGATGCTGGCAGGGTTGCCATGTGCCAGTGCATCAAGGTACTCCACAAAAGGGAGGGGTTGGGTTTGACAGAAAAATGGAAAAACCTAGTCTCGCGGGGTAGGCAACAGCACCTACCCCATTCCCAATGCTGAGTCCATCCTACCTGACCTTCCAGGTCCCTTCATCGAGGCCCTCTTCCACATCAGGGTCTGTCTGTAAGAGCACCCAAAGAAGAGGGGCAACCCCACCCCAGAGGGTTTAAGCTGGGGGTACTTACAGTGGTAGAGGTGGAGGAGAAAGGAGGCACAGAGAGAGGACTTCAGGCAGGGGAGGATCAGGCAGGATGCCTGAGAGAGGCCCCCCAGACTGTGACTGGAGGGAAAAAGAATAAAAAAAAGTAGCTTTCTTGGAGGTACTTCCAGTGCCCAGGGTGTGCACTGCAAGAAAACTGAAGATAGAGAAATTAAACAAATGGCTAAGAACTTGGTGTCAGCCCAAAGGATATGGGCTGGTGGGGGTGTGGGGAAGGACATGGGATGACAGTGATCTCTACGCTAAAGATAGGCTTCACTTAAGCGAGGAGGGCAGGAAGGTGTTGAAACAGAGGCTTGAAGATTTCATAGCAAAAGAAGTAGTCTTTGTCGTATTGGTCCTTGTAAGAACAGATCCAAAAGCAAATGATTTGATTATTGGACCAACATAGATGTAACAAAAAGAACAAAGTGCTTTAGCTTTCAGACCAACGCAGTCATTCCTCAGAAGCTTAATGACTTTTCCCCATTAAGCTTCCGAGTAAGGAAAGGGTTGGTCCAAAAGCTAAAGCACTTTTCTCTTTTTGTTACATCTATGTTGGTCCAATAGAAGGTATCAAATCATTTGATTCTGGATCTATAGCAAAAGAAGGGAAATTAAACTAGGAGGAATGGGTGGCAGGTGGGCAGGAGGAATGCAGAGACCACAGGATGGGATGCCAAATGAGCTTACCCACCCCATACCAGAAGCAAAGGACTAAGGGAGAGTACTAGAGGGGATGCTAGAAAGGGAGAGCAGGAGGGGAGAGAGGGGAAAGAAAAAGGGTGGAAGGTGGTCACCTTGAATACTAGGAACCTGGGGGACTAAATTGCTGAGCTATGGACTCTCATGGTGGAGGGATAGGTCAACATGGCAGCTATCACCAAAACATGAGCTACCCATTACCAGGACTGGAACCTGGTGGTACCAGGGTACAGGATATTTCTTAGGGATAGAGTAAATGTGAAAGGGGGGAGTGGTGCTGTATGTGAGAGAAGGACTAAAGTGTGTTCAGGAGGAGGAGGAGGGCAGTCCTAAGTCATTATTGATGCAAATCCATGATTCCAATGATAGGACTGTCAAGATGGGAGTGGTGTACAGGCCACCCTCTCAGGCAGTGGAGCTGCACAGGGAACTAGCAGGACAGATCAGAAGGACCTGTGGGAATGGTAATGTGGTGATTGTGGGGGACTTCAACCTGCTGGGAGTGGATTTTAGTACCCCAGCCACTATGAATAGAAGGGAGCAGGTACTGCTGGATGCATTCCAGAATACCTTCCTGCTGCAAATGGTCAATGAGCCAATCAGGTTATGGAAAACCCTAGACTCTGTGCTGGCTAATGAGGAGTTTGTGAGAGACCTGGAGGTGGAAGGACCGCTGGCAGGGAGCGACCACCACTCGATCTGGTTCACATTGAATATGGGAAAAGAGCCAGTAGAATCAGGTACAAGGGTGTAGGACTTTAGGAGGGCTGAATTTGGGAGGATGGGGGAAGTAGTAAAAGGGTACCTGGTCAAAATCCAGCCTAATATGGACATGGACCAGAGGTGAGAGTTCATAAAGCTGGAGATTGTGGAGGCAACCAAAACCTGCAGCAGGGTACAGATTAAGAAGGCTAGGGTTAAAAAAAATAGCTGGGTGAGCAAGGGGGTCATGGAAAGAGTTAGGAAGAAAATAACCACCTTTAGGAGGTACAAGAAAACGAGGGGTGGGGACAGGGAAAATTACCTGATGGAATCGAAGGAGGTGACAAAGGCAGTAAGGGCAGCCAAGGTGACTAAGGAGCTCAGGCTGATGCAGGGCATTTAGGAGGGGGAGAAGGACTTCTTCAGATACATAAGAGAAAAAAGGAATTGTAAGGACCAAATAGTAAGGATTAAGGGTGGGAGGGAGTGGAAATGGGGGAGAGAGCAAGAAGTGCTTAATGACTACTTCTGCTCTGTATTTACTAAGGAGAAAGGTGGGGCGATTCCCGTGGGGCGGATGGCAGGAATGGAGGGAAAGGAGGTGACACATGGGGAAATCACAGAGGGCAAAGTACTAGAGGGCTTGAGAGCACTGAGGGTGGACAAGGTACCAGGGCCAGATGGCATGCACCGACCGGTACTAAAGGAGCTGGAGGAAGTCTTGGCAAGGACATTGGCAGACCTGTTCAATACCTCCTAGGACTCAGGGAGTGTACCTAAGGACTGGAGGATAGCTCAAGTGGTATCCCTCCATAAGAGTGGCACCAAAGATGAACTGGGAAACTACAGACTGGTGAACCTCACATCCATCATGGGTAAGCTGATGGAGACAATCCTGAAGGAGCGGCTGGTTTCCCTACTGGAGGCCAATGGGTTGCATGATGGTAGGCCACATGAGTTTGTCACTGGCAGATCCTGTTAAACAAACCTAGTGGATCACTATGACTGGGTAACTAGACAATTGGACAGGGGCCATGCGGTGGATGTCATGTACATGAAATTTAGTAAGGCATTCGACTCAGTGTCACATGGAGGCTAGGAAGTAAGCTAGAAGGCACAGGGGTGGGGGTGAAGATGGAGAGGTGGGTAGTGAACTGGCTACAGGGAAGGCTGCCGAGAGTGGTGGTGGGTGGGGAGCTCTCATCCCCAGGGGCAGTGACAAGTGGGGTGCCACAGGACTAGGTGCTGGGACCAGTATTTTTTGGGATATTCATTGCAGACATCTCATTGGGCATCAAGATCAAAATCAGTCTGTTCGTTGATGATGCCAAGATGGGAGCAGTAGTGGATGACATAGGAGGATGGCAGGGGTTGTACGATGATCTGGCAGGGTTGGAAACCTGAACTGATACCTGGCAGCTGGGGTTCAATGCCAAAAGGTGCAAGGTGCTACATTACAGTGCGATAAACCTAAGGAGGTGCTACTAGCTGGGGGGGTGCAGCTAGCCATGACAGAGGAGGAGAAAGATTTGGAGGTGCTCATTACAATATCAATAAACAACTCTGTACAATGTAGGAAGGCAGCTGCAAAGGCCAAAGAAATGCTGGGTTGTATTGCCTGGGGTATATCTTCAATGAGTGGGGTAGTGATTCTGCCATTGTATAGATCGCTGGTTAGGCCACACCAGAGTACTGCATACAGTACTGGTATCCGTACCTTGAAGAGAGACATTATGTTACTGGAGAGGTTGCAGCACAGGGCAACAAAGATGATCCATGGGCTGGGGGAATTACCCTATGAGAACAGGCTGAGGGAATTGAACATGTAGACGTTGGAAGAGAGAAGGGACAGGGGAGATATGATTGAAACCTTCAAGTACATGAAAGGAATAAATAAGACCGGCATGGAGGGGCTTTTCAAATTAAGGGAGGGGAGGGATACTCGAGGCCATGATCTGAGACTGAAAGGGGGGAAGGTTCGGGAGGGAGATGAGAAGACACTTTTTTATGGAGAGGGTGGTGGCCTGTTGGAAAGCGGTACCAGCAGAAGTGGTATCCTGCAAAACAGTGTGCAGCTTTAAAAGGGACTAGGACAGAGCAAGAGGGAGAGTCATGGAAGGAGGGAGGGAAGGGCAGCTGCA
Organism: Neoceratodus forsteri; assembly: GCA_016271365.2. Lineage (NCBI taxonomy): Eukaryota > Metazoa > Chordata > Ceratodontiformes > Ceratodontidae > Neoceratodus > Neoceratodus forsteri. The sequence goes on from CM057458.1 coordinate 768,106,851, forward strand.
GAATAAGGGCTACTAGCTGCACAATCAAGCAGACTTGATAGACCATAAGGCCTTTATCTGCTAGCAATTGTGTATGCTCGTATGTAAAATAAACACATGCTGAATAATGTGTGGTTGTCCATATTTTATTATGTGACATACACAGTAATATAGGTTGTTTTTTTATACAAGAGTCATTGAAGCCTTTCTCCCTCACAAGTGAGAAATGCATTGCTTGTTTGTTTATGAAAGACACCTTACCTTGCATCCATCTGCTTACTATTAACCCAATGCCTAGATTTGTACCTTTTAACTCAGACATTTATAAATTAAATTTTTGTCATAGAAAAGTACAGTGCCAGGCAGCAGTCCTGCGATATTAAGAGTTTTCTCTGGCACTGAAATGGTCTGTGATCAAAATTAAATTTACTTTCATGGGTAAACAGCTGCCACTTTGGGTATTGGTCGACAGTAAGTGGATAAGAAGTTAAAAACTGTATGATCTTTGAACTGTGCAGGAATACTGTTTGGAAGGCACACATCCACATTTTGAAATGCAGGCTCTTTTTATACAGTACAATGGCTAAGAATATACTGCAGTAAATACTGTAGTATAGTGGCACAGTAGTGCCACTACAGATAGAGTTGAGCAGTGATTTCTGTGTTAAAAAAGGTGCAACTCACATGCTGGAAGAATCTGAGAGAGTCTCAGGAGATGTAAATCAAAAACTTTTATTACAACTCATGTCACAGCAAACAGGTGTGTTCTGTGCAGTGGCCAAGTAGTAAAGGGACACCTCAACATTTCGTGCTCATGCACTTTTTCGAGAGGATAATCACCCTTACCAGCATAGCCTTTTTATACACTAAACCACAATCAATATATTACACATTTAGACAAAGTGCTAAAAAGTGATTAAAGACAGTGTAATGCAGATGTTTGGCAGGCAGTTATAATAAGCAATAACACCAAAGTGGCTGTTGACCAGTCCTCCTGAGGTTGCCTCACTTTTTAATCATTATTTCTGGGACCTTGACAAATATAAGCTGAACTCCTCACCATCCACATCACCCCCTTCCCCTGAACACTATCTCACATCTGTGTTTCTCTTTTTGATCTCTGCACCACTGAAGTCCTCAAACTCATTAAAACGAATGACCCCAAGCCCTCCACCGGTCCTGACAACATCGACTACAGGGTCCTCACACTACCCTGCGATGCCTTCGCAGTCCCTCTCACCAACATTCTCAACCACTCCCTCTGCTCCATTTCCTTTCTGCTTAAATGGAAATGGGCTATCATTAAACCTTTAAACAAATCCGGTCCTAAGGATGAAGTTTCCAATTATCGACTCTTCTACCCTCTGGCTCCTCTCTCTAAAATCTTAAAAGCAATCCTCTGATTTCCTTATAAAACATAACCGGCTAACAGAGGCCCAGTATGGAATCAGGGTGGGCAACAACACTGAGACCATCCTTATCAAGTTCAACACCTTTGTTAACAGGGCCAACGATTATGGTATCTACACTGGTTTATTTTTTTGGGACCTTATCAAAGCGTTCGATCTTGTTGACCGTGATGTTCTACTCCATACCCTTTCCAGTCTCCATTTCTCTCCTGAAGTAAAGAACTGGTTCCGTAACTACCTCTCTTTCAGGTCCCATCAAATTATTATAAATGGGGTCCTCTCAGAACCCCTCCCCATTAAATGTGGTGTTCCCCAAGGATCCATTCTTGGTCCTCTTCTGTTCTTCCTTGTTGTTAACTCCCTGTCCGATATTTGAACGAACACTGAGATAAGCCTCTATGCAGATGATGCTGCCCTGTTCTGTAATGACATAGACCCTTCTCTTCTTCTAAACAATCTTCACATTGACTTCCTGAGACTCCACACTTGGTTTGAGGCTAGAAACATAGAAACATAGAATTTGACGGCAGATAAGGACCACTTGTCCCACCTAGTCTACCCATTTCCCTACCTAATGCATAGGCTGCAGATCCTAGTTAACCAACAGCCTACTTCCTCCTGCCCCCCACTAGAATTGCCTTATGTCTGTCCCATGCATTCCTGAATTCCTCCACTGTTTTTGAGTCCACTACTTCTTCAGGAAGGCTGTTCCATGTATCCACAACCCACTAGAGGCCTTGTACTGAACTCCAAGAAAACAAAGACCATGGTCTTTACTGGCTCCCACAGACTGCTTGCCTTCGATGTCACCCTTCACGACAACCATGGTAACTCCATAGAGAGATAGTCCAAGAATTCATGTAAATTTGGTCTACTCCTTGATTGCCACCTCAGTTTTGAAGCACACATTAGTCACATCATTAAGAAGGCTCACCAATGATTTGGCATGCTATTCCAGGCTAAACAGTTCCTGAACAAGGCATCCAAGTCCCTTCTTGCCACCAGTTTCCTTCTCTCACTATTTGACTATGGTGCCTTAGTCTATTTCCCTCCTCTCTCTCAGAAAAGTCTTAGTAGACTCCATTGCACCTGTCATTTCATCATCCACTTTGTCTCTGTCCTTCCCAAACTTACTCACCATTGTGGCCTGTACAGTTTTTCTATCTAGCCCTCTCTTGAGAACAGACTGAACAGCAAAATTGTCACTTTCTTTCATAAACTTTCCTTTGGTCTCCTCCTTGAATTGTATTAGAGCCCTTTTCCTGAAGGCTATCCCCCTGAGGGCCATTAGAAGTTCCCCCTCTCTTTCCTTTACTGTCCCCTTCTGCCACACCTCCCAAGGCCAAAACACCCTCTCCTATATGGGTCCAAAACTCTACAACTCTCTCCCCCCAAACTCACCCAATGTCCCACCACATCTGCCTTCAAGTACAACCTTAGGAAGCACCTGTCCATTACTCCCTCCTGCAGTTGTCCTTGGCCTTGAGCTTCCCCTTCCTTCCTTCCTTGTCTCTGCCCCTCCAACACTGTGCCACTTTTCTATCTCTCACACTACTTTACTGCACCCTATCTTGCAAATTGTGTTGGCTTATTTGTTTGTATATTTGCACTTGTAAAGCCTTAGCACTTGCCTCCAGCATTTATCCACTTGAATCCACTTGAATCCTTTTTTTGTATTGTGAAACCATTTACCTACTGTTTGTTTTTACTCCTTTATACCTTTTACTTTTGTAATAATGTTACACCTTCGATGTGAAACCTTTCTCCTATTGTTTGTACTTACTCCTTGTACTTTTAACTTTTTTTAATCACGCCTTTGCTCTTCATTATCTTATTTTTGTATCTTTTTAGCTGAACTTGACAACATCTAACCTCCTCATACTCAGTCCCATGTTGGTATATGTGATCTAATTTGCAAACATCAAAACAGGACAGTCACATCTAGAGCTTAGGTTACATCCTGCTGAAAAGGAGTCTGAGGTGGTTTGCATATATATATATATATACAAAAAGGGGAATTTTATGCATTAAGCTAAATTAATGGAGATACAAAAGATTAAAATATTGATGCTTAATAATTAACATGGGCATGAGTGGAATTTTGTGTGGTGGAGAAGGTAATCATGGTAATCACCCCCCCCCCAACTTAATGATAGGATCAAAATTCAGCCCTTTCATAATGATCAGGGTGTTGTGAAAGTGTTCAATATTGCTGTATGTTTGATTGCTAATATTACATAGATTATTTATGGATAAATTATGAGGGAATTAGATGTTAATTATTAAGCATCAGCATTTTAAATATGCTGCTTTACATGTTGGAAATGCACATATTATTATTTATGTATGTGTTAACTGGGTCAGTAGTTTGACTCAAATCTCCATTTCCAGGCATAACCGGGGTACACACTTGGCAGTACAAAAGCAAAACAATACACAATCTGACAGTAACAATTTATACACTACACAGTTAAAAATAAAACATACAACTATAGACAATTTCTTTAAAATAATTTATAATTTATAATCTTACTTAAAACAAATTTGCATAACATCATTATGGGATACACTGACAGACCAAACCTTCAATACAATATTTCCTAACGTAAACCTTAAAATGAATATAGGAAGGCATTAGGCATAGGGAACAAGAAAGACTATTGCAATGACTGGGTGTAGCTAAAGAAAAAGCTTGCCAGACTATATCAATTGACACAAAGTACTCAGCAAGAAACATAGACACACAGAAACAGACAAACAGATGGCAGATCAAGGCATAGCAATCAATCCATTCTCCAGAGAAGTATCCAGAAAAGGCAATGGTCAGTAGACGTCAAAGATATAGAGCTAATATGTAACTTCTGCTATCTTGATAATGAGGAAAATCAGACTCACACAAGGTGTTATCACTATGGCAGCTCAAAAAGTACTGTTGGTGCATCGGGAGAGAATTTACCTAACTGAGAATATAAGCTACAGTTATGTGTATGAAAATGAGGCAGAAGAACAAAATGGCATATACTAGATTTCTACATGTAATATCTTTGGTGGCAGCATTAAAAGAAAATGGAGATTCAAAGTCAATTGAAGGTAGTTGTGAACCCATAACAATCGATAATCTGACCAAATGTGTCGCTAAATGTTTTAGTCTGCAGGCAATACCTAATTTCTGTTTAATACTTTTACAAAAATGGAAAATATGGTTTGCATACTGTAAGTCAAAAAAGGGTCAAGGAAGCACTGAAATATTTAAATGCAGTTACTGTATTTAATGAAACTCAACTGGAATCAAATACTTGAAAGCAATTTGGAGCTGATCCATGTATGATACTAAGTGTGGGTTTTGATCCAAATAACATTGACTTGTTTTTTGCAATGAACAAGAACCCAGTGTTTCTGTAAATTGTTTACAAAATTAGGAACATTACTTAAGGCAATTATATTAAGTCTAGTCATATGTTTTATTATTTCTAGGGACAGTTTTATTAATGTGTCTGTCATATTATGTCATAATGGTGCCCTGGGCTTCCAGTGAGGGGCGCCAGATATAAATAAAGACTGCCACTATTACTGCTACTACTAAAAATATCAGTTATTGATTTGGAGCTACAATAAATAATCAAGCCATTAGCATTTAATAGTGAACTACTATGCTGAAATGAAAGGGGTGGGGCATTTATTAAAAAGAAAACAGAGTGCCTAGAATTGAGTTCTGCAGGACTCTCCTAGAAACCTACTTGAATCAAAATCCCAATTGTAGTGTATATCTGGCATGAAATTGAGCTCTTCCACCAGTGACTTCATGAAGGGAGTATAACTCTCAAAAGCCAATCTGAAAAAAAGTGTTAGTCCAACAAAAGGAATCACCTACAGCATTTGTTTTTTTTCCTTTTCTGCATCATTAACTGGGCTAAGTCAATCACCAAATTCTTTTGCTTAACATCCAGAAATGGAATTGCATATGGTGTACATGCTTGCTAGGATATATCAAAAAAATAATTTTAAATCAAGTTGATGGCTTATCGTAATCACAGAGAAGGTGTGAAGTAGACACCGAGATGTCATTATTAACCATATTGAATACCTTGGCCAGGTCCATAAATATGGCCCCAGATAAACATTATTCATCAGTTGGCCTAAGGACATGATCTGTGAAACTGGACAAAGCTATGCTTGAGTCATGATACTTTCTAAATTCATTATTGCTGTGACATTAATACATTTTAATTATATATGCAATCACTTGGTAAACATCAACCTTTATAATAGTTTATTTTATAGTGACAAGTTCAAAATAGGACAGTAATAGTCCATTAAAATAGGATTGTAATTCTTAAAAATAGGAACTACTCTGACTAATTTTGAAATCGATGACAGAAAAGAAGTACTGACCGAAATATTAAAAACTTTCATGAAAAGAGCAGTTATAAATTCGGCAAATATTTTATAGAAAGGAACCCTGGATCAAGTCCATCACTACCAGCACCACTGTTAGGAGGAAGAGTTAACCTAAGCCTTTCAATGTCAACTGGGAGAAATAACTTTGATGTAAAGGGTGGATAATTTATATCTAAATGTAAATGGGCTTTCCGATTCCAAAGGGGGTAGTTGAGGTTCAAAACAAGAGAGATTAGTAAATATGAAACTTGTGAAAACTCTAATGTCCTATATTCTTGGGCTGCTATAACAATGCACCATGTCTCATCCACCCCCAATGTTTTCCAGTAAGTAACTTTATCAGTGACCTCCATGTCACAAGCACATACTGCATTTAATATCTTGATTGAGCTGCTTCCTGCAGGACACAACTGACACTAGACTTCCCCAGTTATCACAAAATGAATGAATTATATCTAGTTATAATGGATGAAATGTGATTAAAGCATTTGATGATGGTGATTTTACAGAGTTCTATCCATCACACATCACGTTATCCTGGTAGTGCGGGCAGTGTTGGATTTACACTTTTTGAGCTTTGGGAGCTGGGGGCCCTATAAAAGTGTTACGTTTAATTTGAGCCCCCATTTCCCATTAGAAATCAATGGTAGTGATTTGTGAGCTAACGGGATCACCTCAGAGCTTCAGGGCAGATCCCTGGCAAGCCTACCTGTAATTTCAGAACTGAGTCAGGTGTTTGGTCATTGACATTTGGAAATCAGTGATGATTTTGCTGGTGCTGCACTGATGGACTATCTCAAAATAATACCATCCCCAAATCTAGGTGGAAATCCAGAGAATACAAAATCTTCACCTTATTAGACACACTGTATAAATGTGGTCTCATGGTACTTTTAGTGGGTAGCAGATGCATTCCAAAAGTTGAAGGATTTCTTGATTAGCTAGTGTGTGCACAACCACTGTACCAGCAATTCTGTCAGCAAAAATAAACTATTAGACATTTATAGTTTTTGGAAATGCTAGCAGTCTACCTCATGGGCTGCTGATGTTGTTCCTACCATTCTACCAGGAAACAATCATGTACTGTAAGACAGGCCTAACGTTTGGAAACACTGGTGTCCTACCACAATTATTGCCCTTCTGCCAGTGCAAATAAACATGTTAGGCAAGCATAATTTGTGGCAACACTGGTGGTCTACCCTGTGGCTACTGTTATCTTCTGTAAACCCATGATGCCAACGTTAAATAGGTTATTTAGAGGTTTTACATGTCACCAGACAGGTATAATTTTTTAAAACCTAGATGGATGGCATACCCTGTAAACCACTGCACTTGCCATTCTTCAAGCACAAACATGCTGCTTTTACATGCTATGTCCCTGGAGACTAATCAGCAGTCAATGATTACATACTGTCACATGGATACATTCCTGTACTTCAACAGAAAAGTAACCAGGTATTCAGCACTTTACACAGACTTGATCTGTCAGCAATTTGCCCTTTGCTATGTAGTTCTCAATTTTATTTGTTTTTTTGATAGGAGGTAAGATATATACAGCATACATATGCCTATTTTTAGGAATGACCTGGGAGAATTACAGACTAAGAGCAGCAAAACAACAAACAAACAGCAAACAGTACACAAAAACAGAGAACAATGTCCTCAGAGGGTTTGCCAGCAAATCACCTTGCATAGTTTCACAAAGAGCATTAGGGGATAAAGGAATACTAGTGATTAGGCAGGGAGAAGAGAGGGTCACCAGAGCCCAGTTAGGATCTGTGGAGGCAGACTAGGCAGGGACTATCTGAGCAAATTGGGTTGGCCGAGTAGTTCTTTTTTGCTGACAGATTTGATGTTTCTATCTTACTCAGCTCCAGTGTTGGCAAAGGGGGTTCACCACACAAGGTCTTTACAAAATTCACATCTCTAATGTGTGATATACCAGAAATCTTAATGGAATGAAGGGGTCCCTAGAGAAGTTTTTACAAAAATGTAACAAAACTATATCAAAAACAAAATAATAGGCACACCATATTGTATATGCCAGCATTTGCAGTTTGTGGCTTGCTATTAAGCTCTTTGTTACTGTTAACAGAGAACTACACTGAATCAATAAGTCATTTTTCACAGCAGATACTGCTTTTTATGTTGGCTTGCTGCACCAGTGCAAGCCAACATCTTGTGGTAGTGCAGATTTGGAGGTGCGGTTGCTGTTGGGCAAATTCAAGGCATGCATCAGTAGGTGAGTCCCTCATTCCCAATCAGCCTGCATGCTGGCACCACACCATGCATACATAATGTGGTGAGCACATCTAAGGATAGGTCTGCTGCAATCCGAGCAAAGCTCGTCAGATGCAGCAGTCCTTTTCTTGCCGTGCTTTCCTCCATTATGTGCATGGCGGGACATGGCCGTAGAACTGCCGACTTCAGGGGTGCCCAATCCCCCTGTCAGCTGCCCCTGTCAATGTGCCAACGGGGGAGCCCGCTCCCCATTGGCATAAAGCACCCCCTCAATTGTGTAATGCCGAGGGGGTGCCCAGTCCCCCCTCGGCTGTTACTCCGCCCTCACTTTCCTTGTGTACTGACGGGGGAGCCCACTCCCCATTGGCAGAAATAACTCCCCTAATTGTTTAATGCCAAGAGGGGTGCCCAATCCCCCTTGGCTCTGCGTCCTCCCTTCTTTGTGTGCTGACAGGGGTGCCCAATCCCCATTGGCATAAATTGGCCCCCCCGTGTTGTTTGCCGACGAGGATACCCAATCCCCCGTTGGCTACAGACCCCCTTCAAAACAGTTAGGTGGCATGTTGGGAGTCCACCCAGCATGCCAAATTCCCTGGAAAAAAAACTGTCCTGCGATGTTTCCTTTTCCTTTTAGTACTTGTAAAAGGAAAACAGTCCCTCGTAGTCTCTGTGCCCCCGTGCCCGCACCCGCACCCACCCACTGCGCAGCCTTCCTCCCCACAGCTCCCATACCCCACACTTACCTCCAGAGCTCAGCACAGTGATCATCGGTGGACCGGGAAACACGTCTGCACTCTTCAAAGCCCACCGCAAACTGAGGAAATGCCGGTAAGCTGTATAATGGGATAGATAAGTTTTTTTCAACTTTAGTACATATCTCAGGCATTTTTGCAAATGTTGGCCCCAAATTTTCAACATGAGGTTTTTGGGACCCCTTCTCATGAATTCTTGCACTGTCATGGCATTATTCGTCCCGAAAGGTGATTTCGCAGTCACTGCGTGGAATCACCTTCAGGACCACGTAAGGAGATGACAGTGCCACTGTTCATGAGGGGGCTTTTAAAACCCTATGTTGAAATTTCCAGGGAAAATCCAACACATGACTGTTTTATTAGCATGTAGTAACCGCGCAATACACGCCGTAAGTTAGCTTAATCTCTAAATATGTTCAGTGTGTTGGCGATTTGCACTATTTGCATGCCAGATTCTCAACATTGGCATTTTACCACACCTTCTTGTGAACTGTGCAGTGGTCATTTTTCACATCCTGGCCGAAATGTGTTTTTGCACTTCCGGCGCTTAATAGCACAGTTGCTGTGCGAAATCAGTGTTCGGGACACATTACAAAAATGACAGTGGTACTGTTCATGAACAGAGGTCCTAAAATGCCTGTGTTGAACATTTGGTGACAATGCTCCATAAAATGACTTTTACGAGGTGCATAGCAACTGCACAACGCACACTCGTAACTTAACGCATTCGCAATAATCAGTGTGGGATGCTTTACTAAACCCCTCGGGCTTTGCCCTTGGGGTTTATGTAGCATCCTACACCTCAGGTGTGTGTAAAAGTCTCATTACACATGCCACCCCATACATTATTCTATATGTAATATGCTTTGAAATAAGGGCATGCTCCACACAATGCTTGCAGCTGCTCCACTCTTGCAAAGGGGGTGGTAGCTGTAGAGGCCCCCCATGCACAGGATGTGCACCTTTGGGGCACCCCGCAGCATCTAGATCCATTGTTGTATGTTTACTCCATGCCCAAATCATGGTCACAGGACCCATCTCTGTGGTGGGCTGGGGGAAAGCAAGGGAGCAGACAACTGCATGATCCTGCACATTGCCAGGGAAGCACATGCAGCTGGCACAGAGGGCATCTACTTTGGGGCTGTCATACCACCTATGTGCTCCTCTCTGACTGGTTGTTCAGTTCATGCCTGGGCAAGTACAACCCATTCTCCACTGGCCCCCAGTCCTGGTTGAAGAGGTATGGGCTGGGGGTGTCACTGGCACTGGTCTGAAATTATGGCACATTTCTGGCTTGTTTTGAAGTGGGAATGGCAGCCTCTGGTGGACTGGCATGGGCTGCCATATCCTGTGGACCCCCACCCCTGGTGTCACCCACTGGTCCTGCACAGTAAGGCCAGAAGACCCCAAGGCACACCACAACACTTGTCGGTGTCTGTAGGGTAGGGTGAGGTGAAATGGCATGAGCGCTATGGCTGATGATCCAAAGGTGCATCCCAGTGCCTGTCAGTCTCTGCAGGGTGGGGGTGGGGTTGGCATCAGTTCAATACTTCACTGCCATTCCTATTATGCATCTCTCTAACTTCTGCACTACTAATGCAAATGCCAGCAAGACAACATTTGGCATTGGCAAATGCTTGTTAAATACTAGTTCAAATTCTGTTATTTCTCTAGCTATACAGGCTTTTTAGTTATCCTAGTGATTGTTTCTGTTTTCCGTGCAGCTGGTGAGAACTATTTTAGAACTGTATGATGTAGTTTATGTCCCTGTTCTACTTTTCTATTGTTGGTACAATGCTGCTCTGTTCTATTTCAGAACTCCATAGTTGTTTGGGACATAGACTATATCAAGCAGTTCTAAAATAATTGGTGTTTACCACCCAACTGCAAAGCAGAAACAATCACTGAATGTATTAATTTGCCTGTTTAGATGGAACAATAACAGAATTTGAACCAGTACTTACAAACCAGCCTCTACTGGGAAAAATGACTTACAGGTTCAGTGCAGTTCTCCTTTACTAAAAAAAAAATAAACAGGGAATCCTTGGGGGGGGGATAGGCAGGCATAATGGATCTAGAGCCCCTTCTGATCATAAACACTATGAATATACACAAATATAAAAAAATAAGAGAGTACTCAAATTGTGTTTTAAAAGTAGAAATCCAATTTAACCAATAAGCACTGAGCTGTATATATGAAAAATATCATTGCAATGTATAGCCTTTTAAAATCTAGGCCTCTTCCTTCAGTCAGTTTAACAGCATAATGCTACTGCAGCATATGTGATATTTATATGCAGCTCAAGTGATAGTGCCTTAACAGTTAAAGCTGGAAAAGGTTGTTAAATGTCTGTTGATGTTTATGACTCTCTTAAGCTCAAGACTCTGCGTGTTCAGAAGTCTATTCCGTTAAGTTTTAATTTGAACGTATTGGAAGAGAACAGTAAATTATTTTACCCTTGAGATTAAATGATGCCTTTAATATTAGCACTTCTTTATTACATTTGATTGTTACCAGGAAAAAAGAACATCTGTAGTGTTTGATGTTTTCATTAACATGGCCTGTGCATCATATTTGAATATAAGTTACATTTGTAGTTGCGCTGCATTCATTTTAAATTGCATCATGTCAATAAGATTGGTTAATCAAGCAGTTTTCATTAATTTAGAAATGTCCTTGCTAATGTTTGATCTCTACATATTGTAGGCACTGTAGCATACTCAAGCAATACACTTTTATTTTACAGGGCGTCTTTCAAACTGTCAAAACATATTATACAATGCTAAAAGCAGAATGTGAGAACATTATTATAATACAATTTGACTACAAGTATGCACCACGTGTTAAAGTTATTATCAAGAAATGTTAAACTTTCATACTAAATAATGTTTAATTTAAGCTCCTACATTAAAGAGTTAGAAGCTTTTTATCAGGATTTTTTTGTTAGAATCTCACAGTCTATGGCCTAATTCAAATAAGCTCCAAGAGGTCTATTTGGCCATGTAGCAAAAGTGTATATATACTGCCATAAAGAAATCTCAGACTTTGTGCTGGACACATACCACAGTGCATTATACAGCATATACCTTATGGAAGTGCTATGCTCACCCACCCACACCTCCTATATGCTGAGTGCCATCTACGGGGTATGACCAGACATCCAAATGAGTCTTGCATGCAAACACTGACAAATAGCATTAGGTGTTTGTACATGTGGATCATATGCCCCAAAACTACACCACCCAAATGGCTGCAGTAGTGATTGCACACCCTTCTGACAAAAGTGCCTTATACACACAAACCAGAAAAGGTACAGCATGTAAACTACTAGCACAGAAACAGCACCATACCATTATTGTTGAACAAGCAGTGGCACACTTGCATGCCCATGCAATGCACCCAAAGAGGTACTGTCTTAGGGGCCTAAGTCAAGTAGCATAGGCAGACCAGGAGAATTTATAAAATTCACAAGTAATGTATATCAGTAACACTAAACTAGAAAAAATAAAACTGTACAGGATAGCTCTTCATAAAGGCAGTACAAATAGAAAGTCTAACATTTGAGTAAGTCTTTCCCTGGAAAAGCATTGGTCTCTTTATATAAGATGATTTTGCATGGTAGTTCAGACTCTGCATCCTGTTGTTGCAAGTGACATCTCCCATTTTTCACAAAATGTATCAAAACTTTGTCAGTTTCCTTCCTAAGGCCAGCCTGAGGAGCACATCTAGTCTTAACAGGTGCAACAAAATAAAAACACATTTTGTCCCAGAACTGGTTTTCTGTTGACAATTTTGTAAACAAACACTGTCATACACACCCCTCTTTAAGAGGAACCTGATTTTTTCCTTAAAAAAACAGGTTTCCAAAACCTTATTTTATTTTGTTTAAAATTACCTGATAACATTGACAGTTCTTTACATATGCAGTATCCCTTTTTGGATAACACCTTTTACAACAAACATTTCTTTAAACACACTCAATTTTTTAACCTTCTGAATTCTCAACTCCTGCACCATATCTTGATAGAAAATCAGCAATGACATTCTCTTTTACAGATTTGTGCATCACTTTGAATTTAAATGGCTGTAGTGCCATGCAGCGCCTTGTGATTATGGGATTTTTATCCTCCATTTGAATAAGCCAATAAAGAGGATTTTGTTCTGCTACAAGTATAAATTCAGCTGCTAGCAGATAAAATATTAGAGACTCCTTTGCCCATTTCACAGCAAGGCATTCTTTTTCAATAATGGAGTGCTTTTTCTCTCTGTTGTTTAGTCTCTTACTGATATATGGAATGGGATGTTCCCTCCCATCTATATTCTTACTCAAGACTGCACCTAGGCCTACCTCTGATACATCTGTCTGTAGCAGAAATTGTTTCTCAGAGTCTAGACTTCTTAAAATGGTGGCTGAACATAATGCAGCCTTGATGGCCCAAAAAGCCTCATCACACTCTGAGTACCATTTCACATTATTTGGGCACCCATTTTTCATGAGATCATTGAGGGAAGTAGCTAGCTGGGCAAAGTTAGGAACAAATTTCTGGTAGTAACTAGCCAGCCCCCACCGAAGTCTGAATACTAGTTATAGTCTTCATTTTGTCTTCATCACTAATATTGAAAAAGTATATTTTTTTTGGTCATTTTGGCATAGCATTCTCTAGTATTAAACCAGTCTGCCCATGAGCTGAAATATTTAAATGAGCTAAATTTTTGAAGACTAACTTAATAATTAGTCAGTATTCATTTAGTATTCAGATATCCTTTATGCAAATGAAGGCTGTACATTCTGAAGAGCAAATGATTACTCTCGAATTATACAACTGAATATCAATGAAGACTAATATATACTAGTTTAATATTTTCAATAGTACTAAATTAGAATTAATTTAGTATTCATATAGAGCACTAGGCACTATGCCTACACATGACATATATGTGGCATGTAGGCAGCACTACATTGCAAAACCACAGTGGATCCCCAGCCATGGATACAGCTGTGTGCCTGGCCATCGTGGTAGAGAGTGCCCAGAGTGGGGCTTGATTATGCATCATGCAAGACAGCACATAGTGCCAGTGGAGGGGGTGCAGGCTATGCCTGCATAATCATGTAGTAGCCACTATGTGCCCCCTCCAACTGGTGGATGGCAGCCCAATGGAGCATGCAGTCACTGCTATTCTGGAACCCCTAGCCCTCCTGGCATGTAGCATGGGCTGAGGGCTGCCAAACAGCACCTGTTCATAGTGCACAGGTGCCTTACATTATTGGTACCCACAATCACCTGCTCTGCATGGAGCAGGGGATCCAATCTATTGGCAGGATAGTTATCTGATTGGATATCCACTGATGTCTCCTGCTCTGCATGCATTCTGCCATTCTCCACTGTGCTCCTGCACAATTATGGGAGGAGCCATGGACAGGCTGATGAGGATTGTGAATGTCTGGTGCATACCTGTTCAGAGATGTGGGCTGAAATGTACTTTTAGCATGTACTTCATCCATCCTACAGAGGCACCACAGTCATTATCCACAGAATAGGAATCATGTGTGATTAATCATTTAGAACAAGAACACTAATTCAATCATTAATTCAACACAGTGAAGACTAAATAATAGTTATTTGTGCAGATTATCTGGATAATATTCTAGATTCTAGACTAGACTAGAGCCTGTGTGGCTGGCTGTTTGTGTTTGTCTCTTGTCAGTAGTTTAGTTTTTGTGGATTTTCATGTGTTTCTGCTTGGAGGAACTAGACCATTCTTGGACATAACATCTATGAACATTTCCTGGACTAAGAAACTGCAAAACATCAACACCAGGTATTGGCATTCTCATCATAAATCAACTTATTTGGAAGCCATCAAAGCCAAAAGTAAGGTCAGTAAATCTGTTATACAAGCACTGAGTTGTGCAGTGCTGCATTGAATCCACATTTCCGTCTGACTTGTTCTTAAAAGATGTGTACTAGTCTTTGAGGTCTATTCAAAACCATTTTGGAGAACAAAGGGAAGAGACTAACAAAGGATTTTTATAACCTGCATATGCACCAGGCCAATGTTCATCACCTTCAGGAATTTAACCCCTTCAGGAATTTATCACATTCTGGGTCATTGAGCTACAACAACAGTTTTCTGGTCACAGGTATTTCACCATTTCTTGTGGATTTGATTACTTTTCATCAATCACGTGGCACCTCTGAGAACATGGCTTTATATATTGTGCTCTGCAATATCACGGGGCAAATGCAGACCAGCAAGGCCAAGAGGACTAGATGACCTACAACAAAACCAGTCTACAAAATGATTAAAGTGTACCTTCTTAGCATACTACTTATGCTACTTCTGATATCTGGAAATGTTCATCTTAATCTGGGGCCTACCAGCCTAGCACCCCATGCCACAAAAAGGTGGGAGGGGTCACTCACATTAGCCTCAATCAATGTCTGCAGCCTCCTTAACAAACTTGACATCTTGCAAACCTAGGTCCAGCAACATAGCCCTGATGTACTCTCTGTTGTCGAAACATGGCTTAACCCCAAGATACCAGACGCTGCAGTCACCATCCCTGGATACTCTATATTCAGGCAGGAGAGGGTTTCCAAATGAGGTGGGGGCTGTGCCATCTACCTGAGGAATTCCTATCTGGGTCAGGTCTTCCCGTTCTCAAACCCTAAACCACCCTCGCAGGTTCTCGCTATTAAAGTTCTACTCGGGGCACACAACAAGGAGCTCACCATTGCCTCTATGTACCTACCCCCTAAAGATCAGCACAATGGATTTATGAGCATATTGGAAAGCCTACAGGGATTACACCATAACTTTGAACTCATAGTACTAGGTGACTTCAACATAAATTGGCTATCACTGGAGGCCAGTAACTACAAGGATGCTGTCACATCACAGAACCTCACACAGCTTGTTACCACCCCCACCAGATGCAAGTATAGGACAGGGTCGCGAACACTTCTGGACTGGATTCTAACTAATCACCCTGAACGAATCTCAAAAGTCTCAGTGCTCCCTGATGGGATCAGTGACCACTCACCGGTCACATGTACCTGGACAAACAAATTCATTAAGCCCCCTCCTAAAGTAATCCACACTGGAGTATTAAAGCAGGGGTACCTTGAGCTACTAAAGACACACCTAAGCCACCTGGACTGGACACCAATCGACTCTGCCATTGATGTAAACCAAGCCTTAGACCTTTTCATCAGCCACTTCACTGCGGCCTGCAATATCTTTGCACCTCTCAAAAAGCTGAAGGTCAGGGGCAGAGCTAACCCTTGGATAACCCCCGATCTAATCACTTTACTCAAACATAGGGATCATCTCTGGCACTGTGCCCATGCAACATCCAAACCTGGGGATATTCATAAATATAAAGCTGCCAGAAATGAGTGCACACTGGCAGTTAGGAGTGCCAAAAGCAAATACTTCAAGGAAACTCTCTCCAACTCCTGAAGTGATGGAAAAAAAATTTTGGAGTAACTTGAAAGACCTTACAGGCAAGGACCCTAAGTCACCACCCACCATGCTAAACATAAATGGAACACCAACAACTGACCTGTACACCATCACCAACACCTTTAACAATGCGTTCTCCAACTTGGATAGTGTCCTCCCTTCTAATTTCTTTGATGCCCCCCTCTGGTAGTAACCCACCTGCAACTACTCCACTCCTACACCCTGCCCCACAATTCTACTTCAAGGAGATCCCAGTGCATGAAGCCAGAACCTATATTCGGTAGGCCATTCACAATGCAGGCTACAGCAGTGACTCCCTTGACCTGAAGTTGTTAGCACTTGTCCTTGAAGAAGTCCTTGAACCCTTGACAAAGGTCCTCAATCTATCACTAAGGATGTCCCAGTTCCCATCTCGCTGGAAACAGGCGAACATCACACCGGTACACAAAAGTGGAGACAAATCACTGTACCCCAACTACAGACCTATCTCCATCCTCCCTTCATTATCTAAGGCCCTGGAGCACATCGCCTCAGACCAATTAGTCAAGTACCTGGAAAAATATGCCATCCAGTGTCCTGAGCAACATGGTTTCTGAAAAGGGCACAGTACCACCACTGCACTATTAGAATTCACAGGCTTCATCCATACCACACTTGATCAAGGAAACTTTGTAGGGGCAGTATTCATCGATCTTACGAAAGCCTTTGACACTGTGAACCACCCACTCCTACTCAAGCAATTATCAAACATTGGGCTCTCCAATGAAGCACTGCTCTTGTTTTCAAGCTACCTTGGGGAGAGGGTCCAGTGGGTTAGGATTGCCAGTGTTACCTCGGAAGAAAAGCCAGTCCTTTCAGGGGTCCCACAGGGGTCCATCCTGGGGCCACTACTCTTCAGCCTCTTCCTCAATGACCTTCCCAGTGTCTTCCACCAGAAATTACTGCTCTACGTCGATGGCGGAGTCATGTTCACCAACCACCAAAACACAGAGCTCCTTGAGAAACAATTACAGCTTGAATTCATGCACATCGAAGAATGGTTCAAGTCATACAAACTGGTCATGAACTACAGCAAAACAAAGGTTATGACCTTCTACAACGCCAGGAGCAAGTACAAATCCCGTGACCTCACCATCCTAAACCAAGCAGGGGCCTTACTTGAACACGTTCCTGATTTTAAATACCTAGGTGTCACATTGGACAGCTCACTGTCCTACCATTGACACATAGATTCTGTCGCCAAAGTCACCAACATCCATATAGGCCTGCTCTACAGGCACAAACACTGCATGACTCCTGACACTCTCCGGTTGGCTATCAACAGCTCTGTCACCTCCATCATCGATTACGGGCTAGCAATTTATGGCTCTGCCTCTGACTCTGCCCTCCACAGAATTACAGTTGCACTCAACAAAGCATGCAGGCTGCTAACTGGGGCTGATCGACTTACACACACTTGTGACCTGTACACTCGGGCAGGATGGCTACCTCTCATCAGCCGGATACAGTATCAAACCTGCCTTTTAGCCAAAAAAGTTCTCCTTGGGGTCATGCCCTCAGGCATTGAAAAGCTACTTGTTGACCACCACAGCACCCAGAGAACTAGAAGTTCACAACTAACCTTCCTTGTCCCCAGATGCTGGACTACCATGGGCCAGAGGACCTTTGCCCACAGAGCACCACAGTGGTACAATACTCTCAACAAAGAAACTCTTACTGCTGCTGCGCTTGGCCCTTTTAAGAGACAACTCCGACTTCATCTAATTTCAACTAGTCATTGTGACTGCCTCGCCTAATCGGGGGCCCACCATTCACTGCCCTCCACTTCAACCTTGAAAACTATCTATCCCCTCCTTGCCTCCTTTTACCTGCCTACCCCCTTGCCCCCTCTCCCTTTCCTCCCCCGGGGTATTTCCTGACTTCTATCCCTCCTCTCCCTCCCCTTTAGAGCTCTTACCCTCACCCTCTACCCTCCGACAATGGTCTTCCTGCCTGCATACCCCCTTCCCTCTCACCTGCAGTGCATATTTCCAAGATTGCCCTTGGCTGGTTATGTCATGCTACCTAACATTTGGCACATTTTGAATTACTAGAATTTCCTAAGCCTTAGTCTCTTACTTCTTGTTATTGTGTAACTATGTATTATTATGTTGATCTTTGTATGTATGTATACCCCCCATTCCTTCGACATGGAACCTTTGTAAATGAGCAGTTCCTGCTCAAAGGTATTTGTAATCCTAGATTTCAATAAAATAAAATAAAATAAAATAATATTTCTTACGTAATCCTCCTTTTACAGAGTGTTCAAACAAGTTGATTGTCAAACAGACATAGAAACATAGAAACATAGACTTTGATGGCAGATAAGGACCACTTGGCCCACCCAGTCTGCCCATTTCCCTACCTACTGGATAAGCTGCAGATTCTAGTTAACCAGCAGCCTATTTCCTGCCTCCCCCCACTAAAATTGCCTTGTTTCTGTCCCATGAATGTTTGAATTCCCCCACTGTTTTATCCCCAACAACCTCCCCAGGAAGGCAGTTCCATGCATCCACCACTCTCTCTGTGAAAAAAGATTTCCTCACATTACTCCTGAGCCGTCCTCCCTCTATCTTTAAATTGTGTCCCCTTGTTCTTACACATCTCTTTTTCTGAAAGATGCTACCCTTCTGGACTTTGTTGATTCCCTTGAGGTACTTGAACGTTTCTATCATGTCCCCCGTCCCTCCTTTCATAAAGGGTATACATATTAAGCTCTCTCAATCTCTCTTCATATGATTTCTGATGCAGACCCTGCAACATTCTAGTTGCCCTCCTCTGGACTGCTTCCATCATGTCTATGTCCTTGCGTAGATGAGGTCTCCAAAACTGCACACAGTACTCCAGATGGGGTCTCACCAACTGTCTGTACAGAGGGAAAACCACTTCCCTTTTTCTACTTGGGATGCCCCTTCCTATGCATCCCAGTATTCCCTGGCTCTCCTTACTGACTTCTCACATTGCTTACCAGCCTTTAGATCATCTGATATGACTACCCCCAAGTCCAGTTCCATTTTTGTTGTTGTTAGTACCTCCCCTGCTATTGTGTACTCTTCTCCTGGGTTTTTTGTTTCCCAGGTGCATTACTTTGCACTTCTTTGCATTGAATCTAAGTTGCCATATGTCTGACCATTCCTCCAACCTTGCCAAGTCCATTCTCATCCTTTCTACCCCTCCTTGTGTATCAACTCTGTTACAGATCTTTGTATCATCTGCAAAGAGGCATACCTTTCCCTCCAGATCCTCTGCAATGTCACCTATACAGATGTTACAGAGGACTGGACCCAGTACTGAGCCCTGAGAATCTCCACTAGTGACCCCCCTTTCTTCGGAATGTGTTCCACTCTCTATTACCTTCTGTGTCCTGTTGTGCAGCCAGTTTTCAACCCAGGCTACCACCCTGGGACCCACTCCCAGGCTGGCTAACTTGATTATTAATCTTTTGTGCTGGACTGTGTCAAATGCCTTGCTAAAGTCTAGGTAGGCCATATCCAACAGCCCCTCCCTGGTCTATTACTTTGGTCACCCAGTCAAAGAAATCTATTAGATTTGTCTGACATGACCTTCCTACTGTAACTGCATGCTGCTTTGGGTCCTGTGCCCTGCTGGCCTCTAGGTACTCAACAATTCTTTCTTTCAGAAGTGATTCCATCATTTTCCCTACCACTGAGGTCAAACTTACAGGTCTGTAGTTTCCTGCTTCTGCCTTGCTCCCACTTTTGTGAAGGGGAATCACATCTGCCCTCCTCCAGTCCTCAGGTACCACCCCATCCTCCCATGATTTGTTAAAGTGTGGTCAGTGGTGTCACTAGGTCCTCCCTTAGTTCTTTTAGGATTCTGGGGTGAATCCCATCAGGACCCATTGCTTTGTCCACCTTGAGTTTTAGGAGTTCTTTCAGGACTCTTTCTTCTGTAAATGGACTGGTGTCAACCCTCCTACCCAGAGTGCTTCTCTTGTCTGGTTTAGGTAACTCCTCCTCATCTTCTTTTGTGAATAATGAGCAAAAGTATTCATTCAGTATCTTTGCCTTTTCACTGTCTCCCTCTGCCCACCTCCATTCTCCCTTATTAATCTTCACTATTCCTCCCTTAGCCTTTCTATGCTCCCTAATGTACCTATAAAAGGTTTTATCCCCCTTCTTAACTGAATTTGCTAGTTTTTCCTCAGTTTGGGCTTTGCTATTATGACTGCCTTCCCCACTTCTTTCTGCTTTAATTGATACAGTTCCCTGTCATGCTTCTTCTGTGATGCCTTACACTTTTTGAATGCAGCCTTTTTCTCCTTAACCTTCCCTGCCACCTTTTTTGAGAGCCATAGTGGTTTTTTACTTTGCTTTTTTTTCTTTATCTGTTTCACACAAAGGCTTGTTGCCTATATGATGGCAGTTTTGATTTTTCTCCATTGTTTTTGCACCGCTCCTTTTTGGCCATTTGCTAGTGTATTCCCCAGGTATTCACCCATTTTGCCAAAGTCAGCCCTTCTAAAGTCCAGTATGCTTGTTTTTGTATGGCTTGTCTCCATGGTCGTGCTTATTGTGAAGCACACTGAGTAATAACACTGAATACCACTTGTGATGTGTTAGACTGCCTGAACCATGATGAAATCTATGGGTTTGTTTTGCATATTTAAAGGGAGATATGAGATTATATACCATACAAATGAGTGTGTGGATTTCACTCACTGAACAGTTGCCATCATATTCATATATATTATAAAGGACTTAGTTGAAAATGGGATTTGTATCCTAACAAGTGTTTTCCTGTTTAAAAATAAATGTTATAAAATAAAAATCAAAATATAATTTATAAGCACATAAAAAGATGTTTGTCATCTTGTTGTTTCCATGTAGATTTTTAATCCCCCTTCTCCTTGCTATCCTCACCCCATTACCAGGGGTATACCCTGTTCAGGTGATTTATGCCTTTAATCTGATGACTATTTATTTTTTTAATTTACATCCCCATACTTAGAGGCCATGTTGTGCAGACAAAGGGTCAGATTTTTAAAGCCCCGAGAATGCCACAGGCCCCTGCTGTGCCTATCATTTAGGGCACGTGGCTTGTGGCTTGTGGCATTCTCCTGGCTGGCAATCAGGATTTGCAATCCTGTCCATCAAATGCAACAAGTTAGACTAGCTTTTTCATGTCTAGCTTGTGGCATTCAGGGGACCCTTTTTACAAGGCTTCTGCCAAACATTTGGTTCAAGCTGCCATCAACTGAGGAAACTGTCGAAACTATGGATGACAATAGAAAATCAGGTGCAGTTGCGGCAAAGGTGCCCAGCGCAGCTGTGCTTTAAATGGCTTAGATGCAGGGCTAGATGCAAGCCATGTGTCAGCCTTTGAAAATCTGTCCCAATATGTTTACATATGATTATTGCATGGATGCACTAACCATTCAGTCCAAAGTGTACAGTATCTGTCTGCATACTCTCCAAAACTGGGCTTGCATAGGGTGATTACATCCATGATGGCTCATCAGTGGAAGAACAGCTCGTAAAATGATTCTAGTAGCTCTGTTTTGGCCACCACAAAATTTCAGATAAAACAGCTGTGTCATTACTCAAAAATAATACTAAAACCTGAAAGGCATAGTATGCCAAAGGAAGGGTGAAACCCCATCAGAGAAATCCCCACAGCAACATGTTTGACAAGATTTGAAAATGTCACTTTTGGGGAAGTGGCAGTGAAATTTCACCCTTTCACCCCCCCTTCACGTTAACTCCGACTGGAGTTCAGAATCCTTAAGAGTAGGGCACGGAGTGGCGCAGCCCCCTGATAGATACCAGACCAATGTCTGACAGGCAAACTTTCACCTGCCAACATCAGGGAGGTCTCTATGCTGCATGTCGACAACAATGTTTGTCGCATCAGCATAGGTAAACTATAAGGCACCACCCACTATAATGCCCAAGAGAACCCATTATTTTATCATATCTTTCCATCACTTTTATTTCTGTTAAACATGTTTAACAATACACATAGAAAATTCTAAAAAGTGTTTAGTCTTCAAGGTACACTATTACATCCATTAAATTAATTTACACAGTATCTGTCAACACAAAAATAAAGTCTATAACCTATCATGCCTGTCCATTCCTGCCTAACATGCTAAACTAATGACTAATTGATCCTTACTCCCTCTTCACCCTCCCTTTTCTGGTATGGCCATTTGAAGCCCTTGTATCAATCCTCAGTGATTTCAAACCGAGCACCTCCTACTGCAGCCTAATTCACCCATCCATCACCATTTAAAAAAAAAAAACATGTTTCTTGTACTGTGTATTTATTTTGTTACGCTTATAGCTCAATACAAATCAGCACACATGAAGTACACTTACAGCACATTACAAATCTGCACCCATATGGCATGCTTAACTCTCAGTACAAATCTACACTCATATGGTATGATATAACTCAAAAATGCCATTTTCTTTTTGCCACCCCAGTTCTCCCTTGACCCAGCTCTAGAATGTCCAGGTCCATGCTGCCCCCCCCCCACAGCTCTGCCCCTTGACCACCCCAGACAATGCCTGCCATGCACCACCCTGATCCCTCCTGCTGCCACTGCACTGCACATGAAACAACTCAGCACCCTCTGCTTTACCCCCTGGCCATCCTGGCTCCATTGGCTCTTTCCTTGGACCATCCCAGCTCCTCAGTGCCCAAGCCACAGGCTGCTCTTGCCACACTGGCCCCCATGCCACCCCTGGTTCCCTTGGCCCTGCCCCTAGAACACCCAGCACCCTGTGCCCCAGCCCCAGGCTTCTTTGGCACCCCTGGCTCACATGACCTTGACTCTGGTATCACCTTGGCTCCCCCTGCCCCATCCCTAGGTTGCCCTGGCTCATACTAGCTCCCTGTGCCACCCTGGCTCCCTTGGCCCTGTTTCTTAACCAACCTAGCTACTCCTGCACTGGGCTACACTGATCAATGCATAGCCCTTCCCCAGAGCACTGTAACTCTCCCCTACCCCAGCCCTAAATGTCCTGGTTCATGCTGCTCCCCTAGCCACCCTGGTTCCATTGGCTCTGTTTCTGGACCACCACATTCCCCCCCTACCAAACTCTGTTCTGACTCTATTCCCCAGGAGGCCCATAATTGCTCTCCCTGCTTCAGATTTCCCCTTGCCCTTACCGCACCCCCAAGTCACAGAGACCTTCCCCTGAAGCACACCAGCACATTCTTCTCCAGGCTTACCTGGCCACTATCTCCTATGGACCTTCCCCTGTTCCCCCACAACTTCCCCCTGCCTAGGGCGTGGCTTGCCAGCTATAAAATGACTACCTAGAACATTTGGTCATCAGTCCTCAAGCTAAATCCCTCACCCACAGTTCAGGTCTGCCAAGTGCCTTCCCCCAAACTGCAGTGCCCTCCCCAGCAGGAAAGAGGATGAGAGGAACCAGATGTTCTGTAAGTACTGTGTGATCCAGTTGTGTAAGTATGTCTCTACCTCTGCCTTTGTCTCAGTTGCCCTCTCTGTGTTAGTTATTTTGAGGGTGGAGACCTTCTGAGTGTGGTAGTGGTAGATGGACTATGGGGCTAACGTCTCTTTTCTTTGCAGATCAGCTTTTGACTATATAGCTTGAAGCCCTGTTTTCTGTGCTCTAGGTTTATTGGGGGATGCAGCAGCAGCTCTTCATCAGATTGTTTCTCAACTCGCTCTGAATGGGGGTTGGGGTGATTCCGGTGACCTATATAGTCTTATGGGCCACGACTGATTTATGCTTTGACTGTTTCTAATGTTTTACATTGGTTCTTCTGGCTGACAGTTGGCATGTTTTATTGTTTTATGCCCTTGTGTGTTTCTGGGCTCCACTGTTCTAATTGTGTGTAACTTGCTTTCCATAGAAGCTTGACATGGGCATCTGGGAATGGGGGTCTGAAGAGTTCTTTGGAGACTTGATGTGGGCATATGGGTTTGGGGGTCTGCATATACCATTGTTTCAGTACTAAGTTCTGCCATTCCTGCCAGGGGTACTGTTCGGGCATTATGTCATGCCTGTTATAGTTCCTACACTGCCTTTTTGGTGGGTTCCTGGCCATTTAGGTAACTCCTGTTGTTACTGAGGTTATCTGAGGGTATGTTGTGGGGACACAGTACCCAGGGAGTCACTATGTAGATTTTAGCATCTGTTCCTTCTCCAGAGGCCTTTGCCGATTGCTCTGCCCTGCCATTCTGTTCCAGTTGGGGTATATTACAGGCTGCCATCAGTAGTACAGTCAGTGGCAAGGGATTTGTTGATGGAGCTCCCTTGTCCTGTTGGTTGTTGGGGACAGTATTTTCTGATTATGTATTGCGTTCCCCCCTCCCCTCACCACTGAGACCCATGTAGATGGGTCAGTTGTTGGGAGCAGCTCAGATCTTGTCACTCTGTGTATGACTCTTTAACCTCTCTGCCTGTGGATTGTGGCAGCTTATGGTTTGATATCATGAGGGATACATTTCTGGTTTGCTCATAAGTATGGACATATTGTAGGAGATGTGCCGGGCAGTCTCTGGAAGGTTGGGAAGTATTTTTACTACATTTCTCTTAAGGTTTACATCTTCGCATCTCCCATTGCTCTGTTTTTCTTTTCTTGGGGCTTTGGTGCTCTGGATAACAGCACTAGCTCCTTGTTGCAATGTATAACCTTCCTCCTTTTCTTTCTATCCCCAATCTCTGGATCCCCACCCTCTCTCCACATACATACACACTTTGTGGGGTCCCCATGGCTTTTCAGTCAATTTCCCAGAATACCAACATTATTCATAAAACCTTGAAGTGGGACAATCATCCAGCATACGTAGGACTCTAAGGGAGGGTGTGTGGTGGCTAAAATGCTCACTTCAGAGACCCCAATTCTCCTGGTGAATGTTTACGCTCCCAATTCAGATACTTCTCAATGTTTCTTTGCCCTCTCTCATAGTATAGCCCACCTTTGGGAGGCCTCATCCCAATCCTGATGAGTGGGAATTTTACCCTCACCTTGGAGCCATGCTTAGACAGTCTAACCACTGCCAAAGAACCAGATGTTTAGGCACTTGGCTGCGGTGAAGGTCATGAATGACCTAAGACCCCCTCCTTCCCCATAGGCTTGTTTCAGCTGTCAGATAACACTCTGACATATTCATTTGTGATTTTTGACCAGAACAGGCACACTGATCTGAATCATATCATTTATAGGTGCATCCTTGGGCGTGGGTCACCTGGACCTCTTATTATTGACAGGAAGAATGTTGGCCAGGACCCAGGGGTAGTCCCACACTCATACAGTAAGTATCATGGGATCTTTAACTTCCACCTAGACATTGACGAGAGTTGGGTAGAAGGGACTTTGGTTTAGCATCTCATCAGAAAAATGGCACTTCAGCAGTGCGGCACTCTCCAAGAGCTACAGTACACTAAAGTGGGTATCTTGGTGGGAGGTTAAATGAAGGGTCCCAATTTTAATTAAAAGGTTTGATCTAAACACAGTTTTACTGGTAGGGGCATAATGCAAATTGCCATGAGCCACTGTGACTCCTCTGATTTTCACTGTTGGGCCAGTACAGATGCATATTATAGTAACCCCCAATCTTATGCCCACCACCCTGCCAATCCAGTCTGTTCAAATCCCAAACTCCCCCTCAGTAATTAAGAAGCACAAATAAAAATAGTCCCTGTAGCATGCCGATCATCATCTTAGTCTCACCACAGAGCCAAAATGTTGACAACACTCTCCCTGAAGTGCTTTGTGCTATTGTGTTTCTGAAGAGTTTACTGGCATTTGGGCCTGACAATAAGACCAAGTAGCTGCTGCTGCAACTGAACAGCTGAAACACATCTGGGGACCCTGAAGAAATTAAGTAAGATACTCTTTTACTCGGATGCTAGCTAGCAGCTTCTTTGTCATGCTTTACCAGTTCACCCCCAACTGCTGCCAGTTACCAGGGCCCTGAGGACCAAATTCCATTTTTAATATTGATCTCACCTGATTTTGAGGTTTCTCTGTGAGGATCCTGAAAGTGGACCTAAAAAAATGAAAAAAAAAAAAGACACAGAATCTTAAATTCTTTTTTATGTTTTTACATCAAAAGTTAAATAGAATTAAACACACTTATCTAACAGTAGATGTGGGGACATGCTCTCAGACCTATAAAATAAAAGTGCAAAATGTTAGTAGTTTAGACAAAAGTATGAGACACAGTAAAAGAAGGTAAGGAAGTAGTATGGAAAAGAACATTTAAAAGTCAAGAAAGACACAAAAAAAGAAAAAGAAAAAGATGAGTGAGAACTATAGCAAAATAAAATTTAAAAAGGCTGGGTTTTTGTTTGTGGTTTGGTGAACAAACCATAGCTAGGCACCCATGGGTGTGTGTCTATATTTATATTCTTGCTGTTGACCTGTACTTTAAAGGTGAATACTCAGTACCCCTGGAGAAATACTGAGGGACCTTAAGGTCCCGATTTAGCAATCCATAACATTAAATATGTTTTTAAATTGCTTACTTTGTTGCAGTATAATTTATTATCTGATTGATCCTGTGATCTCCAGCCAGTCAGAAACACATTCTAATGTGGCTGGTTTTATGGTGTTTGTACTGTTATACACCCTGATCATCCAGGGACAAGTGCCATATAAATAAATGTACTACTACTACTACCACTATCCCTCCTGTTTGTGGGCCAGATTATCCCCTCAAGGTCCCTGACCAGTACTGAGCCTGGTAGTGGTGGTAGAACAATACTGCAGTTATGGCAGCCTTCTCCACCATGAACTCCATAAATGGCAGAGCAACTGATTCTTATGGCCACATCACCTCCTCGGTCCCAGTCCCCCATGGCGATTGGTGCTGGCAGCACAGATGGCTGTTCTTCCCCTGGGAGCATCACTGGGCTCTGCAGGTGCTCTCTATTGATCAATTCTCATTCCACATTACCACTTTGTATCCTTGCGGGAAAGTTAACCTTTTTATATTGTAGAGTCAAGAGGGGTTCTGAGGGTGGCTTAAAAAATGTGCTAATACAACCCCTTGGTACTATACGTCACTTACCGTAGTACACCCTTACACACATGTTGGCACATCACACCACAGTTGCTAATCTAGTGACATGCACAGTCGCTCTTTGCCACATAGCTCCAGAGCCGCTTACATGGCTGTTATGCATGTCTCACTCTCCTTTGTGAATCGGGACCAGAGTCATAAATGAAAGCACCCAGTAGAAGCAGCAATGTTACTCTTCTTTAATTCTGGCAACTAGCTAGTCCCATCTGAATGTAAAGAACCAGCAGGAAGCAACAGAGAAATTACATAGTTAAAGAAAAAGGTTTTTCTAGAAACAGTTTTGAATCAAAATGAACAAAATGATCTCCGACAAATTATCCTAAAAACATTATTTAACATCAGATTAGGAAAGAAAATTACATAAAAGTTTAGAACGTTAAAAATTTAAAGAGGCACTGTCAC
The DNA here is from genome assembly GCA_016271365.2 of Neoceratodus forsteri. Taxonomy (NCBI): domain Eukaryota; kingdom Metazoa; phylum Chordata; order Ceratodontiformes; family Ceratodontidae; genus Neoceratodus; species Neoceratodus forsteri. Next base: position 768,134,568 of record CM057458.1, read on the forward strand.
ATTTTATGCATTTAAAATGTGACAGTGCAATTCTGAATAATACTGTGCTATTAATAGCTTTTATACCTGCTTTCCAAAAGTCTGACTAGTTCATTCAGTAAATGTATTTACAGGTTTTTGTCTGAACAGCCATTTATTTGGATAATTTCTAAAATTGACCAACTCAGAAAAAAATACTGTTATTTACTGAAAAACAAACAGTCCAGACAATTGAGAGCAGGAAAGTAAACTACTTACAGTATATAATTATTTATGATCTCACTGTCATACTGAAGAGAATGCCTCAAATGTTGCTGGTCTTCTTTAAGATAGCAGAGTAACAGGACATTCATCATTTACGAGTTTCCTCATTAGAGTTTCCTGGCCAGTATCTGCTTGGCACGGAATACCAGTGATAATGATGCACTGAATCTGAATTACAACTACCAAATGTCTTAATTCAATGCCAAGGCCTGGTGCAAATGTCTCACAGTTTTGGATAAGGTTGTCCAAATGGTGAGATGGTACAGTGGTAGCCAATGAAATGAAGTAATATATACCATATCTGAATAATTTGAAAAATATCACACAGATCTCATTGAAATGAATGGGTGTTTCCTGTCATGATTACACTGTGTTATGACGACATTCTAAGCCCGATTTTACAAAGTGCTGTGGCAGCTGCAAAAGAGTTGCAGCCGAGACTCTGACACAAGTAGTGACTTGTGTCAAACTTTGCCGAAAGTGAGATTTTAGAAGCCGCTAGATGCAAGCTGCCTGCCTCAAGGAGTTAGACCAGCTCCCTCCTGGTCTAAGTCTGCATCCCTGGGGGTACCCTTTTTATGGGTCTTGCTCCACACCTTTGGTGCAAGCTGCCCTAAAATGGGTAAAGTGTCCCAACTGGGCCAGCCCTACTAAAATCGGACTGCATTGTGTCCAAGGGTTTTGATATAGCTGCGTCAAACTTTGCGGTGGACACAGGGCTTGATGCAAGCCCTGTGTCCACCTTCTGAAATCGGGCCATCTCCATCACGTTCTTTGCTACCACTTTATTGCCAACATTGGACTATTAGAATGTTTTGTTATTGGAATATGGTAATATTTTATTTGTTAATGGAAAGAAAAACTTTAGATCAAAGTATAATGTGATATTTAATAAAATCTGAAGATTTGCACTTAGGGCTTCACAATGGATGCATCATTGTCTCATGTACCAAAAGTTGGGAGTTCTGTCCCCCCGATTAGCGTAAAGTACAATGTGGCAATTTTTGCCTATACAGTAGCCACTAACGAAGTACCCAGATCTCACTAGTAAGTTAGATCTAGCAGAAAGTTGGAAAAATATTATAAACAATGCTAAAGGATTATGTCAAATACCTCTGAAAACACTGGAAATGAGTAAAAAGGCATTTTCTTGGTTAGGGCCCCTTATATTAAATGAAGTAGGGGTCCTGTGTAGGGTGGCAAGAAGTGTGACCGATTTTAAAAACTTATGAACATAAGATCCTACGAATGTGCCAGCAGAAACATACCACCCTGTCTATCTATGCCAGCTTGAGTATGCAGCTACCCCACTCCCCTCCCTTTGTCATCCCACTGCTGCACCCAACTCCCCCACCCTCACTGTCCCCTGCTCCCTGTCCCATGCCCGTTTAAAGCTGTTCACAGATTTAAATGATTCCACCCATTCTGGTAGTGCATTCCATTTTGCTACCACCCTCTCTGTGAAATAGTGTCTCCTCATTTCCCTCCTAAATCTCCCCCCACCTCTATTCTTAGCCTGTGACCCCTGGTGTCCCTCCCCTTCCTTAGCTTAAAGACCCCATCTGCAACATCCTTTTTGATTCCTCTCAGATACTTGAATGTCTCTATCATGTCCCCCCTGTCCCTTCTATCCTCCAGGGTGTACATATTTGGATCTCCCAACCTGCTCTCGAAGTCTCTCCCATCCATTCCACATATCATCTTCATTCCCCATCTCTGCACTCCCTCCAGTAGCCTGATATCACACTTCAGGTACGGCCTCCAAAACTGCACACCATACTTCAAGTGCAGCCTTACTAGCAACCTGTAGAGGGGCAAGATCACCTCTCTTCACCTGGACGAAATCCCCCTCGCTATGCATCCCAGCATTTTGTTCACTTTTGCAGCTGCTCTCCTACGCTGGGCAGTATTGTTCATGGTCCCTGTTACCATTACCCCTACAATAGGTCCTTCTCCTCCTCAGTGATCCCCAGCTTAACCCCCCAGCCAGTATTCTCTCCTTGGGTTCTTCACCCGGCACTGCATAACCTTATATTTTGTATTGAACCCCACCTCTCTGACCACTATGCTTAATAACACTTACATGGCAAGGTCTACAATGCGGTGGTAATAAAATCATGGGCTGTGCAAACATGGAGACACATAATCTTAATTTATGACTATGTGGATAGAGGATATGGCTGGATATGGATATATTAGGAACTCATAGCTACGCATATGTCCCATTGTCTTGGTCCAGTTAAAAATGGGTTTAATAAATTCTATAAAGTCATGAGAAGCAGGTGCCTTCATGTAGTTCCCATAAACTTGCTCAGTTCATGCAAATCTATGTCCTACCATTGTGTCCTAGATACTGGGCCCTGCTCTGATGGGGTATGTGAAGGGCGGAACCCAGTCAGATAAGTACCTTTGGGTTTGAAGGCTGCTGGTATATGCACTGTACAGAGGTAGGAGCCTCAATAGAACTAATCATTTAGAACAGGGATTGGGTTATTACACAAGAGGAAGAATGTGTGAAGGATAATTCTGTCTGTCAGTATTCTTCTTGTGGCAAGTGTGGTGAGTGGTGTGGTGAAATGAGGGAGACCGCCTTGCCACCCATCACACTGGTGACCCAGGTCTGCGGTTGCTCAGATGCCAGCGTGGAGAATGGGGATTGAGCATCCAGAGATGGCTCTCCTCCTTCACGGAGGGGGCACAGCACATACCATTGCCTGACTGCCACCTAGTGGTGGCTAGGTGGCAGAATAGTGGTTGCCTACCTTGCTGGCCACATACAGGTTGTTGAGTGTACTGTGTCTTCACACAGTACGTTCATGCCACAGCACGCGTGCCAGCCTGGGAAGAAAAGCTGTGGGAAAACATCTTGGACAAGCAGAATGATGGCAGCATACCCTGTGGGCTCTACATCAACTTACAAGGCACCCACCTACCCATGGAGGTTCAAGTTGTTGGGGTACGTCCTGGCTTGGGCAGGTGACGGGGCAGGGAGTAGTTACCAGATAGGGGCCACCCAAGTGTCAGACGGAAAAATTGAAAATGGAAAAAAAAAATTATTCTTTTATACAGAGAATATAATTTAACTGGATAGTTCTCTTTATCCAGTTAATAACTCCCAGACCTAAACAGAGCAGGTACTGTAGCTGTACTGTTTGTTTATTACTGTATCTGACCTGGAATGTTTAAAATGGAACAGAGTGTAACAATGGTGCTACCCAGTTGATGTAAAAATAAGGCTACTATATCCTATATTTAAACTTTTTTTGAGAAAAAAAATATTTCAGATTAAAAAGATTAAAATATCAGTACTATGTTTTCTTTCTCAAATCTAATCTTGAGTTTTGGTAATGTACTAATTATCTTCCATACTATAGTAATATATTTTCCCCCTTCTTTGTTGCTCATTTTGTTAAGTGAAAGCTATTAGTCTGTGACAATCTGGGACACATTATACTGTATTCATAGTCTGTCAGAACAAAGCAGAGACCATTTATAGCAGTAAACAATTATAACTGAAATGAGATAATTTACCAGTCTTGCATGATTAATGCACTACATAAACAATTTATGACATAGATGATGTTATGAATTTATAATGGAAAGTCAACAGAATATGTCAGCGTTTGATTAGTTTCTGGGGAAACGGACCTTGCAATCAGTGCTCTTGTAATGGCGAGGGACTCATAAACCACTATATACTATATGCCCTTAGTAAATTACAAAGGTAAAAGCCAATATACCTCTTTCTTGGCCCTAATTCAAAATGATAAATACCAAAAGAGCATTATTTTCATAAATCTAGTGTAACCTTTTGCATTTTTATACGAGAAGTGCCCATTAATGGTCAATGCTGTTAACAGCCAGTTTTAACTCTTCCTTTTCTTGCAGTTCAAAACATTTAGGTGTCTATATGTATGAAAATGATATCCCATCCTACCAACATGAAAATCATATAGTTTTTATGTGTGACTGGCCCAGTGACATGGTTGCATCACTCTGTACAGCCTATTGGGACTCCAGGATTTCATGTAGGCTAAGGAATCATGCCATGAAACCACCAGTGTCCGGGAACAACATGGTGCTCAGCTGATGAGGAAGGGCAGACACTGCAGAGTATATTTGTTCTCAATATGAATCAACAATACAGAGTTTTCTTTATTTACTGTTTATCCCTCTACATTACTCAACCCTTATCCTCACTGGTGGGGCAGCCCAGCTCCGTCATTCTCCTTCTTTGGGACTTAACTCCATTTCCAAAAACCTACCATCGCCTGTGAATTGGAGTTGCCCAAACCTCTCCAGAGATCTAATCCAGATGATGGCAGAGGACCAAGCCAGAGGTGTGGGACCTGAGGGTGTACTCACATCAACCTGCTTGGGTGATGGATTTTTCTCATATTCTCCCTCTCTCAAGATGTTGGGGTAAATGTGCTGCCACTATTTTATGTACTGGGCATGTGTAGAGTTAGTCTGGGGATTTTGCCTTTCTATGAGCTGTCCAACCTGCTTTCTGTACAGTGGAACCTCTGGTGGTACTAACATGGTGGGAACAAAGAACCGTCTATCCAAGAGGTGGTTATCATCCTCTAGGGTGCTCATGCTTCCTTCCTCCCTCTGCTGGCCCTCCAGTATTTCAACCTAGCATCTGAACATGGTGTAACTGGTTTGGATTCCAGCAATGCTGCTACTGTGCCAAGTTAACAGACCAGCTCAGTTACAGAGTTACAAAGGCAGCTGTTTATGTCACCTTCAAGCTGGAGGTCATGGTGTGGCCACAACAACACTGGTACTGGGATAGTAAAAAATGGGTAACCCAGAGTAAAACTAGTGTTTGAATAAGACACACACACACACACACACACACACCAAAGAACATGTCTTCATAATTATCCTTTCATATTGCACACTGCCAGTAATTTGGAGTCTTTCTGTGCAAATGCACCTGTCAATTCAGGCCAGAGCAGTGCCAAAAACAGTATTGAAGAATACCTAAACAAGCAGTTTTTTTTTTAAACTGCAAACTCCAAAATCTGGCTTCATCATGAGGTAAAGTAAAGGCTACTGTTTACATTTATGCTAAAACAGCATTTATGTAAATAACATAAATGGAGTTTCAAGCTTTTGAAAAATGAAACATCAGCCTTTCACTTACAAAAAAGAGCCTTGCCTTCTCCCTAAGATGTCTGCCAAGTGTGTTAAGTGATGAGTCATGATGACATCATTGGAGCCAGAGCCAGAGACCAGTATAGAGTCCTATAGGCTAATTATTTCTTCTTTCCCTCTTTGTTTTGAATTGTTTTACCAGATTGATCAACACCATGTGTTAACATGTGAATTATTTTGATCAGTACACATTTTAGGCTATGATTTTGTTCATTTTATTTACTTTAACTTGCTGAAAATGTTTTGCAATCTAGCTGACTTTCTCTTTGGTAAACTGCAGAACAGTACAACATTTTAAATACCTGATGATCTAGTGGTTATGTGATGCCCTGAAATTTTTTTTGTTAACCCAGAGAGACACACTATGCTGAAACCTTGTTTACAGATATGGCCTGGCAGCACAAGGAAGTTAAGTGACTTACTCAGGGTCATACAGTGAAGTACCGGTCTGCTCCAATTCCAAAGCTCATGCATTCTTGTTAATCCACAAAAAAGTTCCTCTTGTATTCTTTTTCCAAGTGAACCCCCTGCGCCTAGCCTGGCTTCTGTTGAACATCCCACCATCCATACCATGTCCTTAGTACTGCCTGGGACTACATATGAGCTTGCGGTCTCATGAAGAGAATTATCACACCTCAGACTGTAATCGTATACCTCAGAGAGTTGTGCATACCTACAGTGATACGGATCACTAGCTGGCACTGTTAAAAAATACCTCCCAAATCACACTTAAGTCCACTTTTTCAATGTTTGACTTCTGCTCCCACAGTAAACATTGAGTGGATCACTACCCTTCTGCACAGTGAAGGCTGTATGTACAGTTCCCCTGTTGTGTTTTTGTCCCGCCTCACTAACCAACAATTGGGTCTTCATGGAGGGCCAAGCAATAAGCCTCAGGACTGACAAGAAAACTGCTGTTCATGCCCTCATAAGAGCTGTACTTACTATGGATAACAATATTATTAGCAGGCATACCAATGCCTTGAGTTAATCCATCAGACTTCCAGTGTCAGTCTACTCCTTAACCTGTGATCTGCAGAACCCCACAGGACAGTTTCCATCAAATCTTGAGCTACTCCATAATGTGAGCTGGTTGGCTACCACCCTTCTAAATCTTGAATGATCTATACACAGCTCCCTCAATACTGTTTTAACAAACATCAACACCCCACCCACCTGAGGGTAATCATTGAGTATTTGTCATCACTGGCTGCTCTCATTCACAGTCAAGTAGTGATCATGGTGCTGCCAGCCCTACATTTCAGAGCTCACAATGATCTGCTAATCATCCCCCTTCCTGTCTTCCCCTAACCTGAATATAGTTGTATCCTGCTGGAATGGCCTTTTCTGTCCCTCTCTGGGATTCATTCTTCTCTTCTGCTAACCACACCAAAAACTGGTGTGCTCACTACGCTTCTCCATCATGAATGAGTTTAGTACAGTTACCCATGTCATTTTTACATGTTAATAACAAACATGATCTTCTAGTAAACCAGGCTGATAGCAGCAGGGCACTAGGAGAAACATAAGCATTCTTACCCATATAAGATCTAATCCACCTATGATTAGGCACTGTTAAATAACATGCATAATGATGTGCACACCCATCATTTAATACTGCATAATCAAAGGTAGCCTAAATCTTTTAAGGATAGGAAAGCCTATAATTCCCCTTGTTCCCTGCTGCTATCAGACTGACTTACTGGAAAGATTTATTTATTTTTTATATGTCTAAAAACCTGGGGACTGTACTACCTACATTCATGATGCACAAGGGTGATTAGCTCACCAGTTTTTGGTGTGGGGAGAAGTAGTGAGAATGAATACCAGAAGGGGACTGAGAAGGCCACTCCTACAAGGTACTATTATAGTCAGGGAAGGGGGAAGACAGAAGGGGAGAAATATGAGTAGATCACTGTGAGAAATAAGATGTGGGGCTGCCAGCACTATGATCACTACCTGACCCTATTGTCCTGGACAACATTCCTGTTCCCATAAAACCAGTTTATGCAATTGTCCAGGGGTGAATGTGGGTATTAATGTGTGAATTGGCTGCCACTACACATTCAGTCACTTTATGAAAGCACTGTATAAATACTGATTATTCTTATTATTATTTCCCATGGGTAAAGAAGAGAAGACGGGACAAGCATAGTTTTGATTTCCAAGAAAATATGAACTCTGGCATTGGACTACAGGAGAACTTTGCTACAAACAAGTGGTGGATCTATGGGGTGGTGAAGAGTGCAGCTGTAACCCGCCCCCCCCATTGTAAAGTACTCGCTTGCTGCTGCTGCATTTCACTTTGTTGAAGAAGTCTGATTTATTGATTATACAAATGTTTACATTCAAAAACATGGATTACATTTGTAGTTTCAGTCAAAAACATACTAGAAAAGCATAATAGCAGAAAATGTAAAGACTTCATAAAAATGTTAAAATGTGCATATCAAGTATGCACACACTCTCAGCACCCCCTCCCCCATTGTAGCATACTGGATCTGCCATAACCACTATACCACAGGTTATTCAAGATTTATACTGCACTGTGGTTTGCCAAAGAGAAAGTCTGTTGGATTAAAACACAATTTCAGCATGTTTAAGTAAACAAAATGAACAGAACCATAGCCTAACATGCGTATTGATCTAAATAATGCACATGGTTTGACAATTATGGTAAAACAATTCTATACAAAGAGAAAAAAGAACTAGTTAGCACTGCAGAGAGCCATATAGCTCTCTGACTTTGGCTCCAATGATGTCATCACTTAACACATTTGGTGGCCATTTTAGGAAGCAGGTAAGGCAGCTTGTTTTAATTGGAAGGCTGATTTTATATTTTTCAAATGCTTTGGATCCACATTTAGGCAACATATATAAATGTAATTTTAGCATTAACGAATTCAGCAGCCTTTACTTCAGTCCTGTTTGAGGTTAGAGGTTTGAATAGTCTGTTGTCAAAATGTTGTTTAGGTATCCTTTAAAAATATATGAAATTTCAATGAAATGGTTTTATTTAAAAAAAAAAAACTCCTGCTATCTTGAAAACATAAAAAAAGCCCTTGATTTAATGCAGAGCTTACAGAGTTTGGGGAATATTTGACTCTGACTTGCTTCTGTTTCAGACTGAATATATTTTATTTATTTATTTATTTATTTATTGGGCAGACTATGTGGGCCAAGTGGTCCTTATCTGCCATCAAAGTCTATGTTTGATAATTGGGAAAGTACAGTGGTCATAGGAAACATTTTCAGGCATGACCTGGGCATTTAGATGGCACATAGAACACAGGTTTACAGCATCATACAGGAATGAGAACAGATTAGAAGTACCAGTAGTTACAAGTAGATCACAACAGAGTTAAAACAAGTTAGATAGCAAGTAATGCAGCAGCAGGTGTATAAAAGTAATTTACAGAAACACCTGAGACAGATAACACCTGTCTTAGATTGAAGTCCGTGAGTTTTAGAAGATACATCAAGTAGCAGACCTAATGATATCAGGGCCCACAGTTACAGTATGTCTTGGATGAAAGTAATGAAAGTATATGATTCTCTGAAAAGAACAAAGTCAATAAAATCATTTATTTGACTTTAGAAAATTGTCTGTTTACATGGTTGAGGCACACAGTATCTACTAAACATAAAACCACCCTCTTCCCAAAGAAAGGAGTTGAGGAGGAATTTGTAACCTTGAAATTGACTGGAGTCAGGCATGGTACCACAGGGTTGGAGAATGGCACATGTAGTGCCCCTTCATAAGATCAGTCCCACAGATGACCGAGGGGAATTACTGACTGGTCAGTTTGACTTCAGTTGTGTAGACCATACTTATGGAAAGACTGGTAGAGTATCTATAGGAGCATTGTTCTCAGGATGCAAGGCAGCATGGGTTGGGTGTTTAGGAACTGGTTACAGGACAGGCAACAGAGAGTAGTTATTGGGGAAGAGCTCTAGGCTCCCAGAGCTGTAACTAGTAGGGTCCCACAAGGATCAATGCTAGGACTGGTGCTATTTCATATCTTCATTGCTGTCATATTGGACAGGATTGAGAGTAAGATCTGCCTCTTCACAGATGACACAAACATCTGCGCAGAGGTGGATAGTGTGGTAGGTGGTTACATACTCCAAGAGGATTTGACAAGACTTGAGCACTGGTCAGACACATGGCAGTTGGCGTTCAACTCTAAGAAGTACAAAGTCTTGCACTTGAGTGCCACAAACCCTTTAATTTACTGCTGGCTGAAGAGAGTCTAGTTATCCACTTCAGTGGAGAAGGATTAGGGGGTACTAGTAACAGGGGATGTGAATCACTTGGTAATGTGCAGCAGGGCAGCAGCAAAGGCAAATTAGATGCTGGGGTGCATTGCCAAGGGGAATCACCTCAAGGAGAAAGGAAGTAATTCTGCCCTTATTCAGGTCCCTGGTGAGACTGCACTTGGAGTATTGCATGCAGTTCTGGTGCCCATATTTGAAAAGAGATGTACAAATATTGGAGATGGTTCAACACAGGGTGACAAAGATGATCCTTGGACAAGGGGACAAACCATATGCGATTAGACTGAGGGAGCTCAACATGTATGTAAAAGGGAGAGAGGGGATATGATCGAGACCTTCAAATACTTAAAGGGTATGAACAGAATTAATACTGAGGGTATCTTTAGAGTAAAAGGGGTGAGGGACACCAGAGGGCACAGTTTGAAATTGGAGGGAGGAAGGAAGATTCAGGAGGCATAATTTAATGGAAAGGGTGGTGGCAAGGTGAAATGCGCTGCCAGAGAAGGTGATATCAGTGAAATTGGTGGGCAGCTTTAAGAGGGGGGTGGGACAGGGTCAAAGGGAAGGTCAAACTGAGGGGAAGATGGGGAGAGGGTGGTGGAAGGGGAAATAAATCTGAAGGGTGGGCAAGGGTGGGGGCAGCTACAGTTTAACAGACTGGGTGCTGTACACTCAGGCAGAGTCAATAGACCATATGGCCTGTATCTGCTGAAATTTTTGTATGTTCTTATGTTTTTGGGACAGAGGTCGTGTCAGACAAATCTGTTTGATTTCTTTGACTGTATCACCAAAACAGTAGATAGGGGCCACACAGTGGACATCCTCTTCCTGGATTTCAGCATGGCCTTTGGCTTTGTACTCCACAAGAGGATGATCAGAAAGTTGGTGGATCTTGGGGTTGGGAAGAAGATGACTAGATGGATTAAAAGCTAGCTGGGAATAGGACCCAGAAGTTGGTGGTGTGGGAGAGTTGTCTAGCACCAGGGAGGTTACTAGTGAGGTCCCACAGGGCTTGGTTCTCAGGTCAGTACTGTTCAATGTCTTCATTAATGACATTGGGGATGGCACTAAGGGCAAAATGTGCCTTTTTTGCGGATGACACCAAGATCTGCGGGAGGGTTGGCTTCAATGCCAAGAAAAGCAAAATAATATACAATGGAGCCAAGAATCTCAGGACAGAGTACTACCTTCGAGGGATTTGTGTATCTGCAACAGGGGAGGAGAAGGATCTGGGAGGGATTACCAATAGTGACCTGAAGCACTCCACACAGTACCAGAAAGCAGCAGCAAGGACAAATATGTTGGGATGCATAGCCAGGGGGATCAGCAGTAGGCAAGAGGAGGTTATTCTACCCTTGTACAGGTCACTGGTGTGCTACATCTAGACTATGAAGTACGGTGCTGGTGTCTACCCTTTAAAAGGGACATTAAACTGCTGGAGACAGTTCAGAGGAGAGCAATGGAGATGATCATTGGTCAGCAGGGTAAAGCATACGAGGAGAAGTTGGTGGCCCTGAAAATGTATTCCCTTGAGGATAGGATGGGAGAGAGAGGACATGATTGAGACCTTCAAGTAATTGAAAGGGATAAATAGGGAGGAAAATGAGGCTATTTTTAAGCTAAGTGGCAACAGAATCATGAGGAGGCACAATCTTAAATTGGGGGCAGGTTTAGGAAGGAGGTTAAAAAGACTTCTTTATGGAGAGGGTGGTGGCCAGTTGGAATGCATTACCAGAAGAGGTGGTCTCATTGAAGATTGTGGGGAGCTTCAAGAGAGGCTGGAATAGACATAAGATGAAAGTAAGGGTCATGGGAGGGGTGGATGGAAAGGATAGGAGGATTGGGGAGGGGGAAGGCTCAGTAGCTGAACCTGTGGACCCTGCAATAAGAACAGACTAGATAGACCAAAAGTTCTTATTCTGTTGGCTTCTTTGTATTTTTATATGTTCATATAAATGAAATCCAAGGAATAGATCTGACAAATGTTTCCCCCTTTTTCTGACCTGATTGTAATCTTAAAAGGTCTTAGCAGTTCTGCAGATAAAAGAGTAGAACTATGTGTTAATAATGCTGGGTGGTGCTGCTAACAATGGGAATCATTGGTTCACAGGATTATTGAATTAAAAGTGATCTAGTGCTTGGGCAAACCTTGCTCTGGATGAAATCTCTCTTATTCTCATGACTGAGTGAGACATTTGTGCTAATAAAATACTTATGATGGCTTAACTCCTAACTGTATTCCAAACATGTTTTCTCTTCTTGTGGTTTGTGTTTATTTTGTTTTCGGTTTGGTTCTGGTTTCGGCGCTTTTGTACTAAGCGTTATCACCTGAGCTTGTTGGTCGCTTGGTTTGCCGGTTCACCGATTGTCGTTCCGTGGGAGACGCCAGATGGCTTTCCTTTTGGAGACTTCAGTGGTCCTGTTTTGATTCTTCCTGAGGACGCCGATAAGCGAGTGTGATTCCTGCAGAGATGGTGTGTTTCGTATGTTTTGTGGGGCTGCAGGCTCTGCGGGTCGCTCTGCGGGACGCTGCAGGATGCTGTGTGTGGTAATAATGTCCTGGGGAGAATTTTGGGAGACTGGATGGATACTTATGGTTCGACTCTGTTTCACTCCCCTTGGTTTGGGTAATGGAGGAGTCTGGAAGTCGTTAGCACTCTTCCCTATACTCTCCCCCACAGTTTGAGGCAGGGATTCTGTAATTTTGTCTCCTGGCTCTCTGTGAAGAAGTGTTCTAGGTCCTGGGGAAAGTGAGGAGTTGGCCCTGAAGCGTTTGGAGGAACTCTGGATACTGTGATTGTTGACAAGAGGAGACAGAGGATCTTTGGACCGGGGCTCTGTTGGAGTCTGTGAGCCCTCTGAGTTCTGAAATCTGTAGGTGGATATTTCTGCCTTCTGTTTGCTCTGGCCGGCGCTCTCCTGGGTGTTGCTACTTCACAGGGGTTGGAGTATTTGCCAGTAGGGGAACTGAGTGGGGTAGCTCGCCACCTTGGACCATGGAAGGGGCTGCAGTACTGGCTCTTCTCATAGCCCTTTAGTGTGAGTGGCAAGAATTGCCTGGCGGGGGGCATTTGGCTGGGAGTAAATGGGATTGGAGTCTGTTTGATCCTCCGTGGATATAAACTTGCTGGACTCTTGAACTTGCTGGATCTCTTTTGGATTCATTTTTCCTGTTGGATTTGTGTGGCTGCCTTTTCCCTGGACTTGGATTGTTTTGGAACTCTGTCCTATCTGAGAAGCTGCTGACTTTTGTCTCCTGTTGACTCTGTTCTGGACCTTGGGGTGGTGAGAGAACCCTGGGTCCAAAATTTTTTTTTTGTTTATCTAATTATTTGTTTTATCTGTTTGATTTGATAGTGTGTGTCTTCCTCCTGGTAGGGAGAAAGACTAATTTTATTTCTCCCCTGTTGTGAGAGAACTGGGGAAATTTAAATATTTGTATGTTTTTTAGTAATGTGGCAGTGAGAGTGCCTTTGTACCCCCGCTCCCCAGTGGTGAGAGGACTGGGGTGGGAGGGGTTTATTTGAATTTATTTTTTGTGTATTTTATTATATTTTGTTGATTTAATTTTGTTTATTAGTTAGTTTAGATAGTTAGTGTAGGATAATCTGAATATTTTGGGTGGTGGGTTTGTTTTTATTGTTTAATTTGGTAAGCAGCATCATGTGCTGGCCTCTTTCCCCCACTGTGGTGCATTATTCCTCCTCCTCTCTTCGTGCCCTCCACCCCTTTTGTATTCCTCCGTTACAGTTCGAGGTTTATCAGCATTGTAGGGCGTTGGGGATTGCCCGTGGGAGGGTGAGGGGGATGGGGGTGCACGAATAGGGGAGGATGAACGAGCGGGGTCATCGTGTTGGGGTTATTAAGTCCAGAAGGTGCCCTGGGGCGAAATGAAATCCAGATCGGGGTCCGCCTTGTCTGGTTTCCATACCCATGGACACTGCTGTTTTCAGTAGGCAGATAGGCCCGACAACCTCCGAGGTTTGTCCAACTCGGGTGGTGTTATGCAATGCCAGGTCTGTAAGAAATAAAACTGCTATTATTGCTGACCTTATTGGTTCGGTTGACCTGGCTTGCATCACCGAGACCTGGCTGGATGAAAATTCTGGCCCTATAGTGGAGGTCATGACTCCGACCGGGTACTCAGTGAAACACCACCCGAGATTGGACCGCAGGGGTGGGGGGGTTGCAGTCTGTTTTAAGACTGCATTGGGCCTCTCGAATGTGGTAGTGGATGAGGCTGAGTCCTTTGAGTGCACAGTTGTAGCAGGTGTAGGCGTTCAAATCATTTCATCTACTGTCCACCCGGAGATGGGAAACGTTTCTTACAGGAAGTGGCAGACTTCCTCATTGACATGTCATTTGAGTCACCCAGATTGATGGTGCTGGGTGACTTCAACACCTGGGTTGACGATGAACTCTCACAATTTGGTAAACACTTCCTCCAACTAATGTTCTCTTTGGGCCTCACACAGGGAGTTTCCACTGCTACACATAAATCTGGACACTCTCTCAACTTGGTCTTCCTTCTTGGGATTGATGCATCCGACATGGGGGTGGAACCAGTCATTTGGTCTGACCACCACATCGTGAGGTTCAATTGTTGCACCCCCCAAGAAGGCCATCCCCTGTGGAGATGGTCAGGTACCGCCCATTATGGAATGTTACTTCACAAGGCCTAGCGGCGGTCCTTGACCTATCATCCCTTGTGTTGATGGGCAGTAGTCCAGAGGCACTGGTGCTGGCCTATAATGAGGCCATCACGGTTGCCCTGGATTCTATTGCTCCTGTTCATGAGCGCCCTCTTTCCCGTCACCCCGGGGCTCCTTGGTTTGATGGGACTTTGAGGGAGATGCAGAGACAAGGGCGAAGGTTAGAGCATTGCTGGCACAGGTCCGCCCTTGATGCCGACCGTCTTAGATTGATTGAACATTATACCAGCTATCAATCTGCAATCACCCATAAGAAGGCAGAATTCCTGTCCAGGGAGATTGCAGTTGCTCAGAATCAACCGGCTCAGCTGTTCCAAACTGTAGATAGACTGTGCAACCCAGCATGTCTGCAAGTTCGGAAAGCTTTTCGCAAATTGAGTGCGATCAGCTCGCTCGATACTTTGCAACTAAGGTGGCTGACATCAGGGTGGACTTGTGTCCGACAACCTCTAAGGGTGACGTGGTAGGGGTGTGAGAGAGCACAGGGCCTCATTTCTCCTGAAGTTCCTTTTGTCGACCTGAGTTCGTGGATATTATGAGGATCATCCATAGTGTGCGCCCCACAAGCTGCGGCTCCTGGACCGACTACCCTAATTTGGGGTTATGTAGATATCATCGGTCCAGTTTTGGTGCAAATAGTCTGGTGCTCCTTGGAGTCAGGTGAGTTTCCTAGCTCCCTGAAAGAGGCGGTGGTGACACCTCTCTTGAAGAAAGCTTCCTTGGACCCAGACTGTTTTTCTAACTACAGACTCATCTCTAACCTTCCCTTTATTGGGAAGGTTATTGAAAAGGTCATAGCTGCTCAACTGGATGACCATTTAACCATCCATAGTATCTACCAATCCTTCCAGTCTGGTTTCCATAAAAGACACAGCACCGAGACTGCGCTGGTTCGGGTGCTAAATGATCTTCTGAGGGCGAGGGATCAAAGGAGACATTTCATCTTGGTTCTCCTTGATCTCTCTTCAGCTTTTGACACTGTGGATCACATGGTGTTGCTAGCACACCTGGGGCAAATCTGCAGAATGTCTGGAACCATTTTTAAATGGTTCAATTCATTCCTTACTGGGAGATCACAAAGATTTGTGTCGGGGAATTTTTCCTCCGGCCCAGTCTGTTTGTTGTGTGGAGTGCCTCAGGGTTCTGTGCTCTCGCCCATGTTATTTGCAGTGTATATGCTGCCCCTCGGAAACATTATAAGACAGTATGGGCTGAGGTTTCACTGCTATGCAGATGATACCCAGCTATACCTGTCTTTTGCACCCGACCAGGATGGAGCTCTCTCGGTGTTTAATAACTGTCTGGGGGAAATCCAAGACTGGATGGATTCGAGTTGGTTAAAGTTGAACTCAGAGAAAACTGAGGTTTTGGTCTTGGACCCGGGTGATCAGATTGAGAGGTCGTGTGCTGGCGCGCCTTCTGGAATTTTTCTTGGTGGCATGTCATTACCGGCCTTCGAACGGGTGCGCAACCTTGGGGTGATCCTTGACGATAGGCTGACTTTTCAATCTCAGGTGTCAGCCGTCATCAGGACTTCCTTTTACCATCTTAGGAATATTGCCTGGGTTAAGTACCTTGTTCCGTCTGACTCTTTGTCAACATTGATCCACGCCTTTGTGTCCTCGCACCTAGACTACTGCAACGCTCTTTACTTTGGGCTTTCTGGGGTTGAAATCCTCCACCTACAGCTAGTGCAGAATGCGGCAGCCCGGGTTCTGACTGGGATAAGTAGGTCCTGCCATATTAACCCGGTGCTGCGCGAACTGCACTGGCTCCCAATACGGTGGCGGATCACCTTTAAAGTCATTTTATTGACTTTTAAAGCCCTTCGGGTCAGGGTCCATCCTATCTGAAAGACTCTACTGTTCCATTGCCCTCGGCCGATCACTCCGCCGGTCGACATAGGAGTTGTTAGAGATTCCAAGAGTGAGTTTGAAATCTTCTGCAGCAGATCATTTTCTCATGCTGCACCCACTCTTTGGAATTCTCTACCATGCCTGTTACGGGAATGCACCTCCATGGAGATATTTAAGAAGGAATTGAAAACTCATTTGTGGAGAATGGCTTTCTTGGAAAGTTAAAGTGTACTGCAATATGTTTGAAATTTTATTGTAATTTATGATGTTTTTATGATGTATTTTATAATGTTTGTGGTCTTTGATGTTTTGTATGGAATGTTGAAGTTTTAATCAATTTGTTCAGCGCCTTGATATAGCGAAAGGAGCTATATAAATAAAATTATTATTATTAAATTATTATTATTATTATTGTTACTCCTACCAAAACACAGTGTTATGTGGTGCAAGATCACTTCATCAATAATGGTGGTAAAAAGCACTCAAGGTTTAGTTTGCTAAGGCTTGCTTAACTAGAAAGATAACTTCTGGCTTTAACTTGCTGCCCCAGCGTTCATGCCCTCCCAGGCATTCCATGCAACCATAACATGTCCTGCCGCCAATGTCTTGCTTATCAAGTTTCATATATCCACTTCCTGGAAGTGACCAACTTCTTTTTGTCAGAAGGCTTCTTTAACAACAGGCTAACTTTAAGTTGGAAGTACTCCTTATGGCTTCATTGTTCAACCTGGGCATTCTGTTCTCTGGCTAGGTCACTAGTTGAACTCTGCCAACAAGATCCCACAGGCTTTCACCCTTTTTTTGACTCCTGGATTTCTGATTATTCCATGGACAGCCAGCATTATCCAACTTAGCCTTCACTCCAGAGACAAACTGCATCTTGGAAAGGCATATAAGTTAGACCCCTTGCTCCCATTCTAGATAATTGACTGGGGACACTTTTTCAGAAGGTCCCAGACTCCTTGCACTGAGATCTGATCTACAGCTATGCTTTCCAGGTCTCAGAAGACTACCTCGGCCCCAATGGAGCTTTGAGAAATTTCCCAAAAAGAAACTTGTGGCAGCAACGGCCTGGATTAAGGCAACAGTGCCTGACTTGGATGAGCCTTTATCACTACCAGAGCCAGGCCTAGTACTTGTCAAAACCATCTGGATGCATATATGATCATCCACTTATCCATCTGAGACAGCATTTGCTGACCTGACAGGGTGGATGGTATTGGGCAATATCGGACCGCCCAGGGTGTAATGAGGCCCAACGACACGGGCAGAGGTCCTTATAGCCCCTGGAAGGTCCGGTATTGCCCATACCACCCACCCTAGAGGGTATTATTGCACTTAGAAAATGGGTTACTGAATTAAATAATGATTACTTAATTATTTTTATTTTTAACTGGTGAAACCCTTAGCAGTTTGCTGAGTTTGTCATAAAATAGTTCCTCCGCCTGCACTGGAATTTTTTCCTCCAGCTAGTTGTCATGGTTACCGCCCCACCCCCATCCTTACTCATAGATACGCAGTGTCCAGTTCAGTAAAATAATATATATTTTTTTAAATATTTATTTGTTCATTTATTTTATACCTTCATTGCAATTTTCATTTCTCCATCGGGGAACGAGACCAATGAGCGGATGTGGCGGTTGGGTGAGCTGCAAACAAAAGAAAAAAGCCTGCTATGTATATGTATTTCTGATGGTTTGCTAATGCTTTCTTTTTTATCTATGTTAGAGAGGAGGGCTACAATTTCAAAACTTTCTTAATTGGGAGAGGAATGGAGGTAGCGTGCAGGCAGCCATCGCTGTGGAGGCAATGAAAATATTGACTGAAAGTCAAGGAGGAGCGAAGATGGCGGGCAAGTGCCCACACTTTGGAGCAGGTTAATGTATTTTCAATCTGGAGAGGAGCAGAGATGGTGGGCAGGCAGCCATGCTTTCAAGCAGGTTAATGTATCGAGATAGTAACGGATTGGGAACAGTTGGCATGAATAGGGGAATAGCAATGATTTGAAACTGCCATCCCTTACAGCGGAGTTTGAAGAGGAGTGCTGCAGCTGGAAATCAAAAGCAGTGTTTGGTCGACAATTAGCTAGGAGGCTGGGGAGTACTGTGTCTGCCATTAGTGGCAATTCAGGTACACAGGTTTCAATTGCAATATTTAACAACAAAGTGTTTTAATGTGACATGCTGGTTGCTAACCGACACTGTAGAGAGGGGGTGGCTGCTGTCTGAGTGGACCAGATTCTAGCATGGCAGGTAGCAGTTTGAAAAATGTTTGATGCGGTGCTGACAAGTGGTCAGTTTAAAGAAAAAAATGTGTGGTTTTCTGCTCTGTATAGAGCCAGGGAAGTGACTGTTGTGTGCTTTGTCAAAACAAACAAACAAAAAAATCAGGATGGCTCCTTCTTGTGTCATGTGTTGGTTTGGTTGCTCACTGACACATGGGGGGACTGCCAAGGTGGGGTAGAGGTCTGAAATATGTTTGATACAGTGCTACAAGTGGTCAGTTAAAAGAAAAAATATGTGGCTTGCTGAATAGTTATAAAATAGAGTCTTGCTGTTACAGACTGTATAGAGCAGGGAAAGTGACTATTGCTGTGTTTTCTTGTCGCTAAGTGAGCGGAGAAAATGGTGTCAGTTTGAAATTGTGTGCCCCCTGTTTCAGCCAATGACAAAGCAGGCTGGGCACAAAGATACTTGGCTGGGCTTTTGGCAGGTTTTGGCTGGGACTTTTTATTTGGTGGACATCTGTTGTCTGATAGATGCCCACCTAAATAAGTGTCTCAGCCAATCAGCAGAGAGAATTGTCTGCCCATTTTCTAATGCCAGTTAGTGCTTACGCAGCTATAACTTTGTGCTTCAATGACAGTGTCTTGCAAAATGTCACACTGTGTTCTAACTGACTTTCAGTCACACAAAGCGCAGTCAGTGTGGTGTAAAGTATGTTAGCATGGCAATAACTTTTCCAATATGCTGCTTCTTCAGTAGGTAATAGTTTTTCCTTACTGAGGGAAGCATACTATACACTGTGCTAGGGGACCTACTTCTGCTGGGTGATATATTCATTTAGGTGATTGTTTATGACTGGACTTTAACATGGACTTAAAAGAAAAGAACTTTGTCAGTTTTGACCTCTAACTCTTTAAGTTTTCACTCAGATTGAAAATATAAATGGAGCATTGAAACTGGGCCCTTATGGCTTTTTAGCCTTAAGGCAAGGTGTAATTCATTTACTATTACTCATTGAGCAATAAATATGGACATGTTCTAGTAGTCATCCACATGTGATGTTTCTATGTTTCTACTTTAATCCATTAATGGATCCTTTGGTAATAAATGGCTGCAGGTCAAGTGGTCAATTGGACACTTATAATAAGTATCACCTGATGCCTGGCCCCTCATTTCTTTCAGCAGTGTATCATAAAATTATTTATTACAAGCAACTTTTATGTAAACTCAATACTATGTATTATTTCTCCCTGGGGTAGGAATAAACAATAAGTACCATTTTTATTTTTAAAAATTGTCATATAGTTTAGGGTACCCTGTTACAGCTATGCTTGCTTACCAAATGTTTGTTAACACATAGAAGTTTAGTTAAGTGTTTAAAACCTGTTTATTCTAAAAATCTTCCAGTTTAATGCAAAACAAAAATACAGTTGGAATCAGCTGGACTCAAATTTTATAACATTTCTATAACTTTGACTTGCATGGTTTCACTCTTCATTCCTAAAAAAAATGTGCATGGTAATTAGCTCTTTGCTCCTTAGACTTCATCTATCTCTGCTGCTGCTTCTGCCTACCATGACTTCATAGTCTGCTGCTTGAGACAACCAAATCATTTCTGTGGCAGCAGGTTGTGGTTAGTGCTGTGCAAAGCAAATGTAGCAAAGAGGAGAATGACATCAAGTTTCTCCACTTACTCTAGCTCATCTGACCCTTTGCTCCAGCACAGGGAAGTGAATGAAAGTTTGAAATCCACCACTTCATCCACTTTACCAGTAAAGTCTACCAGTCATGGCAGGAGAGATGGAATGGTGGCAGAAAGGGCCTGTGCATCACTCCCTCCTGACCAGAACAGTCAACACTTTGCCTGTGGTTATTCAGTTGACCTTCCCCATGTAGCGCAAGCTCCCACCAGCCAACCCATCCTTCAGTCTGCTAACTCCAAACCACACACAATGAAAAATGTCAGCCCCCTTGTCTCCCCCAACCATACTGTCAGTCAATGCAGCAGCACTGCACAGCAGACCCCTTTCAACAAGTGTCCAACTCCAGTGGTGGTCCAGAAGATTTACATTCTTGACCTTACCTCACTACTGAGGCCTGATAAACCTTCCCTAAGGTTTAGCCACCATGCTCCAGCCTTTATCTCCCCTGTGTGGTCTGCAGTAATAGGCACAACAGTAGGTGCGCTACATGTCCACCCTGTCCCTTTGCCACAGTTGTAATCCCCGTTATTATATAAGTTACACAAAATTGCTATCTGTAACTCTTTATAGCTGAAACAGTGGAACAAGGCAAATTTAAAAATCATCTGGAGCACCCCAAGAACTGGTCATCTGAGTGAGGATAAGGGGGGTTGTTACGGCAAGACCTGCAGCGTGATTGACTTTTGAGATTGCAGGGATGAATCAAGGGGGCTGTTTTTTTGGGAGGGGGTTCTGGTGTTAGTTGGGGTCACAGTACGAGTGAAATTGGTAACTGTTGTGTGCTGCACTGTAACAGATAATTGGTCCTTCAGACTACAAGGGATTAAACTACTGTAGTTGGTTCCAGGACCTTGCTTACAAAGTGTATTTCACTTCATGGGAATTGGTGCCCACACTGATTTGACAGAAGCAAAGTGCATTTCATTCCCACATTGCCAAATAGGTCATCCCATTTAAAGTGGTAGTTGGACACTTCACAGCAACTTTGCCAGCATTATTAAATTATTAGTAGAGCTATAGTTGTGATGTCATACACAGCTGATTATGACTTTAGTGCAGTTATGCCAATGGACTGAAGTCTAACGGGAAAATGTCTTCAGCAAAATAAGGTCCTCAGAATCAAATTATGGAGAACATTTCTCTAACTGAGTTGTACTGATAACTTCTATGAAGTTTTTAATGTAATCCAAAATATCTATTTAAAAAAAAACATGCTATGAAATTTCTCAAAAATGTCATAAAAGATTGAGGCTACCTCAAACAGAGAGGGAAAAATGTTCATCAATCCTGGTACATTACAATAATTGATGTTACTTTAGCTTCTGTAATTCCTTTTTCAGTTTATTCATTATGCTTCAATCTCCAAGGCTGCCCGCTTTCACCTACTGATCAACTTTCAGGCCCCAATCCTCCTATATCTTTGTTGCTGCTTCTCAACCTAACAGCTTAACCCCCACTTCATTCCCTGTGGTGTTACCCTTATGTCAGCATCCCTCTCAGAGGCCAGTTGGTGGTCTAAAACAATTAGTGGCACAGGAACCAAGTGTGGCTCAGATTCATGCTGCTCACTATGGGATTTTCTCTCTTGGTTCCACCCTTCCACTAGAATGCTGCTATCATGGTGCCACACTTGTGCATGCAGAGTGTGCCATTGCAATGCAGGTAAGCATCCTCACTTCTGCCGGTCTCAACCATTGAACTTCAAACTGCAGTCATCTGGATGGCAGTGTTATATTGGTGCTGACAACACTCTCTTCCCAAAGAAAGAAAGTGATGATCAATCCTTCTCCCATTCCTGGCCCTCAGATGCTTCAGGCTTGGAACCGCAACATAGGTCATGGGCATCACAAGTTACAATGCTGCAGTTTCATAGCTTGGCTGGCCCAACGTCCTTTCTTTTTAATGTCCTATGTGATCAACATTTATTGGCTAAAATGTTAATAAAATAGAGAGTTAAATTCTAAATATGTGCAAAGTTAAAAAGCACATTTCCTCTGAAATGTATATTGTACCAAATTCCTGTGCTAGCATATTACACAAA
Organism: Neoceratodus forsteri; assembly: GCA_016271365.2. Classification (NCBI taxonomy): domain Eukaryota; kingdom Metazoa; phylum Chordata; order Ceratodontiformes; family Ceratodontidae; genus Neoceratodus; species Neoceratodus forsteri. The sequence goes on from CM057458.1 coordinate 768,156,789, forward strand.
TGTGTGCACAATATTTCATCAGGAAAGGCACACTGAATGGTGACAGCACATTTTCTGGTTTAAAATAGGGAGGGAAGGGTAGATGGGCATGTTATTTTATTGACTAGTTGAATGTTGGCATGTCTTTACTCTTATGATAATTCTCAATTGAATGAGAACAAATTGAAACTATCAATGAGGCAAAGTTACTTTACTGTATTTTAGATCACAATTGGAGATGAGTCCCCAGTACTGATTATATGATTAAACAAACTAATAAAAATCATATTTTTTTATCAAGTAGTTTGAAATGGACAGGCTTAAATAAACGCTGGTTAGTTACATTACACAAAGCTTTAAGTCCTGGTGCCCCTGTATCAAGCCATGGTGAGACCGCACCTTGAGTATGGAGTCCAGTTTTGGAGGCCTTAATTGAGCAAAAATATTGATTTGATTGAAAGGGTTCAGAGAAGAGTGACCAAGATGGTGCAAGGGATGAAGGACATACTATAAGAACAGAGATGTAAGGAGTTGGGGCTCTACACATTGGAGACCAGAAGGGAGAGAGAGAGGGGACATGATACAGACCTTCAGATACATCAAAGATATAAACAAAGTGGCCTGAGGTGATTACTCCACATGTGGGAGGGCACCACTACAAGGGGGCATGGCCTGAGACTTCAGGGGGTGCACTTCAAAGGTAACATGAGAGGACGATTCTTCACTGACAGAGTGGTGGATGCCTGGAACGGGCTTCCAGAGGAGGTGGTGGGGCAGAGACTATGGTGGGCTTCAAGAGGGCATGGGACAGGCATAAGGGTTACAAGGGAGCAGGGGATGCTCAAGGTTAGCAGGAGGGAAAGGGGCAGACTTGATGGGCCAAGGGGTCATTTTCTGCCATCAAGTTCTATGATTCTATGATTCCTTGACTTATCTTGGAATACAAATGCTCTGTTAAGCATTCAGCTTTTGGGGAACAGTGATTAAAAGAGACTAGAGAACATTTAAGATAAGTTTGAGAAAATCATACATCACAAGCTGAACAATAAAGGCTGGAGTACAGCCCTGCAGGATTTTCAAATTCAAACAGTATGGATGTCTGTGGAATTTCTAAATATTCCACCTAATTACAGTGAATTCTGTTTGAAGTTAAATGGGTGGAATTTTGACTCAGAAAGTCAGAGTGGTTTATCTCCAATCATTAAAAATGGAATTATATTCCATGGATCTACTGATGGTCCATGGAAATTTTCTGCAAGCATCGTACATTTGTGACGTAGAATCCACTTAGCCAATTTAATTAAAAAAAATTACCCATTAGCTGTTTTAAACCATGAAGAGGAGCAGTATAATCATCAATTGTGTCTTCTGCATTTTTTAGGCAATGTTCTCATGTCTCTTCCTTTATTTCACCATGAAGTGCATCATGATCTGTGGAATTATATTTCATGAAATTGCATACCTGTTGAATAAAATTCTGTGGTTAATCTCATGGGTATGCCCCCCGAACAATGACATTTGTACAGTGACACTCATTGATATCAACAGCACCATGCCACTGTAGAAGTACCACTGGGACCTGGCAACCCCTTCCGCTGACCTGCACCCCCTTCCCAAACTAACTCTGACCTGGAGTTAGACTCTATTTTGTGGGGGGTTCAGTGTGCGACTCCATGCTGACTGCAAATTGCGTTCAACATGAAGCATGGTGCTGTGATGGCAGTCAACGTGTTTTTTGTCGAACCAGCATCGTACAGCCAATCTTATGTGATTGTAATCAATGGTCCAGATAACACTAGCATTCAAGAGTAATATACTCGCCATTTTTAACATTAAGTAAAATATACTTTAATGAGCAAACGCTCTTTAAATTTGGAAAGACAGTGCCTTTTGAAGTATTTTTGAAGCATCTCCAAGGGTTGGGATGAGTACTAGTACTCATCAAAACAATGTTCAGAGTACTGTATTTCTTAAAATATGGTGTGTAAAATAGGCCAGTACTCATCTTATCTGGGGTTCTGGTTGTAGTCACATCCTGTGGTACTGCATTTCACCGCAAATATGCTGATGGGGCTTTCTGAACTCAGTGTAGATATTGTGGTTGTTTGAGAGAGAAGGATCTGCCCCATTAAGATTCAGAAAGATACATTTGAAATCAAGCCTCCAAACTTGCATTTAGGGTGATTTTTTTACTGCACACTAACTGTAAAAGTGACAGTTGTATAGGTGTTATGTTCTTAGTTTAGTATTTGTAGTATTTTAGTGTTGTTTTTGATTAGTTTAGCTGTATCTGTATATTCCCAGTCTGTGCTTTGTGATTCTTTTTTTTTTCATTCAGGAATTTTGAGATTTTTTTTTATCAAGGTGTTTATGCTGCTTTGACAATCTGGCCCCCATCATCCTGGGCCCACCCAGCACTGCTGCCACCCACCTTCTCTGGGATGAATCCAGCTTCATTAGTCATCCATAGATTTCTACCCACGGTGGGGCCAAGGGAAGGAGGGATATACTCCTCCCCAAAGTCCAGTTTAGATCTTGAGCCCTGCCCAGTTAGCTGCATGGAGAGTGGACTGGTTCGGGAAGTCGCCCAGCTGGCTAGAGTTTTTCCTCTGCTGTTTTCTCCCCAGCATAGCCATCATGCATTTATACTTCAGGCGTGCTTGCTACTACATGTACATATGTATCAGCATTGAGAGCATTGAGTGCTGCCCTTCCACTGATAGGGCAATTTTGTTCTGCTACCAACTGGCTTCCACCATGTGATAACATAAAAGTGGGTTGTCAGAGTCCCCTTCCCTAAGAGAGAAGAGTTGTCCCTTGGGTGTACAAGCACCTCTCTCCCACCTGACCCACAGCCCTGAACAACCAGAATCCACTCCCAAATGACTGGTGTGGCAGTTAATGTGCTACTGGTTTACACCTGTGACAAAATTTTGAGATTTTCTCTCAGTGCTGTAATGCTGCAGAACTGCTTACTTTGCTGCTGTTGCATATCATTAACAACAAGAGCCCAGGCTCCCAATTGCAACTTCTGGATGGCAGGCAGAGCAGTGAAGGAAATAACCTAGTAAACCAAGGCTGAGTTGCATTTTTTTCCTTTCCAGTAAGGAAATATATTCCATCCAAAGAGTAACTCACAGTGAGGGATTGGGCTCTTGTCCTTATATGGAAAGGGCAAGGGAAGAACTGCACATGCTGCTAGTACCAAAAGAAATACTGGCAGTGGCTCATATAATAACTTGACTTCTTCATGCTTAATATCACAAAAAGTAATAGTAACACTCACTAACAGTCCTACAACAGTGTTTCTGTCCTACATACACTGTTACTGTACCCCCAGGTTCACCAGTATTTGAGTATCTCTGCACTGCAGACCATCTCATCAGTGTTTTAATTGCTTAATGGTCCTTTCCAGTCACTTTCCACTGCTGCCCAAGTCACGAAGGTGACAATCTCCCCTAAATCTGCTCTTTCGCAAGGTAACTAAGATGTTTGCCTCCAAGAAATTGAGCAACATTTTTGGTGACCTCACTGCCCAATGTGTTGATCGCTGCACAAAAGTGTGCAGGCAGACCGTTCTCACAAATTCACCTTGCAGCAGCCATCTCAGGAAACAAGAGGTACTAAATCCCAGTGGAAAAAAGTATTAACAAATACTGTAGCTCTCTCCCTCCCTCTCCCTCTTGCAAACTTTTACACTCTCAAAATAGAATGTAAACCACATAATAACATGATCAAACCAAGGAATTCCAATCTACTGATAAACTTGAAATCCACAATGTACATTGTACACTACTGAACAGCCATGAACTAGCATACTTGCTCTTTTCACATTGTGTCATAAAATTGCACGTGGAATACTAATATGTGGTTCTAATAAACTTCATAACATGATTCCAAGGACAGCAAAGGGAATTCACATGTGGTTTTACATGAGACTACTGGCCTTCAAGACACATTCATGGATCCCCAGGTACTATAGGTGTATCATGCCCATTAGGAAGAAAGTGAGTGCATATTCAGTTAAATTCACCCACTTGGTTTCATGGAAATTGCATGTAATACTCATTGAATGATTATTTGTGGAATAATGCAGATCCACAGAATATGGTTCCACAGATTACATTTGGAACTCTGCAGAATGAACAAGAAGATTCCAAGAACCATTTTGCCAGTGTAAGGGCCATTCTTCTAACCCAGAATGGTATACAAGGTAGAAGACTGGACTTTTAAAGGTTAGAGGGGAAACATTTGTTGCTTCATTTTTTTTTTTATTTTAGAACATGGCTAATCGTATTAATAAATTGCATTTGCTAATAAGAAAAACTGATCAAACACCATATCCTATAATAAAAAGGAGAGCATGGATATCTGATGAGGGGCAAAATAAATGCAAGAACCAGAGTTTTATACATGGGTGGTTAACAAATTTGTTGAACTAAATTTTTCCTTTTTAAAGAACTTTCTTATATTACTTCAAAAGCTTCCCTTGCCAGTTTCTGTCTATGGCCTTTGCTACTTCGCTCTCACTTCTTGTGAATAGGGCATTGTTGTACACTTTATTAATACCCCATTAGGTACTTAATGATCTCTATCATGCCCAGCCTCTCCCTCCTGGTTACTAGTGTATACATATTGAGACTGTCTAGTCTCTCCTAATATATCTTTCTCCTTTGTCCCTGAATTATCTTTATGGACTTCTTGACAGTTTTCCAGAAGTCAGTGTCCTTCATCAGGTTCAGGCTCCAGACGTGCACACAGTACTCAAGGTGAGGTCTCATTAAGGATCAGTACAGGAGCATAATCACCTCCTTCCTTCTACTAGCAAACCACCTCCCTATGCACTCAAGAATTTTGTTTGCTTTTCTTGTAGTCTTCTGGCACTGGGTATGGGACTTCAGGCTTTCACTAATAATGATCCACAGGTCCCTTTACTCCAATGTCTGTTTCATCTTCATCCCCTCAACCAGTCTCTGTTCTTGGATTTCTTTTGCTAATATGCGTGACACACTTTTTGGTATTAATTCTGAGTCGCCATATCTTGGACCACTTTTCCAAACTGCCATGGTCCATTTTCCTACCGTGCATTCCCACCACTGTATCCACCCTGCCACCAGTTTTGATGTAATCTACAAAGGGACTGAGTTTACTCAGGTTTCCCTACAGTACATCATAGGTGAATCTATCAAAAAACACTAGCTCAAAAAATAAACCCTGTGGTACCCCAGCAGTGACTATTCTAGCCCCTTCATATTCTCCATTGATACTGTAACTATCCTCTGAATCCCCCCCCAGCCAGTTATTAGCTTGCCTAGCTAATTTCTCTCCCACCATCAGATCCTACAGCTTTCTCACAAGTTTCCTAAAGGGCATAGAGTTGAAGGCCTTGCTAATGCCCAGATATAGTATATCTAGTATTTGGCTCTTATCAACTGCCTTCATTTTACAATTAAGTATGACAAGCTACTCAAACAAGAGGCACAGTGTGGAGCTGAACCATGAAGATGAACCCCTGGAAGTGCTTAACATGTCTATGGACAATTTGTCAAACAGAACTTTGTATTTGCAGGACACTTTACTAGATGATCAAATTTAACTGCAGAAATAAATAGCAGCACTTTTACTGTGTCCTTGAAATCTTGTACTGCATTGGATAAGATACAGTGAAAGGGTGGTGGGAGACTATCATCTTTACATTATATGTTTAAGTTAAAGGGACACTGTCAGTGGTACACTAACTTTTTTGTCCCATTATCCCAAAAGTGCCTGCACTCCCTGCAGCCTTCTTAATTTCCCTTAAAAATAAATACCTGCTTGGGATGTCCAGTAGTTAAATATTTAGTTTTTTTTTCATGCTTTAAACCCCAATGCTTATGCATAGTTATATTTTTAAAATGATCTGGAAGTGCTAGGAGGCTCATCCATGGATGCACCATCGAGACTCTATTCCTCAGTAGTAACATCATGGCATATTGCCCAAGTAGATGAGCTCATCAACCCTTTTAATGAAGGTCTGCACAAGTCTGTTCCATAAGCCACATATTCCCTGGGTATAAACAAGTTTTCTTTTTTTTCTGATTTAAATTCCCCAAGCCTTATTTGGCCTGAGTGACCTCAAGCAACTACTTGATTATTTTTAGATTCTAGTCCCATCTGCTTCTACCTGTCTTCTTTTTATCATCTTCCACAGGTTCTCTTCCTTTGCTCAATTTGATAAGTCCCCTTATTTGTCTTCCACTGTTGCTTGATACAGCAGAAGCAAATATTGTCAGCTTCCTTTATACCTTTTGCTAATTTTAGCTTGACCTCTGATTTTGCTTTCCTTACCTCTCTTTTAGCATCTCTTGCATTTTCCACATATAGTTCCCTATTTCTCATTTGCTGGTCTTGGCTGCACTTCATGAAAACTGACCTTTTTATCCATTCCCTTCACCACTCCACCAGATGCAGTAGCTCTGTGAAATCATCCACAAGCAGCAGAAAAAAGAAAAACATGGTTGTAAATGTCCTACAAACTATTGCCAGTTATAAGAGGTTTGCATGATTTTTGAGGGCTTCTGGCAATCATGTATTTTATGTACATAAACTCAATTTCACCACCTTTATTTTAATGTCCTCTTTTGACAAGTCCACATAAAACTCTCTGACATTGGTGAAGTATAGACTCATCATTTCCAAATGCTAATTAATATGCACTTTCTCAGTAGTGCTAGGTTACTCAAGATGTGTCTCATCAATTTTCACATTCCCTACACCAGTGAAAGAGAAAGAGAGAGAGAGAGAGAGAGAGAGAGAGACATACTGTAACTACATTTACTGTATATCTGATCTGAGCAATGCTGGGAACTGAAACACAGAGCTCACTGCAAAAGTTTCTATCAGTCTGAGATCACACAGGAAGGTGCTGAAGACCACACCCAGCTTCTTTCATTTATAAAACTATCCTGTTCTGAGCAAGTGATATATATGAACCATGACCTTCCATGATCAAAAGATGAGACACACTAGACTTAAATGAAACCAATGTGGTTGCATTCATATACTAACACAATTTAGAGAATTTTCTTAGGAGCACAATTACAAGGTTTTGGGACTGTGAAACTATTGTCTCATGAACACTGGAGATACTTTTCAAGGGAAAAGACAGCAGGAGTCTGGTTTGTGATGTAATTTGTAAAAAGCAATTTATTATGACAGGCAGATTTGGGAAGAAAACATAAAGAGTAAGCCCTCAAGATAGTCTAACAATTGCACTTTAAGACTGCCAAGATCTGGATTTATGGGATCTGGGAGGAGGTAGAAGAAAAATGGGTCAGACTTAATTAGGGCATAGTGAAGGCAACAAACCTCTGAGTTAAGCAGGTAAGCAAAAGTAAAAGAATGAGGAGACCACTATGATTCTCAAAAGAGGTAGTAGAAAAGGTACAAGCTAAAACAGTAGCATTCAGAAGGTACAAGGTGACCAAGAAAGAAGAGGACAGGGAAGTGTATCAGGAAACAGAGTGAGGCAAGCAAGGTGGTAAGGAGAGCAGCAGCATAAACTGAGGAAAGACTAGCTCACGGAGTATCAAATGGGGAGAAGACATTTTTAGATATGTTAGCAAGAAAAGGAAGACAAAGGAAGGGGTTGTGTGGTTAAAGGGGGTGACTGTACAGAAGAGAATCAAGAAAGGACAAAAATATTCAACAAATACTTCTCAGTTTTCATGTCAGAAGGGAAATGGGAGGGACTACAAAAAGGCACCAGATGCTTTGAGGGGAAGGAAATAGACAGTAGTCCATTTTTGGTGAGGAGATTCTGGAAAGCATTTGACAACCTGAAGGTAGACAAAGCTATGGAGCCAGATGGGAAACATCCAAGGATACTGAGGTAACTTAGGGAGGTACTAGCAGCACCTCTGACAGACCTTTTTAACAGTTTACTGGAGGCTGGTGTGGTTCTAGAGGACTGTAGAAGGGCAGATATAGTCCCACATCACAAAAGTGGTGGCAAGGAAGAGGCAAGCAACTATAGGCCTGTTAGCCTGATATCAGTGGTAGGCAAGTTGATGGAAATACTATTGAAGGAAAGGATTGTGGATTATCTTGTATTTAATGGATTCCAGGACTCAAGACAGTGTGGCTTCACCGAGGGAACATCATGACAAACACATTTTATAGACTTCTTTGACTGGGTGACCAAGGAGCTTGATCAGAAAGGAGCAGTGGACGTGGCTTACCCAGATTTCAACAAAGCTTCCAACACCACTCAACACAGGAGATTAGTAGGCAAGTTGTGTAACTTAGGGGTAGATAATAAGGTGGTACCCTAGAAAAGAAACTGGTTAGCGGAAAGGACACAGAGGGTAGTGGTAAACAGAGTATGCTGCAAGGAAGAAAGGGTGACCAGTGGGATGTCACAGGGATCAGTGTTGTGAATGCTTCTCTTCAGTATGTTTTTTTCCAGTGACATGGCAGAAGAACTGGAAGAGAAAGTTTGCCTCTTATGGGTGACACCAAGCTCTATAATGGAGTGGACACATCTGGGAGGGTGGATAGAATGTGCAGGGATCTAAAGAGACTGGAAGAGTGCTCAAGATTATGGCAGCTGGGTTTCAATGCACAAAAGTGCAAAATAATGCATCTTGACCACAGGAACCCAGTAGCAGAGTATAAGATGGGCAGAGTGAAACTGACAAAGACCAAACAGGAAAGAAACCTACTGTAGGGGTAATCATATTGGATTACCTAGAGACAATCCAAAGATACCAGTGCACCCTCCCCCACTCATACAGGATAGCATATTTAAACTTTCCACTGCCAAAAATGGCTATATTTACTTTAAGCTCCATGTGAGGAGTAGGTCCTCTTAGTTTCAGACTGGAATTCCAGTGTGAGAAAGCTAAATCACCATTGTCAAGGTGGGACCCTTGATTTAGTCCCTAAATTTCCATGCCTCAATGGCTAATATGACTAATGTGTTCCTTTTATACACTGCAGTCCAATCAAGGATTTTACACAGGGGCTTCAAAGGGGGCATGCTAACAAGAAGCACCACAAACTCCTAAAACTCAAACAAATCCAAACTAGCATGCTATTTCAGATTACCTAAAGGCAGCCAGGCAGTGTGATAAGGCAGTCAGAAAAGCTAGTGGGATGCTGGGGAGCATAGGTAGGGGTATCTCCAGCAGGAAGAGAGAAGTAATTCTGCCCCTATATAAATCACTGGTAAGACCCGACCTTGAGTACTGTATACAGTTTTGCAGACTGCACCTCAGAAAGGATATAGAATAGTGGAGGCCGTCCAGAGAAGGGCTACCAAAATGGTGCAGGGACTGCAACAATAGCCCTATGAGAAAAGGCTAAAGGAGCTAAATATGTACACTCTGGAGGAGAGGAGGGAGATGGGGGGATATGATAGAAACCTTTAAATACCTTACAGGGGAATAAGGTACAGAAGGAGAATATTTTTCAGAGAAAAAACTCTAACAAGGGGGGCATGATATGACGCTTGAAAGGGGTAATTTCAGGAGGAATATGAGGAAGTACCTTTTCGCAGAAAGGGTGGTGGATATCTGAAGTAGTCTTCCAGAGGAGTTAGTGGGGACAAAAACAGTAATTGGGTTCAAAAATGCCTTGGGTAGGCACAAGGGAATCGTAGGGGTAGGGAAGAAGGTAGAAGAGATTGTGATGTGGGGTAAGTGGGGTTTGGGAAACAATAATAAGAGAAAAAAGGATACAATTAGGCAGACTAGGTGGGCCCAGTGACCCTTATCTGCTGTTTCATTAGATGTATCTATGTAAATAATATGTATGGGCATTGAGAACCACAGGTCTGGAATGTCCACAGCTATGAGTTGAGTATCCAGCCCGTACATCACCACACAGGCCTGCAATACCCATATTAATATCAGCATGCAGTGCTAAGTGTGGCATTAATTTGATGTAGTGCTATGATGAACTGTGTTGTCTGCTGCCAAGATAACCTGGCTGTAGGCCAAACTTTGTAATAATGTATGTTAATGAGCATACTGTATAGCAACATGCCTGAAGGGTGCAAAGTTACTGATATTACTTTAGTATGGTAACTGTTTAGAGGTTTCTATCCATGAATCACAGAAATCTCATGCAGACATTTGTGTACAGTTTTCTAAGTGTCCCTCTTAAGCCATGTGTATTTCCTTTCTCTAGTTTTCAATTATAGTACTTGTGAAGGGTCATATGCCTCTAGGGATGAACAAACCTTCAATGGCTGGTGCTCAGACTGGTTATCCCTAGAAAAAGGTTTGAGCTTTCAATGTTTCCAAAAAGCTAATTAGCATTCAAGTTACATGACAATTAATAAACAAAGGTATGCTAATTATTAATTTGCATTTCAAGTAAAGCAAAACTTTTTGATGAAAATGTTCATTTCAGTAGATAAAAATAATAAAAACAAATTGATTTAAAAATTATCAGGTGGGGGTCCAAACCAGTTGACTCATTCCTGTACAGTCTGTAGCGGGTGTACTACAAGTTAACTATTCATTAGAGACAGTGACAGTTTAAAACTAAACATCTGTAAGCAAGCAATAAGACACAACTGTGTCATAGTTAGGCTGAGAAAACTATATTCCCAGGGGTGCAGTGAGACATGACGTCACAAGCAGAAGGCCTTATAGCCCCTGGAAGTGTGATAATCTCAGCCTAACTCACACCCTAGAATGCTTTATTGCATATATTGGTATTATGGGAACATGTACACAGATTACAAAATAGCAGTTTATTCAAAGGGTTACTTAAGCGTACTGTTACTTGTATATGAAAAAGGTAATACCACAGCTTTCAAACATGAAAGTAAAAATGCACAGGTTTGACTGCTAATGTATGGTAATTGGGTAGGCTGGCAGGTTGGCACTAGACAGAGCTAAACAAACACCAGCACCAACTTACTGATAAACAACAAACTTTGTTCAAGCTAAAACTCACATACCATCTACAGACTGGGTGGCTGCACAAACCCCAAACAATTCCACAATCACTGTGTCATCAGGGTGGTGCCGGTGTTTGTTTAGCTCTGACTGATGTTTTTCAGCAGGCACACTCACGCAGCGGACCTGTTTCTGCTGCTACAGGTTAGCACTAGCAATTTCTTATCCCTTGAGATAGGCTTGGGGAAAAGTATAGGTTTAAGCCTGTGCCAGCGAATCAGCAGCCAGTATTCTTTATAGCCATTTTATAATTAAGATTACAAGGAAAGCACATTTGTTTTGTGAGTAGATCTGGCATTGTTCTTTTATTTTTAAAGTAAGTTAAGAAAATAAAATTAGTAGTATTATTTACAGTACATATAAGGCATCCATCCAGAACTCACAGCATCTAAGATTACAAGATGCAAACATTACAGGAGGGATACAACAATCACAGAAATATGACATAAACAGTAAATAACCTTAGACTTTTCCCCTCCATATCACCGATGTATGCTAACTAGTTCATTCCAAATTGGGGTTTGCCTGTAGAATTTGGAATACACTTACCCCTTCTGCTTGACTTGCCATTGCTCATGGAGTAATGCTGCCCAGTCTGACATATGGACTGGTACTAGAGATGCAGCGAATTAAAAATCCACCGGTGAAGTGAACACGAAGTAGGCACTTCACGTCAGCACTTCGCTACTAGGAGAGCCCCATAGGAAAGGCTCACTTCACCTTGTTATTATTACTTCACGTTGTCATTCCGCCTTAAACGTGAAGTAAGGCGGTGTGACAACAATATTGGCAGCACCCTACCCACACAGTCACCAGAATTAATGTGCATCCCCAAAGTGCTACTGTGATTTGTCCAGAAAATGCCACAGTGTTGATGAAGTGAAATGAGAGCGTAACAAGAAATGTAAAGTCTCCCAGAATTAATGGCCCACTCAGTCATGTGTGCAGTGGTCACACACAGAGTCACCAGAATTATTGTGCATCCCCAAAATGCTACTGTCTTGTGTCCAGAAAATTCTCCATTGCTGACGAAATGCTACTGTCTTGTGTCCAGAAAATTCCCCAGTGCTGACGAAGTGAAATGAGAGCGTAACAAGAAATGCAGTCTCCCAGAATTAATGGTGCACTGCAAACGCACAGACAGATTAAGATTGTGCTGCATGCTCAAGGGATGCATACAAAAAGGCACAACAACACCTAACCAGTGCTTACAAATCACAAATCCAAATCTGGAAAGGAATACATTTTGCCAGTTGGGGGATTAGTGCAGGGCAGTAACAATTCACTACCAGTAAAGATACCACAAAGCAGTATAAAAATGCATGCAGGTGTGGTGGATAGCAGGTTCACACTGCTGCAATTACTCTGTGGCACAATAGAAAGTGTCTGACTTAATGGCATGCATCACACATACACTCACACACACGCTACAAGTAATGCGTAGCAAATTGAAAACCTTTAGTAATATAACCAAATGTTTAAAACAGACAAATTATACACTGCTGCATCACAACAATCAGCAAAAAAATGTCAAGAATTACTGAAAATATTAGTGTGTACATTAACAGTTATACAAGAAAAATATAACCAAAACAGAAAGACTACCTTTTTCTCCCAGTTAATGTACCTACACCACAAGTATACCCCTCCCCCAAAGCACGCTTCACAGTACACAGACTGACTGTTGTAAATTAACATTCAAAATCCACACACAACAATAAACTCTCAATGATATGAGCACAGAAGGGATTCCTACAATCGATGTACGAAATTTTGAGCAAAAAAAATGACTCTAAAAGGTATTTTAAACAGCTTTTAGAGGTTTTGAATCACAGAGCTCTGAGAGAAAACTATCTCCAGCTACTACTACACACACACTACCCAGGCCAGAACTGAAGTGGTGCAGAACAATCTAGAGCCTATGTGACCTGCAATCCCACGAATCACTGCAGTATTTCATTTGGAGCTCAATTACAAGGCAAAGTGAGGCAAATTACATTGATTTCAGTGTACTTTGCCTCAAAATTGGTGGAGAAGTGGTTTGGGGAAGGCTGAATAATGCAATGTCATTTGTTTCAATGGACTTTGCATTCCTTATCATGAAGCGAAGTACTCTGCTTCACATTGTGGAGTACTCCACAGATTCCACGTTACTCCGTGAATCACTTCGCAGAGCGAATTGGGGCCACTTCACCCACCACTACTTACAGTACTGTAACTCACATGCAGTACAGGAAGGAACGTGAATGCCTATGGCTGTACTTCCCTGATGAGCTGAGCCTGTATCATAAAACTCCCCAATTTTAAAACTCTTATTAATGAGTACAGTGGTGGGGTGGTGAAGCCTGGAAAGATACTGCAAAACAGGCTTACAATACATCCAAGTAACTAGTAAAAAATTTAATGTTGTGGTTCTTAACATGATCCTGAATCATGATTTGTGACTCCATTTGTGATTGTGATGATGAAAAACATGATTTGGTGTCTATGGTGTGAGATAACCAATATGAAACTGTACTGGGAATGCGAATGCCTATGGCTATACTTCCCCGATGAGCTGTAGCACAAAACTCCCTGACCTAAAAACACTTATAAATGAGCACAATGGTGGGGTGGTGAAGCCTGGAGAAATACTACAAAACAGGCTTACAATACATCCAAGTAACTAGTAAAAAAATTAATGTTGTGATTTGTGACATGATCGTGAATCGTGATTTGTGACTGCATTTGTGACTGTGATGATGAAGAATGTGATTCGGTGTTGACAGTGTGAGATAACCAATATGGAACTGTAATGGGAATGCGAATGCCTACGGCTGTACTTCCCTGAAGAGCTGTAGCACAAAACTCCCTGACTTAAAAACTCTTATTAATGAGTACAATGGTGGGGTGTTGAAGCCTGGAGAGACACAACAAAACAGGCTTACAATATACCTGAGTAACTAGTAAAAAAATTAATGTTGTGATATGTGACGTGATCGTGAATTGTGAATTGTGACTGCATTTGTGATTGTGATGATGAAGAATGTGATTTGTATCACGAGTGACTTGTGATGATGGTCCTGACTTAAAAATGCATATTAATGAGTACAATGTTCATGCAGAATTATGCACCACACCAGTCCAGTACTTTGAAGGGAAGCCAAAGAAACAACTGTGACTTAAATTACAGATGGAGATTGGGCCCTATAGAGATGCAAATGCACAGACAGATTAAGATTGTGCTGCACACTAAAGAGATGCAGACGCAAAGGCACAACACCTAACCAGAGCTCACCATCAGAAATTGAAATCTGGAAAAGAATACCTTTGCCGGTTGGGGCAGGCAGTGGGGGGGAGGGGGCAGTGTACTGCACTGCTGCAGTACCAGACACTAGTACTAGTACCAGTAAAAACACCACAGAGAAGTACAAAAATCACACAGCTGCAGTGGATAGCAGGTTCACATTGCTGAAATTACTATGTGGCACAATAAAAGGTATCTGATTTGATGACACGCGTCACACATGTACTCACACACACACTAAGTAATGTGTAACAAATTGAAAACTTCAGTAATATAAACATATATTTTAAACAAACTGAAGTGATGCACTGCTACACCACAACAATCAACAAAAAAATGCAAGAATTATTGAAAATATTACTATGTGTACATTAACACGGTTATTCAAAAAAAATATCACCAAAACAATAAGAAATGTCTCTTACTCCAAGTTTATCTACCTACACCACACATACATCCCTCCCCCAAAGCACACTTCCACTGTCTCTCAGTACACAGACTGAATGTCATACATTAACATTCAAAATCCATACACAAACAATAAACGCTTGAAGATATGAAAACAGGAGGCTTTCCTACAATTGATGAACTAAAGTTTTAGTAAACAAAATTACTCAAAAAGGCTTTTAGAAGGTATGAATCACAGAAAGCTCTTAGAGCAGACTGTCTCCTACAGCTTTCTACACACACTACTCTGAACTGAGGCTGTGCAGAGCAATCTAGAGCCCATGTGACCTGAAATACCATGAAGCACTGCAAAATTTGCCTTTGGAGCTTAAAAACAAGGCGAAGTGAGGTGACGTACATTGTTTTCAATGTACTTCGCCTTAAGATTTGGTGGAGTAGTGGTTTGGAAAGGTGAAGTAATGCGAAGTCGTTGTTTTCAATGGACTTTGCGTTACCCATTATAACGCGAAGTACTCCGCTTCGTGGAGCACTCCGTGAATTTGCTTTTGCTTAGCGATTCACTTCACAGATCGAATTGGGGCCACTTTGCCCATCTCTAACTGGTACCCCTCTCCCAGGCTAGCTCATGTATTCTCTCCAAATGGACCATAACCTACAATGATATTTGTTACTTAGCCTTATCTGCGCACATGCTAACATATCACTGTGATCTCTATAATAAACTCTAGGGGCTATCTCTTATGTCTCGCATGCACTATGCACTAGAGTGTACTATCAACAAGTTCATTAGGTCAGGTACCCCCGACACACTTGCAGCCATGTTTAAAAGGTCCGATCAGCTGTATCCCCTTCGGTCCTCCCACCTTGAGCTACTCACAACACCTAGATGAGTCACTAATATAGGTGCACAGGCTTATTCCTACTTTGATCCCCACTACTGGAACTCATTACCCTATACCTTGCACTCCTCAATGTCTCATTCTATTTTTAAAACTGAGCTCTGCAAGCACCTTATGTCCACTGTTCCTGTACTTGACACTCTGTTCCTTCCAATCTGATGTTTCATGTCCTTTTGTAGGAAAGTTAGATATCTGCTGTTTAATAATACTGTAATTTATTTCAATCATTATTGGTGCCTGTTAACTGTTAATTGTAATACTCTGTACTACTGGTTTGTATACTTATTTGAACACCTAATCTTGTTGTTTTATTGTTCTACTGCACTCATTGTATCTATATGATGTTCTGTTGCTATACAGCACTCATTGTATTAGTATGGTGTAATTGTCATGGGTTGTGCCTGAAAATAAGCATTAGATCTGTGCGAAATATAAAATTCCACCTGCAGAATGCATGCAGAATGAGCATTCCAATTTTGCAGAATTCTGTAGAATATTTGTGAAAATTCAGTGGAATTTCACAAAACTTTATATTTCAGTTATTTCAATATACTTTTAAAACTATGCATCCAAATAACACCAAATTTGGAATGTACACAGTACCCAACAGCTTACATGAGTGTCCAAGTTTGAGATTTGTAGATTGAATGGGGGAGGAGTTATGGGTGGCCAAACATTTAATCAAAATAACATTTTCAGTTATTTGAGATCATTTAAAGATGTCTTATCCAAATTTCTCCACAATATCAGGATTTATAGACTCATCTAGAATGCATATATGCACTATGCTTTAAGTCTCAAGCTTCAATGGGAGCTCAGTTATAGGTAGCCAAATATTTTGCCAAAATTTGGATTTCTGTAATTTTAGTATAAGTTTGATAGTATTCATTGAAATTTTACAAAACTTGACAGGTATACAAGTTATCAATACATTTGTATATGCTTATAGCTTCAGATTTCTAGCTTTAAATGGGACTGAGTTGTAGCCTGCCAAATATGTTGCCAAAATTTAAATTTAGGTTAGTTCCTGCTAATTTTTAAACTATATATCCAAATTTAACTAGAGTTGAAACATTTAAACTACTATACCACATGGCAATTTCTGAAAAAGTTCATATTTGCTGCTTTAAATGGCATTGAATTAAAAGTAGTCAAACTTTCACAACATTTAAAAATTTAATTTTGCAAGAATGTAAACTACAAATTTATAAACCCCAGAAACTTTAAAACCAGAGAATGCAATGCCATTAATTTTGGCATGTTCTTAGACCTTACAAGGAGCCCGTGTGTGCCTATTTTATTAATTGCTTGCTGTGAGAAATTGCAAAATACTGTATTGTAGGTTATAATCCCGTTCATTTTATTTTCGCTATATTCACTGTTGAGGTTTTTAAGCGAAAATAAAATGAACGCTAAAATTAAATGATTTTACAAGCGCGGGTAAGAAACATATCACATGTTAGTGTATCAGTATACTTTATTAAAAGTGCAACAGAAATATTTAAAATCTCAAAAGTAAAAATAAACACAATTAAGTCTGTAGTATTTTGTGTCCCCTCTGTTCGTTCTTAATTAATCCACACACACACTTCATGGTTAGCACATGGCCATCTTCTGTTCAGTGTTTGCCTGTGAAAAACACAGCAAACACCAATTACTACTCGCTCACCAAAAGTTTTATCTGAAATAAAGCATTTCACAGCTTGGTGTGGTTTAATAACTTACTCAGAAATCCACACACACTTCGGGGGTAGCACTTTGCGGTTAGTGATCTTCTGTGCAGTTTGGTGTTTGCCTGTAAAATACAAAGCAAACACCGATTACTACTTGCGTTCCAAATCTCACCAAAAGTTGTCTCTCCATTAAATTACAGCATTTTCTAGTGTTTTACAGCTTAGTGTGGTTACTTACTCAGTAAGGCAGGACCAGGGGACGTCATAGATCCTGGCTAAATTAAATCCGCGGATAACATCATCTGCTCGTGTTATCAGGCTCTTAAAGCTCTCCTCAAGCCAAATGGGCATGGTGTTCTTTAAGTGTTTGGAGGCACAGGTCAATGTTAAGATCTCTGGTCCCATCAGCACTAATTTTATCTGACATTAGACCTGCGTACCAGTTTGTAAATTGCGATTTCAAAAAATCCTTAAAAATCTTGTTTACTGACACATCCAATGGCTGTAGAGCATCGGTACAGGAGGCAGCAAAATACACTGGGATTAGTCCACTGTCCTTGAAATGTTTTATGACATCCTTTATTGTGTCTGCGCCCTGTATAGGTCCAGCATGATCAGAGCCTTTTGCTCATCTGGTAGATTGAGGCTGGATTTGATACTGGCAACATAGGGGTTAAGAACCATATCTATAAACTGCAGGGTTGTTACAGCATTTGCCCAATGATTCTCACTATGAGTTACATGCCATTCACAGGGGAACTTATGGTTTGGATGGCAGGCAGTACTGCGACCTTTATAGATAAGCTGTGGCGGTAGCATTTCACCATTTAGCGCACCTGCAAGTACAACAGAAATCTGTCCCTTATCCCCAAGGCCAGTAAGTGGCACTTGCTTTGACCCCATTTCAGCCATAGTCCACTCTGAGACAGGGATCATATTTATCCCTGTCTCATCTAGATTTATAATCAATTCCTGTGGTATCAGTTCCTGAGCACTGGCATTCGAAATGCTTTTTAAAAAAGCCGCTTTTAACTGTGGAAAGTCAATAGGAGTTTTTCTGGCTACCGTAGTGCCCTTTCATTGACTAAACCCCATTCTGTTCAAAAAGCCCCATGCCCACTTGCTCGATAGATTTAGGTGACCTCCATTCTCAAGAAGTGTATGCGAACAGTTCGCTTTGACAATACCGACTGCGATAGCTCGAATTACCCCCGCATTTACCACAGCTCCCTCAGATCGTAGTGTTTTAACAATTTTATGGAGTTGATCCTCAAGGTTAGACTCCAGGTGTGTGGGCTGCTCTCTCTGTTTTCTGGGAAGACTTTGTGACATGGCAGTGGGGTCAGGATGTTTCTTAAATTCAGTAAGGTAGTCCTATTTAAACTTCCTAACAGTGCTTTTGTTAAATTTGTTACCTGTGCTAGACAGGTGAAATCTCACTGCTGCCATCACACCTTGCTCAACAGCATACTTGCCTAGCTGGTAATGGGACTCGGCACTCTAATTGTCATACTAGGAAGGGCGGCTTTTCTTACACGGTAGAGGAGCAGCTGCAAGCTCCTTGGCAACGGAGGCAGTAACGGAAAGATCTATGCCTGAGTTATCACTTAACTCTGCAACTGGCAAACTATTGATTTCAACTGGGTATTTGTGTTTTCCTTGCGAGCTACAAATCCATTTCAGGAGAGCCATTTATCTGAGCGGAGTGCCGGTACTGCAACAACTGAGAACGGAGTGAGTACTAAGCGGTCTCTATGAAATACCAATACAAGGTTTATCTCTAAAAGGTGTGCCTTCAATTAACTAACACTTAATTAAGAATTTTGTTGCTGGTCTGTATTTTACTGTGTACCATGTGCTAATTCAATCAGGCATGAATAGCAGCAGCATGTAGTGAACTGCGAAATAAATCGGGCACTAATTCAACCTACAATACTATATTATACATCTATACTTAAAGTCAAATATCATGAGTCTTTCTGAAAATTAAAGAATTCCATGATAAATCCCATAAAACTGGAATTTTCTAATTTCACTCAGCCTTATCTGGGGGATTCTAATTAAAGAATAGGGGTATAAGAGGCAGATAACACAGATAACACAGGTGCTCACCAGGTTCTGGTGTTAGATGCACAGTTTCACCAAGAAATGGACAGCTGAGCTGGGTAGCACAACAGTGGTAGACCCACAGGTTGGAGCAAGAAAGCACAGAGTGTCAAAAATTCCAGTCTGAATGCAGGATATTTAAGGATCACATACAGTAAATTTATGATCCGGGGAGCCTGGTGTACATTCAAGTCGAGGACTTAGAGGTACTCAAAAAGATGTAGTATGGGAAGACAATGTCTTGGGCAGCAGAAAAAAAAAGAATTCTGGCTATTCCAACATGGTAGGTCACTAGGAAAAGAAGCAGGTGACTCACATTTAAGGGAGTTTGTCACTGCAAAGAACAAAGAGGATATCAGTGGGCTCAGTACTTCTACTGAGTCAATAAGGGTGGAGGTAATCATCCAGAGAGGAACAGCAGGACTGCAAAAAGCTCATCCCAGCTTATCAAATGAAGTAGTGATATGAGCACTTTTAGTGCTAAATTTCACAAACAAATTCTGCATGCTTCATCTACAGTATATGATATCATAAATATTTGGAAAATGTTACCAATCATCTTTTTTTCTTCTCCAAAATTAAAACTGCTTAACCAATTTATCCAGTTGTGTTAGACATCAAGATACAGTGACTATGGATATGCATGTCAAATGTTAACTCTATACATGCAGGAGCAGAGAAGTTTCAAACATTAACATTTTTTATCGTTTTCAGAAAGTTTTGCAAATATTTACATAGCAACATTTTGAACCCCTGTAACTTAAAAATCTCTTATCTAATTCTCTCCATATTCAGAGCATTCTATAAGTATTACAAAAAGGTTATCCATACTAATTTACACATGTCTAGCTCCAAAGGTGCCTGAGTTATATGCAAATGAAATATTTTCATGACATTTCCTGAAAAAAATTAAGTGACAGATTTTGAGCA
Organism: Neoceratodus forsteri; assembly: GCA_016271365.2. Lineage (NCBI taxonomy): Eukaryota > Metazoa > Chordata > Ceratodontiformes > Ceratodontidae > Neoceratodus > Neoceratodus forsteri. The sequence goes on from CM057458.1 coordinate 768,177,019, forward strand.
CATATAATTTTGAGATGATGCATCATATTGTCATAAAAACTGTCAGAACTGCTAGAACACGTATCATCAAGAAATCATGCCAAATTTAAGATCCCTGATCCAACAGATAAAAATGTTTGTGAAATTTTGCACAAACAATAAAACAACAACATTGGAGCACCTATAATTTTGACATTATCCATCTGAATTTCATGATGTTGGCGCATTTGTGGCCAATACATCAAAGTGCACATATGCCAACTTTCAGAGCTCTAGCTTTAACAGCAACTGAGTTAGAACCAAATTACTAAATGTTTAAAATTCTATTAAATTCCAATGAAATCAGTCCATTTCAGAAAGGTGTCTAAGAAGTCTCTTCTATTTATTAGTTTAAAGATTTTCACCAGAAAGGTATGTTGTTTTGCAAGCAGCTCAATTTAAGATGTGTCCTGGGGAAGGGGATGGGGTGGATAAGGAATACAGAATAATTTTTGGCAGTCCATGTTTAATTATATATTTTTACACACCCAATGTGTAGGATGATTTCATAACCAAAGCTAGTGAAGCTTGAGTGGTTTGCAAGGTCTTTACAAACTGAGGATACATTCTACTCTCTTACAGGGCATATGTGTTGTGACCCCCCCACAGTTGCCTTTCTCTGGACAGCTTACATCCTGGCTGTGTCATTTCTGGGGTTTGGCCTCCCAAGACTGTACACAGCACTCCAGCTTGGGTTTCATCGGTGAGTGATATAGTGGCAATACCACCTCCCTTCACCTGCTGGAGATAACACTACTTATGCACATCAACATCACACTAAATCTACCCACTGTTTCTTCACACTCTAAGTAAAACATAGAAGTTGCTGTTGTTGGCCAATAAGGACCTCTTGAACCACCTAGTCTGCCCGATAATAAGACCACAGGCTGCCCTGCTGCTTTGAAGTCATCAGATATGATAACCCCAAAGTCCCTTTCCTGTTTAATGACTATCAGAATCTTCTCCGATACTGTACTCAGCAACTGGGTTCCTATGCCCAAGGTGCATGATTTTGCAGTTTTTGACATTGAACCCCAACAACATGCTCTTGAGCACTCCTTAAGTTTTCCAAGATCCCTTCACTTTTTCTCTACCCCCTTTTAAGTGTCCTACTATGTCAGATTTTGGTATCATCTGCAAAAAGGCATGACTTTCCTTCCAGTTCCACAGCAATGTCACTTGCAAAACATTGAAGTGGACCAGTCCCAGTACCTGTGGCACCTTGCTGGTCACTCTTTCATTATTTGAGTGAGTGCTGTTTACCACCACCCTCTGTCTCCTATCCATTAACCAGTTTCTAACCCAATTCACCACTTGGATCTCACCCCTTGGCTGCTCAGTTTTTGTTTTATCAGTCTACTGTGTGGCACAGTGTTGAAGGCATTGCAAAAGTCCAGATAGATCATGTCCACTGCCCTCCCCTGATCAGTATTTGTGGCCTACTGGGTCGATACATCATACACTCTACAGTGCATGACAAGACTGCAAGGTAGGAACAGCACAGTAGGGAAGAGTGAAAGTGTGCAAAACTGTGAAATGAAGAATATGCAGCAGTGCACCCTCTCATTCTTCACAGTGCAGGATAAGAATCCTGCTAGGAGACAGGTCCACCGAGCAGCTGCTGTGACTCAACGGGATGAGCCACTGGCAGCAAGGGAGGCAAGTAATGCATTTGGGACCGGGTTTTGATTCCTGGTTCCAGACACATGGAATTTTACTTTTTTTGCACTTTGTGCAATTTTTACTGATAACCCTCCCCCCAGAGTTAGATAATTTAGTTGGGTGGTTTGGGGGCACAGCCCCATAACAGGTGATGTGTGGGGCAGAGCCCCCAATAAAAAGAAGACTTGTGCCGTTTTCAAAATATTGCGCTGCATTGGCAGTGCAGTATATTGCTGCAGCATTATGTGTTGCGACATTACGACCCTGTACATATCTGTGGTCACCCAGTCAAAGAAATCTATTAGATTCATCTGGCATGACCTTCATCCATGTAAATCCATGCTGCCTGTGGTCTTGCAGCCCATTGGAATCACTATACTCTAACAGTCTTTCCCTTAGCAGGGTTTCCATTAATTTACCCTCCACTGAAGACAGAATCATCAGTCTATAGTTGCTTGCCTCCCCCATCCTGCCACTGTCATGTACAGGAACAATGTCAGCTCTTTTCCAGTCAAGAACCATGCCTGTTTTCAGTAAGCCATTGAGCAAGGCAGTGGATGGGGCAGAAAACACTTTTTTCTGAGTTCTTTTAGAACCCTTGGGTATATCCCATCTGGTCCTATAACTTTGTCCACTTTCAGAGCTGCATATCTTTTCCAGACTGTTTCCTCTGAAAATCAACTTGTTTCCACCTCTCCCTAATGAGGTCCATCTCCCTTCCTCCACTGTGATGACTGAGCAGAAGTACCTGTTTAGGATGTCCAGTTTTTCCTTGATCCCCATCTCCTCTCTCCCCCTCCACACTTCTAATCCTCACTTTCCCTCCCTTTCCTTTTCACTTCCCACTTGTGTAGATGGAGAAACTCATACCCTCCTTAATGATTCCTTTGGGGATTCTTTCCTCTGTCTATGCCATTGTTCCCCTTAGCAAAAGTCATCATAGCTGCAGATGTGGGCTAGAACAGGATAATGGGAACAGCAGAGAAGTAGAGAACAAGGGGATAAGAACAAAACTTGCAAAAAAACAGGGAAAATTAGGCGGGGCACAAGGGGAGAAAGGAGATTGCAGGCAGAGTCGGAGCAAGGTGTAGAGGGCTGTGTGTACAAATACAAGGAATCTTGGAAATAAAATGACAAACCTAATGGTCATAATGTCTGAGGCAGACCTGGATATGGTGGACATTAGTAAGTTATAGTGCACAGGTAGTCACAACTGGGATGTGGCCATAGCAGGATACACTCAGTTCAGGAACGGTAGGAAAGGGAAGATAGTGTTGGCAACAAACCTCTGTGCAAAATAAGACAGCATGAACAGGAGGAAAAGAGAACACTATAGTTTTCAAAGGAAGTTGCTGCAAAGCTTAAGGCCAAAGGGGTAACATTCAGGAGGTACAAAGAGATGCAGAGGGAAGAGGATTGGTGGTGTACCAGTAAAAGCAGTGGGAAGCAGGGAAGGCAGTAAGGGGTACAAAGGTGCAGTCTGAGGAAAGGATTGCTAAATGGGTAACTAATGGGGATGCAACTTTTTAGGTACATAAATGAAAAGAGAATGAGATGGGAAAGAATTGTGAGGTTAAGAGCACAGCTGGAGACTGTGCAGAGGAGGATCAGGACAAAGCAGATATCCTGTACAGAAAATTCTGTTCAGTCTTCACAGTGTAATAGGAGGGTGATGGATTACATAAAAGCAATAATAACACTGGGGGGCAGCGAAGGAGGTAGACCCAAGTCCAGTAACAGAGTAAAGAGTTCTGAAAGGACTGGCAAATCTGAATGTAAATAAAGCTATGGGGATGGACAGGGTACACCCAAGGTTGTTGAGGACCTCTGGGAGGTACTGACTGCACTTCTGACAGCCCTAGTCAACAACTCACTGGAAACAGGAGTGGTTGAAGAGGACTGGAGGAGGCCAGACGTAGTCCTGCTTCATAAAAGCAGCAGCATAGAGCCTGGCAGCTATAGGCCAGTCAGTCTAATATCACTGGTGGGGAAGTTAATGGAGACACCATTAAAGGAAAGGCTTGCAGAGTATTTTGAATTGGGTTAGAGATCCAAGGAAGCATGAATTCATGGGGAGATCATATTAGATGAACTTGATCAATGACTTTGGCTGGATGACTAAGAAAACAGATCAGGCTGGGGCTGTGGATGTGGTCTAAGTAGACGTCAGCAAGGCCTTCAACACCATACTACTGTACATAGGTGGCTAATAAGGAAACTGGGCAGTTTGAGGATATGTCCTAAGGTGGTAAACTGGGAATGAATTCATTGATGGATAGGCAACAGAAGGTAGTGGAAAACAGCAGTCACTCTGTGGATGGGAGAGTGACCAGTGGGGCACCTCAAGGCTCAGACTGGGATCAGCCCTCTTTAATGTCTTTATTAATGATATCTCAGAAGATCTGGAAGGAAAGGTAGCATCTTTACAGGTGACACTAAAATTTGCAACAGGATAGACACTCCAGAGAAGGCAGAGAGGGTGTGTAGAGACCTGAGAAAACTTGAGGGTAGTCATTGGTATGGCAGCTGGGTTTCAATGTGAAAAATTGCGAAGTCATGCACCTACAGCACAGACACACAGAGGTAGAGTATAAAATTGAGGAAGAGGTACTGATGGTCACTAAACAGGAAATGGACCTTGGGGTAATTATATTGGATGACTTGAAGGTGATAAGGAAATGCAACTAGGCAATGGGTAGGGCCAGCTCGATAACTGCTGGGATGCCTTGAGAGGGGTATCACCAACAGAAGGAGAGAGGTGGTGTTACCACAGTATAGATTGTTGATGAGACTGTGTTCATTTCTGGGGACCACATCTCCAGAAGCTCAAAGACAAGGTAGAGGTTGTCCAGAGGAGGGTAGCTAAAATGGTGCTGGGGCTGCACCAAAATCTTGATGAGGAGAGACTGAGGGATCTCAATATGTACATCCTGGAAGAAAAAAGGGAAGGGGGTGTGATAGAGACCTTTAAATGCCTTACAAGGGTGAATAAGGTAAGAGAAGGGAGTATTTTTCAGAGGTGAAGGTGCACAAGAACAAGGGATCATTCTGTTAAGCTGGAAGCAGGGAATTTAGGAGGGATGTGAGTAAGTACTTCTTCAATGAAACAGATGTAGCCACTTGGAACAGTTTTTGAGCAGAGGTGGTGGGGCAAAGTCATAGTGGGCTTCAATCATGCAAGGGATTGACATGAAGGAGTCTTGGACATAGAGCCACTAAGCTTATCCCACACCTAATCAGCTTGGACTATAGCACTCAATTAAATAAAACAGGACTTTATACTTCATCACAAAGAAGAATCAGAGATGACTTACTTCAACTTTTTAAAATACTTGGGAACCAGGAACAAATGAAGATATGTGGTATTGAATACTCCACCAGAAAAACTGCAGCTAGACTTCACAATAGACAGTTGGAAGTTATGAGAGTGAAAAGTAATAAAAGAATGAACTACTATACCATCAGAACATCAAGAATATGGAATACATTACCACAGGACATAGTTGATTCATCAAATATCTTAATGTTCAAAAACAAATTAGATAAATGGCAGTTTGGGTAGGGACTTGGGTTAATGTTCCATGTATATGGAGGACAATCATGATGGGCAACTCACCTTCTTTTGTCCAGAAGTACCAAAGTACCAAAGAAGGGCGGGGGGGGGAGGAGGTAGCTGGACATCAAGTAGGGTCTATGATGACAGTACAGGTAGGGAAAAATGGGCAGACTGGGTGGGCCAGGTGGTCATTATCTGCTGACAAATGCCATGTTTCTATGTTTCTTTGCATCACCAACAGAATCATGCAGGCACATGTATAACACTTTTTATTACATTTTTGATGTGTGTGCATGTGTGTGTTGGGGCCAGAGGCATTTCCAGCAGTTAAGCATGGATGTGTTATTCAATTTAATTATAGTCTCTGCAATGTGACAGCAGTGATGAGAGATATGAGGGGCCATCAATTCATACTGCTCCCAAAATATTATGGCATTATTTTACTGAATTTTCCAACATTAAAAACTATTTCTCTACTAAGTGGAGGATGGCTGTTGTGGTCAGACTGTAGCCAGAGGGGGAATGAAGGGTCATCCTTCCAAACAGATGTACCAATGTAAAATTTTATCTTTCATCTGTAAGTCAATTTTTTTAATTAGTGGCTCAGTGAAAGCTCTATTTTTATAATACAGATTGTTTTCAAACTGGGCAGATGCCAATTTCTTAGTACTACCTGCTCATTTGAGGATCGATGTGATAACGGTGATCGCAGAATAGCGATCGCTGTTAGGGCGAATGGAAATCTCTAAAAAAATATTTTGGTGATGCAGACCCCGGCGCACAGCAAAAGGGCACTAGGGACTTGGATTTTAAATGTAAATGAAGGGGGCTGTGCCCACCGCAATCCTCATGGTGGGCTTCACTCCCCACACCCCACTTCTTAAGGATTCTCAACTCCAGGGGGGTGCATGTCAGGGGGAGTGCAACCCCCCCAAAAGATGTTTGTGCTAGGCACAACAAAAGGCACCCATACCTGGACCCAAACCCAGCACCATTCATGCCCCAGCCCTGAACCCATCCACCATGCCATGGGAGCAGCTCGGCAGCTCACTGTGGTGCCACCCTCACAATCCCTCCTCCCTCCCATCCCACCCCATGCTCAGCATGCTCATTCCCCACATGGGTATACATGTAGTGACAGGATCCGTGCACCCCCCCATCCAGTTGCCCTCGCTCTCTCGTTGCTGCGGTGTAAGGCATTGCAACTGAGTCGCCATTTCGGTAGATGCCCAATCATGGTCACTGAACTCACAGGATACCCTCATTTGGCTGTACAAGTTTGGGTACCTTTAATAAAATTGGGCAGTACCTTTTCCCAGAAATGGAAGCTTACATTCTTTCCTACCAATACAACTTATAACTGGCTACCTGTTTCTACTTTTATTTTACCTATCCATCTTGGATGTGGTTGGTCATAATTGTCCTTCCAGATTGCCTATCCATCTTGGATGTGGTTGCGCATAATTGTCCTTCCAGAAGAGATGGATTTTGTATTCTGTTCCCCATTTATTTATCTTGTTGACAATCAACTTCCCAATGAGATAATTCAGAATGGTGAGGTGACCTTTGCATATATCATTTATATTGTCCCTTTACTTTTCAACAGGGTCTTTACAATCTGAACAGATTTCTCACAAGTCAATTCAACTATGACTAATCTGGACATGAAGTAGTATACTTGAAGCCATAATCTGTTGCACTTTTACAACTCTAAATGGATAGATTGTGGTCCACTATGACTTAAAACTCCATTAGGTATCCCATGCTTGGAAAATGCTAAAGTAGCTTTTATGCAGTTAATGCTGCTATTACTGCTAAAGGTATGCAAAGTACTATCTCAGGATCAATAGACTGATGTTTCTCACTCATGTAATTCTTGCCCTGCCATGTTACAACATCACTGTTTATTGAAATACAAACTCATGCATACCCCCATAATGCAAAGCATCATGGGATGTACTGTCTATGCAAATCACCATGACATTTTAGGTTGGTTCAGCTTTAAACAGGAATGCATTGTGCCAAAGGTCCTGTCACACAATCTGCAAAGGGTGCAAACAGAAGACACAGACATGCATTTCATCCTACCCAGGACTCAGTGTGCCTCGTCTATGTGACACCACAGGGGAAATGAACCAGCCCCTAAGTCGGTATTATGGTTTAAGGTCATGGTGAGCTCCCCCCAAAAAACAACAAGCTTAAGGACAAAGAACCTCAGTGCAAAAGCACTGAGATAACGATTATCCCAAAAGGCACTGACCATAAAGCCAAGTTTCAAAGAAATACAAAAGCACACATACTCCCATAATGCAAAGCATCTTGAGATGTATATGCAAATCACCATGAAATTTTAGGCTTGTTTAGCTTTAAGCAGAAATGCATGGTACCAAAGGACCTTTCATGCAATCTGCAAAGGGTGCAAACAGAAGACACAGACACATGTTTTGTCCTTGCCAGGACTCATTAGTGTGCCTTGTCTGCAAAGGGTGCAAACAAGACAAAGACATGCATTTCATCCTACCCAGGACTCACCAGTGTGCCTTGTCTCTATGACACCGCAGAGAAAATGAACCAGCCCCTATGTTGTTCTCATGAGTTTGGGTCATGGTGAGCCCCCCCCAAAAATAAAAAAACAAGCTATCACTATCTATATGTGTGTAAGGTATACATCATATTTCATGGAGTTTCAGCTTTCTGTTTTTATGTCTCTGATTATATTTCATACACATTAAGTATGTTTCCACCATCTGTGAGATATCCAGATTTATTTTGTGACAATACATTGTCCTATTTTTAATTTTCAGTTCTTTAGATGTAATTGTAACATCCACTCCCTATTAACTGCCTAAAGCATGTATTGGGGAAGGGCCTTTTTGTGCCCACTCTATCAATCACTTTGCAGAAGCTCTAATGTGCCTATAAGAAAGTAACTTCTGGGTTGGGCAAACAGCAGAGACAGGGCAGCAATTAACACCTTTAGAGTAGCTTCAGACTAGCTATGGCCTAAAGGGAACCACCCAGTCTGACACTGGAACCTCTGATAACCTGTATTAGTGTGGTATCCTGGATAGCACTTGCAGATGTATATTCTATATAAGTAAATGAAACTTTTGAAGCAGATAAAGCAGAAGAATAAAAAATGCTGTTGTGGTCTCATTACCTCTGCACCTGAAACTGAACCACAGCCTTTTGACAACCCTGAAAAGGCCATTACCTAGTCCCTTAACTGAACCAGCTATCACTACACAGCACCAACAAAAACATTGTAGGGTCAGTGCAGGGAAGGAGACAAGTAAAACCAGTATTACAGTCATGGACTTCAGATGTACGGACTTTGACAAGATGATAAGAATAGTAAGGGAGACAATGGAGGGTACAGAGAATATAGGGACAGTGGAGGAGTTATGGCAAGCTATTAAGGGAGGAGTACTGAAAGCTGCAGAAATGTGCATAAAAAGGTTAGGAAGATCAAAAGGGGGATGAAACTGCTTTGGTTTACAAAGGAGGTTGTGGGGCAGTCAGGGAAAGGAGGAGGGTTTTCAGAAAATTTAAGAGGACACTCAGAGAGGAAAATAAGAGTATAGGGAAAAGAGGAGTATGGCAGGGAAGAAGATCAGAAGGGCAAAAGCAGATACTGAGAAGAAAATAGCAAAAAAGGCCAAAAGGGGTTACAACCTTTTTCAGATATGTGATGGAGAGGAGAAGGGCAAGGCAGGGGATTACTAGGCTGAGGGGGGAGGGAGGAATAAAATTAGAAAGGGACTGTGAAAAAGCAGAGTTATTAAATATGTACTTTAGCTCAGTATTCACTGAGGAAGAGGAGGATTGTAGGGGACCTGAGCTAAAGTCGAAGGGGAAGGAAAGCAAATGGATGGATCTGAGTCCATTCACTGTGTATAGGGTTAGGGCAGAGTTAGATAGATTGAGGGTGGACAAGGCAATGGGGCCTGATGGGTTACACCCCAGGGTGATCAAGGAATTGAAGGAGGAGTTGGCTACACCCATGACAAGGCTCTTCAGCTTGTCCATGGATATGAGGAGAGTGCCGGAGGACTGGAAGAGGACAGATGTAGTGCCTTTACACAAGAGAGATAGTAAGGAGGTAAAGGGGAACTACCAACCTGTCAGCCTTGCTTCAGTGGTGGGGAAGGTAATGGAGGCATTAATCAAGAAGAGGGTGGTGGATTACCTGGAGAAGAGTGGCCTGTAGGACATCAGGACAGCATGGCTTCATGAAGGGGAAGTCTTGCCAGACATGCCTAATTCAGTTCTTTGATTAGGTGACTCAGGTGATGGACTGGGGGAGGGTGGACGTTGCCTATCTGGACTTCAGTAAGACCTTTGACACTGTCTCCCATAGAAGGCTGGTGAGCAAGATGGAAAGTCTGGGGTTGGGTGGGAAAATAAGTTGGGTGAAGGCCTGGCTGTCAGGAAGAACTCAGAGGGTGGTGCTAAATGGAGTGCACTCCAGGACACAGAGGGTGAAGAATGGAGTGGTACTGGGGTCAGTTTTAGGTCCGCTTCTCTTCAACATCTATATCAGTGATATTGCTGAAGGTTTGAGGGGGAGGGTGTGCCTATTTGCTGATGATACGTAAATATGCAATAGGATGGACACCCGGGGCGGGGGGGGGTGGAGGACATGAGGAAGGACTTAAAGACACTTGAGAAATGGTCTGAGATGTGGCAACTGAAATTGAATGGCAAGAAGTGCACTGTGATGCACTTTGGGAGTAGGAACAGAACAGCAGGGTACACCCTTGGTGGGGAAGAAATTAAAGTAACAGAACAGGAGAGGGATCTGGGGATCATAGTCTCATTGAACCTTAAGGTAGGAATCTAACACATCAGGGCGGTGGGAAATATCAGTGGAATGTTGGCGTGCATAGGCAGGGGCATTACTAGCAGAAGGAGGGAGGTAATAATGTCCCTTTACAAAGCCATGGTGAGGCCGCACCTGGAGTATGGAGTTCAGTTCTGGAGGTCGCATCTCTGCAAGGATATAGATACTTTGGAGAGGGTTCAGAGAAGGGCAACCAAGATGGTGCCGGGTATGCTGGGAAAGTCATATGTGCAGAGGTGTAATGAGCTGGATCTGTACATGCTGGAGACAAGGAAGGAAAGGGAGACATGCTTGAAACTTTTAAATATATGTAAAGAGGCTCAATAAAGTGGAAGAACAGGGTTATTTAAGAGGAAGGAGGGAGTAAAAACTAGAGTGCACAACCTCAGACTGCAAGGAAAAAGATACAGGGGCAATGTGAGAGGGTGTTTCTTCATGGAGAGGAGGCTGGAGCCCTGGAACAGACTACCAGATTGAGCGGTTGGGGCAAAATCGGTAGAAGAATTCAAGAGGGCATGGGACAAGCATATGGGGCTGAGTATCAGGAGAAGGGTAGGGGCTGACAAGGAGGGGGAGGTGTGGGGGGATAAAAAGGGCAGAATAGATTGGCACGTATGGTCTTTTTCTGCCATCAGGCTTCTATGATTCTATGATCTCCCTATGAAGATGTTATTGAAATCATTTCTTCTTTTGCAAATTGTAGTGTTTAGTATAGTCAGTTCATTCCAGTAGCTGTAGTAGTCTGGAATCCTGGGGAATGCTATATATTTCTTTTTGACATGAACTATGTATAGATTTCTTCAGCACCACAATGGTTTAACATGTCCATGCCTGTGTTTTCAGTATAATAATTTGCAGTTTCCACAAGTTTTCTATTGATACACTGTAAAGTCACACAGTTAAGTCAACGTAAGAATGAATGTTCTGACCTGATTTTACTTCTACCTTTTCATACTGTCTCACAAAATTTTGAATGCACCTCAACAATAAAAGTGAACTAATGTGTTTATCATTCAGTCATATGATATGTATGTAACTTTCTTTTTATTCTCTAAATTCTCAGTGACTAATTAATCATCAGTCTGACAATCTTGGGCCAGATATTCAAAAGTTAGCATGGGCACCAATGGGTTTTTGTCCAAGCTAGGTTTGTGACCATTTTTGAGGCAGGGTCTATATTCAGTGGCCCATGTAGCATGGCTTAAACTCGATAATGCCCAGGCAATAACATAACTCTGTACCAATGCAAATAAGGGGGTCCCTTCCTGCATCAGGGTACAGCCACATATTCAAAGGTTTACAATGGTGGTGAATGGCACACAAAGCAGTGCTACTTACTGCCTCCAAAAAACATTACTTAACTAGGCAATAAGCCCATGCCCCCATCAATGGTGGGATGGCCCTACAGAAGCCACTCACCTGAGGGCACCCATCACATGACTGTCAGACAGATCCCTGGTGTCTAGAGGCACAACCCCCTCCCCATCACCATTCACCAATCTCGTAGATTTGTCACTTATCCCTGGTGTCTAGCATCACCCCCCATGCCCTGATCACCCATCCACTATATGTGATTCCTTCCCCTGGGATCTAGTGGCACTCCCACCTCAAAACACCAATCCTGTATCTGTTAATCTTTTCCCTGGTGTCTATTGGCACCCTCTCACCCCTGAGCACCCATTCTGTATCTGTGAATCATTTTCTTGGTGTTTAGTGGCAGTCCCATCCCCCAAACACCTATCCACTCTCAGTAAACATTTTCCCTGGTGTCTAATGGCACCCTCTGAATGCCCATCCTGTATCTGAGAATCCTTTCCCTGGTATCTATTGACACCCTGTGACAGAGTTTGGAAAGACTCTGTCCCACTTGTTATGCAGAGAGACTTAAATGCAAGAATCTAGTTTGTCCTCTCCTATTTTGCCACTTGTCTATCTCTTGCCTGTCTGATTGAGAAATAACACTTTCTTGTGGTACCTAGAACATAGCCACTCATATGGTCCCACAATTTCACCGTTATCTTCCTTCCTTCACTTGCCATTCCTAGTCTTTCTTTCTTTCTCCCCTTGCTTCCATGTTGTTAGCAAATGTATGTACATCTTTATGTGAAACTGGGGTCCATTGGTTTGTAAATATATATAATTATATTATTGAAATGATTGCAGAAAGCTATTTGGGTTTCTTAAAAAAATAACAATCCAAAATATAGGGGGTTGAACTTTAGATGTAGTTTTACCTTGAGAAGCTTATTAACAGGATTGTCAAGAGGAAACCATCTCTGGGGCAGAATGTTCCATTTTTTTGCACCAGTTGAGACTGGATGGATGTACTCTTCAGGCTGGTCACAGGAAAGAAGCTGACAAAGTCTTAATACAGCTTGTGAAATACAAGAGATATAATTTATAAGTACAGTCTGAACTGCCAGGCAAAAGCATCTTATATAATGAGAACAGTGTTTTGTTTAGAGAGAACTAGAAAGCTGGAGATTTTAAAAACAGTCTCACACGTAAGACTTTGTTTGATTGCTTGAATCAAAAGTTATCCTGCACTAATTTTATTTTATTTTTTGTTTTTGTTATTGATAATAACAAAATATTAACTGCAAATGTCATAACTTCTCCTGGCCTGCCTATGTTTCCTGACCCATGTCTTTATGACACACACCCCACAAACCCATCACCCATCAAATATCTGTTAATCATTTCCTTGGTGTCTAGTGGCACTCCCCATGCTGAGTACCTGCTCCATGTCTGCTATACTATCCCTGGTGTCCAGTGGTACCCCACAACATGCTAGTCAACGAATGGATCGGCGAACACTGGTGGCCCAGCATCCACCCTGCCCCCCTGTCCGGACCCTGAACATCATCATTCCAGCCTCCCCCTTACCAGCATGTCTGTGCCTGTGTGTCACATCCCAATATAGTGACTGGCACAGCCCTCCTCTCACCTCATCAACTGGCAGCCATATGAGCTGCAGTGCACACATGTACAGCATATTGTATACAATATGTGTGCACACTGCAGCTGATATGGCAGCCATCCAAAGAGGTGGGAAGAGGGCTGTGTCAGTTGCCATGTTGGAATGCAAAACATGCCAAAGACGCATTGATAAGGGGAGGTTGGATGAGCAATGTTCAGGGTGTGGGTGGGAAAGATTGAGGGCCACTGGACTGCTGGTGTTAGCTGGTCCATTTGTTGACCGGTATTCAGGGGATGGAGACACAGGCACCACTGGTCACTAGGGATAGCATAGGGGACATGGAATGGATGATCAAGGGTGGGGTGCCGCTAGACACCGGAGAAAGGATTAACAGATACAGGATGTGTGTTTGGGGGGTGGGTGTGCCACAGGACCACAGGAAAAGAATTAACATATACGGGACAGGTGTTTGTGGGGGGTGCTACTAGACACGAGGCAAAACATTAGCAGATATGAGACAGATATTCAGGGGCTGCAGGGTGTCAATAGACATGATGTAAAGGATTTACATATATAGGACAGTTGTTCGGGGGGATGCTAGACAGCAGGGAAATCCATATAACAGTGAAATGGGCAAACAGGGGATTGGGATGCCACTAGATGCCAGGGTATATCCCCTATCTGCTGAATAGCTACCTGTTGTGCCTCACAGCTGAATAATTTGTACTCAGAAGGAAATCAATGTAATCACCTGTTAATATGACCAGGACTTATTGTAGAAAGAATGCAATAATCACCATATTGTTTTTACTGATTTAAATACCACTAGAAATCAGTAACGTTTCAATAATGACTGCAAATCTTTCTCTTCACGTCCAGATTTTTTAAGTACTAAAAATAGAAGACATCTACATGGTGGGTTGGATTCTAATGGAATATTTACTTATTTGCATTTCACTGTTGTTGCTTTGCAGGTTCCATTTATGATGTCAGTCATAATATGTATCTTTATATACTGAATATGCTGTGTAAATACTATACTGGATTGCACTTTGTTACTTGTTCCTAGCTACTTTATGTGAGTTGCAAGTGAACATGACATAAACAGTGACAGTGAATTTTCAAGAACCATGCTGTTTTTACATATGCTGCATAACAAAGAGTGTATGTCTTTAAGATGACAAATTCTTCTGCTATAAGCTTAGTGTTCAAGGAAGGCTGCCTCTAGCTAAAGAAAGCACATTTAATGCCCTTACAAAGTCCATAATTTACTAAGTTAATCATTGCAAATGTTTGTCTGTTTTGAAGTTGCTCTGTCTCCTAGTGATGTTTAAAATACAAGTGACCTGCAGTCCAAGTCAGTATTTTTATATGTCCTGCTATTTTATGTAAATACAAATTTATGTAAATACAAAGCCTTCTGTATTTTGTTCTTCACCCCAGTGAAAGGCAGAAGTCTAGCATTTCATTTTTCTATCCATCTATATTCCTACTCTAGCTAAAGCTCTTATAGTTCCAATTTTATCTCTCAAAACCACAAGTTAGAAGGAATGTATGGCAAAATGGATTAACATGCTTACTTTTCACCTCGAGAGAGAATATCTGAATTCTGCTCAGATCAAAGTGAAGTGGTCTTGGGTTTTAGTGCTCGTGACGTGCAGTACAAAACATTGTTTAACACAGAGCTCTGTGGGCAGCAGCATAACCACCTGAATGGACAGTTACAGTACTGAACAATGGCAATGTCCAGTTTTAGACAAACATTTAATTTCTTATTTATTTCTACACATACAGATCAAAAGATTGCAAACTTGATGTGGGGGTGAAATTCAATGGAGTTAACTAGGAAAATCTGAGAAGAATGTAAAAGGTAAACTGAAAAATAATATTTAATGGTTCCTTGGGACAATATTGTAGTTGGCTTTTTTAGCACTAGTCTCGTTGATTACTGCTAAGGGATTAGGAGGTTTACAGTCCTGACAAGAAAATTGTGAGGCAGGAAGAGACCATATTATAGAAACATAGAAACATAGAAACATAGAAGTTGACGGCAGATAAAGACCGCAAGGCCTATCCAATCTGCCCATTTCTTTTTCTACCTTATGAATGTGCCAAAGGCCTTTGCTCTGTCAATGGCCTATCTATTCACACTCATCTGTATTGCTCCCTTATGCCTATCCCATGCCTGTTTGAAGCCCTGCACTGTATTCATACCCACCACTTCCTGAGGTAGGTCACTCCATGCATCCACCACCCTTTCTGTGAAAAAGAACTTCCTCACATTACCCCTTAATCGGCCTCCCTTTAATCTCATGCTGTGTCCTCTTGTCCTGCTATTTTTTTTATATTGAAACATGTTAGACTCTTTCACCTTGTTAATGCCCTTAAGGTGTTTGAATATTTCAATCATATCGCCTCTCTCTCTCCTTTGCTATAGGGTATATACATTGAGTTCAGTTAATCTGTCCTCATATGTTTTCTGATGCAGTCCCTGCACCATTTTGGTTGTCTTTCTCTGGACTGCCTCAGTTTGGTTAATGTCCTTGTGAAGGTGTGGCCTTCAGTACTGCATGCAGTACTCCAGATGGGGCCTAACCGGTGTCTTGTAAAGAGGGATTATTACCTCCCTCTTTCGACTTGTGATACCCCTACTAATACATCCCAACATCCCTCTAGCCTTACCTACTGCTTTAGAGGTCTGCTTGGATGATTTCAGGTCATTGGTGATGATGACGCCCTAGTCTCTTTCTTCACTTGTGACTGCCAGCAACTCCCCTCCCAGCCTATAGGTGGCTTCAGGGTTTCTCTTCCCTATGTGCATGATCTTACACTTCTTTGCATTAAACCCCAATTGCCACTCCTCTGACCATTTTGCTAGTTTATCCAGATTTCTTCTCATTCTGCCCACCCCGTCTGGATCATCTACTCTGTTGCAGATCTTGGTGTCATCTGCAAAAAGACAAACCTTACCCTCCAGTCCATCTGCAATGTCACTGATGAAGATATTGAAGAGGACTGGCCCCAGGACTGATCCCTGAGGTACCCCACTTGTGACTTGAATCTCTGACTGTATACCATTTACCACCATTCTCTGTTTTCTGCCCGTCAACCAGTTCGCCACCCAGTTGACCAACGTCTGACCCACCCCGAACCTACCCAGCTTATTAATCAATCTTCTGTGTGGAACAGTATTGAAAGCTTTGCTGAAGTCAAGGTAGGCAACATCAACTGCTCCCCCTTGGTCTACCATTCTGGTTACCCAGTCAAAGAAATCTAAGAGATTAGTTTGACAGGACCTTCCTTTTGTAAACCCATTCTGTCTTGGATCCTGTACTCCTATGGATTCCAGGAGTTGCACTATCCTTTCCTTAAAGAGTGTCTCCATAATTTTGCCCACTACTGAGGTAAGAATGACTGGTCTGTAGTTCTCTGCCTCCTCCCTGCTACCACTCTTGTGAAGGTGGGATCACATGAGCCCTTCTCCAGTCTTCTGGGACCTCTCCTGTGCTCAGACACTCACTAAACAGTTCTGATAATGGCTCTGCTAGTTCCACCCTTAGCTCCTTTAGCACCTGGGATGTATGTCATCAGGTCCCATTGCCTTGTCCATCATGAGCTTATCGAGCTCTTGTAGGATCCTTTCTTTTGTGAAGGGACTAGTGCACACCTCCCTCCCCCCTGTGTCCATGGTGCAGAGCTGTGGACCCTGCCCTACCTTCTCTTCAGTAAATACTGAGCAGAAGTATCTATTTAGGATAGATGCTTTTACATGGTCCTCCTCCTCCTCCTCACATGCCCCCTTATCCCCGTTGATCTTAGCAGTACCCCCTCTGGACTTTCTCCTTTCACCAATGTATCTATAGAAAGTCTTGTCACCTTCTTTTACTGTTTGTGCTAGTGTTTCCTTGGTTTGGGCCTTTGCCTACCTTACTGCCTTCCCTGCTTCCCTTAAGGAAGTTTGGTATGCCTCCCAATCTTCATCCTGCTGCGTTTCCTTATATTTCCTGAAGACTAGCCTTTTGGCTCTGGCCTTTTCTGCTACTGTGTTTGAGAACCAAAGTGGTTTCCTTCTTCTTTTGCACTTCCTTTTCTCACTAACACAATGGGATGCTGCTTCAAGTATTGCATCTTTAATGCTTTCCCACTTTTCCTATACCGCCTCACCTGTATTTCTTTTTGCCAGGGCTAGCTTAACTCTGTTGGTCATCTTATCAAAGTCAGCTCCTCTGAAGTCCCATATTTTTGCCTTGGAATGGGGTGATTTTGTTCTAGTGACCAAATTGAACCATACCATATGATGGTCACTGGCCCCTAGGTGACCTACCTGGAGATCTGAGATCCTTTCCCTGTTAGTCAGTACTAGGTCTAGGATAGCCCTGTCTCTAGTGGGTTGATGTACCAGTTGTTTGAGACCCTCCCCCTGCAGGGAATCCACCATGTGTCTAGTTGTGGCAGATGTCCCTGCTGGTATTGACTAATCTGTATCTGGCATGTTGAAGTCTCCCATTATCAGAACCTCCCCTTTAGCTGTCATGTTTTGTATATCTTCTAACAGTAACGCCTCTATGTCCTCCCCCGGTCTGGAGGCCTGGCTGTCCCATTTCCTGTTTCCAAGGTGACCTACGGTTCTTTTGGCTCATTACATGTAAATATTCTGAATTTCTGTAGCTTTGATATTTTCAATGACAAAGGGTAACTCCACCCCTTTGCATTTTGGTCTCTTCTGAACAGTACATAGCCAGGTACTGAAGTCTCCCACGTGTGATTACTGGTAAACAATGTTGTACTAATAACTACTGTGTTCAGTTTAGCCTCTGTCATTATTGCCTGCAGGCCTGGGATCTTGTTTCCCAGACTGCGAGCATTTGTGTACATGATTTTCCATTGGTCAGATTTCGGTGTGTTAGTTGTTGGGCAAAGTCCGGTTTTTCCTCTGTGCATCGTATGGGGAGCTGGACTTTTTTCTTTTCCTGGTGATGCAAATGAACTACAAACATGCTGAATTCCTATTTGACCACTAGCTGAGGGGCGGGGTGTTCTTCCCATTCGACGTTCCGGGTGCTTCACCCCTCTCCCCACTTGCTAGTTTAAATATTCTGCAAAGACATCAAACTTCTGCCCCAATGCACTGACTCCCTCCTTAGTCAGATGCAGTCCATCAAATTTGAAGAACTTTCACTCCCAAAACTGCTGCCAGTTCCCTACAAATTTGTGTCCTTTTTCCTGGCACCAGCCTTTGAGCCACATGCTTAGCTCCCCATCTCCTCCTCTCTGACCTTCCGTCCATCTGTCCCCCTCTCCCAGACTGGCAGGATCTCAGAGAAGGAGATGCCGGATGAAATGTATGATAGTTTGTCACTCAGCCTGGTTAGGTGTTCCTTGGTCTCCACAACTGACTGGCTGGCGAGATCATTAGTCCCAATGTGTACCAGTATAAAATATAAAAAAATATTTCAGAAAATTTCAGTACTGGACATGGTGGTCATATGTACAATCTTAAAGTGCTGATATGCAATAGAGCAATGCTCATTTGCAACTGGTTCACAATATTTAATGGTTGTGCTGGAGGAAGGGGAGTGTAGTGCCAGGTGATTATGACTGTGGGCAGTGTTGAAATTACACTTTATGAGCTTTGTGAGCTAGGGAGCCTAGAAGGACACTATCTTTAAAATGAGCCCCCCATCCATATTATAAGTCAATGGCAGTGATGCGTGAGTTGCAGGACTCATGTCTGTGCTGGGGGGGGGGTGCTGAGCCTTGGCAAGTCCCCCTGTAATTCCAGCACTGATTGTGGTGGGGAAGACACAGATGGAGAGCTTGAACATTTCCTGGAAATACTGGATCACCAAGCATAATGTAAGGTAAGGCGTAGTTTCAGAAACCCGAGACAATATCCATATACCATACAATAAATAAATCCGAGGCCTATAAATGGCTTCTACTAGCTCCAATTTCTAGTCTCTAATGAATCAGGGTTATTATGACCCTGATATGGACCTGAAGACTCCAAAAAGAGCAATTCAATAATTGTTCATCATTTAATTTTGTCATTTTTCTTAGCTGGAAAGGTGGGATAGGATATATGTCCTATTTCCAGACATGTTCTTGGGCAGAGAATGCGAGGTACTGCAGCAACATTTGTCTTCCCTGGGAATAGAAACATAGAAATTGTCAGCAAGTAAGGACTGCTAGGCCCATCCAGTCTGCCCATAAGCCCTCTGCTCGATAATGGCTTCTGACCCTCCCTCTGCGTTTCCTCTATGGTTGCCCTATGCCTGTCCCATGCATGTTTAAATCCACCCATCATGCTCCCTCCCACCACCTCCTGTGGCAGACCATTCCATGTGTCTAATATCATCTCCATGAAGAAATACTTTCTCACATTCCCTCTTAATCTGCCTCCTTCCAATGTCATGTCATGCCCCCTCATTCTTGTACTCCTCCTGTATTGGAAGATGTCATCCCCCTGCTCCTTGTTTATACCCTTGAGGAACTTGAACATTTCTATCATGCCCCTTCTCTCCCTCCTCTCCTCCAATGAGCACTTATTGAGGTCTCTTAATCTCTTCTCATAAGTTTTGTTGTACAAGCCCTGTACCATCTTAGTTGCCTTTCTCTGGACTGTCTCCAGCCTGTTAATGTCCTTTCGAAGGTGCGACCTCTAGAACTGCACACAGCACTTCATGTGAGGCCTGACCAGGGTGTTATACAATGGCATCACTACCTCCCGCCTTCTGCTGGTGATGCCCCTGCCTATGCACCCCAGCATGCCACTGGCCCTCCCTGCTGACTTTGTACTCTGCTTTGATATTTTCAGGTCATCTGAAATAATAACCCCCACGTCGCTTTCTTTCTTGGTGACTGCCAGCAACCCCTTCCCCATCCCATAGCGCTCCCCAGGGTTCCTATGCCCTAGATGCATAATTTTGCACTTCTTTGAATTAAACCATAGTTGTCACTCCTCAGAACATGTCTCAAGTTTCCCAAGGTCCATTCTCATTTTCTGTACCCCTTCTGAAGTATCCACCCTGTTACAGATCTTAGTGACATCTGCAAACAGACAGACTTTCCTTCCAGCCCCTCTGCAATGTCCCTAATGAAGACATTGAACAAGACTGGACCAAGGACTGATCCCTGAGGTACCCCGCTGGTCAACCCATGTCCCATTTTCAGACATATAACAGGGCAGAGTATACAAGGCACCAGCAGTACATTTGCAAAGATTAAATAAGAAACATCAATAGTTCAAATATCACATTAAACATATACACATAAAAAACATTCACATAATGCAATACAAAGTTAGTTCCACTTATATGCCTTTCCATTATATGCTCATTTCATTTATATCCCCCAAAGGTCTGTGTCCCAATTTTCGCTAATACAGGCAGCCATAGGGTACAGACAGAAGGAGGAGGAACTGCAGAAGCTTGAAGAATGAACAAGGATTTGGCAAATTAAATTTATCGCAAAGAAGCGCAAGACGATGCACATGGGTGCAAAAACCCTGCACCAACATATCAGTTGGGGGTGGGGATATAGCATGCAACAAGCAGGAAAAGAACCTTGGGGTTATCATCTCTAATGACCTCAAGGTAGGGAAACTGTGTGACAAGGCAGCAGGTAAAGCAAATAGGATGCTGCGATGCATAGGCAGGTGCATTCTCAGCAGGAAAACGGAGGTCATAATTCCACTATGTAAGACACTAGTGAGGCCCCACCTGGAGTAGTGTACAGTTCTAGAGACCTTACCTACGTAAGGACATATACGGGGTAGAAAAAGTTCAGAGCAGGGCAACAAAGCTGATACAGGGATTGCAACACAAGTCCTATGAGGACAGGCTGAAGGACTTGAATATGTACTCCCTAGAGGAAAGGAGGGAGAGGGGATACAATAGAGATATACAAGTACCTTACAGGGGGAACAGGGTGCAGGAATACATGATTTTCTAGCAAAAAAGATGTTCCAGGACTAGAGGGCATGGAATGAAGTTAGAGGGAGGGCGATTCAGTGGAAACGTGAGGAAGAATTTCTTCACAGAGTGGATGGTAGACAAGTGGAACACCCTGCCAGAGGAAATGGTGGGGGCTGAAACAAGCACAGGATTTAACAATGCATGGGAAAGACATAAGGGAATTCTGGAGGTCGGGGTAAAGGGCAACAGACTTCTAGAAAAATGTAATGGGCACTTACAAGCACAAATGGGCAGACTGGGTAGGCCATAGGCCCTTATCTGCCAACAGTGTCTGTGTATCTATGTATTAATTATTCCAGCATTATGCTTTGCCATTTTCAGTTACATGCCTTTTTTGGTGACTATGCTTTGAAATCTGTTGCCTAATCACAATGGTCATTGTTTCCCAAAAGAGATAACAATATGCTAAGAGATATTATTTCAGAACTGCTAGGGTATGTAATGGTCCATTTTACGCCTTCCCCCCAACTCTCCCTCTGTTGCCTGCTGATAGAATGGTGAAATGAAAGGCACTGTCACTCATTGGGAAGGTGAAGCTGGTAGAGAAGGCTGACTCCCTAGATGCAGCTGCCAAGACCCCATTGCTGAACCTGGTGTGGATGTCTCTAGTTTGGGCAATTTTGTCTGCTCAAAAGAGGAAATTTTGCATGAGTGGCAAGAGGCGGTAACCAGGGCCACAAGTGTGGGAGAGAAGGTAAGGATGCCATGGTCAAGCAGGCTTTACTGCTCTGGTTCATGGCATCTCATGACACCAGTGTTCCAATTTCTGGGCCATTACTCACTGAGAAATCTAAGTACAAGTAGTTGGGGAAGAGTATACAATGGGGAGAGGTATTAACAACAACAAAAATGGAACAGGACATGGGGGTAGTCATATCAGATGACCTAAAGGTAAGCAAGCAATGTGAGAAGTCAGTAAGGATGGCTGGGAGGATACTGGGATGTATAGGGACAGGCATCACCAGTAGAAAACAGGAAGTTGTTATCCCACTGTACAGTTGGTGAGACCCCATCTGGAGTACTGCATGCAGTTCTGGAGACCTCATCTCCCCCAAGGACATAGACAAGATGGGGGCCGTCCAGAGGAGGATGATTAAAATGGTGCAGAGTCTGCAACAGAAGCCATATGAAGAGAGACTAAAGGAGCTTAACATGTATACCCTTGAGGAAAGGAGGGAGAGTGGGGACATGATAGAAACTTTCAAGTACTTCAAGGGAATCAACAAAGTCCAAGAGGGTAGCATCTTTCATAAAAAGATGTGCAAGAATAAGGGGACACAATTTGAAGATTGATGGGGGGACAGCTCAGGGGCAATGTGAGGATGTATTTTTTCACAGAGAGGGTGGTGGACACATGGAACAGGC
This sequence comes from Neoceratodus forsteri, assembly GCA_016271365.2. Classification (NCBI taxonomy): domain Eukaryota; kingdom Metazoa; phylum Chordata; order Ceratodontiformes; family Ceratodontidae; genus Neoceratodus; species Neoceratodus forsteri. The sequence goes on from CM057458.1 coordinate 768,199,359, forward strand.
TTCCTGATGAGGTTGTGGGTCAAAAACAGTGGGGGAATTCAAGAATACATGGGATAGACATAAGGCAATTCTGTTGGGGGGGGATAGGAAGAAGAAGGCTGTTGGCTAATAGGATCTGGTGCTTATCCAATAGGTAGGGACATGGGCAGACTAGGTGGGGCAAGCAATCCTTATCTGCCATCAAAGTCTATGTTTCTGTGTAAGATGGGCATAGAGTTTGAGCCATCATACGGGTGGCTATCATGGCTGAAGGAGAATCACTCCATTACATACAGAAAACTGCATGGAGAGCATGCAGCATCAGACTTTGTAGCAGCTGACAGCTAGTTTCAGAACATGCTGCAAATGCTATTAAACAAATGACATCTTCAGTGGAGATGAAACTTCTCTTTCTTTCATGCAACTTCAGATTGCACTGTCACATTTAAAAGAGCATATGAGTGGGAACAAAAATGTGAAGAAGTGCATATCAATCAGGGTGTATGCCAGTGCAACAGCATCAGAAAAGCTGCCTCTCTTGACTGTAGGAAACTGAAAGAAGAATAAAAAACTTGCTACTTTTGTGGAGTTTAAATGAATGCCCTGGCTGTCACCTATACAGCCAATAGCAATGCATGGATGACAGAAAACATTTTTCACACTTGGCTACAGGACAATGGCATGTTAGTGAACAATTGTCCAACTCATGTAGACATCAGCCTTCCCAATGTCAAGCTTATTTTCCTCCCACTGAACTGCATAGCTGTAATCCAGACAATGGATTGGAGGTGATTCAGTGTTTAAAGTAACACTACAGAAAAAGAATTGTGACAAAGGTCCTAGGTGAAACTGACAGCTGTGAGCAAACATTTGATGAATTGGCAAGGGGGTCAATATTCTGGATTCAATACACATGATGCACTCAGAATGGGAAGCAGTGGCACCTCTATGACTGAAAAATTGTTTTCAAAAACTGCCTCATTGAAGTACGGAATGTGTCTGCAGAAAAGGATCACTTGTCTCAGGGTCTGTTCACAAAAAGGGGTTACCAAGGCACCCATCACTTTGATTGAATTGTATTACAAAAATAAAAAAAAGATTTCCCTAATACAAGTGGTGCTTTTTAAGGGTAGTTGGTAGTAGAGATAGGTAACATAATGTTGTTTTGCAATTATATCCCTAACATATATATTTTTTTCAATTTATGTTAATTTACTGCTGATTTTCTTGCCTCAAAATGTGACATAAAAACCAACATGTTTGTTGTTTGCTACTGTGAACTCATTTTACTTCACAGTATTCAAACTAAAGTACTGTGTTGCTCAAAACATCTTCTTTTAAGATATCCACACTGTCCTGGCCCTTTACTTTATTCCCTTTGGCTGCAGAGATGCTCAATAGTTTCCATGATGGGTGTAACGTGTAGTGTCCTGCTTTGTTACACCCATCACAGTGAACCCCACACTGAGTTCCAGTCAGTTATTTAAAATTCTTGCACTTTTCCTTGCTCCCCGGATCTCTCAGCTTCTTAGAGAAAACATTGATTTGTCCATGGCCCCTAGCACAACGATAATATGTGACTGTTTGATCCCCCACCTGACATGGTGTCCTAGATTTGCTTATGTTTGCACATCACAGGTGGGAAGTAATTCTGGTAGCCCAGTGTGATACTTGTCTTGTGTCTGTGCCAGAAAAGCAGCTTGAGTTGGTGGCAGTATAAAAGTTACGTTTGTGACTGGATCTTCCACTTTTCCTTCACATACAGTGAGAGTTAAAGAGCGGTGTCTTGCCACCTCAGTGTTACACCCATCACGAGGTGAGTGACTAGTTACAGCCATCAGGGGGGAGAAGTAACAATTAGCGAACTGGCAGCCAAGATCAATCCTATAGGATTGATTGTTCACTGGTGGCATTAGTATGCAAGTTCTCTGATTTTGGAGATGGGGGGGCTTTTCATTTCACTGACTGAACTTGCTGGAGTTAGTGAAACACAGCAAAACCTGTGGTGTATCTGATTGCCCATAACGTTCTCTCATGAGTGTCTTTAGTGAGGTTAGAAATGGAGCCAGTTAGTATACATTTTAAAAGAACTATGTCCCTGTATTGTCAAGTATGTAAGCTCTGTGGTTTGATCCCGGCCCATTTACCTGCATTTGTTTGTACATGTTCCTCTTTTGAGAGAGTTTAGTAGTGGAGATCTCTGAGCAGTTTTAACTCGGAGGCATAGGTTGCATGGCAGCAACAATATTAAATGCTTGTTCAAGCATCCTGGTGTTTTGTTCTGGATGTCAGAGTTCTAGTGCAATACATTTCATTGTGATGCTAACTGTGTGAGCTCCAATGCAGCAACAATGCACAGCCTAGAAGGTAGAAGCTGTGAATGAGCTTGGTACATCTAACAGACAGACCTGGGTTTTATTCCTTCAACCTCCACTTGCATACTGTATGACTCTGAGCAAATCCCTAAACTTCCCCTGTGCTCCCTGGTCATTCCTGAACACAGGCACCTGTACCTAGTGGGCCTTACCCGGTTACCTTAGAATAAAATACATTTTAAATGTGCTATTAATTTAGTTGATGTTCTATTTTACCAGGGTATGTTTCTGTTTCTGTTTTTTTGCTGCCAAATATTTTGATGTACCTTCTGTGTCCTGTTGTATTATTTTTATTTTGGTATTGTTTACAATCTCCTTCCCAGGACCTCCTTGTAACTGAGTTGTGTAGGTAGTGGAGTCATTTTACTCATGGTTTGGTGCAAGGGTTCATCAGATGAAGGGCTAGGTCTCATTGTTTTGTCATTACAAGTAAGTGTGAGAGGGGCAGTGACTGAAATAAAATTTTGGGCATTCTTTGTAATTGCTGTCCATGCATTTTGTATTTGGGTGGGGTTGGGTGCTTAATGCACTGTGAACTGTGAATGCTTTGTTTCTTATTTTTAATGTTGGAATAAATGTTATACAGTAATGTGTACAAAAAAAGTGAAGACGTGTATTGACTCTGCCTGTGTGAGCATTCATATTTGGCCTTCTTGAGCACCATGTGGCTTCCCTGCTGGTGGGTGATGGTTTGGGGGGGGATATTCTTGGTGCCTTTGACGCTGGTCTCATTATGGCCAAATATGAATACTCACACAACCTTGATGCTTCTGATTGTCCGAATCATTGTGTCTGGGTAAAATAAAAAAAGTGGTGTAGTTATGCTGTGGTTATTATGCTGGCCTGGGAGCGTGTCCCAGCCAGTCTTTTGCTTGTCATGTGTGAGCATTCATATTTAGTCTTCATGAGCACCATGCAGCTTCCCTGCTAGTGGGTTGTGGTTGTGGGGTACTCTTGGTGCCTTTGACGCTGGTGGGGTACTTAACAGACTGTTAATCTAACTCTTGGGAGTGCCCTATTGCAATTATAAAAAAATTTGCAATTTTAATCAGGCTGTACATGAAAGTGTAACAGGGATTATTGTAGGCTTTTGGACCCTAACAGCCAATCAGATTGCAGCATTTCTGAAACCTTTATAATATCCCATCTTTTTCCATCAAATTGTCCTGAGTGTTCCATGCCTCCTTTGATTGAAGGATCATGTGGAGTGCATGCTGACTCTTTATATACGTTAAATGGCCTTGAGTGCTCTGTTCTTCTCCTGTCGATGGTCTTGAGTATTCCGTGCCATGTAGAATAGTTTAAAGTAGTGTAATTATAATAAACATGTTGTTTTTTAATGTAATGTCATGTTTAAAAAGTCTTCAGTCTACATAAGTAAACCTTTTTACTCATTAACAGTTGTGTGGTGCCCTTTATTACACTCACAGTGATGTGTGGTGTGTCTTGTTACACTCACCACGGTGTGTGGTGTGTCTTGTTACACTCATCATGGTGTGTTGTTACAATCATCACACTAGACCCCAATTTTCCTGGAAACCTTAACATTTTTTTACATTAAAACATAGTGATTTTTTCACATGTGGGTCATAGTATCTTATCCTATATTACACAATTCATCTATGGTCACCCTTTATTACACTTGCAGTGATGTGTGTTGTGTCTTGTTACACTCACCATGGTGTGTGATGTATATTGTTACACTCATCACGGTGTGTGTTGTTACAATCATCACACTAGACCCCAATTTTCTTGGGAACCTTAACATTTTTTTACATTAAAACATAGTGATTTTTTCACATGTGGGTCATAGTATCTTAACCTATATTACACAATTCATCTATGGTCACCCTTTATTACACTTGCAGTGATGTGTGGTGTGTCTTGTTACACTCACCATGGTGTGTGGTGTGTCTTGTTACACTCATCATGGTGTGTTGTTACAATCATCACACTAGACCCCAATTTTCCTGGAAACCTTAACATTTTTTTTACATTAAAACATTGTGAATTTTTCACATGTGGGCCATAGTATCATAACCTGTATTACACAATTCATCTATGGTCACCCTTTATTACACTTGCAGTGATGTGTGGTGTGTCTTGTTACACTCATCACGGTGTGTGGTGTGTCTTGTTACACTCATCGTGGTGTGTGTTGTTACAATCATCACACTAGACCCCATTTTGCTTAGGAACCTTAACATTTTTTATCTTAAAACATTGTGATTTTTTCATATATGGGTCATAGTATCTTAACCTGTATTACACAATTCTTCTATGGTCGATTTGAAAATTTCACTCCCATGTCACACTTTGGTAACCCTTTTTCATGAACAGACCCCTCACGCAGTGTACCCAGATGGCTCCTGCCTAGTCTATATCTGCAGACCCTAACTAGTCTGTGGCAACCCTCCTCTTCCCTGCCTCTTTGTTAATATCACCTATGTCTCGCCCATGTATACGTGAAGCCCCCACCCCTACTGTTTTTGCCCACACCACTTCCACTCACAGCCTTTTCTGTGAAGAAAAACTTTCTCATATCTCTCCAGAACTTGCCCATCACCAGCCTCAAATAGTGTCCCTTGTGACTGAGTTCCTATTTCTTACAACAAGGTCCTCACTGTTCACCTTGTTATACCCCTCAAATCCTTGTATTTTTCTATATGCTTCCTTCTTTCACCTGCCCTGCAGTGAGTGTATATTTAGCGCCACCAACTGCTCCTCATTGGATCTACCTCGCTGACCCTACATCATCTTCGTAATCCTCTGCACTGACTCCAGTCCATCAATGTCCTTTCTCAGATGAGGACTCCAGAACTGAACAAAATAATCTAGATTAGTTCTCACTAGAGATCTGTTCTGGGTCAGAATAACCTAATTTCTCCTATTATTAAAGATGGGCAAAGCGGCCCCAATTCACTCTGCAAAGTGGAGCGGGTAAGCAATTGTGGAGTGCTCCATGGCACAAAGCGGTGCTTAGCATTTATAATAGGTAAATAGTACAATGAAAACAATGACTTGGTGATTACTCCGCCTTCCCAAACCACTACTCCACCAATTAAGGTGAAGTACATTGAAAATAATGTACTTCGCTTCACTTCGCCTTGTTTTTAAGCTCCAAAGGTGAATTTTGCAGTGATTAATGGGATTTCAGTTCACATGGGCTCTAGATTGTTCTGCACAGCCTCAGTTTGGGGTAGTGTATGTAGGAAGCTGTAGGACACAATCTGCTCTGAGAGCTCTCTGCGATTTAAACCTTCCAAAAGCTGTTACAAAAGCCTTTGAGTATTTTTTTTTGCTGCAACTTTAGTTCATCGATTATAGGAAGCCCTCCTGTGCTCATATCATCGAGCATTTATTGTTTGTGTGTGGATTTTGAATGCTAATGTACAACATTCAGTTTGTGTACTGAGAGACAGTGGAAGTGTGCTTGGGGGAAGGGTGTATCTGTGGTGTAGGTAGATTAACTTGGAGAAAAAGACAGTGCTTTCTGTTTTGGTGATATTTTTCTTGTATAACAGTGTTAATGTACACACAGTAATATTTTCAATAATTCTTGCCATTTTTTTGCTGATTGCTGTGGTGCAGCAGTGTGTAATTTTAGTTTGTTTAAAATATGTGGTTATATTACTGAAGTTTTCAATCTACTACGCATTACTTAGTGTGTGTGTAAGTATGTGTGTGACGCATGTCATCAAATCAGACACCTTTTATTGTGCCACATAATTTCAGCAATGTGAACCTGCTATCCACTGCAGCTGTGTAATTTTTGTACTTCTTTGTGGTATCTTTACTGGTGCTAGTACTTGTGACTGTTTCTGCAGCAGTGCAGTACACTGCCCCCCCCCCCCATGGCCCGCCCCAACTGGCAAAGGTATTCTTTTCCAGATTTGAATTTTTGATGGTGAGCACTGGTTAGGTGTTGTGCCTTTGCATCTGCATCTCTTCAGTGCACAGTGCAATCCTAATCTGTTTGTGCATGTGCATTTGCATCTCTTTAGGGCCCAATCTCCATCTCTAACTTAAGTCACAGTTGTTTCTTTGGCTTCCCTTCAGAGTACTAGACATGTATTGTGCATAATTCTGTATGAACATTGTACTCATTAATATGCATTTTTAAGTCAGGACCATCATCACGAGTCACTCATGATGCAAATCATGTTCTTCATCATCACAGTCACAAATGCAGTCATTAATCACGATTTATGATCATGTCACGAATCACAACATTACATTTTTTATTAGTTACTTGGATGTATTGTAAGCCTGTTTTGTAGTATGTCTCCATGCTTCACCACCCAACCATTGTACTCATTAATGAGTGTCTTTAACTTGAGGAGTTTTGTGCCACACCTCATTGGGGCCCAGGGAAGTACAGCCATCGGCATTCGCGTTTCTTCATCATCACGGTCACAAATGCAGTCACAAATCATGATTTACGATCACATCACAAATCACAACATGAATTTATTATGTTTGCTTGCACGCATGTGCAAGAAACATGTTGTGGCAGCTTAGGAGAGAAGCGGGTTCTGGAGGTGCACCACTATTGCAGCCAGTGCCACCACTGCTTTTGTGGGCTTGGCTGTGTGTCACCAATACAAGCACATGCTGGTGGTGACACTAGTTTGCAAGCGTGCCACCAACTTGAAAGAATTTGGCTGCAGCAATCAGGGAGCATCTCGTCATTGCAGTGTCAGCTGTTAGCTCCCTTCCGCAGATAAGAAGCTGATGCTGCGATGCCAGGCAGTCCCAATTGTTGCAGCATTTTGTTATAAATTAGTTCACTTTAAATCAGTACACTGTATACATCACTGTGACTTCACGACTGCAGTAAGTGTAATCCACAAGAGGCAAGCTACATGGGCAGGAGGAGGGCTGCCAAGCCTGTAAATCGGTGCCGCTACTGCTCAGAAGGCTCTTCATGATCATGGGCTGCTGCAGCAGCAACTTCAAACTCATCTTGCTACACACCAACGATGTGAGTGTGTGGCACAGACGAGCCACAACTCAGGCAGATGCACCACACCAGGCAACTGCTATGCTGGCATCACCCAGAGGCTCAACAAAATCCGGAAGATCAGGAGTTAGGAGCATAACGTACTGCTCTTGGATGCTGGGGACCAGTACCAAGGGACTATGTGGAGGGGCGTAGGCAGTAGGGTGCTAAAACACACCCCGAAATTTGTATTTTTAGCCCCTGGTTCCCGCTATCCTATATTTCTATCAGTGCAATAAAGATCTCAATGAATGCTGGCTGGGCTGGGATTCAGAAGCAGCAAGCAGCGCTCATGTCGGTGGCGTGGGGACGAGGAGGCAGGCATTTTTGTCAGTCTGATCTGAGTCTGCTCCTTTTCTCCACACCTGCCAAAGAAATGGTACAGCTCGAATTTGGTGGCTTGGCACTTTGAAGCACGCTGGCACACCACATGCAGTGCCACATCACCCGAATGATGTACAGCAGCCATCCCAGGAGTAACGTGAATAGGTTGCCAGTTGGACTCGGTCAGAGAACAGTTGTGTTCCTTTTGTGTTGGTACCAGACTACCATTTTAGAGATGCGTGTTAGAGAGGCAAGTGTACCCTAATGAGAGTGCTCTCAGAGGTGAACAAATGCTTTAAAAAAGAGCCAGTGGAAGATTCAGACATTGGTCCGGTCATGAGAGCTGGATTGAAGAGTATACAAGCTGTGGCCTGCCTGTTCAGTCCCTGACGCCTCTATTCAGGTAAAATTCAGTTCAGTTAGGGAAGCAGCAGCACATGTATTTTTTCCCCTAGCCGCTTTAATCAAAGACGGTGTAAATTTGTGTGAAGTAGCTGTGAAGTTTGTTTTTCTCACCAAACTGGTCTCGTTGATTTGTCTTCCCCTTACCATCCATATCCTTGTGCTGGTTCATTACTCTCTCTCCTTCCACCTCCATAACCCTTTCTAGTTCAATTTTTTTATACTGTGCCTGAGTATATTCATCTCTCTGAAAGTTCTATCTCATAATCCTTCGGTGCCAGTATTTAACCCCCCCACACACACACAGACACACACACACAAACAAACAAATTCCATTCCTCTGCTAGATTCCTTTCCAGTCCTTATCCTTTCAAGTTCTGTCCAGTCCAAGTAAAACATTTTCCCGCTTGCCTCCTGGCTCCTACAATCCTCACTCCCTGGGTTATTCCTTTCAGCTATTGGCATACTATAATTATGTAACTGCTAAGTCTTCTTGTCTACATGGAGAACAGTCCCAATTCCAATAGGCAGGTATCTTTGGCCACATTTTCAATGCCTGGTTGTTCTCCTGTGTGCCTGTTTAATCATGTTTATTTACTTTATCTCTTTCCTTAGATATTCAGTCCAGAACTGTGTACTATACTTAAGATGAGGATGTCTGACAAATTTGATGGATAATTTGTTCAGAGACATTATGTAAGCAATAAGACAAAGGGTGTTGGCTATACTTTGATAAATGCATGCTTAGGGACATATGCATGCTTAGGGACATAGTGAGGTGTGAGGCTGCAGATGGAGTGCTTTACAGCCCCTAGAGGTGCATTAATCCCAGCAGAGTGAACGTCCGGATTTTCTTACTGCACTTATAACATGGGTATTATGTCTAAATTTATTTTAAAACCTTTTTCTTAAGTGAAAATATTAAAACACCACTTTTAGTAAACATATAGTTCCTCAGATGGTTGGTGCCATTAGGGGCACAATTGTGTAAATGAGTAACAAGGTACTCTGGGGATAAGTGGCATTGTGGCAAGGTGCTTGGGGATGAGTGTAATGCACTTTAGATGATTGCCCTGTTTACACTTCCTGCTTTGCAGTGCATCAGCTCATGCGTTCTTGTTGATGCACTGCAAAGTTGCCATTGTGGACACTCACTGCATCGTGCAATGTACTGCTCCATTCCCAATTCTGCTCCGGTGAAATTGTGGGGATGCATACTGCATTGAGGGCATCACCCCTCAGTGTAAACTGCTGCAGTGCTCCACCCACATGTGCTCTCATTTGTCACAGTATCCTGACCACTAGGGGAACACTCCTTTCGGCGCGATCTGCGATGCTTAAGCCACAGGAGGTATAAATGGAACTGCGGCACTAATAATGAGAGTACAGCAAGTTGGCGGCAGAGCAGTGAGTACAGTGTACTCAAAGTGTATACAGGGCTAATGAGTGTCAAGGTACTCTGGGAGGGAATGAATGTCAAGTCACTTAATGAGACTTGTCATCTGTGAAAACTGGCAATTTTTGCTCATCAGATCTACAAGTATAAAAAATAAAAATGAGATGAGTGCTGTGGTACTCTATTGGTATGAAATTATGGGAAGAAGTTAATTTCTTGTTTATGAACACTTACATGATGCCAAGATAAATTCCACAAACTTCCTTCTAGTGGTCTAAATGTGGGCATTACACACACCTCTGACTCACAAACAAAACTTGTTGCACACTACTTCTGAAGCATAATTCTATATAGTATTACTTATTCTCTGGGTCAGCAGGCAACTTAGTGTATTGGTAATGCTGGTGCTTCTACAATGTGGATTTGGCATCCATGGTGTCCCACAGCTGGGACGGGACTACACCACCACCCCTCATTGTTGCCATAGAACTTGGTCATTTGGCCTGATGGAATATGAAGCTTCTTCAGTGTTCCACACAGTGCTACAGGGCTAAGACTCCATTTGATTAAAGGTATCTTTATGATGCCAGTGCATTCCACAAGAGGAAAAGTGAAGTCACCAGAGGAGGATGGAAAATGGCAGAACAAGGAAATTCAAGCATCTCAAGATGCTGTGCAGGCATAATGCTTGATGGTGGTGAGGGGTGTAATGCTGTTTGCTTGCTACCCTACTGACAGGGTCAGTGGCCAACTCTGTATATGAGTAATGATGGTGCTTGTACAATATGGATGTGGCTGTTCACTCACCATGCCCCATGGCTGGACCTATACCCTGTAGTGAAAAAAAGTTTCTGGAGACCAGCCACTCAGTTCACCATAAGAAATGTAGTTTTATTTTGATATTTTCTTAGAACACCATGATCCCCTAGGTACGCCCAATTTTTCACCCAGCACTGGGCTTCCTCAGGGGCTTAGGATCTATAAGGGTATACAAATATGAGTATTACTATCATACTAAAAGAATTTTGATTAAAATTTTTTTTTTGGAAAAGCATTTCTCATAATTGGTGACAGTACCAAAACTGACCACTATATATTTTAAGTGCCCAAGATTAATACCCAAAAAATGTTTTTGTGAAATGGTATACCTTATTATGTGAAGAGCACCCGTGGACTTTTATTTGTCATTAAGAACAAAACTATGATTTCAAAATATTATTTACATAAATTTACAGTCGTTTTTCACAAATATATGGATTATTTTACCGTGTGTTCCTAAATAAATTCTTTCATTATTGGCTTTAGAACAACTAGGATTCAGTTTCTTGTTTGTCTGCAAATACAATTGATCTTATGTCAATCAGTCCATTTTAAATTAAATAAAGTTCAGGTTATTACTATATCATCTGATCCCAAACTATAGCTGGGAATATTATCCTAAATGCAGACTTGTGTAGTGAAGGTTACACACTTCTGAAACAGATAACCTATCTGGTTATTCTTTATGGGTTACATGATGATTTTCTAGTATTCACTGACTGGTGACCTTTGACCCCTTACTCATGGCTATCATACCTTAGTTGAAACAGCTAATGCTGTTTCTTTACAAGTTCTGTTTGGATAAAGATGAACATTAAATCCTTAGTTACAAACAAACAAATCCACATTTAGAATTCACTAGTCTAATAAAGGTAATTATTTCATTAGTTTAAATAAAAGCTTTCATTGTACAATACAACCTGCACAGGATAAACTATCCTGGTTATAAATGCTGGTCTACAAATAAACCAATTCCATAGGTAACTGTCTAGTAGTAACCTGTTATATCTGGTTAATCCATCTTAGTAGCATAGTGTTTCTTTAATGTATATGGTCTGTTTTTAACCATCATGGCCTTTTACCCCCTTACTCTTGGTTATCATACCTTAGTTGACACAGCTAATACCTTTTCTTTACAAGTTCTGTTCCAGTAAAGACTTGCACTAAATCCTTAGTTACAAACAAATAAATCCACATTTCAAATGTACTGGTTTGATACAGGTCATTGTTCCATTCGTTTGAAAGTGAAAACGTGTTTTACAGAAAACTTTCCATGATACAACTTGCACAGGGTAAAGTATCCTAGTTGTAAATGCTATTCTATAGTTAAACCAGTCCCTTAGTTATTTTCCTTCAGAGTACTCTATGTACTTTCTACAATTCAAGCATTAGAACTATTGCAAAATATACATAGACACTTCTAGCTTCAGATTATAACTTTTTATCTGAAACAAGTTACAACCACTTGGAGTCTGTGCTTAGTTTCATTTCAGACTGCCCAGGGGTACCATTCCAAACTTCCCCTTCACTCAGATTTCTAGCATTACAATGCTCATTTCTATTTAAATGCATAGTTATTTGTTTAAACATTGGGGACTCTTCTGCTATGCACAGTAATGCCATAAACATTTTACTTAATACTAGCAAACCATTTTTAAGTTTCTTTTTCTTTTCCTTGCCTAAGTTAAATAGCATGTGGTGCAGTTTCAGTTCAGGTGTGTCTTGTGCTGGTCACTCGTTTATGATGCTCTTTTTATGTGCCCTGGTTTGAGGGGATTGGCCTGTGGTGGCCATGCCCACCAGACCACCCCACTGATGATGTAGCCAGTCTGATTGACAGCCCTGATGGCCACAAGCAGGTAGCTGCTTAGCAGCTAAAAGGAAGGCACTTGTTAAAGGGAAAGCAGTGGGCCTCCTTTTCCCCAGTAGAGTGCTCCCCTTGTCAATATTACCACTTAGGTGTAAAAGGATAATTTTTGAATGGGCAACTCAATACCAGTGTTGGTGCTATGTGTATATTATTTCAAAAGCATTGTGTTTATTTTAATTCATTTCATAATATAGTTCAAGCAAACACATTTTTCAAAACTTACAGAGGGCTTATTGGATGAGGTTTTGGAATGGTGCAAACATGGCTGGATGTTAAAAGTCACAAGGAGGGCTGGAGGTGTGATCATTATGGGAGGTCACCAGAGGTCAAATCCCCAATTTCCTTTTTCCCTTAGATAAACTCCAGTTACTGTCACTATGCCCTCACAGAATGCCATAGAATTCGGTCATCTGGTCTAAGGGAACACTCAACCTGATGAGTGTTCCATGCTTAGAGGTGCCACAGGGATATGGTCCCCTATCTGAGTTGATGTCCAAAGGTCTGCTTTCTATATGAAGAGAATCATCCTAGTTTAAGCAATAAGGCACTCCCAGAGTTTAGATTAACAGTCTGTTAATCATCCCCTAGGGGCATATTGTGGCACAAGGTACAGCCAAGTGCCATATTGCTTCTCAAAGATGATTGACTGTTAATCTAACAAGTGCCTTACTGCCATTATAAAAATATTCCAAAATGAAAGTGTTAAGTCTACTTTTTGAATGTTTCCCTCATTTACAAGGATATATTTTTTTAACTCTATTTCTAGCTCTACATCCTGGGGAACTGTCTCCGGCATCCTCCTGCCTCTCGAGCTCTACCTCCCACCTGAGACCTTCACTCTTCCCACGCCCTGACCAGCACAGCCTCCAGATCTGAAACCCCCTCTGGGGAAGGGCTGCCCTATCCGCTCTATCTAGAGTGTAGCAAGCTGGTCTTTGTGTGCCCTGAGGGTGAGGAGAAGAGAGGGCCTGCTGTTGGGAGTGTGACTCGAGGGTAGAGGTGCCATCTCCTATCCCCAGAAGTGGGTATTTTCCTTGTTTGCCCCCCCTGGGAACACAGACATGCACTGACATCAGTGTAACATGGGAGAGCCTGCTTGTAGACATTCCCCAGCCCTTGTGCGTGCTCCACGCTAGAGCTGCAGTCGCCAGCTTATGCCAGGGGCCGCTAAATCAGGGTGGAGCGACAACCTCCCTCCCCAGGAGAGGACAGCTGTCCTACGGATGCTCAATCTTCTCCTGTCCCTTGCTGACTCCCAGCACCCAAGTCCATTCCTGAATTCAGGTCGCCGGTGTGGCACGAGGTGTGGCATCCAGCGCCTCAACCTTCAGCGCCACTGGGCTGGCTACAGGGAGTTTTTTTTAATAAAAAGAATTTCTTCCACCCATAGCTTACGAGTGCTGGTTCAAAATCATGATGCATCATTCTAGTCATTCAGCAATGCTTTAGGAGGGAATGCTGACAAGAAACATCCATGTGCCATTGTGATAAGGCTATACATGACACTTTGTAACATGAGTTAATGAAGGGCTGTTGGAATCCTAACAGCTAGTCAGATTGCAGCATTTCTGATACCCTTTTTATAATGATGCTTACCTTGTAAGCCCCAAATCTCACCACAGAGCATATAAACCCTCTAGAGCTTCTGGGGGCCTAGTGGCCCCCAGACCCCTGGCCTTTATGTGGAAATCCTTCACAGTATATTAAAAAAATGCATACAGGGTGGGTGATTATTGGCACTGTTGGACAGCCAGTTGTCCACAACCATCAGAGCTGCAGACTGTAATGCCAGCCAGAGTCTCCCACATCCCTGATTCCATGGGGAAAAAAATTTCCCTGAAATAAGCGGTAGACAACATACTAGGAGTTATACTAGGAAGGCATAGACATACAAAAGACCAATGGCCCATATAAGCATGTCTCCAGTCAAGCTGGTACATCAGTAAATTGGTCATAACATGTAACAAAAGTTTGCTTTTTCTTCAAGAAAAGCCCCCAAACTCACCACATAGCATGTAAGCCCCCAGAGCTTCTGGGGGCCTGGCAGCCCTCAGACTTCCAGCTTTTATTTTCCCCAGTTCCCAGATATCATATTCAAACATCCCCAAAAAAACAATCCTGCCTACGCCCCTGTCATTCAATGTCTTCAAGGGGAAGGAAGCCATCTATTTTATGAACTACTGGGATAGGGATAGGGATAAAAATGGAAAGGGACCTGAGGGTTGTCATATCAGATGACCTAAAGCTGGGTAAGCAATGTGCGAAGGCAGTAAGGAGGGCTGGCAGGATATTGAGATGCATAGGGAGAGGCATCACCAGTAGAAAACAGGAAGTTGTTATCCCTCTGTACAGACAGTTGGTGAGACCCCATCTGGAGTACTGCATGCAGTTCTGGAGACTCCAGCTCCGCAAGGACATAGCCAGGATGGAGGCTGTCCAGAGGAGGGCAACTAAAATGGTACAGGGTCTACAACAGGAGACATATGAAGAGAGATTAAAGAAGCTTAATATGTATACCCTCGAGGAGAGGAAGGACAGTGGGGATATGATAGAAACTTTCAAGTACGTCAAGGGAATCAACAAAGTCCAAGAGGGTAGCATCTTTCAGAAAATAAGATGTGCAAGAACAAACGAGTACAATGTGAAGATAGAGGGGGACGGCTCAGAGGTAATGTGAGAAAGTATTTTTTAATGGAGAGGGTTGTGGATACATAGAACGGCCTTTCTGAGGAGGTGGTGGAGTCAAAAACAGTGAGGGAATTCAAGAATGCATGGGACAGACATAAGGCAATTCTAGTGGGGGGGTAGGAGGAAGTAGGCTGTTGGTTAACTAGGATCTGCAGCTTATGCATTAGGTAGGGAAATGGGCAGACTGGGTGGGCCAAGCGGTCCTTATCTGCCATTATACAATGGCAAGAAAGAATCCTGGCTTCTGATTGGTCAGTTGGCTGTCACAGCAGGGATGTTATCCTGGCATAACATCCCTGATGATGATGGGAAGGGTATCTCCTTTTTCTGCAAGATGATTGTTTGCATCTTCTCTTAAAAAAAATATTTTTAAGTACTAAAAAAAATTCTTTAAAATTATTTTTTTCTGTATAAAACGAGCCATTGTATAATAGGAATAATGCTCTCCAGGGTGGCTGTAATGCTGGGATAACATCCCTTCTCGGGTGTTGAATGCCCTCTGCCAATGGCCTTGGGCCCAACCACCTGAGGTGGAATGTTATCCCAGCAAAACACCCACCCTGTCAGGCATTATTCCTTTATCAAATTCTATGTTTCTGTACCAAGCAATGGTAAGAGATCGATATTAATTTGTGGTGAGGTAAGAAACTTTTGATAGCACCGGCATTTTCATTTCTGCTGTACAAGCACTCCAGACATGAAACTGCCAGAGTCGGATATCACTCAGCCTTGGAGTCATGTGTGTGGACCCCTCTGTATTTACAGTCATATAATCAAATGATTTGTAATGCAATTCAAAGGGACAGTTGAAAACTCTTTATTGCTAATTTCATGTGCTGACCTTGGTAACTGCTGCAGAATGCATTTCCTGAATATTGTTTTGTTAAACACCCTTTTCAAAAGCTTCCCCCCATACAGCAGTTGAATGTTTCCATATGTACGCAAAAAAGTTAATTTGGGTAATGCAAAATGAACATATGCTCCTATAGTGTATAGTGCAGGTATGTTCTGCATGGATTTCCATGCCAAATAAAACTTGTACCACAGTGCAAAGGTAATAGAAGGCCATTGTGCCCTTCTGTGGTAACAGCAAGGTTCCAGCTGATTGAAGTCCTGGAGGCAGCTGGTGTGCATCACAGGGCTGTTGGTCGCAGTCAATCACTTCCGATTCTGAAGGGAAAAAGCCCGTGAAAAACATTCTTTTTCCTTTTTAAATAACTAAAAAATATTATACACTATAAGAAATACTGGTTGGGTAACCACATGCCCACCAGCCTGAGTTGCCTGGGCAGCTTCTGATTACACTGGATTCTTATGTAATCAGCACCTCTCTGCGGCAGCACAGGCTGGATGTGAATGGATGCCCAACCAGTATTCTCAGTGTTTTGTACTAGCAACATTCTTGGATAGGCTGTGTGTCATACAACCAGCCCCACTTTATTTATTTTTTATATATTCTCTTTATCTCCCAGTTCTTCCCAGTGGCCCCCTTCTGCTCAACCCCTCCTCCTAACCCTATCATCTGGCTCCACCAGAACATTGTAGTTCTGCCAAATGACTGCAGCCAGGTGGAAGTCTGAGGGTAGAACAAGTTGGGGACATCAATGAAGGGTGCTGCTGGACTCTGCAGCATGCGTACACCTCCACAACTGCACAGGAAGAGCTGTAATTTTGGCAGGAGCTGTGTCCTGGGGGCCGCATCAGCGGCAGAGGAGCAATGGAGAGAGGGAGTGCTACGGAGGTGGCATCAGAGGTGGGAGAAGTGGGCTGCAAAGGCAGCGAGTGATGAAATCCAAGGCAGAACTTTCCCCGGTGGCTACAATCCGTTGTGGGCCAGGGCTACTGGGTGGAAACAGGCTGCTGAAGGAAGAGGACCACTCGGACCAATCAGAGGACAGGGTGCCAGATTTGAGCTCGTGGCTGGGCTATGTAAGGACAAGCCCAGCTGCCTTGTCCTACAACTGCACAGGAGAAGCTGTAATTTTGATGGGAGCTGTGTCCTGGGGCCACATCAGTGGCAGAGGAGTGATGGAGCGATGGGGGGGGGCGCTATGGAGGTGGCATCGGAGGCAGGAGAAGTGGACTGCATAGGCAGTGAGTGACGGGAAATCAGAGGACAAGGGGGCATGGCTTGCAGGTGGAGGGGGGCAGTTCAAAGGGTAACATTAGGAAGTACTATTTCACATAAAGGGTGGTGGATAAGTGGAATAGGCTCCCAGAGGGGGTGGTTGGAGAAGCAACAGTGCAAGGCTTCAAAAGGGCATGGGACAGCCACAGGGGAGTGTTGAGGGTGGGAGGGAGCATGTCATGGCAGATAGCTAGACAAATGGACAGACTGGGTGGGCCTGTCGGTCCTGTCCTGCTGTCACACTTCTATGAATCTATGAAACTTACCTTGACCATCCTCCTCTGCCACAGGACTATGGTTGTTCCTGTCCACTGATGTGGAGATTGCAGGGAGTTGATAGTCATCCTGCCACCTAGGGTGTTTTTCCTCCATTCACCCCTCTCCCATTGCTTGGGAGCGACTTGTTAGTGTACACACATGGAGGAGTATGCATGCTGAAGAGTCCTGCAGCAACCTTCATTGATGTCCCCAACCCATTCTACCCTCAGACCTCCACCTGGCTGCAGTCATTCAGTGGGACTACCAAGTCACCCTCCCTGGGAGAGGAGAGCTGTCCAGACGCTCGATCCTCTCCCTCACCGGCCAACCACCAGCAACCCATGCTCGTCACTGAACACAGGTCACCGCTCCGGCAGGAGGTAAGAAGTGATGCCTCCGCCCTCTATGCCACTGGGCTGCCTACCAGCGCCTGCTTTATAACAGTGAAGGCATTGGTGATAAAAAATATTGAGTGTTATAGGATCAACACCATTGCCCAGTGATTTATTATAGTGAAGTGACATTGTGTCAGCCAGATGTCCTGTAAATAAGCAGAAATGCCAAAAAGGCACTCCAAGTGTGCAAATGAATGCAAAAAGGTAATTGGAATATGATAATTAGCAACAAAGGCACTCAGAATATGTAAATGAGTGTACAAAGCCACTCGAGCATCCAAATCAGTTTCTCAGCAAACACTCACCTTGTGAATATTTTTTAGAAACTGAATTGCAGAAAGAAATGGCTTCATTTTAGTGGTTCCTTGTGCTGTCAGAAATGAACAAGATGATGTAACTTAAAGCAGCAGTGCAATGTAAAAAAATCTGCACTCTTTCAACAGTTTATTCCCTCTGCTCAGTTGTACATTTACCTGGTAATCTTTCTTGCCAGCATTGTACTATCGCCCCATAATTTGCTCAGCTATCCTTTGTTTTTGTTTACATTTCTGCCACCCGCCATGTTGAAAGCAGCAGTAAACAATAGGCAGCAGAGACAGCAGCCATATGTTCTGTAGCACTACAACAACTGGAAACTGATCACCTCCTGGTTCAGTAGTACTGCTGCTTTAATCAAAAAATGTAGTTTAAAAGCATTGTACTGTCTCTGTCTCTATTACTTGCACCTCTCTCTCTATATGTGTGTGTGTGTATATACAGTATATATTTATATATATATATATATATATATATATATATATACCTGGAGTGGTGTGTATTACAAGAATATAGTGCATAGTCAGGGTTTATTCTGTATAGATTTTATGCCAGCTGAAAACTTCTTGTACCACAGTTCAATGGTTATGGAATGTGGTTGTACCCTTTTGTGGTACAACAACATTCCATCTGACTTTGAAATCTAAAAACACCTGTTTTCCCTCACAGCATTGACATGCACACATAAAACAGTTAAAAGTGAAAGCCAACTGTCATAATGGTGGTGACGGTCTTTCCAAAAGTCAGTGGCAAGTGTAAAAAGTTCACTGAGGAGCATAAAGAAGAATTCAAACCTCTGATTCCTCCTTGTACTCTGACTAAGGTAACGGAATTGGAAAAACTCCTGATGCTGCTCATTTGTCACTTTCACGTCATAGTGGGGGGGTTCAAATGGCAGTTAATTTAATTTAACATTATTTTTTGGGGTACTATACACTATAAACAATAGTGGATTGGCACCCTCATACCCAACCTACCTGTGCTGCCACCTCGGGGTTCTGATTACATTAGACCTCTCAAGCTTCACTTTTGAGGCCTGATGTATCAGAAGCTCTCTGTGGAAGCACAGGCTGGTTGTATGTGGTTGCCTATCCGGTACCCTTACGGTTTGCTGAGACTCACTATCCTGACACTGATCTGCCCATGCAGTGTTGCTTGACAGGTTCAGCATCCAGATAGTGAGAATCCCGGCAGTAGGAAACCCGGCAGACATATACAGGTATAAGGTAGCGGATGTGATGGCTTGCTACCTTACCCCTGTCGATGGGCTTGACATACTGGAGGAATCGCGAGGCTGACCAAGCTGCCCCAGTGGTGTTGAGGGCTAAACCACTGGCAGCTCAGCCATCGTGCTTTAGGAGGCTCAGGTTCTATCCTGAGCTGCTTCTGGTTAAATTTTACACCCCTGTAACTAATTTTTTGTACCTCCGAGGTCCAGTCCCCCTCACAGTTAGTTGTTTTAGTTATGGGTGGTGTGGGGGCAAAGCTCCCCCACATGGGGGGTTCGGAGTTGAAGCCCCCTGAATTGCCTTTTGTATTTTTCAATCAGATGCCCAACATCATGTTGTCAGGCATCTGATTGATTCGGGATCATGGATTTTGGGCCAGTGGGGTCGGTATCCCGAGACTCAAGAAACTGAGTTTAGGGATACCATAATATATCCACATATCCACTTTTCTCTATTTAATATGCATCTGAGGTGTGTCATGCTATATAAAAACCAAGAGTGAAGCTCAGGGGTTTAACATCATCAGACACCAAGGATATGTATTAAATTCGAGCATGCATGCCACTCCATGTTTATTTTGTATCATTTTGGGGCATCAATTTTTGCCTATACTGTACCAGATTCAGTTACTTTTGACTTTTTCAGGCAATTAATACAATTTCACATCTAATGGTGTGCTTTCCCCATTTGTTATCCTTGAACACCCCCATTAGATCTGTTCATCTTAACAAAAGCAAATTATAAGCAATATTGGAAATGGAAAGCATTCACTAGGGGAACCCTCCCCTTTTGACGTAGAATGGAACATTTCTGATGGGGTTAAGAACATGTTTCTTTATTATAGGATGTATGTTTATACTTTATTTAGTCACTTATGTGCCTTTTATGGGGTGTAGGTGCAGTCCATCTCCATTTTGCTCCTGGAACTCAGTCAGTCATCTGATTTCACTCCAGAACGGAGTCCCCCAACAGCCATTTTTAGGGCCAATGATTTACCATTTTCAACTGAAAACACTGGTCAAAAATTGAATATGCTATTTTTATGTTTGCTTGTGTGCGCAGTGCACAAGAAAAATATTGAGGTAGTAGAGCATTGCAGAGGTGTGGCAGTGTTGTGGCCCATGCAGTGAATGCTTTCAGGGGTGCGTCCCTCAGCCACCAATCAACAGGGAATCTGCCGATGATCGTGGTTTCAGAGCGAGCATCGCACTTGACAGAAATTTGCTACTCCAATCAAGGATAGTTTCGTCATTGCAGCAGAAGAACCCTCCCCTTCCTGGCACCCAGGCACATTCCAGCCATGTGCATTACAGTGCACAGTAATGCACATGGCTGGACTTATGAACAACTCATTTTCTTAGTGTACTTTTCCAGGTGAAACATATTAATAAATAAATGAGCCACACCGCAGCTTTGCATAACTGGCAGCTCCTGCTGCCCACCACACACACTCCCCCCAAAGCCAACAACAGGGTGCCCAATCCCTGTGTCAGCATGTTTCCCACCTTCCCCTATTAATGTGGCACACTGGAAGCCCATCCCATTGTGCCAAACTAATTTTTTTTCCAATGGGATATCCACTCCCCATGTTGGATTACTTCCCCCCCAAGCCTGAACATATCTTTTACTGGCAGTGGGGTGCCCAATCTACATGCTCCCCTCACACTCACTATTGTGGCACACTGGCAGCCCATCTCAGTGTCCCAAAGTAATTCTTTATCTTTTCCTGACACCGGGATGCCCACTCCTGGTGTCGGATGCACCCCCCATGCTCCCTTTTTTCAGCCAACCTCAGGATGCCCAGTCCTTGGGTCACCATTGTTTTCTCCCTCCACTAATCTGGCACACTGGGAGCCCACCCCAGTGTGCCAAAATTTATTTTACATACTATTTCACCTGTAAAAAAAAATATCCCCCGAGATCTTATTTTTCTTAACCTAAAGAAAACGGTCCCTCATCATCCTCACCTGCCCTCCCTCTGCGAACCCCACCTCCCTGCACCCCCCATCCCATACTTACCTCCAAAGGTCCAGTGCTGTGATGTTCTGTGGACCAGGAACACATCTGCACTTTTTCAAACCTGACCACACCCTGAAGAAAATCACGGAAAGCCATAGAATGACAGTCACTGGGGGGTTTCAACATAGGTTGATATCTCAGCCATTTTGGTCCCAAATTTTCAACATGGGGTTCTTAAGACCCCACCTTGTGAACACTGGCACTGTTATTTCATTTCTCAGTCCCAAAGGGTGATTTTGCAGTTGCTACATGGAATCACCTTTCAGGACTGGTTAACAAAATGACAATGCCACTGTTCATGTAATGAGGTCCAAAAAGTCCATGTTGCATATTTGGTGAAAAAACTCCAAAAAATGACTGCATTATGAGTGTACATTGTGCAGTTTGTACACACACTCATAACTTTGCCCATTTTTTATATTTTCACTCCAAATTTCCAACATTGTCCTCTTTTCACACCTCCTTATGAACAGTACAGCTGTACTTATTTTGCATCCTGCTCAAAACATGTTTTCGCACCTGTGGTGCAGAATGGTGCACTTGCTGTGTGAAATCAATTTTTGGCACACAGTAATGAAATCACAGTGCCACTGTTTGAGGGGAGGTCCAAAAAAAGCCATGTTGAAAATTTGGTGAAAAAATTCCAAAAAATGACTGTGTTAAGAAATTTCTACACATGCTCGTAACTTTGCCATTTTTTTTATATTTTCACTCCAGATTTTCAACATTGCCATATTTTAACACCTCTTCATGTCATTTTTCACATCCTGGCCAAAATGTCTTTTCACACCTGTTGCACCGAATGGCATATTAGCTGTGCAAAATCTCCTTTCGGGATAGAGTAACAAAATGATAGTGCCACTGTTCATGAGGTGGGTCCCACAAGTCCATGTTGAATATTTGGAGTGAAAATACCAAAAACACCCAAGGTGTTGGATTTATTTTCCACCCATAATGCCCCACCCTGTACAGACTGACAGGTGTCAGGGGTGTGGTTTGGGGTTGTCTTCTTTAATGCTCACGCCATTCCACCCCCACCCTGCAGCCACTGACAGGCATCAGGGTGTGCCTTGGGATCTTCAGCCCTAATGTTCATCCCATTCCATAAGGAAATAAGCTGAGATGGGTGCAGCACACTGTGACACCTGTCGGTGTCTGCAGGGTAGGGTAAGGTTGAATGGTGTGAGCGTTCTGGCCATTGACCCAAAGGCACATATCAATGCCTGTCAGTCTCTGCAGAGTGGGGGGGGTGAGGGTTTGGGCTACTTCAAAACTTCACTGCCATTCTTATTATGCATCTCTCTAACTACTGCAGTACCAATGCCAATACCAGCAAGCAAACATTCGGCATTGACAAATGCTTGTTTATTAGTTACTTGGATGTATTGTAAGCCTGTTTTGTAGTATCTCTCCATGCTTCACCACCCCCACCATAGTACTCATTAATGAGTGTTTTTAAGTTGGGGAGTTTTGTGCCACACCTCATCGGGGCCCGGGGAAGTACAGTCTTCGGCATTTGAGTTTCTTCATCATCACGGTCACAAATGCAGTCACAAATCATGATTTATGATTACATCATGAATCACATCATTAATTTCTTTGCTACTTACTTGGATGTATTGTAAGCCTGTTTTGTAGTATCTTTCCAGGCTTCACCATCCCACCATTGTACTCATTAATAAGTGTTTTTAAGTCAGGGAGTTGTACAGTGTCTGCAGTACATACACAGACTGGAAAGAAGACTGAACTCATGCAGTTTAGCACAGTATACTTGCACTGCTCAGACTACATATGGAAGACAACAAAAAAAGGGCATAATTACATACAAGGTTCGGGGATGGTGGAGGAATACATTTTTTAACACAGCAAGGAAGGTGTGGGGGCGGCACATGGTGTGAGGAAAAAAAACTAATGTGGGATCCCATGGTGATCCAGCAGCAGTTCCAGCATGGACATAATTTGCAACTGATGTCCCTCTATGTGAGCCAGTCATTGCTCCACAACACTCACCCTCTCGTTGTTCTCCTCGACAGCACTCCAGAGAACTGCCAAGTCAACCTGTGTTACACGCAGTTCTCTGGGGTCCACATGTTGTACAGGCTGGCCTGCTAGTGGTGGTGGTGGTGGTGGTGAGGGTGCTGGTGGAGCAGCAGGTGCCACTGTGACCCTCCTTTTCCTAGGGATGCTGCCATGCACAGCTGTACCCTCTGCCACAGAACAGCCAGCAGGTGCAGGCATGGTCTGTTCTGTGGCAGCCTGCCACTCCAACTGGTGGTGATTGAGCATATGGGTGTGCTGGCCCCCAGTTCCCAGGTGAGTCCCCGGGGGCCATGGCACACCTCCACCTCACATAGGTGGCACTTGACCACACTGCTGTCCCCCCGACACAGTCAAACAACTTCCAAACAATGGAGGTGCAGGGAGGACCAGGCACAGGCAGGAGAGGGTCAGATGAACAGGCAGCTGGCTGGTCACGGTGCTGAACAGGGATGGGATCCACACATGGGCCTGGGGGAACAAGCACGTCCTGCTCCAGAGGACCTGATGCTGGACTTCATGGTGGTGGTTCAACTGTCTAAGAGTCAGGAGGCAGTGTTGGTCCTGCTTCCGGGGGGGAGACACTCACAAGTTTCGAGTGGTCCAACAGGAATGGATGCACATCCCCCCTCATGCATGCACATGGTACGATGCTTACCACTACCATGCTCTCCCAGAGCTGCTCCCTCCCCAGACATTCCCTCATCCTGGTCCGTCTCCCCTACTGAGCTTCCTCAGTCTGAGCAATCACTACTCACACTGTTACACAACACACACACTGTCACATAGACAAACAACTAACTACTTATAAAGGTAAGAAAAATAAAATTTACAGAAAGAACAAATTAAGTAAAAAAGAGCACAGACAGAAAAGACAAAAAAATGTAGCTTTTAAAAAAGCTGTTGGGTCTAAATAAAATTTTAAATCTCCTCCTTGCTCTGATCTCAAAGTATCAGCAGTCACAAAACACACTCCTCTCTCTCTGTCTGCACAGGAGAAAGTAAAAGTGTCTGCTTGTATGACTCACTTCCTTCCTGCCTAGCTAAAGAGAATGTGACTTACAGTACTGTATACCAAGTGATGTGTGGGGGGGCTGCCAAATCTAAAACACCAAGTGGATCTCTTAGAATCATAATGAGGAACGCAAACTCCATTAAAAACAATGAATTCGCCTTACTTCGCATTGCCATTCTGCCTTAATGCAAAGTAGTAATGACAAGGCGGAGTGAGCACTTTGCATTACCTACTCTGCATAGCAGAGTGGCAACGCAAAGTGCCCACTTTGCGTTCACTTCACCGGTGGAATTTAAATGCACTGTGTCTCTACCTATTATCAAAACCCCTCCCTATATTCCCAACATCCTTGACTCCTTGCCATGTGCCTTGTTACATTGACTCATTTGCTTTATGGTCACTGATTATGACCAGCAGATCTTGCTTCTCTGTTGTAGTGGCCAACCTAACCCCTCACATCAATGGGGCCCATCTCCTGATCATAGACCATGCATCCAGATTCCCTAAGTCCATTTGGAGCTTCCACATCCCTTCCTTGTGGTCTACCCTGCTTCATAGCTTTGTGTCACCAAACAAAGAGACACAACCTGCCTGGATACCTTTGCTTGTGTTACTGATAAACATATTGAAAAGGACAGGTCTCAGGACCAAACCTTGAAGCACCTCACTTGTGATCTTATCCCCTGATTTGGCCTCATTCACTACTACCATCTGTTGACTGCCCCTTACCCAATTTCCTACCCACATGACCAAACCCTGCTCCATTCTCAAGACCTCCAATGTTTTTGGCAGCCATTTGCAGCAATCTTCAGGGTATATCTCAGAATCCTGCTGGATCATGCTACATTAAACATCCTACTCTTTTCAATCAGGTTGATGTCATTGAGTATTGTATATTGAACACTGAAAATATAAGGGAAAGGAAAAGGAAAACTGTTTAACCAGAAATAGCACACTAAGCCGGAGCTTGTTTCCAGCTGTGACCTGGGAGTGAGGAAGTTAAGTGACTTGCTCAGGTTCACATATTATGCAAGTGGGGGCTGTGGGATTCAACCCAGGTCTACAGGACTACAGCTCAGTGCCCTAAACCACAGCACTATACTGCCTCCCTATATTTATTTATTTTACTTATTTATTTAAAATTTGTTGACTGGGAAAGGCACACAGAGCAAAGGCTCGTTTCCAGGTGCAACCCAGGGGAAGGGGCATTACAGAGTAACAAGTACAATAATTACAAAATGTAAGTTACACCCAGTAGGGTACCATATTTCCAAACAAACTGACAAAAGGTAGGAACCAGAATTGAGTCAGAAACGATTACAAAATGCAAGTTTGTGCTCGTATCATAAAACATTAAAATTACAGAAATGCACAAAAGGTAACCATTACTGCAAAGCCCAGCCTGGTTAACAACTTAAAAATTAACAGATGCTATGTAGAGAAAATGCATAACAATAAGCCCTGCACAAGAAGGTGGGGGGGGGGAGAGGCAGAGCAGTGGGAAGGCTAGTGAATGAAGAAGTGGAGGGAGGAGGTAGCTTAAAAAGGGGAAGAGGGAGAGTAGGAGGAAAATGAAGGGCAGGAGCAAGGAGGTGTAGGAAGAAAACAGACTCTTAATGGTGGAAAAGAGAGTAGAGTTGTGGAGATTACGGGGGAGCTGGTTCCAGAGTAGGGGTAGATGGTAAGAGAAGGCAGAATGACCTGCAGCTGTGTAGGAATGAGAGAGGGAGAATATCCCTAGAGCACAAGGCATACGAGGAGGGTGAGGCTGGGGACAGACCAGAGGAGAGATGGGGGGGAGCAAGTCAACCCAGAGTATAGCTATGAATGAGAGGGAATGAATGAATGAATCTCCTGTGTGCAAGAGGCGGGATGAAGAGTGAGGAGTAGAGGGTGCAATGGTGAGTACAGAATGGGGAGTTGGCAGCAAAGTGACAGAATGCATTTAGTAGGGTGCCAATCTTGAAGAGGGAGGTAGCAATGGCAGTTGAGTAGACCATATGTTCCCTCTATGCCTCCTTTTTATGTTTGCTTTTAGAATAGATATCAAACATATTAAAATAACATTAGTAGAGAAAAGTAGGTTCTAGAGTTGTGTTAAACTATGAGCTAGTGAGATAGCTGGATATCAGACTGCAGCCAGTGGTGGTTGATCTGGCAGATGTTGCAGGTTTTCCACTGGAAAAAAAACATTTTTCCAAAGAAATTTCACCACTGCAAAGACTATGAATGTGTTGTGTTTTGTCATTTTGATGATGGTGTTTGCCAATGCCCCCTTGTGCCATGCCACTTCTTGTCACATATTCCTTTACTCTATCTTAAGAAATTCCAAAGTCTAACTGCAGACTGCAGCTGAGGAGGGTGCAGTATCAGGTCTGCCAGACCAAACTAAAAATGGGTTCAGCAAGAAACTGCACCCCAATAGAAACCGCACAAATAAGAATGAAGTCCAAATTGGAAATTTAATGTGGGCACACAGCAAAACACGTTACCCCAGCGGATCGGCTCCTGCCTTCATCAAGGGGCGTCTTCTGAATGGCACTGTGTTTTGCTGTATGCCACATTAAATTTCCAATTTGCTTTACTCTGTCTTACCCGCACAGTGGACTGAGTTTCAAGCCACCAGCAGTGGCTCCTTGATTGCACAGCCCGCACCTTTTACCTTCCTGTCACCATGTACCACCTTCCCTGCTCCTAAAATCACTGGAACATCCACCACACACAGAATTACCTGTGGTAAGTGAACAATCCCACCAATCATACCCCCTGCATCACACTGTTTAAGAATAACCCTCCACCCTTTCCCACTCTCTGTGTGCCCTACTACACACCTCCCACCCCCACTGTCACCCACCACTACCCCTTGTTGAAGCGCCTGTCTCCTTCAGTGGGGAATCATCAATGTCCCTTGAAGCACTGTTCCTCTGAGTGCTGACTGTATTGAGATCAATAAATCACATTCACTTTAGGGGGACATCCATTTCAATGTTTTTGTTTTTATAAGTTCATAACTTAAAAAAAAAATACTTTTACCTACTTTTTTCTGTGAAGGTCTTTTTTAGTCCCTGCATTACACACACAATGGGTGTCAACTTTGAAATCCCACCAAAATTGGTGGCTGTGGCATATGCCAGTAATCACTGAAAACACCCATTTGGGGGGGTTGCAAGTTTATACCCATAGGGTTTGTGAGGGTAGGGTGAAAAAAAAAGATCATGACAGAAAAAAAGCAGGAAAAGACAATAAAAAAAGATAAATTAAAGAAAGAAAAAACATTGAAATGAACAGTTCATTGAAATGAAAGGGGAGCTATTTATTCCAATGTAGTGGACAGCATGAGCAGCACCAAGGGAAACTGAGGGGAGGGAATCAAGGGACAGAAAAGCCACAATGAGAGACAGAGGTGGATGACAGTGCTCAACTAGCTGCTCTCTGCCAAAGTGGACCATGCCAGTGTATCTTCAGGAGCTGCAGAAATGCAGCACACTGCCTGTTGCTGAGGTGAGCTGTCCTAGTCTCCCCAAAGAAGCTGCAATAGGAGCCATGCTCAGAAGAAATCCAGCCTTCCCCCTTCGGAAGAGGGGGAATTCATATAGTAAACACACTCCATGGTGATCCTGTCTCTCTCTTCCCCCTCCCACCAGTCCAAAAAACTAAATATACAACTGGACCCTAGGTCCCCTTCGGGTTTTACTGTGCATATGTTTTTATCTGCTGTTTTGTTTTGTAATGTGCCTTGATAATCGAAAGGCGCAGAATAAATAAATATTATTATTATTATTATAAAGATGCTTCCACAGCGTAAGGGATCATTTAGCTATCCATTTCATCTTTCTCCTCCATTACCTTGATCAGACCACATCTGCATTTTTAAAACATATAGTTAACCACCATTGGTACTGACACATGCATGTTTCTAAGGTGAACAAAATTAAGACCTCAAAACTGCAGTCAAAAATTAGACATGCTTCGGCTGACTGCATGAGCTGCTAGCCCACTTTCTGTTATCATTTTAAACATCACTATGATCCTATGCCTCTAGCCTTCCCAATGCTATGAGCTTTAGTCCCCATACCCCTGATTCTTCTCATGGCCCTGCAGTATACCCACTCAGATGCCTCAATGTTCTTTTTGTGTAGCAGAGGCCAGAACTGTGAACACTACTCCAAGTGGATCTGACCAGGCTGTTGTAAAGTGGTAGGATACTGCCATTGCTCATTTGGTAATACCAGTTTGACTGCACAGATTGTCATGCTTCATCCCCCTATTTATTTATTTATTTATTTATTCATTGAAATGTTTCACCAGGAAAGGCACACTGAACAACAAGTTGCTCATCTCCTGGTGCATCCTGGGAAAGGGGTATTGGAGAAAGAGCATACAATTAAACAGCATTCAAGGTACAGTACAAAAGCAGGACAAGTAGTTTACACTTTACACAGATAGCTAAAATAACAACCATGGAACCATGGTAAGTGTAGCAAGAATACAAAATATATACAAAATACACAACTTATACAAAAATATTTAAGGACATGGTACAGATTTTTATGTAAAATACAACAACAAGGTAAGTGCAACATATGTTCAATAAGTGCTTACTACGCAAGGTGTAGGTTAGGTGAAGGGCTCCCATGCTGCACATCCAAGCTGTAAGTTGTTGGCAATTATAGCCAGATGACAGAGACCAGTTGGGGAAAAATAGCAGGGGAAGGGGGAAAACAGGGCAGGCAGGAAAAAAGGGGGTAAGGCAGGGCAGGGAGGAGAAATAGGGCGGTAGTAGGGAGGAAGGTCATTTAGTTAATTTCAGGAGGAAGAGAATATGTTGTGGAAAGCAGGGATACTAGTTGCATGTATATTTCATAGAAAGGAAATTATGCAAGGATGAAGAGAGGGAGGAGGGGAGGATGAGTGTCTAATCTGGTGTGGGAGTGAATTCCACAGTTTAGGAAAACTATATGCGAAGGCAGCCTGACCAGCAGCAGTAGACCAACGAGGGATCACCAGGGTACAGGAGTCATGGGATGTAAGGGAGTGAGCAGGAGGAGGTGGGGTGGAAAGAGAGGAAGAAATATAGAAAGGGGGTGAATTAAACCACAATTTTTAGATGAATTTGGCACAGTGGAGGAGGTGTCTATTTCCTAGTGAAGGGAGTGCTAAGGAGTGATAGAGATGGCAGTGATGGGTATGAGTGGGAGAGTCCAGAGTGACACAGCAAAAGAAGATGAAGAGGATGTCCAATTCATTCATTCATTCATTCATTCATTCATTCATTCATTCATTCACTGTTGTCATTAACCAGGCAAGTTCACTAGTGTACAAGTCCCATTCACAGTAATGACAATGAGTAAACACTCAATTTAAGAACACAATATGTCAAATTATAAAACCCCTTAAAATAATCATCCGCACTTGGATTATCTGCAAAAAAAACACACAAATCACAAACTAATCACACATGTAGTTAAAAACCAGATTATTTTCTTTACCACTGCAGAAAGATGAGCTACACACAGTGTATAGGTTTATCCTCTAGTTTTCCTCACACAGTGTTTCACCTCACATTTTGATATATTAAATCTGACTGCAGCAGTCTCACTTTTTGTCCAGCTTGTTCAAATCTTCCTACTGTTAGTCTCCATCCTCAAGACAGTCCATCACCATGGTCTGCTTAAATGTTATCAGCAGAAATAGGCAGCATTCAAGATACCTCAGTATCACTGATAAAAATGTTGAACAGCAGTGACCACAATACCAGTCCCTAAGGGACATTACTTAGTACCCCTTTCCAGCTGAAGAAGTGCCTATTCACCAAAACCCTCTGTTGGGATTTATCTTTTGGAGCACAGCTTTTTTTCTGAGGGAATTTCTGTCCTGTTCCCCATATAGTTTCTGTGGTGAAAAAAAACTGGAGAGACTTCAGTGTCCAGAACTTGATTTTTATAAAGGATTGAAGCAGATTAACTATCAGTTAGATTCTCCTTCCTTTGGGCTTTTTATATAAATTATTGGGCAGTGAGAGTGCCTAAACTTGAGTTTTCAGTTAAATTCTGTTTACTACTGAGGGAAATGTGAGAGGTTGACCTCAGTGTGAATCATTTTAGGTTTTATTTTCCAGAAGAGGTGAGAGCTCCAATGGACATATACCAATTTACTGGAAGTACCAACTAAATTATTGTCCTGCACTGTAAATATAGTTTCCATTAAAATACTTTTTTCTAATAATATTGCTGTCGCTATTGTTTTTCTTTCTTATTTAAATTTTGTTATTTTATTTTTGTTTTATGTTTGTTTTGTTTGGTTTTATTTCTTCTTCTGCTGCTTAGTACTATTTTATTGTGGTCACCAAAATGTGTTGGAGACCTGCCCCATGGTTGTGTGTTATTCATCCTCTGCTGTTCGTGACCTCCATCCCTTTATCTCCCCCCATTGCAGTTTACAACCTACCAATGCTGTACAGCGCTGGGTCTTGCATGTCGGGAGGGGGAAGGGGCTATGAACAGTGGAGGGTGAATGGATGGAGTCACCGCATCGGGGTCTAAAGATCTAGAGGATGCCCTGGGGTGAAATGGAATCCAGATTGTGGTTCTCCATGTCTGGTTTCCATAGCCAAGGGCACCTCCAATTTTGGTGGGCAGGTCATTCAGGCGGCCTTGGAAGTTCATCCAGCTCGAGCAGTGTTTTTCAATGCCAGGTCCATTAAAAACAAGAATTCAATTATTGCAGATCTTGTGGGAACTGTGAACCTGGCTTGTATCACTGAGACCTGGCTGGATGAGAACTCTGGCCCTATACTGGAGGCTGCAATTCCAGTCGGGAACCTGGTGATTCACCACTCGAGATTGGATCACGGGGGAAGGGGTGTTTTAGTCTGTTTCAAGACCAAACTGGGCCTCACAAGTGTACCAGTTGAGGAGACTGAGTCGTTTGAGTGTACTGTGGTAGCAAGTATAGGTTGTAGGATTGCTGTCATCTACTGTCCACCTGGAGATGAGAAGTGGTTCCTTCAGGAAGTAGCAGACTTCGTGATCAACCTGGCATTTGAGTCACCCAGGCTGATAGCCCTGGGCAACTTCAATGCCTGGGTTGATGACAAACTCTCACAATTTGGTACAGCACTTCCTCCAGCGGATGACATCTCTGGGCCTTACACAGATTGTTACTGCTGCTACCCATGAACACCGTCACTCTCGTGACTTAATCTTCCTCCTGGGGATCAAAGCCTCAGACTTGGGGGTGGAACCAGTCAGATAGTCCTATCACTACTTCGTGGGGTTCAGTTTTGCACCCCTCCTCACAGGCCTACCCCTGTACAGATGGTCAGGTGCCGGCCTTTATGAGATGTTAGCTCTGAAGGCCTGGCAGCGGTCCTTGACCTATCGGTCCTTCCAGTGGCAAACAGTGACCTAGAGGCCCTAGTGATGGCCTATAATATGGCCATCTCTGCAGCCCTGGATGCCATTTCTCCATTCATGTTCATCCTCTCTCCCTTCTCCCATGGCCCCCTTGGTTTGATGGGACTTTGAGGGAGATGCGGAGATTAGGACGAAGGTTAGAGCATTGCTGGCAGAGACGCGGCCACGATGATGACCACGTTAGATTGATGGACCATTATCAAGCCTATCAATCATCAATCACCCATAAGAAGGTAGAGTTCCTGTCCAGGGAGATTGTGGTCACTCAGAATCGACCAGCTCTGCTTTTTTGTACTGTGGACAGGATGTGCAACCCAGCATATCTACAGGTTTGAAAAGCCTTTTGCAAGTGGAGTGTGATGAGCTCACTCGATTCTTTGCGATTAAGGTGGCTGACATCAGGGCCAAGCTCCAACCAGCACACTCTAAGGGTGTTACTTTGGACCGGCACTTGGTCACTGCTCCTCAGTTTTCCTGGAGTTCCTTTGACCACCCGGAGTTCATGGAAGTCATGCTTATTGTCCAGGGTATGCGCCCTACATGCTGTAGTTTGGAACCAGGACCAACAACCTGTATATGGGTTGCAGAGACATCATTGGTCTGGTCCTTGCATGGATTGTCTGGTTCTCCTTGGAAACAGGTGAGTTTCCTAGCTCCCTGAAGGAGGTGGTGGTAACACCTCTCTTGAAGAAAGCTTCTTTGGACCCAGACTGTCATGTGAAGTATAGACCAATCTCAAACCTCTCCTTTACAGGGAAGGTGATTGAGAAAGTAGTGGTTGTACAACTGGAGAACCATTTGACCATCCATGACATCTATGAACCTCTCCAGTCCGGTTTCCGAAAGAGGCACAGTACTGAGATGGTGCTGGTTCAGGTACTCAATGATATCCTGATGGCAAGAGATCAGAAAAAACATTCCATCTTGGTCCTTCTTGATCTCTCATCAGCATTTGACACTGTAGACCATGGAGTCCTACTCGCTCACCTGAGGTTCATCTGTGGCCTGTCTGGTACAGTCCTCAGGTGGTTTACATCTTTCTTCATCGGAAGAACTCAGAGGGTGGTGTCGGGGATGTATTCCTCTTACCCAGTTCCTCAGCCATGTGGGGTGCCTCAGGGATCGATGTTGTCCCTCATGTTGTTTGCAGTGTAAATGCTTCCCCTCAGAGACATTGTAAGAAGGTATGGGCTGAGATTTCAGTGCTATATGGATGATACCCAGCTCTACCTTTCTTTCACACCTGACCAGGATAGAGCTCCCTCAGTTTTTAATAACTGCCACATCGACATCCTGGACTAGATGAATTTGAGCTGGTTGAAGTTGAACTTGGAAAAGACTGAGGTGTTGGTTGTGGACCCCAGGCACTGTATAGGGGGGTTGGGGGTAGGTTCACCCTTGAGTCTTTTTCTTGGGGGCATATCACTCCCGACCTCTGAACAGGTGTGAAACATGGGGGTAATTTTTTACAAAGGGCTGACACTGTGCTCACAGGTGTCGGGAGTCATCAAATCCTTTTTTTACCATTTGAGGAATATCTCCAGGGTTAAGCATCTTGTTCCATCTGGTGATCTCCCTACACTGGTTCATGACTTTGTGTCCTCATGCCTGGATTATTGTGTTCTCTTTACCTAGAGCTACCTGGGGTGGATATCTGCCGCTTGCAGCTGGTGCAGAATGCTGCGGCCCGGTTATTGATGGGAACATCTCACTCCTGTCATATTTCTCCTGTGCTACGCTAACTGCACTGGCTGCTGGTACAGTGACGGATCACGCTCTGACTTATAAAGCCCTACACAGACAGGGCTCGGACTACCTGAGAGAACTTCTGGTCCCTTACTCCCCTGGATGATCGCTCCGATTGGCTGATGAGGGGTTGCTAGAGATCCAGAGGGTTTGTTTAAAATATTCTGGAGCCCTCGCATTTATGCACATGGCCCTACCCTCTGGAATTCTCTACACCGTCAGCTACAGGAATGCGCAACTGTGGAGGGATTTAAACAGGCCCTAAAAACTTATTTGTGAATGAAAGCATTTGGTGACTGATTTATAATCTGGTTTGAACTGTAATATTTGTTTTTAAGTATTTATAATGACCTATTTTATTATTTGTTATAATTGTTTTTAGACACCTTTGTTATAGAAAGGCACCATATAAATAAAGCTTTATTATTATTATTATTATTATTACCTACTTCATAAGCATGTTATCAATCCACCTTGTCTGTGTATACCACACTAGTGTACTTTGCTCACAAGATTGCCACTGACTGTATTTTCAAAGGTCTTCCTAAAGTTTAAATGGAATATTTATATTGCCATGCCTTGTCAACCTTCCTGTTCACCCCCTTAATGATAATCAAGTTGGTTTGCTATGATCTGACCATCATAAAGGGAAAAGGTAAATTGTTTTACGAGGAAAGGTACAGTAAGCTGAAGCTTGTTTCCATGTGCGACCTGGGCACACAAGGAAATTAAATGACTGTTCAGGGTCACACAGGTCTTCAGGTTTGCAACTCAGAGCCCTAAACCACTGCACTATACTACCTCCTATAAAGTCATGTTGAGAGAGGGAAAGAGCATTAGATACAACCAAATGCTTGATTATGCTATCCCTGTTAATGTCTTCCAGGATCTTACCCAGCATCGATGTCAAAATGATGAGCCTGTAGTTGCCTAAGTTTGACTTTGCCAAGCAGTGCTGTAATTTTTTTAATTCAGTCATTATCCTGAAGTGGTGTATTCCATCGGTCCTTTGAGTCCTTCCTGGCTTGAATTTTCACCATGTAGTAAGTTCCACAGTAAATATGGTGTATTTAGTATGCATTATGGCTATCCTTAATGCCATGAGCCCTCCAAATGAGCACTCACAGAAGGCAAAAAATATTTAGTCAATATCTCAGCCTTCACTCCTGGATCTCTCACATGATCGTCCCCCCTTCCTTTGCTTGGAAGTACCAAATTCTTTTCTTTCCCTTCCTCCTTCCATAAATATACTGGAAGAAATTGTTAGTGTTGTCCACTGCTCCTACTATTACCTGGGACTCCAACCATTTCTTGGATTCCTTAATTCTTGTTTTGCAGTTCCTCAATGGTGTTCTGTATGTTCCTTTGGCCTGGAGGCAACCCATCTCTTTGCAGTGGTCATAGACTTTCTTTTGGTTCCTAGACCACTGCTTGCCTTTTCGTCCCCTTATACTTACAGCGATGCAAACCTCTGTGGCCACTTCAAGCTTCTTCAATGTACCCCACATGTGCTCTGCATTGCCAGCCTCATGCAGCTGTTCCAGATTAGAGATGCAGCGAATTTAAAATTAACCCAGCGAAACTGTGGTGAAGTGGCCGATTCGCTGAGAAGTAACACCTGCAATTTGGCTGTTTTTGCCAGCTGTAAGTTGAAAAGTTACCGTGGAGAGCAAAATTAAGCCTGCAGAAACGTGAAATTTCTTTGGAAGGTGAAATTTCAAATCTTAAAGGCACATTCCACCCCTAGAGGTGAAATTTCACCTTCCAAGGTGAAATTTCGCCTTTCCACAGGAGAAGGTTTGCCTTTCCACAGGCGAAATTTCACAGTACGTATACATGTGATGTCTCCCAATTTGGCCGTGATAGACCCATTTTTTTTTTTATGATCTCCCATCCCCCCACACATGGGAATGGCAATCTCCTGACTTGCTGTGAGTCATAGAATCAGTCTTGCTTTTTAGCTGGAAACTGCTTCTCTTAGCTTCTCTCTGCAAGTCGGTAGTTAACACTAAACATTTTAGCAAGCTGTCAACCAATTAAGTAGTTTGGCTAGCTTATCTGATCAGTGGCTGTGTTTAACACTATTAAGGACTCCTGCTAGCAACAGAGCTGAAGGCAATTATCATCGCATTGTTCTAAATCACATTGTTACACCAGTGAGTACAAAGGAGGACTGAGGACTGAGAAAAGATTTAT
The DNA here is from genome assembly GCA_016271365.2 of Neoceratodus forsteri. NCBI lineage: Eukaryota > Metazoa > Chordata > Ceratodontiformes > Ceratodontidae > Neoceratodus > Neoceratodus forsteri. The sequence goes on from CM057458.1 coordinate 768,234,967, forward strand.
TTACTTTGGTTTGTGTTTGGGTGGTGAATTATTCAGTCTGCCAGCATGTCAAAAATGCCAACACTCCTCTGAGAATGCAGCAGTAAAGAAAAAGTAATACAGCTGCAAATTTAAAAGAAGCTGGTCCCGGGAATTCAGCTGGCTTCTCAAAAGCGAGAGGGGAGACACCTAAATAAGCCTGCAGCTCTTATGCATTACTCAGAGATACTGACAATATCATAGCAAGAGAGAAGCCAGTATTTGATAATTTATTACTTTTTTTAATTGTAGATTTTTAACATTTTAAATAAAATAAAAATAAATAAAAATGTGTACTTATTTGTAATTTTTTTAATTGTTTGAACTTATTGGTGCATATTCATTCAGAGAATAAATTAATAAAATGCATGACATTTAATTTGTTCTTGTTTTTGTCATTATTTAAGTGCCAAACTGGTGCACTACATTATCTCACTCCTAAAAGTCAAATCTCCCTTCTAACTTTGGCCAAACCTCCCTCGCACCCAGATTGGCATTATCAGATGTATGATTACGCCTCAGCAAAACATTATGCAATGCAGCTGAAATTCACGTATTATTATGGGTAGCTTAGTTTAGGCACTTTGCCCATCCCTATTCCAGATCCTTAGTTTGCTTGTCTTTCATCTTGGTAAAGTCCCCCTGTTTGAAGTTCTGGGTACTGGTGGCTGAGATCCTGTTAGTTGTCTCTGTCTGCACAGAGAAGCGTATCCAGTTTTAATCACTATCTTCCACCACTTCATAGAGATTTACACTAAAAAGGAGCCTATCCACACTGTTGAGAACAGGGTCTATGGTAGCATCTAACCTACTATATTCTTCTGTTGAACATGATGTTCGAGGGAGCAGTCCTTAAAGATGTCTAGGAATTAGATGTCAGTCCTGCAGTCTGCCCTCTTAAGATGAATTTCTCTATATACCTGAGAGATGAAAATCCCAAATGATCTCCACTTAATCTGATTTGGTTACTCTCATAATTTTCCAGACTAGATGGGCATCATGCTATGATGAGCTATTTTGGGGGCTTGTAGCACACCCCTAGGGTAACTCTTTGTACCCATTTCCTATATCATTACCCTTTCCTTGATGGTCTCTATGGAATTGTTAGCCACTCTGATGTTATCCTTGTCCTCCAGTTACTCCCTTTTTAATGAAGAGATTTAGCCACCTCCTTTTCTGTGAGACCCATCCCCTTGAAATAGCATGTGATCCTCTGTCCTGGTAACTTAATAATTTTCTTCTCCATCTAGTCTCTGAGAAGGCCATTATGTCCTTGTGCCCGATTCTCAAAGCTCCCAGGAAGGCACAAGGGGCTTGCACCAAAATGAATGGCACAAAGTGCCTCTTGCACTAAAGGATGCCACTGGGAGCAATTCTCATAAGCAGCCTTTATCACCTGCAGGCTGCCTGCTCCAAACGGGGCTTGTGCCATCCCTGCACCAAGAAATGGGCTGCAACAAGGTGCTGAGGGCATAAGGCTGATGCAAACTGTGACAGCCCCAGACCTGCAATTCACAGACATCTCCCAGTGGGAGAAATTCAAAGTACCCTTAGACCAGCCAGGGCTGGTTTCAGGGGACTTAGACATTTCTCACCTGGGAGAGACGCCATTAGCAATAGTGCTGCAGGTCCCCAATCCTCAATATGCCCCACAATGTAATTATACAGATACTCCCTGTCAGATCCCTGATGTTCCTCACTGTTAATAATATATCACAATCACCCCACCCCAGATCTCTGATGTTCCCCTCCGTAAATAGTATATCACAACCCTCCTGCCCAGATCCCTGATGTCCCTGACACATACAAAAGACCCTCTCATTGGTGGTCCAGTGCCCTCCACCCCAGCAGGTAGAACCCCACCCCATCCCCAGACAAAGCCAGGGGCTAGCACAGCCCTCATCACACCTCAGTGGCCAGTCCCTGACTGAACTGTCAATAAGCATGGACTGTAATGTGCATGCACTCAAAGATGAGCATGCATGCATTACAGTATGTGTTCATTGACAGTACAGTTGGGGACCATCAGTGGACATGTGAAGAGAGCTGTGCTGGTCCCTGGCACTGTCTGGGGATGGGGGGCACTACCTGCTGGGGTGGGGGTAGGAGGCACTGGACCACCAATGAGAGGGTCTTTTGTTTGTGTCAGGAACATTGGGGATCTGGGCTGGGGGATTCTGATATATTATTAATTGTGGGGAACATCAGAGATGTGGGAGGACCAGCTTTCCATTGCCACAAGGGGCTTGTGGTAACCCCTTCTGTGCACCATATGTTTGCCACATGGGAGGGGTTGCCACAATTGTGGGGACTTAGGTGCCAGGAGCCCTGCTGTACCTGAATTGGGCGTAGGGTTCCTGGCATAGGGAGCTTCAGTGCAAGCTGCTGTTTGCTGCAGCTTGTGTGAAACATAGCCCCCGTTGAGAACTGGGCCCCCTGGTCTGCAAAGTCCATCAGGCTCTCGATCTCACCAGTATTGTTCTTCACTGATTTGAGGATATTTGTCCCTCTATGCACCTCTAGATCTCCACGTCTGGTGTTCTCTTGCTCTTCCATCATTAAATCTAACCATTCTGATATACTATATTTGATGACATCATGGTTATCGTGATATCACACACATACACACACTCTTCTTTTGCTTCTTTTGAGCACCAATGACTTATCAAATGACATTATATTATCCACTGATTTTATCACTATACTGTAAGAGGATATATATGTATATAAATATATATATATATATATATATATATATATATATATATAAGACAAAGAACCTCTGTGAGCAAACACTGAGGCAAGGGTTACCCCAAAGGGCATTTGGCTGGAAGCCAAGTTCAAGAAAATACAAAATCACACATGCCCACACAATGCAAAGCAGCATGGGCTGCATATGCAAATCACCACAGAATATTATGCTGGTCCAACTTTAAGCAGAATTGCATGGTGCAAAAGGCCTCTCACACAGTTCATTCTGTGGTGATTTGCATATGCAGCCCATGATGCTTTGCATTGTGTGGGGATGTGTGATTTGTATATATATATATATATATATATATATATAAATTATGGGCATGTTTGCACTTTAAAATCTTTGCAACTGATCAATGGATTTGCAAAAATTTGGCATTCACTATCCCATTGATTAGATCTCTTGATGTGCCAAGTTTTGTTCTGGTTGGATGTGCACATTCTGAGATCTGGACAGCACAAAAAGTCATAAAATCACTTTTTTTGCAGTTTTTTCCTCATTACCTTGAATCCAGATGGTGTGGAATTTTGGTGTGATTTTTTATGGTAGATACAAGTTGGGTTACTGAACATGCATGCATTTATTTTGAGAAAAAATATTAATCTGTTGCAAAGTTATTCAATTTTTCCTTTTTCCATAGTTTTCAATGAGAAGATCACTTTTCAGGATAGACGGAGAAAGTTCAACAAAAAATTTGATCTCACGAAAAAGGATTCTGTCTTGTGAGACCTGTTCCTTTTTCTTGAGAATAAAATCCTTTTTTGTGAGAGAAAAATCATTTTTCGAGAGCCACCTTCTTATTTTTTTTTCCACAAACTAAAATGCATGGAAAATGCATAAAAAGGTTGCCATTTTAAAAATCAAACACCAAATCCTAGCTAAACAGGCCCCATGTACAGCAGCTAGATTCTGATATTTGATTTTCAGAATTAGCTCCAGAAATACTTGTGCATCAAAAATACTGGGTGCCTAGCTTAGCATGAAGAGCCTTACCCCGCATTCTCTGTATGAGAACAGTGGATTTTCTTGATTTCTGCACCCACAGCTGAACTCGTGCTGCTGGCTGCAGTGTGAGCTGAGAACCACTCCCCTTTCCCTGGTGTTTGATGGTACAACCCCCCCCCCACACACACACAGTCTCCAAAAATAACATCTTCCTTGTGTCTAGTGGCATCCCACAGCCACCAATCTCATTTTCCCCATTTTTCTGGTGTCTAGTGGCACCCGCCCCCACCCTCTGATCACCATCGAAAGACGAGTTCCCTGGTAGTCTAATGGCTCATTCCTCTCCCCCAATGTCTGATCACTGTCCCCATTCCCTGGTAGTCTAGTGGTCCCTCCCCTGATGTCTAATTGCCATCCCAGTTCAGAGGCTGCCTCTTTGGTGGAGTGTGTGTCCAGATTCATGCCACCATTCTAGATCCATGCTGCTCCATTTGATCTTGAAGGAGCATCAAAGTCCTGCAAAAGCCCTTCAATAAGGAGGGTGAACAACCCCATGAGGTGAGCTTTTTGGTTAAGCTAGGACAAGTGGGGGGGGCATGGCAGACTCTCATGTTCTTCAATAAAACACATGGAAATAATGACTTAAGCTCTCAAAATGTATTCTGTGCCCTTTCATTCTCATGTGTTTCTTTAGATTGTTGCCAGGATTATTTTTAAATATGAAATCAGAAACATGTCACATGTGAGACACAATGTCTTTGAGTATGAAATTAAAAGACATAGGTGAAAAAAATAGATAATATAGGTACCCGACTGCTTTGCCCCATATACAGCTCCAGGAGCTGTAGCATCCATGATAGTAAACTTGGGTCTTAACCATATTCAGCTGGCTTTTAAATCATCTAGGAGGTAAGTCCATGGGGACAAGGAGGGGGTCTGCGGAGGGCTGGGCTGAGCATTCGGCAGTCCACAGTAAGAAAAAGAATACTAAATAGAAAAAAAAAAACAATCAGCCTTTTCCAGTGCTCTGTGATTCTGCTCCAAACTATTAGCCTGGAATGACTCAGTGGGTTACCAATGTATTTCATTAAAATCTGTAAAAAAGGAAACAGTCACCCAACATTTTTTTTTTAATCCTGAAAAAAAGAAAATGTTCCCTCTTAATCTCCCCAGTCCCCCTCCCACATCCCGACCTTCCCACTGAGCACCCACCTCCCCACACCCCCCCTTACTCCATACTTACCACTGGAGGTCATAGGCTGTCATCTTCTGAGGATCAGGACATGTCTGCACCCTTCAAAGCTGAATCGTCAACTGAGGACTAAAGGAAAGTGCCCTAAAATGTATTTCAATGGTGTTTTGAACTTATGTTAATAACTTTGCCATTATTAGGTATTTTTTTCACCAGATTTTTAACATGACCTTTTTGGTACTCCACCTCATGAACACTGCCACTGTCATTTTATTAGTCAGACATGGAACATGATTTCTCAGTTGCTGCGTAAAATCACCTTTCAGGACTGAATAACAAAATTTCACCACCAGTGTGTTCATGAGCTGGGTCCCAAAAAGGCCAGGTTAAACATTTTGGTAAAAGATTTTCTAAAAATGGTCACATTATGTGCGGTTGTTGAAATTTTCTAGACACGTGCATAACTTTGGTAATTTTCAATATTTTGACTCCAAATTTTCAACATAGCCATTTTTTCACACCGTCTCATAAACGATATAGCTATACTTTTTTACATCCTGTCTGAAACATGTTTTTGCATCTGTGGCATGGAATGGCATTTTGGCACAAATTTTAAAATTTTCACCCATGGGGTTTATGAGGTGGGGTCACAAGACGTCTATCTTGAAAATGTGGGGTCAAGTATGAAAAAATGTCAAAGTTATGACCATTCATTACAATTTCACTACTACCACTTATAACTTTGTAAATGTTGTATATTTTTACCACAAATTTTCAACATTGTCTTCTTATTACCCCACCTCATGTGTGCCACAGCTGTCATTTTTCAAACCCTGCCCAAAATTTGTTTTCACACCTGTGTAGTGGAATGGCATTGCAGTTGCACAGAATTACGATTTGGTGGTGATTTAAACATTTTCTGTACTGGGTACATAAGGTGGGGTAATAAGATATCTACGCTACCAGCTTGGTCACTGTTGCCCTAAAAATGGAAGTGCAGGACCCAGAGGGCCCTGTGCTTCCTCAGTTACATACATATATGCATCTATAGAGGGTTGAGAGTGCAGGGTCCAAAGGACCCTGTGCTCCCACAGTAAAATAAGGATACTATTGTACTATCTCAAAAAGTAAGGAAATAAGTTGCAAAAAACTTTGTTAGTGCTCCAGTTAGGGTCAAAGTGACAAAAGCTGGGAAATGAGGTGTTAGGGTTCCCCTAACATGCCACCCTCCCAAACCTGGCAGGAATGCAGGTGTGGGGTGTGCCATGTGCTTCTCAAGCCTAACTCTCACCCATTCTCATAAAGTCTACACATCTAACCTTATTTACAGATGGGGTGGGGTGAGCATTAGGCTTGAGAAGCCCAAGTCACACTCCTACACCTGCTCTCCTGCCTGGTTTGGGAGAATGGATTGTTAGGGAAACCCAACACCTCATTTCAACTTTTGTCACTTTGACCCTAACTGGAGCATTAACAAAGATTTTTTCCAACATACATTCACACACAGATATATACATATATATATATATATATATATATATATATATATATATATATATATATATACATACACACTGATAAGCAGCAGGAAAATCCCAGCCTCTCCCTACAAAACAGGGTACTAAATGAGAAAAAGACTGAGGTAGAAAGGTCACTGGGGGATGCTGCAACAGAAGGTAAAGCCATCAAAAAATGGAAAGCAATGAGTACCAGTGCCCGTAGTCTGAGTAACAAGCTTCCTGAATTAGTGGCCTTGATGGAGGAGGAACATCTGGATATTGTGGTAGTCACAGAAACATGGTACACACAAAACCATGACTGGGATGTAAACATACCAGGATACACTATCTACAGGAGGTACAGGAGGGCAAAGAGGAGGAGGAGTAGCTTTTAAATAAGGAAGGAATCAAAGCAACAGAACAAAAGGGTAAACAGGGAGGAGAAGAAGCACTGTGGGTAAATTTGGAGACTGGCAATGGCACCACAATCCTACAGGGTTGTATACAGACCCCTTCTCAGGGGAGGAAATGGACAAGGAAATGATAGAAAGTATACTTAGAATGGCAGAAAAAGGGAGATATTGCTGATGGGTGATCTGAATATGCCAGATGTTAACTGAGTGCAGTTGCAGCAGCCACTCAAGAGTGGGGTTATTCTAGATGCCCTACAGGGGGCATGCCTTAGACAACTAGTATTGGAGCCCACTCAAGAGGGAGCAATCTTAGACCTGGTTCTCTCAAATGGAGATGGAGAGAGGATCACAGATGTAGAAGTGGGTAGCCATCTGGGAACTAGAGACCATCGAACAGTATGGTTCACAATAATCACAGCAATAGAGTCAAGCCATACAAAGGCAAAAGTACTAGACTTTAGGAGGGCTGACTTTGCCAAAATGGGTGAGTGCCTAAGGAATGCACTAGCAAATGGGCAGGAAGGAGGGGTGGAAGAACAATGAGGAATAATAAAACTGGCATCACAGGGTAACAAGCCTTTGTGAAGCAAATAAACAAAATAAAATGATGTAAGAAACCACTATGGTTCACAAAGGAAGTGGCAGTGAAGGTTCAAGAAAAAGAAAGCATCCAGGAAGTACAAGGAATCACAGAAGGAGCAGGACAGAGAACTGTATCAGTTAAAGCAAAAGGAAGCTGGGAAGGCAGTCAGAACAGCAAAGGCCCAAACTGAGGAAAAGATAACCAACTCAGTTAAGAAGGGGGATAAAACCTTTTATAGGTACATCAGGGAGTGAAGGAAGACCAAGGGTGAGATAGTGAGGCTTAATAAAGGGGAGGGAGGGTGAGCAGATGGTGACTGTGAAAAGGCAGAGATACTAAACAAATATTTTTGCTCAGTATTTACAAATGAAGAAGGGCAGGTACCTAAAACAAACAGTAGAAACACTCTGGATACAGAAGTTGATACCAGCCCATTTACAGAAGAAAGGGTTCTGAAAGAACTCTTAAAACTGAAGGTGGACAAAGCAATGGGGCCTGATGGGATTCATCCCAGAATTCTAAAAGAACTAAGCGTAGAACTAGTGACACCACTGACTACCCTCTTTAACAAATCATGGGAGGATGGGGTGGTACCCGAGGACTGGAGGAGGGTAGATGTGATTCCCCTTCACAAAAGTGGGAGCAAGGCAGAAGCAGAAAACTACAGACCTGTTAGTTTAACCTCAGTGATAGGGAAAATGATGGAATCACTTCTGAAGGAAAGAATTGTCGAGTATCTAGAGGCCAGAGGGGCACAGGACCCAAGGCAGCATGGATTCACAGCAGGAAGATCACGCTAGATGAATCTGATAGATTTCTTTGACTGGGTGACCAAAGTAGTAGATCAGGGAGGGGCTGTGGACATGGCCTACCTAGACTTTAGCAAGGCATTTGACACAGTCCCACATAAAAGATTAATATACTAATATACAAGTTAGCCAGCCTGGGAGTGGGTCTCAAGATGACAGCCTGGGTAAAGAATTGGCTGGAGAATAGGACACAGAGAGTAATAGTAAATGGATTCCACTGTGAAGAAAGGGGGGTTACTAGTGGGGTACCACAGGGTTCAGTATTAGGACCGTTCCTCTTCAATGTCTTTATAAGAGACATTGCAGAGGGACTGGAAGGAAAAGTATGTCTCTTTGCAGATGACACAAAGATCTGCAACAGAGTTGATACACAAGGTGGGGTGGAAAGGATGAGAAGGAACTTGGCAAGGTTAGAGGAATGGTCAAATGTATGGCAGCTTAGATTCAATGCTAAGAAGTGTAAGGTAAAGCACCTGGGAAACAAAACCCAGGGGAAGAGTACACAATGGGGGGTGAGATACTAACAAAAACAAAAATGGAAAGTGACCTGGGGGTAGTCATATCAGATGACCTAAAAGTGGGCAAGCAATGTGAGAGGGCAGCAAGGAGGGCTGGGGGGATACTGGGATGCATAGGGAGAGGCATCACCAGTAGAAAACAGGAAGTTATTATCCCTCTGTACAGACAGCTGGTGAGACCCCATCTGGAGTACTGCGTGCAGTTCTGGAGACCCAATCTCCACAAAGACATAGACAGGATGGAAGCTGTCCAGAGGAGGGCAACTAAAATGGTGCAGGGTCTGCACGGAAGACATATGAAGAGAGACTTAAGGAGCTTAATATGTATAGCCTCAAGGAAAGGAGGAGAGGAGGGACATGATAGAAACTTTAAGTACCTCAAGGAATCAACAAAGTCAAGAGGGTAGCATCTTTCAAAAGAAGTGTGCAAGAACAAGAGGGCACAATTTGAAGATAGAGGCGGCTCAGAGGTAATGTAAGGAGTATTTTTCACAGAAGGTTGTGGATGCATGGGCAGCCTTCCGGAGGGGTTGTGGAGTCAAAAACAGTGGTGGAATTCAAGCATGCATGGGACAGTCATAAGGCAATTCTAGGTGGTGGGGTAGGAAGAAGTAGGCTGCTGGTTAACTAGGATCTTCAGCTTATCCATTAGGTAGGAAATGGGCAGACTGGGTGGGCCAAGCAGTCATATCTGCCATCAAATTCTATGTTTCTATGTTTCTATGATATATACATATATATATATATATATATATATATATATATATATATATATATATATATGTGTGTGTGTGTGTGTAAATATATATATATATATATATATATATATATCTGTATATAATATGGGTAAAAAATCATTACATCTGGCTGTAGATAGAAACTGAGCCACTTTTTGCAACAGCTGTTGATTCAATAATTAGTAATGCCCCCCCAAAAAATGACAGCAGCCCCAAAAATGCAGTTTTTTAGAAGACAGAAAACTGCCACAAGATGTATACGTACATGTACCTTACACTTGTTATAGGAGTCTATGGGCTGCAAGCAATTTGAATGACACGTTGCCTGCCAGGTTTGATATGGATTCTCAGATGAGGGTTTCACTTAAAGTGTGCACACATGTACTGTATTATTCTTACAAAGTAGTCAGCAAAGAGCAATAGCTTCCTATACTAATTAACTTCCACTTATCTAATTCATGCTTACAATCACTGACATCAACTAACAATTTGTGAAAGAACTAAGAGACTCAAGGTTTCCAGTGGTTGAACACAATATCCAGTCCAAAATAAATGTTTTAGAATGCATGTATATGTCTACAATTTATTTACACAGAATAGCCAAGATGAAATACAGCATCTCATTTCCAGTGGGGTCTTACTTCATTTCCGCAATTGGCCAGGTTTGAGCACAGGGAAATTAAGTGACTTGCCTAAGGTCACATAGTAAATGTTTTGCTCTGTTGGGGTTTGAATCTGTGATTTTCTGTTTCCTAAGCCATTGATCTAACCTTTAGACAACACTGCCTCCATTTGTTTCTGTAATAACAAAAAAAAAAAAGAAAGAAAAGAAACAAATTCCAGGCATTACTTTTTTAGAGTGAATTATAATGGTGTCTGGCTGCTAAGTTTGATGGTAAAATTACGATGCACATTATTCTAAAAAAAAAGTATTTTACTGTTATTTGATCATTCATTCTAGAGATTCATGTAATGAAAAAACAGGCATCCCAAAGCAGCACCTCAGGGAACTCCTCATAGAACCTGCCAAGGTTTTATACTTTACCAACTGTTTTTCTTAAAGTAAAGGAATAAGAAACACAATTATGTTCTGTGGCACATATCCTGTTGCATAGTACTGTATCTAGTAGTCCCTTGTGTGGTAATTTGTTGAAAGCCTTGGAGAAATTCAAGGTAGCTGTGCATGCTGCTTTACCATAATCAACAGCATTACCAAGGTCTGAAAAAAGATATTTTGCAGCAGATCAGTTTAATTAAAATATACATTAGTAATCTGGTAGGATTGCGGGCTGTTACAAGGATTCTTTTGTTCAGTGCTTTATGAGGAATTCTAGGGTAAAGGAAAATATATTTTTTTTCTTATAATCAGTTAATAGAAAGATACATTACTGGGAAAATGTTCCAACACTATACAGATGAAAAAAAATGTTTTTAGAGAATGCCAGCTGTCATTCAGAGGGTAAAGAAATTGAGAAGAAATCAGATTTTATACCACAGGAATGTGAACAGCTAGATGGTATGCACAGTTGACAGGGCATGTGATAAAGTCATTGATCTTGCCCTTCACTTTCAGTGGTCGATGGCATGTGAAGGAAGGAAGGCAGGAAAGATGGCCACAACTCACGAGGAACAAAATGAGAGTTGTGCACACTACTGCTAAAGATGTTATTGGTTCCTCAAGATAATCCAAGTGTACACTGAAAAAAAGATAAAAATGGTTCACAGGCCAGTCTGAACTTGCAAACATGTGAAAATGCCAAGCTGAGCTAATTAATTTAGCTGACAGGGAAAGGTCCAGGAGGGATTTTGATTTATGTATTTATCAAATAATTTGAATGCTGGTGGTATGAGGCACAGAAATCTATCTTCATTTTTTATAGCTTTTGAGTGAAAACTAAGTGATGCAGGCTGCTGCAGGTCTTTCAGTGAAGAGGAGGAGGTGGGCATCAGTGGGTGACATGATGGGCACATATTTTATCAGGATCTGCTGATGTGTGGTATACAAATCCTGAAAAAAAGAACTGCAGCAGAAATGGTTGCAGAGGGGACAAAGAACAGGGAATGTTTCCACCATGCCAGTTCCACCAGGTATCCATTCTGCAAGTGGTGGAGGTAGAGAAGGATTTGGGACATGAACAAGGGGTCACATTGATGAGGATGGACTTACGACTGAGAGAAGAACTAAGGCTGGGCATGTGATGGTCTATCCAAAGAAACCATGAGTGATTAGTCCCAAAAAGTCAATTAGTTCCACACCCATTAAAAGAAGCAACTTTCCCAGGAAGACCTAGTCGAGTGAATCAAATATTAAAAGCACCCCGAACAAACCTGATATACATATGTCCCACTGTTCTTCCTGCAAGTACATGTACCTATATATATACACCTGTGGGTATATAACAGAGCCATCTTAATCTGTAAAGACAAGCCTCCATTCATTTTGTATGAGCACCATAAAACCAGCTGCCAGTGCCAGTGGAACCAGCACCACCAAAGCTTCTCTGTACTCTGGATGTGGATAATTGCCAGTCTTACTTGAGGCCATTTATGATGCCCCTTCCACCCCAGCCATAAATTAAAGCAGCAGTGCATAAATCCAGTGAAAAGTCTGACCTGTACTTTTTATGCTATTTTAGATTGGCCCTTATCTCCTGACATGTATGATACCCTTTTTTCTCCATTTCAAGTCTAGTTTAGTATAGTTTTTTGTATTGGAAATAATAAAAGGAACCCTCCTTTTAATATGACTCAGACTAGGTTTTCATCACCATTCCTAGCTGTTTTTGAACACCTACTGTTCCGTACAGTCAGGGGGCACTGCCTATTGCATGCTAGTTCATTTTAGTCGCAACAACAGTGATTTTAAACAATTAATGTACAAAAGCATCTGGGAATACTGACAAAAACCTGGATAAAGCTGTATTAAAAGGAGTGCTACTTTTATTATTTCAGATATGAAATAAAGTATTGGAGAGGACTCAAATTGTACACAGAAGGGTATCATATAAGTCAGTAGATAAGGGGCAGTCTAAAATAGAATAAAAATGTATAGGTCAAAACTTTCATCAGATTCATGCACTGCTGGTTTAAGCATCAGCAGAAGTAGCAGCACTAAGCCCATTGCTACTGTTCAGTCATTATGTGATGAAGGTGTCAGTGAGTCTGGGTCAACAGCTGGTTCTACTGTTGTCTTGTCACCTGTGGAGAAAGTGCAATTGTTAGGGGGTGGTGGAGGCATACCAATCCAGAAATTTTATTAAAGCAAGCCAATAGGTCCACCAGTAAGTCAGCTTATTGTGTAGAATAGTTACAGTAATGATGATTTGTAAGTGGAGCTGTCACAGTAGGGGCAGGTGGCTTGCAAATTAGGTGGCAGAGGAAGAGGAAGCAGAAATACACAAGTTGGAGGTGCCAACAGTGCAATCAACAACTAAAGAATGTCATCGAGGCACAGGTCAGGAAGCACAGGAAAACCAGGAGCAGCTTCAAAACTCGCAAATAGCATTTTACATTTCCCAATGACAGCAAAATAAAAAATGAAAATTATTCTGTAGAACTATTTACAAAGGCAGTACAAACAGAGAAAACAAAGTCCTTCTGAGAGTATCTCTTAATTCCAAGTTTCAGTCTCTCACTCTCCTTGTCTCTCTAGCAAAAGCATTGCTTCCCTTTTTATAAGTATTTGCCTGGGGACCTCATTAAGAGATGTTCTGCTCCTCACAGAATGTTCTTGTAAGTTTACAGAATGTTCTTGTAAGTTTCATTCCTTGCAGGTGCAGCAAAACAAACATAGTGACCCAGAACTGACCTCTTGTTTGCAGCTCTGCAAAAGGTTTAAAAAACTGCATCTCAGGTTAACCCTTGAGTTCCTAATAGCTTTTTGCAATCATGTAAACACTATAACATAAAACAGTTTTAAATAAAGGGATCCCAGTATTAGTGACATTTCTACATAAAGATTCACATGTTTTTGTATACCCTCAGATATGCAAGGGGGGAGAAAAGACAGAAATAGCAAGGGAAGGCAGAGAGACCGTGAGAGGCGAACAACTGTGACGCCGTCAGAGTGATAATTTCCTAGGTCTTACAAGAAAATTTGGTGTGCAACCAGACAGACACAAGACAGAAAAGGAGCGGCTAGAACAGATCCTTGCATTTAACTCCTTCTGCATAACACATTCCCCCCCTTCTTTAAGAGAGAACCTGTTTTACAAAAACAGGTTTTGTTTATTTGTTTATTTGAATCTAGGATTACAAGTACCTTTGAGCCGAGGCTCTTTCACAAAGGTTCCATGTCAGGTAGGATACAATGTAACACAGGACAATATGTACAACATTTGTAGATAAACATAGGGTTACAAAGAACATGGAGGCTTAACATAATTTGTCTATGCAAATATACAAATTGAGACAGTACTAGGTAGGATACAATAGGGAGTAGCATCCAGAGGCCTTGTCAGCAGTGCACTGGAAGTACAGAGGTGAGTGGTGGGATAGGTGGACATGGGGGGAGGGGGAGAGGAGATAGGTAGAGGAGAGAGTAAGTGTTGAGAGTAAAGGGCAGGGGCAGCCAAGGAAGGTTAAGGGACAGGATGGTTGTTTAAGGAAAACAATTGCAGGTGCTGGTGGCTGAGAGGAATAGATGCAGCCCAGATCTGAAGGGGCCAAGCTTGGGAAGGGAGGAGATGTCACTACTGAGACCATTCAACCAGAGTGGGGCCCTGTAGGTTTCCAAAACTTTCTTTTAATTGTCTTCTAGCATTAGTTTATAACAATTACAGTTCAGTGGATATGCAGCATAGGAAACAGAGAAGTTTCAGCTCACATTTTTTCAACCTTCAGAATTCTCAATACCTGATCATATCTTGACAGAAAATCAGCAATGACATTTTCTTTCCCAGATTTTTGCATCACTTTAAATTTAAATAGCTGCAGTGCAGGTACCACTGCATGATTCTAGAATTGTTATCCTTCATTTGGTTAAGCCAACAGAGTGGACTGTGATCTGTTACAAGTATAAAGTCAGCTCCTAGTAAGTAACACTTAAGGGACTCCATGGCCCACTTCGCCACAAGGCATTCCATTTCAATGGTGGAGTACCTTTTCTCCCTGACATGCAATTTCCTACTTATGTATAGAATAGGATGTTCTTTCCCATCTATATGCTGACTCAAGACTGCACTTAGGCCTACCTGTGATGCATCAGGCTGCAACAGAAATTGTTTCTCAAAGTCTGGGCTTCCTAAAACAGGAGCTGAACTTATTGCAGTCTTAATGGCCTGAAAAGCCTCATCACAGTCTGGGGTCCATTTCACATTATTTGGGAATGTTTCTTTGTGAGTTTACTGAGGGGAGTAGCTAGAAGGCAAAGCTGGGTACAAATCTCCGATAATAACCAGCCAGCCCTAAAAATGACCTGACATGTTTCTCGGTTTTGGGGATAGGGCTCTTAACTACAGCTTCTATCTTGGAAACCTCTGGCTTGATGTCTCCATTACCCAAAACATAATTCAAATATCTGGTTTCCTGCATGCCCAGTGCACACTTAGTAGGATTAATTGTCAGATCTGCCTTTTTTGATCAATCAGATAACTGCTCATAGGTGTTCCAGGTGGCTGTTCCAGTCTGGATTGTACACCACATCATCATCCAGTTACGCAGCACAATAACCAGTGTGAGGGGATAAAAATTACATCCATCTACTGCTGGAATGTAGTGGGTGCACCACGTAAATGGCATGGGCGCCGCATAAATGGCATGGTGGTGAACTGATAGAATCCCATAGTAGTGGCAAATGCAGTTCTGTCTCTGGATTCTTTAGCTAGGCGGATTTGCCAGAAACCCTTGGTGAGATTATGGGTACTGATATATTTGGCATTCCCCAGTCTGTCCACCAAATAATCTATTCTGGGCATAGGATAACTGTCAAATTCTGACACTGTATTAAGTTTCCTAAAATCAAGGCAGATTCTTACACCCCTTCTTTTTTATTTACAATCACCATTGGTGATGACCAAGCAATTCTTGACTCTCTTATTTTTATTTATTTAGCTTTTGTTGACCGGGTAAGTGCACTAGACAAATCCTGCCTATTTTCAGGCACGACCCGGGGGAGGGGGGTACAGATGAATGCCAACTGACCTTGAACCAGATTAAGCTGTTATGATACCCAATTCTTTCACTTTTTGTATTTCCTTAACCACGTCAGCTCTTAACCACTCTGGTAATCTGTATGTCTTTTGTCTAATTCGTCGAGCATTCCTTGTCTCTATTATGTGCTCGACATCTTTAGCTCTGCCTGGCACTGTGGTAAAAGTACTGTTAAATGTCTTTAGCAAGTTACGAATTTCTGCGGTTTGTTCAGAGGTTAAGGAAACTTTCACCTTTACAGCATTAGCAGTTGCAGTTTGTTCCAATCTATTCTGTCTATCATAAGCTAAATCAATATCTTCTTTATCAGTTTCTGGTAAAACTAGCAAAGCAGTTTTCAGTGTTTTGTCAACTCATTTCTTGAGGAGGTTGGCATGGTGTATCTTATTAGGATTGTTCCTATCAGGGGTCTCAGTCTCATAGTTAACTATGCAAGTACATCTAAGCACTTTGTAAGGCTCTTGCCACTTCATTAACAGTTTATTTTCTGCAGTGGGTAACAGTAACAAGTCCTTTTCACCTGGCTCAAAAATATTTTCTTTTACCCAATGGACATAATATACCTTCTGCTAGTTTTGGGCCTCTTCCTGGTTACTATGGGCAAGTTCAACATATTTTGCCAGCTTCTTTATCAGGGCACACATATATGATGTAATAGATTGTTTCTGATGGGGGTTATCTTCCCATGTTTCTTTTGTTACATCTAGTGGCCCTCTAGGTTGTCTATCATACAGCATTACACATGATGAAAAACCCATTGATGCCTGCGGCACTTCTCTGTAAGCAAAAAGCAGGTAAGGTACATATTGGTCCCAGTCATTCCCTTCCCCTTTTATAAACCTTTTTAACAAGCATTTTAGGGTTTGATTAAAATGTTTAGCAAGATCATCTGTCTGAGGGTGATAAAGGGAAGTTCTTATGTCAGTGATACCTAGTAGTCGGTACAGCTTCTTCAGTAAAGCAGCACCAAAATTACTACCCTGATCAGTAATAATGTCTTTAGGTATGCTCACACTGCTGGAAACTTTGGCAAGCTCTGCTGCCACTTTTGGGGCTGTGAGAGTACACATTGAAACTGCCTCTAGGTATTAAGAAGCATAGTAACATGCTATCAAAATGAATCGATTACCCTTTTTACTTTCATCTAAGGGCCAACCACATCCATTGCCATTCTCTCAAAAGGCACATCTATCAAGGGTTGGGGCACCAGGGGCACCCTTGTCTTTTTTAGTCACTGGGGCTACTTTCTGACACTCAGCACAAGAACTGCAATATGTAGCAACATCTTCAGGAATTCCAGGCCAGTAACATCTGTACAACAATGTGACAAGGGAGTGATCCTTCCCCGAGTGACCAGCCATAGGACTATCATGTGCTATTTGTAACAACTCAGATCTATACTTTTGTGGTATAACCAGTTGTTCTGTCTGGTCCTATGTCTGAGGTTTAATCCAAACTCTGTACAGTAGCCCACTACATTTTTTGAACATAGGTTCCCGCTGTTTTGGTTTCACCCCCAGCTACTTAAAATAACTCTGGAGAGAAACATTATTAGCTTTTTCTGAAAGAAAATCACAATCAGTGATCAGTTTAGTTTCAGCATTTTCATACGTTAACCACTTATGTCCATCAGTCTTTTGTTGCCACTGTTTCTTCAGATGTCGTCTTTCTTTCCTGGACTTTCAGATCTTGGAGCTGTGCTCAAACAAGTCAGAATCAAAATCAGTGAAAGGAAAAGAGTCTACACCATCTGAGATTTTCTTTGCCTGAGCACCTGTCACCACAGCTGGTGAAACATCAGGATTTAATCCCTCTTTGATTAACTCAGCAAATCCTGAAAAGTCATTTCCAATAATCTCAGGTACAGGTAATTTAGGTACTACCCCCACTTTCATTTGGTGCAGCACCCCATTAATAGTCAGAGTCACCTGGCTGGTGAGACAGTATCGAGTGTCCCGGTGGATGCATATGTTACCAGTACCTGGTCCTTTTGTACACTGTTTTCTCTGCACTTCAATATGCACTGGGGTCTGTATGCTTCCCAAATCTATAAGTCCATTCACAGTCTTAGCTCCCACCTTCACATCTTTTAAGTACTTGCCCCAATTTGTTAAGGACAAATCTGCTCCAGTGTCACTCTTCTTACTATAGCATTTGTTTTCAATATGACCTGGTTTATTTCAGTTATAGCAAATAAAGTCTTTGGCTGCAGATTTGTTACCCCCACCAGAGTGCTTATCAGACTTTGAGATAAATCAGGAAAAAGAGTGTCTTACCAGTGCTTGGATGTTACCTCACTGCTGTTGCATGTTTCTGGCCATTTGGTAATCTTCAGCCTAAGAAACAGCCTTTTCCCCACTTTCTGATCAGTGTTCTTTTACCCAGAGCTGTACATCTCAGGGTAGGATGTTGATGAATTGCTCCATTACAAATGTTTTGATAATCTGTACGAGTGTTTTGCCCTCTGGTTGGAGCTATTTCATAAGGTATTCTCTGAGATGGGTGAAGGCTTCTTAAGGATTATCGACTGAGTTGTACTTCAGAGACTGAAATTTCTGCTTGTAGGTCTCTCCTGAGATGTCATATCTTTAAAGGACCTCTTTTTTCACAAGGTCTTAGTTGTCTGACTGTGCAATGTCCATATTGCTGTAGGCAAGTTGGCCTTTTCCTGTCAGATAAGGTACCGCTCTGATTGACCATTGCTGCTTTGGCCACTGACAGGCTGCAGCGACCCTTTAATATCATCTGAGGGACACAACTTTGTAAGTTTAATATATTTTAACTTGTTTGTGTCTTGTTGCTCTGCTGGACCAGTGTCAGATCCTCTAGCTTTGATAACTTGCAAGGCATCCATTCATTGCTGCATCTCTTCTTTTCTTTACTGCTTCTGTCACTGTGTCTCGTCTCTGCTTCTCAAGTTGTTGCATTTATTCTTTTCTCTGTGTCTCTAAACATTGAATCTCTTTTTCTCTCTGCTGCATCTCCTCTCATCTCTGTTTCTCCATCGTTGTTTGCTGTATAGCCCACCATTTGAAAAAGGCAGTCAGGCTTTCAGGTTCTGTCATTGCCTGCTCTTTTTTTTCCATTGCTGGTGCTGTCTGTATAGTCTCAGCTTGGACTTCTGTCTTTGCTAGTTTGGCTGCCATTCTTCTAGTAATCACTTCTGGACTTGCTGCTGCAGAATCCAAACCTTTCTTCTATGCTTCCCTGGTACCAGGTCTAGTCCCCATGCACAAAACTCGAGGCTTAGAGTATGCACAGTATAAATCCCAGTTAGGCTGACACCATCTGTCATCAAGGCACAGGTCAGGAAGCATAGGAAAACCAAGAGCAGTTTTAGAATCCACAAATAGCATTTTATTTTCTCAATAACAGCAACATAAAAAATTAAAATGATTTAGTATAACTATTTACAAAGGCAGTACAAACAGAGAAAACTAAGTCCTTCTGAGAGTATCTCTTAATTCCAAGATTCAGTCTCTCAGTCTCTCACTCTCCTTCTCTCAAGCAAAAGCATTGTTTCTCTTTTTTATAAGGTTTTGCCTGGGAACCTCGTTAACAGATGTTCTGCTTCTCACAGAATGTTCTTGCAAGTTTACAGAATGTTCTTGTAAGTTTCATTCCTTGCAGGTGCAGCAAAAAGAACACAGTGACCTAGAACTGACTTCTTGTTTACAGCTCTGCAAAAGGCTTAACAACTGCATCTCATGTTAACCCCTTGAGTTCCAAATAGGTTCTTGCAATCATGTCAATATATCACTTCAATAGTCTACCTATTTACAGTTTTAAACAAAGGGATCCCAGTATCCATGACATTTCCACATAAAGATTCACATATATTTTTATACCTGCAGATATGCAAGGGGGAAGAAAAGATAGAAATAGCATGGGAAGACAGAGAGATAGTGAGAGGCAAAGAATTGTGAAACCTTCAGAGTGATCAGTTCCTAGGTCTCACGCAAAAATGTGGTTGCACAACCAGCCAAACAAAAGACAGTAAAGGAGCAGCTAGAATGGATCCTTACATTTAACTCTTTCTGCATAACATGTGGGGGCAGGGCCTTATTCAACCTTCTCACAAAGAATCATGTGAGATCAAGGCTGAGGGTCATGGGGAACAGGAAGAAGAAGTTGAAGAGCAGGAGAAGCATGGATAAGAAGTGGGACTGGAAGAAGCATATGCAGCAGAGGAAGATGAGTAGAAGAGGCTGAAAGGATGCTGTCAGTTATACTAACAAGCTCTGTTGATGACTGTGATACAGAGGAGAGGAGAGGAGAGGAGACCATCACAGGAGAAGATGGCTAAAATAAAAATAAAAAATAATAATAATGCAAAAAGAAAATTAAGAAAGCAAATTGGTCAAGGAGAAAAATTGAAAGACCAGGCTCACCTCAGTTCCCAGATGATCAGTCTCATAGTTCCCCTAGTACAGCTGCTGCCAGTGCTGCCCTGCCAGGACATCCATCCCAGTCACATCAATCCACCATGGCAGAAAACATTTATGTCATCTGATTTTCACCACCCTAATGCTCCCCAAGAACCCCAGTAGTCCATTTATGTAACTAAAAAAAAAAACAAAGAGATCTTCTGCACTGCAAGAGAACTTTACTGATGACCCCACAAATCCACCAAGAACATATTGCAGTCTGTGAGACAGAAAGATCAGCATGGGCCAGTCAACTCATACATTGGAAACCAGTGTTCTGGCTGATCATCTAAAGCATACATATGGCATCTTTCAATGAGTCACGTGGATTCCCAATCCCTATGTAGGTCACACAGGAAAGCAGCAGCAGAGACAGTCAGGCAATGGTGTTGAGATCAGATTGCTTGTTTAACTCATGCAGCCACCGTGACATAAACAGCAACAGCAGCTGATAGATATAGGGATTGGTACTACTTCAAAAGCAACAACTCCAAGCACCACCAGCCAGGCCCAGTAGCATATGCACAACTTACATAAAGCCAGAATTTGTGGCAACAAAGCAAACTACACTGCCCGAGTCATTGCTTGCCTGTATAAAGCCACCACCAACTCATCCAAGCGTGCCATAGTCACACAACTGATTGGGGAAATGATGTTTCTTGAAGTTCAGCCATTCTGTATTGTATAGAGGATACTGACTTTTAAATACCCTTCAATGAACTGAAACCCAAATGCAACATTTTATCATGCTTCACATTGTCCAGACATGATCATGCTAGTATGCATAAGTCAGTATGCATGCAGATGGTGACACTTCTGTAGGAAGTGTGGTGGTGGTGGGGGAGGGAGGTTGTTGCATTCCACTAGTGATATCTGAAGCTGTAGTGTAATCCAACTCTTCTTAAGTCTGATTGCCCATTGGGCTGTATCCACATCTAACAGCAACACCACCATTACTGCATGACCTCCACCCACACCAATCCATGCAGCAGATATATTCAGGTAGACACCTCACAGATGCAAATCAATACACAAATCTCCCTAGGTAAAGTGTTGGTCAATAAGAAGCACAGAGGGGAAAGGATTCAGTGGTCCATACAATCCCTGCTGTACATCTTGATATATCCTCATAATTTGAAGATGGGATTGTTCATAATGGATAGTGGGAGCAACAAGCTGAAGGTTATGAAATATGGGGATTTCTGCAATGCACCTTGTTTGTCACATGCACTGAATCTGGCAGTGAGTCATGTTCTGGACAAACAATAACAGCTAAAAGATATAGTTGACACATTACTAGAAGTCTCATTTTTTCATCTTTCCTGCTGCAATGTGCTGCATGCCTCCATTATTACCAGCAGAACAATGTTATCAGCATTGTCTAAGTTTAAGATATGGCAACAAGGTGCTATACTGTAGTTTATATGATAGAACAACTGGTGGAACAGAAAGGTGAGCTCTGGGCTATATAATTAAATGATGTGGTCTATGGAGGACAAATGTGCAGTGGTGTTTACTGCAAAACTTGTTCCACTTCTGAAACACTATGAACACACCACCAAATATATCAGTGCTAAATCACCAACCTTTAGCATGGTCTATTCCTTGGTGAGCCTACTTGAATGATACACACCATTATTTGGTATAACCCAACAAAGCAAGCCTATTGGTGGTGTTGGTAAGAATAACAGGGGAGATGACTGTGGAGGAGGAGATGGTGGTAACAACACTAGTTCCTCTGAGTCATCTCATCCATGGCACAAGCAGGATACAGTATTCATTAAGGAAGTGGCAGAGGTGTTTCTAACACAGATTGCAGACATATCTGAAAGTATTAAATCAGACTCACATTTTGGCATGTAACACTACTGGATCCCAGATATGAAGACATATGTCTTCCCCCTGGATACATCAAATATATTAAGCCGAAACTGTTGCACACACTTTAAATGGAGCACAACAGACAATGTGAAGAAATAGCCAAGAGCCAGCATATACCACTCATACCGTCCCTTCTCTTCAGTTGACTTTGTATGATTTCAGTGGTAGTTGTCAGCATGATGTGGAAGGTGACTTGAATAGTGATGATCCGGAGACAACAAAGGACATTTGGAAGCTTTTAGTTAATAATTTGTATTAAGTTTGAAAGATAATATCAAACATATCCAGGTACATAAAGAAGATACAACATGACACATATGAATACACATTGACTGCAGTGTCATTATATAATTGACAAAGTCTAGCTCATAGAAAAGGACATTGCTAAATAATGGTACAGTAAGAAATTATATAGTGAGTTGTATTGTGGTATTTTGTCCCCCCCCCCCAAAAAAAAAAAAGAAAACTATGAGAGACTGCATGATTACCACCGCATCTAGATTAGTTAAGATGTCTAATATGGGCATAATACATAAGTGTCTCCTGATACCTGAAAAAGCCTGAAAAGCATTTGGAAGCTTTTTGACCTCAACTTTCAGCACCGCGCAAACATTATGGAGATTACATGATAGAGACCAATTAAAAACTAGCAAGCAGCACAGCCAAGCAAAGGTGTAGGATTTCAGAAATGAAGACTTTAGGAGGACACAGGAGTTATTGCTTGAAAACATTGGGGAAATTTATTATATTTATTTAGTTTTTGTTGACCAGGTAGGTATACTAGACATAAGGATATCTATTTTCAGGTAAGACCCCAGGAGGATTACAAAACAAGATTGCATGGCAAGCAACAAGTGGATACAAAATGCAGTAGTGGTCAACAGCAGGAGAAATAATTGTGACAAAACATAAGTGTTACCAGTAAGGAGATAAAATGCATCAGTCACCTAGGTAGTACAGGATATGGCTAAGTACAGCTTGCTCCAGGGAGCCCTCAGATACATACTAGAAAAGGAGAATTCAGCAATTAGGGAAATGCATAAGTAAAATGGAGTACATTTCTACCACCACACATGTGGCAGTAGGGTACTCAGCAGCACATTGACACAAATTACAGGAGAGACAGGATGGTTAACTGCAGGAACCTGGTAGAAGGTGCCAGAGGGCAAGATTTTGATGAGCAGAGAAAGTAGAAGGCATAAGAGGCGGAGAAGGGGGAAGGGATGGGGAAGCAATAAAAGGAATCAGAGAAAGGTCAAAAGTGGGGCCATGTAAGAGGCAGGTGGGAACAGGGGAGAGTGGGTGAAGGGGGGGAAACAATGTGATAACTGGGTAGACACAAAGTATGGCTAGGCATTATGGGCTGAGGAGAGACAGGCTAGGGTGGAGTGGCATACGGGAAAGGGGCAGGTTAGAGTAGGAGAGTAGTAGGAGTGAGACCCAGGCCTGTCTAAGAGAAAAAAGGGAAGGGAGTTCCCAAAAAGTAAATTAATTATAATTTAGTATTTATATATTGAGTTTCTGTTTATCAGGTAAGTACACAAGACAAGAGTATTATTTTCTAAATTTTGGCATGATAATTGTAGAGGATACACAACAGGAGAACCAAGTAAGAACACGAGAGACAGTTTTTTTGTGACAGCAGGAAAATTGGGAAACAACAGAGTGCAAAGACTACAGACTAAGTGAAAGGAAACATGACAAAAACGAAGAGGACTGATAGCTTCTAATAATTACTTGCTCTAAGGTAGCAGGAGTCCTAGCTGAGATCTGGCAATCAATAAACATTATAACAACAGGATTAGTGAGGGAAAGAGGTAACTGGCCGGTGTTGAAATGCAGAGATCAGTAGGAGCCATAATGGGGCGGAAAACAAGCAAGGGGCAAGCCTCAAGATTCAGAGCAGGAGCAGTCATTAGAGTGTGTAAGGAAGGAGTGTAGACAATGTTTGAAGGCCTGGTGGGACTTTAAGAGTTTGACCTGTTGTAGAAGGGAGTTCCAAATGTATGGCACAGATGTTGCGAAGGAGAGTTCACCCTTTTTAGTAAAACATCTTGGAATTTCTGGAGGAAGTTTTACCGACGAACTAAGGAGGTAGGCTTAGGTAGAATGGGTTAGCAGCCTTAAGAGGTACTCAGGGGTCCCTGTTCTGATTATATTATCAGTTAGGCAGCCAGCAGTATATAGGCTATACCATGAGGGGGAGAGCCAGCCCAGTCTGGAGTAGAGTTGACAACGATAAGTTAGTCTGTGAACAGAGAGGGCAAACCTGCATGTGCTGTTATAGTAAGTGCTCCATTCATGGAAAGCTCCTTTGTTAGCATCAAGGTATGCTAGAGAGCAGTACATAAGATTTGGAAGGAGGAAACCTTGTGCGATGGCAAGCCAAGTGTCATCATTTAGGGAGGACCTAACTTTGTATGCAAGTCCCAGTTTGGTGTTTACCGCCTGACAGGTAGCAGCAATGTGCAGATTAAAATCCAGAGATGAGTCGAGTGCTACTCCTAGATACCTAAACGTGTTAACAGATTCCAAGGGGAAGCCATCCAGACATGTGATAGTAAGGGCAGAGGTACAGGATTTTATCCTAGAAGGGGAGCCAAACACCATGGCCATGGTTTTATTGGAGTTTAATAAGAGCTTATTCTGTAGAAGCCAAACTTGTGGACAGTCAAAATCCTCCTGAAGATTTGCCTTTATTGAGATAGGGTCTTTACCATTTAAGAGAAATAGAAGGGATTGAGGGAGTGGACAAGAACTGTGATGAGGAAGCATATACAGTAAGTCAGGGTTGGCAGAAGCAATGGAATGCTGCATTGGGAGATAATGTAAGTAAAAGAAGCAAGGCTGAAAAACCATTGTGGTCCATGATAGAGGACAGTGGCATGGTGAGAGAAAAAAGAAGTGCAAGATCATGCACATAGGGAAGAGAAACCCTGAAGCTACGTGTAGAATGGGAGGAGAGTTGCTGGCAATCACAAGGGATGAAAGAGAGTTGGGTATCATCATCACAGATGACCTGAAATCATCCAAGCAGACCACTAAAAGCAATAAGTAAGGCTAGAGGGATATTGGGGTGAATTAGTAGGGGGGGGTATCACAAGTTGTAAGAGGGCAGTAATAATCCCTCTTTACAAGACATTGGTTAGGCCCCATCTGGAGTACTGCGTGCAGTACTGGAGGCTGCGACTGCACAAGAACATTAACAAAATGGAGGCAGTCAAGAGAAGGGCAACCAAAATGGTGCAGGGACTGCATCAAAAAACATATGAGGACAGATTGTCAGAGCTCAATATGTATACCCTAGAGCAAAGGAGGGAGAAAGGTATAATGATTGAAGCATTCAAACATCTTAAGGGAATTAACAAGGTTAAAGAGTCTAACATGTTTCAATATAAGAAAAATAGCAGGACAAGGGGACACAGCATGAGATTAGAGGGAGGCCAATTAAGGGGTAATGTGAGGAAGTTCTTTTTCACAGAAAGGGTGGTGGATGCATGGAACGGCCTACCTCAGGAAGTGGTGGATATGAATACATTGCAGGGCTTCAGACAGGCGTGGGATAGGCATAAGGGAGCAATGCAGAAGAGTATGACTAGATAGGCCCTTGACAGAGTAACGGCCTATGGCACATTCATAAGGTAGGAAAAATGTGCAGACTGGATGGTCTTTGTGTTCCTTATCTGCATTCAACTTCTATGTTTCTATGTAGGTTTCTATAAAATTGATGAAATTAAGCAAACTGAAAAAGTTCGAAGTAAACGAATAAAACTCACTGAAGGGCTAAGGGATCTCACACATCAAGAACGTTTGAGCAAGTTTAATTTAATATCACTGGAAACCACATGCATGTGAGGCAACTTACTTCTAATTTATGTTGTCATCATCAATCTGTATTTATTACACAAAATGAATTTTGAGTTTAAGCAAAACCATACCAATACAAGAGGGCACACTTTCCAATAACAGGACAAAACTTCAAGTCAATCAGGGGAAAGCTTTTTTTATCACCCAAAGGGTTATCAACACATAGGATAACTTACCATTACATATAATTACTAGTAAGCAGAAATTTAACTTAAAAATAAACTTGATTGCTATATTATAAATGGAGGAATAATACACTACTACTAATAGGAGTTTTATGGGCTTATGTCCTGTTGCTCATATAAATCCTTAGTATGATGCCTTAGCATAATCACACTCAAGTGAGGGGAAGACACAATGTGCACTTTTTGTGCCTAATCATTTTGGTTTACTTTCTGTTTACTGTAGTATTGTAGATGGTATCAGACTAATTTTGCTTAATTGTAGGCAGTCATCTGTTACTACAAATCCCAGAATCCCCTGCAGCTGACATTGGAGCAGAAGGCAGCAGTGAGAGAGATTCAACAGCCTACAGTGCATGTCAAAGCTTTTATGAGCTCTGATTTTTTTGTTTGCTGGTCCCTCTGTTCTCCCTAGGCTAAGTACAGTCACAGAGGACTGTTCTTATCCCTAAAAAAAGCAGAGGTGGAAAACATCTGATTGGAGATGATAAAATCTCTATCATGCACCGGAGGCTACTGAATATCCCACTGCTGCCTATTATTCTAATGTTAGGTGCAGGGATTCTGGCATTCCTACAATAAGCAAAATTAGTCTGATGAAATCTATTATGCTACAGAAAACAAATCAAAATGTTTCTGCACACAAAGTGCACATTGGGACCAGCCCCACACTTTGCTGTGTTGTCCTTTGTGATGCGTGTTCCCTTTTAAGTAGAGAATAGTGAAGTCTGAGGAATGTGAAGTGATGGGTGGAAGGGTACAATTGTAAGGCCAATTTACTGAGTCAATATTTTTGTTCAATATTTACTAAGGAGGAGGAGGATGGCCCACTGCCAGCTCTGCAGTAAGCCCAAAGCAGGAGGAGTGAGGACCATTGTCACTCACATCACAGGAGAAATGGTACTGGAATGGCTAAGGGTGGTAAAAGTTGACAAATCAACTGAACCAGATAGCATGCACCCAGAAATACTAAGAGAACTGATAGAGCTGCTCATTGAACACTGGGGTAGTCCTTGCAGATTGGAGGACAGCCCACCTTTTCCCCCTCACAAAAGTGGCAGAAAACTGGCATGATTGCCCTTACAGCTGCAGTCCTCGGGATCACACAGCTCCCTGCAGGGGACTCCACAGAAGCTGCTCAAGACCCTTACAGCAGCTGCAGTCATCAGAATCCCACAGCTCCCTGCAGGGGAACCAACAGAAGCTGCTCAAGGTATTGGACCTGCCTCGGCATTCAGCTCCATTTTCGAATCTGCCACGTGGCTGCTCACCAGTGTGAGTGGCCTTAGCATACTTGGCTACATAATATGGACTTATTATTCCCTGTTGGCCAAGCAGTGCTGATAGTTTATTTGTGTTGCATTAGTTGCCTGATGTTGTATGATTCTGTTGTGTTTTAATCAGCACCTCACTCCCTTAGTAACACTGCAGCGTACCAGGTGCTCACTTCAGAATTCAAATGGTCTGAAGCTGTATTGTGTATGGGATTGTTTCAGTGCTTTAAGTGGGGGTTGTTACAACTGTATCATCTTTTTCACTCTGTTTCTAACCTGGCTACTTTATACTTTCAAATCCCCGTTGTTAACAGTGCACTGAAAGAGCATTCAGCTCCGATGTAATTAAAGTGCACCAAAAGGGTTTTCAGCCCCAATCTATTAAACTGCATCGCAGGAACCCTAACCCCCGACTTAATTATTGAGCACTGAAAAGGCTTTCAGCTCTGGCCTACTAAATTGCATAGCAAGGGCTTTCAGCTCCAAAATGTAAAGTGAATTAGAAAGAGCTTTCAGCTCCGAAGTAGTACAGTGATTCTTTAGTGCTTTCAGCTCCAAATTACATAATTATTGTGAAGTGTATGCTGCTCCAACCTCTATTCTAAATCCTTGCATAACCTGTCCACTCTAAGTTTACTGTATTTGTTTAATGAAACTGAGTTTGACTAGGAATGTTAATCATTAGCAAGTCTGACTTCTGCTGCCATAAATATCACTTCCTAAGACAAACGTCTGCTACAAAAATTGTTTGCTTGCTACCAAAGTCCGATACTGAATTCAGTGCTAGTTTAAACAGACTGTTCCAATTTCCACAAACTCCCTAATCCCTCACCCATCCCCAACCCTCCCACTGCAGTCCCCTTCCCACAGCTATCTATAACTTACTTTCTCCTTTCTCTTCACAGCCCCTTACAGCAGCTGCATCTGGATCGCATAGCTCCCTACAGGGGACTCCACAGAATCTTCTCAAGGTATTGGACCTGCCTCAGCATTCAGCGCCATTTTTGAATCTGCTACATGGCTGCTCACCAGTGTGAGTGGCCTTAGTATACTAGGGCTACTGTATTAGCCACCCTCCTCCCCAACCCCCCACCCTAAGCTAGTTTTATTTTTATAGCCATCTCGACCAAGCAGAGTAGTATACTCCTCCATCGAATTACAAGCATGCACCACAAGGGCTTTGTGGTGCATGCCTATCTCTTTTCAATCAGATGCAGGTTTTTCTGGCTCACTGCTAAGGGTAGTTCAACAGTGTACACTGGTTTGGCGAGTAATTCCACACCAACCGTCACCCATAATTTTACTTTAATATTTAAATAACATTAATAAATAATTCCTCTCTTCTCCCACATCTTTCTACTTCCCCCAAATGTCCTACCAAGCAAATTGGCCCCTCAAAATACTCCTCACTCTCATAATCCTCCCTTCCTCTCTTCTTCATAACCTCAGATCTACCACAATCCTCCTTCGCTTCCAGTCACTCTGGAATGTCTCTCCCTATCTTGCCCTCTGTTCCCTCCTCTACTCTCACCACACCCCACTGCTTGTCTGCTAAGCCACACTATCCATGGCCTACTAACTCTCCATCCTATCCTCCCCCTCCCTCCACATTACCCTCATCAGACCTTTCCTCTACCACAATTATTGCTTCCCTCTATGATTGCCTCCCTTCCTCTCACTCCACCATCCTAAGCTTTTGGAAATACCCTGCTACATCCTTTTGCCTCTTCCTAACCCTTCTCCTATCAGGCAATGTGGAACTTAACCCTGGCTGATCCCACAACACCACCTCCCCCCTCCCCCAAGTGTCACCAAATTTTCCACATAAATTCCAGAAGTCTACTTCCAAAACTTGATAGTCTTACTGTCTGGATATCCTAACACTCCCCTCATTTCCTTTGCATCACAGAAACCTGGCTTTCTTCATGGATGCTGGACTCGACACTTGCCATCCTTGATTTCACACTACATCACCAGGACCGAGGAAGGCATGGTGGAGGTGCCACGATGTACATCCACTATTCTATCACTAGCTCCACCACCTCTCAAAAATCTAGCTACAGCAGCCCTGAATATTGAATATCACACCTTAAATTCCCCTCCTCCCTTCCCATCTACATCTCAGTTGTCTATGCTGTACCCAAAACCACCACAAATGCACTTATAAAATGCATCACCTCTATAATCTCCCACACAAGTGATGGTGAGAGTATACTGATGGTTGATTTTAAGCTGGACTGGCTAGCTCCCTCTTCCAAGCTCTATGCCCATACAATTGAATCCATAAACCTATCTCAGCTAACAAAAAAATCCTCCAGACTTAACGCCTGCTCCACTAACCACACAGTTCTAAATTGGATCCTCACTTCTCAATCTCACTGTATCTGGGCCACTGAGATGCTTCCAGATGCACTAAGCTACCACAGCATAACATACTGCATCAGAAAAATTCATCTCCCCTACTCTGTCCCAAAATATATCAGTATCCATCCAATCCCATCCCTTGATGCTAACGCCCTTCTACACAACCTCACCCTTGCAAAATGGTCACCTGTCTACTCCACTTCTGGCGCTGACACTGCCCTGAGTCATTTCCTGTCTACTTTTTGCCAAGTATGTGACCTCCACACCCCGATGAAAAAGATTTGAGTCAAGAAATCCCATCACCCTTGGATCTCACCACAACTACTTACCCAATGCAAATCCAATGACCAGGCCTGGGCTCTATACAAGTCCTCCCATTCAGAAACTGACCTTCTTACCTATAGAACCATCAGAAATACAGTAAGTGCACTATACTTGTCCTTACACCACCCCATTACAAGGGGCTGTGCCCCCCCAACCCCCACCTATTAAGATAACCTCCTCTGGGTGGAGGGGAGCCTCAGGGATTTGCACTGTTACTGTTGTGTGGTTTTGCCCTGTAAGATTGTCTATGTGACAACATGACCCAGTACATTTCATTTACCATGTTCAGTTTCTATGAGGCTTATCTATCAGAGTCACTCATTTGTTACAACAACTTTTTGGACCTTAGAACTGTGGCACAACAATATTTTTGAGTATGTCGACTTCCATATACAAGAACACTCAAGAATAGTCTATACTGAAGATTGTGCAGTTTGTGATGACAGCAAGCTAAGACATGGATATATAGCGTGATTGTGATACTTAATATTGATAAAGAATAACTACCATCAACATAACAGAAACTTTCAAAACAGTAAGTGGCTGATAATCATGTAAATATGCAAAAAAAATAAATAAAAGCTTTGATAAAATAATGTTTTCCTGAGGTGGCATCTTTCCTTCTTTGGTAGTTTCAAAGGGTTTGCTATTCATAAGGAAGAAACATGAATCAAGGCACCATGAAATATTCACACTCTGCCTAGTCACTCTATTCAAATTGTAAAAATTGCTTTGACATGTTTATACAGACTGCAACAGACTATTGTTCTTGATAACTGTGTACTTCCATTCAAACAATTATTAATCCTATCATCATGAAGAAACCCAAATGTCTCTCTCTAAACCACATAAAAATGCATTTTTACCAAATTGCCAGATGTGGTATACCTGCAGTAGTAAAAGCTGTCAAAAGACTACAAAGTGACTATATAAGGACTGTCATAAAAAAGTCAACTAGTGAGAAGTTACACATGACATAAATAGATCCAATTATAAGCAGTCAGATGGACATGAAGAAAAAATGTGTCTAAACTCAGAAAAGAAGACTACAACAAGCTACAGAAAATGGCAGGGATCCTTATTTAGACTACTTTAGTACTGACATATTTCAAATGATGGCACTGAATGTCTCACACTATTGTTCCTGAGGTTAATAGCTATATTACTAGCTAAAGTTATGTCGCATCCTATGTTGTTAGGCTCATCTGTGCTGCAGGGAACAAGCTAAAAAGCAATGATATGACTACCAAGTCAAACAATTATTTGTCCTTAAAGAAGAACATGGATGGCAGTGTTCAAGAATGGTGAAAATGGAAGCCAGCTAAGCATTTAAGTAAAGGTTGCAGTACACTCCAAAGTATTAAATAGTTCTCAATGCATATTAAGGACTGCAGAGAAGACATAGAAGACATCTATGAGAGATTAAAAGAGGTTGTAGTACCTAAGAAAGAGACACATGCAATAATAAAATATCGCAGGATGCAGTTCAGCCTTCAGACTCTCAAGAGCATTAGCCTTTTCGTGTGCCCAAGAGGATGTCTGAACTTTTTAAAATCTGTAAAAGGGAAGGGACTCAAACTATAAATGGCAGAGTGGTTTCAGAACCCTTAAAACTAAATGCTCTTGCTAAGTGAACTTTAAAGCAGCAGTGCAACGAAAATGGGTACAAATTTTACCCCACCTTTTTTTTTCTTCCTAATCGATGCCAGATGTCTTCCAGTTTGTTTTGGTGGTAAGATTTTCAGTTTCTGTTGACATGTAAGAATTTCATTAACATTTTAAAATAATTATTTCTCAAGAAAAAAAGATGGCCACCTCATTTTTTCATAGAAATAATATAGAGGACCCAAGGAGGGTAAGTAAGAATCCAGGCAAAAATGCAGATATACAGTACACAGTATAGGAAGCATCCAGAAACCCTAAATCAACAGCTCTGTCAATATTTTTCACAACCATAGCAGAAACTAGTTTTTTGGAATAACTTTTTTCGTTGCACTGCTGCTTTAAGTGGACATAGACTAATTGAAGTTACTATTTTTATTTATTTATTTATTTATTGAATTTTGATGACCGGGTAGGCCCGCTGGGCCCCAGAGGTCCCTTTTTCAGGGGCGACCCGGGAGTAACAATTACATACAGGTAAGCAGATAAGTACAATCGGGTAAATGTAATGTTATTTAACAATAAAGACTTCATAGGGTTACAAGCGGTAAAGAGGAGGAACATACAGGCAAAAGGACTTAAGAGTTAGACATAAAGAAAACATTTTAAATACCAAGTTCATGTTGAGATTGGGAGTGTTCTAGGTAATGGCAAGAGGTTGCTAAAGACATGTGGTACCTTCCTTGTGGGCATAGTGGAAGGGGGAATATTGGTACAAAAGTGCACCCTTCCTTTGATGTATGGTTAGGTCTGTGACATAAGCATATGCTCCTGTCGAGCAGGTGAGCCTTGAGCTTGGTCTGGAAGCAGGTGATGGACTCTGCCTCCCGTACCTCCAGGGGGAGGTTGTTCCAGTTGGAAGGGGCTGTGTACGTGAAGAACCTGGACCCTGCTTTAGTCCTGGTCTTGGGAACCACAAGTTGAGTTTGGCCGGATGTTCTTAGACTTCGCGGGTTGGATTTAACCCTAACGAGACCGTTGAGGCTGAGGGGAGGTGTGGGACCCAATAACTTAAATGTAAGGCAGAGGGTTGGGTAGATGAGGCGAGCTTCCAGAGACGGCCAGCTGAGCCTTGACTGAGGTTCGCAATGGTGAATCCTCTGGTGTGATAGAGTGGAGAAGCGGACTATCTTGTTGTACAAGGACTGCAGCCTGCCAAGCTCCGTCGTGGTCATGCCCTGGAGAACTGGGGCCACGTAGGTGAGCTTTGGGAGAAGTACTCTAGCAGCAATGGCTACCCTAGCTTCCGGGATAATCTGGTCCTTTATTCGGTAAAGGATTCCAAGTTTCCCATGGATGGCTTTGGTGATTTGGTCTACATGATTTTTTAGTGTGAAGCCTTGGTCCAGGGTAAGTCCAAGGTATTTGGTGGAGGTAACCACCTCAAGTTTTTCACCCCTCCTGGTCTGAAGTTGTAGGAGCAGTGACCTCTCGGATCCCAGTGATCTAGGCCCAAACAGCATCAACAGGCAAGACTGTATGTGCAAGAGTTATCTAAAGTAAAAATTTAAGTTAAAGGTGCAACCAGTGTAAGAAACACTATTTTCTACATATATCTAAATGAAGAAACAAAGAAGCATAGAAATGATGGCAGAAAATGGTCTCGTAACCCATCCAGCCTTCCCAATCCTACATATTGAGCTGCAGATGGCTGACAGTATAGCCTAGAGGTTAGAGGAACGAGGTGTGAATGAGTTTGATACATCCAGCAGACCAGACCTGAGTTTGATTCTCACAACCTCCACTTGCATACTGTGTGACTCTGAGTAAGTCACTTAACCACCCAGTGCTCTCAGGTCACCCCTGAAAACAGGCACTTGTGCCTAGTGGGCCTTACCCCATTACCAAAGACTACAATAAAAAATAAATAAAATTGAATGTTGCAAACACCGTAGTGGTCACTTACACTCCTATCCCATGTGCTGCCCTCCCTACCCACTTTTATTATCCCATATATTTATC
Organism: Neoceratodus forsteri; assembly: GCA_016271365.2. NCBI lineage: Eukaryota > Metazoa > Chordata > Ceratodontiformes > Ceratodontidae > Neoceratodus > Neoceratodus forsteri. The sequence goes on from CM057458.1 coordinate 768,268,529, forward strand.
CCACCCATGATTAAATCCCACTACTGTTTTGGCACAGACCACTTCCCATGGCAACTTGTCTCACTTATCTACCATCTTCTTTGTAAAGAAAGACTTCTGGACATTCTTTTCAAACATCCCTCCCACCAGTTTTAGAGTTTCTACTTGAGTCCATGTCTATATTCATTGTGAATAAATTCATTCAGCCCACCCTGTTTATCACATATAGAAAGTATAGGCCTCTATCATGTCACCCTGTCCCTCTTGGCCTTTAGTGTGCGTATCCAGGTTCCTTAGTCCTTTCTTGTAGTGCTTCACATACTGACCTTGAATCATCTTGGTGGCACTCCTTTGTACTGCCTCTCTATCCCTGTCTTTTACCAAGTGCAGACTCCAGGACTGTGCAAAGTACTCCAAGAGTGGCTGTACCAGGGATCTTTTCAGGGGGCAACATCACCTTTCACTTCCTGCTACTGATGTCCCTGCCTATGCACCAAAACACAGCATTCTGGTTGCCTTCCATACTGTACTGCTCTGTACGCTGCACTGATTGTTCTGGTTGTCCTTAATTCTCACCTCTAGGTAACTCTCTTCAGTTGTTTCTTCTAGGTTTAGCCCCCATCCTGTATGCCATTCTTGGATTCCTTAACTCTATATGTATAACCTTGACCCTGCCCCTGACCCACCCCAACTCCCTCTCTTCCTCCCTCTTTACTCCAGCCTCTGGCCTCGCTTCCCTTTGTCGGATGGCTACCTATATGAATCTATATTGTTTAATTTGTTAAAGAAGTGATTTGCACAATTGTGATGTTTTGGTAATTAACAAAGCTCTCAGGCTGCCATGTTTATTTCTCTTTTGCACAATACCACTGCCTGTCCTAATGTTTCAAGTAACCTGACGTGGAACCTTTGTAAAAGAGCCCCTGGCTCAAAGGTGTATCTGATTCCCTTAAATAATGAATAAATACAGCCTTGCACTGTTTCATTATATTTCCATTGCTAAACCCTGGACCATTTCTCTAGCTTTCCAAGATCCACCATAAGTGACCTTACAATCTCCTTTCTATCAACTCTGCTACAGATGTTAGTGTTATCTGCAAAAAGGCATATCTTTTCATGAGCCATCTCCCCAGTGTCAAATATGATGGCATTAAAAAAGACTGTGCCAATCACCATTTTTGGTGAAGCTCATTGGTGACATCCCTAGTCTCCAACAATTCCTCATTCAGGATGACACTCTGCATTCTTCCACTTAGACATTTTTGAAGGAAATCCCATTAAAATGAATGGGGATTTCTCCATGATCTGTATCTTGATGTAGCTACTGTAGATATTTAGATAACATTTTATACAGGATCATATGTGGTATGGCTCATGGTTCTATTTTAAAGAGTAGTCATGTAAAATAACATGACATGGTGTAGTATCTAATGTAAATTACAAACATTACATTTAGGATATTTTCCTGAAAACCTGGTGCAATCAAACTGCTTATATGTGTAGTTATTGTACTACAAGAACAGGATTGAAAAGGAGGTTCTACAATGCCAGTTTTGCAGAAAATCTGTCTACCACCATTACAGTAATGGCACCATGTCAACCATAATTGTGCTCAGCATTGTGCCATTGGAAAAGTAATGTGTTTCTTGTGGTGGCCTGCACCCCACCCCGCACTCCTTGCACTTTATTATTATCAACTCCAGGTCGAAGCTGACTCAAGAAGGGGGCACAACACCCAGAGAAGCAGTGCCAGGGTCCTGAGCAGACTTTACAGTGCTCTGTCATTTCTGTTGTTGTCGTTGATGATGACATTGTTGTAATGTTTTCACTGCGGTGATGGTATACTCAAAGTCTGTGTAAAAACATAGACACAAATGGCTAATTTCAATGTTTATGACCCTTTGAAAATCCACAGTTAGGTCTTAGCCCTTTTTTAAGTAAATGTTTGGTCCCTTGACGCTACAGCATCTGCTTGCAGAGTCATGTCACCAAGTATAGTTTTAGCTTTTGGTCTATTTTATGTTTGTGTTTGACATCTCTTAACTGAAAATGCGGAACTGACTCAGTAGTACAGTTAGTAGTCAGGTTCACATCTTATGATTTTGTAAATCATGGTTAATCAGGTGTTTCATCTTAATATTCAGAGATTTACATTTCTGGGCTTGGTACATCTGACAATAGTGCATAAACTGCCCACATCTTAATGCACATTGATCACAATTTACTTGCATTCCTATAAAAAATGTTACCATGTTAGATTTCAGGGATCAGCATTTGCTAAGCTATTCTCCCTCTCTATTTGTTAGACAGAATGCAACATTTTTTGGGCTACAATTGTACTATTATTTTTTTCTTAGTTATATTCATATGTGCTGCATTGGTCAATCTAGTATCAAAGATCACAACAAGGTATTTGTACTAATTGGCCCATATTTTCAAAGGAGATGAGTGGCACATCTCGACAAAACACAGAGATGAGCTGCCTAACTCAAAACTTGCTTCAAACTGCAATATTCAAAAAGGGAGATGGGCTGCCCAAACCCATATGGGCCATGGCCCAAAAATAATGAATGCGGCCCAAGTAAAGGAGGTGTTCCCATAAATAGTCCACCTATGGGAATATTCAGCAAAGATGGGCCACCCAAGTGCCTGAAATGTGTGGCGCAAAGATAGGCACAGAACAAAGCATGTCTAAATCAGCCAGCCACCCACAGGCAGACTGCAGATGTGCAGACAGGAGCACAGGAGCACAGCAGCCTGCCAGTCCTGGTAGTCTAGTGCATCCCTAGCCCCAAAGTACAATAAACTTACTAAGCGATTCTAATCTTCAACTTGGGAGACTGGAACTTACCATTGTTCTGGGTCTAGGACCTAATCATATTCAGAACTTTCTGGGGTTTGGGGCTTGTTTATTTTCTTAATGCCCATGTCCGGTTTAACAATGCTCTGAGCTTAAGAGATGTTGATGTTCTCAGGTTAAGCCTGATGTAAGGGTATAAGAGACAAAGTACTCATTCAGATTTACTGTAAAAATGGTATTCTTGTTTAATGCCATCAGTATTGTTGCTCTGTATATTAGATCTACAAAATTCCTTAAGGACTCAGAACTGTAGTTGTAATGATGTGGTGAGCTAGTTCACCACTCAGTTTGTGAACTTTAATGAAATCCTGTTTTTTTTTTCTTGTATTTGGATACCCACAGGGCATTGCCCTGCCTAAGAATGTGAGGAATAAAGGCAGCTTAACTACAATCTAGACAATCACTGTATAGTATGTCTACAAGTACTTGTATCACTCAGCCTACCACTTCTATATATTTCTGCTAGTGAGCCAGTGTCCAAGTTTATTACAGACTGCTAAATCTATATTTACTGTTGTCAGAGAATTAGCGACCTACAGGGCAATTAGCTCAAAATGTATTCATCAGTGTAATGGTATGGCAATTCTTTATAGTGTTTGGATTTTAATCACTGCATTCATTTTATAGACTATTGCAATATAACTGAACATCCACTATGGGGGTCTGCGCACTTCACTCTGATTACTTTTATGTAATATGCAGTTTATGCTGTATGACCATAAAATCTCACAAATAAAAATTTTGAAAAAAAAAAAAGAAAATCTTGAACAGTTTCCATAGTGTAGTGGTACCCCCTCCCATCCCGATCCCTGGTCAATATTAAAATATATCCCGAACAGTTCCCACAGTGTAGTGCTACCCCTAGCCTGATCCCCATTTGAAATACAAATAACTCCCTATCAGGTTTCCATAGTGCAGTGGCACCCCCCTCCCAGCCTGATCTCCCAACACCATAAAGAAATGCCAATCCCATGCTAGTTCTGTAGTGTAGGGACCCTTCACCCCATCCCAGTCCTCGATCGATGATTATAATAATACCGACCTGGTTTTTCCATAGTGTAGTGCCCCCCCCACCCTGCCGCCCATCCCTGATCCCCGATCAATGTATAATTCTATTTCAAATTATTTTCCATACTGTAGTGGCACTGCTCCCCTCCACCCCAGTAATCAAGAGCCCCCTCCCCCTCCCCACACACACCCAACCTGACCTGTGCCAGTGACTGGCACAGCCCTACACACCCTGCCATGGCCTACCATAGACTGATCAGTTCCTGAGCTCATACAGTACATAGTACGAGCCCATTGATTATCACCAATGACCTCGTACTATGTACAGTACGAGCTGTGGACCAAATCAGTCATAATCTGGCCATGGCATGGGTGTGGAGGGCTGTTCCAGTTGCCGGCATGGGTCAGGTTGGGGGGTGCAGGGAGGGTTCCTGCTTACTGGGGTGGGGGACTACATTACACTATGGATAATTATTTGATGTAGAATTACACATCGATTGGGGATCAGGGATGGGGTTGGGGTTGGGGCCACTACGTTATAGAAAAACTGGGTCGGTATTATTATAAACATTGATCAGAGATCTGGATGGGGTGGGGATTCCCTACACTATGGATCTAATATGGGCTTGGCATTTCTTTTTGGAGATGGGGGATCAGGCTGGGACAGGGGTGCCACTACACTATGGAAACTTGTTAGGGTGCCATTTGTATTTTGATTGGAGATCAAGATGGGAGGGGGTACCTCTACACTATGGAAACTGGGAATCATTTTTATTTTGAATGGGGCTCCAGTTGGGGGGGCAGGCTGGCCCAGCGCATCCTGCTGGTTGCAGCCATTCAAATGAGCCTATAATGGGCATGCATGAGGCCCGTTTGCACCATGCATGCCCAATGAGCTCATTTGCATATTCTGGCTGAATATTGCCCTTGGGGGAGTAGGTGCATCTAGGATGCACTGCACATTTCCCATTGGCAGTCTTCAGCCCAGACCCTGGTTGCACTGGGAGCATTGGCAGCCACCCCTTTGAGCCACCCATCCAAGATCCGATATTCATATGGGATGCGTGATCTGTTGCAATCATGTATCCTGTTTGACTATCCCATCAGAGTGTTCTGGTGCATTTTTCTGAGCTGCACATTTCAATGCATCGAGCATCCCGCTGTCTCTGAAAATGGGGGCCATTGCTACCAACTATAGGAAAACCCTGTAAGTAATTTTAATTCTCTTATTTTACTTTGTTTGCCTCTCTTAATGATTCATGAAATATTTTGTATTGTATCTTCTTTAGAGTTACCTATAGCCCTAACCTGGTGAACCACCCTGCATGATGTGAAATTCTGTTTGCAGATTAAATTTCTATTTGCTGGAACTGCATACAGGTGCCACCTGTACTGTACTGTAAGCATACATTCTAACGTCATTGTACTGCAAAACCAATATTAAAATCATTTATAAACATGAGGAAGAACAAAATGCTCAAGCTGAATTGATAAGGAGCATCCTAGTGAGTTTGCTTGGCTCAGAGCGTAAGCTACCCACTTTGATCCTTTGCCTTTGCTACCCCAGATCAGACTTAAACCATTGCAGAGGTGTTTGTTGTATGCTGACACTGGCCAATCTCTTAGATATTGTAAATCCACAAATACTGTCCCTCCCCCCAAAACACACACTATTATCCAACAATTTTGCAACAATATTTTTAAAGTAAACTAGTGAGTGATACTTTGCTGATATGGAATGATTATGTTTTTATCCTCTAAACTTTTGTACACTTGACTATGTACTTGCCACTAATAGCTTGGAAAGGATAGAATATGTGGTAGCACTGTGGACCAGGAATTTTCAGGGGCAGTAGCATTGCCTTTCTTTGTCATGGGCACAAGTTTACTTTGCTTCTGTTTTTTCAAGGAATACCACTTCCCTCATGCAGCATTTAAATAACAGTTGATAACTTACAACAGAGGCAATTTCCTGTACACTACAGTATGTCATCTTGCCCCTTCTTCCTACTTGTGTTCAGTGACCTTAGTGATCTCTGAACCTTGTATATTTTTATTTCTTTGAGTCTAATATGAAGAAATCCTAAAACTACCCCTTACCTGCCAGTTATCAATAACTATAACTATACTGCTGTTTTCAAAGTCATAACTGAAATTATAATATTCTTTGCTACATTAGAGCCTTCGTATGTTATGTTAATTGTGATATGAACCATAACTGAGCATATAATATGCTAAGGGTATTTGGAGCCTCTGACCCATCAGTGGCAGCTTCCCACTTTCTTACCTCCTTCGGTGCCTTGCAAGACAAGCACTCCCTGAAGGTCACCCGGAGGGTGAGGGGGTTAGCCACCCGCTAGTTGCACAGGAGCCTCCTGGTCCTAATGAGATCCAGAGACAAATGCTGGTCCCACTTCAAAGGTTCCCTTGATCGCACTCTATTCCAGCAATACAGGCACCTTAGAAACAAGTGAAAAAAGACCATCAGAATAGCAAAAAGCGACTTCTGCAAGTCTGCCCTACTCAGCTCAGCCAGTGACCCTAGGCGGTTCTGGAGTAACATCAAATCTCTTGTCTGTGGATCCTCTCATCCAGGGGTATCTGACATGATTATCGGAGGGGTATCCTGCAACAACCCGTGCACCATCGCCAATGCCCTAAACTCTCACTTTTCTGACCTGACAGTTTTCTCCGCCCTCTTCCTGACTGACAGGGTTACTTCCCCCACTCCCCTCCCCACTGGGCAGGAGGATCACCCCGCTCGACAAAAGTTCCACCTCAGAGGAGTGACAGTCAAGGACATGATGAGGCTCCTCTCTGGCCTCTCTCAGTACTCCAGCCCTGGCCTTGACAACCTGGAACCAAAGCTACTAAAACTAGGTTCCACCCATATTGCTCCCCCAATAGCCCATATCTTTAATCTATCACTTGCTAAGGGAACGATCCCAGAAATTTGGAAGGAGGCCAGGATTGTCCCTGTCCTGAAGCAGGGAAATCCCAAAATCCCAGACAACTATTGTCCGATTGCAATTCTTTCATCCCTCAGCAAGCTCCTCAAAACGGTAGTGGCTGAGCAGCTCTCTGAGCACATACAGGAGCACGATCTCCTGTCCCCGGCCCAGCATGGATTCCGTAAGGGGCACAGTACCACCACAGCCATGATCACTGTCTCCGTGAGCATCAGGGCTGCCATGGACCAGGGCAAACTCTCCAGAGCCATGTTCATTGACCTATCCAAGGCATTCGACCTTGTCAATCACAAGTTGCTCTGCACGCAGCTGAGGGCACTCGGCCTCTCCCCCCCGGCCATGAACTGGCTATCACACTACCTGCATGGTAGAACACAGAGGACCTGTTTCAACAAACTCCTATCTGAGCCTTTACTGGTGACCTCTGGCATCCCTCAAGGGTTGGTCCTTGGTCCCCTCCTCTTCTCCCTCTTTATCAACCAACTCCCAGTGGCCGCAACTAACTGCAATGCCATGCTGTACGCAGATGACCTGGTTATTACATCTCACTCCAGGGACATTGCCACCCTCAACAAACACTTAACTGAGGACTTCAACAATGTCCTGGCCTGGGTAACCAAACATAAACTAGTCTTGAACCTGAAAAAGACCCAGGCTATGCTTTTTGGCTCAGCTGCCAGAATCAAAGCCCTACCAACCACACTGGCTATAACCAGCCTGGACGGAGTTTCACTCCCAACAGTGCTCTCAGTAAAGTACCTTGGGGTTACACTTGACCCACAACTTGATCTGGGGAGTCATATTCTCAATGTCTGCAGGGCAGCGAACAGCAAACTGGGACTGGCCTACAGGGCCAAACACAATCTCACCCCCGCGGCCTGACTGGCTCTGGCAAGAGGTGTCCTCCTTACCTCCCTCAGCTACGGAATGCACCTATTTGGTCACTCCCCTAAAATCCACCTCATGAGGTGGCACTCGACGTATAACAACATCTGTTGTTTTGTCCTGGCCACCCTGCGTCTCACACACCACTACGAGCTTTATGAAAAGCTCCACTGGCTCTCCCCAGCCAAATACCTGGACTTCGGGCTAGGGTGCCTAGTGGGCAAAGTGATGAGAACCGGAACCCCTCAGGAGTTGGCCCTGCTTCTACTGCCAGCCAACCTCTCCCCTTACCAACTCAGGTCCCAGGCTCTGGGGATGCTAAGAGTTCCCCCCTCTCGGACCCACATGGGTGACAGAGACTTCGCTGTGTGTGCCCCCAGACTCTGGAACTCTTTTTCTGAGTCTGTCCACTTGGCCCCCTCACATCAGTGCTTTGGCAAATCCTTGAGGGACATCCTGAAACTTGACTCGGCTTGTGGTTGCCCTAGGCCTCCCTAAGTTAAATGGCCTTCGTCCATAGGACCCCAGTTCCCACTTGCAGGAACATCCTTCCCAACCTTACTTGTCCCCAGCACAATGCTGTACACTCTGTGCACCAGATGGAATTTTTATTCTTTGTTTTTACTATTTGTCCACAACCACCAACTCTGGTTGTGCTACAATATATCTGGCAGTGCTACAATATAATTTGTGTTTAAGATCTATTACTGTTTTACCTGTAGATGAACTGTCTTTCTCTCTGTTGATGCTCTCCACTGTACTTACACATGATGCTGTACTGTAATGATGTACTGTGATGTGTTGTAATGATGTACTGTGCCCTGTACCCCATTGTTGTAATCTCCTGGGTCGTTCCTGAAAATAGGCATATTCCTTGTCTAGTGTACTTACCCAGTTACCAAAAGCTAAATAAAATAAATAAATAAATAAAGAATACCACTTACTCCAGAGTGGAACCAAGATAAGAACAACCAGTTATGGTGGTGAAGGGGTATATGTACCTGTACCTTGTTTTCTTATGCCTGGTTGTGCGCCCAGTACACAAGAAACATATTGAGGTAGTAGAGCATTGCAGAGGTGTTGCAGTGTTGTGGCCAGTCCAGTGAATGCTTTAATGGGAGCATCCATTGACCACCAATTAATGTTGAAGATGCCGATGATGGCAGTTTCAGAGTGAGCACCACACTTGAAAGAAATCTGCCACTGCAATCAGGGGCAGTTTCGTCATTGCAGTGGCAGTCACCCCTCCCTCTCAACCAGTCACACAGAAGGACAAAAACTTAGTTCTCTCCCACTGCTGCTGCCCACCCCACACCCTCCATGAAATCTGCCGCTGCAATCAGGGGCAGATTCGTCATTGGAGAAGCAGTCCACCTTCCCTCCCAACCAGTCACAGAGCAGGACAACAACTTAGCTCCCTCTCACTGCTGCTGCCCACCCCACACCCTCTGTTCACCATCGCCTGCCAACATTGGGTGCTCAATCCCCATGTCAGCATGAATCCCCCTTCCCCATTAATGTGGCACACTGGGAACCCACCCCATTGAGCCATAAAATACTTCTTTGTTGTTTCAGACTCAGAGATGACCACTCCAGGTGTCAGAAGCACAGCTCCCCACCATGGCCCTATGTTCTCAGCTGACCTCGGGTGTGCCCAATCCCCGGGATGGCATTGAACCCTCCCCCCAGTACTCTGGCACACTGGGAGCCCACCCCAGTGTGCTGAAATTTACTTTGGAATATTTCACTTGTAAAAAAGAAAACAGTCCCACTACATATTTTTTTTTAAACCGAAAAAAAAAGGAAACAGTCTCTCGTCATTCCTGCTGGCCCCCCTTCCCCCAACCCACACCCTCCCTCTGTTTACCCCACCTCCCCTCACCCCCCTCACCATACTTTCCTCTGGAGGTCTGGAGCAGTGATCTTCTGTGGGCTGGGAACACTTCTGTACTCTTCAAAGACCAACAGGGAACTGAAGAAATGACAGTAAGCCCTCTAATGGCAGTCAATGGGGGTTTTCAATTTAGGTTGATATCTCAGTCAATTTTTAGAGTTTTGGTCCCAAATTTTCAACATGGGGTTCTTGGGACCCCACCTCATGAAAACTGTCACTGTCATTTAATTTCTCTGTCCCAAAAGTTGATTTTGTGGTCGCTGTGTGGAATCACCTTTTGGGACCAATTAATGAAATCAAAGCGCCACTGTTCATGAGGTGGGGTCCCAAAAAGCCCTTGTTGCAAATTCAGTGAAAAATCTCCAAAGAATGACTGCATTATGAACATCCATTGTGCAGTTTCTATGCACACCCGTAACTTCATCACTTTTTAATGTTTTCACTCCAAATTTCCAACACTGCCATTTTTCACACCCTCTTATGAACAGTACAGCTGTCATTTTCCACATCCTTTCCAAAATGTGTTTTTGCATCTGTGGCGCAGAATGGTGCGGTTGCTGTGCAAAATCAACTTTCAGGACAGATTAATGAAATCCCAGTGCCACTTTTCATGAGGGGAGGTCCCAAAAAGGCCATGTTGAAAATTTGGTGAAAACATTAAAAAAAATGACTTCATTATGAGCATGTGTTGCACAGTTTCTACGCACACTCGTAACTTTATCACTTTTTCATATTTTCTCTCCAGATTTTCAACATTGCCATTTCTTCACACCTCCTCATGAACAGTACATATATCATGTTTCATATCCTGCCCAAAATGTGTTTTCACACTTGTGCCACTGAATGGCACACTCGCTGTGCAAAATCACCTTTTGGAATTGAGTAACGAAATGATACTGCCACTATTCATGAGGTGGGGTCCCAAAAAGCCCATGTTGAAAATCTGGAGCAAAAATACCAATAAACACCCAGGGCATTATGGTTTCCAACCATAATGCCCACCTGACAGGCATTGGGGGTATAACTTGGGGTTGTTGTCCGAAATGCTCCCTCCATTCCACACCCACCCCCACCCTGTAGCCACAGACAGGCATCGAGGTGTGCCTTGGGGTCTTCAGTCCTAGCATTTACCCCATTCCCCTATATTACACCCAACTCAGTTTATTTCCTTATGGAATGGGGTGAGTGTGAGGGTTGAAGACCTCAAGACGCAGTGTGATGCCTTTCTGTGTCTACAGGGTGGGGTGAGGTGGAATTGCATGAGTGTTATAGCTGATGACCCAAAGGCACACCCCAATGCCTGTCAGTCTCTGCAGGGTGGGGGTGGGTGTTGGCATTACTTCAATATTTCACTGCCATTCCTATTATGCACCTCTCTAACTCCTGCACTACAAATGCCAAAACCAGCAAGCAAACATTCAGCATTGACAAATGCTTGTTTATAAAGATTTAAACAATCTAATACATAGTCACCTCACTGTTTAATTATTGTTTGAGCACCTTATAAAAAGCTAATGGCTGGATAAATTTCTCCTCAAGTATTTAACTACAACCCAACATGCTGTAAAAAAAGTTACTGTATATAGTTGTATTGAAAGTACAGTATACAGTATTGTATATTAAAACAGCAGTTCATGTTAAAATGACAGTTTTGTAACCAATTACATGTTGTGCAAGATACCCTTATCCTCTTTTGAATCTGCTTGAGCAGTTTTATGAGATTTGAATGAATTAATGGTAAGCATCACTAAATATTGGTTCCCGAATGTTTTCATCAATATTTGTACCTGAAGTTGAATACCTGAGGCCTGATATTGGAAAAGGGGCAAAAGAGGAGTGCAAAGATTTGTACTGCACTTGCCATTGCCCATGACCCCAAGGATGGTATATCCAGTCAGATAATGCACCAGCATTATACAACTGAAAATAGAGGCATGTTGGTACAGCACCAAGTCGAGTAGTACTGCCCAGCTTGGATCTGGGAAGTGCAGGGAACAGCTCCCAAAGACCTGATAGCACCAGAATTCCATGGTGTGATATTCAGCTGGCAACATGCAAATGAGCCCATTGGGCATACAAGGTGCTAAGGCCATATACATGCCCATTCTGGGATCATTTGCATGGGGAGCAGTGGCAGGTTTGCACACTTCCTGTAGCCATCCCCACCCACTCTGATCACCTGTCCCCATAAGAAGTAAAGAAGGCTCTGGTGTCTTATGGTTCCCCCTGTCCTCTGATCTCTAACCCTGTTAAAATTAAATTACTCCCTGGTGTTCAGTGGTTCTCCATTCTATGATCTCTATCCACATTAAAATTAAATTATTCCCTGGTGTCCAGTGGTCTCTCCAACCACCGATCCCAAGCTCCATTAAAATTTAATTATTCCCTGGTGTTCAGTAATCCCCCACTCTCTGATCTCCGGGCCCATTAAAAATATAGTATTCCCTGGTGTCCAGTGGTCCCCCACACTCCAATACATGGCCTATTAAGAAGAAAACAGTCCCTGGTGTCTAGTGCCCCCCCCACTGTCTAATCCCTAGCCCCAGTAGAAAGCAAACCTTCCCTGGTGTCCAGTGATTCCCCCCTCACCCCCCAATCCCTGGCCCTTTTATAAGGAAATCAGTTCCTGCTGTCTTGTGGTCCCCCCACCCTCCAATCCCCAGCACTGGTACAAAAAAACCTTCCCTGGTGTCCAGTGATTGCCATCAACTTTAAATCTCTGCCCTCATGAAAAGTAAACTATTCTCTGGTGTCCAGTGGTCCCCCACCCTTTGATCCCTGGCTTCAATAAGAAGAAAGCTTTCCTGGTGTGCTCACTAGTGCAGCAGTTAGATTTCTGCTTGTGACACTGATGTCCCTGGTTTGGGATTGGACCTGGGAGATGGAGGAATGGCTTGGGGGAAGAAAGATTGATAATCTTGGAGACTGCTCTCCTTCTCCAGGGGGAGAAGGGTGGAGTGTCTGGCACTTGAAGGACCCCTGGCAGAGGCTGGGGGCACCACTGTGACTGGCATCAGTACATTGGGGGGGGCAGAGTGGATGCTGGATGTCATTGTATGTCCCTGCACCCAGGGCAACAAAGGAGCAAAAAATTCCAGCCCCCCTGGCATGATGGCCCATTCTGCTCTGCTGCCCACTGCCTCTGACACACACCAGGGGGGTCCCGCTCTTGTAGCCTCAACTTGGGGGGGTAATCCAGGGCTTGCTCATAATGTCCATTGGGAGTGGAAAGCCCCCTCAGCTACCCTGTCCAGGGGAGTAAACCTGGGCATGGGGCGGTGGACGGACCATTCTGAGGTCAAGAGAGGGTCAGCCCCCCACAAAAAAAGAAGAAATCTTTCCCTGATGTCAAGTTATCCCACCTGCCCTCAGCTCCCTGGCCTTGGTAGAAAGGAAACTTTACCTGATGTCCTGTCAACTTCCAATCACTCACTGTAGTTTTGTGCAACCAGACTAGAAGGGTTAGGAGAAGTTGGAGGATGAAAGGAAGTCAAGAAGTCTAGAGTGGATTCACTTCAAGCGGGAGGGGAGGAGGGATATGGGATGGAAGTTACCAGGAAAGGAGCGGTCACCACCTTTGTGAAATGGAATAACTTGGGTCAGCTTTCAGAATTGTGGAAAAGTACTGTGGGAGAAGGAAAGATTGAGTTGGGGAGTGAGGGGAGCTGCAATAGCAGGCACTGAGAGGTGGAGGAGTTTGAGGTCCAGACTGCCAGGGCTGGACTTTGATGGGTTGAGAGAGGAAAGGGCATGCAGGGTTTCCTGTATAGTGACCGGGGGAATGGAAATCTGGTGAGGATGGGGGAGGAAAGGCGGAGGGGAATGAGAGGAACCAGGAGAAGGAGAAGAAGGGAGGTTGCAGCTTGTGAAAAACTTATTAAAGAGAGCAACAACAGAGGTAGGGTCAGACGCAGGTGAACCATTTACAATGAGGATTGGGGAGCAGATTGGGCAGGGGGGTGAAAATGTGAGTGGATAACCTCCCAAAATTTAGCTATGGAGGGAAGGATGTACCAGAGATTGGCTTTGAAATAGTGAGTTTTCAAGGACCAGACAGCTTTCATACAGTTGTTCCTCAGAGCCCTGTAGGAGACCAGTTCAGCAGAGGAGTGGAGTAATTTGTAATGGAATCATGCGAGGTCTCTTGACTTGCACAGATCAACAATTACAATGGAATCCAGTGTTGGCGGTAAGTTTTTACACTGGATTGCCTGAAGTGGGCATGCTTGTCCCAGATGGAGGAGAATACGGAGTGGAATAGTACTTGGGCCACATCAGTATCTGAGGCAGAAAGGATGGCTTACCAGTCAGTTGCAGCGAGGTCACTCAGCAGAGCACTGAAGTTTAATGACTCGTGAAATCTGGACCAAATATATTTTGGCAAGGAGGGGAGACACCAGATTTCCTGATGCAGAACATCACGCAGTGGTCACTAAATGAATCTGACAAAATACCTGCTCCAGCAATACAGTGGGATTGGAGGTAAGAAACCTGTCCAAATGGGTATGACTGGAAGAGTTTGGATTGATACAGGTGGGTTTAGACATAACCTGGGACAAATTAAATTACACAATCCCGTGAATGTTAGATTTGGAGGATGGGGAATTCCAATTAACATTGAAATTCCTGAGGAGGATGAGTTCACCTTTGGAGGAATGAGAGGCAATGGAAGAATGTGACTCAACCTGGGATGAATGTGAGAGCTTGGAAGAGGCATAAACAACTCTAATAAATAAAGGTACAGAGGAGGGAAATGAGAGCCTGACTTGAAGAAATTCATGGGAGGAGTGTATGGCCTCCCTGAAGGCCATAGTACAAGAGAGGCTCAGGCAGATGTAGATGGGAACCCTTCCTCTACGTTTACCGCTATCCTGCATGAAAAGATGGTAATCAGGAAAGGACAGAGTAAAGTCCAGAGTTCTGGATGAGAGGCAGGACTCAGAGATACAGAGCATGCCAGGAGAGTATAACTGAAACCAGATAGAGAGGAGGTCAAGTTTAGGTAGAAGGCTCCTGACATTCAGATGGAAGATACTAAGACCCTTGGCAGTATTGGAGGGTGGGACCAGAGTTAGGCTCACATCTCCAGAGAGGAGGAGGAGAAGGGGAAGAAGGAGAAGGATAGAGTGAGGCTTCCTAAATTTGAACCAGGTTGAAGAGCAGGGAGAAGAAGGGTGGTAAAGAGACAGGAGGTCATGGTGGAGAAACTTCTCATGGAGAGAAGAAGATGGTAAGAGACTAGAATGAATATGGAGGGAGGAGGGGAGAAGGGAAGAGAGAGAGGTGGATGGGTGGAGGGGGAAGTGTAGGATAGTTGGATGGGGAGGGGCTGCAGGGGGTAGGAAGAGGAGGAATGGAACAGGCAGAGGGGTACAAGGAGCATTGCATCCAGGAAGAGGGGACAAGGGGAAGATGGTGATCAGTAATCGCAGTAGTTAAGCAGTGCAAACTAGCAGGCATATAACAGCTAGAAGAATAGTACATGAACAATTGATAACAGATCTGAGCTGTTATTACAAAATAGGAAAGCAATAAACAGGTGTGGGAAGCAAAGCAGAGTTACTCACAGAATATGGAATAGCTAAATATTTGCAGGTAGGAAAGAAACTACTAAAAGAGAAGTTTAACACAAAAACTACAAGTGTATTACCTTTAAATTAATAATAAAGAAATAAAATGAGGAACGTAGGTCCACCATGATAGGAATTTTCTTGGAGTCAGCAAGATAGTGGCTAAGTGGACTGAAGGCAGCAGACAACATGAAGGGGACTGAGCAGCTGCTAGTAATGGTGAATAATGACACCTGACAGGATTTAGTGAAGAAATTAGGCAATAATGAATCATACTGTAATAATGCAAGTAGTAAGCAAACTGTGATAAAATAAGCAGTCATAATATGGAGAGCACAGAACCTGTATTTAGAATATACCCTGCTAGGGTAATGTGAGGGTGCAGTAAAATAGTCAAAACCTAAAATGACAGTCACCTAGGTTGAGGATTGTAGAGTAGAGTCAGTCCAAAGTCCACTAAATACCAGGGAGTGAAGGGAGCATAAAGACAGTGAGTCAATGGAGCAGCATGGCAGGCCAACCACAGGCTGGCTCCAGGCAAACTCCTTTAATGTCCTTATTCGTACAGCCCTCAGAACTCTGGCCCATTACACATAGGTCCACTTGAATGGTGAACATGCATATAAGTGCATGAAGGAGCCCTGCCATCACCTTCCTTGATTGGTGGGTTGATGACAAAGTCCATGGAGCAGGGAGGCTTCGATGGTGGTTGTTGGGGGGAGGATGGGTGAAATATAATGACGGCCTGACCTGATGACCCCATCAGCTTCTCAGCAGCATCAAATGAAGAGATGCCATCTTCACTCAGGTCAGTAGTTCAGAATTGGCACAGAAAGTAAGCCCTGCTGTTGCCCTGGTTAATTGGATGGAAGACAAAATGGAGCTGAAGGTACAGTCCATGGAGCAGGTAGGCTCTGACAATGGTCATTGGTGGGTGAAACAAAATGTAGATCTGACATCTTGGCCACAAGCAGCTCCTCAACAGTGGCAGATGAAGAGATGCCATCTTCAATTGGCCAAGCAGTTCAGAACTGGCAAGAGTAAGACCTGCCCTTGCCTTTCCTGATTGGCTGGAGGATGAAAGGGAGCTTAAGGCACAATCCATGAAGCAGGGAGGCTCCCATGGTGGTTGTTGGTGGGGAGGTGGGTGAAATGAAATGGCAACCAGACCTCTCAGCTCAGAGCAACTCCTTAGCAGTAGCAGATGAAAAGATGCTGTCTTCAGTTGGGCCAGCAGATTAGGTGCCAAGGGTAAGCCCCACCCTCAACTTTCTTGATTGGCTGGAGTAGAAAACAGAGCTGAAGGAACAGCTTATGGAGCAGGGAAACTCTGGTGGTGATCGTTGATGGGGGATGTGGGTGAAATGAAATGGAGACCTGACCTCATGGCCTGAGCAGCTCCACAAAAGTGGCAGATGTAGAGATGCCATCTTCACTTAAGTCAGCAGTTTAGAATTGGCACCGGGAGTAAGCCCTGCCCTTCCCCTCCTTGATTGACTGGAGGACAAAAGGGAGCTTAAGGCATATTCCATTGATCAGGGAGGCTCTGATTGTGGTAGTTGGAAGGAAGGTGGGTGAAATGAAATGGGAGGGAGGCTGTGAGGGAGAAAAACAAGGCTTTCAGAGAATATAAAAGCAGACAGGCAAAAAGTGAGGGGGGAGGGTAGTGATTTTAAGCAGAAGAACTGAGACCAACAAGGCTGTCTGGAGAGCAAAATCTGATGCTGAATTTGGAATAGTCGAGGTAATGAAGAAGGGGGACAAAATGTTCTTTCATTATGTACAGATGAAATGAAAACAAAAGAGGGGATATTCAGACTGAAGAGGGGGAAGGTGGGAGGAGAGGGACAAAGGAAGACATGCTGAACCAGTATTTCTTTTTGGTATTCACAGAGGAGTTGTTTGCTGACTGTGTCACAGGGCATGGGAAGGAAGGAGGGGATCAGTGAGGATCCCATTTTGAAGCAAGGGTGTTACAGGGATTAAATGCAGTGAAGGTGGACAAGTCAAAGGGGCCTCAATGGGCTGCATCCCCATGTGCCAAAAGAAGCGGGACAGGGCCTAGCTGTGGCACTTGCTGAGCTCTTTACTAGTTCACTGGAGACAAAGGGTAGCACCTAGAAACTAGAAGACAGCAGATGTACTTCCCCTGCATTAACGTGGAAGTAAAGATGCTCCAGTGAACTACAGATCTGCCAGTTTGATGTCCATTGTGGGGATGTTATTAGAGACCCCACCTGGACTGCTGTATCCATTTCTGGAAACCACATCTCAGGAAGGACATAGTCAGATTGGAGGCACTTCAGAGGAGAGCAACTAAAATGGTACATGGACTGCATTAGAAACCTAACAAGGAAAGACTGAAGGACTTCAATATGTACACCCTGGAATACAAAAGAGAAAGGGAGGGTATGATACAGATCCATACATACCTCACAGGAGTAAATAAGGTACAGGAGGGGAGTATTTTTCATAGGAAAAGATTCAATTCAATTCAATCTTTATTTATATAAGGCGCCTTTCTGAAAACAAGGCGCCTGTACAATACGTGATAAAACAATAAATAATTAAAACAATATTAAAATTAAACTAAACAACAATATTCAGAAATCATTATAAGCTTTGCTAAAGAGATAGGTTTTTAAAGCTTCCTTAAAACTTTGGACAGTCAGGCAGTCTCACACCTGACAAGGTAGAGAATTCCACAGGGTTGGGGCCATAAAACTAAAAGATCTGGCCCCTGAAGTTTTTAAACAAACCCTGGGAATCTCTAGCAATCCCTCATCAGTGGATCGGAGAGAGCGGGGGCGACAGTAGGGACAAAGGAGATCTTTCAGGTAAGCAGGTCCCTGATTGTGTAGGGCCCTATAGGTCAGCAAACCAACCTTGAAGGTGATTAGCCAGCAAATTGGCAGCCAGTGCAGTCTGCAGAGCACAGGCATTATATGACTGGACCTAGAAGAACCAGTCAACAGCCTGGCTGCTGCATTCTGCACTAGCTGCAGGTGGCGAATCTCAACCCCCGGTAGCCCAAGGTAAAGGGCATTGCAGCAGTCAAGGCAGGAGGTAACGAAAGCGTGGACTAAAGTAGGAAGATCGTCTGGAGGAACCAGGTGCTTCACCTGGGCGATGTTCCTCAGATGGTAGAAAGAGGTTTTGACAACTGCTGACACCTGAGATTTAAATATCAAATAGTCATCAAACACAATGCCCAGGTTCCGTACTCGGTCTGAGGTAGTTAGCTGGACACCCCCAAGCCATAGACCCGATGGTGATCCAACCAACAAACCCACCTCCCGGCAACCCTGGTCCACAACCAACAACTCAGTTTTATCTGGGTTCAACCGCAGCCAACTCACATTCATCCAGTCCTGGATTTCGGCAAGACAGTTGTTAAAGACCGAAAAGGCAGCATCTTGGTCGGGCACAAAGGACATGTACAGCTGAGTATCATCTGCATAGCAGTGAAAACCCAGACTGTACTGCCTAATAATCGCTCCTAATGACAGCATGTACACTGCAAACAACATGGGAGCCAAAATGGAGCCCTGTGGTACCCCACAGGATAGGGAGAATGATGCCGAGGAAAAAATCCCGGACACTACCCTCTGAGTCCTACCCTCGAGGAAAGATCAAAACCAACTGAGGACTGTACCAGACAGCCCACAGATAGACTGCAAGCGTTCCAATAGCACACCATGGTCCACAGTGTCAAATGCTGCAGAGAGATCAAGAAGGACCAAGATGGAATGAGTCCATCGATCTCTCGCTATTAGGAGGTCATTTAGTACCCGGACCAGAGCTGTCTCGGTACTATGCCTTTTCCTAAATCCGGACTGGAGAGAATCATAGACATTGTGGCTAGTCAAATGATCATCCAACTGCGATGCGACCACCTTCTCAATAACTTTACCCACAAAGGGTAAGTTAGAGACAGGCCTGTAATTTGCCAGACAGTCCAGGTCCAAGGAGGACTTCTTAAGAAGGGGCTGAACCACAGCCTCCTTTAGAGGATTTGGAAAAATCCCCCTCCTCTCCAAGGACCTCCTGACTATCTCCGCAAGGACAGGACCAATTTTATCCACACAGCCCACTAAGAGATGTGTGGGGCCCGGATCCAAACCACAGTTGGTCGGACGCAGTGATTGGATGATCAACACAATGTCACTGATTGTGGGAAGGCTGAAGTCAGACCACACAAACTGGGTGTCTGACATCTCCTGCCGACCATCGCAACTCCCATTAGAAAGGGTCAAATGGATATCAGATCTGATTGTGACAACCTTATCTGAAAAGAATAGAACAAACTCCTCACACCATTCTTGAGAAAAAGCTCTTCTGGGCCCGAAGAAAGACTGGATTGCACAATCTGTCCACAGTCCGAAAGAGCTGAGCTGGTCTATTCTGTGCAGCAGCAATCTCTCTGGACAGGAATTCTGCCTTCTTACGAGAGATTGCGGATTGATAGACCACATAGTGGTCCATCAAGCTAAGTTTGTCACAAGCCAGGCCCAACCTCCGCCAGCACCTCTCTAACCTTCATCCAGCTCTCCTCAACTCCCTCAGAGTCTCATCGAACCAAGGTGACCTGGGGCGAAGAGTGAGAGGATGAACACGAACAGGAGCAATGGAATCCAGGGCCCCTGCCACCGCCTTATTATAGGCAAGTACCAGGTCTCCTGGATCCATGCAATCTCTCGGTAAGCCCGATAGGTCCAGCACCACCATCAGGCCATACGGGGAAACACCCCTTAAAGGGCGATACCAGACCATCTCCATAGGGGCCAGCCTATTAGGGGTGGCCTCGAAACTGAACCCAATGGAGTGATGATCCGACCATCCGACTGGTTCCACCACCAAATCGGATATCTCCATCCCCAGAAGGAACACCAAATCCAATGAATGACCACCAATATGTGTCAAGGAGGAAATAACCTGTGTGAAGCCCAGTGAAATCATTAACTGGAGAAAGTCTTGACCAAATTGAGAGAGCTCATCATCAACCCAGGCATTAAAGTCCCCCAGAACCAACTATCTGGGGGACCCCAATGTCAGGTCGACAATGAAGTCTGTGACTTCCCGCAGGAAAACATTCCCATCACCTGGTGGACGGTACATGAGAAGTATCCTGCACCCCATACCCTCACCCATGATACATTCAAAGGATTTGGTAGTTCCCACTGGTACCTCCACTAGGCCCAGTTCTGATCTAAAACAGATAGCAACACCCCCGTCCCCATGATCCGTCCTTGGGCGGTGTATCATTGAGTAACCGGCTGGAATTGCTGCCGCCAAAACTGGTCCAGCATTCTCATCCAGCCAGGTCTCAGTGATGCATGCCAGGTCAGGTGTCTCAACAAAATCAGCTATAATAGCCATCTTGCTTTTAATAAACCTGGCGTTGCACAACACCACCCGAGTAGGATGAGCATCCGAGGATGACTGTGCTACCTGCTGACTACAAGCAGAACCCTTGGGTATGGGAACCAGACAGGGGAGGACCCCTTTCCTGGGCCCATTTCACCCCAGGGCGTCTCCTTGTCCCCACTATCCCTATCCACCCACTCCATTCCATTCCCTCTCCAGACCAAGCCCTCGTCCTCCTCCTTCTTCCAACAATCCCCAAAGCCCTACACCATCTATAAACTTCTGGTGATAGGGGAGGACAGGAAAAAGGACGAAGGTCTCTGAGCCTGGAGGGAGAATAATACCCGACTGTCCTTGTGCCGTCCCAGCACATATTTAGCACCCTAAATAAAAAACAACAAATACACTATCCCAAATACAAAATTAACCCACTCCACAAAAACTAAATAAATACAAAGCCCTATATAATGATTTAACAACAAAATACAAGTCCAAATTAAAACACAGAATAAATCTCAAAATGTTGATTTTTTTTCCATTCAAATTTTATTGAAATTTTCCAACACCAAGAATACATCCATCTATAAAAGTACATTGCAGTAGTTACAGCAATACTTGAGCATGAGTTTACCAAGATGTATTCACCTCACATCAAATCCCACCCCACCCCTCCCCATCCTCCTCCCCCCAGAATCCCCGCACAGCACACATGTTCCCAACCTGCATTACTAAAATAGGGAAGAATCACTCCTTGGATGGTAATGAATACAAGGTATATAAAGGACCCCTGATCAGATTAAACTTTGGTAGCTTGTTCTGAAGACTAGCAATAACTCTTTCTGTTCTAAGATTAGCAAGTAACTCTTGTAACCACTTGCCATAGGTAATTTCTGAGGTATCCTTCCAATGCCTCAGGACCACTTTCTTAACTGAAGCAGAAATCAGGCTAATATGGTTCTTCCTGTTCCATACAGAGATAGTGGAGCTATCACCTAATACACATATCTCTGCAGTAAACAGTTCATTCAGCCCCGGTAGGGGATCCATTTCTTGTCTAATCCTAATCCAGAGTGGAGTTACCTTGGGACAATTCCCAAAAATGTGAAGCAGATCCCCACTACCCTGCTGTCATCTGTAGCAAGTGGAGGAGGACACAATACCTGACTTTGCAAACTTGAGAGGGGAATAATAAATATTATGCAATAACTTGAATTGCATTAGTCTAAGCCTGTCTTGCGACATATATTTATGGCAACTACGCCAGATACTCGTCCAGTCCAGTTCTGTATCTGGAAAAAGTGAGGACCAATATCTCACCAGAGCCAGGTTATGAGAATGAACCCAGCTAAAAAACGCACTATATATGCTGGAAACAGCATGAGCCATTCCTGCCAGTGGTCCTATCTCTATTTGGAAATCCGGGGCTGGAGTTATCGGGAAAATTATGCCCAATTCTTTAACCAGTAAATGCTGAAGTTGGAAAACTTTGAATATATCGGCTTGAGGGATTTGAAATTTATTCAAAATATCAGCTGATGATAACCATTGCCCTTCTGCCAAAATTAAATCGCCAACTAAACCATCTTCCAATTGTTGAAGCCGACTACTTCTAAAGGGTTTACCATCCAATTGGAGGTTGTGATTGCCCTTTAATGGCTGAGATGGGTCTTTAATATGACTATATTTCAAAAAGGTACATAGCTGCAAATGAACTCTAATGGATATCTCGATAGGAGAATTTCAGAGGGCCATGGGTAAAGAGCTTGGAGTGCAATGCAGCAAGGACCTGGGAGATAGACCTAGCTCAAGTATATGGGTTATCGCCACCTTTAACCAAAATGGAACATAAGTACTTTGCTCCTGGGAATCAATCAGTTTCATCCATCTGAGATACTTATTTGCATGACTGGCCCAATAATACATCCCTATATGAGGCAATCTCAGACCCCCAATCGACTTGGGAGCGGCTAATTTATGGTAAGCCAATCTGGGTTTCTTATAATTCCAAATAAATCCAGCAATTATACCACAAATTTTCCTGAACCATTTTAAAGGGAGCCAAGCATTTAACATATTTATTGGGTAAAACAAATGGGGAAATACATTCATTTTGATTAAATTGATTTTCCCCCACATCGCTAGTGGAAGCAAGGCCCATCTTTTGAGATCTTTTTCAATCCCATGAACCAAGGAGTCTAAATTTAACAGTTGCGTATGGGCTGGTGATCTTGTAAGGGTAAGCCCTAGATATTTTATTGCATCTGCGCTCCAAGCTAACCCGAATACAGCGATCTCATGTTTAAAAGTTTTATGGTTCAGGGGAAATACCAGTGTTTTTCCAATATTAAGTTTATAATTGGCAACTTCACTAAATCCCTGAATAATTTCTAATAAGGCAGGAATGGAAGAGATCGGATAGGAAATTTGAAGCAATAAGTCATCTGCGTACGCTAATAATTTAGTGGTATGCCCATACACCTGAATACCCTGGACCTCTTGTGTTTGCATAAGCCGCCTAATAAGAGGCTCTAAGTATAAATTGAAAAGGAGCAGGGACAACGGACAACCTTGCCTAGTGCCCGCAAACAGCTTAAAGGGGTCTGAGATAATACTGTTACAGGCTATTCTTGTAGAGAGGAATTTATAAATGAAGCCAATCCATGATCGGAATTCCTGTGGGAAACCAAATGATTCCAAAGCAGTTAGAAGATATCTCCAGTGGACCCTATCAAAAGCCTTCTCGGCATCCAAAGAAACCAAAACCATAGGATGATCAGCCTCCCTGGAGACCGAGAAAATGTGTGCCAGAGTCCACAGATGGTCCACCGAAGATCTCCCCTTCATAAATCCCACTTGCTCAACCCTAATTAACTCGGGAAGAACTTCACTAACACGATCTGCCAATAATTTCGTAAGAATTTTAATATCATGAGTAAGAAGTGAAATGGGTCTGTAACTTGACACAGAGTCTAGAGGTTTATCTGGTTTGGGAAAAAGTACTATTAACGCCTCAAACAATGAGACATCTGTTGCAAGCCCGCTTAGTATATATTGAAACAAGCTCAACAAAGAAGGGATTAATTCTTTAGAAAAAACTTTATAAAAATTAGCGGAGAACCCATCTGGGCCTGGTGTTTCATCAGAAGGGAGGGACTTAATGACATGTTCTATTTCCCCATGTGTTATAGGAGCTGTAAGCCTAGTCTGATGATACTCTGATAAAGAAGGCAAGTTCAACCCTCCTAGATAAAGTTGCAGCTTCTTCTCTGATGGAGGATCATTCATTACCCCATATAACTTCTTAAAATATTTTTTAAATTCGCTCACAATTTCCTTAGGCAATGTTTTAATGGAGCCATCCTCCTTTGAGTGAATAACCATAACTAATCTAGCAGATTCCAATTGTTTTACTCATCTAGCCAGCATGTGGCCAGCTTTCTCCCCTTGGTCGGAATACACAGCCCTTGTTTTAATAATTGCCCACTCAGCCTGCTCCCCTAACAAGCTGAGATATGAATCTCGCAATTTGGTTAACTCCTGCCTATTTTCTTCAGACGAGAAGGAAGAGAGCTTAGCCTCCTTTTCTCAGATCTGAGAAAGTAATTCGGAAATCTGTTTCTGTCTCTCTTGCTTTCTCCTAGATGCCAGCCCTATAAGGATCCCTCTCAAGTATACCTTGAGTGCACCCCACTCCATATCAGGTCATCTGGTGGAATTGTAATTGAGAGATATGAACTCCATTATCTGGGAAGAGATAAATTTAACAACCTTCGGGTCTTTTGGCAACTGATTATTAAGCTTCCATCTACCCCCTGTTTTAGGAAGAGAAGGAAATTATATTAAGCAGGTAACAACCGAGTGATCTGAGGGTGACCCAGCCGCTATACCCGCATCCAGTACACCTGATATGAGAGTGTTCAAAATCAGAACATAGTCAATCCTGGACCTGGTGCTGTGCACCTGGGAGGTGCTTTTTGGGTGAAGAATCCTCCACACATCACAAAGACCAGTTTGGTCTAACAATTCTCTAACCGCTCTTTGGGCAGGGGAGAGACCCTTTCTGGAAGGCCCTGATCTATCTATTGACGGATCCATTACTAAATTTAAGTCCCCTCCTGTAATAATGGGCATGTTAAGAAATGGTATGAGTACTTCCATTATCTGCACAAAGAAGCCTGGGGTGTCAACATTAGGGCTATAAATCGATCCCAACATTATTTCCAGAGTGTGCAGATTGCCTCTTATAAAAACATACTTCCCTAATGTATCTTGGATTATTTGAAGTGGTTTGAACGGGACTGACCTATGAATCATCACCATCACTCCTGTACTCTGAGTATTACCTTCCGAAGCAAATACCTGGCCCACCTGTAGCCTCCTCATGTGGTTAGCCTCACTATTAAATAAGTGGGTCTCTTGAACAAACATATCCGCTTTCACATAATCTAAGTGCTTTAAAATCTTGTATTGCTTAGACTTATGGCGAGCTCCCTTAACATTCCAGCTAATGAATTTAATGTCTCTGGCCATTACTTAACCATCCATAAACACTATGTCCATTGTATTCTTTGTAACTGGACCCTCCTTCCCTTTCCCAAATCTTGTGTGTGCTGTGCTCCCCTCCCCATTACCCTCCCCCTGCCATACCAACTACCCTTAATCCAAATCCTCCCCACACCATGCCAATAAAATACCCCAAAACCCTCTTTCCCCTCCACCCAGACCCCTCCCGATCTACCATGGTCCATGACAACAGTCCACACGGCATTACCACCTCCTCCTCTTCCGCCCGTCCTCCCACCCCGCATATAAACTATAAAGCACCATGCCAAGTTATAAACTTTGTTGCTCTTGTAACATATTGACAAGAAAAGGCTGTCTTAATAGAACAGCAATTGTCTGGAACTTACCAGCAAGGTATAGGAGCTAATAACAGTGATAACAGTCAAGTAACCTTACCTAAGTGTCTGTCTAACCCCCCTTCCTTGAAATTATCAAGACAACTTTTAACAATATCTCCCCATCATCAGCTTTTCCTACCTCTTATAGTAATATTTATACCCCACATTATATGCAGTTTTAGCATATACCCCCTATAAAACACCAGCTAAGCCAGACCCAAGATCAAACTGACAAGTTCTTGCAGTGCCCCTTAATCAAAATTCTGACACTCCCCCCTTAAAGGAGATGAAAACAAGCCTGCAAGTCCCCATCGTGCTGCATACAAATGCTTGAGTGTTTCTGTGCTGGATAAACTTATGCTGAAGTACTCGATAAGAACGGGATCACAGTCTCTGCTTCCATCTAGTGGTCGCAAGTTGCAATAGCCACAAGCAGCAGCTCGTTGATTTTTCCTAAGCACAGGGACCATCCTTAGCTAGATCCATGACCAGAATCCTAGGGATCCTTAAATTTGGCGTAACATCAGACCCGAGAAACAGAGCCAAGCAACGCCAGGAACCGGCTGCAGCCACAATCGGGATTACAGGTACCAATCGGGGAGGCAGTGTCTAGTGAAAAGAGGGGGTCCTAGTTATAAGCAGGGAGGAGAAAACGTCCATGCATCCCATTGAATCTCTGCAAGAGCGCTGACCAAATCACAGGAAAAGCCTTGTAGGGGCACATCCGAGAACTCAGTGCTGAAACAGGCATGATTTAGCAACCCAGAGACATTCTTTAATCAACAGCCGCCCCCATATCAGCTTCAGGATTTTAAATAGGTCCGGAAGTGCTGCTTTGAGGCAATAGACGTTGCTTCTGGATTCTCATAGGCATTCCAGGAGCCTTCCACCAACACTTGGAATTTAGCGGGGTAGCCCATTTTAAATTGAATGCCCGCTGCAATTAGCTTTTTAACAACTGGGTGGAATGAAGCTCTTTTGCCAGACAGTTAGAGGCAGGTCTTAAACAACTCTCAACTTCCCCCCTTCCCATTGCAGCTCTTTTATGTCCTTGACTTTTAACAGGAAGTACTGGCGCTCCTGATAATTTAGAAATTGAAAAATGAAGGTGCGTGGGGGGGGGGTCCGTGAGGGGGTAGTGGTCGCAAGGCATGGTGAGCCCTCTCAGTTGTATAGGTATCCCCAAATGGCGAGGGCCCAGATATTTTTTCTACAAATTTCTGCGCAAACTTAATTGGGTATCCTCCTTCCTCTCTCTCTGGTAAACTAATAATGACCGCGTTATTGTGGCAGCTATGACCCTCTAAATCTTCAACTTTTATATCAAGTTTAGAGATACGTTGCCTCATAGCTACTAGATTGGGTTCCAACCTCTCGTTCCTTCCTTCCAGGGAATGAATACGGATCTCATTGTCAGATGTCCATTGTGAAAGGGCTTCCAGGGCATGCGTTAAACTTTTAATTTCCCCTGCGAGCTCTTTCATTTCAACCTTAAAAGGTTGAAATTCTTCTAAGAATCTGGCTAGAGTGAACAGCTCAACTTCCATACCATCTGCAGCCGAAGACTGGGTCTGGTGAGCAGCTGAAGCCTTGGATTTTTTGGAGGCCTTCTCTGGGGAAGCCGGTGGGGTATGTCTCGGCATGTTTTTTTTCATCTCCACTTCCATCAGACTCAGCCAAACAAGTGTACCTCTTCTCCCCTGGGTAAAGCAGAAAAGCTGAGTTGTTCTGGTGCAAATAACATTTTTTATTTGTTATTTAGGAGGTCGGGCGGTCGGAGCTCTAGGGAAAGGCAGCTACCTAGTGCTCTGCATCACGTGACTCTCCTCTCAAAATGTTGATTTAAGGGCTCTCACCTCCCAA
This sequence comes from Neoceratodus forsteri, assembly GCA_016271365.2. Classification (NCBI taxonomy): domain Eukaryota; kingdom Metazoa; phylum Chordata; order Ceratodontiformes; family Ceratodontidae; genus Neoceratodus; species Neoceratodus forsteri. The sequence continues at coordinate 768,295,825 of CM057458.1, forward strand.
ACCCAAACACAAGATACAACCAAATACAACCAACAACTGATTAATTCCCCCTTCCCACCCAGTCCTCTCACCTCTGGGGAAGAGAGGTAAAAATAATATACACTAAAATAATGAATTCCTTCCCCACCCAGCCCTCTCACCACTGGGAAGAGAGGACAGCACTCTCAATGCTAAACAAATAATAACATAAAATACAAATCTAATAAACAAATAAATAAATGGACACAGGGTCCTCTCACTGCCCGGGCGTCCAAATAATGAAAATTAATAAACCGATTTCTTCAGTCCAATTCAAAGTGCATACTGGAGAGCTCACGCCAATAAATGGATACTGCTGGGCATAACACCAGGAATCCACAAGAGAGTACAGGGAAGTTGTAAACCAATTCAGGAAAAACAGCAGTCTCAGTGAGAAATTTTAGGAGCAAGTCATAGATGCAATTCCAAAATCAGGAGCACTAAAAATTCAAATTAACGGCATAGGGAAAGTGACCACCTCTCCAGGAGGTCACTGCCCCAGTCAGGTCCAAAGCAACGGCCCCCGGCACAGAATCCACTCACCAGTGGATCCCCCAGTGAGCCTAGGAAACATCAGCTACTCGGGCCCGCCCTTCAACAGGCCTGAAACTGGCACTGCCCACTTCGAATCCAGCCAGCGGCAGCGACCACCCTAGGCAGCTCACCCCAAAATTCTTGCTTCAACACACACTCCCAAATCCAGATTCCAAAACAACGAACAGTCAAAAATGCTTCAGGGAGTAAATAAACACAGGCTCCTCTTTCAACTTCAGAAGATCTCCCCATATCAAAGGATCAACGAGAACTGGCTCTTCCTCCCAGACACTCCAATAGTCCCAACCACATTGGTGCAGCACTCATACTCCAGTCAGAATCCAGTCCTCAGATCTTTAGCTTAAATCCAAAATGACCATACAAACAAAGCCCCGGTCACTCATGCCATCCGGGGAACATTACACGCTGTTCAGTCCAGTTAAAGGATTAACTGTAATCCAAAAAATCAAACAAGTCCAACACTCATAGCGTAAATAAAAACCTTCCCGAGTAAAGCCAAACAATCACTGGGCCCGATGATTTCCAAAGAACAGATGGCAAAGCAAACCATCCGTTCTGGATTTCAGAAATAGACAGGTCAAAAATTCACACCGAATGCCGTAGTCATAATGCACAATGTGCCGATTGCTCAGTCGGGCTTCTAAAAAGAATATCATGACATCAATATTAAGCCAAAGTCTGGGAAAATCGGAGGCGACCTGCTTCGCAGTACCCACAGATCCTCCTCGAAAAACCCCAGTCCAGGAATAAAGAACCGGCAAACCAGTGAGCCAGTGCCCTTAGTTCTGTAGGTAATCCAAAGGGGCTTCAAGCGTGTCACTTGGACAAACAAAATACAACCGAAGAGTATCAAAAAGAAAGAAAACAAATAAGGCACTTAAACTCCGATAATAAAACACATAAAAACAATTAAAATGTAAGCTAACTCTAGTTAAAACTCAGCTCATACTATCAGACTAACAGACGGCAGACCCAGCATGGTCACCATCTTGAAAGCAGCTCCAGATGTTCTTCATATGTTTTCCCCTGATCATCTTGATTGCCCTCCCAATATGCACAAGAACAAGGGGACATGAATAAATCTGGAAAGGAGTAAACTTGAGACATGTGTGAGGAAGTACAACTTCACTTAAAGAGTAGTGGATGCCTATAACAGTCTTCCAGTGGAGATGGTGGGGTGAAGTGGATGCCTGGAACAGTCTTCCAGCAGAGTTGGTGAGATAAAAACAATGGTGGGCTTCAAGCATGTATGGGATAGGTAAAAGGAAATCTTAGTTGGAAGCGGGGGGAATTAAGTAGGGTCTGCGATGACAGTAAAGGCAGGGGCAAAAAATGGGTAGACTGGGTGGACCAAGCATTCATCTGCCAATAAATTCTATGTTTCCATTTAAAGGAAAGTCTAATGGGTTTCCTGGAGGCAAACAGGCTTCAGGGTATCAGGCAGCATCTGTTCACAGGAAGAAGTCATGTCAGATGAACATAATTGACAAGGTGGTGGAGAATGATCAGGCTGTGGAGATACTGTAGTGTAATTTGACTTAAGCAAAGCTTTTGACTCTGTTCCACAGGAATGGCTTGTTAAAAAGTTGATGGGGACCTGTAAATGGGGAAAAGATCACAAGATGGGTAGGAAACTGGCTAAGTGACAAATCCCAGAGGGTTGTCCCTAATAGAGAATAGTCAGATAATGGGGAGGTCACCAGTGATGTGCCACAGGGTTTGGTCTTAGGTTCAGCACTCTTCAACTTTTTCATCTGTGATATTGGAGTAAGGATTCATGGGAAGTTATTCATCTTTGCAGAGGATACTAACATCTGTGAAAGAGTGGAAAGTGAGGAAGGGATAAGAAATATGAGGAAAACCTGGAAAACTGGGGGAGTGATCAAAGGTCTGTTAGAATTCAGTGCTAGGAAGTTCAAGGTAATACATATAGGAGTAACAACATATGAAAACAAAACATAGAATGGGGGGGTAACAGTGGAAAGTTTGATGATGGAGAGGGACATGGCGATAATACTGAATTATTAAATAGCATCTTGCTTTGCAATAGTGCAGTGGGGAAGAAAACATATAGGATACTGGAAAGAAGTAGTAGAAGAAGAAGAAGAATTATTTATGTAGCACTGTTTCATACACATTGTATACCAAAGTGTTTTACAAGCAATGCTAGACAGGTAGTGAAGTGACTGAATGTGTAGGGGCTGCCATTTTGCATAACAACACCCACACACAGCCTTTGACAATTCTATGAGCCAGTTTTATGGGAAGGGGAATGTTGGTCAGGACACCAAGGAAAGTTCCCTACTCTTGCATGAATAAACAAACACCAAACACCTCTACAGACTGTAGGAAATGGGAAAAATGCTAACATGAGCAGCGTGGAGTCTGTTTCTGTGGAACCTACTGTTATGGGCACTGATTCAGCTCTACACCAGTCTGAAGAACTGTCCCTCACCCAGAATCTCATTTTGAACTTACCCAGAACAGCTACAAAAGCCACTTTAAATATAGAGGATACAGAGGTGGAGAAAGATAACAGGAAGGAAGACTCAGCCAGTGAATTCTCTGAAATGTCAGATATTACAGAGACTATGCAAGATGAGACTAATAGACATGCAGATGAGCTCTCCAACCAGAGTCAAGGGATGCATGGTAGACAACAGCCCAGACCTTATGCATCTTTGTTTCATCAACCAGTATATCCGGCAAAAAGACACAATGCGGTTAAGATTTTGTACAAAGGAGGATTGGAGATGTTCTCTGACATGGTATACATGGGTAGAAAACTATTGAAAGATAATTTACAATGTAATGCTACTGAACTTTATGCTTTAACCCATGTATCGAGGAGGCCTCATTTGATGTGAATTTTCAACTTAGCAGTGGGTTAGAAAAAGTTGGAGCAAGGTACCTGAAAGTTAAAAATACTCCCTTACCGACACCCTTTGAGGTAATCCATTTAACAAAGTCAGCACACAGAATGGTCACAGTTTTGCTTTGTAATGAAGGGGTAAGTGTCACTGACCTCACCTACTGGCTCAAACAGTGGTGTACAGTGGTGAGTCACCCTGAGGCAATCTATGATTTAGAGAGCATCTGGACGGGGGATGGAGAATAAGAGTTATTTTATGTTCTGATGACCAAGGTTTACAGCATCTCCCCAATTTTATTTTTTTTTTAGGCAGGGATAGGGGGGTATTTTTCTACCAAAAACAGCTGAAAACCTGCTATAAATGTGATCCTCCTGAACATATTAGCAGCATTTGTGACAGGTTAAGATGTACAATATGTAACACATTAGGGCATACAAGTGGGCAATGCAGGAGCAAAGCCATTTGTAATTTGTGTAGTACTACAGGGCATTCCTACATGAACTGTCCGAAGGCAGCACATAGTGTACAAGACTCAACTGATAAGGAATAGCAGCAACTGTTGGTCACCGTAACACAGAGGGAGCACACAAAACAGCTGCATATGCTACAGAAGGTAGGCAGCCCCCACCGAGGAAGTGGTCCCAGATAATCAGCAGAATGCCCCTTCGGTCCCTACAGAACAGGCACCTGTAGATATAAGAGTAACAGCAGTGCAGGACACACATAACATTTCAGATAAAACATGACAGATGAAGTAGTAGAACAGTGGGATGTGGACATTTTCTCCAAAGTACTGTATCATTTTTCTCTCATATATGGATTGTATAACACAGTAGGGAAAATGGGATATAAGTACCTTAAATATTTTTTTCTGTTTTTAAATGGTATATTTGGAATATGAGAAGACTATTCACTCTATAATAAAAACATACTTCTTACATAGAGTTGGTTAAAATTGCAAATGAGTTGAAAGACATTTATTATGCTGAACTTCAAAATAAAGCCTGGTTATATATTCAGGAAAGGTGGAGGAATCTACCCTGTATCACTGACAGTGATGCTCCAGTAACATAAGATAAATTTGTTTTAAGGCTCAAAATGCATATGATTATAATATGTAAATGTGGCATACCTAGTGATTCTATTGGAGCTTGAATTATGATTTCTTATATTAATGGATTAATGAAATATGTATTTATGTATGTATTACACCAGTTCTGAATGATTTTTGCAATAAAAACAAATTCCCCTACTCTTGCGAAAAGTGCCTTGGGTTCTTTTACTTCCACTAGGACACCCAAAAGGAAGTACCAGAGATGGGTAGAAAGGACATCAGTTTAACATCTCATCTGAAGGACAGCACACCCTGACTGTACAGCACCCCACTAATACTGCACTCAGCAGCCAGCATTTAGGTATGAGCCCTACCCCAGTGTGTGACAAGAACCCACAACCTTCTGGTCCAGAGGTGGATGTGGTTCCAACTGAGCTATACTGACACCATGAAGGGGAATCTGTAGCCAGTAGAGTGAGGTGATTCTGCCACAGTATAGGTCCCTGGTTTGTCCTCACCTTGAACACTACAGTATGTTAAGTTCAAGGAACTACATTTCAAAGAAAGACAAGGACAGGGTGAAGGCAGTACAAGGGAGGGTAACCATAGTGGTCCAGGTGCAGCAAGTAAATACATTAATGGAGAGGTTAAAGGATCTCAACATGTATACACTGAAGGCAAGAAGGGGAAGGACATGATAGAGATGAACAAATACTGCCGTGTCATAAAAAAAGCAATAGCTAAGATTTGTTCTTGCTGAGTAGAAATACAAATACCAAGGGAAATTGAATGAAGCTGGTGGGTGGGAAATTTAAGAGGGATGTCAGAAGATGTTTCTTCATGGAGAGGGTGGTAGAAGGGTAGAATAGACTACCAAAGGTGATAGCCTGTGTGATATCAATGAGAGATGGGGATCATACATGAATGGGCCAGATGCATGAGGCTGATAAAGATAGTGGCAAAACTACAGGACTAAGGAGGTGTGAAGACCACTACAGCCCTCTCAATAAACATTAAACAGGTAGGGATGGGCAGAATTGATCTGCTGCATGGCATTCTTCTTCCAACAACTTCTATGTTTCCATGAATTAGATGTGGTAAATTATGTGGTTGTTGTATAGCTGGACATCAGTAAAGCATTTCAATACTGTGCCATGCAAGAGGTCATTTCACAAAATAGAGAAATGAAAGGCTTGCCTGTAGTTCGGTGGCCAAGCAGCCAGCCGCTCCCACTTCCTGAGCTATATAAGCAGTCCCTCTAAGTCTCACTATGAAGCATTTTTTTCTTTGCAGCCAAAGGCTCTGCCAGTTTGTCCTCTGAGCTGGTTGGGCCTCCCTGCCTGGGGCCTGCCCCCCCCCCCACTCCTGCTTGTCTCTGCAGGGCATCTCTGTTTATTTTCCTGCTTTTGGTTTGTATTTTGCCTTTGGCTGTGTGTGCTTCCTTCTTTTTTGGGGGGCTTTTCTCAGCTTCGTGCTTGCTGCTGTTCAGAGCTCATACTGCTTGCTTCAGTTACTCACAACTCTCAAATTACTTGCACTGCAACTGCAAACCTGATTTGTGTGTTTCAGCTCAACTAGCTATTCTATGGCATACTCTATTACTTTCACCTGACTCAGTTTTACAACCTAGCTCTACAGCTCACTCATGCTTGTTCTAATTACCTCATTGAAGAAGTCTTTTTGCATTGTCTGGTGACAGTGCTTTAAGAACATTATGCCTCATTTTATTTATTGCAGTTACAACTCAGTGTACTCATTTGTTTTCATTACTGCTGCAGAGGCCTAATTGCTTCCTGCTACTCCTTGTTTACTCTCATTGCTATTGCACATTGTGTTACTCTGAGGTTAGCTGATGCTCCTGTTGAGGCTATTAAATTAGCTTTATATCTGCACGTGGTTCTCGGCCCTTCCATCACTTCCTTGTTTGTCCTATGGTGGGGACTGGGAGGTGTTTGGGGGGTCATGGCCTCTGTGGCTAATTAATTCTATTCTAATCCTGTCTTCTCGTTGAAAATCCTCAGAGTTTGTCACCTTGATATGGCTTTGAACTGTCTGGCTGACTTGCCACAATTCAGTGCTGTTTATTGTTATACAGTATGTTATGCAGGTCCACCTATCACTGTTACTGCTTACTGACCTATCAGGTCCACACTTGCTTACGTAACTGTTGCTCCTTGCTTACGGAAACCATTGCTTCATGCCTACTGCCATCCCCTCGGCTTCAGTCTGGGATTCTGCTGCACACAATCTGCATTCAACCTTGCAAGGTCTCAGCACTCAATGCTCATTACATAGAATTTTTTTTTGAATTTGGACCGCTTGGCCCACCCAATCTGCCCATTTCCCTACCTAATGGATAAGCTGCAGATCCTAGTTAACCAGCAGCCTACTTCTTTCTACCCCCACCCCCTTGAATTGCCTTATGACTGTCCCATACATGCTTGAATTCAACCACTGTTTTTGACTCCACAACCTCCTCCGGAAGGCTGTTCCATGCATCCACAACCCTCTCTGTGAAAAAATACTTCCTTACATTACCTCTGAGCCGCCCCCCCTCTATCTTCAAATTGTGCCCTCTTGTTCTTGCACACCTCTTTTTTTGAAGGATGCCACCCTCTTGGACTTTGTTGATTCCCTTGAGGTACTTGAAAGTTTCTATCATGTGCCCCCTCTCCCTCCTTTCCTCGAGGCTATACATATTAAGCTCCTTTAGTCTCTCTTCATATGTCTTCCAGTGCAGACCCTGCACCATTTTAGTTGCCCTCCTCTGGACAGCTTCCATCCTGTCTATGTCCTTGCAGAGACTGGGTCTCCAGAACTGCACACAGTACTCCAGATGGGGTCTCACCAGCTGTCTGTACAGAGGGATAACAACTTCGTGTTTTCTACTGGTGATGCCTCTCCCTATGCAACCCAGTATCCCCCAGCCCTCCTTACTGCCCTCTCACATTGCTTGCCCACCTTTAAGTCATCTGATATGACTACCCCCAGGTCCCTTTCCATTTTTGTTTTGTTAGTATCTCACTCCCCATTGTGTACTCTTCCCCTGGGTTTTGTTTTTGTTTCCCAGGTGTATTACCTTGCACTTTTAGCATTGAATCTAAGCTGCCATACATTTGACCATTCCTCTAACCTTGTCAAGTCCTTCTCATCCTTTCCACCCACCTTGTGCATCAACTCTGTTGCAGATCTTTGTGTCATCTGCAAAGAGACATACTTTTCCTTCAGTCCCTCTGCAATGTCGCTTATAAAGACATTGAAGAGGACCGGTTCTAATACTGAACCCTGCTGTACCCCACTAGTAACCTCCCCTTTCATCAGAGTAGACTCCATTTACTATTACCCTCTGTGTCCTATTCTCCAGCCAATTTTTTACCCAGGCTATCATCTTGGGACCAACTCCCAGACTGGCTAACTTGTATATTAATCTTTTGTGTGGGACTGTGTCAAATGCCTTGCTAAAGTCTAGGTAGGCCATGTCCACAGCCCCTCCCTGATCTACTACTTTGGTCACCCAGTCAAAGAAATCTATTAGATTCGTCTGGCATTACTTTCCTGCTGTGAATCCATGCTGCCTTGGATCCTGTGCTCTTCTGGCCTCTAGGTACTTGACAATTCTTTCCTTCAGAAGTGATTCCATCATTTTCCCTATCACTGAGGTTAAACTAACTGGTCTGTAGTTTCCCGCTTCTGCCCTGCTCCCACTTTTGTGAAGGGGAATCACATCTGCCCTCCTCCAGTCCTCAGGTACCACCCCATCCTCCCATGATTTGTTAAAGAGGGTAGTCAGTGGTGTCACTAGTTCTACCCTTAGTTCTTTTACAATTCTGGGATGAAACCCATCAGGCCCCATTGCTTTGTCCACCTTCAGTTTTATGAATTCTTTCAGAACCCTTTCTTCTGTAAATGGGCTGGTATCAACTTCTGTATCCAGAGTGTTTCTATTGTTTGTTTTAGGTACCTCCTCCTCTTCATTTGTAAATACTGAGCAAAAATATTTGTTTTGTATCTCTGCCTTTCACCATCACCTCTTCCCACCCCCCTCCCTTTATTAAGCCTCACTGTCCCTCCCTTGGTCTTCCTTCACTCCCTGATGTACCTAAAAAAGGTTTGATCCCCCTTCTTAACTGAGTTAGCTATCTTTTCCTCAGTTCGGGCCTTTGCTGTTCTGACTGCCTTTCCAGCTTCCTTTTGCTTTAACTGATACAATTCTCTGTCCTGTTCCTTCTGTGATTCCTTGTACTTTCTGAATGCTTTCTTTTTCTCTTGAACCTTCACTGCCACCTCCTTTGAGAACCATAGTGGTTTCTTACATCGTTTTGTTTTGTTTATTTGCTTCACACAAAGGCTTGTTACCTCTATGATGGTAGTTTTATTATTTCCCCATTTTCTTCCACCCCCTTCTGCCCATTTGCTAGTGCATTCCTTAGGCACTCACCCATTTTGGCAAAGTCAGCCCTCCTGAAGTCCAGTACTTTTGCCTTTGTATGGCTTGACTCTATTGCTGTGTTTATTGTGAACCATACTGTTTGATGGTCTCTAGTTCCCAGATGGCTACCCACTTCTACTTCTGTGATCCTCTCTCCATCCATTTGAGAGAACCAGGTCTAAGACTGCTCCCTCTTGAGTGGGTTCCAATACTAGTTGTCTAAGGCATGCCCCCTGTAGGGCATCTAGAATAAACCCCACTCTTAGAAGGGGCTGCAGCAACTGCACTCCAGTTAACATCTGGCATATTCAGATCACCCATCAGCATATCTCCCCTTTTTCTGCCATTCTAAGTATACTTTCTATCATTTCCTTGTCCATTTCCTTCCCCTGAGAGGGGGGTCTGTATGCAACCCCTGTGTGGATTATGGTGCCATTGCCTGTCTCCAAATTGACCCACAGTGCTTCTTCTCCTCCCTGTTTACCCTTTTGTTCTGTTGCTTTGATTCCTTCCCTTATGTAGAGAGCTACTCCTCCTCCTCTGTTACCCTCTCTGTCCCTCCTGTAGATAGTGTATCATGGTATGTTTACATCCCAGTCATGGTTCTGTGTGTACCATGTTTCTGTGACTGCCACGATAAACAGATGTTCCTCCTCCAGCAAGTCCACTAATTCAGGAAGCTTGTTACCCAGACTACGGGCATTGGTACTCATTGCTCTCCATTTTTTGATGGCTTTACCTTCTGTAGCAGCATCCCCCACTGACCTTTCTACCTTGGTCTTTATCTCATTTAGTACTGTGTTTTTATACGGGGAGGCTGGGATTTCCCTGCTACTTATCAGTGCCTCCCCCCTTGACTAGTTTAAAAGCTTGCCAATGAAGCATTTAAACTGATTATGATCTCAGCATGCCGTGCTCATTCAGCTCACCAGCTTCTCATCTCTCAATCAATTTCTGGGGCATGCCAGCCATTCTATTTGGTACAGGGTTCCTGCAGCCGACAGTCTCTCTCTGCTTTAAGTCCGCATCTTGAGCGTGTCCAACTTGGGGTGGGATCCTTCTCACCTGGCCCATAGCTGGGAATGTCCTCACCCTGGGCTTGGCTTTAGCTACCTGCTACATGACAGCAGCTCCTGGTGTAGAATTTAAGACTAGTGGTGAAGGGTGGTTACGACGATGTCCTTTGGCTCTAGTGTTCCACTATATAGTGTTTCCCCTAGAGAGGCACCATCATCGAATCCTCTCTACGATTGTCTCTGGTTCACCTGGTTTGATTTAGGGTGGGTAGGCCAGGTGAGTGCCTCAGCAGTTTTTGCTCTCCTCCGTCACCTTAGATGCACATATTGTTGCAGAGTTTTCTCGCAACCTTCCATGGCGTTCCCACTAGATGGTTTGAGTGAGAGCCTTCCTCCAAATTGGAATATTTTCCATCTCCCTTTAATTGGGTTTTACAAATTGCAGCTGCAGAGCCGTCACTAAATAAACTATCCCAAGCTTGGAGGGAAGGCGACCTAGGCCTTGGATCCCAAGAGATTTCCTCCTCATAGGGCTTTTTTTCTCTCCTCCATTGCCTCAGGTCATAACACTTAGTTAGCTTAGTTGTTTCCCCTAGTTTCTTTAAGTAGGTTCTGTTGTTGGATAGAGGTGGAGAATGTCCTGCCATTTCCTCTCTCCTTAGGGGATCCCTACTCTCAAAACAAACCATTGGTATCATGCTACGTAATCCTGGGCAGTCATTATGACAACTGAGCATCTCATTGCATTATCAAACTGCCTATACTTCTCTACTACTACGTTACAGTCACTATTCCTATGTCTCAGTTACTGCTTGCTCATATGCTTCATGTTGCCACCTTTTTTGGGATGATACTACATTTTTGGGGGGGATTCCTAAGGTACTTTTCACCATGGGAACCGTCCCATTGCACCTCTATGGGTGGAACCCTCTCCCAGGGTTCCTTGCCTTCGTACACCTACAGGGTGGTAATTCCTCTGGAATAGAGTGTGCAAATGGCCAAAACCAAACTAACACAGTTGCACAAGCATAACGCTATACTGGCTGCATAGTCTAGTGAAATGAAAGGCTTGCCTGTAGTTCAGTGGCCAAGCAGCCAGCCTCTCCCACTTCCTGAGCTATATAAGCAGTTCCTCTTAGCCTCACTGTGAAGCATTTTTTTTCTTTGGCCCACCTCCTCCACTGAAAGCACTCTCTCCTTAGGGGGATTAGGCCAGTGAACACAGGTATAACTAGAAAGTGATGAAGTGGCTTCAAAGCCAGCTGCAAGCTAGGAGTCTGAGAGTCATAAGAAATATAATAAATCAATATGGACACAAGTGATCAGTGGGGTTCCACATCATCTGTCCTGGAAACTATTCATTATACTGTATCAGTGACATGTAAAAGGGTACCATCAGCAGTATAACCATGTTTGCTTATGACACCATGATGGGAAGTGTAGGTGTAGCGACATTATAACAGAATAACAGAAAATCAATGAAATGCAGAGGATCTGTTCAGGTTTGGAAACAGGACAGCAAAATTGGAGACAAACTTCAGTGCTGAGAAATACATGGTGGTATATCCAAAAGAAAGAATATAAAATACTACATGCATTGTAAGGAGATTACTAAAACTAAACATGAAATGCTTGGGAGTACAGATGAGAATCAACTTTAAATTGGTACAGCAGTGTAAGGCAACAGCTTGCAAGCCAAACAAATTCTCGGCATGCATTAGGTAAATAAACAGATCAAGAGGCATTGTAATACCTGTAGACATATTCCTTGCCATGACCCTCTCATCTACAGTGTGCAGTTCTTGTCACCATATCCAATTAAGGATAGTAACATAATGGAAAAATACAAATGAGAGTGACAGAGATGATTGATGGCATGGAAAACATGGGCTATGAGAACATGGCACTCAAATTTTGGACTATTTTGTATGGAAAAAAAGACTTATGGGAGACATGGTTACAGTATTCATTGGGATAATGCCATCAGACTAAATGCAGATGAATGGATATATCAGCAATGGGCTACTTAATATCACTGAAGGAAGAGATTAAAAGGAATTTCAGAAAGAACAATCTCACAAAGGAAGTTCTGAACACTTGGAATAGAATTTCAGAATATGTGTTATCAGATAGTTTAAGGGCATTTAAGCTGAGAACCAATGGGTATTTTAAAGAAAAAAGAGTGACAGGATACTCCCACCAAGCTGATGAGATGGAAGAACTCAATCACGACAAAAGTTATGCTGCGTAAAAAAAATGGGACAGATCTTAATTGCTATACTAACCTTAAAACAGCCATCTTTAAAAGCTGGAAGTAGCATAGAACTTAACAATATATTCTAAATGGCACAGAAGACTACAATCCAGGAAAACATTATAATTTTCAACTTTTTTAGTTTGGATTTTAAAACTGCCAGTATTCTAATGATACAGTGTTGTGTGTCTCTCAATTCTTGTTGACAGTATTACGATTTGTAGCATCAATCAGAATTGTTGTTCAGCAGTCAGTTGTTTCCAATACAAGCCTTTGGACTTCAGAATGCCTCCGATATTTGTCACAGCGTCAAACCCTTTGAGCTGTTAGTTGCAGCCCATAATAATACTATTAAAAATGACCCAACTGATGTTACTGTATCTTATGATCACACTACCATTACTCCTTTTGTCCATGCCTACGGTACTCCAAAATAAAGCAACCCCTCCCTACTTTGCATACCAGGATTACTACTACTCTAATCTCCTGATACTTCCTGCCCCCTGCTTTGACCCCTCCCCAGTGTTTCTAAATAGGATCTGGATACACTTGGTTGCCCATATACATAAGAAATGCCACCTGTACCTACATGCCCATGGTTCTTTCATGCGCCGTAAGCTCTGGTACTTTCTCCTACTTGCTATCCTGCTCTCAGGTGATGTTCAATTAAATCCAGGTCCAACCAATGTTATACCTGACACTATTACCAATGCCAAAGGTCTTATTATAGCTTATCACAACATTAGCAGCCTTGCTCACAATCTTACTGAGCTTGAATCCTGGACCACCCTATACAAGCCTGATATTATATGCCTGACCGAGACGTGGCTAAAACCTTCCATACCTGATTCTCTATGCCCCCTTCCCTACTATAACCTTCTGAGACTTGACAGAGCTACACCTAAAAGAGGGGGTGGAACTGCTGTCTACTTTAGAGATCACCTTGATGTCTCTGCAGTAAAGACATCTGTCCTATGCCACTGTGAGGCACTTCATGCCCTGCTCACTCTTGGTACTAAGAAACTTCACATTGTGTGTGTCTACAATCCCCCAACAAATGGGCAAGTAGGGCTAGATGAGTTACTGGAACAAATAGCATGCCTTGTAGGAAGAAACGCGGTCCTTATACTTGGGGACCTAAACATAAATTGGCTGGGCAGTAACCAAACAACAATATTGACCAAGTTGCAGAGTTATAACCTGCACCAGCTTAAAGATGAATCTACCAGAATTGCCCTTCATTCCAACACGCTACTAGACTGGATAATGACCAATCACCCTGAAAATGTAATTACCTCTGGAGTACTACCTGATGCCATCACTGATCACTCCCCAATGCACTGTATCTGGGGAAAAGGCAGGCCTACCCTGACTGGGCCTCGCTTCATTACCTTCCGCAACTATGCAAATTTTGACTCTCAGTTTTTCCTGAACTTCATTGTCCCTACTGATTGGTCCCCTGTTCTCCTATCAAATGATGCTCAGACCACCCTGGACCTGCTCTTGAAACATGTCCTACTGCTTCAGGATAAGAACTGCAAACTCATAACCCATAGGGTAAAAAATAGGCAAACCTGCTGGTTGAAAGCTGACCTACTAGCTAAACTTAAGCTAAGGGACAAAAGCTGGATCCATTATAAAAACTCTAGGCTAGCCTCCAATCTCAATAACTACAGGGCTCTATGAAATGCCTACAAAAAGGACATAAAAAAGCCAAAAGCTCATACTGCAAAGAACTCCTGACCAACTCCTATGGTGACCCCAAAAAGTTTCAGTCACATATTAAATTCTTTCTTGGTTCTAAACTGGCTTCCACCCCTAATTGCACGTCACTTGATGGAGTATACTGTAATAATCCCAGAACCATTGCAAACTTTTTCAACTGTAAATTCTTGGACCTAACCAACAACACCTCCTCTTTCCCTGCCCAACCAAGTGTATCTACCAGACCTATTGCAAACAGTCCTCAATTCTTTTTCAAAGCAGTCACAAAATGTGAAGTGCTTAGATTGCTAAACAGTATTTTGGACTGCACAGCAGCAGGCTCAGGCAATCTAGAGCCCAGGCTCCTTAAGATTGCAGCCCCTTTCATTGCTGCTCCCCTAGCCAGGATTTTCGTGCTCTCCCTGTGCCAGGGCTACATCCCTGACATATGGAAAACAGCTAGGATTACTCCAGTCTTTAAAAAAGAAGATTGTAAAGACCCCTCAAACTATAGGCCCATTGCTATCCTGTCTGTCCTAAATAAAATTCTTGAGAAAATTGTAGCTGCCCAGACAATTGACTTCTTACAGAAGCAAGATCTACCCACCACTGCCCAGCATGGTTTTCGGAAAGGCCATATCACCACTACTGCCCTCCTCAAATTTCACGTCAAATACTCAAGTGGCTATGGATTCTGGCCTCCTCACTGGTGCAATTTTCATTGATATGTCTAAGGCATTTGACCTAGTTGTTCACACCATCCTTCTAGCCACCCTGGGATCACTTGGTTTCTCAATTAACTTTGTTAGATGGTTTGGGAACTACCTAGCTGATAGGTCTCAAATTGTGAAATACAACTCTACCCTCTCGGACAGAACCACCTTAAATATCAGAGTACCACAAGACTCCATCCTTGGGCCCTTACTTTTCTCTTTTTTCATAAATAACATCTTTGCTGACCTCCACAGGACAGCCTCCTTGCCATATGCTGATGACATTGTGCTGTATGCTAGTGCTAAAAAACATTGATGACATAAACAAATGACTCACTCTTGACTTCAAGCTAATACAAAAGTGGCTATTTACTCACAAACTTGTACTAAACAAGTCTAAAACCCAAGCTACTCTCTTTGGATCAATGGCGAAGTTCAAGCATGCCCATCCTAAATTCAAAGTCACCTCCTTAAATGGCTCAGTAGTTGGGGTAGTAACCTCATTTAAATATCTGGTTGTCACCCTTGATCCATTACGAAAATTCAACTCACACATCAATCTGACTTGCAAACTAGTACATGACAAACTTGGAATAGCCTACTGAACCAGCTATATGCTCACTCCCTTAGCAAGGCTTGCCATTCCCCATGGCATACTCCTATCATCACTTTCCTATGGTGCTGCAACATATGTTTCTGTGTGTAAATCGATCCTGAGGAAATGGGATGTTACATATAACAACATCTGTCACTATGTCTCCTCCTCAAATCAGCTGAAACACCACTGTCTCCTCTATTCTGACCTGGGATGACTTCCTCCCACTGAACTAAGGCTACCTGCTTATGGCATTGACAATATGATCCATCTACAAATCCCTAAATCCCTGGCAGGCCTTTTCCAAAACCTGATTCCGTGCTATGGATTGCGTTCCACTGACCAGGCACCTGTTTTCATCCCCACACACTGCACCAACAAGGGTGCTAATGCTTTCGCCTGCCATGCCCCCAAATACTGGAACTCCCTTCCACTAACCTTGCACCAATCAACATCCTATGCATCTTTTAAAAAAGGATTACGTACTTATCTTGAAACTTCCCACAAATGCTCCTGTTTCAAATCCCTCTAGCTCTTTTCATCCCAGCCTTACCTCTCCTTCTTATCTGCCCCTATATGCAATGCAAGTCTCCTTTACCTCCCCTTTTCTGAGTCTCTTACTTCTATCACTTACTAATATCCCTCCTGTAAGTTAACTTTTCAATCCCTTACTAGTACTGAAAATGTTATTATGTATACTGAAAATTTTATTATGTCATGTTTCTTCTTCCTCAAAGCAAACTGTGATGGAATTTTAGTTACTGTACAGCTCCATGTTGTTTTTCCTTTTTCTGTTTTCCCACACTGTTACTGTTTGCCTCCTTGTTTTTAACTAATTTCTTGCAACCTGCTTGTAAACTGTTGTAATGATTCTTATTGTACTTGTATTTGGACTGTCATCCCTGTAATGTTATTTTGTATCCTCCCAGGTCATGCCTGAAAATAGTCATTGCTATGGCTAGTGCACTTATCCGGTTAACAAAAACTAAATAAATAAAATATCCCTGGTGTATATACCCACAGACCATGTACACAGTATACAGATATTAATATAAAAAATAAAAACACATAAAGCAGAGCACACACTAACCTCAAATAGACAGCCAGGGCACCAGTCTCATTCAAAAAAACATTTATATTTACACAAATAAAATAAGGCAATGCCTCATTTTATTTGTGTAAAAATGAATTTTTTTTTTTAATGAAACTGGTGCCCTGGCTGTCTATTTGAGGTTAATGTGTGCTCTGCTTTATGTGTTTTTACTTTGGTTTACTTCAGCATTGCAGCACCACAATCCTTGTGCACACTTGCACACTCTACTTGGTCTGTTATATAAAAAAATACATTTAATAAATCAAATCAAAATCAAATCAATATTTATTTATAATGTGCTTTTGAAAATACCAAAGCACAGATACATGACAAATATAAACAACAATCGTCCAATAATAAATACAAATAAAATACATTTAAGAGGCAGCAGAATAGACAAGTGTTGTCTTCAAAAAGCTAATTCAAATAAATAACTTTTCAATGCGGCTTTAAAAGACACAGTGGACAGGCACTATCTGATTTGATACACCCCTCCATTAAAGTATAAATGAAAGAAACCATTCTGTTATAGCAGTGATGACCCATATAATTTATCTTGTTTATTGTCATGCAACAAAGTCTTCAGGTCAGGATCTATGCAACAAAAATTCCAACTGGGACAATTATTTAGCAATGTAGACCTCCATGCTGGTGATGATTGCTTAATTATTTGGGCATGCTCAGAACTCTAAATGGTCACTGTTTGGATTCCAGTCCATGGATGGAATTTAAGGGTTTACAGATTATGGGCCCTATGCAAGATGCCAATGTGCCTGTGTAAACTGAGTGCACTGGCCTAGTGTGTGTGATTGCCATGGAGGTGGCTGTGTGGCATTCATGTCAAGGATGTGCAGGGGTAATGTGCCCAATCCCCCAGCCATGCAGACAGCAATGTGCCGGGGCAAGTGGGAGAGTTCTGGGGGCATGCCAGTACTGAGCGGTATGCACAGACTCACGTAGTGCTGACCACATAGGTGTGGAGCAGGGCACGGGTTACAGCAGGGGGGACCCTGTTACAACTCACTATGTGCCCCCATGGACACAGGCCACCAGTCACTGGGGGAACGGGACAGGGCTCACCTAGCTGCCCCTGACCACTGGGCAGCTGTAGACGGCAGGGGCAGCTGCATGGGCGAGTGCCTGCACTGGATGAGAGCAGTGGCACCAGAACTGGAAGGTGCCATGTGGGTCTGGATGCCTGATTACAGCATGCAGAGCCTGGCCTCATGCCTTCCTACATGAGGGATACACTAGGGGTCCCAGGGGGCACCCCATTGGATGCCAGCCCAGGAAATGACTCCTCCCCTGGCCGTCCTGTGGGGTCCTCTGTGCTGGGGGGTGGAGACATGGACAGGTGGCAGACTTTTGTGCATGTCACTATGGGTGCACCTCTTCACAGGTATGCAGCTGTGCAGATGGGGAACACAAAGTTTTCTCGTACCTGTGCACGACTATTGCATAGCATCCATAATTAGTAGTACATAACTGATGTAGTGTGGTCTAGTGGTTAGAGTGCTGGCACAGAAGCCACAAGATCACTTTTAAACCACGCTGAAGCCAAATACTTGTTCTGTGACCTTCAGCAAGTCATTTACCCTCCCAGTACTTCAGTCCAGTACTCCTTGTTGTGGAACTGGGAAGAAACAAGATGCTACAAGAAATGAGATGTTGCATCACAGCTAGGCTATTCTGGTTAATTAATTAATAACAACTAAGGGGTAAAAATATTGTAGTTTTCATTTTATGATATCACACAAGGATAAATCATTCTACTCTTTATCAGACAGTTAATTCTCTTCTACCAAAACTGTTCTCCTTGCTGTGGCCATTCATCCTACACGTGTCATCATGTCATGAGAGAAGAGAGTATGTGTGCTTTTGCTGTCACTGATGATACGTGGAACAGTCATTTAATGTTGGCCTCAGTGATTTATTGGGTACTCATCGTTGACCTGAGGCCTAAGATCCTGTCTGCTAACAAGCTCATCTCTTTCATTTCACATGGAAGTTGGACCACACCAAAGAGGCAACTGCAAATAAGCTTCTCTACTGACTGTCTTTGTTGTATAGTAGTGGGCCTGCCTGACATAAGTATGCAGCAAGATTAGTCTACTTTCATTCTGCTGCTTTTTCAATTTATATCTTCCAGAAGTAGTCCTTATTCAACAGTTTTTATTGCTGACTTGCCAAGTATTATTGACATATCACAGTACCTTTCAAGACTAAAAATATTTTGACATGCTACAGCAAATTGTATAATACACAAATTCGTATTATTGTGTGTTCATTCACCATTGTAAATTAATTATCTTGCCTGGTACAATAATCAATACAGCAACTCAATATACAGTACACAGTTCTCATAATCTTTTAATGCCATGACAGATGTTTTGCCTCAGCCAATAGTTAGGTAGAGAATTAACTAACAGGACATCATATTATAATCTTGATATTTGATATGAATATTTTATTAGTAAATCATGCTTCTCATCTAAACTGCCACAACAGCAGCAGTGTCCCCCAAGCTTTTTCATATCAAGGTTTAATTTAAAGTGATTAACATAAGCACTACAGAAGTTGCCATGGGGATATGAACCTCAGTTGTGGTATGATGGACATCATATGACTACAGCTACAGCTTTAGTGTGATTGGATTATTTGTTTTAATGTCATGCGAAACTGTTCACATGATCAAGATCAGTATCTCTTTAATAGCATTTCATATGCCCCATATTAATCACCTTTCACATGTGATCCACCGTTGTAATGCCTTCTCAGACCAAATCTCATTTTTACAAAACTTTTAATGATATCTTGGTTTCTAAAGACCCACTAGTATATGTTTAAAATAGTACTTATTTAGCTGGGGTTGACATGCATAAATACAAAAAGGAAGATTTTTTTTGTATGTTGTATGCTGACTTCAATATAGTTGTGTTAGATTGTCACATGTTTTTGAAGTATATATATATACAAAATCAGATTTCAACTGGCAGAGAAGAAATCATTTTTGAGATGTGTTAAATACTTACTTTCCATAGGACACCTTCTGCAAGTTAAGCATATACAGGTTCCTGTTATATTAACGAGAAAATGGCAAATGATTTGAGAGCCTTAAATATTCATTTATCATGAGGTCACTGAATATGTCAACTGCATTGTTCAAGGCATGGAAATGTTTTCCAAATCATAATCTTTTGGTCCAAGAGGTCAAGCAAGCAACAGCATGGTTGGCTGAATGCAATAATTTTAGAACTCCTTTGTGTTAAGGAACAGACCTGGTTTTAATGTTAATACTTTTGTAGCTAAGTGACAAGAGTGTTCAAAGTAATTTAATGGTAATAAATATGCTAAGTGATATAGCACATGATGAATTTTCTGTGAATTTCAAATCTTCCGGTATTACACATCTGAAAAATTAATGTTGATTTGCGGATTTAAACACAAAATATGTTTTGAAAAGTGCTAGAATTTTTCAGGAAGCAGCACTGTAGCTCAATATTGTTGCCCGGTAACAGTTTTCTATGTTCTGAAAATTAAGATTTTAAAATTGATAATTCCTGACTCTTGCATTAATATGTTGATTTATGTTATGAGAATGAATTAGATTTTAAATTGATGATTCAAAATGAATCTTTTGTAGACAGAAATCTTTCACTGGTATTATCAATGGTGCAGCATTTTATTTCCAAAATAAAATAAATATTAGCAATGGTGTAGATGTCATGAAATGTTCACTCTTGCTGAATCTGCTCAGACAGCATTTGAGTAAATGCAGGATGTAGTGCATACAGAAAGTACTGTAATGTTCAGGAGGACCTGACTAAGCTGAAAAATTGGTCAGACTCTTGAAGCCTCAGATTCAGTGTGGCCAATTGCAAGGTATTACCTTTGTGAAGGAAAAACAGAGGTAGAAGCAACCAAATGTGAGAGGCACCTCTTGCTGCAGTTGAGGAGTGAATGGTCCTTCAGTGGTAGCTACTGAGAAGATGTATCATAGATCTGGATATATTTGGAAATATCAAATGTACTCATTTTGAAAGTAATGTAGATTTTCTGTGATATATCAGGATATTCTGAATCATGTTACTAGCTGTCATGCTTGGTGCCATAATAGACATGGTGCTGAAGCAGAACAAGCCATGTGTGGCGACTGCCAAGAGGGACAGCAGAATGTTATGGTGCATTGAGGGGCAGGCAAAGCAGATAAAGTAATCTAGATCCTGTTCAAGGCCCTGGTCAGTTCCCACTTAGAGTGCAGATACGGTCTCTTCAATACAAAATGAACACTGAGGCAGTTGAGAGAAGATAAAATAGGGTCACCAAAATGATACATGGTGGGGAAGGGGAACAAAAGCTACAGTTAGAGAGCCTGGTGGTCCTTAACATCTTCATCCAGGAAAAAGGAAGCTGAGAGAGGAGATGGTCTCAGCCTTTTACATACTCACTGGTAGTCACATGACTGAACAGTCAGAGATGTTAGATCAGGTGTCCTGCAGCATGATTTGTGGACAACCTCTGATGTTCAGGGGACATAAATTCAAGAGTAACATTATGAGTATTTTTTTCTCCCAGGGGATGGTAAGCCTACTGTATGAAACCTACTGGTAAAAACAATGAAATGAAGACATTACTGATCTTTAAAGTAATTCTGTACTCCCTAGAAGAGAAGATAGCAAGAGGGATATGACTGAAACCTACAAGTAACTCATAGGAGTGAACAATGTGCAACTGGAGGGTCTATTTTAGAGAAAGAAAAGCACTAGAACAAGGGGGCATGCAATGAAGCTAAGAGGGGGACATTTTGGAGAGAGATGTGGAAATATGTCTTTATGGAAAGGGTGGTGGATGACTGGAATAGCCTTCCAGAGGAGGCAATGGGGGCAGATAGTGGGGGAGCTTCAAGCATGCATGGCATAGACAAAGGGGTTTATAAGGGAGAGGAACAGGGGGAGGGGTGACACCTTTGACCAGCTAGGGTTTGTGGTGACAGAATAGTCAGGGACAAGGGGTAGACTGGATAGGCCTAAAGGTTGATTTCTGTCTACAAAATCTATGTTTATATTTCAATGTTTCGACATATATATCCTTACCGTGGAAATCACTGGGTGCACTGGGTAGTAGAGTGGGTAGGGAATACCTATAAATTGGGATGTGTTTGTACAGTATACTTCTTTCATTCCTGTTTATCAAGGGGGTTGAGGTCCCTACAAAGATAGACCTAGAGTATCTTCTGACCTTAAATCACTAAGTTACTATTACAATGCTAAAGCACTTACCTCCTTGCAGCCTGATCCCATCAGATCTCAGAAGCTAATCAGGGTCCTGCCTGGTCTGCAGTCAGATGGGAGCCCTCCAAGGTACACCAGATGCAGCAGGAAGTGGTGCTGATAATGTTGCTCTGCAGGGTGTACTCTCCCATTGGTTATATAGTATGCAACTATTCTGCTGCTCCAACCTGGTGTTAGAGGGTCACTGTTTTATTGTAAGATGCAGTCTTTCAGATGAAATGTTAAACTGAGATTTCATCTACCTGTTCTGGTAGATGATCAGCTAGACATTGAAAATCTCATGGGATTTCCTTAAAACAGTAGGAGTATTTCCCTGGTAAACTGACTAAAATTGTCCCTTTTTACTGAGCCACCAACAGTTTATCCTGGTAAAAAATCAGTCAGTAATTCCTGCCACCACCCCTGCAAACCAGGACATGGCTGAAAACAGAACATATTTCCTAGCCCTCCTTTCCAAGTCTTCAAACCACAAACAAATGAACAAAGAAACATACTTTTATTTCACAAATCTAGATTGATTGCATGATTTTTTATATGACTATAAAGAGTGTGACCACAGCTTTTTTGGCAGTAATTTTTCCTTTTATGATTTCTTTTTCTACAGTAGAGGTGTAAAAAATAACGTAATTCTGCCAGCAGAATTCCAATGGACTCACAATTCTGCTTCTGAAAAGCTTGCTAGAATAGCATGGCAAATTTGACATAGTTTTGCTAATTAAACTGCAGTTTTTTTTTTCAAGTAAATCGCTGTTTTTAAATGTAACTGTGATTTTATTTGGTAAATTGCAGAAACATGTTTTGCTGAAAAAAATTGGAGTCCGAGAACATTTCTATGTTATGCGGAATTTCATATCTATCAGCAACATTCTCTATTTTATATGATTTCTTGGAGAAGAAAAAGAACATTCCACCTCAGGTTGAATACTTTGGAGTTCCCCAGGATTTCTGAAATCTCATAGAAATTTGGTGGAAGCTGATTTTTGCAATTCTGAACAATAGTATTCTAAAGTTTTTGTCAACAAGGAAGTGCATGTTGGCTTTATCATGGGCACTGAAGGAGAAGGAGACACTTTCAGCACATTGATGGTACTGTACAGTAGGTAAAGCTGTACCAAAGCAACACATTGCAGTATCTCATCAACAGAAAATTATCACATCTGTTGGACGCTGCAAAGGTCAAACTATTTTGAATAAAACTGCGTGGTCTAAGGTTACCAGAATTGTACCTCTGATGAACTAATATACAAGGATATGAGTCCCCAAAGCCATGGTTTGCAATCACATCAACTATAAGACACTGCAACTGTCCCATTGATGAACAAAGTAGATGGCATACAGTATGTTAGATCCAGCAGAAAAGAATGAGAGTTCTATCAGCCCGTATAGTTACATAACTGTCAAGTCCCAAACATAGAGGATAAAGGATGGACCAGTTAATAGCAATGCTGTTTTCCCATCGAAAGTTTGTCATGACAGCATAGTAAAATCTTGAGGGTGAAGCTCCAGAGGTTTGCAGTTGGTGTGATGACCTCGAGATTGGAACTCTGCAGTTTTCCAACTGATGCCCATCCATTGTCTTTTATAGTGTATGGCCACTGGTTAAGCACAATTTGTCCTTTCCTTTTTTTTTCATTGTGATGCTCTCCTTTAGTGCCAGCTGTCAACACCATGGCCATTTATCGTCAGCTGGTATATACCCATGTACAGAGCCATTCACTTTGTTATGGTATTGTTGTGATGTACTCAAGAGGGTATAACAACCTCTTTGCATCACAATGATACCATAACAAGGATGGGAATTCATCAAATTCCATTTGCAATGAACCCTCATCCATATATTATATGATACTAGATGCAACCCAGGCATAGGTATCATTTTTAAGATACCACAGCAATCTCAGTAAACTAAATTCCCAAATTATGTACATTTTAGAATGATCCCTATTTAAGAAACCCGAATTATAGAATATGAGGATATATCTCATTCAATTCTCTGAAATGCATCCTTAATTGAACATGTTCTCCTATTTTACCTGCTTCAATGATAAACATACCTATTATTTTGCACCCTATTTAAGTAGATTATATTGAGCTGCCATACTTTATCATCAAGATATGGTTTACGATCAATTACTATCACCAAGATGGCATTTCAATTATTTTCTTATTTTATTTCAGGAAAGGCTCTATGACAAACCTTCAAGCATTCAGAGTATAAACTTTAGAAGTTCAGAGGCCCCACGTTACAAGAATACAGTGCAGAGTGGTCAGAATGACCTCTTCTTGTCACTATACTGAGGTACACTCCATTGTGCAATAAACAAGAAGTTTGAAAGGCTCTCCCCTTCACTTATCCACTGGACACCAGGATGCCAGGAACCATTAAGGGTTCTAGAATACCAGGAAGAGCCAGTAGGTGCCAGAAGGGCACACTGAAGATGGACAATAAGCATTCCTAAAGCATTCCTAAAGTACAGTATGGCTTTAGCAGTATGGCCAGTAAATTGGAGCTCTATGGATGGCATAGTGCAATGTGACTGACACTATGCTGTGCAGACCCACCCACCTGCTGCAATATATCATATTAGTGGGCACAAATCATAGTTGCACCCACTAGCTTCTGGATTCCGCATTTTGCATAAGTGAACTGAGCAATATTGCAATACTGTCACAAGAGGTACCATTAACTCCACTGAAGGCATCCTGCCCTTGAGTATAGTGCAAATGTTTGGTGGTGGCAGTGCAAAGAGCCTGTTGCCCCCTAATGTTACCCCACTTCACATAAACAACAGTGTAAAGGGTCCTAGATAATTATGAAATACTGCTGGAATTTATGGATTTGTCCTTCTTTGTAGAGACCTGCTGAAAGAAATGTGTAATACTCATTTTATCAGATCATACAATATTGCCCAAAATAGTTACTCAAAGAGTTCCAGTGCTGAAACTTTTCAGAACACATAGAAAATACAAACAATTGAGGTGGGAGTTATATATTTAATACATTTTCTACTTTTATTACCTTGTCCAAAATTTCTAAGGAGATTTGCATAAAAAACAAAATCTTCTTTGTTTCTTCTGCTTGTCGATATTAAAAATCATAAAAGTTGTAATAATAAACTCTGATGCCATTGATATTATTTTGTTGCAAGAAACAGAGGTTTATGAACTGGGGTGTACGATACATAGGGAAGACATACAGATGAGACTAAAATCCTTTTTTCACTTAAAATGTTCACTGTAGAGTAATAGAGACTATGTTGGAAGTGAATATAGAAAATACATGAGATCAGTAAAAATACTAGAGTTTCAAATGTTTTAAGTCTTTAAGGTTCAGCTGTTTAGTCAGATGAAACTAATGGAAAGGATAGGAAGCAAAACAAGTCCTAAAGTGACCCACATCAAGTTATCTTAGAGCAGGTTGTCAACTTTCAAGTTTTATCTTTTTTTAATTAAGTTTTCAGTAACACAAAACCTCACTGATTAAATTAAAGTTCAGTACTTTATACTCCCGCTATACTCAATTTGTTGAGTAACTGGAAAAAAACTGATTTTGAATTTTCTAGACTCCCAAATAGATTTTGTAAGTCATTTTGGCCAGGCAGATGGCAATAGGATAAAAACTATTGTTATGAGTTATAGTTTACAGAGGCAAGTATATCTAAAAACATTACAAGTAGTTGACTGCTGTCTTTCATAGAAAGCTGCTCTTTGTAATTTCTATTTATTTATGTGTGTACTGTATGTGTGAGTATATTTATTTGGAACATATTTTACCAAGTAAGCTAGCAGAGGCCAGGAAGGATTGTTTCTAATTGCAACATGGAAAGATGTAATAAAGAGAAATGAATGAGTAATAATGTTTATTACATGGATGGGACATTTTACTCATAGAAGTGGTCAGCAGTTATTTCCATACACTGTATACCCTTTCTCTGTTTATACAGCTGTGATCAAAAGGATGTAGAATGCAAAATAAAAAATGGGCAAGTGCACTATACTTTGAAATAATCTAGTCCAGAGGACTGACTGGATCATAAAGCCATATGATCTGGTTAGCCCCTCTGGATGGGTTTATTTCCTTGTATACCACACTTAACCATAATTTATTCTATGTAGAAAGGAGCAAAACATGATAACAGTAATGTACTGTATGACGCATAGAAATGACAGAACAAGTAGCATCAATTGATATACATAAGCAAAAGTGATAACTGAATCATGAGTACATACAGCAGTCTGGAAGCAATAAGTACACAAATAAATAAATGCTTTGTAGACATTTTTTTTATATTTTATATCTACTTGTATGTCCCTGAGAAACTCTCTGATACATTTTGATTAAAGCAAGAGAGCTAGTAAATATTAATGGACAGGAACTCAGTGGACTGGGAGTCTGTACAGTCACTAGTTGTCAGTTATCCTGATTTGAAATATCTGGGGTTTTGCAAGGGTGTGATACTTTCAACCCTAGAATCTGGCAGTCACTGACTTATCAGAAATCACTGACTCTGATGTTTGCATTTCTGTCACTCTACATGTTTGACACTTGGAACTAGGGATAATGGTGGTTATCTATGATACAGTAGTTAAGAACAAGTAGGCCACTGTAAAATACTCTTGGAGACGTGATAAGCATGTCAGGCCAAAAAAAAGTACAATCTGAGGATGAGCAGATGCCCAATGTGTATTTAGTTAATGTACACAATTAGAGTGTTTACTTTCTATTCATCCCAATCAAACTTTTAGGCAACATTGGATCACTTTGACCTACAGACATATCAATAACAATAATAACAAAAAAACACTCCAGCCCTCCCCAGGTGGCCAGGGCAAGCCGTGTGGACTCTCCTTTCTCAACCAAGCCAATCCCTCCCCATGAAATGTCTTTTTATAACATAACAATTCAGGCTTCTGACACTGAGCAAGGTGCTAAGTTTTTTTTACTTTCAAAACTAACTGGAGGTACAGGGAAGGGTTGAAGAGGTTGGAATGGACAGGAGAGGGTGGGTAGTAGTAGATGGGCATTACCTCAAAAGTTAACCTGCTAGGATATCATACAAAGGAACGACTCAAAATGCCTCTGGCCCCAGTGGCAATGCTAACAGATGAGGGGGTCCAATCTAAAGTGAGCCTCAGCTGTCAATTTTCACATTCACTCATGTAAACTGCAGCCTAAAGCACTGAAGACCCTCTGTATAAAGTTGTTCTTAGAAACCAAATAGTTTCAAGTGTACATCAAAGTACTGTCATATCAAGCACAATTATAGCAGAAGTAGGAACCAAGATATACCATGAATACTTTTATAACACAGAGCTTTATGTGGAGGGATTCTATAGACAGCCATTTCAGTATGTAAAACGCACAGGTACTCACTGTGCTGATCTAATACTCCACGCAGAATAGTTCAATCAAGATGAACTTATATTGACCTGTTCAGTGACCTCAGCCAAAACCTTCTCTGAAAAAGTTGCATATTTCTTTTTTGTTTCTTGTAACTATTTTGTTGGAAAAGTAATAATATTATAAACAAAAGCTGTGAGATGCAGCACAAAGTAAAACAATCAAAACAAATGGAAACATTGCTGATATACATATTCACCCCTTCCCCTCCCAGTTCACTCACTTCCCCCACCCCTCACCTTGCCCGCTCATACCTCAACCCCATCTCCTCTCACTACCTCCTTTCCCTCCTAGCCACCTACTCTTGATACTGCTCCCACCACCACTAACCTTCCCTCTCAACCCTCCCAACCCCACCCCTATGGTATTCAAGATGGTCTCACCCTACCTACCCCACCCCTTCCCTACCATGCCTACCTCTCCTCTCTACTTCCCACCCCTTATAAGTGTCCATTGTTTCCCTCTCCCATATACTTACACCTCACCACCACCCTCTAACAATGCCTACCACCGGCAGCATCCCTTTTCTTAATATTATCTTACTATTGTCTTGATCTTTTTATTGGTTATGTTATTCATAGAATATATTAATTGGTCTTCACACTTTCATGTTCATTTTCCCCCCCGGTCTAACTTGTTTTTTTACCACATTTTGGTGCACTTAGGCTATTCCTGTAAATATACTGACATGACTGTATTCTACCCTGCCTCAATTGTACTTATCTTGTTGTTATCGAACTGTATGTCAAAACTGTTGTTTTTATATGCCATTGTATTCATATGTTTTTCTGAAGTGGAACCTTTGTAAAAGAGCCTCTAGTTTAAAGGTATTGTAATCCAAAATAGAAATAAATAAATAAATAAATAAGTTGTTTAAACTTGTAGGTTTATATTCTATTACTATAGGCCTCCATTGTGAGGAGTTTTATAGCCCCCTCATGGCTGATGATGGGTATTATTTTTTAGAGCATAGTGATCCAAAGCTGCTGTTTTTAAGACTGCAGTATTACAGTATGTAGTGACTTTTAAACTTGCAACTTATGTAAAAGATTTAATCAATTTTATAATCTTATGTTCTATGTTTTTACAAGAATGCGTTCTTTTATGTAAAAACATCTGTCAGGTGCAGCAGTTACACATTAATATATTGAATAAAAAATTAAATCAAATCAAACAAGGGATGTCATCCCTTATAAATTGTACAGTAACCAGCTATCCTCATAGCCTAGTTGACAGAGTACACAGACAGAAAGCTTGCTCACTACTTAATTTACATTAACTCATTCTCTCTGAAATGTGTATTTCCAGTTTCTAGCAGTGGCTTACATAACGGAGTGGAAAAAAGAAAAGCAGGCAATAACCAATCAAACAATCATGCACTTCATATTACAACATGGTTCAGTCACATTGAATTTAAGCTAGTGATAATTATAGCACAGACCTGTGAGCCTGCAGATCCAGGTTTTAACGCAACAAAAGAAAGCAAAGTGGACTGATACTGCATCAGTCACAAATGACAGCCCATCACTGGATTGGGCCCTAACAGTGTTGTTCCCAGCAACTTCATTATAGCCGCAGGATATACAGTATTGAAATGAACTTGGCTTTGAATAAGACTACTAATTGTGCTGCCAGAGGAACCATATGAAATTTGGATGATTTGGGATGGATTTTATGTTAGGTTGTGTAGATGTACTTATAAGTCATTTATTTGAATTGGCATCAAGTTCAAAAACAAGGGCACTTATGGAAAGTAAAGGAAAGCTTGAGTCTAAAAGAATTTAGAACTTTGTTTTTTTTTTCACATAAACTGTCCAGTACAGTAAAGTCAACATTACAAAAAATGTTTAAAAGGGAAAGGGTATGGTTTCAAAGAAGGGGAAAATGAAGGGTGAACATACCGTACTGACCATACAGTACTAAACATTTTTACCCTCAGCTGGGAGAAAATAGTGAGAAGACTTAAGTTAACAGGCACTGTGCATTCCTTCATAGTCTAATTTACAGTTGGTGATGCACTTTTTCACTAAGAAAACCCAAAGAATAGCAGTACCATATCTGCAATCAATATGTTTAGAAAAATGTATACAAAAATTCAAATTTTAACAGGCCTGTTAATCAAACTTATGTATGTTAGTCATCATCGGTGTCAGCATGGCTCAGTTGGTAGCACATCCGCCTCTGGACCAGAAGGTCATGGGTTCTCATCCCACACCGGGATTGGACTTGCACCTAAAAATCACTGGCATCTGAGTGCAGTATTTGGGGGGTGCTGTACTGCTGGGGTGTGCCGTCCTTCGGATGAGACATTAAATCGAGGTCCCTTCTGCCCATCCTGGTGTTGTCCTGGTGGGTATCCAGATGGAAGTAAAAGAACCCAAGGCACTCTTCACAAAGAGTAGGGAACATTCCCGGTGTTCTGGCCAACAATCCCCTTCCTATAAACTGGTTCATGCAATTATCCAGGCTGTGTGTGGGTGATGATGTGTGATATGGCCACCACCACACATTCAGTCACTTCACTACCAGTCTAGCATTCATTCTAAAGTGCTTTGGGATACACTGAATACGAAAAGCACTATACAAATGCTGATTCTTCTTCTTCTTCATCATCAAGGGCAGTAATGTGGTACGCAATCAGGAGAAGCTTGAAGAGCATGCAGGTGTATAGATTAGTTGCTGTGTGCCTTGAAAGAAGATATATGCAAGAACATAGGATGAGAGAATTATTAAATATGATGGGATTTCCAAAAGTGTCTGAGCAAATGCAGACAAAGCCTGCATCTGCATCCATTCACTTGAGCCCAGGAAGCCCTGCTGTTATTTTCAGAAGTTGCATCCATTTATAATGAAAAGTAACAATTTGCTGCAAAAAATCGATGCAGCTGCTAGATGATTCTAGTTTGAATGCAATTGTATCTGTTTTTGGATGCAGACTTTGGATGCTGTTAGGCCAGCTGATAGATAGTGTAACAGGTCTATGCATATTTCTGCATTGAAAATAGCAGCAGTCACATTTTTGGCAGATAATTTTCATGATCCTGCATGACCTGTTTAAGATGCCTTGGATTCCTAGCTATGTTTATGATGTTAGATAGATAGATAGATAGATAGATAGATAGATAGATAGATAGATAGATAGATACAAATATTGTTTTTCAACAGTACTTGAACTTTTAGGACCATTGGCCCTGTTTGACAAAGTTGTCCTGAGATTTGAAGGTTACCAACAAGTATAACATGGCACATAGATTGCATATACTGTACATTGCACATAAATAGCTGTACCATTTTAAAAATAGCAGATTCTATACAAAACTACAAATATACAAACCCTCTGTGGGTGTTGAAGCAAGGAGCAATGTGCAAACTAATTCATGCAAAACAGATACAGTTGTCCATCAATACAGTATCAATACTGGTTTTAAAAGTCTTAAGAGTCTTAGCATTCTAAATCTCTGGTACCAATTCATTCCAGATTTTTGGCAAATAATATTGTTGATGCATTTTACCATAAGAGTTTTAAACTAGGGGAGATTAAACACCTATTTTTAATTCTCTCAAGCTATGACCATGATTATTTATCTGGGCACATCTTGATGAATAGGTTCATAGGTTTACAGGTATGAAAATGAGACATTGAGTCTGAAATCCATATTTAACTCATCACTTATCAGTAGTAAAACATAGTTTTATTTTTACCCATATGGATGCTTAAGGATTTCTTGAATGAGTCCATATTTTCACTTGTAACTACAGATTCTGGTTGATTCCATGCCTTTATTACCCTCTGACCAAACCATTTACCCCTTCTAATAGTTTTATAAATATCACTCTTCAGTTGCAAACTATGAGGCCTGGTGGATCTTTCACCTATTTTTCTATTTAAACCTGATGTTGTCCAAATACTTTTGTTATGGAATGACATAAACATAACATATATCATCTCTTAATCTTCTGTATGTTAAAGACTATAAGCCTAATTCATTTAGTAATACATTTCATCCCCACCAAATTTTTATACATCATCCCCCCAATTTGTTTTCTTCTCTGTTCTTCTAAAGAATCCCATCCCAATAATTTTAACATGCTGCAATGGTGACTGGCAAAATGACAACCCAAAGCAAAATGAACCGTTCTGTAATAGGTTTTATCAAATCTATCCAATTGTGTCATAGTAGCTTGTTGATAAATTATGTTACCATATTCTAATGTAGGTAACAAAAGTTGCTGTGCAATCCTTTTTTTTTTAATCTTTTGGAAGTATAAGTGCATTCGTATGAAGTACTCCCAACCTAGTATTTACTTTGATTATGGTATTGATAATGTGTTCTTTAAAAGTTAACATATTATCAGTTTAAACTCCCAGATATTTATATAAAATTGGCATTTCCATTTTTTGCTTGTTTAATGTAAATATATCCAGCCTATTTTTTTTTACTAATTTAGAACTTTTTGCCTTAAATTTCATGACCTGGGTCTTTGTCCTGCTTAATATCATATTTGAATCCTTAAGACAACGTTGTAAAATATTGAAGTATGACTGCAATACTTTCTGTAATTCAGTTTTACTCTTTGCTCTACCAATTAGTACAATATCATCTGTATAATCATCTGAGGAAGGTAATTTATATAGATCAGAAATAACAGAGGGCTCAAGATTGAGCCTTGGGAAACACCTCTGTATATTTCTTCTCTAACTGATAAGCAGCCCCTGATGTAAACTTGTAGGGTACACTATGTTAGATATGATAAAACCAGTTTGTTACTAGAGCAGACATGTCAACGGATGGAAGTTGATCTAACAAAATGTTGTAATTGACAAGGTCAAAATCATTGGAGACATTGATGAATACCGACCCGACAGACTTACCCTCTTCCATACATTTTGAAACAATATTGATCAATTATGCCAGTGCGGTGTCCATCAACTAGGGCTGTGTCAAATTAAACTTCTGCTGGCAGAATTTTGGCCAAAGTCTGAATTTCACTTTTGTGAAATTTCAGAATGCACTTTGGCAACTTTCATGGAATTTCTTACTTAGGATGGTGGAATAAATGTATGAATCGCAGGTTATTTTGTTAAACTGCGGAAACAAATCTGTGTAACTGATCACTGTCAGTGGTCAGTTCTGCAGACATTTTTACCCACAGTTTAATACATTAATATGCAATTCATATATTCAACACATTCCAAAAAAACATGCACACACCACCACATATGATGTTGACACTGCTATAAAGTATTAAAAGGCTTTAATAGCTAAAAGAACATAGCATAAAATGACAGCCAGACATGTTTCTGGTCGTCACTGGACCTTTTCTTCTTTCTGGACCCCATTAAGCAGTCTATTATCCTTCTTCAGATATGGATGCCAGTACTGCATGCAGTACTCCAAATGCAGCCTGACCAAGGCCCTGCAGAGGGGCAGAATCACTTCCCTATGCTTCAAAGAGAATCCCCTTGCAATACACCCCAGCATCCTGTTAGCCTTAGCTGCAGATTTCCTGCATTGAGCAGAGCTGGTCATGCTCTCCATTACCATCACCCCTAAGTCCTTCTCTTCTTCGGTGACCCCCAGCCTCATCCCCCCCAACCCATATTCCCTCCTTGGGATCTTGGCCCTGAAGTGCTTAACCTTGCACTTCTTCATGTTGAAATCCAGTTGCCACTTAGCCAACCACTCCTCCAGTTTGGTTAGGTCCCCTGCAGTTGGTCCTATCCGTCAACTTCATCCACTACCACCCACATTTTAGTATTGTCTGTGAACAGACTGATCCTGCTCTCACCTCTGTGTGAGATATCTGATATGAATAGCCCAAACAACACCAGACC
This sequence comes from Neoceratodus forsteri, assembly GCA_016271365.2. Taxonomy (NCBI): domain Eukaryota; kingdom Metazoa; phylum Chordata; order Ceratodontiformes; family Ceratodontidae; genus Neoceratodus; species Neoceratodus forsteri. The sequence goes on from CM057458.1 coordinate 768,328,657, forward strand.
CAGCACAGAGCCTTGTGGCACTCCACTCATCACTGGCCTAGGTGTTGAGAGTTCCACCACCCATTGCTGCCTCCCCTTCAGCCAGTTCACAATCCAGTTAACCAGCTTTAATCCCACTCCCATTGGATTTCAGTAACCCCCCTAACTGCCCATGAGGCACAGAACTGAATGCCTTGCTGAAGTCCAAATATAGGACATCCACTGTGTGGCCCTTATCCATTGCTCTCTTGTTACCCAGTAATAATACTCTATTAGATTGGTCTGACAAGATTTCCCCTGAGATGAACCCATGCTGCTGCCTATCCTGGAGGCCATTCACCTCAAGAAATGACATCAGACTCTCCTTCATAGAAACATAGAAACATAGAAACATAGACTTTGACAGCAGATAAGGACCGCTTGGCCCATCTAGTCTGCCCATTTCCCTACCTAATGGATAGGCCGCAGATCCTAGTTAACCGACAGCCTATTTCTTCCTACCCCCCCAAGAATTGCCTTATGTCTGTCCCATGCATTCTTGAATTCCCCACCATTTTAGACCCCACCACCTCCTCAGGAAGGCTGTTCCATGCATCCACTACCCTCTCTGTGAAATAATACTTCTTCACATTGCCCCTGAACTGCCCTCCTTCTATCTTTAAATTGTGTCCCTTTGTTCTTACAAGTCTCTTTTTCTGAAAGATGCTACCCTCTTGGACTTTGTTGTGTCCACTGAGGTACTTAAAAGTTTCTATCATGTCCCCCCTCTCCCTTCTTTCCTCAAGGGTATACATATTAAGCTCCTTTAGTCTCTCTTCATACGGCTTCTCTTGCAGACCCTGCACCATTCTAGTTGCCCTCCTCTGGACTACCTCTATCCTGTCTATGTCCTTGCGGAGATGGGGCCTCCAGAACTGGACACAGTAGTCCAGATGGGGTCTCACCAACTGTCTGTACAGAGGGATAACAACTTACTGTTTTCTGCTGGTGATGCCTCTCCCTATACATCCCAGTATACCCCCAGCCCTCCCTACTGCCTTCTCACATTGCTTGCTAACCATAAGGTCATCTGATATGATTACCCCAGGTCCCTTTCCTTTTTTGTTGTTGTCACTACCTCCCCACCCATTGTGTATTCTTCCCCTGGGTTCTTGTTTCCCAGGTGCATTATTTTGCACTTCTTTGCATTGAATCCTAGCTGCCATGCTTCTGACTATTCCTCCAACCTTGCCAAGTCCCTTTTCATCCTTTCCACGCCTCCTTGTGTATCAACCCTGTTGCAGATCTTTGTGTCATCTGCAAAAAGGCATGCTTTTCCTTCCAGTCCCTCTGCAATGTCACTGATGAAGACATTAAAAGGACTGGACCCAATCTGAACTCCTGCGGTACCCACTAGTAACCCTCTTTCTTCAGAGTGGACTCCATTTACAATTACCTTCTGTGTCCTGTTGTGCAGCCAATGTTTTACCCAGGCTACCACCCTGGGACCCACTCCCAGGCTGGTTAATTTGACTATTAATCTTTGTGTGGGACTGTGTCAAACGCCTTGCTAAAGTCTAGGTAGGCCATGTCCACAGCCCCTCCCTGGTCTACTACTTTGGTCACCCAGTCAAAGAAATCTATTAGATTCATCTGACATGACCTTCCGCTGTGAACCCATGCTGCCTTGGGTCCTGTGCCACTGGCCTCTAGGTACTCAACTATTCTTTCCTTCAGAAGTGACTCCATCACTTTCCCTACCACAGAGGTCAGACTGACAGGTCTGTAGTTTCCTGCCTCTGTCATGGTCCCACTTTTGTGAAGGGGAATCACATCCGCCTTCCTCCAGTCCTCGGGTACCACACCATCCTCCCATGATTTATTAAAAAGAGTAGCCAGTGGTTTCACTAGTTCCTCCCTTAATTCTTTTAGAATTCTGGGGTGAATTGCATCAGGACCCATTGCTTTGTCCACCTTCAGTTCAGTATCGCTTCCATAAGTTTAGCCACTATGGATGCGAGGCTGACAAGTCTGTAGTTGCCTGGCTCATCCTGTGGGCCACTCTTGTTTATAGGCACCACAGGGGCCATCCTCCAGTCCTGTGGCACACATCCCATGTCCAGAAAGGTGCAGGTCCACTGCTGCCATCTCCCTCAGCACACTGGGGTGAATGCCATCGAGACCTGGTGCCTTGTCCACCCTTAATGCCTTCAGACCCTCTAGTACTCTACTCTCCTCAATCATTCCATCAGTCATCCCTTCCCCACCCTACTCCACATTCCCAGTCCACAGAGGTAGTAGACCACCCTTCTCCTGTGTGAACACAGAGCAGAAGTATTCATTCAGTGCTTCTGCTTGTTCCGCTCCCTTTTCCACCCACCCTCCACTCTTTGATCTGCACTATTTGGCCCCTGCACTTTCTTTTTTCCCTCACATATCTAAAAAAAGTCCTTCTCCCCTCTCTTAATGCACTAAGCCAACCTTTGCTCCTTGGAGATCTTGGCTTCCCTAACCAGCTTGGTTACCTCCTTGGACCAACTCGCATACACCTCCCTGTCCTCCCCCTGCCCATCCTCTTGAATCTCCAATACGCAGCTCTCTTTTGCCTTCATCCCCTCCAGCACTTTACTGTTTAGCCAGCATGGCTTCTTGGCTCTGCTCTTCTTGCTCAGAGTCCTAGTGCAAGCCTCTGTAGCCTCTGTCATGCCAAGTTTAGTGATATCCCACTTCTGTTATTCATACATCTCTGGTCTAATCCCCTCTTGTTGCCCTTACAGTATTTCCTGCATCCTCCTGAAGTGTGGCCACCTGAAGTCCACCACCCTTGTTTCTGAGTCTACAGTCTCTACTGAACCTGAGCGTGAACCACATTGATTGATGGTCACTCCCAGTTAGTGGGTCTTCCACCCTTAGTTCCCCTCACTGCCTCCCCATTCAATAGTACGAGGTCCAGTGTATTACCTAGCCAAGCTGACACATTGATCAGCTGTGTCAGAAGACTGTCCTGGTATGCATCCAGGAGTACCTGCTCCCTGGCACTGGAGATGGCTGGAGTACTCCAGTCCTCCCCAGGCAGATTAAAGTCCCCCATGATCACCTCACTCCCCTTCCTACATACCGTCCTAATCTGTTTTGTTAACTCCTTATCCAGCTCCTTGGACTGGGCTGGTGGTCCATACACCACCCCAGCCTCAGTTTTCTACCCTTTGAGTCCAAGAGCTGCATCTGTAGTGCCTCTGTCCTCCTTCCTCCCCCTCATCTCTTGTGCATTTAATCCCATCCTTTACATAGATGGCCACCCCTTCCCCTCTCCCCACCCTTTTGTCCTTCTTGTACATTTTGTACCCCACAATTGCCAGATCCCAGTCCTGGTGTTGGGTGGCCCAAGTCTCAGTGATGGCTGTGACATCCACCACCCCTTCAGCTAAGATAACCTGGAGCTCAGCTGTTTTGTTACCCAGCCTCCTCTGATTCAGGAAGAACACCCTCCACCCATTCCCATCCATCCCTCCACCCAATGGCTCCTTCACCTGCCCCCCCTTCTTTCTGTGGCCCACCCCCATTTCAGTCCCTGTTGTCATGGAGGGTCAACTCGTTTGGCTCCCTTTTCTGGTGACCCTGCATATTAGTTGCACACTTGCCTCCCCGTCATCTAGTTTAAAAAACCCCACTTGAAACTATCTATTCCTTCAATTTACATTTCAATGTTCCCTGTCCCATCCTACTCAAGTGTAATCTGTCCCTTGCTTACAGTTCAGTGCTGTTCATGTATCCCTCATCCTCTTACCAGCCCATACCCATGAGAGCTACACCACCCTCCCAGCCAGGATTTGAACTCCACAACCCATTCCTTTCTCGCTCTGCTCGATTTTAGAATTGGTAGCACCTCTAGGATGGCCACTGAGCTCCCAAATTCGGAACACAACTTCCCCAGCTATTAAAGCCTTTTTTTAAGGTTACACCTGTAGTTCAATGGGTGGAGCAGCAACAACATCACTTCCCCATCAGGCCCTTAAAGGCCACTCCTCCTAGCTAGTCCAGGATAATTTCTTTCATTACAATTTGAATCTGGAACTTACTTATAGAGTTTCCCCCAAGCTCCTGTGTGACGTGTGCTTCATTTTTTGCCTAGCTACTCTGCATCTTGTTCTTGCCTTCTTCCTTACTTCCCCATCAGTGGTGTTGTTCCATTCCTTTTGTTCCTCCCCTCCCTGTTAATCAGCTCCCTGGATCCAATCCCCACAGCTGTTTAGCTGCACCCACCTTCATCATTCATCTGACTGCATACCTCAACTTTACATGATCACTGACTCGTCTCCTCTCAGGTACACTTGTTTTCTCATTTTGATTACTTTTTTTTGGTTCCTCCTCGGGTCTCCACCATTCCGCTTCTTTCCTCCAGCTCTCACTGTAGCCCTGTCTGTTCCATGGCTCATTCCTCCCCTCTACCCTGCCTTTCACTTCTGGGTCTGCCGAATCACCTGGTCCCCTCTTTAGTGCATGTCGTGTGGCTCCCTTGCCACTCCAACTTGACCTCCATCAGCATTATTGCCTTCACAGGCTCACTTTTCCCCTGATAAGGATGTCTCCTGTGGGGAACTGTTCTGCCTGCTAGAGCCATTTCAGTGGTTCCATCTCATTGCTTCTGTCTCAATCTCCCCTCCTTCCCTGTCAGTCTTCCTAGATGGCTCATCTGATGTTTGTGGTCTCCAGTGCTGGACTCCTACCCAATTCTTCCACTCCCCCTTTTTTCCCTGTGCCTCCTTGACCCATACTATGCATCTCTGCTGTATCCTGTATCTATCATTATACTGTATAGCAAAAAATATTGGCACCCATTAATATTGGCACTTTGCCATCCTAAAAGTTGTTCGTGCCTGAAAATATTCACGGTTTACCACTGTACAGCATTGTATAATATTGTATTATACAGCATCACATACTTAACCCAACGGCAAACCCCAAAGTAGTTTCTCATAAGGAAGGGTTCCCAGGGAGGTATCCAACAGGTGAGGTAGCACTTTCAGCGGTTTATAGCCAAAGTTGAAGAAGAGGAGCTCCCTTTCGAGTTCTGAGGCACACTTCCAAGTTGATCCAGGGCCTCCCGTGAGAGCTGGAGAGGGGTCACCAGAAACCATTCCAAGTGAGAAGAGCACCTCTCAAAGATTTGTTCCTGTTCTGTCGATGGTAGAGATAGCCTCTTAAGTTGCATCGCTTCAAGCACCTTATCCACTGATGTATATAGCTGGGGACTGTTGTCCCAGAAGATCTTTAACTTTGAAGGAAACAGCATTTGGAACTTGATGCCTTTCTCTTTCAAAAGCCTAACCAGGAATTCAGATATGTCAATTCCTTTTTCACCCATCTCCTATGGAGAAGATCTTCTCTGATTTTATAACTGCTGAGCTTAAAAACAATCGGCTTGAGTGGGCTGAAGGTTTGGTGGGAAGTGGGGCAAGCTAGCGGTGAGCTCTCTCCTCTGAAAAGGCATATCCAGGAGGCAGCTACAGTCTGTATGGCTAATGTTGGATGCTCTGTAGTATCAGAAAATGTTGGTGATCAGTTAATGTTTGCACATTAAGATGCAGCAGCGAATATAGCGAATATTATTGGATCGTGAATATTTCCTGTTATACAGTATATGTCTGTGATAGGTTCATTCATTACTCGGACTCACTTGGTACAGTCTGCCTTATCTGGACTTCCTTGTAAATGCATTTTCCTCAATGTTTTCTTTTTATTTATCCTGTATGCAACTAAATTGCACAGAACTGTATAATCTTGGACAACACTGGCAGAAAAGTACAATGGTCCATCCTTCTGCCCATAGTTCCATATCAAAACCTGGGAACTGTTGCCCATACAAGGTAGTGGTCCACAATGTCCACACCCTTGTTCCCCATCCTACCACTACTGCCGTATGTACTAGTTACCTGAGACTCTGTCAGGATGGGGCAGTCTCCAGGCTGTCACCTATGGGCCCTGACATCCTTCATCTTTATCCTTTTGGGAGGCAGTATGGCGCAGTGGATTAAGGCTCTGAGCTGCAAATCTGGAGACCTGGGTTTGAATCCCACAGGCCCCTAGGTGCATACTGTGTGACCCTGAGCAAGTCACTTAACTTCCTTGTGCTCCCAGGTTGCACCTGCAAACAAGCTTTCAGCTTAGTGTGTCTCACCTGGTAAAATAATTGGTAAAAAAAAAAAAAAAATAAAAAATTTGTCTTCCCTCTGCTGATCTTGCTGAACCATTAGCAAATGGCAGTCTGTTCTTCCATTGGTTGGGGAGCTTGCGATGACCCATTCGTTTTTGAACCTCATCCCTCCAATACCCTGGTGCTTTCTTTTGGGGTTGTTTCCCTATCCCTCTATCACCATCCTTATTCACCTCCTCTTACCCTCCTATACCATTTTCACATTTCCTCCTCCTTACCATTATACTCACTTCAATGTTGGTACTCGTACTTCGACCATCGACTGCAGGCTTCCCAGGCATTCTCATCTCTCCCACTTGTGCAATCCAATCCCTTTCTAATTTGGCTTATAGTCACTCCCTCAACCAGTCCCTTGTCCTTTCTGTGTGGATCATGCAGTTCATCCTACCACCATCATGCCTCATTCTTCTTCTGGTTCTTTGTACTCTGACCCAGGGCTGTGGGCTTTGTCCCACGTTCTTGTCTCTGTCTTGTGCCCTTCATCTCTTCTCCTTCCTCATCCTGTTCTTCTTTTAGGGGTTTCATTATCATCACCATACCTATTCATATCCTCCTCTTGCCCTTGTCCAATGTTCTTTGACCACTCACCTCTTATATCATCCACTCCATGATCAACATCCATTGTTATAAAACCTCATCCTTTATATACCCTACTTGCCATCTTACCTACCCTTAACTGTACCGGCCTTCAAGGTTTTCACTCCATCATTGTAATCATCCATTTCATACCTCACCTTACCCATACCAGACTTCCAGGCTTCATTTCATCATCATACATCATCCATTTCATTCATCACCTTAAATCATTCAGGCCTTCAAGGCTTTCAATCCACCATCATCTATCATTCATTTGTTCTTGATCATTCTGTCCTTCCCCACTCACCATAGGCTGTGGGCTTAACCCAGCCATCCTCGTCTCATCCCTTTGCATCCTTCGTTTCTTTCCTGCAGTCCATACCAATCTTCTAAGCTCCCTCCCTCCCTCCATCAGCTAACCTCGTATATTCATCTCAATCCTCCACTCATCCATTTCCGACTTTGCAGCTCCTATCGCAATACTCCTGGTACATTGTACCTCTCTCCCATTGGCTGTGGGCTTTGCCTGGCTGTTCCCTTTTCTCCCTTCATACAGTTTGCCCCTTTCCTAATTTGGCTTTTCAATGGATCCAGTTAGCATGCACTCCAGTGGTTACTACCCATATCCAGGCTCCTTCTGTCCTGCATCAGGGTCCCCTTTACTCAGTCTGACCTCTCTGTAGGTCTATTTGTTCACATCGACCACTCCAGCTGACCCCTCAAAAGGGTCTCATGCTACCTCAACTAGACCTGCTCTCCACTCGGAGACATGCCTTTCGTGTCCATTGCTCCATGGCTCAGAGCTAGCCTGTAGCTGATGGTCTCACTCTACACCCATGAAGTCCACATCTAGAGCATGTGAAGATCAAAGTTGGGTCCTTCTCCCTGGCCTGGTGAGAATGTCTTCGCTCCGGGTAGACCTTCAGTCATCCCTCATGTCAACAACACCTCTGAATGCAGCATTTATGACATCTAGTTGTGAGGGGTGGGGCTCTCTTCATCTGGGCTCCTTTGCCTGCCCGAGCAGGTTCAGAGGCATCCTCTATGCTATTCTCCATCAAGACCGCCTCTGGATCACCTGGTCTGTTTCATAGGCTCATGTAGGCTGGCTGAGTGCCTCAGTGGTCTTTTCTCTTCTCATCTCCTTTGCTTTTGGGTGTCTAGTTGCAGAGCTGTTGCTTGCAACCCTCAACAGCATTACTGTTAGAAGGACAGAGTGAGAGCTTCATCTAAATCAGAATTTTTTTCCTCTTCCCTCAATATCAATTCTAAATTTCAGTAGCTGAGCCACCACAAACTAAAACATCCTTCAGCCTGGAGGGAAAGTGTCCTAGGCCTTTGATCCTCAGAGGTTTCAACCTCAAAAGGGAGTTTCCTCTCCTCCATGCCAATGATTATAATATTAGACAGGGTTAGTGCTTACATAGGTTCCGTAGTTAGGTTCCGCTGTTGGATGGAGTAGGATGGTGGCCCTGGCTGTTCCTGCTCTCCTTAGGAAGTCTGCTCTTCTGCATCTTGTCAGCTTTCATTTCATTCATCGTCCTCATCATATCCCATTCTTCTCCTGTCCTTCCCATTTACGTCTCTTACCTTAATTTCCAGTCTCGATATATTCTGATTTCTCACCGCTTCGATGCTCGACACCCTTTTGGCTATTCTTTTTGGTCTTCTTCCTATGCTACCTTTAACCAAGGGAATAATTCCCATAGCACCTATAGGGGTGGAACCCTTCACTAGTGTTCCTCGTCATCGTACGACTACAGGGTGGTATATCCCATGGATAGAGATGTGAGCAGCCACACTGTATCTAATTCACATAAGCATACTTCATACCAACTTGTGTAAGCACATTGAATTGTAAGGCTATGCCTGTAGTTCAATGGGTGGAGCAACAACATCACTCCCCCATCAGGCCTTTAAAGGCCACTCCTACTGGCTAGTCCAGGATCTTTTCTTTTGTTGTCACCACCATTATCCCCTCCTCCTCCAGTGGCATGTCTCTCTGTTTTTCATGGGCTTCTTCCTAAGCTACCTTTAGCCAAGAGAATCATTCCCACGGTGCCTATAGGGGTGGAACCCTTCACTAGGATTCCTCACTGTCATACCTCTACAGGGTGGTATATCCCATGGATAGAGAGGTGAATAGCCACAATGTATCTAAGTCACAAAAGCATACATCACACCAAGCTGTGTAAGCACAATGAAATACTTTTTTAGCAGTGTCAGCATCATATGTGGTGGTGTGTGTATATTGTTTTTGGAATGTGTTGATTAGTACTAACCATGGCACCGCAGTCTAGTGCCAACTCTTGTGTTGTTCTATAATTCATATATTCATTCAGCAGTTCAGTGACTCACTGAACTGTGGAATAAATATATGAATTGGGGATTATAGAGGACAGGAAATAAAAAAATGATTACTAAACTCTCAAATGTGTACAGTCACCCTTTTAACATAGTTTGTGTGTCTATATGAGTAGAAAAACGTGGTGTTACCCTTTATTTTATTTTTTATATGTAGTTTTAAAATATGGCTGCTGTTGGAGCCGCTTGATTTAACTTTCCGGTTTTCACGTCTGAAAAGAGAGTATGCCAGTTTTTCTGTTACGTACCTGTTTGTGTATTTGGCACCATCTGCTGGCCAAGTACCAAGCACTCACGTCACATTGTACTCTCAGATGATTTCTGTGTCTATGAAAGTGAATGAATTACTTTTGTGTGCCTATCCTATTTTTTTATTGTGATAAATATAGAGTAGCCTAGCGTCTATTTTGCAGTCTAAAACAAAATAAGCTTATACAAATGATAGTGATTTGTTTCCACTTTCAGTGATAAGTAATTTGCCTGATTGTCTTAGTTTATCATTACTATGAACAATTTTGGACATGAACTCCAGGCAGCTAGACTGCTCTGATGACAGCAGGACATGGAAGAATGTTGATAAAATATGATGCAAAGTATTACATCCACTCGTCATCTCTAAATACTCCTTGCCATTACAATCTCAGCATTATGTTGGTTAAAATTTCCATCCAAGTCATTGGCAGCAGGATATAAGCAGCAGGGGGAAAGACAGTTTTTTGTTGTTTTGTTTTTATGTTTTCAGAAAAGGCAGAAAAAAAGTTGCACTCTGAGAAAGGGAGTGGTGCTGTTTAATGTGGCCAGCCAGCTTTACAAAAATTCTGTCTTACATACAGCACTCAATACAAATACTGAACTGATGGCAAAAGTCAAGTTAAAAGATGCTTTATTGTGGCAAAGTGAGAAAGCCGACTAGAATCCTGACCCCCAGGATACTAGCTGGCTTTCTCACTTTGCCACAGTAAAGCACGTTTTCACTCTATGTTTGCCTTCAGCTCAGTGTTTGCATTGAGTGCTGCATGTAAGACAGAATTATTTTTTGTATCGCATGTGCCTAATGTAGTGTGCTTATTACTTTATTTCTTTAAACAAGTAAAGAGTTATTGACACTGCAGAGGGAAAGAATTGGGAGCAGACAACTCATTTATATGCTGGCAGCTTATATCAGTGCCTCATGTGATCACAAGCATGGCAGGTTTGTGATTGTCAACAGATGAGACTTCATTAAAACAGTACTTGTGCAGTAAACTGATTTTGAAACAGACCCATGGTCACTTGTACAATCACCATCACTTTTCATCCAGAGTACAAGTTTTACTCTGGATGACAAGTGATGGTGATTGTAAATTGTACTCTGGATAGCAAGCGAAAGTGATCATAAAAGTGACCATGGGTCTGTCATCAAAATCAGTTTATTACCTGGGGCAAGTGCAGTTTTATGATTCAACAAACTATCCATTGCACAGTAGTCAGACAAAGGAAGCAGTAGGAGTGGACTATTCAAAATTAGCATAACACATCCCCTGTATGCTGAACCTCTTTTGGGAAGGACTGGCACTGAAGGTTAGATTACAGCTTTCGACCCCCCCCCATACACAAACACACACACACACACTCACACTCTAACAGGTCCCTTGTTAGCTATAATTTGAATGAGCACTAGAAAGTTTTTAATTCATTAAATAATGTTCATGTGAATTGTGTTTGTGTAAGCTTCAGCTTGGGGAAGTGGAGTCACAGGTGCCATGGAAAGTGATTGACAGGACCATTTAACCTTTATAGGTGGCACTTTTTATGGGACTTGCTAATCTTTTCAGAACAGTGCTCATTCAACTTTTTTTCTATTAAATGTGGATGAGTGTGGAGCAATGGCTGTTACTGTTTTAATCTGTGATGTAGTACAACTATTGCATTACACTGCAATGAGTATGCAACCCGCATTATTAACACAAACTAGATATTCCTTTTCAATACAGTTATTATTTTTATCTTAATGGAGGATTTTCTGAATATGATGAAGACTGGGAGCTCAACTGAACTGGTACAACATGTGTATGAGATCAGGTGGGACAGGTGGGTTGCCCATGGCTGTGACATGCTTTACGACTGGCAGAGAAGACTCAGGTGTAAAATTTAGTATAGCTGGACACAGGATCACATTTTCAGTATGCTCAAACTACAAATCATATCTGCATGGAACACAAATGTGCATGTAATCAGTTAATGTCATCTCCCATCTAACAATCTTGCATTGTATCAAATGTTAATGTTCATAGCTCTAAACATAAACAGTGGCCTGGTTCAGAAAAAAAGCATAATCTAAATGACAACAGGACACAAACTGTATTTCATCATAAATTCAATGCAACATTTCTATGCCCAAACACACAGTTGCATGAATATAATTATCTTCCTGTCCCCTGAAGAAATTCTGCAGAACTGATCACTGAACTGAGGAATAATTACAAGTATTGCAAAATAATCCATTAAACTGCAGAATAAAATTCTTTAGAACCGTCATTCTACAGTTCATGTTTATTATTCCACAGTTCAGCCAAAAAATTCTATGGAACAGGGCAAAAATCTACCAAACACATTCAGAAGATTCTGATCCTGCCAATGGTGGAAGTTTAGAAAATATTGAAAAATTTCTGAAATTTCATGACAGTTCTGCAAAAGTGGAATTAGCAACTTTTGTCCAGTTCTACCATCTACTTCTCTGATCTGAAGCCAGCCTGGGGACTAACGATTATATTTTTCCAGATAATCATAAGTCTGAATAGATGCCATTTTTTATGTTTGCTTGAACGTACAGCACACAAGAAACATATTGAGGTAGTAGAGCATTGCAGAGGTGTGTCAGTATTGTGGCCAATCCAGCAAATTCTTTAATGGGTGCATCTGTCAGTGACCAATTAATGCTGAAACTTCAAATGATGGCAGTTTCAGAGCGAGCACCGGACTTGAAAGAAAACTGCTTCTGCAAACGGGCAGTTCATCATTGCAGCAGCAGTTCCCACTCCCTCCCTCCCAACCAGTCACACAGCAGAACAACAAATTTGCTCCCTCCCACTGCTGCTGCCCACCCCGCATCCTCTGTGAAATCTGCCACTGCAATCAGGGGCAGTTTCGTCATTGTAGTGGCATTCCCCCCTCCCTCCCAACCAGTCACACAGCAGGACAACAAATGAACTCCCTCTCACTGCTGCTGCCCACCCACACCTTCCATTCTCTGTCCTCTGTTGACACTGGGATGCTCAATCCCCATGTCAGCATGTATCCCCCCCTCCCCATTAATGTGTCACACTGAGAGCGCACCCCAATGTGCCGTAAAATACTTCTTTGATGTTTCTTAGAAAAGGATGCCCACTTCCGGTGTTGGATGTGTGGCCCCCCTCACATTCCTATGTTCTCAGCTGACCTCTGGGTGCCCAATCCCCTGGTCAGCATTGATCTCCCCTCAAATACTCTGGCACACTGGGGTCCCACCTCAGTGAGCCAAAATCCATTTTGGAATATTTCATCTGTAAAAAAAGAAAACAGTCCCACAACATTTTTTTTAAACCTGAAAAAAGAGAAAACAGCCCCTCGTAATTCCCACCGGCCCCCCTACCCCAACCCACACCCTCCTTCTGCACACCCCACATTGTCATTTCTTCACACCTCCTCATGAACAGTACAGCTGTCATTTTTCACATCCTGCCTGAAATGTGTTTTTGCACCTGTGGTGCCAAATGGCACACTTGTTGTGCAATATCACCTTTTGGGATTGAGTAATGAAATGATACTGCCACTGTTCATGAGGTGGGGACCCAAAACTCCCATATTGAAAATTTGGAGCAGAAATACTAACAAACAGCTGGGGCATTAGGGTTTCAAACAATAACGCCGACCCTGTACAGACTGACAGATGTCGGGGGGATGTCTGTGGGTCATTGGCTGTAATGCTCACTCCATTCCACCCTCGCCCCCGCCCTGCAGTCACTGACAGGCATCGAGGTGTGCATTGGTGTCTTCAGCCCTAATGTTCACCCAATTCTCCTAAACTGCACCCATCTCAGCTTATTTCCTTGTGGAATGGGATGAGTTTAAGGGCCAAAGACCTCAAGGCACATCCCCAACACCTGTCAGTCTCTGCAGGGTGTGGGTGGGGGTTGGCATTACTTCAATACTTCACTGCCATTCTTATTATGCAACTCTCTAACTCCAGCACTATAAATGCCAATACCAGCAAGCAAACATCCGGCATTGACAAATGCTTGTTCAAATAGTTTTGACACTGTTAATAGCAAAGCTATAGGTCAACAGTTTGTCAATTTATTTGTTCCCGCTTTGTGTAGATTGGTATAATTTTTGAGTTTTTCCAAAAATCTGGATAAATTCCATATATCAGCAGCTAGAACTGGGGCTATTTGTTTAGCCAAATACTTCAAGAATTTTATTTCCACCTAATCCAGGCCAGTGGCCTTCTGTGAATTCAATGTATGTATTTGTTTTAAAATTTAATTTGGTTTCAATGCCTTAAATAAAACTTTGGATTATTTTCATCCAAAATTTGCCCCCCCCCCCACCACACTTACAATTTGCAGCAGTTTTGGGAGGACTCTCAATTTCTAAATCCAGAAGAAGGCAAAAATAAAGGTTTACACTATTTACCATTTGATTAATTGACATCTCAATTCCATTTTCTTGCATCAGTCTCACTGTTTGGTCCTTTTTTGTATTGCGTTTTAATTGTCTTATTAGGTTCCAAAATTGTGCTGGATTTTTAGTTTGGTTTATTTTATTCCAATAATAATTTCTGTTAGTTTTTTTTACCATAATTTTCCATTTGTTCCTAGCTTTTTTTAAACAAATTCCAGTCCTCAGTGTGCAAGGTTCGAATCACTTTCTTCAAAATCCTGTCTTTTGATTTAGTTTGTGTTTTTTTTTCCATCAACCCATGGCAAATGTTTGTTTCTTTCTCTATTTGGTATAAAAGGGGCATTTTTATTACAGACTTCCAGAAAGGAGTTTATACATTCTCTAACAGCTAATTAATTCCACATCTGGAATAAGATTTAATCTGTTGTTGATGGATTTCCATTTGGTTGGTGCAGCAATGATGAAGACTTTTTCTTTAATTGTTAATTGCACAATCTATGGATCAGGAACAGCTCCATAGCATACAATCACTGGAGGTAGAGCAGTTTAGGGTTGGATAGCAGACTGCTGCAATAAGTGCTATAATGTACATGAACACATTTATGAAGGAGAAAGGCCCACTTCAGCTCTTGACATTTGTCTTGGGGGAGCAGCCCTAGGTTCATAACAGAGAATGTAACAATGGTGTAGTCTGTTACAGCCTACTACAGATCTAAAGATACTGTAATGGCAAGTGTAATTATTTTTGCAGTACAGTGGAGTTACTATCCTGTAGAACTTTCTTGTGTATTCAAGTGTTTGAAGAAGGGGGTATGCCTACATGGACAGATGAGTCTTCTCCCTATCCATACATTTCATATATTATTTCTCACACTAAAGAAACATATAAACATATGATGGATGCATCATCTTCTGTTTGTAAACTCAGAACATAGAGACAAGGATTTTGTGATATACAGTATATAGTATTTGATCCCAGTCCACAAATATGTCCTGGACACATTCCAAAGAAGCATGTCGGGCCACAAAGTTCCAGATGCACGGATTGACATGACTGTAGCAGCATTCACAGCCTTTTGTCTTCCTGACCTGTGCCTAGACAATAGTGCAGAGAGGTGGGGAGTGTGTTGGAGGGAGTTCAAGGAGAAAATGTGGGTATCCAAGTGAATGACTAGCCCAGTGTAAAAGCAGATCCCCTGCTCCTTTCAGGGCAGAGGACTGTAGGATTCAACAGTCCTCAGGACTGTCATATTCTGTCAAGATAAATACAACATGAAATATTGTAGCATAAAGCCTCAAGCCCTCTGTGACACCTCAGAGGACTGGGGATAAAAAGTATCAGGCACAGTCAGGTCCTAGAAACATCTAGAGTAGGAAGCAAGGGAGGATATTCTGCTGGAGGGTGTGCAAGTGTTACTGCAGCACTCTCAGCTGCATAATGCTGCCACCTTCTACATCCTGTTCTGGCATGAAAAGATGTATAAATTTGTGTGGATGTGTATCCATTCCCCACCCAAAATGCCTCCTGCCCAGCCACAATCATAGACAACATGAATAGAGCAGGATCAGGTGTGGAGAGAGTACTCATCCAGGACTTTGTATGTACAGAGGTCTTATCTGCAGAGGAGAACCTCTGTGCACTGACAGCCACACTATACACCCATAGATGAGTGGTCAAGTGCAAGTCAGCCTTTTGAGAATCAGGATTTTTGCCATTTGTTTCAGTTCTGCATATTGGTCTGGTAATGGAACCATATCAAGTGGCATGTATTTCAGTATGTCTTCTGCTAAAAGATCAGCTACATGGCAGAGAGAAAAGACGATAAAGTCCAGTCATATCAGAGGACTACTCAGCTCTACTATGATGACAGGGCCATCTAATAAAAATAAAAAAAACAAAATGTCCAGGGAATCCTTTCAGTCACTTATACAGTATCTGTACATGTCTACATGCATCTGTCCAAATCCTGGATGCAAGGACAATCAAAAATCCATGCAAGGCAAGATGCTTTTTAATGGGCTTTGTTGCCATTTTCCCTTTTTAGTTCTGAATGTGGTCATGAGGTCCAGATTTCAGTTCAAAACTTGGAGGTTTGCTGCATAGTCATCAGGTTATATATGAGAAGTGAAACAAAACATTAAGACAACTACGACTATAAGCATTGCCAAAAATATGTCTAGTCTTTATTACCATGTTTAGATTTTTGCTGAGTAGAGTTACCAATACTGGTTTGCTTCTGCTCCCTTTGTACTTGCTAGAAACCTAACCATACCATCAGGTATTGTGTTGGCTATTACACACATTGTACCAGTTAGACTGCTGCCACAGTTTCTTTGATTTCTATAGTTTGGACAGAAATCTTTCACTGCTTGCATTATTAAGGCATGTACCTAGAGGCCAGCGGGGCACAGGACCCAAGGCAGCATGGATTCACAGCAGAAAGGTCATGTCAGATGAATCTAATTGATTTCTTTGACTGGGTGACCTAAGTAATAGATCAGGGAGGGGCTGTGGATATGGCCTACCTAGACTTTAGCAAGGCATTTGACACAGTCTGGCACAAATGATTAATAATCAAGTTAGCCAGCCTGGGAGTGGGTCCCAGGATGGTAGCCTGGGTAGCAAACTGGCTGCACAACTGGACACAGAAGGTAATAGTAAATGGAACTCACTCTGAAGAATGGGGGGTTACTAGTGGATTACCTCAGGGTTCAGTACTGGGTCCAGTCCTCTTTAATGTCTTTATAGGTGACATTGCAGAGGGTCTGGAAGGAAAAGTATGCCTCTTTGCAGATGACACAAAGATCTGTAACAGAGTTAATACACAAGGGGGGGCAGAAAGGATGAAAAGGAATTTTAATTTAATTTAATTAGTATTTTGGAAAGACCTTTGAGCGTGAGCTCTTTTACAAAGGTTCCATGTCAGAGTGGACAATAAGACAATACACATATTCAGTGGTTACAGAGGCCTGATCATTAGGCATTAAAGAGCGATTACATGACAATTAGACAAATAGGAGAAAAAAACAGAGCAGTTGTAATCGAATACTAAGTTATTTCTTATTGGTTGCCCTAAGTAACACACCCCTGGAAACCTCCATATCTGTTGATAGACTATGGCAGAGTAACTGCATAGGGTTTAAGGCTATCCCAGATGGCGAGAGGCTGGGTGACAGTGAAACAAGGGAGTTTGGGTTTGAACCTATCGCAGAGAATGAGAGGTGGGGGATAGTGAAATGGGGGCTGTAATGGGGAGCAGCTCCAGAGGGCTTTGTTGAGTATGGTGTGTGGGGGGTTGGGAGGGGCAGTACCAAGTGCATTTAAAGAGGACTGATAGCTTACTTAAGCCCTTGGCTAGGCTGGAATGGAGGCAGGGTTCTCTAGGCAGCCCTGATGGGTGCTATCTTGGGGGTAGGCCTGTCTATCAAGTGGGGCCTGAGAAGCAGGTGCATTTTGAGATAGACATTAGGTGCTGTTTAAGGCCTGCTTTGAATTGAGACAGGCTGCTGTGTGTTTGTAATTTCAATGGGAGTTCATTTATCCAGAGGGGGGCCCGATAGGAGAAAGCGGGCTGCCCTAGTGATGTTCAGCGGAATGATATGAACAGTGCTCCATTTTTCCTCCATCTGGTGATGTGTGTTGAGAGAGAAGCCTCGAGCAGGTTTCCTATACAGGGTGGTGTTTTTCTGAGGAGTGCCTTCTTTCCCAGGAGGCAAGTTTGGTATTTGATCCTGTCGTTTAGGTTAAGCCAGTTTGTATGCTCATAAAGGGTGCAAGTATGAGTGTAGTGATCTGCATACAGGGTGAGGCGGCATGCCTTATTGAGTACAATTTGGACCCTTTTGAGCACTGTATCAGTAGCAGCTCCATAGACCACCAGCCCGTAGTCTATCATGGAGAGTATGGAGCTGGAGACTGAGATTCGGAGTGCTTCCGGGGTGACGGATTTCTTATGCCTATAGAGGACCCCGATCTTTGTGTTTACCACTCTGACAAGGGAGTCTATGTGGTGTGCATAAGAGAAAGAGTCATCAATGGTGACTTCAAGGTACTTGAACAAGTGCACCTGCTCAATCTGCTCACCAGCCTTATTGGTGATTACGAGGGAGCATGCTTGTGTTTGTTGTAGGGGACGGATTATAGTATGACCTTGGTTTTCTTGTAATTTAGTAGCAAATTTTGCCTACTGAACCAGTCCTTGAGTTTATTGAAAGAGTTCTGTAGTTCTGTTTGTAGGGCAACCTGAGAGGTGCTACTGCTCAGCAGCACGGCATCGTCCACATACAGAATAAGTTTGGTGTCACAGGCTGTGGGTAGGTCATTTACAAAGAGGCTGAAAAGCAGGGGCCCTAGAATTGATCCTTGAGGGACTCCTAGGAGTACATCTCTGGAGCTGGATAACATCTGCCCGATTTTGACTTGCTGGCTCCTGTGTGTTAGGTAGTCATTGAACCAATTCATGGTGTTAGGTGCCACACCCAATCTTTGGAGCTGGAGTACTAGCAGAAGGTGGTTGATGGTGTCAAAGGATTTGGTGAGGTCCATGAAGATGGACCCCACCAATTTGCCTTCATCCAGGGCCTTGTGTGCATAGCCAGTGTATTCCAGCAGCGCCGTGGTGGTACTGTGTTTTTGCCTGAAACCATGTTAGTTTGGGCAGAGCAGATTGTACTTATTGAAGTATTCTGTGAGTTGACTTGCCACAATTTTTTCCAAAGCTTTGGATAGTGGGGAGAGGATAGATATTGGCCTGTAGTTTGGCACCAGTGCCTTGTCACCATTCTTATGCACTGGAGTTACCAGGGCTTGCTTCCATATCTCTGGAAATTGAACTAGGGCCAAGAATTTATTAAATAGCATTGTTATGGGCATGATAAGAACATCAAGTGTGAGAGATAGTAACATCATGTCAAGTCCATCACTCCTCAATCTGGTTTTGCCTAGGACTTTCCTGACCATCGATAGGGCCTCCTTCACCGTCACCTTCTTAAAGTAGGAGGCTGGGTGGTTAGTTATGATCAAGTTGGCGCAACCTTGGTCCTCCACAGGCAGAAGGTAGTCAGGAGGCAGCACTGAGGACAGGTCTGTAAAGGCCTGGTTAAAGGCATCAGCAATGGCTAATGGAGCTGAGGTGGATGAGTTATTAATGCTGAGCATCTTAGGGTGCTGCTTTTGATCTTTACCAAGGATGTTCTTGATGTTGTCCCAAAACCTCTTTCCATCTCCCCATGCGTTGTTAAGCGGGGTCTTATGTAAATTGGCTTTGTGAGCCTGATAAGTTTGGTGCACCGATTTCTAGCCATTTTGTTGCACTGTAGGTCATGCTTGCTGCCAGAGTGTAAGGCTTTTTCCCAGAGGCAGTCCTTCTCCTTTAGGAGGGAGAGGAGCTTGCCATCAATCCAGCCGTTAACCTCCCCTCTAATTTTCTGTTTTGTGCGTGGTGCATAGATATCACAGATGAAATTGAAGCCCTCAGTGAAAAAACTAAGGGTCTGGTCCAGTGTAGGTGCCTTGTTGATGAACTTGGCAAGGTTGGAGGAATGGTCAGATGTATGGCAACTTAGATTCAATGCAATGCAGTGCAAAGTAATGCACCTGGGAAACAAAAACCCAAGAGAAGAGTACACAATGGTGGGGGAGGTACTAACAACAACAAACATGGAAAGGGACCTGGGGGTAGTCATATCAGATGACCTAAAGGTGGGCAAGCAATGTGAGAATGCAGTGAGGAGAGCTGGGGGGATACTGGGATGCATAGCGAGAGGTATCACAAGTAGAAAAAGGGAAGTGATTATCCCTCTGTACAGACAGTTGGTGAGACCCCAACTGGACTACTGGGTGCAGTTTTGGAGACCCCACCTCTGCAAGGACATAGACAGGATAGAGGCAGTCCATTGGAGGGCAACTAAAATGGTGCAGGGTCTGCATCAGAAACTGTATGAAGAGAGATTAAGAGAGCTTAATATGTATACCCTTGATGAAAGTAGGGACAGGGGAGGCTTGATATAAATTTCCAAGTACCTCAAGGGAATCAACAAAGTTCAGGAGGGTAACATCATTCAGAAAAAGAGATGTGCAGGAACAAGAGGGCACAATTCAAAGACAGAGGGGGGGACAGCTCAGGGGCAACATGAGGAAATATTTTTTCATGGAGAGAGTGGTGGACGCATGGAACCACCTTTCTGGGGAGGTTGTGGGGTCTAAAACAGTGGGCGAATTCAAACATGCATGGGACAGACTTAAGGCAAATATAGTGGCTTGTAGGAGGAAGTAGGCTGTTGGTTAACTAGAATCTGCAGTGTATCCAGTAGGCAGGTAAATGGGCAGACTGGGTGGGCCAAACAGTCCTTATCTGCCGTCAAAGTCTATGTTTCTATGTGTAGCAACTGAATGGCAGTCAGAAGCATTTACTATTGGGCAGTGTACAGTAAATCAATTGGACTTTGAAAGTTTTAATGGCAGCTTTGGGAAAGATTATCTCTTTCTCAGTCCCAACTGACATGGGAGGTTACATTGAACAGTATTAGGTTTCTTCCTTCCTTCCTTCCTTCCTTCCTTCCTTCCTTCCATTACACAAAATAGTACCAGAAGTGCATTACAAATACATATGGATTCCCTTTGGGCCTAATCAGTCCTGGCCTTAGTTTAGCCACTGTTGCTTGGTTTACATTACTACCTTAGATACAGTAGCAGCATTTCTTATGGCTCAGGTTATGTAGCAATGTAGCATCCACTACCTTCATGAGACAATCAACAGCAGCTGTTTCTGTCTAAGTGTGAAACTTAAAAAAAAAGTTTTAGTTTTTTCCTGGGGAAATGGCTAACCCTCAACAAAATCCTGGACTTACCATCTGGGCAGCACTGATCTTGGACCCAGCACATCAATAGAAGTGGTGTCCTATGAGTAGGAACAGCAGAAACAGTCCAGCCCCATTTCCCGCATAATTTATGGACTCTAGTCAATTGCCTCCTGACTTCATTGTGTAAATAATTTGTGTGAAATGATACAGTTCTGCCCACTTCTTCATAAGCACAGCAGTGTTGCGAATATCAGTGATACTCCTTATCTGTACCACCACACCATCATCTTCAAAGACTTCAGTAAGCCCTTTTGCTAATGCAGCTTTCTGCCTCCAGATGGTCATCATTTGATGTGAGACTGAAACAACACCTAAGCTGCCATACTTTCTGAGCTACAGTTACCTTCTGGCCCTATGCTTTTCTTTCCATCAGTTCCTGTTCTTTCACCATCTAGGGGAAGAGGAGTGCCAGGATCAATCCCTCTCTCAAAGTCTTTTGACCAAGGTATTAGAGCTTATTGAGCATGATCTGGCTTGTGTTTTAAGTTGAAGGATTTCAGTTTTTCATATGCCTCTGTGGCTTGGGTTAGGGATTACTTATCCAGGCAGTCTCAGGTGGTCTGTATTGGTCCTGTTGAGTCAGGAGTCTTCCATCAGTTGTGGGGTTCTGCAGGGCTCCATATTGGCCCCCCCTGTTGTTTACCTTGTTTGTAAATCAATTACCATCTCAATGTTCGGTCTCTAAAACTATACTTTATGCTCATGATTTGATTTTGTTTTAACAAGTAAATTCAGTCTCTACTATTATTTCCTCTATCCAACAGGATTTTAAAAATATTTGTAACTGGTTTGCAAACAATTCTATGCTATTAAACTCAAAGAAAACAAAATCAAAGTTGTTTGGAACAAATTCAATGTTATGAACATACGAACATATGAAGAAGCCAGCAGAGGAAGGCCAATAGGTCTATCAAGTCTGCTCATATTGCAGGGTCCACAGCTTGAGCTAATGTCCCTGCCCTCCCTCCCCACTCCTCCCATCCTCCCTACCCATGATTCTTACCTTCCCCCATGCCTATCCCAGCCTCTCTTAAAGCTGCCCACTGTCTTCAATAATATGACCTCTTCCTGCAGCGCATTCCAAGTGTCCACCACCCTCTATGTGAAGAAGTGCTTCCTGACCTCCCTCCTAAACCTCCCACCCTCCATCTAAAGACCGTGCCCCCTTGTGATATGTTTGCCACTCAACTTAAAGAGGCTCTCCTTATCAATACTTATTTATCCCTTTAAAGTACTTGAATGTCCCAATCATGCCCCCTCTCTCTCTCCTGTCTTCCAGGGAGTACATGTTCAGTGCCCTCAACCTCTCCTCGTATGCCTTGCCCTGCTGACCAGCTATCATCTTTGTAGCCCTCCTCTGTACCTTCTCCAGCTGGTTAATGTCATTTTTGATTTGTGGGCACCAGTACTGAACTCCATACTCTAGATGCTGCCTTACCAGTGACCTGTTCAAGGGCAGTATAACCTCCTCTCTCCTACTACTGATCCCCCTAGCTATGCAACCCAGCATCTTGTTTGCCTTTGCTGCTGCTTTCTTGCACTGCATGGAGTGTTTTAGGTCACTAGTGATCATTACTCCCAGGTCCTTCTCCTCCTGTGATGCAGATACTCGGATAAAGGGTAGTCTGAATTTACTGGTTCATGACCAGTTTGGGGTAATCAATGAACAAGTGCAACAGTTTAAGAACCTTGGTGATTTGTTGGACCTGTCATTGAATTTTTCTTTGCAGGTTATTTCAGTTAGCAGAAAGCTGAATCAGAAATTGGGTCTTCTGTATAAAGTCTTATTTCACCCCTGAAACAAGGAAATGTATAGTCATTGAGTCTCTTCTCCCCATCTCGATTATGTTGATAGTATTTACTATAAGTTGTGAATCAAAGAATTAAATACCTTATCTGTAACATATAACAATATTTGTCATTTTGTTTTATCTGTTTCTTATCGCACACGTCATTGTGATTTGTATTCTCAGTTAGGTTGGATGTCTTTTACTTCAAGAATTGAATATTTTTATGGGTGTTTAATTTTTATAGCTATTTCTTTAAATCCATTATTTTTTTTGTCTGATTTAATTTCAATTTGTAGAGTTCCATCAATGCTCTGATTTGCAGATGGCTTGTTGCTTGAAATTTTAATGTGCAAACAAAAACTAGGGTTTTGTGCATTCTCTATTACTGCACCGTAATTTGGGAATTTTTTGCCAGTGTCTAGAAGTATGGTTAATTCAGCTGTGTGTTTTAAGTCGAAGTTTAAACAGTTTTTATTGACAAAATCAATCTGTACATGTATTAAATAATTAGTGAGTTTTTTTATGTTTTGTTACTCTGTATTTTTGGCTGTCCGGGTAGGATCTGAAAAATGGCTTTTAGTCCAGTGTCCTTACCTGCCTAACAGATGATTAAATAAATAAAATATGTTTGCCCCATTCCTCACAATTTGTAGTTTCTTTTCATCTCTCTTTCTCTTAGCCTATCATTCTCTGCTGTTCTTTGGACTGTAAAGCAATGTTCCCACCAGCAGACTGTGTGAAACAGAACCACCAGACTTACTTTTCTATGAGAGGATTTTGCTGCATGCTGCCATTTATTAATCTCACCTACATCTGTATGTCATTTAAGTGAATTTCCAAACAGATCCACATTTTCATTCTGAATGAGATTAAAAGAAATGATGCTTGTATAATGTGTTGATATTTCCAGATACAATTGCATTTCATGATTTTGGTCTGGGACTGTTAAATCAGACATTCTGAACGCCATGCCAGGGTAACCTGGATTCCTATTAATAGAGTGCTTCTCAAGGCATGCTAGGTTATTTATATTGAGAGGTACCACTGGCTTCTCCAGAAGTTTTCACCAGGGCAAATACAGGATGATCAGTTCCAAAATCAGCATTCATCACTTGGTGAGACAGAGGGAGATGCTTCTTGTCAGAGCTCTGTGCAACCAAGCAAATATAACAGTTTTGTTACAGAATATTAAAACATAGTTAGAAGTTGTAGAGCTAAACCATAGTGTAAGAGTGAATTTTGGGCCCTGTCTTTTATTTTGGGCAAGTTGTTTTGAATTATGAATAACATTTTGTAATGTGCTTCAGTCAGTGTGGAGGAGGGGAGGAGATTTTAATTTTGCTGTTCAAATAAGGTGCTAATTGAAAGAATTACAGTGACTGAATACATTTTACATCTGTTTCTACATTAGCTGTACATTTACTGTCTATCACTCTGATGGCAGCAGCTGATGTGGTGGGCAGAGGGTCTGCGCAAATAACCTTCGCCTGATGGTGACAGCCAACTGGGGTGAGTGGGGGCCACTGGGAGCAGGGGGAAAAGGGATCTCAGTCGGCAGGATGTGGAGGGGAGTTTGGACTGGTGATCATGGGGATGGGTGGATTAGATGCCAGGATCTGTTGAACAAAAGAATTATGAGGAATCAGACTGGTCAGTGGGGGTTAGGGTCAATGAACACTGCTGTGTGCTCCAATAAGTACAGGGATTTTGAAAGCATTAAACATCATTGTGACTTCAGATATTTAGCTCTTTCAAGACCCTTGTATATACTGGTACATTCTGTATGCATGGGGTCCCTCATTTGCATGGGTATAGAAGTATACATTGCGCCTACATGCTATCAGTTTAGCACTGTGCACCAGGGGCTGCTGAATTTGGCCTCCACCCTGCCCAACCACATTATTCCCAGTTGCTGCATCACTAACATATATAACACTGCAGTAAATGTCTGAAAATTAAGACCAATGCCTTTTTCATCAGTATGTTTTATGTGCCATGGTGAGACTGTGGTCTCACATCTTAAGATGCAGCTAAACCTATAGTTGTACATCAAACCAGGAAGCAAAAAATGTGTTCACAGATGTGTGAACACATTTTTTGCTTCCTGGATTACTGTTAAACCTGCCAATACTGAGAACTCATTTTCACTGTCCAATTTCTTTTTTATAAGTACTGCTGACACGTGAAACCCATCTTCGGTGTCTGCTTGGCTTTTAATACTGGGAATTCATCATCAGTGTCTGCATTGCTTTTTAATACTGCTGAAACAGGGACTTCATCCAAGGTGTCTGCATTGTTTTTTAATACTGCTGAAACAGGGACTTCATCCAAGGTGTTTGCATTGTTTTTTAAAACTGCTTAAACAAAGACTCCATCCTCGGTGTTTGATTTGTTTTTAAATACTGTTGACATGGGGAGTCCATCCTCAGCGTCTGCATTGTTTTTCAATATTACTGAAACAGGGACTCCATAATCGGTGTCTGTTTTGCTTTTTAATGCTGCAGAAACAGAGGCTCCTTCCTTGGTGTCTGCATTGTTTTTTAATACTGTTGAAACTGGGATCCCATCCTCAGTGTCTGTGTTTTTGTTTTTTTTAATACTGCTGAATACTGTTGACACTGGGAATCCATCCTCAGTGTCTCCATAGTTTTTTTTTTAAATACTGTTAACAATGGGAGTACATTCTCAATGTCTGCTTTGTTTTCTACTACTGCTGACAGTGGGCGTCCATCCTTGGTGTCTGTTTTTTTTGATATACTGCTGAAACAGGGGGTCCATCCTTGAAGTCTGGTTTGTTTTTTTTAATACTGCTGAATACTGTTGACACTGGGAGCCCAGCCTTGCTGTCTGCTTTGTTTTTTAGTACTGCTCACACTAGGAGCCTCTCCTCGGTGTCCGCATTTTTTTTTGGTAATACTACTGACACTGGGAGCATTTTTATTTATTTATTTAAAACAGTTTCACCAGAAAAGGCATACTGAGCTACAATATTTTGTTTCCAGATGCATCCTTGGAGGAGGTGGAAATAGGAAGTACAAATATTGAGAAAATTTTTTTTTACAAGGATACAATAATACAATATCATAAAGTGCAATACAATAAATATGTACAGATAAATACAAGAGGATTAACTACACTTGATTGCCACACATGGATTTAGCTTTTTCAGTAATTGGAGAAGACACAGAAATAAGAGGTTAGGTATGTCTAGAAGAGAATAAGATTTCAAAAAAACTGTGAAGGCAGAAGTAGCACTTAAAGCATAGTAGGTGATTGGGTCAGCAGCAGTTGCATGAGGGAGAAATGAAGCTACACAGACGGGAGGATAGCGATCAAAGTGTCTGCTTTTTTAAATACTGCCAACACTGGGATCCCATTCCCAGATTTGGGGTCCCCCTCATATTAATTCTGGCCAACAGGAATATACCACAGGGGTTCAGTTCTGGTTGAACTCTTCCCAGACCCATTTCCAACACCTGGAGTCCTCCCAGGTGTTGAAAAACTGGTAAAACAAAAGCTACTAGGAGTCCATTCTCAGTGGTACAGTTACTTACAGGCAAACCCACCTGTACTCAAGACCCATTTGTGCAGTCAGGCTTTTATGGCTTGAGGTTGTTGTGATTACTTTGATTTTATATATGTATTTTTTTATTTTATTATTTATCTGTACAGCGCCTTGGTGTTTGAAAGGCACTTAATAAATTAAGTTTTATTATTATTATTATATACAAACTCCCCTTGGCAACACTGGAGACACATCCCCAGTGCCTCCAAAGTCTCCACCCACACACCCAGATGGCAGTTGGTAAAACCCTGTTCTATCCTCTGTAGCCAGATGCCGTCTGAGGCATGTAATTACAAAAGATGCAATTTAACTATTTGTTAAATCCCATCATTTAAAATTATAATCCCACATGGCATCTGGACACAGATGACAGAGGAGGGCTATACTGATGACCTACCATAAGTGGGGAAGGAGATGTCAGTGGCAAGAGGGATGAAGTCCCATTATTGCCAAGGTGTGGGGTAGGTTCAGGAGGGATAGGTAAATGACTGCTTCTCCACTGATGGGCTCACAAAGGTATATTGTTTTGCAGTTTTCTGACACTGGAGTGAAATTCCTATTTCAGAATAGGACTCAGAAAGGAAGGGGTTGCCACTGGACACAAGTGATTAATGGTATAAAGGGCAGGTGGTTGGAGGGAGGGAGGGAGGGAGGAGGGCCTTGGGATATCAGTGAATTTGTGAATTGTGGTACTCCATGGGAGGGGATGTCACTGGATTTCTGGGATGTTTTGCATGCAGGCTGGGAGAGAGATTACCCCTAGGCATTATGGACTGCTTGCCATAGCGGCAGTGTATGAGTGGTGGGAGCCATAGGACACAAATATGACTTGGAGTGGGTAGAGTGTGTGAGGTGAATGTCACCAGACACCAGGAATGCTTGGATTGGGGTAGGATATGGGAGCTGTGTGTCACTGGACACCATGGAGTCATACCTCTCAACCTCCTGCCTCATAAATTAGGGACAAGGCTTAAAAAAATCAGAGACAAAGGACCAAAATCAGGGACATTTTCAAAATTGGTGCTATCCACTCAGGAAGCTGGCAGACTAAATGGCTTAGTGTAAAATGCATTTTCTAAGGAAGAACAAGTCTGCAACTTTGATGTTTGACATTATTTTGTGCTTACTACCCCCACTGTTTAGTCATGGAAACACAATTTTTAGGAGGGATAGAGTACAATTTCGAGGCAAAATCAGGGACGTCCCTGAAAATCAGGGACAGCTGAGAGGTATGCACGGAGTACTTTGTTAGAGGCTGTGTGAGGGTAGTGTGCCACTGGATGACAGTGAATGCTTGGAGTGGGGAAGGGCGATAGAGGGGGTGCCACTGGGTGCATGGAACTGCTTGCATTAGAAGTACTGACATTGCAAACCAAAGACCAGGTAAGTGAAAAAAACTATCTTTAGGTATCAGTTATAATTGAAACACAAAACAAAAAACAATAAAAAAAAAATTAGGAAAATGCATCGTTAGTGTTAGAAACAAGTCATCTAACCCTTAATGAATCTGTGGCATGGTGATCCTCTTTGTTTTAATGATCTCTTAACACAGCACTGGCATAACCCTATCTTGGGCACCCTCTCTCAAAGTACTGGTGAGTGGGTAAATTTCTGTACCATGTGTATTATTTTCTTCTAGCTTCTTGAGGGGAAGGGTGGCATCTTCTGTAAACTGAATAAAAAACATGCATGTTTCAGTGTTGGACTCAGAGATGGATCCTTGCATTCTTGGTCTCATAGGCAGATGTTCTAACCATTCAGATAAATGGAAATCACCTTTTAGCCATGTGGTTAGACTGATCCTTGTTCCTGTATATGGCTATCTTCAACTTTCTCCACCAGATGGCACTCTGTATCTGGCCACTGATTCTTTATAGACTACATAACTTATTTTTTTTCACCATCAAAAGGTACTCTTCATCTGATTACTGATTCTATTTAGACCACATCCCTTCATCTTTTTTTTTTTAGCTTCAGATGGCACTCTGTATATGTCTCAGAGTGTGCATTTTACCTTCATCACCAATGAAATGTCTGTCCCCAGCTCTTTGGGTGGACAACCTCTATAAATTGCATTACAGTTTTGCATGTAGACCAAGGGATCAAACCTTGCATCCCTCATCTCAGAAGCAGTACTTTAACCATTCAGATAAAAGGAGAATTCCTTTTAGCCAAGATGTTAGACAGGCTCATATCTCATATGCTGCAATCTTCACTTTCTCCAGCAGATAGCACTCTGCATTTGGTCACTGATTCTATTTGTACTTCTCCATGAAAATCAGTACCAAAGTTACAGTAATCACAATGCTACATCAAGGGATTGTTGAAACCCTGCGTAACAACATGCAAAAGTCTACTAAAGGTCAGAGGACTTGTTTCATACTGTCAACATTGCAGTTCCCTACTTTTAAAGCTTTGTGTTTCAGTCCTGCTTCCTAAATGTACATTGTTGCAATGACTACTTTATATAGTAAATTGTAATATGTATACCCTTGAGGAAAGGAGGGAGAGGGGGGACATGATAGAAACTTTCAAGTACCTCAAGGGACTTAACAAATTCCAAGATGGTAGCATCTTTCAGAAAAAAGAGATGTGCAAGAACAAGGGGCACAATTTGAAGATGGGGGGACAGCTCAGAGGTAATGTGAGGAAGTATTTTTTCATGGAGAGGGTTATGGATGCATGAAACAGCCTTCCTGAGGAGGTTATGGAGTCAAAAACAGTGGGGGTAATTCAAGAATGCATGGGACAGAAAGCAATTGATGTGGAGCCTTTGAAAACGAGTCTATGACTCAAAGGGTTGTAATTCCGATTTCCTAAATAAACAAATAAAGTAGTGAGGAGTAGGAGGAAGCAGGGTGTTGGTTAGCTGGGATCTAAAGCTTATCCATTAGGTAGGGAAATGGGCAAACTAGGTGGGCCAAGCAGTCCTTATCTGCCATAAAATTCTATAAGCACTGGAAGTGGCAACCCAAGAGACAGGCACTTCAGCTTGCCAGGTCCCTCCTGTTCCAGTTAACAGGTACTGTGCAAAAATACAAAGTTATAAAAAAATCATTTTTCCATTCTTTTATTTGTATATATAGTATCATCAAGCTAGGTAGTAGGTATTTGCTACTTTAGTGCTGTACCTTGCTGGTAGTCAGTGACACCTTTCTGTGACTACTTTCATACAGATCTCATAATACTGCTGTCTGCAGGAGGTGAAGAGTAACAACAAGACAGCCACCTAGAACAGGCACTGCTTGTACACAGCTACAATGCCTACTGTAGCATACTTCCTTTATTTTAGTGCAACCTACAGTATTGCCATTCCCTTGATTTGTAGGAAGGAGCCATGGACGTTAAAGTTAAAGGACCTCTGTTGGTGGCTCTTGCATGACTTTGGAATTGAGAAACAAGGCTATGACTGCTAACCCTACTCATAGGGGAATACTGTTATACAAAGTTTGTACAGTACTTGCAAGGTTCGCAGCCATGCTTCATTCTCAACTGCCAATTTCTAGAGGAGGACTTTTTTTATTTTTTTTTAATTTATCAAGTCTAGGATTACAAATACCTTTGAGCCTTGGCTCTTTTACAAACGTTCCACGTCAGAGAAATACAAATGATGGGGAACATCAAGACAGACATTACAACAATGTGGACATTGCAAACATAGTACAGATTAATACAATTCAAAGGCAGCATTGTGACAAGGCAGCCAGCGGCATTTGTCAGAGAAAATAGACAACAGATGAGAAGTGCCAGAGTCATAGAGAGAGGGAAGGGGGGGGGAGGAATGTAGGAGGGGTGGGGAGAGGGTGAAAAGTGCATCATTGGGTATACCAAGATGTGTGGGTAGAATCCAGTGAGGAGGGGAGGTGGGGACCACTAGAACAGGAAGGGAAGTGGAGAAACAAGGTTAAGTTGGGCAGTCACAGGAGCTGTTGGTAGTGAGATAGTCCCGGAGCCTAGTTTTAAACATACCAATTGTTGGGGCAGAGGAGATGGTGGGGCTGAGGCCACTGAACCAGAGTGGCCCTCGATAAGCAAAAGAGCGTTGTCCCTGTGAAGTGTGACAGTGGGGGACTTTCAGTAGCTGTAGCGTGGATCTCCTAAGGCACCATTTGTTAATTCGGTGTAGTAACAGAGTTAAGACCCCAGAAGGTGCAAGGCCAAGGTAGATTTTTTTCACCATGGAGCAGGTGAGAAACTTTATGCGGTTGGATAGTTGGAGCCAGCCGGTCTGAGTGTACAGGTCACATGTGTGGGTGAGACGGTGAGCACCAGTGATGAGCCGACATGCCTTATTTAAGACAGTTGAAAGGCTTCTAAGGGTTGTGGTTGTGGCCAAGCCGTAAATGATGAGACCATAGTCTATTAAGAGATCACAGAGCTCAGAACTTCAACCTTTAAAGCTTCTGGCGTGAGGTGTGGTCTGTGTTTGCAGAGGACACCAAGCTGTGTATTAGCAGCTCTAGCTACATTATCTACATAAAGTCCATAGGAGAGATTACTGTCAAGCTGTATACCTAAGTATTTGAAGGACCCCACATGATCTAGAGTGTTCCCCTGGGTGGTGGAGATAGCCAAGTGGTGTAGCTTGTGTGGGTTATGAGAGCTGCAGAAAAGCATAAATTTGGTTTTCTTGTCATTGAGGACCAGTTTATGATTAAGAAACCATGTCTCTACAGAACTGAAATCAAGTTGAAGGCTGTGTTGAAGAGTTGCAGGATCTTTGTGAGTGGAAAATACAACAGCATCATCGGCATATAGTATGATCTGCTGAGATCAGTGGTAAGGGAAGGAGTTTAAGAAAAGGCTAAAAAGGAGGGGGCCCAGTATGGATGCCTGTGGTCACCCGAGTGAACAGGCAGAATGTCAGAAAGAGCATCCACAATTTTTACTCTCTGCGACTGGTTTTCTAAGTAGCTTTTAAACCAGAGAGAAGTGTCAGGTGATAGCCCAGCATTCAGTAGTTGGTGAATTAGTTGTCCATGGTGTACTGTATCGAAGTCCTTGGAGAGGTCGACGAAAATGGCCCCTGTGAGAAGGCCATTGTCAAGGGATTTGTGCAAAGCTCCAGTGAACTCAAGAAGGGCTGTGGTGGTGCTGTGACCCTTCCGGAAGCAGTGTTGTTGTGGACAAGGTATATTGTATTTATCCAAGTGGTCGGTAAGTTGATCAGCCACGATGCGCTCGAGTGCCTTAGAGAGTGTGGGCATTATGGAGATAGGGCGATAATTTGAGTGATTCATCTTATCCCCAGTTTTATGGACGGGTGTCATGATGGCTGTTTTCCATAGGTCCGGGAATTTTCCACAGCTGAGAGAGAGTTTTTAGGATTTTGTTAATGGATGAATTACCTCATCGAGGGTGAGCAACAGAAGCTTAAGGTCCAGGGTGTCACTACTAGATCTACATTTAGAGATAGCTGCAGTAATATAGCAGCAAGCTTCATTCAGCCTTACCTCCCAGAAGTAGAAGAGGGGATGGTTAGACTGAGGGGCTGAGGTAATTGGGGAGCAGGCCCTGTTTTCGAAAAAGTAATGGGGTAGAACAGCACTAAGGTCTGAAAAAGCCATGTTAAAGATGTTTGTGATCACCTTGGGGTTGAGGGTTGAGGATCCATCAACCATTAACATGGCCGGAGAGGTTTTTTCCTGCTTCTCTGTGACATCCTTGATATTGTCCCAGAAAGCACGACCATTTCCCCATATATTGGTGAGAGCGTCTTTGTAGTAGGTGGATTTCATTAGACGTATGGCTTTTGTGCAGGCGTTTCATGCTTGTTTGTAATTTTGGATGTCCAGTTGTTTGCCAGTGGCTCTGGCAACTGCCCAGAGGTGATGCCTTAGTTTCAGCTGTGAGGGAAGAGCCGCGGTGACCCATGGGTTAGAGAGAGATTTTGTTTTGCGCCTTTTAGCAGGGGCAAAGAGGTCGCAGGCTTTGTTGAAAATTGAGATGAAGTGACCAAGAGCCAAGTTAACATCTGTTGCTTCATAGATGGGTAGCCAGTCTTGTAGAAGGTTTTGTCCCTGTAATCCGTAATATGGGATGGCAATTGCTGCACCATGTTTGCCACTTCTCAGGACAAATGTTCTCTTCCCATTTTTCTGGTTTGGTTTGAAACTGCACCCTACTTATGATGTATTGTTCTGAGGGCTTTACCTGTTAGGTCTGGATGTCATATTTAGCCTCCCCACTTTTAACTGAGAACTGTGAGATGAGCTTGTTAATTGCAGTCCAACAATGTATGTTTGTTCTATAACTCATAAAAGCTTACATTTTTAGGTGTTTCTGGGAAGGTCTAAGGTCCACAATATGAACATTTCTTATAATCAGGGATGACTGGCCTGAGGTAGGAAATGGCTTGTAATGATATAGAAATATTTTTCACTTAAGGAATCCTGTGATGGGCCTTAGGTTATGCAGTATTTTGTCAGACATAAATGACAATAGTGAATTGTATTTCTTTTTCTTTCTCTAAACATCCCATTTGTTATTTACAAACATGTGCCAAGCACCTTAAATAATGTGTTTTACAACTCTGGTGTACTGCCCCTTTAAATTGGAGCTATAGGAAGAGCAATGTACCATGGGATTTCACCTGTAACAAACACTTGTTGGAGAAAAATGCATCAGGTGTATTGCTATGGACCACTGAACGTAGGTTCTTTTGTGGTTATGCACTTCTGCACTGTTGTTGTGGCACTGAGATACAGGAACCATTTTACAGTAAACACTTTACCTGTTGCTATATTCTATAAATCAGTGCCACTTCTAGGTACCTGTCCTGTTGTTACTCTTCACTTAATGGTTCATGTGGACTTGGCACCAGTTAGCTGAGGTGAGTATAAACCTGTATGTCCTTTTTTACTTCCGTGTGTATCAATTATAACATCCCCGTCATCGTCCCACATATTATTTCACGTACATAATAAGAATTTTTTTTCTTGGGTACAGCAGTAGCCATTGAGTTGTTCAGAAATGGTAGAAAAAGATAAAAAGTGTCCTTCAATCAAGACAGAAATAAAATCCACTAATTAGCAATAGAGGGAAGATTGGAGGTTTTGTACCCACTATATATAGAAAAAAAAGGGAAAAGGTGTGATTGTAAGTGGTATTTATGATATTAGTAGTCATTTTAAGAAAAAAGTAGTGCTTTTAAGAAAAATACATTTACATTGCCACCCTATTTTAGGTTCCCTCATTTCTAGTTGTGCGAGTTAGTACTGAAAGTCAAAAACAGTCAAGAATAGTCAAGCGCATCTTTGCTCATTTGTCTACTTGCAATCTGACAGCTGACTATTACAGCCCACTGGCTAAAGGCCTTGTGGAGGTGCTCACATGCACGACACTGTGATGACGCCATAGTGACCCTGCAGAAAAGGATTTATTTATAGCATTTAAAAACAATGATGCCAAGTGATACCAAGAATTACAAGCTGCAACTGTAGATGTTATGATTTGTGACAATATTATCAGGATATGTTCAGTACAAGTAGCTCAAAATCCCCAGAGCAGGGTTTTCCTCCTCAACTGACTTATGGCAATACAGTTTCAGATGGACTAGTCACTGCTGGTGGTCAGACTTTGACCACTGAACTAACTGAGAAACCAGTAATTTTGACTTGACGTAGAAATTTATTGATTGATAGACAGATTTCAAAAGTTTCGCCAGGAAAGACATACTAAGCTTCTAACAGCTTGTTTCCAGATGAATTTCGGGGGTTAAGGGATGTGGTGTGTTATACACAACAAATACAATAAAATATATCAAAGGCATATAATCAGAAAATTGAAGGCACATCAGTATAACAGATATGAGTAGTAGATAAAATTAAAATAAGTTATTCGAGAGAAACTACTGTTACAAGTACACAACAGTGAAACGTGGAATGGGGGAAACAGGCTCTCAGGGAAAGAGGAATGAAGATGGTCATGGACAGGTGCATGTGGGAGAAGAAAAGTCATGAAGAAGAGATTTTAAGGAGAAAATGGAAGAGGCAGAGCAGACTGACAGGGGAAGGGAGGACCAGAGTTTAGCAAAGTAGCATGAGAAAGCAGACTGACCAAAAGTAGATTTTCTAGAAGAAATAGAGAGGGAATGGGAAGTATTATTGTGGAGAAGGTAGTAGGATAATTTATTTATTTATTTATTTATTGAGATCTCGGATTGCAAAATATCTTTGAACCAGCGGTTCATTTACAAAGATTCCACATCAGTAGTACAATACAGAGACAAATAACAGTTAATACAAGGTACACTGACTTACAAGATATGGAAAGCAAGGTTGGTTGGTTAAGTTAGTTACCAGACTTGAGAGTTGTTTTAGCTGATAAAGGATGTAGTGTTGATATAGGGGGAAGTAACGAGGGTATAGGATGTAGTGTTGATATAGGGGGAAATAAAGAGAGTAAATGAATAGAAGACAGGGAAGCGGTCCACGAGGTAGACCTTGTCATAGAGTGCGAGTGTTAAGGGTAAGTGCAGTTACGAAGTGAGGCATCCTGGAGTAGATTGATGGTGGCAATGGAGAGTTGTTCAGGTGGGTTGGGCACCACTGGAGCAGACGTAGGAGGTGATGGGGACAAGGTGGATGTATAGCAGCAGTAGGGGAGTGGGGTATGGTAAAGAAATAATAGTATGTGGTCTAAACATAGGAGGGTAGGAGGTAGTAGAGGAGCAGTGAGGGAAAAAGGATGAGAGAGTTTGGGAGGGAGTTAGAGTGGGTGGACAAAGCAAAGGCTGTGAAGGGGACATGGTGGAGGTATAGCAGCAGTAGGGGAGAGGGAGATGGCAAAGGAGTAATAACATGTGGTTAAAACAGAGGGGGGGTTGGTGGTAGTAGAGAAGCGGTGGGGGAAAAGGATGACAGACGTTTGGGGGAGGTAGAGTGGGTGGACAAAGCAAAGGTATGCAGAATAGTTAGAGGGTGGTAGGTGGTAGGTGAAGGGAGAAGAATGAGAAAGGGTGGGGCGAGATTGAGGTTGAGGGGGTAGACGGGATGTGATTGGAGTACAGGATGTAAGGGCACTCAGAGGGTGTCTACTTGCAATCTGACAGCTGACTATTAGAGCCCGCAGGCTAAAGGCCTTGTGGAGGTGCTCACATGCACAACACTGTGACAACACCATAGTTACCCTGCAGTTGGAAGAGGATAACAGGGATGTAAGGTAGAAGGGAAGAAAGTCATCTAGTGTGCATGCTATATACAGATTTGATGTTTTGTTTCTGCAGCTGCTGCTGAAATAAAAGCAAAGGGAGTGTTAGGTAATTCAATTCATGATAGTGACATGTCCACCATGTTTAGTGTAAATTTCAAATGGAAGTGTAATAATGTTGTCCGGGCAGGGGATGATGGGGATGGCACTGATTTGAAATTTATGTTTATCCACCCCACAACTTCAAATAGCTCAATTGGAGGAGGAAGAAGAAGAATAGAAGAGAAAGATCTGTTTCACAGTTTATACATTTGTCTTTATTCTAAGGACTGTTCTGGGGATCATTTATTATTATACCCACTGATGGTCTGGACCCCTCTCATCTGTGTGAGCTCCTGACCCATTATGGATTATTGAAAACCACCCAGTCTGCTGTACAGTGGATCCTTGTTGTTCCTCCATTAAATCTCAAATCTGCTGGCATCTGGGCACTCTTGTTCATTGCTCCTGGAGTTTCGAACACACTTGCTAGAAACTCATCAGAGCGCCATCCTGCCTAATTTCAAGAAGCTGAGCTTCAGCTATTTATTTAATCAGTTCTTACAGGGTTTCTTAACTATATCTAACTCCTCTATCTCTGTTAACATTGTTCTTGTCATCAGTTTCTACATGCTGGAACTCTAAGACCAGGAAAGGTATTATATCCACAAAAGACTACTATTGTATTACTTCTAATATTACTACTACTTCTAATACTGCTTCTACTGCAGTAGTTCCATACACAGTTCAATATATATTTTAAATATTCCATTTATTTAGTTTACCCTTTTTCATTAGACGTATGGGCATTATTATAAATCTTGGGACACTGTCCATTAGACTTTCTGCACTGGCTGCTATCTTCATCTGGCATCATAATCTTTGGGTTAGGCCATCATAATTGCTTCTACAGTAATATGCTGTGGCGTGGCAAGCAGTGAATTATGATTCTAGGTCTCAGTAAAGAGTCAGAGGAAATTAAGGCTTGAGGACTGTTATCCTGTTTTCATGTTTATAGAAAATTCTTGATATAGGTGTTAATACTTATTTCTCAAGTTTCTCTTGTGGTGCCAGGGGCTCATTAAATGGTATACTAAAGCACCATCTAGAGGCAAAAATATGTAGCTGCACAATAGATCAGAGTGTGAGTTTTACTGCTGGGAAAGGCTTGTAGCTGAAAAAAAGATGATGACATGAAATCAAAAGAGTTTTTCTGTTAATAAATAAATATAAGTTGTGTGATCATGAAGTAACACTCATCCAGCAAACTGCAGAAAGTTATCACTTTCTTGAAAAATACCAGATTCTACCAACAACTTCCAATACACAGGTTTACTACATGTATAAATTAGGTTTGATTCTGATTGAGAGGCACCTGCAATGGAGCATAGATATAAAAGAGCAGGGTTGCCTTCAAAGTGTCGCGAGAAAAGGAATCAAAAAAATGAACATTAAGGGTGGGGATTGCCACAGACAGGCCATTCATGAGACATACTGTACATACAGTACAGTCAGTGTCAGTGGCTCAGCAGGTACCACACTCACCTCTGAGGCCTGGAGATCAGTAGGCTGTGGGTTCCATCCCCACACCAGGTACTTGGGTTAATATCCCAATACTGACACTGTAGTGCAGCATGAGGGGGGTGCTGCATTCCCGAGGAGCCGTCTTTCGGATGAGACGTTGAACCGAGGTCCCACCTGCCTGTTCTGGTGGTAGTTCAGGTGGATGTTATAGATCCCATGGCACTTCTCGAAAAGAGCAGGGGAATTTCCCCAGTGCCCTGGCCAAATTTCCTCCATTCATAAATAATACCACCAACAGCTTGTTCTGGTTCAGGGTCAGTTGCCATTCATCTGTATCCCCCTCAACCAGGTTGTGCCTGAAAATAGGCAGGATTTGTCTAGTGCACTTACCCAGTCAACAAAAACTAAATAAATAAATATATATACTGTACCACACATCTCATGCCATGACCCAAATACTAAAGGCAGACATTCTACATAGCATGACCTTCTTTATCTCTTAATTTGCACCTATTCAGAGATGAATTTTGTCCCTTTTCCCAATCCCAAAATTACTTTTTCAAAACATGTTAGAAACACAGACTACGTTTATTA
Source organism: Neoceratodus forsteri (assembly GCA_016271365.2). NCBI lineage: Eukaryota > Metazoa > Chordata > Ceratodontiformes > Ceratodontidae > Neoceratodus > Neoceratodus forsteri. The sequence goes on from CM057458.1 coordinate 768,365,933, forward strand.
TATGATGTATGAATCAGTTAAGTAATACATAATGTACTTCAGATGTAACATTGTAGATGTCTCTGCAAATACAGTATGCATCTAGAGGACAGTATTTTTGTCCCCCTCTAAAATGCCTTCCAAATCAGAAGTTTTAAATGCCTATTCAGTGGTAGGATAGTCACTTATTCAGGGCAATTGTTAATTTATGGTCAGTCCTATGATACTCTGGCATGGGTTTTCAGAATTTTTATTTAGTCATAGAAGCAGAAGTATTAACCATCTGTTAAAGTGCTTTTGATTAAGCACATGAAAGTGCAGAAGAGTACTGTGTTCAGATTCTACACAATGTAGTATTGGAAATTCAGGATAATCGGATAAGTTGCAAGTACAAACTAAAAGTTATATTTAAAATGTGAAATGAGCTATTAATTCAGAAGATATACTGTAAAGAGCACCTCTGCCATACACAACCCAGTTCACCCAAGGAGGCATGCTTCAAGTGTAATTGCATTGCAGAGGCCACAAGAACAATATCAAGTGAAATCACAGCTGGATGGTAGCTAGAAAACTGATTTACTAAAGCATTTTAAGGCATCCATCAGTTATTTAAAGTTGTATTGCCAGTTTTCTCTAGAAACATCCTGTAAGTTGATTATCTGTAGTACAGTATGTACAACATATTTTTAGAGCATATCATGGTACACTATTTTGAAGAAGGACATGCACATTAGGATAAGCATATTCAACAGGAATACATTAAACATCACTTATCCTTGTAAGTAACTTCCAGTCAAATACAACTGTGAGACCATGTGGTCCAGTGGCTTGTGCATCTGCCTTGGAACTGGAGGATCACAGATATATTCATTTTACACCTTATTTATCAAGGGTAACTCAGTTGTGACATCTCATTTTCAGCGTGGTTCTACTTCTACAAATTTCTGCTGCTGGGTGGACCGGAGTACAGAGAGGCTAAGTGATTTGTCCAAAGTCACACAGAGAGTATTTGTGTCTAGTGGGGTTAGAATATATGATTTTTATGGTTTCCAATCTGGAATTCTAAGACTTAGATCACCTTGCAGCCCCTATTACAGCCAATATTCTCACTGTGACCTTTGGCATTCCAAATAACCTCACAATGTTCAAGACTTTAAAGCTAAAGAAATAGGTAGAATCAAGACCTCACTGAAAACAGGGTTTTACATGTTGGTTGATCTATCCTAGTTAAAGGGAAATAGTCAGCGAAAAGGATGCCACACTGAAGTGTGGGGCTGGTCCCAATGTGAACTTTGTGGCAAACACATTTTGGTTTATTTATGGTTTACTATAGTAAAGAAGATGATTTCTTATTAATTCTGTTTAGTTGTGGAGTGATATTTTCTTTTACTACAAATCCTAGAATCCCCAGCAGCTGACATCAGACCAGTAGGCAGTAGTGGGAAAATGCAATAGACTGCAGTACAAGTTATAGCTTTTGTAATCTCCAATCAGATGTTTCTTGGGACTGCTTTTCTCCATGAGCTAAGTAAAGTCATCAGTAACTGCACAATGCCCAAGAAGGACAGGGGGACCCGCAAACAAAGTATCAGGCTATTGAATCTTCTCACTGCTGCCTACTGCTCTAATGTCAACAGCAGCAGATTCTGGCATTGGTAGTAACAGAAGCTATCAGCCTACAACTAAACAAAATTAGCCTGATGCAGTCTGCTATACTACTGTAAACAGTAAGCAAACTAAAACATTTTTGCATACAAAATGCACATTGAGACCTGTACCGGGTCATTGTGTCATGGACTAAACTGAGCATGAAGAACTGCGTGGTCTATAGTGCATAGTGCTAAAGTGATAGTGGTATATAAGCAATATGCAAGTATCTCTACCCCTGGTGTTCTGCACAGGAAGGGGAAGCGAATGTAACCACTGCTGGTGGTGATAGCACCTGACCCAGCAGTGGAATGGTTGGGATAGCCAGGGTTTGATTCCCTGCTAGGGAACTTTTTAAATTTATTTTTTTTCTTTCTTGCACTGAGGACAAGTGCCCATCAGGATATTATTCTTGCCCCTGTCTCCACACCCCCTCGGAGCTGATTATAATAATTCTGGGTGAAGTGGAGGGTGGGGTGTGAATCCCCCACAAAAACAAAGAGTCTGTTCGGGTGTGCGCTGTTTCTGTTGTGGCCACATTATGTTCCGCCACTCTGTTGCTGCACACTGTTTTCCATGCACAGTTTTGGTGTGAGTGGTTTTGTCCATGACATAATGACCCCATGCCATTGAGACCAGCCTCACATTTGATTGTGGGGACTCTTGGTGGTCACTGTTCCCCTTTAAAGCAGACATGCAGTGAATTTCGTCAAAAATTAACCCTAACTTTTTTCACTAGAAAATATTTCATGCATCTTCCAGTTTTATTTGGTGATATAATTTTCTAATTCAACCAAAATGTGATTATTTTATAAATGTTTTATTTTCTTTAAAAATTGACTGCTGCCAAGCCAGCCTGGTAGCCCTGAGGGTAGAGGCACTGGATGCCACACCTTGAGCTATGCTGGCAACCTGGGTTTGGGAATGCCCTGGGAATGATCTCAGGTCACCAGGGTGCTGGAATGGGGGGTAGTAGCAGGATCGAGTATTGGCTCTCCTCTCCCAGGTAAGGGGTGGGGTCACCTACCTGTAGTTCTGCTGTCACTGAATAGAGGTTCGGTGCTGGCGCAGATGGTTAATGGTGTGACTGGAAGGGAGGGGCATCCCGAATGGCATGTGCATGTGTGCCTCCACATACACATGCTATGTCAGAGACACAAGGATGTAGTGGCCAGGAGAAAACCCTCAAAAACCCAGAAACTACATATGGAAAAAAAAAACGTCTGCCATATTTTACAAAGAAATAGCATTGTAGACCTGGCAAAGGTTAGGTTCGAGAACATAAACAAGACTCACGGTGTGCTGCATAGGAGGTACCTAGAGGAGTACATTTGACAGGTATGCTAATATTTTTATTAACTGTAGCTGAAACTGGCTTCATTGGAAAAACATTTCATATTGCACTGCTGCATTAATACATTACACAAATAAAAACTAACACAAATGTTAGTAACTACTGTAACATCATTGAACTATTTGTGTTTTGTATACATTCTCCTCGGCAAACAGTGTACTTTATCTGGTTGAGCATGCAGTGATAATATAGTCCTATGGCCCAGATATTCAGAGTCGGCTGATAGCTCCATGCAGCCAGTAGTGCTGCATGGCACAGAGTGTTAAGTGTCTGAATATGAAGCCATGCCAGGGCAGCACATAGTGACTATGCACTGTGCTGACATATCCCAAAGCTGAATACGGCCTACATGGAAGCCCACTAGAGATAGCACTGCACAAAATGGGATAGCACAAGGGCTTCTTTGAAACATACTCAGCCGTAGCATGCAAATGATGCCATTTGACATACAAGGTGTTATGGGGCATTTACATGCACATTATGGGCTCATTAGTGTGCCACATAGTAGCCCTTTGCATTCATGTGGGATTTTGTTTCAGCAATCCCTGAAATCTAGTGGACCCCCTTCCCCTTATCACCCATGTTTTAAAATAAAAGTAGTATTCCTGTGGTTTAGTGACTCCCCTCCCAATTGTCCCTATAGAGCATTAAAAGATATTGCCCTGATAGTGTAGCAGACCTCCTATGCCCTGACCAAACCATATCCCCCCATTTGCCCACAGGCTAAGGAGCCCTCACCAAGCAAACCCTCCATATCCCTGTTATCACTCATCAGTTTGCTTCCAACCAACACAGGTCTGGCACAGCCCTTCACTCCCTTTGTTGACTGGCCACCATCTGCCAGACAGACAGTGAGCACAATTGTGCTTATTCACTGCCAGATGGCAGCTGGCTGAGGAGGTTTGAGGGGGGCTGTGCCAGTCACCAATCAATTGTAAACAGGCTGGTGAGTGGTGACCAGGATGGAGAGGATTTAGTGCAGAAGGTCCTCAGCATGTGGGCTGGTGTGCGAATGCCACTCAGTCGGGGGTCTGCTAGACTACCTGGGTAATACCTTTTAATTCTGTGTAGGGGTCATCGGGGTAGGGGGGTCCACTAGACACAGTAACATTTCTCTTTTACATTTTTAAACTGCACAACCACTGCCTTAACCAATACCTTGCTGCTCTGTCTTCTCACAGTTCTATTCTGGAGATATCCAGTCCTGTCCTAGTGCTGGACTGCACACTGTGAATGGAAATTGCAAGTCTGTGTTAATCTTTTTACCAGTGAGCAGGCAGGATGTGGGGGAGGGGGATCTCTGTAAAGTGAACTCAGGAGTCAGCAAAATCATTTCATTGGCAGATGTGTGAACAGTGCACTATTTCAATGCATTTAGTCCTGCTCTAACCTTAGCACTGAAATATCCAGCTGAAGTGATCAAGTGTCATACTTATTAAAAATTAATAAATAAACAATGGAATTTAAACTGGAATGTGTAGGGGAGGGGGATGAGAGAACATAATCAAAACTAACGTTCAACTAGCTGTAAATCATGGCATGCCTCAGTGCCATCTACTGCCAGTTGCAGCAGTGAAGGGACTACTTTACAAAATTTGTTTTATTCTTTTTTATTTACATTTTACATTTGTTTAGATTGTTTGAAATATTTTATTTAAAACATGACAAAAACAATTTTCAAAGGGCTGTAATACCCTCCAGGGTAGGTGGCATTGGACTATTCCAGACATTCCAGCCCCAGGAGCTGTAACATTACATCCCTGCTTGGTCCAGTATAGCCAAATACTGCACACTCTTTCACATTTTATTGCTCACTTATGCCCTGTCCAGTTCACCACTAAATTGGGTCCAAAAGATGTCCACAGGCTGTCTGCTTTTGTATTTAACCCAAACATCTGTGTGCTCTCTTCCTCTCGTCCTTCTCTTTCACGAAGTCCAATCTACTATTATAATGGTTTTCCATTTGTGAAGCAACCATTGAAATACTTTAGCAACCTAAGAACTGAAAACTATCTTAGATATCCAAGAAGATCCTGGGCTGTTATTCAAGTTTAGATTATGCTTTAATTTTCTTTTTTAGTATTTTCCATTAAGATTTTTAAGTACAGGACAAGATCCTATGTATAATAATTTAAAACTGCAAGAACCAGACACACACATTAATTAATGGTACTGTATACCCATCATTAAATTTATTTCTGTGCTTTACAATATGTGCAGTTAGTCACTGACTTAAATGGCAGGTCTGGCTTGTATTCAAAATCTTCTTCTTTGTACATAATAACTGTGACTGAAGTAAAGGGAAGAGCTCTTGATGTTTGGGTTGAACATGTTTCCATCTTCTTAATTATCACATTACATTTTGGTAGTGGAGCAAAACATATTTACTGCCTATGCTTTGCGTAACAGGGTCTGGCTGGACCCTCACTAATAGAAGTGGGTGCCATAGTGGAGTGTTGATGGTAAGCAGTGTTACCATGCCAGGGTCCTCCTACGTGGGCACTGTGCAAAATAAAACAGGGCATTTTTAAAGTGCTTTTCCTATTTCATAGAAAACATTTTAATTAAATAATAATATTTATTTATAATAATTATATCACAGCTTATATAATTTATTTTCTGTACATAGCCCCCTGAATATTTTATTAGTGAGAAAATGTGTATGAAGACATGATTCTTGGGTCTCAGCCTTTTTTTCATCCTCCATTTGTTCCCTGTGCTGTCATTATCTTATGTTTGTGAGCACTTAGTGCCACAAGAACAGATTGTGATGTCATAAACAGAGTAACATGACTTCAGTGGAGAAACAAATCAGGAGAACATGAAGAAATCTGAGACACAAAAATCCATTGTTCACACAAATATTCTTGGTTATGAGGAATGAGGTTGGTTATCTGTGGAAAATTAATGGAATATTAACCGTATTGTGTCAGAATATTATAGTTTAAAAAGTTTTTCTTTTCTAAATACTTAACAATCACTGTAAGTTAAACTACTTACTGTACCTGTCCTTCCAACTGTCAGCCATTAGATTGTGGCTATCAAGTGGCCTTACAGTCCCTGGGTTGGATTTCCAAAGCCCTGAGTCCTGCCTGTGGCAGTTAAGCTTATCAAAGGCAACCAAATGCCACCACAGTAGTAACCTGCTCCATACCCGTATTTACAGCACTGACAGAATACTCCTGAGAAGACCTCAACCAGTGATTCTTTGAGTTACTGGATTGCTGCGTTGTTCGGGGAGTTTAGCAAGTGTAATTAGTGGAGCAGACTTCTTGTAACTACTGTGTGCAGCAAACCACAGTGCATGGACTGCCAGTGAAACTACATGTGTGAGCATCACCAATGCATGCTTCTCAGCCCATCTGGTGGCTCTCCTTGCCATACCATCTTTGTGAAGGTCTACCCATTGTGGCTGTATGCATATGGATTATGAAGTGACTCACAGTTATGTCTGTAATGTACTGTATCACATCACCTGTGGTTAATAGACCAATTCTATGAAAACTGGCTGCTGCAGGTGGGGGCAGATTGTGCAACTGCAGCATGCACTTTAAAAATGTGGCTCTCTCTGTCTATTGTCTGGAGTAGATTGGCTGGTGATATAGGAAAGGGGCCTCTCTAGAGCTTGCAGGGTGTATCTGTGTCCTTGTTCTCTGACACACTCGTAAATCAGAAAGGATAGCAGTAGCGTAATGAGTTTACACCTTTTTGGAGCTAAGACACAGTGTTGAGTGGTCCAAAATGGCTGAATGGTGGAAGGTAATTCCCATTCCTTATAGGGAGTCATGTATAAGCAGGTATGTAGTCTGCTGGCTTTTAATACCATCAGCAGTCACAATTCATTAATTAGATTCCACTCTGTGTTAAGAGGAGAGATTAGAGTTTATGTAAGTTATTTGCCAGTTTGTAGCTACCTCCAGGTGCATGATGAAGTAATTTGCCATTATTTGGGAACCACAGTACAGTATATGGGTAGTATGCAACTTTGCAACCTGCTAGCATTCACAAAATGGTGTCTTTGTGCTTCATGATTTGCAGGGGGCAGGGACAGTTTTTACTGTCTTTTGACTACATAATCAGGAGACCAAAATGGAACAGGGTCTCTGCAGACTGAAAATTTAATATTTTGTGTAAATGCTGGTGGCTAAAGGGAGCTACATGACAGATTAACATATTATCAAAGAGCTATTTTTGGCTTGTGACTGCATGTGGTAGCATGCCACTGTGAGTGACTGTGTGGCTGCAGCCAAATTCTTAAAATAAAGACACTACCTTGAGAAATCTGAGGAAAAATGTTTCCATATTAAGGCACAGCCAACTACAAATAAAACAATGTGTGCTACCCCAAAAGGTGACTTGCAGTATCAAGTATCACTGCCCTCTGATGTGCCTACACAGCGGACTTCTGGTTGGGGAAGAGACGCATGCAGTGGCTCTGGCATTCTTGCACATTCATCAAAGATGCAGATCAGTCGACTGCTGTGGTAGAAAGCCTAATGAAGATTAATTTCTGTGAATTTCTGACCAGATTTCAAAATGTTTGTATTATGCTTTTTAGTCTGTTGGTGTTTATATGTGTTTTGGGGTGAAATGAGGAAGTGGATATTTTTTTACTCTTTGTGTGTGGTCTGTAGTCCTTGCCACTATACCTAAATATAATGTAAGGAAGTTTGTTTTGTCTGCTTCCTTTCTTGAAGGGATGTGCTTGTTACTTGATATTTTTTGTCCTATGGTCATCCTGTATACTGTCTGCACACAAGGGTAAGTAATTTTTAAAGTTCAACACTTAATTAAGTAAATACGGATAAAAGTTGAAACACTTTAATTCTGGTCTCTGAGTTTTCTTCATGGTCCATGCCCAAGCATTTGTAAAGGGCTACATAACTTCTAAGTTCTTGGAACTCAGCCTCAGTCTTAATTGCAGGGTTTGAAAATAATAAACATTTATTTTTAGGAGTGCCTTTTGTCAAAATTAATTTATACTTCTCATGTTTGGTTTGACTTTCTTAAGGTTTGCAAATAACCCTATTTATTTATTTTAATGTGTTACCAGGAAAACTGAGTTGTATGTCAGAGTTTCAGCCATGCTTGGAGTTATTCATATAAAAATACAAGACAAGAACAAGTACATTACTCATACTTAGTACAAGTGAAGGTTTAACAGTAAAACCAGTTCAGAGTTATACAAAGCAAGAGCAACCTTATAGGTTATGCAAATAGTTGCAGAGTTCATGTTTTAAAAGAGTTCTTGTCAATTTTGAAGATAATATAAATTACAAAGGTATTTTACTAAGGCATGACATGTTAAATATGTCAAATTAGCCTATTTTCTGTAAGACAGGAAAAGATTACAGACCATCACTTGCAAGTGACAGGATGAACTGGCATTTCTAGTATCTCAGGATAACACATAAAAAAATAAAGTTTTATCATAAAATGTTCTTTATTATCTATAAGAATCCAGAAGGACAAAAATCAGTGGAATCTGGTAAAACAATCATATCATGCAATATTTCAAGCATTTTGGGCAGAATTTAAAAATGGATTTGTCTTGCATTTCTCTACCTGTAGTTTCAAAGTCAGATGTCCATTTTAACTGATTAGACTATCAGATGGTCTATAGCCTTTCAAACCACAGACATATTCTTACCTAACACATTTGTATTTTCATAACAATTATGCAAACCCTGATTTGTGCCATTTTTTTTTCATTTTTGAAAACTGAGCAGGCATCAGTGGATGGATTTGGTCAGATGCACACACAGTCAGAGCATGCATTTCCATGACTGTGTCCCACCCTTTTGAAAATGCTGTCCAAATTCCTTATTAAGGCCTGACATCTTGTGCTAGGGCTTGCACAAGTATAATGTAATCGTAAGCCATACCACCATACCTTAGTACTAGTTAAAGTTGTATAACTGACCTGTATTTCTGTTTTCACAAAAGTGGAGAGACAGACAGACAGACAGACAGATAAAACAGATAGATAGATAGATAGATAGATAGATAGATAGATAGATAGATAGATAGATAGATAGATAGATAGATAGATAGATAGTTAGATACAGAAAGGACAGAGACATGTTTTTAATGAGATCTGAAGTAAACATAAATCCATGTTCTGCCATTGTCTGCATCTGTCAGAATCCATCAGTTGTTGCTTCCCTCATTTTCAGAGTCACATCACTTGAAGCCAAAAGTTACCATTTCAAGCACTTTGCACCAGAAAATGATGCTAATTGGGGGGGGTGTCTTTTCAACAGATGCAGTCCATCTCATAGATGGTCTCACTGTTTGGACATCTGACTTTAAAAATAAAGGTTGTTGGATAGAAGACAGATCCATTTGATAAACATGGCCATGACCTTTGTTTATTTAGCATCTTTCCAGAACATCAATGATCTGTACACAGTTGAGCAAGAGGAAGTAGTTTTTTTATGGAGATGGTGGCGGACACATTGAACAGTCTTCCTGAGGAGGTCATGGGGTCAAAAACAGTGGGGGAAATCCAAGAATGCATGGTACAGACATAAGGCAATCCTAGTGGGGGGGGGGTTAGGAGGAAGTAGGCTATTGGATAACTAAATCTGCAGCTTATCCAATAGGTAAGGAAATGGGCAGACAGGGTGGGCCAAGTGGTCCTTATCTGCCATCAAAGTCTATGTTTCTATGTTTCATGACACAAACAATGCATTAATGCAAATTTAAATACAATCTAGAACAATAACATTTTAGATAATTTGCATCAGTATAAAACTGTACAATAATCTACTCTGTGCAATCATTGGAAGAGATAATAATATGCTGCCTAAATGCAAATGCTTGACCAGATAGCCAGGTTTTTAACTTTATTTTAAATATTCCAATCCTGGGAGAATTGTGACTTTACCTAGAGAGTGCAGTACACATCCTAATCTGTGTCAGTGACTCAGCAGGTTGAGCACTTGCCTCTGCGCTGTAAGGTCAGAAAGTTCTGGGTTCCAGCCCATAACCAGGAACTTGCGGTAAACTCCCAATACGAACTCTATAATACCCCATGAGGTGGTGCTGCTGTAGTCCTTCCCAGATATCAAAGATCATACAGAGTGGTTTTCAAAACAAAGACAGGCAGCACCACTCAAAACACATTGATATAACAATGATGTGTGTTCTAGGTTTTGTAATAAAGATCAACAGTATCATACTTTTTTAGTGCATTATTGGTGTGGTCCATATCTCTCAAGTTGCTGGGTGCAGATTCAGCATGCATTCAGATTGCCGGTGTCATTTGTGATGCTTGTCTACTGCACCTGTTAAGAAGTTGTATTGCTGCTAGTAGTGTAATGTTGGTAACTACACTGTTGTTGGTCAGTGGCTGCTTTAAAATAAGATTTAATAGGGGCCTTATCTATGATAATTCCTATTAGGTATGGATGTATAAGCCCCAATAAGATGAATATTTTAATATGGAGTAAAGAACAATTGATCTCAAATCTAGGACAAGTAACAACTTGTCCAGAGAAAATTAGCAACTCACTTAGTAAAGTTTCAAAACAGCTTTACCTCTCCTATCCATTCAAAGGCAGATGGGATAATTGTTTTAGTGCCATCCTGAGCAATCACTTCTACTACAGGTACATACTGAGTATCAGTAAGCACAGCAGTCTTTAACATGGTACTATGACTCATGACTTTGACTACAGCAGACAGATCCTAGAGTCTGCAGACTTTATAACATACCGCACTCCCTGACTTCTGTACAGGCTAAAGTGGTTATTTTAAAAAATGTTCGTGAATTACTGTCATTGAACATGATGAACCCACAATCAAATCAGCTTATTGACTTTCAGTTTCTTGAAAAAAACCAGAGGCAGATAAAACAGAATGTTTACTACCTCACCAATGTGACAATCTGCCTGCATTCTTCACTGATGAAAGAGAACAGCAACACAAGTGACATCACCCAGGTGAAGACATGCTGACTAAAACAGGAACCAGCAAGTTTCAGCATCTAGCAATATGGGTGAAGCCAAGCACACAAATGTATAAAATGGTAGACTTTCATATAGAACACCATGTAGACACTATGTTTATAACAATATTTAATGAATTGTGCTGCCACTTTAATGTCTGGAAATGTCATCATACATGATATTTAAATTAATACAGTGGAACCCATCAGGATACAGTACAGTTTTGCAGTTCCCTGCATGGTAAAATGCAGTAACTCTCATTTAAATTACCTTATTTCCTGTAGCTGCTGAATTCTGCAGAATTTAATTGGGTTTTCATTGTGGAAGGCTTCACAGTGACTTATTATGCATGCTTTTGTATTCTATCAGTTATGATTAAGATACTTGCCTCAATAGGAGGGCTACTGACTTCCAGAAAGCCAGTATATTTTGGATAAATTATAGGGAATGTTACAGTGAAAACTCTGATCTATACCACTGTATTCTATTTTAGAGCAAGCTTCTTCTACTGTTTTGTATGATGCAATTTTTCCTGTGTTAAAGTCAGATTTAGTACTTTTTTTGCATTTCAAATACTAAAAAGAGTGTTTTTACTAATACGACTGCATCAGGGTTTCATCTTTATTCTCTACTGCATTTGAGGACTCATTGCCCCATCAGGTAGGGAACAGTGTCTGATGTATCATGGTTCACCTTAGTCACACGAAATGTGATGGTAAACAATTGGGCTCCCATTTCCAAAGGAATTTCTTCCATTCTGTAGTTACTGTACTGCAAAGATCCTTTGCAAATAGGGCCAACTGTGTTAGAAAAAATCTGAGAATGCTAAAAACACCTTGGGGATAGCCACCTTAAAAAGAGCACTCCTTTTAATTATCTGAATGTAAAAATGCTATGGCAGACTCAAAATGGGAAAACAATGGCATTTTAGAAAACAGTAGGACGAGGCACTTTAAAATAGAATAAACGGGAGTAGATCAAAACATTTTACTGTAACATGAACAGCTGCTTTACGTTACAGTGAAATAATCACAAACAGCAGTATTAAAAACAGAGAGAGACAGAATTTGATGGCAGATAAGGACAGCTTGGCACACTCAGTCTGCCCATGTCTCTCTATCAACACCATTACCACAGACTGTGCCTGACCTGAAGCTTTTTCTCCCTCACTCTCTCCCTTTCTACTAAGATTCCTTCATGCCTATCCCATGCATTCTTGAACTCCATCACTGTTTTCACCACCACCACCTCTACTGGGAGGCTGTTCCAGGAATCTACTAGTTTTCCTGTGAAGCAATATTTTCTCTCATCTCTCTTGATTGTACCACCCTCCAGCTTCATAGCATGCACCTTTGCTCTTGAGCATATTTTCTTCTGAAAAATACTTCCTTCCTGTAACTTATTTTACCCATATGAGGTATTTAAAGATCTCTGTCATATCCCCTCTCCCTCTTCTGCTCCAGGGTGTACATACTGAGGTTCTTTAGTCTCTCTTGGTAAGGCTTTTTATGCAGACCCTGTACCATTTTAGTTGCCCTCCTGTGGACCACCTCCACTTTGTCTATGTCTTTCTATTAAGGTCTGGCTATTAAGGCCTGGCATTATTTCTTTGAAACCCCTAGGCAATAACATGCTCTTTTCCCTCCTACCAGAAATGTTGCTGAGCCCACCCCCTCACACATATAACAAACACTGATATCCCCACATCAAACTCCAGTAGATCCTCAAGCTAGCCCAGCACAGTGTTTCTTTTCTGTTCCTTCACCAAACATTGTGATATTCAGTACTAGGCTATTGGCATGTGTCCTGACATGAGTGCAGCCAGCCTTAGCACTATCTATCTACTAATGCCTCACTACTATAATACATGCTAACCCAGACTCCCTCCTATTTAATGATTCCCTCTCAGTCACTGACCATTTACACATGAGATCAGATAGATTCATCCACCCACCTATCTGGAAAGGGGGATCAGGACTTTTTTTTTCTTAATTTGGACAGTCTTAGTATGATGATCATGAAGAGAAGCTATGCCTACTCCCCTTACCAGTGGCCCCCCTTGGTATCTGTCTAGTTTGCTAAGCCCGAAGACTGGTACAGGCAGGCTGGCCTAGTGGTGATGAGGGTTGAGGCACTGGATGCCACACCATGCACCATGCTGGTGATTCAGGTTCAGGAATGGACTCAGGTTGCTCAGAGGTTGGCAGGGCTGAGGAAGTATTGAGTATCATTAGACAGCTCTTCTTCCTCGGGGAAGGGAGACAGTGCTGCACTCTTTAGACTGACACCCAGCAGTGACTGGGTGTCAGCACAGGCTCACCACTAGAATGGGGTGGGAACCCCATCCAGGGTATGAGGCTGCATCCATGGAGCCTGAGCCCAGCTGTTCACTCATTGAATGTTCATGGCCTGAAGAAAGAAAAACAAGTGGAAAAAGGAGCTGGCAGGATCCATGACGGTCCGACTGTGCATGCACCAGCCCCCCAGAATCTGGATGCTGGCTTCTGGGGGAAGGGGAAGGTCAATACTCCCTGCCCCCAGCCCTGTCATGGGGGATAACCCATGTGGGGTTAAGGGGAGGGACTGGTGTGGGATGCTGGGGCTGGAGAGGTGATCCCCTCAGAGGGAGGAACTGGAGCTGCATGCCAGCTCCAGGAGGCGAAGGATAAACTGTAAATTAAAAAAAAAAGACTGGTACAGGGAGTATCTCCCTATGAAAGACACAAAGAGAATGCATGATTCTGGCTAAAAAAAAGCTCAGATGTTAAGCAGCTGCTCAGATATAGTCAGGTAGACAAAATCTGATCATTATCCTATACAGTACATTTACATTTAATATGTGAGGTTTTGCAGCCGTAACATTCACTTTTATTGCTGTCTCTATACTGTAGCTTTCTTCATGCTGTAGCAGTCCCTGTGCATTTCACCTTCATTTTTTGCAACTGCCTCACTCAGTTCTGGCTCCCCTCAGTAGCTATAACTCTTTCTTTCATTCTCATGGTTGCTCTAGCAGTGTCCTGCCCTGCTACATTTACTCCTCATTCCTACGTTCATGTTATTCAGGCTCATTTGTTGCTTTTTCATTCCTTTACTGAACCATACTTCTACCAAAACCATGGCAGTCCATTTCTGACTTCCACCAATACTGAAACTTTCAGTCATTAAATTAGCATCTGGTCTCATGGTGCTCAGCTTGTGGCTTCCCTGTTACTCCCACAGTGGGGGACTGAGATGTCATTGTGGGGCATCGCAGCTTTTTGTAGCAGAAGCACGCTTTTATGTAAGTTATATATAATTTTGCTCTACTCTTTTGCAGCCTAAATGGCATTTAAGGTATTCATGCATAAACTGTATCAATTCAGTTGCCTAAACCTCATTGGCTCATTACTAGCATTCACTCCTACTAACTAACCTACAGAAACTGGTTTTGCCTGGCCTCCTGCCACCTATCTCCATCAGTAGTACCTACCTCCAGGTGAGTATTTTCAATGTCATGTATATTAGACTTCCTTAATGTAATTGGTTGGCTTGCCTTCTGCTGGCTTTGCTCCTCCTATCTATCCTAACACATTATACTGCTGTTACAAATGCTGCTGTTTATCAAATTCTGGTACTATTTCACCACCAATCAGTGGCTTTACCCAGCATCTTACTTCCTACCCTACAGCCACTGGCTTCACCCAGCCACCTCCTATCCAGTGCTCGCAGTTGACCTGATGCTCTCATTCATCAATCTGAGGCTTGCCAACCATAGCCATTACTTTCACTGGCTCAGGGCCTCTCCTGCAGCTGATGGTCTTGCTCTGCACCCACAAAGTTTGCATCTTGAGCATGTAAGACTTAGGGTGAGGTCCTTCTCATCTGGTCCATTGTGGGAATGTCCTCACTCCAGGTGGAGCTTTAGCTCTGCGGACATTTCTGTGGCACTTCCTGATGTAGAATTTAAGACTTCAGCTACCCAAAGAGTGGGGCCCTTAAGCCCAAGGGGGCTCCTTTGGCTGTGCAGGATACTCTGGCAGTACCTTCAAAAACTAAGTTCACTACAGCTGCCTAAGGTTCACCTGGTCTCCATGTCATCCCCTTCCCTTCCAGTCTCAAGTCAAACTGTCCTCAGGAAAGCCCCTCAGATGTTTACCTTCACCTTTAGGCCTCTCTCATGGAGGCCAGATGAGTGCCATTCAGTGGTTGTTGCTCTGCTCCTCCCACCCTGCGGAGAGGGCCTCCTAAGTGGAGTCTTCTTTTGCTGCAGCGCATTGCTCGCAAACCCCTCATGGCATTTCCCATTAGAAGGATAGAGTGGAAGCCCTCCTCCAAATTGAAAAGCTCCTTGAATTGTATCTCTAAATTGCAGTAGCTGAACCATCACTAAAAGTACCCCCAGGCCTGGAGGGAAGGAGATCTAGGCCTCGGATCTCCAGAGGTTTCCTCCTCATAGGGTTTTTTTCCTCTGCGTTATACCGAAGGTCATAAATGTTAGGCATTCATTATGCAGTACATTTCTCTAGTTTACTTAGATAAGTTTCTGCTGTTGGACAGAGTTGGATGTTGGCTCTCTTCTCTACTGTTTCCTCTCCCCTTAGGAAGCCCCCTTGTGTTATCAGTGCAATCCTGACAACCTGCTCATCTCAATTTTGTCTCTTTAGTTGTTTCTCTTTGCTGTCAGTCTGTGCTCCTTAGACTTGTGGTCAAGTTCACTGCTCCATACTTTTTGGGGGCTCCCTCCTAAGGTACCCTTAGCCAGGAGAATCATTTCTGCTGCACCTCTGTGGGTAGAACCCTCTTTGAGGGTTCCTTGCCTTTGGTACCCCTACAGGGTGGTAATTCCCCATGGAATAGAGAGTGCAAATGGCCAAACAGTTTATCACAGTTGCACAAGCATAACACTACATTGATTGCATAGGCCTATTGAATTGAAAGGCTATGACTGAAGTTCAATGGGGTGAAGCAACCGACCATGCCCCCTTCCAGCTCTATATAAGCAGTTCTTTTTAGCCTCCCTAATAAGCACTTTTTCTTTGTCCCACCATCCTCCCCATCTCCTCCTCCAGTGGCATGCCTCTCTCCTTGGTGTGGGGGCTCCTTCCTAAGGTACCTATAGCTAAGGGAATCCTTCTCATGGCACCTCTGGGGGTCCTTGCCTTTGGTACCTCTCCTTGGTTGTAATCTCTCATGGAATATAGTGTAAATGGCCAAACAGTTTATCATAGTTGCATAAGCATAACACTATACTGGTTGCATAGGCCCGTTGAATGGCCTTTTATGTCTCTTGCTTTTCCCAACTACCTCAGGCAGCACTTAGTGACCTCCAGCTCTGTGACAGTTCTATACTGTAACCATTAGGCTATTGCTGCCTGCCTCTTACAGGAGACGGTATCAGCTCTAACCTGACAGAATAACCAAGCATTCAAGTTTGAGCTCAGCAGCATAATTAGCTGATTCATGAAGAATGTTTGTACATTTGTTCATAGTAATAAAAGTTAAATGCAGTATGATCAAAAAACTGCGTGCCTGGAGATGGTAATTTGAATTTCAGTTTAGCAACTCTTCCATTTGACCTATTTGTACAACAGGTATAGAGGGAAATGACACAGAATAAAACTGATATTTTTTGACCCACTTTCCAGGATTTCATGATATCTTGTATTTTGAGGTATGCCACAAGTAATACGTAGCACCGCTGAGTACACCACAATAGAATGCTGAACGAATCAGAGAGCGTCTTTCTCGACACAGTTGAAGTTGCAATAGCCATATACAGTGCTGAAGCCTGAAGTTGAAATCAAAGAGAAACAGTTAAATTGTCATGCAAACAGAAGATTTAGAAGCTGTAAAAAGTAAGCTTGGGCCAGATATTCAAAACTTAGCCCCGGGGCAAAATTAGCCCTGCACAGTATGCTAAATTAGCCCAGAACCATTTGCACACAATAGTCAAGGAAATAGCCCTGGTGCTAAAGCAGCTGAATATAGCATGCAAATGAAGCTGTGCAAAAAGGGCTGGGAGTGCAGTGCAAAAATAGCCCAGCAAATCAGACAGCTCTGAATTTAGCAACTGGGAAGGCCAGACTGCAACAGCAGCCCAGTAGACACAGACATGGAGTAAGGCAGACCTGCAGTAGGTGGCCAATGTGGGTGATAGTTATGCAGTGTTGCACAACAGCAAACAACATTGCAGGCCACACACAGCAGAATTGTGCTATGCTATTGACAGGTTAGCCTGGGGCAAACACATTAGTCCTGCGCTAACACTCTGCCCTGGGGAGACACATTAGCCTGAGGTTAAAGTTTGCTATATTACAACCTTCTATGCAAATGAGCCTACTTAGGCAATCCATGTGCAAACAGCCTCATTAGCATCTTATTAAGGCCTGCTTAGCATACATTATCATGTAGTTTGCCTGGTGCTATTCCGTGGTGCACACAGCTCCACCTGTATGTCAGACTGGAAGTACAGCATGGAAGCTGCAGGCTGAGGTGTGCACACAGCTCCACCTGTATGCCAGACCTGAGAACAGCCAGGTAGCTGCAGGTAATGGATGTCAGCAGGCTCACACAGTGCATACCTCTCATCCATTCATTACTGCAATGAGGGACACAGACATTCAGAATGAGGGTCAATTAGGGACACTGATCCCCAGAAGGAGGGACACATCCTCAAACATGGAGAAACAAACACAGAACACTATGGAAGCCATCAGCTTTGGATGTAAAGGGCAATATTATACAGCACCATAGAACAGATATGGCTGCTGTGAAGTCAGATGTGTGCACCACTGTTCCCATAAGGGATGAATACAGGTCAGGGCTATATTGAGGGGTACAATGAGGGATGCCCTTCATAATGTGGGACACTGGAGAGGTATGTAGAATCATATATATCTATAGCTATATATATATATTAAACATATGACCATTTGCCCTGGTTGTCTAGTGGCCCCCCCCATGCATGATCCTGGGCATGTGCAAATATGAGCATCCCTATCCCTGGTAGTCTAGTTGCCCCCAGAAGCACAGTCCCTGACACATGTAAAAATATATGCATCAATATCCCTGGCAGTCTAGTGCCCCCCCCCAGCATGATCCCTGACACATCGGAAAATATGAGCATCCCTATTCCTGGTAGTCTAGTGCCCCCCCATAAACACATTCCCAATCACTGACACAAATTACATAATATTACCCACAATATACAAACTTGGCAGCTCCCACCCCAGCCCCATTATGTCTAACCATGAATGTATCCCTGGACAGCTGCAGCCCTGATCCCTCAAACATTGCAACTCCTCCCCACATAGCTAGTGGTCTAGTGGACCCCCCACCTCACAGTGCCTATTGCCCCACTCTCCCCAATCCCAGAACTGAGCCAGTGACTGGCTCAGCCCACCGCTCACCTCCGCAGCCAGCTGCTGACTGAGTTCTGAATGAGTGCGTACTGTACAGTATGCGTTCATTCGGAAGTCAGTTGATGGCTGGCCATGGAGGTGAGGAGTGGACTGAGCCAATTGCTGGCTTGATTCTGGGATGGGGAAGGAGCAGGGTGGTAGGAACTGTGGGCTGGATGGTCTACTAGACCACCATGTATGTGGGAGAGGTACAATTTAAAAGGGATCTGGGCTGCAGCAGTCCACTGGACCACTAGAGATGCATTCATGGTTTGAGACATTGGGGCTGGGGTGGGAGTCGCTGACATTGTATATTGTGGGTAATATTATTTAACTTGTGTCAGCAATTGGTGTATGGGGATCATGTTTGTGGGGGGTCTAGACTATCAGAGATAGGGATGCTCATATTTTTACATGTGTCAAGGATCATGCTTGGGAAGGGAGTCATTAGACTACCAGGGATAGGGATGTTCAAATTTGTACATGTGCCGGGGATCATGCTGGGCAGGGTGCCACTTGATTACCAGGGTTAGGGATGCATATAGTCTTACATGTGTCAGGGATCATACTAGGGGGTCCACTAGACTACCGGGGACAGTGTTTTTTATGTTAGTAGCAGGAGTCGGGGTCATGCACGCTACTTGACAGTATTTGGCCCACATTTCCACCTACTCTTCAGTGGCGGTATTGTGCACCGCACTACAGGTCATGCAATCTACTGTAGCATGGCACTACATTTTTGAATATGCTGGTGTGCCAATATTCATAGCTCCTCCCCTCATTCTGTCCCCTACATTCATTATCTTTTAGTGTTGACATTATCATGTTGTGCTGGTACTAATCGGGATTTTGAATATTGCGGCCGGGTGCAAATCTAGCGCAACTCCAGTGCAAAAGATTTGCACCCAGTGCTCGCCTTTGAGTATCTGCCTCTGGTGTTATATAAATTGAATGTGTAATAGGCTGGCTCAAATTATGCAATTTATCATCTCTTGTGAGGGGTGCAGGACTTTCATAAATCACTTGTGGCTATGCCACTAATGAGTTATGGTCCTGTTCCCTTGCTTGCGAAGGAAAATTGAATATTTTGAGGCAGCCTATTGCATACATCCATTGTCTTTCCAGTTGCTGAACTGGGTAGAAGTGTAACTCCGCTGTCAATGAAATAAGCAAAAACAAGAACGGAACAAAATGCAAACTTGTTCTTAGTTTTACAATATCACAGGAACAAAAACATAAACTGTCAAACTAAGAAGGAAATAAAAGCTATGGTATTGAAAGAATGTATTTCTTATCTGCTGTGATATTTGGCTGACTTCTTTGCAACTGATACAGACTTCTGATTTACTATATACATTTTTGAAAGTTATTTATTAATTTATAGTTTGGAAAACAGCTTTGAGCACAAGTGCTCATTTGCAAAGGTTCCACATCTGAGACAAAATGAGGATACACAAGACAATCGTATATAATCATTACAGTAAACATTACAAAAAACAGCAGCTCAAGTGGAGCATTTTCAGCATAGAATATTAGAAAAATTTGGGTTCATCAGCTCCAGAGGAGCATAATCAGCAGCAAGCATAGAAAGCCATAGGGACCTGCCTGTGCAGTAATTTTTGAGGTAAAATGAAAATTCACTTCTATCAGCACATGCATTCTGAAAAGGCTGAGTTTCTCTGCAAATATAATTCAGAGCTTTAAGATTTCTAATGAAAATTAATTGCAGTTCAGTATGTTCCTTTTGAGGTTCATGCTACAGAAGCAGTTGGCCTTCTGATTTGTACAATGCATAATAATCTTCTTCAGAAGAAAAGAAAGTACAGTAGTAGTTTATATTTGGAATGCAGCATTTCTTCAAATTTTAATGTGCTCTTTGATCTCAATATGGCAAGCAGGACCTACATATGGCATCTGCATTACTTAAAAGTATTTGAAAATTCAAGTTATTAATCAAAATGCCAAGACATTTTCAGAGGAATTAAACTGCCAGAATCTCATTACATAGACTTTGCTGCACAGTAATATATGTGTTATGTTTACACTTATATATTGAAAAACATTGTAAATAACTAATAACTAGTGACATATTTTAAATTACTATATACAAGTATCTCTAGCAACAAAATGTCACCTAATACAAAGGGCGTTTATTATAGTTGGGAGGAAGAGTTTATAAAGAAAGGCTCAGGAGACATTTTCAGGTTTGAGCATAATTGGTTAACCTTTTCCTTACAAACAAGTCAAACCAAATTGAAAATGCTAATAGGAAAGACAAATTCTTCAGTTATGGAAGAGAACATGACTAATAAGGCATGTTTTTGGCATGATGCTATACTGTGATGACTTGGAAAGTTTGCAGTTTAATTTAACAAGTAGATTCATGATGTGTAGTAGATTCTTAATAAATGTATGTGGAAGTAGTATTGCTGTGTTGGCAGTGCTTGGCTAAAAACCTTCCAGTACAGATTAAGCAAACTGAGAAATGGAGAGTAAAAACTGAACACTGTTTACTCTACTACAAATCTAGAAGCAAGTAATATGGAAGAGATAATTGTGGCATGATTGTCAGTTTAATTTCCAGAAATGCTTCTTACAGTTCACAGATGGGAATTATATTGAACTAAACATGAACGATTTCTTGAATAGGCAGCCATAAACACTGATCATGTCATTTTTAATTTCAGTTAAGTTGTATGTGCATGTTTAGGTGTGCATGTATTATTTTGTACATCAGTGTTAGTTTGGCTCTGATGGTATCCCTTCCAGTAACCATCAGAGATTCAGGTCCCACACCAGGGATGGACTCATTTGACCCTACTATAAAGTACTGGGAGAGTGCTGCACTGTCGAGAGTGCTATTGATTGAATGATGCTTTCATCAGAGGTCTGTCCTACCCAAGAGACAGCCCACTCTGGATGGTGGCAGAAGACTGACAGCAGACACTAAAAGAAATCCCAAATCCTTACCCTTGTTAAATACCATGGTAATGTTGTCCCCAGAACCCTGCCCAATAAAAACACAGACTACCATTTTTGTGTGGATGCTCAGTCGGCAATTAATTTATTTTAATCTCTTCCAAATGTCCACTTCCACAATATTTTCATCCTCATATCTTACAACCTTATGTTCATCATATCTTTATTATACACAATTTCCATAAACCACATTTTCCCTCGTTGTTTTTCCCTTCTTGCCCCCGATGTAAATCCGGGGGGCTGCCACAATATTCATAAACAACCTTTTCTTTCTTGTTTTCTCTTTTCACCCCCCAGATGTACATCTGTGGGCCATTCTCTTCATTTTCTTCTGTATTGATGGGTATGCATGTACACACATACCACTCATCTGTCTGGTGTTGCTCTGCGGCCCTCTGAGTCAGATTATCCCCCCATTCTCATCCCCCCTCCCCTTTTTCAGTGCCCCTTCTTCTTCTCTGCCATCCACCTTCGGAAGTTCTGCCAGACCTACTGTCCACCTTCAGCAGCCTGTCCCTCTCCTGCTCACCTACCCCTTTCTTTTTCCACTAGCCCACCTCCAGCTTGCGATGGATGGTGGGCTTCCCCCCAAGTAGGTGCGCTCCTTTTTTTTTTTTTCAGAGCCGGGCCCTTCATTTCCATTCCCTCACCCTTGTGGCTGAGGACTGAGTCCCCCATTCCTGTTTCCAACCTCACCTGCTGCAGGGGTACGACTGCCCCACTCACATGTATCCACCTACTCTCTTTCAGGTAGACTTAATTTGTGTCAGACAGTTCCACCTCTCCTGGGCCTTTGGGATCCTGTCTGTTGGTTTTGCATAAGAGAGTCCCCCTTAGGTCAAGCATCTGATCTCCTCTTCCACCCTGTGGTCCAAATGCCCTATTTCCCATTCGGCATACACCATTTACAGTAACTAATGGCCCCTCCGGGCTATTTTGCCACCCCTCACTTTTCTCGGCAACCTCTGCTATTGCCTTATCAACTGGGGAGAGAGGAGTTACCTTAGGGACCTCCCCTGGAATACGACTCCTGTATTCAAAAAGGGAACTAGGATCCCTCGAGTCAAGCATGTCCCCCATCCCTGGATGATCTGTGGCTCCTGTTCCCCATCTTGTTGCCCTTTTTCCTACTACCCACTGGGACTGTGTCCCTGTTCCCCTGTTGCCCAGGAGCAACCCCTAGACCATACCTGCCCGGCCTGTGCAATCAACTTGCTATTTACACTACGGTGCTGCCTCATTGTTCACCTGTGCTCGTCTGCCATTTTCCTGCATCAGGCTGCTTTCCCTAACTCCGCACATTGAGACCATTTGATCACACCCCCCCCCCAAGGAGGCTGTCACCCCTTGTAGTACTGCTGCCAAAACCCCTTTTCTCATGTGCATTGTCAACAGACTACTAATTATGCTCTGCTAGCTAATTGAATCCACTTCTCCTTTCTTATTCCATGGAAACTACACTGTAAATGATTGAGCTGCCCCTGCCTCAGTGATTAGGCTTTCCCCATTCTTTATACTATTTTGCCACTTTGCACCTACACTCCTATATCAGGACCTAGAGCCAGTACTCAGTTTCCAACAGACTGGACAGGCATGTGGCTCAAAAACCTCCTGGATGTCTAAATGTGGCCAAGTGGGTAAACATCTCTGGGGCAATTTGATGCATTCCTGCCCTACTGCAGGATTTCCCACTGCACCATCAAACTTTGCAAACCCACAGTTGATTACTCTGACCTCTACGTGGGCCGCTATAATTCATTATTGTGGCAGATTGGAATGGCCTATCACAGGGCACGGAAAGAGTAACTAAAGTCGTTCTGCTAATCTGCCATATGCACCAGGTAGCTTTTGCATGTTCTTGTGCACTGAAGATAACCCAGATGGTTGCTCTCAGTTCAGTCATCCTGTCAGCCCCTGGAAGCTCTGGCTAGTAAGTAAACAAAGAATCCCCCCCCTTTTTTTTTTTTTTTTTGAGCTGCTGCTTCAGACCACCTATATATATGGTGCCCAGTGTACACCTAGATTCAGTCACCTCCCCTAAAAGTTGTTTGTCATTCTTCCTGCCTTTTACCTCCTTTCACAGATTGAAAGGATTATTGTCCCTGGCTGATTATCTCCTGACTGGTGCCAAAGGTAACTCATTTTTTGACCCCTTCCCTCCAATAATGCTTGCACCCCCCCTTTCCTGCTCTGCAGGGTGCCTCTGTTCCTTCTTGAGTGGGGGAGAACTGAAACAGGTAAGGGTCGTTGCCCTGTACCTGAACTACCCTCATGTCAATACCTGTGCTACCCCACATACCCTTTCTTGTAGTACGTGCACTGGCATGCCCCATTGGCCTTCCTTTACACCCCCACTGTGTCCCCTGCCTGGTATTACAGCCTGCTGCCTCAATACCGGCTTTTCTATAGGAAATCTCCCGGGCCACCCTTAAAGAACTCACTGCCTCTTCCGTCCTGTCGTGCTTACCCCTATTCCCCACCCCTATGTGGGGTAAAAGGGGCACTGCCCCCTTATTCTGCTTTCTTCAACCTCCCTTTTGTGTTTGTTTTTTGTTTTTTTTTCCTCTGTCTGGTCTTCTCCGAACCTGTAGGCTAAAGACCCCCACCCTGTTCTAGAAAGACCCCCACGTCCATCCTGCCAGGCCTCTGTTGTATTGACCCCAAACTTTTCCTTTAAACTAATGCCTGCAAGCCACCTGACACATTTTTTCTCCCGCTGTTCCATCTTACTAACAACCCCCCACTCACATATCCTGACCTTTCACTTCTTGTCAGTTCTCCTAAAAGGAAACCATCCTTTTTCTGAAGGAACATATATATTCCTCCCCTATATCCATATAAACAAAAAGGAGGCCCACTGTAGCTCATGTTAAATCTTGCTACCTCCCCTCTTTTTTTTTTTTGGTCCTGTTGCCCGTGACCCTTGAGGCCTTATTCTGCCCATGGTGACTCCATCTCTGTCCTCTTCGACCCTCGCTGTTCTCCTCTGCTTTGTCTGCTACCCAGGTGCCTCCCTTTAACCTTGCTTCTGAATCCCGCCAAGGACCAGCTCATTCCTGGCCCAATTCTTTCTCTGGCTTAGTTCTCTACCCCCATGCCCTGCATCTGCACACCCCACCCCCGATTCTCCCCAGGTGCTTACCAACTGTTCCACACACCATGTAGTAATACCCTCTGGTGTGAAATCCCTCCCTTCTGTGGTGAGGGGGCAGCCCAGTCCTTGCTTTGAGCTAATGGACTCATGATGACCGCTATCCTGAGGCCTGGGGGTTGCTGTAGGCACAGGAGGTGCTGACACCTCTATGGTAGCCTGTGGAGTCCGAAGGGTGGTTGAGGTGTGGGGCCCGACCAGAGCACAGGTTCTGCAACCGGTGTTGGTGATGGCACTGGACCTGCTGACCCCCTGGATGTAACAGCCTTAAGGACCCACCTGCTACCTTAACTCAAGTGCCCTTTTCGGCACCTCTTTTCACTCTTGCCCCCTCCAGCATTCCTCCATGCTCATTCAATGCCTTGGTTTCCCCCTTCCCACCCTGGTCCATAAAGACGCTGCCATCTTCATCTTCAATGGTGATACTTCCTGGGTGCCATGCTGTGTGGAGCTGCAACTTGAAGCTGAAAAGAATTGCAGAAACTGGTAATATTGACCACCAGACTTTTCTTTCAATTATCCCCCGTACCCCCTCCCCCAGGTTCTTTTACGTTCACTTACCCTGTCCCCAATGAAATTCCTAAATAAAATGTCTTCTGCATTTTTTTTCTTTTGAGTATGGCCAGATAAGTCCCCTACAGTCCAAATGGTTCCTTGGCCATGACTTCCTTTCCTCCCGTCTTATTTTCCTGTTCATTTATTTCCATGTAGTATACCCTTTGTTGTCCCTTGCACTGGGACCCGTCGCTATGTGTTGCTTTTAACACCTGCCCTACCAACGGGGCCGGCCCACTGAAAAAAGTACTGTCCTACTTGGGAAGCCCTTCCGCTACCTTAACCAGCCGATAACCCCAGTACCTGCCTGTCTCCCACCTCATAACAGATAACCAATTCCTGCCCCAGAGCAGAAACCACTGTACCATGTTGACCCCCCTTTCCCATTTTATATCAGTTTTATATAGTAGTAATGTATTTATTCTTATTATTATTGTCGTTTGTTATTGTTCTTATGCCCTAGGCCTGATCCATCCCAGTCGCAACTCCACCCCCACCCATATGCCTATCTTAAAATGGCGGCTGCCATGTGGCTGCCAAACTCACTAAAATGGCGGCCAGGCCAGAGGATCTTGGCCTACCCACTCCCATGCACTTTGTGTAGTCCACCAGCCCTGCTGCATGCTCTGAGCCCACGTGGAATGGCTGTCATTCAAATAATTACTTGTATAGCCATGTGCCATTTTGCTCAGTTGTTCCTACCAGATAGCATCGCTGGACCAAAGATCTCTTCTCCTGATGCATGGCAAAACACATGTTCCCTCAGTTCAAACCCTCTATCATTGTACATTCTAACATCTATTCCTCCAATGTATGGGCACTCTAATGATAGTCTCCACTGCAAACTGCCAACTGCATTTTTCCAACAAGGCTTGCACCCTGCACCCTTGACACCAATATCTAATTCCCCCCTGAGCCATTGGCTTTTCATCATCCGTCAAGCAGCTCCCCTCATGCCTTTCACTTCCTATCTCCTGGAACTAGGTCTCCTGTATCTAAGATGGCGGCTACCTCGTGGTCTCCTACCTCCCTTAAAATGGCATCCCCTGCATCACCGCTAAAGCTCCTTGAAATGGCAGCCACGTGTCCATTCAGAAAATGGTGACCATGCATCTGGGTCCCACCTGCCCTCCATCGGTGGATCGTAGGGATGGCAACCTCCCAGAATTGCTGTACCCATTGGGCTCCCGATGGGATGACCCCACAAATCTGTTTCACCTTTTTTTTTTTTTATATAAGTACGGCACCTCGAATCCAGAAATTTCCCATTGCCCCTAGGTGTCCTTAACGCGGACACAATCACCCCTAGACCCGCGTCTGCTACTCTTGTCCCAGCCAATGTCTTTTTACCTCCTAGGACTTGAACCAACAGCTCCAAGTGGGACTGTGCTTGTTTTCAAACAGTAATTCACCGGATTGCATTCCAACCTGGGGATCTCTTCTGCCCGCTATACTCCCGGCTGGTAATCTACTCCCGAAGCCTTTCTTCTAATGACCCCCACAAGGAAACCAACACTACCTGTGCCATCCTGTAACACATTCCCTGAGGGAATATGCACCTGAGCTAGCGTCACAGTAACCCGCAACAAACCCAGCTTGCATCTCCCCTTACTGGCTGTATTCTTAACCTCTGATCCTACTACAATTGAAAATCACCACCTTCTCATTAATGGGCAGCCATTCAGCCACCTGCCCCACACACCTTATATGGATCCTAAAAGTCCCCGAGCTACTTCCCACATCTCAAGATCTCCCGGCTGTTGCAAGCGCAGTGCTGCTACCGGCACCTTTGGGTATCTGCCCACTGCCCCACAAGCATTATATGGGTCCTCATAGCCTTTGTGAGAACTATATCATTCCCAACTCTCTGGGTTGTTACCAAGACAGTGATGCTACCGGCACCCCTGACTTCAGTCCTACCACGCAGTTTGCATTACAACAGCACTAGCCATTCTGGGACTAATCTGAGCCACAAAACCAACTCACTGACACATCGGCCTGCCCAACGCTGTTTCTAATTACAGATCTGCAGCATGGCCCAGGCTGAACAGACAAAAACCTTTATCGACCATGTGGCCAATAACTTACATACCAGGCATACCTGGTCCCGTATACATATTAAACTGCTCAATCTGCCGCATAGCCCAGGCTGAACAAGAAACCTTTAGCGACCATGTGGCCAATAACGTACATACCAGGCATACTTCTCAATACTGCATTGGCCCAAATGGATACATTTTAAACTGCTCACTCTCCCGTGCCCGCCTTCATTATCTTTCCTTTATTTACTTACCCCCTGTAGTAACAACAACTGACTCACCGACACCCTCACTGCAAGCATCCCCTGGATCAGTAAGTTACCATGAATATCTCTCTCTGCTCACAAGCTACGAAATTTAAATTAACTTAAAACTAAAACTAAAATCAGTTGCCACACTGTTGTGCTATAGAATCATGATTGTCAACTGATGTGCTTCATAGTAAAGGATTTTACTGAAGCAAATTGTGAGCTCTCTCTGCCTTGCCTGCCTGTTTTAACCCCCCTTTGCTCACCCTTCTCTCTGTCTTCCTTACCCAATCGCATTCCCCTCTTCTGGCATGATGTCACATGGCTTCATCCATCTCTAATATCCCCTTGCCTATCTCTCTCCATGAGTGGCCTGCCCTCAGCTCAGATTCCCCAGGACAACCACCCCTCCCCCCCCGTTGCTTGTCCCATGCCTAGCATCCACCCTATTGTTCAGGGCCTAAGACAAATGAGTCTGCCTTTTTGGGAGGCAAACCTACTTATATTGGTTGATAATTCAGTAACATATACTACAGCCTATCTCCTAGTAGACAGCTAGAAACTGAGTTCAAACAGACTGGAGGGCCACACGATTTACCTGGGAAACATAGAAACACAGAATGTGACGGCAGATAAGGACCGCTTGGCCCACCTAGTCTGCCCATTTTCCTACCTAATAGATAAGCTGCAGATCCTAGTTAACCAACAGCTTACTTCCTCCTACCCCCCCACTAGGACTGCCTTATGTCTGTCCCATGCATTCTTGAATTCCCCCACTGTTCTTGACTCCACGACCTCCTCAGGGAGGCTGTTCCATGCATCCACAACCCTCTCTGAGAAAAAATACTTCCTCATATTACCTCTGAGCAGTCCCCCCTTTATCTTCAAATTGTGCCCCCTTGTTCTTGCATATCTCTTTTTCTGAAAGATGCTACCCCTCTTGGACTTTGTTGATTCCCTTGAGGTACTTGAAAGCTTCTATAATGTCCCCTCTCTCCCTTCTTTCCTCAAGGGTATACATATTAAGCTCCTTTAGTCTTTCTTTGTATGTCTTCTGGTGCAGACCCTGCACCATTTTGGTTGCCCTCCTCTGGACAGCCTCCACTCTGTCAATGTCTTTGCAGAGATGGGGTCTCCAGAACTGCACACAGTACTCCAGATGGGGTCTCACCAGCTGTCTGTACAGAGGGATAACAACTTCCTGTTTTCTACTATTGATGCCTCTCCCTATGCATCCCAGTATCCCCCAGCCTTCCTTACTGCCTTCTCACATTGCTTGCCCACCTTTAGGTCATCTGATATAATTACCCCCAGGTCCCTTTCCATTTTTACTGTTGTCAGTATCTCACCCCCCATTGTGTACTCTTCCCCTGGGTTTTTGTTTCCCAGGTGCATTACCTTGCACTTCTTTGCATTGAATCTGAGCTGCCATACAGCTGACCATTCCTCCAACCTTGCCAAGTCCCTTCTCATCCTTTCCACTCCATCTTGTGTATCAACCCTGTTGCAGATCTTTGTGTCATCTGCAAAGAGACATACTTTCCTTCCAGTTCCTCTGCAACGTCACTTATAAAGACATTAAAAAGGACTGATCCTAGTACTGAACCCTGAGGTACCCTGCTAGTAACCTTCCTTTCTTTACTGCGGACTCCATTTACTACTACCCTTTGCGTCCTGTTGTCTAGCCAATTTTTTATCCAGGCTACCACCTTGGGATCCACTCCAAGGCTGGTTAACTTGTGTGTTAATCTTTTGTGTGGGACTGTATCAAATGCCTTGCTAAAATCTAGGTCCACAGCCCCTCTCTGGTCTACTACTTTTGTCACCCAGTCAAAGAAATCTATTAGATTCTTCTGACATGACCTTCCCATCATGAATCAATGCTGCCTTGGGTCCTGTACCCCACTGGCCTCTAGGTACTCAACAATTCTTTCCTTCAGAAGTGATTCCATCATTTTCCCTACCACTGAGGTCAAACTAACTGGTCTGTAGTTTGCTGCCTCTGTCCTGCTCCCACTTTTGAGAAGAGGAATCACATCCACCCTCCTCCAGTCCTCAGGTACCACACCATCCTCCCATGATTTGTTAAAGAGAGTAGTCAGCGGTGTCACTAGTTCTAACCTTAGTTCCTTTAGAATTCTTGGGTGAGTCCCATCAGGCCCCATTGCTTTGTCCACCTTCAATTTTATTAGTTCTTTCAGAACCCTTTCTTTTGTAAATGGACTGGTATAGACCCCCATCTTCAGAGTGTTTCTCTTGTTTGGTTTAGGTACCTCCCCCTCCTCTTCCTTTGTGATTACTGAGCAGAAATATTCATTCAGTATCCCTGCTTTTTCACTGTCACCCTCTACCCACATTTCCTCCCCTTTATTAAGCCTCACAATTCCTCCTTTGGTCTTTCTTCACTCCCTAATGTATCTATAAAGGTCTTATCCCCTTCTTAACAGAGTTGGCTATCCTTTCCTTGGTTTGGGCCTTTGCTATTCTGACTGCCTTCCCAGTCTCTTTCTGCTTTAACTGATAAAGTTCTCTGTCCTGCTCCTTCTGTGTTTCCTTATATTTCCTGAATGCTATCCTTTTCTCCTTAACCTTCTCTGCCACCTCTTTTGAGAACCATTGTGTTTTTTTCCTTCGTTGTGTTTTGTTGATTTGCTTTACACAAAGGCTTGTTGCCTCTGTAATTGCTGTTTTGATTACTCCCCCATTGTTCCTCCACCTCTATTTCTTGCCTGTTTGCTAGTGCTTTTCTGAGGCACTCTCTCATTTTCCCAAAGTCAGCCCTCCTAAAGTCCAATACTCTTGCTTTTGTATGGCTTGATTGTATGGCTGTGTTTATCGTGAACCACACTGTTTGGTGGTCGCTTGTTCCTAGATAGCTACCTACTTCTAAATCTGAGATTCTTTCTCCGTCCCCATTTGAGAGTACCAGGTCTAAGATTGCTCTCTCCCGAGTGGGTTCCAATACTAGCTGTCTGAGGCATGCCCCCTGTAGGGCATCAAGAATGACCATGCTCTTGGATGTGTCTGCAGCAAAGGTGCTCCAGTTAACATCTGGCATATTCAGGTCCCCCCATCAACAATATCTCCCCTTTTTCTGCCATTCTAAGGAAGCCTTCTATCATTTCCTTGTCCATTCCCTTCCCCTGAAATGGGGGTCTGTATGTAACCCCCATGCGGATTGTAGTGCCATTTCCTGTCTCCAGGGTGACCCAGAGAGCCTCATCTGCTCCCTGTTTACTCTTTAGTTCTGTTGTTTGATCCCTTCCTTTACATAGAAAGCTACTCCTCCTCCTCCTCCTCTTTTACCCTCCCTGTCCCTCCTGTAGATTGTGTATCCTGGTATGTTGACATTCCAGTCATGGTTCTCTGTGTACCATGTTTCTGTGACTGCCATAATATCCAGGCAACCCTCTTCCATCAAGGCCACTAGTTCAGGGAGCTTGTTACACAGACTACGGGCATTGGTACTCATCACCCTCCACTTTTTGATGGCCTTTCCCCTTTTAGCCTCATTCCTGTCCTTACTACCTTTGCCTTTTTTTACATTTACCTCTGTTCTTCTCCCTAGTGACTTCTCTTCCTTGGTGTTTACCTCACTAATTAGCATGTTTTGTGGGGGGATGCTGGGATTTCCCTGCTCCTTTTCAGTGCCTCCCCATTTGTCTGGTTTAAATGCTTGCCAATGAAGCATTTAAACCTCTCACCTAGGATCCTGGTCCCCCCCCCGGACAGATGCAGACCATCGCACCAGTATAGGTCTGCATCCCTCCAGGTGGCTCCCCAGTCCCCAGTTAAGCCAAAAGCCTGAGCTCCACACCAGTTTTTCAACCATTTATTGAATCCCCTGGTGAGCAGTACCCTAGCATCACCCTTGCCATAGACAGGCAACACCTCCGAGAAGGTTACCGTATGTGCTACTTGTCTAAGGCCCCTCCCCAACTCTACAAACTCCTCTTGCACTGCTCTGATCCCATTCCTAACCAGGTCATTTGTCCCTGGGTGGACAATGACATCCAGCTCCCTTCCTCGTGCAGCTGCTCCCACGATCCTGAGGATTCACTTCCTGTCCCTCCAAGCCATGACGCCAGGCAGACACCTTAACTCCCTCTCCCCTTCCTCCCCCATTTCTATCCCCTAATGATTGAGTCCCCCACCAGGAGTTGTTTTCTTCCCCTGTGGCATCCCATGCCACCCTCCTGTGGGTCTCCTTTGTGAAGGTTCCCAGCATCCTCCTTGGTCTCGACTGCAGGTGCCTCCATAGAGGAACCACTATCCACCAGAAGAGTGATTGAATTGTGGAGAGGTACAGCTGGAGGGATGCAACTCTGTTCCACCACCCTCTCCCTCAAGGAGGTTTCATGAATCCTAGCCAAGTGAGCCTGGAGACGGGCAACCTCCTCCCTCAGACTAGAGAGGTGCCTGCAAATGGGGCAGCATTGCAGCCTCCAGAATGTCTCCCGGAATACTGCTGCCCCACAGCCATTGCACTGCACCACTCCTATCATGTCTTATTTTGTGCCCCTCTCCTGTTTCTCTGTATGCTTACTCTCTCCTCTCCTTACAACTCTCACCCTTCCTGTTCTGGGACAGCAACTTCCTATATTCTTCAGTAGTCTCGTTCTTCATTGCTCAGTGTCAGACCACCACCAGCTGGGGGGGAGGGTGAGCTACTTTTTTCCTTTAGGGTTGACAAAACCAATGTTTCTCTATGATCCTTCCCTTCCTACTGCCAAACAGGAAGTTCCTGTTGACAGTCAAATCCAGTGGCTATAAAAGTAGAACTGTCTTAGGGTGGGTGGGATGGAGGGCAATTAGTAAGAAAAAAGGTTAGCAACAGGAAGTTGTAATTTGAGTCACCTGCTTTTATAGTGTCTATGCCACACCCCCAATTAAACTATCTCTCCTCCTACTGGTTTAGCAAAGTAAGTTGATACAGTACCCTTCACAGCACAGAACACACACTGACTTTCTTTCTTTTCTTTCTTTTTAACCCTAGATAAGACCCCTTCTACTTCTAATAAAGTATCTGTCTTGCTTAATCTAAACAGACACCGACTCCCGCTGAGATATAAGTGTTAAATTAATAAGAAAATGTAGTTTCTTTTAGTTAGCTGCTTTCTGCTCTACAAGCAAGGCTAGCAACAGGAAGTTGTAATTTGAGTCACCTGCTTTTATAGTGTCTAAACCACACCCCCAATTAAGCTATCTCTCCTCCTACTGGTTTAGCAAAGTAAGTTGATACAGTACCCTTCACAGCACAGAACACACACTGACTTTCTTTCTTTTCTTTCTTTTTTAACCCTAAATATGACCCCTTCTACTTCTAATAAAGTATCTGTCTTGCTGGGAAGCCAGCATTTTAAAAACAGCAGCACATCAAAACAGCATGAAACAAATGAAAGTTTCCTGACTTTTTTCAGTAACTATTTAGAAACAGAAACATCAAAAATGTTGGTAAATAAAGGCACATCTGCCTACCTTGTCTGCACACGCCTTCCTAGTTATGGGGCAGTTCCTATGCTAATCTTTTCTTCTTCCCCTCTCTCTCTTAACTGCCCTCATGTACACTTTCTTCATGTGCCTGTCCCACCCACTTTGAACCCCCCTACTGTCTATGTACAGATGATGTTATCAGGAAGTTCATTTCACTCTGCCACCACTCTTTCTATTAAACAATACTTTCTGACATCCTCTCTGTGTTTGCCTTGGTGCCTGTGTTAGCACTTATTGTGATCATCTCACTGCTGTCCACCTTGTTTATCCCTGGGAGGTTCTTGAAGGTCTCACTCATGCCTCCCCTCTTCCTTTAGTCCTCCAGGATGCATATATTGAGATCTTCCAAGTGCTCACCATACTACTGTCCTTGGTGCTCCATTATCCTTTTACTAACACTTCTCTGCACTGTTGCCAGCCTATTCTGTCCTTCCTCAACTGTGAACCCCAAAACTGTACACAGAACTCTAAGTGTGGTTGAATCAGTGATCCATATGGGGGCAATAGTGCGTCCTTCTTTCTGCTAGTGATCCCCTTCCTTCTTTCTGCTAGTGATCCCAACATCCAATTCACCCTTCCCACATCTCTGCAGTAGTTCACTGTTTCTATGCCGTCAAGTTCTCCATTGTTATCACTCTAGGTCCCTTTCCTCTGCTGTTATTTCCACTGCCACCTCATCACTCTTGTATCCTTTTCCTGGGTTCCTAGTCACTATGTGCATTACCTTGAAGTTTGTTTTTTTTGCATTACACTTAATCTGCAACAACATAAATCATCTCTCCAGACTTTTCAGATTCTTTTTCATGTCCCTTACCCTCTCCTCTGTGTTCTGTGTATCACTGACCTTGCTGTTGTCTGCAAAGAGACATATCTGACTCTGTACCCCCTAGCCTATATCAAATGTAAATATGTTAAAGAAGACTGGTGTTAAAACCAAAT
This sequence comes from Neoceratodus forsteri, assembly GCA_016271365.2. Classification (NCBI taxonomy): domain Eukaryota; kingdom Metazoa; phylum Chordata; order Ceratodontiformes; family Ceratodontidae; genus Neoceratodus; species Neoceratodus forsteri. Next base: position 768,399,648 of record CM057458.1, read on the forward strand.
CCTGTTGCATCCAACTTGTGACTTCCTTTACTCCTAATAGCTTCCATTTAGAAATATCCTCTGAATCTTCCTGCATTGATAATTATTTATCCACCTTGTTATCTTATCCCTTGTTCTGAGGTCACCCAGTTTTGTTAACAACATTCTATGTGTGATGAAGTAGGCACTTTTCTGAAATGTAGGTAAAGGACATCTAGTGCCTGATCCCTATGCAAAGCCTTTGCCACCCAGTCAAAAAGATCAATCATGTTCAACTGGCATGACCTCTCATTGGTAAATCCATATTGGCTAGAGTCTTGCAGGCCATTTGGCCCCCAAGAATCATGCATTCTTCTCCTTTATAATAGTTTACTCAAAATAGTAAAAAAAAAGATTCAGCTGTTAGTTTTGCAAAACTGTATTGAAGCAGATCAGCATGTACATGCCTGCTGTGGAGGACTGATAGTTTTTTTTTTTGTACATCAGGTGACGTAAAACATTACTGATCACACTCACCAAGTGTGCTCATTGTGGCTTACTCCACTGTAGTTCCAGAAAACAAAAAGTTACACATTTTTACTGAACAAAACAAAAAAGTTCTGTGGACATTATTTTGTTTTGTGTTATTTTTACAGGCTAGTTTTTCTAAATTCTGACCACCCAGGTAAATCCATGGATTGAAGACTAAGGATGGAAATTTAAGTATTCTTGTTGAAGATCCTACTCTGTGGAGGACAAACTGACTCTGAGAACTCACTATGGTCAATATCAGAGGACAATCCCCTGAAAAACATAGAGTTCCTGTCAATGACAATTGCTGAAAGCAAAAACTGGCCAGCTCAGCTTTTTTGCACTGTGGATAGACTGATCAATTCCTTCTGTATACCATCCGAGCAAGGTTTTTCAGCAGATAAGTTCAGAGTTCAGTCGTTTTTTTCCTGGTTAAGGCATCCTCCATTCGGACCCAGATCACCTCAAGCAGTAGTAATAGTAATATATTTTATTCATCATTTTTCATGTGAATAAGTATTTCCCAATTCAGCAGAGCTCATTTCCAGTGAGTTCATTGTTACAAAGGGTTACAAAATACAAAAAGAAACTTAAGTTGCTTACAAAAAGGTTGAGAGCTATCAGTGCAAAGAACCAGGGAACAACAGTTTTGAAATTAAAGGAGTTAATCTACCAAGGGAAACAAGGCTCGATTTCCCCCTCAGTCGAGAACTCTGAGAATATGGTGACCAGTAAGCTCCCTGAAGGTGAAGAGACAGACATAATAGCTACTATAATTCAGACAGCTAAAACAGTAAACAAAATCGATCAATCACTTATGGATCTGTAAGCCAACATCAACAAAACTGAACATCGAGTTGATCAGCTTGAATTAGGCTTTACTGCAGTATCCAAGCAATCTGACAGACATGACCATATACTGTTTTATCTGTTGGCTCTGGAAAGAGATTTAACCCCCAAGCTAAACAATCTGGAGGGCCGCAGTACAAGACAGATCCTAAGGATTTACAGAATACCTGAACAGGCAGAGACAAAACCCCCTAGTGTGATAGAGTTTCTGCAAGGGATGCTTAGGGAGGCCCTACAACTACCGTCTGACTTCGACCTGGGCATGGACCGAGCACATAGATCCTCTGTTCCGTGGCCCAATGCTGGGGCCTGGCCAAGGTCTTTTGTGATCAAAATGACTTCTTATGCAGCAAAGGATGAGCTCCTGACTAGGGCCTGGAAACAAAAAGACATACTGTATAAGCAAACCATAATCATCCTAGGCAATGATTACAGCACACTGGTACAGAAGAACCATAAACTACTCTGGCCAATTCTCAAGCAACTTTGAACTAAAAACATTGAAGCACAAATCCTATATCCAGCCTGAATGTGGGTAGAAGCAGCAGTGGAATGCCTACCTTCCAAGACCTGTTGGCTGCGACTTCTTATTTAGAAGGTGTAGGAATCATGGTTCCCCCACTTCAGAAGGAACATCTCGAAAGAGAGCTGCTAAGAGCTGCTTGGTCGGTGGCCAAGAAAAGGCACACATATGCAGGGTCAAGACAAGGAAACCAGAAAGCAAGCCTCCATTCAGATGTAGTGACAACCCTGAAGCCTTATTCCTCACTGATCCTGTTGGAGGGCCTAACAAGAGGCACACAGGGTAGCTCATAGAGCACACAATCCAGCTGGGATTAAATGGACAAGAGTCTCTTTACCTGAAGAGATGTTCAGGAGGTTTTTTAATCTTCATGTCTACATTTTTCTTTGTGGTGCAGCCTAAAGACCATCTTGAAACAGTCCTGCAAGGGGCTGCAAGGCTAAGCTGCAGCATCACATGTGCCTGGCTCTGAGGTAATTAGAGAGACAACTACATAAGGGTTTTTGATTCAGCATTGGGCATGCTCCCCCTCTCTCCTGTTTAGTTTTTCTCATCACTCCTGGTCCTCAGGTAATTATCCTCTTCACCTTCTAAAAGTTATATTTTGAGGGCGCATACCATCTCAGATCTTCTAGAACTCAAAAGTCCGGGGGGAAGGGGGGCCATGCCTATGCAACTGAGGCGTGGTCCACACACAGAAAATTAAGAGAGCTGAAAGCCTGCTCACCCAGAACTGCACAAAGTAACATGTACACTTGCTTGTATGGACAATTAAATTAAATAAAGGACTTGATGCTTCATATTGAGTAATTTCTATAGAATATTATCTTGGTGTCAGTTTGAAGTGCACTGCAATCTCTTCACTTAATTAATGTTTGGTGTTCACAAGCTTGGTTGAATTTAATAATGGTTTATTTACTTAAACTGGACAAACTTCCTTGGTTGAAATGGGGTGTAGGCCTACACTACTGACACACTATGTATCTAAAGCAGTGCAAAATATGTATGAGGGGCCCTCGGGGTATTTCCTCTGCCCTTCCTTACCTCCTAGACCATGGATCTTTAATTAAATTTGTGACCTAACTTACGTTCTGTCATTGATCACAAGCTCCTCATTAGCATGTTAGGGCAATACAATGTCAAAACATGTGAGCTCACTTGAATTAGGCAGCAATGCTTTTGACTAAAAAAAACACCTTAGCAGCAGGGCAACCACATTTCTCTTGCTCTGCTCTCCTCTTGCTGGCCAAGTTTCCATAGTCAAACCAAACCACCGGCACTACCAATTGTGTCAGGAATAGGGAGTCTATTAGAACCAGTATCCCAGTTTATAGATGCACACATAAAGGATCTGGCGACCCAACTACCTGCTTACCTGAAAGATACAACTCAGGGTCTTAATATTCTAGATGAAATACAATTGGAGCAAGACTGATTTCTAGTGACCTTTGATATAGAATCACTTTATACAAATATTCCACATGAGGATGGAATTCAGGCCCTCAGATTCTGGCTAGAATTTGGTACAGAATTTGATCTTGGTTTGATTGACTTTCTATGTGAGAGTGCCTGCCTGGTGCTGAAGCTAACTCTATTTTCAAGTAGAAGTGGGGCAGTGTCCTGACTAAGGACCTTATATATTTCTCCCCCAAATCTGTCAAGGCCAGGACATTTCCTGCAAGTAAAAGGAACAGCTAGGGTGGCTACTTTTGGCCCCAATTTTGCTAACCTTTATTTAGGATATTGGGAGAGAAAAAATGCCTATTGCCCCAAGACTAATTTTTTTCATCATAAGATAGATCTTTGGAGGCATTTTATAGATGACATTATTATGGTGTGGAAAGGAGACAGAGAGGAACTGGAAGAATTTAGGGAGTGGATGGAAAATACCAACCCTAATTTAAAATGCACAGTCCATGCAATCATGAGTGAGGTGTGTTTCCTAGACCTGTCAATTTCTAAAAAAACAGACGGTACAATAAAGACTAAAATGTATCGAAAGGAGACAGATAGGAACACCATCTTTTATGCAACAAGCTGTCATCCACAGCATATGAAAAATAGTATTCCTAAGTCCCAATTCCTAAGAGATAAAAGAAATTGCAGTGAGGAGGAAGATTTTCAAACTGAGTGTAAGGATATGAGACAGCGGTTTCAGCACAGGGGGTACTGTCAGGAAGTATTAGACCAGACAGAAATGGAAGTGAAACTTAGAAATAGAGATGAATTGATAAAACAACCAATACAATTAAAAGCGAATGAGTCTCAGGGCCTGAATTTTGTCACAACATATGGAAATAGGTCTAAAGAAGTGAGGAATATGATGAAACACTGGAACATCATAAGTTCAGATTCAATCTTGGGTAATAACTGTCAATTAGTGCCAAGATTTAGTTATAAAAGAGGAAGGAATTTGGCAGATATGTTAACACCTAGTCTTCAGCCAATAAAAAATAAAAATAGACAATCATGGCTACCAGATTTACCAGCAGGCAACTATAAATGCAGTACAGGTAGATGTAAAAACTGCCCTGTAATGAAGAAAGCTGCAATATTTAACAGTCCTAATGCTACCAAGGTGTATGACATCGGGAACTTTATGAACTGTGATAGCACATATGTGGTGTATATGGCAACATGCACCTGTAACAAGTTTTATGTGGGCAAAACCACTAGACAATTGAACGTGTGGGTGGGGGAACATATGAGGGCAATAGAAAATATAGATCTTAGGAATGCATTAGCAGCACATGTTTTTGAAAATAGTGATAGAAATGTCCATAGGTTCAGTTTTAAGGGCATAGACAAAGCTTATGTAGGGAAAAGAGGAGGGAACTTAGAAAATATGTTATTATATAAAGAGGCAGTGTGTATATTTCATTTGAGAACCCAACATAATCCATGTCTAAATGAAAAACTGGATATAATGACATTGTTGAATAGTAAAATGTATAGACACTGATCTAATGAGGAAGGAGAGGCCCTCAGAAGTTATGTAATTAAAATTATGCACCACATATATGCAGGCAGGACAGTTGGAATGTTATGGAAAACATATGTGTAGCTGGATATAATAGACCTAAGTATGAATGTGTCTTTAAAAATAATAAACATAAATTGTCCAACAATAATCAGGAATTAGTCCTTGGTAGAGATTCTGTATAGGTAGTATTATATGGTTAAATTATGTTTTAGTTATCATTCCTCCTATTTTTATGGATATGTATTGTGTCCCATAGTTTCACCTTATCTTAACTGCTAGATGGGCTATATTCCTGAACAAATGAAATGATACTTAAGATATAACTATAATAAATGTGCATATATTTATATATAAAAATAATGGATTATGAAGGAAGCCCAATTATAGCTACATTTTGATATACTGTTATAGATATTGATTCTAGTATCTAGGAATAATAGCCACTACATATGTTTAATGTTAGTATCTGTTAGGTATGAGGTTTATGCACATTCTGCACTTGTCACTTTAAACTAATTATGAGCCTTTAATTAGGCAGTTCTTCTGATAGGTGGATGGGTATTTTTATAGGCTGCTAGATTTCCTCACAAGTGTCCCCTTGAAAAAGCCAAGCCCGGCGAAACCGGTTGGGAGTTTTGTCTCCTGTTCTTCAATCAATCAATCAATCAATCAATCAAAATCTTTATTTATTCAGGCGAACATCATTGAGCATAGCTCATTTACAAGATGGACCTGAGTGGTCATAACAATAAAGGTTACAAATTTTACACAAAACCATGGTACTGAATAAACACAAATACAATCATTTATGAATGAGACAGATATACAAATATTTACATATATACAAGGCAAAATGACAATAAACCTAAATCATATTAAAGGAGAGAAACAAACAGTATAGTAGGGATAAAGCTCGATAGTTGGACTTGGGTGGGCATATATGTATGAAGTTTGTCGGATAATGAGCTAGAAGAACGATAGATAAATAGGTGGAGCTTAAAAGGGGTGGGGAAGGAGGTGTGGGAGGACTAGGCCTTGTGGAAGCAGTTGCATGATTCTGGGAATAGACTGGTATACAGCTTTTTGAAGGATGTTAAAGGAATGAGGGTATCCAGTTTCAATGTCTTTTGAAGAGAATTCCAGATAAGTGCTAGGGAATAGCTGATTGCAGCTCTTCCATACGGGTGCAGGTGATAGGAATCTTCAGCATGATCAGTTTATTGATCCTCAGGGTGTAAGGCCTGGATGTGATCCGTTGAAACAGTCTGAGATGGGGAAGGAGTTTGTTTGTCAGAGCTTTGTAGATCCAGATAGCCGCATTTTTATTTCTTCTGTGTTGCAGGGATGTCCAACTGACTGCATTGTAGAGAGAGCAATGATGGGTGCTGGAGGGAAGATCTGTAATGAATCTAATAGCTCTATGACAAGGTGTCTAATTTATTTAAATGAGAGGGAGCAGTGGCCATAGAGGAAGTCAGCATAGTCAATGAGGGACAGGAATGATGCTAGGATTAGTCTTTGTTTGGAATCTCTGGTCAGGTAGTGTTTTATCCTGTAGAAAAGGCCAAGTCTTTGTCTTAGCTTTCAGGAGCTCTTCAATGTGGGTAGTGTAGTCAAGTTTATTGTCAATCCAGACTCCAAGATATTTGAATTTGTCTACATATTCCAGATTTTCACCAAGGATGGTAGAGAGTTGTGGGAAGGTGAATGATGGGACAGTGGAAGAGCAGTTCTTGGTGGCAAAGAACATAGCTTTTGTTTTCTTGGCATTTAATAGTAATTTCTTTTCTAATAAGTTGTGCTGTAGGAGGAGAATTCAGACTGTAAAAGCTCAGGCTTTTGATGGTGAGGGTTGCTGACATATAGTACAGTGTCATCTGCAAAAGGTGAATATTAGATTGTGAGAGATTGGAGTCAATATTGTTGATGTAAATGGCAAAAGGATGGGGCCCAGGATGGAGCCATGCGGTACACCTCTTAGGAGTGGTTTAGAGGTAGATAGGTCACCTCATTTTTACCAGTTGTAATCTTCCGGAGATAGCATCTGAACCATTTAAGAGAGAGTGGGTCAAGGCCTATGGAGTTCAGAGAGGAAATTAGTAGTTCATGATCCACAGTGTCAAAGGCTTTGCTTAGATCCAGAAACACAGCACAGGTGTTATTCTTTTTGTCTAAGGCAGTCTGCCAGTCATTTGTAACTTTTGCTAAGGCAGAGGTGGTGCTGTGCATAGATCTAAACCCAGATTGAGCTGGGTTAAGGGAGATTGTTGGTATCAAGGTAGGCACTTAACTGGGAGTTTACTAGCTTTTCAAGCATCTTGGATAGTACTGGTAAGATGGAAATTGGCCTATAATTGTTGAGGTCCATGGGATCACCTGCCTTAAGTAGTGGAAACACTTGAGCTGTCTTCCATATTGAGGGGATAGAACCAGTGGCTAGTGACAGATTGAAGAGGTGGGTGAGGGGGGCAGCTAAGGCATGCAGTGCTACTTTTAGAAAGTATGGATCCAGGGAGTCTGCACCTGCACTTTTAGTTGTATCTAGTTGGAATAGAAGGTCTTCTACTTCTTTTAAGAGTATTGATTTGAATGAGAATGTGGAAGCAACCTTTTGTCCCTCAGTAGATTATATGTTTAGTGATGATCTTAATAGGTTTGCAGGTGAGGAGTCGAAAGCCAGGCCAGCTGTAGTGAAATGATTGTTGAAGGCATTCAAGATTTCTTGCTTGTCAGTGATTTCAATACTATTTAGGTGTACTTTGGTGGTAAGACAGGGTAGAAGTTTGACCTAGGATCCCTTTATGGTACCCCAGAACCTGGAAGGGTTGTGATAGGAAGCATCCAATTCAGCTGTGTAGAAGGCAGCCTTGGCATTTCTTACTTGTTTTGTGCAGGAGTTTCTGGCTTTTCTGAATTGAAGCCAGTCATTTGATCCTTTGTCTTTCTTGCCCTTTTCCAGAGTTTATCTCTGGCAAGCAGTGCGGATTTGAGGTCAGCAGAGAACCAGCGACAGGATTTGAGTTTGGTTCTGACACTGGTGAGGGGTGCATGTATATTGAGGGCACTTATGATAATATCATTTAAGATTTGAAGAGCTGTCTCTATTGAAGCTGTGAGATAGAATTCTTGCCAACGTATGGTGTGGCACAGATCATGGAGATATCCTGAAATATTAAAGTTCTTTTTTGACCTTCGTGGGAGGAATTTTGCAGGATTGGGTGGCTTGATTGTTGATCTAATGGCAGCTATGGGACAGTGGTCACTTATGTCACTGAATAGTACTCCAGCATGGGAATACAGATGAGGCTTATTTACCAACATAATGTCCAGGAGTGTGCTGTTGAGATTATTCTTTGGGTTAATCCTTGTTGGTTCTTTGATTAATTGAGTGAATCCATAAGTGTCACAGAAGGTTACTAGGGGTGCAGATGCATTGGTTAGCCAATTTAAATTCAGGTCACCTAAGATGATGGTGTCTTCAGGGCCTAGATTAAGTATAGATCCTAGGTGGGATAGGGAGTTTGAGGCCTGCAGAGGGGGCCTGTAGCAGCCAATCAGTTGAAAGGATGATATGTTGGGAAGAGTTATTTTAATGGACAAGCATTCAATTCCTTTGGTTGTGATGTAATATTGAGGCAGGATGCAGAGATGTTTGCTTTGACATAGGTGGCTACCCACCGCCCCTGGATGGACGGTCAGATCTGAAGAGCTGGTAGTTGGGAAGGTTTATTTCACTGTCTTTTGTTGCAGATTTGAGCCATGTTTCAGAGATAACCAGAAAGTCAGGTAAGGTGTGTGCAACCCAGGCCTGTATTAGAGAGAACTTTTTTAGGAGGCTGCAGGCGTTGATGTGAAGAAAACTCAAGCCATTTATGGAGGCTAAGTCAGATGGAGAGATAGAGCTTTCTGTGGGGCCAGGGTTGATTTCAACAGTGCCAGCACAGATCAGCAGAAAGAAGATTAGTTTGATGAGGGCACCAAGTGATAGGAATACGGAGTAGTCAGACGATTTTTCTTCTTGCTTGGGATCCAATGTATAGTGAGTGATGATCCTGTTGCATGTTTATAGATTTTGTCATAGAGTACCAGCTTAATGGACAGGCATAGTGAGTAATTGTAGTGCCAGTAAGGTAGCAGGGGGATTGAGGAGTTCCGAACTGGTTGTGAGCCTTTTTGTGGGATTCCCCAAGGATTATTTTGCAGAAGCGGTAGTATATATATGTGGAGTTTAGGGGCATCCACTGGGGACAGTAGAGGGGGACAGTGATGAGTGGTCGCCCTAAACACCATGGCATGAGTTACAACAGTTATCTCTTCTGGATCCGAGGAAGGTGAGAGGCAAAGCAGCAATAGTAGGAACAGTAGCATGGTGGCGGGTAGATAGGGGTTAAAGAAACTAAGGTGATGTGAGGAAATGAGCTCAGGAATTGGCTAGGAGATTAGCTATGGGCGGGGATAAGAGATTCGGCGGGAAGGTGTGTATAAAACAAACACCCTGGAGAGGGGTGGGGGCGGCAAAATTTTGCGGCTTTCCCGTACCTTTCTGGCTGTCTCTCCCGGCCTCCTGGTTCCCTTGTCGGCTGTGCGGTGGTCGCCCAGCTGGTGGCTCTCGGAGCCCCCGGTCTCTGGGTGCTGTAGGGCAGGGCCGGCCAGAATGGAGGGACAGAGGAGAGGGCAGTCAGAAAGGCACTTGCAAGCAATGGCTTGCAAGAGGTGCTAAAATAAAAATTTGCACAACAAAGACTGGGTGGGGGGGGGTTAGGCGCCTGAGCGTCTAGCCCAACACAAGTCTCCCAAAAGGCTGTAATCACTGAGCTAACAAGCAGGAAGGCATTTCACAAAAGTACACAATAATAAAAAGTAAAAACAGCTCCTTTTTAGAGAATTTACATTTAACATTAACAGAGCAGTAATCCCGACCAGTTTTGGTGGTGCAAGTACAGCTAAAGTCAATGGGGAAGGCGCACCAATCAGAGGCAAGGCTGAGTCGGCGGTCGCCTTCCGATTGGCTCTGCGGCTTTCCCGTACCTTTCTGGCTGTCTCTCCTGGCCTCCTGGTTCCCTTGTCGGCTGTGCGGTGGCCGCCCGCCCGCTGGCGGCTCGGAGCCCCTACGGTCTCTGGGTGCTGTAGGGCAGGGCCGGCTAGAATGGAGGGGACAGAGGAGAGGGCAGTCAGAAAAGGCACTTGCAAGCAATGGCTTGCAAGAGGTGCTAAAAATAAAAATTTGCACAACAAAGACTGGGTGGGTGGGGGGTTAGGCGCCTGAGCGTCTAGCCCAACACAAGTCTCCCAAAAGGCTGTAATCACTGAGCTAACAAGCAGGAAGGCATTTCACAAAAGTACACAATAATAAAAAGTAAAAACAGCTCCTTTTTAGAGAATTTACATTTAACATTAACAGAGCAGTAATCCCGACCAATTTTGGTGGTGCAAGTACAGCTAAAGTCAATGGGGAAGGCGCACCAATCAGAGGCAAGGCTGAGTTGGCGGTCACCTTCCGATTGGCTCTGCGGCTTTCCCGTACCTTTCTGGCTGTCTCTCCTGGCCTCCTGGTTCCCTTGTCAGCTGTGCGGTGGCCGCCCGCCCGCTGGCGGCTCGGAGCCCCTACGGTCTCTGGGTGCTGTAGGGCAGGGCTGCCAGAATGGGAGGGACAGAGGGAGAGGCAGTCAGAAGGCACTTGCAAGCAATGGCTTGCAAGAGGTGCTAAAATAAAAATTTGCACAACAAAGACTGGGTGAGTGGGGGGTTAGGCGCCTGAGCCGTCAGCCCAACACAAGTCTCCCAAAAGGCTGTAATCACTGAGCTAACAAGCAGGAAGGCATTTCACAAAAGTACACAATAATAAAAAGTAAAACAGCTCCTTTTAGAGAATTTACATTAAACATTAACAGAGCAGTAATCCCGACCAGTTTTGGTGGTGCAAGTACAGCTAAAGTCAATGGGGAAGGCGCACCAATCAGAGGCAAGGCTGAGTCGGCGGTCGCCTTCCGATTGGCTCTGCGGCTTTCCCGTACCTTTCTGGCTGTCTCTCCCGGCCTCCTGGTTCCCTTATCGGCTGTGCGGTGGCCGCCCGCCCGCTGGCGGCTCGGAGCCCCTACGGTCTCTGGGTGCTGTAGGGCAGGGCCGGCTAGAATGGAGGGGACAGAGGAGAGGGCAGTTCTTGAACTATTTATGTAAAATAAATTACTTTAATATTGATTCAGTCAGTCCTGGTGCCTGAATGTTCGTTGGAAGGAATCAAGTTTCCATGGCAGAATTGGCTCATTCACCCTTGCCCATAAGGTGACTAATCTCCCAAATCAACTGGAGTAAAGTGTCATAGTAGTGACACAACCCAGACAGTAGACATTCTCTGTCTGACCTAGGAGGCAAATTGAGACAGGCCCTAATTTGGCCTAACCAATTTTATACACAAGTTTAAGTGTGTCAGCCCCAGTTTATTTTCTTAGGGGCACATGTGTTTAAGTCTGATTTCTGAACACCTAGAGGGGAGTTTTGTATCCCTTTAGGGCATTTTTCAAAGAGTTGCTACATGTTCTTGTTTAGTTTTTGGTTGAATATGCATTATTTGAAGTTTCATTGGGGTGCACAGACTTTATGCATTGGGACATAGTTGACTGTCTATGTGTGGGACAAGAAGGTTGTGGTGGATCGAGAGCTGTGGTATACCCCCCAGACTTTCCAAAATGGCTAGTAATAATATGAAAATCCTATCTTATAATATAAATGGGATTAATAGCCCGATCAAGAGGAAAAAGATTTTAAAATTTATTAAAGATCAAAAATTTGACATGAATGTTTTGCAAGAAACTTACCTCACTCTGAGGGAGGCTGAGAAACTTAAGACTAAGGCTTGCCCCTGCTTATACCATGCATCCCTGGAAGGGGGGGAGAAAAAGGGGGTGGCTGTCTTGATCTCCTCTGTGTTGCCCTTTGAGGAAGATGAAGTGTTTATAGATCCAGGGCCAGATATGTTTTGGTCAGGGATCAACCTTAACTTTTTTTTGCACTAGCCAGCTGGACAAGTTGATTAAAAATTGCACTAGCCCTCAGGTGGTTGCACTAGCCCACAATAATAGTGTTAAAATTTGGTTATACAGGAAAAATGCAAGCCAAGAAATACTGATTATTGCATATTTATCCTGCTCCTACATTGCTTCCTGCCCCTACAAAAAAAAAGACTGCAATACAATCACATGCAGTGTGTACCCCCACTGTTTTACCACATGCCCCTTGCTTCCGCTTTCTTCACCCCCTTCCCACCAAACCAGAGAATACCATAATAGCAAATATTCAGTCAAGCAGTTCTAGCTCTGTACACACAATAACCACCATCATCATCATGCACCACACCACAGTCCCATCCTGACCTACAGGGCAATGAATAGAGTCAAGCAGAGAAAGACACTCTCATCCCCCACCCTGTGATTAACCAGACCTGCATTTCTGGAAGCTTTCTTACACTGTGAAGTGGGCCAGGGGCAGTTCTTGGATTTCTTTGGAGAGAGTTAAACAAGCACAAGAGGCTTGAGATGTAAGAAACTTTGACATATCTGTTTATATATGCCAGGCACAAAAGTATTGATTTAAAGCAGCAGTGCAATAATCAGGTGAAAATTTTGACCTATACTTTTTTTTTGCTATTTTAGATTGCTGCCTACCTCCTGACTTGTATGATACCTTTCTGCCCAAAATTTGAGTCTGCTTTAGTCCTTTTTGTCATGTTTGAAATAATAAAAGGAGCGGTCCTTTTAATATGGCTCGGAACAGGTCTTCATCAGTATTCTCAGCTGTTTTGTCCATCAGTTGTTTAAATATCACTTATGTTGTGACTAAAATAATGCATTATGCACCAAGCAGTGCTACTTGACCTTACGGAACAATAGATGTTCAAAAAATCTGAGAATACTGATGAAAACCTGGTCTGAGCCATATTAAAAGGAGCACTCCTTTTGTTATTTCAAATATGAAAAAAGTACTACAGCAGACTCAAATTGCGGAAAGAAGGGTTTCACACAAGTCAGGACTCAGGAGGTAAGTGGCAGTGTAAAATAGCATTAAAAAGAATAGGTAAAAATTTTCACTGGATTCCTGCACTGCTGCTTTAACATGCTCTGCCCTAACAACAACAGATTTTGCATAACAGTGTCCTTTCATCAGTCAAAGCAGGAGCAGTGTACAGGCATGATGCTGTATTGCCTCCTTTTCTATATAGGATGATCTATGCACACCAGGAATACCCGTTTTAACTTTTAAAATTCTATATTTTACTAAGGTTTTGCTTTGTACCATACATGCTCCAAAGCATCATTTTTAGGATGAAATAACATGCTGGGTAGGACTGCATGGATGGCATTGACTGGTGTGATCCATTAAGAGGAGCTGTGGACCCCTACACCATTCAGTAATGGCAGCTATGGGTCTATGGATGGCCACTTCAGAGTCTAGTCTGCAGTGGTGTACAGAAAAAGTACAGAGTGGACAGACCACCTGGTTGGGCATATCGTGTATATATCATAGCATTCTGTCACTGCAGTATTGGAAACAGATGCTCAAAAGGTTGTGAAATGAGGCACACTGGCAGTATAGCCTAGAGGTTAGAGTAACGAGATGTGAACGAGCTTGGTACATCCAACAGACCAGACCCGAGTTTGATTCTCACAACCTCCACTTGCATAATGTGTGACTCTGAGCAACTCACTTAACTGCCCAGTGCTCCCAGGTCACCCCTGAAAACAGGCACTTGTGCCTAGTGGGCCTTACCTGGTAACCAAAGACTAAAATTAAAAAATTAAATTAAAAAAATTAATATTGTGGGACAAATCAAAGGCAAGTTCAGAAAATGGGAAGCTAGTGACTTAACCACTCTATCCTTGATCACAGCATGCACATTAGCTGAATGTCCCAACAACTGAGTGATAATGACTCACATCAAGTCTTTTGTTGGATCCCCCTCTTGAACTGTCAGATAATTGCAGCTCTTAATAAGCTGCTAATCACACCATACCACCTGGAACACTGAGGGAGATTAACCAAAGGACTACAGCCTGCTAAAGTAGGGACTCTTTTATTTATTTATTTTTATTTATTTGTTCTAGGATTACAAATACCTTTGAGCTGAGGCTCTTTTACAAAGGTTCCACATCATTGGTACAATTGAGACAATCATAAGCAAAGATAACAGTTCATAAAATTAAAAAAAAAAACAGTCTTGTAGATGAAAAAAGAACAATAAGGTGAAACTTTGGGGAAGGGAAAGGGAAAGGAGGAGGGTGAAATCAGGGAGACTAAGTAGATGGGAGAAAAGGGGAGGTAGGTTGGGGGAGACACAGAGAGGAGAGGTGGAAGGTGGATAAGAATAGAGGTAGTGCAGCCGGGTGGCATTTGTCATGGGCCAGCAGGGGAGGTGAAGATAGGAGGGGGGGTGCTGGCAAAGTGCAGGAGTAGATATGGATCCAAAAAGGGCATCTTCAGCTATGGAACCAAAAGACATGTTTAGCCACAACAGTCACAGAGGTTGGAGGCAGTGAGTGTTACGCGGAGATGAGTCTTAAAAGTGCTGAGCGATAGGCAGTAGCGGTCTGAAAGCTGCTTATGCTTATTATTGGCTGGTGTGATCCATTAAGAGGAGCTGTGGACCCCTACACCAGTCAGTAATGGCAGGAAACTTCATTAACAGCCATGAAAAACCTGCACTAGTCAAGACGGACAAGTAGAGGGTTAGCTGCACTAGCCCTGGCTAATTTGCACTAGGTTTAGGGCTAGTAAAACAATGTTAAGGTCAAACCCTGGTTTTGGTGTCCGAGAGTGTCCAAGATACACCAATAACCTCTATTGAATTTTTATGCCCCACCTGGGTCCAACATAATTTTTTATTCAGACTTAATTAGATTATTGTCAGAAATGGCCACGGAAATATTTATTATGGGTGGAGACTAGAACCTGGTTCCAAAACAGGAAATTAGACACCACCTCCTAGATCCCTAAACTTGAATTAAAAAAAAATCAAAAAAACACTGGATCCTAAAAAAATATTTCTTTAGAAGTGCCTATGTTCGGGATCACATGATGGCAGTCTGATGAGCAGCAGCAACCACTCACAGCTCCGTACCTCTCCCAATTCAAGTCTTTGCTACCCACTGCATTTCTGCTATTCTTCACTCTCAAAACAACCTACAACATTCTGGGAAGTATACAGGACTCTGATAAATAGAAGCAAATGGAGGTTTATATGAAAAAAGCACCTCCGTGTCACTCACCTCCCCTGACTCCTTAGAAGGACAAGGCCATGAAGCGCTCCAAATCTCAGGCCACAGGCTCAGTGAAGAATCTCTCAACTGCATCTGTTCTTACTGAAGAGGTATTCTTAGAGATTATGCATCCCATGCAAGCACAGACTACTAATATTTTGAAAGACTTGCATCAAATCAGATCCTCTGTTGAATCCCTTATCATGTAAGTAGGAGACTCGAAGGCCAGGCTGATTTCCTTGGAGAAGAAACAGGACAAAGCCGCACTAGACATCACAAACTCTGGACA
The DNA here is from genome assembly GCA_016271365.2 of Neoceratodus forsteri. Classification (NCBI taxonomy): domain Eukaryota; kingdom Metazoa; phylum Chordata; order Ceratodontiformes; family Ceratodontidae; genus Neoceratodus; species Neoceratodus forsteri. The sequence continues at coordinate 768,415,031 of CM057458.1, forward strand.
GAGAATCAAGAAACTGGAGGAGAAGCTTCAAGATTTAGAAGGAAGGAGCCGGCGAAACAACCTTCTGATCATCGGGGTGCCAGAAAAGGAGGAGGGATCTGCTCCCATACCATTTCTACAAAAATTCTGTAAAAAAATTGCAAACCCTTCCCCGAATGGCCCAACTTATATTATCGAATGAGCACACCAGTCCCTTCACCTCCCCCTTCCTCCAGGCTCCCCAACCAGGCCCCTCATCTTTAAACTCCTCAGTTTTCTTGACAAACAGCATATACTGGCTAAGGTTAAAGAACTGCAGGAAGTGCAATGGGAGGGTCGCAAAATTTGCATTACACAGGATCTCCCACAGTCTGTCTGTGTCAAGAGGCAGGAATTACACCCAATGGTCTCAAAGTTGATTGCCGCAAGGAAACCTTTTCTGATGCAATACCTGGCAGTGCTTCAGGTCAAGAAAGGGGATCAGTGGCAGTCTTTTGAGACCCCAGAACAGGCAGTCCAGAAGCATAAGGTTTTATTCCCAGATCTGTTCAAAGGATGAGTCAAGCAACTGACTGGCACCATTTCTCCTGTTCTGGGAAACTGTGAGTACCATGTCCTTTGGATAACTATGCATCTCATAGCTGTGTCCAAAATTTTATTGAGCAGTCTAACTCCACCCGATGGTATACAAATCGCTCCTGACCACCTGTGAGCTGCGCAAGTAATGGATTGTTAAGTCCTGTTTGTTTTAAGTGATAATACGGTCTAAAGTTCCTGTGTGGGGCCTGTGTTTGTGACTCTTTCTAGAAACAGTGATGACACCATCGGGGCCTGCTTGGGGGGGTGGGAATGATTCCCTGACTGTTGTCCAAGACACTCCCACATTGCCTCTTAGTGCACATGTTTCTGTCATGCACGAGTACTCAGGGGCAAGCTTCAGAACCTTGCTGATATTGATCGGGCTGTGGCTCCCACCACTGGCTACAACCTAAGGATACTGTGGACGGGGTGGATGTTTTATTTAAAACTGTGCCTTCTTTTCATTTTACATGGATGTTCCAATGATAGGCATAAAGCTCTTTGATCACATTGTTCATGCATGCCTGAGAAATAGGGTACGCGTCCCAGAGAGATATGGGGACTACTTTTGTTTTCCTTGCCTTAGCCTGGATTGTAGCAAGTGTGCATTTTTGGATTTATAGACTAGCAGAGATTTAACTTCCGTTTACAGGGGGATCCTTATTCTCCTGTTAAGCCCATAATGGATCATTGCAAACAAATGATTGCATGCTGAGTCTCATATACCTTTTTCTGCGTGCTCACTTTGCTAAAATGTTGTTTTAGCTGTTCTTGTTATGACTGCAGGCTGTTAGGATAATGTTTAGATTACAGGAGGGGGGAGCAGGAAGGGGGTTCTGTATGGTCTCAGATTAGCGCAAAGATATCGCCTGGCAGTGTGAGCTGAGTGGTACAGTTGCTTAGAACTGGGGCTAGTCTTTTCTTTTGTTTTTGTAGAAGACAGGTATTTTGGGGAATTTAATAATAGGGGGAGGGCAGTCATGGAACCAAATGGTGTACCCACTTGCATCTATGTTACAGTCCTGTTTTTGGGGGGGCAAGTGTGTCAGTCCTGATGCATAATATGGGACATACTACACTATCCATGAGTGTGAATTGGGGTCATTGCTTATACCCTGGACTATTGCAATCCTTGGATCTGGTTTCCATAGTGAGAGTCTCTCATTTTGTACCACTGTCCGAGCATTCTCTAAGTAAAATTTAATATGGACGATCCTTACAAGATAGTATGCTGAAATGTCAGAGGAGCTCAAGATAGGTGCAAAAGGCAAATAATTATTTGACACCTACTGCATTTAAAAGCAGGGATTGTTTGCCTTCAAGAGACGCATCTCAGATGTGATGATGTTTCACTGTTGTGCAAAAACCTGGTAGGACATGTATTTGGGTCTGGGATATCCAATAGTTGTGGAGGAGTGGCAATTTTGTTTGACAAGAAAGTCCCCTTCAAACTGGAGCAGGAAATGTGGGATCCCAATGGCTGATATATTATTATCCATGACATACTGGAATCACACCAGGTTCTTATAGGAGCAATATATGGGCCATATTCTGACTCTCCCCAGTTTTTTGCACACTTGCTGAGTTTAGTGGTCAGTAATCCACCTAAGTAAACCATTCTGGGCAGGGATTGGAACATCACTCCGCAAACTACCTTGGACAGGTCCAACTATAGGAGATGTGGCCTGTCTCCTGCTCAGAGGTCCTTGAAGGACCTCATCCGGGCAGCAGACCTCATAGATGTTTAGAGGGTATTGAATCATGAGGAGCACCAATATACCTTTTTCTACCCCACCGCACAAGACTTATTCCGGAATTGACTATGTCTTACTTAGTCCATTTGCCATACTGGGCATCATAGATTCAGGAATACAAGCAAGGGTTGTATCTGACCATTCACCTGTTTTTGTTA